>JAMPIT010000230.1:31037500-33807500 GCA_026261815.1 Monarcha castaneiventris obscurior | reverse complement strand
TAGTCACAGCTGATGTAAAATGTCCCTCACTGGTATGTGGCAGCCATTTTAGGTATTCAGGTTGTTTTGTTGTTTTCTACTAGTATTTATACAGTAGAAATATAAATGCTTGGAGCATGGGGAATCCAATCAGCATATCATAAATATAGTGCAGCATTTCAGGATAAGAGGTGAATTTTTGATTTTCCTTTGAAAATAACATCTTCGAGGTTTTTAAATAAGATTAGAAAAATTTAAATTAAGAAGAAAATCAAGCATAGAAGTATAGGACCAATATCCAAACTTTCCCTAAGAATGTTTTGTCCTTTCAGCACACTAAGGCACTTGAAACATTTTGAAAGTTAAGTTAGTTACTCGATGTCTGTAAGAAAAGTCTCTAAGATATTTCTTATTCTATATCTGACTATTTGTTGTGTAGGCAGCTCTCTAGTAGCTGAACTAACAAATACAATGATTTTCAGACTTTGCCCTCTTGAGCCAAAGCAATAGTTTATAATGCTTGTGATCTTAGCTACCTATTTAGAAGTTAAGGAAGCAGAACCGAAAAAAACACCGGAGTCTGAAGAATTAAAGGTAATTTCCATTTTAATTCCAAGCTACTTGGAATTGTGTTGTGTGAATCCTAACCCAGTAATGAATGGATGAGATTTAGAGGTTCAGCTTGAATACATTCCCACAGCTGCTCACATGGCCAAAGCTGCAACACAGTCATGCCTCTCCCAGTTCCTGCTTTTGGATCTGAGTCAAGACCATTTGCCCCATTTGTCCTCAGCTGCATTTTAAAAACGGACAAAACTTGCTACTTGTTTCTGGCTCTTAATTCAAGCTTATTCCTGCCCTCTTCTACCACAGCAAACCCAGCTACTACAATTTTAAGGCCCTTCACGGTTATTAATCCCCCACAGGTCATCTTTTCTTCTGCATAGCTCAGTGCCAGTGATGGCAGCTCCCATTCCTCCTCAACCAAAGTTTCCTAGAAGTACCTTTATGCCATTTAACAGACTGCCCCTTATGCTTCAGAGGTGTTTTCCACCAAATTTACACAGTCATTATTTCATATTCCTTCAGCTCTTGTCCTGAAACTTACCTATGCTGTAATCCTGATAAAGAACCTAGCAGTAGATTTTGTGTGCTGACTTGTATCTATTATGATAATGATAATAATTTCCCTGTTATTTGATGCTCCTACATAGTGTTGCATTCACCTATTATTCCTTGTAGTGTTCACAGAGACTCCCTGAAAAATCACTTAACTCAGTGTGGAGACTGTCACTGCTTCCAAAGGTTTTGGATGAGGTTCCTGGATGATCAGTCTTTTCCATTTTATAGTACAGCCCCCTCCCCATCCAACTACATTGTACCCTTCCTCCAGCCTGCCTCTTGATAGCAGACCCTTCTGTTTGGTCCTGGGAGAATGATGAAGACCAGCCACTGAACACCCTTTTTTCCATTTAGAATTAAATTTAAAATAAAAAGGGGCATTCTTTAGACATTGTTTTGGACACTGAAGCTTTGTTCCATGGCAGCTCTTCTTTTATCCTAAATGTAACTAATTCTACTTTAAATATTCGCTTGGGTAATCAACTGGCTTTGAATTAAAATAGCCCCATCCATGGACATTTGAAATCCAAAGCCTCTACTGGACCTAGATTTTTTCCAAGACCTACCCCAAAATGGAAACAAAAAAAGCTTCTCAAACTCAGAGCAGGATTAGCCCATTTCTAGTCATGACCTCATTACGTGCAGTGCTGTAAGACCGTGCAGAGTCACACAGAAATTTCTTTTTAAGTTACCACACTGACTCCATATTTCTGCACCAAATAGTTTGAAGGAAATGTATACTTAGATGTCAGTGGGAAAATGGGAGGCCCCTATGCAAAGATACGCAGAGGACCCACTTCTACCACCTCCCCGTTCCAGGCAGAGGTGACCCAGAAAGGTCCTCCTTATCTCCCTGTCAACCATCAGACAAAGAATAGCAAATTTTAAAATCAGTTCTGGAAGAGTTTGCAAGTTGGCACAAGAGCCTGTAATGGTTCTAAACCTTTAACATTATTTTAAGGCTATATTTAAATATATATGTGTCATTTAAAATAACTCACATGCCCTCCTCCCATTTGCTATTATTCATTTCAGCACCGATGCAACAGCCAAATGGTTTACCAGCCTGTGTCGCTAACACTTGCATAATAACTTGAGATCTCACAACCCCTCTATTTATCAAGCAACAATGTTACCAAAAATAACTATATGCATAGCTATAAGGGGAGCTGGGGAGGGGGAGAGGGGGAAAGGGGATGGGGAGATTTGTCAATACAATTTGAAACCTGCAATAAAGAGCTAGCGTTGAAGCTTTCACAGTGCGTAAGTCACTTTTCCTGATGGGCACTTATCACAAGGTGGAGACAGAAAAAGAGGGTCTGTGCAGGCCCTTGGAGAGGCACCAGGACTACCAGGTCAGTGTGAGGCTCCAGAGCAATGCCACCACCAATGTCACTGGGAACCAGCAGCAAGTGTAATGGGGGAGATGTCTTAGGCAAGGGCCACAATGTCAGTGTAACAAACCCACAGAAGCCCCCTGCCCCCTGCACCTTCCCAACCCAGCAGTTATCATGCTATACACCTATTCTTAACACCATTATTCATGGCAGAATAATGTGTTTTACTGCAAAATTCTCTTAGTGCAAAATGCAGGAGATTAATAAAGAAGGAAAGTCACTATTGTGTCCACTGTCCACTCACTGTCCACTTTATTTTTCTCATGTGTGTGTCCGTGTGTCTGTGTGTCTGTGTCTGTGTGTAGCTTTTCATTTCAAAGGCTCAGCATTCCTGGGGGTGGGAGGGAAGAAGGAAGGGAGGCAGCAGCTCTTTAGAAAGGCTGCTTCATCTGTGAAGTTTACAAAATACCATCAGCATTGCTGAACTAATGAATAACAAGAATGTGTTGTCTCTAGCTTTTATGCAGACTGTTCTGAAAAGATTCAAAACTGTGTGGGCCCTGCAGTGTTGATCTGCCTATTCCAGGTACAGCTTCAATGATTTTTATCTCAGCTTGGAACACAGAGCGTGTTCTGATACTAATACTGATAAAAGCATAAAGGCTGATGCCATCTGCCATGGCAACTATCAAGATGGCAGCTGCTTTTCATCAGCTTTATCTGAACTTTGCGTTAACGGGAATTCAGACACTGTGGGTGCATTTTCAAAAAGGACATAAAAATGATAGCACTCCTCTGAATAAAACCAATTCATCAAATATCAACCTACTCTCATCTCCTTTATCTTCCTGGTAAGAAAAACGAAAAAGGGGGAAAATTCCATGTGTGCTCTCTTTAGATCACCTTGTCTCTTTATCAGCCCTGTCTCTGATGCCAGTGGTATTAGACGCTTCCACTCACACAGCAGCAGCAGCAGCAGGGCTGTAACCCTAAGAGGCTCTGACTTTGAATCCCAGCACTGGCAGCCCTGCCACAAATGGGATTCAAATGTGCAGTGTCTGAGGGCAGCGCAATCAACAAAATAGCATGCTAGTGTACAGAGCCTACCACAGGTAATAATAGAGGCTTTTCCCAAAGAAAGAAAGAAAAAAAAAAGAAAAAAAGAAAGAAAAATAACAGGGGAGAGGAAAAAGGAGAGGAAAAAATGAACGAGTAGTAATTCTAAGGGGCGCTTTTTATTTCCTCAGCAATGGTTTACAGCAGGTACACCTTCTCCATGTTCATTAGCAGTGCTAGAACATGACAATTCACTACAGAAAAGATGCTAATTGCAGCACACAAGCTTTGTGTTGCTGGCTATAAAAGCATATATTAAATATAAATATAAGATGGTAGTATACGAGCATATTAGAATGCTGTTACACTTCTACTGATTTTGCTATTTTCCAGAAGGTTATTTTCCTTGATTTTTTTCCTCTGCTAATTAAATCTTTATTTGATTTATTTTTTTGGTTTAACTTAGCATCTGGCTCTATCCTTCTCAGAATAAATTTTATTGAATTTTAAGTAGATATAGATATATAATGGATGTATCTAAAAAAAAATATAGAAAACAATGATGCTAAACTATACATGTAATGTAATCCAAAATTTACAAAACACGTTCTCAAAAGTGTTTGTTGCTACTACAGACTGCTTTGGCAAGTCAGACTAAAATGCTTAAATATTAGTGAAAGCAAGCCTAATTAGAAAGCTGGATTAGACACAGAAAGCAAGTTTGACAGAGAGAGGACAAGGCCCAGAGACAGGACTGTGCAAAATACTGAGTGACTTCAGCTTTCCAACGAGTCAGTGGCAGTGGAGGGAGCTCTCTGGCACCGCAAGTCGAGCCCCAAGGGACAGAGTTTAGTTGAAGCAAGAATAGCAGACCAAATCATCAGCTATTGTAAATCAGTTTAGCGCCACAGCAGTCAAAGCTAGGGTCTGAGCTGGGCCAAAGGCATGGCAGCTATTTGGCCCAGAAGCTCTCAAGGGTAATAGGAAGCCAAAGCCCAACATCTAAATTAAAATTATGAACTGTATTAGTAATAATGCCATGAACAAAGATATTTTTGTTCCTTCTCAATATTTGCATCTGGAAACAATATTACTAAATAGCTGATTCTGCCACAACAACATGGTTGTTGGAAGTCAGGAAGGAGAGAAATGGCTGAGATTTACAAAAGGGATTATTACTTTTTCTCTCTACAATCCACTATTTCAAATATGCACTCATTTTCTCTTTCTGTTGTTATGTACTAAATGAGGCTGGTAGGCAGGGTAAGACAGCCTACATTTTCAATAATGTGAAAAGCAAGAGGAAAAAAAAATAGTGTACAAACCCCAAGCTTTCTCTAGATTTTGTTTCCCAGTGCTTGCAGTCCAACCCAGATCCTTGCTTCCTGCTGGGACACTGTTGAGGCATTTAAATTAAGGGAGTTCTTTAAAATCAGTTGAATTTCATTTCAGCAAAATGTTCAGCCCTAAAATTAAACATGAGAAATGATAGCTGATATCTTTGTTTAAGGTCTTGTAGGGTGATGAAAAGCTGCAAGCTCAAGAAGACCACCACATGGAGATCGTATTGTCTTCCTCCAAATTGTGTTTAATATGCCTTGTGAGCATTGAGGAATTTGAACTCTTGAAACTTTTGTAATCCTTGTTACAGGGATAGGAGATTTTTTTGTCTTAGAGTCACCAGCTCAACAGCATTTTTAGGAACTAAAAAGATTTATCTAAAAAGAAAAATTCCCTTGCACTGGAAAGTAACAGCAATAAAACAAAAGCACAGAAAAAAAATTGAAGCAAGCAAAGCATAAGCAGAGCTGACACTATGCAGACTTTTAGGATACAGTTCTGTATCTGAAAATGTCAATTCATCTCTCCCCTGTGCAAGAACATATTATTAATGTTTAATGCCTACAGCAAAAGATAAACACTTTCTGGAATGCGGTGAATGAAAGTGTACACAGAAGTACCACATTGCTCTGTAATGGTGACTCTTCTTGGGAGCTACAAGGGCACCAATTTTTCAATAAAGAAAGCAACAGGGAGACTTTTAAGTCTTACCAAAAGAGGGATAATTCCATTCTCTAATAAACCCACCTTCATAATCCTCCTCATTCTTTATAACTCTATGGCTTTACGTTGCCATCTATTGCTTTTATCATTTGAAGGCAATCAGAGTTTTGCCATTAATTTCCGGGCAAGTAGGAGCAGTGAAAAATGTCATAGCTTATGAAACTTTTTGTCCAACACAAAGACAAGAGATACACCCCTCAGATTAAAATGTTCAGAGAAGACCTCCACCAAATTTGTGGCAGATAAAACACTAAGCCAGCAGTTGAAGAGAGGAACAATTATTAGCTATGCAAATGGATCGTAAGCAGCTGATCAGGAGGCCACATTCAGAATAATGGGTACAATACTGAAAAGGGCATTATAGAAACTTAAAAGGTACAGCAGAGGATGGCAAAAACTACATAAGTGCTCAGGGACCTGAATTATTTGAAACTTTTGAAACAGTTTCTCCATGCTCTTAAGTAAGGAAATAAACAAAACAAATACAGGCAAAAACAAAGAAAAATTGAAAACTCTCTTACTTAAAAGACTGTCAAGTTGAAAAGATAAAGTCAGTGAGAAGAAAGCTATTAAAAAAGGTATAATTAAACTCTACTAACCTCCCTGTGGAAGTCAGTGGAGTTTGCCACCAACTGACCAGATTTACAGTGTTGTTCCTGGAAATAGGATTTCTTCAAAAGATGAAATAAAAAATGTATAGGGCATGTACATTAAATACTATACATTGCACAATCTTTACATGTTTTAAAGCAGTTAGATAAGTATTTGGGAAAAAAAAATGATAGTAGTTTTGCCAATAAAATTATTCTGAAATCATTGAAGCTTGGTTTAGAACAGCAGAGGGACGAGACCTGTACAATTAAACTAAGTACAGACATTTCCATTAAAAAATAACAAGACCCCAGTAGATAAATAATCACCTGCTACTCATGATGCCCTAACACCAAAACAAAAGATGCTGCAATATACTTCATACTGCTTCAGTGGGCCAAATCTGCAGTGACATCTAGGTAACCATCTGCATTCTTTTGCACCTAAATGGCTTTGAAAATGGTGCAACTGGCCCAGGTCACTCCTGATATATCATTTGTCTTGACAGCATGCACCTTAGCAAGTACAAAAAGTGCAGTAATACATGCACATGAAGGACTGAGCTTTGAATTAAGGAAGATTTTACAGAAATTTGTGGTTAAATTTGGAGATCTTGAGATGCAGCACTGGGCTGTTCTCATTAAAACACCGATAAATTGCGGTTATGCTTAGTTTTATCCTCCTTTGAACTTTAAAATTCTAAAATTTAGTGCAATGTGCAGGTTTGGAGAGGAAACAGCCTGCAATACTCTGCAGTATCTCATCCTTTCACATAAAGAGGCCTTTGACCTCTGCAGCTCTGCCCACAGCCTTATACAATATCAGGTCTGTTTGCATGCAGCAAGGAGTACCTTTCCTGTTCAGTGGGTCTGTGTGAACAAGGAAATACAAAATACTGCTCTCTATTATTAATTATGGCAAAAAAAAAATCTGATGCCTGGCATTAGAGATATTTTGACATATTAATATCACTTTGTAACTGTGCCACCAAAGGCGGGGTCCTGCATGTTCCTGCTCTTCAATTAGTCTGCAGTTGTAATGGTCTGGTAATGGGGTCTCCATAGAGTCACACCGAAATTGTTTTCCCCATCCTCATCTTCTATTGTAATGGCATTGAAGCAGGGTCTTCACAGACATGCCTTGCAGTCATCATTCATCATCCCGAAACTGGTATTCCGCTAAATAAACTTTCTGGGACTTTTTAAATGTGATATGAACGCATCATTTGAGCAAACTGAAAGTCGGTTTGACATGGAAAAACACAAAGAGAAGGAAGCTGGTTAGCTGTTTTGCAAGTGCAAATATTGGGACTGCTATGAAACCTTTATAGTTCTCATGGCCTAAGTCCACTTAAAGGATTAAAAACTTAATCCTGAATTCTTTTTTAAGGTGGAGATACCCAAATATTGCACATATTTTGTTTCAAATAAAATATTCCTTATTTTGTGGTTCAGAAAAAAAAAGGCAAAAACATAAGTGTGCTTAGTGGTTATTGAAATATTACTGAGCAGGCTTCCCCTCATTTACACACTCTTTGTAAGAGCATATCTGCAATGCCTCTGAAGCTGGACAGGCTTTCACTTTGGGTTTCATCTAGAGGAAAAGAACTTTAGTTCATAAAATAGATTTCAAAGAGCTAGACCTAAACGTTTCAAGGATCAAGTAACTTAATTTTCTTAGAACAATCTACTTCATCTGTATCTTTTCCATACATATGCTACTGAAAAATAAAGCAGAAAGTATTAAAATATCAACATTTATTCCATGTTTATCTGATGTGGACACTATTCTGCACAAAAGCTCTCCTTATGCAGTCCAGAACACATTCAAAACAGACCAAATTCAATTAATCAGCAAGTTCTCTCCACTGGAATAAGAGCACCTATCTAGAACCTTGCAGATCAGCTGCTCTAGCATGTTTCCCTCACTACTTGGTCTCTTCCATCACAAAAGGCTACCATTGGATTTTTTATCTCTTATACTTTTTACACACTGTGTTTTCTAAGGAAGAGGTCTCTGAGTTTTTGCTCAGGTGCATTTGAGAGCAGAATCAGGTACCACTACTGATACTCAAAGGTGTTACTAAAACAGGTCTCAAAATCTTAGTGTAACTCCTGCATAAAACCTCAGAAAATGAACTCTGTGAGCCAAGACTGAGTAGTAATCAAGATGAGAGCAGTGCTATAACTCAGCAGAAACAATGGGTGAAAGCCAGTGTTGTTGCTGTTCCACATGAAAGTCAGGGACTGTGCTCTAGGGACCATGCATGGTCCCTCCCCATGAGTGAATATGGAAAGATGTTGGTTCTACAGTGCAGAGGATCACAGCCTGGACTTGCTTTCCTCAGGCAGTGTGTTTGATGCGTGATGGAGGATCAAGAGGGAAAGCAAGTAGAAAGGCATTCAGTTGTGTGTAGGAGAACTGGACTGCTGTCACCTTCAGCCCTTGCAGTGACTGTGCAGTCTGTGCTTGGGCTGGGTTGAATCATCCTGACACAAGGGCAGCGAGCAGTCACTTCACACATTTGGATACACGGCCCAGAATACTAAAGCATGAAGAATAAAAGTAGTAACTTTCCACAGTTTTCGAGGAAATGGTGCCGCTGGTAGCAGAGTAGGCTAACAGCAACAGGAGAAAAAAAAGAACAAGGGCAGAATGCGCTATTCCCACAGATAATTTGATCACATCCCAGGAGCACAGAGTGCTTGATGTTACCCCAGGTTTCGAGAGGGTTTTTTTGGCATTCCTGGAGGAGACAGCGTAGTGAATCATGACTCATACCACCTGCTCACCTGAAAACTGCCACAGCCTGCCACAAGGTTTAAAATCAATAAGTGTTTGTATCTTTAGGTCACAAACATTTTCTGTATAATTTACATAAACAGCCTGCAACAGAAGGAAAAAGAAAAATGCCTATTTTCTCAAGTTATTGAAAAAAAATTGAACAATCAAGAGGTCTTCCACCTGTTAAAATGCACAGAAAAAGTAGAAGCTATTTTTTTTTTACTGGTAGAGATCACGCTGGGTCTGGAATTTAAGATACAGATTGATTGATCTCTTTAATCTAATATTTGTTCATGGGGAGGCTGTTATCTTTATTGTGGTGACACCTGCTAGTGTCGTTATAGTTAAAGGCTTACTGTATTTCTATTATAAATGCCAGGTTGGGGTTTAATATATCAGCAGGTTTGTACTGCACTGGGCTAAACGCTGGCCTACGAGTTGTCAATCCTAAGGCACACAGGCGATTTTTTTAAACCCAAATCTGATTCCGTTCAGGGCTTTTTCCTCTGATATAATTGCTAAAATACTGAGGGAAGAAAAAACAGTTGAAGTAGCATGGATTTCACTAAGCAGCTGATACAGAGTCTCGCTCTCAAAGCTTTGTATTCAATACAAATTAAAATCAATGTGTAAAAATGTTGTCACCTGCCCTGACAAACAGGCAAAAAAACCACCCAGAGATGTAGTTTCAAGTGATGTGACATATCTCGTGCTCTGCTGAGGCCAGTTTGAGCCACCCAGCTAATATAAAACAGCCCGAATGCCAGCAGAACTTGCTGCTTTAGGAGCACTCTGCATAAGGGAATGCTCCAGAGGCACAGGCGGCTGCCTCATATGCACTAACTGCTGGTAGAGGGGTAAGCAACAGTCAGGAAAAAATGAGTAAATGTTCCTGTTTGTTGAAGTGGGTAAAGCGTTTGCTGTGCAGTTTAGCTTCCTTCGAATGGCACCACTGGGGGTAATGCTGTGTTGCTCGGAGCACAGCGGTGTCAGTCGGGGCATTTCTGGGCATCGGCAGAGAGTGTAAATGGGGGCTGACCTAGGGCTGCTCTACCCTCTGTGAGAAACTGCAGCAGCAGTTAATTCCGTGTCACAGGAGGGTAACAAAGGCACCCCAAGGCTAATTTAGTGCATCTTTCTAACAAGTGGAATAAATTATTCTGGCAAATCACCACAGTGACATGGAAAACACTACTTCCAGGACAAGATCTAGATTTCTTAGTCTTCTCCATTTTTCTCTTTAACTTTAATTTTCTAAGTTTCTTTCCACTCCCATATCAGTTTTCACAGCTCCACTACGTGCGTTTCCACCGTCTCACTCCATTTCTGCACAGCCCACTATCCTCTGTCTTTTTACAGAGATGAGCAGGTCTCGAATATGATAATATGCCACATGGTAAGAAATTCTCTCTAAAAAGCTGGCACCTACATTCTGAGTAGAAATCACGTGTGCTTATCTCACTTTCATACACAGTGTGGGTGCTGGTGTGCATGTGCCCACACAGATTTCTTGGGCTAATATCCAAAACTTACCCCCTCCCTCGGATCTTCCTCTATTTTTAACTCAGACACACCAAATACAGACCTGAGCTTGAGGTTTTCCCTAAACTGGCTACTTCTAAGGATCACTCCCCAAACTCCTCTCCATAGGCCTCCTCTGGTCTTGGCACCGGAGTTGGGGCTCAGGAGACCTGCCTGATCTTCTGTCAGGATGAGTTAGACACGGGACTTTATCATCAAGCAGGTCCTAGCACACCATTTGCCTTTGTACATGTATCTGCAATTAAATACATCCATTTTACATTCAAAACACATGAAACTGGGGAACAGAGCAACACCATCTCTGCAGCAAATGTCATCCTCCTTCATCACCCCTACAACACAACTCAACATTTCTCCATAAAGGGTGGATGAAATGGGAAAATATTCCACTCTATACTATCTAGTCTCTTTTCTACCTCTAAATGAAATAGCATATTCTTCCCTGTCATTTTTATGGTTTTATATATACACACACACGTTGGTCACACGCCTGTGTTTTTATGTTCCAACTGACAAACTAGCTTTTTACATGCCTTTTACCTTGTTCTCTATCTTCAGATTCTTCATGTAATTTCTACTTCTCCAGGAATTTCACCAATTCATCACAGTGAACATGGTTATTTTTTAATTGCTATCCATACTGTAGTAAATATAAATGACAAAAATCATCAAACATATGTTGCCTAAGTTGTATAAATATGCATATATGTTAAAGATGTGGTAGCAGGCAGGTGCACAGGAAATCTTCATAAAGTTAACAGCTACTGCAGCAATAATAAACTGATGTTACCCTTTCAAATGCTAGTCAGGATTTTGCAAGCATTAGCCACCACCGTGTGATTTGAGCAGTGCCACTAATACAGATACAGTCAAGCTGGCAACTCATCTCTCCCCCCGGCCCCAGTCTCCCCCTTTTTTCTCACAAAGAAATCGAATGAGTTTATTAAAGTATAGATGCCATTTTCATCTCGCAACGTTAACTGTGTTGTCTGTATCCCAAAGGTACTGAGCCAGTCAACGCAAACAGCTGTGCCACCTACTTGCAACAGTTGTACACCCACCACAAAGCACGGGTAGGAGGAGCAGGTTAGAGCAAACCGTAAAGCTGCTGGTGTACCTCACTGTGCAGTTTACCCATTAGCTCGAGGGAAATTTCATCCCTTTGGAGAATATGCATTGTATGTAGAGCTCGTAGCAGAGAGTATTCTTTTGCTCTCATCTCCTATAAACCACCTACTGCATTTTTATGTTCTACAATCACATACACCAAAACAGTGTTTAGCAAATTAACATCAAGCTAAATAAAAGGCATATCAACCAACTTAGCAGGCAGCTTTTAGATGTTTCTCTACTGAGGATGTTGGGTGATCTGTAGGCTGAGAGCGGTATTTCCCTCATATTCTCATTATTTGACTTTACTTCACTTGGATGAGTTTCACAGGAAAACCAATTCATTTTCACAAGTTTTATCAGTAGCCTTGATTACTGTAATATGAAGGAATGAGGCAAGCTGATGGAGGCAGACACTGCTTCAGCACACCTCCAAGGGCAGCTTCACAGGCAGGATTTCTATGCAGATCTCTCAGTATGACAGAACTGCCCTTTCACTCCATCCCTTTGTGAGGAGAAGCCCTGGCTGCAGAAAGTCTATGCACAACCACAGACAAGTGCATTGTGTGTTTGTGCATGCACATATGTGTGTGTATGTTGGGGAGGGAGGGGGAAACACACGTGGTTGTCTCTGCAAGTGCAGTGGATTTTTGATCTCCACTGCAGATAGATGTCTGTGGTTTGATTTCTGTGAGAGTCAGTGGAAAAACATCTCTTCTCCCCTTTCTCAGGGCTTAAGTCTTGCTCATTGTAGGCCAAATACAAGGTATGTGTTCAGCAAAGGTTTTGTGTCAGAGATGAGATGTGACAAGATGCAAAGAAATACGAGAAGCAGCACATGTACATGCATGCAAGAATACAATTCAGGCATTTTCCCAGTACTCCTAAAGGTGCTGCAACCTCTAGCACTAGCGGCATCTCACAAAACAGTATACTAACCAAGACTTCCCTACATCATCCTTATATTAACATCCACAGCACAAACAAAACACCTGCAGTTTTCCAAAGTGATGTTTATTTGAGGACAGATCTACGCATCAGTGAGTGCCTAGACCTTGTAATCCTGATCCTCTGATACAATAACAGGAGCACAATCAGTACTAAGTGTTCATTTAGAAAAAGAAATATTTTTAACTACATCACAATTAGTTGTGAGGTTTTTTCCTGCCTCTTCAATATAATTAACTAGGGCTTTATCTTACCATTATCCTTCTATGCACAAGGGACTCAATGCACTATGCACTAGGATCTTTTTCCTCACAGGACTCTAATATACCCTTATCTTTTTATATTAATTGAGTTATCTTACACTGTCACAGAGGTAGTAGCTGAAATAGAGATGCAGAAAGAAAACTTCAGTCACTCCTGAATCTATTTGAACCCAAAGAACTTCAGCTAGGGAGCTGCTTTGTCACCCAGTTCAAACCTTTCATGGGTCTGGTTTCCCTGTACCTGGAGTATGAGAAGGGAAATCCCACTGCTCAGAACAGCTCCATCATCCCACTCAAATCACATTAGAGTTACTAAAAAATTGTTGTCTCACTTTTTCTTGTGAACAACGATGACCATTTCTGATCTTCTGGGAAGTCATTTCCAGCAAACATCACTGGCATGTGACTGCACAACATTGCTGTAGCAGGAAACCCCGTATAGATTAAAAAGTGAGACTAAAAAACATGCATGGACCATATAAGTAAAGCCCAATATGCTTTATTTCTGTCTTGTCTGCACCACGCTATATGCTGCCTCAGTATATGCTTTCCCAAATCTATACTGTATTTAGAGTTCTCACTGTTAAGGAAATCATTGCTGCTAAAATCCACTCTGCACACCCCCCAAAAGTTACTGCTTACTGCAACAACTATATTCATTCACATGACACTAATCCTTAAGTTATACTGTTTAATGCAATGATGGAAAAGGATGATAAGTTGAAAAGCAGAAAAAGGGGAGTTGCAGCATTCAGGTCTGCAGTGATACACACCCTTAGCAAGACCAAAAGAGCAGTGCTCCTAACTAAAGCAAAGGGCCTGAACAAATGGTCATCTTCTGTTCAGAAATACCTGCTGTGCTGTTTCTTACCATGACCTTCTGAGGTTGGCTCAGCGAAGCATCAGCCTTTCTGGACTGACATATAACCACCACAATACTCTGTAATAATCACACAAGGAAGCATTTAAATTGGCAAAGACCAAGAAATTCAAGAGGACCAAAACAAAAGATCTGACGTCTAATTTGTAAACAAACAAAAAAATCTAGCCATTGCATTTGCAGAAGTTCACTGCCCTCTCACTGCAGTAAAGGACTGAGGAAAAAAATTGGGGCATATAAAGTCAGATCCATCTCCCTGTCCTTCCTCCGTGCTTGGGGAAATACAGCTGAGTCTCCTCAACAAAGTCAGGAGCGTTTACATATCTATTCTTTTAAGTCTGGAATGAGTATATAAAATAGGTCCATCATAGCTCTAAATACCTTCTTCATAGGTATTATCTAAACTGAGGGGAGATGAACCCCTGATGCCCAGACAGAGATACTGGGGAAAGCAACTATGAGTTTTTGACTCCCAAAATACCTTAATGTACCCCTACCTCAAAGAAAATGGTCCTTCTGCCACACCAAATGCCATGATGACTGCTCCAAAAAAACGAGTTACGTTTGCCATCTTATCCCACACACCAGAAGCCCCAGAGGGTCCCAGTCCAGCTGCTAACCCCTCTTGCCTTTGCTGGTGGACTGCTGTGTCTCACACAAGCCAGGCAGATTTCTAGGAGGGGTGGTAAACAGAGGGTTTCTGTCAACTATGAAAATTCTTAACTGTGATCAAGTTGGAGTGAATATCCATAAAATATTGCCTGCAGCATTCATTTCAGTACTGAGGACCTCAACATGAGACCTGTCCAGTCCAAGTCCCTGGGCAAAGGATTTTTAAGTTTCAGATGCAGATTACAGAGAGCTTTTTTTGCCTGGATGCAGGCAAACTCAAGTATCAGCTCATATATTCACATATCAGCAAGTGAAATTTTGTAGGAGAGGAATGTGCAGGGAGTCACCAGGAACCACCGGCCTCAGCAGTTCTCTTTCAGGATACTTCCCTGGGCTCTCCCTATATAACTCCATCTTTCTCCTTATTAAGGGAATGAACTGACTCCAAAACAATACACATAAATTAGAAGTTCATGTAGCAAGACAAAGTAGTCCCAATTAATTCATTTGTGTATGATCTAGAAACAAACAAAAAAATCCAAGCTATTGCTTTAAAGATAAAGAAAAGCTTATTTTTCCATATGGGTATGCTTGAAAGGAATATGAGAGGGACTTAGACAAATGGACTAGCTCCAAATAATAAAGTACCAGTTTAAGAAAAATGCACAGGCCAAGATTACAGAAAATTATACGCTCCTGTACCTAAGCAGCATTCAAAGTCTTGAATTAGAAATATACATGCTTAACTCCAAGGATCAGCACAAAGCCCTTAGTCTGTAATGATATTTCCTTAGCAAAGAAAACTGTATTTTTCACTTATTTTCTCTGTAAATGGCCTTACATTTCTTATTAAACTTTCTGTAAAAAAAAAAAAAAAGATCTGTGACTGACAGTTAATGCAGTTTCTGCTTGAAACAGAGAAGAAAATTACAGCAATCAGAAGTGACCTGTTCTGTGAGAAACAATTAGGCAAGCTGAAGTACAGACACCATGATGTACTCAGCCTGTAGTCCTAGGAACAAGGTATTTCTGGGCCATGCTAGACTGAGAAAATTAGTAGATAAACCATGTCATGACCTGAAAAAAGGCACTTGCCACATCCTCTTGGATCAGGCAGGGAGAGAGGAAAGGGCATGGCTTTCCTCTCTAGTCTCACCCATTAATCTGTCCACCCACTCCACGGATGTCAAGGAAATAAGGTTCAGCCTGAGGGCCAAATTCTGGTTTCACTTACTGCTGCAGTCTGACATCCAAATTTGGTGAATGCTTTGCTGATGTGACCAAATCAGTCCACAACGCTTTTAATTTCTGCTGGTTCAAAATGCCAGGAATCTTTTCTTCAGAGTGGTTAGTGTCAGTCTTTATTTTTTTTTTTAAATCTGAGATTTGCCCAAATGAAAGGACTTGTGGAAAACACCACACAGGCCAGAGCTTCTCCATAGGCTTAGAAGCCCCTCTGGAAAGCTGTTAGCCTCTCAGAAAAGGAATATAACCAGCTGACTCCAAGTGCCACTTGATCAATAATGAGATATTCAGAAGGAGTCTTAATTTTATCTAACCGGAGAGATGAGACTATCATCTTCCCTGACAACCAAAAACTCAGCAGAGACCTCTTAAAGGGAATCATCTCCATTAAATTGTTGCCTGCTTGCAAGCAGTAGCAGTAATGGCACTCACCAGCTTTCAGCTGGAAATGACTGGGGGAGAATGCAGCAGGTAAATTGATGCTTTGCAGGGGCATTGCACACATACCCATGGCATTATGTCATTGTGACACTCATCCATAGAGTCTGCAGGGACTTGGAATCACTTCTCAGACTATGCCTAAGGTGCTAGGATGCCCCAGAAGGTAAAGCATGTACGTCCTGCAACAATGTGTGTGTGTGTGTGTGTGTGTGCACACATGGACAGCCTTTCCACACATCACTTTCCATGGGTGCATCCTAATACCAGCGAAACATCTTTTAAATGAAAAATTTAAATTAAAATGTGGTGTTCTAAAGCACCATTTGCAGTTCACACCACTGCAAAAGTTTACTCTGACTTTTTAAAATTTACACTATCATAACATTTTCATTATTCCCAATTAAGATTATTAAGGAAGAGCAAATATTTAAAATAGCAGGTTGGTGACCTAAATATATAAATCTTCTTCTTAAAAAAATATTGTCTTTTTGGAGGCTGACACATTCTTACCAGTAAGTTTCAATGCTTAGTCAATACTAAATAACATAAACAACTCATAATTTCTTTATTCAATTTCTTTCCAACTGTACAGCTCACAGATGAGAGAAATTAAATTCTCAGGCAGATAGTATGATCTTCCCATGACTTAAAGAAGAAAAAAGAAAGACAAATTTATCTCTAAAGCTTTAGGTTTGTGCTTGCCAACACTAAGTTGGGTAATTGGTCTGACAAAGACAGAGAAAAAGGAAAAAGGGGGGAGAAAAGAAAAAGAAAGAAAAGCTCAATTAAAAATAATAATCTTTGATGTAAGAGAGCAAGAATCAGACCAGTAGTCAAAGACAAGGAGTTTTAGGAATAATAAAAGGGAACACTGTGACTTGCTAATAAATTAGAAGATTCTGAGGTAGAGAAGACGTAAGAAAGAGTACCTGCATAGGTAATAGTTAAAGATATATTATGAGTCAAGCAGATGATAATTCATTTTCTCTGTGATGTAACCCAACACTATTTAGTCCCTTCTTAACAACCCTTCAATCATGTTTCTTTTCATTTAAGTCTAAATAACACTTCAGCCACCTCCTACAGGGGAGGCAGATTTCCCTCTGGAAATACATTTCTGTAATCTCAGAGTGTCCAAAAACCCCCAAATTATATTTTAACTTCTACAATGAGAAAGTATTTAAGTAAGACAGAATTATGAAACCAAGGTTGCACAACTTGTCACTTGTTCTCAAAAAATTAATCCGATAGTGTTTGCAGTCATGTATTTGTGTACCTCGCATTAGGCCTCACCTTATGTTCTGTCTATATTTGGGCTGTAGCAGGTTTTCAAGTAACCTAAGTAAACTTTAGTTATAAAACGATTATTAGCATAAATATGAATAATGTTTTTCAGACAGATTCTATCATCCTGACTGTAGAAAAAACTCAGTGGTATGAGTCTGAAATGAATTCTTACTACACAGTGTCTCTCATCAACCCAGGGATTTCTTAGCCCAGATGTACATCTCTACTTTGTAGATTAAGGTCATATGGCACGTCCAAAGCAGAGAGTTAAATCCCTTCCCCAACTGCAATGATGAGTCCTTCATTCTCCCAAAATCTCATTCTGTACACAAAATTGTCTGGGTGTACAAACCTCTAACCTGGTGAGTTTGACACAATTTCCATAGGTATTAGCCAATCTTCTCAAAGGACTTTTAGATACATAGCTGCATTGCACAAGTTAATAATTCTTTATAAAAGGTCAGGCAAAATACATAACTAGTCTGAAATGAGTTTTGACTTAGTAGCCTGCAAGTTATGTCAGGCAAGACCAGGAAACAGCCATATTTTCAGAGCAAATACAATTCACAGTGAATCAAAAAGCTTTCTAAAGACTATAGAAACATTTGGAGACCATGGAGATGCAATCTCACTCATATTCTATCATAATGTCAACATAAAAGTTCTTGCCTCAATTCAGTTCCACCATGATGAATAGCATGTGGCTTCATTGCATTATGAGACTTAAAACCTGTTGGTCTCAATTTAAATTGAGATGATAGCTAAGCACATCTACTTTCAGTATGAACCAATCAAAAAAAGATGTGATTTTCCATAGAAACATCTCTACCAATAGTTTATATATGCTGAAGTAGCCAATTACATCTTGGCACACTCAAAAATACATAGCAACAGCAATGACAGCATGGCAACAGCAGCTGCTGCACAACGGAAAAATTAGAAAATTACTCTTTAGAAAAAAATATATTCTGTTAATTCACTTTGTTTACATTTTCTTTCATGAAATAGTTTTAGAAAACACTGTATGTGTAGCTAACTCTTCTTGTGTACCTCATTACTGGATGGGTGAATTAAGATTATTAACAAAAATATTCCTTGTTGTCGAAGTTGCCTTCCACTGTGAGTATAATTCTGCACATGGAAAATCATTCAGAAAGTATGGGAATATCATATTACTTCCTCCCAAATGAAGGTATAACAGTGGTCATAGGATGACTTCACTTTTCATAGCCAGTATGTTGACTTTGGTGTGACAGGACAACTGCCCTAAGCAGTGGGACCTTACCTGACAACCCAGGAATGGCCTGGCCACGGTGGAAAGGCTGATTATTCCCTCAGGCGAAGCCATCACATTTTCTCTTCATAGAGTATGACATTTGCCATATGATCAGATGTATTTACATGAGTATGCACTTAAAAATACATAAAGGGAGGACGGGGATTTTAAATAGCCATGGTGGAAATACTGGGTTTTTTTAAATTGTTAAGGTCCAGCTCCTGCCTCCGCAAGCATATGTTTCACTTCCACTCTCCCCTTCCCAGAGGAATGTCCCACTTTTATTATGGGACAGCACCCACCAGAGTGGTTGTACTGTGCTTGATTTATACTGTGTCAGTGACGATATAGCAGGGAACAAGCAAAGGGCTGTCAGTACTTTCGCGGCGGGGCGTGAACGTGTATGACCCTATCGAAGTGCCACCTGTGTGTAAAGCAGAGCTGCAGAACATGGCAGTTCACAACACACGTTTTTGAAGGGAGGTGATGGGAAGGCAAAAAAAACCTGTGCAAGAAATCCAGTAATTATGTTCACAGTGGCAGTGTCATGTGTCTAGATAATATTTCTTGTGTTTTATCTGTTTGTAGATTTGTATCATATTCCCCTGGGATAAAAAGCAAGCCGTTTGTGCCTCTACAGCTAAGGATGAGGCAGTTTCCCTAGTCTAAATCCTGCCATTCTGTAGTTATTAGCATCTGTAAAGTTAATCTACTCCCTGGTAATGCACAAATAGATTTTAAGATATCAAGTGTGACTACATTTAAGTTGATCAGATAGAGTACAGTTATGTAAATAATTTGTGAGTATGGATTCCAGCAAAACCAGATAAAGAATTTCTAGTCTTTAGGACTCATTTTGAGGCTTAATGTTTGTTTGATAGTTGTTTAGTTTTGTTTCTGTGCAAGCCTACATTCTGGAAAAACACATGGGACCATGCCCACTTCCTGACTGCCCTGCAGATCCCAGAGTATCTGCCCAACAGTGAGAAGAGATCAGTGTTTGAAAAGGAAAGATATTTTCTCTCACTTACATTAAAGCGTCATTAGATAGAGCAATGAGGGGTTTTTTTTTCAAATTTTCCCTTCACATCATTCATCTGCTTGGCCCAGAAAGTAGACTCCAGATGAGATGAAGGTCAATTTGTCCAGGGTGGCCTTTCTTCTCTCCTCTTGTCGCTGCTCAATAGGTGGTTTGGAAAGCTTTGAATGTTATTTTTGAATCCACCCACATAAAAAATTGCTCTCTAAAATGACCTTTGAACATGACTGAGGGAAGACAGTTCTGTCTCAAGTACTGCTTATTGTCCTGCTTTTACACGTTATTTATATGCTTCATCTTCCACTTGTCCTGCTCTTATCCCATTGACCAGGTTCATAGTGGTCGTGGCTATGATAAAAATCATTATCAGTTACAGTTGCTCTACTTCATTTTAGATAACACTTCTCTTGGATGAGAATGGAAGTGTATGTACTGCTGCTAGTAGCTCTTATTGTTTCTCAAACTGTCAGTGAACAGTCATTATTGTTCTTCCACTTCTCTTTCTATTGTGAGAACAGTTAGTTATCCTACTTCTCATAAAGCTTCTGGTTTGCAAATTAGCTTCCTATGTAATACTCTTTTATTTAAATCTGGAAACCTTCACCCTTCTTCCCCTAGTTGCATATGGGGAAAATTAGTCACCAAATGGAAATGTGACTGAGACTTGAATATGAAATGTATACATTTTAGAAGAAAAAAAAATCTCTACCTTCCTGAGTAGGATTCAGAGCTGGCATATTTCAAATTTCAGCATAACAGGTACTTTGTCATCACTTTTCTCTTTTAGTTCTTGGCTGAAATCACCAAGCATTAGAGTATAGCTTTCTATTCAATATGGTGAATATGACCTCATGTAACCTCTTGCCATCCCAGGAGAAGAACAAGAAACTTTCTGGCAAAATACATCATTCGTTGAGTTTTAGGGGACAAATATTTGTGTAACAGCAGCATCCGATGGAAAGATTGTAAGAATAAGATGGAGCCACTGTCTCCAGCCTAACTTCTTCCATACGTGTTGTGTTAATTCCCAGAGCTTCCTACATGATTCATCTCTCTACCTAATGTTTCAGGTGAGAGGGGTGCACTTGTTCTTCAAATGTTGTTCATAGGTTGTTCATAGAAAGGGTCCTAAGCTGACTCTTTATTCTAGGTAGAGAATGTGAATGCCACAGTCAAATTTCATCACTGTTCCTCTATCAGCATTAGCTTATGTAAGTATTAATTCCTGGTAAGATGTGAAACTAGGGGGTTTGTTTTTTCTATTTTAAGTTGGTCCTGTCATGTAATTGAGGTCATTGTCTATGTGTGTGGGAAGCAATACCTGCAAGCACAGCATCAGAATAAAACCACTGAGTGAAATTAAATAACACCTTAGTTCTTCATTACCCCATTGACTTACTAAGAAAAGTGTTACAGTAGAAAGAGTTGAAGCAGCTGATCCACTGCTGCTTCATAGCAGCCACCCCAAACTCTGTTCCACAATATCAGAATAAGTGATAGCAAAACTGTATCAAGTGGATCACCCTCTGGTTTAGGAATGCAGTCAATACACGTGATGATGTATAAGACATGCGAAGGTGTTGACCTTGCCTGGATAGCAGGTGCCCACCAAGCTGCTCTATCACTCCCCTTCCCAGAAGGACAGGAGAGAGAAAATAAGACAGAAAACAACTAGTAGGTTGAGATAAGGCAGTTTACTAAAGAAAAAAAAAAATCAAAATTTTGCACCTACAAAAGGAAAGGGGAAAAGAATTAATCTCTATTTCCCATTGGCAAGTGATGTTCAGCCATTTCCTGGGAAGCAGGGCTTCAGAAAGCAGAGAAGTTGCTCTGGAATGTAAACATCTAAAAATAACAAATGTCCCTAGTTTTTCCTCCCTCCCATAGCTTTTACATCTGAGCTGGCATCACACGGTGGGGAATATCCCTTTCATTAATTTAGGTCAGCTGGCCTAATTGCATCCCCTCACCAGATCTTGCCCACTCCCAGCCCTTTGATGGAAGGGGGAGAACATTAGAGAGACGGTGCTGATGCCGTTCCAGAGCTGCTCAGCAGTATCCAAAACACTGGTGTGTTATCAACACCCTTCTAGATACCAGTGCAAAGCACAGCACTGTGAGGGCCACCATGGGAAAATGAACTCCATCTCAGCCAGACCCAACACCAGGTGCAAAAGCTGTTCTACACTGTGTGAAACACGAGTTATAGGGAAACGCCAAGAGCCAGGTTTGGTTGGGAGAAGAGTGATGGATTTTATCTACAGATGTAGCTGCTGATTGCAGCTAAATCACTCTGTAAGTGATTGTTTTATGCAATTAAGAATACAAGAATCTCCCACATCAAGCTGACCTATCTTATACTTCCATTGAAGCACTTCTATGGCTTTATTTCTTCTTTGTCTCTCTCTTGCTTGCCACAAATACTGGGCCAGAAACGTGGGAGTTCATGCTCTTGTCCTTTCTGCTCTGTGCCATACCCCCAGTGTGAAGCTGCACGTGCAATACAGCTCTCAGGTTGCTTCTACAAGCAGCTCTTTTTCTATACTTCTCTGAAGTGACACTTGTCTCTGTCTACTCTTCAAGGTGCTGCCCGTTTGCAAGAACTGACACGCTTTTCCACTCTGTCACTGGGAGAACATTTTTGAGTGCCAGTGTGGGCCACCCACTTGATAAAAATGGTCGTGATACTAAAATTATCAAGAGCCAACAGTCTGTTCTTTCTCTTCATTCAGATAACAATCCTTCAGCGTGCAAGATCCTAGTAGTCTTTAACAAATAGGAAAAGGTGCACGACAGTGTCATATCTAAGCAGAGCAGAGGGGAATAAGGCAGTGGTGCAAGATCAAAGGGAAAATATAAGTACTGCAAGTGGTCTCAAGAGCATCCCCTGGGACAAGGGGAAAAGAAATGATGCATTGGGAGCAGTTGAACGGCACGGGCATTCTCATATAGGACCCATTACACAAAATTGATTTGCTTTAATCTAAAGTATTTGGCAAAAAGCAGAGAGCACCTGTGTGCCAGATACATAAAGATGCATGTAATCTGCTCATGATCTATCTGCAGGCTGCACTAACTGTCAGTTGCTTGATGTGCAGGAGCCTAGTGTGGGGAGACAGAGAAAAAAGGAAGAGCAACTAACTAACTAACTGTAGCACAAGCATGGAAAGCTTTCTTAATTGTCTCAGTTGTTATTTTTCTTTCCTTCACTGAATGGCAGTTTTGACCCCACAGGATCTTTTTCTTTTTAGATCAGGCTTCAAATACTGAAGATTTAATGCACACTTTTTTAAACCAACAAGCTGAATTATCCATCTGGTTGTCTAATATATTTTCGTGGTAGCTTTAGGTCCTAGCAAATTGGGTATTTCAGTACCTGGACGTCTCCAGTATACCAGAACATAATGACAATGAACACGTACATTGGTGAAAAAAAGGGGGGGGGCTGTATTTCTGTATAAGCATGATAATACATTCTGACACCATAAGAGCAGTATTTTCTGTCAATCAGCTTGAATTCTCTGTAAGTCTCAGACATATAAGTCACATTGAGAGGGTTATGCATTTCACAAGTGGATTTATATATAAATACTTTCTCTGGCTCCAGTTCAACACAACAAAAGAAGTCAAACATTAGTCTGTATTTGTATTTCTTCACTGAAATGTTTTGACATAAACTGCACACAATCCTAGCTGAAAAGTGCCATACAGTTTGGAAGAAACTGCTGTGAACACCTCTATTGTTCACAAAATGCCAGAGTTTTTGCTTCTTAGAAACTTAGAGGCCTCATTTCCACAGCTCCATCAGCACTTTTGTTCTAAAGAGCACACAGTTCTGTATACAGCCTTCTCCTTCCTTTCCTAGGCTTTTTTCCCTTGTAAGTAGACTCAGAAACCTTCTAACATCACTGAGAGCTACAAAAACAACATCTACAACAAAATGGTGGCTGTTTTCTATTCAATTGTGAGGCAAATACCTATTTTTGCACTGTATTAAATAAACGACTTCCACTCTACAGTACGTTTGTTTACAGTGCATGGCAATTTCTTGAGTCAAACCAATCAGTTACACTTCTCCCTAACCCTGTTCTAGAATAACTCAAGGAAAGCAGAGTTAGTCTCGATTTGCCTCAGAATTCCCCTGTTCTCCTGATGTGTAAGGGAAGTGATCACAGCCACCACCTAAAACTTGCACAGTTTGGTACAGCTCTGAAAGATGGCAACAGATGAGTGATGGAAAGACTGCAGTGTGATAGCCAACTTCAACACATCCAGAACAACCTACAGATTTTCCTAAAATATATCAGCTAGCAGAGTCCCAAGGGTCTGCTAAACTGGTCAGGCATCACTGCAGCACGCTGGTCATCTGACTACTCTCTTTTCCTCTGAGAGTGCCCTAGCACTCAGTCAACATTCACCCAACATTCATCCATTCACCCCAGCCCTTCCTTATGCTCCTTGTAGCTTGTCTAGCTACCACAGAACAGCAAAATCCTCCAAAAGAGCAGAAAACCTTAAGGCCTCAAATTCAACTTATGGGAAAATATGGGCACATAGTACTGAGGCAGATTGTCTGTAAAAGTATGTTCCATTTCACAGTGTTCATTTTATGAAATCACGCTGAGAAGCACAGTGTATTCTATTCACTGGCTTAAACTCAGCCTAAGTAGTCCCTATAAAAATGTGTTGGTTCCATTAGACATCCAATACTGTCTTTAGTTCAATGGGTTTAATTATGAGAAAGCAAAAAAGAAAAATATTCAAGCAATATGTAGATGAACCTGGACTGAAATATGTTGGGTTTAGAAAACAAAGCATTGGTTTCAATGAAAAGCTACTGGTGTAAGTGAAAATATTACGCCTTGAAAGGAAATCCATTCATTTCCATAAAAATTTAGTGACTTGAGTATGCATGGATTGGTTCCACTACAGATATATCGGATCCAATGACACTGTATTAGTTTCAAAGCATATTTATCCATGCAGTAAAAATGTATAGGTTATGAGAATTAAAGAGGCGTGATGATGGCTGCCCTGAAGACTCTAATCTAAAATACCATTTCGATTAAAACTGATCAAATTGGACTTAACAATGATACATTCAAAAACCCCTAATAAATTTTATTGTACTATATCACTTTGAACTGATTCTTCCAGGATTCGAGGGGCTACATCCCTTTCTCTTCGCCCCAGAACGCAACTGTAAGCAATTCAGCTTCATTCTCCATAAGCAAACTATTTTTTGCTCCCATCTGTAAGGATGAAAATGCAGTTTGTCCCATAGGTCAGGCAGACAGCAGAATAACGCTGATTCTTTTTTTCCAGACTGTGTGTGGAGACCTAGGGGTGCTGCCTGGGGGCAGAAGCAGTCCTGTAGACCACAGACCTGAGGTCAGTAATGCTTGTATTAAAGTCCAGCAGTAACCCCGTGCGTGTGCTTCTTTCTGGCTGGCTCCAGGTGCCTCCTTAGAGCATTATTCAGACTCTCTGCATCACCCTTCAAAGATCACCTAACTTCCTCCTGTGAATAGATATGGAAACAGATATGGAGTTCTAGCTGTTTGAACAGGTGCTCAACTGAGGCAAAGTAGTATACCCATGAAGTAGTTTCTCTGCCTAGGCCTGTACATCTATTTTCAGTTTAAAAATTATATGCCATACTGACATGCTTGTAGGCTCGTGCTGAAGCCTAAAAACTTGGGTATGAACTCCCCCTACAAACTAAATTTTTTCTCAGAAATCACAGTGTTTAATAAATGCACAATTAATGGAGAGGTGTTTCAGCTTGATCTACTGTTGCACGATAGGACTCCGGCTACACTGCTGTTATAAGTAATATTCTGTAGACACAACATTTGGAACTACTCAGGCTTCTGTGGTTGTTCCTGTTGTAAAGAGGCAATCTGAGGGATTCTGAAAGCCCAGGTATTTGTTTTGATTTGTCTATAAAAATGTATCAGTAACTTTATTATTTAGTTTGTCCTGCTGACTAACACAGCTACCAACTCATGCTAAAGAATGTACATAATACAGAGGCTGCTAAGTGCCTGTACTATTTTTATAAGAAAAAACATCAATAAGCACTTGACTTTGAAGTTTTTACCATCCATTTTCCAGAATGACTCTGAATGATAAAAGAAAACAGTCTTCAACTTCCCTCTTTGTGGTACACAATAAAGCTCTATTTACCATGCAATTTCTTCATGATGGGACCCTAGCTTTTCCCTACACAGTCTCATTTCCTCAAACAATACAGGCAAATTATTTTTTTTCTTAAATTCTGACTAGTCTGTTCCAGTTAAATGCAAGTGGCACCCAATATTTTCAAATTATAGTATAATAAATATCCTGGGTTCAAATCTTAAATCTAGACATTCAGAATAAATAAATGATAAATCAAATTGCAGGATCAGTATCCACATGATTCCAATGAGCCACAGTTTTATCTTGTCACAGGAAAGAATATGTTGACACAACCTATTTTTCACTGTCATTTTATAAATTAAAAGTTTGTCGCAACTCCTAAGGAGCATAATCCATTGTTTTCATCAGAACTCCAAGTTAAATGTACACTATAAAGTTTAAGATTTTATTTAAAGCCTAGAAAGCATAAAATTTAAAGACAATTACCATTCTGTGGTATAAAACTTCCTGCATCAGTTACTCTCTCAAAATAATCTTTCTAAAGTGCTATTTCCAGTACCACCATGCAGGCCTTCTAATCACACCCACCACACCTACAGGGTTCCGAGACAATAAGGATTGTCCTCTTTTATGGTTTGCACAATATGGTGAGTTATGCCTTGCTTCTAAGTTCTCTCTAAACTCTCCATCTACTTCTTTCTTGTATCAATATAAAGACAGTTGGTTTGGTGTATAGCAGAACTCCTCTGATTCCTTCTACATTTCATTTAACTTTTACTACTTCCTTTTGATTATTTTGTACTGTTATATTATCAAAGTTAAAACACCCCATATGCCAGTTATAGTACAAGATGGTATTTGCTTAAATGAAATTAGAATCTGTGGTCCTGATAGTGCAAATATTTACACAGAGGAGTAAAGGCATGACTTAAACTGTGCAACCAAATTTCTCATGAACATGTTGATATTTCAGGTATAAGTGTTGACAATAAACACTGTCCTTACATGCATAATCTGAAGCAGGTGGAAGGAACGTCTGGGCTCCATTTGGGGAAAGCCCTCTGTTCGTGCTTCCCCAGGTGAATGCACAGCAATGGAGGCAAGATGCAGGACCTGAAGGACAATCAAGTTCGACAGTACAAGTTTCTGCTGTTTTCATTTGGCTGAAGTCCTGGGCAGGTCAGAACATTTTGTACTCACTCCCTTGGCTGTTTCCACAATCACACTCATCCTTCAGCAGTCACTTTACACCTTTATTACATATATTTTACAATTCATTCTGTTCTGTGCATGCACTTGTATGTCTCCTGACTACTAATTTTTAAGTGTCTAGCCATCCCAGTCAGTAGACAGGCAAACATTTTAAAAATATATCTGATGTTTTCTAATTTCTTCAACATATTTTGTTACGTTTATCCAAAACAGGGGCAACACCTGACTGAATAAACTCTAGCCAGTCCTAAGGCAGCAGACACAGGGCAGCATAAATTGCTTCAGAGCCTGTCCCAGGACCCCCTCCACCACTGGGATTTATGTGCTATACAACCAGCAGATAAGCAAGTCCAAATGCATTCATATCCTACTGTAAAGGAGGAAAAAGATCAGAGCAGTACAGCCCTTCAGGGCCTCCAACAGAGCCTATTTGCTATCCCAGGCTGAAAGACTTCTCACACTGATTTTTAAAAAGGGAGTTGATAGCATGTAGGTTGACAGCCTCAAGTAAAGGACGAGGAATGCACAAAACAAGGATGTCTCATGGGATAGCTACTATTAGTTTGCCTTTAATGTAGGGCAAAGTCCCACTCTCAGTTAGGAGTGCACACACTCAGGATAATGCTACCACCTGTCATTTAGTAAATCCAGATTTACAGAGGTGTAAACAGGAGTAGAATTTCTTCCAGAATCTCTAGGCAAGCCGAGAAAGAGCCCTTCCAGAACACATATTTCAATATTGTGCCTTAGGTAACAGCAAAATCACAGTCTCTGTTTCTTTCAAGAAGTATCAAGCTTCCCTGCATCATATATCTTTACATTTCTTTAGGTACTCCATAGCCCTAAAAGAACACTGGGCTGGGTGGATAGAGTGGTGGGATTTTTTTTTTTACATTTTTCAAGAATATGCATTTTTTAAGTCTAAATAAAAAAGTGTATTTACTCCTTAATTGGTTTTTGTCAGGAGATATTCTTCTTTTCAGCTAAGAGAGATGTATTCTTTGATGTCTTCATTAAAAGATCTCACAATTTTTTTTTCCTGAGAAATATATCTACATATATATATATATCTATATAAATGCTATGGTAAACTTTTGTCTTCCCCTTTGATTGTTCCATAATGCCAAGAATGCCATTTTAAATGTGTGTTATTTTAACAGGGTTTATGTTAAGCAACAAGGTGGATATTATTCTTTAAATCTGAGTTTAAACAGTATGAAGAGTGGAGCCAATTGAAGTAAATCATAATTGCTAAACAGGATTAGTTTGCAACAGCTTCTTTAAAGTTTGCAAGAAAACATATACAAGAACAGATCCCTGAAGCAGAAGTACATTTTATTCGTAGCTTCCAACCCAGGCCCGCACTCTCTGAAGTGTCATTGTCACGAATCATTGTTAGCAAAACAATAACTCCAGTGGTCTTACATTTTCTCTCTGTGCAAATTATGTATGTTTCATGTGACATTACTTACTTCCTCAACTAGCAAGTCTTTCCCGTATGTTGGAAAGCCACCAGTGGTGATGTGCCATCAAAGTGAATTACCTTCTTACATGCCAGGAAATTAGGGCAAACCAGTGCCTTTCATCTAGCTCCTCTACACTGCCATCCTGCTCCCACAGGGTCTCCCATTCACTCTTCTCCTACTGATTTGTATGGAAACAATTGTATAGAAAGTAATTTCTCTGTTGCTTGAAACATGCTTTCCAGGCTTGAAAAGAAGCTGTGTGACTTCATGTATGATTGGTTCGTAGACAGACACTGAGCACCAGAAAGAGGATTCCCGTCCAAGTTCCATGTAAGTGGGTAAAAAACCAAACATGATGAGGGAAACAAAGTAGAAAAAGGATGGGCAATCAGATCCAAGCGCACATAGCCGTAGGGGCTTTTACTCCATGTAAATGCCAGGATGCAGCTATAGCCAGTGTCAGGACAGAAGATTCAGGTGTCAGACCATGATGGGCTTTTTAATCTCCTCTGCAATTCTCATGTTGCCAAATACCTAGATTATTATGGATGTAATAGATCTGCACAGGAGGAAGACTTGATGTCTGAGAACTGTTAACCAAACGATTGGCTAGTAGAAGTTTAGCTGAAAGTAGTCTTTGAGAGGAAACTGGCTAACAGTCTTCCCTGCCCTACTATAATATACACTTTGGCTATAAAATACATGTCTTCAAAACGTGACAAGTGCTAAAGAACCCTGCGAATGAACAGTTAGGAGTATGCTCCAGTTCCCCATTGCCATATCATCTTCCCTCTCTTCCTCTCACTTCTACTTCTCTCCTGCCTACGCCAGCACTTCATTTCTCTCCGATAATCTGGTCGTGCCACGTACCCCTCTCACATAAGCCCACGTCTATGCCTGTCGTCCCCTTTCATAACTCTTCACCTTCATGCCTCCCATCTCCCTCCTCCTTTCCGTTCCGTCCATGGATGCATCACGATATTGCTGCCATCTTTCTCCTTGCTTCAGTTTTCTCTGTGTCTCTGAGTGAGTTTCATCCCTCCATGATCTCTGCATTGCTTCTTGGGGGTTGACTTGACCTCCCAATAATTGCATACCCTTTCCTAGACATTCCCACAAATTTTGCTATTTCCCCCATTTATAAACCGAAGTTTATAAATGTACACATCTATGGAGCTCCTAGTTCCCCAGATTTCTCCCTTTAGCCTCTTCCTACCCCGTCACCATAAACAAAATGAAGGGGGTTTGCTTTCAGTTACAACATGTCTGAAAAAATCTCTATCCTGGGAGATAGAGTCAGGAGGACTGATTTCTTTGAGGCAGAGTTAATCTGATCAGGTTGAAAAACGAGTGTCTAATGAAGAGCCAGATTCTATTATCTTAATTGTTGAGTTGCTATTATTGCTCCATAATACGGCAGGTAAAAGAGATGAAAGCAAGTATTCCACAATTTCATACCAACCAATGAGAACTCATCCAGTAGATATGTCCAGGAGTATATTTATACACGCAAAAAGTTCTTTTGAACACTCTAAATTTCACCTACATTTGATGCACTCATCTGCAGTACACCTAAGTAAGTGGAACACTGTTGTCTCAGCTTATGAGTGCTGCTGCATTTTCTCAGGAAAAGCTATGGCATGCTCTTTACTGGAAGATTAGGTCTTGCCTCTGTTTAAGTTGGTGGCCCTATTGAATCTGAAATGTCCATATTGATGTCTAGGAGGATAATGATACCTCTGCTCTCCAGAAAAAATTCAGATTGTGATCCCTCCATGACCCCAAGACAGAAAGGATGAAAGTAAATTATGCTAATCTACTCATTGTCAGGTCCCCATCTGTTCTTTCCTTTCATTCAGGGCTCCATCCTCTCCAGAACTAGCCCCACGTGAACATCTTTAACAAACACCTGGAGCTAAACCCGCTGCAATGACTTTGTACCCCCCTTCTCCACAGTGAATATAGCTGAGGCACAAATGGCAGGGTTCTCCGCAGCTCATCTTCCCCAGGATGTAGAAGAACATCTAGCAACACAATACATTAAATGGCATTTGATTGTATACAAAATTCAGTAATTTGCAAAGGGTCTCCCAGTCATTAGCGAGAATTAACGAGGTTCTACTGTAATAAAATCTTACTTCAAAATACAGAGTTTTACCGGAACATATGGGATTATAAAAGTAAATGTGCATCACACATAATCTTATGCCACATTATATAGCACATTTTTAAAAAGGAAACACCCACAGGTCTGAACAACTTTTATTTTTATGCAAATGCAGTATGCAGAGACGTGCTTACTTGTCACTTTTGTGTTGTATCACCGCAGTGCCAAAGGGAAGCATCACGTCTCGCTTTGCCTAGCCTTTATCCATCTACCTTTGCAAACACTCTTTACCATTCATAGGCTAAAGGACTTCTGGCATCACAAAATCTGTTTTCTTTTCACATCCATCTTCTGTGACATGCAGAAGGAAGCCCCTGCAAGAGCTTTGTAACCCAATCCTCCTTGAGAACTCAGTGCTCTGTACAGCTTATGCCCAAACCTGCATGCTTTTTATAATCATAACCATCATCTTTTTATTATGTCTTGGACTTCAAGAGTCCTGAAAGCAGATGTAACTCATGATGACCTGACTTCAATGGGAGAATGAACCAGGTGGCTAATTGTCTCTAAAACAAATACACTGATAATTAGCAGGAGAGCACAATGCAACAGAAGCCTAACCACCAACCTTTATTTAAGTTAAGCAAATGGGTGAGTAAATGATGCAGCCACATCATACTTTGACAAGTTAATAAGGGATCCATACTTCATCTAGTCAGCTACACTAGCCAAACCATGCCCTGACGACCTGGTATCAATGATTCTGAAATGGTAGACTTACAGAAAATGGAAAAAAATATCAGTGCTTGTGCACAAAAGCTCTTCTACAACAGCTTCCCCTTCTGAGCAGGTCACTGCACTAGCATTTCCTCCTGAGTATCTGCCTTCAAACCTTGCCTTACATCCCAAACAGAAATAACCTTGGTGGCCTCATCTTGCTTTCCACTTGCCCATGTCATAAAATCAAGCATGTTGTCATCCTCTGTTGAGGAGCAGTCTAGGAACAAACAGCAAAAAAGCTTCCAGTTAGGCTGTATTGCTTTGGCAGTGCTGCACAGAGGAGTTCATTTGCCGATGGCTCTCACAGTAGATGGCTTTAGCTACCACTGCACATCCCCCACCTTTACAAGCACTAAACTTCAGCCCATTGATTCCATAAAAAGCAAGCAAAGAAAATGAGTGGAGCTTGCTTTAAAGATATTAGCAACTCAGAGACTTTAATGTTAAAACACAGATTGCTTTGTAAATGGTGTCAAACAGCAACCCAAAATATAGCACCATATAAAGTACCCAATGAAAACAACTCCACAGGTGTTGACAGAGAGGTGGAAAGACAAATATTTCCAAGTTACTCCCATGTTCCTTGTTCTGATTGGACAATTTATGCTCTTGCGGGGTAGGAGATAAGATTCTCACGTTTGTTATTTTGCTTCAATATTTGTTGTTAGTTATTCTTAAAAGAGGGATACAAACAGCAGTGGTTATCTGTTCATCTGGAAGTGTCCTAAGTGCTAGAGAGAAAAAAAATCAAAAAGACCATTTACCCAGAACTCTACTTTCAGGTCACATTGAAAACTAATTTAGGCACTTTCCTTTAGGAGAACCTCTCACACAGGAGGGGTGTTATTCTAAAGAGAACCAGAAAGCAGAACTAGAAATAAAGCAAGGGCCAAATGCATCCATGTTGTGCCAGTCTTCCCTGTTCCTTACTTTTTTCCGGTACTGCTAACAGCAACAGAAAAATCCTACTGACTACACACACCCCACCTCACCAAAGGTACTTGGCCCAAAAGTAGGTTTTTGTCAAAGCCTATCAATCACATATCACTAACCTCCTTACAAACGAGTCTTGACAGGTTTACATTGGCATAACACTGGGGCAAGAGAGTGGTGAAATTAACTGCTGCTCAGGGTCCAAAGTGAGCAAATCACAAAAATTAAACAGACAGCATAAATGGTGAAAAGTAGAATTTTCCACTAGCATGTTTCTGACTTCCAGTTTTAATAGTCTAAGGAATTGTTATTAGAGTGATCAAAGGGAGAAATCACAAATGCGAGAAATATGACAACTAAGCATCAAGCTAGTGTGGCAAAGGAGATTGCTTTCTTTCCATTTCCTGTTAAATACTGCTTTGGAACTTTATTTTGATGTAGATTTGACAAAATCCGCATTGCATTTCAGTTTCTGGTGCATAGGTCTGCTGAAAGAAAAAGAATAAAGGGAAAATGAAGAGACTGTCAGAACAATAGCTGCTTTAAAAAACAAGAAGTCTGCCGAGGCTTTAGGTTTTGAGAGTTTACTCTGACAAATAGAAAAAAAAGTCTCTGGGGAAAATAGCCTCTTGCCTACTCTTGCATCCCCGTAAGACTATTCTAAGTCTATTCACTAAGCCTGAGGTACTTCTTCATGAACTTATAAAAAATTAATTATGCTTTAATTGTTGAAGTAAAGAGTATACTAGATGTTGTTCTTTTCAGTTCTTCTGTTAACTAAAATTAATACAATAGCAGGTAAGTTATCTTTTTTTTTTCTTTCATCAATTTGTCTATCATTTCATTGTCACTTTAAAAGCTATAAATCCAGATTCTTGCAAATTTCAGAATAAGCTTAGCTTTTGTTGTTTGCTCATGTAACTTTCTGGGAATACTAATAAATACATGGGAGAATATCAGCTATTCACTTACTTTAAATACACTTTATATATGACATGAAGACAAATCCAGTTCCCTCAATACTTTTTATTTTACCATGGTAACAATTAGATTGTGATGTTTTTGGAACAGAAATTTATTATGATTTGCCTACAAAACTGCCTTTCTGGCTTCAACTTATCACATGTTCTTTGAATTAATTGCTTTGCTGCATAAGTGGCATAGGGCCAGCAGTTTAGCCCCTCGGGACTTTTATTCCATATAAGTTTTGAACTTCCTACTTATAAATCCTCTTCCCATAGTTCTTTCCTGGGAGTCCAGGACATATTTTCTGTAAGGGGCATTTCAGGACCAGGCTTCATGGATAAGGTGTGAAATCTGACCCTGTCTCTCAATTCAGTTGCTGAGTTCCATCAGGCATTGAAAGCATATCATGTCCCACATGGAGCCTTTTCCCTTTTGGTACAGGCAGGTAGCATGTACCACCAAGCACAAGCTTCTGACTACTGCAACAATACAATCAGACTAAGTCATGTTCCCATCCCTGATTATTCAATTTGTCGCACTAGACCATAAGAAACTAGAATGTTGAGAGGCAACATATCCATGTATTCTCTGTAAGAAACACCTCTCAGAAGATACTTGTAGAAAAGACAGCAACACTGAAAGAGTCTTCCTTTAAAAATATAACTTAGTTTAAAAATAAATATGTAGTTGCAGAGTAAAAACAATATATAGATTTAATTAAAACCTAACAATTCCTATAAAGCTGCTTGTCAACAGTATTTCCTATACCAAAACACACTACAGCATTTTGCACACTGGTTGTACTCTTCCTCCTATCAGTTACAGTGAAAGTAAATACTCTTTTACTGAATGATACATCCTCTTTTTCCCTGGAGCATTTATTTCATAAGGAACTTGATATATTTTCAAACTAAGCCAAAATATATCTTTTCTTTCCTTCCTAGTCATCTTCAGAATGGTATTGAATGAAAAGTGGGGCTGTGAGTACTGCAGTCACTGATCACCTGCTCCTGTTCCTCACATTATTTGGGTCTGTGCAGAACCATCATATTCCTGGAGCAGCTTTGTATGTTCATCATGTAGAAACCACTGTGATATATTTGAGCTAAATTTCTCCTGTTTTAATGACTTAAAAGCAAAACTAAAGCAGGTGGAAAGGGAAGTTCTGAGTGAGGCAACATATCAAAGCCACGGAAGCCACCTCCCCAGAATAAACCTATGGGTATGAGGCCTGTCTTTCTCTCAGACATTGAAAATGCTGGATATATAGAAATAAATAGATTTTCTTCTTAGGTACATTAGAGTCAAGCACTAGTAAAGTCAACAGATTTCTGGGGGTTTTTTTGGTTTTTTTTGGGTTTTTTTTTTTTTTGGTAAATTTGAAATGAGATCTGTGGTCACGTCAATGATTCTGGACTTTTAGTTGGTGCAACACCAAAAGGCAAAAGTCTGTTACTCAGCAGAACTCATTGTCATGAGATATTTTAATGAAAAATTGATGCAGCTTGTAAAAAGAAAAACTTATTTCCTAAAGTAAGAAGACTTTTCACTTCTATACACAATTCTAAGAATTAGAGAAAAACAACTGCTATAAATTGATGACAGGAAAAAAAATTTCCATTTGAGCTGATTATTTTGCAGATACTTACAAGAGATCTTCTTTCACCCATAGATAACAGATAAGGCATGAGAGGAAAGAGCGTGTATGATCTGATTCAGAATGCCTGTCCGTACATGAATTTCACGAAACATGCTGATATTTATGCCGTTGACATTCCCCACATAGTTCTAGAAATTATCAGCTTTGTTTACTTTTCCATGGCAGTGCATACATACACAATTGTACACAAATGTTCCCCCTCACCAGCTGAGTGCACATCCATAAATAAAACATTCCTTAGAAAGGTTATAGATTTAGCCACACAGAGGATCAGAAAGGTCCTCAGGAAGACGTGGCATTGGGACTGGAATTCTTCAGGGAAATGAAAATACTGGAAGACATGGCTCAGAATCTTGAAGGTGATGCTGTGACAGCTGAAAAATGGAGTCATTGAGCAAATGAATGAATGAGATGAAAGGTATAGTAATTATATGGAATACTCATTCATGGTTGCCTCATGCTGATTAGTTTATTTCTTAACACCTCTTTCCAGGCTTCTGCCTTTTGGACAAAGTAGTGACTGCATCTAGAAGATGTTGAAGGCTATATTCACCAGTCTAGGTAAGCACACAAGGGTAAAGGACACAAAAATCTGCCTTTGTAAGAGAAAAATGCTACAGTACGGCCAGCGACCTGTGACTTCTGAAAGGTTGACCATGTCCCATCTTGCTCCTCAGTCACCAGGTTTAACCAGAGCTCCTCCTCCAATGATTGTCCTGATTCCTACACATTTTCTTTCTCTTCTCCTTCATCTCCAGCACTGGTAATGCCTTTAGAGCTACAGCAGGCTCTATATGAATGCTGTCTATAGTCAGGAACTGCAAACCAAATTAAAACAGCTGACTATTTTGTGTCCATTGAAAGTTTTGCAATGGGCTTTTGAAATGGGCTAAGAGACAAAAGCTTGTCTCAGTAAAAGAGGATGTGATTCTTCAAGATCAGGTTTACCAGTAAGATATTTGCCACAAACTCCTTTAAAGAAACCTCTAACCAGGAGCAGGTCCCTTTCCTTGAATTTGGTCACTAGAGAAGCAAATGTTAAGACACAAATTAGATCACAGGCATTCCACTTCCTGAGCTAAAAATAAGGTATGTTTACACTATCCATACATTTGAAATGCTATAAAGGAAGGTGTTTCACTTAGTTCTTTAACTAGTACTGGTTGTTGCCAAGGAGGAATCTTCTTACTTGGTCCATGCTTTTCCTTACTATATTGTATTTGATGCCTTTTCCTGGTCTTAAAATCAAGAGTCAAACACAGAAGGGAAAAAATTATTTTACCTTGATATTTATTTTAAGGGTCCTTAGGTGCACTACATCCAGGCCAGATGCACCTCAGGGCACACCGCAATGCCCACCTCAAAAGATCTAGTATAACATTATAGGTCATATTAATTAGCATATCTATCAAAAATTCTCCAATGAGAGGCTCGAATGAGCCCCCCTCCCCAAGGAACCTTCCCCCGGATGGTTCTATCTTAGTTTACAAAATGTGTTCTGGAGAGGACCTTGGGGTCTGGGGCACACTAACCCCTACCTACGAAGCTTCTAAAATATTTAGCATCCTAGCCTGACAAACAAGTCCAAGAATTTAGGCAAAAAGCACTAAGAACACAGAAGTTGTAAAAAGGCATAAAAGGGGGTTTAAAAGAAAAGGCAAAATATCACCATGGCATCAAGACGACCAAAGAAATAAAACACATGGGGAAAAATCAGACCAGGTTTTTTTATCCCTTGCCTAATTGAACCAGCCTTTTCCCCCAAAGCCCTGGGCCATTGCTTAGTTTTCCCCCCACATCCACTGAGGAGATTCCTATTATGAGAATAATTCACTTAATTCCTTTAAAAATGCATACTTTAAAAAATCCTTTGTTTAGAGACTTTTAAACATACTGATTCTCAATCACCCAGCCCAAAGCCATGGATGAAGTGATAATTAGGTGTTAAGAGCTAACCAGATAACCACAGAGGTTATCTGTCTTCAGGCAGCCACTAAACACCTAAGCAAGAGTGAAAGTATGAAAACATGAGGTGCTTAGGAGCATTCATCCCTAATAAATTTTGAAACATTTTGAAACATTTTGAGTTACTGGCCTGTCTTTACAGCCCCACGCTGCTGTGACACATCCTGGTGTGCTTGACAGTACCCACCCACTTAGAAAACTCGGTGCTCATGATAAAAACATGACGTGTTTAAACCCATAAACCTTGCTGTGGCCCCTTTTATTCAGCAAGGAAACATATTGAGAAAATCCCTCTCCCACATAGCTGCAAACCATACCCTCTCATTTCATCAAGGGGAGGGTTTTCCAGATCAGCTTTACCCTGAGATCAAGTCAGTTGGTTAGAGCCTGGTGCTGATAATGCCAAGGTTGTGGGTTCACTCCCTGTATGGGCACTTCAGAGTTGGACTTGAAGATCCTTGTGGTTTCCTCCCAATTCAGTATCTGCTATGATTCTTACTGCCTAAGAATCCTTTTGTTTTCAGAGGTGAAGATTTTATGTAAATTATTCTGTCAGTTGACTTGGAGCTCTGCATACATCCTTCCTCCATCTGCTAAATTCACAGAAATATAAGACTTGCCATTACAAGATTCATATCGTGTTCAAAACAAAAAGGATTTGTAATTCTTTCCATTTCAAATTCAAAGATTTTTTGCTCTCTTCCTTTCTGATGTAATTTTTACACTGATCCTCCTTTTTTTTTTTTTTGGTGAAGATTCCAAGCTTTACCTACCTGATGGATACCTAAGTGATATTCAAAAGACAAACCATTTGCATAGTGTTTAAGGTGGTATGTTCATAATATGATTTTTTTTTTCTTTCTCAGGAAGCTAAAATACATCTGATAAAGTGTGATTGTCACCATAATTAAAGTAGGGTACTTGCCTTTGATATCATTTGATATAAAGCTGACCAGCTGCTATTGTGACGAGAATGCATTGATGAAATGGTCGTTGCAAAACTGTGAGTGTATTCCACTACTCTGATACGTACACAAATGTATTACAGAATTTTCTTCTCAACAATGAGCCCAATTTACCCCAAAGTAACTCAGCTAGCACACCAGGAATAACAACAATAATTAATGTGACTTTCTTCATTTTTTTCATAATCTCCTGGATCATGATTGCACATCTATGAGGAAGTTATGTGTAACTATAGTCCTGTATGCCATGGAGATTCCCTGATGTGCCAAAAGCAGGGATCAATTCTTTTGCCATTCAAGCCCACAATTTTTATCTGAACTAAGATACTGGTGTAGATGCATCCTTCAGGTATGTCACATTACCTCTGTATTCATGAGTTTCAGGCAGTTTTAGGGAGTACCCGGTCCAGGTAGTTTTGCAGTGACTACATGAAAATCCACCAAATCAAAGCCTTGCTGAAGTGAGAATCAAAACTCTCATGCACTTCAGGGGACAGTGTTCGGGCTTCCCTTAACTTTGTCACCTCAGAGCTAGTAACACCATGGTAATGAACAATAATAGGTGGATTATTTTGGTGGTCACAGATTTCCCCAGTATAATTTCAAGGAACTGGCTTTTCAATGAGAAAATATGAGAAAGGATTGCAATACAGTCTCAGAGAATGTTTAATTGAATGGCACACTAAGAATAAAAGTGAATATAAGGTTTCCAAGTTGTTTTTGTTTTCCAATCATCTTGTTCTGTAGGTCAGACTCTGTCCTCACTTCTATAAACTGCAATGTTCCCTCCTGTCCCCACTGCAAAATATTTTTCAAGAGTTTGATAATAATTCTCCTCAGACCTCTTTTCATAAAAGTTCTCAATAAACTGAACCAAATGTGGTTTGTCAGGACAAGTTACAGACAGCTTTGCCTAGGTTGTCTCGATTCAGACCTTGCATTGCCTTAAATATTCCCTAAAAAAGGAAAGTGAAACCAACATGCATGTGAACTATTTAGCCCACTATCCAATATTTTACATTCTGAAAGTGATTAGCAACAAGGCAACTAATAAATACTTCCAGAGATACTCAAAATACATACTATACACATTTATGTAGGAATTACCATAATAATATTATCACTAACAGAAATATGCACATATGAAAACATCTCAAAGTAAACATAACATTTGCACATAGTAAATACCCATATGTCTCAATAAACACAATTTTAAATTTTAATATGGCAAGTGTGTGGTTCTTTTAATTGAAGATGAAAAATTAAGAACAAGCCCTTTACAGGGTGAATCCTGCCATTTTCAATGTGCAAAGCTGGTAGAAAAGCATGACACACCCTGTGCGAATAGGTGGCATCAGGGCAAGGTCTACAGATGGTGATTAGAGACAGAACACCAAATTAAAGTGCCATCAGAACTACATCACCAAAAAAGGTGTTGTGGTCCATTTAATGCTGTGACTACAACCCTGGTTTTGCCTACCAGAAGAATGTCTGCTCTTCTTCTTTGAACTCATGGCAGATGTTCCCCATGGCATGTCCTCTCTTTCATGTTTTCTTTGTAGGAGTCACTAATGCACAATTTTTTCCTTTACTCTGAATCCACTGCTAGATACAGATAGCTTTGCTTTCAACACTAGCAAAAGAATACAGGAAGAGCAAAAATTTATGAACTTATTCTGAAGAGCAAAGTCTATCATTTGTGGTAATTTCCAAATGCTGTTCTTTTTTTTCATGTCACTTGGTTGTTTTATTGAAGTATAGCCTTATAAAACTTTTAAAAATTAAATACAGTTCAGGAGGACTGAATTCTGCTTGTGGCTACACATTTTAGAAAGTCTTTGACTTTAACAAAGTGTTGGGAATATGAAGAACATTGCCAGCCTCAGAACACCTTCATTAAGACTACCTTGTCTGGCCTTCTTTGGATATATGCACTCTGTCATTCTAACATAGACATTTGTAGCCAGAAAACTGTTCTTCTTGGTCCTTGCTTCTAGTAATTCACTATTCTGTCTTCCTTTTCTTCCCTTACACTATTTGCAAGCATACCACTTGTCTCAGAGAGCTATTTTCAGCGAGCTGCACTTTCACCACTGAAGTCTTCAGTGAAGACTTTCACAGTCTGATTTTGAGATATCAACTGTGTTTTCATTACCAACTATTAATCAAAATGAAAATATCACTTAAATTCTCAACTGAAACAGTGTGTTATGGGCATACTGATGGACCATAAATATCAGAAAGCTAAGATGAGTTTCTGATCATAATAGTACTATATAAAACAGATACAAGATGGCATATGTTTCCAGCTGTTCCCTCTCCCTTTAACACATAAACACAATTTGTTAACATTTGGGTGAATTTTGTCAGGACTCCTGAATACCCCAAAACAGCTTTTACAGTTTCTAAAATGAATCTGGTGCCTGGATTTTTCTTCAAAACCCTTCATGCAGAATGGAGACTGGACAGCAAACTTTCTAACTGTGCCCATGCACTCATAAACATCTGTAGCAAGCCATAATTCTGCTGAATGCAGGAGCCACATGGCCATGACATTTTGGTTACGAATGTTAGAGAAGCATGTGGCTCTGAATCCCAATGTTATGGATTTTAGGGATTTCAAGTGGAAGCCAGCTCTCTGAGTCATGCAAGCATTCAACACATCCTGAAAAGCTCTTGCAAAGCAAAAGACATGCAACTTAAAGGTCTTGCAACTTGGCAGCAAAAAAAAGAGGGTCAAGGTGAGGATGGAGGGTAGCACCCTTTGGGAAGGGAATGGTTAACTGGCCATAGCCCCAGGAGCAGGCAGGCAGGCAGCTCCACCACTGCAATAAACAACAAATTATTAACACTAAGCAATTTAGCAGCTCAACTTAGAATAAGCAGCACATTGGGCACTGAGTACACAGTGGCAGACTGTCTATGACTCTGCTACCAGCCAGCCAGTGAATTTTATTTTTCACCCTAAAAAGAGTTCTTTGAAAACTCCACTATAATAGCCCATTCTGTACCTAGGAATAATTTTAGAGGGCTGAGTCCCAGACTTCCTTTTTGCAGGTGCGAGGCAGTACATTCGCACCTCCAGATACAGCTGCCATTTCCAGGGGTTGAGCTACCCAGGCCAGACTGTAATACAGAATTTCTCCATTTTCTTTAACGCTTTGCATCACCACGAGCAGGTCTGGCCCATCCAAATTCAGTGCCCCAGAGATGTGCAATTGCAGCAGGGTTAAGCCAATGAACAGTGCAATCTAGACCCCAGGTTTGGAAAATCTGGCCCCCTCAAGAACAGCTAATTGTACCAATGCAGCACTATTTTTAAAAAGGGCACATTTCTTGATCATACCTCACACTGCAGAGCTTCTGTTCAACTAACTACACGACAGTCTGTTAACACTGAAGGAAATCCCCTGAAAGCTGTGTTTGTTTGACCAACACTGACTAAAATTAGAAAAATATTAAATGAAAGCAGCTGGTCAGCTACCAGCCACAATATTATCCCAACTTCCTTCACAGGAAATATTATAATAACATTTTATTTGTTTTTTCCCCTGCTTGCTGCCACTGGGGTGTAATATTTCTTTCATGTTGCTGATAGATCAAGAGCACTTCTGTTGGACTCAGGCTGTACTGCATGCTGACAGTGATTTGCCCAGCATGGACTTTAATTCACGATCCAGCCAATGTCTAGGGGTGCACAGGAGCAGGAGGGAGCAGAACGAAAGCAGAGAATATTGACTGCTCTACCCAAGGTTACATACAGCTTTGTTCTCCATTCTGGTTCAGTATTTTGACCATATCTCTGTAAATATATGAACAAATAAACCTATTCTCAGCAGACCTCTGTGTCTTCTGTCTGTCCAAAGACACAGAACCATGGGAAATGAAGCATGAAACATCTGGGTGCTATGTGTAAGCTACCTCTGATGCTTGGACCATGTGTGTCTGCATGTTTTTGCTCATCCTCCCTCTGTGCAGGACAGCAGAGAGTGCCTGCACAAGGACTTTGCACCTCTCCTCCAACACTTGCATTTTCCCCACTAGAGCAACCTTTCCACTTCATGCAAAAGTCTCAGCAAAGCCCAAAACAGGGCTTGAACTCCGTGACATGAGCCACCCATACTGCCAAAACTCCCAGAAACCCCTGGAATTAGCCCTCAGCTCAGAGGGGATTGTGATCCTGCCATGCCAAATGAAGCAACTTTTGCCCACTGGCTCTTTCACCCAGATCCTTGCAGAGGAAGACAGCCCGACCCCAAACTGTTGGACTGTCCACAGCCAGTTTTGCATATTCCTTCCCCCTCAGGGAATGGTCTTTTTTCTCTGCTGCCACAATGGTTTTAACACCCCATTTACGTAATACCTTTTGAAATGGACCCTAAGGTCTGGTCTACGCTAGGAAGCGTTTGTGGAGGGAGCTCTATCAGTAACCAGTCCTACTGTGACTGCCATTGTACCACCAACAGGACACTTCTAGCACAGCTTTTGCCATCTCCTTCCATAAAATGAGCTACATCAGCAAGAACACTTCCTTTCCAGCAAAAATATCTTTATAAACTTCTGCCAGTAATGGAAATTTCTTTTGAAAAATTATAACATGCATTTAATTGTCCCTTGTATCCTACCAATTGTCCCTTGTATCCTACCTATCCCTTCTGCTATAGGCATAGCTTTATGTGACTATAGTTGTGCTTTAACATCAGTTTAAGTATACCAGGTATAATCAGCTCACAGGTTAGTGATAGCTCTTATTCCTCAGCACATGCATTAAAAAACAACATGGCTTTCATCCATCTTCAGTAACCAAGGGTTTGTGCATATGGAAGCCATATGGAGCGTAAGAGCCTGCCTATATCAGAAATTATAACAATATATACTAATGTGGGAATTTAAACCACTGTAGCTGGACAATATAACCCTGTTTTTCCTCCGTAAGGATGTGAATGTATGTGTGCATGTGAGTAAAATGAATGGGTTTATCCATTTTAGCTTCTGCTGCTTTGAAAGCAGTTTATCTAAACTGGAAGCAAAAAGTGTTTATTTCTGGGTAAGAATGTCCACATGGAGAGTTGTGGCAAAATAAATGCAGCATTTTAACTATATGAGTATCATTTGTCATTCCTACAGACACAATTGTTCTATATCAAAGTCCTATATCATATTTTTGCATATAGCTTCTTGTCACTACCAGCATTTGCATTTTAGCAATTTGCATTTCTTCTTGCAAATTAAAAAAAAAAAAAAAGTGTTCAATTGAGATTTGCAAATGAGCAAAGGCAGCCAGGTGAAGGCAAGCAGGAGAGATGGGGGAGGGTTGAAGGTGAAGGTGAGGGAGATAAACAACAGCAAAATATTAGCTTTGCTCAAAAGGATTTGGTTTTTCCTCCAACCAAACTTGGTGTGTCCAAGCTTGCATCATGAGTCTAGGTAAGGTGATTTTGTTCAAATGGCATCAGTAACTCACTTTTAAGAGCATATATTTATTGATTTCAGGGTATAACATAATTAGGTCTCATATTACTCACATAGTCTGTGCAGTTCCCGCTGTAAACCTAGATATTATTCAGAAAATCAAAGTAATCTCTTGTGAGTATTAAAATAACAATACATTTGAGAAATGATTGCTACCATTTTTGAAACTGCATTAATGTTCATTATTTATGTAATATACAAGTTTAGAAGGGGCTGGTTTTTTTTTTAACTTCATTGCTAGTATAAAAAAAGTCTTCCAAGTTCTTGGAATCAAATGAATGCAAGTTTCCTTTTTTGTATAGGGCGATGAAGAGAAATGTATCACTGCACATTAAAAATACATCGCACATTTTATACATTTACGTATGTGGTGCTCTTCATGATAAAAAAAAACCACACACAAAAAAATCTCAGAGCACTTTAGAGAATGCACCCAGAGACAAAGCTATTGTTCAGGAAAAGCCAGATTAAACAAACATGCCTGTAGTCTTGACTTGGAGGCATTTATGGAATTAACATTCTGAGTCTCAGCTGGCACCATGCTCCAAAGCTGGGGGCAGAACATGCAAAGCCTTTGGCACCTACGAGTTTCCACTGATATTCCCATTATAGACAAAAGCCCAGCATTTTAGACAACTCCAAGTCATTTCGGAACATGTGCATTAATGGAACCAAAAGTTTTAATTAGCATTTGTGGCCTTAAATTATGTGGTTCTTTAAAGGCTGTTGGAACTGCCCTGACATCACCAGGCAGGCAATGAGTGACATGACCTTAATACAGAATTGATCTGGCGAGTCTGGGTTATTAATATTCAAGGGCAGCTTAGTTCTCCGTACAGTGCAATTTGTAAAGATACCCATGATCAGGGATTTATGGAAACCTAGACTAAATGTGACTAAACAGTGGAATATTTCCTCTTTTATCTGGGATTGCAATGCTCATGGTCCTTTGGAAAAAAGCATTAGGATTTGTTCCTTTTTTCATGCAAAGTAACAGGTACAGGAGCCCAGTCTGATCTTAGTGTTTACAGGGCTCACCACTATCTTTCATGCTACATGCTAACATCAGCTTTCACAATCACTCTGGTTCCTGAGACAACCCTGTGATTGCTGTCATAGCTGCTACAGTACACAGATAATTCGAAGAAGAAAACAGCAAAGCACAGAGAGTTCAGTCCTTGACACCACCCAGGATCACAAGAATGAGTCCATATCCACCATCAGGAGATAGTGCTATTCGCAGCTGATTAGTTGCTAACACAAATATCCGTGAAATACTGACACTTTGCTTGTTCTGGTTGAGCCTGAGATCCTTCCCTTGCCATACTAACATGGTTCCTAAATCAACGGAACAAAACCCAGTGCAAGAAGGTGGAAAGTACAGGATCCATAGAGGGGAAAAAAAAATCCTCAAAGGCACGGATGCACTCGTGCTTAATTAGCCAGGAGCCAGTGGCATAGACAAGGGCCTGGTGTGGTGGAAGACAGCAGAGTAACTAATTCCCAGCCTATGGTGTAACGCTGTTACAAAAAGAAATGACAGATGTCATTCTGACATGTGTTAACCAGAGCATCCTGTGTAAGACAGGGGAAGAAATTGTCTCACTCTCCTCATTGCTCGCAAGCTCAGCGGTACTTCTGTGTCAGCTCTCAGCGTCATACTTTATGAAAGATGTAGACAAATTGAAGAGACTGAAGAGAAGAGCAGCAGGAACAGTAGTAAGATGTTTAGAAAACGGGCATAATTAGAAAGAAATGTATGATAAACCCTAACCATCACACTCTGGTAATGAAGGAATCATTGAGGTCATGAGAAGAAGCATTTGGCAACTGGTTTATTTTTCAGTAGAAAATTCCTGTATGTGCATGCATGCGTGTGTGAGAGTGTGCATGTGTGTGCGTGTATAAAAAAAGTTATACAGCTCTGGAAACTGGGAACTATGTGAAAACTTCAGCAAGGGATGGAGATTTTTTAAAATAAGTTAAACGTAATTGGGAATCATCTAGATACACTTCTTCCACCTCAGGCAAAAGGAGGAACAAGCTCACTTCTGTGGTCCAATCTATTTTGAAGACTTCTGCAACATTATACATTCCCAGTTTTCCTATTATGTTCTGCTGTGTTACAGTCCACCCCAGTCAATTAATGTGTCACTTTTCTTGCTATTGTGAGTCTTCAGCACAGCCCCTTTCTACTGTTGACATTATTCCCCAGACACATTGCACTGAGAATCCTTTCTGGGCAATTACCATGATGAGACATTCAGTATCGGAATAAGCATTACTTTGAATAAGCAGACATCATCGTTTCTAAAAGTTCCAATGTTGATTTGACTATTTTGCAGAGAAATAGAGCCAGAGGAAAATATCTTAATGTATATCTATAGAGTGCCAGAGCCAACCAGGCAACTCTAAAAGTAATGCTTAATGCTTAATAATGACACACCAGAGAGTTTAAGATTTGTGTCTATTACTCAGGACATCTATGTGTCACACTTTGGGAAGCCTTAGAGTTACACATTTACTACCCTCTGTGACCAATACATGGTTGACTACAAAGAGCTGCTTCTCCACAAGATTGCTCCAGCCTGCAAACAGTATGAAGGTATGAATTTTCTACTCAGAACCAGAAAACCTCACGTTTCAGTGCCTTAGTTTTCTCTTCAGCTATGTGTCATCATCAAACTCTACAAATGGTATTGCAGTACTACACGGAGGTCACTTTTCCAGAACTTTCACCATTTCCATATTCCTTCTCTGAACTCTTTCTGTATGATCCAGCTCTTATTTGGAAGCCTCAAAAAATGGACCTAGAAATTAAGCTAGGTTTTACCATTTCTGACCAGAGTACAAGCACTTCTTCTGCATGAGAGACTGCCTTCCTGTTTAGAAATCCCATCACTAATCTTATCTCTTCCAGAACATCATGATTTATGCTCAGCTTGTGATCCACACTAATCCCAAAACCAATTCTGATCCTAACCAACTTTCCTGCCCTCTATTTGGTTACCTGATATACCTGCTTTCTTGTATCATTTGATTTTGCACCTATTTTTCAGGCCTTATCTAAAACTTGTCAAAATAATTTTGAATATTAATCCCATTTTTCAGCACCTTTTCAGTCAGTCCAGCTTCATATAACCTGAAAATATTGCAGGCAAATATTTCCCATAAGGTTCATATTGTATCACATTAAACTAGACCGAAAAGTTAGCAAGATCCCTGCAAAATATTAATCAACATAAATTAGCATTTTGTCAGGAAATCCTTCTTTTGATTACCTGCTGGATATATTCATCCAACCAGCTTTTGTAGTGCTGTGTAGATTCTTCAACCAAACTATGTTTTCATGGCATTCTTATGAAATGTCCTACGACATGGCAACAAAATCCCTATTAAGTATTTATCATTATCCCTAAGACTAAGTAGCAAGAAAGTTCCCAGGGTTATCTTATAACTTATACACCTAAGCTGTAAACAGTCTTTGTAGAGTATCTATAATTCTGTGGAAGCCTAATGATACACAAATACAGAATTTATCTTTGCTATTGACTTCACCATGCATCCCTTCAAAGGTTGTATACAGATTCACGTGATGAGCTCAAAAGAATGTCGTTGGGATAACTGGGGGATATTCTATGAAAATCCAGAGAAGATGCTCCTAAAGCCATATGGTGTAGTTCAAGAAGTCTGTATTGCATTGGCTGTTCATGTTCCAGAATTTTAGCATAGCCTACTATATGAACACTGTGGAATAAGGTGGGTTTAACATCTGTATGGCATGGCACTGCCTGAGCTGTTCCAGAGATGCTCAGGCTCCTCCAGCACGATGGAAGTATCTTACTGACAGTAACAGATAGTGTCAGTGCATGCAGGCTTTGCTTTAACTTTGCCTTGAGTCTAAGAAACAGGCTCACTTTCCATTTGTCTTCATTGTAGGTGACCCTAAGAGGTAATGGCAGCTGGCAAACAGCAAACAGCAATAAAGACAAAATAATATTCTGAAATGGAAATTATTTCAACACCCAACACTGCCAAAATTGTGCTTTCCTCTAAAGACACCCAGTTTTTAGATTTTCCAAACATTTGCCTCAGCATACAACAAACAGAGTAGGAAAAAATCTTAATCCCTCTTCACCTTCCACAAAAACAAACAGACAAACAAACAAACAAACAAACAACCCTGTTGCTCTGCTTTCCCAAAGGAAAAGACAAGGCTTCCTAAAAATGTTGTCCAGGCATACAAAAAGAAGGTAAGGAATGTGGCTGAATTCTTCCAGAAACACAAGTTGCTAGTGGGAAGGACGTGGGCTTACCAGAATTCATGCCAAGTTATGGAAGCCTACATATTCACAGCTCCCTACCAAACACAAACATAACATTAATCAAGGTGTGAGAAAGACATATTGCCTCTGTAACCGGGGAGGGAAGCAGTTTGGTCATCAGAAATTTCATAAGTCATGGCACAAGGGGATAGGAAAATTATGAGGTTTAAAAATATTAGGAGTACCTGGACTCTTACGTTTTATCCAAAATGTAGATTAGTTTTTATTCCTGAATATTTTTACATTTTCATCAGATATTTTAGTGTCAGGATTAGTAAGCACACAGTGTCTCTTAGACACTGTTTTAATGAAAACATAACCTGAAATTAGGCAGTATTTGGGGGAAAAAACCTGTTGGTTGGAAATCTCTTTCCCTACTGACATTAAAAACAGTCGACATAACTCTGTGATGATGTAGAAATTTAACTTTTGCACATTTTTATTGCATTCAGGATACCAAAGATAACTGGATTTATTCACAGAATGGCTGTCATTGAATTCAGTTTTCTGGTACAGTTTCCTTCCCATATAAACCCATAAAAAATATGATGGCTGAAACATTAGGACTGCTTAAAGCAGGAGCTGATGTATCTCCATACAGAAAGAACAGATAGATTGCAAACTGTTTATGTCTTTTACATTTTTTACTGTATTAATAAGGAAACACTGTGATTACCAATCAAAAAAAGACTCAGGAGTGCTGCTTGTAAAGTGCACTATTATAAAGATTTATATCTGTATCTGGGGAGTAATATAGAGCATTGATATTTTAAGGAGCTCAGTTCAAAATCTCTTCATTCAATGAAAGCCCATGAGAGTGAAATATATTTTTCCTGGGACAGCATCATTGTTTGTTTATGATAGGAGCTATAAAAAAAAATGTTTTTCCCAAAATTATATGTATGTCCAAAATATCTCAGAATTAATTACGAGAGAATTTTCTTGTATTTAACTGAAATATTTTAGTATGTCGAATTAGGCAGCCCAAAAAAAAAAAAAAAAAAAAAAAAAAAATCAGCTCCTGGTCCCTACATTTGGTTAAGTCTGAGTAAGAAGATATTTGTATTCAGCATATATTCCATGAACCAAAATGTACTCCTCAAAATACTTAGAGAAGATGACTGCTTTACATATATTTAAAAACACAAACCACTAAGAGAAGAGCATCAACCAGTCCTCCCACTGGGGCTTGCAAGGAGACCACAGGGAATTCATCTTTCTGGAGACACCTTGTTCTGCAGGTTGCATATGTACATACTTTTGGCTACATTCTGTCAACCTTTTGCGGGACCTGAACTTGTTCTTTTCTGAATCAAGAGACGGTTCCTAATATTTACTTACCATAGCATTATCTCTTAGAGTAATAGAACCAGGAGCTCAAACATGATCTAGCAACTCACAGCAATCTTTCCTAGTACTTAGTTAACAGATGCCAACCAATTTCATATAATCTAAATTTTTTTTTTTTCATACAATCAACTGTAAATTCACGTGCATGCTTCTCACAGCACAAAGCACTGTGGCAGTGATGTGTTTATAAAATGTTTGTGGTAAATACTATTGTATTTATTCTGTTAATACAACAAAAGGTGTAGCAGTTTGGGGGTTTGTGCCTGGCTTGACTGCAATACACCTATTACTTAAAGAATCAAGAGAGCTCCTGATCCATTAAGAATCTTTAGAAATCAAACAAATTATATTAAAAAACACTTTTCTAAATCCTTTTTCATTTTCAATATTATTTTTGCCTTCTTCTGGAGTGCAATATGTCCACTCTCTGCCTGCTTCAAAGATCTTCGGCAGGTATTGAACCAATTCTACCATTCTCTTTGCTTTAGGTCACGTGTGATGTGCAGTCTGACAGAATACCAGGCCACACCATTTCAGGTCTGTTTTGGCACAAATAGATACCTGTTATACTTTGGAAGAGCACTGTATAGCCAATACGAAGTACACCAAGAAAAAAATTTAAATGGGGTAATAATTTAATTCCTTTCTTCCTTCCTTTTAATTGTTAAAATGTAATTTCTTGGCCGTACTGTTGTCCTTAGGGTATGATATATATCAAACCCACGTGTGTGGAAGTGGATTTTTTAAATGTACTGTGAAAAGTAGCAACACACTGAGATCAGAATCTAAGCAAGTGAAAAATAAGAGGCATAGGAACTGAGGGCATAAATCCAAAGTTTATCATGTAATTCCCAGATCCATGTAGCTGGTCCCTAGGAACATAAAAAACCCAACAGTACAAAGGAAAACATTTTCAGATGTACTTCTTTTTTTTTTTTTTTCTAAAGATCCTGCTGCAGAGGTTATATCTGGCAGTGGGGAGCTTTTTCTCTTATCTTCAGTTCCCACAAGAACCAAGCTTGAACATCAGAGCTCCCTAAGCCTAATAAATGAGAGTATTCTTGTCTGCTTTATCTTTTTTTTTCTTCCCCCTAGTCATATGATGAGGAAATAAATATATGATCTTGTTTTCAAAAGAAGCTATTATATTAAACTGAGGGTGTGAGCCTATCCCATCCCCTGGGCTCTCACCTAGACCTGTGCAGCAATGTGCAGTCACAGGAATGCACAAAGGGTATCTGTTGCTCTCCTTGGAGCAATTGCTCCTGGTCCTTGCTTTAGAGCTGGAAGGCAAGTGGCCACCCTGCAACTTACTGGTAATGCCTCCACACAGTCACTCTTGTTCTGATTAGTCCGACAGAATGGGGTGCATATCACAATCAATTTCCATAAATATTCACTCATGCCTCTTTTGCCTTCATTTTCCACAAACATTCAAGTACTTGACTCATGTTCACATGAGCGCTCCCAGAAAGAGAATGTTAAGCTTACATGCTTGAGCACTTGCTTATAGTAAATTTTAAAATAACCGAGTATGCAAGTCATAAGATGGGAAATAGAGTGTCTTTACTGGTCCCTGGCAGAGAGGCATTTAAATAAACCAGGCAAGAACCTGCTTATGTCCTTCTCATCTACAATTATGTCTGCACAAGCAGTTTTATTTGGAAAAGTGGACTCACAATTCGCTCTTCTGCTGTAGTTCAATGGATGGGGCATGGAGCAAGAAACGTACAGCACTGAGTCTCTCTCTCCACTAGAACAGGAGTGATTCTGTTCTGTAACCCATGCCAGATGCTTTGAGATTTTTAGACAAAATACATTGTGTAAGAGTTATATAACATTACTGAATGTTGCTTATCACATTTTGCATGGAAAAGACCTTTTCATAGGAAAAAGTCTTCCATATTCTTCTGCAAATGGTCATGGATAAGGAAGAAACACAGATAGTCAAAAAAGCATATTTTCTCAATGCTAGTGGTATTTTCTGAATTCCTGAGTGCTCAGACTGAAACACTTAAGTCTGAATGCAACCAATCAGCCTCAGTTTTTCTACTTCCTTCAGCAGGGCCATAATTTCATTTCTGGCTAATAGACATTGCTTCTTTATTTCCTAAGGTTTAGAAAAGTTAAAAAGAAGAGATTTGGACACAGGAGGTGGAATTCCAGATGGGAGAAGAGAGGTTTATCAAACGAAAGAGAGAAAAGCCAACAGAAAAACTGAGAAATGAAACATCCAAAAGAGCCACTAGCTAGAACACGGACACATGAGGCCAAATTTGTCTTCAAAGTATCACTGCTCTTTCAGACCTGATGGATTAAGCCTGCTATTTGGTTGCTGAACAATCTGTACTAGCAGGAGAACTACTAGAAATGGAGCATAAACAATTTGCTGAGAAGCGGCTGTATTTGCTCTGAGCTGTAACTGGTTCCACAGACGCCACATAAAAGAAACCCACATCAGTGTCTGGCAGTTTATCTCACCCTGAGCCAGCCAACACATTTTCTCTCTGAACCCCAACGTGTCTGTTGCACAGAGGAAGGACACCTGGGGGTTCTGACCTTAAAATCAGATCTGCTGCACTAGAGAAAAACCCACCCTCATAGCCAGGCCTTTCTTATTTGCCATCCAAATGTTGCTGTATCTCTGAGCTTTGCAGACTGCTCAGGCCTCAACAGACGGTGAGCAAAATTGGACCCAACGTGAATTTGCAGTAACTCTCTCTGCAGCGCTTGATTCCCCTGCCTCCTGCAAAATGTCTCTGAGGACTCACACACAGCCACCATGCAGATCAATAACTTTACAGTACGAACAGACGGAAACTTTCCCTTTTGGGAACAGGATAAGGCAAAGTCAATTAATGTACAACAGAGAGATGAGTAATTGAGCCAAGAGCATTTTAATAGGATATACCAATCCAGTATTTACATTTTCAAACTGGTATGTACCTCCTGATCCAGAATCACTTGAAATCAATTTTTTAAAAATCCCTCTGAGGCTGGGAGAAGTCCCTGTCAGATTTTAGATCTTGAAGAATGCTGTTTTGAATCTCCAATACAAAATTTAAACATAGGACTCCACTCACTGCATTTTTTTTTCTTTTATGTGTAGACTTGAAGTGGCATAGCCCAAACTTCCCAGGTACACATACTCAGTTCTTGGATTTGCCCTTCAAAAATACCAGGGTTTCTGTGCCAGAGCTTGACTCTTCTGTGACCAATATGCAAACATTGAGAATTAAATCAGTAAATTGGCAGCAACTGCCATCAGAAGTCAGCATTTCAGATCACAAATTCTGAGGTGCCGCAGGAATTTCCTTCACTGGGGAAATGAAACACTATCTCAGGCATGGTTGTACAAGGGAAAGAGATGCTTTTCAAGGCCTTGTTCTCTGTTGCAGAACATCTGGATTCTGTGAGACACCTGCTTGTCCTAAAGAAGCCCCAGCAGCTATGGTGAATCCAGCAGTAGCAGTTCAGACACTCTGAAGTTGAGAGGCTTTGGAAAGGAGAGAGAAGTTCTATGTCAATGTATGTGACAACAGCAGTACTCATCTTCTGAATGCTGTGGGAGGATTCATGTTTAAGTTATGATCAGGTTTGGAGATGTGCAGAGAATATTTCAGTTTTTAAAGGGGGACTGTCCCGACTGTGACAGAACAGCACTGTGGAGGAAAGCATAACCCATTCCCTGGTCTTAGACCTTGCTCTGTGTGAGAACTCCTGCTCTGCTCCCCCTTCACCTTTTATTTGTTTGCAGCATTTTACATGCTCACCAACATTTTCAGCAGCTGTGATTCCAGCTACAGTTTGATGCTAAATACAGTAAGTATCTGGGAATAGTAAACATTTGCCAGTAAGACAGGAAAAACAAAAAGATTTAGCAAAGAACCCTTAATGAGAACCATGGGACATGTTACAACTCTGCTGAGGATGAATGTGCTTTGCAAAGGCATTTGCATATTGTCACTCCTCCCAGTGTGGCTATTTCCTTAACCTCTTTTTAGATTGCAAACACAATAGGGCTGTGCAAAATTTCATCGAGGCTTATCCCAAATTGAGGATAAAATGATCAATGACTAAAACATGACTCAGGCAAAGGAGACTCAGGGCCTAATTTTCTTCAAACTTTTAGTAAATTTATGCCTGTATAACAATTCTACTGACTTCTGTGGTGTTTGCTACATTAATGTAAGCAAAACCAGAAGCAGACTCTGACAGCTTCAAACTCATCCCATGTAAGAAGTCAAATCAAGGAGCTTGTGCTTGTTTAGTCAACAGCTGAATTTGATCCTTAGGTTGCTAACAAGCTATATAAAGTATATGCCTCTCTAAACTTTATGGAAAGTCCTTTGAAGTCAGCAGACATTCAATTGCCTTTTGCAGTATTAGTGGAATGAAGGGGACCAGAGCTGTCAGGGATAAAGATGTAACCCACTCTACTCAATATGCCTAATTATCACAAAAAACACACCTCACTCCCTTCTGTTTATGACCCATAAATCATGCGAGTATAGAAGGAAGACCATACCTTTTACAGGAACAGAGGAAATTTTAAAGGCAGTTCATATAAGCAGTGACATCATATATTCTGCTAATGCAATTTACATCATTTACTTGGTAAGAGATATTAGAGTCCTACAGATGCAAAATGATTTGTGTTTGAGGACACTGGAAGAAAACCTTCTGAAGTGGTACTATGTTGTGGGTAAGTGGTAAGGAATCACTCTGCATTAAGCAATCACTGACCAAAGGTTTTGAGAGGTTTTTTAAAAAGCTGCCTTTAACTAAGGAGGCCCATGTTGTTTAGTTTCCCAAATATCAATGGGACAAGAAGGAGTTTAGAGTACAGGACAGGGGCTTTTAAACCTTGTAGGGCTCTGAAGTATTCATAGGAGGCACTGTCAGGAGGAAGAGCCTGGGAAGGTTTACACTCCCTGTAGGCAGGGTTTGTAGAAAGAACACATTGCCTAACTTTTAAGGGTTAACTAGAAAGAGGTTACTTGTAGGCTGCTTTACATAAATCTATCAGCAGTACAATGTGTACTGTGTACATTTCTGGCTCCAGGGAAGTTCAAGAAAAAACTACTTTGAGTTACAGAACATCACCTATTTTCTTCTCTGCATTCCGAGCTGTACTGCAAAATATAATTTAAAATGAAAAATACTGCTCCTATACCACATCCTCTGACATGTTAGCAGAGGAAATCTACATTTGTTCCTTTGTTATTAGAGACCCTGGAAGCAGAATCGGACTTCATGAGTTTTGTGGTGATTGTTTGAGATTATTAGCTTTCTTGGCACGGGGACTGATAGCATTCTTCCATATTTAAAAATTCCTTTTACTGTTGAATGAAATGCAACAAGTTGTCAGTGCTAAAATATTACCTTCATGTCCATCACAAGTAGGGTTATTTTTCTGCACATTTCTGAGTAGTCTGGGAAATCAATTGGTAATTAGGGAAATATGTCTGTTAATATACCTATAATGTAATTACTGTAATGCACTGAGTAAAACTGAAAAGCCATCCTAGTAGATTTCTGCGCAGAGCTACTTTCTCAATCTTCTTTTTATTGGAAAGACCTTTCATCAATAATCCTAATTGCAAGTATTTGCTTTAGGTTCCTCCTGCTCCCAGATACATAGTTTGGTTGAAAAGTGGCTGCTATATTTTGTGTTAAAGCTTCTTGAGGTCTGGCTTTCAGTACGTTTCCTTGAGTAGGTAAACATGACAGAACAAAAGTGCCTGGAAATGCAAACAGTCCCTGAATTATTATGCCTATTACTTTTTATTAGTAGTAAAACCAAAAGAAGCAAGGAACAGTTCTATTTATGCAGAGCAGTTTGAACATAAATAATATTAAAATGTTAAAACTATAAAACTACGTATGCCATATTAATTTAATTCTAATAAAAAGTAGGTTTTGGTCTTGCCTCCATGACAGCAAACGTGGTGCAGCTTTGCTTTCATCCAATATTTATACTCAAAAACATTTTGGTTTAGGAAATAAACTAGTGATAAAAAATTACAGTCTCAGAATATTGGGCTTTGACTAGTCCCCTGCTGCCCTTTATACTATGTTTCAGTAAAATACAGTACATCTTGCTGTTTTATTTCATTGTTTGTGGCCCATGCAAAATCCTATTGTCCAGCTGCCCAACACAAATGAACAACAAATCAGAACAACCAGAAAAGCACAGTGACTGATTAAACTAGGTCAGAATTTTTGCCTGCACCGTTGGAAATATGACTCTATTCAGATTTTTGGTACATGTTTATATCACCTTGAATGGCACTGAGGAAGCCTGCTGATGGAGCATTTCATTTTTAAGTGCTACAGACAAGCAAATCATGCCAGCTCTCCTTAGCACATATTATCAAGTTGTTTGGTTCTCTTGATTTTTTTTTTTAACTATTCCAAATTAGCAGGGTGATCCTGCATGGGATTAAGCAGCATGTAAGTGAACGAGGAGAACTACAAAGCAGACATTCAAGCTAGAATAGCTCATTTGGACAATGAAGTCACCTCCAAGCACCCTCACTGCAGCATCACCCCAAAACAACAGGCTCCCCCCCAGCATATCCATGGTACTCTAATCCCCCTCCTCACTTCAGCATTTTGCTGTCAGCCTCAACTTGAGTCTTCCTCTCCTGTCTCAGCACCCATGATCTGGAAGAGGCCAGAGACTGGCCAGGCAAACTGTGGGGTTATACAGAGGTGACAACAGGCAGCTGCTATTTCTCATCCACTCCCTCAGGGTGAAGAGTCCAAAAGACTGGTTACCTTTGGAATAGGTTTCTGGGGATGTTTTACTGCAAGGGGAGAAGAATTAGCTGCCTCACCCAACAAAGTAGTATAGGGAGTCAAGGCAAGTGGACTTTTACTTTTCCCTCTTTAAAGAATATTTTTGGACAGACAGAATTTAGCCATAATTTCATCATGTTGTCAACTCAAACTTTAGGAAATTGACTTCACGAGCAGAAGAACTAATGAAATCAGGTTTTATACTTATCTGTGTCTTCCTCCTCTCAAAACTTCTCCCAGCACCAGACTCTTAGATTCTCTTATGTCTCCTGTCTCTATCAGGCAAGAGACAGCACTTGTTCTGTTTCTGGCTATAAATCCATTTCCTGAGAAACAGGATGATGCCCGAGTTTTACCTTTTTTGACTTTTGGCTCTGCGCAATCATTCATCTGAGGTCCCTCTCCAGCACCCAGACAATTTCCATGAAACTTTAAAAATGCAATAATATTTCAGATGTACCCTTCTATCAAATTTGTTTAAAACTGGCAGCAAGCTCATAGGTCATTAGGAGGCTACTGATACAGAGACAGAGCAATTTCATTATTCCATTAGCTGGAACCTTGTAATCAAACCCTCTGCACAATCATGAGACTTGTTTACAGATCATAAGACTTTGGAAAATAATAGACCATGGGTTCTTTCCAGTTTCGACATAGGATGAAAATAAAGACAAATATTACACTGAAAAAAAACTTTAGAAGGATCAGCTAAAATGGCAAAATATTTCTGATCTAAGGTACTAGCTTAGAAAACACACTTACCGCCTATCAAAAAAGACTTTAAAATACAGGAAAGCTTTTTGGCTTAAGCAATAAAGTACAAGAGAAGCTTTAAAGCTAAACAAAATATATCTGTATCCTTCAAACAGAAGAAATCAAGGGAAAAAACTGCATAAACTCTGTCACATTTTATATAGCCACAGTTCTAAAGGAAGTTTCTAAAATTGCAAGTAACTCGTATCAGGTAATAAAAAATGACAGCTCTGATGGGTTTTTAAAAAGTTTCCCAGGGGAAGAGGCAGAAAACTACAGCTTCATAAGTCTGATATCATTAGGGTCAAAATTGGTACAATCAATAATAAGGAACATGGGCAGCAGAGGTGTAAATAAATATGATACATTGGGACAGCTTCTGCAAAGGGAAATCATACCTCACCAATCCATTAAAATGTAATGAAAGTGTTAACAGTAGTAAGTGATCCAGCTGAGAAAGTATTTTTTGATTGAAAGAAATAGGTTTGGCAAGATCCTTCACCGAAAGCTTTTAAAGACATTAAATCAATGTGGAATAAAACTCAAAGTATTCTGATGACTTAATAATTGGTTAAAAGACAGGAAACAAACAGTTAAAGTAAAGTAGGGGTTTCCTCTTAGAGGAAGGTTACCAGATCCTCAGGGACCCACGGGCAGACCTGTGTGTTTCAACATATCATAAATAAGGTGGAACAGGAAGAGAATGGAGAGGCTGAGAAAGTTTGCTAATGACACAAAGTTTTTCAGGATCCTCAGAACTGAAACAGACCAAGGAGTTACAGAAAATCCTTACAATGCTGGGGGACTGCACAGTGCATTATCAGCGAAATTAAGCACTGACCTGCACGAAGTCATGAACAAGCAGAAAAAAAAAATCTTAACTACACAGCCAGAAGTATAGGCTTTTCACTGGTATTGACACTAGGAAAGATTTGTTGGAGTAATCTTGAATACTACTTTAGAAATGTCTGTTCAACATTCAGCAATACTCCAAAAGGCCAGTAAAACATTAGAAACTATTAAGAAAGAAATAGCAAAGAAAATGAAAACATTATTCTGCCTCTGCCTTATTCACCTGTAATTTTGAACGCTGCACATAGTGAATACTTTAATCAGCCACCTCAAAAAAGTTACAATAGATTCAGAAAAGGCATTGTGGATAGGGACAAAGCTGATCAGAGGTGTGGAGTGAGTGCCATATGAGAAGTGAGTAGATAGAGAAGGAGTTTTCAGCTTGGAAAAAGAAATGACTGAGAGGAAGAGCAGTAGACAGTCATGAGCAGTGTAGATAAGGTGATCAGAGAATTCACTGAATGACTCTAACAAGTAAAACACAAAAGGGTGTGTACTTTCCCATACTTAATTACATCATGGAATGTAATGAAGAAAACACAAATGAGTTTAAAAAATCAACTGGAAAATTAATTGAAGAAAAGTCCATCATGGAGATGCAATCTTCTCAAAAATTCCTCAAACCTGACACCAAGTTTCCATTCTTTACTTTCCATCATTACATTTCCACTCCTGTCTCTAATCAGAGTCAGGACACTGGCCTTTTTTCCATCTTTATGTTAAACAGCAGAAAGTAAACATTCACCATAGGCGACAAGTCTAGGATCCCTAAATCCCCCACCACATCCTGTCCTTTTTCCATTTCCAACAGTCCCTCCCACAGTATTCTCTTTTCTCTCTCCCCTCACTTAGCATCTTGAAAAGCAGCAGCATTTTTACACTGTAAGGAGAGCACTACGCACACTGGCTGGAATGATCGCGTATCACCTTTAGCTGATGTTCACCAAAAAAAATCAAAAGTTGTTTGGAGGGAACAGATGGCTAGATTGAGGATCACATTAGCCAATAATAACAGCAGCCTTACCAAGCCAGTCCAAATAGATGGTGGATCTTCAGAAATCAAATTAACTTACATTTCTGAATGGCTTTAAGAGTAGACCATCAGCCTTCTCATTTAAAAGTCTGCCTCTGGTCATGAGGAGAAATTTCCTCCTGGTTTACAAGAATTGAGAACAAAGATGGATTTTTCCACAATCTTTCCCCTTCATTCACTTGAGTCCTAATGAAATGTATGAAGTTTTTGGTCTGCATCCATGTAACTTGGTGCAACCATATTGTGACAGCTTTCTAATGTCAGGAGTTGGTGCACTAGCTCACATTACAGAAAATCAGCAAGGTGCTTACTCGAAAACAAAAATATACAGCCCACTCACCTGGCACGTACTGCCTGCTTTGCAGAAGGCCGAGGACCAGGCTCCTTGTCTTTCTTGCTGTGTTTGCTCAGCACCTGAGTCCTGGTTAGGCAGCACACAAAAAGAGCATCTATCAATTATTTCATCTGTCTCAAACCTCTTAAAAAATACAGAACTTCCTTTGCCCACTAGATGTAACAGTAACAATGAATGCTCAAAATAATTCAGAACCTGAAATTTCTAAAGCCAGTTCCTTAAAGATACAAGAAGGTAAGAAAAAGCAGACCAGCCTGCACCAGTGGCCCTGTGCTATACTGCAGACCATAGGTAACTGCATGAGCAGCATTGCTGACAGACAGCACTAAGCCCATCAGCTATCAATTCATCCCTACTGTACATTCCTCAGGGATGAAAAACTAAAAAAGCATGTAAGATCTGCAACCCTGAGGCTTCTCTTTGTGACACCACTGCTAGTTCTTCCTCTTTTCTTGTGTTGTAGCTACACATAGAATCATTTTCATGACATGTTAGAAATTCCCAAGTTCCAAGTAATCCTATTTTGCTTTATCTGTCCCTTTTTATTTCTGCAAGTCTTTGGGGATTCTGAAATTACTTTCTGACAATTTAAGTATCCTGGTTTTCAGTTTTCAGCTGAACAAAATGGTAGCAGTTGATAACCCATTGCTTGATTCGTTAGTGCTGCTCTGTAATTTCAGAGTGCTAAATAGAGATGAGATTGACTACAACCTACATGAATTGAGATTCTTTAGAATTTTTTAGCTGTGGTTTTCTACAAATTTGAGCTGTGGTTTTCTACAAATTTGCTGGATAATAGGCACAGTAGTGTTGCATCTACAACCTTACTTAAAAGCTTGAGCAGTGCAAATTCCTGACAACTATCCTATATCCAGAATCAGGCATTTATGAGCTGTGTGTGAAGTGTATAGACTTGATATGCAGTCTCCTTTCTCTCTCTAGTAGAATATCCCAGAGAAAGAATAAGAATAAAAATAACAAGTGCAAGGATTTTTCTAGCCAATATAAACAAAATAATGCCAATTTTCCCTGTGCCACCAGTACTTTTTTTTTTTACTTGGACTATATTTCTGGCATAGGAAGAAGACTTTATAGCTTTCTCAGTTTACTATAATGCCATTATACAAGGTCATATCAGAGGTCCATCTTTCCAAATACCATATCTCCAACATTGAATAACAGTGGATACTAAAAGAAAGGGTATGAGAGATGGTTGAGCTGATTCCCTGGTATACTTTACTAGCTTTCATCAGAAGCTGATTTAAGGACTTCTTGAACCTAACACTGCAATTGATGACTGTGGTAGCACAATCTCTTTTTTAACCCATTTACACTTTTGGCTTTCATGCCATACTGTCTCAAAGACACAAGCCCAGTATAAAACACTCTAGTCATCCTCTGAGATTTTTTCCAATGTCTAAACTACATTTGTGTATTCTTTCTGGTATATATACATATCTGAAACACCTTAGGAATCATGTTCTTGATTGTTTAAAAATTCTCCCACCTCTCTTGCTGAGAATTATTCCTTAAAGTATGTACCAGATCTTTCTAGCAGCTTTCTCCCCCCATCCCCATCCCCTATGGATGCTGAAAAACTCCAGCAGAGAATTTCATCAGCTCTCTGCAGCATTTTTGTGAGAGTTCGGTCTTTCCCATGCTGATTACTTTGAACAAGATTACAGTATTGTAAACTTCTTGCACCTGTGGGTTGTTTTGCAGTATTGTTATGGCTTTGACCAGAAAAACATTCAGAGGTGGGTGTCTTAGAACTTGACCAATCCCCTTAGGGAGTGGATGGCAGAAACCAATCACCTTATGCCACTCAGTACACTTTGCAAACTAACATATAAAAGTCCTCTGGGAATTCATTAAAGTTCTTCCTTTTTGCCCTGAGCCTGGACTTTGTGTCGTTTCTCTACTCGGCCGCGGTGAGAACAGCGACAATCCCCATCCCCATTGCTTTCCAAGGTAGCATTTTACATGCTGCACCACATCCAGACCTCACAACACCCATAACCTCCCATAAGCTTCTCCTTATTTATTACAACGAAATGGTTTCCTGTGATTGATAAAAATGGGTAGCTTTGTCAAGCAATAATTTTGGGATTTCCTATAACATCTCTTCAAGTGTCTTGATCCAGACTGAGGGCACAATCTGGTTCTTATCAGAGAGACTGAATGCCTTGAGAACTGAAATGGACTCTTTGGATTTAGGCAAGTCCAACTCTCCACTGTTTCCACCTTCTTTTTGATATTTTCTTTTAAACAATTGCTTTTCTATTACATTTTTAATTGTGGTGCAGAAGTCTTCATACTTCTGTGGTACTATTTCATAGTGGAGTCTCCTCTGCCTGAGCTAGCAATGTACTGACAACACCACTTCCTGGAAAACAAGTGACTGCTGGAATAAGGGTGTCTCCCAACTGCCTTCATTCCTGCTGGTCCCAATTGCTTGCAGCTACAGACTGAAGAACTGCTTAAACCTTCCCTAGTTATCTTCCACTTTTGAAAAGAGTTTAAATTCTAATAGAGTTTTAATTGTTCCATTCTTCCAATCTGGCTGTTTCCAAATTGCTTAACTCTAGGTATGAGGGTATCTCGAGGCTGACAAAAACCTTCTGTGTTCTGCTTCTGAGTTTTAGGTGATCAGCAATATGTACCGTAAGCTGCTTTTATGACAAAAAGATGTGGCTTGTGGCAGGCTCCCCTCACTGTACCATATCATCCCCTCTGGAAACTGTTTCTTCAGTCAGGGCATTTCCCACATGCACCTAAATACAGAAGGTGATATTGGGTCTGTTTTCTTTGCACAGGGAGCATGACTAGGAAAAGGGCTTGTATTCTTCCTTCTCCCATCTCCCTACATTAAAATAGAGTCCAAACCAGAAAATATACATGGGTGTCAATCCTGAGCTGCCAGAATATAGGGCATGTCTCTAGCTTTACTGACAACCTTACCACAGCCAAGACACACATTCCCACAAGTACACTCACAGATAACTATCTATGTTTTTACCATATACAGGCTACTGTGGGGAGCTGGATTAAGAAGTGATTTTAAACTGCCCATGCACTGGTCTCTCTAAGTGCCTCTACTCATAAGAAGAAACACAAACTGCTTCTTGTAGGTCAAATACAATAGTGGACAAATTTTTAAGAACTTGGAATGCCTAAAAGACATCAAATAACCATTAGAAATCGAAATATGATTTTGCAGGTTCTATTTACTGCTGTGTGAAATAATTTCATACAAAATAGGCTCCACAATTCCAAAACTGAAACTAAAAATAAAGTTTTTAACAGCTCTTTCACCTGAGACAATCCACAGAGAATAACGTGTCCATTTTACACCTGTGGTTTTTTGTATGTAGTAAGCACTAACATGACCCCTTGCTTGCTTGAAAACTAAATTTAAATGCCTCACTTCCTATTCATAGGTCACTTCCAATGAATATGGCACTGTGGGGTCCAACACCTGGCTGGTAAAAGAGAGTATCCATCTCAGAGACATTTTGGACACTACTGGTTTTCATCTCAGGCCACTGGATTAGCAAAAGACATCAACTTTTACTTGAACTCAGATTCTTATATATATATATATACTTCTTTGTATCTGAAGAATGAAATTCTGGAACTTACAGCAAATACAAATCAGATTTCAGATTTAAGGAGTAGGTTCTTTGCCAGGAATCACAGGCCTGACTGCTAGAAAATAACTTTGATTCTCTTCACCCTGATTGTGCTCTTGCCCATTGACAACGGCAAGCAGCATAAGATTCACAGGGGACACAGCCTCAGAGGCCTGGATAATAAACTTTCACTGTAATTCATTACTTTTAAAAAATGTTATCCTAAGGGATGCTAATTCTGTGGCCTTTCCTTCTGTGTGAGGGTAACTGTGGTCTTTGATCAAAGATAAAGCCTTTGGAAAAATACAATGGTAAGGCTCTCACTTTGCTGTAATTCACTTTGGTGCCATGAGTAGATTTCAGGAAATGCAGCTCTATAAACAAAATAAAAAGATGGCATTTCAGCAGCAATATGTAAAAAAGATACTGGGTAGAAATACTTCAGAGAAGCAGCCTGCTTAGTTGTAAAATGAGTTTAAATTAGGCTTTAAAAAGGATTGCTAAATCTTGACACATATATGAGCAGCTTATTATCATGCAATTGTGCAGTAGTTGCTTGATCTTGTTACTGATGTGCCACATATGAATAAGTGATTAATTACCACAAAGGCTAAAACAGAGCAGAGTGAGAGTACTGTAGCTCACCCTGAAAGAGGGGCTTAAACACGTTTATTGCCCTTTAAGTGCATTTCATTAAGGCCAATTAAGGACTTTCATGTCTTATTAGAAAAATGAAGTAGATTTATGAGGTTTTCGTAGGCTGGAAATGCTGGGGCTAGCAGATACGAAACTGTGCAGAAATACAGTGGTTAGAAGCTAAGAAAATGATATAAAGATACACAGAGGAATAATTTCACTAAGGAACCAGATCACATGAAGGTGGTCTCTGTGTAGAAGGAAGGGGGGGAAAAAAAAACAAAACCAGAGGTTAAAATTCATAACATTTCCTATCAGACTCACTCCCTATAATTTTATGGGCAATTTTGCTATCCAGCTCTCTTTGGGGTCTCATTTTCTTCTGTTCCATATAAAATTCAGGATGACAGGAAGGGCTGCCATTCAGTTGGGCAGAATTTGCTCCCAGTTGGCACACCTTATTGCATACCTGAAAATAAATGCACAGAGCAGGAGGGAGCAGATTTGTTGACCACCACACAGCACAACTCCCAGCAGGTCTACATACCTTAATAATGTTTAATCTTGCTGATAGAGATTCAGTCAGGGCTCCTTTATCAGTGTAACTTTAAGCACTGACTCAGAAAAACATATAAACATATGCTCTAGTTAAAGTTGATTGGAGGATGTGTTTAAGTTTTTTGCTGAATAGGAGTAAGGATAAGCACGCACTTAAAGTTAAGCTAAGTGTGTGCTTCAGCATTTTGTTGTATAAAGAACTACAAAGGTGAAATCCCTGACCTATTCATCCATACTTCTTACTCAGAGTTTCTGCATTTCCTTCCTCAAACCAGGGGATTCTGGCTGCTCAAGATTACTACTATATTCCTTTAATTAAAAAAATAATTTTAAAAAACCCAAATCCAGAAAACTATTGAACAGAAAGAAAACGTTTCTATCTGAATAATCCATGTGTATTCAGATCCACAGGGCTCAAGAAATGAAACATGAATGCTGACCTTCTTTTCTCAAATCATGCTGTTCTTAAGGTAGCAAGAAGGAAAAGAAAGGAATGGAGTAAAAAAACTCAGCAGCATGATCTGAGGACAAAGGCAAACTTTGCTTTGACTCTGCAGAGTTCTGAAGGTTTGCATCACAGCCTTCATCTTATTTGAGCGTAATTTAGTCTATAGAATTTCCTTCCTTGCTTTATTTTGAAAGAAGGCTTTCATGGGATGTTTTAGAGTACGTATCATTATCCTTAGGGACTGTGTCTGTTTCAGCATCATCCAAGTTTCTAGGTCCCACACATACAGTATCTGGGCAGCTTTTTTACATATTATATGTATTTATGAATTTTTAAAAATATGCATTATTTACTCAGTGGACTGGAATAGCAATGTCAAGTGGGGGAATATGTATTTATAAATGTTTTTAAAATGCACATTATTTACCCCACAGACCAAACAGTTCTAGTCTACCATGTATAGTCTTAGCCACCTAATTAAAAATCTTATGAAACTTCTTTGAAAAGCACTTGCAGTACATATGCAGCAGCAACTTTTGGAGCTTTATTATCTCAGCTCTTTTTTATTTTTTTTCTCCAAAATACACAAAGCATTTAGACATATTATGGTCTAATCACTTGCCAAATTTCATCTCAAATAGAAGCTATATAGGAATTTTACAAGCACAAAAAAAGCATCAAAACCAGCAGATCAGCTATATTCTGGGGGAGGAGGTATGGGGGATTTGCTGCACCGATATCATTTTAAAACAAACAAACCGATATTTTTTAATTTGGTGAAAAAGAATTAATTCCCACACTGAGATTTGTTTGTGCCAAACCTTAGCTGCTCCTTTTAATGAGGTTTTAAATAATTTTTTTTCTGCCAACTTATTCTTAAAGGGGTTTGTACCAAAAAAATTGTCTACATACTATCTACACGGTCCAACCACTACTGATTAAATTCTTCAGGGATGAGAGACCAAAACTCCATATTTTGTAAAATTACATGATTAAAGAGAAGAGGCAAATGCAACACCAGCACACATCTGTCATTAGTTGTCCAAATATAATTTCAAATAAGGATAATGTTTCCATGTTTTGTCCCTTAGGTTGGATTTCAAAAAAAAATGATGACTCATATATCTTTTCAGTCTTTGAGGAGGGATTTATTGATGCAAGAAGTGATAAGCTTTTGTCCCTGCTGGTTTATATCAGAGTATGCAAGGGGTATAAAATAAGTGCAGTGCATGTTGAGGTTAAACCAAAAATCTCTTGATTCTGTCCCTAGCCACAATTCAGAGCACTGCACAGAGCATCCTGAAACCATGGTGCAGCATCACCCTGTTTTTTGGGGCAGGAGGGCACTTCTACCCAAGTGGTCACAACCCTCTTGAGTGTGAACATCAGCTCCCCACAACAAGCACAGCCAACACAACCTGTATGTTCTTTGACTGAGGCCATTTGCACAGCTGACAGACATGAAACACCTTAAAAATAGATTTAAAGGCCATAATAGGTTAGAAGCTTGAACGAAAAACTTTAGCAGTCCAGGCTACACAAGAGGCTTATGACTAGTTCATAGGGTTTTATACAGTTTCAAAATGATAAATGTTCACCCGTGCATACTTCTGCTAGAATTTGTAGTTGCTGTCAAATGTAAAAATATAATCCAGACTATATTTAGAAAATCAACTTTTATTTCAAAAAATTTTTAATTATTCTACATTCCAACTGAAAGCAATTTACTTGTTAGAAATCACAAACAGGTTCTTGTGATAAAGCTCATTAAAACAGCTTGATAATTTTGGGAGGCTGAAATTTTTCTATTTCCTCCTGATAGCAAAAATTTATTCTATAAACCAAGATAACTGGTTTTAATAATATTAAAATTGGTACTAACTAGAAAATAAATTAATAGACTTTTTTTTAAAATGATAATGACTGTGATGCACCATTATATTTCTGAGATTTATAAATTACCTTAATTCTTAGAAGATTAGGAAAGGCATTGTTCAATAGTATTCTGAGTATGAAATTTATGTGTAAATTATCTTCTGACATCTTACTGAAAGCTGGCATTGCGGCTTGGCACAATACCATAGTATAGTTCCCTGGTCCAAACAGAATTTGATGAATTGTCGAAAAGCCACTTTTTCTTTGCCTCCAGTCAGAAAGAATAACATGGACACTGGCCTTTCTCAGAGTGTTTCCAGCTCCAAACAGAAATGTTTTTGAAAGTAACTTCTAGTAAAAACCGGAGATGGACTGGGCACGTAGTAGCTCTGGATGTGGTGGAAGGGCCTGGGAAGGCAACACAATGCTCATGGCAGGCTTTGATAGATGGTGTGACAATGTCTCTGGTGTGGTGAGAGCATACCAATGCTACTGGCTGTGCCCACGGGGCATCAGTCACACAGCTGCACTGTGCTGCTCCCTCCTGCATTTCTGCATTCCTAGCCATATAAAATATTACGGGGTATGAGACACCTGAAGCATGAGCTAAAAGAGAAAAGAAAAAATGCAGGTAGTATAGTATTGCCTTCATTCCCAGCTACTCTTAGAGACATGCTGGTGTTCTGTGGCATGAGATGTGCAGTTGGGACAAGCAATGGTTCCTCTATCCCAGTGTTCTCTTCTCAGAAGTCTCATAACTGATAATATCTACGAAAGTATATGAGTTCCCATGTTGTTCGTCACCCTCAGAAACACGGAAGGTCAGGTTGTACAGTGCTCTGAGCAACCTGATCTAGTTCAAGAAGTCCCTGTGCCTCACAGTGGGAGTTGGACTAGACGGCCTTTAAAGGCCCCTTTCAACCCACACCATTCTCTGATTCTTTGATGCCTTGACTGGCCCAACATCCACAAATGTTGATTCAGGCACATCCTTCTTTACACCCCTTACAAATTTGCTTACCAGCAAGAGGACTGCTAAATAATCCCTTTCTCTATCTTCTCACTAAAAATTCTTTCTTTTAGAAACATTCTCACATAACATCTATAAATGCAACTTCATAAAATTAGAAGGGTTCAAAACAAGTTTTGCATCAAGCTCTTTTAGCCAGTTTTCCTGCCTTTCTCAACATTATTCACATGTGGGTGCAGTGACCTGGAGCTACACCAATCTATAGATAAGGTAGAGAGGACTCTAGAGGAAAGAAATGTCCTTTGACAATCCGGCTTCAGATGAGTATTGTGTCAGGGGGGCAAGAGCCTGATCACAATATAGGAAACCTTTACCTTTCTCACCTCAGCATCAGGCAGACGAAGTGACAAATAAGTTTGACCCAGAGACTGACAGGTTCTGGTCAGCTGGTATTTTCTGCATCCAGGAGAAGAAAGGCAGAAGAATATATATTAATGGTTAAGGGTTGTTGTCACAAGGTATAACAACATTACACTAATAAACTACAAGAAAAGACAGTTTACTCCTTCAGGCACTTGCTAGCAGTGTTTCTATTGTCCTGGAAGTTTCCCCACTTAAATCGCCTGCTGAACTTCCTGGGTGTCAAAGCTAAATACCCCCAAAGAGAAACAACCACCTCATGTAGCTCAGCTGTGACACTTACCATGGATTAAAAATCAGCCAGAGCCCAAGCAGAGTCTTGCAGGCACGTGGACACAAACCAGAGATGACATTCTTCAGGCCACAGCCTGGGGGGCTCAGCCGCATAAAAGACATACAAGTGTGTTATCACATTCAACTTGAAAATTTTCCTGGCTGAGAGGAGATGGTTGGGTTTATAGGGCTGAAATTACACATGCTGTGCTCTAAAACTAAAACTACACGGGGCCAAGGAAGGGGAGCACCCGCCCTTACTCCACCAAAGAGCACTGCACGAGCACACATGTCCTGGGTGGAGTCTGCAGGAGAGAAATGCATTCCTCATAATCAAGGGTAATTCGAAAGGCAAACAGTGACCAGGAGAGCATGCTATCCAGCAGAAGCCTAATCCTGAACCCAACTCCACAGACGGTTACACAGCCTGCTGCAATGCCAGGGCAGATGCCAGGGAAGAGACCAGCCACAAACCGAACAGACAGACAATCCAGAGCTTGGCATCTGGGTTCTTCAGCTGCCAGCCTTGCCTCATGAGTAGCCACAATGGTTGGCTCTTGTGCAGAAAACAACAGAGGAAGAGGCTAAAGAGGTCTATGTGCCACACTGCCAGCATTGGGAACAGGCAGTGCCAAGTGAGTATTGCAGTTTCATGCACGTGCCAATGTGCTTTGGAACCGCTTTTACATTTTCAAAAGTAACAACAGAATTCCTGCATAAAGCAAGACAAGCTCTAACATCAAGCACAGTTTGTCTTCCTTTTTTAGATTTTTTTCTTGTACATAAATTTCTTTTTCACTTCATTTTGTTTGCCTCACATATACACTTCAGACAGCTGTGGCACAGGAATGGCCTTCATGCCTTGCGCTCCATACTGATAAAATATTTGAATCTACAGGAATACGTGCACAAATCAGTTAATTTTATAACCAAATGACAAAGCCCCAGCTTGTAAGCCTCTGTTTTACAACATGAGCAATTACTCCAAAAAGTAGCTGCCTGAACCCCTGTGTCACTGCATGCTGAGGAGCAGCACGGCACTGTGAGTAAGGGGTTCACAACCTTCTCTTTAAAGCCCTCTTCTGCCCTGTTTACACCAAACTGACACTTTAATCAGAGGGAAATGTTTTTTATATAAATCACTACTTGCATGTTTATTTTGTTTGGGAAGTTTTTAGGCTATTAATTTGCCAAATGAACATCTCTAAAAGTGTGTATTTGGACACCTGTATATATATGTGCTTTCCCACATTTGCCATCCAGCAGAGTTATTTAATTTAGACATTGTTGTTTCCTGAAATAAGTGCATTACTTTGTGTAAAATCAGGATAGTGAGTTCTGTTGTTCATATGTGAGAAAACAGCCAAAAGAAATTGAGATGAGGAAGAAGCCTACAAAAGGGCTGGCTGCACCAGTTATCCACTAAAGGCTTTTGTTTCTGGAATGTCTTTTAACATAGAAGCCCTCTTCAGTTATGGGGACTTCTCTAGATGCTGATAATGACCCTATCTTTGTGATTACTGTGAGACCTTACAGTAACAGAAAAAGGTATTCTAAATTATCTATGTGGTTTTGGTGCTACCAGGAAGGGATCTACTGATGAAACAGAAAGACTGCATCCTGGGGTTGTGATGAGGGGCTTTCAGTGTGACTAAAATGTTGGATAGAATAAAATGCCAATGGAGGCAAATTAACAAAGGGCTGAAACCCTTCTGCTATTTCAAGGCTACGCTACAAGCATAGGAATCAGTCTTTCTCCTGGGAGCTTCTAGAAGATACATCTTCGCCTATAAATCTCACCAACTAGGGGTATCTACACCACCTCCCTTCCCAGAAATTTATTAGCCTACTTAATCACATTTTCTCTTTGCCACCTCTTTGCTTCCTCTCCTCTTAGCCTATTCTCTCACACACTCTGCATTTTTAGACATTTATGGAAGCGCTCTGTCAAATCACAGCAGTAGATCTGATTTTCAGGGGATGTCCCAGCCATGTTCCATTAATTATATCTGCAGTTTTACAAGTGCTAATAACTATAGCCTTGCCATCAAGAAATTGCACATCATGTTTTTAATGTTTTATTTGCTCAAAATTGGCCTCTTTGTCCATTTCTCCAATGTGGTAAACTCCACTGATAGCTCTCAGAGAAGACTTAGGAAACTAAATCTCAGGTTTGAATGTAAATAGAACCAAGCTCCGATATCTCCTAAGAATCCTACTTCTGACTGACGCTGGATATATCACAATATATTCTGAGTCAATAGGAAGCTGTGAAGGATTTTACAAATTTGATCCATAATGTCTTAAAGAATAATATGGTGTATGTGCTGGCCTTCTAACAATATGTATCGTATTTTTTATCTGCACAACATACAAGCCCTTTGGCATTTGTTTTCTGTCCCTGAACACAGTCATTTTTCATTGCCTTTTTATAGCTGTTCTTGTTTCATTATTAGTTTTTCCTTTGTTTTTTTGGTTTGGTTTTTTTTATATATATATAATAACAGGAAAAAGCAGGTGCCCTCTATCAGGTCTTAGTGGGACTATTTACCTTACCAGTTTTTAGTACGACGCTTCAGGGCAGCTACGGTAAAATAAGTGAGATTATTAGATGTACTTCCTTATCACCTCTCACCCCTTCTTCCATTTGCTGTAAGGCTGAGTGTAGCCCTATGATGAGTAAAGCCCTGATCCTGTTGTCACTGAATTCAAAGACATCAGCAGTGCAAGCAAGATCAGGTTCTGCCAATCTGCTTTTGAAATTACAAAGTCAGTAGATTTCTGTTTACATGTATGAGCTTGACTTGTCCAGCTCTGGAAATCCAATGCATGAGATTCATCAGATTAATCGTGTACTGCTTTTTTGCTTTAATTGACTTTTCTCCCTCTGATACATTGGGTGCAGGTCACTATTGCATGCAAGTGTGGAACTGCCTAAGACAGAGTGTTGCACTAATATTGTTTAATCAAATGTTCCTAAAACCCTAGTTCCAAGTCCTCAGCTGGTGTAAATTGCTGTAACTCAGTTTATCGCCGTGACATAACACCATTTTACAAGTGCTGATGTTCTGACCCCTGTTTTCCAAAAAGAGATAGCCAGCTAAAATGCTGCTGCAAACAGGGCCCACAATGTTTTCCTCATTCATTATGCGTGTAAGCAGGAAAAGAGGGACAGGTCAGAAGGAAACACTCTACACCATTATTGTCACAGAGAACAATGTCTCTTCATTACATCGCGATTTACCACACTTTCCCATGCAGGTAACCAAAGCAACCATCTCAGCATCCAGGATGGCTGCTCTTTAGTTAGCACACAGCCTTGCACTCCTTGGGATATGGAGGATATCGTGGATTTCAATTGGGCTGGATAACTTAAGTCCAACTGCAGGTAGTAGGTCCTAAGAAGCAGAGACATGGTGAAATACTTAGTCCTCTGTGTCCCCCAGGGAGGCTGCCTTGACCTGCATTATTTCCACACTACCTCACTCTACCCCAGTAGACCTGCAGCTCTTCAGTGCAGGGAGCAGCTGTTGAGGCAATGAGCTTATCCTATTTGTCCCTCACAGGTGACATTCCCTCATCTTGCCACTGCTGGAGCAGCACCTGCCAGGAAGCCTTTGAGATGGGCAGGCTCAAGGGCTAAGCACAGGTGGCAGTCTGGTCCAGGTGCTGCTGCTGCTGCCCACACTTCATGCAACAGTGCCCACATGGTCAGGGCTCAGCTAATGCACCCTGAGTCTTCAGCTGCTGTTCCCATCTATTTCCCTGAGGTGGGACCTGTTTTACAGCATGAGCAAAGTGATGTTTCATTAATTCACACCCTGAGTTTAGCAATGATTTTTGGTCATGTCTCTTACTAAGGTAATAGACGTTATAAGCATGTACTTTGTAATTAATGCAAGATCTTACAACTAAGCTGTCTCCTAGTGTGCCTCAGACATGTTTTTCTACAACAATATAAAGATGTCAAACTTATGGTAAGACAAAGAATTACATTGAATTTGGCACAAAACAGATAATTTCGGCTTAAACGACAATTTTACTTCATAAAATCTACCCCATGTATGAATGGGAATTTTTCCACTGATTTCTAGGACATCATTTTCAATTTTTCAATGATATGTTATACTATTTATAAATTTATATGCACAATCAAATATATCTCTATATATATATTACTATAAAAAATAGATATTAGATTCATAAATTGGCCCTGAGGAGGGTTACATTTCTTATTGCACACCTTTAAATTTTTTTTTACCACAGAATTACCTTTCATAATTTGATGATTTGATATAAATATGTTTCTGTTGAAGCAAGGTTCCCTCTATGTGTGTGAGACCCTGGATTTCTGTATGCAAAGTCCAGCCCACCTCTAGGCTTTTAAATACTGTCACTTGCTTAGATAGGTAGTGGCAAAGGAAAAGATGGTGGCAAATGAAAAGGACGTGCAGTATACACCATATTTATGGAGCAGAACCCATTAAAAGTTCACATATATGTCCAGGTTACCTGCACTAAGTCTTCACATCTCTGTTGAGATGGTTTAGCATGTTTGCCACCCTTATATTTAATAATAACTTCAGCCAGGCTGGGAAAACCATAGCTTCCTACTTTGGCTTTTTCAGGGTAAAGAAATCTGCTTTCCATCAGTAGATAAACTTTGTTAAGGCGAACAATAAATTAACAATTACAAAATCTATAGAGCTACGAATACTTAATTGAAAAATTTACATTAAACCAAGAGAAAAGTAAATTTTAAATTCATGGTACAGACACTCCCATATGGTTATGCATTAAAAATGGTTACACTATAGGATACTCATCTCAAAAAAATCATAGGATTTTCTTTACCTCCTTCTATCCAACAGATCACATATTGTTTTTCAACATGCGTAAAAGTAAGGGAATCTTGCTTATCTTCGATGAAAAAGTGTGAGAATCTTATCAATGCTATAGCTTATAAATGTTTTATCAGCCAATGGCAAGTATGCACTAGTAGAGACCTGCTACTACAATCAAGAGTAAGATGCTCAATGTAAGATACTAAGACAATAAAGTCATATTGGAGATGTTTCTCTTCATAGCTCCTGAGCCAAATGTTGCTCCCATAGAATGTCCATTAAATTCAGTAACCTGAATTTAGGCCAGGAAAAACAGAACATAATTTTGGCTTGGCAAATTTGAACTAATTTTACAGTAGACTAGCAGACACCGTAAGTAACTTAATTTGAGGAGGCTCTTCTCTTGTTTCTAGTTTCACCTGAAATGTTGTCAGAAGATTCAAACTTTATGAGTCACTGGATTCACATCTAAAATACATTGAATAAGGCAGCAGTACCCTGAAAAGCAGAACTGCGACAACATACTCCATTTTGTTTTATATTTATGCAATGCATTTATTTATCTAGTTTTAGCACTTCTCTGTGCAAAATCAAAGCCTAAATATTAAGCTGCACTATGTTCCATGGCACTTTACTTATGATTCCTTTCTGTTCTCACTTGTCCAGACATAAATATATCTTCTTTCCCTTTTTCAAGTCAACAATACAAATATTTACTGTACATTTCACCTCATAGTTTCAGTACTTGTACAGTCCTTACATAGTCAATCAAATCCTTTCATTCACACTTGCTCACTAGTATTTATTCCTTTCATTCAAAGCTTTGGTTCTCTGCCTGCAGGGACTCAGCAATGCACTCCTTAATGTACACATTTCTAGTACCTTCCTGTTTGGACACTGTCCAAGGCTGGTATTCATAAAATGTTAATTTTTGGTTCAGACGTAGGAGAAATACCTTTAACACTGATCTAAAATTTGGAGCAATTTTATCATTTGATAAAACCAAGTTGTGGAGCACCAGTGACTTACTGGCCACGTTTGTGTTCATTGTTTGTGATGTTTGAGCTCTTCCAAGCAAGTACAGCAGCCTAAGTTAAGATCCTGGAACAGTTTTCCCGGGGAAGTAGTCACAGCAACAAGCCTGTCTGAGTTCAAGAGGCATTTGCACAACACCCTCAGGCCCATTGTGTGATTCTTGAGATGCCCTCTGCAGGGCCAGGAGTTGGGCTTGATGACACTGATGGGCCCCTTTCAGTGTAGCATATTCTATGTATCTATGATTCTGTGTTTCTATGATTCTATGATGGAAAAATTCTGGCTGTAACCATGCCTTTTTTTTCCAAGGATAGCTGTTTTCCTTAAGTTCCTACACTATGCAGCTGTTTTTCAGCTAACAAGTACTGGAGACAGGCTAACAATCATCCCACAGTCCCTTCAAACTCAGGTGGAAGGTGGAAGCTCAGGCCAAAGCCATGGGTCACTCTGCACTGGCCACTCCCTTTACATGCAGGCCTGGCAGCAGGACACGCCCCTGCACAGCCCTTTCACCATGCCCACCTCAGGAAGCCTTCTGAGAGGACCTTTTCCATGCACTTAATTGCCTTTTTCTCTGCCATATGGGAAAGAACAGCATTCCCATACCTGATAAGCAGTCCCATCAGCTCACGCACAGCATCCTTCCTTTAAAAGGAAACCCATCCCTACCACCTTGCAAATAACTGTGCAGAGCAGCACCCTACGACTCAGGCATGACTGAGCTACTTTCAGTATCAGCCCTGATTATTATCACCATGAGGAATGATTCCACTTCCACAAAAAATAAAAATTACCCTAACCTTCATCCATAGCATTAGGGAGTGAATCAGTCATATTTTCCCCTTCACATTTCTGAGAACATATAGAGGAAGAAATAAAAAATTAAAAATATTAGATATTGCCTTTTGACTTGACTGCTAACACAATAAAGCAGCATCGTAAACTGAATCATGGAAGTCTGCAGTCTTCATTGCTCCCTTTGCTGGTATTACTTCATGGATATTGGAGCCCTTAGGGAAACTGGAATATGAATAAAGATTTTTTTTTAAATCAGCCGTTTTTTCTTGGTTCTGTTTCTAAAAATAATGCAGTTTGCAAAAAACAGAAGGTTTGGTTTATAACACAAACAAAATTGTTACATTCTGAATGGGTTGTAAGTACCTGATTCTTTGCCTTTTTACTCATCCCTGCTAAAAAAAAAAAATCTGCAAATCCATTTGCTAACCAGCTGCACCTCTGTACTGAACAGATAACAACCTGTGCAAGCCAGGCTTTGCTGTGAATCGGTGCTGATAGGCCTGAATCTCATAGCTTTTTTTAAATGCTAATGACAAGAAACATTTCCTAAGCCAAAACGCTCTTGTAGATCTGTCTACTTCTATTATGACTGATATTTGCTTGTAAGTACATAGAACACTTGTTCACTGTGCCTTATCTGCTATGGTGCAGCATGCTGACCTACATACCATTCAGCACAATATGATGCACAAACATCTTCTAAATAATTTTTCATTTTCGACTTAAAAACAGTAGAGGCAAAATAGGATTGCTGCAAATCTAACAAAGAGATGGCATTATTTCCAAATAAAAATGTGCATTTTTCCAAAGAATTTATTTGTCTAGCAGCATGAAGTTCATACATAGCAATGCTTAAAAAGGGTGTTGAATTGCGATTAGGAAGGAAGGACTTAGGAAGAAGAACAAACCACATCTTTTCTACTTACATAGAATAATTAAGCTAACTTATTTCTCGTAACAATTAAAAGTTCAGCCTTTCTGAACCATGTTTTCGCAATGTCACTAAATGCTGCTGATATAAGAATGCTGAAATAAGTGTGATAATAACAATAAAGAATGATGGATAGAAAAGGATACAGTAGCTAAGGGAACAGAAATGATAGTCTATTACCTGCCATTGTCAAGCTAAACAGAAGTACAGTATTTATGATTTTTGCTGTGATGCCTGTTATGTTGTATAAGCCCAGTCTTTATGATGATACTTGTCCACTGAATGAAATAATTAATACGTCAGTTTTTATTGTTAATAAATATATGTCTTCCCAGTGGCCAGACATTATTTATATTAACAGTAGCACAGCCTCATATCTATCAAAAGCTTGTAGAGGAAAATGTACTTTAGGAGCTAAATTTTGAGAGTAAAACAGAAAATCTCCATCAATTCAGAGCATTCCTAATCAATTTATATTCTGAAATGTTAAAGAAGGGCAGAAAAAGAAGCCTGCTCAAACAATAGAAAAAATATAAATGCTTTGCCTTAGCAGGATACAGTAGTCCTAACTCTAAAATGTACATAACTATAAATGACTTCTACACTGTAAAATTTGGTACATAAACCTAAATTAAAGACATTTTTATAACAATCTGGTTTATACATGCACTGAATTGAGAAATATATATTGCCCTGTTATTACCTCTAGATGAAAAGAAAAAAAACCCAAACCAGTATACAAATTAGAGGACGCATCAATGTTTAATCATATAAGAATTTTAAATTAATGACACAACATGCATGAACTATTTATTAGAGTTCTAAGAAAATACTTGATTTTCATATTCATGGTCACTACAATTCTTTTGTTTCTAGTGAAACATAATGGTCCAGGAATCAGCTTGTTTGGAGTTTTAAACTGCAAAAATGAAAATAGTTTGGGGACCAATCCAAGCTGCAGTGAGATCAATAGAAGCATTTCCACCAATGCCTTGGAGCCCTTGGTCAGCCTGTTGGCTCTTTTATCCCAGGCTGTTATTCTGTTGCAGTATTTTAGAACCAGTGAATGGTAAGAAAAAGTAAAATGTTTGGTACTTTTACCTATTAGCCATTGATTTATTTTTAAAACAAAAGGCTATCTGTAAATTTGTGTATGAATTGGTCAAAACTCGCATCCTATTTTTGTTTCACTCTGTACCTTCTTGTACACAGTCTGAAGACAACATCTCTCAGACAAGCCACTGACTTCTATTAAAGTGACAAGCAATGTCTTGACTCACATTACTTATATATCATTAATGAGAATAACATCTTTTAAATCCACAAATAGCTTTATGAGTCCAACATACAAATGGTTTGCAGTGATGTGGCTTCCAGAAATAGATTGTTAGAGACACTGATACATCTTATGGCATTACCCTGCAATCGATGCTGCTTTTGGTAGATTTAACTCTATAAGTAAGGTGGATTTCCCATTCATGTATCAGAATTGTTTTCCAGGTTCCTTTTTAATTTTGTAATATCTCTCAGAAAAACTTTGGGCCAGACCTGCACCCACTATTCATTTAAATAGGGGGTACATATAATTGCTACTGTGCTCAGCAGTTATAAGCTCTGTGATGTTAACAGAAGCATAGACCAGGGATCAGACTCAACTATGCCGGGTCCGTGATCCACATGTTCCACACCAAAATCTTGGACTGCTAGCTTAGCTGTAACTAAGGTTCAAATCATTCCCTGTGCTCAGGAAAAGCCAGTCTTGGCAGATTCCTGATGAACTGGGCTTCAAAATTTTATACTGGATTGTGTCCCACCCAAATCCACAAAGAGAGTGTGGACCTAATCTGAGATGAAGTGCTCAGTGCAGCATTCAGGCTGAAGTGTTTCTACTCACACGTGTCCAGCTTTGGCCTGCAGTGGACATGGGTGCACACTTGCATGGAAGCAACATGAGTAGGAGGCAAATCCAGTCTGTGAGTGCCTAAATGACCTTGTAACCACTGGCATAACTTTTATGATCAAGAACTACATTAATCACAAAGACCCCTGCCCATATTTTATTGTATTATCTCAGATGGATACTTCATGGTATACATTACATCTGGAATTGTCTTCTGAGCCCAACAAGGCTTGTGTGATTTTTAATTTTTTGTTTCCAAAAGGAGTAACAGAGAGGAAGTCCCTAAGATATACACTGCTAAAGTCCTTTCTCATATTCATTTCATTAAACACACATATCTGCAATAGAGGTTGCTGTGATGCACCTTTTATAGAACAGCATGACTTGTAAGGGTTACAAGTCATATTCAAAATCTAGTGGGAAATCCATAAAGGAATGATGGAATAAATTTCACATATCTCTCTTCATCTTTGTTTAGGCCAGCACATAATATGGATTATTTCTCTTTCAGCTATAGCTCTTCTAAAACACTTGCATTATTCTTAAATGTACACAGGACACAGTATTCACCCTCTAGCACGAGTACATGCAAATAAATATTGCTATTCCAAAGGCAGATTCTTTTCCATCACATTGTACTTGTCATTGGCCAAATAAACCAAGTCTTCTAACACAACACTGGAAACATAGCTAGTGTCTGCATATTAATTAGCCTTCCTGACCTGAATAGACTATTACCTAGGGCCCTGGCCTTCATTTCCTAGGCACCCTAAACTCCACTGCAATGAACAAAATGAAAGACAAGGCCTTTATTTTGGAATTACCTCTATGAAAATACTGCTCTTGCCTAAGAGATGGGATTTCTGAAAATGCCATGGAGAGTTTCTGACACTGCAGTGAAGAACAGCATTATTTTGTTCCAGATGAGGTCTTGTGCCCCACCAAATGACTGTCACCCAATACTTAGACCAACCTTTGCACCTTAGAAAAAATATAGAAAGTATGGTTAGGGCTTCTATCATTTTGACCAAATATGTGTATAACTTAAAGCTGTTCTCTATTTTAATAAAAGAAAATGAGGTAATACTATAAAAATAACTTCCTTTGATCCTAGAAGCACTTTATTACAAGGTTTGCAAGCCAACTGGAATGAAAAACTTTTAAATAAAAAATTAATGCAAAAAATCAGAGCTGGGAGATAGCTAGATTTAAGAAATATTGCCTTTTTTTTTTACTCAGAGCTTCTGCAAAAAATATTTTTGTTTAAAAAAAAAAAGATTCCCCTTTCAACTCATTCCAGACGCAATTTTACAGGTAGGCTCTGTGACTCATTAAATCCAGCTTTGAAGATGCACCATAACATAAAGTATTACAATTATCATATACCCTAAAAGCCTCTTTGGAATCTAACTCAGTAAAATTTATTAATGATCTGAAGAAGGTGGTAAATTCACACATGATGTTTAATTGGGAGCTACAGAGAGCAGATATATTCACAGTGAATGAAGAGAAAAGCAATGTCTCATTTTAATTTAGAAAAAAATTAAAGAAAGTTACTAAATCTGTTTAACAATTACTTGAAACTTTGTTTCTCAGAATTGTGTTTTCTCTAATGCATTTTTTCCCCAGAAATATTGTTATGTATGTAAAATGGACACCTGGAGAGAATTCAGTCCTTTTAAAATTACAGATATGCCTTCTCACCCTTTGCATTGCTGCAGAGGCAACATTAGTGTGTGCTTGATTGAGCTGAGTTTGATAGTAGAGAAAAAAGAGTATTTTAAAAATACAAAGAATATGATCTGAGAGAAGAAATTAATAAGAAATTATAGTGGCAAGAAGGAGGGGAATTTGGAAAGGCCTGTAAATGTTCTTAGGCAGGAAGATGATAGATTGTAAACGAAAGTGTAAAATAAAATGCATGTATGCATCATGTTGACTCAGAAGAAAATAAGTAAGGAAGAAAAGAACATGCAAATATTTGAAAGGTGACTGAGGCCACACAGGCTATGAATTCACCTGTAAGAAGCAGTGCAAACCCCATCACTTGCGACATTTGAAATTGGACTGTCCATGGATCTAGAAAATGCACTCTAGAGAATAATCTAATATTACAGGGAGGTAAATTAACAGACCAGCAAGGTCTCTTCCATTCCTTATTTATGTGATAAATCCATTGTAAAAACACTTACACCATAAAAATTTATGTCTTTCCACAATGTACACAGAGCAGCCCTGTTCTGGAAGAGGCTGAGCAGCTGCTTGAAGGGCACAGGTACCCCGTGCTTCCAGTAGAGTAATGACAAAGCAGCGGTTATCTCCAAATTACAAAAAGAAAGAAAAAAACCCCCACGAAAGTAAAGACAGTATCTGACAATGTTCCATGAACAGAAGCCCATTAAAACTAAGAGGACATTTGCCTTTAAATGGATAGATATCATTATGCATGCAAAAGTGCCCAAAAATAAAAAGGCAGAGTGGCTGCATTTCGAGGAAACAGTTGAGCGGCAGCAACCATTACCTTAGCAATTGCAGCACACGGGCTCTCTGCTCTGCAGTCTAAAATGAGGACATTCCCTTTGCTGTGTGATTTACTTTGAGTATGCTGCAATCTTCTTTTTCCTCAGGTAAAATGTCAATGAGCAGGGTCCCAAATGTTTTCCCTGATTTTGTCAGGAGTCACTTTGTTTCCACAAGAAAAAAAACACTAAAAACCCCCAAACTCTCGGCTATGTTAACACTGCACAAAACCTCCCAAAAAACAGGAGCTGGTATGAGATGAGAAGCTCATGCCAGGCAAGGATCACACAGAACTGCCGCAGTGCAAAGAACAGATCCAAATCAGCCTTTCCACAGTCTGAGCAATAATGTGTTCTAGCTTGGGGCCAGCATGCAGACTGCACTGTATCTCTATCAGGTTGCCGAGGTGCCATAGAGAGGGAGGTCGTATGAATGAAACCAAGTGAAGACAATAGGATTTGGCCCTTAGCTTAGATGGCAGGAAGATGGTCTGCAGAATTTAAAGACTGTGTACTACCACAGATAATCTTATGGTTGGATGGATGGACAGAGGGATGGATGAATGCATGGATGGATGGATGGATGGATGGAAAGATAGATTATTTTGTTTAAGATACCACATGATATTCAAGCTTTAACAAATATATACATCTCAATACATATTTATTACTCCTAAGTACTTGGCCTTACCTCTCTGTATTTATTGCATCACGCATAACTACTGGACTGTGAAAAGCAGAAAGTATCTTCTCTGTCATGGCAGAGTATAAAACATCGATGACTGAGTTCTTTCATTTGTCAGCAAAAAGAATGACAGAATAGATCTGAGCTGAGATCAAAGAAAAGGGAAAATGATGCCTTTACATTTTTAAAAGCCATTTCCCTCATTTTTGCATTAAGCCTTACTGCAGTAAAAGGGGGAAAAATTCTAAGTGGCCCCTCTGCTCAAACATGGTTGGCATGGATTCAATGGAAGTCTGCAATGAGAACTGCACTCAACCAGGAGCGTTTACCTCTGCCTCCCATGGTTACCACCCAGCCCTTGGGTCACAGCGTAGTGGTATCAGCTGCTTATTCAACTGTACACTCATTTTACATTATTCACTGGTAGAGGTAAGTGAATTTCTTTTCCCTTCTTCATGCTCTAAGTAAATCTTCTGGCATGGGGAACAAATGGAGCATTCTTAGCAAACAAGTTATTTATGCTTCTGAATTTAACATTGAGATGTAATGTTAATTCTTTTTTTCAGGGATGTGGGGAACTGTGCTTCTCAGAGACCCTCAGAAATGCTTTGAAATAGATGTTGTGATGTGTCCTATTTTGCAGAGCTGCTGAGCTGGAAGTCTAGTGTGAACAAGTGTGTATTCCAATAACCATTGGTGACAGGCACATTCCCAGGTCAGAGGTTTTTTTGGCTCAAAAACCCCATCAATTTTTCAGGAATAGGCTTTTTCATGGAAATAATAAGAAAAGTCCAGGAAGACAAATCAGTGGGATTTAATAGCCTACATGTGGAGGTCAGAAGTGTATTTGTAGATCAGTAAATGGAAAGTTGTATTTTAAATATCCATCTTGATGCTCAGTTCCTGAATAGAATGAAAATAACAAGACAAAGAGAATCTAAAAGGTACTGTAAGCTGATCTACTGATGCGACAGCATGATAGCAATTTATATGTGTGTCTGTTTAGTGCAGATTTACAGTAGAACATACAATCTCAGCAATAAAACCCTGCAATCTCAGGTGCTCTCTGAAAGTCACATATGCACAGGACCAAAAAGAAGGAAAATTCCCAACAGTTTTCTTCTGTGATTTTCTATGTCAGCAAAGAGGAAGGTAATTTTGGGAAAGACAAATGAATTGTGGTGTACCTCCACCATTCAGTGTATGCTATTAGCATGTTCTAGTTTGTATCATCAGTTTCGTAGTTAACAATATAAGCCATAGAAGTCATATTTAGCACATTATCAGTAACTTGCCAGTGCTAGTGAGTATTTAATTACTAGGCACACAGGTGCTTTTCACCACACAGGCCTAGAGCAAAGTTTTCTCCTGATTGTTGTTCACAGGAACATAGAGAGTTTTCTTTCCTTAGGCTTGCACTGCCTTCTCGAAACCCCATATACCTCATTTTTCATTCTTTCCACCCTCGTAATACAAGTGACAGACATAGGTAGCCATCAGCTGATTTCCTGAACAAGATGGAGCAGGCACAGGCCATTTGCTCTGGCATGCTCATCCAAACATTCACCTGCACAGCAGGAAAATCCTTTCCATGGAGCAGTGCAGCTGTCCTGGCCAGCAGCAGGCTGTGCACAGCTGGAAATACCTGCAGCCCCTCTGCCCTGGGGTTGGTCAGCCTGGGAGGATGCTGGCCATGAGCAGCACCAACAATCTGCTCATTGGAGAACCTTCCCAGGCCACACACAGAACACCTGCAGGCAGGGAGGTGAATGGCAGGGACTCCGGGGGTTTGCTGCCCCTGTGAGGTCCTCCGATGTCACCACTGCAGCAACAAGGAGGAGTTGGTGTCAAGTCAGGGGTCCTCCAGTCCCTGGGACCTGCTGGAGCAGAGTTTTTATCATTCAATGGTTCCTCAGAGAAACTCTTTTTCCCTAGACTCAAACACTCACCTTAGACACCAGGCCTAGATTTGGGGTAAATATACAGTAGCTGTATAGGCTCAAATGTAATCGATGTCACAGGACAAAGCCTTTTTTAAGGGTATGCTACAAATCTGAAGGGATACATAAAAGCCAAACTTAGGTGCCAGTAAGATTTATGACTGGAAGGCACAATCTTTATGTTATCAAAAGTGTTAAGTAAGAATTGTTTATCTATAAAGTGTAGAGCCAAGCAGCTGGCACCACAGAAAGTGTACATACAGATGCTGGGTTTAACTTTATCTGTGGCCTCACTGATACTACAGGACATTTTGCTTTTTAAGGACATCTTTTGTTTCTGTGTGAAGCTTGGAGCTGGTTTCTGGGAAAAAGAAAGGCTTATGAAGGGAACAACTGGAAACATAAATTTGGGCACCACTTCACAGTTACTGGGAAACTAGAGAGTACACGCTAAAACCAACTAGTCTACTTGGTTATAAATGGGCAAACACTATCAATCTGCTCCTCAGACTCTAACAAGGAGCATCAGTGGAGGAGACCAAATTTCGTGCTGAAGCCCAGCAGGAACAGAGGAAGAGTCTGTGATTAGCTTATAACACAGTTCCCTGTTTGAAGAAGGCAAGATATCAGTTTTCCCTGTACTTTGAGGCTGGGGCAGGGGCAAAGAACAGTATTTTGGAATAAACTCTAGTTGCTGAGAAAGGTGTTTGCCATGCCTCAATCAGGCAAACACCTCAATCAGGTGTTTGCCTGATTCTGGACAGGCAGGTGGGAAAATTGGCTTCCTACCAGCAGAGTTCCTAATCCTGTACCAGGAATGTACAGGAGGCAGAAGGGGAAAAAGCACTGATGTCTGCTTACAGAAGGGTGGAAGTATGCACATGAAGTGTTCATTGCAATCTGAGAGAGCAATGACGACTGGGCTCACACTTACACACACTGGTCCAGACTCAGTGTGCTGGTCCAGACTGACCATTGCCACCTCTCATGTCTAATTAGATGAGGAGGCTGGGGAGGGAAGGGGGTCTACTTTTCATATGTGACCTCTACTCCAAAAACTACAGTGAGAAATTGGAAACTTCTTTATTCTTTCACCCTTTTTGTTCCTTGCTTCTCAGTATACCTGCAGTGCTTTCCCCTCCCCAACCATTCCTGATCTTTCTTTCTCACAAACAATTGCACAGCTGAGTAATCGCGTTTTGATAGTAATCCAACTTTCTAAATTTGAGATCAGTCTAGAAAAGAACAACATTCCCTTATTATAACAGTATATCACATCTCATCCCCCACTTTCAACACAGCATCCCAGCAAGTTCCCACTACCCATCTGATGAGGAAAGGAGGTAGGTAACTTTCTGCTGAAGACAACATCTCTCTTGCCTGTTTGCACTGGAGCCCAAGTCAAACTTTTTCCAGCAAGCTTCTCAGAGGAGAAGGCCAGAGCTGCAGCATTGAATGGCTCTCTCTTCACACTGGAGCTGTCAGCTACAATCAAAGCATCCATGTATGGTATTTCCAGTGGAAAAAAAAAAGTACACAGATGTATAGTTTGCATTTATGTACTGTAGGGACACCCTTGAATCGTGTTAAAAAATGTCAGTCAAGACATCTGGTCAGCTGTCCTAATCCATATTGGGGTTTTTAGACTACTGTTATGCCCCAATATGCTTTGAACATTGCCAATATGCTTTCTCTGCAGTAGCAGCAGTGTGTCCCCTTTGGTTTCACAGCCCATCCCCGGCATTGTTTTTTATAGTGTCACGTACAGAGCAAAATGAAAAACCACATACTGTATCTCGTGTGTCTGGCTAATGAAACTGGTAGGACAAACCTTGTGTGATTAGGAACAGGGACGGATTGGCTTAGGTCTAGTTCATCTTACGGACTGCAAAAAGAATCAGCTGTCACTTGTGCCATGCAGCAGATGGACAGTTTGCATCCGATTTACATGCAGGCGCCAAAGCCTTTAGAAGCTTTGGCAGCCCACTTGCCATCAGGCAGCAGACTTTGATGTCCTGCAGATGGTTCCAGCAGCCATCTTGCGCTCGCGGTGCGCGGCGCTGTTGTGCCTCCTCGCCGGCGCCGGCCCGTTCGCTCCGATGCCTTTGGAGCTGCCGCAGTGCGTGGTGCCTACCCAAGGCTCGGCACCCTTTGGCCACTGCCTAGGCACAGTTGCATTTTCATTTCAATACAAAGCTCCGCTCTGCTTTGCTTTTATGGCAACTGCGTGCTCGCACCCACATTAAAAATCCTAACAGTTCCTACTGCAAGCTGTCCCCCCGCTCTCTATGCTGAGTTTTGCTGTGCTTCACATTCCCTACCTAGAACCCCGACAAATCCACCACCCCCGCTCCCTTCAACCATAATAGCATAATTTCAGAATAACCGCTGATCCAATTTCTGTATGAATTTAGCTCACCAATGCAGCTTTGCTTTAACACGGTTCAACCCGTCCTAGGTAATGACACGGAACAAAGAGTTTTCTTCATGGTGGTCAGGCTAATCTTGCTCCATGAATAGCCCAGAGTAATCTATCAGCAGTGGAAAGCTGTGGCTGGAGGTCTTCCAAAATCAGCTTTTTCGCATTTGGTAGGAGCAGTTAGGAATTCTGACTGGCACTATTAGTCGGGAGCCATGTCATCACGCTACAGAAGGGACTGCAGTTGTGCCCACTAGGTAGGATCAGCCCAGCATATTCTACCACATTTTTGCATCCCTTGGGTATTACTGGAAGTTCAGCAAAAAGTCTCTGATGATGCTTTAAGAACCAACCTAGAAGAGGCAAATTCAGTAACTGATTTCCAGGCAGTCATAAGTAATAGAAAATAGTGTGGGGTGGGGGGGTGTTGCAGGCTGGGGGGGGGGGAAAAATACATCCATATCTATACTCACACACAGACACACACAGACACGTATAAATTGTCAATTAATGTGGACTGGTTACAGCCAGCAAACAGAGGAAAAAAAAATAAACAGTTAATTAGAGCTTTTGGAATCATTGTTATATATACAGTGCATCATTTGCAGGTGCTACAAAAGTGAAAAATAACCATTATAATTACTAGTATTCAAAGATTCATATTTTCCCCCATGTAATTGATTTAGGATTATCAGTTTTCTTGTAGTTATACAAAAGGCCTGTCAAGGTGTTTCCACACGTGTTTGGCTCAGGCATGTTCCAAAAACAAGTCAAAATGCCATTGTATTTTACACGGCATAGTTAAAGTGACTCTGAAAAATAGGCCAGGTTTTACCTGGATCATTATCTCAGTTAAATTATCTTACATATGTTTTAATTTTTTTTTTGTTCATACTTTCTTCATCTTTTTTTCCTCTCTCTTCCTTTTTTGTTAAAATACATCTGTGTTTGTTGACTGCCCCAGATTATATCTAAGTGAGGAGTGGGAGTACTTGCACCTGGTACAGTATATGTAGCTTAACAATACATATCATTACATTATTTACAGCTCATTTTATGTTATTCAATAGTAAACTGCAGATTAACCCTTTGAGAGCCTGGCTGGTGCCACTCAGCGAGGCAGAGGAGCTCGGCGTTTTCCAGGGCTGCGGGAGTACATCTATAACTGCATTCATAAAGATGGCAGTGTGCTCATTACAACAGAGATCACCACCAGAGCCAGCTAATTCCTCTCCCAGGAAATCTTGTCCGTAATCACATTCCTTACCACACCACGCTTGTACTTCTGCTGATAACACAGGTTATAAAAGGGACTCACTCAGTGCTGGAGTCAATTAATGAACAGGCTTTTTAACCTCCTTTATTGGAGTACATTCGGCACCAAAGGGACCCAATGTTGTGCTGCTGGCAGGAAAAGGGCCCAAGAAATGCCATTTCAGGACATTTCAGGCTGGTGTCCAGTTCCCAGAAATGGGCATCACGACTGACCTCATTCGGCACTGACTCAGCAGCCTCAGCACCCAGAGGAGAGAAGACAGCACTCAGATAAAGCCTGAAGAAACACTTTTCCCACTGTCCAGGGAGGAAAAGTTATCTCTGACCAAAGGACTGATGGATTCAGGCATCACCTTCACTTCCCCTGCAGCCGGAAAAGGCCATGAGTCACAATCACTTACTGTGTTTGCATTTGTGGAATGGTTTGGGTCTTTTTTCCAGGGAAGAAAGGGAGAAAGGCAGGGAAGTTGCACAAAGGCAGGCAATAGAGAAGAGGAAGTGAAAATGACAGGATCTGGGGTGACAGACGTCAGGACAGGGAAACTTGAATACGCAGTGCCATGCAAAATCTTTCCCTCTATTTTAGCAGTATTCAGCATGGTCACACCAGGCAGAGAAATGCACAAACTGGCCTTTCCTTTCTCCAGTAATTTGTTTGGCATACAGCACACGTATCTGTCAAAATGTTGTGTATGCCATGCGGTGCCGAGATAATTCTTCTGTGGTAAGCACCGAAGTAGGAAGGGGCTCCTGCATCATAACGCTCCTATTCCTAACCTTTAAATACTCATCAATATCTCTGTTGCTGAATTAATCAGTCTCAAGATTATCAGCAATTTAGTTGCATTTTGTTGGTAATTAGCTTGATAAATTAGCATCTGCAATATAAAACTTGACATCTTATTGTTCCCTCAGTTTTATGGTACTTCTGAAAAAAAAAAACCAAAAACAAAACAAACCAACCAAACAGCAGCTTATTTTAAAAAATGATCATTTCTATTACAATAAAGACACATACCAAAACCAAAGTTTGACAAGCTTAGTAGCTGACAGAAACAAGCTCCATTGATATCCACTGGGCAAAATATCAAAGATGAATAGCTCATAATGTTCATAATGCAAGCTTCAAAAGTATGGTTTAAAAAATAAAATTTGAATCTGTTCACTGTGGGCAGCTGCTTCTTGTGAGTGAAATAAAATAAATGTTCAATGAATTAATTTTCCACATTTTCTGCAGAAAGACTGACAAATAAACTTTGAAACATGAGGGAACTGAGAATTAATAGGAAATAAATGTATTTATTCCAGCAAGTCCCTCAGAGCTATCTGAATTGTATCAAATCAGATAAAAAAAAAATCTTTTCTTCTAACCTTACTTTTCTGTTCTGGGCCATATTGCTACATCTTGGGGAGATCCCATTGTGCAGGACACTAATGTCTTTTTCTGTTTTGGGGGCAATTTTCAAAAAGACCTCTGAAGATTTTTCTCAAGCAGCATCCACAGGCAAGCCCATACTCTCATCTCCTCGTTTTCATAATGAAAGGAAAGAGTGGGTAGGTATCTTTCTCAGAAAAAAAAATGTTTAAAATACAGCAATTTAGCAGTACAGATGTGGTATTATAAACTGAAAATTCCTCAGCATTTTGCCTTAGCCATTATTCCTGATGTAGAAAACTGTGCTAATAGAAACATTCCTATTAATCTGAATTCGAGATATTTCATACAATGTATATTACCTTTCTGCTGCCTGCAACCTTCTGCCAGCTTTTTTTTTTCCCCCTTTTTTAGGAGGTGCTTTGAGAGGAATATACCATGAGAACAATACACAGCTGCTGCTGTATAGAGATATCTAATTGTCAATATTGTGGAATTTCTACAGCTTATTACTTGCATTCAGTCTAATTCTGGGCAAATTGCCAGTCACTTCAGGGACATTCAAGTGAGCCATATTACACGTGGTACGGCATCACAGCTTTAAGATACCCGGCTGTTTTGCCTCTGGCCAGGGAATGTTTGTACCAATGCTACTGAGTGAAGGGGGGTAACTACAAATAAAATAAAATTTGTATTTTTTCAAGTGGGCTGCATTTCAAGCCCAGATGTTAGTAATGAAAGATTCAATTTAAGGATTTAAATTACAAATAAATAAAGTATGAAACAGATGTGATTTTTAAGGAAGTTCAAATTATCCAGGAAGAAAAATATCTCTGTGCATGACAAAGTAATAGGGATTGTCTTGAGAGTCTGTTGAAAACAATCTGCTGTGCTAGATACACCCTAAGGACAGGATTGGTTTGGAATGGGAAGGACTGGTGGAGCTTGTCATTAAACAAAAATTGTGTTTAATAAAACTTTATAACCGTGATTAATCCTATGAGGCCCTAAAGGAGTTTGCAGTTTCTGATAAACACATTTTCCTTGTTTGCAATGGTAATGATATTTTGAAGTGAATGGAATCTGAACAAAAAACTCTAAGGGTAAAAAAGGACTTGTCAGGTACCACCTATGAAGAAATTACCATGGCACAAAAGAAAGAAGGGCCACCCACAAGGGAAACCTTATATTATATGTTTGAAAGAAAGAGGGGGGGCAAAATTATGGGTTGATACAGGTCTCTCTTTACAGTAGTTTCATCACCACAGAACTGCCTATAAAACCCACAGAAATTTTTCAAGGCTATCTTGCATGTGAAGATTAGAATCCCACATGTACGATGCAGGTGCTCACTGGCAAAAGAATTAAGTACTGGAGCTGTTGCAGTGATTTTAAGCAATGTGTATGCAGAGAGCAGGGAACAACACTCAGTGTGGTTGCTTTGCTGACCAGCACAATGTCCCAGGGTTGCATGTTTAAAAAGTCACATTTCGCAGGGAGAACATGCAAGCAGTAGATATTGATGGTGATGATGATGAAGGATCTAATTCAGCAAGGTGTTGAAGAACACACCTGGCTGTAAGCAGTGAGAGATATGCACCTCCTTACGTGCTGTATGGACTTGGCCTGAGGAGGAGCCCGTGCATTCCTCATCACCAGAAAAATAATTTTTAAGGCTTCTGCAAGCAATTAAGTAACCTGTGTGCACAAATGGATAGAAGGATTGGATAGCACATTATAGAAACAAATACAGAAATATTTGTTATTCCCCCAAAAGGGTGTGGTATAGAATCCTTACACAATGGGGTGGAAGTAAACCAGTCCAGAATACCTGCAGTCATGATGTGCTAAGCATTACCTGTCTTTCACCTCATTTTATTTTGAGATGCCATCTGTAGTAAGATTTCTTTTTATTGTATGTGCAACTATTACATTCTATATGCTACTTACCAGCCCTAGAATGAGTGATTCCAAACCCCTTACAGAAAAAACCAAAACCAACCAAACCAAAAATCCAACAAAAACCAAACAGCTTCCTCTGGTATGAATACTGTAGTACTTCCCCAAATTGTCAGAAGCCCTTTCAGTTTGTCTTCATTTGGGACAAAGCCACATTTAGAAGTGCTCTCTTCAGCTGGGAAGTGTTTGGGTTTCTTTTTAATAGGAGAGAATAAATGCTTTCAAGCTATGCTAAAACTTTTTTTTTTTTAATTAGCCTTTTTATTTTTCTCAGTTTCGCTCTATAAGGGTTATATTTGCTTGAGACCCTTTGAGCCCAGTTTCCTTGCCTGGCTGTATCTGAGTTTAATATCAAAAGGTAGAGTGCAGCACAGCTTGCTACGTCCTTGCTCTTTGTGACGAATTTTTCATTTCCTACATCATTCACAACTTCTTGCTGTAATTTCATATGGCCTGTATAGCACTGTATATATCTGGACCATAAACAGAGACAAAATCAGGTTGAGCTTTTATGAAAATGTGGCCTATTAAAGTGCAAATTTCTTTGCACCACCATATTACAAGCAGCTTTCACAGGAAAAGAAAAGAGTGTCAATCCATCATCAGCACATGGGTGGCTCCAATGACCCAAAAGGCCTTTACAATCTCCAGCTTCTACGATTCCATAAAGATATGGTGCTTCAAGGCAAAGCAAGGAATACTTTTTTCCATCAATTGTCAAATATTTCAGGTACTTCTATTATTAAGTATAACATAAAAAACTTGAAAAGCAAAACTGTGTTGTAGGGTGAAAAGAAAATATAGCGCACTCAATTGCATACACTGTTACTTTCTATATTAAAAAGCAAATGCCTTTTTGAGGAGATGCTGGGGCACATTATACAGATATGTTGGTTTCTTCGCCCTGTGGAGAAAAAGCTTTTGTTTGTGAAGCACAGAAGTCCACACACACAGAAGAAAGAGTAAGAAAATTAGACCAAAACAAAGCCAACACAACAGGTTTGTATTCCCTTCTGCCACAGCACCCTCATTAACTTGCAGTGGAAATGAAGGAACCTCAGTACCTTTCAAAGACACAACCTCTCAGAGTTCATCTCCACAAACCGTATTGTCCTGGGGTGACTGTATGATACTGTATTCCCTATCGTCTGCCCTATGCCAGACATGAATCCTGCTCCTTTCTGCGTCTTTCAGCAGGGTCCAAGAGAAAAGAAAAAAAAGAGCTGAGCGGTTTTGTGGTCCAAAAAACACACACACTCCCCTGCGCTCCTGGCTGCTACAGAGGGGAGGAAAGCACCTTCCTGCTTTTCCCAGCTCTTGGCTCCTTTTCTCAGGAGAGAGACGGTGAGTTAAGCTCCTTTGCTTTTGTGTTAGTCTGCTAGCTGAGGCAAGAGATTTTTCCCCTGGAACTTTGGCTTCTTCTTCTTCTTCTCTTCTGGACTGTTCAACAGCACTAGGACTTCATTGGGAGGCCTTACACACTGGCCTGAAGTGGGCCCATGTCCAACCTCAGCTCTGGAGAGGAGAAAGCCACACCCGCAAAGGACTCTGAAATTTACCCAGCTTCTCTCCACAGTGAGAGGCTTTATTACTTAGCATTATTTTCTTTTTTTTCCCTGCGTGCACTTTACTTGTTAAATAAATAGGGTTTTTTTCACTTTTGTGTGAGGAAAATTCTTTCCAAACCTGGTGGGGGAGGGATGGCTGTAACCTGCCTTCTATCACAGGATGTTCATTTCAGACATTTCTCCAAATTTGTCTCAAACCAGAACAAATACTTATTGGCGCCCAATGTGGAGCTCAAAGGGAAGTGAAAAACTGTGATAATTACATTTTGGTTTGGTTTTAATTACTTTGTATTGGGGTAAAGTAGTCACCGTGTTGTTTGAGGTACTCATGTCTTTCTGGTTTCATGTACTAATGTCTGTCTGGTCTCTAGGCCTGTTTGAGGTACTAATGCCTTTCTGGTCCCTAGGCCTGTTTGCCTATCCACAGATTGCTCTGATTTTGTCCCTGGTACGTGCAGGGCCATGAATCCGGATTTGTATTTTGCTGTGCTCGGTGATAATGGCTTATAGGAAGTTAACAGAGGTACTGGCAGTTGTTGAAAATGTGTATGGTCTATTGGTTTTCCATCCTAATCCCAGTCCTAGTTTCAGTAGCCTGTTTTGGGGGTTTATTAGTAATTGCACCCAGTTTGTTAGAGGAGGAGGAGGGGATGGGATTTCCCAGCCTTTCATCTCCTTCTTCCCCTTTAAATTTGATATGTCAGCTTTTGAAAATGTTCAGTTTCCCCTGAATGTTAAAGAGACCACCTTCCTGGTATTTTATCTGGTAAGCTTCCTCTATATTTCAGACAGTCTGCAGCCTGTCTGAAATGCGGGCTGAAATTTCCAGAGTGACTCATGAGACACCTGACCCAGAGGTGGAAAATCCTGAGTGGTGTGGGGAATGGGAAGATATGGGCCAAACCCTGAAGGAATTCTCTGACCGATAGCTTGGAATTTCCCCCCTGAACAAATTCAGAACCCAGCTGAGGCAGGGAAATATCTGAAGGAGAAGTGCAATGAGAAGCCTAATCAGGAAAACTCATTGCAATATGCTGGGCCTTGGCAGGACACATGCACCTTTAGCCAGCTTACACAAGGAATCCTAACATTTAAAAAAACCTGGTAACATCTCCCTATCAAAACCCATTAGTTAATGCTTCCTTTATAGTAATACACTATTAGAAAAACATTAGGTCTTGAAGCATTCACAGCTTTAAGGTGGCATTTATGTCCTTCTGGGACTGACTGGAACCAGGGCCCAGAGAAGACCTTGGGGTGTGCTCAAAGATAAGTTTATTTTTGTACATCATGCCTTTATTGGCCCTCTGATATTTGTTTGCTTGGTTTTTCAAGTTATATTATCTTTAATTCTAATTTTCTTGTAGTGGCTAGTGCTGAATTGTATTTTTTCCCCTTTCAGATTCTAAGGTAATCATTTGAGGACTTATCTTCCAGTTAAATGAATTCCATACTGACAGTGTTACTTTACAATAGGAAAACAAGTAGAATAACAATTTATCATTTTTTATATGGCTGTGCACAGAACAGTGGCTCTGTTTCTTGTATTATTATTACAGCAGCAATTAAAAGTGCCAGGCAGGGACCAGTCCCCACTGCATTATGTGCTATTTAAACATAAAGTTCAGCTTCTCTAATAAGTTTACAGTCTCTCTTACTCAGTGCCAGACTTCCCTGCCCTCACAAACACACTGGCTTCTTGCTGTATCATCTTCAAAGGGTGACCTAAGGATGCCCTTGATACCAGGCTTGTCTGCCATGAAGACCCAGACAGTAAACACTGTCTGTTCCTGGGCTCCAGGGTAGGCAGGAACATGCCCCACCCCAGAGAGCCCGGCAGCAGAAACACAGAGCCCACAGATTGCCTGTGAGGCGACTGACAGATGGGCTGCAACATCACCTGTAGCCCTGACTCTGGAGATGCCCTTCCACCCCATAATTTAATAAGCAGAGGGTGGTCTACCTCTAGTTACAACTCCACCATAGGGAAAAGATGGTGCTCTTTCCAGTACTTTATAATCCATACCCAAGGACCTCATCACACAGCTTAACATATCCTTTTCTATAGTCTTTTAAGCACAAGTGCACATCTGCAGAAATATTTCTAAAGCTATATGTAAAGTTTAATGTATAGTGCATAAATAACAGATGCACAAGTGCATCTTGAGATGAACAAATTCTGTGAACATATTCATAATTAGAGATTATAACACATTGCAGACTTCAGGAAAGATATTTTCTATGAGGAATTATAGGCATCAATGCAACGCAGAGTGAGGGGCTGGATTTAGATCATGAATCTCTTTTTCCAATTTATAAAGCTGCCAAAGTTGACATAGGAGTAGGTAAATTAATTGGTAGGCTTTGTGCTACAAAGGTGTAGGTTTAAAATGTAAACCTCAATATGCCACACATGCTGCCAAGCCTGACGAATGTGAGGTTCCCTATGGGTTTGCCTATCACAGAGATAAGTCTTGTGAGTCAGACCATTTTGCCTGTGGGGTTTAGAGACTCCCCTGCCCCGGGTTTATCCCCTGTGGTGCAGTGCCTGCCTGATGCTGAGAGCTTGTGTGCACCCACCAGCACAACTCCAGGGGCTCAGCACACTTTGGTACCCTGGCTAAAGCCTCTGTACACAACACTGACATGTGGAGGTACCACCCTTCTCAGAGCTCATTTCAGATTAGTTGCACTAAACCTCATTGCACCTCCTGGACCTGCCCTTCTACTTGATTTGCATGGACTGGTTAAAGAACAAATACAGGTTCTGCAGGCCAGGACACTGTGGAACAGCCTGCATGCTTTTTTGCCAATACCATGTCTGATCTATGGGATAAAAAGACCACTTCCCAAAGACCTCAACCTGACAGCTTTCATGGGCACCGAATCCACTTTTGAAAAATTGAACCCCTCAATGGAATTAAAGCCTAGTAATACAGTTGTCTGTTATTTATTCTATATTTAATAATCCCTCTCTATGACACACATTGGAGATATAGGAGATGCTCTCATAAACTTTTTAAAATAAACCCATTTCTTTCCCAGGAGGTTCCACCTGACACAAGCCATTACTGAAGATTGACAGGAAAGTGTGCTGGTAGCCAAGACATGCTCTAAGACAAGAAGAAGATACTTAAATGATTTATTTGTGGTAAGGCATTTGAAAAGCAGTTTGGCCTCTGCAGAAAGGAGAGCGGTACTCTACTTCCAAACTGAGGCAAGAATTTGGGGAGAAAAATTGAAATACAGAACTTGCCAATTTTTTGCAGGCATTAGTTATCAAAACAGTGTTGGCTCTTTCACAACTATTAGCCTGATATCACTGGTTTCAAGATAGCAGGTAGGAAAAGATAAGGACCATGAAGTGCCCTTGAGAACCCTACTCTCCTAGGAAGAGGAAGGGAGGTATTTTGATCACCCAGTGTGTAGTAGGAGGCTGACAGCAGATCATGTTGAATCAATTTCAAAGTTCAATGCAAACTCAACAAAAATACATAGGCAAGAATGCAGGGAATCCTCCCAGGAGTCCAGACTGCAGGAAATAAAACCTAAGTCAATGCACCACCAAGGATGCCTATCAGCAGACCATTAAGAAACACCAAGCTCTCCTCTACAGCAGAAGAAAAATACTGGTGTTACCTCTCCCAAACAGAGGAACAGTTTTTCTCCCAGAGCTGCAGATTTGGCAGAGGGGAGGTATTTGGTTCTAGGTCCGTACCTGATTAGATCATAAATCATGAATCAAAAGATCCCCCAAGCAACTTTCCAGAATGGGCAAGAACTAGCTGAAGGCTCAGAAAAATCTTTCCACCATATGTGCAAAGATGGGAGGGTGGATACAATGATTCCTTTTCTTCTGAGTTGCAAGTGGCTAAACATAAAACAACAATAGACAAAAATTAAGACTTAAAATACTGTTAATTTTTGAATGCTTGCAAGCAAACTCTCCCTCTAATATTAGAAAAACAGGCTTTATTGGGAGGATAAATCTGTCATTTTTCAGACCAAGATTTTTTTTCAGCCTATTTTTAAGGAAGGGGAAGAGATGGGATATGGAAAGGTGCATGAGCCAGGCTCTGTAGTAGAGGCTGCTTGCAGATTTAATTGTACTGAGAGCTGCTGCCTCTCTTTATGTCTGCTAGATTTAAACCACCTTACACCACTAACAGATCCAAGGCAGCAAAGCACATCAACATGTGCTGAGCTCTAACTCATTCAGATTACTCACATGCCTAACAAAAATCACGTGCTCATGTGTTTTTCTGGGCTTCTCACACAGAAACCAGAAGCAATTTAGAAATGTTTTCACTCTTGAATGAAATTAAGAATTTGGGAGTAGTCAGCAGAGGCTGTTTCTACAAAACCTTCATTTCTTTGTGTCTCTGCAACTTGACATTCTGCTGTTTCTGCCATTTACATCTTGTTAATGCTGGGCAGGTGTTTTCCAGTGCAGGATTTTCCATTTGCAGGATGTCAGAGGGACATACACAGGACAGTGGGATTCTTGGAAGCTGCAAGGGACTGGCAGCCTCTGAAGCTGCATGAGAAACAGCATGATGTCGAAATTTACTCTTCAAAATGTTTTAAGGTTCAGATGTTGCATCACGTATTTGGCTAAATTAAATTTCCCGGCAACTGTTTCCTTAAGCAAACATTTGTTTTCAAACCAATCCCAGATTTTTTATTTTTTATTTCCCCCCTCAATATAATATCTGATTCAGCAGATTTTAAATACTCAATATATCTTTAAATGCCAATGCACAACAAGTATAGCAGGTGTTTAATTGTGGTTTAAATATCCACATTTTTCACATTTTACAATCACAATTAAAATTAAGCAATAACACCAAAGGAGTTCCGGTATGCAGCAATAATACTTACCCATATAGTGAAATTGATAAGGATCCAGATATAATGATGCCCATTGTAGTAACCCTGTGGTGACTGATTGCTATTCTGCTGTTAGCAAACAACTAAGAAATACTTTATTTTTTTCAGAATTATCAATTTGTTTCTAGGGTATGAGAACAATGAAAACCTTGAGGGAGAAAGCAATAGTTAGTGAGGTATTAAAACAGTTCTATAACTAATAAAAACACTAAATCAAGTTAGATATGCAGCAGTGTGTCATTTCTATTTTAATAAAAAAGTACATTATTCTCTCCTCAAAATTACAAAATTTTATTTTTTTTAGTCATTGCCAACATAATCGGAAAGTTAAAAAAAGTCATAAATCTACAGTTTCTGCAACTGTCATTTATGTGATTTTCTATTCTTTAAAAAGACTGAGTATAGCATATGTATTCATAAAACAATCTTTTTGAAAATTTATTTGCATCATTGCTTAGAAATTTTTTAAGGGGAGAGCAAGGGGAATTTCAGATAAAAAAATGTTTGAGTTTCCTAACATTTCCATGCATGAGTGATCTCTGAAACACATTCTTAGGAGCTATACCTCCTACACATATTGTACTAGGTGGTAAAATAAATCTAATGGATTCATACTGCACCACAAATTCTGTGGTATGGGAAAACCAACAGACAAACTGAGCTCCTCTAATGCGAAGACCTAAGTAATAAAATTCACCATTCAAAGAACAACTGATGGTATCATCACAAATTAGCATGAAAAAGATCATATTCCTCATCTTCCAAAAATGCAGAGCAAGAGAGAAGCGACTGTCATATGGCTGTAAATGGTATTTCTATAATTTGGGTGATCTGAAATTTATTGCTTATTAATATTTAATAACTCAATCGCATAGTTCTCACTCAAGTAAATTTCCCACAGAGGTCCATAACATGTACAGATATATAGAAACAGAATTCAATATATATATTTTGGAACAGTGATAAATGACTCTAGGTATTGCTACCGTTCTGGTGAGAAGGGCCAGAGGGAAGTGGCACCTGCTGTGAAAGATGGTCACTTACTTGAGAAAAGGAAAATTTGAGACTTCTTGAGGATGACACTCCTTTCAGACATGCTGAAACAAGCACACCAGGACATTTCAAGCTTCGTTTTCTGCTCTGTCACCTGTACCATCAATAATATTAATTCTTTTGTGCACCTGGGAGGTCTGTAACTTTACAGAAAATTAAACCTGGATGGAGCTATGTTGCCCACTCTTCCCTTTCTTCCTGAAATTAGAGGGAAAATATGAGATTTTACGGGACAAGGTGAATAGAATGGTGAACAGAACACTGCTACATTCCCTCCCTTCATGACCCACCTCAACTCTCCTGAACATACATGGATAGTGCTAATCACGAGTATACCAAAGCATAAGAGGATCTGGACCTGTTCAGCCAAAATATGGATGCTCAGTCAAATTCACCTTCCTTCTTCAAACCCTTTCCAATGAAAATGTTTCACTTTATAAAAATACCAAGGCAATCTTGGGGGAAGAAACTGAATTAGTTTCATTTTATTAAAAAAAAAAATTTGGAATCTAGGAGACAGAAACATTTTGACAGTCTTAAAAGCATGTTTTTGTTGACTTAGTAGACGTCCAGTCTGCCCTCCACGGCTCACAGCTCCTTGAATTTGGACTTTGCAGACATTCCTGAGATGTTAACATTTCATCCAAGTCAAGAAAATGTTTACATTTCCAAAGCTCTTGTTGAATAGAAACATGGTTTCTTGCCCAGGTCTAGCAGATTAGCCTGCTCCCAAAATAAAGCATTGGTGAGAAGCTAATGCAGTTTAATTCCCATTGAAAGAAAACCAACCATTTTTAAATCCGTTCTTTTTCCTATAGATGTACCATCTGGAGAAGGTCATGGAGGAGGAGAGATAAAGAATGGAAAGGAACAGGATGCAGAAATGCTGCCATGTAGAAGACTCCAAATTTAGGTGAGAATACATGCTAAGGAAGGGATGAGCTACGAGAGAAATGAGTGGGTGGGAAAGAATTCTCTGTTGATGGATGCCTGATGTGTGGCCATTGTATAAACAGGTTGTGATTAAGAGGCAGTTCCCATCATAAAAAGTTTACAGTCTAAATAATTCAAGCACACAAAGGACTAAAGAAAGAAAAACGCATTTTGTGGATGGGAAACCAAGGTACTTTGCTACCACTGTACTCTGTGTCCTTCTTATCTGACCCAATGAGCCTTTTCTTACAAATGCATTTCTGATGTGCTTAACAAAATGCATTCACTTCATGCAGTTGGCAGACTTAGTTGTTGCATCAAAAATAGTTAATGGCAAGTATCAGCATTTTTATATTTCTTTCCTTGTGCAAGTATTTAATAACAGGGAAATAGCAAACAACAGCTGTGTAAAGGGAAAGAGCAGTATAAATGAATGCTCATCCTGCATCACAGGGAATGATAGAAGCCCAAGACACAGACTGGGAACTTCCCCCAGATTGCAGCCAGGTGGTTTTGTGAACAGTCAGTTTGCCACTCAAAACTGGTCAGGAGAAATCTGAGGGGTGTTACTGTTCACAGGTACCTTGTGCATATATGGGATCTTATAAGGAAAGCACGAGTCTGCCTGCAAGTAGCCAAGACAAAAAAAAACCCTCCAAAACTGAGAGATCTAAACAAACCAGGGATACCAAACAGATCCCATTGGGACAAAAATAACCAGAAGATCTGCATGCAGGACAGGATATTGAGAATGACTCCAGCTCAACTGGAACCAAACTGCCCCTGACATCCCTGAAGATGAAGGCTTTTGCCCAGCTGGGAAAGCCTGACTTGCATTGCCTTTGCCTTTGATGGCAATACTGAGCCTCATTTTAGGAGAGTTGTGGATAAAGAGGGTTCTTTTTTTTTCCTCTCTCTAGGCTTCCTTGATCTGATCATGACGCAAAAAACCTAATTACAGCAATTAATACAGAATTAGAATAGTTTCATGCTAACTCTGTGAGTAGCTTTCTAGCAGCAGATTGCCTAGAGATACAGGGTTTGAAGCAAACTCTAAAGCTCTTATTTTCCTGATTACAGCTGTTGAAAAACTAACATGTTGGTCCTCAGAATGAAGAGAGAAAGATGACTATGAAGCCCGTGTGAGTATATTATTCTGCAAAGTGCAGCAATACATTAATATAGACAGAGACTTACAAAGGAACTAAAGAATGTGCTCAGAAGCCAAATCCCGTTGCATTCTCAGGCTCTTTACTACTTTTTAGTGCCAGAAAATTATGCCTACCTGGTTATTTCCCTTTAACGTCACCAGAAAGACAGGCGAATCTAAATGGGAAAACAAAAGAGAGAGATGTAAAGGGAAGAAGTCAGCTGCAAATGCTCTTCAGTAACTTTAAACAATGTTAGGCAAAATCTAACTAGTGCAGAGAACATAACACATGATAACAGCACGACCTCAAATGACTCATTCTCTGTTTAAACTTTAACATCTAGGTCCCTACAGGAATTAGCATACACACTCCGGACACTCATTACCCATGCTTGGTTTTGTATAGTGCACAAAAAAAAAAGGAAAGAGAAAGAAAGTGTAAACCCTTGCCAGCGTATTGTTTGCTGGCAATAGCAAGCAAAGCGAATACTGAACAGTCATGCTTCATCCAACAAGCATAACTGCTAGCCAAATGCAGGCTTACAATTGTTTGGATGAAAAAGAGACTACCATCCATTCACCTCTGTATTAAGGATTTGATGAACTGTGCTGCAGCAAGCTAGGAATCAATCTTTTGGAAAGAACTGATATGAACATTTACTGCAGGATGTGGCAAAGAGTATGAACTCCGCACACACACAATTTCCAAGAGGAAATAACTATAAACATCAGACTCTATGGCTCCTATTGACAGGAATCAAAAAAATATCCCAAAAAGCTTCATCAGTGGGAACCATGTGTGACCCCTAAAACACATCAACTTCAGTTCTCTTCTCTTTTCTCAATGCTTTAAGAGACTGAAGATACAGGATCTAGACTTACTTCTCTGGCAGCTTAACCCCTTCCTCTGCCTCCTCAGTGCATGGAATCCTCCTCTGCTGCATCAGGGGAAGAGCAGGGAAGCAAATGGATTTGCACCCTCTTCCTCCAGTTACTGCAGTTTTAAAATACTACACCAAAATAATACCTTTTCCATGGTACTGTGCACAGTTTTAGCTCAAATGTCCACCCAAGGCTGCAGTAACAGAAAGCAGAACCTCTAAAAGGGGGAGTCAGTGCAGCACAAAAATGGATCAAGCTGGAAGGGAAAGCTTGAAACAGCCCTGGCTTCAATAACCAGTCCAAGAAATATAGAGAGAGATGGAGCTCCTTGCAATAGGTGATTTGGAGCACACTGTTGTGAGAAAAATAGGGTGAAGGAGAAGCAGTAGCAGCAATACTTTGTCCTCTGTTGTGGCAATGTAACTTTTACGAAGGGAAAGGGAATCTGTAGCGTGACCTGGACTGAACCGTTGTGGTACACTGGCAAGCTTGTATTTGGTGTGAAATTCCAATAAATATTCAAAGCACTCTGCATGTATAATTTGTAAGAAAATCCTCCAGATATTGTCAGAATCCCTGTAACTTAGAGTAATACAACCTGTCAAAGAAACAGATGTGTCCACAGGAAAAAAAATTTTAAGTGTGCAGTCAGAAAATGTACGATACTAAGAAGCCCTCTTAAACAAATAACCATTAATGGAACAAACCTGTTAAAATAATTCTTTTTCCATGCTTAAATGTTACAGGTTTAATAGATTTTTACTGTATTAGCACAGAAATGCACTTTCACTTTCCATAGCTAATCTTGGAGGAACACACATTAACATACAGTATTTTTCTGCTGTATTAATGGACATTACAACTAAGACAGTATTATGCTCATTATGAACCTAATAACTAACACATGATCACAAAGCTATGTTAACACTTTCCTGCAGAAATGGGAAAAGAATAGCACCTCTGTTTAGATGATTATTAAAAAGAATTTTGCTTATTAGAAGAGAAAACCCTGTACAGTCTTTTCTTTTCTAAGGAAGCTTCACAATACTTGGAACGTACCTGACATCCAGTATCGATAGTGGCAGCCACCTCTGCATGTGAATTTGCTGCAGAATCAGGGATTGGGTATTAAAATGAGAGTATAAACATTTTCTATTTAAAAAAATAACAAACACATAAAAACCAACAAAAAACCAAACAAAAAAACTCCCAAAAAATTAAACAAACAAACAAGCCCCCTCCCCACAGAAAGAAAAAAAAAAACACCCAAAAACAAAAACCAAAACCAATCTGTGACAAAACTCCCAAAGTCCATTAAATGGCCCCAGGATTGGTTCTGGTTCCTTAGACTCAATATGAATACAAATGGAGTCAATGGGTGTTTACTGGAGTTCAAGAAATAGACCACCATGTTTTCTAGTAATTGAAATGTCTGAACACTGAAATAATGTCCAGATTAACTGGCCAGCATGTGTTCTCAGAGGCCACACGTAAATGCAAGTAATGGTTTGGAGATTAGATCAGTACGCTCATGGTTGCCTGGAGTTTGTTCTGTTCTTGACCTGATAAGCACTGAGAGACCCAACCTGAGTCTACAGCTCCACTCTCCTCACAACACACACAGTAATATCTTCACTTGGACTGACCTGCCAACCAGTCCGCTACATCTTTACTGGTCAGATGAAATGCTTTGCAGTCCTCATGTTCCACTTAAATGTCCCACTTCACACATTCCCAGTCCTCATGGCACTTGTTAACCATCCTTATCTTAAATAGCTGTTGACATCTTCTTCCTACTTCTGGTATCTCCTTGTCATCTCTAACTTTTCTTTTTGCTCCTCCCGCTATTTTTCTATGAATATCCATAACCATATCCGCAGGCTCTAAATAACATCAGTGGCTGTTGGTGACCTGGTGTTGACAGCATAACTCACAGTTTTGCTCTTTTTTCCACCTGGCAGCAGTAATCAGAGGAAATATTCCTTCCTCACCCCAAATGTTTTTCTTTACTGGCTCCGTTATCACCTTGGAACAAGGGAACCCACATGGCTCCTGCTGCACCTTCCTGACTTTCCTGCTTATAAACTAGTGTTGGTGTTAATCTTTTGCCCTACTTTTTATCAATGTTACGTCTTTCCCCTTTATACTCTTCAAACCCAATAAGTAGGTTTCAGAGTCAGTGAGTCTCCACTCAATTTCTTTCCAGCTAGCTTTAAAGAGGCAAGCAACAAAGGAAGAGAAAAACAGAGATGGGAATGGATGCAAAATTACTTTCTTTCAAAGACTGTGCACATGTATTGCATGAGTTAGGTATGCCTTCCAAGATCAAATCCTTTAAAGTGCTATTCAGGAAAATGTCAGGACTGCAGAAATGGACAAGCATTTGCATAGCATCTCTGGGAGTTATTGGACAAGAACAAGAACTAACACCAAGACAGCACGGGAAATACCATAATATCTCAGGCCCACATAGGGCAGATGTCTCATGCAGATGACATTGTACAGATACTTACCCATTAAAGAACAATTTCAAAAGTTATCTAAAGGTACCTGCTAATATTCCAATAGGCATGCTAAGGCACAGTTTTAAAGGAATTTCTAGGAAATTACACAGCTGGTATTTTTGTCAGTGGCTGCAGCTCTAGGTAGGTCAGGTTGAATTGGAATCCATGGTGAATTAGGTCCCTATGCTTTGGAAACTCTGATTTTTTCTTGGTGGTGTAAAATGTACTGTACAACAGAGGAATGTCATCAATGCACAGAAGCCTGTTTCTCTGACATTGTTATTACAAGTATCTGATGACATCCCAAGTAACCCTGAAGAGTATTCCTATATCTGTCACACTAGAAGAAGCTTGACAACCTTAGCTCTTCACAGACTAAATCTCTTTTCTCTTCCCAGTTTCCTTTTTTCCTAGGTGTTTCTTATTGTTACTACAAAGCATAGGCACCACAGTGAATGATGATACTGGGTAAAGAGAGCTAACAGAAGATTTTTTTCCTGAAGAAAATACAACAATCTTTGTAGTAATATGCAAGCTACTGAACCCCATCTCTGGCATCTCTGCCCTTGTCAAACAGCTTCCCAATTTGTGAGTAGGCATGACACTGTCCAAATACATGGAGAGTGGTGTAGGAGCCAATAAAGAGCTTCCAGTGCTGAGCTGTGAAATCCTGAAAGCTGGGAATGCCGAAACAGCTCTCAGCTTTCAGGTTACACGTGAATGGTTAATGGAATGTGCCACTGCTAATCTGCAGCAGGTCATGACTGGAGTTGGCCCAAAAAAGTTTAAAAGCTTCCACAAATGTGTTGGTTGTGTTTGTCTGGTAGAAGAGAGAGAAAGAAAGGAGATGAGAGCAGGAGAGCAAGGAAATTGCTGTTACTTGTCTTCTCTTTTGAACCTGCTCACAAAAGACAGCAGGAGTACACCTGTCCCAACTACCTTCTCCCACTCAGTGGTGTGGGGGCAAAGATATCATTGAAATAGATACATTTTTGAATGGCCCATAATTTATTTTTAATTTTATGCTTTATTCTGATATTTTACTTCCCTTAAAACAAGTAACTTCTGGCTTTTTTTCAAGACATAGAGAATCAGAAGTCCTAAAACCTTTTTCTCTGCTTCCTAAAGTCTAGATGTTCCTGTCCTGCTCCCTCTCCAACACACTGCTCTCCACAATTCCCAGGCTATAGAAGAAATAAACCTGAAATAAAACCCACCTTCAAAATCTGGATTTTTCCCTTCCACTGCAAAATAATGTTCCTGAAGTATCGTTCCCATGGAGTACAGATCCTTTAAGTACAACAGAAGTGTACTGATGGGGTATGAGTCAGCTGGTGCAGTTGCAATGTCTTTGCCGAGAGGCTGAAGGCAGCAATGCCAACATCTGCCAGGGCTGGATGGCTGATCCAGCTATAGTCCCACTCAAAATATCATCATCCATATATATCTTACTTCTGTACTTACTCAGAATGATGTAGTTCCACAAAACTGTCCATGAAAAGAGAAAACAAGAATTTACAGATAATTTAATTGCAGAAAAAACTCAGAATTAATAATCAACCAAATGATGTGAAAGGTAAAAAGGAAATAACTAGCAGCCAGAATAGATTTATCAAGAATAAATCATGTCAGGCCAGACTAATTTCCTTCTGTGAAAGGAAAACAGTGCACGTGGATAGGGAAAAGTAGTCAGTGCTCTGTATATTGATTTTAATAAGTATTTGACAAACTTTAATTGAGCTTCCTCACAGGCAAACTTAGCAAAGACACATTGCAAAATTACTGTAAAGTGGTTACAAAACTGTTCAAAAAAACTTACTGAGTAGAATCATAACCTGTTTTATTCCCATAGTGGAGGAATGGGACCTCACAGGGAGCTGTTCTGAACCCAATACGACTTCCTACTTCCAGTAATGTTTTGGAACCTGAATGCTTTTGTGACCTGCTGGTCACAACAACGTTACAGCTCTAGTAAGCACATTAAAAGGCAGCACTGGAATTCAAAAACTCCTTTAGAAGCTGGAGAAATTTTGTAAAAGAAATCAAGACAAAGACACACAAGAAGACAATCATCTGCATCCAGAAGAGGGAGAAGAGATGGCTGATAGCAGCTTTTCAGAAAAGAGTTCAGAGGTTGTGACATAACACACGGTAAACGTAAGCTAGAAATTCTGTGCTATTGTGAAAGTCAAGAAATATACTGGCATGTATAAATGGAAAGAGGTATCTACATATCAACATGCATGCCTTGATGCCGTCCTTCTGCTCTACTGATGCCTGTTAAGACTGCAGGTAGAAGTCAGCTCTGATAGCAACAAGATCTCAGTTTTGCAGATGTGAGATGTACAACATTGTTGGACAACAATGAAGTGATGTGAGATTTGAAAACTTACTCCTTTAAGAGAGACTACAAGAACTGGGAACATTCATTTATGAAAGAAAATAAACAGATGCAAGAAATAATAAGAATCTTCAGGTATAAAAGGCTACTATAACAGGAATAAAATGAGGTGTACGTGATGTAAAATAATAGGATTAAAATGCAACAAGGAAGATTCAAGCCAGATATTAAGAAAAACTCTATAATGTTAAAAATGGCTAAAGACTTTTTTATTAAGCTAAAGCCTAATAAAGAGCTTTGAAGACTGGTGGAGCCTCTACCATTGCAATACTTTTGCAAGTACAGGAAGAGGTCTGTCAAGAACCATATATTGGCAGTCTTCTTCTGTATAGCCTTGTCTACCCCAGTTCCTATTTCTGCATTTCAGAATGAGGTATCAGTACTCTTATGGTGGCTCTTGCCCTCGGCAGTATTTGGGAAACAGTGCTGCAGAGGCATAGATGTGACTCAGGAGGCAGTCACACTGTTCGAGTCCATGAAGGTACAGACCCCTGGGATGGGGTGAGATGGACCTGGTCAGCTTAGCTCTGCTTCAACCCTGTCACCTGAAAATCAGCCTATTCCTGTCTGCTCAGGAAAGCTAAGGCCTGAGAAGGTGCAACTGTTCCACACAGAAAGAGATGCTGAGAATTGCTCTGGGTCTTCAGCTCCCAAGTCAATGTGATTTGTGTTAACAAGTAAGTTGAATTCATGTGAAATTCCACCCAAAACATCAAGCACTAAGAAATGAAACATTTTCTAGCCGCACACTCAGACATGATGTGAATTATCACAGATGTATCCACTCCATACTCGAATACACTGTGCTACTAAATGTGGATACTTCAACAGTAAAAAGACCTGCATTTGGTATATACTTCCATTCCTAGGTGTTCCAGTTCTCTGAGCTACTCTTCCCTAGACTATCTGGAATATATGTGTAGGGAATTCAGTTCTGTTGGTGCTGTACTATGCATGTTGTACTTCTGCATTTGCAGAGCAAGATAATGGGATTATGTTCAGGTCTGGTACAGCAATTTTTGACATAACAGAATATTTTTTTCCTAAAAGTGCATAAACTATGGAAGAGATTGCAGTAAGAAAACTACTTTTTAGTAGGGTGGTAGCAAACCCTTGGGAGCTAACAGTATAACCATTTAACTGCCTCTGTAATTTTATAAGCAAAAGAAAATATTAAAAAATCTGGAGTGCAAGCTTTAAATTGAAGATCCACCTCATTGACTACCTAATTAATTCCTAGTGACATAAGCATTGGTGAGCAGTAAGTGCAATTCAGAAGGTCAGAATTTTAAAATTAGTCACTAAATTTTAAAACCCAAGTGCTACTTTACTACCAATTTCTGTTCTTTATTGTCAAAAAGAAAGAAGGATACATGACCTGTTTCCAACATGGTGTTAGAAAACATTTGTATGAACTAAACATTCATAGTTCAGTTCTGGCTATGAATTAACCCTAAATGAAAGTATTTTTTTTGTTCCTGCCCTAAAAATACATAAACAGAAATAAAGCCGAGCCATAGAAAGATTAATTACTGCGTTGTCTTCCTCATGGAAAATAAGGTCTGGATAGTCTACTGCATTATGTGTGCTAAATAATCAATATTTTACAGTCTTACCATATTTAACTTCACAAGTACATCTAAATACCCTTTTTGAGACATTCTAGTGCAATACTGTGAACATAACTCATGGTCATATTCAGGTGGATTAATGATTCCCTGAAATACACCATGCATAGGAAATCATATTTCATCTGCATCTATTTCTCTTATTCATTACCTAATCTTTCAAACCCCAAAGCTCTCTGCAGCTCCATCTGAATTTAAACAAAACGTTTTCCAGTGGTCTTTTTCACAGGAAGGGCATAAATCTTCACATTTACCAGATCACAGACCATCGAGAAAGCCAACATTAAGGTTTTCTTAAAAGTTTGCAGTCCTTGGGCTTAATGCCTTAATAACCAGTTGAAAACCCAGATGTACTAGAATGATTGGTGAAAGGTTTAGAAAACTAATTTCTAAACTGCCACTGACTTGGACCATGAATGGTGTGAGGTCCTGCACTGCAAGACACGGTTGCAGAATAAATAGCCACTTTCTCTCCCTCCACACCACTGTGTAGGGACTTTGTCCATACCAACTCCAGCTGCATTGCAGGTTTCCTTTGAATTCAATGAGGGGAAAAATACAATGCGACATAGCAGAATGTTTCTACATTTCAGTAGCTTTTGAAGAACCTCTGGTCAAAGATCAACCTTTTTTTCTGTACTGGTTTGATTACAATTTGCAAATGTCTCTTCACAGCTATTTAAAGTCAGTATTGCCAAACATGTGCCTTTAAATGTCTGTCCACCACAGGTACACTTTTTGTACCAGTGAATGAGAGGGGGAAAAGCTAGAAATTAAAGGCAATAGCAAACTTCTACTGGTAGATTAAATTACTTTCCTATCCATGTATCTCCTTTGAACTTAACAACTACAAAGAGCCTCTCAATGCAATGTTAAGATCCTAGTTCAGGAAAGGTTTCATGCACAAGCTGTAAACAGGTGACCAAGTTTCATTAAAGTCATCAGGATGCAACAACCCACACAAGTCAATAAACTGCCAAGTGTTTTTCTCAGTCATGATGGCTTGATGAATCAGCTTTCAGCACCAGCAGCCTGAGTCCAAGCTGATCTCTTTGAAACCTGGTAGAAGTTCTACCACCCTGAAAGGAATGAAAAGCATCACCTTATGTCATCTTGTGCCTCTGATGAAGTTAATCTGAGCATACATTAGCCGCTTTTTTTTTTTCCCCCGTAAATATATTGCTTATTTTTGCACTATGTTCACTTGAAGAATAACACTGTCTTTTAAAGAGCATAATTTTGCAAATGTCACTGTAATTTTCCCCAAAGTATCATCCATTACTTATAAAAGGTGCAAATGAAAAGGATTTTAAAATTGGCATGGGGGTAGAGGAATATGGAGTAATGCACTAATAGCCTAGGTGGTGGCTGGATTTTTGGAAAGCTTTCAAAACAGAAAGGGAGACAGAGACAGGTGATCAACTGAACTTCTTGTACATTTTAATACATGAAGTTAAAAGGGACAAAACTATCAGGAGTTGTGAAAGCATTTCTAAGGCAGGAATTACAAACAAGGACCCACTATTGTGGATAAATATGCATATACATATATTTGTATTCACATCAACATGTACTGAAATGAGAAAGGAGAACGAGACAGCTTCACAGTTAGGACTCTGTGTATCTCATCACCTCTAATGTATTTTCACCAGTTGTTGACCAAAGTTACAGATGACTTCCAGGTTGTAAGAGCTAACATGACTGAAATGTATCTGCAAACAAGAGTTTGATAAGGAAACCCAGAACAGATTTCAGTAATACTAGGTTTGCAACTGAATTTTTTCACTACTTGATTGGCTCTTGGATTTTTTTTCATGACCTCCCAAATTTTCATGGAAAAACTGAACAGCATTATTTTGTCCCCTTTTATCAATCAATACATGGGTGAAAAGAATTTTGACCATCATTAGCTGCAGTTACACTCATAACCATTGCCACCTATTCAGAATATTAAGTTAAAAATGGTTTAGATGTTATTTATGAAAATACAGTCTTTAAATTCCTGTTGTCAATATACTGATTTAAAAATTTTAAGTGAATTTTCTTTTTTGACATCTGAATAGCTCCCATTCACTTGGTCTTCTCTTGCTTTCACTCTTGCAGTGTATCCAATACCTTTGTACGAATAGCATTCAGTTCAAAAACAGAACAAAAGGTATTTCCCCTGCTTTCTCTTCTTGTTCTGCCCCTTGACCACAAAATTGAGAAAAATTCTGAAGCAATGGAAAAAAATGTTGCCAAAGAGCAAGCAACCTCAGATAGGAGACCTTCTGCTTCAGCTTCCTGCTGCATTAACTCAAAGGACTGACTTCTACCTTTGACTTGCACCCCTTTTTAGCTCAATACCTTAATAATCAGGTTATTAGCTATTCCGGTTATAGTCTCTTAAAACTGTATGATTTTGGCTTCCTCTGGTATCTAAGCTCAGCATTTTAATAATCAGGTTATTAGCTATTCTGGTTATTATCTTTTAAAACTGAATGATTTTGGCCTCATCTGGTAGCAAGGCAATTGGGAATTAGGCCTCAAGAAGCTTTACAGGACTGAAAAAAAACTTTCAATACCACTTTACTTTAGGATTCAATACTAGAAAATACAAGGCACTAACCCAGTACTTAATCACACCCTGTATTATTCTAAACACCAGTATGAGTTTACCCCAAGTTTAAATCTGCAGTGTAATATAACTCCACTGCTACAGAGGAGGAAGAAAATACACACGCTTTAGGATTGATCTGAGACACCATGTTTTCTCTTAATTGTTCTGGGAAACAGGATGACAATAAGAAGGCCTCAGGACCTTTTATTTTTCTTTTTTTTTTTTCTTTTTTTTTTTTTTATTATATGCAGATCTTATTACCTTCCATGTATTTTAAATACTCCAACATGAAGTACAACAGTTCACGGTGAAGCAAGTTTTTAGTCTATTAAGTATAGCACATGAGTATAACAAAATCCAAAGTCTTTGGATTCACATTTTGCTTTGCAGTTGCTGTCTGAAGATGATTTTCCATTTAACTATGGGGTTTTTTGCATCTTTTACAAAAAAGAACTCCAAATTTGAGGGCACAATTAATTTGAATTGGCCTTACTGACTAGCCATGATTTTGCATTTTCCCAGTTTTCAAGTAGGCCAAATTAGGTATACCAGTTTACTCAAAGCAGTGGTTCTTTCCATATTTAAATCTTCTTGCCCCTCCTTAATGTGTAGAAAAAAACTGCATGCATCTTTTTATAATGGGTGATATAATCTTCTGATAACTGTGCTGTAAAAAAGATTTTGTGGCTGCTGTTTTATTTAGACAGTTGGATTTTTGTTTGCAGGTTTGGGGAGTTTTACGACAGGATTGAGTGGGAGGGGATTGCTTTGTATCTTGTCTTGCTTTGTCAATCAAATGTTTCAACTTTCTGAAGCAATCTGTGGATGCTGAAGCTCTTATAACTATACAATAACATATCTGTATTTGAGTGAAAGACAATGCAAGAAATAACCTACTTTTAACCATCTTAAAAACCACCAAAGATGGCAAGAAAAGCAGGGTTCAACCTGGTTAGGATTTTGTAGTATCTCTTCCTTTTCACAGCTTTAAACATGAAAACAACAATGAAAACTTTTCTCTTGGCTATCACTAATATACTTGGCACTAATCTCCCTTGGAAATTCATGTCTCTCTCCATCAGCTCTAGATGAAACTTATCTCACTTTTAGATCAGTAAAGATAATTAAGATGAATATTGTAATCTAGAGGCAGGGGAAAAGTGGGTGTCAAGAAATGACAGTGAAAAGTATCTCTATATTTAAAGTTAGCCTGGTACAAACAAAACCCTCCTTACAGAGTGTATGGGTAGAAGACTCTGGCAACTTATCTTGTGACATCGTATTACTATCCTAAGGTGCTGCATGATACAGCCAGGGTTCACAGAATGGTAACACAATGCATTTCCTTCTTTCTTGGAGCTGTTTGTCATTTTCCACACTGTTTCAGATAGAATTATTCTTTAAAAAAAAATTACATTCTAAAATATTTTTCAGCTAAAAGCATCATCAAGTCTCTTTCATAACTTGTAAATGGAAAAAAACCAGTTAGAAACTGTGTTCTAGGTGCTGTAATGGGTGCTTACTGCTGCATTCACTGAATCCATCAGTGGCACTTCACAGACATCTAGCAAGCCTATTTGCTTCATAAATCATTGAAATGCGTGAAGACCTTTTGCGTAACCCAGAAATATTCTTTAAGTGTTTAACATCAATAATAATGAAAACTGGCATCACAACAACTTAAGCAATGTAAAAGATGGCATCGTAGGGTTCAGCTTGACTTTCATTGAAGGATTTCTAAAAATAAGAGTACATCATCAACAGTGACAGCTTGCTTAGTGACTCAACACAGTGGGAAACCTATTGCTCTAGAGGACTGTGTTCTGCCTCATTATTTAATACAGACATCACAGCCATGCTGTTCTGTTTCCAGTTCCTAAATACATGATGCGAAGGAACCCACACCTCACTACGTCTGCCCTAAAGAGTGAGAATAATTCAGAGTTGTTAGATCTGCACTACTGAGAGCATACTATCAGCATATTAGTGCCAAGTTACATAATGTATTGTGAGAGCTAGAAACATTTGATACTCTTTCTGAAACCTCAGCTGCTGGAATCAAGATATTGCATGCGAACATCTGCTTCCATTTTCTAAGCATGCACACTTCTAGCACTCAGTATGTGAAGAAAAGCTCTAGCCCATGAACAAAATATAATCTAAAGTATGAACTCAGAGACACACAGAAATAATTGGAAATATAATTTTAAAATACTTTTAGTCACATTTTTGAAAGCTCAGCATTCACATTATTGCAATACTAATATTTTATACTTTAAATACATGAACAAGAGGCCTGTGAACAGGAAGAAAAATGAAGTTGAAGAGAATGGAAGACAGTGGGGAAATGGGAGGAAGAAGACTTGGAACGGGGAAAGACACCAGACAATGATATGGGTCAAGTATTAGGGATAAGAAGAGGCAGAGAAGACCTTGTGGAGAAAGAGCCAGGACTGTCAGTATATGTGGAGAGATACTCGTGCATAGACAGTTAGGCAAAAATATGATGGGCAAAAAGTGACCAATGAATACAGTAAAGCAAAGAGAAGCCAGGGCAGGAGACATCCCAGTAAAGGGATGGGAAACTTGGATTGTGAAAGCAGATGACTAGGACTGTGAGAAGTGAGAGACAGCAAGACAAGGAAGGCAAGAGACTGACATGGCTGAATAGGGAACTACTGGTCAAACTACAGGGAAAGAAACAAATGCACAGGCATTTGAAAGAAGGACAAGTAACCTGCAAAGAGTATAGAGATGATGTTTGGTTGTGCAAGGATGGAGTGAGGAAGGCCAAAGTCAAGGCGAAGCTGGAACTGAATTTGGCAAGGGACACCCAAGAATAACAAGAAGGGTTTCTACATGTATGTTAACCAGAAAAGGAAGGCCAAAAAATGTGCACCCACACTGATAAACAATGCTGGAAAGCTGGTAACAATATATGAGGAGAAGGCTGAGGTCCTCAGCAACAGTTTTCACAGAATCACAGAGTGAGTGAGGTTGGAAGGGACCACAATGGGTCATCTGGCCCAACCTCCCTGCTCAAGCAGAGTCATCCTAGAGCACATGGCACAGGATTGTCTCCAGGCAGTTCTTGAATATCTCCAGTGAGGGAGACTCCACACTCTCTCTGGGCAATCTGTTCCAGTGCCCAGTCTCTTGCATGGCAAAGAAGTTCTTCCTTATATTCAGGTGGAACTTCCTGTGCATCAGTTTCTGCCCATTGCCTCTTGTACTATTACATGGCACCACTGAGCAGAGCGTGGCTCTATCCTCTTGATACACTCTCTTCAGATATTTATATATGATGAGGTTCCCTCTCAACCATCTCTTCTCAAGATTGAACAGGCCAAACTCTCTCAGACTTATAAGAGAGATGCTCCAGTCCCTCAATCACCTTAGTCACCCTCTGCTGGACCCAACCCAAGAGTTCCATGTCTCTCTTGTACATGAGAGACATGTACAGCAGCCCTCATCTGGAGGGCTGTGTCCGCACCAGTGCTGATTAGAGGGGCAGGATCATCTTCCCTGCTTTACTGGCAGTGGTCTTCCCAAAGCACCCCAGAACACCATTGACCTTCTTGGTCACAAGGGCACTGCTGACTCATGGACAGCTTGCTGTCCACCAGGACCCCCAGGTCCTCCTCTGCAGAGCTGCTTTCCAGCAGGCTGGCACTCAGCCAGCACTGTTGCATGGGGTTACTCCTCCACAGGTGCAGGAACCTGCATTTGCCTTTCTAGAGTTTTAGAAATTCTTCTCTGGCCATCTCTCCAGCCTGTTGAGGTCCTTCTGAAGGGCTGCACAGCACTCCAGAATATTGGCTACTTCTCCCACCTTTGTGTCATCAGTGAATTTGCTGAGGAGACATCTGCCCCTTCATCAAAGTCATTGATGAATAAGTTAAACAATACTGGCTCCAGTACTGAACCTTGGGGAACACCACTAGTGACAGGCCTCCACCTGGACTCTGTCCCACTGTTTATAACCCTGTGGTTCAGCCAATTCTCAATTCACCCCACGCATCCAGTCCACACTTTCTGAGTTTGCCTATGAGGATATTGTGAGAGGCAGTGCCAAAAACCTTGTTAAAGTCGAGGTAGACAATACCCACTGCTCTCCCCTCATCCACCCAGGTAGTTGTTTCACTACAGAAGGCAGTCAGGCTGGTTAAGCATGATTTACCTTCAGTGAATCCATACTGACTAGTCCTGATCAGCTTCTTGTCATCCATGGGGATAGAGATGGCCTCCAGAAAGAGGTGCTCCATCTCATCTCCAGGGAATGAGGTGAGGCTGACTGGCCAGTAGTTTGCTGGGTCCCCCTTCTTGCCCCTTTGCAAGACAAGAGACATTTGCTTTTTTTCAGCCTTCAGGCATCTCTCCTGATGGTCACGACCTTTCAGAGAGGATTGTGCGCAGCCTAGCTGTGGTGTTCTCTAGCTCTCTCAGCACTCCTGGATGCTTCCCATCAGGGCCATTGGATTTGTGGATGTCAGATTTACATAGGTATTCTCTAACCCTATTCTCCTTGACCAGTGGAAAGTCTTCCTTCCAACATTCCTTTACATTGGTCTCTTGGGTCAGAGATTCCCAAGGGCTGGTCTTGCCAGTGAAGACCAATGCAAAGATGTTCAGTAACTCTGCCTTCTCCATGTCCTTTGTTACCAGGGTCCCCTTCCATTCACTAACGGGCCTCAGTCTTCAAAGGCAATCTCTCTTCCCACACCTCTCAAATGGATGAGGACTGGAGGAGCAAAATGCTTCCCAGGCTCATGATCACCTGAGGAGCCTGAATGCATGTAAATCTACAGAAGCCAATGAGATGCATCACAGAATCCTGAAGGAATTGGCTGATGTACTTGCCAAGCTAACACACTGTGTATGGGTTCGTGAAAGGTAGCTGCGTTTCCCTGAAATGTCCCTGGCAAATGGAATCGTTCCAGCGGGTGCAGTACAGCACCCCAGCAAGCTTACTCCTTTCACCCACGCGGCTGTTTAGGCATGGATTCACATACGCACTCAAGCCGGATAGCTCACGCATTACCAGAGGCAAAGAGTCAGAGAGCAGAGGGCTCTCCTGGATGGCATTTCCTCGGACGAGGTTCACTGCATCGTGCCAAAAATAGAGACCAGAGACAAAAGAGACGGAGCCCAAGCAGTCCCAAGGTTTCTGTAGTGGAGGGCAAGCATCAGAGACCAATGATCTGAGGGCACAGGGGTGGTACAAAGGTGGGACTAGGGAAAGGGAGCCAATGGGGAAGGTCTGGGGGTGTGTAGGGTAACAAGACATTCAAACAGACCAAGTTTACATAGCACCACAAAGCCTGATGGGAGAGGCTTTTCCTTTCTCACCACGAGGTCAGGATGTGTCCTTAAACCTCGGAATCAGTCCACCAACAGACCTCTGCTATTTCGGGGTTCCTTGGCCCCTCTGCCATCATAGCTGCTGGCTCAGCAGCTACAACACCAAGCCACTCTCCATGGGATTTGAAAAGCCGGAGAAGTCAGGTGAAGTTCCAGGTGACTGGAAAAATGAAAATATTGTGCCCATCTGTCAAAAGAGTGGAATGGAGGACCCTGGTAATTAGCCTCACCTCTGTGCCTGGAAAGGTCATGGAACAGATTCTCCTAGAAGCTCTGCTAAGACACATAGAGAATATGGAAGTGATTTGAGACAGCCAGAATGGCTTCTGCAAGGGCATGTCCTGCCTGACCAACCTAGTGGCCTTCTGCAGTGGCTTGATAGCAGTGACATGTAGAGCAAAGGGCAAACTACATTGTCTTTTTTAACAAGGATGTAATCATTAGAAAACTCTTAACCATAAAAATAATCTTAGAATCAGAGAAGTTGTTTTCGGAAAGACAGACTGAAATATGCTGAACTAATCTGTGTCTCAAATACCAAAAAAGTTCAGATACTTGGAGGACAGTTCTGTGTGTCTGAGAGCAGGACACAATCTGAAAGTGTAAGATAAAACCAAAGCTATGATTTTTAACATCTTGCAAGAAAATGCTAAAAATAAACACCAACAATGGGGAAATATGAAAAGGTGAGATTTCAACAATAAGTAGCTATAGAATACACCACAGATCCTTTTCTTTACAAAACACTGCCAGAATCTCTCCACTTAAGGATATTTTAGCAAAACTGTACTCACCTTAATGTAATTAATGTACATTGATGGTAAAGATGTTTATGCTGTGGCTAAACCTGAATATATAACTGAAAATTGCTATGCAGCATACACACCTGACAGCAAAAATGAAGAAAGGGTGATACATGGGGCATTTTCTTGAAAAGATAGTAACACAAAACCTGGCAATCTCTTTGGGGTGTAAAATAAATTCCAATAAGGTAACCACAGAAAGTTTCCAAATTTTAATTTCTAGGTATTTACTATTCTGCCAGTTGTTTCTATGGGATGTAGCTAAATTGGCAGCACTTATAAATTTTCCTCAAGCTTTTTTAGCATCCTAGTAAGCAATAAGTATTTGAATAACAGGAATAATCTATGTAAGCAGGTAAAAATGAAAAGAAACTTCCAGAAAATATTTTATGTGTAAGTAACTTTAAAAGCTTCAGAGGTGAATAGACTATATAGCCCAGTGATCCTACTTCACACAACATTATATTTTCCCCTGAACAACAGCACATTAGGCATGCTGCAAAAATAAACAGAGATACAAAAACATGCACCACCAGAATTATTCATGTTGTTTGTCTCATAGGGCCTGCATCCACTTTCACACCCTTCCCTCTCAATTTCCTTACTTTGTTCTAGATTTTTTTGGTCTCCTCTCAGTTATCTATTCCTAGTATCATCCTTGCAATCTTACCCATCCTTTTCTCACATTATTTGAAAACTTATTTGAAAAGAGTGCCCGAACTGAACTTTCTATTTCAGAGACCTCCAAAAAATAAAAAAGGATTTGTGAATAACTGTTCTGCTATGGGGTAATAAATACAATTATGAGGTCCAGAAGGAGGACCCTGCCAAGCCTCGGCTGAGCCATCAATGCTACAGCCTCAAAAACACAAAAGTAAGGCTTGGCGTGGTTTTGCTTTACAAAAATGTAACTGCTCCAGTCCTACATCAATTAACTAGCAGAAGCTGTAAAATTAATCAGGACGAAAAACCCCAAAGAAGAAAGTTTATGGCAGTTTCCTTTCTCTTTTAAACTTATTTCATTGCTTTTCTTATTTGCCCAGAAAAAAAGCTGGATGCATGTTAAACCACAAGAACATTTGGCCACAGCATAAGATAAGTTGTGCCAGGCTAATGATGAACATGAGCAAAATATTTGTGATTAGCTGAAAAAAAAAGATTGCATTGATGTTGACATTGCATTAACCTTATAAAATAGCTGATTTGGGGAAGTTAAGAGTTTTTGAGTGATGAGTGCTTAAACTTTCACTGGAAATCCAATTTCATGCTAGGAGGTACTCTCTGAACTTATTATTCTGCTTAATTTTTAAAAATTAAGGTCCATCAAGAAAGGATCTTAAGTCAAAAATCCTCTCAGGGATGAAAAGATAAAAGAATAGATGCAAAGGACAAAATGCTGGGTGAAAGAAAATAGACAATGCACTTTTAATGCAGAGGGCCACTGCCAGCAGAGCATTACAGAGCTACATATTCCTGAGGGATATGGAACAAGAAGGGAGAAGTAAGGTGACAGTGTCTGATGAGGATACTGAGCCACTCATAGAACTGACTGCAGCACTGCAAAAGTCAACAACTGGTTATTGAAATGGAAGATTTAAAAAAAAACCTATAAAAATGTGGGGAAAATGTGGAATTTTATGTATATAAAATCATTATTGGTACTGATGAACAAGGATTCTAATCAGTTTATAAGGAGATATTTTAATGGCCATTAGTTATTAAAAATAAACTGAGTAGTGGAACATATTACTGTTCCACATTATAAATCTAAGAGTCTGTCACATTTTAATTACTGTGTACTGTTCTGGCCCCCCACTATTAACAGAAGGATGGAAGATCAACAAATTTTCAAAGAAGCACAACAACAATAATTGCAGGTTTGCAATAGCTTCCATGGGAAGTGTGCTAAGTGGATAAGGACTCTTCAGAAAAGAGACAACTGAAGAAACAAGTTGCAGAGGTCTTTAGTATTCTGAGTTACTGGGAGTAGCAGCAGAGCAACAGGGACCTCTCAATCTGTCACCATAAATGTACTATAGAAAAGATTGTCTATGCAGGCTCTTCAATTCCTTCACATTGCAGACAGTTCTCAGATGCCAGTGAGCAAAATATCCAGCAGGAGGCAGAGGACTGTAACCCTTTGCACTTGTCAACATGGAATCCACTGGAAAAAAAATGATAACGATAACTTAAAGGGGGCTTTGCAGTTAACAAGGAGTGAAAACTAAACAATCCTGCTTTGTTTATTTCAAATTTTGGGTGTGAGTCTTCCCTCAAGATCCATCTATTGAAATACGTGTGCATCTTTCACATATACATGAAAGAATAGTAACACACATAAGTGTTCAGCATTTAGATATTCTTTTAGTACCTTAACTATTTGCTTTTGTTCTCTGCAAAAAACAACTGTTGTTTTGCTTCAGGTAGAAAAAGGTTAGCTATGACATGGGAACCACCATTACACCATTTGTGAAATTACTCATTCTAGATGTAAAAGAAATGTTTCTGCTCAGTGCAAACTCTGTTGTTCACTGTTTTTCTCAACTCAGCTTGGCTTGACCTAAATCTACTCGACAAACCTCTACTCTCTACTTTCTACAGTGTTTACATCTATTTAGCACTTATGAGGCCACACCTGGAGTAATGAGTCCAGTTCTGAGCACCAGAGCTAAGAGCTTTCTGTGGCTCACTGAGCTGGAGAGTATCCAGCAAAGGGCCACCAAGTGATGAAGGAACTGGAGCATCTCTCCTGCAAGCAAAGGCTGAGATAACTGGGATTTATAACCCTGAAGAAGAGAAATACCTGATGGGAGGGTGCTAAGAGGACTGAGCCAGGCACTTTTTAGTGGTGCTCAGTGAGGCAATGGGCACGAACAGAAACACAGGGAAGACTTTTTCAGTGCCTGACACAGGTTGCTGAGAGATTTTATGGAGTCTCCATCCTTGGATGGAGCCATCTGGACACAGTTCTGGGCAGCCTGCTCTAGCTGGCCCTGCTTGAGCAGCGGGGTTGGACCAGGTGATCTCCAAAGGTCCCTGCCAATCTCAACCATTCTGAAACCCTGTGATTCGGTTTTTGCATCTGTCTTGTTTCGTACTGAACAAAGACTAATTAAAGAGCATAAGTGTGTGTGTGTACATATAAGTGTTTCTATATGAGTATGTATATACACACTCCTACGTTTATTATGACCATGAAAAATTTTGCTTGGCTCCCAAATTATAAATATTTTTGTCAAATGGTGGGACAACACTCCTTATACTGATCCAACAGATTATTAGATTTTCAAGACATCTTCCTGTAACTAAATACTATTTAATGATTATTCTCATGCCTATCTGAGTGATAATAATTACTGTGTCTGTGTAAGATTTTAAAGATAGAGGTTTGTGTAAATTATTTCTTTCCTAATAATTTCCGAGAAATTACCTTTCTAGCCAAAAAGACATAATGAATTATTGATATTGATTTTGATAATATTTTCCCTAATATTCAGTCACATTATGATTTAATCTGAATTATTAATTGAAGCATTAATATATATATATGCGCATTATAGCAAGCCAGATGAAGGACTAGGTTTTTTGATGCAAGCTCAGAAGCCAGACTTTGCAAGAACAGCTACTGAGAATGTCCTGGCAGAATTACTCTTTGGAATAGAAATGGCAAATTAATTTATCTCTTCACAATACATTTTCTTGCTTTCCTCAACATGAAATAAATGCATTCAATGATAGATCTGAAGTGTTTTGCTCAGATAATCCTGGGAAGGAGGAAACAGTGTCTTTGGACTAGAGTGGTTAAACAGACAAAACAACGTGACCTGTGATGAGCAGTATTGAGAAATATTTTTCCTTGGGTGTTTGAAATTTATTCCCAGACAGCATAAGATTTGTTCAAAATCTCTTTAAGCTCTGTTCAAGGGCTTTTGCTGCAGACAGATATTCTAATTGTTCTTTACACAGCAAATCTCATGGCTACTGGCTACTTGTCTCCAAAAAGCTACATTCCTCTCAATACTTTTTGTCAGTTTGAGAGGCTGAATTTGGGATACTGTCTCCAGCTGACCAATGCAGGCATGGGCAGAAAATTAAACATTAAGACAGTGCGTTTATCTAGATAAAGAAGCCTTAGAAATAGTATAACAATAGTGCAACAGTGTACATATTCTCATTTTAATTTCCTTTAAGTCTATACACTTCAGCATAACAAGCCTAATAGCTATTAAAAGAGAGCAGAAAATTTTCTGAACATGTGAAAGCATTTGTAGGAAAGTCATTATTGTTACCATTACTTTTGCTAAAACTCTACTGGGACCACAGTCTTTTTATTTTTTTATTAGCTCTCTACAAATAGGATGTGAATTCCAGCATATATACTAATCAATACTTTCTCCTTCAGTACCCTGAGAAAATAAGGGATTCAGATGATATCTCCTTAAATGTCTTAAGAGAATGCCTATGCCATCTCATATGCCTTAAATGCTTATCCAGAAAAAGAAAAAAAGAAAGAAAAGCAAGCAACCAAAGAACAACAAGAAGCTAAGCACATGCTCTCATTCTATCCCCAAATATTCACTTGGCTTCATTGCACAATTGGTTATTTTCCATTAAAAGATATTCTGAAAGAAAGCTTATTAACACTTAAGGTCAGCTCTAAAGCAATGATAAAACTCACCAATTCAATTTTTTAAAAGGTGCTAAGCATTTTCAGCACTTTCAAAAGGTAACAAAGACAGTTGCTTTATTCTGTGCATTAGAAGCCTGATAAAAAGCCATTCATTCACTTCAGGGGGACTTAGATCAACTTTTCATCATTCAGTAAAGCTGCTCTATTCTTTCATTAAACATGGACCAAAGATTGGTTCTCTGTTCAGAAGAGAAAAAATTTGTATTGGTTTATGGTATGATACTATACAATTACATTGCCGATTTTTTAAGTGTTTGAAAATTATATGATAGTTGATAAAATGTTTCCAAATGACCCTGGCCTCAATGAAGCGCTTAAGTAACATGATCAGATCCTCAATAACAGTTTTTTAAGCAGAGTTCACAAATACTGCAAGTTGCAATGTTCTGTCAAAGACAGAGTATTCTGATTGGCAGGATATCTTTCTTTCTTTTGTTTTTTTTTTCCCAACATGGCAAGCAGGAAGTGTCATTTATTCTAACAGAATATTTATGTCAAGATTTGCTCTTCTCATTACTATAGTCACGTGTTGTGCTTAGACTGTAATGGTGTCTGAGGAGCCACAAGCAATGCAGGTGTGGAAAAGGTAGTAAAAGGTAGTACCAAAGGAAGTGGGGACATGGATATGGGATTGCAGCTTTCAAAGCAGAAAGCTCATTTAAAAAAAATCTGGCCCAGTCTCAATGCTGTGTTAAGGTAATAGGTCTGCATTAGCCGCATTGCAGAATACCAGTTTCAGATCCCTCTCAGATGATCTCACTTCACAGATCTGAGATGTCAGAAATGTGGTAAAACCATTCTGAATGAATCATCTTGCTGCTGAAACATCAGGGGGTGATAAGATAGCTTGGAGAGCCAGCTAAGATGTATTTCAAAGAAAGCAAGGCATGACAGCAAGTATCTGCAACTATCCCTGTTGAACATTAGAAATATAATTTAACAAGAGAAAATTGGCTTTCCCAGCACAGATTGAAATAAGCAGATGAACAATGACTTTACTTCCCACAAGACTTCAATTACTCAAACTTAAACAAAAACAAATTCACAAATGCAACTGGAAGAATAAGAGTCATAGTCCTGGTGCTGAATCAACTTAACAAATCTAATGGTGTAACACCAATAGAGTAGCTGTTGTTCTAATAGCTATATTAAACCTCTGAGCATAATCAAAATGACTTTGATATTTCCATAAGGCAGAGTAAACTCAGACTCAGTACTATGCTTAAACCATTAACAGTATTGTTGCCTTCTTGATGATTAGTTTGTGTTTGGAGTAATTTACTATATTTTACACTAGAAAAGGAGAAATTATGCATTAGGGAAGGAACATTTCTTCTTATTTGTCCCTTTTTGGAAATGGAGAAGTTTATCTGGCCCTTAACATAGTTTTCAAATTTTGTTGCTCTCCAAACTGGTTAAAGTTGCAAATTACCATCCCAGCATTGGGCAAGCTAAATTCTGTTCTAGAACAGATACATACAATCCTCAACTGAGCCAGCTTCCAGGGCTATTCTATATGTATACAAAGGGACAATTTAGTCCTCTTCAGCACCTTTTTATGTCTCTTCATAAGAGAAGCCAACGAAGCCAAAAAAATGAATAGATACATGTAAACAAATTAGTAATCTTGTGTCTTTCTTGGTTGGCCCTAAGGCAAGGCCCATATGTTTCAAGCAAGGTCCATGCGAAATGTTAACATCTCCTAAGCATTTTTGAAGGCTACTTAACTCTCCATCAGCATCCTGTAAGTGAATGCAGAATGTATTATGCAGAGCATTAGCTGGGCACCTGACATGGGGGTGGTCTCAATCTGGAGTCTCATTTCCCAGACTAGCATAGGATGCAAGTGTCACAGAGGCAATGTGTTGAGCTCCCAGGAAAGCTGAGAGAAAGAAGGGACGTATGCCCTCGGTGATGCCTGCATGCAGAGAAGAAGCTGGATCTCTGGTGAGAAGGATGGCATGAGACAAAGCCTAAAAAATGAAAGGATGTAAAGGGATGAATGACACAGGCGACGAAGGATTTGGCAGGGTTCCAGCAAGGATTTAGGATATCTCAAAGGAGAGGGAAAGGGTGAAGAACAAGAGGGGGGGAAAAAGCAAGAGTCTGATTTATACCAACAAAAATAGGAAATTCAGCTAAAAGGCTGACAATCTGTTATCTGCTTATCACTCTGCATAGATATTTCAGTGGTATCGGGCAGTAGAGAGTGTCAAATTCTGTTCATGCTGTTACACCCACACACAGCTCAGTAGGTTAAGACTGGCGTGTTCTAGCTTAATTGTGCCTGAGTCAGTCCAAGCACGTACTTTTGTAAGGTACTTTTTTCTTTACAGTTTTCTTTTCTTACTTTTATTAGCAATATCAAAAAGGGCACGTACAAGAGAAGACAAAACCACAAACTTTGTAAGATTTTATCAGGTCCAAATTAAACTGTTAGTGTGTTCCCATCAACAGACTATGCAAAGGCACTTGAATGCCAAGCTCTTTCCAGGGCTTTACACTCTTACAAGGTGCTGACTTCTGACAGAATTTGCTGCTCAGTGTTTCATACCACAAGAGCAGCATCCACTGTACTTACCCTTATTGCCAAATAACAGTTGTGTTCAGGAGCCATTAGTGGAACACAGTATGGCTTTTCACATGACAAATACCACCGATGGAATGCTAGCCCGCATTTCAAATATGACAATACAGCTCTGTTACCATGGCATAGTTACATACTGTGTCAAATAGCAGCCTCCTGTTTATGTCCACACTTTGGGTGAGTAGCCACCAAGTTCAGAAAAAAGGCAATGTTTAGTAGCAAAAAATAAAGGTGTTAATTCTTCAGGTCCAAAGTGTACCTGTAAATGGGAGGTGGGAAGAGAGAGTGAGAAGAAGGAGGTATGAACTCTTTACATCTATACTGGAATTTAAAAGCCCTCACTCCTTTTTTACCCATCAAGGAAAAAAAATTATGCAAGTTCTATATCTCTTTTACTTTATTCCAGAAGTTTTGAGATACAAGCAAATAGGAGAAAAAATAATCACATCTGAGGCTTTCTCAAACAGAGAAAAAATTAATCTCTTTTTCTTTTCATACTGTAAATTCAGCTGCACCTGGTGAACAATAAAGAATTAAAACCTTTTTTTAATTTTAGTTTGCCAGTTGTACCCGTTCTTCTTTCTACAGATACAGAAATGAACTTGTTACACACTCCCATACAGGAAGACACCACATATAGTTTATTTGACAAACCACACTGCATTAAAAGGGGAGATGTCTGGTGTAAGGCCAGGGATAGGCTCAGGCTGCTGATCTATGCCTTTGAGACACACTAATGACAATAGGATTGAGCAGGAACCTCTATTAGAGGGAAAGTAGTTCAAATAAAAGAGCACCACCTGAACCTTTCTCAGACACAAGGTGTCTGGACCTACCCTGGCTGATAAGCAATCAAATGGATTTCAAGGATGTTTCAGTACTGTTGAAGTAAACCTGAAATATCCGTATTTTCCTAAATACCTTCTTAATCTCTCCATAACTTCAATTGAGGAGCTTAATGCTAGTCCACCAATACTAGCAAATATTTCTCATACACACTCCCTGTTACAGAGAATTAATTTTACAATAGAAAATACTCTGTTTCATTCAGAAGTAGTTCTGCAGATTTTACAAGTTTCTTACCTAAAGAACAAATAAATTTTCCCTTAGACTAACATAACTGAAAGAAGTATTCTCAAGGGTTTATTTTAACTAGTGAGTCAAATTTGCCTAAACTGCCTTTATAGTTAATGCGTAGAAAACTGGTTCTCTAGAGAGTTAATTCAGCAGTTTCTTGGCCCCAGAGAGCTTGTCTCCCTTTGGGGCCCCTAGAAGGAATCTGAAGGGACTGGACAATATTAATCTTTCAGAATGGTCCTCTTCATGCAACACCTGAAAGGGTTTGTGGTTTTTTGAGGTTATGGGAATGACAGAAATAGAAATTAAATTTTCTCAAATACATACTTTATGTAATAAAATAATGGGATATTAGCTACTTATGAAAACAAAGCAAATTGAGGAAGGAAAATGTGCCTATTTAGGTTAGATTCCTGTTTTCAGAAGGTTGAGTATTTTTTAATTTATGAAACAATCTAAACACAAACCAAGCAGAGTTTGTGGTACAACTTTTTCAGGATTTCAAAATAACTTTGTGTTAATTGATACCAGCTGCTGTATGAAAGGAACAATCCCATGTACCAGAAGAATTTGATATATGGATGGGAAAAGAACAATAATGCCTAAAATGTTTCCAAAACAGCATGTTGAAAACTTTCTTCCTTGAAGTTCTGAAATGAAAAGTAGGACATGTAAAATCTGAGAAAACTGAAACATCCAGACACAGAGAAGATCCAGAAGACCAGCCAGTGTCATCTGTGTTATCCTGAGCAGCAAAATGACATCCCAGTAGCATTCAAATTTTCTGAAGGAAGAGAAAATCACATGAAAGCTTTTGGACAGTGACTAGGCAACCAGCCTAACCAAGAACAGAGTTCCACAGAGGGGTTCTGTGTTGGCCTCTGATTCACCAGTATAAATCAAGTCTTTTTTACAAAGCTTTTTCTCCAGTGTTGACCTCTGCTCTGTTTCAGGGAAATACAAAGAGGAGGTGTAACATCCCCTTCCTAAGCACAGGGAATTATCTTCCACCACCAGCGCTCCCCTCTGCCTTCCACCAGATGAAGAGGAATCTTCAGTGTGTGCTGAGTTCATCACCTCTTACAGGCCTGACAAATGTAGAGGACAATCTCCTTCCCAAATCCCTAGTGCTCTGCCTACATGGGAAGTAACAGGGATACCTAGGAGAGACAATGGTGCCAGTTATTTAGTGAAGAGTTATTCAGATGCTACAACACCACTGCAGACCATTGCATGGCTGACATACACTTGAGTTTCTGGACAGTGAGTTCACAGTTTGTGAACAGATTGATCAGTTTCTGTTTGTTAATACACCTAATCCGTGCATGTTTCCAGTTTCTATGCTTCACTACCCCAGTGTACAGGAAAACAGAATTACTTTGCATGAATGCTCTAATCTCCAGATCCAAAGTGTATCAGGACCACAGAAATTCTACCTCATTGCAGGCATCAGTTTACTGGACCAGAAGTTTATTTCACCTGAAGTGAATTCAAAATGTGATCTCTAGAAGCTTGATCTTTGCTTGAACGAAATCAAAATCAAGTAGGAACTTGTTTCCACACATTTAAAATAACAAGCATATTAAGTTAATTTCTTGTTTAAGAATGTCTTCTGGGATCAAACTTAAATCACCCCTTTTTAATAATGACAGAGATCTATTTACAGGCAAACATCAGTTAGCAGAAGAAGCATTTCAACATATTTAAAAACCTATTCAAGAAGTTTTCACAGAGAAGCGCAAGGAACCATAAACAAGTGGGGCTGTTGCTGGATACCATTATAGGATCTGAAAAGATTATTCCTTAGAAAACATGACCATAATATGATTATTTTTCTACAGATTGGACACAGTGTTTGGCACTATATCTTTTCCAAAGATGCAGTTAACTTTCTTGGATTTTTATAATAATGACGCATGACACAATGTCCTCTGGGATTAATCACAAGTATTTTTAAAAGATGAGGCTTCGTTATATCTTTGTTCTTTATATCTTGGCTTTTGTTAGCGCATTTTAATTAGGATCTGGTATCTGCAATAAACAGTAAACATAAAGAGCTTTGCAAAAATGTATTAGACTGTTTGTTTTCACACTCTAATGCATATTTGCACAATTTTACCATGAAAAAAGGAAAACATGCTAAGCTCTTGGGCTCTATCCCAAATGTCCTGGAATAGAATCCGGAAATTACTAAGAATGAAACCAAACCACATCATATTTCAGTAATTAACCTAAGAAAAGAGGGCACACTGTCTATGTGAAAGATAGTTTTGTGGGAGGCATTTGTGAAGAAAAGAATCTTCTAGAAGAGACACACAAGCAACTATTTAGGATTTGATTTAATTTTCTTTGACCAGGTAAAAACTAGATAAATGCACTGAGGTTACAAACTTTTTTTTTCTTAACAGTGGAGAAAATATTTATCATTTATTAATCACTGCAGAAACAAAATGTGTCTAAAAGAAACTGAGAATAAAAATACAGCCTGAAATTCAGCACAGTACAATTTATTTTACTAGTTAGACGGATGTCAGAAATATAAAAGAAAAACTTCGGGGATCTGCAGAATAAGTGAATTTATAGTGGATTGCAAAAACAGATGCTGACAACAAACAGCCTTGGATGCAGGGGACTGGATAAACGGACTTCATTATAATCACATGTATACTGATTTGAAGAAAGTTCTGGGGATTAATATGGCTTTTGTAATGCACTATAACAACATATTAAAAAAAACTCACTCAGAACTGAAAATGCCATTTGTCAAAGACAGATGTACTTTCATTTCAAAGTATTCCTATCAAACTCTATCAGAACACTTGAAAGGTTTAAAATGTGGCTCTTGTGAACAACTGGTATTGATATGACACCTTGATAGTATTTGAACGTGACACAAAAGTCATAAAAGTATATAAGCAATTGTAAGGTGTAAAGTGATTTTTTTCCCACCAAAGCTAGGCTTTAATGTGTTTCCAAATAAAACACAAGATTAAGTAATTTATTTTGTCATATGATTTATTTATGGGCTGAAACACTGTAAACAACAGATAAAAGATACAGACTCAGATGTCAAAGTAAAAGATGAAAATCATTACATTTTATTAGCAGAAGATATATAAAAATGCCAAAATGAACTGTAAAGAGAGGGAAAGTGCTATGCTCAGAGGTCCTTCAGCCGAGTTGCATTTGTTTTTCCCACCTCCCCTAAAGGGGAATAATAGCTCTGAATTTAATTAAAAATCTATTTTTTAAGATTAAAGTAATGAAAAAGTTAAAAGACTGGATCACAAAGAAGAGTAACTGTGAGGATCTCAGGGAATATGAACTGATGAACTCCCTTATATTTTATTTTCTCTCAACTATTTGTGGGAGGATCACTAGTGTTGCATAGGAATTGTTAGTCCTGGATAAAAGCAAGGATTTTATAAACCAATAAATTTTTCATTAGTTTTACATAAATTTTAGTAGCAATAGTTTAATTCCAGTCAAATTATTTCAATCAGATGAGTTGCTGCTGAATGCAACATTATACATTATATTAACTGGGGCATTTAGAAACCTGGTTCCTAACCGTGCTGCAATGCTTGAGGCACTGTTTGCCATACATTTTTTCTTAACATGTAAAATAAAAATAAAACAGAAGAGATAATGACAATGAAAGTGAAAAGGAATTTCAAAAACTTCTAAGCACTGAGAGAGCTGGAAAACCAAAACTGGCTATTTAGACACTTGTAAGATTTTTTTTGCATGTTTATATGCCTAGAATTTTTTTGGTCCTCATAGAAATAAGTCAAAACTGTTATGAAGTGATTTCTCATCCTTCAACTTCACCTGTCCTTTTTCTCAGGCTACAAACTCCAAGAAAAGGCTGGGAGAAATAATCATGCTGCATTTGATCTGACAGTTTCTGAACCTGGACTTGGAAAATCCTTGCAAGTACATTGTCAGCACACATGACATCTCAGAGAAGCTCAGGTAGGGAAAGAGAATTTCTCAGATCATTCACAACCACTGAAGGCCTGCAGGTCAAGAGCAATCTCTTCTTCATCCAGGTATCCGGTAATATATTGTGAGACTAAGCATAAAGTGGCCATATGCAAAGCAGACACAGAATCTGGTCACATTTTAGCTAAAGGTTTTCAGGGTAGCTTCATCTGGAGTGTGTTCTGCAAGTGCAATTCAAAGATGACAAAAGTTTGAGAAACCACAGCTGGGGACATTTATGAAAGAAGCACTAGCACACTTCTTTCTTGCAAAGTGCTGTTGATTGTAAACATCCACTGCTCCTTGCCCATCCACACTGCTTGGCTGGGCTCAAAGAGGTGAGGATAAGGTCATGAGAAAAGAATTGGTATTAATCTTCAAAGAGTAGTTTCATTTCAGGGGGTGCATTCCAATATTTATAGGTCAGTGCTGGTTGACTCCAACCAGAACTATATGCCCTTTATTAAAATTTTGATAATACTCATACATTAACCTTCCCCTGCTTCCCATTTTGTTTCTGTCAAAATCATGGAATGGCACCCAAAAGTCTGTACATAGAGCTTTCCAGTGCCAAATAAACCAAGCATATCTTTTCATGCTGTATGGTTTATAATTTTCTTGATCCTGACTTCAATGGAAATGCTGTGTGTGGAAGGATGACAAGATTGGGCCCTGAGGCAAGAGCTCTGTAGAATAATGTGTAGGAATGTTATTGTTGGAATTTTAAGAAACAACATCTCTTAATTGGGCCAAACCCAGGCCATCTTCCTCATGCCAGTAATCAGTGAAACTACTCATATGAGTAAAGAAAAAAGCTAAAAATTAATATGGTTTACTTGAAAAGAGGCTATGTTTTGTGGAGTCTTTCTCTGTTGTCTGCACACAGTTGTACTAATGCCATCTAGTTGGCAGTGGGAGGTGGTTTCCTAGCTCATTAATCCCATGATGTAGATAAATGGATTGGTCTGATCCCCCATTTCTAATGAATATTTTGCCCTGTTTATAAATAAGCAGAAACTTTGCTACCTGTGTTCCAGCGAGGTTAAGAAAACATGTGGTTCCATGCTGCCAAACATGGCAACTTGTAACACTTGCTACCTGATGCTTAGCACATATTATGCGAATCATTGATTATTTTCATGAGTAATAAATTCATCATTCATAAAATTCAAATTTATGTACCTGCTCAGAGAATTTCAACTTTGCCCTTTAATCACTACAGCTCATAGGTCAACTTGACCATTCTCAAAGAAATGTTTTTTGCCAGACTATTTGAAGACCTTATTAAAGTTCCCAGTAACTCAATGTGATTTTATGCAATTAAGCAACATGTTTTGGACACAAAAGGAACACTCTGTTACCATTCCTTCTACATGGAGTACTTTTTATTGATAACTTTATAAGCAAGCTTAATGCAGTGAGATGGGGAAGAAGACAGAAGGATAAAAATAATAATGAGAAGACAAAGCTGTAACAAATTCTAAAACTTTACTGCTTGATGTACCCTGAGAAGCTTGGAAGTACAAATCTTTTCCCTATGAATTTTGTCCTCTGTTTGCCAAACATTTTAATTTGTTGTTTTTCTAGCACACAAGAAGCCAGCATGGTTTTGCCTTTTCCTTGCATTTCTGTTGGTGTGTTAAATTCATACTATTATATTTGTAAAGGTGTCAGCAGCAATGTGCACAGCTCTGGAAACACAGTTGCATACTAGAAAATTGCCATGTAGTCCACCTATTGCTTTTTCTTTGCATGAAAGGCATGTTGCCTGTTAATTACACAGCACAGTGCATGGAACAGAGGGAAGCTGGGCAGACAGTGAACACACTGAGCCATACCGTCCCCCATAGTGTAAATAGGAGGAGAATAAAAAATGCACCAAAAACCTCTTCTAAATGGAGCAGCACAAACTCCACCTAACATCCCCATCAGCCCTAAGTGAGTTTGTTCTGCGAACAGAAATCAATTGGTGAGTGAGGAAGCTTCAGTCTTGGAAGGGGAGCCTTTACCTCCACGCAGTAAAAGTAAGGGCACGTTTGCCTCCTGGACACCCAGCATGCAGCCATTTGCTTATGACCACAATTTGTGAAGGGACAAACTCCACACACCAGACTTGCTGTTTTACTGAGCTGCATTTTGCAATGGAGGAAAACTTTCACTAACAACTCAGTAAGCCAAAACAGGCAGATTGTGGCTCAGCTCTGAAGATCCCTGTTAACCCCTGCGACCACTTGACTGCAAGACAGCAAATGGATGTACAATGAGGGGTTTCTTATGCTTAGAAAATGAGGCAGGAGATGCTATTCAAACATGGTGAACACATATAAATGAAAAAAAGCCATAATCATTAAATGGGTAAAGAGATGCTGCCTGTGGAGGAAAGGCTCATGGGCTGCTGGCTGAACACTGACTAGTTACTTTCAACAAGTATGGGAGATCCACACCAGCAAATTAGCTTTCCCCTCTCTCTCTCTACTCACTGAACTCTAGGCATTTCAGCAGATGCTATGATTTTTTAGGTCATTCTACCTCTCATGGAGCTCAATTTCAAGTTTTAGACAAAGTACAGAGGGAAATACTTTGAGTATAAAAAAGTAAAATGCAGACTTGCGGCACAAGCTACAAGACCATGAAAAGATTTTTTTAATATGACCATTGGAGACAATAGCTAAGAAAAAGAAAGCATATACATAAGAGACATATTACTGATTATGAGAACAATAAATCACAGACACAGTGCACCAGTACTTAACAGCTGAAGACAGACTATGGAATAGCACCTAGCCACAAAGAGACAAGCTCGAATAAATGTACTTTTAAGTATGGCACAATCTACCCTATATACTCTGTGCTCACTCCAGGGCAGTCACCCTACACTGCTATCACAAGTTGGTGTGTTTGCAGATGCAGTAATGACAGTGAACATTTTATTGTCATCCCTGTCACTGTTCATTCACTTTATTTTTTTACACATATACACATATACTTTGCATCAATTCTAGACAAAAGAGAACGAAGAAGGGCCATGGCTTTCAAAACTTCACAAGAGACTGGATCTAGCTTTCCTCACAGAGAGCCCGAACCAGATTCCCCCATTAAAATGCTTTCCATTTCTTTATTGTGGCTTTGTCCAAAACAAACAAGCATGTAGAAACCTGTACGTATCACCACTCAACTGAGACAAGCACCTGATAGTAATTTTGTGGCATTTTTTTAATCTTGTATTTTTATCTTCCCTCTTATTTTCACTCCAACACAAAGTATTTCCATTCCACAAGCAGAGCTCTTAGGCAGCATGTAATAACACAGCTGAATAATATAACTGCAGAAGCTGATAGCAGTATATTAATTTGTGCAGAGTTTAGTTTCCTTTAACTCATGACCATTTTCTAAATTCCTATAGCATTATAGTCTGTATAAAACTCCAGAGAAAGGAGCCTTAAATACTGCACAAAGCACAAAAAGACTAGAAGCCTTACCAGATCACAAAGCAGCCCCACACAGCTCTATACCACTACAGCAAATATACCCATAAATGTTCTTCTCCTTCTCTGTCAATAATGGCTATTGGAAAGGTGAGGAAGACACATTTGCTCCAGAAATTTTAAAGCAATATGCAAGAACCAGGCAGCTCTCTGTGGAAAAATACCTGCATCATATTGTTATAACTGCTATCGTCCAGACACAAAGACACTGTTAAAAGGCAGTAAACATCAGAAAAAACCCCAACAAACAAACCAAAAATAAAAACTCCCAGAAGAAAAACAAAAACCCCTAAAAAAAAACCCCAAAAGACCAGAGACCTTGAAACAGATTGGGAAAGCTTCCTTTTTACTTGCTCTGAGAAACATCAGTTCAATCAAACCAATGACAATGAAAAAAGTGGGGTTTTTTTTCAAATTAACATTTAAGGTAAGTCATTTTGTCAGACTGATAGCCTTTTAACTGATGTTTATTTTTCCATGAGATTACACAGGACAGGCTGATTAAAACAAACACTTTGTTAGTTTACCTTTAAATGTGAAACTTACATCCAAATGACCAAGTCCTGTATTACAAAGCAGCCTTTGAAATGAATAATGCCTTACTCCTAGAGTGGCTATATTTTATCATACACAGCTTATTTTTCCATGTTCATCTCACTCTGCTTTGATATTTGTAATAATATGGACACTTACTACAAACCGAATTCTACCATCAAAAGAGTAAGAGAACAAAGTTCTCTATACTAATAATTCAAACAGCAAAACTGTTTGGTAAAAATACCAAATGAAATGAGAAAATATAATATAATTTATGTTTCACCTTAGCTAAATTTCACAGAGGTGCTTTATATGGAGAGAAAAGCATCTTACTCATCTACAACTGATTATAAGTGCACTCATTACACAAATCTATTTCATACAACAATGGGGTGGATTCTCATTTCATCTATTTAAGAGATATACAAATGGAGAAGCACAACATTTCTTCTAAAAAGAGAGTCAATTCAAGTTATAATGTCCTTCATTTGAAGACACAGTGAAGAACACTGATTATCTGAGGAGCTTACTGTCATAATGAGACCTAAGCTGTATGGCTACAGTGTGCATTCAGAAATACCGTACTTCTGAAGGAGTTCTGCTTGCATTTCAGTGTAAAAAAAAGGTAACAGAATCTTCATATCAGTTTGTCCTATGCATGTGTAATAGTAAATCAGCAAGAAAAAATAATTAAGTTCATCTTAAAGTTGTTGAATAGAAGGTTGGTACTTTGTAGTTAAAAATATAAATGAAATAAATAACTTTAAGACTCAAATTTATAAACATGAAGATAAGCAGCTTTATTTTCTGAACCTGTAAGTAGCTCTACTGACCCCAATGAAGCAAGTTCAGACTCCTTTTCTGTGGAAAATCAGTCTTGCATGAGACATGGAATTTTTTTCAAGGAAAAAAAACCTGTTCGGGAGTAAATTGAGAATTAAAGTGCATGAATTCTTTTCATCTGATCATATACCAGTGAAATAATAGAGATAATTCGAATAGAGGAGAATAAAAGTGGCTTGCATTGGAGATTCAATACTCTATTACTTAAGGATAAAGAATTTCTAATAGCCATTAAAAGGAAAATCAAGGAATATATAAATTTTAATTTGGTCTCTGCTTCATATCATAGTGTACTGAAGGTTTTCAAAGTGACTTTTAGAAGCTGGATTTTAGGTGTATGTCATGAAATTAGGAAATGCCAAAGGCAAGAATAATTGGAGCTATTAGCAAAGATAACAATAAAAAATTTGAACATCAAAAATCCCATAGTAAAAAGCTTATGTAGAATTGCTACAGATTAAGGCACTATTGAATAATATTGCTGTTAAAGAAGCCAATTATTTTTATAGACCAAATAAATTTTTCTATGATAATTCATATAAAACTGGTAAATGGTTAACTGCCTTAATAAAAGGGGAAGAGAAATCTCAACATAACAGCAATTTATACAAAACAAGGGGTGATAATGAACAAGAAGAATTAGGTATGTGATATCTCCAGGGCACATTATGAGACTACATAAATCTGAAACTTCTGAAGATGATATCCAAAATTAGGGACTGAAAATGAAGAAATTGAATGTTATCTATCCTTTCCTTAACACAGGAAAAAAGAGGTTGGCTATGGTCCAAAAGACACTGGGAACAGTTAGACCTCAGTGACACTAGGCAAAGATGGCTGTCCATCAAATTTTTTTAATGCTGTATTTGAAGTACTTGGGCTCTTCAAGCCACAGATCTTCTAATTTTCTTTCAAATGAAGCTAAATAGCCCCTATCACATCACTGAAATAATTCCTGTTTTGAAACAGAAAACAAGGTCTTTGGGATTTTTCAACTGTAAGCCTTTTTTTTTTCTCATTTGTGACAATATCAAAATGTCTAGTCAGCAGAAAAAAATAGCAAGAAAATACTCAAGAACATCTGATGGGTTCAATAAAAAGACTCCTTCAACAGAACACTAATAGGGAATTTAACATTAGCATGATTTCTCTCCAAAATATTTTCTTCACCCCTAACTGGTAGCTGCAGTAGCTACTGAAAGATTGTATGACCAGCAAAATTGGCAAGGGTGTATAAATTTGTTTGAAACAGTGTCTTGAAAAGGCAGCTCTTGACACCAAAACCTCATTTTGAATTGAGTCTTCAAACTCAACCTTTGTTTCAAAGAAACATTTATCAGATGGGATAGCCTCCTCGGAGCTCTCACAAAGAATTTGTCCTTATTTATGAGTAAAGCCATTTCTGCTGAATTTAGTAGACAATCTTACAGTGACCTCAGTAAGTGAAGATTCAGTTTTATTCATGTCTTCTTTGCCTGATACCACAGGCAATGATGGGTTGGTCCAACAAAGACTAACTGCATTTGGTTATTTTCATATTGTTTGACTCTATCTGTTTTGTTAGAAAGAATACACTTGGTGAATATGTTGTTTGTTCAGTTAGCACTTGCTATTCAGAAACAGTGACACAGCAGGAATATTGATGTTCAGGTGCCTTTCTTTTAACTCACCTACCTCTCACTCATGCTACTTTAAAAAATTTTGTTTCATCCCATATAAAGATTTATGATGAGAACAGGACATTTGGTCTCTGCATGACTCTTGATCTCATACACAACTCACTCCAGTTGACCCATGTTCTTCTGCTTAGGTCATCCTAAGCAGATGCACAATTGATACACAAGGAGAATCAAGCACATTGTATGAAGTTTAAAACCTTCGAGTTCTTTCTTTTTCTTATTTCTATTTTCCTTGAAAAAACCTTGTGCCTGGGGAAGTCAAAAGAAATAGTGTTCAAGATTAGGATACGAACATTGTCTGGAGATATGTTGTAACTAAAAGGGCTGTATTTACACTTGTCTAGCTAAAAAAAAGTCCTTTGTGTAGTCTTTGAACTATCTGACATCAATTGCTAATGCTACAGATTGATACTCGTATTTTTTGCAAGAGAAACTGAGTATCCTTTCCAAGGGTTTGTTGTGGGTTTTTTGTGTAGAAGTGGTAAAATAGGGAGAGGGATTACAGAAGGTGATAGAAGACAGTACCAGTTCTTTATCCAGGCCTCAGTCCCTCATGAAGAAAACTTGCCCTTTGATGGGAGAATGGCTTTTGGTTTCCAACTCTTGAGGCAGGGATAGTTGCATCTCATTGGACAGTTGGCACAATAGTAGATACCCTCAAGATTTATGATAATTTAGCACCATGGGAGTCTACTAACTGCTGGTAAGACTGCAGTTGGAATTATTTGATTTCAATAACAGTTGCAGACTTGGCCTTTAATCTAATTTCCAGTGTGCTGTTTTATTTCTGGCTCATCCAGCATGGTGTCAGCAATGCAGGATCAGGCCCTTCAAATTTGCCCACTGACTGCTAATGAAACTCAATGCAGAAATCATGGGTTTGAAGTCAGTGTTTAAATAAGGGCACAAGACCATTTTTCCTACTGAGACATCTTAAAAATGTTTAATGGTTTGACTTCTTGTGATCTCAAAAAAATTTTCATTTTAAATTGTTTCAATGAACAAGTGCATTCAGAAAGGAATAGCAGAGCAAAAAATAGACTTGTCTTCTTTATGTTTGTATAAAAAATCAAACATATTAGATTTTTTTTTTAAAGAAAATTGTGTATGTGCTCAAGGGATATGTTTCATTTACCTGGGCATCTTTTTATAGTAAAAATTTATGATCCATAAAATTTGGAAGATTTTGTGATGACTGGAAAGTGACTGACAATGTTACATGAATCAAGAGACTGGCTATCTGAAGGCTGAGAAAAGAATGTGCTTTTTTCACAAAGACTATCCACACTAACATTTTTTCATGAACAAATTCTGTCATACCGAAGTATGAGGGATCTACACCAACCTGGGATTTTGGACAGAGAGAAGGGAAGGAAAAGAATTAAAGGAAAGACAAAGCACACTATTAGAAAGAGAAGTTGTCCTTCATTTGCCTAGTTGATTTCTGATTTTAGAGGACAAAATGGTAGTTGAAGCACATTTTCCTTTTCCCAGTTCCTGATGAGACTAAATATAAAATTGGAGGACTCGTTTAGGTTTGTTCTCATCAGTAGTGATCAAAACCATAGCTTAAAGAACTCTTGAGACAAAATATATCATTGCTAAAGTTTCAGCATTCTCCTTGTTCAGAGATGGTTCTAGAGATGAAGAGTTCACATGTCCAAAATTGCAGAGAACCCCTAGCGAATTCATAGATCATTCATTTTCCTTAAAAACCCCCAGAAGCTATCTGCCTTTCCTTTTCTGTTCTTCACTGCAGACCATTGCAAGTCCTCAGACACTCACTCATCCTGGTAATTCAGGAAAAAAAAAGAAACAACAAAAATTTAATTGTGTTTAGAGTTTTAGATCTCGAAGAGGTTTATATATATCAGATTTGTGAAAAGATACTAGCATTTTAATTAATTACTTCAAAATTGTTGCCATTCAGAGCCAAGGCAAAAAAGGAATACAACCAGGTTTATATTCTCCAGTTTATTCCGTGTTTTTGTCCTGCCCTCCACATGTGTAGATAAGTGCTGTTAAAATTTTCTGTGTAGTTTCACTCCTGCAGAAACTTACCATCATTTATACCCCTACCTAAGATCAACAGGAACTATAAAAAGCTGTTCAAAAAGAGTAGAAGTATAGAGATGAATAATGGTAATTGACTTCAGTTGCCCTCATACTGGCAAGGTGAATTTTTTAACTGTCTTCTCTGGCTTGCTTAAGCACTACAAATGTTTACTCAGAGAGGAATAGGGCCAGTTGCCTCGGTTCACTCTGAGGGAAAAGAAGAATTAGAGAGGACAGAAATAAGACAATCTTCCCCTGGCAGCACTGCATAAAGTGTTGTAGAGGAAACAGTTGCTTCATCTCTTCCCAATCTCTCACCGGTTATTACACTGAAATGCACCCCAGACAATCACTATCATAATGAGGTTAACGGATATGATAAATTCAGCAGAAGCGTTCTTTGTTTTTGATTGACTTTGTGGCTGTGAACTCCTAAATTCATCCTTCCCACACTTTACTCTATGACTGACAAATATTTTTTAGGGCTAATCTGAATATTCATTGACACATTTAGAGCTTTAGTGAAATCCTTGAATAAAAATTGTGGCAATAAAAAGTAATATTATTTTGAAAACACCTCAGAGAGGGAGTTCCTTCCTTTTCTAGGACACCCCTCTGGTGAAGAAGCATGCTGCTACATCAGATCACCAGAGAAGAAGAGAATGTGCTTGAGCACAGAGGATCCTGTATACACTTTGCAGAGCCAGAGGGTAATTACTGTTGTTTGGCCCACACTAACATTGTATCAGGAAAAAAAACCAAAATTTAAACTACATTTTCAATGCTATAAGGTGGTAAAAAGAGTGCCATAAACAATTGGTACTATTCAGTGTATGATATTTCACTCATTTCATATTGTCAGTGTCCCTTTTAAGAGCCATAAAAATCTTAACAGTTGTGCTGCTGTAGGGCTTACACTTAATTGTTGCAAAAAACAAGTGGGAGTCAGTGTAATGAAAGAGGTGCTCCTGCCCTCAAACTCCTTCAGGCACTAAATTAGAGTTCTCCAAAATAGGGCATGGAATAGAACTACCTTTTCTACTTACCAGGGGAGCAATCATTTTCAGCATAAACAAAAGTCAATGTGCATTTTTTCCCCTCTCCATGGGGATATTCTTTTATTAAATAAATTCTGGAAATACAAAGATCAAAGTGAAAATGAACACTCTCTTTTACTTTTTTTTTCTGTGACTTTCCTCCTAACTTCTACACATACTATGCCTGAACACAAGCAACAGTTTCACAGCCCATTATTCTGAACAATGCAAGTTGAGGGAATCTTCTGCATCAAGAACTGAACAGCTGGGAACATGCTTAATTACGTTCTAGGCTAGTGAAAGGACAGTATATAATAATTACTGGGAGAGCACATTAATGTTTAAGAACAACAGCTTTAAGGTTTGGGGTTAATTTTAGAAAAAAAAATTATAAAGTTAGATGTGGGAAGGGACTGAAGGAAAAAAGCTAGCTGCAGAGAAAGAAAAATTACTGAAGCACTTGGTTAGCAGAACAAGAATAAAAAAATTGACTGAGGTAAAGTTACTCAAACTTTCAATTTGCTACTCCTCTCAGTTTTTGGAGATCAGGTGAGTGTTCTATTGACTCACCCATCCATCAAACCTTCAGTGCAGTTTCCTTTCTCCCCCATCTTCTTGCTTTGCTTCTTTCTCCAATTGACTCGGTTCAGCCCCTTCCCTTTACCAAGTGTCAGCAGCTAGAGGAGACCTGTCCCACTGCAGAGGAAGGCTGTGCTCAGAGAGGGCCGTGAGGCTCTCAGGGAGTGGGGCAGCAGGAGATGTCAACCAGAACCACGTAGTCTCTGTCACATTCAAACTGCTCTGCAGTATTTTCAAATAAATGGGCAAAGGAGACAATTCTTAAAAATTGCTCTTTGACTGAGCATCACTGGTTACCAAGCAGTGAGCACATACTACTATAAGGGATAAAGGTTCTTTTAATCATAGGCAATTTTTTATTTTATGGTAGTGTGGCTGTGACAGCCTCATGGACGTGCATCTTACCAGGGTTGGAAAGCAGTCAGGTTGCAGGCACTTTCATCAGTGTAAAGTAAAATAGTATTAGCCTCATAGCAAGTTTCAAGTTTTAAATATCAAAATTGAATTGCACAACTTGAATACAAAAAGACTAACCTTTTTCAACAATATTTTTATTTAAAGAATTGTCACTTTCAGCAGAGGAACAGATTTTGCTTAAATTAAAAAAAAAATCAAACAAAATTTTTCCCAAACTTATCATTTCTAAGTAAAGATAGGACCATCTGCCCACTTACACCAGCTGGGTGTCTGGCCATGAATGTCTGATATTTCATGCCAAATTGAGTAGTTATCAATGGTTTATTATTTATTTATTTGCCTACTTACTAAAAAAAAAATCTATCCACACTCAGTTAATTTGCATAGCTGCAATTCCATGTTTTCCCCCTCATATAATTTTTAATGCACCTGAAGAATATGGTTGCTGTGCTGACCCCCAATTCAAAGTCTAATGAAGTCTCCCCTCTTCCAGTGGAACTCTAAACAAATGCTACCCTGGGAATCAGACTGTAGTTTTCAAAAGAACACAAATGTTCACTTTCAAAATAATAACATCGACTGCTATTTGAGTGCTTTATTTATATATCATATGTAAGTGGCTAATCAGAAGTAATAGCTTATTATTAAATACAAATGGTTTCTTATTTACATAAATAAGGCTTGTCTTACTTCTTTTGCCAGCTTTGGGTTCCCTGCTAGCCATCACAGACTGTATTGGCAGCCACAGTACCTTCACCGGTCTTGCCAACTTAAGTAGAAATAAATCTGATCTTTATTTTTAAATTGCAATTTAATATTGCCGAAATACACAAGACTATCTGAAAATTTGTTTTTCTTATTCTGATTTTTTCTCAGACCAGCCTTTCCTACATAGCTTGGAGCTTCATGGCTTAGCTCCATTGCCATGTTCACAGACTGATACTTGATCTCATTGCTGCTGTTCCTCAGCACATTGGTGGTACAGAGTCAATGGAATTGTAAAAATTAAAGATTTCATCCCTTGTTGATGCAGAATTGTTATTTATATAGATTGGGGTCTACTTTAATTTTGACTCATTTGGGGACTTTATTCAATACACCAAGGGTTTGCTTAAACAGGGACACTCAGGAAAGTTAATCCAAAGTAATTAAAACAGTGAATTTAAAGTGGATTAGTTAAACCACATTAAACCCCAGTGTGGACTGGGGTTTAATGTGGTTTAACTAATCCACTTTAAATTCATACCTTTGGTTAATTTGGATTAATTTTCCTGAGTGTCTCTGTTTAGACAAGCCCTAAAGCCCCAATCCTGTAAACAATTTATGCACACAAGTATTTGTATGTGATGCACTTAATTAGCCTCGATTCAGGAAAGCACTTAAGCTCTGCTGAAATCAATGAAACTTAAGTGTCAATAGATGGTTTTGCCTGAATTGGGACCAAAGGCACCACATGCAAAAATGTGGCCCTGGTCACTCATATTCACAGGAATCACGGGTTTTTTTTGGATGTTCTTAGGAGGAACTTTTTCTGATATCCAGTTTATTTTCTTTTTGCCCTTCTCCATTCAATCTGAGCATAGCCTTGCTCTGCTCTATCCAGTTTCTGCATGTCTCTGTGCACTGGCCCGACAGCTACGTGGTTCACCACATTATGCTGATATGACTCTGTGCTGTTGCACTGTGTGTTACAAGATCAGGTCTCTTTCTTTACACATTTCAGAAGTCTCACATGTGGCAAATTTTAATTGAGCTAGTCTGGAGTACATGATTCCTTTCATTCTTTCCAACAGTAGTTCATCAGTCTTTACTCCTCTTGCTCACTCCATTTTCCTTGATTCCTTTAAATGTTTTCAGAACACACTAAGTCGTGCCTCTTTGTCCCACTTACATGATGCATTTCACCATGTTTGACATAACTGTCACTATGTCAAGCTATGCATTTTACTGAGAAAGCATCTGATGCTTGGTTCTCTACTGGAGGAAGACACAGTATGTTGTGTTAGGTACTGGGGAAGTTTAATTAATAATAGAAGAATTATACTGAATCTTATCACTTGACATACAGGTTCACAAAGAGCTTGCCTAAGCTCCACTAAACCAAAGGATTTTAAAATTATTTAAGACCCATTTAAGTTACGGTATAAATGTCTATGGCCAAATCTTATCATTCAGAGGCAACATGAGGTTACTTTTTTGCACAAGAAGGCTTGGGTGGAGAATGAAAAGGACAGAACAAAACTTGAAACTGATTGTTCTCCTTATGATTGGTAAATATTTTTAAATAATGTACAAAAGCAGAACTTGAGAGTGATTAAGTGGATAGTCACAATGGAAACTGCAAGCTGACTAAGGCGTCAGATTCTACTGAAGAAAGTTCATCAAGTTTAAAATCAATATGACTTTGTTTTTAATGGCTGTGTATAGAATACATGTCACTGTAGGGTCTAGAAATGACAGAAGTACTCCACAAGTATTTCCCAGTTTCTCTATGGGAATTTAGTTGATAGAGGAGTTGTAGCTTTATTTGACTCATGGGAGATGTTGCAGTCATAAAAGCTTCCTTGAGTTTTTCTTCAAATTCCTGAGATTTCAAAATCTCCTGGATTACAAATTGAATATGAAATCCAAACAAGATGCTATATCAATTTGAAATACAACTAATGTGTGTATATATATTTATATATTTGCATACGCACAAAATCATGCATGCATATGCATTCAATAAAATGCTTTTTATATAATTCACACAAATATATATTAAAAATCTGTGGGAATTTTTATATTCTGTTTGCATGAGTTAACTAAGAGAAAAAATCAAGAAATTTTGCTTTGTATTTTATTCAATTGGTAAATCTATACTATACTTTTTCAAACAATATGAAATCCTCCTAACTAGTTCAAATATATGTAATGGCTTTATTCTAAAGCTGGTGACAAAGCTGGGCTACTCTCTTCCCTGCCAAGCAGGAGAAACTAAAATGCTAGCAAGCAACATATGCGTTTTTTGCTATGGATACCACTTACACACGAGATGTGAAGAACTTGTATAAAACTTAGCCAGATTACAGGCCAGACTACTTAAATGAAGAATGCTACTAATAATCTAACAAGATATAAACCAAGATTTTTCATAATTGCAATGCACAGCCAAGTAAAATGTTAAAAATATTTATAACCTCAAGAGTATTTCAGTCAATACCTAATATAAGAAACATTATTTCTTCACCTATATGAAGTTTACACACTTTTACTTGTGACTCTGCAGTAGGATGTATTGTGAACATAAACTAAGTAGATTGACCTTAACCCTCCATAATCTTGAAAATACAGAAATGAGTAATATTTGGAATTTATTTTTCTCTTTATTGGTGCATAAGTAGAAGGGATTCATTTCCTTACAATGTTTTAATTTTGGGGTGGAACCTCCATTTTTCCTTAAAATAGCATTCTAAGTGTTATGATTAGCCTAACAATTGATTGCCAATGAAACAAGAATAACTACTTTTGGCAGACTCTGCTGTTGTTTTTCCTGCTGGCTTTTGTTCCAGCTTTTATTTTCCATGGGAAAATCTTCATATTGAGAATACTGAGAGGGCCAAATCTTTTAAGACATCCCCTAAGCACACACACAATTAGATATCCTATGCTCATATAATTACTCCAGTAGTTATTTAGACAACTTGCAATTGCCTGACTTGAGGACACAGTGGGAATATGTGCCAAAGGCAGGTGCACACTTCCCCTTTTTTTAAACAGTAGCACAAATCTGCAGGCTTACAAAGAAACACAACACAAACCTTGCAACACAAATCTTACCTAGTGAGCCCCGTCTACACACCCATATCTTCAACACACAATGTGCTATAATTCTTCACATTGCCATTTCGTCTCCCAAGCACAGTCTACTTTTGCGTATCTTCTCATCTAAAATGCACAGTATTGCAAAAGCAGAAAATAGGGACTTCCATGTATTTATAGTGGACAGGTCACTGTGATATATGCAGACTGACTGTAGATGGCTGTATTATTTCTAAATCAAATGCTGTGCCCTGTGTTGAACAAAATTGTATTTTCATCAATGAGCTGTTCAAGGTATTCAGAACATGGTATTACTAGAAAAAAATTATATGCTTGACTGCTTGGCTTTTTTAATATCAAGATCTGCTCTAACACAACATAAATGTAAGGAGTGACAAACAGAAAATGAAACTATGTGTTTGAAATTAATGGATATGCGGACATGCAAGGAAATTCTCAAGTATTCATTTGTTTTTTGTCCTGAGCTTTATAATTTTAAAGCTACCAAGAATTTAACTTTAAATGGCTCTTTCTACTTTAAACAATCTGATGTAGCAAAAAATGTAAATGTATGGCTGTAAAACACTATCATCAGCAGGCCGGAACCTACTTTGGTCTCTCTTTTCTTAATCAAACATCTGGGAATCAAAAACATCTGTAGACTGACATGGAGTTAAGATTTCCTCTCTAAGTATCTTTGGCAAAACCACATAGATAGGCTGATTATCTTGCCCTGAAATCACCCAAAAAGCAAAAAAGTTCCTTTCTGGGAATCAAGGAAATTTTAAGAAATGTCTTCAGAGATTAGATACCATACATTCATCATGCAATTTTTATTAAACATAAAAAGTTTTACTCCTGTTTTATTTCTAGGTGTATATCAGATTGATCATCTTTCTTCCTATGTTACCTTGAAGCACTAATAGTCAAAACATGCCAGTTTTAGGCTTATTTTTCCAAGACTCAGGTTCAAATAATATTTCTGCTTCAGCTACCATCTATAATGTGGTATGTCCCTAGTTTCCTCTTTCTGTCTTGCACTGGTGTATCCAAAGAAAAGCTTGGATACGAGAAACTGTAAAATGGTCTCTAAGTCACAAGGCGCTACCCGACACCTTCAAACTCTCGCATAAATACAGCCCTTTCAGGCTGTTTTTGCAAGAAAATGAACTCTTCGATACTTGGGCCTCCTCTGTTCACATTCCTTCATGATTTTTAATGAAGGGCCGATGCCAAGCAAACGGCAGGTTTACCGGATTTTCCAAAACTTAAGTGATCTTTTTGGCTGCTCTCAATCGCGTGCCAGCGGTCCAGGTGTGCCTTGGGAAGGCGTCCGTCCCAGCGAGCTGCTGCCGGGCAGCTGGGCCGCGCTCAGTGGCCCCACTGCTGGGGCTGACAAGCGCCCCGGGCGGGCAGCACCCACCGCGGGCCGCCCAGAGAGCTCCAGCCGGGCGCTCGGCTCCTTCCACCAGGACGTTTCCCAAGCGGTCTGAACCCGGCCAGCCGCTCCCAAGGAGAGATGTTACCCACTCATTTTAAATTACCTTCCTTTTAAGCCCCGTCCCCCCAGCCCTCACCACGCACGGCGTGACTGGTAGCTACACTCTACGCACGCTTTATGTAAACACAAGCAGATCGGGCTTCCTCAAGAGGCCGAAAGGCCCCGAAGAAACGCAAACCCTCCCAGTTTGAAACAATCCCGGCGCTCTTCTGCTGCTGCCCAGCGCGGGTGGCGAGAAGCAGGCGCCGGCCAAGCCGCGAGGGCAGCCCCATGCTCGCCCTTGCCCTTCCACCGGCACCCCGCAGCCCCGGGCAGCCGGGAGCGGGCACCGGGAGCACGGAGCAGGAACAGGGAGCAGGCGCCGGGCGGCCGCGGGCTCGGGCGCCTGCGCGGCGGGAGCGGGGCGGTGCCACCGCGCGTCCCCGCGGGCGGCCAGGGAGCCCTTCCCCTTCCCTTCCCTTCCCCGGGCCTCCCCCACTGCCTCCCCCACTGCCTCCCCCTGCCCCGCGTCCCTCGCAGGGCGTCGGGCCGGCACGGGGGTCTGTGCGCCGCGCCGCGCCGCGCCGCAGGGAGGGAGGGAGGGAAGGAAGGAGGGAGGCGGGGAGGGAGAGACAGAGAGAGAGAGAGAGGCTGAGCCAGCTCTTCATGCCACTGCAGGCAGCAGCAGCAGCAGGTAAAACCAGCCCCAGAGCATCTGCTCCCCTTCACCCGCTTGCCCCCCTCCCCGCCGGCCGCCCCGCAGCCGCAGTGCGCCGCCCCGAGCCCCGGTCCCCGCCGAGCCCCTTCCCCGGCCGTCGGGGGCAGCAGCGGGGCCGGGGGGGCGCCGAGGCCTGCGCGCCCCGCGCCGCCGCCGCTCCTCGGCCTCTCCGCCCTCCTCCCGCGGGGTCCCGCCGGGAGCGGCGGCGGCCCGGGGCGTGCCGAGGGCAGGTGCTCCCCGGCAGGGAACTGTGCAGCCAGAGCCTCGCTGCCGGGAGGCGAGAGCAGGGAGGGAGGAGGAGGCAGATTTGTCACAAGGTTTCCCTCTCTGGGTTGGTTTGTTGTTTTTTCTTTTTGTTGTTGTTCTTTTTTTGGGTTTTTTTAAAAATTGTTGTTGGTGATTCCGATTGCTGAAGAGGGAAGTTGAAGGTCTTCATGGTTATTTTTTTTTCCTCCAGGCCTTCAAAAACGAGTTTTTAGAAGCAGCTTGCCTTCCCTCCAGTTTTCCTGCCCCAGAGCCTCTCTGCCTCCCTGTTCTCACCTACCTGACTCAGTCTGTGCTAGCTGTCCATTGCCATCAGTGGTAGATGTTTAACCATCACACGTTTTTCTTTGGGATAAAGCAGTTCAAGTGATGTACAAGTCTGCATTTCTGTGTAGGGGCTGCAGTTAACACATTTTAGCTGTTTGAAAGTTTCATACAGTGAGATTGCTGTACTGTACCCATCAGTAGTTCAGTTTAGCTACATGCCCTGTGGTATTGCACATCCTGGAGACTTTATGGTTTGCTTTTAAGAAACAGTTGTTCCATCATACTGGCATAGCATTGCTTTGGTGGTATACTCATGAAAGAGGTATACATGTGAAAGAATCATGTACAAAATGTACTGGGATGGCACTTGGGAGAAAAGAATGCACTTCTAGCTCTGCCACTCGGCTCCACAGTATCCATTCTCCACTTGACTCTCCGTAATCCTGCTTACCTTCCCTTACAAAGATCTGAAACTTGGTTAAAAAGCACCACATGAGTCTCTTTTCATACCAGAGAAACTTCATTAAAGTTATTTGTCAATTCTGTTACTTGCCACACATTAGTTCAGCTATTTGCTGATAATACTCTGTGGAAACTGATAATGCTCTGTGGAAACTAAAGACTCCAAAATACATTCCAATTACATGTGCGCTGATTGTTGTTACTGAAAATATTTTTAAGAATTTAAGGTTCATGAAACATTCAGTTAAATTAGTCCTAGATCACATCTCTCTCTAAATCATCATCCACTGTTACTTTTCCAACTCAGGTTGAAATACTGTAAGATCTAAAACTGGGCAATAAGAAAATTACATTGTTTGTGGGTGATAATGATTTCTATTTTTGAAACCAGTCTTTTTTTTCATTTTGTTACTGTAGGAACTGTAATTGTGAGTTAACACAATTGTGATTGCCAGTTGTCAGACTTTTTTTTTTCCTGACATACGTGGCCTGTGTTTGGCCTAAATGCTTTACCCATAAGAGTTGTGGATGTATATAAATAGTAGCGATTGCTAAAGTTGTTATAATTAATACTGTGTTGAAATAAGTTCAGACTTCAGGTAAACAGACACAGCCTATTCTAAATAAACTAGTGAATTTCAAACCTTTTTTGTATATTTTTTTACTTGAAATTGGCAACTTTGCTATTGAGCCAACAACAGGAGCTGTATGGGCTGTGAACCTCCGTTGTGAATTTTAGTGCATAGCGAAGTACGAGACCATGAGCAATTACTAGATGTGTAAGTGCATACTTGAAAGATGGTGCATTTTCTCCTGCCTCTAGATTTTATGGTGGCTTCATAATTTAGGTACTACAGATAATGGTAAACTCCTGTGAAAACTGAACATTTGAAAAGATATTAGTGGCATCATGAAAACAAGAGTCTGTTCTCCAGCCTTTTGGATGAGAATGTGACTAAGTAAGGCTTGTACTGGTAGCTTCGTTCAACGATTAATTAAACTGATGAGATTCTTGCATGTTTTGCTTCATTTCACCTTCTCGTAAATCTGAGAAAAGCCAGAAACTTGATGTTTACAAACAGTTTTTCTGTTTAAGCTGCAATATTAGCAGAGCTCACTTGCCACACAAAATTGGTTCAGTGGTTTTCTGAAAGTACTTTGCCACTTGTGAGAAGGGCACTTACCTTTAAGAAATACAAGTGAAAACATTCACATTTTTCCTTCTTTACGTAACCATGTTGTCTTTACTTGAATGTGGTGCTTTTCTCTTTTTTTTGCACTTGAATCTTTTAGCCTTTGATACCTTGTACTGATGTGCAAGAAAAATGTGATTTGGTAAAAATATGTTATACATTCTCTGCCTGCCTATAATTTATGCTGAAGTAGACATCATCTTTGCTGTCTCCAGGTTGTTTTTGCTATTACAACTTCATTTTTCACTCGGGAAGAGCTGTGCAAAGAACTGGTTTACACTTTGCCCTGGAAGGAATTCTGTTGATGAAGTCTTAGAAAGTTTACTTTGCGCTCCATCCTTAGGAGTTTTATCTTAAACTGTTAGGTATGCTGCTGTAATTGAGAACAGCTGTTGCTGAGAATTGTGGAGGATAGACAGTTTCTAAGATAATCAGTTCCTAGTCCATTGGAGGCTTTGTTGATTAGCACGTGTAAGAGCATTTTGGATCAGGAGCCAGTGATGTCTGCTGAGTGCAAATGTGGTATGTTATCTAAACTGTTTGACTTCAGCTCTACACTGCTCTGAAGCAAATAAGCTTTAGGTTTTGTGTGCTTCTTCTTTTGGCCCAGGAAAGGGCTCAAAGCAGTTCAGTCTGTATTCTATAAAAACACACACCTTTGGGTAAGCTGTGCTCTCAGAGGATAAGGAGGACTGTTAAATAGATAGAAGGAGTTGCTTGCCTGTGTTTAGTTGTTACATTAGTGAGGCTTGAATTCGGGTTTTGACCTCCAAAAGGCATAGCTGGTACCATTTCCAGTTTTTAGGAAAATTGTTGCTGTGGTCTGTGTTTTACTTAAGAATGTTTTTCTCACTTGCCTTAGTGTCATTATTTTTCTGATGCTGCAACTTACGTGATCAACTACTTTCACAAAAAGGACTTGCAAATTACATAGTTTGAGGTCCTCTGTTATAATCTGGTAATTCCTGCTCTTTTTAATGACACTGAATAGAAAAAAAAGCATGGTTTCTCTGCATCTTACATGAATCCATGTGTGACAGTCCTTGAGAAGCAACAGTTGACCGTATTTGCACTTTGACAGTTGAAATAAGCAAGAGCCAAGCTGGAGCAGTTAGTGAAACTGCATCCAGACCTTGGAGATGAACATTGAACATTTATTTTGGACAAAAGTTGATGAATTACCGAACAGAATAGAAATGGGTATTCTGCCTCTGTTAATGGTTAGGTGTAGGTTTCCCAAAAGCACTGACTCGAAACATGACCTGAAGTCTCTTTGGAAATGGTTTGAAAATACTAGAAGAATCAGGTATCACTGATACTGAATTGAATGCAACAGAAATGAGACATTGCCATGGTGTTCTATTTAAAAACCATCAACATTATCATTCTGTACTATTTAATTTGGAGGGCTTTTTGTTCTGTTAATGGGCTGGCAAATAGTTATTTTAGGTTTATTAAAGACTATTACTACCATGCTACTAATTAATCTAGTTGTGTATGTGAAAAGTTCATGTGCTTTCTGAAGTTGACTTGCATTAAGTACTGTATTTATCTTAATACATGAGCATTTCACCTTAAATATATTACAGCATCAGTTTTTGTCTCAGGATTTGATTTCTGAACTTCTGGTTGGCTAAGATTTTTTTTTTACATGTATGGAGATACTGAGAATCTACCATTTACTTTTCTGGATGACTTGTTTCAGTGATTCATCTTTGCCACTATTTAAAAATAAGGCATGCAATTATTGTTTGAATACATTTGAATGCATCTGTCTTTCCTTAGTTCTTGTTATCTCATCTGAATTCTCTATCATATCAGACTTCCTTAAACTTGATTTGTCCCTTTGACACTGTTTTCACTCCTCTGCATGGTGGCAGTCCCTAGCATTTAAAGACACATACAGATTTTAAAATACGTAGTTTTAAAAGAGCATCAGCAGATCAAAGATTTGCTGGGCTGACTACTCTAGGACTCTTGAGATAAGTTTAACAAGTATGCTGATTTAAAATGTTTTCGCAAAGTTTTTTAACATCTGATCTGGAACATCTGCTTAACAAATGAGTTGGAAGGCAAATCAATATAATGTGATACGATTATACCATTTTGAATCTTTCCAACTATAGAATGAAAGTATTTATTGACTATTTTTGATCTGTCCTGACAATTTTTAACACTTGTGTCACCTCTGTCTAGTTATGGGCCTCTGTTATTGTTGAGGTGGTGTTTGTTACTTACACCCTTGGTGGTGTCAAGGGTGGATGTTTTGTGTCTCTCAGTTTCTACACTCTGCAACAGTAGTTTATATTGATGGTGATCCAGCCTCCCCTGTTCTAAGTTATTGATCCTGCTTATTTTTTGAGCTATTTAAAAAAAAAAAAAAAGAAAAATCAGGTTCTGAGAAACTAGGCTGAGCTGTAGCCAAAACTGTACAAAATTTGTCCTTTTGCTAGCTGTAGAATTGCCTGACCAAAGATAAAGCCATTAGTGAAGTTTCTGTTTTCATGTTTTTCTGTCTAAGATTTTTCTTCCCTTGAATTATGAACAATTCATTTTGTTCATAACACTTTTTAGCTTCTGAAATTTTGAAAACTCAGGAATATGAGCATCGATGTACCTTGTATATTTATATAAAAGTTAGTAATCTCTGTCTGGATATGTAATTTGATCATGATCAGTAATTCTCAGGCTATGCCAAATTTCTACTCCAGTGACTTACTCACTGTAGCTATTATAATGGAATACATGATAGTTTCTCTGGTTATGGCGAGTGCTGTTAGAAAACTGTTGCTAATAACTTCTTAAAAACGGATGTTTTTACTGTTGGCAGCTTAAGATCCTGAGGTACTAGATTTCAGTATTAAAGACTTCAATTTGACCTTTTTCTTTCAGCACATTAAAAATAGGGCTTACAAAAAAAATTCCTACTGTTCTGTAGTTTGAGCTGATGGTCTGTAACAGACCTCTACTATCACCACCTTCTGAGTGAGCTGTTCTATTTAACCTTTAGACCCACATACAGTCAGGATCCTTTGGTTCATAATTATCGGGTAATGAATGTCTGAATGATGTTTCTTGAAACCTGGATTGTGCCTGCTTCATAGTTTGTGTTATTTTTATGTAGTCTCTGGATTTTACACAAGTGGGTCTTTGGCCTTTTCTTCTTCTTGTTGGGAAGAAGTATAGTTGTGTGATGCGCATGGAGAATAGAGTTGAATTTAAGGAAGGGATGGAAATTTTTAAAAGCGTTGGAGAATATTTTTGGAACTGTTGAAGTAAATTTTTAGCATTTAGGCTTCACTGTAATGTTAGTGCACGAATTGTACCTGGTGTCAGATGAATTGTCATCCAGGCCATTGTTTTGTGACTTTAGTGGCCAACAGCAGTTGTTTTAAATGAAGTTACAAGAAACTTCCCAATTTTGAATTAACTTCCATACCATGGAGCTCCTCAAATTCTTGTCCATTTGTAAGGATTTAGTGTGCTGATCCTGAGTTTTGTTAACCATAATAATTTTCTTGTTGATAGTTAATTTTATATAGGTGAATGTTTTCATTATCCGTGGTAATACGTAATCATTTTACAAATTTTACAATGCTGCTCTGCACTCTTTCTTTAATTGTTAAAGAATAGCTCAATGCTCAGTTATTACTTGAGCAACACTGATAATCATTTCTTATCTGCTTTGCTTTAGATGTGTCAGCAAGCAGTTTGATTTGCCAGCATGCTGGCCATTTAGTTGTATTTTTTAACTTCATTTATTCCACATGGTGTTGATGAAGATGGTTGTATTCTGGATCCTGATATTTTCCATTAGCACTGGTGGATGTGACCAGTGGCTTCTGCATCCAATATTATGTGGATAAGCACACTCTTTCCTCAAACCTTTTTCTTTTTTCCTACCTTTCATTGTTCACAGTAAGGCAACATTTATATCTGGCGAAAGATCTGCCTATATTTTACTGATTGAAGCCTGACAAGCTGCAGTGTTAAAAATTGTAGTTGTATTTTCTGATCTTCCCCAACAGATTCTCTTTCAAAATTAATATTATTCTCTTTTTTCTTTATCATGCCTGCTTTAAAAGTTTTTGTCAGTGTTCCCACTGACCTTTCCCATGTAAGTTGGACCTCTTTTAAATTTAGAGACTTTCAAGCCTCAAGTGGTATGCTTCATGTTTATTTTATTATCATGCTTGTATCAGCATGCTTGCTTGCAATACAAAGCTGAATAAGAGGATCCAGCGTCAAGTTGATACTTTGGTTTCTTGTACCTTGTTATTAACTAAACTTTATCTGGATTATTCATGATTAATGTTTAGTAGTTGTGTAGAGCCTTTCATCTGTAAATGAAAATAGCATTAATAATTTTCAGTGAGAGGAAAGTGACTTATTCAAGGCCAAACAACAACTCAAAGGGAAAGATTCAGTAAACCCAAATTTTATACTATCTCATCACTGCTAATACAAGAGTGCATTGTAAAATATTAAATAAATCTTAAAATTTAAATGCATTGGTTAAATGGGAGAAACAAAAAGTAATTTAAACATATTAAATAGTAAGCAATGTAAAAAAAGTAGAGTGAAAGAGTAGACATGATAGAGAACCTGCTATATCTACTCTGAGCAAGATACAACTCTGACCTGAGCAAGTTCAGAGGAGGACTACGAAGATGACCCCGAGTGCTAGAGCACCTCTCCTGTGAAGACAGGCTGAGAAAGTTGGGGCTGTTCAGCCTGGAGAGGAGAACACACTAGGGAGACCTTAGAGCAGCCTTCCAGGACCTAAAGGGGCCTAAAAGAAAGCTGGAGAGGGATTTTTTTACAAGGGCATGCAGTGAATGGGACAAGGGCTGATGGCTTCAGACTGCAATAGGGTAGCTTTAGATTAGGTATTAGGAAGAAATTCTCTTCTATGAGGGTGGTGAGGCACTGGAACAGATTGCCTAGAGAAGTTGTGGATGTTCTGTTCATGGACATATTCCACATCAGGCTGGTCTAGTGAAAGGTGTCCATGCTCAGGGCAGGAGGGGTTGGAACTAGGTGATCTTTAAGATCCCTTCCAACCCAAACCAATTCTGGGTTTCTTTGATACAAGGAGAATAGTACTAATGCCAATGAAAAATGGGAGTAAACGTTTTGTATACTTCTCTGAATGTGTATCTCCTAAGTTATTTGATGATTGTGCTGGAATGATAATGGCGTGATTAATTTCTTTAGTGAGACGAGTGGCTCTCTGCTGATACTCATGTTTGTTTTGTATGTCCTGCTTCCTATAAAACTTAACTATGCTTTCAGAACAGTGACTTGGGCACCTGCAGAATATACAGCCTGTTACTTTTGTTGGCACCACATACTTAAAAAAAAAAAAGTGTGAGCCTTGCTTGTTTTTCAGTTATTCATGAGTCAGTAGCATAGTTTTTCTTCTCCTTTGGGCGTGAGTTATTTTGAATTCACATCACTTACACTTTGACCTATGATGCTAATAAATATACACATTTTGGGGAAAGCTAATAAATTCAAATGTGTAACTGGGCAATTCTTATATATATATATCTATATAGTTTAGTTTGTTTTTTCAGACTAAACCTGGTGCTGCTTGTGACAATACCTTTTAAAGTTCATTATACCCCATAACCTTTATGTACAATGCATTGAACAGTCTAGGCTAATGGCACAAAGATTTGAGCGCTGTTGATTTTCATTGTGGATTCACATTTGTATGTAAAACTCACACTGGTTGTTCCTGCCAGTTTTACTGCTTCATGAAAATATGTAGCAGATTATTTTGAAGATACTCTTTTATTTTCAAGTATGAAAAAATCTGGATACCTGTAAGTTTAATTTTTGTGGCTGGGTGAAAGAACAGTGACTGAGTGCAAGTAGAGGAAAGTGCAACAGGCAGGAAGTTGCTGACTTCCTGTAATAAGAGGAAATTTGTGTCCCAGTCAGTGGAAAGGTTTCTTCCAAACATGAGTGGTATATGTTCATTGTGCATAAAACACCTTTAAAGCATTCAGTTGAAAGTTGGTGCCCTGAGAAATAAAACCAAAGGAATAAAAAAACTATAATTTTAGATTGTTGAAGTGTGTTCATTACAGTGAGGACTTGTTGATTTTTTTTCGAAGGTAGCAGCCAGTTAGAATTAAATGAAGACGTTTTATGAATGAGGGTAAATTTCACCTTTTGTTTGTGAATTTACTTCACACTTTTCTGGAGGAACACATCATCATGAAACGCCCTTTGAAATTTTATGTTGATACTTGGTGTATTACTTTAAGTAAGTTTGTTTCAGGCAGTTCTCTTTTCAAACTAAAAATTTGTTCCTATATAGATTTGTGAAAAAAACTGTAAGGCAGTATAAATACTGTACACTTGGTCCCTTTCTCACAAGATTACCTTCTGTAGTCAGTGCCAGTTTTGCCCAGTAGAATTTGATTTTTGGATTTGTGCTGTACTCCCTACTCTTATTTGTTATACTTCCCAAGACTCTTGATTTGCAGACTGCTTGATTTAGGTGCAGGTTGACAGTTGAGGCTCCACTGCAAGTCAGGGAATTGGAAAGAGATTTAAGGGATAGATGGAATGAGATTTGTATGAGGCAAGATGTGCCTGCTGCATTTTCAGCTGATTGCCAGCTGCTCGTGGCCCCTTTCATACTACACATTTTTCAGAAATGTGTATTGACCCAAGCAGCTTGCTGATTGCTTTTGGTTCCCACCTTTGACCACTGAAGTTGATGGCTGATTTGACTCACCTTCAAGATAGAGTGTCAGACTTCAGTGTGGAGAGAGAGAGATGGAAAAGCTACCCAGACTTTTGTCTCTTAAGACTTTTATCTTGAGCCTTAAGTACATTTTTTGGGGTGAAGTGTGGGGAGTTAAGTACCTGAGAAGAAATAAAAATGCACATTGGACAGATAGAAGTTAATGCTAATTCTTAATAACTATAGATGATGATGATGATGATGTCAGACATCTGTTTAGTGCAGTCATGCTGTCTTTACCCACAAATTCAGAATCAATTTTTCACAAGGTTCAGTCCTTACAAAACTGAGTGGAGAGGAGCAAAGGACAGTAGCAGCTGCTGTCACTGGACATGGAGCTCCACTTTGACATTTTGCACAACTGGAATGGATTGAGGTACACATACAGAATGAACAAGTGGCACTGTCAGCTGTTGCAAGTCCTGCTGAGATGCTATGTTACTTTAATAGTGCTCCTGTGTACTCTGAAGTCTCAGTGATTGCAGAAAGTCCTAACTTGTTTTTCATTATGTTAAACATTTTTGTTCTCGTCCTTAGCAATTTTTAAATAAGCTGTCTAAATTCTTGTATATTAGATGAAAAATACGTAGTTCTACCTATAAGTCAATATTCAAGTATTCAAAACTGACATATGCCAGGAATTAGAGTGTTAGAACTGTTGTTGTTTCATTGCTGTTGGGGGAGACTAGATTTTTACGTTAATTTACAGTAATGGTGTATGATCAGTCATGGTTATAATTTCCACTGTGAGTAATTTTATCTGAGAAGAGGGCAAATGTGGGCTGAGTGAACATCATTTTACTACTTGTAACAGCTTACCCAGATTGGGATAAAAATGTTTTGTTAGACTCATGCTATAATTTTTGTATGTTGACTGGAGTGCCTAGTCTTGTAGAGCTGCTGTTAATTATCATTTAGTCCCTAAGCATGTTAGATACCTTCTAATACAGATAGTCAGTCTTTTCCCAGAGTTTTGAATTAGCTTTCAGTAGTACTTGGGGTAATCTTCCATTTTGTGTTATGCTCAAAAGCTTCAAACTCCTACTGTCCTCTTCCACAAGTAAAGGATCGGCCTAGGTCAAGCCATATGAACTTGAGAAAGAACAAGACATAGATTGTGGATGACAAGGACTTGTCATCAAGGATTACAGTGGATTTAAGAGGAAAACCTTCAGTAGGAAGCTTCTTAACAGACATGGAATAGTCTGATAGTCTTGGTTTCCTTTTTTTTTTTTTGGCAACGAGCATTTATCTTAGATCCCTCTCCTGATGCAGTTCTACTTTGCCCTAATGCTTGCAGCCATGGACTTTCCTAAGTATGAAAGAAGCTGACATTCTTTTAAGATTCCACCTTCTGGAAACATGGAATAAAATCAAACCAAACAACACAGAAAGTGTGTCTTGAACTGGCCATTACTCTTTTTTGTTTTGTTGTTTTACAGAGAATGTCTCAGCATTTTGTTTGTCTGATTTTTGTGCATGCCAAGCTCCCCTGCTTCTGTGTTTTCAAGCCGTGAGGAGATCCAGCTGCAACAGAAATAATTGTGGGGTGGTGTTGTGGTTTAACCACAATAGGCAGCTAAGCACCACATAACTGCTCGCTAGAAAAGAAATGTGGGCAAGGAAAAACAAATACACTACCAGTAGAGATACAGCATTAGGTATTGAAGTAGATTGTATTGGCTCACTACATTTGTAGTAGTAGTGAAAGACAGGCTTCTACAAGGGTTTTTACTCACGTTGTCTTCCAGTATTGTGTCATGATATGCAATGATAAAGATGCAAAAAAAGAATAACGTAAAATTGCTGATGAGAGGCTTGATCATTCAAGATGACTGTCTTTACAGTTATTGAAAACTTTGGCAACCAGTGAGATGAGCATTTTAGAAATTGTGCACTGCATGGATTGACTGAGAGGCACGTTGAATCTCATGAGAAAGTGGGGTGAATGAGAATTTTTGATCTATAGGCCGGTTGACTCATATATATATGTCTTATGCAAAACAACAAGAACAACGACAAAGTTTCAGATGAGATCTGAATATATTGGAAGATGAAGAGGAGCTGATGTAGATCTCATTTTGAACCTGAGTGGTAAAAATGGTGACAAAGATGTATTTGATACTGAGAGGAAAAAGTGGACAAGGATTTCTCATTTGTCTCAAACATTCAATTAACTTTAGAAAAAAATGTGTCTGTAGCAGTACATTACATTAAGCTGACACTCTTTTTGATGTGCTCAGTATACCATCTACACTTTTTCATCTAAAAAAAAAATACTCAAGTTGCCAGCAAGTCTCCAAATTGCTAATATGGTATTTCAGCTAATGTTTCTTACTCACCCTGACCAGACAACTCTCAAAATTATTATTCAGGTTAACTTCAGAGTAAGTGAAGGTTGGGTAGCAGTTTCATTTTTTCAATGTGAAAGAATTTATCTTTCAAAGTCCTGAGTTACATTTTGCAATGATTTCATCATTGCTATGTATCCTGAACTGACAGCAATAAATTAACTGACATTTCACTTGAGACTAATTCCTGTCTACAGTTAAGAATTTTGCTTGGTGAATTGTTATGGCCATGCCAATTTTATTCTTGTTCATTTTGCTTAGTTTTGAAGGAACTGAAACAAGTGTCCATTCCATAATTTTGTTTTAGTAGCTAGTAATGGGTTTTTCGTGATTCATTGCTATGTCTGTTTATAGCAGCCACTGGATACTGTGACTTCCCATGTAGTCCCTCTTGATACAGTAACCTCTTGCCTGTAACTTGAGATACATTTCTGTAGTTTCACTAACTTAACAGAATGTTTCAAAGTAGTTTTACTTTCATGTGACATTCGCCTTTTTCAGAAGCCGAGGCCTCAGAAGCTGTCAATTCCTCTCAAAGTCTGTGCCACCGTTGTGATACAGTGACTTGAAGTCACAGGTAAAAGATGACAGTGAAATGAAAATGAAATGCAAGCAGACTTTCTAATTGCATGTACAGGTAAACAAATGAAGAAAATCTCAGTGGTATCTGTCGTCTTGCGTAAGTGAGGGAAGGGTTCTTTTCCACGCTGGACATCTGCTATCATATCTTCCTCCCTGAGCTCTAGCTGTGCCATCCATCTCCTTCAGTGTTTCTGAAGTGGACTGTCTTAGAGCAAAAGCTCAAAGTTCAACACCCTGCTGTAACCTCTGTTGCCTATGGCAGCTGGTCACAGATCATCTGACTACCCCGAACCCTGCTAGGCATTGCTGCATCCATGGACATGTATAAATTACAACAGTTCTTGAAAAAAGTATTTTATTAATACTATGATAAAGAAAAAAAACTAAACAAATAAACCCACAAACTCCCCATGTCCTAAGCTGACCTGGCCTCTTGAGGAGAATTGCTTTGTGACCTCCCAAATTGAAAAGGTCAAATACTGAGTTGAGTAGCTGCCCCTTGTTAGTGATGCAGCTGCATCTTTATGGTGGAATGGCTCTAGGTCTAGAGGGAATGACAATGATGAATTGACATTAAAGCTGACTTTTTGTTTCCCTCTGCCCATTTAAACCTTAATTTGAAATGCCTTTCTGCAGAAATAGGATGAGTTGTTGGTAACCACGAGAGGCTCCTCAGTGTCTGCCCCATTGTACGCATTGTGATCCTACCAAGTGGCATTTGGCAGGAGATCTAAAAGGAAATGTGTGTCACCAAGTATAAGCAAATAAACCCCAATACCGTACTGGGTGGGAATAGATACATCTGAATTTAGTCCCAGTCTACTGACTATGCACAATGGAAGTCTTAGACTCAACATGGCTTAGATCAATCACCTTCATTTTTTTCAGTTGGATGTCCCGATCGTGTTCTGCCCAAAACAGAATTATCTCTTCGCTTGGATTTTTTCATTATACACCTGATTGTCACACATTTTAATGTTCAGTAAGGCTGGTATAAGGCCAATTGGTAATGTATTACTGACTAAGAAAAACTTTTTTCATTCATTAATTGAAATAGTCATACGTTTTGTTATGCATCTTTGACTGTTCAGCTGTGGTGGATCTTATGTCAGTCAGTCTGTCTTGGTTATGACAGTTCAGGAAATGTGTTTCAAGTACCTCCTGTTCTCTTAATTCTCTAGAGAACTAAAATAAAAAATGAAGTTGTTTATTTTTTCATTTACATCTCTTTCATAAAGCCATACTAGGTGGTGCTGGGAGATTTTCAATATTTAGTCAGTGTAAGAGGTTCTGTGCATACTTATAAGCATTTTAGAATTCTATATCAGATATGTAAGCCTTATCTATATGCATACTATTATAAGCAAATTATCTCTTTGCTTTCAATGAATCTTGATCTTAAGAAGGTGTCTGGAGTATTCAGGCCAGAAAACTGCTGCTATTCCTAGAACAGCATTGAAATGAACGTACATGGGAAGAAAATCCAAGAATGACTGTTCTGTTCACCACATGGGCTTTCTTTCCCTACACTGGTACTGCTGGTCATCAGGAATTTCCTACAGTCCTATAGTTGGACTGTGTTTATTATCAGGGAAAGGCTCTTCACCCAGAGGGTGGTTGAGCACTGGAATGGGCTCCCCAGGGAAGTGGTCTCAGCACCAGCCTGACAGAGTTCAAGAAGTGTTTGGACAACACTCTCAGGCACATGGTGTGATTCTTGGCATGTCCTGTGCAGGGCCGGGAGTTGGACTCAGGGATCCATGTTGGGTCCATTCCAACTCAGCTTATTCTGTTGTTCTGTGACTCTAAACTAAAGTCTGCTTGTTGGGCATTGCTAACCTCAGTGACTGATTTGTGGATAAAGACAATGTTATGGCAGCTGGTTCTGCATTACAGCTAATTAAATGGTTCATTCTTAGATTTGGACCATGACAGCACAACAAAGTTTTGAAATTCAAAGAAGTAAAAGTAAATTAGACCTGCATTTATTAAGAACTTTGTATCTTAGTTTTACTTCTACATCTTACTCACTTGATCAGGATTACAGTCAGTGAATTGGGAATTTTTATTCAAGGAATCTCTAGTTCAGCATGTGGAATGAAGGAGGATGAATGAATTACTAGGGCCTTGAGTGGTTACCAACTAATAATTAAACACATGGCTATCTCAGTATTCCTTGAGTGATGTAAGCTTCACATCATCTTGTCATGTGACTAGTAGATAAAGATGCAGCAGTTTGGTTTTTTTTTAAGATCTTGTGAAATTTTTATTCAGAGTGTAACTCTTGGTCCTGAAGATAATCCCTCATAATAAAAAATGTTTACTTCACATTACGTTTTCTAAGTTGCTGTATTTTGCATTAGTAAAAGTACAGAAGATTGGTAAATGCAAGATATAAAAATTACATGGGCATTATTCCTGCTGTTTATCATTGACTTGGCTTTGTGTTTAGATTTTGGATTTTAACTGATTTCATTAGATAAGCTATTTTCTTTTTATAGTAAGTATTGTTTGCATTGTGTGTGTAAATTTAAGTTTAAAAAGTGTAAATTTAAGGCATTCATCTTGAATGCCATCACATGGTGTGTACAGGACAACCTCATGATCAGACCCAGTCAGCATGGGTTTATGAGAGGCAAGTCCTGTTCGACCAAATTGCTCTCTCTTTATGACAAGGTGACCTGTTTAGTGGGTGGGGGAAAGGCTGTGGGTGTTGCCGACGTAGACTTCAGTAAGGTCTTTGCTATTGTTTTCCATAGCATTCTCCTGGAGAAAATGGCTGTTTGTGGCTTGGATAGGCATATGCTTCACTGGGTAAAAATGGGCTGTCTGGCCAGACCCAGAGAGTGGTGGTGAATGGAGTTACATCCAGCTGGTGACAGATCACAGTGGTGTCCCCAGAGCTTAGTACTGGGACAAGCAAGCCCTGTTTAATACCTTTATCAAGGGTGTGGATGAGGGGATGGAGTACACCCTCAGTAAATTTGCAGCTGACACCATGTTGGGCAGACATGTTGATCTGTTGGAGGGTAGGAAGCCTCTACAGAAGGATCTGGACAGGTTGGATCGATGGGCTGATGTCTAATGGCCTGAGGTTCAACAAGGGCAAGTGCCAGGTCCTGCACTGGGGTCACATCAACCCCAGGCAGTGCCACAGGCTGGGGCAGAGTGCCTGGAAAGCTGCCCAGCAGAAAAGGACCTGGGGGTGCTGGTTGCCAGCAGCTGAACACAAGCCAGGAGTCTGCCCAGGTGGCCAAACAGGCCAATGGCAACCTGACCTGTATCAGGAGTAGTGTGGCCAGCAGGATGAGGGCAGTGATTGTCCTCTTGTGCTGGGCAGTGGAGAGGCCACGCCTCGAATCCTGTGTTCAAGAAGCACATTGAGGTCTGGAGTAAGTCCAGAGAAGGATATTGAAGCTGGTGAAGGGTCTGGAGTGCATGAGGAGTGGCTGAGGGAGCTGGGGGTGTTTAGGCTCGAGAAAAGGAGGTGCAGGGGAAATTTATTGCTTTCTACAACTACCTGATAGGAGGTTGTGTGCAGGTGGGGGTTAGTCTCTTCTCCAGGTAACAAGTGACAGGATGAGATGCCCTCAAGATGTGCTGGAGAAGGTTTAGATTGGATATTAGGAAAAATTTCTTTCACCAGAAGATTTGTCAAACACTGAAATAGGCTGCCCAGGCAAATGGTTGGGTCACCATCCCTGGAGGTATTTAAAAGATGTGTGGATATGGCATTTGGGGACAAGGTAGGCTTGGCAGTGTTAATGGTTGGATTTGATGATCTTAAAGGTCTTTTCCAACCTGAATAACTCTTATTCTGTTAAAATGAAATGGATGTTTGTAATGACAAGGTAGCCTGGATAGGTAGCCTGTGCCTTCTTTTTCTGGCTAGTATATGATGTCATGAAATTATTTTACTATAAAGTATTGTGTAACATGCTGTACATTACTGAAAACAGCTTTACTGGTGGTATAGAAAATTACTTTAGTGAATTATTTTTAAAACCTTTTTCACTTCTTCACAGCATATATTATCTTTTGTCATTTTAGAGGTATTCTGTTGTCTTGCTCTGCTGTTCTGAAGGCATTTGTCTCTGTTACCAAAATTAATTGATCTGACAGGGGTCAGGGGAAATATCTGTTAGTTGCCTGCATGGTTTTGCTCCATGCCAAGCAATACTCTTGTTATCATTATGAATTCTTACATAAAATGGATAATAAAGTGCTGGTATGGCTAAGAGAAGTAATTCATTACTTTCCAGATGCCTACTAAGCACTTAGTTCCTGAAGTCAAATATCGGGGTCCTGAGCTTCTGGATGCTTAAGATTTGTTCCAGGAAGACAAAATTGATTTGTACTTGTAGGTCCTGAGTGACTTCACTGTTGATGTCAGTGATGGAAAGACCTGCAGCTAAACAAACTTGAACTGACCAATGTAGTTATAATCAAGATAAATTTACTGGAGGTGAGAGGTGGGAAGAAGAGATTGTGCAGCAATTGGTTAAATGAAACTATTGTCTGTCCAGTGTTTCTGGCTCTGATTCTAGTCATTAACTTAATTTCCGCTGTTATTCTTTTGTGGGGGTTATGACGTCTGCAGTATGTAAAAATTAGTTTCCTTTGTATGGGTTAAAATTTTACTTCAAATAAATTCAGGTCTAAAATTATAAAGTAAACATTGATGAATCTGATTTTTAATGACTAACAGCAGAAATCTTGTAAATATGCTATAAAATTACGCTGGAACATACGTTGAGAGGGACTTAGTGAATGTAGACTTTAAAAAAGGAATGGAAAGACTTATGTAAGATCTGGTGGTCATACTCAGAATCAGGAGTTCAGGAAGGATAAGTAAGAATAACTTCTGAACACTGAACATGGGATTTTAAATCACCTTTATTTAAATTTAAAGCATAAAATAATGTGTCCTAAGACTGTTAGTCTTTAAATGGGGTGAATTTTTGATTCTAATCTGTATCAGTGAAGTGTTTTATCTTGAAGTCTTGTGGGTAGCGCTCCAATTTCCATGTGACTAATAAAATACAGATACTTTGGAGTTTAGTCAGTGAACAAGTATGAATTATTGTTCAGATTTGGATAGTGAAAGAAAAGAAAACATGGGTTAAAACCTGGTTAAAAATTTGAGAGTATCTATTATTAAGAAGTATTGATACTGGAATTTAGGCAAGAGAAGGAAAAAGAAGATTAGTCAGGAAAACCAGTCCTGTGGTTGCTTATGGGCCTGGGTCATATACATTTGCCTTGCTAATGTTTTTTTAGTGTGATTAAAAACTTCCAGAGCTCATGACATCAAAAAATTCATTGTGTGGAAAAGACTAAAACATTCCTTATTGTTGGCTTCGGTGTTATGTTTGGCTTTGAAGAAACTGACTTGTTTTACAGTTTCAGTTAAAGATCAACGCAATCATTTGAGCCTTGACTTTCTCTTCCAGGAGTCTGACAGAGCTGGCGGCATTTTCGTCTGTCAGGCTTTTGTTGTTTAAGATCAATTCTTTGACTCACTGACACTGTAATGAGGAGTAAACAAGCCCTATTTCTTTGCGACAATTTGTAGTATGTTTTTAGTGGGTTCTGAATTTAGCAATGCTAGTTTAACAGTTGTTAAATCATGTAGCTGTAGTAAACTTCTTTACTAGTGGTAGTAATTGAATTGACAAAATTAGTCTCACAGCCGCCTGTGGAGGGTTTGCCTTTGGTCCTGATAGTGTCAGCTTTGGCCCTCCACTGCTACCTGTCTACTTGCTTCAGAATACCATCTTCCCAGTTCTCTTGCATTAACCACAAGTTTGCGGTAACAGGATTTCAAGTGTCCTTGGCCTTTTGTCCCAGTGATAAATGTGTTGGGTATTTGCAGGACCACGTGTGCTTCTGATCAACTACATAAATTAATGTTCTAATATATGGAGCTTAAAAATATGTCTGTCTGAGAATAGGTACTCAATTGTACAAGTACAGTTTAGAGGATATGGTGCTGCTGAGAAGCAAAGGTTTAAATTTCATGTAATTTCTCTGATTAGAGAATGTAACAGTGATGTCCCTTAAAACCAAGTTAAGAGTCAACGTTTACAAGTACTGCTCCTTTCTAGCAGGTATCTGAATAGATATCTGAAGCCTTCGGGATATCTGGTGTTGAAAAGAAGACAGGACTTTGGGTCTTGCAGAACCTTCAATAAAAATAAATCTAAAAAGAGAAAACTATGTAATTCAAGATTGCATTGATTTTAATTTTTATTATGTGTTCTAACCAAAGAAATGTTATTTCATTTACTTCTCGGTGGTTGGTTGCTGTCTATTCACCATGCAACTTATTCTTCATTGATGACATTTTCAGCAGACCTGAAAGTTATGAGAATTAGGTAGCAAGAGTTAAAGGAAGCTTATGTTGGCATAATTATTTAAGGAAATTTGACTCTCGTATTCCAAATTCCATCTGGGATGAGCTAAAGCATTCTTTCCATGATTTTTCAGGACTTTTATACAGTCATTAATTAATGTTAAAATCTATCACCAACAAGTGAAATTGTGTATTCAGAATATAGAACAGGTTACCTGCTTATTTATCTGGAAAATAATAAAGTTACCCTTCACTGGGATTTAGTTGTAAAGTTTTAGATAAGGAAGTAATCTCTTTGGGGTGAGAAAAAGAAAAACCTTCTTCCGGGTGTCCCAATGTTATATATTGAAGTCGGTCTGAAGTAATTTAACCATGTCTGTTCCTTGATTTGAGGTTCTGTTAAGAATTCCATGCAGACATAAGTTTTTCAGTCATTGAACAAATCAATTGAAAAAGTCAAGAAGGGAAAAAAATCTCAGTTTGAAAACACTAAGTCAAGGAAACTCTTGCATGAGGGAATGTTGCCATTGCCAACACTTCATATTTTTTTTGTCTGCTCCCTCAGTCGCTAGGGCAATTCCATTGGTCATGGGAGACCAGGTTCCGTGAAGTCCTTTTTCACCAAAGAATTATCCTGTACCTGTTACTTCTAGATTGCTGCTGGACAATGTGGTATGACACGCTTATAGTCTCTTGTCTAATAAAGTTTCCCATTGTAGAATTTAGAAATTCACCAGGGCTAAAAATGGAATTCAGGGGATCTAACAATGGGTGAATATTGTAATTGGGGGAGAGAAGATTAATTTTCAGCATTTCCCTGACAGTGTGCATTTTTATCTGAACTGAGGCAGAGATAAGAGAGTGCAAATAGCTGCTCTCAATCAGAGAAGGGATTGGCTTCTCTGCTTTTTGTGAGTCCTCAAACCAAGTGCGCCTTAGTACAAAGAGGGTACGACTTACTTTCCTTTTGTAGAGTAATGATAAGGTTTGTTTTGATTGCAAACTGCTTTTATGGATTGAATAAGAGGTACGATCATTGCCAAATTGATCAAACTGGAGACTAACAAACAGTGCAGCTCATGTAGTTAATTTTCTGTTCTACTGTTAGTTGTAACTATAGGAGAGCGTAACTATGTGTTGAGTTGAATTAACTTTAAAATGCATTGGTACAAGTATATTTTATTAATCATCAGTTGCAATAGATAGTGAAGGTTCTATAAGGAAAATAATGAGGGTCCTGAATTGCAGGTGGCACAATAAGAAACTTTTAATTTGGTTGGAAATTTTTATTTTGTTGTTTTCAGGTCATATTGGAGCCTGAATTATCTAATCTATAATGCCTAAAGAAGAAAGAATTTCTTCCCCTGTAGAAATTAGATAAATAATTGCTATTGGAAGCATTTTATCCAATTCCAATCTAACATTTGGAGCCCTCTTCTTTTATATTATAAGAACTTAAACTCTGTATTTCATTCCATTAATGAAGTCCTAAACTTGGCTTAAATGTTTCCAACAAACAGAAAATAAGTGAGCGCAGTATTGTTAACATCCTGCAAAATATTAATTTGTCTTAATGAGAGATTTACTTTTAGTTAAAGGAATGTAAACAGTGAATCTGTTCAAAATATATCAACAGTCTCTACATAAAACAAAACTGATTTTTTTGGATATTCAGATTTAATTTGAATATGTCATTTAATGCAAAATGACCTTGTTAAGTCAGTAGTTAATGTTTTCATAATAACATTAATTCTGTGTCTTTTCAGGTACTTTATATAGAATAGTATACTGCTATGTAATTTATAACCTGTAGGATTCCCACTAATATCCATTATCTTGTAAATACTGTGCAATTTTCACAATTATATTTTCCGATGTTCTTTGTGTTTATATTGTCTAAAAAAAAACAGGAAAAAAGAAAAGGCAAGGGATTTTATTTTTCCTACTTACCACCAGTTCAGGCAACTTGTCTTCTTAGGCAATATTACCACTGATTTAAATGTTGACATTTAAGTTTGTTGGTTGAATCTTTCCTTCTCTTTATGATTTCATAGTATGCTGACAAAATTACAGCATTTTTAACAATTAATCCATTTTTTCCGGGTAAAACTGGCATTCATCAGCCTTTTAATTAATCTGAATATTTTAGAGGACATAGCAATGTCTGACATTTGCTTTTGTGTTTTGCAGACCAGGTATTCCTACCCTTTCATATTTCAAAGTGAAGCCCTGATTTTTATTTCATTAAGAGCCTCTTACACTATAAATCTAATCTGTTTTGGGATTTGAGTTAAAAAACTGCTCCTGATCTCATCTTAGTGGATAAACCAACTACTTTATAGAGTGTTTGCTAACAGAGGTAGCTATTTTATTGATGAATATGGAAAAAGCGTATAGTCCAGTGCTTTGTTCCATTCCTCTAATTTATGACACCAGTAATAATAGATGATGAATGAGATATCCAAAACATTAATAAATTATCTGAAGATGTGTACTAAATCAAAGAGGAGGAGACTAAGAAATAATCTCATATAATGCCTCCAAGAAAAGTAAGCTAATTCCAGAGTCATTTATTCAGCAATATGCAAAAACCTTGAGAAATTTGTTGAAATTGAACTGCTATAGTTAGTATGAGATTAATATAACTCAGCATTTCAAATGCACTATTATAGACATTTGGATCACCAGTTTCAGGTGGCGTAAAACTTACAGACTAAAATCACTCTTAAATGTTTAAGTTAAAATTTTGAGTTTAAGCATGTTTAAAATAAAACCCAGCAATTTTGCCCTACATTGATGATACTTACATCCTCTTCCCTAAATTCATCTATCCACTAACAGGATTGAAATTTGCAGCAGTTTTCTGCTGTGGTTTGCATTCGGTAACTTGATGATTCTGTGTAAAATAGTTACTTGTTCTAAGAGAAACTGCGCAGCCTTTCATTTTTCTTAGGAGTGAAGTTTCTTTGTTTTGTTCATTTGGGTGCCACAAGCCATAGTTCTAATAATGACACTGGGAGTGTCCAAAGGAGTCTTCATGTCAGAAGAGGTATTTGGCCATTTATGCAGTATTCTTGTACCACTTTGTTATAGACAGGCAACATCCTGTGTAAGTAGTGGGCTGGTTTTATGCAAGCAAACTAATGCCATTTTTATTAATCTTATTTCTTAATGTTAGCAAGTCCATTGAAATTCAGTCACCTTGATAAAATAGAGTGACATTTAGGGAGTGCAGGTGTTGGTAGAAATAAAACATCTTGGAGGTGGTATAAATTTTTCTGTTTCACTAAGGGACACTTGGAGTTTTTATGAATGTGATTTTTATCACATATAGATAACCTGAACTTTGTCAGCAAAATGATCAATACTATCTTTTGTCCTCCCTCTGTTCCCATTTTTTGATACTTTTCCTTCCATGCCTTGCACCTTTGCTGGAGTTCATATGGCTGTACAGAACTGATCCAGCTGATTGATAATACATTTTTTCTTTGTTGGGGTTATACAGTGAGTTGCAAAGTAGTTAAATGTTTTCGGTATGAAGTTAACTAAACATTTTAAAGACTATGCTTTCTACACCAAGGACAGCGGAAGACCCTTATCCCTGATGATTTTTGATCCTGTCTGATCAAATCTGACCACCTGTGGATACAGCTAACTAAACTTACCTACCTAGTTGTATTAGATGTGCCCATTTCCGTGTTTATTTCTCCTGTGTGAAATAGTGCCAGAGGACACATTACTGTGCAACTGGAGCAGTATAATAAGTGGTTTTCTATATTTCATGGATTCAGCTTCATTTTTTGTAGCTAAGATTATGCATAGACTGTTGCATACTATGCTACTCATACTGAACTTCTGGATTTTTTTCACTCAGTTGTCCCTGTCATGATCCTTTTAATAGTCTCAGTGGTCCAAACTGGCCATAGTGTCTGAATGGTGGCTTACTATCTCTGAACTCATAATGTTTGTCTTAGAGTGGGACATTTTTTAGGTACGCTATTTTCTCATTTCCCAGAATGTGTTGTTGGTCTTCTTTCTACACATAGCCTTAATTTGACCTTTAACTGTGGAATTTATTATAGTTGCAGTTCTTCTCATAAAGGTTGTCATCGGAAAGTATCACCAGTTGCTTTCTGCTTTTTGTTTCCTCTCAGTTTTTGGTAAATACGAGTACTGTTAATCATATGCTACTTCTAATCATCAATCTTCAAGATGAGCAATTAACGTACTTTTTAACAATAGTGAGTAGTAAACAGTATTTTCTTTTGTTTCTACTTCAGTCTAGGTTCAGGCATCTTGTGAAAAGGTTTATATAAATTCTAACTTAAATGAATCATAGAATCATAGAATATCCTAAGTTGGAAGGGATCCGCGGGGATCATCGAGTCCAACTCCCAGCCCTGCACAGGACAGGCCCAGGAGTCACACCATGTGCCTAAGAGCATTATTCAAATGCTTCTTGACCTCTGTCAGGCTGGTGCTGTGACCACTTCCCTGGGGAGCCCATTCCAGTGCCCAGCCACACTCTGGGTGAAGAACCTTCTTTCAAATATCCAACCTAAACCTCCCCTGACACAATTTTAGGCTGTTCCCTTGGGTCCTGGCACTGGTCACCACAGAGAAAAAAAAGATCAGTGCCTACTTCTCCATTTCACCTCTCGAGGAAGTTGTAACTGCAATGAGGTCTCCCCTCAGTCTCCTCCAGGCTGAACAGACCAAGTGACCTCAGCCGTTCTTTGTATGTCTTCTTCTCTAGACCCTGCATCATCCTTGTGGCCCTCCTGTGTGCACTCTCTAATAGCTTTATATCTTTCTTACATTGTGGTGCCCAAAACTGCATGCAATATTCAAGGTGAGGCCGCCCCAGTGCAGAGCAGAGCGGGACAATCCTCTCCCTTGCCCGGCTGGTGATGCTGTTCCTGATGCACCCCAGGACACAGTTGACCCTCCTGCCTGCCAGGGCACTGCTGATTTGTATTCAATGCACCACTGACCAGGACCCCCAGTCCTTTTTCCACAGGGCTGCTGTCCAGCCTCTCATTCCCCAGTCTGACCATTCATCCAGGGTTGCCCTGTCCCAGCTGTAGAATCCAGCATTTGCCCTTGAAAATTTTCATACATACAATTGCTAGGTGATTGCCTAGCCCTTTAATTTGCCAAGATCATTCTGCAAGGCCTCTCTGCCATTAAAGGAGTCAACGACTCCTCGCAGTTTAGTTTTGTCAGCAAACTTAGTATACCTCTGAGTCCTACATCCAAGTAATTTATGAAGACACTGAAGAGCACTGGCCTGAAATGGAGCCCTGCAGAACCCCACTAGTGACTGATTGGCAGCTTGATGTAACACCATTTATTGTGATGTAAATGAATGTGCCATATTTACGAGTCAGAGTAGGACTTCTTTGGCTCAGTCAACCCATATGTAATGCAGTCGTTAAATTGTACTTGTTTTTCTTCATAGCTGACATGACCAGGTTTGTAATTTTTAACAGTCAAGTTTAAAGAGAAGTGGGGATATCAAACATTTTTAGAAATGAGGAATGATATCTGTTTTCTAAGTTTATTAGATATTTACATGTAAAATATATATGTAGATTCTATTGGCATGTTTGTCTTGTATTTCCCACTATTTTCACATTTAAGTGTAGGATCTTTACTTCACCTTTCCATATATGGGAATATATGGAAAGACCTTTCCAAATAAGGTCTGCCTTGGCCACAAAAGTATAAACTTTACAGTCAGTCTTCAAGGTGGTTAACTCATGGCACTGAATTGTAGAAAAGAGATCAGGTTCTTTCTGCATTGATATCTGTGGTGTTCAATGGGGTTAGTGATTAGAGTGGAATGTATTTCCTCTTTCTGCAGACCTGCAGACTTTCTCGTTATGTTCAGGATTAAATGAAGGTCTGTTGAAGACCAAGAAGTTGTTTCCCAATAAGGGAAAGATTGAAGAGAACTTATTTGCTTTATCAGTATTTGTCATATTGCCAGACCTTAGTTTAAGGAAAATAGCTATTGAGCAAGCAAAAGAATCCCATCATATATGCACTACCTTTCTCATTATGTTCATTGTGAAATCAAGACTTTTTAAAAATGAGTGGTGTCCGTTAAAGAGTGTTTTAGGGATTAAGGTGCTTATTCATGGTTGTGGGAATGTAACTTGGAGTTTATTCTGTCCCTGGTCCATTACAGGAACCTGAGTAAGCATTGTATATCTACATGAGTGTGCTGATGTCTCTTTTGGTTGTGGAGAATGTCTCAATCTCATAGTGGATAAATCTCACTTGGAATTAATTGGAGCTACCAGACAAAAAGAAAATAGTTGCAGAACTTGAAGTGTATGAAGCTCACCTGGATAAAAGCTGAATAGCCTCTGCACGTCATTCAGTTATTTATAAAAAAATAGATGTTTTAATTTCTGCATTTTGCAGAAATTAAAATACCTATAATGGTATTAAAATGTGCTGAGAAAGGGATGCAGCAGCTCTTGCTTTACCAAAATTGGTGCATGATCCTTTAGTACAACAGCAATTAAGGCCTAAATTGGGAGAGTCCTTGTATAGAACAAGACGTGATCTGATCTTTTTGAGAGTAGTATACAATATCCACCCTTTTATATGAATAGACTTAAAGAAGAACAACATTAATTGTGGAAGATAATGATTGCACATTGTATAATCTTAGCAAATAGTCAATTCTTCGCATGAAAATGTGTACAATTTGTAATTTTGTATTTTATGCTTCAATAAATAGGGTATCCAAAATAAAAATTGAATTGCAAAGAATAAATTTTCAGCCATGTAAAAAAAAAAAAAAAATTAACCAATTCAGTTAATATTTTTAGTGATGACAACAGAGAAACCCTTTGGCCTTAAGCATATTACTTGAAAAATAAGGATCTTAAATGTAGTGTTGTCCTCGGTCATATATATGTGACTTCTGAGGGCTTATTGAAATCCAGGACTGTGTGATTAAGGTTCTTTGACAAAGAGAAACAAACTTTCAATTAGCAAAATGTGAATATTAAATAAATGCAAACTACTTGTTTCCCTAGTCCATTTAAGTATAAATTATGTTTCATCATTTCTATTAACTCGACAGTGCATTGTTTAAATAAATTTTAAACACAATAGAAGAGTGTCTGTAATTGGAAAATTAAATTTTGCTACGAAAGTTAAGGTCACTTAGTTTGGAGTACTGTTAGGTTAACATAGTACTGAGAAGTTCCCATTGAATACTACAAATCAATACAATGAAGAGTTAATTGTGAAAACTGATATAAGTTTTATTTTCTTATAAATCAAGAGGTTGGTAAAATGTACACTTACTGTTGATCATTAGAATACAAAACTATCTGTTAAAATCAATTAACATGCATATCTGATAACTGATTGTATAAATATGAAAGTCAAATAATTGTAATCGTTAACCATGGCTTCAGGTCATATGAGTTGTCAGCTCAAAAAAACTAGAGGAGAAAGAGGTTGATTTGCATATATTTAATGTCGCATGCTGTACATGTGGGAATTTGAGATAAACCTTTGCTGGTAATCTGCTTGTTTTTATCTAAAATCGACTAGGAAACGTGGGTCGTAACAGTCAAATGAGCTATGTCTTGCATTGATAGGAGCTGATTCAGTAGTCTGGGATTTAATGTTTTGCTATGTTTGGATATTTTAAAATTGATTTTTACCTTGGAGACAGTTGGAAGAAGCTGGTTAAAATGTTATTCAGAAATACTCAAAGTTTTTGCCAAGAACGTACTCAAAATTATCCTATAACATTGTGGGACCCAGTTACTTCTACAGTTTTTCATTAGACTTATCAGCATGTATAGCAAACACTTTCTTACTTTCTATGATTAAAAAAATTAGATACATTAAAAATTTTTATGAAGTACTGTACTGCGTCACAAAAGTATCTTTCTGTGTGAAGAGGACCAAACAGTTAATCTTTAATTTTTGTACTAAATAGAGGGAGAGGATTGTGGCAGAATAATGAATCTTCTGGTCTTGAAAGATTTATGCATTATTTAAGTTCCCAAATATAGTAATTGATTGCAGGTTTCTTTTATTTATTTTTTCTTTGATAATGCAAAATATTTTGTGCAACTTACAACAGTTCCAAGAATCTTTGAGAAGTGGGTCAGAATATAATGGTCAGTGCTTTACATTGACTATAATTTGGTTAAGCAGGTCTGTCCAGCCTTTCTCCCTGTGTTTACTCCTACGTATTAAAAAAAAATTCCTAAGTTTTGATATTGCATGGTAATCTCTTTCTAAAATTTCCCTGTTGCCTATATTCATGAGTTCCCATAGGAAGGAAGCAGCAGTATATGGTTTCTTTTGGTCTGATTTGTACCTTCAAACTAAGAAACTTTCTGGTGATGGCAATATCAAAAGGTAGAGAATGGAAGAGCTTGTTGCTCAGTCCTTTTACTGTGAGCTGTATTTATAATTTTGCCGTTTTAAATATTTGAAATTTTTTCTTAGGTATGGGGTACAATCCAGTTCCTTAAATTATCACTCAAATTAACTTGAGTGGCAGCAAGGGAGCCTCCCTGTTGTAGCACAGCTTCTCAGATTGGGCAGTGTAGAGAATGCACACGTTTACTTGTTTTTTGGGGTTCTTCTCTGTGAAGTACACCTGACCGTCAGTACCTTCTGCTTTAGTCTTCTGTTGAAAAGTTTTTCCTCATTATCTGTTGTGTAAGGTACCTATACAATGTTTGAGGGCTTGGGGGAAAGGACCAACTGTCAGAAGAGAGGAAGGGAATCGAATTCAGTTTCTGTCTTTGTCTCTTGTGTAGGGTGGAATTTGCATATGATTGCAAGTGGGAGAAAGGTGGCAGTATCCCAGGTCGTTGGCTAGTTCGTGTCCTTCGTTAAATGATTTACATGTCTTACTAGGGCAGGGAATTATGACCCCCCAGCTTAGACAGAAGTAGTTGTCTGAGGAGGTGAGTTCTGTAACTGTAGACTGGAAGCCCCAATTAAACATGAAAGTAATTAAAAAATAAGTAAATTTAAAAAGGAAGAAAAAAATTTGGGTTTAAGACGTCAGTAACTGTAATTATAGTTTTAGCTCTACTGTAACTCATTGGTGAAAAATCACTTTGCTACCAGAGGCTCCAAAGCTGCAGATGAATGCTCTATGACTAAATGGTTCTTCCTATAGAAGGTCTGATTCCAGAACCTCCAGAGCCATTGTAGGTCCCAGTAATCCTCCAAATCTTTTAATGCGTGAAAGTATAGGCTGCTTTTACAAAGACCCATTGCTTTTAAAAAGAAGTATTTGGTATATATATGATTTGTTTTGGAGGTGGATGGGATTCAGAGATGTGGTGTGGGAATGAATTGTCATTTTCAAACAGAAATCTGTATGCTAAATGAGAATACCTTAATAAAAAAACCAGTCTCATTTGTCCCACTTCAGAAAAATGTACTGTGAGAAGAAAGTGCTTCATGTTCCTTAAAATATAGAAGTTTTTGTAGTGTTGTGTCTTGGGGCTTGCAGTGTTATTAGCTCAAAGGGGAGGTATGCTTTTTCATGATGACTATATTTAGCCAGGAGGAATAGTCCTTTTTAAAGCAAATTGAAATGAGTGTATGAGAGCGTGAAATTATCAGCAGCACTGGTGCACATTTACATTACTTCTACATACTCTTTTGAATGACCACACAACAGAACAAGTACTTCATTTCCACTGTGTTGATTTTTCCTGACAAAACATGGCAGTCTATCCAAAGGAGGGTGTTTAGCCAAGATAAATATAAAATTTATGATTAAGCAAAGTGTTTTCTTATTATAATCCCTAAAGAGAATTTGAGACTTGTTAAATATAATGTGCCCAGGTAGTTTTAGGAGTAAATTATCCTTTATGCTTTAAAATGCTGAAATACAGCAGCACCATCAGCAATTTGAGATATTACTTGCAGAAACAACACTGCACACTGACTCCCTTTGAAACAAGTAGCAAAAAACCATGCATGTATACAATATATAACCTCAGGTTTGATGTATACCTTCTATTTTACAGTCCAGTAGAGAGCTAAAGAATCCATGTCAGTAGCATGGTTTGTAAAACTGTCTTGCTCTTTCCTGTATGAAATGTATGTTATGGAAGAAAGCAAATAAACCTTTTTGACTGAACGGATAAAAGTTGGTAACATGATTGTACTTGTGGCACATTTCTTCAACTGCTATATTTACAGAATACCACTTTGAAGAAAGCTATGGTGACTGTCAATATTATTCATTAAAATAAATGGAGACTGAAAATTGACTTTTCAGTCAAGAGAAAGGAGAAGAGTGGATTTTGACCTTTGTGGTACTCGTGTTGCTTTGGAGTGCAATATTCTAATTAAATTGTGAACATACTTAGATAGTGGATATTAAATGATCTCACTGTATTCTTTCAAGGACTATGAACTTCCAAAATCAAGGATAGCATTAGATGTCAGCCAAGTATTTTGTCCTTCTCATGGTTTGTCTTTACATCTGAATTAGTGCCAGTTTGCACAGATTGTGTGTCAGCTTAAATACAAGAAACAGGCCTCAGTCTGCTTGAACTCGTTCCACCAAAGACTTCTAAAAACTTTCGGCAGTCTGCAAACTGTAATGGTTGTTTCACATTAAGTTGCTTTGTAGAATTATAAAACAGCTTTTCTTGTGCTTTCAAATAAAATGTTGTCATCTGCTAATGAACGAGATACCATCTGTAATAATTAAGGTTATTCTACTTGTTTTTCCCCTGCAGCAAAACTTCTGAAGGTTTGCAGAAGACAATAAGAGAACCACCAAGAAGGCTATTGCAGTGTTGTAAGTACTGCACCCGGGAAGAAAAAAAGAAATGTGTGAATTAAGAATGTTGTAAAGAGATTTTCATTTTTGGGGGTAAAAATGAGCTACATGAAGGGATTACATGTAAAATACAGAGCAGGATGTATTGTAGCAATCGTGTTAATAATTTACAAGGGAAAAACTGCACTCTTGTAAAATCTAAAATTGTATCCTTGTGCAGTGTAATCAGGAATTCACCAATAGCAGTGAAAAATATTTCTCTATCCACCAAAGATTGATCTAGTTTATATACATTTGTTTATTTAAAACTATCAGAATTTAGAAAATCATTGTAGTTTTGTAGGTTTGTCATTTGTTTTAGTGACTTATTGTTTAGGTTATTTTGCAGAATTATTTATTTGCTGATTTATTTATGTATTTCATTATTTATTTATTTGATTATTTAGTAAATTATTTATCTGATGAATTATTAATACATCTTCATGACATGCTTTAAATTATTTATAACTTAATTTTGAGTTTATTGCTTTTCGACGCTGCATTGTTACTGACTAGTTTTGATTTTTTTTTCTTGGTTCTTGAAAATTAAAGTACTAGCTCTAAGGCAAAAGTATATTCTTTGCAGAATCCATAGATGGTTTTCAATGAAGTAATTTACCATGTAGATGCTAATTTTGTTTAGTTCTATATTGCTTAATACCACTTTTCTACTTATTTAGCTTTTGCTTCTATGATTCCATAGGTGTGTCAAGATCAAATGAGTGACCTTTAAGGGGCAAAGATAAATGTTTACTTTAAACTGTGTAGAAACAGAGTAGTTTTATTTTCCCTTAATAAGTACTCTTTAATTATTATTCAAGTTAACATGAGATATTTTCGTCCCAGTGAAGTGAATGTTTTTAAAATGAGACTTTTGATATTTGAACTTATACATTTAACTTTTAATAAGAAAACAAAATATTCATATTAATAACCCATACAGAGGGTTCTTTTTTAGTGGCAAGGTTTTAAGTACATGGGGAGGAATGGTGGTATCTTAAGACACATGCAGAAGAAGATATGTGTTGTGGGGAGGAAGGTGGATAGTAGGGGGTTTTCCCCCCCACAGAGTTTTTTGCATGCATAGGAATTCATAAGCTCTTCAAATTTAACATGTCTGTGTTATTGTACGTAAACTACTTTCAGGTTCTGTGATCACAAAGAATCATTTCTAGTGCACAACATTGTGTGAAACCTGTTTTTGTGTTCCTTTCCTCTGCCAATCATAAAGGTCTGAAATACCATCTTTACTCCATAGAGGCTTGAGTCAATGTATAAGAGTAACGTAAGGGACCAATTTCACACTTTATGTGTGAGCACCATCTCATCAGAGTTTAAAATTGGTGCCTGGGATCAGAATTTGACTTGGAGTCAGTTCTGACTGATGGACTATTTGGGGCTGGTGAGCTGCCTTGTTCCTGAAGTTGGCTGTTTGGCCTCAGTTCCTACTGAGTACCTGGGGCAGTCCGAAACCACCTTGTGGGACTGACAGCCCTGTTTCAGACCTGGAACGAATAGGGCAAAGCAGCAGTTCCTCTGCAGAAGTGCCGTGTGCATAATGTGGCCTTTATTCTATGTTTAGTGCTTGAAATGAATTACTATATACTTTAAAGTTTTAACACAGCATGGAAAGGCTGCATTGTACATTTCAAGTTTCAATGCTGTTGAAATACAGTAGAAATGGCCTCTGTAGACAGGTTTCACTATAGAACTTAAATTATGCATGTGTATATCCAAATTCCTTATTTTGAAATATTGAATGTATGAATATTTAATTTGTATCTTGCTTTAGTATCTTCATATGCTTGCCTTAAAGGAAGCTGTTTCCTTTGATTTATATACATGGATAAAAATGTGTGTACAGTATGTATCAATAGTTTTTCTCTCTATGGTGTTAGATGAACAGCTTTAGATAAGGATAGCTACTGATTTTTATTCTGCAGCATGCTACCATTGTATAAAACGTAAATTTGTCGTATTTGTTCTATTAATCTCACTTGAATTTCAAATTCATTTGCTTTCCAGAAATATTTTCTTAATTATATGCGGTAAGAAAAGTCAAGTATGTTGCAGATCTTAATGATGCAGTATTTTTGGTCTGTGCACAGTAACAAAGCTCTGAATATTATTATTTGGGGCAGAGTTCCAATCTGAAATTTACATTTCTCCTTATTTGAATGTTTTCACTGAAGCTGAGAACTCCAAGGGAGTTCCTCAACACATCCTAGTTTATGCGATATGCTCTCTGAAATTTAGTACACTCTCATTTCCTTTTGTAAATGAGGTCTTATTATTGAATAAGACCTATTATAAGCAGCTACAAAGGTAAGTGCTGTCAGTGCATTCTGCCACCAGTTTCTTGAAGTATGAAACGCTCCCTGAAAGATGTGCTACTACTGTTATGGGATAATATAACACAGCTTATGTGTTGGCACTGAGAGTAGCTACTTCATAATGATGACAAGTGGAAGTACAGCCAAAGGTCACATTAAACAAGAGATTTCTTTCACACCTCATCCATTTTCTGGATGTGGTATGAAAATAGCTTTGTTCCCTATACTTCTGTATTTTTAAAAAGGAAGTTATCTTGAAATAATTTTTTATGCCTTGTATATTACTTTGTTTGTGTTTTAAGAGATAGGCTATGGAATTCTAGCATGCTAAATTGATGCTACAAAAGTGTTTGAAATTAGCTTAAATTTTGGGTGCAGTTAGACAACACAAGTAGTATTTCATCTCACTACATTTTTTAGTGTGCAGATTTGCTTAAATACATAGCTTTAAGTTCTAGAAAAGGAACTATTGATGTGTGTTGTGGTTTAACCCAGCTGGCAACCAAATACTTTGTAGCCCCTCTCTCCGTTCTCTGCTGTGATAGGATGGGGAGGAGAACTGGTAAAAGGTAAAACCCATGAGATTTTGAAATAAAAGTGGAAATAATGTAAAATATAATAATAGTAATGAGAAGAGAGAAAGCAAAAAGAGAGGAGGAATAAAACCCAAGAAAAACAATTTTTAAGAAATTAAATTGCTCACCACCTGCTGACTGACCCCTAGCTTGTCCCTGTCCTTGAACAGTGATCAGCCCCTTCTGATCAACTCCCCCCAGTTTATATACTGGGCATGATGTCCTGTGGTATGGAATATCCCTTTGGCCAGTTTGGATCAGCTGCTCTGGCTGTGCTCCCTCCCAGTTTCTTGTTCACCTCCACATTGGCAGAGCACAAGGCATTGGAAGGTCCTTTGACTTAGTCTAAGTCTTAGACTACGCACTACTTAACAAGTGTGTTGTCAACATTATTCTCATCCTATCCTAAACCCAAAACACAGCTCTGTACCAGCTACTAAGGAAGAAAATGAATTTTATTGCAGCCAAAACCAGGGTGCTGCAAAGTGGTATTTATATTGGTGTTGCATGACCATGGGTTTATTCTTTTTTGTATCTTTTAAAAAGAAAGATACTTTTTTTTTTTCTCTGAATTAGAGTCTGTTCAGAAATAGGAAAGAGTCAGCCTGGCTTTATTGACAGTTTCTTACCTCTGCTTTAATGAGATCCTACCAATATTGTTAAAGGATCATTTCTGCTGAAATGGTGAACCAGGATGCTAAAATAAGGCGACATTTTAGAAAGAATGATTAGTAAGTATTAGATAATGAAAATGAAGCTGACTTGTTTCACAGAGAGTGTTGAACAGTTAGGGGATACTGGTTTGGAAGCCTAAATCTGGTATATTATTGGTAGGTATATTTCTGTTCTAATCTAACTCCATAGAAATTGCAGAAGCCATATTAAGCTCTTCTTCAATTTGTTTCATACAGATAAAAGAATTTGCATCTCATGAGTCACATATTTCCTGTTGTATCTTTAATACAGCCATTTTTAGTATTTTTCTTGCCTCTTTCCCCTATTGGTATGCTTAGAGAGTCTGTGTGTAGGAGCTTGTTATTTCACCCGTGAGGCAAGGAGGAGTTCAAATCAATAGCAGTGTGTTGTTGACACTAAATGATGTTTCTTCTTGCCACAATACGACTTGATTTTGTCATCCTAATGACGCTAGCTTGCTACACAGAATAGGGATCAGCACTCTCTCAAATCAAACTTTACAAGTTTAAAAAGAAGGGAATACTAGAGAAATAATCCAGTATTTGTGACCAAACACATGCGTTGGCTTTGTAAAATGAATATTCAAGTTCTGTTTCATTTTATAGGGTAGCTGCTTTGCAGTGCATTTTGGAAGTCTGTTTTAAGGGATGTAGGATTGATCAGAGCTGACATTGATGAAAGTCTAATATTTTAAAAAGATACGTTGCAAACACTATTTAAAATATAAGTTCACATGAAATATGGGTCTTAGTAAGACCTTGGCTAAAAGAACCTAACAAAACAAGAAGCCTCAAGCTAGTAGAAATTTTGTATGTTTCACAGAAAAATCTTTGCAGCACTGCCTAGAAAGAGAATGTCTGTAAGAGAGAATAGGTACAACCAGCAAGACATTACCAGGCCCGGTCCATGATTGCACTCTGCTGCATGGTCCAAAAGGAATAAACAGTTGTTCCTGACTTGCACTGAGGATCCCATAGGGAGACTGCAGCTGTAGGAAGATGTGAATTTGAGAGAAATGGTGTAACTGTAGTAAGCAATAGTATGATGATAGAAATTTCCAGGCTTAATGTTGGTAGCAACAGTAGATTATTAAGGGCACAGGATCTTTTGTGTGGACATCTGAAAGCAATGACAGAGTTGAATCTTTCTATTATATTATCAAAATATCTACCTCCTTACAACAATAATTGTGCATTTATTTACATACTTTTCGCTGTGTGAAAGATGTTACCTTTTTATCTGAAAGAACTTTAAAAGGTATGTCTGCATGATTAAACATTCACATTGCAAATTGTGAATTGTTCTGTTTGCACTGTTATCATTGTTTTGTATTTTTGTGCAAAACATGGCTTCTCAGATGTTCATAGTCTAAACTTCAGTCTAATATTTTTGGTTTTACAATAGATCCCCTTCTCACTTCTTCTATATGATATTCATAAAGTCGCCTATGAGGACAGTAAACTGTCCTCATATTGTGGTGACCTTTCCTGGAGAGGAAATGCCTCCTATTTTGCAGGCAGTGAAATAAATCTTCATGAGAACTACAGTAACTAGTCATATTCCAGTAATGGTAGTGAATATTATATAAACTTTAAGCAGTATTTCCTGGGGTTTTTTCTTATTTATGTTAATTGTGGGGAATGATTAGCATCTAAAAGATGACTAGCAACTTGAAAAACATAGCTTGTTGAGTTTATCAGCCTCAAATCCAGAATGCTTTTGCTGATTCTGTTTCTTATTAAAATATGTTTTAATGAATTTGGTCATGTCTAGATAAGGAGCACTTTGCAAGTTTGCCTATATTACCAAGACAAGTTGGATGCAACTTACTAGCAGTGTGGTGGTAGTCAGAATATCGTAGTCTTGTTCATTCTGTCTCCAGTGCTGAGAGAAGCTAAAAATCAGTTTTTCTAGTGTAACTTCCCCTTATTTGCATGAAGTTAGCACGCTTGTAGAATGCCACCATCATACCTTGTCCTGCCGTGTCTAGGTATAATATCTTACCATATACATTAAGATGCCTACCAGAAAGAGCCTCTAATAGCTTACTAGCAATGCAGTGAAGAGTCAAGAAGTTCAGTGAAGCAGGCTGTGCCTAATGTGGTGACTTTACTGAAACAGGTTGTTCCTCTCAGCTGAAATTCTGATCTTGTAAACATTCAAGTGTAACTTATGACAAGCTGATAGTAGCACTGAAGATGATGAATATATTCTCTACAGCATTATATTTAATAAACATCGATTTTAGGCTATTTCTTTATCCTAGGCTCTTGCCTTTTACATATGGTTATAGCTGGATTTAGCGTTCCTTACTCTGTTGTGAGGATAAGCAGACATTAAAAACATCCCATATAGTAATTGCAAAATATTAAGTGTGAAGAGCTTTGTTCTTCTCCCTTTTTTTATTGTTGTTTTCGTTAATTCTCATGTTTCTATATATCAGGGTATGTGTGTAGTTAGTGCCATGTTTCAGTTGACCAGAGTTTTAAAAGATCCAAGGCATCTGGAACAGTACCATTTAAACATATTTACCTCACTTCCAATGTTTCATACAAAAGGGTTTAGATTAGTACTACAAAACTTAACTTTTGTGTAGTAAGCTTCAGCATGAAATTCTTATGATTTAAACTTTTCCATTTACTTCTTTCACTTTTTTCTGTTTCTATACAGTTCATTTTCTATACCATTCGTTTTTGTTTCTCTGCTAGGAAACTCCTTGCCCTGGTCTGTCTAAGCTTTTTTTTTTTTTTCAGTTGGTTCAAACGAAAATTTTCTTAACATTTTCTTTCACAATTTCTGAAGAGTTTTATTTCCCTTGCTATGCCTACTTGTTCTTAATAAATACCTGGACTACCTGAGAGTGAATGTCGAAATAACTTGGAATTGAGAAGTTTATTTTGGTAACAGCATCAAAAAAATTAAATGGATTTTTTTCTCTTTAATCACCTTAAAAAAGTACTATTCTTAAGACTCTTTCTTAGAGAGAGCCTTTATTGTATGCCTGTGCATGCTACACATTCTTGGAACAATTAGTAAAACTATGGCCGCATCTGAAGGCATATTCTGCATTTTTAGTGAAACATATTTTGGATAACTAGCTGATCTATTGAGTAGAGTTGTCCATTGATTCTAAAGATACTTTTTTCTGTGCTCAGACAAATCAAGATGGTAATCATTTATAATTTCTTGTCTTCATGAAAAGGAGTGATGAATAATATGATTGGAAGGAATGCATGAGTCATGAAATGGGGAGCTGGGCAATCATGGAAAAATTCACTTTAAAAACTCCTCAGCTTACCAGGATGTGTAATGTGAGTTCAGTTTTCTGTAATGTAATCCAGAAATTACAATAGTAGAGGTTTTAATAAAAGCCTTGGGTGGATGAACAACAACTCCTTTAAGCTGAATTGAATGTTGGATGGTGGATTATAGAAAGGAATTTTTTAACTCTCAGCTAAAAGTGGTTGTGGATACAATGATCAGAGGACACTCTCTCTTCTGACCCCTGTTTGAATATGAAAATAAAATGTCTTAAAATATACTACAGTTAATATGGAGTGAATCTAGACAGTCTTGAAAGTATCTGCACTGTTATGAAACAGCTTTTAAGAGATCTGTTAAAATATTGATAACTTGGTAGAGCACTTCAAAAACTTCTTACTTATATTTCAGAGGTAGATCTGTGTAGCCAGTCCACATTTGAACTCTTTTGTTTGATGTACACAGAAGAGGAGTATTGTTACTAAATAAATGGTTCGATTCGTCATCGCTCCACCAAAAAAAAAAAAAAAATCCATCTTGTTTTCAGCTTTTCTGCTATACTAAAATCGTCAAGGAAGTACTGAATAATTGCACAGCAGAATCAAGCACCAACTCTTGGTCCCGGGCAAGACTCACATAACCAGCTGTTGTTCTCCCTGCAGTGACCTGGGCTAGGCAGCCTAGCATCTGCCTCTGTTTTCTTTTCAGTGACCCAAGCCAGATTTCTTCAAAGCCTATCACTGATATTTTCCCTACAGTCATTCAGGCTAATTTCTTTTACATGCTACAGCTTTTTTTGAAAGATCTTTTCCCTTTTTCTTCTCTGACTTCTTTCTGTAAATTTAAAGCAGTGATTTTTTTAAATTACTGGATAATCTTGACCATAGGACTGTTCTGGTTGTCTTGCTTTAAGGTGTATGTCAGCACTGTAGAAAAAGGGTAAATTAGATTTACTTTACAAAGGAAAGCTCGGTCTGACCAATGGTCTTTATGGACAAAGAATCCTGATCTTGAACTGAGTTTGTTACAGTCATTGAACTTGAGAGAATCAAGGTGAATGTGTTGGTGGTGGCTTGGGACAGAGTGGAGCTCAAAAAAATTCAGAAGCAAAAAGGTAGATACTTTTCTCTGTGAACCAACAATATGAAAAGATTGTGTGGCAAAACACTCCAAATCAGAAGAAAGGGCTATTAATGATATAAAGCTGTTAATTATGAGATTATGCTGACCTCAGGAAGGCAATATTGCTAAATAGCTAAATGGAAACCAATAAAGTGTAAGTTTGCTATTTTGGAGGAGATGCAGCTCAGCTTTCACAATTGTTGCTAATGGAAATTATGGAAAACCTTTTAGAAAGGCTAATTTTTTAAAAAGTAGGAGAACCCAAAAGATTAGTGGTTTTCTTGTTTGGTTGGTTTTTGTTTCCCTGCGAAACATTCAAATGTTAAAGTAAGCCAGAGGTTCTTGGTTCTTTGCACATTTATCTTTTAGGAGAGATTGTGCACCTTACTTTCAGTTTGCAGTATTAAAATTCCTTTGGCAATTTCAGTTTATGTGGGCAAGTGAATTAAAAAAAAATGCTCTGGCTACTACTGAGGGACTAAGTTTTGCTTTTGCTGAAAATGCAAATGATATGGATAACACGAGCATTTTATCCTTTCTAGATCAATATGAAGTGCTTTTTCATCTATCTTTGTTCTGGAACAGCTAGGTTAGTTATTGTTTGAATAAATACTACTCTGCAGTATAAACTGAAGCATAAAAATGATAACTCTTTGGAAGAGCCACATCAGGTACTGAAGAAGGTAGCCTTGCTAAGCCCCTTTCCCCAGCCATGTGTTTTCACCACTTTCATGCAGTCTGCTGCTTGTGCATCCAGGCATGCTTTTGCTATGTTAGTTTTAATCTTTATTAACTTTCTGGTCTGACTACATTAGTACTAGTTCAAGGAAGGAGTGAAAAAGAGAGTTGAAGGGGGTAGGAGGCAGTCATGAAGCAATACTCAGACCCAGTGCTTAGGAATGGTGAGAACAATATTGCTGCCAGGTACATGAAATGGTAGTAATAGCTTACTGTCTCTCAAGTTTCTCTCTCTGTTATTTTACAACAGCAGGAGTGCAAATTATAATGTGTTTGGCTACTTTTAACACTTAATTTCCTCATTTCTACTGTTGTTGATCTTCTTCAGGAAGTACAACGTTTTAAAAACTCTCAGACACCAGAAAAATGAACGCAGAAACAAAGCCTGTATTGTCAGAAAAAAAATGAGCTGTTTGACTTAGTGTGATAGGGCTTCTCTTAAATAAGTTGCCTGTGATGCATTGTTTCTAAAGTGTTCCAAAGTTCTCTTAAGATGAAAATGTGTGTGTAGTTTATAAGGCTTAGTTGACATCTGGAGTACAGGAATTCAAATTTTATCTTGTAGTTTTTCTCATATACACCTCCATTCCATCTTGTAAGCCTTTGGTTTTCAACATTTACCTACATTTTTCCCTAAAAAAGATTTCTTTCCAGTTCTTCTGCTGTGCTGGTACAGACATGAATGATTGTGCAAACCCTCTGTATTCAAAACTCATGCTCTGGTTAAATTCAAGATATATGTCAATGCGTGTGAATATATATGTTTTGTTGTCAAAGAAATATTTTTGTGCAGTTATTTCATTAAGATCATACTATCAAGTACAGTGTTTTGTTTACGTTATTCTTTCAGAGTCTCAAAAACAACAGAAAAATAATGTGCATGACAATATTTGAAAACCATATATGTATATATTTTTAACACGAGCGATGTATAAGTATCTGTTGAATACAAGTAACTCGAGCAAAACTATTTATGCTTTCCCATAAATCAAATTAGAGATACACATAATATTTAAGGTCAGAAGACTCCATCAGAGATCATCGAGTGCAACCTCTCATGTCAGTGCAGGATCAGCTAGAGCAGGTTCTTCAGGAGATTGTCTGGTTGGGTTTTGAATATCTGCAAAGGTGGAGGTGGAGACTCCACAACTGCTCTGGACAACCTGTTCCAGTCTTTGATTATCCTATAAGTAAAAGAAGTTCTTCATATTTTGAAATTAGTTTCCTTGTATTTGTATCCCTTGACTTTTGTCTGTTGACTGTTTGCCAATTAAATGAATTAGGATCAATTTTCTGCACTCTTTCCCATCAGAAATGTCTAGAAATAGATAAAAGCCCCTGAGCATTCTCTTCTACAGGTTGAACAGTCCCAGCTCTCTCAGTGTCTGCCCGTATTTCATGTGCTTCAAACCCTTAATCACCTTTCAGACCCTCAGCTGGGTGCACTGGAGTAAGTCCATGTCTTTCTTACACTGGGGATCCCAAAACTGTATTGAGTACTCCAGAAGGATATCACCAGTGCTGCCTAAGGAGGAAGAATCACTTCCCTTGACTTTCTAGTAAAACACTACCTAATTGTCTTGGCCTCTTTTGCTGTGAGTACTCATTGTTGGCTCAAGTTTAGCACGGTGTCCACTACAATGCCTGGGTTCTTTTCTGCAGAGCTCTGCAGATCCTTGGCCGTCAGCCTGTAGTGTGGCACAAAGTGTAATTCTTTTTGCTGGTTGATGTGAAGCTGACCAGCTTGTAATTCTGTGGATCCTCATTTGTGCTATTCTTCAAGAGAGTGGTGGCGTTTGGTTTGCTGAGGTCCTTAAGACCCTGCTGTGATCTCTACTCCCCTTCACATATTACTGTGAGTGGCCTTGCTGTGAGATTAAGCGGCTCCTTTAGCACCCATGAGTCCAACCCTTCAGGGCCCATAGACTTGTGTTCATCTTATGTACATTTTGTACAAATACTATGTGCAGTTTGTTTCGATATTCCCAAACTTCATCCTGCTCTACCTCACACTGGTTTTATGGATGTAGGATTGCTGAAGGTTTGTCTCACCAGTAAAGACCAAGGCAAAGAAAGAATTGAGGATCTTGTCCTTTATTCGTCTTGTGTGATGAAGTTCCATTTCAGCACTAGGCTCATACATTCCTTGATCTTCCATTTGCTGTTGATGTACCTGATGCCCTTCAGATCACTTGCTGTGTTCAAGTTCAGCTGGGTTTTGGCTTCCCTAACCCAGTCCCTGCATATCTGGACAATGCCTTAATAATGATCCTAATTTGTGTGTTCCTGCTTCCATCTCCTGTATGCTTTGTTTTTGTGTTTGAGTTCTGCCAGCTGCTGCTTGTTCAGCCATTTAGGTCTTCTACCATGTTTGCTCATTTTCATGGTGCTTGGCATGTGCTGTTCTTAAGGTTGAAGGAGGACATCCCTGACAATTAAGTTTTCCTGGACCCTCCTGTCTACAGCCATCTGCCACGTGATTCTTCCAAGCAGATCCCTGAAGAGGTCAGAGTCTCCTCTACTGAAGTCTGGGCTTATGATCCCACTCGTTCCTTTTTTACCTCCTCTCAGGTTATAGAATTCCACCATCTTCTGGTAACTGCAGCTAGGGTGGTCTCCAGCTTTTATGTCCCTGATCTGTTCCTTGTGTGTAAGTATGGGATCCAACAGAAACTCTACCCCTCAACAGCTCATTAATAATTTGTGTAATGAACTTATGGTCCACACACTTCAGAAAACCTCTGGATTGCCTGATCCATGCTATGTTGTTCCTTTCATACTGGCATGGTATTGCTCAAGGAGGACCAGGTCCTGCAAATGTGATAGGAGTCTTAGGGAGTGTTCCACTCAGAGATTTGGTTAGTAAACATAAGAAGAAAGAGCACCTTTTCAAAAGGGATAAAGGGAGAATATCTGGAGTAAATTAAAAGAATAATTACTTGCTTAATTAATATGATGAATTTATCTGATTAAGTAGAAGTGATTTGGGGTAGAGATTTTATTTTTACCCAAATACTGTATATGAAGCAAAAGATTAGTGAATATTTTGCTAAATAGCTCAGAAAATTGCAACTAAATATTTTGCATTTCCTCATGCATTATTAACATTGCTTCTGTGAAAACATGATCATCCTCACTATTTCTTTTTGACAGCCAATTCTACAAAAATTTCTGCTAACAGATGATTAAATACATGGAAGGAAGACTGGAGGAGGAAGGGGTCGCATAGTACAGTTGTCATAAGCCCTGTGATGCAAGGTTTCATTTTTGTCGCTGATTATTTTCTGATATTCAGTCGTTTTCAGTCTTTTACCTTCAGTTATATTTTCAAAATATATTGTTGTTAGAGCTACAACTGAATTTTAATGATTTTTCTTTTTCTTTGGGAAGTTCTTAGAGTAGGACAGTCAAAACGTTAGAGACCTCATGTTTGAACGTATTTGAGCTTTGGAAGTTGTAATATTCTAGTTTTATTACATTGTTCTCAAATAGATAGTGTGCCCATAATCTTAATAATTTAAGGATAGCAAACGCACAGCTGAAGTGCATTCCATTCATTCAGATAAGAGGCGTTACTTGTTCCATATGGTTGTGTCTACCAACCTGTTAGCTAAAACGTGATTAGAAGTTGAGTTGCTTTCTCTCATGCTGCCTTTGTTATGCTGATTATGAGAGTATGTTGCTCCCTAAGTCTGGGCATTTCTTTACATAGAGAGTGATTTTTCACTGCAAAATTACCGTGCCTTTTATTTGTTGTATGAAATAGCAAAATGAAGTGGTTTGCGTGGTGCTTGTTTGTGCAGAATGCAGAAAATCTCATAGCGTTTGCTGGTTTTGGTATATACTTATGGCTGTCTTACTTCATGGGTGGGCTGGACATCCCCCAATATGAGGACAATGGGAACGAGGCCTGCTTCTACTACTAAATAATAAACCTCCTTTACTCAAATCACAGAATGAGCCAGGTTGGAAGGGATCACAGTGGGTCATCTGGTCCAATCTCCCTGCTCAAGTAGAGTCATCCTAGGGCACATGGTACAGGATTGCGTCCAGATGGTTCTTGAATATCTCCAGTGAGGGAGACTCCACAACCTCTCTGTTCCAATGCACGGTCACTAGCACAGTAAAGAAGTTCTTCCTCATGTTCAGGTGGAACTTCCTGTGCATCAGTTTCTGCCCATTGTCTCCTGTCCTACTGCTCAGCACCACTGAGCAGAGCCTGGCTTCATCCTCTTGACACCCTCTCTTCAGATGCTTACATATATTGATGAGGTCCGCTCTCAGTCATCTCTTCTTGAGGCTGAACAGGCCCAACTCTCTCATCCTTTCCTTGTTAGAGAAATGCTCCAGTCCCTTAATCATCTTTGCTGCCTTCTGCTGGATGCACTCCAGGAGCTCCATGTCTTTTTTTTACTGAGAGGAGCCCAGAACTGGACACAGCCTGCCAGATGAGTCTTCACCTCAGGGCTGAGTAGAGGGGCAAGATTACCTCCCTTGCTCTGCTGGCAGTGCTTTTTCTAATGCACTTCAGGATTCCCTTGGCCTCCTTGGGCAAACTGCTGGCTCATGGACAGCTTGCTGTCCACCAGGACCCCCCAGGTCCTCCTCTGCAGAGCTGCTTTCCAGCAGGTTGGCACCCAGCCAGCACTGTTGCATGGGGTTATTCCTTCCCAGGTGCAGCAACCTGCATTTACATGTCTTGAATTCCAGAAAGTTCTTTTCTGCCATCTCGCCAGCCTGTTAAGGGCTGCACAGCCCTCTGGGGTATCGGCCACTTCTCCCACCTTTGTGTCATCAGTGAATTTGCTGGGAAGGCATCTGCCCCTTTATCAAAGTCATTGATTAATAAGTTAAACAATACTGGGCCCAGTATTGAACCTTGGGGAACACCCCTAGTGACAGGCCTCCACCTGGACTCTGTCCCACTGTTTATAACCTTGTGGTTCAGCCAATTCTCAATTCACCCCACGCATCCAGTCCATCCTGAGTTTGCCTATGAAGATATTGTGAGAGACAGTGTTGAAAGTCTTGCTGAAGTTGAGGTAGACAATACCCATTGCTCTCCCTTCATCCACCCAGGTAGTTGTTTCACTGTAGAATGCAGTCAGGCTTGTTAAGCATGATTTACCTTCAGTGAATCCATGCTGACTAGCCCTGATCAGCTTCTTGTCATTCATGTGGATAGAGATGGCCTCCAGAATGAGGCTCCATCACCTTTCCAGGGGTTGAGGTGAGACTGAGTGGCCAGTGGTTCCCTGGGTCCCCCTTCTTGCCCTTTTGGAAGACCAGGGTGGCATTTGCTTTTTTTCAGCCTTCAGGCATCTGTCCTGATCGTCATGACCTTTCAGAGAGGACCGTGAGCAGCCTAGCTGAGTTGTCTGTCAGCTCTCTTAGCACTCATGGGTGCATACTGCCAGGGCCCATGGGCTTGTGGATTGCAAGTTTAGCTAGGTGTTCTCTAACCCAATTCTCCTTGACCAGTGGAAAGTCTTCCTTCCAACATTCCTTTACCCTGGTCTCTTGGGTCAAAGATTCCTGAGGACTGGTCTTGTCAGTGAAACCAAGGCTGCCCCCAACCTTCCCATCACCAATAAGGCATTCTCTCTTAGTTAATATAAGGCTGAGCAACCAGCACACCATTCTTCACATCATTCCACTACCTGTCTCACAGAGTTGTCATCAGTGCTTTTTCAGGAACCTCCTGGACTGTTAGTACTTTACTGTGTTGCTTCTCTGGCACATTTCAGGGTAGATTAAGACCCCCACAAGAACCAGGGCCTGTAACTTTGAGGCTGCCTCTAGAAGGCTTCATCCACTTCCTTGTCCTGATCAGGTGTCTTGTACCAAACATACACAACAGTGTCACCTGTGCTAGTCTGCCCTTTTATCTTAACCCATAAGCTCTCAACTCATTCATGATCCATCCCAAGACAGAGCTCAGTGCATTCCAACTGTTGTCTCACATAGACGGCAACTTCAGCCCAGCGCCCTCCTGGTCTGTGTCTCCTATACAGCATGTAGTCCATCATGACAGCATTCCAGTCAGAAGCTCTCCTAACTCATAGCTGTAATCCCATTGAAACCAAAGCCCTGTGATTACACACAGGTGTCTGATTCTTCCAGTTTGTTCCCCATACTGCTTGCACTTTCTGTAAAGTATTTGATCGCATCAATTTCCTAGTGGGGGTGAAAATGGACACCCCATAGTCCTGTGTTGTGGTTGTGGCTTTGGAACATTGTACTCACTGATGGTATCCTCTCTTAAGCCTCCTTTTGCTACTTCAGTGATTGCTATAGGTTTCCCTTTTCACACCTCATGTCTGTCAAGTCTGTCTATGTCCCTCTTCAAATCTAGTTTAAAGCTTTTTCAGCAAACCCTGCTGACTCCTGAGGTAAAGTCTGAGCTAATGTCATACTCCCCTATGTAATGTCACTTCCTATCTTATCTCAGTTTCTTTCATTTATTTCAGTCGTTGAGGATGATCACTATGTGTGGAAAGAAAAATACACTTTACAAGAGAATAGACCCGAATGTCTGGGTTGTGATAATGAATATTTTGGCTTGAAAATCAGACTTTTACACATTGCTGGTTTAACTGTGCTGACCAGCTGAGTGACTTGAATATTAAAACTAAAAATAAAACAAAAGTAGCTTCCTTCAAAAGAAGGGGGAAAATGGACCATTTTTGCAATTTTTTTGTTGAGCATTTCTAAGTTGATGTAGTTGACTTTCATTGATGAAGCACCTGGGAGTGAACTTTTCGGGTTTGGTTGTGTGTTTGTTTTCTTTTCCCCAGAATCTTCTGGGGGTTTGAAACCTTTATGACAATTAATTAGATGTCTCAGAGGTCAGTTCAACATCTAGGGATAGTTCAGACACTGGATTTTAGCCTTGACTTAGGTCAAGAAGTTACCACATACTTAATAGCTTGCATGGATTTTTACAGACACTGTAGAGCTCTCCTTAGCATTTTCCTAAATAAAATTCTCTCTCATTTGTTTCAGTCTTGAAAATGTGTTGTTTAAGGTCCCTATTCAGAAATGTACTGAACAGGTTTCATAACTTTGGCTTACCTTTCATACCTTGTAGGTTGCTGCGTTTTTTGTGGTAGTGGACGGAAGAAAGTTTATGATAACTTAGGTTGAAATGCAGCTCTGGAGAATCTTGGAGCTTGAACCTATGCTTTCTGCCAAAATGGTAATGATGGATGCACTGTTGATCTGTATACCTCAGAAAGTGTTGCTGTGGGAATCAGGAGATGACAAGTTCAATCCTTAACTCACCGCCACATACGCTGTGTGGCCCTTCTCTGCCTCACTTCCATTTGATAAAGTGGAAATGACAGATTTACTGAATGGTAAATACAGATAAAACTGAGTGTTTCTTTCTTCTTCCTCAAGGTTTTGTCAGAATGTACAAATAGCTGTGATGAAAAAAAAGTGAGGAAAGGAAACTAGATTGATGGAGGTGAAAAATCGCACCAAGAGTGACTGAGAAAATCTGCGAACCTGTGCCTTAGGTGAGGATGTTTTGTCAAAACTGACATTTGCCAACATGATACTTCTTTTGGGATAAATACAAATATAAATTTACCCAATACTCCCTTAGGGACATTTCTTAAAAGCAGACATTATTGACTATAGATAGACCCAGAATTGATAGGAGCGTGAAGAAATGCAGTTAGTTTCTTATATGCTGAGAACCGTGAATGAGAATTTCTTGTACACTTCCTTTGTATTCTTCTAGAGGCAGTGAAGATTTCAATGAAACTTTCTAGTTGTGTGTATTAAGGCTGATTTATTCTCCTCCTTGGGCTTGATCCTTCTCACCCCCATTTTTTAATTCCAGACAATTTTTTATTTAACCTTTGAAGAAAGTCTACTTAAAATATTACTAAATCATTTTTGTGTGAGAGAGGTCATTTGGAGAGTGTATGATCATATCAATAGCTATAATTGCATTTTAATCAGAAAAAGATCAAATATTGAATCCTGTTTCTTGCCGGAATTACTTCAGCCTCTGATTAGCCTATCATTTTCTGTGACCAGCTGTCACTTCGGAGCACTTTCGCCTAAGTGTATGACCAGACTCAGTAAGTGAAGACTTGCCACAGATTTTTGCAGTGGGGCTTTTTTGGTTTGGATTTGTTTGGTTTTTTATGAATCTGTAAATAGACCTGTGCAGAAATAAAACTTCATTGTGTACTTGCATTCAGGACTCTTATTAAGGGAATTGATGTCCAAATCCATTTTTCTCCAAGTCAGAAAGTCCTTTAACTTGTCCAAGAAACATGCCATAACTAGTTGGACATCAAAAGTTAGATGATAAAACAGCTTCCTGGATCTGTTCGTTTATAAGGATCCATGTCTGTACTCCATGAGCAACAGGTAGCTTACTTAGTAATTTTTTTTTTTTTTATTTAACAGCGTAAGTGCCTTCTTACGAATATAGATAACTGACTCCAGTGGCAAATGACTTTTGACTCAATGCTCTGATGCTGGGATCAAGTGTATTTTTGTCTTTGATAGGCTTCCCAGAGTACTTTCCCTCTGTCTACCGAGACCTAAGGTTTTTGAAGGTGTTTTTGGCCCAGCTTGCAAGGAAAGCATAGATATCAATTCCTTGCCTGTGATTTAGCTTCTCCAACTTTTGCTTTATTTACAGTATTGCTTTTTTAAAAACATTTTGGCTTGTTTTAGAACATCCTCTATCATAGTGACGAAATTACTCAGCCCTTATAACAGTGTCATTCTCTTGAAAATTTTGGGAGGTTGAGTTCAGCTTGTGCATGGTTGGTTGCAGAAGATTTTGCATTTTAAATGAAGAAAGGAAATACCCTACTACAGAATAAAATTAGAATACAAATTTTACAGTCTTATTAAAATGAATAATTGAAATTTGAGAAATACATAGGATAATTGCTTTCAAATAAATTGTCTTAAATTTCCTGTGTTTGTGAAATTTTTTTCTGTTGTTAAAAGCAGTGTGAAAACATATTTTTATGTCAGCTATTTTGGACTTGTAGTTCATACTGTACGTTTCTCTGTATTGAGATTAATGTTGAGAAAAACGGTAAGGCATTTTTGTTGTGGCTAATTTATTTTATTTCAGACTGTATTATCACTTGGTGAAAGCCCTATTGATTAGCCTTCATAGCTTTACAGAGCTTTTCTTATAAGCACTTAAAGTTTGAGTTGTCTCAGTCCCATAGGACAGAAGGAAAGCTGTTAGTACCATGAAATTCTTCTGTACGTTTCCAACAGCTTGAAGCCTCCTCTTGGAATGCAGAATATTAGCACATTAATGTTATTAACCCCTTTAGTACAAAATGGTTTTGGAAGTAAAAATATTTTTATATCTTCAAAGTCTAGGCTGTTTCTTCTATGTCAGTACAGTTTCTTAAAGCTGAAAAATGTGTTGCTGTGCAACAACCAGATGCTGCTCTAACAATGCAATACATTATGTACCAAAAATGATCTTGGTTTTAATCATAGATGCTGATTTAATGAGAGAAGACTATCTTACATCAAAAATGGATTTAGGGTGTGATTTTGTTTTCTCTATGTGTTCTCTACATAATTAATAGGAATATGGTACCTTATATATTCTCTTTTAAATTTGAAAATGTACTTTGGTTTTATGCCATTTTATACTCCTGTTTTCTAATTCTGCATTGTACAATACTCTTTTTTTTTAATTCCTTTTTTGTGATATGAACAAAAGGGCATTAGTAAATTTTGTATCTTTAGCATATTTCCTCAGAAAGTATTGCCTTTTTGCAGAAGCATTCCGTTTATGTTTAATCCATTCGTTTTGTTCACATCTCCTTTTTCATTTATTTTCTGAATGTTTCCTATCCAGTGTTTTCATCCTGCAGTTACCATGTGGGACATGTAAGATGTTTGTCTGTAATTAATGTTAATTTATGGATCAGAAAAACAATGCTCATCAATATCTTCAGACACTATCAGTCCTTTATATCTGGAGAACACGCCTGACCCCCTGGGAGCATTTCATTGTTGATATCTCTTCAGTTTAGCTTTCGTTTCATTCTGCAGATATTTTGTAACTTAACTTTAGTTGCTTGCTCTAATCCCTTCTATCACCAATACAAATTTTGATTGACAATTTTACTTTTAGATAAAGTCAGATAATACTATACTTGGGGGGGAAAAAGTCTTCATATTGTGTTTTTAATTCCACTGAACCCAGCAGAGTTAAATGTAGTTTGGATGCACAGGGAAGAATTAATGATTGGAAGATACAGAGTTGGTAAATTATTTATTCTGGCCCTGAGGAAGCTGAAAAGCTGAGTGAAAGACTAATAAATCATTTGTGGTAGTGCTGGTTGTCACTTCCAATTATTTTAGACGGTTTTGTGATAAACTGCAGCACCTGCTAGATATCCCTGCACCATCCCTTGATGCTTGCAGTGCAGCTTGTTCAGTCGATTATCAAAGGCAAATTTGTCTAAAGTTTCCTCAGGTTGGAAAGAGAATTACTTTTCTCAGTCACCCCTTCCCCCATTTGTTAAGTTCCTTTTTCATTGCATGCATGTAGTAGGCAAAATCAATGATATATGTAGAATTTTATTGACATAATGTACATTCAGGTATGGTTGATGAAACCACTGAGGAACAGGATGAGGGGTGATGTGTCTGTGAGTGTAAATGTACCTTTGAAAAGCTCACTTGCTTTCATCTTTCTGAATAGCAGTTGTTTCTAACATACGAAAACTAGTATTCATCCTCTGGTTTTGGGGATTATGTTGCAGTTAGTGCTGAAGTTACAGAGGAGACAGACTTGAATATCTGTTGACTGCCACTTGTTAAACTTTTCTGCTGCTTTTATTCTAGAGGTCTTGGTTTAAAATCATATTACGTGTACAGATCATGCATGATCTGTATGCATGCAACACTTGCATAAATAGATTAAGGCAGAGAAAAGTAGTTGAAGGACTGAGAAAAGATTTAGGAAGAACAATGGAGTGATTTTTAAAGGTGGAAGGAAGGAAAATGTTCAAAGATTAAGGCTGTTGGTGGCGAAAAACTGAAAGTGAGATGAAAGGTGAAGAAATAAAGAACTGGGATGGGTTGGTGGAAGGCGGCTGTTCCATTCACTGAGAATGACACTGTTGGTCATCATCTCACATAGCTGCAGTCTGGGCACCCTTTTCTCTGAGGCAGAAGAACCAGGCCTACCCTGAAAATACTTGTCTTTCCAAACTGAGAACGTGGTAAAATATAATGCCATTCATTATGCATTATGCTTGCAAGCTTCCAAATTGTCATCTCAGGAAAGAAAAAAGTTTCAGAAAGCTGAGCTCAAAGGTTACATTGTGTGTTGTCTGAAGGATGGGGAGGAGGGAGCTCCTGGCTGTGCAAGCACTTAAGATGTTCTGTTTCTGCTCATCTTGGGGAAAGAACTGGAAAGGTTTAAAATTCCATTTATATTAAAGTAAACTAGGGTGCAAAGTAGTCAGCTTAAACCTGTTCAGATTCTATTTCACGTCTCTGTTCCTGGTGAACGAATGCATCTTACACATAGTGCTGAAAGACCTGCTTGTAAATGTTGAATGCTGTAACTTAAACAGCTACACAGTAAGTTTTCAGTGTCTTCCCAATTATTTTCCTAACCTCATCCATCCAAATAACACTGAATTTTAAATATTCAGGGTCAATACAACCTACAGATCCAATCCTTGGAAGGTAAAAAATTCAAGTTTTTTTAACATTGATTTCCATTTTTCCCCTTAGTGGGTCCCAGCTTGGAATTTCAAGTGAAATCTTTGTTTTAGGAAGTGCCAGTATTTTTACTCAGATAGTTAGTTCAAGAAAAATCAGAGAAGTGACCATGCTGACTAAAATCAAAATCAAAAGGGCTTTGTTTTCTTGTTTTATATCTTGTTCAGATGGACTTGTTTTTTTCATTGTGCTTCTGTAGGTCAGGAAGGAATCACATGAAAAATTCAAGCACAGTCACCTTGCTTCCCCAGATGACTTCAATACAGAGATCTGCAGAATTTCAGCTCTAGATCTGTGAACTTTAGGAAAACTCCATGAATACATCTGTTCAAGTTCCAGCAAGTAGAAACTAGGTGCCAGAAAAACACAAAGCTCAGTCAAGGGGTACTTGCTGTCTGTGGAGGCAGGATTTTTTACTCAGTTTCCTGGACACTTACTTTATTGTGTCAGTGTCTGTTATTTTCAGGCAATGATGATAGTACAGGCTGTAGGAACTGATTTATATTATTGTAACTGTATTATTATTAGAGAGTATTTCTGTAATGGTATACATTGGTATACACATGGTATATGTGATGGTAACAGAAAATGAGTGGAATTATTCGTGTAGCTTGAATCAGCCATTTATTCGTGATTTGAACATCTACACTTACGTGGACATTAATTGTCAGGTTTTTACTTTCTTAATGTTCCCAAGGAAAGCTGGTTTTCAAAAAAAAAAATTTTTACTGTAGTAGTTCTGTATTTATTTATTGCTATGCACAGTAAGTATATTTATGAATTTTTAAATTAGTTACATATTGTTTACATGTACAAAATCAATATTTTTTTAATTTTGCATGAAAATAAAAACCCAACTGATTTATTTTTAGGAGTTTTAAAATTCATGTTCAGGTCACATTGAGTTAAGTGCACAAAGATAGTGATATGTTGGGTTTTTAACATATATGTTAAAATGGGTAGGACAAAAAATGCATTTTGAAATGAAAATGGATTTCTTTTATGAGATATAATTTATAATAAACTGAACTGTTAACTCTGCTTTTTAAAAAAAGTGAATGTTATCGTCAGACAATCTTTTTAATTTTAAAATAAAACAAGTCTTTCTGGTTCTCCTGTTGTTTTACAACATTCAAAGTTGTTGGAATGTCCCATCCAAAACCTTGAAGAAATCAGGTTATAAAAAAGAGCGTGTATCAGCCTTGGAAGAAGAGGCAGGCAACTCAGACTACAAGAGTGTTGTGAAATTATGAAGGGAGAAAACAAGAAGGGCCAAACCCCAACTAGAACTTAATCTGGCTACTGCTGTTAAAGAAAAAAAACCCATTTCTATAAATACATTAGCAACAAAAGAAGGGTTAGGGACAATCTCCATCCTTTATTGGATGTGGCAGAAATATAGTGACAAAGAATAAGGAAAAGGCTGTGGTATGTAATGTCTTTTTTGCTTCAGTATTTAGAAGAAAAACCTGCCATTCTCCAGGTACCCACCCCCCTGAGCTGGAAGACAGGAACAGGGACCAAAATGAAGTTCCTGTATTCCCAGGGAAGTTTTTAGGGACCTGCTAGACCACTTAGACACCCACAAGTCTGTGGGGATGGATGGGATCCACCCAAGGGTAGTGAGGGAGCTGGCTGAAATGTTCACAAAGTGCTTTCAAGAATTTACCAGAAGCTCTGGCTCACTGGGGATGTCCCAGTTGACTGCAGCTTAGCAAATGTGAAGCCTTCCTACGAGAAGGGTCAAATGGAAGATGTGGGGAGCTAAAGGCCTGTCAGCTTGACCTCGGTGCTGGGGAAGATCACGGAGCAGATCATTCTAAGTGCCATCACATGGCATATACAAGACAACTGCACGATCAGGCCCAGTCAGCATGGGTTTATGAAAGGCAGGCTCCTGTTTATCTCACCTGGTCTCCTATGCCATGGTGATCCATTACTGGGTGAGCAAAAGGCTGTGAATGTTGTCTACCTGGACATGAGTCCAGCTTTGCCACTGTTTCCCATAGCATTCTCATGGAGAAGCTGGCTGCTCCTAGCTTGGATGAGTGTACTGTTTGCTGGATAAAAAAATGGATGGATGGATGGATGGATGGAGCACAAATCTGATGAGCAGCAGGAGACTGGGGTTATTTAGCCTTGAGAAAAGGAAGCTCATGAGACTTTATTGCTCTCTACAACTACCTGAAAGGAGGGTTGTAGCCAGGTGGAGGTCTCTCACTTCTCCCAGGGAACAAGCACTAGGACAAGAGGGAGTGGCCTTGATGATCTTAAGGTATTTTCCAGCCTAAACATTTCTATGATTCTATTATTCTATCTACTTAGGATTGCTCTTTAATCATCTTACATGCTTGTACAGAAAAAAAATATGACATAAAAGAGCTTTCCTCCAACAAATAATTAGTAATCTGTCTTTGTGTACTGCACAATGGAATAATGTCATCAAGGTAATTTGCATATAGGCAGCGTAAAGTAAAGAACAGTATCCCTGTTTTCCTTAAAAAAAGAAGAATGTCAATTCCAAACTGCTGGTGAAGGTGTCTGCCAATTTGTTGAACTAGACTGCATACAGTGATTAAAATACTGATTTAATGACAGTTTATCACTTCTGTGAATATCTTTGTAGTGCACTTCCTTCTCCAATGAAATTAATTTAGGAGGTATTCCCATGTATTTAATCCTTTTTTTGTTTACTATTGAAAATAATGATAAACTATAGAGCTACTAAACCTTACATCCTTTATAGGGTTTTTATTGGAAACTATTTTAAGAGTTGTGATAGGAATATATCTGGAAAAAAATTCCAAGGATAGCTAGCCCCGATTCAAGTGTAGAAGGTCATACATATCTAATTTACTGGAGTTCTTTGTTATATTTCTGCCTTAAGAGGTAGGAAGACTGCAGTGTATATAGTGCTATGAGCTGTTCAAAACAATTTTGGCTAACAAGCTATGGAACACAGGAAATAGAACTGAGAACAAAAAAAAGATACAACCCTTATCTTCTACATTAGGCCAGTTTTCAAATCAATTGTCTCTGTCATTTAAAGCAAGTATCCAGAAAGCACAGTAAGGGTATTTGCTGATGAGAAATGATTCATATATGAAGATGATTGCCAGCTTTTTAGTGTTTCCTTCCTCTGAAACAGCAGTGGAAAGTGCATGTTATAAAAAGCGGGGTAAAGCTCCATTAGTAATAGCAGGGAAGGCAGTAGGAACATGGTGGCTGTTGGCAGACAAATGTAGTACCCAGGTGGACTGAGTGGAATCTTGCCTCTGCTGAGGTCTGATGATCTCTTCCCCATCGTAGTGTTTGGTGATGCTTCAGCCATGCAGTAAGTGCTGTGTTCTGTCAGAATGCTTCAAGGGAGTAAGTATTAACGAAAGAGAATCTTGTTTTGTACTAAGAGCTTAAAAAATGTTTTGGTATGTAGGGTAGCAAGAGCAAGAAAAGCACTTTAGACTTCCAGTTGATGATGGTGGTTGCTGCCTGGTAGGAATGTTTGTTTTGTGTTCTTGGACCAACCTCCAAGAAAGTTTTGTCCTTCACATGGAAGAGTTTTATCTTTCTAATCACAGAAAATTTTCTTCCCCATGGAACTTTGGGTAGTTATTTAAACTGAAATCAAGCAAGTACACAGAAGAGAGAGCTCAAACCCAGATTTTTATGCCTTGATCTTGAAATATGCTGCAGCTGAGTGATGATGAAGATATGAATAATTGAGTAACTTTTAGTCATTGCTAGAATGGAGTAGAGTTTTCCAGCTAACAGAAGTGGTGATAAGTGTTTTTTTTGCAGATGCTGCCAAATACCAGGTTAGCATCAACGAAGAATATAAGAGTGTTGCTAAGCTACAGAGTAGATTGGTGAACTGTGAACATTATTTAAATAATGTCTCCAGCTGTTGAGTTTTTTTGACCATCCCTTATCTGTCTTTTTACTCGGTTACATTAGCCAGATGTTTGTCTGAGAGGTGGTTTTCTCCAACTACTTCAAGGTTGTGGCATGAACAGGCAGTTAGAATGGTGCATTGGTACACTGCTAATCCTATGCCTGTGTCACTTAGCAAGTCTCAGAACAGCTGCATGTAGCTCTCAAGAAGGAGCAAAAAAAGAAATGATACTTCAGAAATTTCACAGGCAAGGAACTACTGGGAATCATTCGGAGTTTTCTGCCAGAATTACGCAGATCACTCTACTTGAGTAACTTGTGTCACATCTTTTAAAGTAGGTGAGAGTTCATCATAGGTCAAGAGCTGTTGAGATACACAGGGCAGTGAAAATAAATGCTTTTTCTTTTTACAAAGAGATCATTCAGAGATGCTGCCAAGTGCTTTCAGTCCCGTACTTGATCTGAAACTAAATATGCTTGTAGTTGGCCTTTGTCAAGTAATTTCATTACTTGTTTGGGGACAGGTTTTGTGATACTGAGAAGTAAACTACTGGTTATGTTTGTTCACTGTTAGATTGCTGAGTGGTTGAAAGAGGAGGGAAAGATTCTTCAGTTACTGCACTGTTTTTGTCCAGAGCTGTGCAAGTTCATGACTCTGCCATGAGAGTCACAGGATGATGAATTATATTTGGAAATCTTAACATCGCAGTCCAGACAGACCTTCATAAAAAAACGTGCTGAAGATTGAAAGCGTGGGTGATTACTACTTGTGGGAATGAGATAAACAGTTGCAAAAACCTTATATATGTAGCTGGTTTCAATAAGGCTTTTATATGCTCGACATTGAGAAGGATAATTCTTGGAGAAACCTTTTGAGACCTGTGCTTCACACTGTATCACTGCAGTTATCTGGTGACCAGGACCTATGCTGTTGGGAAGAATCCCTAGGCACGTGGTGTGACCCCAGCCAGGGATTTGAGACATACGTTTTTGGTTATAATCCCTTGCTTTCTGTCAATTAACATTTTAAGTTTTGGGTGCTATTTTATTTTTTAGTATTTCGGAAAACTTTTTAACTAATAGGGAAGTTGGCTGTTGTGATGGGCTGCTATATTTGTGTGTGGAACTGAAATACAATGGTTTCATCTGTGCTGGAGTTTGTGGATGCCTTTGGCCCTTTCTGGTATAACCAGCAGCCTTGGACACTCTTGTTGACCACTGCCTTAAAAAGGCAGTGTTCTGTCAATGACACTGATCGGGTTGCATTGATCTTCGTTTTGATATTTTGCTTCTGTATTTAAATATCAACTAGTCTTTCCTGTTTGTTTCTTCTAAATGCCTCCATCCTGCTTCATGGTTTTGGCAATAGTTCTCTTGTGCGCTGTTTGCAGAAATAACAACAGAGTCAGACTAAGGACAAAGTTGCATCGTTGCTCCAGATTGTTAATTTTTCTCTCTAAAGATTTAGAAGATTAAATTTCAGATGTGGACATTATTGGATAGTATTTAAACACTAATTAAAGGTACTAAATATAAAATTGTGAATATTGCTGTTCCATTTGGAAGTTGAAATTTACTTCATTGCAGAGCAGTATAGGCTACTAACTGAACAGTGGCTGCAGTCATCTCTTAACTTTGCTCTTACCTGGATATTGACATTGTAGATATTTTCAGACTTAGCAGCTTATTATTTGACAGTACAAATCAGGCTGATAAATGTAACTGGGAACTGGAAAAATAAATATGCTCTTTAACCAAGTCTTCTCTTGATGAAAATGTGTGTAATGAGATGTAATTTTTTAAGAGTCTGTATTGCTCTGTATCCATTCTGGATTTACTTGGGGGGAAAGAGATGCAAGATGTGGGCATTTGATGTCCAACTTCTTGCTTATTTGTGCGTTGCATTATTTATTTAAATGGTAAAATAGTAAATTTAAGGCATGTAGCATGTTCTGGTTTTCTGTCTTTAATGTGTTTCTTACTCTCTGTGTATCAGCACCACAATTTATTGAATTGTGCTTTGAAAGGATGCTTTTGTAAAATTGGGTTGAAATTTGGTTTTTGCTTAAATCTAGGAAAACGCTGTTACACTGAATATTTGGCTGAAGAATTGGGCTTTAACTTTTAGCCATTGTATCTCATAGGTAATTCTGTTCTTATTTTGTCTAAAGATGGGTCACTTCAGGCTGCAGTTCTTCAGCATGCCATGTTGGGAAAAATGCTTTATTTCATAACAAGAACTATGGGAATTGGGAGGGCAAAGATCAGGGCAATTTCAAATCAATCTTGAATTTTATTTTGTGCAAATAGCCTCTGTGCTATTCTCAGCCTGCTGATATTTTGAGTATTGCAGCTACCTGAACACTTGTGACTTCTAATGCTACATTCATGCAATGGGAGAGGTAATAGAAAATCATTGTGTCTGGATTTTCTTTATGATTCTTATGACCATAAGAGAAAGAAAGAGAGTTTTCATCCTGATTACAAAAATACAAGTTTGTGACTGCTTTAAAAGTCTGTTTTAAAGACATGTGAAGCACTTGTTTGTTTTCTGGACTAATAGCTGTATTTTGAAGAGAAAGAGTTACACATTGCCCAACTTTTGAGTCTGACATTGGTGACTCTGCTAATTGTAATAGAGCTGTGGAACTGTTTCATTCCAGATGGAACTTTAATCTGGCTTCTGATTGAGCTGAGTGTCCTTGTAGAGTCTCTTAGCATCTGCTTTGGAAATGTATATAACATTATTCAAAATTTGTACCAAATTAAACCACCCTAAGGCTATAATTCAATTTTTCTTTATTGAGAAATGTATTGTCAACAACTTTATGCCACAGAGTAAAATCTGCACTAGATCTATTATTTTTTTGGCTATTAACTGGTCATTTAGATTACTGTGATTGAATTTCCAGGTTCTTCAAGTTTACCTTATCAATTGTAAGCTTACACTAAGGAATTAACAAATAAGGCAAATGTGGTCTCTTGGTTTTTTTGTTTATGGGGTTTTTTTTCACTGAAAACAGATGAGCTTGAATTGATGCTTTCTAGCATTAATGATTGGATTATATTTTTATCAAATAGTAATATTTTAATAATTCTAGATAAATTCTGTGGATGAAGTTTGAGATACCTGTTTTGGTATTTGAATTGTAAAATCAAAAAGAATGCATGAAATATATTGAAATACACCATGTCATATCAATTTATTTCTGTATCTTATTTTAGTTTCTCTTTTATCTGTAACAGTTAATGATTGTGACTTTTCTTATTTCTCAGTTTTCTAAAGTCTGCTGTATTTAATTATAATTTTCATTATATAATCTTCTTTAGCCCAGTATAGCTGCTGTTTTGAATACCAGTTCTGTTACTAAAGATGGTCAGATTAGGGTAGCAAATTGATGCAGTTTTTCAGTTAAGACATGATTTGTGAAATACTCCCCAACTGGTTATAAGGAGTCTCTAACGAAGTTATGAGGTGTTAGGCAGCTGTGTACGTTGATGATAATGTTCAGTAGATACACTTCTACGCTCCAGTTTTGGGCATGAGCAACATTTAAAACCACAGAATTATGAACTGGAATTGTCATAATCTGACTACCAGTGTTTCTGTATTTTGTTTATTCGTTTTTTTCTCTTTTGTTTCTGGGTGGAAGAGCTGTAAGCACTTAGCCAAGTTCAGTCCAGTTAATAGGTAGAGCAATGTGTTAAGTCTCTTTATAATTTACTTTTTGTGTTACAACTGTGCTACACAGCAGAAAGCAAAGTAGAACTTCAGTGTACAAATGCAGTTCTCTCCACTTCAGCAGGCTGACTAGCCCAACTTGTTGGAGAATGAGTGTCTTGTTCTACTGTCGAGAATGGAATCTGAGCCCTAGTTCACTGACATCATCCCCACTCCAGCTTCATGCAGTGTTAGATCTCCACATCCTGCTTCATTAAGTTCCTGTGCAAGTCTCTATGCATTCATTTGGAATTGTGTTGAAGGAAAAGCAAAAGTTATTTATTTTACATTCCAGATGCTTCTGATAGTTGATTTAAAAACAATTAAATTGTTCTGAGAACAGAATTGCAACCCTACAAAATGGGTTAGCCATTCAACCCATGTAAAAGGAAATCTCCACTTTCCTAACATATCTTCCTTTGGACATGTTAGCTGCCTTACTCCATCTTTCTTCATGCTCCATCATCTATGCTTGAAGAATTTTAGACAGGTTTGTGTTTCCAAGCTCTTTTGTCAGTGAATGGAAGAGGCTGCACACAAGTTGCTTCACAGCAGAAGCCTATCTTCTGGAGGAAGGCAGTGACAGGGCCAAACTGGGATATCTGTCTCCTGTCAGATAGCCTTAAGTCAGCATTAAACTGGCATGCATTTATTAGAGTGTACAGAAATCGCAGAATTTTTGTGGTTTCTTTCCTTATGCTTCAGGCATCCTCATTTATGTGTTACAAGAGACAATAGTTATGAAGTGAGAGAGTGCACGAGATAGAACACAGTTGCCAAATCAATCTCTCTGGTACCTTAATGTGGTCAGCTGGTACTGAAGTCTGAAAATATATGACCAAATCATTCATTAATTTCTTGAGAGGGGTTGAAAAGTAAATACCCTCATACAGACTGGCCTTCCCAGCACCGTGTTGGAAAGACCCCAAAATGAACACAATTTCACAGAAATTGATGTCTAGGAATGCAGTAATAATAGTCTGCCTTTTCTTCCACCATCTTTCTTCTCATATTTTATATTTCAGTGCCTCTTGGGAATTTGCTTTTCCAAGTTTTTTCATATCAAAAACAAGTGAAAAAAAAACTCCCAAAAAAATCCTCATTCATTTACTTTCCTGAATTCTTCCATCCATGACTTACAAAACTCCATCATTGCTTTGTGACTTGACCGTTCACTTGGTGACTTTCAAACCTCTGTTACTTTTTTATGTGCAGAAAATTGTTACAATCTGGGAAATTTTACTTTGCAGGCATATATCTAGTTCTGAAAGGACTTAGTATAAATTAGGTGTTGCTTTTCGTCACAAAAAAAGAGGCAATATTCTAAGGGTTTTTTTAAGCACCCAATGACAATTTTCAGTCTCCATGGAATAACAATTTTAGGATGGTTCTTTTCATTTATTCTCATCTGATGACATGAAATTGGAGAATAAAGCATGGTGAAAAATGAACCATAAGAAACATGGTTTGTGGGAACATGACCTACCTTCAGAAAGTCACTGTTTCCCTCTTTTTTCTCGTATATGAGGACTCTTTTTGTAGGTCATACACACTATCAAATACCTAGTATGATCCCCAGATTAGTGGTGTTGCCATTCAACTGGTCAGCTGCAGAGATAAAGCTATTTCAACATCTATGTGATACCTGCACGGTTGTACCAAGAGGAGTCGCCGATTGATGTACAGTATATTTAGATTGTGGTTTGACAATCACTAAATTATTATTTGGCATAGTTAAAATTATTTGTAAAACTGAAAAAGTAATAGGCTGTTTCTTGTGAGTTTTTAGCCATCGGTTATTAGTAAGTTTAATTTATCCTTACTAAAAATAAATTAAATTACGTAAATACATATCTCTGATAAGTGTAGATGTACTTCAATGAAATTGTTAAAATCAAAAAGAAAAGGGGTTAAATAAAGTGAAAATATTTAATTCATAGATGCTTGAATTTTGGTTTGACCTATGTTTGTTAAAGGCATATATGTTTGTCATTCTGATGAAGATGCATTTCTTCTTACTTTGCTGTTGACAGAATCTCACCTACTCTTCCCATTTATTATGATAATAGTCTACCAGATGTCATATGTCACAGCCTAGTGAAGTTGTCTCTGCCTATTACCACTTACATATAACGTGCATTCTGGTTTTTCTTTCCTTAATTTAGAAAATTTTATATGCTCTTTGACATCCCCTGTTTTATTAGGAAAAGAATAGAGGCAAACTATTTGAAATATTGGAAAGCAAGTTTAGAAAGAGTAGGCTATTTTATTTCCATTTTAAATAGCATTATGTCTGCCTTTGTGTGGATGGATAACCTGAATCTCATACAAATGGTCATATATCTTAAAAATCTAGTAAGTTACACTGTGCAACTTTTTTTGAAAACTGCTGGTTTCAGTGGACAGATACATAGGTAAGTGCAAATAAGAAAGGCTGAAAACACAAATTACCATATACAATGGATACATCTAGTGATAAGAGCAACAGAAATCACATCTCTTTAGCTAAAACGTAAAACTGGACAATAGTCTTTCTCGAAAGAGTTATAATCTAAAGGACAAGATAATCTCTTACATGTATGTACAGACAGGAGAAGAGTCAAAACAAATTTTAACACAGATACAGCAAAGCTGCCTTTTGATTGAAGGTGTAGCATTGCACATCCCTGTGTGTTAAAACCATATGGAATTCATACCACGCTTGCAATGGTAGGAACCTCACGTTGCAGAAGAAGTAGAGCTACCTGAAAGCACAGCCAGATTGGGGAACTGGCACTTTTCAATTGTACTGGAAAATTTTATTTCCATGCAAAGCTTTGTGCTGAAAAGGTTCATATCTTGAAAAATGTGTATTTTCTGTAAGTGTGAGCTGTGTTCATTTTGCATTGTGTATCAGCAAGGAAGATCACACTAACTTTTCTTTCTTCTGTTTTGTTTTTATGCTTGGGTGCTTTTCTCCTACTAAAAAAAGGTAAAAATGCCCCTTTGATTTATGGATTTTTGTGCTTACATACTAGAACCTACAGAATTCCATTTAAGATGTTCCTTTTCTTTCAAAATCAGTATTCAGAAGTTTAAAGGCTTTTTTTTTTTTTTGTCCAGAGCAACAACAAGAACATGCAACAATCAGCAATGTAATGTAGTTTTCTTACGTTTTGCTGTGGAATTGTTGATACATAAGGGTAACTGTTGCATGAAAATGCTTTTGTTCTTCTACAGTAATATTTTAGATGAAAGAATGAGTTCTTTGTACATTCCTGAAGGGATCATTGTAGTCCTTAAAGCTGCATTATATAATGTAATATAGATGAATATGACAAAAGTCAACATAGGAAACTTACACTTGAGGTGGAAGAAATCAATATGAAGCCAGACATTTTTCTTTTGTATTTGCAATATCTGTGCAACCAGAATTGACCAAGGCTCAGAATATTGTAGTTAGATGGTCCTTTAAAAAAATATATTTGAGATAAAACCTGGGGCACTGTGTGAAATCAGTGTTGTACTCCTGAAATTTCTTTCAAAATGAGTTTTAATTTCTCATTAATAAAAACCCAGTACTTGGGTTTAATTTATATGTCTTTCAACGACTTGGATTTTCGAAGTGACTGTATGTTAATATCAAAATTAAAGCAAAGAAATATGTTAAATTTTAAAGATTAATTTTCTGTGAAAGTCAAACAAAACTGAAACTGTGTATGTTCAATAGGAATCCCTCTTTTATTGAAATTATTATCTGTCAGATGTCCATCTTTGTAAAATGAAAAGTAGAGGAGAGAAATTTGTATGAAATAACTGGTTTCTTGGGTTGTTTTCCTCCCCTCTCATTAAACAAAATGTAGATAGCATATCCCAGTCCTGCTGCAGTCCTGTTACACTGAGCAAAAGGCAGACTTGATGCACAGAAAGAAACTTTTTATTCAGTCTTATGTTGAGAACATTTTCCTAAGTGAGAAAAGCCTACACTTAGAAAATATTTCTACCTTTCTGTAGCAAAGGCATGTGAAGTATTTATACCAATTTTAATAGTAGGGCATCAAACAGGGATATCTTTAGGTTAATGGAGCAAACATGTATTAGTTGATGAGCTGTCTGCACTTCTGAGTTCAACATTTAGACATGATTAGAGGATGGACACACTTTCTTCAATCTGGAAGCAGTCGCAAGTTTAATAAAGCTGAAATGACCATCAGTTTTCACTTTACAGTCCATAATGCCAATTAGACAAATATACTTAAATTTCTTACAGAGGCCTAGATCTGAAATAAAAGAAGCAGTTGTTACAGCATTTAGACATAATTCTACAGTAAGGTTTGGTTTAAACTTGAGTAGGCTTGTTCACTGCTCTGTCTTCCAGAGCTTTTTATTTTCTTGTGATGTTAATATGACAGCATAGTTTTATATGGTCAAATTTATTTTATAGTATGATTCTTGCTCAATTTTTTATCCAGATGTGTTTTACATAAACCCCAGTAATACAGTTGGTGATGTTTTCTAGCATGCACAGCACTTCATTTGTTAATATCTGAATTAGCAGAATATACTTTTTAAAGTAGAATCAATAGCTTCATATAAAATGAGCCATTTTTTAAATTGTTCAATCCTATTTATTTTTTTCAAGAATGGCTTAATCATGTTTCATACCTGATTGCTCTGTCTGCAGAGTACCACTTTGTTAAGTGTTTGTAGTTTACTACTTGTTCCTCAGTAGCAACATCTCTTCAGCTCTAAATCCAGGGAAGAAACAAGTATACAGATTTGTTTTTATTCTTGCATTTTTTCTGCATTTCACTCACTTGTTTTCATTTGATTGGGCCAAATAGGCCGAAGAGATAACTATGACTTTGTATGTAAAGAGATGAGGTTAGTTTGATTATGAATTAATATCATTTAAAAAATCAGAATTTAGCTGTTATTAAAGATGCAATTCACAAAATACTACCATTGACTCTCATTCAAAAAATATATTTAATGTAGTATCAAAACCATTTAATTTCCTTTAAAATAATGCCCAATCTCTGAGCACTTTTTACTGAGAATAGGTATAATCTCACACGTTGTGTAATCTTCCTAATTTTAGCTGAAGTCATTCCTTTGCCTTATCAAAGTCAGCTCAGCTACAGGGAGGTGGAGGTGTGCTTCTCTGCTGTAGTGGTTTTCTCCTGAGCAGAACTCCAGCATTACCAGTTCTTGACAGCTGCAAGCCAGCCTCTGGGCATCTTACTAAATTTTCAAATGTAATTATACAGTAGACTTCCTTTAACAAATTCTGTGTTCCCTGCTATAATTATAACAGCTCTTGCCTCTAGCCTGTTCCTTATCTTGCAACCCACCTCCATATCTTCCACTGCTGGCTAATGTTATCCAGTAGAGGTGATGGATCTAGAAAAGCAGAGTTAATTCTCTCTATTGTCTTGAGGATGGTTTCATCCGTACAGAAGATCCATTTCTTCTGATCCATTATACTCAAATGACATGTCCCTTAAAGCTGAAGATTGTTCTCTGATTCACAGAAGAGCTGTTGATTAGCATGCCACTTTCATTTTTCAAACAATTTTTGATTTTTATTACAGGACAAGAGTTAAGGAGTTATTAAGAACTGTCCATGAAATGGCTGAAGAAGCCAGCACAAAGAAAGGAGGTCTTCTAAAAACACTTAGTTTTCATGCTGAGCAGTTCAGGATATAATTTCCTTCTACTATTTGTGTGTTAGGTTTTCGTGTATGAAGCTGTTCATCCTCCTTTTAAGAACACACATGTAATGCAATAATACAAAGAATCGGTGATGCATCTTTTCTTACATGAAACTCTCCATAATTTTAGCCAAAAAATGATGACACAGGAAAAGTTGAAGATCTGCAGAGATACTACTCCTTTTTCTTCAGGTTCTTACTGTAGTTGGCTGTGGTAGGTGGGCTGGCATCGAAGAATTGTATTGCCTGGAAGGAGACAGATTACCATTTTTTCAGTCTGTCCTGCAGCAGGATCGAATGCTTTGATAAAACCTTTCCTGAGAAGCTTCAGTTAGTGACATACCCCAGCCCTTCTTGAAGTCATGCTCCCACTGACTTTCCATAGTTTGCCTACATCTTTCTAAGAATTTTGATGTCCAAAACTGTATAAAGTACAGTAAGAGATGGAAAAAAGTAATTGTCAGTTGTTCACATGCAGGTACTGCTGCATGTGCACACACCCAACCACGTGCACTGCGTGTGCTTGCCAGTGTGTTTCAGTGAGATGTGTTTTTCAAAGAGCCAACAAAATTTACACTTTCGATTTGTATTCTCTGTTCATTGATACCCTGTGTAATAGTTTACTGCTGGTCCATTTTGTTGATTGTTGATATCTATCATTTGCCTTTTCTAAATGTAGCACTTCGGATTTGTCTTTATTGGTTTCTGACCATATCTTCCATTTTTCAAAAGCTTTTGGAAATCAGTCCTTTAAGGTGCTGCTAGTTTCTACCAGCATTCTACTATCTGCTGATTTTAAAAATACTTACTTGGCGTCACTAGGATTGTTATTAAAATACCAGATAGAAACAGATTAAACAAATGTCTCTCTCTCTCTCTCTCTATATATATATGTCTCTATATATATTTGTAATATATATATATGGTTTGAGAGAGCTGTTAAAAATATATTTTTTAGAACAATTGCTTTCTGATTTCAATAATTTTTGTGTCCAGCTTATAATGATTATATCTGGACAGTATTTTGTTACATGTGGCATCAGCAATGCAGAACATGTTTAAAATCACTCTTATCTCAAACTTGTATCACATCTACTGTTACCTCCCATCCATGAAGCCAGTTAGCGCCCTCTCAGTGAAATAATTCAGATGAGTTTGGAGGGACCAATAATTTTTTCTCTATCTTCTTTTATCTTCTTGACATTTTTTTGTGCAATACTAGGTTCTAGAATCTTTTCAGGTTTCACTGGTAGACTGTAACTTGAAGGTGGGACTTAGGCCACCTGGGGGTAGACTGGAAAGGGCTTGTTCTAAGTTTGGTTGATTGTTTTTCCTCTTTTCTACTTCTTTTGATTTTCTTTATTCTGATCTTTTAGAAATAATGAGACAACAGATCCTACTCTGTTATGTCTTTCTCCGTAATTTTCGGCATGACTTTTCGAGTTAGTTGGGGTTTTTTTCATTCCTTTTGTTACTTTATTTCCTTTCCTTGTTTGTAGCAACAGCATGTTTGTCTTGTATCACTGTAGGTCTCATTGATCACTGATACAGGACATGGATGAAAACTTTTTTTCTAGTGAGACAAGCTGACAGGATGTGTAGAAGAAATTTTCTTTGCTTTTGCATGTTCTGTAACTTCAGAAAGGCGCAGTTAGGCTTATAGCAGTAAGATTTCAAAGGTTACCATCAGAATATTAAGTGTTCATTTGTCTCAGCTTATATACTAGGTGGAATGGCATTAAACAGGTCAGTTCAAAAGTGAAATGAGATCCAAAATTTTGCTTGTCTGAAATGTGAAATTAGAGGCGATTACATAATAAAATCATCATCATTCTAGCCTTTTGAACTGCAGGCCATTCAAATGAGTCAGTAGAAGATTGAGGTAGGAAAAGCCGGACTTTGTCCTGGATTGTTACATCCAAACATATTAAGGAAATCCTTTTATCCTGAATGACTGTGACTTTGGCCTATGAGTGGCCTTTTCTTGGTGTTTAATAAATTTGTGCATAATCATTTAACTCTTCTTGTATGTTGCAAGGTGGAGAATTTCCCCCCAAAGTAAAACTGCAAAATTAGGAGCAGTAAAAGCAGAGTGGATTTTTTTTAAGGTCTGTCATATAAGCTGAGCCCTCTTCCCGCTGATAGAACAGAAGAACAGTGTATTTATACCAATTGATACTGTCTCTTTAAAATTCAATGGTTTATCTTTTACCTTTCAGTTTGCTTTATAGGTCACTTAATTTTTGTTACTTTCCTTTGTTATGAGCTAAGAACAGAATATTGCTGAATATGCTAAAATAGATGTATATTTTTTAAGGTTGGCATTTAAGCAGACAAAGAATCATGCTTAATGCGGCTGTGATAATAAATAGTACTATAATTGATTGTTGATAGAAACCCTTAAAATACATTTTTATGGTTGAAATGTACTTTGGATAAACAGTGTTCAGTTTGCCTATTAAAATAATTCACTACATACCATGGTTTCTTTGAGTATTAAGGAAGTAGGACTTTTCCAACAACAGTAATTGGTTGACACTGCTTGACCTTAATGCAAAGCTACAGTATTTAATGAACAAACGGAGGGAATAAAGTTTTGATAAATAAGGCAATTTTCATGAAACCTTTAGAAATATGCTTGAAGTCTTTTAGTGTTAGATTGACGGTTTCTCCTTTTGTGAAAAGAATAAGTGAATAATTTAAGGCTATATTTCATGTTTTCAGATCTTCATTCTGTCATATAAATAATAGACTGTGAAATGCAGCAGCTCCTGCATTCACAGATTTAATAGACCTGTACAAGTGAGTATCTTGCTTGGCTTCTGGCATCTTAAAGTGCTCTTTTGTGTGTATGTATACCTGAGAAGCAGTGCAGAACTGGGACTCTCTTCAGTAACCAAATTCCATACTTTAACATGGCACATATTCTGTTTTTAAAGGAATTGTTCTTCTTAAAATATTTTCATTACATCTTGATGTTGATGTTAGTATTTTGGGGTTTTAATTCTGTATTATGATGGACAGATGTGAAAAAAACAGCACATGGCTATTTGAAATTAAAGTCTAATTTAAAATTTACTTACTTAAAGAGACTACGTGAAAAGCATTCAGGTGTGAATCCCTCAGCATAGATCTTTGAAATACCATTGAATCTTGATGAGAAATTAATCAAACGTATTTATTAAAATAGTGAGATATTAAAATAATTTTTATTGTTTGCTACATGTACACTTAGTTATTAATTTTTTTTTAAATGGAAACAGTATTGGGGGAGGAAGAACAGACAGTAGTAAAATTAGGCTTGTTCTTTTCTTTGTTCCCATCCCCTTTTCCTCCCTCTGCCCTTTAGTTTAATTTCTGTTGAAAGGAGAGTGAAGTAAGACTTACTGAGAACAAATGGCAAAGCATTGGGATGTTTTCTTGTTCTCAGTCTTCCAAGCAGAATATAGTTGTGAGACTAGTGGACCACGGGAAGCATGAATACCTCTTTGGAAGGTAGGTGCTATTGTACCTGTTTTGTTACCTTGAAGAAGAAGCTTCCCTACACACTTCCATTTATAGGTTTAAGGCAAGTTGGCTGCATTTCCTTCCTGATACCTACTTTAAACATTGGAGTAATTCTAGTTGTTAGAACTTTCTACTAGTATGGGATACTGAACTCCTGCTTTTCTTCATCCTGTGTGGCAATGGAGGCGTTTTTGCAAGTGAGGAAATACCTTTATTCATATATTGAAGAATATTACAGAGTATTTCTGAAAATAGTATGACAGATGGTCTGCATTTGCCATAGTATTGATTTATGAAGTCCTCATGTAGGTTCCAGAAATGTCTAGTAGGGATCCTTCAAAGTGAGCTGTCTACATGAGGATGCCATCATTTTTGCTAAAATACTGGCAGATTATTTCTGTTTGTGCTTACTAATAGTTTAGCTCATGTAGTGAGGTTACTTTTTCTTACTTTTCAAGAAAAATAATCTTTATATCTTTTGTCATGGTAATAAAAATCTTAATGTTCTATTCTGTTTCATAGGTTACTCTGATAACTTATTAGTATTTTCATTTGTTTTCATTTTCTGATACGATTTTCTTCATATTCACAGTAAGTCTGTCTTTTGATTTCAGCTAGGCCAAATGTTCAAAGGGTGCTCATACTTTTCCCATTCTCCCTACTCGATCCAACTCATTTGTAACTCAGAAAACTTCAGTGCAGGCATAGAGACCATTTTGCAGGATGTTTCTTTTGTTTCAGTAAGAATTTACAGGACTAGTATGTTAAATATATTGATTTTATTAAACAAACCAGTCACTGATTGGGTCCACCTGTGATTGAGTCGTCTTGTGATACTTGAGCAATGCATTTGTTATTATTCATTGTTGCTTCAGTACAAACAAGACTGTGGTCTCACTGTAGTAAGTCCTCTGGAAATATACAGTTTGGGGGGGAAATGTAGGAAGGAGGGTATAAAAAGCAAAGGAAATAGGAATGCATAACAACAAGGATGCTTTGCTACTGGCTAAAGGGATACATTTGCTAATGCTGATGGTTTCTTTTAGATTCTGGAATGGTTACTGTTCTTTATTTAGTCAGTGTGGCTTTTTTTGCTTAATTTGTTAACACCTATAGAAATTAGAAAGAACAGTAGTTATGACAAATGGACTATGTAATTTGAAAATTGTATTTTGTCACATGTTTTAGTCACAAAACCTAGTTGAAATCAATTGTCCAAACATTCACTTAACATATTAATAAGTAATACAGGAATACTCTAAGCCCTCTTGAATTAGATATATTACATCTTGTTACAAAATTTAATGCCAGGCTTAATAACTCAAAGTATGCGCTAGAATAAAAATACATTTATGTGCTAGTATGTTGCAATTAGGATGCTAATCCAAATTACAAAAGAAACCCCAAACCCACTATTCAGTTGGAACTGTTTTATATACTCAAGAGTAGACAATTACCTTTAATTTAATTTCTTAAAAAAGAAATCCCAATTTTGTTTTTCTTTTACAAGTGGGTATGTTTTTGTGGTATATTTCTAAATATTACAACAGTGTAATCTGACAACAGTGGTCAGATTTCAGGAGCTATTTGGCTATTTACCTGCAAAATCAGTTTTATTTAGGACTTTTAAAAAAAACGTGTCTAGGTGGTTGTGTTCTTACATTTTCTGGTGAAAGAACTATAGAAACAGTAAAGTACCACCGTTTGAAAAAGGGAAGATGGTGTTTCTGATTTAACACAATTAGCTTTGCATATTTGTAATAGGAAATTTTTTTTAAAAATATCATTTTATCCTTCTGTGAATAGACTTAATCTCACAGTAGCTGAAAAACTGCATAAAGATGTTTTGAAAAGTGTTTGTTTGAAAATTATTTTTTGTGATTTACAAGGGGATTTTTGAACAGTTAAAAGAGAATTAATGAAAGATAGATGGCTGATCAGTTGCTGATATTTCATTTGTTAAATTTATCTTATAACCATAACCTTCAACATTTTTAGTGTGTTTATAACCAGCTGTAGTGTGCTGTTGAACCCTATACAGTTTTTTGTGGTCTTATTAATAATGAATGAACAACTTCCTAGAAAATATGTCTAAAATACCAAATTACTGAAATTTGTAAGATACATGTTTTTAAGACATTAATTCACAAGAGGAGAAATTGAAAATACTGCTGAGAAATATCCAAGAATCACATGTTGATAAAACTTTCAGGTTGAATACTGAGTAAGTCTTCATAATGCTCAAGTTGTTAACGTTGTCTCTCTGCCATTATTGTCATCTCAGAAATAAATAAATTGAACCACATGGACTTACTTTGCATGTTGTTTCTATCTCGCCTGATACAGGATTATGTGAAATACAATAGTTACTTGACTTGAAAAAGCTTAAGCTAGTTTCAGTCACTTTTGTTTTTTGTTATATTGAAATGTCCAGAAGAATTCCAGTGCCTTAGGTCTTGAATCCTAAACTTGAATCCTGTTAGATCAAACAAAAAAAATAAAAGTATTTTTAGTATTTTTTCATCACATATATTTATTCTCCGTCTGAAGGTCAATTCCAGAAGTCTGGTACTGGGAGTGCCACTTCAGCTTCATCACTGCTGGTGGTGGCTGGGCCATATCCCAATGCTGTTTGCCTGTTGAATGTGTGGAGAATATCCTTGTAAAGACAACTGTTTCCTTTGTGTTTGAGCACCTGCCACTATGTGAGTTAATTTTTTTGTACTTTTTTAAAAAAGCAAACTGAGTTTGCCTCATTTTCATTAATGTCATAGTTATGCATTTAACATTTATAGAAATATTTGTGATGTGTCTCCTGTAGTTGTCCAAAAACTGTTTTCATACCATTTCTGCATCAAAAGAAATCTTACTTTGCGAACACAGGTTCTTTTCTCCCCAGTTTGCTGCATTAAATTTTAAAAGACAAATGAAAATAGTGACTGCAGTATTTGGTTTTAAAACTGATGGATAACTGTACTGCAGTCTGCTTCCCACAGAACTGGTGGAACATAGACAGTGTCAGTGGGAGCTTTTCTTTGCTTTCTCCCATAATATGCCCTAAGTCCCGACCTGAAGGGGCAATTCACTCTCTAATTTAAACCTCTCCTTAACATTAACAACATGGCAGTGTTTAGTAATGATACAGTGTTTACTGTTAAAGACTTGCCAATTTGGCCTTAAATAGCTAGACTATATTACCTCAATTTGCCATATTCCCTCTGTTTAGTTTGGAATTACCTTGCAAATGTTAAGGTGATAGTATTGAATTGTATAAAGGAATTATAAATTGGAAATCCTAGAAATGTGGATTTAAAGTTCTAGTATTGGTTTACAGAAACACACTAGTTCAAGTAGTTAAAGGTCAGTAAACTCATTCTAATTTTTACTTTTTTTTCTTTGCTTTTACTGACTTCCATCGGTGACTTTAATTAGTTATTTTTCCTTCCTATTCTTTGGATAATTTAAAACTCCTTTCTGAAGTGATTTTTTAAGACATATATGAGCTTGTATGTGTAGTTTCTGTACCTTTTAAGTGGAGTTCATTTTTTCCAGTGTTGCAATAAAGTACAGAACACTATGCAGTACATTAAAGAAATAGAGCCTATGCATCAGAACAATTTTCATGCCTCACTCAATTCTTAATGTAAATTAGTAGGAACATTGGTTATCCATTTGAGAAATTGAGTTGGTATAAAAATAAAAATGCACTTATGGTATGTGGTGCTTTGTGTATCATCTTGGGAGTGTTTTGCTGTTTATCTGTCACTTGCATTAGAAAAAGCAGTCACTGGCTGCAGGTGACATTAAAAATTAAAGGTTAACCTCAATTTCTTTACTGACCAGACGTGGGGCAGAAAGTTCTTCTGGATGTGTGCCTGGATTTTGGAACTGTCAAATACAGTTGAGAAGTAAAGACTGGTGCTTTTGGTGGCCTAGTCTTTTTGGATGTGCATGTGTGATTATATGATTTCAGCATTTCCAAGTGTTTAGACTGCTTCTTATAGGTTATGTCAAGATCATTTTTCATTGCATCCAACTTTGTGAAATTAAAAAATTACATTATAACACTATAGTAAGTAATTATAATGGACTTATTTTACTGATCTACATAATTTTAGGAATATCTTTTTATTTTGTTGCTTAGAAAAACTAATTAAAATAGCTTTCTTTCCTATTACTAGAGAATATGTGTCTTTCAAAAACCGGTTTAAATTGTTCTTGAAAATTGCTTTAGCAGCTTTTGAATATTCTGGTTAACTCAATGTACATTTAATGTAAGACAAGCTTTATCTACTCATGAAAAAAACCTAGGAGATCTTTCTCTAAGTTTTTGACAAACAGCTTCTCCCTAACAGTGCCTTCAAGGTGAGCCAAGTTCAGTAGCATGAGCTTCCCTCGTCTATCACTCCAAATTTTGGAGGCAGCATTCAGACTAGTGAAGAAGGCTTTAGGCAGCAGGGGTTTCCCTGTAACCTGCTTGATACCTTTCCTTTGTTAAAGAGGTATTGTGTTTGTTCAGTGCCAGACCAGACTACAGGCAAGTCTTGATATTTGAGACACAAACTGGAAGCTGTGGCTGCTGCTCTTACCTTCCATTTCATCTCTTGATTTTCTTAGCCATGAAGTAAGGTGGTATCTCTATAGTGAGTAGATCTGGTGCTTCTTGGTGGCTAATGAGGGAAAATGACACAGGATGAAAGAAAACTGAAATTGTCTGCTCTGTCTTCATGATTAAAATAGACTGCCAAAATGCATCCCTTTTTTCTTGCTTCATCGTCCATTTACCAAACAGTGAATCTCTTCTCTCCATGGCCATTTTCTCTCTTACAGCTCTTCATAGGAAACAAGAAAATAAAAATTTCATTGAAGAAAGCAATGCATCTTGCTAATTTAGAAAAGAGCACTGCAATTGACATATTTGAGAACCCTAGTATTTCGGATGTGTACAATCTTATTAAAATTATATATCTACGTGCTTGCTTCATAGTAAGCTTGGCACAGTTGTTTCAGGACTGGTATACTGTAGATTGTTCTGACTACAAATTAAATCATGTTAAGAATTCTTTGGTAGGAAAGTGATAATGCTTATTTAGTGCACCTTACTTCCTATTCCTAATTTGTTAAACCTATATTTAAGACAGATAATTTCACTGAAGACAAAATATTTTTAAATGCCTGTTACTTATTTTCCTGTAGTTCCCTCTGCTTGAAATTTTTCCAGTGTTCTCTGAGACTGGTTTCACTTAATATTTCTTGGTTTCTTGTGCTTCAGATATTTTTATGTTGACATAATACTGAAACTGGTCAAACAAGTTTCACTATTGAAGTGATTTATAAAGAAACTGAAATACTATTTATCTTTAAACATAGTTCCTTTGACTTAGGGAGTAGTTAAATCCCATATAATAATTGATAATTGTTGGCTTGCAGCCTGGTTCTAAAGTCTTTGTTTTATAAACTGGGTTATGAAGCATCAAGAAAACTGAATGTTGGGGTTTTTTCAGATGAAATATCTCATGCAATTAAATACTTCAGTAACTGTTTATAATTTGAAATCCAGTGCTTTCTAAGAAGAAATCTTTAAGTGATTTTATATATTGTCTTGCAGGCTCTAGAATAGGTAGCATGTTATAATTTGTCAGTTAATTTAAATTTAAGTAAACTTCTGTGTCAGTCTAAAAAGCACTGGTGATTTGCAGCTATATTACAGATGGCATCTTTTCTTAAATACTGCAGTAATCTGTTTTTTGTGGAGCAAGTGAATTACCCATTTGTTACACTGTTACGCAGCTCATAGAGGTCGTCACACATCTGTATGAGCAGAACTTTCAAGTATTTAAAAGACCCAACACCAGCATTCATTGCAGTGTTTCTGTTGTTGCTGTTCCTCCTGCTGTTGGAGGTCCATTCACTTGTGTTTTATTTATGACTGTATTGCAGAGATGGGCTCAAAAAAGAGAGATATGCATATGATAAGGACGTAGATGTAGCAAAACTTGCAGGACATGCAGTTTCAAAGGGTGGAAGAACAGGTCCAGGATCAAGAGTTATTTTGCAAAGCACTAAAATCAGGTTATATCAGTTCCCCTCGAGGGTACATAATATCAAGCTGGGACTAGTAATTCCTGTAGCTTTATTTTCAGTAGCTGTCAGGTTCTCCTGGTGAGGACTAGTGGTACTGTGTGTTTTTAGCCCATTCTCTTCAGACATCCTGTTTGTGTTTCCTGTTTGTACCATGTCAGATTTACCTACTTTGTGTAGCTGACAGATTTGGTACTGCTTCACATCCTTGTTAGTTCAAGTTGCCTCTGGCAGTGGTCTTTGTGCACTGCATCTCCCTTGCCCTTGCCCCTAGCCGTGGCATGTTGCCCCATTTCCCTCCTGAGCCTCCTTTTGGGCAACGTGACTCTGAAGCCTGAGCTGGCCATGGACAGAGCCCAGCTGATTCTGGCAGAGCTTTTTCATTGTACTTGGTGCCTGCTTTATAGTTCATTTTCATTTTAAACAAGAAACCACCATTGCCAGTACAAAGGAGTAGCTAACTTGTGCCGTGCAATTCTTCAAAGTGGGCTCTATAACAAAGATGGAGAGAGACTTTTTACCAGGGCCTCTTTAGGTCTCTAAAAGTGCATAATTGAATGTCATAATTGAATAAATTAATGTGGAACTTATATAAAACTCAGAACTTTCTGAGCAGCTGCATGTGGTTTTCTTCAAGCTTTCATTGCATGATGGTACATTTAGATGAAATCTAAGCAAGAAATTCTCTACAGCCAGGGCGCTGAGACACAGGAATGGGTTGCCCAGAGAAATTGTAGATGCCTGTCTTGGAAGCGTTCAGGGCCAGGTTGGATAGGACTTCAAGCAATCTGATCTAGTAGATGTCCACCTCTCTGCCCATGACAAGAGGCTGAACTAGATGTTCTTTAGAAATCCTTTCCAACCCAACCCCTCAAGTAAGTCTACTTGAGAACAGCAGCTTCTTTACTTTGTTTTACCTGATTAGTATTATGAATGTCTCTTAAAAAGTTTCATTATATAATGTTTCCTCTGCATTTTGTTGACTTTCAAACTTCTTCAGAGGCATTGCAATGGTTACAAGTTGTGTTGATTGAACCTGGTCAAAAGACTTTAATTCATGGTTTGGTTTGGTTTTGTTTTCAGTAAGAGATAACTGCTACCTCAGATGATCATAAATGCTAATCAGAATTCATTAAAAAGGATTTGTTAAAATTGTTCTTTAAGGATTTAAAGTGGCAGCCTTAAGCATATCTGCATGAAGAAAATGATGGAGGGGAGAAACAGTTGGGTTGCCAGCAGTGTATATAGTTGAAAACGAGATTGTAATGATGTTTTGGTGTATTTGAAGTTTTCCTCCTACCATAGATGTGACAATCACAGACAGTTGTCTCTGATGTGTTTAGACCTGTGATAATGTCCCAGTAAACTTTTAAGGACAAAAAAAATTTCTAAAATATTGACTGTAATTTCCCTTGAAGGGAAGGGATGCTATTTCATGGCTATCCTTGGCTCTCTTTTCTTTCCCTCTCCTCCTCCTGAAGAAATTCTGTGGGACTTACAGAGCGCTTTGCTTCCAGGACAAATTCTAAAGGAAGTTCACAGAATTTTAGTGGGTTTTGCTCGTAAGTTAGGTGGATTTAAATGTCTAAACATGTACTGAATGGTACTGACAGGTACCAGTGTAGATGCCAGCCATGTGCTGTTGGAGTCCAGTACTAGGGACTGATCTGCAATGCAAACAGCAGCATTTCTCAGTCACAGTTGTGACTGGCCAGCATTTGTCATTTGATGGAAAGCAGATGAATAAAGCCAAATTAAAGTGACAGTGATGACCAACTGCGTAGTAATTTAAGACCCTCTACACCTTGCTTAGTGCTATTTATTCAATAAACACATGTAGCAAGTACAGAACTTTATGCATTTCTTTAAGGTGATAGAAGTCCTGGTGGCCAGAAGTTATTGTGTATTTCCAGCACACTGTTGTATTTGAATAAATTACTGTGGAACTTATATAAAACTCAGAACTTTCTAAGCAGCTGCATGTGGTTTTGTTCAAGCTTTCATTGCATGATGTACATAACATAACTTCATATTAAACACTTTCTTTGGAACATAATTTCTACAGATTTGTCATTTTTAAAGAATTAAAATCTTGCCACCACTTTTTGCAGTAGTTTTCTCCATATTATGTATCTGATCCTGTAAGATCTTTTCTCATAAGCATTACCATAGTAAGAGTTGATTCTGGTATGAATGGTTCAACTAGATTTACAAGAAGTGGTTGAATGTTGTTTTATCATTTTTGTTAAGGATCATGCATGCCTTAGGGTTATAGAAAAGGTTACCTATATCTTGAAGCTTGCAATATTTATTATCTTTTGCAAGGGAATTGTAGATCAGGTGCAAGAATTTTTCTATATTATAAATGTTCTAAACTTGTTTTGACATATTAATCTAGATTATTTTAAAATCCGGAAGTGTACCTTATAGTGGGATCCAGGCTGGGTCTGAGGGAAAAAAAACATTATTCTCTGTCATTTGGCAAAAAGGAGTAAGGGATAGAAAAGGAAGAAAATGCTCTTCTTTTTAAGTGAATGTATTCTTCCTATAAAATGTACCAACAAAAAGTAGATCAAGACACTCTTGCTTGGAGACACTCATACCATCTGACAGGAAAGTGATTTTAATTAAGTTAAAATCCAGAAGCAACAGTATTTCTTCCTGAGTAAATGGTTGGGAGACCTTAATTACACATTGCTCTTGAAAGCACAGATTGCACTTAGTTTCTTTTTGGTCTTTTAGACTCAGACTTTGGAAAGTATTTAACTTATAGGAAGTAATGGAATTCCTGAATTGACAGGCTGTTACTGAGTTTTCTCAGTATGAATATAGCTACTTGAAAAGAATAGGAATTCAGTGGGATGTTTTGGGGTTGGGTATTTTTGTTTTTCGATTTTTATAACAGAAAAATCATCCAATACCTTCAGCTGGATTTTGGCATCAAAATTTTTAAAAGCATTTGCCGTGTAAAAAGTAAGTTTTGACAAAAGCAAAGGCTAAGTGTTTAAGTTGTGAATCAGTATCTAGTTATGTCTAATCATTATTTAGTGCTCCAGCTGAGAATATTTTGTAGTGTGAAACTTTGCTCTAGGTGACTAGCAACCAGCTAGAGGAATAGTGAGTGACTAATTGTATATCTAGATGCATTTCACTTACTAAATGCAGTTTTATGAATGAAATGTAAATGTTGAATGGAATTGTGGTTACTTCTGCACGTGAAAACTATAGTTATGAAACCTGCATGGTTTAGCATTTTAGGGGGAAACAATCATGGTTTTGTTTTACTTTAATATTTAGTTTTTAGCAAAGACATTTAAATATTAAAATATTCCCATACAAAATATTTTTCTTATTCCAAAAGATACTGTATTAAATATAATGAAAAGGATGGACTATTTAATGTAAAAAAGAAAGTTACTCATTCATGACATTTTTACTTTACACAGGGGTCTTATGCCTTGTGCTCCTAGATTCTTTGAAAAGAAAATTTGGCTGATGCAGTTTTCTTAATTTTTCTGATGCTACTTTTCAGATGTAATTCCTTTCTTGAATATATCATTAGTGGGCAATGCAGACTTTGCCAGTATTAAAATAGTTTCCGGCGTCTTGTTTCTTGTGACTATTTTAAGTTTTGTAATTAATATTGGGGTTTCAGTATTTTCTCTGTGGCAAGTACTAGGGAGTAGTATCAGGTTGATTTCCCTGTTTCCTGTACAAACAAGCTCTGAGTTTGGGAAGTTCTTCTCAACATCCCTCAAGGTTTTGCTGTTAAAAGTCCCATAGAATAACTTTCCCTTTTCACAGTATTTGTTGGGTGCTAAGAGAAAGGTTTTCTTGTTTGGTAGCCACAATTTGGTCTGGTATAGCAGTGATACTGACTTCGCTTTTGCCAGACATTCAGCAGAAGTTTAGGAAATCTAGTACTTAACACAGAAAAATAAATTGGTTCAAGTAACTGGGAAAAGGGAAGTGATATTTAATGGAAAAGACTGATGGTTTGGGCTGTTGTCCAAGTCCATACTTCCTCCACTTGTCAAACTGGAACAGAATCTTGAAGTCCTTCTAGATTCATTTTTATTACAAGGCACAAAGGTAAGAGAGACCAGAAAATTCACTGTTCTTTAAAATATATCTCTTTGAATATATACACAGTCCATGCATTACAAGTTGAGTCTTCTAATGATTGCATGTTGAGTAACTTGAAAAACAGCATATATAACCAGCAATTTCATTATACACAAAACTGATCCAACTCGTCTTACAGGCCCAGTTTTACTTCCTTAAGATGTGTGACATTTTTTCATTCTCATATTGCTTCTCAGGTATCAAGGAATCACCTCCTTAAAAATAACATATGTATCTAAGACTGTGGTAGTTTCAGAGCTGTTTCATTACATATGTTTGCATTTGCAGTCTGAAAATGTCACACTAAGCTCTTAGCAAAACACACAAAAAAAATTTCCTCATTTAAAAATATGTGAGAATATTTGGACAAATTTGATTTGCCAGTTTTTCATTCTGGAAGCATAGATTTTTTTGAGTCAGAATTGCATGTTATAAAATTAAAGGAAATACTTAGCTGACCATCACAGAAAAATCACGACAGTGTGTGCATAGAAATACGCAGTTTTTATGTGTTTGTGTGTGTGTGTGTCTCACAAGAGGTATGAGAGATGAATGTTCTTCTTAACTGAAAAGTTCTTTTTCCACTCTAAGGATATTTAAAAATCATTCTATCCATTTGGTGGAGCAATAGCTTAGTTAATGAAATTTGATATTTTGGTAGTTTTTCATTCTTGTGTAACATCTGTAAACATGTTCCCAAACCTTACATGCAGTTTTGTAATTAACATAGTGTTTCCATGGTATTTTGTCAATGAATAGAAAAAATACTATTTATACAGATGGGGGAAAAATTAGTTTTCATCAGCAATATAGTTGTTAGATTTTGGTGAGGTTAAAATACAAGCCATCAATGCAAAATCTGGTTTTGTTGTTACCTGCTTAAAAACCACTGTAGGTTTTACACACTCCAAATGAGCAGTGAGGTCTAGTCCAGCCCCCTGTCCATACAGGGATAAGATCAGTTAAGAAACAAAGCATTTTTTTTCTTTTACATAAGACCCGTACCTCTCTGATCACAGCACTTAGTTTCTTTATTTTCATTAGTTTTTCTCCCCATGTAATGTACATAGAAAGTTAATGATGAAAGAGTAGTAAAGTATTCATTGAAACTGAAAATTATAGTATTTGCAAATATAAAATCATAATTTACATAAATTTTATAGTCAAGAACATTATGAATGTAAATATGCCTTCATCTATTCTCAGTCTTATAATGCCATTCGTTGTCCAGTGGGAGATGAAGAGTGATGTTGAGACTGCCGTTTAACCTATTATAGCTGCCTAAAGAAATTAAATAGCCTTGATGTAAATATGAGGTGGGAAAAGAGTATTCATCTCCATTAAGTGACACAGAAAAGCATGGTAAGGATAACAGGCGGGTGGGTATGCATTAAGCGCTGAAGTCCCTAAATTTGGACGCTAATTATAACCACAAGGACAATTGCCTCCTGCGTACTTAAACTCTAATTTCAGTATGTGTTTTCAGACCAAAAATATGCTTCACAGTTCTTTAGGCACCAAATATGGATTTTCTCTTGCATTCTTTTTTCATCTGATACATGATTTGTTTTCCCCTGCTATTAAATGAGGGCCTAATACTAAAAAGCTGAATTAGTTATGTTCTCCTTGGTACAATTAGATCTTTAGACCTTTTATTTTACTAGATCTCGTAACTATGCTGAGGAAGTCCTACCCATTTTATAGTGCTATAAGCAAATGTTGCACCATTATATTCAAATTATTTGGAGCAGTTGTTTCAGCTTCATATTAATGTTACACACACCTGTGGATGACCAGTAGCTACTTAACCTGTTGTACCACATAAGTCACTCTTTGTTTCTTGATGGTGTATTCTTGTAAAGATAGATAATATATTGCATCTTTTCCTAAAATTATTTTTATGTTACATTAGATAAAGTAATTTTTATATTGAGTAATTGCATTAAAGTATGACCCATGGAATCATAAATGACAACAAGAGATGTTGTATAAAACTGTCCTTTAAAGTTAATTGGCTATTGCAGTTTCTTTAATATTAAACTGTTTTCAGTGCAGGAGAGACAATTTTGATTGTTTAGCCATTCTATCTTTACCTTGATTTATATCAAAGTATTAATCATTAAAAAAAAAATCCAAATCACTACTTCACCTTTACCTTGATATTTAAGGTACAAAAAGAGATGTATTATGTTGCTGCCTAACCTGATGTAATAATTAAGGCATCGTATTTCTAGACCAAATTTGTCTGATGTTTGTCAGTAATTCTGTCTTACTGTCCTTTTCTATGCTTGCTTAGATAGTTATTGGCTATTACACCTTCTCCACATGTACTAAGCTGTAGATCTCAATTAAGCCACCTCTAATCTTATTATAAATAAACTAAATATACTGATCTTTTATCCATCTCTCTCACACACACAATAAAAAGAAGGATTTCCCGACTGTAATTCTTGCAACTCCTTTTTTGGCCCTTTTAATTTCAACTTCCTTTTAAATTAAAGATACCAGGCTTGGTTATAGCATTCCAGTGATGCCATATGTGCAGATAATTTCAGGTCCTTAGTACTACCATATATTTCCCTGTAATGCACCCAGGGATTGTTTTTAGCTTCTTAGCTACAGCAACATAGTAAGAGCAAAAAAAGCATTTGGTTATTTACAATGACTTGTAAGTTCTGTAGGGATTCGCTGCTTTCTAGGATGTAATCCTCCATTTTATGTGGCCTGTCTTATAGGTTCTTAATGTTCTTAAGTTAAATAAATTAAAATAATGTAATTTCTACTCTGAGATTTACTTAATTTATGCAGCTTATTGGAAGGATTTTTACTTTTTTTTGTCATCACAGAGCTTCAGCTTTTTACATAACAGTGAAGAATCAGTCATCAGGTTTTATGTGTATTTTGTGTGATTGATATTTTTAAAAAGACAATAAAGGGGACTTCACAAAGCATTAGAGCATTAATACAGTACAAAAAAGGCTTACAGTGTATTTGGCTTCTGCTGATACCTAATGATACGGGAAAAAAGCACTCTTCTGCAGGGCTGCTTTTAAGATACAAGGGAACCAGAGGAATTGTTAAGAATAATAGATAGCATATCTTGGATTAATTTTTTTAAATTTGTTTTTAGGAGCAGAAGCACAAAAATCCTGTCTTAATCTTTCTTTTAGGTATGCTGCTTATTTAGCTTTTAGTAACTTGTAATTTAAGATCACAGTTATTAGGTGTATTTCTGCATTTTATATATCGCTCCCAGATGCTACAGTATTAGTTTTTATCACTGCATATTTTATGAAATGTCAGCCTTCTGTTGGCTGTTCATGCAGCATTGTTAGTGATCAAAGCCACAACATAAAGGAGAGGAATCTAAACAGTTGGCTTATCTTTGTCCTTCATTGTGACACAATACCATAAAATTACTTTACTATATAAAAGGCAGGCAAAGCTTCATGTAGCACACTCTGAAAAGGTGAACTTTTTGTTATGCTCAACAAAATAGATAAACTCTTCTGGGTGATATTTTGTGTGAGGAAAGTAAAGTTAGCAATGTTATCTTTGGAGTTTGGAAAAAGTTTTCATCTTTTCCTGCCTTTTTAAAGAACAGTTATATATGTGTGTGTGTGTGTGTGTGTGTGTATTGTAATGCTATTATAGATCTAGCCTTTAAAACCTTTTGGAATGGAAAAAAATGTGTCCTTTGGAATAATCTGTACGGGGTGTTGTGGAATTTCTCTGGGATACAATTAATCAAGACGTTATATCACTTGAAGAGAGATAGTTGGGAAGATAATAGTCTTTACATTACGAAAACTGCTGGTGATTATCAAGTATATTTGGCTTTCATTTTGGTTTTTCACACGGGAGATTATTTTGAGTTTATCCAAATTTTTGGTTAAAAATATCAGAATATCAGTCAGCCTTGATTTTTCTGCTTGCCTAAGTGACTTGTGTATCAGAACTGCAATAATAAAGTAGGAAAAACTCTACAAGCTCTGGAGATATTCTAGGAATAAAAATCTTGAATGATTTTGATCAGCTGTTGTGTATGCCCTGCACAGCAGTTGGTTCAATCAATTTTATGTTTTGGGATGGTTTTATTAAAACGAGCTGCTGCTTTCAGTAAATCATTGTAAAGATGCTAGCTTTCTATATGCTTTTGGGGGCCTGCAGCTTACCAAGGCAGTCTCTTAATATAAACAGACTTAACTTGGCTCCTCAAGAGGCTGGGCTGAATTAGTAACCCTCTTACCCTGTGGAGTATTTATCAAGATGGGACAGAACACAAAAAAGGAAATACAGTCTCCTAATATGATAGTGGTACAGGAAGTAAAAGAGCAAAAGTATCTCTATTGTATTGTGGGGGCCTATGACAGGCACGTCAGTCAACAAGGCTCTTGACAGTATCTCTTAAAAAAGATGATGATGCACACTACCTGGTTGTATGTGTTTGTGTTTGTCTTTCCAACTGCTGCTAGTCAGTAACTTGTATGCATGTATTCTCTCATAGTACGTGGTCATATTTTGATAAATGTTTCAGAGGTTTTGAACAAACCAACAGTGGTATTTTCTTCATGGCGTTGTGATCAAGAGGGCCACAGTGCTCCATTTTAACTTGGCTTTATGGATGAAATGGTCATTTCATCCAATTTTCCTTAACAGCTGGCACAGGAAGAGACCATTCCCATGTACATTCAAAGATTTTATTACTTCTTTCTTGATGTGCTTCAAAAATACAGTGGGTAGAAAACAAACCATTACCAAGTGAGTTACGGTTGAAGATGTTTAGTATATCAGAAACATTAATTAATTAATTAATGCTTTCAGTTAATCAATTTTGAAAAGTGGAATTTAGGAAAAGAAGAAATCTGACAGTGGTAGGTAGTTACTCTATCAGGTATCTGACAGTAGTGTGCGCAGTGCAGGTCATCCTCCCTGTATGAATATGGCATCACACTGTCTGGGTAATTTTCTACCAGCATCAGGTCTATGATCGTTCTCCTACCCCTCACAACTGAAAGGGCTGAACATTCAAAGCTACAGACCTATTCCCCATCTTTCTAGATAAGGCATGATTGTAATATGCTTCTCTTCTGATTTATTGAAGAAGTAGGTTCTCTTACTCTATGTTTTCATCCATTGTTCATGTGAGCAGGTGAATTTTACTTCTCTTATGTTTAGTGGGATTCTGGTTTACTGATGAAGGCAGAAAATCTCCAATGTGACTTGGCCATGATAAAGGATTTAGAGTCACCAGAAAAATTGTGATACTTACAGCAATTTTACTGGCCATACCAGGAAGAGATGTGCTTCTAGGAGAAAATGATGTACAAGGGTGTATAAGCAGTCCATTAGGTGTGTCTGGGAATCAGGTCAAATATGTTGGCATGTTCAGGTGACCATGAAGAGAAGATAGAAAGCAAAAAAGACAGTCTTTAAAGAGAGTGATTTTCCTCTACTGATCTTAATACCTTTAGCAGATGTTTTTAAGCTACTGTAGTTGAAAGGTAAACATTTTGTTCAGGCCTCCTTTTTATTTGTCCATCCAAGACTGCTTCAAACACCTGATAAGAAGATGCTAATGCCACTTTAAGAGCTGGAAACATTCAAACCTTATTCAAGCAGGTTATCTTACCTTTACACTGCTGAATCTCTTTGAGTGCCTGGCCAAGAGGTCTTACATTAAATGCACAGGTTTCACATATCCACTTGCAAACCTAATATACCCCAATTGCAGTGACCAAAATTCGAATCAAGCCTTGATGAAGCATAATATGTAGTGGTACTTCTTTCTGTAATTGGTGCTTTGTGGTCCGCAGTTTCATGAAGAGGTAGTAAATAGATGGATGATAGCTCTTCGTTAATATACTGGGTATAATCAAGATAGCTTGGTACCTTTTAACCTCATATTCTTGAATCTTGATATGCACTCACACAGCTGATATCCTTTGGAAGCTTATTTTCACTTTACAGATGTTTTGTACGTGTATATGCGCAAAATATTTTGTGTATTGGTCTCATAACTCGTGAGCATATATGTGAGCTTATTTCCATAGAAAAAACTTTCATGACTGTTTTGATCACCTTTCCCAGCTAGTTCCATAGGCAGTCTTCACCAGGTAAATGAATACAGTGGTTTGTTGAGCATTTGTCAATGCTAATACCAACAAAACCAAAGGTTTTTCAGCCTTTTTTTTTGATGCAGTTATCCTCAATTCTCTAACCTGAGGGTTATAAATGTAACTGACAGAGAAAATTGAGCAAAATTGATAGTCAGAAATTTCTTAATAAGATACAAATTGTTGGTTTATACTTGATTCCCGGTCGATGAAAATTGTGTTTCTGAACTGTAGCTCTATTAGTTTATGCAAGGGTTATCAGAGTGCTTGTACCTATGGGGTGTAGTAGTCAGATTGCTGTTCTACATTGCAGAGAGCTCAGTGAGGGTGGCAAGTACTTAAAAACTAAGTTATGTACAAGAGATGCTGCAGCTATATATTTAAGGACTTCATGTTGACCCCATCCTCTCTTATTAGCAATGCATTTTTCGGATGCATTTTGCATTTCCATTTTTTTGTGAGCTTCTGTCCCTGGCCTGTCAGAATTGGCAAAGGGAAAAGTCAGCAGGTTTCTAGGAAGCTGTCTTCAGTATACCTTTTTAGTTAATATGCAGATTAATATTAATGGTAGGTACAATAGGAACTGTGAGTGTTGGGTCACCGGAAAGAATTAAGATGCATTCATGGTAATGGTTGAGTAGCTCAGATATTTTCAAAGCTAATGAAGTTCTAGTTCAGAATTTACTGTTAAAATATCAAGTACAAGTCAAACCTTTCACCAAAGTAAGAGGGGCAGGATTGGAAAGGGAGTACAAGGCCTTTGGCATTGGTGAAGAAGCTATTCACTAAAGAAGCAATCTGACCAGCTAAACAGGGAAATTCCAGCAAGGGGGTGATTTCTAACTGAAGCAAGATTCTCAGAATTAATGTTGGATTTTGATACATTAATTAATCCCAGTTTACACTTCTTGCAAATCTACATTTGTAAGTGTTCAAGCTGATAAACATTTTTTGTGTTAAAAACATGCAAAGGTAAAGGAAGATGCTTGGAAAGCTCAAATGAGCTGAAGAGTGCTTCAGTTTGGACGATATCAACAGAATGCTGAGGAAATATGTGCTTTGCAGAGATTTTGGCTGTATTAAATGTCCTACTTTGCTCACAGAATGTATGCTGCTAAGCTCTTCCATGTAAATACTGGCAAAGACCCAGGTTTCAGTTTCATTGAAGTCTACCCCACCTGTAATAACTGTAGTCAATAGATTGTAGTATTTATATATTCATCAGGTGCACTTTGTTTAGTTGTGATATTAAAATGTGTCAAATTGCTATTCAGGTATGAATGAAGAATTCATATTCCTAATTTTTATTGTACTCTGAGAGGATTACACTTTCAGCTAGAGGTTGGTTATCATGTAAGGGTGTTCAAAAGAAATTTAACATGTCCAACTTCTGATTTGGGAACATAAAGACTGATTGTTCCCTTTTATAGCAATTGAGATCGTTACTGTTTTAAAATTTGTATGTGTCTGATGTTGCAAAGGGGCTAACGAGAAGAAAGATAAAAGCCTCCTGCATTTAACTGCAGTGCCATTCCCGTCAGTTCACGAACAGGTTGCTGAAAGGTGGGAGGTGCAGCACTTTTCTGGTCTTCTTGGATCACCTGCCTGATGGTACTGCGGCTGTCTTCCTAACTTTGCATCTCATGAAACCTGAAGAGAGAAGGTGAAGAGAGTTAAAGCTAATGGTGATAGGCAGTGATCATGTCTTCTTCTTACTGGTGAGTTGGCAAACAAGGAGTATGTCTCTCTCTTCATAGTGGCTAAAGAGGGATGAGCTCAGGAATGCCTGAAGTTCAGGCATGAGAGACTTTCAGGCACAGGAGGACAAAAATGGGTCGGTTTAGACTTGGACAGGATGGCCATGCTGTCTGTAGGGATGAGTAGACTTCTGCCATGAATAGCAAAGCAGCAAAGATCTTGCTTTCCCACCTCTTTTTGTGTTTTGAATTGCATTATGGCTTTTAACTTCACACAAACATTGTTTATGTAGAGTATATACAAAAAAGATGGTGTGTGCTTTTATTGCTCTTCATTTTAGATTTTTGGCAAGATAGGACAAGGAAGATGGACTAAAACATATTCACAGTTCCAAGGCCTACTAAGAAAGATCTCGACTGTGTTAAACATAGACTTTTTCCCCCTTAGTCCTGTAAATGTAATGCAATAAATTATTTCCACTCCTCTGAATTTATTGTCTTCTCAAGGTTTTAGATTTTGAACTTAACTTTAACAATTTGATATTGTGTGAAAAGCACAATGTAATAGCAACATTTGCTATGTTTTTAAATCTGTTTCTGATATAGATAACTTTCAGTGCTTTGTACCATTTAGTGTCAAGTGAATATTTTAAGTATTGACAATAAGAAGTGAAAAAACCCCGCACAGCTGTGGCATCTTACATCACTGATTTGCACATGCTCACAGTTTTACTCCCTTCTTTTTAGTACAAGCTGAAAGTAGAAATGCTGAAAGCTTAGAGGCTAAACTCTTGACATATCTTGGGCAGGGGTGGGGGTGTCAGTGACATTCCACTTTTGATTCATGAGTAGAAGACTAGAGTTTTTTTTGGAAAGTCCTTTTATTTTTATATTTTAAGTAGTTGTAGCTGATTTTCTGATTCTTTTCTTAGTGTATTTTCTTCTTTTAGATAGTCTGAAGTATTTTCTTTACTATGCACCCGCTCTTCCTCCAAACAAATTTAATGCTTCATCTGTACTGAGCACCCCACAGGAACACATGACTTAGGAAAGGGAAAAAATCAGCAGAAAAATAGGTGGTCTGAGCATTTATGCATTAAATATGCATGTTAATTAGAAAAAATTAGAAAAAATATGAAAACAGATGTTACTTAAATTATTTCAGTCTCAGGACAGTAGTAACTTATATACTGACAATAACTTTTATCCGTGCATGTATATGTGTATGTCTGTATCTGGAACATTTATGCAACTGTTAGCACTAGAAAAATAACTCCTTAGATGGGCCTTCTGAAAATCACCTGTCTTTGTGGGTGTTTCTCTCCTCTGTTGTACTGTCCATTGAGCTCCTGAAAGAAGGTTCCTCAAAAAAGGCACTGCCGACAGAATCGGTTGTATCATAAGAGTCATGGGGAGTATTTCAGGTAACTAGCATTACATACATGCAAAACATTTTTCTCTGCATATTGATATTGTATTAGGCAGCAGAAATTTAAAAATTTGAGTCCTGTATGTTCTCACATACCCCACTCTTTATTCTGATCTCTTTATTTCTCTTAGCTCCTCTGCAGTGGGAAAAAAATTCCTAAGACTTTCTAGTAGAAGGTACTCCAGCAGAGACAACTAAAATGTTGAGAACATGTTAACAGAAGAGAGAATTTTTTAAGTGGATATTCATGCTAGAATTCATCTGCTCTTAGTGGAGTCATTTTGTCATTTTATAAAGAAGACACTTCTGACTGACAACCAATTTTCTGAATATAAATTCTGATATAATTTGAATAATTACATAATTTCTGTCCACGTTAAAAAAACAGACATATGTGCAGTTCGTTTTCTAATTATCACCACCAGAGACTGAAAAGTTAACTTCTCAGAAAATGAAGGCAGTATAACATGAAGTAAGGGGAAATGTTGAAAAATAAAGACCTGTAGCCTTCTGTACATTTTCATATAATTATTTCAGTATAACATTCTACTTTTCTGGTTTGATAGCTTTCATATTCTTTGAAACCTTGTATGTTTCTGTTTTGTAAATTTTTTTTTTTTTTTTTTTTTTGTAAAATCCAGCATATGCTGTAGGCAGGTAAAAGGCTGCAAGATGTAGACAATGAATTGTGGAAGAAGATTCTAGCAGATTGGATTGTTAGTATTGAAGACTTTTTAAAACAGTGCTCAGGGTACGCAATTGCTGTTCTAGCAGATGCATTATGCTAGTAAATGTATGAGAATGTGGTACTGTAAGAAAATGAATTACAGAAAACTATTAAGAAATCTTATTTATGTCTTGAAGAGGAAATATATTACCATAAATCCTACTTTATACCAATAAATTGTGTTGCCTACACAGAATTATTTAAACAAGAAAAAAAATCAGTGATGTGTTAATCCTTCACTGCACATGTATACATTCACATTGGAAGAGTCAGATCTCATGGGGACAAAAGGAAATTGTATAAAAAGGAGTAAAATGGTTCCAGCTGTGTATCTTAAATTTTCAGGAAAAAACTACTTTGGAAACTTCAATATTCAGTCTCAAACTAGTAGTAGTGGTGGCTTCGAAGCCTGTTTGAGCTATCATTTTTCTCTGAGATATTGTTGCCTTTTCTTTGTTAGACTTACATATTTTCATGAGCAGGCAGCGCATACTGATGATTCTTTTCCCCGGAAGATATTTCCTTTATTGTTACTTTGTAATGGAATAAGAGTATCCTTAACTGCTGAGCCCACACCTGTTAGAGTACCTCCATGCTACTTCTGCCCTGGTCATTTTAAGGAAGTAACTCAGTTGTGTACTTGCATGGGTTCTGGCTTTGGTGGAAATGTCCAGGTTTTTCTTCACAGTCAGCAGAAAGTAAAAACCTGTGGTCATTGTACCCTGATGCTCTTACTGTTCCCAACATTAATAAAATAGTAATGGCAAAATTGTAATTCCAGCTCAAGATAGTAACCATCCATTAGCTTTGTGATATTGGGAGGGAGCAGTACTTCTGCATTCAGCCATCCTTATAGTTAGATGTGGGGTAGATATATGCAATTCAAGTGCATTTCCACAAGTATTATGAACTACTGTGATTTTTGCTTCAGTAAAAATATATGGCTACTGAAATTTTATTTGGTCATAGATCATAGTGAAACTCATTTCCTGCCAGTAAGCAGTGGTTCATTCATGTAGCATTCTCTGTTATTCCTTGGCCTAGTGACCTTCTTTCCAGATTCTGAAAGAAATTAGGAGAGAGCAGCTCTTTGCTTTTGAAAACCACAACCTAACATAATCAGAACCAGACTTTCCAAGAATCTGTGCTACTATTTAGGCATCAATGAATAACAATAAAAAATAATCAGGAAAAGTTTGTGAAAGAAATTATGGCATCACTTTGTTTGTAAGTTAAATACAGTATATTAACCCTGCGGGCCCTAAAAGTGCCATTTGTTTTGGTCTGTCTTCATTACTGTCCAGATATAGTTAGACTTGGATATTCTTGTTCTGCTGTGGCCAGCTAGTTCTCTGAATCTGTGACAAAACACGTGGATCATTAATGATGCTAAAGTTTGCTTTCAGCCTCCTCTGCATCATTCCTCTTCTGTTTAGAATTCTGTAGGATAAAGGGTAAAGACAAAGATAAGGATGAAATGTGAGACCAGTAGATGGAAATGATAAAGCCTTCTGAGTCAAAAGATATGAGAAATAATGCTCTTAAGATATTTTGGCTTTCAAATATTTCTGTAATCACTTTTTTATTGTAAGTTGTAGTATGAACAAAACATGGAAGTTTGTGTTCTGTTAAAACTTGATTATTCCAATATAACACTCTTTGAATAGCCAAATAGTTAGAAAACATAGCAGGCTTTCCCAAGTTTTTATATATCTTGGTTTTACCCAAGTTGATTTATATTTCAGAGTTTTCTCATTATTATAAGCATTAGCACGCTAAACATTTGAGAAAAAAATAAATGTCTCTGATCTAAAAAAAAAAGTACATGTGTATGCATACACATATAAATGTTTCATTTTCGCAAATCCAATTGTAGTAGTAAAGATGATATTGTTTGTATTACAGTAAGCATTTGTATTTCATGTGATTCTTTTTGTATAGTCTTTTTCTTACCCTAGTTAATACATATTATTTTCCAACCCAGCAATATTTCTTAGGATGATGGGCTTTAATACTATATGCCTATTTATTCGTACTCATTAATATGACTAGAATTTTTATATGGGGAAGTTCTCTCTCATTCACTTTTCTGGGAAGGCTATGATTTTTGTAGGTATGTGCGTCCATCTGTCAATGCTAGATGATGCCGAATTGTAGGAATGTTCCTTGTGTTTGAAACAGAAGGTAGTAAGGCTTTTGGCTATAACTTAGTTTTTGTTGTGAATTTGTTTCATGATTTCTGATTGGCTTTTGAGAGATCTCTGTCTGGTGTACCAAAAAAAAAAAAATCTTGTCATAGAAAACTCTGCTTTGGTTGACAAGATGTGTGGGAGAGCAGACGTAGCATTCAGCAGCTTTAGGCTGTAGTACTTATTGTATTCAACAGAGATAAATACTCCCTTTGATTCCTGTTGATAAAGGTGATACTGCAGTCTGTGTTGCTGAAAAGATGCTCTGAAGCATTCAGTACTTGTTGTCACTTGCAGAGCTAGGGGTCATTCTGAGGGGTGGTGTGATGCAACGGTGGTCCCCATGAAAACTGAGTTTGTGCAACGTCACTGAAGAGGTCGTAGTGCAAACCTAAGTCCCAGAGGTGGGGATCGTCAGAGGGACTGCTTCAGGAGCTAATATGTGAGCTTCTGTTTCTGTGTGGTACCTTAAAAGGAGCTTTTTGCCAAACATTCTTCTGCTAAGCATTTTTAATGCTTTTGCTTTTTCATCTTTATTCAGGGGAGTAGTATTATCTGTGCTGCAGTATCTTGGTGTCTCTTTTGTGTGCATATATATCTGTATGCAAGTTATGCATAGTAGGGACAGAAAGTGCAAATAAGTGATATGGAAAGCGATGAAACTTGATGCTTAAAATGTTTACCTATAGAAGCCGGTTCTGTAGTCTGAGATTCGTCCAGAAGAGGAATATAGAGGAATGTTTTTGTTGCTGGAGAAAGTTGCTTCATGTCCAAGGGAAAGGTTTGTAAGGAAGGATTTCATCCTGAAATTTTTAGAGATCCTGAGGATTACCACATATATATATATACAGGGCTGAAAAACAAGAGACTGTGGAATTCATTGAATTATGGGAAATAAATGCAGGAAAGCCCAGGATGGTATTACTGGGGAAACACTGTAGAGCATTTTTTCACCAGGTGCGTTGTAAGCAGTGAAGGCTCAGGTACAAGACCTTTTGGAAGTCCAGCTGGAGTGAGGAGTAGTGGAAATTGTCTGCATTCATTAGTTGAATGAAAATTAGAGGGAAAAAAGTGTGTTGTTACTGCAATCTGAATGTCTCACAGGAGCAACATTGCCAAGAGTACTCTTAAAATAGGTATTGAAGTGACCATGTAGTGTTGTAGCAGGTGATGATGAGTATCATTGAACAGCAGAACATACATTATTTTTCTTGATTTGCTACAAAATTATTTGGAGGAATTTTTCATGCAATACATGTTTCCATAAGCAGTTCTATAATTTTATATATTCCTGGTTTCTCTGCACCTTTAATATTTTGATGACTAGTCCAACAGGAAGGAAAGTTATTACAGTAGTTGAATAGCAAGAAAAAAATGGTTGAAGGTAGGTAAAAATGTTCCTCTTGCTATGAATAATACAGTAAGAGTTACGCAGGCAGATGCATCAGGCACTTTCTTTAATATGTAATCTGATTCTCCATACATGCTTATAATTGTTCAGTAATAAATTTGTCAGAAATACACTGTGCCTATAATTAAAAAATAATATACATTAAAAGTAACAGTGGAAGGTCTGCTGTTTTATTGCATTGTTAGCAATCTGCAAAGTAAAACCTTAATCCAAATTTTTAAATTACTCTGTTAGCACCAGGGTCCATAACTCTTGAATATCCCTGTTTTCAGGTATTTTTTCCCCCTCACTCACATTGCATACTTAATATGGAGGATAACACATTCCGGTGCATTGTGAAACATATTTGAAGCAAACCTGAAACGAATAATGCAGAAATTACAAACATCACAATAATTCTAATGTTCCACTCCTCCTAATTAGGTACTGGGAGTTGCGTATCTGGAGAGAAGGTGGAAGAATAGTTTTCAGTACCTCAGTTTGGTAAATAAGGTTAAAACCTGTAGGTAAAACCATTTCTGTGAGCAGTTAATCCCAGTATGTATGAGTTTGTAAAGACTTCTGTTTAATGTTTAGCAGGGAATTATTTTCTTGCTGTAAGCAAGGGATACATTGCACACTTGATTTTGTCTTTCTGCAGTGTTCCTTAACCTCAGAAAGTAGATAGTAACAGTAGAGTAATATTTGTCAAATGTTTCTTGGAACAGGAAAAAGTATAAATTGGGCTACTTAAGTGTGGAAATCCTAGTAAACACAGGCTGGTTAATATTTGTAGTCGGAAATCTTGAAGTGCTTTACAAACAGGAGTGGGTATTAGTTGTACTGTGGGATTCCATTGAGGATACTCGTCCTCCCTAGGAACTGATTTGAAGAAGGAGCTGAAATGCCAGTGAAGCATTTTCTTTAGTGCCTGAAGTTTCTAGCTAAATTTGATGAGTTTATAAATTTACCTTTCAGTTGTCTCTGAGAAGGATACAAGCTTGTAAACACAGTCACTGACCTGGGACTCAGTCAAGGTTTTTCCATTTGTGAAACTTAGGCAAATGTTGGAAAATCCATACATACTGCAAGCAAAGGGTGCTCGAGATGAGTATGTGTTGCTCATGTAGTTTGCCAGCCTCTCAGCCTGTGCAGTGTGCTTACAGTGTTTGCATGAAACTCAACTTCCTCCTTTGTGGTTATCCTTGCATTGAAGCCAGTGTCACCCAGAGAAGGTTTGTCCTTTCATGGTAACTTCTGGGTCACTGTCACATTTATAGAAATAACATTAATAAATTCATCCCTTACTTACTGTGGATTTTCTGTAGCTAATGGCTCTTACAGTACAATATTAAAATTCGAGCACCCCAATTTCCATGGCTAAGCTTGCTATATCTGTGAGGTGTGTAACACAATGTGATGGCACTATCCCCAGGGTGGGATTGCAGGGTGTTGCAGATGCCCCTCCCTGCAGCAGAATGCTGCATGTGGACAGCAGGGTCAAGTTACAGAGGTTTTTTGGCATCTGCCTGGTCATTCTTAGGCTTTGCCTACAGCCAAGTAGGAAACCTTATTAGCATTAACTTGTTTTGGGGAAAAAACCCCAGCATGATGGGGGAGTGGGGGAATGGAAGCAGCTGGGGATGTGGGAGGTCACAGAGCAGCACGGGGATCTGGCCAGTGGGGACAGCTGCAGGCCAGAGCCACTGGTCAGCAACAGGCTTTTCCTGCTTATTCTGGCTCCCAGGCACTTGGGAACTCTGACATGGATTCCTCTCTCCCACATCAGCTTGCCTGTTACTGACGCAGCATTTTTGAATGATGAAACTATCTTTTCTTTCCTAATACTACAATCATTTAAATGTGGTGGGGTTTTCTGGTTTTGTTTTGTTTTGTTTTTTTCCTGGGGGAATCTTTAGACAGTGCTTGACATCAGTTATTCTTGTTTCTTTAAAGGCAGAAATGGATATTCAAATTCTTAAACTGGAACTTTTTAGAAAAGGCTGTCAGTCCTCTGATGCTGTTGTACACAGCCAGAGTCTGCACAGCATTGTCTGTTATTTTCAAGATAAATTTTGCATTTTTATGAATACCTTCTTTAAATGGAGAAAGTTTTAAACACTTAATTTTTGCATTTCTCATTTGATCGTGTGATCTGTTTGCATAGTGAATTTTATTAAATGTTGATTATAAAGTGGTTAGACAAATGTTAAGCACTGTTATGAGTACAGTCCTCTATCAAAAAGTTAAGATGTCTAAACAAATTTTCAGACATTTAAACAAACTATTTATATACATAAGTAGGATTTGTTGCAAACAAATGAAATTGATGTAATTTTAACTGAGTTGTTCGGGGTTTTTTTTTATTTACCGAGACTTAATATCAATGGAAACATTCCTTAAAGATGCTGCTTCTCTTATGCTGGATTAATGGAAGTGGCTGTATTATCAGGATGTTATACTTCTGATAATGGGAGATATGTTCATATATACAAATACATACGTTTTTCTTAAATCTGGTTTGATACTCCAATTCCCATTGTTAGGTGCAAATTAAAAAGAATTTTGCTCTGGTAAGGGGTTCTAAAGCCTTGACATTATTTTAATCTGATAACGAATGGCTCTGAGTTCATGTTCTTTCAGTTGTTGGCAACAAATCTAAACCTGTGTTTTTTGGATTTATGAGGATAAGTCCTGCTTTGGCAATCTTGTAGATCCTCAGGAGAATAGTTAAACAGTGATTAATCATTGTTTCTTCACTGAGTGTGCAGAAAAGAATGGAAAAGCTGCATTTCACACTTCTGAAGCAATTAATCCCCATGATCTTAGCCAGGTTTGTCTTGTAGATAAGTTGGGATACAAAACTGTACCTAATTTATCAATGTATGCATGCCATAAAGTATAAAACACACAATTTATTTCATATCATTTATAGTCAAATGTAAAAAAAGAGTGACTTTGCCATATCCAAGAGTGTTTCTTACATTACCTTCATATAAACTAAGTACCAGAGATTACAATGGGATTCCTGTTTATTGTGCACATCTGGTGCAGTCACTATGCATTTTCTCATTCACTTGCTGGCATTTTTAGTGATTGTGGCATAAATCACCTTGCTAATCAGAAACATAAGTGACGGGAAGTCATCTCCTTTTTTTGAACAATGGGAAAAAACATATGGCTTCTTAGACAGGACTTGGCTGTTATACTATTTATGTGGCATTATATTCTGTATTTAGAATTTCATATTAATTGCTGTGGTTTGATTGAAGGCATAGAATGCCCTGTGGTTCTGGCCAAAGTATTTGTTTTACGATCTCCTCATGATGCCTTCCGCGCTTAATATCTGTCGTATTTGTGTGTATCAAAAAATGGAGCTGAACATGCAGGCTGTATTTTAAAACGTGATAAGATGTTTTAAAATGCTTTTTAATCAATATGAAATGGGTGTTGTGTGTTCTGAGTGACACCATATAATAGAAGGCTGTTACAAGTCGTGTGGCATAGTAAACAAGAGAAATGTTTGCCCTCATAGGAAGCACATATACTCTAAACTTCTCTTCCTGCACAGGAGAGGACTGTAGAAAATCAGACTGGGAGGTGAGACTGGTAGTTTTTGTGAGACAAGTTTATTGATAATTGTGCTTCTGAATTAAAATTCCCTGTGGGATAAAACATATAATAAGATGCTAAAATTATATTAACATGTGAGGAAGATAATTGCACCCAAAAGCAATTCATGTACAATATCATTTTTGTGTATCTAGTTCTTCTTCTTACATGAATATTTTGCACTTCATTTTGTGTCACTTACTTTGTGATTCATGACAGTGTTTACTCCTTTAGCCAAATAGTTTATTATTAATAATAATTACTATAAAAAATTTTTAGTAGCCTTTTGAAAGAATTTATTTATTTATGGCCAATGGTTCGGAGTTTTATTTACTATTGTATTATTTCTTTTAAATAATTAATTAAACATGTAACCTAATTCAGTAGTGTTATTGGCCAAGTTTCTCTAACCAGTGTGGAACTCAAGGTTATTGCATAGTATTGGAATACACTAATTTCTGAATTGTCAAGAGTCTGTATATCTAAAGAAGATCTTTATTCTCTGTCCGGAAACTCCCAAATAATTACAAAAATTGCTGGATTAAGTGACTTATGATTAAGACTTTAATATCAGGCTCTTGAAATCGGAGGAGGTAAGCAGGATGTAAAAAGAGCCCATCCCAAGTGAGCAGTTATTACTGGTAACAACTCTCTGGCATTACAAATTCTGCCTCACTGGTAATAAAGAAAAACAGATAATGGAAGAATGCAAAGTAATGCTAAGAAGCACTTGTTAAGCCTTACAATTGAGGTCTCCATCTTCTTTGCTCAGGTGTGGGTCTAAATGCACATTGTAGAGATGCTGCTTTTGAGAGCTTGTCAGAAAGTATGTTTTTGCCCAAGACTTTGGCCTCTACTGGGAATTGTGAAAAATTGAGAAGGATACCTGAAGCTAAGTGACGTGGCATCCTTAAGATTACTTACACAAAAATAAAGGAACTTCAAAAATAACAGGACAGCCCATCACCTTAATTTTTTTAATAGCTGCTCACTGTGAGTTTTCTGCTGTTTATTCTGTTATCTTACATAGTGCAACGGTCATTTCACTAAAAATTTTCAAGTTTGGTGTATTAGTTTAACAGGACAAATTCTTCAGAATTATTCTGAAGTACACAATTACTCCTATTAAGTGCCTTTAAATGCTAAAAATAAAAGTCTCACATTTACAAAATGTCTCAGTTTGATTTCATAAATATTATTTTTTAGCATTTATTTTTCGTAGTTTTTACTTACTAAAAAAAGCAGCCTAAAACACATGCACATAAGCTTCGTGACTCACTCAGTATTACTTTGGCATTTTTATTGGACCTTTATGTGCACCCTTAAGTAAACAATTTAATTGAAAGCATGTTTGATTTTCCTGGTGTGATCCTAGGTTAGCCTTTTGGTGTGGATCAAGAATGTATCTTTGAAGCAGATTGTCCCCACTCTGCTTGTGTTCATACTGCAGAGTTGTGCCAGCATTGGGAAAACTGATTTCTTTTGGATTAAGCTAACTTGGAAGTTGCACACCATCAGTGTGTAGATGGACTTCTTTTGTAATAGCTGCTAGGGGGCTTTTGGTCCTGAACATGACCAGTTCAAATTAAACCCCGCTAAAAGATGTTTTGCTTGAATGTTGGTCCTCAGGCTTAATTATTTCATTCTACCTGTCGATCCACCCTGAGCAGTTGCCCCTTGCTGGCAGAGTTCCACCTGTTGTGAATCTTGTAGAAGTACCCAATAGAGCTCTTACTGGTTTGTGTGAAGTTCGGACTGATCATCAGGCATGGATGGGTCACACATTTATCAGTGCATGTTTTGTTTTAATTATGCAAATGGAGTTACTGTCATGAAGTTTAGTTATCATATTTAAATACTGAGTGAATGGCAAAATGATCTCTTCTCCGTTGACATTGTCCAGGAGTGAAACCCAGAAGTCAGCATTAGGTGCAGTGACAGAGGGCTAAAAGGGAAAGGACAAAGGAGATGCTCATAAAATTTGGAGATGGAAAGGAATAAAGCTCTTGTACGATAAATATAATTCAATATTTTTCACAGGCATAAGTCTTGTAGTGCTGTAGTCTTTTAAGGGAAAACTGTTTTATTTGCTTGCGTGAATTATGGACAGAGGTTTTTACTTTATGCTTTTGTTCCTGGTAATTTAGACATATTCTCTTGGACAGAATTAGAGATATAAACTGTAGACTTAAAATTTAAGGCTCTTTTCAAGATAGATAATGGTACAGTTCCCCTCTTCGCCCTAAACCCAAGGTTACTTTTGCCCAGCACAGTGTGAAAAAATAGTGTGGTTATCAGACACATTTTGATGAGACATTTTAAAACACCAGTCAATGAGCTGCAGAGTTCACTTTCTTTGATAAATAGTCACAAACAACTCAGGAGAGGGTTAAAGACTGTGTTAAGATAAATTCATTCTTCTAATGAGGATGGTGGATAAAATCATTTACTTCATGTTAATACAGTTATTTAAAACTTAAATTTTGAGTTTACAACCATCTGTCTCAAGGGCTAAGCTCACTATAAACTATTATAATCATTTAAATAAATAGAGGAAAAAACAATCCGTTCAATATGTTGAATCAATATGTCATGCTTTGAATATCTATATAATTTTCCTCACATTAGGATCCATGGCACATGTACAGTACAATATGGTCTATAAATAGGCCTGGAAAGAATATGACTGTATCTTGGACTGCGGAGGGAATGATAGTGCTCCCCAGAACTTGGTACGTGGTTTTGCCTAGCAGCTGTCTTTCCCTGTAATCGGAGTGTGGTTCAAAACATAACCCAATGGAATTAAAAGAAGGCAGGTTTTAATGGCTGCAAGGTGGCGGAGCATATCTTTGTCCTTTCTTGTGTCCAGCACAAGCAGAATCTTCATTTGGTATATGAATTTCATTCCTTGCTTGGGCTTGGGAGAAAAACTGTCCTTTTCTGCTCTCACCAGGGCTGTTCAGTGTTCCCACCTTGAAATGACAGAATCGTGCAGTATTCCCATCCAGCTGGCTCGGCCAAAGGAATTAAGTGCACATGGGTAGAGGAGACCATGCTTGCTTTCAGCACCCAGTAGTACAACAGTGAATGTGTGTTGTACAGAGTCCTTTATCACTGTCGCTCTGTGTAACAATGACTCTACTAACTTGTAAAATATGGATTGGAGCATGAGCCATAGGCCTGAGTAGCTCAAGAGTACTGATGGAGAGAAAAACAAAGAGGAAGTGATGAATGGTGAGACATGGCCAAAATTCATGTACGTATGGCTCTAAGAGAGATTTATAATACCTAAGTTTCAAGTTAGCGTTTTAGGGGGTTTTTTCCAGCATTTTTTTCTTTCACTGCTAAGAATTATTTAATCATTTTTAAAATAGGTTAACAGACTGTATTATGAAAATATGGTGAAAACATGGATATTGTTAAAATAATTGGTTTTGCAATATTTAAGATAGTATGTATACAGTCTAAAAACTCTGTAGAAAGAGCAGCATCTGAGTTTGTGTAACTGAAGATATCAGCTCGATTATTGTAAGCTGCCAGTAGTACTTCTATCACATAGAAAGAGTAAAATTATATCTGTGTTGTAGGAATGGGAAAAAGGACAGCAGTGAGGGAGTCATAGAAGCAGAGTAGGTCCTAAAGCACATTCTGGGTCTCCAGTCCATTAACTACATAAATTGAGAAGCTGCCATGTTCTTCTGAATTATTGAACAAGAAATCCCTTGAGGCTTTGCAATGACATCACAAACTATTAGAGGTTTGGTTTTGATGTCACTAGAATCCCTTGATGAAGTCATGGCCCAGTAATTCATTTGTCATGTGCATTTATGCCAAAATTAAAAATTCTTAAGGCTAGATGAATGGATGAAGCGTCCTTATGTTCTGTTCCTCACTGTTGGAAGTAACATACCATCTCAAGGATATTTAAAAAGATAAATGCACTATTTCTCTTAACATCATGTCCTGCTGTTCTGCAGTTGAATCTAAATTAAAGCAAGTCAAATGTGTATCTGTTGTGTGGATGGAGACTATTAGCATTAGAAGAGAATATTGGAGATGAGAAATCGGGGTTCTTGTTTCTCATATGTCACTGGCTCAGGCCATGTGAGGATGTAAGAGCCAAGTCTTGATTGAAACCATACTGAAATCTTTGTGTGCCTCCCTTAAAACAGTTCCACGTGAATACAGAAAAGCATAGTGTTCCATATACGTGGAGTATTTTACACCATCAGAGCCTTGACATATGGCTGTGGGTGTCACCTAGCATCCATGTGCCTCAAACTCTGTATACATAAGATGAGGGAAATGCTTTGCAAGGTAGTTCAACTCAGCACTATTTGTAAATCATTGTGGTTTACATAAAGAACGCAGGAGTGTTGGGTTTTTTCCTAAAACAGTGAAGTCTCTTGTTGACTGGTGGGCAATGTTAAGCACCTAGAATCCAATTCCTGGTCAGAATGCAAATGTTTAAAATTCCTAGTACAATATTATCTACTGTGCTACAATAATATTAGGTAAATTCTAACCAGTTGCATGCTTGGAACCTTTTTAACAATGTTTTGCGTAATTCTGTTCTCAGTTTTATTCCAAATTCTCTCCTTTTGGTATAGTATTTAAGAAAATCTGGATCATCTTATTAAGTTAGATGAAACACCTGTTTTTTTCAGCATTTTGTTTTGCTAGATGGCTCAGGCAAATTGCATGTTTTTACTCTGAATTTCAAAATTCTGTAAGTAGAATGTAAAAATATCTTAACTTTTCTAGACATTCTTTAGTTTCTTCAGCAGCAAAAATACACATTTGTTTATCTAGATCTCTTCAGACTTATGCATGCTAAGACCCATTTGAAAGCTGAAGTCTCTATGTAATTTATTTTCAGTGTGTAGTGTAAACTGTTGTGCTGTATATACATTTTATATTTATGTCAGAAAAGGGTTGCAGAGGGGTACTTTAAAACCACCTTTTCGGCTCTAAATAGCTATTGTGTACATATGGTAAGGTACTGCTGCTTAACAATTAGTAACTGCTTTGATGAAACTAAATTACATGTTTAAGTTCCCATCAGGAAGTCGCTTCACATATCTGTATTAATGTATTCAAGGCTCGAGAAGGAAAGTTAATTTTCCAGCTTAAATATTTAATTCAAGCTTAAAATTTAGTCTGTAATTAGAGCTCCCAAATGGCAGGAACATGGAGTATTTGTCCATTTTAATTAGATTGTTGTTTACCTATTAATTATATATCATATCTTGTCATATAGTTTTGATGGTAACAGATGGTGCTAGGAGTTAGTAAGGGTTTGAACAAAATAAGATTTCACATGATTTATTAAGTTGCACTTTATTAGTGAGTGGTCTGCTTTCGTCAGGTTATTCTGTGGAATAAGAAGTTTGAAACATTTCACTAATTTTAGTGATTGCTCTCTATGTGGAAATATTGAACTTAAACAACAATTCTAAAAGGTGCACTCTTTTTTTTTAGAGGAAGTTTTAATATACGTTTTATTTCTCCAGAGTTATAGCCTCTATACTATGCACATGACATTAAGCTTACATCTTTCTTTTTCTTTTTTTTCCTGTTGTGCATAGGATTTTTCAGGAGCAAAGAGTACTTTTATCTGCAAAGAGTACTGCAGTTGTTTCAGAGGTGAAAGACCGGATTCAACTGTAAAAATGTTAGCTTCTGCACAGAATTCATTTTCAAATTTCAGTGGCTGAAAAACCCAGCATATCCATTTGTTCATTGGTGCTTCCAAAATACAAACCTGTATGCATACACAGGCATCTCTCCAACAAGCATTTAAATGTAAAAGGAACTGAGGTTTTTCGAAGTTCTGTAGGTGTGGACAAGTCATACCATGTAGTTTCACCCAGTATGTGAACATTTTTCCAATTCTTTGGCAATATCTACTGCTGGAGCAATTTACCTAAATTCTTGAGTACTGTATCAAATGTAAGTATGTCTTCTATCAAAGGATATTTGGATGTTCTGATGAAATTAGTGCAGGTTACCCCACACTGTAAGCCATGTGCTCACATCTGGAAATCATATGGTATCTTCCTTGTGATATTTTGGGGTTCTCATTTAAATAATCCCTTTTAAGACCTGGAACAGAGGAAAAGAAAAAAAAAAATTGAAAATAATGGAAATCTCAGAATTCTGAGTTTTGGAATATTAACTTAAGAGAAAGAGATGAAAGAAATTTCAAAGAAGAATCAAAGGAGAAATTGGAATTTTTTGGATTCCTGAGAGAGGAAATGCACATAAATTTATGACACAATTGAAAAAGGGAGAAAAGATACATAAGTAGACAATATTGCATAGTGCAGGTTAGAGCAAGAACATGTTAGTTCTTAAAAAAAGAGTGCCTTAAAATGGGTGAAGATTAAAGAGATGTGTACATGAACAGCACTGGGAAATGGACAGTGGCTTTCTCTGTGGGGAGTTTGCACAGTGAAACTAATCAGCAATGGAGCTTAGCAGTGTGGTGTTTGTGGGTGGTTTAGTAGTGATTCAGGAGTGTTTGAGCTTTTAATTCCACTTTATCATAGATCATTTGATCTATTCTAATTTTGGTCACCAGAGGGAAGAGATCAACAACAAGTTTCTTAAGTCCAGGTCAATTCAGCAGCTCTCTGTTACAAAGCTGGGTAAATAAATCATTATTTTGTGGCAGACTAGTCTTCCTGTTTTCACTAGTTGCTTTCATGATACCTTGATAGCTTAATCCCTTTGGGGCATAATATTATCTGAATAAATGAAGATCCTTTTCCTGTAATCTCCCCTTTTTTAATAAACTAATTACATACTTCTGTTTTCCTTCCTCCTTCCCATTTTCCCCCTGCCAAGTTAAAAAAACATGCACGATCATCAGAACTGTACCTGTTTCTTGACATTGACCATGACTTCAAAGAGATGGCAAGAGTCAAGAGTTTTGCTAGTGAAAAGTAAACAGATGGCCGCAGTACACACACTGATTTCGAGGCTTGCTTCAGTGGGCGACTTGACAAACAGTAGATCTACAAAACTGCCTCCTTGTTCTGGCACTCGCTTTGTCCTCACACCAGCAGCAACAGATGCTTGATGCTGACACTAGTTCGGTTTTTCCCCACATAACTTTGGTCACATACTCCGAGTTGGATTTACTGTGACCTCTCTCTTGTTTCATAATTGTCCCCATCAGCATGGTTGCTACCTTAAAAAGTATTGATAAGTATGTCTGTGTTCAAATCAACTGGAGGTGGGGTGAGTAGGGGGAGGTGTTTGGGAGTGTGTATGTATCTTGGATGTGTTCCCAAGCCGAGGATCGTTTTATCACCACCTACATCTAAAAAAGAACCACTATGCTGAAATTGTGCAGTTTGATTAGCTAGGAAGAGCTAAGTGACTTGGCCTATTGCCTCTTGTATGTGTGAAAAGATTACCTTCTAAAAATGCGACCTTTTATCCTCTTTTGCTCAGATCCTGGATTTTTCCCTGTGATTTGTAGAGCTGTGTTAATAACATAGGAAACGGCATTCAGTTGTTAGCGATTGAGATATAAGTGATTACAAAAACATTATCACAAGATAGGAGTAGTAAAAATATTCTACTTGCTGAGCTTGCACCATCAGAATTTATTTATACATTTTATGCAAAAATACAGGGTTAATTTTTTTATTCCTTTGACCCTGTATATCAAATGTGATAAAATATGCTATCCTGCAGCTAAAAGCAGATGGAAAAATAAATTGAAGAACAGCATTTAACTGCAGTCTTATCCTAGTTCATATAAAAATATTACAAAAATAAAACAGAGACATAACTGGGTCATTGAAATGTTCTTTAAGAAAGCCTGCTTACGCAACAAAATTACCCCATTTTCAAATACTGTGGTTCATAACATTCGAGAAAAAAAAAAAAAGAAGGATTTTGAAATATAGTAGCATGAATTTTGTTTTTAAATTAGTTTATACTCTTTGGAGTCGATCATTCATTGAGAATTTTTTTTTTGTTTCTTTTGCAACATATAATAGAAGTAGTGTGTTTGCATTAAAGCTTTCTTATGGCTATTTGAGAGTTTTGAGTCATCGCTTCTAATTTATTGCAGTGCCTAGCAGGGCTTCAGTGATACTCCCTACCTTTCTTTGGAATGTCAGTGCCATTTATAGTTTCCAAAATAATTATCTTTCCATGCTTGACTTTAAAAATAGATTTTGAAGAATAAGGTGAAAAATACACAATTCAGTAAAATCTGTTGGTATGGATGCTCTGATAGTGAATGCAGCCAATAGTGACATTCTCTAATTTCTCAGCTCTTGGCCAGGTCTGCCTCAGGTATCAGGCTGAGAAGCACTGAATCTCCTCTACGGAGTCACCTGTTTCTCTCTGTCATTGCCTGAGTAACTTCAGCCTCTAGTTTTAGTCTGTAAAGCCTAATTTGCCTTAGAAATCTTAAAGAAGCATAAGCTAGGTAGTTTTAATAACCCCAGGGGTGGAAATGTGAACACCAGATAATCATGTAGTAGCATCAGAGTGAAGCTTATTGTTTAAGCATATGGAGATTTCAAATAAGAGAAGTGGGATTCTTACAAAAAGCACTGCAAGAAAGAAAGCAAGATTCATAGAAGATGAGTAATAAAATGGCATTCATCAAATGCACAGTCTTTATCAGTGCCTGTAATACAGCAGACCTAGCTGGTTTATAGCACTGTGTGGGAGAAATGGCTCAGCCTAAACTGATTGTGTTGGGGAGGTAATGCTCTTACATTTGATTTCATAAAATGCACTGCTTTGTTGGTCATTAGTAAAGGTGCTAACCACACCCATCCCGTGTTAGTGACTGGACAAACCATACAGGCTGGGCAGTAAAATACCAATAGGAAGAAAAAAATATGCTGCCAAAAGATAGTTGTTCAAAAGATAGTCAGGTTACAATTCTTTTGGAAGAAAAACTTGTCTTCACTGAATGTAAGAGTGCTATATCATAGTTCTTTAAAGGAAAATGAAAAGCATATGATAAACCTTTAATACATGCTGTCAAATTGTCTACAAAAATGGCCCATGTGTTGAAAGAATAAGTATCATATAAGGAGACAAGTACTTAACAAAGAGACTTCTTTTCATCTCTAGTCCCCTTTTTCAGATTTAGCTGTTGCTGCTATAGCTAAGGTCAGCATCTATATAAATAAATAGTAGGATTAGTTAAGAGCTGTTCTGAAACTGCCTACACAATTCTTGGATCCATGAAAGTTTTTCCTTGGGTTTTTTTTTTCTCATTGAGTTTAGTTTTGAGTCAGGTTTATGGGGATCCTTTGCTCAGAAAGTAATGAGCATAATTTAGTTTTGAATTCATCAGAGATGCACAGAAAGAGAGGGTAAGTTGCAAGGTATGAGTGTGCGTCAGTGATTAACAATCATTTACGAACAAGGCTCCAGTTTAAAAAGGTGTAATAAATAAGAGATGATTAGCTCTAAATGTCTTCCTCTTAACATGAAAGTGCAAGAAGAGCTGTTTTCTCCCCATGTTTTCTTTATATTTTTTCATAACACATTGATATTGAACCCTAGTAGAGAATGTACTTTATTTCAGCAAAGAGGATGGGACATACAACAGCCAACTAGGAGGTGAAAGAACCTACTGTTCACATTATGGCTCCAGTTGCAAGGTCTGTTTATGAGAATAGAAACTTTGAAAAATTACTGGTTTACATTATTCATAGTAGGAGAAAAAAAATCCTTGAGCCCTGAGTTAATTTTAACTCAGAAGAACCATGTTGATAAGAGGGGAGAAAGAGGGTATTTGTTTCTGACAGTAGTGGTGGCTTATTTCAGCTAAGTCTGCATGAAACTGCAGCATGAAGAACTCATAGATGGTGGTCCTCCCTAGAAGAGAAACATTATTGTTTTAATTTAGTAATCCTTGTTTTGATGACTACACATTTTATTTTAAGACGCTTGGCACGTATTTTGCCATATTCACATTTAGGGTCCATCTTTAACAGGATTAAATTCTTCAGGTTCTTTGAAGGATTTGTACAAATTGTTGTGATAAAGTTGCAGATTGGATACAAGTTGAAGTCAACAGTAATCTATATTTACCAATCCTAATATTTGTTTGGTATGCTGGTTTGTCTGAGTAATACATAGCATTGTAAAAGAGGTCGTTCTGACTATCATTTTTATGGGTCTGTTTTGTAGAGGAGTCAGGGTCTTAAGGGAGCATTTCTTCAGGGTCTTAAGGGAGCACTTCTTCATCCTTGCTGTATTCTTCCACGTCAAATCAAGACACGTGACAGGTCAGTCAAGGAAGGTTGTGCCACATGCTGTGTTGTTGTCTTTCCTGGTGGGAAAAGGTTTTTAATTTTATTGTCATCCTGATACTCTTTGGAAAAGCTAAAAGTGAGGGGTAACAGTTTACCAGTTCCGTCCTTCCCCAATATATCCAGCAACTCTGAAGCTAAGGCATCTTACACGACTGTACTCTGATATTCCAAGTGTATAAAATTATTGTGTGATCTTACAGACCATATGTGCTGCAAAAGATAGCCATACTGGCATGAGTTAAGGCTATAAAAAGAATCTTTCCTCCAAATTTACTGATTTAGGTTAGACCCTATGCATTGTTTTACTTGTACAGTTATTTTTTGGTTTTATGCCCTTTTTTGATCACTGTTCAGTATTTAAACTCTTTCAAATGTGCAAAGATTAAATGTTTAATAAAAATTGCTTGTTGTTTTCAACATCTGTGTTCAGAGAACAATGGCCCACTGGAGTGCAGAAAGCTTGTAAAGTTTTCAAATGTATTGAGAATGACAGAAAGTTCAGTGAAGAGTTTGCTTTCCTCATTACAGAACTACTTCTGTGGCTGCGATTACACTAAGAGCATCTTTAATTGCTTTAAAATCTGAATGCATGATAAGAATGGATTAATTTGATTTTTCTGTTACTACAAGTAGCAGATGGTTTATGTCTTAGGAATGCTCATGTTGTAAAATGAGATCCCCAGCTCATTCGTGATTGGTCACTGTTAATGAAGCATGCTGTGCTGATTATTGATTTAGAAAATGAGGATGACATGAGTATTGTGTGTGTTGCTGTAATAAATTAAAGAGGAGTATTTTAATAGCCAGCAGACATACACCTTAAATAACATGAAATATTTGATTTTCTATTCAGGTGGTCTCTGCCCTGTCAAACTAATTTTATTGTTTATTAAAAAGATGTACTTTTATAGTTTCAGCTAACAAGCAGATGGTCGTCTTTACTTATTTCTGTTTTGTATTGCTGTATGACCGATCAGATGCATGATAGGAACCCAAATTAGCTTGTTGTTTGCAAAGCAATGGTGTAGCCATGGGAGGAAGTCTTTTGTAGGTATGGCTCGTGTGTGTGCATGTGTGTAAGTGCGCATACGTGCGTGTGTGTAGGCATGGCTTTTCCAGCATATTCTCTGAATTTAATCCTTATTAGCAGGGAATGCAGTTAAATGTGCTGGAGTGCATTATAAGTTATTTCAGTTTCATTTTTCGATTTCACCTTCAAAATTTCGGAAAGAGAGAGAGGAAAAAAGTATTTTAAAACCTCCCATCTCTCCAGAATCACATAAACCAAATCATAATTTAATGTTTATTTAATCTTGTTACAGACATCATAAACAAGAATTTGTATGGTTAAAATCAGAGCAGTGTTTTGTATTCACTTGTTTCTATGATTTGTAAACCGAATGTGTTATAAACAACTGTGGATTGTGGTATTAATCAAGATTCAGTGCTGTGTATGTGACCCCTGAAGCAAATCGTGGTGTTGTGCTGTACATTATATAGAGTGATTTCTGGTGCTGCAGAGCTACAGTAGCACTGTAGTCTGTTAGTAGAAGGCTGAAGAGAGTGATTTTGATGTGGTGCAGTGTGTGCTGCATACATGTGTATATATCTTTAGAAGAACACACTCATATAATTACTTTCCTCTTCATTAAACTTGTAGAAGTACCCATCTAGAATGTGCTTACAGCCGATGAAAAACATCTCCTGGATCCCCTTCCTGAACCCCAGCTCCTGCTTCACTGCACCACAGAAGTTCTCCGGGGAAATGCTGGTAGCTGGTGCTACCATGAACCTCACGCCTGGTGCCACTGTGAACACTTTTGTTACTCAGCTGATAGCTTTTCCAGAGGTGACACTGCAGACTTAGTGGTGAATTAACAGCTGTTGCCTTCAGCAATTTTCAAACTGAAAGTAGAGTGTCAGAAACCGTCAGCCTAAATTCATTCACAGGAATGAACTTTGACTTGGGGATCTGGAGAAATACTGGGCCAAAGATTTCAGTAATTCAGATGTGCATCAAACTACTCCAACAGTGTTGAGAAGAGGCTGGAGCCCTCTATGCACTGTGAGAAGAAGTGCTTAATATGCAAAGTCAGTAAACAGAAGGTTACAGAGATGGTGAAAAATTGTCATCACTGGTGCTCATGGTTTTGGGAGTGTTTTAAAGGTCTTAGTTTTGGAACAGTGTAGCTGTATCTGAGTTACAGCAGAATATGTTCAGGTTTGGAAGTCCAAAACACTCAGGTGAGCTAGTGGAACAGATGCTATGAATTTGATGGTGATTTTGACATAAAGTTCTAACATTTCTTTATTTCATGAACTGTAGAATTTATGGAAAGGTAGTAACTTCTGGTGTTGGAAAGCAATTAATTTAAAAGAAATCTGATGCACTTTTTTATGTGTTTGGCAGATTACTCATTTTGGAAATGGTTATCTGGTTGTGATGGAGTATCTGTGTCCTAGCTTTGAATCTTTTCTTTAGTTTTATCTACATTTAAACTGTTCTTGTATGAAATTATTTTACTGATAATGGTCAAGCTCACTATCCTTAATATATATGTCTGAAGTCTTTCTTTTAAAAGCTTCTCTGGGGAGCTTTGAACCAGATAGTCTGGGAGATAGCAAGGTGAAGAATTGAGTAAGTGAGGCTATTTACCTCACGTGTGCCCTGACTCACCTGAATTTGTCACCAGTGAGCTGCAGCAGTAGCAAGCTGTTCCACCAGTCCCTGACAGTTCCCTGGTCTTCTCAAGCACTTGGTGAAATGTGCCCTCTTTACCTCTACAGCCACTACTCACCCATCGAAGGAAGTTGCATTTTGATCCTAGAATTTATTGCACTCATATAACTGCATCTTATCTGACTCAACAGGTGCCTTTTCACTAAATTATATCATTTCTTTGGAAAATATCCTCTTTTGAGGAAAGGTGGGAGATAGGTAGTATGTTTTATCCACTGCTGGCAGCTTCTGGGAAAGAATTGCTGTACTCCTGCAAAAGTACGGCAGGGATTCCACTTGGTTCTTTTTCTATCATGGCTTGACCCCTGCGTGTTCTGCTCTCCTGTTTCTGGTAAAGCTGTGTTCCAGAGCTGTAGGCCTGGCTGCAAAGTATATTACAATGTTAAAAAGAATACAGTTATCCATATGGTAAGTATTTAATTTGATTATATTTGTAATTTTGACCCTTCTGCTCTTTAAGAGGCTGTGATGTCTCAAGGCAGTATAAGACTTTGTGATGCTCTTTTTGTGGTCATTGAGACAGTCATCTGTAAAGAACTTTAAATTTCATATGTCTTTACCTGGCCACCAAGAAAGCATCCCACAGAGTGCCTGATAGAGAGGATTCTGAATATATGTTAACACCAGTGGAGGGGGCAAAAAGGGAATATCAGAACTGTGGTTCTGCAGAGGAGATGGGGTGGTGATAGTGTGTCATCTCTGTGTCTCTGCCTGTGCCTCAGTCCACAAGTACAACTGCTCTTCTTATGCAAACTTGCTTTGAATTAGGAGGAATGTTACAGATGTGGGAACATGGGCTTTCACTGTAAGATGTTCACTGTTTGTCCTTTAGGAGTGCTGCAGGGCTGTGGCTAGATACATTTTTTTCAGAGATGTTAACAAGGGCAGATTCAAAAAGATAGATGCATGCTTATCTCTTCACGCTTGTGATAAAATCAATGGGAATTTAAGAGCTTAGGATTTAAATACTTACAATTTGGAACTATCCCAAGATCCTTGACATCAAAAAGGCGACGGCCTCGTTTTATGCAGATGTCCTAGCACTCAAAGGGTGCATAAATTATTGCACCACTTATCAATTTCTCTTTAATGTATTCCTCTCTTATATCTGGGACACTGTTAATAGAGGAAAAGGATTAAAAAGCATAAAAATAACTTGTATGTAAGTTTCTTTGAGTTGAATTTATATCAGTCAGCCTGTCAGCACTAACATATGGGAAATATAGTTTCGCTACCATGCATAGCAGGGGCTAAAAGTGCTGTTTAGACCATGTGCTCAACTCCTACAGAAGAGGGACTTTATATCACTCGTGCAGCCCACTCACAAATTTAAGGGGTGACATCCATGGATTCTGAATACACGGTAACCCAAATATTGATCTTCTTACAGAAAATGTAAAATGGAGGGGGCAAAAAAGAGATAAAGAAATTCTAGATCTGAAAGGTAATTCAGTAAACTTTAAATACTCAATTAAAAAGAAAAAGCTTATTATATTGATGTTGCTATATTGAAGTAGTAGTTGTAGATAATAGGGAATTTTCCTGTAGCTTTTCCATATCTTGGGCTAACTTGCAGTAACATATAACATCTCCTTGTACAAATTACTGTAAACTAGTAAAGATCCCTACTGTTTTTGTTTTGTTTTGCTTCCTAAAGCCCCCTGCTGCTGTTGATTACACCTAGATCTGTTACTGATTGGAACTGTTAAAAGGCAAAGATAGTGTGGATGGTTTCTGAATCATTTAATTGTTGAACTAATGGGATGTTTTCACTGGGACCTAATAAAACAGATCATATTAATAAGTATGTATAGTGTCCATGAAACTTCTGATTGCTTTTTTATAATTTTTGTAGATATGAATGTAGGAGTCCCAAGCTTGGTTAGTTATGTTTTTGAATAATATTAATGGATGTGGTTTCAAGAAAGAAGGGGGAGCATAACCTACGTAAGACAGTTGTACAGTAGAGATTTTTCTTACTTGAGTTTATATATTTTTAGTGGTGTGTAAATGTTCTGTGGGCATATTGAATTGAGTAGATAATTACATGGACAAGATATATTCAGTCTTATGTTAATGCTACTTTTTAATGGCCGTATAATACACACTGCACTTTATGCATGTGAATCTTGAAAAATTGCTTTCCTAATACAGTAATGCTTGCCAAGTAATGTCCAAAATTGGCCTAGGGCTATGTTGGCTTATCATGAAAGAACCTCTTCTCCTTCAATGGTCTGTCAGTGTCCATGCAACCTCTTGCCTCTGGTTGAAAAGAAATATATTAGTACACACAAGGAAGTCCTAAAATGAGAAGCCAAAATGGATCATTATTCATGAAAGTTAAAATTTGATTTGGTGGCTTTCTTATAATCTCAGTTACATTATTTTTTATTTGTAATGTAAATAATTTTTGAGAGTAAAGGTGAAATTAGTAGTTGGGGTGGACAGGGAAAGGAGAGGAGAGGGAAGGAGTCAAGGCTAACTTAATGCCTTGTAAATCTGCAGCAAAATTGATAATCCACTTCCAGGCATCCAAAAAATGATGCTGCAGAGCAACTCTTGTATATCTAGGGGGGTGTTACAGTGGAGGAGTCCACTACCCATTATGACTTTAGATTAACTCGCTCTCTCTCCAGGACTTCACCAAATTTCTTCCTCTTCCTACATAAATATAATCCCTGCATGTGCTTTGGGTTAAGTAGCAGTAGGGACCTGTGGAGTCTGCAGTTTCCAAATTGTTCTGGTCATGTCAATCTGATCAGCTAACCTTTTCTTTGCCCATTCATACCTTTCATCTCAGACAGATCTGTGTCACCTACATTTTAAAATTTCATTAAGTTTTCATTTTACCATTTTGTATACATTTGCCTCTGACAGTGAGAAAAAATTTTGTTTTCACCCATATTGCTGTTTGGCAGCCATTTTACTTTCCATTCAGCTGAATGCTGTAGGGTTTGAGTTCAGGAGAATGAAATTATTGTTCATAACAAGTGCTTTCTGATAATTTTTTTCTTCATTTGTGAAAGACATTATTTTATGTTCTGACAGATAAGATCTTGCAACCTCTTCTTTTCTTGTGGTCCCTTATATTGAAATTATCTTGTAGTAAAAGGAGTAATATAATTTATCCAGCAAAGGTAGTGTTTTACCTATACAGTAATATATATGTTGCATTAGCACACCTCATACCCACAGATGTGCATATTTCTGACTACTTAAAGAATGGGAGGAAGAAAAAGTTTGAAAAGTCATACCTAAGAACATAGTGAGAGAACTGGAGAAAACCAGTATCATGTAAACTGAAGTGCTTTTTAAAAAAAGAAATTACATACTTGATATATGGTTCAGGGTTGAGGCTGGAAGGGGCAGAGCTAATCTCAGTATTGGATGGTAAGGATTGGTCATTTCTGTAGCACTCACATACACTCATGCTGTTTATGGAATGTAAAGAATTTATTAAAGTTTTAGACATTAATTATTGAATACGTGTTCCCTACAAATGTTGGCTTTAAAAATTAGAAGGCAGCATGATGCAACCTTCAATAATAAAGGAGCCAATCATCCACTTTACACTCTAGCAGACTTTTAGTTCCCTTGACCAACTATCCACATTAATTATTTGATTAAGAGGAACAAAATAAAACTCCATTCTTGTATATAAAAAGCTTAATATAGAAAAGAAAATAAAAATCTATTTATCACAAGCAGATAGCATTCCTTCTGTTTTTCTCTACTTTCTACAAAGACAAATGCGCTAGTATAGTGCTCCTTTAATGAACTAACAGCTCACAGGATCTGTTTCCTTTCTTTGGCCTGGGTTGTCTTAATTCATTGAGTTTATTTTTGCAGAGATTTTATTTTGCAAAACTTGCAGGGGCTGAGAATTTTGAACCATATATTGTAGATAACAGGAAAAATGGATTCAGTTTTTAAACTGAAATAAAAGATTGGAAAAATTGATTTCTGTGGAGTTTTCATTGACAGGTAAGTTTGTGTCAGTCATTCTGTTTAAAATTGGAAAAGTATATTTGTGAACTACTTTCACTTAAAATTGTATCTGCTGGTCCCTTAAAGGCAGGTGTTTGTTGATTCCTGCTGAAGATTCTGCAGCTGGAATTTAGTTTCACTGGTGTTTAAATACAGTGTCCTTTATCTCTGAACCCACTGTATTGATAATGTGCACTAGGTTATTACTAGAATTATTTTGAACTGAACCTTTGAAAAAGAACAGGTATCGCTCTTTGTGTGGGGTTTTTGCTCTTTTCTTCTCATATAAAGCATAAAAAAATCCAAGTCAAGCAAGAAAAAAAAAAAAACCAAACTAAATAAAAACACACACCCCTCAGAAAAAAAAAAAAAGGAAAGAAAACAAACCCCAGCACACTGCAATTATTTCATGCTTGATGCCACTTAAAATGTTAGAATTTTTTTCTTTCTTTTTATGTTGCCTGATAGTTTGTTATAGTACATTAAAGTCTTGCAAGGGATGTATAACTGCATACTAAAATCAAACAGGAGTGCTAACTGGAAACTGTCATGGTGCTTTTCAGAATGCTTGTGCATGAGCTTTCCAAGTGCAGGGAATCAACAGCAGATCCTTTGTGCTTCTGCATCCTTTACCTTAATCCCTGGCAGCATCACCTCCATTTCTTTGGCTTGTCATCAGCGTCTCTAATAGTGTAAAACTCCAATGCATGTAGCAAGAAACGAAGCGTGTAGGGGAAAAACATAAAGATTCTTGACTGAAATAGTTCTTTAACTTATTAACAGACAAGTGTGCATGTCAGAAAAACACACTTGTTTGCTGGGAGTATATGCAATAGCTGATGGGTAAAGAAACAGAAACCTTAATGGCTGCTTGTGTTTAGGTCACTGTTCATTCATTCATTTGTTGCTGGAGCTATGAACTATTCATATGTTGCCACAGTATGTTACTTACACACGACTGGTGGTGAAGGAAGTAAGAGCTAAGATGCTTCACAGACATCGACATCGAGGGGATTAACATGTCTGCTTCATTAATATATATGTGCATACATTAATGTTGAAGTATTGAAACTGTTTCAAATGAAATTAAAAACTATCTTTTGAGGTCTGCTACAGTCCTTAGGAACATTTTAGATTTTGGCGTCAGCCTTACCGGTTTCTTAACTATTTTACTTTTACTTTGCCAGTGGGGATACAAGTGCAGACAGAGTGCTCATCACTTGCCTGCTGCCTGGTTTTCTGTTGTTTTTCCTTAGCTAGGTCTGCTCTCTGTACTTGCTAGCCATCATTAAGCATATATGAATCCCTGTGGAGTGGCAGGCATGGATTCTGTGAGTGACATTTCTGGCAGCGTTTTCCTTGTATATGGCACCAGGCCTGATTTTCTGAAATTTTAAGCATCTATGATCCCCATTTGCTTCCACTGAAGCTGTAGGTACTCTGTCCTTTTGGAAAGCATGCTGCTCAGTGCTAAATCTCAGGCAGTTAAGAGAGGAGAAAGTCCTGGAAACTTACTTAGCACTCGTGTGACAGCCGGTTCTGTATAGCAGCAATATCGCCTGTGTGAAGGCATTGCCTCTCCCGCTGTATTAGCTGCAGATCCAATAATCTGCCCCTGTGAAACTGGTAGTGAATTGTTTAGTAATGTTTATTGGAGCTCTTTAAAATATATTTGCAATGTATAAAACACTTTGATATATAGAAGCTCACATCCTAATAAGATTACATTAAGTATCCTAATAAGATCAAGGCCTGAAATTATGTTTTTCCGGATTTGAGTGATATAAATTAATTTTAGTTTAAACCAGTGTCAGTGTTCTTAGATGTTCGTTATAAATACTCTGTTTGCAGTTTATGTGGGTCTGCATTTAGATAAAAAAAAAAATCAATTCTCCTATTAACACAAGAAGCATTTTCTCTTCCCCTTCTTCCAGTATGCTGCAGCTACAGATTATCAAGGCAGTGCTGTAATTATTAAACTCAACCAGTGAATTACAGAGAGAATAACAGTGGCTGATCACTGAACTCTGTTGGCAGTGGCCTTTCACTTCTTATTTAAGTCTAGCCTACTATATAAAATGAATTCATTATTGTCAGTTTAGATCCCTTGTGGAAGCTAATCCACATCATAAAGCCATTCTACACAAAAGTATATTCTCTTTAGGAAGACCTTACAAGTACATGCAAACTAAAATATGCAGGAAACTTCCAGTACAGACTAAATTAATTGTTACTTATAATAACAGACTACCAGGGTGAAATGTCAGATTAGTTAAAAAAGAACCCCACAGTCACAGCTCTGCTATAACTTCTGTTGGTCAGAAGTCCATTCCACTTTTTGTTTTATTGCTCTTTCTGATTTCTCTGTAACCTATTGCCCAAAAGTATGGCTCTGAAGGACTAATTCAGTCTTTACTTCTTGTAGTTTTTAGTGTTAAAATTTGGTGCATAAAGTCAGGGGAGAGGCTTGACTAGTTTCAGTATCAAGAAATTCCTCTTCTCCTTTAATAGTCTGGTTGGAGATACCTTTGGGACTTGGATAAATTGTCCTCCAGGTGGGCCATACTGGGTAAAGGTGTTAGTGGGTTTACGCGGAAGTACCCGTACATATGTAACCAAATTGTTTGGTTATAATCACCCTTCCAGCTGCACCACCTGCTGTGTCAGACCAAACCTAAAATGATATTCAGTAGCAGTGCATATACCTTGCAGCTATGTCAGAGAGAGTTTTTTTGGGTTTTTTAAACTAGCAGCATTTTAGTACACTAGCATCTCTATTGGTGTTTTTTACCAGACTTAACTACTTAAATATAAATTATTGTATTTGTATCTTCCCATCAGCCCTCACAACCTATGATCTGGATGGTTTTGTTGATTTCATTTTTTATCTAAAATATAAGTATTTTGGAGGAGACAAAATTTTACCATTGAGCAGCTACTTTTATTTCTTGCTACCTTTTAATTCACAGAAAGGTAAAGATATCTCCTATTAGTGAAATTTGCCTTGCTGGCCTAGTAACATTTCAAGTGCAGAACACAAATATAACAACTTTAGAGAAGGTCTGTTCCAGTTTTATGCTTAAATGCCAAAGTTTTATGTGCAGTATAATAGCAAGGAAGAGTTGATTCATTGCATTTACCAATGACTGCCACAGATTTCCTTTTCTCCTGTCCAAATACAGATGAGGATGTTTTTATGGATGCCTCAGCATAAGAAAAAACAGTGCATATCACTGTCCATTTGACATGAAGCAGTGGACACAGTGTAAAATTATTTCTATACTTGGATTTCTCCAGTGTCAGGCATGGATCTTGTCAAGTTCTTTACTACTTTGTTTGCTTAAGGACTTTGTCCTGAGCTATGGAGCAAGAAATAGTAATGACCTTCAAACTCAAATTATCCAATATTCATTTTACACTGTAAACTAGAAAATCCACTTCAATTTCATTACTCCACCTGACTTATTATCAAGCGAAGAATTTGTGGTAAATTTTTTGGTGAATTTATTATTTGTTTCTTTTAAAAATTGTTTCTCTTACAGTGTGCAAGGAACAGTTTAATTCATATTTTTTCATTGTAAGAGGCTAAGAATGTTAGCATCCGTGTCTCTATAAACATATTTAAAATTTCAGGGAGAGTTTAAATATTTATGAAAATATAAAAGGTAACTTAAAAATAATACGTTTCTCTTAGAAACTGGTGGCCAGAACTTATCTGCACACAAATTACTTTTGGGAAAAGAGAGAAGCATACTTAGAGTCAGTTTTAATATTTTTAATGGTTTTCACTTTTTACTTTGCAGATTATATAAAGCCTTCAAATATTAATATATCTTCAAGATTAGGGATTTATAGGCTTCTTTCGTTTACTATACATTGCTTGTCTGTGAAATTTTCATGGTCTTCTGATTCTTCTGAATTATAGTTATTGTGCATGAAGATAGCTGATGCTGCTGATAACTTCTGATCACATAAAAAAGTGAAACTCTTGGCCCAAAGATAGCAAAAGCCATTAATTTCTTTATAAGTAGCCTACAACTGGAAAGCATGTATGCTGCAGAAAAAAGTACACCTTTTTTTCTGTTGGTTTCTATTTCATGGGTTTTGATGCTCTGATATTCAAAGCATGCTGACTTTAAATACTTGTTTTTCTGTGATATTTAGGTTCTTTTTGAAACAAGCTCAGTATTTCACTTGGATAATATATCTGGCTATAATAATGTATCTGAAAAAGTTACAGTGGTGGAATTATTTCATCATTACATACTTTGGGTGGGTTTTTTTTTAAGAATCTCTCTGGTTTATTTATGTCATTTAACTGCTGATCTCATATTTATGTAAAGAAAGAATTTAGATTTCTTTATTACTCTTCTCAGAAGTGCAGTGGACATGACTGAACTGTGCTCCCATATCCTATAATGAGGCTCTTGTGTGATTTTTCACTGATACTTAGAAAAATACTTAATCATTATTGTACCCTTTCTTATCTTTCATTGTGGTACAGGACATTTCAAACACAGACCTTTCCTATCAGAAAGCCATCCACAGAAAAGATGGATATTCTTGAAATTAATCTTACTTTACTTTCTGTATTTGGAGTATTACTTTTCTGTGGTGCTACTTTCTTTATATACAGACAGATTTTTTTTTCCAGAAGTAGATACTTATTAGCTATCCCACATGTAAAAAAAATTCAAGGGTTTCAAGGAATAGCTGTAGCAATTGCAGAAGTGTATAAATTATCATCTCTTTTGGGTTTTTTCCCCCTCTCAGTACAACTCTTACTATAATTAGCCAGCATTTAACAGCAAATGTTTGCTTTGGTTAAATTATTCAGAACATTTATTTTACTTGTCAAAGGTTAGATCAGGTTGTTGTTTGAACTGGTAATTAAATGCAGCCTAATACACTGTCATATTTATATGCACTATCAGCCCTGTTTCCTCCTTATTCTGTATAATTTTATAATGTTCAGGGCTGACATTTAGACTTCCAACTCAAATCCTGTTTTCTTGTAGAGAAAGCTAAGATTTTACATTTCTGTTTCATTGTACATGAATGTGCTTAAGAAAATAAGAATTAGGGCTGTTCGGAATATCACAGCTATGGATTTCATTGTCATAAAATCAGTGAAGGCCCTTTGAATATTTTTATTTGCATATTTCAGTAAGTCATTACACAGCATCTGGTATGTATTAATTGTTTTCCAGAGATTAATGTGAGGTGGACAAGTGCAGACGTCTCCTTTACTAATTGAATATCTACGAGTCACAGTAACATACAGTATATTTAAATTATATTCCCAAATCTCTAGCAGAAATGTGCATAATACTGAAATACAGAAAGGTTCCTAAAATAGTTACATAGTGGACTCAGATAAGCAACCAAAATTAAAAAGTCTCCGGGTAAGGGCTTCTCTTGAACCTAGAGCAGTGGCCCTTGCACGTGTGCATTAGAGCACTGAGGCTGGCTATCCAAGCTGATAAAATCAGTGGGAGTTTTAGAGTAGCCAGGATTCAGCCTCTGTGCTTTCTCTTGACACTCAGAAACTATTTTCCATGTACTTGAATTAGACAGTCATTTAATTGAATGGTCATGTATATAATATGTTCATTCCTTTTTTATTTCTGCCATATAGGTTTCTTTTCTTAGTCAAATTTGAACAAAGAATAAATCATAGGGCTTTTTAAAAAAACTTCTATGCTCATTGTATGTGATATTGTTCAATGTCTATGAAAGAAAGAAGGCTGCTGTCCAGTTAAAAAAGAAATAACCATAAAATTGGATCATTAGCATTTCAGCAATGCTTTTTTCCTACCATGTTTAGACAAATATTTCTGCCTTTTGCAGTGCATTTGTGTGGCAGCTTTCTCTTCATGTAACTAATGAAGTGATATGTATACATTTCAGCCTACCTTATTTTTTAGCATTTCTAAAATGGGGTTTTTTTAATCCTACCTATTGTACTTAATGTGTTGAAGGTGCAGGTTTGAAAGTCTTTCAGTTCTGTCAAATAAGAGCTACACTGACTCGTAGCCTTGTTAAGAAACAATTCATACTTAATGGTAGTGAATTCCTAATTTATCCACTGTCATGGTGATCACCCTAGACAGTATTATGTGGTTGCAAAAACTGAGACAGGAGTAAGGGCAAAACATATAAGCACTATCTTTTAAAGCCAAGATCTGCACCTCAGTTCCTGCACGTATGATCTCAGAGTAGCAGAACTGATTTTTTAAAAGTTGGGTTGGTTTTTGGTTTTTTTACCCTTTCCTCCCCCCAGCCATATTTTTTATAAAACTGGCATAGGCCACCACAGGCCACAAGGTAGAAAGATACAGTAAAAACAGAGTTAAAAGTGAAGTGTATTCTTGATTATAATTATAGCATTCCTAGCGTGACACTAAAGAAACTCGATGTATGGTGCTCAGTTTGTTATTTTGCAGCTTGTTAAATTTTTATACTTCGTGGTTGTGGGAGGTAGCTAAAAACAAGAGAATATTCTGTGCTCTTACAGAAATCATTTTGACCTCTAGGTAAAGTACATTTATTTGTGTATACATCATCTGAACTGTGAGTTGTTTTGATTGATGTAGTAGATTGCATATACATATGGCATAGAGAGGACCTGGGTTAGGGTAAAAGTTCTGGGCTCTTTCGTTATGGACTATCTAAATATAAACTGGAATAAAAATGAGTAAATTGATTTTAAGTCATACAAAAGTGCCATACAGGAGTAAGTCCTGGGATGGTTATGACAGACTGTGCATGCCTTTTATTCGGGAAACTGATCTTCAATTAAACAATTTCTGTATCAAAGTTTAAGAAGTATCTACTCATCTGTCACTCCAAGGTTGGTATTGTTGGGAAGGAAAGTCAGTGTAGATGTTTCAGATGCTCTCTTGAAGATCATTAATACTATGTATCAGAAGTAGAGGTTTGACAGCATAGCACATATCCATGATAGTAGCCATTTGTGGGAAATAATAGATTTAAAAGTTTAACATGTAGAATTAGGGTATGGATAAGGTCTAAGGCATTTTATCTGTAAACCGAGGAGCTTGGTAGTCAAATGATGCTTCAATCATGAAAGAAACAACCCAACAAAGTGAAAATCTCTGTTGTTTCCTGCACATCTCTCATGGTCATTTCTCCTGGCTTTGAGAATGCAAACAGTTTTAGTTAAAATACTGTTTTTTCACCTGTGTTACCTTTTATGGGGCAGGCTGTGTATATATCTTTTGGGAGGTGAGTGTTCTTTCTTCCTTAGCTGTTCCTGACATCAGTGCAGTGGGAAAGCTGCACTAAATACAGAGTCAGTCTTGCATTTAAAGGAGGCAAGAAAATACTCTTTCAAACGGACCAACTTCATATAGATATACCAGATGACATTTTTTAGAAATAAATTAGTTATTGTTACTGTGTTCAGTTATGTGATTGGGTGAAGAGAGTCTTATGTGGGGTTCTTTGAGAGAGAGAAAGCTGACTTGGGGTAGCTTAATAAAGGAGTGATTTTCTGCCTTTCTAAATAATTTCTTTTCAATTATCTTTGTGGTTTGACTTTCATTTCTGATAAGAACCTATCAAATCTTCTAAACCAAAACTTGGGAATAAATAATCTTAGTTATCTGGGTTTGTTGTATTCAGTAGTTTGCTCATAAGTGTGGCTGCTAAAACAGAACAGGGTTTCCCTTTTTCTTCCCCAGCAAAGAACAGGAACTTCCAAAACGCAGGAGTTTGGATGAGTAGGCAGAGGATCTGCTGCCTTCAAGCCTTCTTGGCAACAGGTGGAATTGTGATATGTGTTTGACAGAAAATAGTCATCACAGCTACTCAGTCTTTGTCTGTTACCCCTCTTTTGAAGAAAGATCTATCCCCTTGGTCAACTTCTTCCTTCTTTTCCATCAGGAAGCTAAGACCACCTGCTACTGCCATCTTCTCTCTTCCTTTTAGGCGAAAAAGATGAATAATACATGACCAAAATTTCGAAAGCAACTACTAATTTTAGGTGCCCCAAGATGCCAAGCCTTACTATTAAGTAAGAAAGAAAAGTGAGAACAGATCACACCTATATTGTGTGTGCTTGGTTTCTTTCCATTTACTTCTGGATGCAGTTCAAAATTCTGATTCCATTCTTCTTAATGCGCTGAGTGGTCCAGAGGCTGGCCACTGGTAGGTCACTTCTCTGCCTCAACTAGGGCACTTCTCTATCTCAGCTATTACCAGAAATGCAACAACACAGCAAAAAGAACATTTTTTTCTAGGCTTTTGCATATGGCCAGGTTGAGATTATACAGTCTACATCAGGAAAAATAAATAAGAAAGCTACCTTTTTTGCAAAATGGTCTTTCGTGTGTTGGGGGAGAAAGAAACTAATAAATTTGGTCAGAAGGACAAGAAAAGAAAGAAAAAAAGATTTGTAAAGAAGATTGTGAAAACAGCCTTTTTGTCCAGGAAGAATCAGAATGCTTTCATCATTCAGATATTAGGATATTTACCTTAAATATTCTTCAAAAGTTGTACTGATCTGTCTAGCACACACAAGAAAACTATCTGAAAAGGCTTTCTAAAACCAAGAAGAATTTAATCAAGGAGGTTTCTAACCATAACTTGTTTACATCAGTTGTATTTTTTTAATAAAATGGGCTTAAAAGCTTAGCCTCAAAGGTGTTGTCAGCTTTCTGTAAGGTATAATGACAGCTGTTGTTCCAATGCAATTCATCAAATCTATTTACTGTTTTGTGGGAATTCCAGTTCTTTTTGTTGGTTACATACAACAAAACTTGGTATGCAGAGAGCACTGGGAGATTCAGTCGTGTCACAGTGATTGGTGATTTAGAGAGAGCACTCAACTAAGCCTAACTTATTTAGGAACCATCAATCTATTGTATTAGCTAATAAAAATCAAGAAGCTTTAGAGAATCTGCCTGCTGTTCTGCTCTCATTCCCCAGAGCAGAGGAGCATATATATAATTCTCAGGGCAGCGGATCTCTTAGCCAGCAAGACCTAAGGTCTTGTTCTGCTACTTACGTGTTGTCCACGAATGTTCTGCAAAACCAGGCTTTTGTTTCTTACTGTGTAGTATGTCCTGACCCACTTCTAAAGCAAAATAAACCCAGGACTTAGGGTAAAGAAAATAGTTTGTGATGACAAATTTACTGCCAAACCATGAAGCCCTTTTAATTGCAACTCACATTTATTAATATTTCCCCCTTTTAGCAGGTTATTTTATCTGTATTTATAAACTAATTTATTTTACGAATTCTTATTGTTACTGGAAATTGATGGTAAAGTTCTGCAGAATTAAATAATTTTTTTAATAGCCAGACTTTTGCTCCTCTATAACCTTACAAAGTACTGCTTTCCTACTTGCTGTTTAAGAGCTTCATCTGTTTCAGGTTTTGAGGTGGTACAGGCAGTGTGCTTGATGTACCATGCTGCTTGCACTGGGGACTTCTGTGCCTGTGTTTTACATGCTCTGGCAAGCAGCAGGGACTGACCAGAAAATATTTTAGGAGGAATAAATGCCTCTAAGTAGCAGTGCATTATAGAAATCACTGTGCTACAGGGGCTTTGTCAGCCTGGCTTCTCTGTGCCTGAAGACTTCAGCAAGACCACTCCTTCCCTTGGGAGTTTGATGTGCGTGTGCAGGAAAGCAGAGAACGTTTCATCCAGCTGCTCAAAAATTTTAATGAGAAATATGAGAGTAGGAAGAGAGAGGAAAATAAGTTGTAACAGATAACACTGTATTAAGAGATCAAATTATTAAAGAAGGAACATTATTGCACTATCATTTTCTCCCATTTATAATATTGCAAACCTTGGCAGGAATTAATACTAAGAGTTCCTGACTGCCAGAAACAAAAGTGGTGCATTAGGATGTATTGAGCAGCAAAGTTAACTTTCTGCAAAAGGAAGAACCTGTCTTATCATCTTTTTAGTAGCATAAAATACAGTGATACATTCCTGCTACAAAATCCCTGAGTAAAATGTTACTCATAGCAGAAGTGGTATCTTGGTATAATGTCTTCATGCAGTCAATTACCACTAAGTTAGCAGGTTTCATCTATAGCTTGTTTCCAAGTCTTAGAGGTTTCTTTTGCTTGAGATATTTTATTTTATTTCATTTCATTTGGATACTGCTCTTTGAAACTCACTACATCCTAGGTATGAATAAGCATTGTACAAAAATATTGGGCCTGTAGAGGGGCTCCTAAGCATCCTGTTTTTGTTAGTGCTGGTGTGGCAAGGCTGAAGAGAATCAATGTGAGCAGGCAGTACATGACAAATACTGTGCCTTACATAGACTGAGCCTTTGGGTCTGAGAGGGAGCATTCAAGGGAAGAAGCTTCAGCATGTTGTTTTACAAGGGGTAGCCCTACTTTGAACCTTTTTTCCTTTGAGTATGACTTCTGGACATGAGTAAGCCACCATTTCTATTGGCAGAAGTTATGGAAAATCCTTGCAGTCTGCAGTCATTGCACTGCAACAGAATCAGATTTCAGGTCTTCCTGTGTAAGCCTGATTTGAATTCGCTCATCAGGATTAGATCACGTAGCTGAACATGGGTTATAGTTCTTCATTTTATATAGAAACTTGGTTGTATGGTACAAAACAAATTCTGCCTCTCTCTGTGCTTTTGAAAGTGCATAAGAAATTCTCATATTCTTTAGCAAATGAGGTTTACACCAACTTTCTTTGTACCTCAGCATGATACCATGCTGCTTTAGCATCTGCATATCTAGAAGAGAAAACTAGAAGAGAAAGATTTGATGTAAATGCTTCTGTGCGTGCATGAACATGCTGGTGTTTCTATAAAAATTCTGTCAACCCCTGTAGGAAACTGTTTTCTAAAAATAGTGAAAGAATAAAGGCTGAATCCAAGATTAATTGCTTACTACTTTAAAGCTGTGATATCCTAGAAACTTACTTCGTTTAATACACTTTTAGTGTCTAAGCTAGTTACTATCATTTTGAGTAAGGCTGCAGGCTAAGCTGCCATTTTTTCCAGTTCACTGTTTTGATGATTTCTTTCAGTCTTGACGTTCTTTGGCCCTTTGAGTTACATATGTATTACTAAAACATAAAGTGTGTAGCATAGCATGGTGCCTGTGTGTTCTTGAAAGTAAAACTCTTAAATACTTAAAAGCATACCATAAACAGCAGTAAACCTAACCATATTTGGAAGAACAAAGATTTAATTTAAATTATATTTAACTATTTTGTTACCAGGTAGATAAAATATATTCTAAAGTAAAACAAACAAATACTTTCTTTCATTTAACAAGTTTCCAACTGTTTCAATCTTTTTAATATGAATAGGGTTTTTACCACCTCTAGATCACTCTAAGGGAGTAGCTTTTTAGTTGAATGATGTCAAGATTTGAATTCTTACGGCAGTCTTCCTTCTTCTCTTTCACCTTCACTAAGGCAAAACATTGTTTCTTTAAGTTTTATGTCATAGGTTATATTTTCTAGGCTCTTAATAGGTCTTCTTGCTTCTCTCTGGACTGCAGTAGCTGGTCCTTATCCTGTGCTATCTGACGAAAGATGGATATAGTAATCCAGCTCAGGCCTTAGCTGTGTCAGATGATGGGAGAGGATTTGCACATCTCATTTTTACCAACTGTTCTGACTGAGAGGAGTCTTTGTCTGAGACTTCAGTTGAAAGGAAGAAATGTGAAAATGCATCAACATAACATTTTCACATCTGGTGCTAAACGTAGTTTCTGTGGGTGGAGGAATGTTCAGGGCACAGGCTACATTTAGCTGTTGACTTTGGATCTTCTTTGGTTTGCTGGTATTTCTTTTTTGCAGTCAATGTTAGATCAAAGTTGTGTTCTCTTAACAGCTTCACTGTGGATCTGACACATAGGTTTGCATTAAGAATAGCTACAGCTCTGTGTTAAGGCTGTGGGATTGAAAGGGTTTTTTTAGGAAATTCAAACTGCAAAATGGAGACTGGCTTTGGCTGGCTACTTTGTCTTCTTTGGGGTTTTTTTGTGAATACATGACTGTAGTATCAGGGATTTAAGATGGTTGATGCTCTTTATACTTTCATTGTCACCACTTTCAGTGCAGAAGAGAGAAGTTGTTTAACCATAAATGTCAGGTTACACTGTGCAGAGCATTACACCTTGAGAAAAATTGTTGACCAGGGTGAGAGAGGGCTGTGGGTATCAAACTTAGTGGTCAACATGACGGAAGGATTTTGATCCTCTCTGCATTATTCAAGTTTTTCTTCCTTAGTCAAACTAGTTTTTCTTGCAGAATCATGTAACCTCAAGAAAACTGAAAACCAGCAAATGAGTGAACTTGTTCCCTGCTTGTAACAAATGCGTGGAAGATTTCCTGTCTTTGAAATCAATAGAATTTTAAGTTTTCATTTCAGAAAAAGTTTTTGTCTTTTTTTTTTTTTAACTATCATGTGAATTACCAAGAGAGTACATTGCCATGGTCCCAGGCTATTTGTGTTGTTTCTTATCCCTGACATTTTAATTCACTACTGAATTTATACTTTGCATGCTTAAGTACTGGTAAGACATGAAAGTTGTAGGGTTAAAACTGTAGACAGTGCTTTAAAGCTCCTATGATAATTGTTCTTAGGTATGTATTCCTTTACTGTGGCTCTCGAGACAACTATTTAATAGACAACATTTGAATAATACAAATGTGTGGTTGGTAAAAATGGATTAGGGTTTCAGGGTGGTACCAATGGGTGATATTTAATATTGAATGACATGTATTAAGACAAATGCTTTTATATATAATTTATTTGGCATTGTAAATGCATTTATCTTGTGAGATACAGACTCCCTGTTGCCACATGAAGTATTCTGGAAAGGTTTGGAGTAAATAAATAATAAAACCACTTTGATATACAATCTAACAATATTAAATATTAAGACTTTCACATGATTGATTTTAATACTTAATTAACTTATTTAAAGTCCAATGTAACTCTGTTTTTGTATTAGAGATCAGACAGGCAGAAGTTAAAATGCAGGAAATGTTATTAAATGGGACAAAATTAATTGCATTTAATGACCATCAGACTCAGTGGCTGTTAACCTGTCCATCAGTGGCATGATCTTGTTTGTTTTGTTCTGGATCCCAGCTGATGTTAATCTGCTCCACCATGTCAGACCATTTTTTATGTTTGCATCATTCTATTTTAATGATACATAATCTGATACATTTTATAAAAGAAAACAGACTTGCTTTATGCTATCCAAAGTTTGTCAAATTGTGCACTTTTCTTCTGACTTAGTAAGTGTTCTTCCCCAGGCATGTTTCTTCAGTGGGTGGTGGCAACCTGTGGAAGTGGCTGAGTAGGAATCTCAGCTGGTTTTGAGCTGCTCTCTGTGTGTAGGAGGGTTGTTTGGGTTTGGTGGCGTTTTTTGGCGATTTTTCTCTCGGAGGCACTGGAACTAGTGTCTTCTGTATTTAAATGGAGATGATGGTAGTAAAGGCCTCAAGTGATGGAGAGCAGAAGATCACAGTGCTGTGAGATAGATGGTCTCTATGGCCTAAATAAAAACCACTCCTAGAGCAAAGAAGAAAGCAGTGAATATTACCAGTAAGAACAGATTTTTCAAAAATATCTATTAAAAATATCTATTAAGAAAGCAGTGAATATTACCAGTAAGAACAGATTTTTCAAAAATATCTATTAATGAGTGTCCTGGTAAAATATCCAGGTTGAAACAGATCAAAATCCTCTTTTCCTCATTTGCCCAAGTTCATATTCAGGACTGTCTTTTACTCGGCCCTCTAATTAGCATGCTGTTTATTTTTGGTTTTTTTAATCCCTGGTTTAGAAGAATCATTTAATTTGGCCAGTGTAAGAAAACGCATGATCTGGGACTGCGTCTAGATTATTTGGAAGACATCTGTGCTTCATTGCTTTAAATAAACACAATGCATGTTTATTCTAATATTTAATTTCTTACCTGCTTTAAAATGTTTTCACATTCTGGAAAATCCTCACTTCTGTGTTCTAACATGCTTGATTACTTCATAAGCCACAAATGAGGGGCAGAGTTGTGAACCCTCATAACATGATGCTGTCAAACTTAACAAAACATGCATAAGACCATTACCACATCAGACACTTGCTTTTAGTCAGGTCGTTTTAATCAATTTGACTTCACAGGGCAGCTAATTTATCACTTAGCTAAACAAGTATTTCCCCTACTTGTCATCAATTTAAGTAATTAAAATGGTAAACTTTCCTATATGGCATGAAATAAAGGCTCAAAGATAATTTGGAGAAGGTGGTTGATACAGTCTAATAGAATGAATGCAAAGTATTATTTAAATACTTTGGTACGCTTCAGTAGTTTTCAGAAATGTCATATTCATGTAGCTTTGCTGGTACTGATGGAAACTGATTTTTATTTTTAGCATATCTAAGATTTAGCAGCATTGTTCAGCTTCATCTTCAGAGCTAGTGGGTTCTCTTTTTCCTTTCTTTAGGCATAAAATATTTTTCTCTGTTGCTTGATTGTTTAGAGGTAAGAGGATGTCAGAGAGCAAGAGTGGGGCAAATGCTGCAACTTGTGCAGTTCTTCAGCCCTCATCCTGAGTGCATTCCCAAGCCTGCAGTTCCTCTCCTTCCATTTTACTGCTGGAGGAGGGGAAGAGAGGGAATATGGGTGTTACAAAAGCTTTGCCTAATTCTGTTTCACCTACTCATTTACACCTTCAAAATACCCTTGCTGAGACTGATTCTACTTTCTAATTTTGCCCAAACAATATGAATACTCTTCACTTCTTAAACATTAATTTTGATATGTTTTGGTGTGTTTTGTGCTTTGAGTAAATAATTTTTCGAAGTCCATATAAACAGTGATGATAAGGGTGAGTTTAAGGTTTTTAAATAGAAATAATTTAGTCACTATTTTTGAAACGTTTTTCATCCATTAATTATTTGAATACTGAATATTTTTATTAAGTATCTGTGACAAGTGAAGACATTAGTGAATGTCTTATGACATGAATAGAGTACAGTATTCATGTTCAACTGTGCTATGTTTTGTTTAAGAAATGCTGATTTATCAACATTTTTGAGATTAGGATAGTCTTACTACTTGCTCTCATGATAGTGAATAGTCTCACTGCTAAATGAATGCAACAATTTTTTTTATTTTGAACTTTCCATCTTCTCAATGAACGTTGATTATAATTAGTTTATTATATGAACATTTACTATAATCTTATTATAGATTAGTCTTCTGCCTTGTACAGTTCTGTGTACACGTTATTGCCATGTTTCACCCAGCTCTGGTCCAAAAGTGGTGGGTGCTTCACTGGCAGTACAGCTAATGATAGAAACATATCTCGCTTAGACTTTTATCTTTGTCTTGTATTTCTGTCTATCTAGGTATGACTTATTAATGGAGGATGAAGTATGGCTGAATTGAGGCTGTTGACACTGACAGTCTGGAGAAGAATTGGGTTTTGGTTTTGAATGTTGTAAATGTAATTTTGTTTAAGCATTCCAAACTCACAGGCTAGTGTACAGGAAAAATGGCAATGCTAATGAAGACATGATTATATAAGACTGATTTGTGGCTAAAGGTGGTAGAAATCACATAATGTATTAGAGTAGCTAATAGGGAAGGCAAAATATTTGTAAACTCTTGGGTGAATAAATCTTCTCACATCTAAAAAAGAACTTCCAAGTAAGTATTAAATACTCACTAAGAGTTAAGTACCCAGTAAGAACAAGGAAAGTTCTCTGAGTTAGAATGGGTATGTTAAATCAGACTATCTAATACAGCAAGTAGTTAATCTCTGCTGTATAGAAAGGGGTTGTTAGTTAGGTAGATGTCAGTAAACATAATTTAAGTTTTTCCTTATGAAAACAGGTTGGTATTCTATCACTTATGGAATATAGAGGAGGTCATGGGAGAGGGGATGATGTGCTCAAAGCAGGTGTCTCCACAGAGCCCTTTTAATATCTGGTGTGGCTCTTTGTTGGAGTCCATAAGCCTGTCTCTCAAGGGATTTGTGGTCTCCATGGAGAGCAGATGTGATGACAAGCTGCCTTCACTGAAAGGCAGACAGAATTCACCCCATGTGTGTTGGTCAGCAAGGAGCAAACCTGTGACACTCACCTTGGTGGCACAAGAGGGCTCCTCCTACTACTTGAGGGCAGTAGCCAGACAAAGAGTCTCTATGCCTGCCTTTTCCTTGGGCTCATGAGTGGATTAGTGTTTCTACTAATTTCCCTGACTAGATAAATGTTTCATACATAGCCTTAATTATTTTTTCATGTATATTACAGAATAGTTGAACTCCCAGTTGTGGGAAGCTTGCCTGGTGGTTGAGTTTTTTAGCACATCTTTGGAGGTTAAAAGAAAAAGAGCAAGTAGGTTAAAGTGTCACTTTGAGCTTTCACTGAGATGTTAGGGTTAGCCAGTATCAAGTCTTGTAATCCAGTAATTGAATTTCAGAGTTTTATAACATTTTTATTGTTTCACATTAAGAATGGTTTTAAATTGCATCTTATTTAATATGAACAATATGTTATAGGCCATTACAAATCAACCACAAACCTGTAAAGAATTAATCTGTCTCAGAGTAAGATCCCAAGTGTAATCATAATTGTTTAATAGTTCTCTTTGCTCTTTGTTAGACGAGCAGAAAAGAACTTAAGTGTAAAACTGTGAAGAAAATTGCTTGGAGTAAGGGGCGAAGACTAATAGGTAGTGGTACTTTTTTTAACTCTAATCATATATATCCATAAGCAAACACAAGTAACTGATTATATCACTGTGCAGATATCAAAAGTAAATCTATTTAGCTGTTTAAAACTGCTCTAACAGTCTGTAAAGTAAATTATGGTTCTTATAGATTGTAAAGATATGGCATTTGGGGAGTATTTAAAAAAAAAGAAGGTGGATACAGAAGAGAACGATATAGAAGAGCAAACTTGCTAGGGCTAATTTGATATATGGGTGTAAGACAGTGTAAGTCTGAAACATACTGTGTCTTAACTAAGTGGTGGCTGCTAAAACTACAATGGCTGGTAAGGTCATTTTGTGCCTGGTTCTCAGTTTGAATGACACTCGGTTGTGCTTTGTTCAGATTGTGTAGCAATCTCTGAAGGACCATAAAAATAACGAGTTAAGCAGCACAGTTTAAAATAAGCTTGTAATTTTTGTGAAGACAAAATCAACAGATCAGTAGAAAGATGTTTACAACGATATAGCTAAGGGAACGAGAGCAGCAACTAAAATACCAGCAGGAGAAAATTACTTGTGCAAAGTTGATGGTGGGTTGTGTTTTCTTTTTTAAAAGAAATTATTTTAAGTTTTTCATTATTTATTTAATATATCAGGTATTTATAAACATCTCTCTATATTTTGTAGCCATAAGACTACAGGCAAACATTATTTAAGGGGCTAGCAAGTTTGTAAATATTTTTCTTCAAGATATCGTTCATGCAGTTTTCATTATTATAGTTTAAAAATTACATAGGGAACACATGATGTGTACATACATTCATTGCACATTTTGTTGAGCCTGTTATAGAGTAGCTCAAGGCAGTTCTGTGTTTTAGTGGTGTGTTTTGTCATATGATTGCATGGTTGTAATAATTTGACATAAAGGTGTACCACTGCTCAAGTGCTAAGTCTTACCTTCCCTCGGTTCCTGGCTCCTTGTTCCCAAGGACATGTTCACATGTTCTCTTCTAGCTAAACGAAAGTGAGAGATGGTGTGATCATTTCAGCACCACAGTAACACAGGTGCCAGGGCAAATAAAGGATAAAACCCTCAGGGAATATGGCTGAGAGAGCATCCTTTTGAAAACAGCCTGGGTGCACTGGTTTTGAGGAAATGCCTAATAGTGGACAACTAGTTTTGTTTATTATTTAGGGGGTTTGGGGGGTTTGGAGGGTTTTTTCCACATAATTTACTAGGAAAATCAAGAAGGTGTAGAGTATAAAAATGTCTTAAGAATCCCAGTTCCCTTTCATTTATTGACAGTAAACTGAAGGTATAAAGCCTACACGGTCAACGCCATACCTTCTAGGAACCAAAGGAAAAGCATAATTGAAGTGATTTCAAATTTGTTAATATGCCAGTCCTGAAAGTGTAGATGCATGCCTCTTACTGTATCTTTTTATATTTCTTTCTAAATACAATTTTCTTGCTGTTAGAAAGTTATGATACTTGTAAACAAAGCAGTTAAAGTAAGTGGTATTTAAAACTCATCTGGCAGTTGTAGGTAGCTACTTAGTGTGCTTGGGCAAATCAGACCTATTTAGCTGGCTTCATTTTTTTTGTGTGGCAAGTTAATAAATTGCTGTACAGTGACTAAAATGCAGTCTTGACAAATGTAGTCTTGCACTGTTAATGCACTGGAAAGGTCGTTTCTCCTTCTTACGCGCTGATCATAACATCATCTGCTTTTCACCCTTTTATTGGCATCCTCTTATTTGTTGCAGCCAATATTATCTTCCAGCACTCCTCACATGAACTTCTAACATAGTTCTTGATAGTGGTGTGAATGCCATTCAGGGGCCTGCGATGATGAATCCGCATCACCTACTTCCTGAGGTTTCAGTTCTGCCATTACTCACCTTTTGCCCTTCAGTTTTGGAAGATGTCTTTGTAAATGTTCACCAGCTAGTTGATTATGTTTCTTAAAATGTGTCCTTAACATCACCTTCTAGAAAGCTGTCACGGTTTAGAAATGGTATTCTCCAGTTTAGTTTTCCCAGTGAAACCATTGCATGCCACGCACAGCTTGCTCATTCCCCCCTTCCCTCCCTCTTCCCTGTGGTGGGATGGAGAGGAGAACTGGAGGCACCAAAGGTAAAGATCATGGCTTGAGATAAGAACAATTTACTGGAAACAACAGTTTCCAGTATAAAATGAGATAAGAAAAATGAGCAGTAACAGCAACAACCCTTATGATAGAGGGTACAAGAAATGTTCTTGCTCACTGCGGAAAGCCCAGCAACAGATGATGCCCAACCACTCCCTCCATCTCAGAGCCGACATTACCCAATCGCTCCCACCACTGCACTTACTTGACCAGACAAAAACCTTTCTTCCTGTAAGAGACTCAGTTCACCCTGCCCTTGGCAATGACATGACATGGTATAGAATAACCTCTGGGCCCTAGCCATGCCACCTCCTTGCTACTGCAAAACCCTGTTCTGGCCAGAACCAAGACAAAAGCTAATATAAATCTTGATAAAACCAAATTTACTTATCATGCCAGTCAGTATTAACCCATTCTCTTTTTGCATGTCTGTAGCTGTTATCTCATACTTGACCTATGATTTCTGAAAAAGAAGTGGGTAAAAGGAGGATTTTCTGGCATGAGAGGTCTTGGGTCCAGAAGAGTGATGATGATGGTCTTTCCTTAGTTTTGCTCTATAATCTCCATCATGCTCAAGAACTAGTATCAGTTCCCCTTGGAATCAGACTAAAAGATGAGTAGGGAAAACTAGAAAAAGGAAGGAAAGAGGCTCTTGCCCTGTTTTACAGTCTGTCGAAACCACACTTGGACTTTCACTTGCAGTGTGGTATTTGTAGGTACTGTAACAATTCTTTTGAACTCCAAATATTACAACATTTTCAACATTCATGTGGAAACACTACTGTTCTGCTATTAGACAACTAACGGTGATGATATGGCTGGAAAGTAAGAGGAGGTTTTAAGTGCCTTTGCTCTTGACTTGTGTGATTGAAAAATAGCTAAAGGAATACTGAAGTGTTTGTTTCTCTGTTTTTTTCCTCCAGATAAATATTCTTCAGTTGGAATTTACTATTGCCAATATGTATCATTCTGTGTCTGAAACCAGTCACCCTTTGCAAACAGAGGAACAAGAGATAGGCATTGATCCCTTGCAGAGCTTTTTGAACAAGCCTGGGGAAGGTGAGTTTTTTATTTCTGTACTTTTTTAGAGTTTATACCTTATAGAAGTGTGTCATGCTAACTGTACCTGTCATAATCTGTTTAATTCTCTCAATGAAGTTGAACAGGGCAACTTAAAGAACATTTCACAGAGTATGTGTAGAACACTCTGACACTAATGAAAACCACGAAAAGTCAACTTTCAATTACAGACAGAAGCATTAGCCAAATGTTTAATGCGCTGTCATCCTTTTTTAATCATAAACCAAACACTGACTTCAGCATAAGAATATTGAAATGGAGCATGGCTTTATGTTACTTTCTCAAGCATGGGCTCTTACACTGCTTTGGATTTAGGGATCTTTTTTGTTTGTTTGTGTTTTTTGTTTCGGTTTGGGTTTTTTTTGGGGGGGGTGTTGTGGTTTTTTTGATTCTGCAGTAAAGTTCAGTATGTTATTTTGGATGAAATTGTGCAAATAAAAAGGCTGATTTTTTGTTTGACTCAGCACCTATGTTCTAATTTGAAAAAACACCTCAAAGTTGAGATGGAATAAACAGGCTCTAAAGGTAGAAATTACTACATAACCTAAAGTAAATTAATTAAATGCAGTATTTGGAAGACCCTAATGAACAATGAGAACAAACTGCTTGGATAATGCAACGCATGTCTGTGTTGCTCATCTTTTCTACTTATTTGCTAGTAGTGACAGTATAGTTGGTTCGAAGAAAGTGATAAGCTTAATGAGAAAGCTCATCCTTGTCATGAAAACATTCCTCAAGTACTCGGTTATATGCAGTGGCACCTTAACTACCTGTAATTTTCCAGTCATTGAACACATGTACCAGGAGGGCAAAATAAAAAATTTATTTTAAATTACAGAGTTGAAACAACTTTGTCGCATTTTCTAAGTCCCTCACCCAGATCAACTACTCTCTGTGGGTGTATCTGTCTATAAATCATCTGTTTACTAGTGTTTATTAAAAAGCTATGTCAAGTTTTGCTCAGTCATGTTTATTACTTCAGTTTTGAAGAAGCTGATGTTTTGCTTCAAAATATATTGGTAAAACTTCATTGTCCCTATGAGTTAATTTTTTCACTATTTCTTCATTGGTTTATAAAGCTTCTTTAAAGTTTCAAAATGAGAATGTACATCCAGGGGAAAGTATTTAAAATCTGACAATTAAATGGAATAGCTTTTCTAGGTCAGTGTTTCTTTTCCATTATATTTGGCATCTTAACGGTATGAAGCCATTTTAGCCTGATCAACTAAATGCATTTTTGTACATATTTTTAGAAACTTGAAAATAATCTTTTTCAATAACCTAAAATAATAACCATTTTCAAGAGGAAAAACAGCTTGCTTCTAGTGTACCCCAGTCAAGAAAAAGATAAACATTTTCTTCTGATTTCTATTTTCTTTAAAAAAAATATTGGTAATTCTCTCAACTCTGTTTCAAGAAAAAGCAAAATTTTCACCCTGTTAAAAAGCCACTGTAAGTTAATTTTACCCTTTATTGTGCCCAGAAGCAATTAGTTACCTTGACTGAAAAGGTTTCTCATTTTTATCCCAACCTTAACATTTCTATGACATACAAAGTTATTAGGATTGAATTGATGTTTAAAAGTGCCATTAATTCATTTACCCCAAATGTTCATTAACAATGTAAATGTATGCTGATGTTCTATGAGACAAGGAAGTGACTAATGACTCTTCGCACTAACAACACTTAAAATGAATAGAAACTTTAGATAGCTAATCTTGAAGTAATCAAGACCCTCATTCAGCTTGGCATCTCTGTATGCTCTAAAACAGCTGTCAACTGTTAAAAATATATACACAACACACACATACGCACATGCGAGGATAAAGATATGTAAATACATGGTTCCCCAAGTCATAAAGGTTACCAACTATGGTACATTTTTTATGTTCTATCTATGTAAATATTTTATATAAAGCATCCATTTCATCTTCATAGGCTTTTTTGCTGTGAAACACATAGTGCATTTTAATTTGAAACTTTATATATCCAGAATAGGTCTTTGAAGTTTTAATGTTTCATTTTAAATAAAGTGTATGCTTAGTCGGTATTAGCTCTTTGGGCATCAAAGTATACAGTCGTTCCTGTCCATGCAGTCTGTCCATCATTGTCTTCACAAAATTATTTCAAGACAAGGTTTTTCAATGCAGCCTTAAGTTTCAGGGCTGATACAGAATCAGCTTGGTGAAAAACTGTATCTTAATTTTTTTGTATCATGAATCACAGAAATGTGGTGGAGAGGTGGTCCATCGGAGATGTTCTGTGCAATATTGTAGAATATCAGGACAACTGAACTGTGTTTTTGAAGCTTTGCTGAATGCTTACCTTGGAGGCAAAGTGATAAAAGCCTTCACTGAGATTAGGTGATTTAAAAAACAGCAGTGATAAGGGTGCTGAAAATAAATATTTAATTACTGAGCAAGTCAGATTTGTTAATCTACATGAAGTATTGTATTTTTAGTATGTGCAACTGATACCAAAACTTGATGGAGAAACCAGGAGACTTTCGTAACTCCAGCTAGAGTTACGAAAGTCTCTCACAGTTTTCATAAAATGAAAGAAATTTCAAAAATACACAGATTTCTCTTAAGGATAGCTGTCTGGAAAACTGCATGCATCGACTACTTTTTGTTCATTTGCTGTCAACTTGAAAGGGTATATTGGATGGGACTCCAGAAATATCTTGATTGAATGTAGTAGTACTCAGTGCTTTTATGAAAATTTCAGTGAAGGAACAGAGAGAAAACATGGTTTATTTGGGACAGGACTGCAGACACAATGGAGAGTAGATGTAAAATTCAAAGTATTCTTGAGATTTTGTAGAAGTGGCCTGAGAAGAGTAAGACATGGTTCACTAGTAACAGCTGCAAGGATTAATGTTGCAGATGCTAGGCATAAGACAGTTACCTAGCTGAACAAATGAAAGTAGATCATTACAGATGAGGTAAGTGTCATTTGGAGAAAGATCTGGGCATTGGTAGCTCTCCAAATTTTATGTAACTGATAAACTTTGAATCTTGAGTTATGATGAGCCGTGAGATTGTGCTTGTTTGCAAGTTTAAAAAATTCAGAATAAGCCTTTAATTGTAAAGGGTTTTTTATATCTCTTTAAAACATTTCAAAAAATCCATTAAGATAGTATTTTCGTCCCTTTCTGATGATTAATTTGGCCTATGTTATTTTCCTTATGTCTGATTTTTTTTCAAGAGACAAAAAATGTACATGGCATATATGCACTCTGATATGCTTTTTTAAATAGCAGTTTTAAATAGTTGATATGAAATTTATGGCAGGGGTTCTCACTTTTGCAATCTAATACTTCAAATTGAAGATATTAGTTCTTTTAAGAAATTTTAATTTTTGATTGTTTCTTGTGAATCTGGTTGTACTTTAATTTACATGCATCTATGTATGTGTGCATTATTATGTTCTCTTTTGACTATAGTAGGTTGATGACATCTTGCTGCATTTTCTCTTCTAAGAATCATCATGCTATTATTCACTCTATTCTAACTATTTTTGAGTGATTCCCTCTGAAACAGGGATCTTTCTTAGAGAAATTGGTGAATCTTAGCTCTGTCTCCAGCAGAGACTTTATAAGACCTGAATGAAATTTCAGAAAAATTATTGTTGTACCTTCTCCCTGGTATTGCATCTGACAAACTGTTTTTTGACTTTGAAATGCTTGAGGTTTCTCTTCCATTTAAATGGGATGAGCAGATTAACTGTTCTGCCATCAATTTTTACTCCAAGTTACAGTGTCCACCACATTCCGACAAAAGTTTTGAAGAGCATAGTAGGTAGTATTCCCATTTCATTGATATAATGAGAAAGTTGATCCTCTAAGGACAGACTGGAACAATGCATTTAATACTCTTCAATTTAGTTTGCTCAATATCACAATTAATACAATTAAGGTCACTTGAAATGAAACTATTAACAAATTGGGTAATTTACTTTAACAATGTCAGTGTGTTCTCACAATTACATTTGCTTTAATTAGTGTACAAGCTATTATTTAATAGCATACTTCACATAGAAAAATGTAATGTGTTCTTTGTTCTTAACAGAAGAAAAGGGGAAACCTTTAATGGGTCAGAGTGTTTTGGATTTGGAGTTTGGCAGGATATATTTCATGTGTAAAGGCTATAGCTGATGGTGAGGACAGAGAAGGCTGATGTTGCTGGAAGGACAAAGATAACTACTGGAGTGTGTGACTGAAATTAATCCAATTGAGACAGATAAGTTCCCCACCTCATACTTACCATTGCATCCTTCCTGATTCTCAAGCCTTCCATGAAAAAATATGAGAGATGGTAAGAGAACACTCATATTTCCATTTTTACCATATACCGTGTGTTTCCATTGCTTATCTTTGGACAATTTTGCTATTCTGGTGTTAACCTCATAGCCCTGATCACTCGAAAGTATTTCCATGGAGATACCTTGGGTGAAGTTTGAGATATCTGGTTTATGTTAGTATCATACAGAAAACAAGTAGAAGACAGAGGGGAATGAAGTAATAAAGTAAATGCCAGCTTTTCTGAACAAAGCAGGACCCATGTGTTATCAAATAATTTTCCCAAATCTTAAGTGGAATTCGCATGGACTGTTTTGGCCTTTGACATTCCTTACAGGGTTGAGTGAATTTTTGCTGTCAGAAAATTGTAATATCTTCTAATTGGTCCTTAGGTACTCAGTATTGTTAGTTGGGGTTTTTTTCCCCTTACAACCCTCTTCACTCAGGTATTCAGTGCTAATGTGGATTGCCCTGTACGGCGTTTATTTACCTCAGTTTTTAGAGATCATTTCATTTAAAGGAAAAAAACCACAAAGATCTACACTTCTCTGTGGGAGAAATACTTTTCCTAGGTAAAAGCAATTGAGAATGCAAATACAGTGCGTTGTCAAAGACTTACTATTTTCTTATCAAATATTTTTTGATAGCGTATTGTATGACGTCATGTGTGTCCTATAATGTGTATTCTTTCATCTTCTCTCCAGGGAGTGACATGTACATGAAGTACAGCATTGTGTTTTTAAGAGTCCTTTTAAATATGCATGCTACTGTGTGTTTTCATTAAAGAGACAAGACTGGAACAGAGAACCTCTTTGCATTATACTGGAACAGAAGAACTGAGGGTTGTGATTGTTTCTTAATGTGTTTGGGGTTCCAAGCTGTGGTTTACACCAGGCCCTGAAAAAGCTCTGTGTCCTTCATTGGCGAGTTTTACCCTTCAGCCAGAAATCTTCATTGTGCCCCACCAGCACAGTTCTTGATCGTGGTCCTGTTCAAAACCTTTGTGCTTCTCCTCCAGGGCTTAGCTTCTTCATTAAAGGCACAGGTATGCTGGAGGAGAAGGGGCTGTCCTCAGTCTGTTTCACTTCGTACTGGATGAATAAAAGCAAGAATGGTTTTTACATCTTCAAACGCCATATGCTAACATAACAAGCATTTTAATATTCATTTATTAATAATAACTGCTGTTTAGCTTGCTTTTAATTGAGCTGAAACAGGATCGTAGTGACAAAGGCTATTGGAGCAACACAGTATATCTTGAGCTAACTCAGGCTGTCACTAGCTGCTTCCCTACAACTCTTCATTTTCCTCTTTTCTGTATTAGATATTTCTATTAAGAGATCAGTTAACAAAAAAGTTATGCATGTTTAAAAATGCATATATTTAATATAGTTAGTTGAAAATAGCTATCACACAGTACTATTTTTACTTGAAAGACTGTATTTGTACAGGTGTTTACATGCTCTTAGAAATTTGCTGCTTGTGGGCCCTTTGGTTTCAGTGCCTTACTGCAAATTTGTATTTAGGAACTGCAGGAGTATTTTTAATTACTTCAGCTGTGGGAGCAAATGTGAGTAGCTGCCATAGGCTTGTGAAATTCCAGCTTCCAGAGCTGTATTTTCCTCTAGAATTCGTAGATACGGGGGTTTTTTGGTGGCTTTGCATGAGTTGCACATAATTAATTCCAGTTTGGAGGTTATTCTGTGATATGGGTAACTGGCACAAACACCATGTAGGGAAATGGCCTTCAGTGGTTGGTATGGCAGATACTAGGGAAGACCTTTTGGACAGTGATATCTGTTCTTGGAATGGTTTGGGTTGGAAGAGACATTAAAGATCATGCAGTTCCAACCCCCTCCACCATGGGCGGGGAACCTCTCACTACATCAGGTTGCTCAGGACCCCCTCCAGCCCAACCTTGAACACTTCCAGGCATGGGGCATGCACAACTTCTGTGGGCACCCATGACATCTCTTGATCTAAGTGAAACTAAAAATGTTTGTTTTGGAAGTTTCACTCTAAATCATTATATGAAAACAAGACCATTCTCACTAAGGACACTGGCACACTACCTCAGTTCAGCCACCTAAGCTGGGAGTTTCCAGGTCTTTCCAGGTATAGCTCTGCCTGAATACTGGCATAAATCACTTGTCGACTTCATGTCATTCTTTTAACAACTCCTTGTGACCCTACTTTGGGAGAGGCTGATTTGAACATTTTCTTTTCCTAGCTTTTCTCAAATCCAAATTAAAGATCAACTAGTTGGCTCTCATCTCGCTTTCTAGAACACATGTAGCATAATACTACTTCCAGTATAAAAGGAAAGAATGCAAGTTAAATGAAAAAGAAAATTTAATTGTTTTTAACAAATATTACATGCTTAGAGAACCTAAGATACCAAGAAGTTTCCATTTTAACTATAGTAACCTACTGAACAGCAAAATAAAACAGAATTTTTTAATACAACCTCTGTAAATGTAATTAAAAGTGGTTTAAAACTAGTTCATTATAAAAAGTCATACATAAGCTAACAATGAGAATAGAATCATTCTTTTGAATATTTTACTCAGACTTTACACAAAAATATAATATGAAGGTTACTAGCCATAAACACCTCACATATTAAGTGTTTCCAGGCAATGATCAAATTATGTTAAATGGCTATATCTTCTACATATGGAAAAGGCAGATTCTCTTTATTTAAAAAAATGGAACACTACACGTTTGATTGTACTTGTGTATGTATAATAAAATACTAGTAAATCAGAATTCTAGCTGAGGCCAGCATGATTGGTACAGGATAATAATTAAATGTCTGGGTTCACTTCTGTCCTGACGTACAGAAGATTGTAATTTACAAAGCAGTGTATGAATTGTGTGCAGCTAGCTGATGTAACAGACCTCTGTATCCAAGATTAAATGTATGTTAAAACATTTTTAAAGAGCTTAACTGTCACAAATTTGATTGAATTAGAAATTGATTGTTCTATATAACAGAAATATGCCACTACAGATGGGATCTATCCTGTCTTTCATGGATGTGGACATTTATAAAGACGTGGAATTCCTTATTTTAAAAAGAGACGGTTTCAACCTACTTTTCATTGAAGTGATTCTGCAAAGCTTCAATTTTAGGCTTCTGATCGACTAATAAGCCTTATTCCTTAGCCTCCATGGTACCCAGGGTACTCCCTGTCCTCATCCTCTTTGGACATGCAAAACTAAGACCTGTGAAAGGGGAGAGAAATAAAGTACTGTCATATTTAAGTGGTAAGAAATTATCTGGTAAGATGTGTATTATTTATTGACAATCTGGCCTTTTAACAAAGAAAAATAGGCCTATGCTTAGGTTGCCACTGCAACAGCCGAAACAGCTGATACTTTAATGAACAACATACTGAGGGCCATCCAGGACATAAGGCAAATTAAGCAGGTTACAAACTGCATATCTTCTGTTTAGGTATAGGAGATCTCCCCAGCTCTGACAATTAGCTCCGCTGATCAGGCAAGCAGACAGACAGAAACAGAAGGAGGCCATTTGTATCAATTTGAGGAACAGAACTAGTAATGAAGTAAAATATCTGTACCAGGTAGTTTCACCTCCGCTTTGGAACAGATATTTCCAACTGCTGGTTTCAGCTTCACAGTAGCAAATAAATAAATAAATATGTGCTGCTTAACAAAAGCTTATTTTCTGTTGTTTACAAATTGAAAGCAAAGGAATAATAATACTTCTAACCTAAAGGGTTTTTTAAAACGGATAAAACATTTTCTGGACATACAAGCAAATATGAATCTTGGTAACCTGACAGCTTTGTTTAAATGTTGAATTTGAGTTTCCTTTCATGAAAATCTTTTCAAAGTACAGCAATTCAGCTGTGAAAACCTGAATACATTAATGATGACAAAGAACCTCTGGAATGAGCCAACATTTGTTTTTGTTCTTTTACAACGTTTCCTGATGAATTGCACATACAAAAGTGTTGGAGGTTATTTTAATTTTCTTTTCTTACTTTGATAATAAATGTCTCCACTGTTTACCTTTTTGGTTAAGGTACCTTATTATTACTAATCAGCTTTAATTATTTATAACAAAATGACTGTGAAAGATGTTTCTTTGATGTCGAAAGAGTCAGGGACCTGATCCTGACCCTGTTAAAATTAATGGCTAAGTTCCAATTGACTGCAAAGGTAAAGCCTGAGTGCCCTTATTGTCTAAGGAAAGAAGTCATTTAGCCCAGGGTACTGGATTGTGGTTAGTTGTGGTTCCTGTTTTGGGAGTGTTCAGATTTCAAGCATTTGGTGTCAAGATTTGGCCATGCAAAGGCAGAGCGCATATAACTGACTCTTAAAGTCTGTCACAATCTTCATTTTGCTCATAAGATACCAAATAATTTTAAAAAGACTAAATATACAGGATAATAAGAGAACACCTTCCTCTCTAAACATGAGCACCAAAATGGGGGAGAGAGAGAAAAATGTGGCTAACCTTTCTGCTTTTGTCTGTCTTTTTTCACAGTCAACAAAATAGCAAACTAGCTGAAATCTAAGCAATACTAGATAAGGACCATCACATTTCACAGGCATGTGTGCCAGCTTATGTTTAAATCTTACTTTGTTTAAGTGAACTATCAGTAGATTTTGTTTCTGACTATTTTAAGCTTCCGATTTATATGGATGTATGTAGACACAACAGGACTGAACACTTCTGTCAGGTCTAGAATATCTCTTAGGTATTCATAAGTATCTTTGTTCAGTTTCTCCATCATGTTACATATTTAGTTCGCTACACCAGTAATCATGTGCCTATAAAATTTCAACCACATCACAAATGACACAAAAGGATATAGCAAATGAGACTTACTTTCACCATTTGTGACAACCACACAAGCTTATGATGCAATTTGTGCTCCTTCCCTTGACCTGCTTGAAAAGGGAAGTGGGACTTGGGATATTTGTTTTGCATCTGTGTGCTTTCCTCATCCTTTTAGAAGGTGTAATATACAAAAGAAGTAATGAAATTAATTCTCATAACTGCCACAGGAAGAATAGCCAGATTATATTTTCTCATGCAAAAGGGAATTTGAAGCTGGTGAAATGGTATAGCTCATTCATACAAGAGGTCTGTATCAGGGCGAGACTTGACCCACATCATTCAAGGTGCAGGACACTGCATCAGTGATGATGCCATCCTTCAGCTCTTTCTTTCTTTCAGGCAATTTTTGTGAGGCATGTAGCTAATTAACTAAAAAAGTGTAACTTTGGTACAGAACACACACACACAACTTCTTAATGTTTTATATGCAAACTTGAATAAGCATACATCATCTTAGAAATTTCAACTAAAAGTATTTTTGGGAATGGAAGTGAACAGTATTCAAAAGACGTAGATCATTGTCACCTTTTCAGTATTTTGAGCAATTAAATAAAATTAAAATGTTTTGAATATGTTAAACTACTCTTGAACATTTGATAAATGGTGTCTTAATACAGATATATATGGGTGTTACTATTGAAACATTGTTTGGCTACAAATCTAAGGAATACTACTCCACCCTAATGAACTACTTGTCAAAGTTGATTTATTTATGCTTATTTATTTCACAGTTTTGTTTCTTAGCATTGCCAGGTCCTGTCTTAAAAAGAGGGAAAATACTTCTCACGAAAGTTTTTCAAAATAAGCATGACAGTGCTGTTGTTTATTTGACATGGTGGTGTTCAGTCAAAGGTTGGGCTCGATGAGCTTGGAGGTCTTTTACACCTTTAGTGATAAATTCTAAATACCTTATTTCTGTACAAAGAGCTGGCAGTTAAATCTTTTCCTTGGATACTAAAGTGATAAACAATAATATATGAACTCTGGGGTAGGGAGACTGCTCATATTTTTGAACAAATCCCATCCAGTTTAGTGCAACTGCTACCATATAACCAAAATATTAGCAAGTAGCCCATATGATAAATTTTTCCACTAAAATCTTGATATCCCATTACAAATTATTATTCTTGATCTTTCTAGAAGTTAAAAGGCACAATCTTCATCCAGATAAAGCTTTTTATGGTGGTGATAATTCTTTTCTTCTGATAAATTGGATTTGTAATGGAATCAATGATTTAACCTTAGGAAAAATGAACTGTATAGTGTTTCAGTACTAAGTGCAACTGATGGGATAGATCATGTAATACATGTGAAAATATGTTTGCAATGATCTGATAATGTTTTGAATTTCGTTATAAAGAGGTGCATTTTTTATAGGTTAGCTGTAATTTTGGAAGATACCATTGTTGTTTTTGTTTCTTACAATTTGAAATATTTAAAGGGTGGAGCAGTGAAACATAAATCTGTCCATTATTGGGTATTTCTATTTTGCACACAGATGAATTCTCATCAAATTTGATTTGCTGACTGGTGGCCAGAACAGATGTTATCTTAATGGAGGAGAGGAGCATATGGAGCCACAGGGCCACCTCCAAACTTCTGTGACCCAATATTGGTTCATTGTTTATTGAAGTATGAAAGAAAATACTTCTTTGCAAAAGTGTACAAAGCTCCATTCTGAATTATTACAGCTGGGTCACCACAACAGTATTAGCTCACTAAGATAAAGATTTTATTGCCAGAAAAAGTTAGCATCAATTGTTGCTATTCTAAAAAAAGGAAAAAAATTAAAGTACCCCAGGCAGATGAGCTTGTGTCTTTTGCTTATTTGAATTTGAAAGAAAGAAGGGCTGCAAATTAGAACTTACATTGTGGAAAATCCTTACTCTGTTTTGGGGTCCTTTTGACAATAACTAGTGAAAAATTCTGTTTGAAAAGTTATGGAATTGACATTTTTCTGCAGAATTAAATTTAATGTATTTGATAAATTTGTATTTATGATGAGCATATAACAGTTTTAGTTATACCCTTGTAACTGTGCCGTTAGAATAACTACTTGTTCAAGTGAAGATTTTCAGGTATTTTAGAGAAACTGGTTTGTAATATATGCCTGTCAGAAGCAAACTTCTGATTTGGAAAAACACCATGTAAACAAAGGATTAAATGCTCCTTTTCACTTTTAAAAAAGAGGATATAAAACCTGTATTAAATGGTCCTTCACACTTTCTCATATATTTAATTTTTACAGGAGAAATATATTCTATTTTTGTAAAAGCATCTGTATAAATGAAAACCACTGATTTAATTCTGGACATGAAAAATATCCTGAGGATTTTTTGTCTTGGAATTAATGTTATATTTATGATCCTTCAAGTCCTCTAGATACTACAAATTTAGGAAGATAGTTGCAGGATTTCTGTGATTTCAAAGACACTTACTCATATCTGTCATATTCAGTTTGAGATTCTTATGGAAAAATGAGCCTGCATTTTGAATTTGCATTACTTAGCTAAAGATAGTTTTATTTTCCTGCGTATTACTCTGTTCCTTGCTAAAGCTGTAGCTCAGAGGACCAACTTGGAAACTTTTGAACATACTTAACTGGTAATAATTGCATTAAAACAATACTGAATATTAAGATAGGAAGTGGGGACATCTGAAAATCATGTAGTAGATTATGTGTACAGTGGTAATTTCCTATGAGCCTAGTATAAGGAGTAACTTACACTGGGTCCTACAGCCTGGATGCTTACCATAATAGTACCAAGTCTTTGCTGCAAGATAATGAAAATGAACAGGTACTTTGTGATTCCTTCATGCTATAATCAAGTTAGGAGAAAAAGGTGTGATTTTTGAGAAATGTTATTAATTAGATATACATAAGGTAATTTAAACTTTGAAAGATCACTTGAAGTGTCAGAAGATCAGCATGGGTCTTTGTGAAAGGAGCAGAATTGTAGAAATGCCATGTTCAGCCACCTGCTATCACCATTTCTGGCTTGCCACCTAGAAATAGCCATTAATGGCACAACCCAGGCTACTGCAGTAAGTTTGGACACATTTTAATTATTCCCTCTTTAGGTCTTTACTTTGACCATCAAGTGATTTTCTGTTTATAAAGTGACACCACTTTGCATTAAAGGTGATGAGTCAGTTTGGGGACTTTTAACTTACTTTAGTAGTCATTTATTGGTTGCTCTGAAGTCTCTATCTGGTTTCAGTTTTGATGAAGTTAAGGCAAAGTACAATTTGAGGGCTTTGAATTGAGTCTGGTTGTTTTTCATTTGCAACCATATGCCAGTGCTCCAAAGGCCTGTCTTGTGGCTGGTTAAAACAAAATAAAAACATCTATAAAAGGTCCCACTCTGAGAAATGAGTACTAATTTCAGGCAGAAATTCTTTTCATTTGGTGTTTACGAATTACACTTTTAAAACTTTGCCTAGAGGTAGGGAGGAGTGTTTCAAAAATCAGATGTTAAAGTAAAATGGCTATAAAAGCATGTAATCTTCCATTTTACTGTATTTCTTCTTCTGAATAAGTAATGCTCTAATAAAAATTAAAGAGCAAGTTGCATTTCGAAGATCAGGTCATCGTAATTCATTGACATTAGGCCACATAACTGAATAATGTCTTACTTCAGTGAAATACATCAAATGAGATCAACAATTATGACTCATAAACATGCCTCGCAGGCATAAAACAGCAGGGAATTAGCATGTGAGGCTGATAAATATGCATGTAAATAAGCTCCCAAAGGAATAACATGGGTTTGATTGATAGGTTTAGAATTGGAACATATGTAAACCCCTTTATTCCTCATTCTGGTGTAGCTAAGTAAAGATGCGTTTTACTTGTTAAAAGTTTCAATAACTTTGTAAATCTTAATGCCACATCTGCTTTTGTGTGTGCAGGCACGTGTGAGTGTCACTTGAGAGATTGATTGAATTGTCTGCAGGGTAGATGCCCTCACACTAAGACTGCCGTGTTTGCATGTGGATATTGGAGTGGTTGTGTATGTGCGTGCACGTGTATACGTGTATTTGGGCACTGCATGGTAGGGGGTGTTGAGGAAAAGACTCTTTTGGGGGTTCTTTTACTCACAATTTACAGATTTTAAAGTTTGGTTCTCAAATAGAAAACTGAGTTGTGAGTTTTGGTATATGCACCAGTATATTTATTTTTGCAGATACATTCTGCATTGAAGGTAATTACTATTTATATTACAGAAAGTCCCACAAGTGCTACTACATTGAAGAGTCTGGCAGTGATTCTTTATAAACTTCCATTTTTTTTGGCATCTTACAGCTTGAGCTCTTATCTACAACTTCAAAGTACCTATCACAGCAGTATCTCTGTGTTGATCAGCACAAGTGTTTATGCTGTGCAGAGATTTACATCCCTATTGTTAGAAAAGTATAACATACATTGTGTTTATAAAACATTAATACTTTGCTTTGCCAAATACAGACCAATTGGTTGCCATTGTCATGTGGCCTGGTGTACATCTGCTTTATTACCATTCCCTGCTATTAGGCAATAAAAAGTTTTCCAACTGATGCACACTTACTGATGTTGCATCAAGCTGTAATTACGCTAAAGTGATCTTAGACCAGTGGCAGGCAAGATGCAAAAACATTTTCAGTAGTGTGAAATGTGTATTGACTGTAGATTTTGGTTCTGGGTGGTTTACAGCTAAAATAGTCATTCAGAGAAACTGGAGCTGGGGCTCGTATCAGAGATCACAGTTGTTTGCATGTGAAAACCTCAATTCTGTCATACCTACCTTTCACTTAGAGATACCTTTCTGTAGAGATAAAGCCTCAGCCAAACGGCTTCCTTCTGTTTAGATTTATGGGGTAGCAGAGAATATATTTTCCAGTTAAGATCAGTAAATTCAGGAGCTACCGCTTAGTTCTGAGAGCCGGCTCTTTTTGCTGCTGAAAAATAAATAAACTTGTAGCACTTAGAGACATCACAGCAAATCTCACGTGGCTTCTCATGAAGCAATTTATAGCTACCTTGTATAATCTGTATAGAAATGTTAAGTTGATCCCTGCTCCAACAGCATCAACTGCTTAACCCAGAATGTAACAGCCTGTGACACCAAGAAAAAGCAAACGCTGTCTACAGACTAGGGGAGGGGATTTTTCATAACAGAGCTGAATAAGCAGATTGCTATCAGGAACTCCGATGGGCCATGTTTCTAGCTGCATAGCACTGTCCTTTTTCACAGAGGATGCCTAGATATCTCTTGAGCCAACAGAAATAGAAAATAAACCACTTTTTTTTTCCCTAACAATGCGCCTTTTTTTTACACTCAGGGCCATGACAGGCTGTCACTCAGTTTCAACTCCCCACAAGAAATGTCCTTGAATGGTTCAAGAGAAGCCAGAAAATTGTTGTTAAGTATTTTTTTTCATTCACCTCTAGAATTTTCCACATTTTCTCCAACATGTGTGAAGCCACTGGGAAATATGGTTAAATGAGTTAAGCAGACATCACCCATCTGTGCATCTCGAGGAAAATAAAAACAGTGCTGTCCCTCTGAGAGCTTTCTTGGTACATAACCAAAATCGGAAGAACAACCACACTCTAAAGCTAAACCTAGGCAAGGCTGTTGCAGGAAAAAAGGGAGGAGCACTTTGAAGGAACTGCTTCTTCTGGCTTACCCCAGTCTCACTCGTGTGTGGCCTTTGCAGAATGTAAGGTGGTCCTAACACCTGTACTCCTCCCAAATGCCTGAAGGCTAGTGGACAGCTGAGAAAACATGACTGCACATCATATTTGCATCAGACAGTGTTAAAAACCTGGCATTCAGCCTCAGCTCTGCATTTCAGTCCCCTCACAAGCCAAAACAATCACGTTGCAGCCTCCCCCTTGTTTGTATAAATGTTTTATAATTTTAGATAGAAGGTATCACAAGAACCCTACTTTTGCTCAAGTCTTGATTTACCCTTTAATATTGTTCACTGCAGCTCTTCCTACTACTCAAGTGATTTGTAATTTGTATCTCTCAAACAGTTCCCACTTGGATTTCTCATGCACTGAAAAGTCAGATGCCTGACATTACTGTGTAAAGTTAAGTGCTTGGGGTTAATGAGTGGCATTAAATTTTATGAGGTCATGTCCAGTAGATGTTAAAAGAAGCTTAAGGGAACTTTATCACTGATAGAAATTAACAGTTGGCACAAAAGAATGCCTGAGGGAGTTCACTTCTAAGCAAAAATAAAATTGGTGATATAAAAACTAAAATATAGCGTGATTGTGATTAATGTAAACATTTTTGTTAGGTAATTGGTTACTTCTTGCAGTAAAAGAAATGAGACCTCACAGGTTGAAAGAATATTATTGTATTTAGAAAGCAATTAATGTTTCTAGTCAAATAAAAAAATCTACATCACCTACGATATTTATATTCTTTCAGTAAACATATAACCTTTGGGGCTATATTTATCAAATAGTCAAGCCTCCACTTACTTACATTAGTTTTTTCTTTGGGCAAAATATGTTTTCCCTAGTGGAGTATGTTATTTTGTTTCATTAAACCTTTATTTCTACTCACATGCATTGCTTATATTACAGACCAAATGAGTAAATTCTGTGTACTTAAGTCATCTAAGGTTTGTGTTTTTGGGTGACTGATGGATGGCATGAAAATTCTGTTTCAAAAAGAAAATGGCTACATTAACTTATGGATAGATTTGTTTTGCATAATTATGTGGGGAACCATTCAGTAATTACACCAGTATTCACATGCTGTAATTTTCGTCGTCTTTATTCACTGTCATTCCAATGGGAGGAAACGGAAGCCTTGTTCAGACGTAGATATTCTTTCTTGCTCTGTCTTACAACCTGCAGTCACAGCAGAGAGTGCTTTTTCAAATAATGCCTGTACTTGAGTGAGACAGCTATTGTATGGAATCTCACTCCCATAGGATGCATGAAAATTCAGCACCTCCTTCAGGGTCTCCCATACCGCGCCATGGATACACGGAATGACCTGGTGCAGACCCGTTCCTTCCACGTCACTCGAGCTCTGTGCTGTCTGGATGCAGTGTTGGGGGGAGCAGTGTGAAGCCTGCTGAGAATGCAGAGCTCTAGTAGGGAAGAGACGAAGTCTTTGGTTCAGAGCTTTTTCTCCTCTCCAGCTTGGCAGAGAGGTACCATGCTCTTTATAAAGCAAGTCACGGCCATGTCCTGAATTGAGGTGAAACTGAAGGAAAAGGGAAAATGTTTTAGAATTTGTAGACCCTCAGGACTGTTCTGTTTCTCTCCAGATATTTGAGTTTTAATATGAATTACATACGTGAAATGCCTTTTCAGATTTTCCTTAGGTGGTACTTGGTCAAAAAATGCAAAATGAAAAAGCTGAATCTCTCTGGTGCTGGGTAACATTTTCATCTTGCACACAAACTGTTTTCTTTTTGGCTAAAAGATATTGAACATTTTTGTGTTAAGAGGGCTGAGCTAACTGTTGAGAAGAATTAGCCACTACTAAATAATTTTTCCTATTATTGTGTAAACTAAATCATCAAACTTTTGGAAAACTTCAATATAATTGCTAGGCGCAAGAAAAATCTAGTCATACTTGTCTTATTTGCATTTTAGAAGTCTCGTATTTCTTACGTCTTCCAAGTGCTTTGTACTTGCATCCTTAGTTCTATTCTGAAGTGCCACTAGGGATTGACACTACTCATCCTCTGCACAGGAGGGCAAGGATGGAGAACAGAAATCTGTCCTGTGGTGGATTACATACTTTTTTGCAAAAATGTTTTGTGGGGAGTTTTTTTTCCTCAATATCTACAACAAAGTGATCGTTGTTTGACAAACCACCTTGCACTGTAGTAAATAGAAGTGTTTTGTCACTCTTGCTGTCAATTTGATATATTTTTATATTCTGATGTAGCTGTGGACTTTCATCTCTTAGACATCTAGAGTTTACTACTAATGCATATATACCTTTGCTCTTCAAGTTTTTCAAGATCTGTCATTCACAACATGCATCTGCTTTTGCACCAGCAAAGTGCACAGTTGGTACTCTCCAAATTGACTAAAGGTTGATTTACAATAATTTTGATTAAAATCTAGTGTTTTCATTATGCTTTGGCATATTTTGATTTGGCAGCTTAAAAGCTCTAGCTCAGTACTTCTTTTATACTGTTTGGTGACATGGTTTTTTCTTTGGAGAAATATTTAGAAAATGTAGGGTACTGCTCCATTTCATGTTCTCTCAGTTATGGGTCTAGTGAATGCACAATGTATTTCAAGAATTAACAGCCTTAATTAGACAGCCTCAATGGTAGTCCAGGGCTTTCTGGCTTCATCTTGTAAAACCAAGCTAGGCAGCTGTAAGCTCAGTTGTCCCTTCCTGGTGCATGTTCCTTCTGTATAGTTAATTTGATTAGGATAAGAGCTGTTCCATCAGCAGCAGTAACACTCTTTAAGCATTGAGTATTTGAGTCTGTGTGACTGTGTTGGTTGTCTTCAGGTTTTGGGTTTTTTTCTCAGATGCCTTGCCAGGTTGCCAGGTACTGGTGCTGTGGTAAGGTGAAGGTAGCATGATTTTTTTATTTTCTTCTTTTAACAGTGTGTTTCTGAATTGTGCTACCTCTAGACTCTGCTGCTGTTGGAACAGGTCTTAAGTTTTACACAGATAACTTTAAATGTGTTACTTAGTTACATTATTAATAACATGTTTACTGAATAGATATGAACAGGATTTCTAATTAATTTAATATGTTGTTCTGCTATTTATGTTAATATAAATCCAAAGCAGCCTTTTGGACCTACAGATCTGGCTGCTTCCAGCAGTGCTAAGAGGAGTTGTAGGGAAGGAGGAGGCTGCAGCTGGAAGGAGTTGGAGGAGCTAAGCTGGGGTGACAGGGATGCTGTGGGTGCACAAGAGCGTCTCCCTCGCCCTGGACATATTAGTGACTGGCTGCTTCCCACATTCCTGCACACGGGACTTTCTTCCCCTCTTACTGTGTGCTTTTACAATTGTAGCATTTAAGGAAAGCCCAGGCGCTGCCCAGTCTTCCATCTCAATGACAGCTTCCTTACTTGAAGCTCCTGGTCTGTTTCCTCTTCCTGGGAGCCAAACCCTGCATTTCTGCTGCTGCCTGTCTGGGGTAGTGCCAGCCCTTGCACTGGATGCCGAGTAGCTCCTCTGCCCTGTAGTTTCTCACGTGCACAAATTTCTGTGTTGCCATTAATTCTTTTATTCATTTATTATTCTGAAATCCTTTTATTGTTTCTGGTTGCCTCCTAGCCATAAATGCTGTTTTCCCATTCCAGACAAGCAAGTAGCTAATTACACTCATGTCACCACGGTAGGCACATGGATGCTCTGATTTCAGGCTGTCCCTCTTTGCATGCATGTGCTGGGCGAAGGAAAGTGGTATGATTTTTCATGCTGTTCCAAAACACACTTGCACTCCAGAAAGAAGGTCCAGGAGAGCACAGTTTGCTTTCAGAAGCCTTTCACATCCATCAGCAGTGCTGTAAGTAATCAGCCTGCTGCAGTAGCGTCTTTTGATAAAAAACAGCAAAGAAGCAAAGCTCTTTTTAACTCCTGGTCCTGGTTATCACGAGACCACCCCCCCAACTTTAGGAGGTGAGGCTGCATATCACTGCCATGTGGCTCCCTGGCCAGGTTGGCTTTTCTCCTGATAAACCTGTTATAGTTTCAGATCAGCTAGCTCCTTGTTGAAAGGGCAATTCTATTTCAATAAATGAGCACTTAATCTTTCCTTGTTTATCTTCTACTATCATTTAGTCTTGGAAAAACAACAGAATGCTAAAAACCATTTTTTTTTCAATATTTTGATTTTTTGATCAATCTTTTTTGATTCAGGTTTGTTTTTTTTTTTTTCCTAAGCTCAATGCAATATGCATTACTGCTTTTGAATATGAAAATAAGACTATACATCCATATGATTTATTATCCCAAACAGAAGGATTGCAACAATCTATAAGATAGAAATGTGGTTAAAAATAGGATGTAATTGAAGTAAGTTAAAGGACGATAGTAGCCTTCAAACATGTAAAGAGATGGTATGTTTTTCTTAGTATAAATGGTCTCTGGAGACCACCTTTTTATAGTGATTGTGCATGTCTAAGATTAAGCAAAGCTGCATGACCAGTGCTATCTCAGGAGGATGCTGAGTCATTAACTCATGTTTATTGCCTTTTGCCATCTTTAGTTTATTGCAATTTATAGCTCAAAGGCCTTTTAGGCTGTTTATAAGTTAAAATTAGCTAAATTCTTCTGGATGCAAGTATAAGTCACTCAGCATTTGTATATCATCAGGGTGTAAATTCCTAGCAATGATGCTAGGCAGCTTCTAAGATGTTTTATTTTCTTCCTGTGCAAAGTCTAGTTATGCTGCTTGTCCCTAGTTAAACTGCATCTCTATCCTCTGTTTTACTAATTTTGCTAATTTGTGATTTTGAAAATTGTGTGTGCTCTTAAAGAATTTACTGAAGTTAGAGATGATGTTATTTATTAGGTATACAGTTTCCACTACAGTCAGACTACACCAAAATGTATCTTATCCCGGAGTCTTTTGAGTCATGCTTGGTGAGATGACCTAGGAATTTGTTTAGGTTATACATGATAAATGATCAGCCATGCTATGTGGCAGATACAGGCTCTAGTACTGAGCATATGAACAGAAGTGGATGTAATATGCTATGGACCAAAGACAGGTGCACTGGGAGAAATAACTGAAAAACACTTAGAAGAATCACCTTTTACCTTACCCTGTGGATTTTTTTGTTCTACCAGTCTTATTGCTGCTGGTAGCAAATTCAGTTCAGGCATTACTGGACTAAATGTGTATTGACTTCAGTGGAGCCACATTTGCTTATATAAGCTAGTGTTGTGTGCTTCCCACTAAATGGGAAGTGAAACTATTTTTCCATGTACATGCATTTTCGGAAGTGTTTAAATCACTATTTGCATCACAGTTAAACTTTTTTCCTTCCCATCATGCCTAGAGAGATTATGTTAAAACACATCTGGATGTAAAGTATTTGAGATTTTGGTAACTTTCAATCACCTGGGAATTCTTCTGAAGCATTCATATGAATTAGTTCAGTGCCCTTCGAGTAAAATTTCTTACTCTGTATATTATATTGGTTTTAGTTCAGAGTACAGTGTATAGCTCAGTCTATTTCGGTAAATGCAGAGGCTTCAACAGGAAAAGAAATATTATAAATAAGTCCCTTGAATGTACTTATTGTTGAATTTATTTTAAATTGAGCTGCATGGGACTACATTTCTTAAGCACTGATGCTACATTCTAATTTCAGAATCAGTCATCTAGACCCTTGTATATCTTTTCCCATCCACACTTTTTCACACATACATTTTACATGGGGAATGGTGGCATGTTAATTTACAGACTAACCTAATGACGGGTTTGGTGTTTAGATTTGTGAACACTCAGAAGCAGTTTCGCTTAAAATGGAAACCTTCTTACTTTCATGTCTTGATTTAACAGAAGTGCGTAGACAAAATTGTTTCAAACAGAGATGTTGCCTGGAGAATACACTGAGTTTACTCATATATGCATGTACACATACGCAGTTGTGATTTTATAAGCGAAGATCATGGAAGGTGCCACTTGATTGTCATAAGTCAGCAATCCAAAAGACACCAGAATTGACTGGGTTTGAGCCACATGCGGTACAAGGTATTATTCCAGAAGTTTTGTTTCTAAATGCAAACCAATGTGTCTGCGTGCCATGCTGTAACAGCTGAAACAGCTTTCAGCAGGGCTAAAACAGGCTTTGATTTTGCACCTTGGTGCCAGTGTTCCTTACCTACTTCCAAGTGTGACCAGCTTTCACTATCACAAGATTGGCATCTCTGCGGGTACTATGTTGTGCTTTATAATTGTGTTCCTTTAATAATTCAAATAAACTTAAAGGGGAAAAAAACACTGTTAATGCTTAATATATTTTTTTCATGTCAATGCTGTAGATTAAACAAAATATTTCAGCCTCTCTAAGACTTTTGCAGTTCAAATGGCGAGTTCAGTAGTTCATCACACAATTCATTATCTTCATATATCAGTAATTATTGTAGTGTATAGGTTTTTATTTCATTCATGGCAAAATATAATATTTTAGGGCAGAGATGATAAAACTAAAATGCTATCAGAAATCTGTGCTGCACGCATGCAAAGTGTGCTTCTAATGCTAAATGAGCTTGAAGTGAGGGATGAAGAGCCAGGTTTGTACGCAAAAGATCGCTCACCCAAAAGTTGCATCCTATTTTATCTCGGAAAACCGAACTTGCTCAGAGTGAAACGTTCTCCAGCTTCCCAGCCTGATAATTATTTAATAAATACCAGAAGCGCGGTGCACTTAACTCTTTATCTGAAGGCAGTGTTTCCAGCGGCTCCGGGCGCGTTCGGCGCTCCCTGGGTGCGGGCCGTGGTTCCGCGGGGTCCGGCGGGCCGAGCCCTCCCGGCGCCGCCGCCGCTGCCGCTTCCCAAACTCTGGAGCGCCCTCTCCCGGCCCCGCGCGGCAGCGCCCGGCTCCCTGCCCGCAGCCCTCGCGCCGAGAGCCGCAGCTCCGCGCCGTGCCCCTTCCCAAAGATCTGCTTTCTGCAGGAAAATCTCAATGTGCCGTATGTTGTCGGGATTAGTTCTCCTTTTATTTTATTTTTTTTTTCCCTCCTCCCACTGCCGTTTTGGTCTATCAGCGGATAGAAATCAGAAAGCTTCAGTCGTCTTAGGCTTTTTGTGTTTTATTTTATTTTTCCTTTGCTGCGGAGATCCTGAAGACTTTCCAAACTGCATATTTGGTGCTGTAGAAATACGAATTGTCTGCTCTTTTGTAAACCTTTCAGTTGTCAGACTGTTCTCTTTCAAAATAATAAGAGGAGCTTGGAATCGCCCATGCTAAAATTAAGAATTTATAACTGTATGGAACAGATGTTTTCATAAACATTTGCTATAATTAATTTCAACCAGGGGATTGAAGGAACAAAGCAGTTTTTCCCTCTTCAAAACTTTATTGCCTTTTCCTCATACAGCGAACTCAGAAATCTTTGCTTTAATATTGTTAATGAAACAAATTTACTCCTCTGTTTGGTTTTCATTGTGAAAAAGGAAAGCTTAATTTGGACCAGATACCGGGCTTTGAACAACGGAGAAATACCCTGATTTTCAAACATTGCATATAAAGGTTTAAGATACAGAGCATAAGTGTTTAGGTGCTCATTTCTGAGACCACAGCTCTGTAGTGTCAATTGTGAGAGATGCCTACGTGTTCGAATGAATTTTACCCAGATCAGTTTGATGAATATCTATCTGTGAAGTAAATAGTACAAAAGAATTTTATGTTTGAAGAGTTTTGAATCTTAGTGTTAGAAAAAGCAAAGGGACCTCATTGTATTATATATAGTTTTAATGCATAATAAAATGCTTATTGTATGTTGATTACCCCTTTATACTCACAATAAAGGTCTGCAATCTGTTAAGCAATTTTTTTGTTGTTGCTTGTATTATATGAGGAATACATCTTGACTAAAATTTTTTTCCATATTTGTATTGTCATTATTTTGGGGGGGATATTGTTTGGAATGCATATAGTTTAGGGCCAGCATTTTGATATTATTGTGAAGAAGAAAAAATATCCACACTTTATTGTTCTGTTTTTAATAGTTTCTGTATATTATATCAATATCATTTGAGGAAAAAAAAATGTTTAAAGTTTTAAAAAAAGAACAGCTTAATTGTTTTACACCTGAAAGAACCAGTGCAGCTGCGAGGATTTTTTGAGCAAACTAGAATTCCTGACTGATCTGTCATCTATAAAGTGTGCAAAGAAAAATAGGTAGCTGTCATTAAAATTACATTTCAGCTTTCAATAACCATTTAATGAGTAGCGTAATTATATAAGTATGGTACCTCAAGTACTTCACTCAATAATTAAAAATAATCTCATCTTTAAAGTGAAAGCGCTATAATTATTATTTGACTTAACCAGGACCACTGTTGTGATCTCCAGTGGCACCTCAGATTGTTCAAAGTGGTTTTGAAAGTATAAATTAAAATTGGATAAATCATTAAATTATTAAGCTTTAAATACGCTGAAAATTAATATAGCATGGAAATCTGAAGTCATGTTATAAGAATTGACAACCTTAGACTGCAAGCATAGATTTGTGTTAAAATTTGACTTGTGTCTAGTCATAAAACACTGCATTAATGATCGAGTGTTTATATCAACTTAAATTTTCACAACTGTTAAATAAATTTTGTGTTTTAACAACATTTTAACCTTTGATTAGAATACAAAGGAAAACATTAAGCAGAGTGCAAACAGGTCAGCAGAAGGATCTGTCTCCACTATGACACTTGTAAGCAAGGAAATGCACAGTTTGGTTACTTAAATAGGATCACTTTTATCATAAATTCCTAAACTTCCAGCCATAAAACCCTTTCACGGCTGACACAAGACTGGTGAATTGGTTTGCAGTATATAAATACACGTGTGCCCACATACAGACATGCATATGTGCGTGTATGCGTGCATGCAGAAATATGTATATATTTAAAGACAATTCCTCAGTATCAAAGTATATTTTCAAAAGAAACAAAAATAGAGTTTGATTATTTTTTAAGTTAGGAGTGCAGCCATCAAGCAAGGCCATGTCACTCAAGCTTCTTGTCTTTGTTGACATGCAGCTGGTTATAACAGTATCCCACCCCTTCTCCTTAAGAAGTCCAATGCTGAATTTTTACATCTCACAGGAAATAGCTGTTTTCAAGACATAATGAAAGAGTTGAGGGAGAAATGTCTGATCCCTACATCATTCTTCATGTGCTTTTTTACTCTTGCTGAGTACATGCTTAAGCTCAGTGTTCATTGCGCCTGGAGCATACCCAAAGTGTCTTCCCGCTTGTGAATTGGTGCTTTGAAATGCTGTCCAGTTTCTTCTTATTACCTGAAGTGGAAGCTGTGCACTGCACCTTGAAAAAGCTCTTCTGTGAGAAAATACCCTATCAGTTGAGTCACCATCCCTGGAGGTATTTAAGAGACATCTGTTTTTTTAAAGATGTGGCACCTGGGGACATGGTTTAATGCTGGACTTGGCAGTGCTGGTTTAGTGTTCAGGCTCGATGGTCTTACAAGTCTTTTTCAACCTAAATAGTTCTGTGATTCTATCAGTGTAATAGGCTGTTCAAAAATAAAAATACAAAAAAATAATGTGCAAGTTTCAATCGGGCTTCTCCGTGTTACAATGTCTACACATAGTTTTCAGATAATCTTCAGGAAGTGTATTTCACATCTTCCTTATTCTGGTTTCTCCCATTTTATGCTATGCTTATAATCTCAAATATGTTCTTGACAAGAAAACAGTTACTGCAAGTGACAAGCCCACGTGTTCTGAGTGAATCCAGTACCCTAGCAAGTGTACAGTTTGCAAATCCTTCTCCATGCATCTCAGAAGTCTAAAGAAGCCAGCATTTGAAATGTTCTTTTTTGATTAGTTAGTGAAAGTGTCGATTTTGAGTTGCACAACTTCTCTTATAACAGCCACCAGCTATGTCCAGTAGTGTCAGGTCCCAGCAACCCAAGTCCCAGCTCCCTTTAGCCTTTGGTCGCTGTGCACAAGAACAGACCTTGCTGAAATGGGCCAGTTTCGGGAGAAAGTTTTCATTCCCAGGGGAGGGAGTTGCTTACAGTTAAAGAAGCAGCAATCCAGGTAATTTTCGGTCCCTTTGGAGGATACAGCCTTATTTTATTATTGTATTAAAACCAGTAACTGCTCTAGTGCTGAAAGCCATACTTACTTTGATACAGATGCTTGTTACGGTATTGCTCATTTCCCTTCTCTTTTCTCTGAAAGTGTGACAGGATTTATTTTACCTTTTTTCCCCCAGCTTGTGCATTTGAAGTTAGGAAAGCTTTTCACAAGGTGCATGACAGGGTTAGTAGAGTATCCTCTGTTTCTTAAGCAAAACCCTTCTTCCCATAACTGGGTTACAGAAAGAAACTAAAGATTAGGATAATACTGAATCAATTTTTTAAAGGAGACCACAGTTTTTGTTACTAGCATCATGAATCTTCTATTCATAACTGTTCAGTATACATCCCAATTATACCAGAAATTTGGGTCATTATCAGTGAAGAAGATAGAAGTAATATATCTGTTCTACTGAGAGTTCACCGCATCTTTCAGGAGGAGTAACTGGAACTTTCCTGAGGAGAGATGATCCAGGGCATGGATTCCCACAGCTCAATGTCATTAGTTAGTGAAGCAGCAGTCTCATTTGTCCTCTATATCTCTAACTATGGAAACTTAATAGGATTTTCTAAAAAGCCTTTTTGTTAAAACTAGGTAAAATTTAGGGAGTCTTCTGTTAAGAAAATGAATACTTTGCTCTTTGCTTTATGATTTTTATCACTTCCAGTGAAAGACATCTTAACATCTTTCAAGGTGCCATAACAGACATACCCATCCTGAAGGGGTAGAGCAAGGGAGCAATCACAGAAGGGTCTGTTTCACTAAATCCTGGGTTTGAGAGCTGAATACACCTAGCCCTATCCAATTTTGGTACCTGCTGCTAGTGATATGATGAAGCAGCAAAAGCAGCTGGCAAAAAAGTGCCCAAATAGTAACTTGTATGATTATGAGATTTATTAACGATGTGTATACAATTAAAAATGCTAAAATATTTTGGCGATCATTTAAATAAAGAAAATTATTGTCTTCAGAATACAGCAAGCTACGCTTAGAGTAGTTTGTGAAGAACATCTCAGTGGATGTAGCAGACCCAGGGTCTCAACAACTGTGGGCATCCTGGTGAGAGAACAACTATTATCTTTGTTATCTTTGCAATGTCCTGTTCACTCTTTGAGCAGGACAAATGGTTTTGTTGAAAGCTCATAATGTCCATGCATTTTTTGAGATAGTCTTAAAGTTCATTCTTCAGGGAGGAGGAAAATTATATTGCTATTCTTGAAAAGACATATTTTTTCAGTATATCAACTTAGCATTGTGAATGAGTTTTCTTTTTCAATCTGACTAGTCTGGTAGGTGAATGCTTAGGAGTTGTTAAGTACAAATAAAGTGCATTAGTGCATTCAGGACCCATTTTGATGTGCTGTGTCCCTGTAGCAGTTGCCCAGTATCACTGCACCTGGCCATGTGGCTATAACAGAGATTGAACATAGTTCAGTCATTTCTCTGAATGCTCAGGATCAGATGTGGAGATGAGTAATATATGAAAAAGCGTATTACTGAAAATTGTCCCAATACAGGAGACTATTTTACAAGAGATGAGAAAAAAAAATGAACAGATGGTTATTAATAACGGGAGGGTCGGCTCCTGGATGAAATATCTGGTGTTGTTAATTTAGTTAAATTTAGTAAACAAAAAGCAGATTGATTAAGTAGGATTTCCATTTTCAAAATAAATTGAGAGAGCTAATTAGTGAAATCAACTGGACTGAGTGATTTTAGACTAAGATGTAGTAGGGGTTTGGGATTTATTTTAGACAAAGGTGCAAAAGTTAATAAAAAACCCTGCATTCCAAGTTAGATGAGAAAAGAAACACTTGGAAGTTCTATGCTGGAGTGAATGATTAAGTATTGTTTTAAGGAATGTCTGAAATACGCAAAGATCCTCAAAGAAACAGAAAAACAGCTTGATCTGCTATGAAGGCCACATCCTGGATATCAGAAAGTATGGGGTTATAGCGACAAATAGCAAAAATTGAGTTGAATTAGACCATAAGATGAGAATTTAAATAAACAAGAAAATATTGCTTGATTATGGAAAGAAGCTTTCTAGGGAAGAAAACTAGAGCCATTCTGCAGTGTGAATGGTCAAATGATACTAAATGTAATCCAGGTATGGTCTAAAAGGGAAAATACTTAATTTTCAGTAAAAATAGAATTTCAGGCAAAGGCCTGAAAATAAATCAATAAAATAGATGGGAGTGTTGGGTAGATACTGTAAATTAGCTAAGTTAATAGAGGTTAAAGCATCTGACTTGCAGAGTAAATGTCTTTCAAGAATACTGACAAATGCTGCTGCATGGAACAATTTTTTACTGTTCTAGTTCATGGCTGTTGAGTGGAAATATAGTACCTGTGCCTAGATTAACAGGGAAAACAAAGGTGATAGCAAAGCACCTGCATGGGCTGGCCATTATCTGTGCAGGGCTTTAGGAAAGTTTTAAGAAAGAAGTAAGAGAGAAAAGTAAAGCAAATGGCATAACTTTTATTGCAGGGCGTTTTTTGTTAAATAGGAGATTGTGGCCAGCTAACCCGCTTGCTTTTCAAAATATATGTTCAGGAAATAGATTAAGTCTATCTGGACCTCAGTAAACCATCTGATGTAGTGCCACAGGAGATGATGTGAAATAAAAAGGATGGGGATTAGGGAAGAATAGTAATTTTAGGATAAATAGAGAAATGCAGATTTTAATGAATTCTTTTTAGTGAAGCTTGGGGTTGAACCAGTCTTATCCAATAATTTCATTTATTTTCTTGCCACAGAACAAGAGCTGATAGCCTTTTATTAAATAAAATTATTAGAAGGTAATATCTAGTGCAAGCACAAATAGAGTGTTCAGGCAGGACTGGTAATTTCTGAAGAAAAGAGGACTACAAACAGCATGACATTGTGTGAACTACAGTATTGCACTAGCAAGAATTTGTAGTGTAAACTGCAGACTTCTCTTTGTAAATAAAAAGTGGAGAGTAAATGTGTAGGCATGTTGGTTAAGGATGGCTGTGAAACTACAAGATGGAACGGTGCAACTGTTGACTGTATCGAGCAAGATTTGTTTGATAGAGAAGAAAACCACTGTCCAAATTATCAACTGTCTAAACTTTTAGTATGCTGTCTACAGCTCCTGTCCCTTCTTTCCCATGTGTAAGGAGGACTGAGTTAAAGAACTTGGGGAATACAAAGCATTCATTTAGAAAAAAGACTACAAGAACTTGATTTCAGTCAGCAGAACACAGATGAGAAGTGTGCAGTGCTTCCTGTAAATTAACTGAGGAGGCACACAGGGACGTAGAAGAGTTATCAAGCTAAATGACAGGGCAAGAGTAAATAGTATAAAACAGGACAAGAATAAATTTGCTTTGAAAAATACATGACTCCTGGCTTTTAGCAGTCTTTCAATAGAAGTAGTTATAGAGAGGAAAATTTCCTTGTAATCCTTGATTTCTTGTAACATCATTGTTCTATGTATCACCAGCCCACAGGATGTAAAATAAGATGTTTGGCAGATGTCTTAATAGGTGCTTTCAGAGAAGTTTTGAACTTACGCTATGACAAAAAAAAACCTGGTATCACAAAGTCAACTCAGAAGTTTTTACAAAACAGATGAACTTTTACATTTTTTTACTTAATGTTGGTAAAATCAAGCTTGTCTGCTTATATGATGTACTTCTGTAACCTCAGACTAGTTAAATTGTGTTTAATAATTTGAGAAGGGCCTCAATCAAAGCTTTAAGTGAAATTAAGTATCAGATTCTCAGAACATTCAGACTCAAGTTTGAACATGGAGGCCAGTTAAGATACCTGTAAGAATTTGAAGAGTTAAAGTTGAGATTTGTCTATGTAAGTTTTAGGTGAGTTTTGTTGTAACTAAAGTTACCGTATATGGTAAAATCAGTCGCAGTTATCAAAATTGTGTTTGTCTTACAACAAAGATGTTTTCTCTTATTTTTATATTAGGTGGATCAAATGAAAATGGAAGCACACCCCACACCTCAGAATCAGATGGAACTTTTATTTCTTACAGGTTGGTAATCTTTTATATTTATTTTCTAATTTTTAGGAAGTTGAATGTAATAAGAAGCATAATCCATTTAAAGCCAAAGAACAGGTCCTATACTTTAGGAGGATTATACAATCTAAACTGAAAGTCAGTGAACTAAAGAACAGGAAGGATTTAATTAAGAAATTATCTGGAAATTTGTTTTCTGGATTACTTTTTTTTTAGAAAGTTGTTCAAAATGCTTAACTAATGAAAGTACAAGATATTTTTAAGTCTAAATATTGAAATTTTCAACTCACCAGTGAAAACCTTTCTGATCTTCTCCAAAGTAACTTGATCTATGGACCACATGGAACTCTTATTTCTTCATTATTTCATGTGAAAAACCAAAACCAGGATTAGTTACATTTGAGATTATTTGACAGCAAAATAATATTTCAATTTTGTTGGCAGTAAACAACAGTTAAAGAAACTTTTTCCAGCAATGTCATTGAACTTGAATCTTGCTTGGGTACATACCAGAGGGTGTCTTGTGCTTGAAAGCACAGAAAGCTAATCAGCAGGTGTATACTTTCATCTTTCACCCTGCAAAATACTGCCTCTGCTACACAAAATCTTTGTCCTCGTGACTAGTAAATGAATAGTATGATTTGTGCTAACCAGAAGGATTGCATCTGATTTTCATGTTTAAGTATGGTAAAACAAAACAAGCTTACCACATGATTATTTTGGAATCATTTAGTGGACTGTCGGTTGGCATTTCTTTTCGGTTTTGGTTTGTACTCTGCTGGAATCTGTACTTCAAAGAGGTGCAGGCAGGCAGGAGGAACCTGCCTGGTCGCCTTGTCCTGGTTGCAGCCAGCTGGGTGGGGAATGTTGCTCCGTGGTGCAGGCAGTGAGCTGTGCTGGTCATGGGGAGCCTCGGGCGTGGGGTGGCAGGGAGGGACATGGTGCTGGAGAACCTGTTGCAGTCTGGAGACAGAGAGATTGCCGAGGAGAGCAAGGAGCAGACAGCCTGGTCTTGAGGATGTTGAAAAGAAAGACTTTTTATAAGGACCTAGAGGGAACAGCAAAGAGTTTGCTACGATTCAAACACCCAGAGGAAGCTTCTGGACTAAGAGCAAGGTTGGAAAAAAGGTTGTGCCTGCAGGGACACAGTGGGACTGGGGAGGGTGGATTTAGGTATCCTTCCAATTTTCTGTATCCTAGTAAGCCAACTCTTAAGAGACCTACTTTGTGATGATATAAAACTCTCATAGGGTAGTTAGCTTATTCACTTTGATAAAATATATTAGAAATTCCATTTTAGGGTTCTGCATGACTCTCTTTCTTGTCATATTCGTGTTTTCTGCATGCAACATACTATCCAAGTTTAAAAAAGGGCTGAAAAATACCACCAGGATAATCTTCATGTTTTTTAGGTGAGAAGCATATGTAGATACAAAGACCACAAAGCAATTTCTCAAAACTAGGCAAGACAGAATTTAACCAGATCAGCAAAAGGAAGTTGAGAGCTCTCTGCCATTAAGGCCAGAACACTTATTCCTGAAAGTCTTCAACTCAAGAGCATTGGCTGTTGTACCTGCCAAGTGGTAACACTTGAAGAAGAAGCAGCCAGCTTTAGCTGGGCTCTGGTTCCAGGAGAGTGTAAGCTGTGGAGCTGGGGTTGAGCCCTTCTTCTCACCCCTGCTCCACTCAGGCAACAGCACTCATCTCTCAGGGAGCTAGTCCAGAGAGCTAACCCAGCCCAACCTGTTCATTCTTCAGAGGGAGACCTTTCTGATGACTTCACTTGCGGTATCGTCCTGCCAAAGCTTCCTGTGGTATCAGTGCCAATGCAGGGAATGTCCAATGCATGGACAGCTACAAATAAGTGGGAGGACAGAGCATGGTACCTTTTACCTAAATCAGCCTAAACCTTAGTGACTCTTTAATGCTCCACAGATTAAGTGGAGATTAAAGCTGGTCTTTTTTTTTTTTTAGTCCAATGCACATATAATAAATACAACATTGGCTACAAGTTCCACTGAATAATAGTCATATTCTGTCAGAGAGGATTGCAGCCCAGCTTGAAAAACTGAAGTTAATTAGTCTTTTCAGAGGGGTCCCATATATCATTGCCTAAGTATTATTGACAATAATTAAAGACAAGATAGTAAAAAAGCTATATATGCGTGTATGTGTATTGGGGAGGTGTATATGTATACACATATATAAAAGTAACCTCTGACTTTTCATAGTTGGCAAGCTATCACTGTTATTTAGTAGTAGTGTTTCAGGTGTGAAATGTATATTTGTTGCGCAGTGGCAACTAATTCCTATCGTATAATGAGGCTGGCTGTAAATCTGATGGTTGGGTTAAATATTGTTTTGATAGTGATAGTTCTGGACTGCATGTTAAGTGAAAATGAGCATCTAATACCTTATGAAAGATGAAAAGTGAATCCTTGACTACCTTGAAAGGTAACAATGCTAAATGGTTATTTCATTAAGGACTCATTAGAGATTTTGACTTACTTTAGGATACTGTCAAGGATTATTGTTTTAGTTCATTAGTAATTTGGTAAAACTAATGATAGTCTTGTTTACCCAATGCGTTTCAGTCTATCATATTTTTAAAAGACCAGCTAGTGAAATTTTGCCCTACAAGACGCAAAGGCATCTTTGGATCATGGTAGATGTCATGCATGCAGAAGGTTAATACATGAAAAATTATATTGAAAATTTCTGTTGAAACAAAAGTTGCTTTATATTTTATCAGTAATAGGCCTTTACAATTTAATTAGGAGAAGAGATTACTCCAAAAATATTTGAATATTAATAAGTTTTTTTATTAAAGGGCTCTTAAAAACATATTGGTTTTGCCACAATAAAAAATAAACCCCAGGAGAGGTTGCTCAATTCCCACATTTTCTGTTTTAAAGGACAATTTGTCACTATCCAGTACAAGATTCCAAGTGTGTGTGTTACTAAAGGATGACATATCATTATCCTTTGATGTATTTATGATGCTCCAGAACTATTTGTATGGTTTTATTTTTAACATGAAGGTGTCACCTTAGAGTTTGTGACTGTTGCTTGTGTTGATCACGGCCCAGATTTAATGCTGCATGTGTTCAGATAGTGAGCATTTCCCTTTAGGTCATAAAGTTTGTAAGTAATGTAAGTGAAAAGCACATGTGGCTGATATATATTTCTAAATATTCTTTAAGTTTGTGAATGTGTCCTGTCAGATCACAGAGAATTTTCTAGTTGGTCTTTAGGCTCTGATGGAAGTATTCTTTGTGTACTTGGGAAGAAGCTTTACTAATAAGAAATTATGAAAATTATTTCCTAGAACCACATTATCAAAATTAGAAGTTCACTATTAGTAACATTTGATCAAGGATTTAGACATATAGTAACTTTCAGCTTTAAAATGCAAGAAACTTAAGGAAAATATTTGAGCTCTGCTCTACTGTATTATTTTACTGCTATGGTTAAAGCCTTTTCTGGATGTCCAAATGGGCTGGACTTCACCAAAAGGAGAAGAAAAATAGATGTGGGTCTTTAGTTTCAGTATCTGCAATGCAGTGCCACTGGAAAGTAGAAATACTGTCTTTCTCCTCCCTTCCCAAGGGCAGCTGACCTTCTCCTCGCCAAAGAGGTGAACCCCTTGCCAGCACATATGACTACAGACTATTACATTAATCTGTTTAGCCTCAGTACCAGCTGCTTGCATGTTTTTAATTATCTTATTAGATGGTATAACAGTGACCTATGAAATAAAATGAAGGTGAGTATTTTTTAACTTTATTTTACAGGCTATTTTTCTAAATATATTTTAATGACCTAATTATGACTTTTAGGGAGAGCCATTGATGCAGACATTCAATTTGGCTGATAGAATCTAACATCTCAAGGACACTTATTTTCTTTCAAGGTGGATTCATACATTAATACTGCTTCTAATAAATATATAGCCTAAAAAAGCTCACTTTTCATACTTGTGTTGTTAACTTACTTTATGATTCAGAGACCTGTGACTGCTGTGTTGGATAATTTCTTAATACATGTCTGCACATATATATAAGTTTAATTTTTACCCCATGTGTCAAGATAAAGTTCTTTCCTCTGTGGCTTAAACTCCATGACAAATGATGATTGCTCAAAATTGTGGATTGTGTAGACAAGGTGTATTCCTTCTTCTGCTCATATTTCAAACAGGCAGAAGATCTAGTATAAGAAAGACTTTTGTATTCCATTTTCTCCCCGTGACTTCTTACAGATTCTGCTTACCAGATGTTTCCTTCCTTGCTGCAAAAAGGCAATGTGGTCCTGCTGGCTGAGGCGTTTCTTGTGTGCCAGCCAGCTGCAGGGCTGACACTGAGCGTACAGAAGAAAGACAGCAAGGGGTGTGCAAGGTGTTCCTCCTTGGTTCCTCCTGCTTCCAAAAGTGGTGCTGAAACCAGTTAGGCTCCTCTTGGACCTGTGGCTTTTCTTGGCAGTTGAGCCAGAAGTGGCTACGTAGCCTCTGTCCTTACATGATAAACATACTGTAAAAATGTATGCTACTTAACATACCTTCACCCTATGGAAAACTTTGTCTTAAATCTATTAGGAAGCAGCCCTTTTCCATCTACACAAGCCTATCTCGTTCATACACAGATGATGTTACTTTACTGTTTTAATTTTAAGCCACCCCTGTGCAATTATAATATTCTTTTTCCTGACTTTATTCACTGTATGTCCACGCATAATCAAGAGATGTAAAGAAGCAGCTTGTTTCTATGGGTTTTTCAATAATTTTGAAATAAGAAAAATTGGGTGCAGGAGGCAATGCAGTGAAGTTGTCACTGCCCCTCCACTCTGCAAGGAGAATTTACAGCGCTTGCATCCTTCCTCTCTTTCCACAAGGAAGTAGTAAAGCTGGCATCCATGTTTATTTTGTCTTATCCTAAGCCACTTGCTAGATGCTGTTCCCGTTGATGCCATTTATGTGCAAAGAGGCCTTTTCAGTATGAGGTAATTTTGTCTGAGAGCATGTAAACTCTGTCCTTGAATTTAGTGATTCTTCTGAAAGATTATCTTCGTAATGTGCTAAGAATCTTTCTCTGGATGTGGTAGTCTATGCCAGTGCTCTCATTTTGTCTGTGTTTGTGATGTTGTTAGGAATTCCATCTTGCAAATCTCCTTTTTCCAGCAAGAGAAAGTGGCTGCACTGATAACAGGTTTCCTCCAACAGGTTTTTTTTCTCCAAATCCAAGGAGATCACTGTCATACCTATTGAAAGCTTGGAACATTTCTGATTTTCTCTGAATTCTTTTAAAATTACTTTCCTTTTCTTTCTTTTAAGGAGACTTGTATAATTTCCATCTCTGTCTTGTCAAATTTCTGTTATTTACTTCTTCCTTCCGTAGCTGATCCTTGCTACATTCCTTGCCTGGTGTCCTATAAGGAATTGGCAAAGGATATCATAAGACAAGGAAGAATAAATTGTCATTAAGGAATTTAAAACCTATATTCAGTATACTTTTTCTAAGATGCAAACATTTCAATACATATAAATGGTGGATTTTTTAACTTTTCCAGGGAAAATTTTTTTATATTACTTTCTAAAGACATACAAAAGGTAATACAGGCTTGCTTTCTGGTTTTATGCAATGTAGTAGGGAAAAGCAAATTTAAGAAATTTACTTAAAGCTTGAGATGCTTTTGACAAAGAAACAGAAAGGAAGGATTGAGTTATCAACACTTTTTGTTGGTAGAATACTTTTTTTATGGATTGGTTGCAGGAAGGAAAGACTTAGTATGTGAAGAGAGACCATGGAAGAGAGAATGGTAATTTCTAAAATCCATGGAAAGCAAGTGAAAATTTTAGTTCACTCTTAATTTATTCTGTTGTACTTGAAAATTGGCATATATACCACTGACACCATAATCAATTGATGCCATATTTTCCCTTACTAATGTTTAAAGTGGTTTTCATTATGAATTTCTTCTACTTTTCCACTCTCAGTAATCTTCAAACTTTCATGGCAATTGGGAGATGTTTCTGAGGACAGGAGGGAAGCAAATGTCAGTCTTCAAGAAGGCTCAGAAGGAGGATGCAGGGAGTTAGGCCAATTAGCCTCACCCTGACCCCAGGGAAGGTGGAGAAGTAGATAATACGCTGGGGCCTGAAAAAAGGACCTGGGGGTCCTGGCAGGCATCACATTGAACATGAGCCACCAATGCTCCCTTGCAGCAAAGAAAGCTGATAGTATTCTGGGATGCATTAGGAGCAGTGCTGCCAGTGGATCAGAGTTAGGAATCCTTCCCCTGTAATCCATACCTGGAATGCCGTGTCCTGTGCTGGGCTCCCCATTACAAGAAAGACATGGGCGTGCTGGAGAGTGGCCAGCAAAGGGCTGCTAAGGTGGGGAAGGAACTGGAGCAGCTCTTCTGTGAGGAAATACTGAGAGAGGTGAGACTGTTCAACCTGGAAAAGAGAAGGCTTGGGAGAACTTTTCGAAGTCTGTGAGTATTTGAGTGCAGGGTAGAAGGGACACAGAGACAGGCTCTTTTCAGTGACACCCAGCAATAAGATCAGAGCTAACGGGCACAAACACAAGCACATGAGGTTCCATCTGAATATCAGGAGGCACAATTACATCTGGTTTTTAGTTGGATGATTTCTAGATTTCTGTAGCTTTTAACTTGCGTTGTGTCCTACAGGAGGGTCTTACCTTTTCAGTTTCTTAACGAATGCATGTCTGTTTTTGTGACAAGGCTGCATGCATGTGAACACACACAATTCACAGAGCTCTGCTTAGCTGTGAATATGAGTTAGCAGAAGGGTAAAACAGCAGAAGAGAACTCTATAGTCAGAAGTAGAAAGTAAATGTTCTAGATGTATATTCAAAGGATTTCAAAGGTACTAGGGGATTTAAACTAAAGTTGACCCTGCAACTGGCAAATTCAGTTACAATGCAAAAATAAAAATAATTGAACAGAATATCTACATTTTGTCTCACCATTCTGTAAATGTATGCAGAAAGTAATGAGTAGAGGAAAATGTGCTGGTGAAACTTAGGCTTTGAAATGGCTGTAACAAGAATTCTTCTGTGAAAGCTAAACTGTTAAAGGGTTGGAAATTACACACTCTCCAAAGACCAAACTTGGCTCTTCGGCTGAGAACTGCCAAGGCAAAGTGGACACTTTGGAATATGGAGAAAGATATCTTGGGGCTCTGCGTCAGACACAGTGCTATTAGGAAGGGTGCTGGCAGAGCATCCTGCTGCCAGTGCAGCCTTGTTTCAGTTCCCTGAACTGTACTACGCACACATTGGTAGCTTAAAGAGCATAGCTAACTAATAACTTTATTTGCTGGAATGTTTGCCTTAAGAAAGTGATTTTACCTTTCTTCACGCAAACCTTTTTAAGTGTATGTCAGCCAAAAGTAGATGAAACCTGAACTGTTTAGAAAAATATGCCCTTTGAATGTGCAGCCTCCCAGCAACACAGCCATGCATATTCACACTTACATGGCTGTTAGCTTTGCCACGTATCCTGAGGCAGGACTTTGAGAAACAGAGGAAAATACATATATTTTCCAAGCAGACTGATAAGCCTTCACATTAAAGCTGTCAAGTGGATTTTCAGGGTAGCAAATAAAAATCTGTGTGTTTCAGAAATGTTGTTTAGAAACTCTACTCCTTATTGCTTGATACTACCTTTCAACTGGGGTTTTTTTCCTCTGTTTTTATAGAATTAACTCTGTCTTTATTACATTCCTGGAAGTTGCCTCACTTTTTTTTCAACTGTTGATTTTATGACATAATAAATAATGGAAACTATGCATGTTTCTTGGATTTAAGCAGTATGTTTGAAAGGAATTGTTGCCTCTGTTTAAATATTCAAATATAGATACTTGATGTTCCTATCGATAAAGATCTCATATTGCAAAATATATGGCACAATAATTTGAGAATTGGTTTTCTTTCTGATGGCCTGTTCAGTAGCCTACTGCTTCGTTGAGTGCCCCTGAGGAGCTGAGTTAGGTCTCAACATTTTAAAAAGCACATTCTGAAGATGAAAATCAGTATGAAAATGTGAAATTGGCTTTTCTGGAAGCACACATGCCATTGTTTTAAGATGATTTTTGCCAGTACTAGCAGCACTGCTCAAGAATTTTCTTTGGCTCTCTCTGAGGCTATCCATTTTATCCTTTAATATTGGTGTAGAGGATGGAATAAGCTTGAGATTTAGATTGAAATCTTAAATATGTATGCAAATGTTCATACCTTTCAGTAGTATAGCAGTATTCTTCCATAGACTGAGGAGTATTCTTTGTTATCTAAATGTTATTGTCGATATCAAATTGCTCTTGTTTCTGCAAGGACACAAAAAAAAAAAGGGATTTCAAAACTTCACATGAAATATTTCAAGAATGCATGAGTCAAAATAATGATAAACACTATCTGATGACCTGGTAGATAGTGGTTTCTTTAACTGTAGTTTCACCTGAAAGTAAATTATGGACAATAATATTTTCCTGGTAGGTCTGAGGCCCTGCAGTCCCAGAACTGAATTGTTTGCCATTTTTCAGTGACATAGATGGTAGTTCCATGTGGTTCTTCACATTTTTAGGTTTCAATGGGTTTTAGTGTCTTCCACAGAGTTTTGGTGTTGTCTGAACATGATAGTAGCAAAAATACTTCTTACACTAGTTTTAGACTTTGGCAGGATCTGCATTCATACATTTCACCAGCTTTATCCTCTAAATCAGTAAATGCAGAAGCTGAGTAGCAGTGATTGCTGTCTGTGCTATACCAGTCTCCCTCAACTGTATTTCTTCCTCTTCTGAGCAGAGTATTTATTTTGCAGGGAGCTTTAATGGGCTACCATTGCGTTCTCCTGCAAATCTATGCTGGATGTATTGGTTTTACCATTATGCTGCAGATTGAAATTTAGCAGCAGAGCCAGAGGCAGGTGTTCTGCTTCTGCCTATCAGTGGAAGAAACTCTCCCCAACATGCACCAGCTCAATGTTGCCTCAATAAAGCTCTTGGAACTATTTGAACTTCAGAGTTATTTCCTAGGCGACTCATTACGTTATTGATGCCGTGCATTCTGAAAGAGTTTATAGTTGCTCGTTCCTCTATAGCTGAGCACTAGTGGGATTCCAGTGACTTTTAATAAGATGTTAGACCTTAGAGGTTCACATACCTTTTCAAAAATGTTATTTAAGTGCAGGTAAAATTTTACTTAGAGTTCCTGGTGTAAAGTCCTGCTCGTTGTGCTCTCTACTAACTGAGAGTCAACTGAGAGGAACATTTCTGTTCCAAACTTTAGGCTTCCATATCTGAAAATCTGATGCTTCTAATTGCCTTGACAAGAATCACATCCACAAATCATATCCTGTTGAAAAGAAAGAAGAATAGACTCTATATATATATATGATTTGCTCACAGGTCAACCTCATTTCTTATAAGAAAGAAAGTGTGTGTATTAGAGCAGACCCCAGTATAAAATTCTTTGGCAAAGAGATTTAAACTCTTGTGGTTATGACATAAGTGTGTTTCAAAAGATGGAAAGGAACAGATGAGAACTATGAGAACTATGAACAAATCTTGCAGAATGACTCTCTTCATTGATTTGCCTGCTTTTTCTTTCATACATATTGAGCACTTTTCCCGTTTTGAAGTAAAGCAACTGTCCCTGACTCATGCCAGTAGATATTTTACATTGGACAGTTACTGCAGAGATAACGCATGTGAAATTAAGTTTCTTAAAGAAATATTACTCCAATAATTTCTTTCTCATTCAAGTCTTATATTATATGTATTTATTATTATTATTATTATGAAGACTTTACAACATACACAGTAGTGCATTAGACAGGATACTCAAATTAGAATCTAAAATGAAAAATATTTACAAAATAACCAGAAAACATTAACATTGACATTTGCCTTTAATTGTACCATCTAAAGGTAGTAAAACACAGGATTATGCATTTAATTTTCTAGTTTGATTAAAAGTAAGGGCATGTGCTTATTCATAGTTTAGGTGGTCCCAATTAGCTCTTGAAGTCCTTCACTTCAGTGGAGCAAATGGGATGTGGTAGACTTCAGTTCCAATCTTCATTGCTCATTTCATGTTGACCGTTGGGTTTTCTGCAGTCTTGACAAAGCTCTTAGGTATTATTTTACATAGCAGGGTTATATAATTTGAAATGTTATCTTTTTAGAATTGATTGCTTGTTGATATTATATGGTGTTACCACTATTAAAAGTCTCTAGAATTGTAAAGCTTAATTCGTTAGTCTTCATTCAAAATAGTTGAGAAATGAATTGGTGAATGCTGTTCAGAAAGGATTTTAAATATCATTCAGCTGTACTAAAACTGAAGCAGATTCCAGCTTCCAAGTAATTTCTTTTTCAGTTGCTTATAACTTTTTTTTTTGTGATCCCAGCAGCCAATGGGGAATGCAGAGGAGATATGATCTTGCCAAATTTCTTTTGGCGGTTTTAAAAGTAATTTGGTTCAAAACGTGTTTGGAATTGCATTACATCTTTTAAAAAAAAAGAAAGGCATAATATCTGCACTAATACAATTTCAGAAGTGTTGAAATTACTTTCTTACTGTGTAGCAATCACTTCCAGCAGCTGGTGAGAAAAATAACCCGAAGAGTTTCTTTCCTCTCTGTTCTTTCTCTTCACAGTTGCACTGGTTGAAACCCTTTGCTAACTCAGCTGACACAGTGGCATTTTCAAAGACATTGTGGGAATGTCATCCTCTTGCAGAACAATGTGAATAGCTTCAGAGTCTGACCTGTTGTGTGCACAGGGGAATGTGTCACTCTTAAAACATAGCTACCTTAGGGAGGCAGCTTGGCAGGAGTTATAATGGCCAATGATGCTACAAAATTTACAATGGCAAAGGAAAAACATTATACGTGATGGAAACAGGAGGGTTATTTAGATAGACATAATATACTGTAGTTACTGAAGTATAAATGACTGTGAAAGAAAGGCCCAGATTTTTCTCAAGCTGTGTCTGCTATATACCATACGTTGTATTTAAAGGAGACAGAATCATGGTAAACAATCGTAGGCAGCTCCCTGCAGAAGGTGAGGATGTGTGGGAGACAGGGAGACAAAAATGACCAGATAGTCTTTCTGACTTGGAGAGTGGGGGATGTGAGAGGAGTGAAGGAAGTTGCCCCACGCCACTGGAATGACTTGCTGCTCTTTTGATCGCTTGGGGGTACTGGCAGTTGGGAGAAGCTAAAGGCAGCCCTAAACCCTGCAATCTAACACTGCTGTAGTCACATTTGCTCTTATCTGAAATACCTTCGCTTTCCAAAGTGATTCACAATCAAGACCCAGAAGTAAGCCCTTTTTTTTGTTTGTTTTTAGGATTATGGTCCTAGCTGAAAGGTGGTGCATTCACAAACACAGCACTTTTGGTCTCAGCATGTATCATGAGCTTGCTTCTGTCACAGAGGAACGGGACCATAATTTCCTGGCTTGCCAAGTCCATTCCTCTACAGTTCTCAGCAACTGTATCTTATAATTCCGTTTTAAAAAACTCACTCTCCCAACTCAGCTTAAAAGGCTGAAAACTATCTAACTTAATCTTGCATATATTTAGGGCAATTCACAAAACCAAAGTTTGCTGGTACTTAGTATAACCCACTCTGTGACCCTCCTTAGCAAAGTAAATGTGGTGAGATCTTAGCCTGGAGTCATAATAGTAGTTTCCCTCTTCCTGGTTTCATTTGGTCTCCCAGGGAAAAGTAATAGTCTCCCATGTGACGGGGAAGGAGGAGATGTTCACCTTAAGGACATGCATTGAAAATAAATCTGAAACACATTTCCTTGCACATAACCCAGCTCTTTACCTTGAAATTGCCCTTTGAATTTTAGAGTGGTAACAGAGAGTCTGCGAGCAAGTCATGGGCTACTAAAACTATCAGATGGCTTACACTGTTCTTGAGATTCGTTTCAGTAGAAGTTGCAGGAAATATAGGTTTAATTCTTTTATTCAAACTCAGTAGATGGTTTGGGACAATTAATTTCCAATTGTTTCCCAGTAGAGCAGATTTACTTGTATATTAATGAGGCACAGGTGTTAGGCCCCTGGTGCCTGCATGCCTGGGAGGCATATTTAGGTTGTTTATCTAGTCAGCCATAGGTACTGCAAGGTACTCAAGCTTGCCTTTAACAGTTTATACAGTGAGGCTTTTTAATTTTTTGATGTTTTTTTAAATTTGCTAGCACCTGTTAAAATTTTAAAACTGATCATGTAGAAAGAAGTAGGAGTGATTTCAATAGTAAATAGCACTAAATGTTAAAGAAAGTCATCTTCTATGATGCTTAACTGCCCAGCTTGACATTAAGAAGAAAAGAAGGTTCATTTAAGCAAATACGTCATGTGAAGAGCTAATACAGTCAACAGTGTACTTTTCTGTTGCATATTTTTGGAATAGGTACTTCTTTGTCTACAGCTGAAACATGAATGTGCTTATATTAATATTCATTTTTCTTGTTTATTCACTGAACTGCAGTACCAACATTTTAGAGGAAATGGAATAGCCTCCATAGACATTATGAATTTCAGTAGCTGGCATAATTATAGCGATCTACATATTCATTAAATCCAAAGAAGAAATGTGTCCAAAAAAACAGCCATGCGTTTAGAAGTGGTACACAACTAAATATATACATTTTAAAAAGTTCCTTTCCTCTGCTTATCCAAAATTGTGTAGTGTCATATCGTCCTTAAATCAGCTAAGGCTTTTTTTTTTAAATGTTCATTCCTTTTGCTTTTTCAGTAAAGAATGGGAAGAACTATTTGTAAACAACAATTACTTGGCAACTATACGGCTGAAGGGGATTAATGGGCAGCTGAGAAGCAGCAGGTTCCGTAGTGTTTGCTGGAAGGTAAGAAGAGAAAATATTTATTTACAGTTTGTGGTTGCAATATATCAACACATTACCTGATGCGCTGGAAGATTATTGATGCAAAGAATCATGAATTTTCCAAGAGACTTCATCCCAATGTTTTCCTACTCATTTTTATAATTCATAGGACATTTGCTAACCACATCGAGTTGCTTTAAAGCTGAAGAGCAGGTTATAGCAAAAGAATCCTAGGAAAGAGTATCTTTGTGCTGGTGATATGTTTAAAATTGAGTGCCACACAGCCATCTCTCCTCTTAGTGTCTGTGCAGGGAAGTCATGCACTGGTAATAGAAAGGAAGTTTGTCAAAAAAATTATGGTTTTGTGGAATTTGGGACTGCTTTAAAATCAGTGTGATGCTTCTGTTAGCAGGTTTTCCCCGTGAAATGAGAAAATGAAGACCAATCCCTCTTGTAATGGCTGGATAAAGAGGGAAGCATGGTCTTCCAGAAGCACAACAGCTCCTTGGGAGTCTCTTACTATATTTTTTAAAGTAGCAGGGGAAGTAAGAGCATAAGAAAGCAAGATAATACTGAGATGCTAAAGTCCAAACAAATTTTTTTGCAATGACATAAAATCTTCTGTTGTGCATTAACTCTGATAGTAGAGAAATTTTTTTCTAGTAGAGTTACTGTGTGTTAACACTGATCAATTTAAATAACTCACTTGGAATTTCACAACCATCATTTTGGCACAGAGACCTATAAAAAGAAATTTAAATACTCCTTATATACGAATGAAAAGAAAGTGAACGCTTGAAATTTGAAATGTATGTAGCATTGAACTAATTTAAAGTTAATGAAAATATTTTATTCAGCAAGCCAGATGAATATATGCCACCTGCATTTTTTTACCAGTTTGCTTCTTTTTAAGTCTCTAAATTAGGAGGCCATAACTCAAAACCCCGAACTAACACAAGCATCAAGCCCTTCACTGTCTACTAATTAGATCAAGGAGGGGTTTTATTTTAGAAATAAGACAGGGTTCATTTGAGTATCCCAATATGTATTAGGGCTCTGTTGTTAAGTTCTGAAATTTTAAAGGGTTTTTTTAGTAATTTAGGAATGTTTTGTGTTTGTCAGTACTTCTGTTTGTCAGTATTACTGTTTCTTAACACTTCACAATGTGCAAATAAAAACATTGAAAAAGCAAGAAAATACTGGGGTTTTTCCTTGCTTCAAATGCAATTAAATAGTGTTTTGCACTGGATGTTTCTTTCCAACCCTTTTTAAAGAGACATGAAAAAACTGAGATGTAGGCATTCTCAAGGACTTCCTGCAAAACTGACTCTCTTAGCTGTCTTGCAGAATTCTCGAGGATGTTTCATTTCTTACATTGGATATATCCCTCAGTGCTTAGTTCCTGCTCTGCATTTGTGGTTCATTTTAAGCACATTGCATTAGGTCATCAGTGTTACATAAATAGCTTCAAGTTTTGTTTATTTCTTTTAACCTCTTTCCATTTTGTTTCTGCCCTGGAAGTCACCATCAACTTTACTTAAGCTGTAACAGTTTACAAAGGTTGAGTTTGTGGTTTCAGTTGACTTTAATGCTTAATTTTGCACTGTAGAACTGCTGTTGTTTCTAGGTAGTTATTTATGGACTAGAAAGCACTAAAACCAGGAATATTTTATAGCTCTTTGCTTTCTCTTTCTCTCTGGGGTGGTTTATGCTGTCTGGTAGGATTTATATGAAAAGCTATGTAAAACTGATGAAACTTAATAAATTTATTTTGTTTTGTTAATAGTTATTTCTGGAGGTTCTACCCCAAGATAGAAGTCAATGGATTAAAACCACTTCAGACTTAAGAACGTCTTACAATAAGATCAAAGAAATTGTAAGTTGGTACAAAATAGGTTCTCATACTTTGACATAGATATTAATATTTATAGTATAACAGGAGAGGACTTGATTTTTTTTTTTTTCCTGTTTTTACCTAGCACATTACAAACCCTCGGAAAGCAGGACAGCAAGATCTGATAATCAACAACCCACTCTCTCAGGACGAGGGGGTAAGTTGACCGAACACATGCTACTAAAATTCTCATCTTCTTCAGACTGAGACAAGTGAGTTCTTGCTGAAGTAGGCAAAATGGCAGGTGCTAAAATCTTGCTCCTAAATGTCCAAACTGACTTATGTTTAAAATGTCCAAACTGACTTGTGTTAACAATTGTTTCACAAGTTCTGCTGAACATCTAGAAATGCTCATTTCCAGGTTGACACTTCGATTTTTCAGGGCTTAACTCTGGGAAGGTTTTGGTAAACAAAAAATCAGTGCTGGACTACAATTAATTTCACAGCATATCCTTTCTTTAACTGATTAGCTTTTTTATCACTGTATGTTTTCATTTTATACATAAAATGGCTCTAGTTTAAGGAGTGTTTAAACAGTCAATATGAAGTGAATGCTGTTAACAGAACACTGAAGTACCCTTCTCTGGAAGATTCTTCCACCTTGGAAGGTTTTTTTACAGCATTTTGTTATACCTGGAAAACTTTTAAGTATTTTATAGCACATATCTTTAATCTTTCCTGTTAATTATGTTACCATTGTTGCCATCAAAATTCTTTTTAATCAATTTTTTAAAATAACTTAATGCCATGAAAACTATTTGTTTGGCTGCATTTAAGAGATTTACACCCGAAAAGACTGTCTCAGCTGTCTTTGGTGATACTACTCCTGTTTTGTCCACAAACAGAAGCCCGTACTTCATTTACAGTGTGGTACTGTGCTCCTTATTTAATTTAGAAGGAGAGAGCTCTGCAGCTGTTATGACTGTGCACGTCATCAAACTATTCTTGCATCCAGCTGGACAGAAAGTTGTGTCAAATGTAAAGGATTTAAAACATTTCTGCTGTAGTTTGTGATTATACACAGTAGCCCAACCTGCTTTCTGCCTGTGGTGTCTTTAGGATGTAGAAGACAAAGGTTAACATGTCAGAGTATGTGGCAGGGGATTAATCTATAAAGCAAAGCCACAGGCCAAATCAGGCATAGGAATGAAGAACAAAGTGCTTCGAGCCTCTGCTGTGACTTAGTGTTACACTCATTTAGTGTCCTGATTTTTCCATCGTTTTTGCAATGCAGCTTCTGTTTGCTTCCTCTGTTCTGATGAGCCAGGGTGGGAGCAGGCACAGGGGAGTTTCAAAATGTGGTCTAGCTACATGAAAATAGTTGTGAGTTAAAAAGGTACTTATTGTATGTAAGACATTGTCAAAGATATAAATATTTTTGAAGTTTAGTTTTTTTCCTGAGTTGTAACACAAATATAGCAACTAATTAACATGGGGTTTTGTTATTTTACTTCCCTCCCCATAGATAGCATTAATTTGCTTTCTCTTTTCTTTCTGTGGAGCATAAGCCACCATGGCAAAGAATTGTTTACAGGGAGGCAAGAAATTGTGGAAGTGTTGTACAGACTCTGTACTGTATTTCATTCACTGATGCTGCTGCTATCTGAAAACTTACCTAACCTGCATGGAGACTGCTTTAGATTTTGCTCCATCTGTATTTTGATCAAGTTGCCATCCCTTTAAGTTAAGAATACAGTTTCCAATACTTCTTCTGGAGCATACAATTAACAGCACTTCTGACTTCTTTCAGGTTAGCTTTTACAAAGTATTTGTAAACAAGGCATGGAAATGAGAGAGAGGGTGAAAATGGTCATAAGCATAGCTACAGAAGAAGCTAAACCTACTTCAGATTCTTTTATTTAGTATTTTTTATTTTGACAGTGAGCTTTAAATACTCTGGCTTTCCCTATCAGAATTTTGTAGAATGGCCAGTCTTGATCTTCAGTGTGGATTAGAATGATGTTGTTTTCATAATAGGCATATGATTATCATACAGTTACTTCCAATCAATTTCTTACTATGGCTATTGCAGCAGCTTCCAGTTAAACTCCATACATTCATAGGAGAGATATGGTACAGTCCAGTGATAGAGACCTTTTTCCTTGAGTGAACAACTGAATTTTTTTCAGTTGAGTTGCTGGTTCTGACAAGTTTGACTTCACTCTGCCATTCTGAATACTCTTCCTGGACCCCTAACAAGTAACTCACAAACCTGCAGCCATCCAGTGAGCAAATGCTATGAGCCTAGAACAAGGATTCAGGAATTTGAATGTTTTTATTTATGATCTAAACTGACTTCCTCAGATATGTTGTGCTGGTCACCAACATCCTTTATCTCCCATAAAATATTGATATACCTACCTACCAGGAATGTTGAGGATTAATTAGTTAATATTTGTACAGTACTTTGCTGATGTAGTTTATAAGCCTGAAGTATTAGTAGAAGTCTTGGTTTCATACAATTATTTTTCCTTATTTCAGAGTCTTTGGAATAAATTTTTCCAGGATAAAGAGCTTCGAGCAATGATTGAACAAGATGTGACAAGAACGTATGTAGATCTCTAAGAGAAGTTTCTATATATAAATTTATATTCTGCATTCTTATGTGGTATACATTGTATTGTGTTTTCTTGACTTGGGTTACTGGAAATGTCAGGTTTGTTGAACATGAATGTGTGGAAACATACATTAAATGAATAAAAATACAACTTTCATGGAGTAAAAAATGAGACAATCTAGCTGAACATTAAATCCTGGAGATTTATTGGTATCATTGAAGAAAAGCTCTTCTAAATTAAGATATTAGGAGGTGTACTACTTGTGAAATTTAAAGTAGTTTTCTGTATGAAGCGACGAGAAGGTAAGAGAAACTGAAAGGTCTTTTAACTAAATTATGATCATAATGAAAGATCGAACAGATTACTTTCTTAATTCTCAACACTTAATACAATCAATAATAGAAGAGCAGTTTGTAATTAGTAAGGGAAATGTCACTCGTATAGAAGTTGAGAGGTTTTATTTTTATTTATCACTATTCTAATTTTATTTGTCATATATGCCTTTTAAAAATTGTCCTGATATTACTATGATTATGTTTTCATCCTCTTGGCCCTTAGGTCATTCCTGTTTAGGAACTTCTTTGAGTTAGAACACTCAGTTCCTGAAAATTTTTTTTTTTTCAGAGTGCAAGCATCGAGTGATGCATAAATGTAATTAGATTCAATTACTGATTTGCTACCATGTGAATTTTTACTGTATTGCAAATATTTTTCCTTATAACTTGAAAAAAGTGATGATAGTCATAGATTTTACAAATCCCAAGCTTACACATTTTCATTTACAGGAACTAAGTCATGCAGAAGAAATCATTGCAGTCTGGTTTTCAAATATTTTACATGTCTGTCCCTAGACCCATTCTTGAATGTATTTTGCCATGAGATGTATAATTAAAGTCTGAGTATACTTTCATGTGCATTCTCACAACAGATGGTATTTTTTGTTTGTTAAAGGAAACAGTTCAGGATGTTCTAAGATTAAAATATATATGTATCTAAACTATAATTGGAGAATGAAAAGTTGTATGAAGGTTATGGTGGATGTAAGACTATTATTTAAGTATATATGTATACACACACCAATTCCAGGCTCTCACTGTGGCAAATGGCAGAGTAGTATTCAATAATATCAGTAATAGTGACTTAAGAAATTTTCATTTCTGCATTTATACAAAATAATGTCTACTTGAAACGATAGTAGTATACATTGTGTCATCAATAGCAAAATAAGTCAAGCAATGAAGAAGCAAAATTTGTAAGTGACATGAATATATTTGATAAACTACATGCATTTTGTATGTACACTTGTTCGTCTGATTATAACACATAGTATGCATTTTTACATATACATATGTATCTATTTGTAAACTAGCATTATTTGAGGAAGCAGTAAGTTCTACATTCTATGGCTTTAGAATGTAAACACCCTCTCTTTTCATTTCCATTCTTTAAATAAATCCCTGGAGTTAGAATTTTAAAAGTTTAAAATTCATCATTAATTTACAGTGCTTTTTATTAAATGTTAAAATAATTATTATATTCAATTACCATAATCTTTAATTTCTAGTTGCTGTTTCTTATTTAATGAATGTTTTTATAGTCTTTGTCATCTAGGTCAGTCCTCCATCATCCCACAGCATTAAGTAAATAATGCTGTAGAGAGTGATGCTCACAGAGTAGCAAACCAGAGTTCCAGCTATCAAAGCAGTGAAAAAATTACTCTCTAATGCTTTTGTTAGAACTCTCTGAAGTGTAGTAATAATAAACAGGAAAAGTGGCTACAATTAGGCTCTTAAAATTGGTATTGGTTTAAATTGGTTTAAACTTCAGGACTTTGCTATCTAAAGGCACCTGGGATAAAATTTGTTCATGGGTCAGTGTGTGTTCCTATGCATTTTGAGAATCCTTATCTCACCTAATAATTAGGTCTGTGAAGTCTAGGTGCTCACAGATGGGTTAATCATGCTTTAGAGTCTGCGTACCTGTAGAATTCTAGGACACAAATCATCTCTTCCTAAAGTATAAATCTAGTTTTTGTCTGATGAATCACACTGTAGAGAGGTATGGTTCTCTTCAGTAATTATAAAAGGCTTCTGGCTCACCTGTGCCTAATAAAACTTTAGTTTCCTAAAGTCAGGTGAGAGAAGTACAATCCATAATGTCTACATACAATTTTCAGCCTGTTGCATAAGAATTACAGCTTCCAGTATTAACAAATAGGGAAGGATATTTAGTCCCAACTCATTAGTGATCAACATTTTTAAAAAATTTTAACAATAATCTGTAGGAATAGAAATCAGCAGATTGGCAGATGCAAGAGCATTTAACTCGAATCAAGATACCAGGTTACTTTTTGGGATCACAATGTATATCTACAGTTGTAAATGGCTAGATTTCATTACCCTCTTTCTATCTCCAGGATTTTAGGAAATCAAAATGCTTAGGAGGCATTCCCCATAGACTAATCAAGTGGATTTTTTCTCTTTTGTTGTAGTATTTTTACATATTGGACTACTTAGTTTCTGCTTCAGGAGTAACTGTCACAGTTTAGGGTGATGGAGGGTGTGTGAACATGAGTAGTGGTGGGTGCTGAGGTTCCAAACTCTCCATCCCCCAAACCAGAAAAAAATAATTACAAAAATTGCCAACATAAAAAAGGCAGTGGAGAAGACAGCTACATCCTTCCTAAGTATGTGGAAGAGATGGTAAGAAACAGCAATCCATTGATTATAATCCTCATTTCTGTCTGCCACCAAATTTGTTCTGTGCATCCTTTGTTTGCCAGCCTGTTTCTTCAAACTTCTGTGTCAAATTCTGGCTGCCTCTGGTGTAGGGGCCCCTAAATCAGCTAAAGGACTATTTTTAAAAGTTATATCTGACTCACGCTGGTCTTCACTTCTAGAAAGCAGGGACCTGAATGCACCATTGTTTAATTGTAGAGTTGTGATAAAACAGTCTAGGAAAATTCCCATGTCCTTATGCAGGCTTTCTCAGAGATGTAATTAAATGTAATATTCTCATGTTCATGAAAAGCATTCTTACCTTGCTGATTTGAGGATACTGAATTTCTTAAAGCAGAGCTTTAATCATAAAATGACATTTTCCACAAAAATCCATCCTGAACTGATAGTTCCCTCATGATCTCTTCTATTTACATTTACTATAATTAATACTTCAGCCAGCTTATTCCTGAGTTCATTATTATCCTTTCTGTCACAATCTCTGGTATTACTAGATCCTCACAGATATCTCTGTGTATTTTTGAGTTTTCTTTGTTAGTCTTCTCTTCCTAAACTTCATAGGGCAGGCCTGAATAACAGTCCTTCAGAAATAATCTCTTCAAACCCCTAAATTATATCGATTGCCATCTGCTGTAATGCACTTTTGGTCTCAGCTGTGTCCTTCCTTTACAGTAATGTGATTAGTACAAGTGCATACAAGTTTCCAAATGTTGGTCTACCATTACCTCCACCAGGTGCCAGGAAAACATTACACCTCTCATCCCAGTGCCTCTCTCAGGACTTCAGCATTACTGTGTTCAAGGCACGGTGTCTTCTCTGCCTTGGCTCTTGATTCAGCTCCTTCATCCAAGGATTTCAAAGCACCTTTCTAGCCTTAATTAGTTCTGTTTGTGTGCTTGCCTGTCATCACCTCTGTGAGATGACCACAGTGATTATCAACATTAATAGTCTTATCTGAAGTAATTTATTATGATTTCCTATATTGTTTCTCTGTGACAGGCTTTACATCAGCCTTAAATACAACTGGTTGAGAGTATAGCATTGTAGCTCAGACCGGGGAAATTTGTGTGAAGAAATCTTACTTCAAGCCATGTGATTTAATTTTTAAACTGACAATACTACAACCTTTTTTTCATCTGTCTAGCCTGAGACCTACCATTTTTGTCTTTTTTAAGTATTCTTCTGGGGTTTTTTGTCCAACTTTGCCATTTCCTTTCTTTTTAGTATTCTACCTTTTCAGATTTTATTAGTTATTGCTCTCTGTAACTGTGGAGCAATGTGGTTTGGGATGTTTGCCTTATGAAATATTTTTTTCCAGCTAGTTATTTCTTCAATAACAATGAAAACACCTTTGTTTGTGCACTTACTCTAATTTTAAGTACGTCCTGCAGAACCACTCTATTTCCTACCTCCCAGCAGTCAAGGAGCAGGATGCACAGGTGAGAGTTGCTTCAGAGTAGTTACAGACTGGAAATATTTACATTTTCCAGTATGCATATAGCAGGATTTTCCCAGAAGCTTTTTTCCCTTATTCTCACACAAGATCCACTTCATTCTGGTTCTCTTAGGATATTTGCCCAGCCAGATTATTTTATAATTGTAAAGTTTATTTGCAACAGCTGTTAAAGACAGTGAAATGTCTAATTGTGTTGTATTGCAACAGGTACCAGTAAGAGATACTAGATTTTAGGATACTGGTTTTCATGTCAATTATGAGATATTTAAATAATCTGGTCATTAAATTATAATATTTTTTCAAATATTAAAGTAATATTGAACCTTCATGTATATGCATCTTCTGACATATTCTCATCCATTCTTCCATTTCTTCCATTGTATTTCATTCTTTCAGATCTCTAGCTTTAGTGAGATTAAAAGGGATTAGTTATTTAAATATAACTGTGATATCATCATACCTGTGTAGCAGACTGGTGTATATTAAAGAACATGGTTTATCAAAACAAACAAAATAAATCTTTAGAAGTATTTTGCTCCAGTAGCACCCACAATGCACAGAGCAGTGGGAAAGCAGACAAGGGAGAGGCTTTTACCTAAAACCTCTTCTAGAAGACCAGCAACTGGCATTCTGTGCACTCTATTGTTTACTTCGGCTGTTTTGGTTCATTTTCAGCTTTCCTGAAATGCAGTATTTCCAGCAAGAGAATGTAAGGAAAATTCTTACAGATGTTCTCTTCTGCTACGCCAGAGAAAATGAGCAGTTGCTTTATAAACAGGTAATGAAAATACTGTACAGGTGGCATTCATTGACTCAACATTTTCTATATGGTTTGACAATAATGTACCTCTGTTGTATCTGAAGTTGTATCATGATGCTGAAGTAATCAAAGAGCTGCTTGTCAGCTGGTTGGTAAGTAAGCTCATTGAATAACATATGCTTTTTCCTCATAACACACTACTTCAAATTGTTTTCTTTAAGGCTGCTAAGTTTTCTAACTTTAAATTTCTTTATAAACATCTTTTTCTTTGTCATTGGTTAAGAAAGAAAAAAACAAAGACAGGCTTTCTCTGCTTAGGTAAAGAAAGAAAGTATACAACAGGATTTAAAATGGTACTGAATAAACAAAAACCATAAATAGTGACTTCTGAAATTTAGACACAGTTTACTATTTTATATAATATTTTAAGTTCTTCCCCAAAATGCTAAAGCTATGCATTATGTTAGCAAATAGATCTTTATCTAACCTTGTAGCATCCAAGTACAATGCAGCTGACAAAGTACTCTTGAGTGAAGGATAAGGGTGCTACAAAATACCACTTTTACAGAGTTGCTTAGAAGAGAGTCTGCTCAAACCGTTTTTGATAAAATGGCAAAGAAGACCTAAGTTGCACTAAGTCTGCATCCACAGAGTTAATAAGTTAATTAATTTGTTCTGAAAGTTTTGAAGTAACTATAAACACGATGCTGTAGTCATGCAGCAATACCAATACAGAGTATCAACCCAAGTGTATTTGTATTTGTTTCTTCACACGAGTATCTGGAGGCTGAGTAGAGATTGACAAACCAAGGGATCTCTGTGTGCATGGACAAAGGATAAACTGTAGAGGAGCCAACTTCAGGTAGATAGAAAATTTGTTATGACAAAAATACAGAGATTCAGTAAATGTGAAGATTTTTATAAAACAATCTATGCTTTCAGACATAGTCTGTGATCACCCTGTCCTCGAGGCAGGGAATAGGGTTATTTCATAGAAACAAAGGACATGTGAGCTGAAGGAACAGTTACTTCTGACAAATTTCTTAGAGATTATATAAAAAATGGACTATATAGTCATCAAACATATGAAACATCTATCAACTGGTTATTTTTCATGTTTGACAGACAGTGAACAAGGAATAGTCTTGCATAAGGACAATAAAAATGAGATCTAGGAGTTGTATTTTGAAGGGCACTGCTTTAAAAAATGCTTTGCAGTATTCAGCCTCCTCTTTCTAGTGAATATAGGCCAGAGTACTGATGATGGGAAAATGGAAGAACACATTCCAGCTAATTTAGTCTATCATTTATTGAACACGAAGTATTATTTTACTCTTTGATATGACTTAAAAGGACTTAATTACCCTCTGCTCATATTTAAAATCCTCTTGATTCCTTACCAAGAAATAATACCTTTCTATGTAGGGATGGAATATTTAGCCAGATCAAATTTAAAAAGAAAAAAAGTGCTGCGTTTCATCACAAGCTGTTAAAGCTATTATTTTCTACTAGGTGACACCCCGTTTAACATAGACCATATTGTTAATAGTTATGGGATTTTATTGAATTAATGAGACTGTTATCATGTAGTAGAATGTCTTGCTGAGTTAATTGAAACTGCAGAGATTATATAAATGGTATTAATGAACTTTGACTGCCTGATGCCTCAGCTTTAATAAAGACTGCTTGGTGGGCTAAATGAACATAGGCAGATAAAAGAACAGGTTCAATTTTGTGAGCCTACAGGCTGTTGACAAAGAAAACTTCTTTACCTCTGTTTTCAACTGGTGTGCATCAGTAGTGTGGTAGCTCCAGGAAGGGCTTGCTACAGGAAAAAGGGGAGAGGAAGTGCAGAAAATTAAATTAATTTGGATCATGAAAAACTGTTAATTTAACCTCTCTGAAGTGTGTTCAGTATATCACCCAAGTCTTGCGGTGCTATGCCAAGTCCACAAAATAGCAAGTGATTGTGGTTTTCCTCTCCTGTTGTGGACATTTTTTACTTTTATTAGGAGCTTTGCTTTTTTTCTTACCTCATTTTAAAAGGGTGGGTTTGTCTGGTTGGTTTTTTCAAAAAAATAATGCTGCTTTTAGCTTATTAATGAGATCCTTCTTTTTTGTCCCCATGCTTCTCTCTTTCTAGTTAACATTTTTTTTTATGTCCATCATTACCCTTCTCTGAGTTAGCTGAAAAGAAATACCCTTTGGTGGCAACAGGATGTGTTTTTTCCTTCTTTTATCAAATACCTATCTAGTAGTCAGTCTCCCTGATCTAGTGTTTTTACCAGACTCAAGCCCCAATTCCCATTAAAATTTCCACTACAGCAAAGCCTAGAATATTTTTCAGAAAATAATGAAGGTTACCATTTATTCATCAGTAACAGGTCATCTCCAAGTTGTTGTCTCCACAGCGACCTGAATACAAAGCCCAGATTAAGGAGCTTGCCTTCATTTACAGATTCCATCATGGGGACTGGTCCTGTTGTCATCCATGAGAATTCCTCTGTCTCATTTGTATGACCATATACAAAAGATAAAATTGCCATTATAATTATAAAACTTGGCCAATCAATGAAGACTGATACTTCTGTCTGTCAGCATCTGCCCCTACCCAATATTATCTTCCAAAATACTTGGAAAAATTATAGTTCCTTGACAATTTGCATACTTAGAACATTCTGTTGAAACTATTACATAGCATCAGCATATAGTCTTACAAGAAGCAATCAATAATGTTTGTTTAATATGCATATATGCATGAAAGTTGTCTTTGTAGTAGGGTTTCTGGGATTTTTTGGCCAGTGTGAAGGAACGTTTTATTTGATGAGGAAAAATGTATTTCTATCCCTAGTCAAATGGAGCAGAATGTTGTGGAGCTGTATTACGGATTTTAAAGGCAGAATCTTCCCTGGCATCACTGAATTTTTAAATAGCAGCTGTAAATATAAAATCTAAAGAGAATAGTGTATTGTACTTAAGAATATGTAAAAGCTACTCTTAGAGTTCTTCTATAAGACCGGTGACAAAGTTCTGGTCCTAGTTACACTGAAAAGAAATAGTGAAAATTAAGCTAAATCGCTAGGCTAACTATTGTTTGTTCATGATTTGATTGCCCTTGGAAAAGTCAATATAATTTCGAAATGCATTGATTTGCTTGTCATTGTAAAAATGCTATAATTCTGGTTTTCTTTCTAAACCATAGACTGCATTATGAAATCAATATTTTGTTGTAGCTGGGAAGTGTCATAAAATTATCTGAGCTCTGTCAACTTATTTATTAACACTAAAGAGTTTTAGTAAACTGTAGCATTGAAAAAATATGTGTATGCATATTACACTGGTAGGTTTCTTGCCAAGCTAAAAATCTCTAAACATTTGAAGTACTCTTGTAACTGAAAGATCAGAGGTATCTTTTTGAAATCCTGATATTTCATCATCTGTTTGTTTTGGTTTTGTTATATGTGGGCAGCCACATTATGATTCTATTTTATTATAGAGTTGATATATTATTATGTTGGAAGAATGTGTGATGTGCTTTTATCTTTTATAACTAATTCTTATTTTATGTCCTCTTTCTTTTTCTTCCGCTTATATGTTTACAGCTTAGGTGGTAGTTTTTTTAGATAGTCAAGTTTTTTGGCATTTCCATTTCTCCTATTTCATGTTTAGTGTATCAGGGTGAATAAAAGATTAGACGTGGAACTGTTAATTAACCGAGGGCTGTATGTGTGGAAGTACAACCCTGGTTATTGAAATATTTTTGCCACTTCTATATTGTCTAATTCTGGACCTTTCTCCTTTGATATGACCATAATATTTTAAGAAATCTAAATTTGACAATTTGTAATCTAACCCTTTTGTTATGTTTTACATCAGCTTCTAAAATCAAATAGCTATATTTGGGTTTTGTTTTTCCTAACTGAATTTCTCTTTAGACTTCATCTTTCAAAGTAGTCCCTAAAGGTTCAGAATTTGGAAGGGAAAGAAAACATCCAAACTTCAGCCCTGCCACGGAGGCTATAACAGTCCTTAATTAAAATTAAGTTTCCTAGGATTTCTGTTGGTTGCATAGAGAGAGATCATGAAAACTTTTGTCAGAATTGTCAAAAACTATGCATCCAAGCATACTCAAGGTAGTTAATGATGTAGAGAGGGCTTCCACATCTGCCTCTCGGGTCAGTTTGTACCACTTAAGGAAAATGCCCATTATTTCCAATAAAAGTTCAAGGTTTTTAGTAGTTAGTGGATCTGTTCAGTACATATGAAGCTGATAAGCTAACCTCCTGGTGCTGAACACTCCTCAGATGCTGTATGGAATATCAGCTGATAACACCAGCAAAGCAGCAAGGTCGCTCACAAGCGTGTAACACTTCCAGTGTTCACATCTGTCCATCACTGAAAGGGCTGGAAAAGCAAGTGCAGAGGCTTCCTGGCTTGGAACTGCAACCATTAAAAGTAGAACATCTCCTGTCAGGAGACCCATCGTCTGACAGCAACCTGAAATGCTGTTGTGCTTGAGGAACCAGCCCCAGTGCTCCTTCTGCAGCAGGATGGATGAGATAGTCTTCCTGGAACCCCTGTCTGCCCAGAGCACTCACCTGGAGTCAGGACTGAGGCTACACTTGATGAAATAGTTGCACCCTTGAACTGGAGCACTGCTGGCAGCAGGTTCTTCCTCCTACAGCTGGGCAAGGACTCCATCCAGAGCCAGTCCCAGCAGGGACTTGGCACCAAGCCCCAGCTGTAATTGGTGATTTTGGGCAGAGGTCAGGAATTCCCTCCCCTTAGAGTGATCCTTCTGTCCAGAGGCAGACAGATCTCAATCCTTCTTCCCACATCCCTTCCATCACCAAAGGGCTTCCCTCCCTTCTTTTGTATGGCCAGCCCCTGCCCCAGCCTGGAGCCTGTGTAGCTCCTCCCTGCTGTCCTAGTCCCAACACTGGGATCCCAATGCTCCTGGGTGGCCCAGCCATGCTTCTAATGCTGGCCCAAGTCAGCCCAACTGCCCACCCTTTTTTTTTTTTTTTTTTTTTTTGTTCTGATTCCTGCATGTTTCTGTATTTTTTTCTGTATCTTAATATGGATTGCATATGTAAGTAGTACTCTGCAGTGGAACAGTACCAGGTCTTCTATGCCTCACGTTTAATGAGTTTGTTTTGAATGTTGACATAACAACTTAAAAGAAAGAAAACCAAAAACCCCAAAAACTTATTTTAATTTTTATGTCCTTAGAAATGTAAGTTTCGTTTTCTTTCCCAAATAGCTTGTCTCCTTTGGAGCCTACTTTTATCTGTGGTTTTGGAACATTATGAAATACAAAATAATTTTACATTTTGTAATTTTTCCCTTTTGCAGATCTCTGTACTGTAGATCATTATTATAATTATCATAAATAAAATTCATATTTATGAACATAGATCTTGAAGTAAACTGCCAGGTGCAGGGTTGCCTACCATTGCCAATTTGTTGTGTGTTGTCTTAGAAAAAGGGAGACTAACTTGTTTCTGTACATTATAGAGGAATAAACACTTGGATTTAATCAGGATTTAAGATAAAAGCCATTGATTATGAAACTGTTCTGTTAAGAATGTGAATGAATGTTCATGCTTTTAGTTAGTCTGCACCTAATATTGCTGTCTGCCTTATGCTGTGCATTAGGAACTATTATATGACTGGAAAACCTAAATATACTTTTGCTTTTCCATTTCTATTTAGGGCATGCATGAACTTCTAGCTCCCATTGTCTTTATCCTACATTGTGACCACCAGGCTTTTTCACATGCCAGTGAAGCTGCACAACCAAGGCAAGCATTGCATTTTATTTGTATAAAAATCCGCTTTCTTTAAAAAATGAGTTGGCTGAACTATAACTTAAAAATGTGTTCCATAATTCTTTGTTTATAATTCATAAATTAATATCGGCAATCATTGCATCCTTGTGCTTTGATGGGAATATCCTTATTTCATATTTCCTACTACAGCTTCTGGGATTTATACATTGGCCCTTTCACAGACAGTGGCTGGTGAAAAAATGGGGAGACAAGAAATCTAAGGAAAACCTTGATCTAAAGGCTTACATGCCTACCTGCAGTCCCACCTCATCCTTATTGCCAGAAGTGGCTTTGTTTTTGTCGTTGCAGAGAGGAGACAGATTAGTGAGCTACACTCACAGAGTAGACATCTTACCACCAATGCTCTTTCCTCATATCTTAAAAGGGGAAAAAAACAGTGAAGACAAATTGTTGAGGCTGATATTTCTTTCATCACCTGCAGTGTTGTAGCTTCGATATCCAACTATTCTTTGGCTTGCTAGTAACATTATGTTAAGCTATTGATCCTCCATTTTTTTCAAAGGTGTTTATGTGTGTATGCATGCAGTCATATTCACACATATAAAATATTGCATCACACATGATTGTCTGCTTTTATTCTTGCCCCATATGTAAGGCTTTTGTTTTTATTAAAAAAAAAAAAAATTAGTTTCATTCTTGTGATATTTAGGACATTTCATTTGGGTTTTTTTGTACTCTGTTCTGGAGTCCATCTGTGAATAATAACCAATTTAATTATGTGTGCAATATAATATAACCTCTGTAGGTACCCCTCCATGTGACTGCCCAAAGGCAGTTAAGCATTAAGATGATTATTTACAAGTGTGTGTTTTTATTCAATGTCTGTCCTTAGATATCCTAAAATTACCTAGAAGATGCTCTTCAGTGCTAAGTAACTTAAAATAACCATGTGTTATGTACAGCATTCTGTTCCATCCCCACTGAAAAAGTAGAGCTAAGCAGCAAAGTAGATGGAAAAGAGGTGCTGTCACTGATTAATTGCTGTTAAAGTACAATAAAAATACAGGCTATTAAAACAAAATAAATTAATGTTTTGATACTGCATATTTGACCAGTAACCATATTTTTTTTTTTGTTTGGGACAAACAGTGATAGATTGTGCAGCAATCAATTATTCTAGATCAAGCATATTCAAATAATACATTGTGACATTCAGTAATTTGTTATTTGGAATAATTAGATGGTTACTTCATTGTAGTACAGACAAGGCAGCTAATTTGTTTTTGATCTTTATAAAAAGGAAAGACTTCATTTGTTCAATGGAGTTGCTCTTTTTAATTAAAAAGGCTAGTTTTCTCATTTGCACTTTATATGAAAGTTGGCTTACAAATACATAATAGTACATGCAGAACGCTGACCAAAAATAAACATTCACATTTGGATTGTTCACTGTTGCCTTTTTCAGTGAGGAAATGAAAGTTCTTTTGAATCCTGAATATCTGGAACATGATGCCTAGTAAGTTTTAACAAGTTTCTTTACATTTAATTGGCTCTTATTTGTAATTGACACCATTATTTAACACCAAGTTTCTGGGTTGTTCCCTTTCAGTGCGATGTTCACACGTCTTATGAAAACAGCAGAACACTGGTTTTCAACTTTTGAACATGACAGTCAGAAGGTAAATATTGCTTTTAAATGTACTTGTGTTTTTAAGCAAATGTGATTTTAATATGATTTATTTTACTTAAAGATAATTAGACATCTATTAACTTGGTTAAAGCAGTCTCAAGCAAGTTTACAATCTTTAAAGGCTCTTCGGAATTTGGTCATAAGCACTTGCGGAATGTCCTCCTATCTGTTGAAAGATCACTTGATAATCAAAAGCCAAGTGTGCAAGCACAGATTTTTCTGTATGTGAGTGATGTTCTTGCATAGCATTTGAAAGAGTGCCTGTCATAGCCACTTCTGTGTGCCCAAAACCTGTGCAAATGTCATGTTAAATAAATGCCTGTAGGTAAAGTATTAAGGCTTGAATTATTTTCGGCTGTTTACAATACAGACAATTTGCTGTGATACTGAAACTTTAACCATAGACTGTCTATCAGTGGTCAGGGTGTATCTTTCCCTGGCATAATCACTCCATTTCGTTCATTTTTTTCTTCTTAACCTCAGGATATTCAAACAGAGGGAATGTCTGTGCCTTCAGATATCTTGTGTATCTGTATGGACACCACTGAATTTAGTATGTTGCTTCTTTCATAAAATTTTTGCATGTTCTGAGTTTAGTTCTGCAGGACTCTCCTTTGCAGGGACGTTCTAGAGACCATCTAGTCCTTGCCTAAATTTTTTCATGCATGGCAGGAAGGACAATTCCCTCAGTCAGTTGCTCAAGATTTCCTTTGACTACTTCTTTTCCTTTCTCTTTCCATCTTTTAAGTTTCCCTTTTTATTGTAGTTCTGGAAAATTACTTGTGTGATGGAGCGTATGTATGGAGGCTCTAGCAAAATAATATTAACAGTATTATGGGTATTGCTGAATCTTTCCATGTATTATATCCTAAAAGAGTTGGCCTCCAAACTTAATTTCATCTTGATTCACTTCAGCATTTTTTGCATAGACCATGTGGACAATATCTAGAGTTAACAAAAACTTATTGAGAATTTGATTGGTTCTGGATGTCCATATGTGTGCCCCAAAACCTATAGTTGCAAACTGTAATTTAGGAAGTACTAGTTTGAATGGTGGTTTTATCAGTCTAATGAAGAAAAAGTTGTTCACCCAAGGCTCATTTAAAAGCATCTATTTTCTTTAAATATTTTAAATATTATATATTTTATCAGCTATGGAGCATTGGCATCTTGGCCTAAGTCATCTACAGTTATAAATTACTTGGATTTTTATATAAATTCTGTAGCTAGGGATAAAGCATATGAGATACAAATTTTATGAAGTTACTACATCAACACTTTTATTTCAGTAACAAGGCTGTGAGATATGTTTCTCTGAGTGTAGCTTTTCAAAATTCAGTGTATTCAAATGTATTTGTTCCAATTTCTGTGACAGAGGTGGTAAAGTCTGCGGCTGAATGTTATTCCAGGAAATAACTAGGTCTGCTTACAGACTTGCAGTACTTGGGTAGAAGGTGAAAGTTTACATTGCCCTTTCCAGTCCTTTCATGGCATAAAAAATTAACAATGCAAAGAGAATGGATTAATATCTAGTTGTTTGTTCTTCTTCTTTGCAAACATGTATAATCTTTAATAATCCTTTCTTGTACATATGCCTTTTACAATCATGACTTTGAGGGTTAGCTACATAATAAAGTGTGAGTCTTCACAAAGGAAGCAATGAAAGCATGTGCTCTGAGAGACGTTACATTTTACAGCCTCTAACAGTTGTTTCCATTACTCCCAATTGCCATTAAAGGAGCTTCTCCAGCTACTCCATTCCCTAGTGGTTAATGAGAGAAATCTGTCCGCAGTTTATACTTGCACTATGTCCTAGCCTCTCTTTACTGCTGTAGCATTTGTTTCCTAAATGCACGAATATATAAATTGTATTAGAATCGACTACCAGCCATTCCAGTTCGTGTTGTGGTACGTAATGTTTTGTGACAGGACTTGGTGACTGTTCCTAATACTTAGCTAATGTTTTCAGTTGTATTTCACTGGTATTCATATTTAAACTACTCTTAGGGATGAATTTGGTGCTCTCCTATAAACAATATAGCACATCCTGAGCCGTCCCTTATTTTTTCTTCTTCTTGTGAGCCACACCCTTTTAAGATTGACCATTGTGTTAGTAATGGATGACTAAACACATGCACTCAATTTTGCAAGAGCTAAAAGTTCACAAAAAGAAAACTGGTGTTTTCTCTCACATGGCAAATAATTATATAGTGGATATGAGCAGGGGCACAGTATTGTGCTGGCCACTTGGCTTTAGGCACAGGCATTGTGAGTCATTTCTAGTTAAACATTTTGGCGGCTTGGTTTTATTAGTTTATTTGAGCATCTTTCTGTTTGGGCTGTTTGTTTCACACCAGCTATGTGATTTTTGGAGCAATTTCAACTGACTAGAGGTATTGTCATTTTTCTCAACCAAATTGCATGAGAGGAGACAACAGGCATGACTTTGTTGCGCTCTAGTCATCCACCGAGCTTCTTGGTGGAGTGCACGGAATCAGGAGGCATGGACAGGCAAGGCTTTGTTACTGGCTGCAGCTGCTTCCTCACAGATTCTGTCATGCCTTGAAGATTTCTGTTAATAGGGTTAATTTCTGAGATGCTGATAAACTGCATATTGATGGATACCAGTTACTTATCTTGTGCTTTTAGAAATGGCAAGCCAGCATGTAGTATTGGATGCACTTAGCCATGTTTGATAGTCAGTCAGTCTGACAGTCAGCAATGTGTCAGTGCTGCATTATGCCAAGGTGCACAAATGCTGCAAGTGACAAATAACTCCAATTTTGGCACAGAGGAAGCCTGCATTAGTTTTGATATTCACAATCTTTCCGCACTTGAGCCAGGGTTTAATAATCTGTCTTGTAATTTTGTAAAGATGGCTTGAAACCCACAGACAACTAATGGTGTAAAGACTAAACTGAGTAATAGCTAGTCTTTTCATATTACAAGTTCAAATAAGCAGAGGGATTCTGATGCTGAGCTTTCCTTATAAGGTTTTCTGCCTATAATAAAGAAAAGCTTAAAAACACGGGTCTTTTGAATCATCAGTTATGAATGCATGAAGTGGTCATGCTGAAGTTAAAGTCAACTTGAATAAACCACAATAAAGTTCATACCCTAGATGCGTGCCAAATGATAGAACATGCACGGTCTACAAATACATAGAGTTACAGACCTTTATGATTGCTTTCAAAGATAAATTCGTATGTTTATGAAAAAAATATAGACTGACACTTAACATTAAGGCGGTGTTACCATGTTTTCTGTATAGAAGAAGATTAGTAGATACCTATTTTCAATATTTTGCATTCTAGAATATGACTGGGAAAATAGTGAAATGGGTCTGAAATGATAGGAAATAACCATACAGTGCAGAAATAAAATTCAGGGTAGAAAGTATGCTGCCCAACTTGGTAAGAAAGAAGTTAATAGAATAATTTAAAAAATAAGGTAGGAGAAATATCCTTTCTCAATGTACACACAGCTGTGAAGAACTTCAGTATTTAACTAAGTGACATCATTGCTTATTAGCCTGTAAGACACTAAATGTTTTATTTTAAATTTCTATGTGTTAGAATCGCAAAGATTTTGAATAAATGCATGCCATGTCAGTGAGCTTTATTTGACAATCTGAGGTAACTTTTTTCAAGTGATTTGGTAGTGTATCTTAAATGAATATGTCTTGGTACCACAATACCATGGTTAAACTGCCACACTATAATAGACAGATCAGTCCCTTCGCTGCAACTGCCATAGCAAAGCTACAGTTAAGCAGATTTTAAGATACAATTTATAATCAATCAGGTTCTTAAATAGAAACATACAGAAATCACTGCTTAACATCCTACCATATTTTCCACAGTACAGAAATCGAATAATTAAGAAAAGGTGCTTCAAGCAAAGAAGATCAACATAAAAAATAGACTTTTTTGTATACATTATTAAATGTATACCAAATGTATACCATACTGCCCACTTGATTGTTAAACCATGTTGTAAGTGATTTTGAAATAACCATAGGAAACTACCTTGGGAATAGCTTAGACAATGAAAACAAACTTTCTTTGTTATTGATTGTTAAAAATAATGCTCTTTTCACGATATTGAAACAAGTGAATTTGTATTTTAACGATATAAAATGCAATGAAGTCTCCTGAAATTAACCCTTTGAGCTGGATAATGCTTCTCTATTAATATAGTGAGCAGAAGTGTAGAAAAACAGCAACTGTTTTTCAAAGTGAAGCTTTTGGGTCAGAGGTCATGATGACAGATTGTAGCAAAGTCATTGCAAAATTCTTCTCTTCCTACTGTTCCAATTTTCCCTGTTTTATAACCTTAACATTGTTCCTAACAGCTTAATTCTCTGTTTTCCTGTCCCCCTATCTTTCTCTTGGTAGGTTTGACTTGTCCTTTTTTATTTCTCATTCTCCTTTTTACATATTTCCTATTTGGTGCAGTTCATTACTTGCTGCATTTCTTTCTGGCATTCTGCGTCTTTTTCAGTAATATTTCACTCTTTTGCAAGAAGAACATATTTAAAGCAGTATCATGTTGAAGGATGCTAATACTTCACTGGTTTTCACTTGATGTACGTTGTTGTAGATCATGGCATAGTTTGCACAGCCCTCAGGTCCAACCAACTGCTGTCTCATTGTTCTTTTTTCCTTTAAAAGTTTCTGATGCATTATCAAAGATGTGTAGGTTTTAAGGTGCAGCCACCATATTTTCTGTGCAAGGGAAGCCTGTTTAGAAAGGATTGTTTGAAAATAAGTTACTTCCTATTTGGTATGCAATTTATTGTCCTCTGAGGGCATATATTCTCTACTGAGTTACCATTCATCTGCTTTATTCTGGACTGACTCAGGCTGCTGATATTAAAGCTAAAATAAAGCTGTCAACACTTTGTCAGAGCATGAAAAGTAAAGCACGCACATAAAAATTGATGTGCAGAATGACGGGCACTCCTTGGCACTCCTGGGAAGGGGAATCCCACAATACCTTCTGCAGAAGTGGATACTTGAGATTCCTCTTCTGCTGTAAAAGAAATTAGTTATTACCACGTTTATTTGGAAGGCAATATTTACAACAAACGAAATCTCCTGTACATGATCCCTTCAGACAAAAAGGCTTCATGGGTTGTTCTTTTATTCAACCTGTTTTCTGTATCTGCAGGAGAAAGACGTGATGATAACACCTATGCCCTTTGCAAGGCCACAGGACTTGGGGCCATCTATTGCTATTGTAGCAAAAGTAAATCAAATTCAGGATCATCTGCTGAAGAAACATGATATTGAGCTGTACATGCATCTGAACCGACTGGAAATTGCTCCACAGATTTACGGACTGTAAGTGTTTGCAAAGCATTATTTAATTTAATTCCTTGGGGATTTTGTTTCACTATATTAGGAAATTTTTTCCCTTAAATTTTGGATTAGAGGAATGGGACTAGAAAGAAGTACTTATCTCTTAGAACTTACTTGTTTTGCAGCATTATAGTAAATGCCACCCTACTGTTGTAGCTGTGACAGTGGCATTTCCACTGCAGATAATGTCCATTCAGCTACATATTAGAGAAGATGTTGAAGACTCCTGCACTTACTGCATCAAGTACAGAGTCTACTTGGAGTTCTCCTATAAGACCACATGGGATAATAGGAAACTGTTAGCACTGAGTGGTTTATTTACTTAATTTTATCACCAGTTTAACATCCGTGAACTTTTCCCTATTGTGTTACGGGGTTTTGGATGTTGGTAATAGAGGGGTTGGGGAGGGGCATGTTAAAAGCGAAGGCAAGGGTATAATAAATTGCCTGTGTACAGAGTCAGCCCAGGTATTTCCTTTTCCATGAAGCTGCTTCATATCCACTCAGCTGGTTGTGTATTGTATACCCCCATTCCAGGGGGGCTTATCGAGCCAGATGTGGCTTTGCTTGTGGCCTTATCCATGTGCTTGTGCAGCACTGAATCCAAACCATTTATAGCTGCTGTAGTCAGTCTGGGTAAACACAGAGTGTGCAATTTCTGTGAACCATGAGTAGTGGTGAATTGACTGTGGTTTTGAAGAAGAATCTTGCCTTCATTGTCTGGAATTCTAGACACTTGATTCATTTTGATCATTCCTTAAAGAGTTGGTAAGCCATATGTGCAGTTGCAGGGACAGAAAAAATGACACTTTTTTAAAAATTATTCTTTACAGTGATTTAAAGTAAGATTGGTTTTGCCTTAACTGAAAAAAAAAGTAATTTATAGGTGTGAATTTCCAAATGCAATTGTGGATTGTAACAACTCAATAGAAAATAGAGAAAGGGAAGGAAAAGGTGCCTGTGTAAATGTCAGGCCATAACTGCAATACTTAACACTAAAGTCTAATTTGATGTTACTGTAAAATGAAAAAATGCTGCAATGTAATATAGTCTCAAGAGAAGAGTTGAACTACTTATTAATGACTTATATTAGGAAGATAAATGTAATTCTACAAAACTTACTTAAATACATTTTATAGGTATGGGTTACCTATAGGGGAGAAAAATAAGCCAAGTAAACTAAGGTATTAAAAGAGGACAGATTGTCCTATTGCAAGATTTTTTGCATCATGTATTTTCTTAATATCTTCACTAGTCTGGAAAAGAAAGCAAGCATCCCTAATAAACTTCAGGGGTAGTAATGAATAAGTAGGCTGTATAAATATCAAGGAAAACAAAAATACATTGTTTCATTTATGAAGACTTATGGAAACAAAGAGAGAATAAAATAAGTTAAACTTCAGAAATTTGCAAACAGATATTTTGGGGCAAAAATAATTTGTAATGTAACTATTCGTGTCAGTTTAAGATTTTTCCTTTCAGTAAGAGAAATAATTGGAAGAAAAAATTATACTTTAGCTCTAAACATAATATTATAATAACAGAAGAACAATGCAGTCTGGTGCGGCATAAATAGAACTGAATCTGAATAAAGAAATTTACAGTTAAGAGAATGAATTATGAGAGAGAGCTTCAGGCTGACTATGAGGAAAACCTTACTAACAGGGAGCTGTTAGACTGTAAAATAATATATCAAAATTAACAAAGGAAAAACCATCAGAATGTTTTAAAAGCAGGCTTTGAAAAGCTCTCAGAAATGGGTGGTATCATACAGACAGAGTCTGCATTGGCAGAAGAGGAAAGTAGGTTACCTGTGAGGTCATATCCTGCTCTGAGTTCTGATTTGATATAGACAGGAGAAAAAGAAAGGGAAAGGAACATGACTGTGTTGTATTATTCTCACATTTAATGATGTCTGAACTCATCAGAGTAGTAATTTCCAGTAGTGAGCCAGCTGACAGTCTGAGATGCTGTATCTTCTCCTGTATTTAACATTTCTTGAACTAGCAACAGCATTTCTTTAAACAACTTAGGTTATCAATAATAGCTTAACCTAACCGAAGTGCAGAATTCATCTGAGTTTTTTGTTGAAGTTTAATATTTTGCTGAAGATTTACCAACAATAACTATTCATCTGTCAGCCTTGATACCACTCAAAAATTTGATATACAAATGGTAGAACGAAGACTGGGAACTTTGCTCAAAAGGTATTACAGCATTCCTAGAGAAAAGGCTCAACATGAAAGGCTCGGATTTAGTAGCAGTCTACCCTAACCTGTACAAGTTACAAAGTTATAAAGTTCACTTACTTTAAAATACAACATTTTATACTTTGCATCCTTCTGTAACCTTCTGGGGAAAGGCAGAAACAATTATTTGCATTTTCATACAGTTGATTCCATCCTTTGATGTTTTCAAATGCTTCTTTTTATTTTTCAAACATTAGCAAGACTTGTTCTGCTGGGAGGTCAGGTACCCTAGCTGTTTGTACATTTCCATGTCCAGAAACTGTCCTTTACAATGAAATGTGGTTATACACTTCCTGAAATTATGTTTACCTGCTTACAAGACCAAGTTTAACAGGCATTTCACTGTACGACTCGTTGGTTTTGGTTGCTGCCCAGTTTTGAAGTTTTGAAGTAGATTGCCTTCTCTTCCGGAGTGCAGTAGTGAACAGACTTCGCATTCCCTGGCTGTCTCATCCCATTGCTGACTTGGAAGAGAACCCAGTCAGGTACAGCAAGGCAGACTGGGTCCTGGCTATGCCATACTTCCATGCTCTGGAAGTTCAAGTTGGTGTCACAGACAGCAGCAGCCTTAGCACAGGAATTTGTGTGTCTGGAAGTTTTGAGACTTCGCTTTCATTCACTTGCCGTGAGCCACTGCTTGTCCCTGTGATAATTATTCAGCTGCTATTAATATCAGCTGAAATGGAACCAGCAATACAGAGATAAAGCTTTTGTGCCTTGTCATTCTGCAGTCTTCCTTCTTTGCCATGTCTCTAGCCTGGACCCCAAGATAATGTTTTGCAAAATAAGATTGTTTCACTAGCCTGGTGGTACTGTGAATAGTCTAACCAAACTATAATAATTATCTAATTATATCTAATTTTGAACTTTGTAAAGTCAAGTACAAGAATGGTTTGAAAATAAAATGGAATTGATTGCATTAATAGTTCAGTGACATGCTTTCCTGATAATAAACCTTTCTCTAAATAAAAAGTTGCTAGGATTGAACATAAAGATTGGATATTCCGAAGGGTTGACAGATTGAATATTCAGTTTAATTTTAAAATTAGATGAGTTAACAATGATTAATGTCCTAGATTAATTGGTACTCTGATGTTAATTTTTTTGACCCTTACATCTAATTCATGTTAAAGTACAAAATAATTATTGCAAAATGATACTGCATTCTCTGCAGTGGCCAGTGTTTGCAGGGACAAATTAAGCAGGTTAGGCTCTCAGCTTGAAAAAGGACAGGGTTTGAGGAAAGTCTTCATATATCTGTATTATATGACATTTCTTTCTATTTAAAGGAATTTCTAGTAGGCAACTTCTTTTACATTTCACTGAAAAGATGAATCTGTTGGAAAGGTCCCACATAATGTCATTATTGCTACTTTATTTTACGTACTGAGAGTGAATTATATGGCACCAAATTAATTTCTCATGGAACTGCATGCAGTAAGTACAGCCAGATCATGTAAATATATATGATACAGTTGTATACAAATAATACACAGAAAGATAATGACAAGGCGTAAGGATAAAAAGCTTTATTTAAGAACAAAAATTAAATGTTGGCATAAACTCACCAGCTTCTGCATCGTAACACTGATGGCAGCATTATACTGGTGAAGCAAACTCCATATCCAACAGACAATAAAGCACATGCAGAAGTGAGCGTAAATATTTCATGATGGCTTTAGCTCGGTGCAAAAAGGGGCTCTCAGAACACTGAGCAGCGATGACTCTGCAGCCATCAATCAGGGAGATGCTGCCTGCTGCAGCTCAAGAGGTGCTCAGCCCTGTAGCCTGGTACCACCATGGCACCTCGGGAGCAAGCCTACCTCAGGAAGCAAAGAAGTGAAAAACAAAAGAGAAGGGTGCAAGCTAAGTTGCAGGGGAGCTAGGCACGAGTGTAGATTTGAAGGTAGCGTTGGAAAGGTTATGTTGCGGTAAAGTCAACAGCAGATGTGCTGCTCCACTATTACTGTTCTTACTTGCTTTGCTATGAGCACTGCTGTGGGGCATCCACCTGTTTTAGCTCCTTGCCCGTGCCATTATGGTACCAGGCAGTATTCTTTTGCGTAATCAGATTGGTCTCTGGAGGGAGAATTTAAAGGATTTTACCTGTGTAGTAAAGGAACATAAATCATATTCATTGTATCAGAAAAAAAATAAAAATCCCACTAGTTTTCAGAATAAGAAATCTCTATGATCTACAGAAAAAGTAGAACAAAGATCAGTCTTGCTAAGGAGAACTTTCCAGATCATCCAGGACACCTGAGTTTATTTTGGATTCTCACACTAAAAGAGAATGAGATAATATATGACATGGTCCAAACCCATTACATTTCCTCTGTAGCTTTTAATCCAGTGTCATCAATCAATTGGACAGCAATTACAATGAAAGCAACTTTGAGCTATTGTGCACGTAGTAGAGGAACCACCAAAATCTGGCCTTGCTATTAAAAGGCAAGTATCTGGCAGTGAGTATCTAGAAATGGGTAAGACTAAGCAAATACAGTCTTTCTGAACAAAGCAATAATTCTCATTTGAATGTCCAGGACCAAATTAATCATAAATTTAGTATCTGGAATTACTGTTGATTTCCAGTATTTATTTCCTGTTTGAATTAAACAAAGCATTATATGTAGAACAGATCTTAATAGACTATAAATCCCAGCTTGTCTGTCAGTAGAAGGCTTGTTGAGGATTTAGTGCCGGATGACCAGGCCTTTCTAAAAAAAGTTAGTGTCTGCTCTTGGTCCCAAAAATTACAAGATACAGTCTACTGGATTTTTAGATAGAGCTTTTGGGGGCTGACTCAGGCATCTGAAGACATTACTATGAATTCTGTCTTCCATAGTGAAGAAAGTATTGTAAGAGGAAACCGTTCTAAGTTAGGTGAGAGAAGGAAACACCTCTGAAGCTACTTTAGAAAGCTGCCATGCATTTTGATGGAGACAGGGATTGCCTCAGCTATTGCTGACATACCAATTGACTGCAATGGTTTACTAATTCAAATTACTTCCTCTTTGCAAATAAATGAGGATAATTCTTGAAGATCAGGGTAGATATCTTACCTCAGGCAGCAAGCAGATCCTGCTTAACTCTAAAAGCTGCTTTTCTTCTGTTTTGAAGTAAGGCTACTCACCCTTTCATGTTCTTAACTGATAGATATCTGTTCCTCATTGTTGAGTTTCTCAAAAAGCTTTCTAGTTCATTGATTGAAAAAAATGTATATTTCATTTTGTGCTGCTTCTTGTCGTGTATTAGGTTGAAAATTACAGTATGACAAACGTGATTTTATCCTTTTTCCCAACTGTCACAAATAGTATTTTAGTCTTACCTGTGACTTTTAAGATTTTAACATGTAAATAATGTGAAAGACCACTCTATAAACAGAATGAAGGATTGGTTGAGGTGTCAAAAGTGTTTGTCAGAGTTTTACTCTCCTGCTGCATAATTATGTGCTGAGCTGATAATGAGTGGTACTGGATGTCTACGAGGATGGAATGCAGATTTGTCATTTTGTTGCTCCTTGATGCAGGTGATGTGCTTCCCATATGAAGTACAGGGAGTTGTCTTTACCTGGGAAGGAAACAAGCAAGAAAGCTTCCATTTTGACTTTTGTCACATACCCTAAAAAGAAAAAAAGCTGGTAGCATTAAACATAAATAGGCTTAGATTCCACTGGATTTGAATAGAATTAGTATCTTCTTAAACATGTGATGAACTTAGTAGGAATATAGACAGGTGTTTGGAAGGCTGTCTTTGTCTTTTCTTTTTTTTTTTTTTTTTACTTGTGTAGACAGTAGCTGTTGACTATAAAATCTCCACAATGTATGGAGAAGTTCTACTCCAGTAAGGAATTTAAGGTGGCATATATCAAGTATTTACTTCCCCTTTCCTTTCTTTATACTTAAATCACATCAGCTGTTCAGGTTAACTAGGTACTGTTTAATTTAGTGCATCATTTTGTTTCTTTCAATGACATGAAACTTAGTCTAGAAAACTCATCTTGGAAATTGGTACAAAAAAGGCAATAAGTAGGTCAAGTAACTGTTGCCGAAAGTAATTATCTCAGCATACGCCTAAAAAATGAAACTGTGCTAACATGCCCATGCTGACATGATGTTAGGAGGCAAAATACAGCACTTTGGACTTGAGCATTTGCCAGTAGCCCAGACATTTCCTGTAGAATCCAGTCCTGTGGATAATTCATGTTTTGGCTAACTAGTGCTTCATCCTCACTGCTTATTCTTATCAAGTCTATATGAATGAAGTTAGTATGGGCATGCAATCACATGTGACTAGCAAGTCCTTAATTTTCCTGTGAAGACATACCTTTAGAAATGATAATGAAGTATTGAAGAGAACCATGTGCACCATCCAGCAAGGAAAAATCATCCTGTCATCAGTCCTTAAGATAAAAGTCAATATCCAAAAGTAGTCTGAAGATTATTACAAACAGTTGTTCATCCTCAAAATCTTTTGTATCATCTTGATGCACTTAAAAAAGAGCCACACAAAGAGGACCCTCTGCTAGAATCCAACAAGAGCAATAGCAAGAGATAGTAAACACAATTTAAGGTTTAAATTATAAAATTTAGAAGTTATACACAACTGGGATTGTTGGGGGTAATGCAGCTAAAAAAATTTTGTTTGAAATCTTTAAGCAGATTAGCATGAAGCACTTAAATGCATAATGTTGACCTGTTGGAAGCAGAGGTAAACCTCATTTTAAAAGACCTAAGTTTTTAATACTTATTCATTATTCCATGTCATAACAAAGTAGGCCATTTTGGATTTTTCTAGATGGGGAAAAGGATGACAAGGAATTGCATTTGAGAGAAAACCAATAATCAGTGAACTGCCTTAAGGTGTGGGATGTCAACTTTAGAGATAGCACAGTCTTCAGTCTGAGTCTCCCTTGGCCTAGGAGGACATGTTAATCATCTGGCTCTTCAGGGTCATTTTCATTTGAGTTCTTCATTTTAGCAGAAAATTATATCCTGAAACCACAATTCATCACTAATGAAAATGTTGTTGAAAATTAGTGAAATAGTAATTCTGTAGGAATATGGCCAGTCTGCATTTTCTCTAAAAGCATCTGATTGCCCAGTAGAATGCAGTTAATTGGGAAAATGAAAGGCAGTATAGTGTCAGCATTGGGAAGAATGCTGCCTTTCTGGGTTTTCTCCCCCCCCAAAGTAGTAATTCACCAGGTAGTCAAGTCACTCTGCTGCCACTTCAGATACCAAGAGTAGTTCTTGGAGAGCTATCTCTACCCCTATGGACAGTGCTCTCCCTGCCCTTCAGACTAACCAGATGTTACAGACTGAGGTGAGGGAGGGGAAAAAGATGGGAATCCTACAGACCACCCATATAACTCCCCTTACATGTTCTGAATTTTCTCTGGCAGTTGTTTGATTGGGAGTTCTTGAGTTGTAGCTTGAAAGTTACATGACAGTGTTGGAAGTCCATGCAACAGTAAAAGATCCTGCCCTGAAAATAATGCAACAGTCTGTCCTAATTTTTAAAATGGATGAGCTGGATGGTAGTTCTCCATGACCTTGTGAACCTCTTTCCAGCATCTTGTTAGAGTCGTAGAAGCCTCATCAATTAAAAAAAAAAATCTTGTTCCAAATAGGTGCATGCCTTGAGTATCTTTTCTGGTTCTGATGTGGTTTTGAGCAAGAATTTTTAAAAGTATCCTATGAAATATTAAAGCAATCCATCCATATCCGAAGAATAAAATCCATTAACACAGGTCACAGGAATAGGTTGCTCAAGAGTAGTGCTGTTAATTAGGGTTGCACAATTTGTGTAACTTTTGCATATTGTATGAATTCACAATATTTTAGTCTAGGTAAAGCATGAGAAATTATGTCGGAGAAACATTTCTAAGACTAGAATTATTTCACCAAACTAATGCTGTAAAAATGGGGAGAATATTTCATCACACCTCGCACTGAATGTAATAGCAAGAGGCCCTAAAGGGTTAAGTTACATAACTTAGCAGGAAGACTTCACAGATTTTGGCAAGAAGAGCAAATCTGTGCACAGCAATGCAAAATAGAATTGTCTTGTGAAAAAGAACAAAAGCAGACAAGAGTAGGAGCTGGTTTCCAATACATATTTTGAAATCAATGAACAAGTCATACCTGAGTCTTTACAGAAAGCCAAGGGTGCTGCCCTTGTATATTCTTCCTCTGAAAACGTTCTTAGCGTAGCATTTGCAGCTTGGTATTGACTGCCAGTGATGACTCCCTTGAATTTCCAGATAGCACTGTTTCTAAGGAAAAAAGGCAGTGGATGCACCCAGACTTTGTTATTCACTACGGAATGTATTGACAGCAGAACAGCAAATCTTTCCAAATGTCAGAGAAGCAAAATGGCATCACCCACTACGACATCAGCTTGAGAAGTCCATGAGAGAGCATTGCTTTTCTTAGACCTTTATACTGTCATCTGTCACTTTTAATGATCTGCTTTTCTTTATTTCTTATCACCTTATTTGAAATTAGGACCATGGTTAGCATACTTCCTTTGATTACCTTTTATACACTTTTTTTTGTCTGAGAAAGTGTCCAATACAATGATCTTTGAATGCCACAGAAGCAATATATTTTGTTCTTGGTATTGAGAAAGTGGAGAGAGAAAAGAAATTTCATCTTTTCTGGCTTTTAAGTTCCCAATGTAATATAATGAAGAAAATATGAGATACTGAAACTCCCACAGCTTCTGACTGCAGTAATGCTACCAGGTTTTTATTCACAGAAGTGGAGAAGTTAGTAAAAAATATTTTCATACTTTGGATAAATCTATACATATACGCACATGTGCAGTGTGGCAGCATGTTGTATGTTATGAAATATGTTGCATAACATGTTGTATGTTATGAAATATCGTTACAGTGTTTAAATCAAGATTCCACAGATCTAAACAAAGTCTTTAGTTGTTTACAGCGTACATCAGTGAATGTTGTGTGAGCTGTTAGTCTAAGCTTGAACCTTGAAATTTATTCTATTTCTAACAAGTACATGTAGGAATGACATGCAGAATCAGTAATATCAGGTTTGGGGGTTTTTTTACTAATGGAAATACAGTTAGGTAGAAGTATATGGCACATCTTGAATCAAAGAATTCTCATTGTCTTAATTATCTATGAGAGAAATCACAAAAGAGTAATGTCAAAAGAAGAAAATAGTCCTCACAGAAAATTTGCAACATAATAATGTGCTTAATATCTAGAAACTGTATTAATGATGACACACTTATATTTGTATAGACTGAGCAGTAGAAAGGATAATGGCATCTTTGACTTCAGCAATTCATATATTAATGTTAATGGTTTGACATGCTACTTACTGAAAAATTGTTTAAAAGAATTGGAATAGATTTAATTCTCCTTTTTTTTTATTTCAATAATTGTAATCAGAAAAACCTTTTTAATGGTGTAATGCCAAATCCAGCTGAAGTACGTGGTTATACATCCTGCTTTAATGTACATCTGAGCTCTGGGGCTCTCATGCTGAAACACATTCCCTGATTTATCTTCTGTCTAAACTATTTCTTACATTATGACTCTGTGCTGCAGCCTTTGATATTCTCTGTGACATCATGAGACAGCTGTGTTACATTGTGTTTAAGCAGTACTAAACCTTTAAACTTTAAACGAATATTTTTCTTCTCAGAGGTATAAATAGAATATGTAATAAGCATCTGTGGGATATGCAATTAATGTCACTTGTGAGGAAAGGCCTTCATGATGCACTTGGGTTTTGGCACTCTTAAATTATGAGCTCTTTACTACACTCATGGGATAAATTCCATATCCCCCAGATGCTTATTATGTATCTTCCATCTCCCTTAATTCCTATTAGCTGGATTAGTAGTTGTTGTGATGTTGAGGTTTATGGTAATTTAACTGGGGTGGTTCTCAGTGATCAATAAATAAACTTCAAAAGTTTTAGTAATTTTTATTTTCTAGCAATTCCAGTGTGTATAGCTGTAACAGTTTACATTAAGTGCTAGTTGGATATACCAAAAACTTTGGTCATCTGTACACGCTGGTGTATCCATTACCTAAATTTCAAAAAAACAAGCAAATTTATAAAAGCAAAAGATGTCAATTGCAAACAATGACCCGAATTGCAATGTTGTGGTGTGACTAATATTACCTTCAGCGCCCACAAATGTTAAAAAAAAAATAGTTTACATAGAGAATAAATATTTTTTGCTAAATGACGATATTATTAATGTTCTAGTCACAGTCATTATCTAGAGAGTTTGTCAAACTGGTACAGAATGGCCTAGATTAGTTGTCAACTCAGGAGCAAATAAGATTTTTAAAAGACTCAATAAAGTCCAGTGATTAATTGCTATATATTCTGATTCATGCCTATCCCATTTTATCTAATTTAATAAAAGTCTAAAATGATGATTAATCCTTTCACATCAGCAGTTGCTGGTACATCCATTACATGTCCAATCTGAATTCCTCTGCCAAGGAGTTAACTACTATTTTGAACTTGGTGTGAAAAATATCATTATAAATTTCATTAACCTGATCATCAAATTTAAAAAAGTCAACTCGTAAAATCCATTACTACATATCATGCATCGAAGATTAAAAACTGGTCCTTAGTGGGCAGGAATAGCCAGGATTTAATTCCCACAGCATATGTTTAAAGTGCTCATATGACATTATTGTATCTGTAATTATCAGAATTTTATGTTTATTAACCCAAGTGAATTAAGAATCTTGTTTTGCGTAGAATTTAGCATGCGTGTTAAATTGACCATTAATTCAGAGCTTATCAATGTATATGTATTTACCACAAATGCAAAGATACTTGTGTAACATATTTTAGCTTTCAGAGATTTGCCTTCCTTTAATTTTTCCTTCTCAGACAAAATAATATACTTCTTCAGAGCTTCCAGTTGTCTGTCTTGGTGTGGATCCCCATGGATGACAATGATATAAATCTTACTTCAAGTAGTCCTTCTGTTGGAAACTTGGAGTATTTTGTGTTAGCTCTGTCTCAACCATAATTATGCCTTCCTCTACACTAAGGTGGCTTGTTCCCATCCAGGGTTAGATCCGAAAGACACCTCTCCCTGCTGTATGGTAAACATGCCTCAGCCCAGAAATATCCACAAAGCCTCACAGCCTTGCAGATTTGGGGTGGGTTTGTCACTTATTTTTGTGAGGGTTGCTCAAGTTGGAAATTCACTAAATGCATGAAGAATATGCAGCCGGAGAGCTCAGAGAAGCTGAATTCCCCCATCTGCTTGGGGGATTTGGACTGGGGTCGCAGTGACTCCACAACCACCATCTGAACCCCATCCTTTCTGGGGCAAGGCATGGAGCGCCAGCAGTTTCCATAGGAAGCGTCAGCCCGGCCTGGCCAGTGCCCCAGCAAACCCCACCTAAGCTCTGCCTAAGGGGTAAATGCTTTTAGAGTAGTGTATGGAATGCACCACAGGAAAAACCAGAAAGTAGCTGGGACAGACAGCTGTTCTCCGGGTTGTTTTTCACTCGGGGCTGCAAGCTGCAGACCCATTGTTGGCTCCCGGCAGAGGTATGAAAGCCACATGGTTTGAGAAAATAGGAACTGTCGGGGTTTTGCCAAACACAAAACCATCACTATTTTATTATTTCATTTTATTTTCTTATTGGAACAAATGTGAAAATGCACCTCCCTCTGCAAGAGGTTTCTGCCTGCAGGATCCGCTCGGGCTGCAGCTGTAAAATGGAGGCACGGCAGGTGCTGGATGGCGATGCCCCTGTGAGCAGCCGGCTGCGGCTCTGCCGGCTGCACTTGGCACGGCCCGAAGCTGAGGTGCTTCAGGCTGGCACGGCTGTCATTGTGTACTGCAGGGAGCTGTGCAGCTTCACAGCTTGGTGTAGTTTCACCTCACACATTCCTCCTTGGCCTGCCCTGATGGCTTTGCCCGTCTACCTTACCCGTGCTCAGATGTTCTGCAGAAGGAACAGTCTTCTGGGAAAGAAAGCAAAACACTTTTTCCTGGGAAGGATTGTCAAACATTGGAACGGGCTGCCCAGAGAAGTAGTGGGATTGCCATGCCTGGAAGTATTTAGAAGGGATGTAGATGTGCACTTAGGGATGTGGTTTTGTGGTGGACTCGGCAGTGCTAGGTTGGACTTTATGATCTTAGAGGTCTCTTCCAGCCTCAATGATAATATAATTCTATAAAAAAAGATTAAATTAGAAAGAGTGGAAAGGCCCTTTTTTATCTACAGCATATCTACCTGGTGAAACATGCTTTTCTCCTTCCATTTCCAGACAACTAGCATCATTATTTCAACGGCTAGTCGTGGCAGTGCAAAAGTGTTTCAGAACAGCCAGGTGATTCATCAGAGATGTATATCACATATTCGGATTATCAGGGGTTGGATTGGAAACACACATTTGCACCATAGCACAGCTTAGGTTCTACTGGTACAAAGAAAGAAGGAGAGCACCTGGATGATTTTAGCCTTGGATGGACCAAAATTTATTTCTAAGACTCACCTTTAACAAATCTCTTAATTAAATTAGTTTTAACCTATCTTTTGATTTATCTTTGATCTGACTTATCTTTTGATCTATTAAATGTCAGACTTTCTACAGGACTTCACGTAAACTCCACCAGCGTGAGTAAAAAATCCTCTATAGAGGTTACAGGTGAATGTATGTGATGTAGTAGCTGCTCCCAAGAATTTGTCTCTATACTTTACGGGCTGGAATAATACCCAGCTATATTTCATAGGGTCCTTCCTATAAAATTTTGTAACTTGTATCAGTTCATGAACATTATAGAGAATTGTTTTCTTAACTTTGTGGATGAGTTAATACTAATTATCTACTGTGGAAAAAGACAAGCAATGCTATGTTTCCTTAAGAAAGTTTTAAGTGCTTAGGACTTTTTTAAAATTTTACTCTTTTTTTACATTTCAACAGTTCTCATTCCACTGAAAAATTTCAGGTATCATTAGTTGGCTTTTGGTGTGTGTCCATTCCTGAAAAAATTGCAGTATTTTCTCTTGAGATGCTTTCAGTAAATGGCATTTGGCTTGAATGCTGAAGCACCTCTCAACAGAAGTCATCTATAATAAAATGTTTCACCAGTATATCTTAATCTTCCAAGTACCCAAAAACTGGTAACAGTTACGTGATTTTCATAATTAGCACATTTTGTTTGGTAGCAAACTAAACTACTATTAGAAGACAAGACAACATGGTAAATATGTGGCCAGTAAGGGGGAAGAAAGTTTGAGAGATGGTTAAATGACATACTGTGTGAAGGTTTTGCTGGAAGGGGAGGAGAATGTGGGAGGAAGGAGATGGAGAGACCAGACATAGGACCTCACCAACTGAATTGCTGAACCTGGAGAATATGAGGTGTGTTCGCAGTATAGCTCAGTCATTAAATAATGCACAAGGGTTTATCTCATATGGCCAGTTGCAACACTTGCCTGGTAGTCAAAGGATGAAATAAATATCCAATGTGTAAACCTAAGCATATGTAAAATAGGTAAACACAGGGTAGCCTTGAACACAGTTTCTTGTTCTTTGTGTATGTGTAGGTGTGGATAAAGTCTTACATATGCAGAAACTGTTAAAACCCAAATTATTTAGCTAACTCCTAAGGAACAGACTGGCACAAAAAAAAAAAACTGGTTCAACTGATTTCGCTATGAGTAAGGGGAGAAAGAAGGTTCTTCTTTTTTTCCTGTTTCCTCTAGTTATAAAAATTACAGTGATTACACATCATAAAGCCTATCTGTAATAAAACGCATCAGCTGGCCAAGGTTTTCATCGCTCACTCAATAATCCATTAATACAGCAACGCTGCCCAGGCATCTTTATAATACCAACTCGGAGGTAATTTTAATCAGCTAGACCAGCTGGTATTTAACAGCAGCTGCTGGAGACGCCACAAATATACTCAATAGCTGACATCTTTATTTGCAGTTTTTCAAGGGGAGAAGAGATCCTCCTGTGGTTACTTATATTAAGCTTCTTTTTTTTTATATAAGTATCGGTACCAGAGGGTAATACCTGAATGAAAGCAGGAATAGAGTTAATGCAAAAAATAAAAAATAACATTCTTGGAGTCAGAGGGCTTTTTCATGAAGTCCTCCTCATAAATGAACAAAAAAATAAAGCGTGGATGCCAGCTTTGTTGGAGTTTAGAACCTTTTCCTGGTACATTTACACTAATCTCAGACATGGCTTGCGGCATAAAATGTACTCTGCAGTGCTGCATCGCCCTATCTTACTGAAGCTTTCCTGTCTCTCCATGATATAAATATGTGATAAATAGTGCTCTTGGTAGGAAAAAAGTGATGCTTGCTCACATGTGTTCAATTTTAACTGACATGCACTTCTTTTGTCCTCAGTTTTGGCTTAGAGCGTCTGCATGCAGGAGTGTATACATGTATATCTATGCTTAAAGACACGGGTGTTTGTGTATAAATAATAAACAGTATGTTTATTTGTATTTCTCATCTCTTATAAGGCTAGAGATGAAATCACCAACTGAATAAAGCACCACTCTCTGCAGCAGTAAATGTGGAATACTATTTCACATTGGATTTGGGGGGGAACAAGCAGAGGCAACACGAAGTTAACAGTCGCAAACACATTATAAATAAAAATTTAATTACACTTGGGGGAGCTTGGCTTACAAAGCTCACAAATCCATAATGGAGCTTGCTGGTAATAAAGGCCTGATCTGTTTGTTAAACTCCAATATTCCTGTCCTCTGTATCTCTTCTTTTATATAAAACTTCAGTTTCTGCATTGATTACCAATTGCAAAAAAGACTGACTTCACTGGTAAACAGTTTTTTTCTGTCAGATACCAAATGCCATATTTCTTTATTAAGAAAATAGTTATGACTCCTAGGTAGGGCAGGGGAGGTGCCATGAGAAGTGTAAGTTTATCTATTTTTGTTGACTATTTATAATATGTCATGGATGAGATATATCATAGACGAGATCTGTGTTTAATATGAATTTGAGTTTCTGGAGATAGGCTTTTGTTAATTTATGGACAAATTCTGAGGTAGCAGCTTCTTTGTAATGAAGATTTCAAGAAACAACAGTAATAGTTTAAATGGATATGAACATTGAAGAAAATACAGTACTATTAAGGTGGTGTGTTTCTAGGACAGTAACAGTGAAAAGTAGTACATGGTTTTCATTTTTCTTCTTTCTTTAATTTCAAAATCTCATGTTGAAAAAAGTTGATGGTGTGAAGGAACAAACCTGAGTACACAGATATAAATCCCTAAACAAATTTGGGGCTATAGTAGTCATTTGCAGGTACTTATTTGTCAGTCCCAGTGAGTTCTACCTTTCTGTAGTCAAATACGGATCTGTCTGAGACTGTGATTGACTACTGCAAATTAAAATCCAGTGACAGAATGGATTACTGAGGTTGCAGTTTGACTAAAAAATACTTAGCAAGCATGTTTTCTCTTATTTGTAGTGAAAACATTCTGTTTAAGTTTGTTTAGTATGTTTGACAACAGACAGTTTGATATATTGCTGGGCACAGCAGTAGGTTGGACTTGAGTGGTATTAGCTTTCACTGTTTTGATTAATTGTAATTGTTTCGATGAAAAGGCATGTTTTACGTACAACTCATAGTTCTGGAAAACAGAAGTCAACTTGCAAGATCTGTAATTACTGTTCTGAGTTAGCATATAAAAAAAGCTTGGAGAACATGCAGGCAAATCACAGTAGGGTTTTTTTGTATGTCTGTTTATTTTGTATGGGATTGCATTTTGTAGCTTTTATACACTGTTTCTTGTCTGAGGAAATAAATCTTAGGTTTTATCTCTTCTTGTATGCTGCAGTGTGCTTTTAGATATATTTCCGAGTTCCACATTGTATTTTCAATCTTGGTAGGGTGAAATTTTTAATATATTTTCTGTCATCAGTAACGACAACAACAAAAGGTCAACCTGGAGACTCCCCTGTCTCCTCACATCCCCACACATTCCTGAAGGGAAGTAAAATGTATCTGTTCATCTTTAAATTCTGTTTTCTCTGGTTAGAAAAAGACTGCCTTCTCCCACTCTCTGAATGAATTTTCTAGTTTTCTAAAGATACTTCTTTATTTTCCTTTTTTTTAATAAATATTTTATTTTCAGTGTATCGTCAGGAAAGGTAAATAGATTATTATTTTTGTATTTAGGTAAAAAAAAAAAATTCAATGATCTGTTTAGATGTAAGCCAATACCAGCACAGTAAAGGATGTCAACTATTATTACTAATACCATCTTTCATTTATATAGTGCTTTCATCCTAAAAGATTGTGGTTTCTAGAAAATGTAGATTTAAGCCAAAAACACAATTAAAAATATATCTCCTTGTCCTAGCGTGTTAGCTTCGAAGTATTGTTTGTCAGTTTAACAGACAGTATCAAAATATCTTTCTTCTGCTTTGCAGATGCAAAAATTTACCATGAACTGAATATGCTGAAAGTACTGTTAAACCATCTCTAGAAGGAGAGAAAATTGGTTTTATAGGTTCCTCATTTTATGACATGCTTTCTTCTCAGATTTTAATATTTTGCAACATGTTCTGAAAGGAGAAATGAATAGATAGTGGTTTTCTATATCTGAAGCATGTAGGGGCATCACAACCTACCTGAATTGTTCCCTAGACAGTATTAAAAAGAAAGCAGTAATATCTAAATTGTGGAGGGAGGCAACTAGGTTTCTAAGTGTGGTGCCAATGTTTGTAGTCAACAATGAGACATAAAAAAAATTGTAGCCCATGTTGATAGCAGCAGGGTTTGAGGTTTGTGTTATTAGAGCTTGCCTAAAAGTATTAACACACAACTCATGTATAGCCTTCATATAAACTATGTTCTATTATATATTTTGGGGGGAATAAAAATCTGTAAAGCATGAAATTGTGGTGTTACAAAACGATTATTTCTAAAAGTGAATTATCTCGTCTCATAGTAGTGCTAGCTTGGATTGCTATGTTAGATGTCAGGTAGTTTATTTCTGAGCAAAATACAAATTAATAAATGTACATTTTAATACTTACCTAAACCGGTGACAAGAAAATAAATACTACTTTTTATTTACCTTGCAGTTAACAACCATGTGTCATTGCAGCATCTTTTATGGAAAGGAACTTTATTTAAGTAGCATAAACTTGTTGGATGGGCTTCAATTAAATGATGATTTGTTAATGCAAATGTGTAGCGAATGACTGGTAGTACATCTGTCTCTTCATCCATAGGCCATTACTGTGCAGCATTAGCACATGATTGTAAAAAACTGGAAATCATTATATGCAGGTAGTACATATTCAATCAATTCTGACCTTATGTCTCTGACGAAATAAAAAAAAAAGGATGCAATTTAAATGATATTTAATCTGAACAAAAAAAAAGGGGGGAGAGAATCTTTGTATATTGACGATTCAAGCTGTTAGATGATGTGAGGTGACTGCTGTTTGGGATTGATTGTTATTGGTGGCCCCAGTGGGGAACAGCCAGCAAATTAATCCTCTCTTACTCCTCCCTCATGCTCCTCCAATCCAAATAGTATTTTTGTTTATATTAGGAAATAAATACTGTTCTCTTTATCTTAAAATTCCTTTTTTTTTTCATCTCTTTTGGAGATTGAAAGGAAAAAGCTCTGTATTGATGACCAATGTTAGCCAGCTAAGCAGGCAGTGACAATTAATACAACAAAAAATCGTACAATTAGCTTCAGCTCCATAAGTGTCTAATGAGCCATTTGTCAGTCTTTTGGTGAAATAAACTACTCTATCTTAATTCTCCACTCTTGCAGCAAATAAATAGAAGTTATGAAATACCCGGGCACCAATAAAATCTAATTTATTTTTGCAGGGCATGGCGGAACTCCTTACCTATCTAAAATGAGCAAGTTATTTACAAACAACTTGTGATAGTAATATAAAAATATAAAAAAGAATTTCAATGTTAACTGCTTTCATTCTGCACTAGATAAGTTTTCTTCCCGATTTGTTTAATAATTTAAATATATAATAACTCCAAAAGGCATGCGATTTGAAATGACTTCTCCTGATGTGATTAACTCATAAAGCCAAAATGAACCTTCAGAGAACAACCTGAGAAATTCCAGAGACTGGCAGTCTGCAGCTGAAGTCCCTGCCAGTGCTGGGGAAGTCAACACGCACATTTTCAGTTGGGAACACATCCCTGCCACTGTTCCCTCCCTGACCCTTCTGGCCTTATCAGTGTCACAACCATCTTTCCACAGAAAACCAGCACAGCAGCAGTGGCTGTTCAGGTGCTAGTGGTGGTGGTGGAGCCAATGCAGTTGGACTGACAGCAGCTCCTCATCCAGCCACTTATGACTGATGGCAGCCACCAGATCTACTCATGCTCCAGGCAGTGCCAGATCTCGCCAGAGGTGGGCAGGGAAGCAGTGGGATGTCTAGTCTGAGGGATCTAAGGAAGGCTGTCTGCAGAACCTTAAATGGTGCAGAGCAGGGCTGTTCTGCTTTCCTTCCCCATTCAAGCAGACGCTTTGTAACATAAGCTGGTGAAAGTATTTCAGACCACCTGACTTCTTCCTCACTCATCATTTCAACAAAAGTTTGAATTTGACTCTGGTTCACTTTTGTGATGTATATCTGGCCATCTGTCTTCCCAGGCTGGTTTTCAAGCTGACAGTAACTTGGTATTTTTAAAAAGAGACAAAAAGAAGACAGGACGGAGCATGATGTGTGGACAGAGCCAAGTTGCTAGGTCTCAGAGTAGAAGAGAATATTCAAAATGACAGAAGACACAAAAGAGGCAACTCTCACTAAAGAAGCAAGGGTAGAGGGATGGCAGAGCTGCTGGTAGGTGCATGTATGAGGAGAGAGTGAGTAGAGTGTATCAGTGTGAATGAGGAAAGGGCTCCCTTCACTGAGCTAGGCTTGACGAAAGCCTGAGACTCTTTTTGTGAGATTGAAATATGTGCTTAGAGTGCCCAGCCAGTTCCATTGCTTCCAGGTGGAGAGATTTTGCATAGGACAAAGCAACTCTGTTTGGAAAGCCAGAAAACTGATTTGGGAATTCCATACAGTGGGTTTCAAAGCTAGCTACAGCGTTTCATTATAGTGGTCATTTCAAGATGGTAGTTCTTTATACTTGTCCATATTTACAGAGATAACAAGCCAAGTTCAGACAAATGTCGAACAGAAAGAATCATGATGAATGTATTCCCAAGAAATTGTGGGCAGTTTCCATTCAGACAGATGCTAAATTAGTAATGAAAACCCTCAGTATAAAGCTGGCACAAACCATTCAAGAATTTGAGTGTAAGTGGGAAGACAGATTTTTAGAGGATCAGTGAAATAACTGAAGAGGTTATTGTACAAGAGGAGTGGGAGAAAGTTGTCTTTAATGAAAAGAAAATGTTTAAGTTGTAATTTATAGGGGAGATTTAGTAGATCTCTTGTATCCTTTCACAGTTTTGAGCTAATGTAAGAAGTTGATTTTGATCATACTTTCAGATGAAGGTGAAACTCTCTTGTTGCATTTTGCTGGGTTTAGTCATACTGTTTTGAAGTCCTTTGGGGCAGTTACTTGTAGTTTCCTCATGAAATAACTACATTGAGGAAAAAAGTATTTAATCCCAGTGCTTGTGTTAGTAATTCTTCTGAGTGGTACCATCACTCTGTGATCGAATGTGTTTGCTTGGCAACCAGATACTAGGAGGACTGCACTATGTGTTTGTGCACACAAACAAAGTGGATTCAAGTTCTTTTGTTGCTTTACATTTCAAATGACTTTTGAACGTGGTATTTTCAGAGCATGGACCTTCAATCTTGAAAGAATGTAGTATATTCTCCTAAGCAACACAGATACATTAAGGGTAACACATTTACTGTGCTGTGGTTTCCACTAAAATTGTTACAAAATTTTATCCTTTGCCTAATTCCCTCAGTATATAGATTACCACTGTAGCATTTGCAGGTGGCAACTGGAAAGATTTTTATTTTGCCTGCTAAACACATTATAATATTTGCCATAGCAAATAACGTACTTAAGGTCAAAATTCAAATTCTGTTACCAACAACTTTTCTCACTGCTCCTTTACTCCAAGTCATCTCCTTTGAAGTCTTTTGTTCTTAACTCAAACTTTAAAGGAAAGCTGCTATTCATTACAAGAATAGCAGGCAACTGTAGTTGCCTGCCTGTATTTACAGACACAACTAAATGGTTAATTATATGTCTGTTCTAGAAGTATTTTCTTTTTGTATTTGTGCAACAGGCAAATTCTACCAGTACTTAGTCCTTGAATAGACTCACATAAGGACAGGTCACATTATTCTTCCAAGGACTTAGAATTTTCAGCTTATTGGCATTTAAAAATATGAAGACTGGAGTATTCCGAGAAATTTTTGAAGGGGCTAAAATCCTCAAAAACAGTTTCCCCTCCAAATACAGTTTTGTGTTATAAATTGTCACTAGGTGGCAGTGTTAGTGATATCTGTCTACCCAGCCAGATGAGGCATAAGTGTTAAAACACAGGTTGATAGGGCACTGTGTTTTTTACTTAACAAAAATTTTGATAAAAGGATGAAAGTGAAAAACATCTTGGAGCCACCAAATTGATGAGCTTTGTAAAAGACAAATGCTGTCAGGTTACCTGTGTTTCAAAAAGAAATAAGAAAGTGTCAGTGGTATTGTACAGGTAATAGTAAGACCTCACCTGAAATGCCATATATACTTTTGGTTAATTATATTAAACAAAAATTCAGATCATCATCATTTGTCAAACAGAAGTTGAGATGGTCAACATCTGGTCGATAGAAGTGTGTCAGGGAATAAATACAGGAAAAGAAAGGGAGTGAGTTAAATTTGAGCAATGTTGTCAAAAGCAAAATGATCCAAAATGGAGTCAAATTTATATACTGAATAACAGAAAGTTTTAAGGGGGATGTAATTCTTGCTACCTGTTGTAAAAGTGAGGTTCTGGAGCTGTGTGATGACAAGCATAAGAACAAGAAACATCAGTTCAAGGTGAATCTTAATGAAAGCAAACCTGCAATACATTATCTCATAATCGCAGGGAAGTCAGGTAAAGGAGATGTGTCTGTCTTTCAGGCCGAAAAGAATCCTCTTGGATCTTGGAATCTGTGTCCTGACCGTGAGATATCCAGTGTTAATCCACACATAGCATTTTCAATGGGCAGTTTTATCAAAAGCTCCTCGTGTTTTTATGTGTTATTGGTAGTATTTGCTTAAGCTGATGAGTTGTTTTTAAAGACAAAAAACGGTCTTCATTGGTTATTTGTAAAAAACAGTCTTCATTGGTTATTTGTAAAATTTTCTCTTAGTCTTGAAGGTGTTATCGCTGGTTTTTTCCCATGGAAAACTCCTTCAGCTGCATATGATTTCTTTGGGGAAAACTGCAGTTTTTCCACTCTAAATGATAAGATTACATCTATTATTTGCACTTAATTCAGAAATAGGCAGTGTGAAGTGCTTATTTCTGAGAATCCCCACAGTATTTGGTAGCTTTTTGTGTTTTCTTTTCCATAAGCAATAAAGTTATAATGGGGTTACAAGATCACACTGAATCTGTGCTAAGGCATCTGCTAAAACTTTGTAGCAGAGCCTAATAAAGCCCTGCCCCATTTGTGACATACCAAATCACATTCTCCTTGCTGGTCTGACAACCACAGCTCTTAAACAGCTGCTGGGGTAATTTGCATAAAGGAGATTGTAAATGTCTCATCAGAACGCATGCAGCGCAATCCACCCCAAAACCACTGCCTGAACACCAGGAAAAGAAGATTGTAGTCATAAAAATTGTGGCTCTCATGATTTTAGATTATGGTCTCCACAGTCTTACAGCTTTTGCAAATACCAAGCTTTTGTGGCAAAAAAAAAAAAAAAAGAAAAACAAAAAAAGGAAAGTTTCATTTACCGATACAGAACAATACAAACAGATGCGGTGTTGCTCTTTTGATTCAGTCTAGCAGAAAATTGACTTCAGCAGCTAAGGTTCGTGATGACCCCTCCTCAGTTCTTCACCCCCATGATAAGTGAATTGATCCAATTGAAAGCATTTAGAATAATATTAGTAAAACCAAATTGGTTTTATGGTAGTGAAAGGAAAACAAAGAAAATGCAAAATAAAGTTAATGTAATACAGAGGATTCAATAAAGAATAAAAAATGCAGAAGTTAATACAATATGTTAATTGTTTGCATGCATCTGCTATGTTTTGTGATGCGTATTTTAATAGAAATTAGCATTAAAATTATGCATATTTTTGATAGAAATCAGAGCTAAAGGAGATATACATGCAGAACTAGGATTTCACAATGTGACAGGAATTAGGTGTGTGTATTTCCTGAGTTTTAACTGTGTAACTTCAAATTTTCTCTTTGAAGCATCATTCTTCTTTGCCTTGAATGAATTATGCTGGAGCAGTTTGGCATGGTAGTGAAACTCCATGATATAACTAGACAATAAAGAAGTCATTAAGCTCCACAAAGTTAGTGTCTATATCAGCTAGGGCCTCTGCAAGCTCATTGAACCTGTACTTTGCCCAATTTGCAGTGCAGGTTGAGGCTATTTGCCTCATAATCCCTTGGTTAAAACATTTCCTCTGGCCTCAGTTCACAGAAAGACGTCGTGATTCCAGCTGCACCAGCCACAGTTGCATCATCATCATCATCAGTAAGGACAGAATTGCTAATAGTAATGGAACATATTGTTCCAACATAGTCATCCTTCTTCCACTCCAAGTGTTAATCATCCATGATACACAAATTTATTAGCAGCCAAGTCACCTATATCCTTGCCATTAATAGTTTACTTACTATCTCAGTAAATCTGCATTTGGCGTAATTAATAATTGTGCACGTATCTGTGCAATGGCACAACTGACAGCATTCAGTTCAATGCCTTTGAGTTTTAATACTCACATTTATCAGCATTAAATTGAAGGGAATTTGGAGTCAAAAGGTTTTATTAGGGGCATAACCTCAAAAAGCTCAAAAATTATATGCACTGTTTTGCTTTCTGTAAATTCCAATTGCCTTGGAAGAAGTTTATCAAATCATTTTAAAGTGTGGTTTGTCCCTTTGTGTAGCAGGATGTCTACTTTCAAGGCAGTGATGGTAAATCAGTAGTTTCAGTGAAAGTTCAGCCATCATCAGCCCATGGATCTGAAAAGTATCTGATACCTGTGGAATAGAGATTTGTCAGTAGAGAAGTCAAGTGGTGAGGTGGTTTTGACTAGGCATAGTAGAGGAGCACTTTACAGATTTTGAAGTATAAGGCTGAGAGAAAGTACAGTGTGCCATAAAACTGGTGTCTTTTTTTTTTTAACATATTTATTATATCCAAACTTGTTAACCTCTTTAAAATAAAATCCCTACATTTGACCAGTCAGCCTTCAAAGACAGCATTGTGTCTTATACTGTGCATCATTCTTACCTCAGATATTCAGCTTGTTCCTTTCTTGACATGTGTGTGTAAAATTTGTGTCTCTGACAGACACATTTGAATCAAAAATTGTGCCATTTTGTTTTCTAATACTGATAGGATTACTGATAAATAGGTATTACCCTCACTAATTTTAGACCATGCTAAGAAAAGAATATCCTTTATATGACTGAATCTCAGCCTTTGGGTTTGATGGGTGAAAACTCCGTCATTTTATATGTTATGGTATTCATTATAAGATTATTCACAATTGTTTTATCACAATAGTAAAATACTGCTTTTTAATATAAGAATTTCTCCGATAAGGTTTTAATGCATAACACTTGATGAAAGTTATTGTGCTTATCTTCCATAAAGAGAGGATAATTATATGGGACAATAATTTGCCTATGGCTGTACTTCCCAATTCCTAAATTGGTGCCTTATGCTGTGGGTTATGTTTGCTTTCAAAAGATGGATGTGCTTTCAGTTCTTCTATTCTCCATACTGTAGTTCTTACTGTCCTCACCAAGTGCTTTGCTAAAGTTGATGCTGGATTTAAAAAGTCATTTATTACTAATGATTGGACAGAATCAAAACGAACTCCCAAGACTCCACAAATTCTCACAAAGCCAGGCTGAAATCTGAGATGATGTGCATTTTCTGAAGATAATTTTCTGCAGACAATTTAACAGGGAATTAGAATCTGAATGCTCCGATCATTTTTGTGGTACAAGTTACTTCCCTCAATTACAAGTGAGGTCTTAGAGTATAAACCTCTTTGAACCTGTGTGTATAAACCTCAGACCTGAAGCTTCTAACAGGAAAAAAAAAATTAAAAAGTTAGAAAATGCTGCAAGGATAGCCTTCATTTTCTGAGGCTGTGATCCAAATCAGAGCTGTTGCTGAGTCAGCCTGGTTCGGACGTCAAAAGCTTGCAAAACTCTCTGTGAACAGATCCTTTGGAGACCATGTCAGTTCTGTATGAAAGCAAACTCCATAAATGATTGCTATCCTGAACAGTGACCTTTCAAAAGCAGTCAAGGAATCACGTATCTAAGGTTGTGGAATACCACCCAAGGCAGTAAGAAAGTTTGTAATAATCGTTGGCAAGTGTTTTCACAGCCTGGTTCAACTGGCAGAGATAGATGCCACCTCCTCAAAGTATGCATTCTACCTGTCACAGCCAACTAAATGCTCAATAGCATAATTACCTTCAAATAAAATGCCTCCTACATCCCAAACAACCATAAGCAATGAGTGAGTCAGGATGTGCCTCAAGAAGTTGTCGAGGTTATCACAAACCAGTGTGATCTGTTTGAGAGGGCTACTCGGTTCCCACAAGCTGAAGGGAACAAACATTTCAGTCCCTTCTGCAGGAGATTTCCAGTGCTAGATGCCATGCTGCCATGGTTTAACAGGCAAATTATTTGGCTGCACTAGCCCAGATGCAACACCAGGTATGTTTCTGCCTTCTTACCCTCCAGGTAAGTCGTGGCTTCATTGTGCTGGACCATGGAAGAGCATGGTCAGATAAATTATCCTTAGAGACAGTTAGCCTCCAGCCCTCCCTTTTCATGCCTCCCCTTAGGGATCTTTTATCCTGTATCTGATCACTTTGCCCACATCTCAATTTCTCTAAAAGCCCGGGAGCAGCCTGCAGAAGAGCCTACCTGCATTCATGGAAATGCCTCCTTCAGCTGTACCCCATCAGACTGATGCTTTCCCCATCTACATTTGCTAGTCATGGGAAATGCCAGAGAGCTGGGATGTCAGGTCCTTTCTCAGCTGCCCGAAAACAATCCTGTAATGCTCACATCAGCATTGGAAGGTCAGAGGTTCAGAAAAAGATTTTTCTCCTCAGAAGGAAGGTAAAATACAGTTTTAAGGAAATAGATCAAAGTATAAACGTCAATGGAATTCAAATTAGTGTCATTTTAAGACGTATTATTTCAAATGTTGAAGTGTGCAATGGATTTTCTGCCAGAGAGTCAGAGAGGGATTTTTAGTTCCACTTTTTTACCCTGATATTTCTGAGAAGCATACCAAAACTTGAATTCTTTGCTGGAGGAATACTTCTGGTTGGCAAGAAACAAATAATTTTTTTTTTTTTTCATTTCTGAAATTATTCACCTGTTTGAGTAAGAGACATGTAAAACCTCTCATATTTTTCACTGTCACTGATTTTAGTCCATATATAACAAAAAGTTAATACAAAACAATGAATTAGCAGAGAAAAATTGGATCTAGAACTTCCAGCCAAATTTGCAGTGCCAGAAATAATCACAAATCCACATATACTTAGTAGAAAGTTCCTGAAAATACTTAATCCTGTCTAAGTAAGATAGAAATGGAAAAGAAACATCCTCCATTGTCCCTCTGCAGCATTGGCTGCAAGAGACAAGAGTTGTTTAAAGTGTGTGGTGCTGTGACACTTGTACTTGGGGTGCCCATATGGCCAGTTGCAAACACGTGTGGCAATGAATGTCCAGCTCTCAGGACAACCCAAACTCTCACTTTCCTTATCCCACATTGCTTTTCTGCACATGCCAAAATCTCTTCCTAGGACAGCTTCTTCCTAGCACTGAGCTTTAGCAGACGACTTTGGCCGAGGAGGAATGCTTATGGCCTCGTCTGATCTGTCAGAATTTCAGGCATAAGTCTGAGCTGACCTTGTTTGTGGACAGCACAATTTTTAACTCCCCTTTCATCTTTCTAGTTTGCTCTAAATGTTAAGTAACAGTACTAGCTGAAAATATAGCGCAGTCAACTAAACTGTGTCCAAAATTTGTGGTTGCTTAACAAGTAGAAAACAGACACGTCATCTTAATCATGAGACTCTGTAGTCTGCAGTCCCATTGGAATCACAATTGTGTTTTTGTAATGGCCTGCAAAGTAGAAAGCAGATTTTCATCTTGGCAAAGACAAGAGCACATCCCAAGAGAGCAGTAGTTTTGGGTCGTCTCTCTCTACCTCAGAATCCATGCGGTGGACAGGGCTGGAGTTCTGCAGACGCCTTTGGAAAGAACAGTCAGTTCAGCTTTGAGCAAGGCCACAGGCTGCTGCCTTCACCTCCTTCCAGTACCCACGGTGGATAAGGAGATAGCTAAATCCTTGGCACCAGCATGGGGCAGAGCCCAGTGTCCAAATTACATCCAAACTACCCCTTAGGTTATATGACTTGGTCTCCACAGCTCCTATGAAAAAATCCCCATTGGTACTTCCTTTCCAGATAAATCTTCTATTACCTTTTGCATATCCTTCGTCTCTTCTTTCTTTCCTGCACAGTATTTATTTCTCTCCTTGTTTTCCTCTTTTAATTATTTACCTCCTTTACACCCAAACCCCCTCCACATATGAATGTCTATGTGCACAGATGGGATTTCTAGGACAGTCAGTATATAATTTTCCACAAACACTGTTATTTTAAAACAAACTCGATCATCTCAATCAAAGGGGCATAAATGGAAAAAAGATTTTACTAAATTTTCTTTTTTCAGTTTTAAAACTAGCTCTCCATCAAAGTTGGTACATCTGCTGAGAAGCAGATCCAGACTCTCCCTTTTGCCAATAACTTCATTTTGCTGATATAGCCCTATTAGTAGTGAGGTGCGCACATTGTTCCTGGTTTCTTACGTGGACATTTGTCAGCAAGTTTTATGCCCAGATGTCTTGTCAATTAAATTCTTGTCATTAAATAACAAGTTAAATTTACTTAAAAATATTACACCTGCTCAGAGTCCTCTGTCTATTTTTATTTCTTTGCAATTACTTTTATGGTTTTAAATGATGTCTCTGTGTCCTCACAGTGTGCAAAAGACCTGTACAGATGGAAGATAGTGACTATAAAAGGAGAGCTACTGTTAGGGTAGAGGTATTGGAAAAATAGAGGAAAAATAGCAATTCTTACTGTTCTTTTTAACAGTAGCTGGTGAATTTCTACAATGCTGTGGCTTTTCTTAAAGTTCTGTGCTTCTTAAAAAACTTCCTTCATAGTGTCATTTTATTGTTATTTCCATGAACTTGGGTTATTGCTTCCTCCTCTCGTGTCCGAAATACGTAAGCACACTTTCATCAGCTGTATATATGGCATCCCTGTGCAGGAAGATGCTAATTCTTGAGTGCTTCCTACTCCTTTTAGTAAGGACTAACTTGTTGATTCCTAACTGTGGACAAGTTTGGAGCTGTCTTTGATTGCAAACATTTTGATTTTGAGTGACGTGCTGACAGAAACACATTTGCGTTAGCTGATCTGCAGGAAGTGCTGGAGAAGTGGTGAGACTGCTGCTGTGCTTCCAGGAGGAAAGCAAGGCAGCCTTCCGTTATTAATGAATTTTCTAAAGCTTCCACTTGTCTTAGAGATGAACTTCTAGAGATGAGCAGTTGTTCTGACCACAAAATAAAGGAAAGGATACTTAGAATAACCATTGTTTTTTAGCGTATGCTTTGTGTTTTAAAAAGGTGGCTCATAAAAATTGTCAGCTTACCTAGCTGTCGGTTCAGCTGACCAACGTGACAGGAGTGCTGCCCCCTGGTCCCTCTGCTTGGAGAGATACATTTCAAGCACATGGCAATATGTAACTCATAGGTGTATAAAGTCATAATAGAGCATTTCATCACATCTAAATAAGGGTAGGTGCATGCTGTCTGAACTGTTAACCACTGAAAACATTGAATGCAAGACATTTGACACTAATTTTACTGGTCAAATCCTCCCCTGAAAGAAGTCTGCCCTGACAGGCCGCTCACAAGGCGCCTTTTGCAGAGGGAGCCTGGCTTGATGGGTCGTCGCATAAGCTACTTGACATTTGTCCCCAGTCAGACCGGATGCCACATGAAAAATTTACTCAGGCACGGGGCTCCCAGGAATAAACATTTCTCTGGTGTTGCTCACCAGGGACTCGGCAAGGTGAGCGGAACTCCAACTTGTCACGGATGCTCTGTTCTGACAAACATAAGTAGATGCTAATGGCTAAATCGTGACAGAATAAAGTCCCACAACCATATGGCTAATTGCCACAACAATATCTTCAGTGTTATTAATCAAGTTTTCATAGTGTGCCATGATAATTGGAATAATTAGAAACAGCATAGGCATTGCTTGCCTCTGCCGCACACACTGCAGACAGGGACCTGGAACAACCACAATTGCACTTTCTCTGCAGCGTTGTTTAGTGCTTTCCTTTCCAGCAAATACTGTGGTTAATTAATGAATTAGCTGTTTGCCACCAGAGTGTTTTATTGCTAGCAGGGCTTCTTCAGGGGCACATAGGTAACTAAATGAGACCACTAAGCCCCTGTGCATCTCTGAAAAGATGCAGAATTCCCATAAGGCTGCAGCTACACAACACAAAACTTCACCAGCCAGAGGTACTTTTGTTTCACAAAAGTTGAAGCTCATATCCCTGCACTTGCAGAAAGGATAAAACAAATTGAGAGTGTGCATTTTTTTGTTTAATAGTTTAAATGAAAGCAAGACTCCAGATAACAGTGGTGCAATTAACTTACCAGGCAAAAGAAGTTAACTCTTATTTGCCTTACCCTGCTTAGTAATGGAATTGGGCTCCAGTCATATATTCTGCCTTTTAACTAAGGTTATAAATAAAGTGGTGATTCTAACACTGTTATTTACACTAAGCAGCTAAATCATCATTGTGTGCTACCTATTAGAACAGCCTCCCTTGATTCTTTCAGGAGTACAACAGCAGGGAGGAAACACTTGTATTTCCTCAGTGCATGCATCAACATGTAGTTGACTGGTCACTAAAACTGGCAGATTGATGATGATGACTCCTTTCACTGGATGTATGAAGGCATTTAGCCAGACTAATAGATTGAAATGGACTGCTGCACGAATGGCCTCTGAACAGCTTCTTAATTTAGTTTTAGAGCATACAATAGATGTAATATTGAATTCAGTGATGATATAAATCTTCTCATTTTAAAAAATAAATAAATTTCTTCTTTGGAGCAGAGATCCACGAACAGATTTTGCAATACTATATACTTACTTATAAAGAGTTTTGCAGAAATAAGGCCCCAGTTCACGTGGTAGGTAGGAATTCTGTCCATTTTGGGTTTATTGCTGTTCAATTTTGACTCTCAAGGGGGGAAGGTATCAAGTGAGGTTCTGCATCTGTTTTGGTATCCTAGTATCTCTACACATTTTTCTGACTAGTTTATTGGTAACGGTTTTATTTATCTGTGGTAATCTAGTTTTACCCATGTTCATGTTCAGGGTAATTAGGAGGAATTTTCCAAATATCAAAACAGGTTTCTGCATAAGATATGTTTAGTAAGATTTTGTTGAAGTTAATAATCTTCATTATTGATGCCTGCTCGATTCTGACTATGACTTTCAAATAACAAGATTTTTATTTTCTTCATATCAAAGTATCACAATTTCAATTTCTTCTGCAATAAGCCCAGCTGAAAGATTATCACTTTGTAAAGGCCATGTCCTTTTACTTCAGATATGTTTGACATATATTCATGCATTTTTATGAGAGAAAGGAGGCAATCTGATATGTAATTTAATTATCTTAAAGTTACCAGTTTACTTTATAGTTCATATTCTTGGATATATTGCCATCCTTAATTTTACCATGTGTTATGACCCAGCCCTGAAGGCAAGGGTAACTGAGTTTCCTGGTAATAGATCCCTTGGGGCAGATTAGAGTGAAGCAACACTGAATGACTGGTGTATATATATATATATATATATATATATATATATATATATATATATATATATATATATATATGTATATATATGATGCAGGTTTATTTTAGAACAAGTTTGTTGCAATGGAAAGGAGGTATGTAGATGTTTTTGTTACTATCCATAGAAATTATCTTATACTTTTCATCTGTATAAAAGTATAAAGACTATAACAGTATAAAGTATAAAGTATAAAAGACTATAAAGTATAAAGACTATAAAAGTATAAAGACTATATTTTCACTTAAGAAAATATATGAGGAAAAGATTGTGAAAGAGTAAGAGTAGATAGTGGAGAGAAAAGACATCACCACTCATCCAGTATCCTGTTGGTCCAGGTGATGATCGCAGCCTTGATCTATCCAGGGTGGGGAAATCCCACAAAGCACAGATTTCAATGAGTTCAATATGTTCAGGTTCAGGTGGGAACATCCAGATACCTCCTCTGGGGGGAGTTTTACACTGTCTGTTCCAACACTCATGTGCAGTGGTCTGGTGCAAGGCCCCAAAAATGAGTCTGGGGGCACTTCAGAGGTCTTTGATGGGTTATGACACCCTCTGAGCCATGACAGCTGCCTCTCACCAGCGCAGTTGGGCCAGTTCTGCCCCACAGGAAGGGATGAACACCTTCAGCCCCGGGTGTGAACGTGAGTGTCCTGACACCTTCCCTGGGAGGGGAGATTCACACCTGGCCCAGCTGTGTCAGGGAGGGCACTGCATGATAAAAAGCCTCATCCCACCTCAGCAGGACCTGCTTCTTACTGGCCTTTTCCCTTATCTGGCTCAAACCCAGCTTGTTGCCAAACAAAGGTCAGTTTGTTGTGGCCATCCTCTGGTGGTGGGTGCACCCAGGCTGTTCCTATGCAGATGTTTCCCACCACACACCCAAACCTCTCCTGCTGCCCTTGGTCCAGAGGGGCAAACCCGGCCTCAGCAAAGCCCCTGTAGCTTTTCCAGATGGGCAATTGCTTGAGTCATTAACCATCCACATTGCAGTCCCTCACACCACCCCATGGCTCAAACACTCCGTTTGCTGCTCACTCCAAATCTTCTCCTATGGTGGTGATTTTCATATAGCAGACAGAAGGAGAAAAGAAAGAAGAGAAAGAAGAGGGATAGTGCCAATTATTGCCAAATACAATGCGATTGCCAAAATGAAAATACAACAGTAGGCATCAGGAGAATAATCATAGGGTATGATTAGGATGTTAAAATCATCTCTTAATATTAATGCTATTACAAACACAAAAGATTAGAGTGAATACTCGTACCTTCAGCTAGGCTATCTAGGAGTAAAAAGGTCTCGTGCAAATACAAAAGAAGTTCTCATGCAAACACATCCTTCCACCAAAGCCTATACTCGGTGGAATAAAAGTGGCATTTCACAGTGTTCCTGGTAGAGTTACATGGGAGCTGGTATTCTATCCATGTCCTGTTTACAGTTCATGGCTGTCCCTCCTTCTGGTCTAAGATGGGGAACTCAACAATTCCCCATATGACATTTTCTTTCATTAAGTTTATTTAGTTGACTGGTTAATATATCTCATAAATGTAGCCGGATTATCATAAACCTAAAGCCTTCTGAGGCAGAAGTGGGAAGGTTAATACATGTTCCTTAATTTGTATGATTCCAAGTACTCATAAATCCTTGTACTAGCTCCCAGGCTAAATTTGGTTGAATTCACTGATTCCCATTTGATTGAGACAAAAATCTACATCCATAAAGAAAATATTGCTGACTTCCCCCACCTTTTTTTTCCCAGAAAAACGACAAAATAAACTTGGTAAAAATCAAACTAACAATATATGAAAGGGTCTGTCACATATAATTCTATTCATATTTGGTCTTCCAATAAGTTGCTTGTGGTAAAGACACACCAAAAAAAAACCCAACCAAAAATTAATAAACTGATAATACAAGCAAATATGGGGGCATTTAAAAGCTTCATTGGTTCTATGCAGCTTGGTCTCGTCTTTTAGCAGGTTCCTATAAAAAGAAAATAGTAAGTTTGACCTACTACAGACCAATTATGAAAAAGAGGGAATCCATGAAAACCTAAAAAATGTCTTTGTTATCAGGTGAATTTTCTGCTACACCAAAAAACACCTGTGATGGAGAAGCAGGGTTAGAGAGGAAAAAAAGACTAACATGAATTGGTAAGCTGGTTGTACATTCACAACAGACATGTTGTCTTGTTAGTTTGAATGCAAAGTGTAGCAGTCCCATTGCTGGACATAGGCAGGTAGCTTCTGAAGCATTCAAAAGAAGTTAAATCTCCTGAAATTTTTTTAAATATTTTAGTTGGCATGCCAGAAAAAAATAGTTCATTTGGTTTTACATTTCACTACAGGGTAACAGAAAGATGGTTCAATTGCAGATTTCAATTTTCTACGGACAGAAAAGACATTTTATTTAATTATAATAGGGAAGTCTCAAAGATGGATTATAAACTTTATAGTATTTTATCAGTGCTTATTTGTTTACTTTGGAGCTATTAACAAAATTATCTCTCTTCCTTTTATTTTAAAATACATGTCTTTTTGATTAAGTCTTGCCCAAGTGGATTCTACAGAAAAATGTACTAACACTATACAAGATTTGACAATATGGAACAATAAAATATTAAAAACTCCTCTTTCAAACAGAAATTCTATAAAAGGATCATATCTTTTAAACCTACTGCGTACATCTTGAATCAATGGATAAAGCTATTAGCAAATTTATTTTTATCATCTTAAGAACTGTGCTTTAATTGCAACACTGAGAGTTGTTTTTCTAATATAATTTCTCCACTTTAAAACCAAATTTAATCATTGCTGTTTAAAGATGGAAAAGTTGGGGGGGGGGGGTGGAGTTCCTAATTGCTAATAGCTGATATCAGTAGGAACTTCACTAATTTAGAAGTGCCTCTTTTGTTTCAATAGGTTTATTGCAGCAAACAGTGTTTAAAATCATTCACCTGTAATTATTTTTGTTAAAAAAAAGGAAATGTTTTTGCTACTCTGCAGTGATTTTCAAAACAAAATGCACATACATCATCGGTATTTAGGACTGTAGGTTTTAATTGCACAGAGGCAAAGAACAGTAAGAATTCAGTAGGCACAATTTAGGTTCCTGTATTTTTCTCTTAAAAGTGCACATATTGGTCATTATATTCGGGGTTTACAGAGTGTGAAGAGGAAGATGAGATGAAGTCCCATACTCCATGTACTTAAGGAGTGTTTATCATTGGCTTCAAAGGGTTTTTTTCTAGTATAATGCTGCACTCCCCTCTCTTCATTCTGGTTTGTCACCATAATTTTATCAGGCTGAACTTTACTCTTTAAATCTGAACATTGCCTGAGCTGTTTAAACTTAGTTGTTTTGCAGAAACACAGCAATATTCTTCAGTCTTTTTCCTTTGACTCAAAGCACAGTTTAGCCCAGATAACTGCTGAATAAGTCACGGTGTAACAGCTAAATCCTTCATGTTGTAACATCTGTATTTTGGCTGAAGTGAAAAAATGTGTGCCTTGGCTTTGATCTGTGATATTTGTTGTGAGCTTGACCCACGTTTTTAAAAAATCATGACAAATGTCTAGAACTTCTGTCCTTTAAAAAAATCAGCAGTGGCTGAAAGTATGTTAGTTATTTTATTGTGATCATTCTTCCTGTAGGTAACTACTGGAGTACAGCATTTTTGTCCCCCCTTCACACTGACGAATGGTCTGTAAATTGTTACTGCTGTATTTGCTGCAAACACAGGCTGGCAGTGTCAATTCAGTGCTTGAATAGCTGTTAATTACTAAGCCTTACATATCTGAAATACTAAAATTGAAGCATTTTAACTTGTAATGTTTAGGAGGAATGAAGAAGAAACTGAACATTGTACTTTTCTCCCACTGCAGAGAATTTCTTAAATTGAATGCTACATTCAGTGCAAGTCTCTGATCACTTAGAGTTACATCCACAGTATAAATTTCCACCTAAAGATCCAGTTTCTCCCATCTCTCCTGCTGAAAACTTAGGAAATTGCTTTCTGTTTTCTTTTCTAAACAGATTCAAATTCCTAGCTCTGTTTTTGGAATTAGTAGTGTTACAGAAAAGCCAGTCGCTGACCACTCCTTATGATTTTCTTGTGTTTCGTGTGCCCGGAAATGGTTTTCAGAATTAGCTGCTTCATCATCTTTCCAGAGGTCAAGGTGAGGCTGACAGGCCTGTAGTTCCTTGGGTCCTTCTTAACCTTTTTGAGGATAGGAGTGACATTTGTTTGTTTTTTTCTTTAAGTGCATTTCTGCAAGTGAATACATTAGAATTGGTCTGGCTTAAAACTGCAGTAAGTGCTTTTGCAAAGAAGGGTAAATTACAGTGAGAAGGAAAGGCAGTTATTAGGAATTCATTTTTTAGAAAGAAAAACCTTCATTAATAAGGAAATGCATAGAATTTTCCTAAAACGCAATGCAAACCTGAGTAATCTTTGCCAGCAATCTGAAAGAAATCAAATGGGAAAGTAAATAATCCACATAAGAACTAGATGCTTGTGTCCCTTTTAGTAAAAATGAAATTCAAGGTATTTCTTTTAAAGAGATATGCTAGTCTGTGTTTGATCAGGTAATTACTGTAAAAAACTTCAGGATATGTTCAGTAGGAGGAGATGTCAATAGAGAAATCAAAACCTTTTTCCCAAGTGGAAGGAAGGCAACAAAATAAACTATGTACAATATTCTTGTTCATCACTTAGCCTAAATTTGAGTAGATTTATATTAATAAATGAGTGTTTATTATAGTTACTCTTTAATTCTAAATGCTTCTTTTCTGACAGGAAAACTTACGGTAGATTTGAAACCCATGTAACCTGTAATGTAAATGTCTAGTTTCTTTTTTATTTGAATTGTTTTCAAACACTGTGATTTTTACCTTTGTATTAAGACCCCAGTGCCTAAGCTGTGGAGCAGAAAGTTTGTGGATATCATACTTTTTAAAGTTGAGGAGTTTTTAATATAACTGTGTAAAACTTAAAACTGTACAGATGTGACCACAAGCCAAACAGAATTTGAAACAGAAACGGGAAAACAGATAACCGACCATGTATCCACCCAGCAGCAGGGCCATGATTGCTGTATTTGGTGCAATGATCCACCAAATCTTCACACAGCTGGTACAGGAGAAGCTGGGTGAAGTGAACAACCTTTATGGGAGTCCAGGACAGGACAATCCCACTTAAGCACATTAAAGCATGTATGTCATTCTCTAGCAGAACAGTATTCCATATACAAGTCTGAAACTACTTAAACAGATAAGGCAGACACACATAAGAGGAATCTTTTTATATACTCACTATCTCTCAGTCTAAAGAGAAGCTGAATGATGTGTTAGATGCTGGCACATACTTTCTCCCTCCTTATCACACACACTTTTTTACAATCAGCATACACTGCTGGAGACAATGTGGTAGAAATCTATAATATTTAAATGTTTTACAGCCTAAGGAAAATCTGATCATCTTGTCTGCCTTCTCAAATGACAAAGGCCACATAATTTTATCTAATAAATCCAGAATTAACATTTGAATTTATGGTTGAAGTAAACACATCTTCTAGCAAGATGTCTGTTTTCATTCCCTTCACAAGTTAAGTAGATTAAGGCAAAAAATGGAGCATATGCTGTAACAATATCACACTGTACATCATTTATGGGTAGTGTGCATATGAGGGTATGCCGTGTGTAAAATTCTCAGTGTTTAAATCGAACACATTAGAAGTCTCTGTAAATCCTTGAAAGTCTGGTGAGCTTCCCACATAACTTCTTAAACCAGTTTTTTGGCTTTATAGGGATTTCACAGGCTTTTTTCTGTTCTGACAAAATATTGGATTTTAATAAAGTTTTGTTTATCTTAGAAATGCCATTTTGTTAATTGTGACACTTAGCTGTTTTGCCTTTCTTCTCATCTGTGATCATTAAGAGTTCCTCATGCACCATAAGCAGTACTGCCCTTCCACAAAAGCTTTACAGAAGAGTAACTGAAAGAACAAGTTGTGATTATACTTCCAGCATGTTTCCTTCTTTGTCTTGTATCATTTGAAGGTTTTATTAATCTCTTTAGGACGTTCAGTACAAAATCCTAAACCATATAAAGCCATGGAAGTTTTAATAAAAATGAGATTTATTAAGGAAGAAGATGGAGCTCTGGAGAAATGGGCTGTGTAACAGGTCTAAGCTGGAATGTTGCTGAGGCTTGTCTTGATTGGTCTCCTTTGTGTCCTTCGTGTCACTAAAAAAAAAGTGAACTACTGTAAGCACCCTCTGATTGAACTTGCCTGTCTCCCCTCTGACTGCCTCTTGCAACTATCAAATCTGTGAGAGTTTCTGGAATCAAATGTCTTCTTTTGAGGGTGCTTTTGCTGTGTATTTCCTTCTCATCCATGCAAGTGCTGGTGAGTGCTGCTGTAGGAGCAGTACCCCCCGTGTTACCCCTGGGTGCCTCTGGAGGAGGTACTCAGCCTTACTCATCTGCAGCCCACTCGTGTCCCTAGGTTAGAAACAGCCTGAAATCATAGTGCAGGCACCAAGCTCTGCCCAAGAGCTTACTGGCTGGCATTGAACCTCTAAAGTCTTCATCTTCTGTATAATTCTAAGTTCTTTGGAAAGTGTTATACAAATGTCACTCCTCATCCTTTTTCCATATCTTATTTTTGAACAAGCAGATCACAGCTCAAGTCTGTCTACCCTTTCTCCTAAATTATTGACCATGACTTTACATAGTAAATTGCACTGGCTACAAATGTTTGCTTGAACATAATTCATGACAGAGTTTAAAGAGACAGAGCTTACATATCATTTTCTCAGTTAGTAAACAACTGATGTTAATTTTGGCATTTCTCAGCTTCGGAGTGCTTAGTTTTGATAAGATGGTGTTCTTTTCAATACTTACAGTCCATTTAAATAATTTTCTTATTTAAAAAAAAGGCAGTAAGACTTGCATTGAGAATGAAATTACATCCTGCAAAATCCTACTGACTCTCCTTTCTCTGAAAGGCCTCGACTAGTCTTGCAAACATTAGAAATGAGAGCAACAGCATCCTCTGCCACCACATCCCCTAAGTGACAGTAGCCATTGCAGGGGATGATACACACTTTTACCATTTCCCATGCAGGGAGAATAGTGTAGCTGGGATGAAGCATGGGGTGGCAGATGCATTTTTGGGCTGGTGGCAAGAGTTAGGAAGAAACAGAACATGCTCTGTGGAAATCTTCACTCTGCTGTGTTTAGGTCAAACAAGGAATTACCAAATTTGGGCTTCTCTTTTTTTTATATGCAGAGTAAAAAGGAAAATACCAGAGACCTTGTTGTTTTGATTCTAGACCTTAGTGAAATGCTTGCGGATAAAACTAAGTTAAGCACGAGAAGAATTTTTTTAGCCTTATTCTAATGAATATTATCAATGAATGAAAAAAATCAAGCCTTGAGCAGATGCTTGGAGTGGAAATTGTACTGAACATTGAGTTTAGCAAATGTATAAATGACTGAAAGCATGCTCTTAACAGTAGAATTTTTTAGGCACCTTGTTGTCAAGTTTTAAGTCCTAGATCAAGTCATTTAGCTACAGAGTGATGCTTTCCCTTTTCCTGTTGTTGCAGTTTTTCTTACTGTTTCTGATTTCATTGTGTTGTTTTGGTCTCATAAACATTCCTAAACTGTTTGTTTTGCCTCATTTGTAACCATTTCTTGGGCTTATTTATTTTTTTAAAAAAGAATTCTCTGCCTTCCAAGAAGACTGAGAAGATAAGCAACTAAATATATGGAACACATAAGTTTAAATTTTGATGCTTGGAGAATTGTCCTGTAAATCTCAGTCAAAATGGTTGTGGTGTTAGTTAAAACTGGTAAGGCTGGATCATTGCCTTATTTAATGGCTTCAGTAACGCAGAGTTTTCTCCTGCTTTCCCTATATTGTAAGGTCATTAATGAATCGTTATCTATTGCTAGTAATTACTGATCTCTTGAGAATATTGGTTTAATTATATAGGAATCATAAGTGGAAGATATAGTTACATATTCTACGATGTAGGTAGTAGTACCTTAGTGTATTATGGCTTTAAAGAATCTGGGGGTTTTTTTGTAGATTTTAATTGCTACGTGTGCCTGGTAAAATATGAATTATTGTATTACCACATGCGATAAAAGGTATACTATTGTGAGTCTCACAGTCTGCAGGTGTAACAGATGTAAGGCAAGATTAACAGGACAGAACAATAATTAAAACACAGACAGCCATCTCAAAAAAAAAAAAGAAAAAACCAACCAAAAAAAGGCAGGGGAGGGTGAGAAACAAAAAGAAAAGATTATTAAGGGTGTCTTAATTCTCTGCAAATATTTGTAAAAGCAATAAAAATGTGTTAGTTTGAAACACAGCTTTTCAGTGTGGACACTTAGTTGAAGAATTAAGATCTTTTTTTAATGAATATAAAAGCTGGGTGAAGTCCTGCCATATGGCAGCATGGTTCATAGGCAATAGGGCCCTCGGTTTATAGATGCTGTGAGCTAAACATTGCTGAAAAAAATAAGAGAGCAGTTAGTATATATGCATCTACAACAGTATGAATTGCTTACTCCCTTTAAGACAGGAAGGTTCAAATAATTAACGGCAATATTACGGTTGCAAAAGGAAGTCCAGTTGTTCTTCAGCAGTCTACATCTGTGAAACGTGATACCTCTGGGGAATGAGATTTAATTTTCCCAGGAGAAAATATAAAAGCAGGAGAAAAAAAAAGGAATGACTTCTGCTTGAGCAGAATAAACCTGCATCTACAAACGATTAACACTGCATAATGAAGTAGTAAAGAAGCAAAAGAGATTTCTAATAAAGGACTAATAACAAATCCCATTACACCATGCTGTATTTTTTCTGTTGAAGTGTATTAGACTCTTAGCAAGGCTTTTGAATGAGACTTGGGTAGTTACAAGCAAAGTCAGCTCAAATGCTTCAAGCTTTGCTGAGATTTCTTGCCTAACAGTTTGTGTAACGAAAGTTGTGGTTTTGCAGGTGGGAGGAGTTGCTAATGCAGGTAATGGGCTTCACACAGAGTTTGGGTAGTGTTTGTGTCACCACAGGACAATAGTCTCCTGTAGGCTTGGCACTGCAGGGTAATGTGCCACTCTACGGCAAAATCCCTTCAGTAGAATAGACATGGTATTAAATGCACTAGCTAAGCCTTGCTTTTATCTAACAGTTCTGATTCTTCTTCTGAGGTCTCAAAATAAGTCCTCATAGGAAAGGAGTTTGATCAGAGAGGGAAATAACAGAGTTTTTGTTTTGTTGTAGCTAATACTGGGACTTTTATAATTCCTGTACTAACATAAAAAGTTACAAGACCTTAGACCATAAATGTTTGATACGAGAGTGAGATGATGCTGTCTTTGAAATCGTGTGTTTTCACTTTTAAAAAGGAACATATCTTGCAAGGAAAAGATTCTATGTAGTGATCTCTAAATCTGTACATGGATATTTTTGTGGATCGTACATATGGTTCCAGTGGCATGGGGAATAAAAGTTGAGTGAACAAAACCTTGTCTCACAACAGTCCCTTTGAATTTCTTTTGTAAGAGGCTGTCTTTTTGTACAGATTGTTACTATCTTCAAAGCTTGTGCTAGACTGGCATGCTGGAATTCATTTGTCCAGTATTTTCTTTATTACTGTAATCAGAAAAAAAAAAGCAAAAACAAAACCCCAGATGCCTTAAACCAACAATGAGTTCTGGAACAAAAGTGGTTAAACGTGAATTCTTACGAGTGAAACTAATCTTGAACAAGAAATTTCTAGTTGCCTTTTTAGAAATTTTTGTGAGTTTTAAAGAATGACTTAATTTGCTTAGCAGAAATTTGCAATCAATCTTTTCTTGCCACTGAATAAACAGATTCCACATGCGTAGCTATTTGCATATCCCAGCTAAAAATGTAATTCATTATTTTTAAGTCCATTTCGTAATAACTATTTCAGGATTAATGTTACTAACTATTCTTTAGCTCGTTCAAATGTGACCTTAGATAATCCTACCTAAAAAGATACAAAGCTATTGGGTCTGTTCTGGAATAGGGAAGAGAAGTACCTTTCCTGAGGTCGCCAAGTGAGTCAGTGTAAGAGTCAGAAGTAGAAATGAGAAATCTAGAGAAACAATTTTCTTCTACTGCATCTCAAGCTTCGAGCCTCAAGCAAATACTGCATTTAATATAACAAATTTTCACATTTTGCTAGGACAAAGGACACAGAGATGAAGAGGAATTAACAGTATAGTCTACATGCAGATTATCACTAAATCTGGTAAAGATTTAAATTAGATTTAATGAAAATAGCATCCATAGCATATTTTACATGGAGCTGCAGACACTGTCATCCACAACAGGGAGAAAGCCCCTGTGCAGTAACTGTGACCTGGTCCATTTTAGTTGCTGTTTGGCATCTGCTTCTGAACTGGCTTTCGCTTGACTGGGCTTTTCAGGGCTCCCCATAAACTACTGGCTTCACCCTCCTGCTTTTGCTGTTCCAGGCCATTCTTGCATAACATTTTCTCCATTTCATCTTAGGTCACTGTCACATTAAATGCTCAAAAATGTGGTATATGGGATTGATATATTTTGTCCTTTGAGGGTCACCCACATAATAATATTAGTCAGTGAAGCTTCTACAGTCTGTAATGTGTAATTTCTTTGATGTAGATGCAGTAACATTTTCGCAAATACAATTAGTTAAGTCGTTATCACAGCTCTTAATGCTTTGCAAAATTTTCTGGTAAAATGTTTAGGACTGTAGTTGATCCTGGGATATGTGTCCTGACTTTACCATATTTGGTAAAATGGAGAAATACAAATCGTAACTTTTCCCTTTTTTTCAGGCGATGGGTAAGGCTCCTGTTTGGACGTGAATTCCCACTTCAGGATCTTCTGGTTGTCTGGGATGCTCTATTTGCTGACAGTATCACCCTGAATTTAGTTGACTACATTTTTGTAGCCATGTTGTTGTATATCAGAGATGCCTGTAAGTATCAGCTGTCTTACAATTTTTTTATTAAAGAATGCAAACCTATTCCTTGAAAGAAAGAGAGACCTTAAAACATGCTAAATTTCATTGTGACTTTTTTAACATATTGAAAATCGTTCCAAATACTAGGAGAGGAGCTATTTATTATCAGACATGGCCTGCTGTATTTATGAAACAAATTGTATCTTGGAGTTAAATGCAGGTTTGTTTTGTGAGTAGTTCTGTGTTTTCACATGGAGTTGCAGATTTTATGTGCTCTAAGTGATACAGGCAAGTATAGAGCTCCACCTTCCGACCAAGCTCATGCATTGAGTAAAGCTTCCCTGTGACACTTTAAATATTTTTATGCTGTTCCCCTGTGAGAAAGGAGAAAATGCACAAGACAGTGACTCACAATTTTTGAAGAGATATCTTGAAGGAAATGCAAAGATGAGTAGCAATTACTGAATATGTTTATTGTGTGCAAGAGTGGCATCTTAAAAAAATTATCATTTATTTTATTTTGGTTCAGTACACCTGAAATTTGTGCACAGGTGAATTCTTACAATTTAGTGATGACCAGTAATATTAAGTTGGGACAAAAAAGCAATCAAGAAAATGTTTTTAGCTTATATAATTGTAAATGGAGGAGAAAGATACATAATGATTGAGGCATTTATTGCTGTCCTATCATATTCTGCAAAAAAATTCTGTATGCAACTGATGCAACAAAGTATGCATTTCGCAGCAAGATGTATGGCTGTCATTAAGTATATGAATTCTATAGCAAGTTATTCAGAGTTAAGTATATACCATCTGTAAGCTTTAGGTTATAACAAGGTCACATATTTGACACAATTTTGTATTCTAGGACATAGGAAGTTTTCAACATCTGTGGTTCCTATTTTAGGGCCCAGTCTTGAAAATAAAATGTGGTAGTTTACACGTACATGTCGTTCCACTGCCTGCCTTCATGTGTTTTTGAATTACTTTTTAATAAACATTCAGAATTTAGAGCTACCTTTCATTCCTCTCAAAGAAGTGGACATTTAATTCCGGTCTGAGGTTTCAAAATTAATGCTGATGTTTCAGGATGATCCGATTCCATGTCATTATGTTTTGCAATCTAAATCTTCCTTTTTTGTATGCAGTGAACTGAAGTCATCTTAAAATTTTTTGGTAGAGATATGTACTGAAGAGATATGTAAGAAAGTTTCTTAGCATCAGTATTTTACTTTGTATCATTGCTTACCTTCAGAAAAAAACACATTAGAACTGTGCTTGTCAGAAGCCTCTCTCTTCCTAGGGAGAAAATTGTTCTGGCTTTGTTTTCTTTTGATTTGTGGTGCAGAGATACAAATATTAGTATGAGTTAACTAAAATGTGAGCTCAAAACATGTTTCAGGCTTTTGTATGAAATCAGTCTCCCTCTTTTCTCTGAACTTCCCGGGCTTAGTAAATAGAGTAGTAAATAGCTTTGCAGTGTAGTACGTTTGCCCAAATGAGAGGCAAAGTCATCTCGTCAGGACAGCCAATACTTCATATTTTGACTGTTTCTGTAATAAGTAACATCTTGTTCTACAGCTGGACCTAGTTAGTTACTCTAAGCATAATAGAATGGGGAAGCAAAATAAGTCTTAAATACTGTACAGTTGAATATATTTTTCCAACATCAAACTCAAACCATAATGATTTCCACAGTTCTTGATTTCATAAAAAAGCTTTTGTTATAAATCTGTAAAATAAAAATTTTCCATTTTTCCTCTTTTTTTCATTGCTGATAATATTTGAGCTTTGAACAGAGTTCAAAGTTGTAGTAATTTTAAAAACATTTTCAAGTAAAATAAGTTTATAAAAGCTTCTCTTTATTTGGTGAAAGGAAATATAAGCTCCAAACATCCAATGGTGATAATCATCTTTAATTTAAATAAACCATCGGGAAATTTTTAGTTTAGAAACTTTGAAACAATAAGAACAATAATAAAGCTCCTAAGATATTATGTTATAAAAATGTCAAATATAAGCAATTATAATAATACAGTACTCAAAGCATTTGAAAGTTTAGAAATTGTGCTGATTCTTTTATAACAACACATTTGGGGATGGGTGAAAGTTGCTGGTTTGAGAATTGATGAAAATTTTTCTGTGCTCTTTTATGATGTTCTCAAGGACATGATTTTAAGAAAGTATTATTTCTGCTGTATTTCTCGTTTTTATTTTAGTTTTGAAATCCTCTGTTGCTCAAACAATATATAATTCAAGGAGAAGGGAACATTTAGATTATCAGATTATTGCATATATATTTTAGAGATTACAGATACATAATCATGTACACAGCCGTTCTGTAAACTGCTCTGTTCAGTTCTGCATCTGTATCCAAGCAGATCTTTGTTTGTGGAGTGATAAGCCAAGCATAGGGTTGTGTACCAGTGTAGCTGTAAATTTTAATAAATTATTTCTTGTGTTTCTTTGGAAAAATTCTTGCAATACTTTTTTTTTATTTGTCAAATCAGAAGCATGAATATTTGCTTCTGGTTTACCAGTGTGAATATCCATGCAGTTGTTGATGAAATCAGAATGGAGGGAAGGATGTGATGCAAAAATAGATGTATTTTACCTACTTCCTTCCCAGAAGGACAAGAATGAAGAAACCTGGAAGACCTGTCTATACTTTGCGTAGTAAATTAATGCCATTATTATACCAAGAGCTAATTTTGACCGAACAGTATTAGAATAAGTGTATTTTTATCTTGTTTCCACTTGAGGAATAGGTTATGGCCATTGTTAGAATTTAGTTTTTCATGTCTAAAAGTACTGTGAATATTTTGAGAGAAATAAAGGAGCCATAGCTTCTTCTTCGAGGAACTGATTAGTTATTTTTGTCATAGTGCAAGGTGTTCATTTGTCTATGTTTAACTCAATTTAGGGCCTACTAAGGAGAACGTGGCCAGGTGTAAAGCAGCAGGGGGCAGTGGTCCCACCCTTCCAGGGTTACAAAGTAATCTGGATACAGGATCAGTGACATCAGACATTAAACTTTTAAGAAATTACATGTATCAGAAAATTTGGACTTTGCGGACAGTACAGTGGATGTTCAGGTTTTCCACCACATTACTGCTGCTTGTATCCAGGGGTGGTTTTTGGGCCAACAGAGAAAGGTCAGTCTCTTCTAAAGCAGAAGGGAGAAGGCAGTTTGATGTTCCTCTGTGCCCTGAATTACAATATTAATAAAGAGACAGTAAGATTGTTTTCTCTATTGAGAGGAGTTTCTCTCCTCCTTTCCTGAGAAATGCCAGTAGCATTCTTCTTTGGGGAAGTGAGAATTTGTGGTTCACAATAGAAGTTGGGTCCAGATGTGACTCTCACTAAGCCAATGAGAGAAGGAAAAGCACAGCTGAAGACCGACCAAGCTTTTTACAAGGCAGCTGGACACACCAGCTACTGCTGAGACTGGATAAATTTGTGTTTCACAGAATCTCCTTCCAGAAACTTCATCCTACAGATGATTTTTTGAAATCCTTTTAACTCCAAGAAGTATATTCAGTTTTGTTTACTGCTATTTCTCTATAATTTTTAAGAAAACTGCCACTCTGTTGCATAATATTATACATTTTGTCCTGAAGACACAAGAATCTTAGAATGGTTTGATTTGGAAGGGACCTTCAAGAATCATCTAGACCAATCCCCTGGCATGGGCAGAGATATATTCCACTAGACCAGATTGCTCCAAGCCCCATCCAACCTGACCTGGCACACTCCAGGGGCAACCTGTTCCACTGCCTCACCACCCTCACAGTAAAGAATTTCTTCCTTATGTCCAATCTAAACCTACCCTCTTTCTGTTTAACTATATGGAGGAAACTCTGAAGATAAAAAAAGCCCTCTATAAAATTTAACAAGTCTTTCATTTGAAGTGCTGGAATTTTTTAAACTTTCTGGATGATAAAGAGTTTTTTGTCAGGGGTCAAGTCTGCACCATTAAAATAAATTAGTTTTTTTAATATTTAGTTTTTTCTATATCTGTGAGACAGCAAAGAACTCTTCCAGGAAAAATTAAGAAAGGATATTTTAATCCATTTTACATTGCAGGATAGAACACATTTGTTCAAAAGACAGACACATTGGTGTTACTGTCTATCATTTATAAAACTATTTAGCATTTAATATCAATATTCACTGTTTTTATTTGCTTTGGAAAAAAGGCATCATGATCACAACTGCAGTTCAGTATGTTAAATTTGATTTACATATGAGAGTTTGATTGGGTATGTTCTGTGTGGTGCTCGTATTATACTCTGAAAGAACTCTGACGGAGGCCATTGTATTGTGTTCATTATGCCAGCTTTGTGACTTCAAGAAGAAAAAGCAGGTACCTGAATATGAACAAGAAAAACAAAGGGTAGGAAAAAGAACAGGCAGAACAGATAAAGAATGAGTAGGATAAGTGAGTGCTTTACAAATGAAAGCAGATGTATGAAATTACAAGCTGTCGGATCAGCAACGGAAATGAAGATGATAAAGTGGTTCCTTACACAGATTATAATTATTCATTTTGCCCAGTCCTGCATCTTTTCCCCATAATCCTCTTGTTGAAGGAGGTAAGGTGCAGGAGGATATGAGGCTTATTCACATGAAAGAAAAAAAGTAAACCATTTAAATTTCTCTGTCCGCAAAACGCCCTTTATTTTTCCTTTTAGTGGTTCAAAATAATTTTGTATTTGCAATGTCCCTGATTAATTAAAGGTATTTCTTACTAGAGCTACAGTTCTCAGAATAGTAAAGTTTGTTAGAAATTTATTTACAATTACTATTGTTGGAGGCTGTCTTTACGTTGCAGAGTGGAGGCATCATTAACAGGCATTGCTTTGACAGCTGTGGCAGATGGATTGCCTGGATTTAGATGGTGCAAAAGAAATGAAGTAGTTTACATAGACCTGCTTGAAAAGATGTCTTTAATAATTGCACTCATAATTAGATTGATTTGGGAAGGAAAAAAAAAACTGAAGATGACAACAAGCAAAAAGCCATAGAGTATGCTTACACAGATTCAGATAAAATCAAGCAGATTAGAACAAAATTACAAACTTTAGCAAAGCATGTTGAAAATTTTCTGAGTAAGTGAAAAAATCAAAGCAATTTAATGATGTACTATATTTTTTTGGTATTTATGAAATTAAAATCTAGTCTTTTCCCTTTTTCCTGAACACTTTGTGACATTTCTGATTTAGAAGAAAACACAGAGTGGTTGAATAATTTTACATATGCATAGGTATCTGAGTGTGTGTATGTATGTAAATATGTATATAAGAACAACATAAAAGATATTTCAGCCAAAAAGCATCAGAGTGGGGCAAACTTATCATAAAGCCATAAAAGCAAATTATCATATTTAAATTTAGATGTCTGTGGAGGAGAGTGTGAGAAGTCCATGTCCGTTTTGGGGTATAGGACTGGTTCTTCAGGCTCTGCTGACGGTATTGCCCTGAGCTCCACTGACTGGGGCAGGATTTAGGGGCACAGCTACGGAGGTCTGAATTGAGGCATCTGAATCTGGAGCTAACATAAATGTCTATGACATAAAGTCATCGTTTTAGAACTGTTCCTAATTAGACTGGACCAAGTGCAGTCATGAAGCTTTATTATGTATGTCTCCTTTTACTCTGCTTGAGTTCTGAGAGACCATATGGGAAAAGACAGCAAAATCTGAACTGTAATGAATTTACTGGAAAAAGTACTGTTTTGGAATATCAAAATAAGACAGTAATATTCTCTCTTCCTCTCTTTTTTTTTTTAATTTTCATTTTAATCCTAGTGATTTCAAGTAATTATCAGACCTGTTTGGGACTTCTGATGCATTATCCACCTATTGGAGATGTTCACTCCCTTATCCTAAGAGCACTTTTTCTCCGAGATCCAAAGGTGAGATGCTCGCTCTGTTAATACAGGAATAAATCACTGTAATAAAATGTTCTAAATGCTATAAAGTTAATAACAACCTACATTTTGGAAACTAAATGGTAGTTTCAAGTTTCTTCTTACCTGACAAAAGAGCTGAAGCAAAGAGTTGGAAACAAAGTAGAAACAAGTTATTTTACTCTTTAAAGGATACTTTAAAGGACGGTTCGCTAAACTATCCCAGAGCTCTGGTTAACTGCAGATGTGCTCCTTAGAATAACTTTGCTTGGTATTCTGCACAGACTTTTAGGATAAAGTATAGTTTTCAGGGAAACAGTGATGTTACTATATAAAACCTAGTAAGCTGTATAGAAAGCATCATGCAATTTCATCTGAAAGACCTTTTTCATGGGATTTCTGGGATTAATCACTGTTAATCCTTAAAGCACCACCCCTGCCCAATATATAATGGTTATGTGATGGTTTTCGATTAAAAACAATACTTTGATGTTACAGTCTGTAAAGATTCACATGAATAAAATGCATCAATTCATTAATTTTATGTCACATATTGCTAGCATACAGTTTCTGGTGTACTCATCTATTAAAAGAAAAAGAAAACCTCTTGCTGTTTTAGAATGTCACATGTATATGTGTGGGTATAATGTACAGGAGATACCCACTGTATAGTGGATTAAGTGCTTGAGATGAAGCTGTACACAGTAATCTTTGCTTACTCAGATCTCTGGCAGATAGCAGAATTTGTGCTGCTGGTTTTGAACTGTCTTTGTACATGTCCCATTAGTAGGTTGCCAGTGTAAAGTCTGATTTCCCTCATCTTCTTGATGCACAACATCTTTGAAAGCAAAAAATTCGTCACTTCTGCACTCTGACTGCCTTCTGCAAAATTTCATTCTGTACTAGTGTTTACACTTTTATGGATTAAGAAAAAAATTGTCTCTTTGTTTTTCTGTATCAGTTTTTTGCAGAAATCTGCATCCTTATAACTGCTTTCTTCATTCCTCTCAGGCACAAAGATTACTTTCATGATGAGAAGTAAAGTGTATCATCCTTTCTGTGTGAAAGAAAGTTTCTAACATTAGATCTCAGGAATCTTCCTTAGGATTTTGGCAGCAGTCTGTGAAATCATTTATGTACTTCCTTAGCAAAAGGAGATAGAAATATTTTTTAGAAGAAAGATACAAAGGGAGGAAAATTTTGCTCAGTTATCCATCTGAATTCAATATGTAATCTGTCATTTATTGAAGAGTTATGTTAAACAATAAAGTGATTACTAATTATTCAGCTGTCCTCTGAAACATGCTAGGCAGCATACAAGGTATCTTATCACCTGAAGGGGGCAAAAATTAACCACCAACTTCCCACAAAGAGGCTTAATCACTATTCCACTCCTTATGCTCTTGTCTCCAACAGAATTAAGTTGTCAGGCACATAAGGCCTTGGTGTCCTATTAATTAACATTCTCAGGTGGGCCTTGAATACGTTTCAGAAAAATACTGGATGTAGTTCTACCATGTCTTTCATGTAGCTCTCCCTTTGCTCAGGTGAATTAGTACTTGAAACTCTTTGATGCAAAGAATGGTAGTTGCTTTGTCAATTTAAATATGATAAAATGCAATTGTTTCTGATTTCTGAGCTGTACTTTTCTGCTTGGGAAATACTCTGAAGATCGAGAAGCTCTGATTTCCAGAGAATGAAGAGCCTAAGGAACTTGCAGCCACCTCTCGTTTTACATTGGGTCTTTGTGTTGAGGCTGCATAAACAGATCAAGACTTCTTACAGTAAGGAATACCTGTTCTAAAGGATCATCCTAAAACTCAAAAATAGCTCCTGGTCTGAGAAAGAAATGTATTTTCAAGGCTATGGCTTGAGTACCTGTTTCTTACCTTTTCCTAGACATGACTTTTAAGTTTCACTTACATATCTGTAAGCATATGTTTGTTCAGTCCCTTTTTTCCACGTATCTGAAATAGAAGTCTTGGTTTTCTGTAAGAGCTATGCACAAACATTTCAAAGCCTGTCAACATTTTTCATTAAACAGAATGAAAGGGAAGACTCAACTCAACCCAAGGCATCATGGGTGCTGTAGGAGCCTAGAGTTAGTGCACAGATTATATACCAAAATAAGTGGGAAAATTATGATTTTTTTTTTTTTTTGCTAGATGCAGAGAAATAATTCAGTTTGCCCTTATTCCCTGTGCAGATAAAAGGAGATTGGAAGAAATTACAAAGAGACTTTAGTCTGTGGTGTAACTTGTAAGTGGTGATTAACAAATTCAGTGCTTAATTATTTTTCTTCCTACTTTGATGTTTTCCTCTGCATTTCTCCATCACAAGCTTCTGGTTTCTAATAGGAAATTACATTTGGTTGAGTGCAATTTTGTCTCTCCTTATCCAGGGCTGAGTTGCTGTGCGTGGCATTTCTTCCAAGATTTTGCTTGGGTTTTACTATGTGAAATCAGGGAACTCTTCTCTGGGAGACTATGGCATGCTCCAGTGGCTTATTTCAGTATTTGTTGAGCATACTAAAAAAGTTTAGTTCCAAAAAGTTGTTCCAAATATCTGAGAGAGGCTTGCTCTCTGCTCCTTGGAGCTTTAAATCTCAGCTGGACAAGAAATGCAGTTTAGTAGTCATGGCCAGGAACGAACAGGTATCTACCCCTTGCAGGCTTTCTAATATGTGTTGTCTTTCATATTATTTTTGCAGCTAGGAAAATACCAAGTCATCTTACAGAGGGGAGGTTGTGGGGTATTTGGACTAAGAAAGGTTGGGGGTAGGTGCATAAAACTGAAAGGTTCTTAAGGAACTATCTTGTGACATATGTTGAAGTTAAGATGGACCTGATACAACTTTTCCATCTGTAACTTCCAGTTCTGGAGATAACCTGTGTTTGTACATCTAAAAACATCTATTATTTTTCCTGTTTCCTTGGTCTCACATAACAGGTATATCCTTCTTACTTTTTGTCTTGTAGTCTATCAGGAGAGCTAAACTTTGGTTTGATGAACCTGTCACATTTTGTTTGCTTCTTTTCACTGCAGTCATCACCAGGAGAGCAACCTAAATGTCAGAAGAAAGCTGTACTTAAAAGATGGGTGGCATTTTTTTCTCAAAGATGGACAAATACAATTTCCTGACCTTTTGTAGAATCAAACCTTACCAGAAGCCTTAGCATTATCCAGTATTAACACTAATATGAAAAGTAATTAGTACTTGCCATTAACCTAATGCTTGCAGCAGCTCTTCTGTTCACTCTGCAAACCCCAGTTGGCAGTTGAGATGAGAGAACATTTTAGATACCACATCTCTGATATTCTTCAGTGCCACAGAAGAGAAATACACATCTCTGTAATAGCTGAAAACAAGTTAATGCACCTGTCTCTGAGGGGGGGCCTGAAAGATACTAATTTTACAGGCATGAGTATGGATCAATGCAGAATAATTGAATTTCAGCCTTTTCTGCATTTGGCTCGCTCCACTTCTTAGGAAAACGTGGAATGAAAAGCTCAAATCAGTGTTGTTGTCTTTACATAAGGTGATAAAGTTAACCTGCTTAGCAGAGTATTTGTTTCACATTTCTAATCTTTGAACAGATAATTGCCTCAATTATTTATATTAAAGTAACTTCTATGCACTTACAGTCCTTCTGACTGTAAAAGTAGAGCTTCTTATGGAAGAATGGGCTATTAAAATTGTGTGTATGTAAAATGAAAAAACTAAGGGAAGGTTCTTTTATGTATATCCAAAAACATTTACTGAAGGTGTGTGTCTGCATATTTAATACACCACGAGTGGCTCATTTTCTTCAGTTTTTTTCTTTATCAAAACCATTGAGCACTGTTAATTTTCAAAGCAAAGGCAGCAAAATTAAGAAGTAGAGATATGGAGATAGGGCATTGAAAAAATATAAAGTGATTAAAAAACATAGTTCTAACTAGAGTTGTTCAAATAAAAAAAAAATTTAAAAACCCAATTAGAAACAAAAGTCATAGAAAATGTGAACATATTGTGTTCCTTAAATAACCAGATGTTCTTCCCTTCCTGAAGGCAGCCAGGGCTAGGAATAAAAGGTTTAAAACTATTGTTTTAAGTTAACTGTGAATTTTGAAAATCTGTTTTCACCCTTTAGCAAATAAAATTCTAATACAGCAACATAAGCAAAGTAATTTTCATCTTTGGGTGTTCCTATTTGTATGTTGTTCTATGTTGAAGTGTTAACCTTATCACAGTGACTTATTAGAAAACTAAAGCACTACATAGAATATTACAGTTTCACATCGCATACTAAGAACCTGACAACTATCCTTTGTCTGAAAGCTTACTGTATTTGTTCTTCATTTTTCTGTAAAATAAGTTTGCTTTCAGATATTTTAACATGGTGAGTTGCCCCATTCATTGAGCAAGCTAGTTAGGAGCTTAATTCGGTGGAGACATCCCTTATCATAAGCTATCAACTGGAAAAAAAAAAAAAAAAAAGAATGTTCTTGGTTGATGGAAATTAATTTGTTACTTATACTAATAATATTCTAGTTGCTGCTAGCAACTATCTGCTATCTGCTGACATTGAAAGTGGCTATATAATAATATTAAATTCTAACTAAATCCACAGAGAAGCATACATGACATTTCAAAGAAGTCGTATTAGTTCGTCATGACTGAAATTACAGGTACTGCCAGAAAACTTAAGCAATAAAATATGGTCATGATCACTCATATAACGAATAGTTGGAGAAATCTGCATTCTAGCTTTTAAAACTATTCACTACCTGAGCAATGAGTGACAAGGGGAAAACACATTGCTGAAATTTTGAACTGAACTCTTTGTACATTTATTTTCAGCTGAATTTTCTTCTTAAGTAGCTGCCACCATCTCAGAGTTTTCTCCAAGCTGGTTTCATGTGCCTGAAAGGCTGTTGAGTTTCACTTTCTTCTTCTTCAGATAAATTCTTTTCTATACACTCATTAACTGAGGTGCTGCTGCAGAGCTGCAACTGTCCTTTGAACGCTGCCGTTATGTCAGTATTGTTGTTTTGCCGTTTGTGGCAGGAGAAAAGCAGGTTTGGGGTTGTTTTGTTTGTTTGTTAGCATTGTGTGTGCAATCTGGCATTAATTACCTCTCTTTAATGACCAGATTGCAGCCAATCAGAAGTTGGGATCTGGCGCTGCTCCGGCATTAGCAGCTCATTAATTTGTACCTCCGTGCAGAGGTACTGCTGGGGTGCGGGTCCACTTCGTTACAGGGGTACCAGCCAGGGGGAGGGGGACTCTGAGCAAACACTTCTGCGTTTCAGTTTTGATCATGAAGAATGTGACTGATATTTCAGGAGCAGTAATACATGGAGGGGGTTAGGTGCATGAAAAGTAAGTTATCAGGAAGCTGGGATAATGGATATCCTAGTGCAGTATGAGCTGCCTTTACTTTAAGTAAGGAGAGTTGTCTGACTGAGCACCTGTCGTTTAAAGGAGAGTTACCTTTACGTGAGATATGACTGATAAAGGAAATGAGGTTTTCCAGAAAAGCTGATTACACATCTCTTCATCTGGGAGAAAAGGACTTAGGAGAAACAAAAAGGAAATGCATTTACTTCCAGTGATTCGCAGAGAACTTCCATTTGCCCTAATTTCTGAAAGTTTTAGATCTTGCATGTTCAATGCGAGGTAGATAGATTTTTATGGACAAAAATGTGGCACCATTCTCACCTTGACCTCTGCTTTTATAACCACATTCAATTCCTTGTAGTGAACTCAAGCATTTTGATGTTCTAACATACCTATTTGCAAATAAGGTAAGGTTAGATGTAATCTAAACACCTCACTTAAAATAAATCAACATTTTTTCTGTAACTGCATGCTAAGCTTTCTAATGTGGGCCATGATATTAACTTATTCTTTGTTTATGTTCATGTTCTTAAAATTAGAAACTTATGTTTTCCAATGAAATAGTCTGTGCTTTGTTTAAAGAATCATGGATTTAAAAATTCAGTTATTGTGTTTCATTAATAGAATAAGGTATGACAGGCGGCTAAGAGTTTAATGATAAATTACTGGGAATAACCATGTTGCCATAGTACCACATAAAAATAGTAAGTGTACCATGAATTAAAAATCCGCTTCATTTTTGTACATTTGTTTCAACACCTTCTTTCCCAGTGCACCTATGCATTTTAAAATACAAAAAGGCTACATGGTCAATACTTGTGATACAATAGCTTTCTTATCTCTCTCAAAGTTCATTGCAATCTCTTCACTGGCACATTAACTATGTAATCAACCCACCATAAAACAGTCATCTTCAATATATCCTGTATGTCACAAGCAATATTTTCAGGGAAAAAAACTTGGAAAGTGGTCGATTAGTCATCTAGTCAAGACTTTTCAAATGAGAAACTTTTCAAAGTCCTTCTCATTCTGCAGCACCATATGCAACACAGTAGTCATCACTCGAGGGAGAAAGCTGATCTCTTGGATTGCCAATGGCAATGCAGTTCCCAAGTGTTGCTCTCTCCTTAGTGTTGCACATACAGACCAGTGGTGTGGGTAAGAGCTCACAAATACTGTATCCATCCAAGTTAAACAACCATTACATTTAAATTAATAGGAATATGGTAAGAAATAATATGGAATACGGCAAAGCTTCCAGAACAGAGACACCTTGCAGAGTTAAAGCCATGCCACAGGTAAGATGGTGCAGAAGGAAAGGATTTGTCCCAGTTCTGTGTGGGGCCGAGCAAGGTGGGGCTGCAGTCCCCTGCTGGCAGTGAGACAGAGCCTAGCCAGGTACCTTTGCTGTCCTCATTGCCCCTCTGGTGTGGCCCAGCAGGAAGGAGAGCCATTGGCCACCTTAAGGGCAGGAAGGAGTGGGAGTGTGGCTGCTGATTTCTGGGAGGGTGGGGAGGTGCGGAGTCTTTCAGAGGAAATGGCTAAAGGTGAGTTAGGAATTAGTGTTTCTACTTCTGGCTAACATTTGACAGCAAGTATCCAGGACAAGATGGGCGAGAAAGTTCTCTTTGGAAGACAGAATTTTTAAACTGTTTCTTCTATTTGAGCAAGTTGACATCCTCCGTAGCAAAGTAAAAGTAATTCTGATTGTACTTGCTGCTAAAGCAAGAAGCTGAAGCATTTTATGCTCTTAATTACTTTAGCTACCAATAAAACTTATTGCTTGTGAATTTCTTGAGGCTGTTTCTTTCAATTGATGACTGTTTAAAAAGTCATCTAAAGCTACTGACCCTCTCTTAAAAAAGTAATAATGTTATTTATAAAATTACACTAATAAAATGTATTTCACAGCGTTAGAGTGAGGTGATTATGGTTCTTATGTGCAACCTGACAATTCAATTAATCATTTCTAGTTTGCAAGGTAGCTTATCAAAAGCACTTAAAACACTTAAAGCACTTTGATTCTACCTAATCAAAAGTTCTCCATATCATAATTTATTTACTAAAATCAGTGAAACACAAACTGTGAGTTCTATAAAAGTGGATTCAAAACTTTTCAATAGTATATGAAAGATTAACTACTAAATAATATCCAATCTATTCTGATGGAATTTGAGTTCAGACTCTTCTGATGTAAATATATATATACTGCTTGTGTACCTACATATTTTATAGCAAATATTAGTGGATCAGTTGTAATGAAGGCTATTGAGTACATTTGTATTGGGAAGCATTTCTCTGAAAGAGCAAAATACTGTCAAGATAGAACTGGGAATGGTATGTTTTATCCTTTGCTGTACATTTTGATGGAAAATTAGGTTTGGAGACGTTATTTCTTTGTCCTTTGTCTTTCTAAGGAGCAGTTGTGATCCAAATGGCTCTGCAGGACAATTCCTCATGATTGGAATCCTAAATGAAAGGAGTTGCTTGTCCTGCAGCACCAGGGCCTTAGCTTCTCTCTGTGTTTCACAGGAAAAGACTTGGATGTCATATTCCTTTTGGTGTAGTGTGTGCATGGGGCTCTGTGAAGGAGCTTTTTTCACTCCCCTGGGGACCTTTTTCAAGTGGTTTTACGTAGCACATTACACGCAAACCATGAATTATTCTGTTTCTTCACCATGTAGCAGAAATAACCAAACAGCACCTTAAAATGTTCTTGTTTTTCCCTGATATGTGAGATTTGTGTGCAAGCATGTATCTGGAGAAGGTATAATGCTGTAAGTGTGCTTACAAGGGGTGTATAGGTATAAGCTTCAGATAACAGCATTACTCACAAAGCCATCAGTGAGTTATGCAGGTTGTCCAAAACGAGTGCCAATAAAACCATAATGTGGTAGCTTTTCTGTACATAAAGATGTCATATTTTAAATCTCATAATTTGGAGCATTCCAGGGTTTAAAGTGAGGCTTGCTGTGTGTTCCCTTCAAAAGCCTGGAGCTTTCCTCCACAATGTTGTAAAACTCCTGTTCCTAACTGTGCGAGGCTGCAAGATGCCAGAGCATAAATCTGTCACGGGGTAGAGCTGAACACTGTCAGATTTATACCTTACTATTTAGTTAATTTACTTCTTAAAACCAAGGGTTCAGCTGAAAAATAGGCAACTAAATTAAGAGGCAGATTTAAAAGGTACTTAAGCGATTCTGTTGATGCAAGATGGGGATTTTACGCAGGTTATGAACTTGAACGTTGGCAGGTCGGAGTCTTTTTGTCTGGAATATCAATAAAAGCTGATTTGGTAGGATTTGATCTACCTGTTAAAACGCAGCAGGCTGTAATACTATAAACAAAAATAAAAAAAGGCTTCCCAAGCGGTTAGGACAAGAAGCCAAAATACGCAACTAGAAATTTCTTTCAGTCAAGTCACTGAAGCATTTTTAAATCTCACTTGTCATTTTTTTTCAGTTCTTCATCTCTTGTCATAGAATGCCCATGCGAGAGAAAGCATGTGTGTATGAAGTTAAAAACAGACCATAACGCACAGTATTTAAAATATCTTCCTGGTGTCTGAAATTTCTAGTTGCCAGGGGAATGGAGGGTTGTCACGTAACAGAACTGGAGATAATTTATTTCAGCCTAATCAGAGTTCAGGGGTGTCTTCCATTCTTGACCCAATTAACTGAATTTTCTTCTCAGTTTTTTCTGAGAAATTTTGTTGCTTAGGAAAAAAAAAAAACCTCTTAATTTTCTTTGAAACAATTAAATATGATAATTCTTCATGCTGTTATTGCATTGTAAATAACAAGGTCCATGATTGAGACCCTAAGCATCTTCTGAAAAACATAAACAGGAAGCATTATTCCCAGTTTGAGGATTATGGCATTCCTTTGCCAACACCAATATTAGTGCATGGATCTCCTGACTCCTGTGATTAAAGGAAGTTCTTTATTAGTTCTGTTCAGTGTACACTTCATGTGCTGCTTTCATACACAGAATTGATAGACTATCAATCTGTGGTTTAGATGGTATTTTGCTTTTGGCCTTGAACCACTTTTGAATTGGCAATAGTACCTTATGTCATCTAATGTCTTGCTGGGTTTTCTTTCCTTCTAATAACTCAGTGGTTCATAGGCAGATAAATTACCTTTTGTGCTCCAGCAGGTTGGTTGTTCTACAAAAGGTCTAATAAGGGAAGAGGAGAATTAGCAGATGAAAAGAAAGGTTTTTTGTTTGAGAAATGGTATTTGCTTTGGGTGCTTTGGAGTTTGGGGTGGGTCGGTTGTTTAGTATACAAAATACTGTGATATGTTTCTGTAATGTTAAGCCTTTGATTGTACTGTGTAATTCTGTTCATGTGGGGTGGAGACAGCTGCTTAAATATCTGACAAAAGAAGAAAAAGAGGAAAGGTGAAGTTCTCTCTCTAAGTTATTAGGTAATAATTAGTAAATACTTCATGTGAACTATTAGTGCCTAGTAGAAAAGCTGCTGCTGAACTGAACAAACTTATGCACGTCTCAGCTGCTATATATCAGCTCTGTTCCCAATTCAAATTTTTACTATGTTTATGTCATCTTTATTGAAGAAAGAAGCATAGATGATCTAGCAGGAAAAGGTAAACCTTTCCTGACCTCTCAGTCCTATTTGAGTTTACGGTGACATGACCCTCCAACTTTCATTGGAAACAAATGAAAGGGAAAAAGTAGAATTTTAATACAAAAATGTCTTAGGCAGTACAAGAATTATGAAGAAATCAAATACTGCCGTGTCAGCTGAAGAGGGGAAAAAGGAGAAAATTGGCTCCCTAAAAATAATTGTTCAGATAAGTTGAACAACATTGCATCATGATCCTTCTTTTCTTTTTATGTTTGTTTCAGTCTGGTTTTTGGTTTAGGCTTAAAATATTAGTAGTTTAGGAGGGGGGAAGATAAATGTTTGGTAGCATTTGGTTAATATATTGGAAAAAATTAGTTTTAAAAAATTCCATTTGGCACTAGTGAGATGATTATCTTGGTAAGCCTATTGTGCCTGGATGTAGAATTCACTGCTGCTGTTTTGTTTGTTTTTTGTCTGTTGCACAGAGGTTATCTAGTTTCAGATACAATCTATTAAATGGAGTATTTTTTTAGTAGCTGAGGTTTTCCCACCTGTCTACCCCAAAACACCTGCAACATATGTTTGTGTAACCCTGCAATGCTTTGTGGTTTGGGCCTTGAGAAATTCCCCCAGAGCTTTTTGCTTATAAACAGCTGAGCGATTCATTTCTCTAATGACAAGTGCTTTTCCCTTGGCATCGAGGCAATAGCATGTTTGCTAAAATAAGTCTCATTTTTTGTTAGATATATTGAAAATCTTTTTTCGTTCTTGTCTTTTATTCTGAACCTTCTTGAGATTTTGTGCAAAATTGTATTTGATTTTTCCCCTTGTTAATAAAACTAAAAATGGAGAAAAGAAAATACTTCAACAAAGAAGAGTGTTACAGAGATTCCTCCACTTGCACCTGCATGTAAACTTTTGAACATGCTGTGTATTTAGAGGGTGAAATATCAGGTACATTGTAGAACAGCCTGTGACTTCTGTCACACGTGAACGTGCTTTGCTATATCCTGTCCATCCCAGGGGTAATGTGATGCGGTACATCTCCAGAGACCAGGGAGGAAAAGGGGTTTACTTGGGAACTTGAGCATATGGAGCATGATCCTTAGCTGGTGGGAGTTGCTTTTCAGCAGTTTCTGCAGGTTTAGAGAATGTGCTGCATTCAGTGTGATTCTGACCACAGCGTCAATCCCCCACCTCGCAAAAGTGCAGCTCTGGGTATAACTTACCTTGGCCCCATGTCCCTGGAAGAGCATAAAGGCAAATAGAAAGTCCCCAAGAGCCTCCAGGCAGCCATGGGAATTGGAGTGAGTTAGTTTGGTGGTGGCTGAGAATAGACAGGAGGACAGGGAGAGGACTTCAGCAGGCAAATGAGCCAGGGATGGGGTGAGCGGTGGGGGGGATCTTTTAGGCAAGGAAAGGCTCAAAGGCAGGAATGCTTCAGAGATACCTGAAATGTTTTCAGGTTTTTTTTCCCTTTGGACCGTGGCTAATACATTTTGAAGAGGCAAAGTCCAAAATCACATCAATTTCTATGTGTTTCTGTATCTGAATTTCATACATTGTCCTTTTGAAAGCATAAATTGGGCATTTTCTACCAGTTGAAACTATGTTCTCTCTAGATAGACATTAAGATAAGAAGTATAAATCCAGCAGATTTCTCCTACAAAATGGGTGTGGGAAAGGGGGGGTCGACTATTGGCAAAGACAGTTTTTTCTCTCTGATTTCTGCTCTTTCCTTACAAGGGGAAAACCATATACGTGTTAATCTCTATAATGCCCTCACACAATTTCTTAGAGAGATTCAGTAAACTGTAAGTTTGAAGGATTGGTGTTGCTATCACTTTATCATTATACTTTTAAGAAAAAAATTTATCTAAGTTCAGAGCAAATTAATGTACACAAATTGAAAAAGAAAAGGAATAACTTTATTTATTTAAGTAATGAAAAATACAAGTTGGATCATTCTAAATTGCACTGTGTAGGAAAACGTGGTTGCTGTGAATATTTTAAGCAAAGAGGTATGTTTTTTGTAAATAAATTGCTTAACCTTTAGTTCTAATACATGGATTGTAATTTAGGGGACAGCTCAAATTGAATGCTTGGAGAGGGGAATTAGTTCAAAATTCTTGAGGAAGAAACGTAATTGTGCAGGTTTTCTGTTCTGCGTTTTGCATTTAACTTACCGAAATGGTTGAAAAGAATACAAAATTTAAAGGACAACCACAGTGACATAAAGATCATAATCTTCAAAACAACGTATTTTTTACTGTCTGAATTTCAGTTTTCAGAAGTATTTAAATTTTCTGTTACTTCACAGATACTTGTCTGCTAACATATATGTGAGGTTAGGTTTTTTTAAATATTGAAATTTTTTGATAGGATCTCTCAGTGATGCTACAAAAGAGGTTGCAGTAGTAACCCTTGGCATTTATTATATTGCATTTCTAATGTTTTTTCAGAGAGCTTTTGTTTCACTGCATGTAATAGTACTTTAAACTGCTTCTTCCTTTGATACCTTTAAACCTCATAGGAATTTAAATAGGCCCCTGTGAAGGTAATGCTTGAGCCTCATTCATGTGTTCGAGTTAGATGTTATTCCTATTAATGGCTTTAAGTGCTTAGATAGCAGATCAGCCTTTCGGGTCTTCAATTGCTTGTCATTTCTGCATAAATATGTTTCAAGATACTGTTCCACATTATATTTTCCTCTTGTTTTGGTTTAGGGTTTTTATTTAATTCAGAAGCAATGTGTTATCATCTTTTTTCTTATTTATTGGGTGTTGGAAAAGAAACTTCAATGTTTTAGCTAACTTTCAATATATACTGAGTTATTGGAAGCAAATGGCAAAGCTGGCTAGCACCTGGTAATGTGTATTTTTCAAAAAGCTGTCTTTTGGACTTAGAAGTGCCCATTATTTTAGCCATCTCTTACTCTTCAACCTTACCCTTCAAGACATATAAAGAAAGAAGTTACTTAATTCATAGGAGAAAAGTTACACTGTTTGATTACTCTCACAGAAGTCGCAGAGCCATCAGTTATCCTCATCACATCAGTTTGGATTTGATTATCGTAGAAACGTATTGAATTACCAAACTAGAGCAATAGTAACTAAAGCTGATTCATTGTTATTGCTGTCAGTTGATGAGGACTGACTTTCAAGCTCTGTGAATAGGTAGAGTTATTGAAACATTGTTTTTGTAACAGGAGATGAAAAATGTAGAACGACCATTACAGTATGGGTGGTAGGATAGATGAGAATTTTTTTAATGCTTGTCTAATAGCTTTTAGTCACTTCATTTTTTAATGAACATTACAAACAGCATATACATTTAAATGTTTATTGAGTTTCCAAAGAAAGAAAATGAGACATTTCATACAAGATTAAGTCTAACTGCAGGAAACAATCTGGAAATTCCCACCCTTAAATATGCTCCCAGAAATCATCCTGGCCTTTGGTATCTACCAATTCTATAAATTTTCTTTTCTCCTTTTGTGCTCATGCAGTGTTTTGGTCATTAAAATTCAAAATCCTGTATCCTCCTCCAAAAACAAGGTTTTCAAGAAAGGAGGGCTATCTGCATGTGAAAAATGAGATGATAAGACTGTGGATACTCCAGTCTGTAATGAAATCTGAAGAGCAAATATACAACATTTGAAACTGAAACAGCTGAAGACTGACTCTGTCAAAAATATAATGTACTCTCACCTGTGAACAACTGTTTTGGAAAGGTCAATGTATAGTTCACTAAAACTGTACTTACTACTAGCAGGACTTAAGAAGGCAGATCAGAATATAAGGCAACAGCCAATAAACGATTAAACCTTTGTAGCAAACACTTAGAAAGTATTTAGATCTCTTTTATACATATATCTGATAATTATGCAGAAATTTGCCATTTTGTTTTCTCTTACACTAGAAGTTATTTAAGCCATTTCTCATTTATTTTTTTTAAAAGGCCTCTGTGTACCACTCTCTTATTTTGTCTCCATCTGCATGCAAACTTTTTGACTTAAAATATTTACTTGCCCCTCCAAATAGTGTCCTTCAGGACGCATGAATTCAATCAAAATACTTTGTGCATATACTGCAGTCTATGCTAAATGTTCAATGTATTCTTAGATCCCAAAAGGATGATTTCAGAACTACTGAAGGCAGCACGATTCCATGAAAGAGTTTCATTATGTCAGAAGTGGAGAATAACAAGTGGATTCTGGTTTCAATAGTAATTATATACACTTTATTATAGGACAACAGTTCTTTATTCATGGCCTCGGTTTTGAGTAGGGTGAAATTCGGAGACCAAAAATAGGCTCCGTATGCCATCTAGTGGGAGTGCTCAGATTGTCTCACTAAAGTTAATACGTTGCTTAACAGAGATACTGCTAGTGATGTGTTAAGTTCAAAATGTTTGCGATCATTTCTCCGTACTGTTACCGTTTTCTTTAAAAGCATAGCACTTTCACTTGGGGGTGGTAAAATTCTGTACCTGACCTGCAGGAAGAAATCAGATCGGTATCTGTTCTTGTCCAAGAATTACTGATTTAATTAGGAATGTTACCACTACAGCCAACAGCCTCATCGCTGTGTGGAAGAATTCTGATTTCCGTGAGCATGGAATGGACTTACAGGTAGAATTTGGTATTATGTTAAGTATTTTAAGTCTTCACTTTAACGTAAATGACATTACTGCCTTGAGAAACCAAGATCCCAAGAAAATACATTGTTCTATAAGTTGCTAATCCACATTAATGAACATATTTCATGTCTCTGCTTAAAATCTCTCAGAAAATTACAGCGAGGTATTTTTTTTTATTTTTTTAGCGAAATCCAAGACCAGTGACTCACCAGTTCCAACAAAATTTAGATTATTACAAAGCACGTGGAGCAGACTTGATGAACAAAACCCGGTAAGCTATTTCTAAATATGTGTTCACCAAACTAAGACCTTACATAAACAAAATGTTTCAGAAGTCACGTTTATTCTAAACATGAATTACATAAGCAGTATTAGAAGTACATGTGTTTATTTCATGACATTTATTTCAAGTCTGTCCCTTGACTATTATTACATTAAAAAATTGAAGTTTTTACACATAGTGTTGCAGTCACTCGCTGGCATCTTTTTAAGGAAGGCTGAGGACACTTCAACACAATGACATGTGTCCTAAAAGCAGGGGGTAAAACATTGCCAATGTGAGTTCTTTAACTGAACGAATTCTGATAATGCACCTAATCACAATCTGTAGTATCTGTGTACCAGAAGCTGTCTAAATTAAGTTGAATTAATGTAAATCCAGTTTGAAGTAATTTTTACAAAACTTTTCCTCCCTTCTTTTAGAAGTGGTTTGTATCAATAATGCCAAAATTCCTCATCAAGGCCATATTATCTGGGTGGCCACAAGGTGGGTGCTGCTGCCTGGTGGCTGCTGGTGGCTGCAGGGCAGCCAGTACAAGACATAAGGCTTCAGTTGACACAGTCACAGGCAGTTTCTTGGGTTGCACGTGGCCCCAGCCGTGCCCTCTGCCTGCTGATTCGTGGGAACTTGCTGGCTTTTGGACCTTCTCATCTCTGTCACATTCTGTTGAAATCAGCTACATTAAAAGCCAAGTAAAATTAAAATGGAGTAGTTTGAAAAGCTTTTAAAAATGGAAAAAGGGGCAGAAATTAAAGCTAAGTACAGTGACTGCAAAAACATCTTTTTCTTTATAAATCAGGCTTTAAAGTTGAGGACAGGTGTCAAAAATTACTGCATTCTATTGCATTTTCTTAATGTTTTTACTTATTTTTTTGAAAAATTATCTCAAATGTTGCCTAAACTGGAAAAATTAGTTGTTTGAGTTTCAAAAAGAAAGATTTCAAGGATTTTGATAAAACAAGTAAATCATAAAGCCCAAACGACACCTGCTGGAAACCTAAATTCCAAGGGAAAAAAAAAAATCATTGAATCTGTGTAGGAATATAAATTAATTTAACACACATACACAGAATACACACCAAAGGAAATGGGAAGTTGTTTAGAATAATTCAGATAGAAGAAAAGCGGAGATAAATTCATCTCAAGACAGAAACACTTAGAGTAGGTCAAATGTGGTAAAACTGTTTAAGATTGGACTAGGGAGAGAACTGGAAGATGTGACATTAGGAAATGTTTCTGCAGTGAGCAGAGATGGATTAAATCAACTACCATGTCTTTTTTATCTTTAATTCCACAGGCTCAGTGATATGTTTAAAATATCTTGACAAATCTCTAATACATATTGCTTATTTTATCACATGTAAAACTTTTTAATTGGTCATGTTCTTATATTTGTCTCTCATCTCTTTGTAATGATTACTTACTGAAAAGAGAAATGCCTTTGAATAAGGCCTGCTTAAAACAAAACATTTCCATCTTAGCAGAAAACTGCAGAGATTGAATCATCTTCCTACTGCTAGTTTAAAAATACACCATTCACAGTCAAGGTCAATGATGCTTATTGTGATGAAACAAAATTGTTTGCTTCATAGATGGAATTCACGTCTCCTTGATACTCATATTTTTAAACTGATGCCTTACTTTTAAATGCATCTGCTGATAACTCTACAACATAATCAATCAGTATTTTTCTTGTAATTGTTGTGCACATCTTGTACATTTAGATGGCTAAAATGTAGATTGATCCATGTTTAATGGCTGTAATCATCCTTTGCATTAATATATCAGACATTTAAATGGTAAGAAATAGACACATTGTTCCTATTTTCCTGAACTTCAGCTCAGTTTTAATGTAACTCCTCTAGAGATGTAGCACCTCACTATTGTTCATTTTCTGAAGCTGTCATTCAGAGAAATTGCACAGATTTTACTTCACAATAGTTTTTAAAACCACCTCTTGAAAAGGTATTTAGATAGCATTATTATTTATTTTTCATGAATTTATATGTGTTCTGAGCTGATCATTAGGAGTGTCAGTTCATAGCACAGCCGAATCACACCACAGGTTATTAGGAGCTGTGATAACTATCCTTTCTAGCTGTCATGTAATTCTAAAACATCCTTGTATGTTACTGTTGGAAGCATTTCTAAAAATCATATTTCGGACATGAAGGCTTAGAAATTGTTTGTTTATTGTTCCTGTAAAATGAAGTTTTTCTCAAAAAATCTCTTTCCAACCATCTGAAAAATGCAAATAAACTAATTTATCCTGGTGTACATATATGTCAAAGCAGCAAATCAAACAGTGTAGAAGGAAAACTGTCACTTTCTATTAAGCAAAATACAGCTAAACAAAACAAAAAGAAACAAGAAAGAAACAAGCTGCCGGACACAAATACACAAGCCTCTGTAAGAGCTTTGTTTCCTGCATCTGTGGGCCATCACAATTCCAATGATACATTTAGCTCAAAGTATCCAATGGCTTTGTTGCTCGGGTGGCCCATCAGAGCAAATAACTTATTTTCAGTAAATATAATTTTTTGTGCAAAGTCAAGGGGGCTTTTTAGTGATTGTCAGGGTTCTAGACTTAGAGACAACATAAACCTAGGACTCAATGTGTAAGCCATTATCTTCCTTCTAAGGTAATGTTTCAGGTGAGTGAGTGATATATACCACCCCAAACTACAATTTTAGTGATTGTTTTCAGTAGACTGAGGGAAAAAATATGCCAAATATACTAAAGTTTGGATTCTGAATCTCAGCCAAGTTATTGCTGGCATGACCTCATCTGTTAGCAGGTCCATATAAAAAGAGAAAACTCAGCCTACTACAGGCAGATTATTAAAAAGAAGAGGCAATCCATTGAGTCTTGATTAACTTACCCAATTCCTTTTCTTGTCTGGCATAAGCCACTAGAGCACAACTTCAGTCTGAAATGCTGACATTTGTGCTCCTGTGTTTACCACAAAAATGACCAAAAATTTAAAAGGGCCCAAGGGAAAAGTGATTATCAAATCTCCCTGGCTGTTTTCTGTGAGCCTTCTCATAAAAATCCACTGGCCATCCCTCACTCAGAACTGGTTAAAATGGTAAGTCTAGGTTCTGGAAGGTCTGAGGGGACCAAAGTGTTGGACTCCTGAGGGGGCTGCCCTTAGGAGGTGACTCATGTCCTTTGATCTTCAGTGGGAGTGTGCTGGCACCATTCCTGGCAAAAGCTGACCATACAAGTCTCAGAGGGCTTGATCTGGAGGGGTTACCCCTTAGTGGCTCAAGTTGTTTGACAGCTTGGACTTAATATTTCTCAGGTGAAATCTCAACTTCAGTCTCATGAAGTGCTTTTCGCACTGCTGTTGTTGCGTCCCCCCACCTTTTCAGGGGGGGTCTCTTCCAATTAATTTCATGTCCAGAGGGAGTGAGACTGTTGATTGCACAGCCTGTGCAGTCGTGGGTGAATACTCATACCCCTGCAGGAGGCTGTTAAAGGTGTATTTCCCTCCCTTCCAAGTACGTGCCAGTTGAGCAGTGGTTAAAGGCGCAGTATTGGCATTCAATTGCCTGTAATAAACTGTAAGCCACGACTCTCTGTTGGCTCCTTCACCACCCAGGCAGGAGAATTAGAAGGGGACTTTGAAACCGACCCATTAATGCTCAGTCACATGGGTGCTTGTATTGTGGCTGTTAGGTTTGCAATGTTGGGTGCTGCAGCTGTTAGTGGAGCCAAATCAGCTATAACTTCAGAAATTCCATTTTGTGCTGCAGCAAAGATCCAGCACTGTGATACACCAGCAATCATTGAATCAGTCAGTGCAGGCACCACGTGGAGCGAACACACTGCAGTCTCCGGATTTCTTTTAGGGTCAGGGCCAGCAGACTTCTGCTTCTCACCCAGAAGCCACCAAACATCCAAAATTCTCCTCCTCCCCTTCAGTTGGGGGATGCAAACCTGGCCTCAGCAAAGCACCTGCAGCTTTTGCACATCAGCAATTGTTTGAGTCATTAACCATTAACATTTCAGTCTTGCAAGTACTCAGTTTGCTTTTGAAACCATTTGGACCTCCTGCAAGAGTATTTTATAGTTCTGCAGATGCTTTCCTTGTAGTGACTTTGTCAGTCATTCTCAGGTGACTATGGAAGGACTTTTTGTAACACCAGCAGCAATCAATACAATGGGGTGACACAGAAACATCCTGTGATTATTATTCAGCAATCATTCCTTCCCAGCTTCCATAAACTGGGAAGCAACACTTGGTCCCAGTCTCTGCACTGCTGTTCCTCCTATAAAATTCTAGATGCCATCTTTCTTCATCAGCAGTATATGGCAGAAGTGCCCCCATACAGCTTGGGGCTGTATCTTGTGAGCGTGCAGGCTCTCATACTTCCTTCTGATAGCTCTCCTTTTCTGTCTATTCTGAGTATCTATTCTGATTCTGAGCAACTCAGCTGTTGTTATTTTCTGGAAGTGCTCTATATGTGTGTGCATGTTTGTATTGTGTATTCTATAAAAAAAACATCTCTGGAGACAAATAGAGAAATTATAGGAAAAGCAAAATCAAAATTAGTCTTCCAGGTGTCTGCAGAAGTTACAAGCTACCCGTATTAATTCATTTGTAGTTTATTTTTAGTTTAACTTCCACAAAACATTGTAAAGCTGTTTTTCCCCAGTACAGTGATTGTGTTGGTTTTAATACATTTCTTCATGTTTTTAAAGGACAGCTATTTATATCATAGAAATACAGATTAGTAAAATAAAACCTCAGGAGTGAAAGGTCTTTGTGGTTCTGATATATTCCTGTGAAGGGTATTTCAAGCATTAATTATATAAGGCAAGAAATTATTGCATGAACAGATAGGAATGGCTTTGCTGATCTGTGGGTTGTGTGAACACTTCCACTGGGAATTAGAAGGTTCTTTGCCTCTTTATTTTAGACAAATGAAGTGGTTTGACAATTTCCTCATTCTTAATGTTGCATATAACTGAATTAAATAGCCACTGTAATTAAAAATAAAAAGTAAAAATGGTAAGGATTCAGTGTATGTGTTATACCCTGAAGCAGTTCTTCAGCAAAATCACTTTATAAATCGGGATTCCTGTTAAAAAGTGCTTGGCTTGAAATGATTGGGCTGAGGTGAACTCAGAGTAAGAGATATCTAGCTCTGCCAACCTAAAAGTACAGTCTAATGTTAGCTTTGTTTGCTGAAAGAAATGTTTGGAGTTGAGTCATTTTAAACATTGGAGAGAATTTAATCTAGCAGAAATAAATATTGAAGCAGTCTTCAAATAAGTGCAAAAAATCAGTTTTATAATTTTTTGATTCTGTAGAGCCTGGATTGCTTTTTGTCACTCTTCCTTTTTTTTTTCATTTAGGAAGGCAAGTTAAAAAAAATTAAGAAAATTGGTGCAAACTCACTTTGTTTGGGGTTAGTCTGCATTTTTCAAGAAGGACCAAAAAAATTTGTCCACTACTGGTTGGAAAAAATGCATACCACACCCAGTCCCTGTGGTCTCGGTGTGTATTCAAGCACAACTGTAGAAAAACACCTTCTTTGTAACGTTCAAATCTTGGATTTTTATCTCCCAGTTTTGAAGAATGACACATGTATGGCTGTGCCTGTCCAATCCATTGGCAATGATGTGATAATTTCTCCTCTTCTTTTCTCAGTGCCAGTGCTAAGGCCGCCCCTCTGAACATTAACAAAGTCTCCAACAGCTTACTGAATTTTGGCCGAAAGCTCATTGCTCCGGCCATGGCTTCAGGTGGGGCAGTGGGCACTCCTGCCGGCGGGAGCAGCTTCCCTCCCTCTTCAATGCCAACCAGGAGCACCGTGGAAGCCCCCCAGCCCCAGCAGCACCACCAGCAGCAGCAGCACCATCACCATCACCAGTCACAGCAGCAGAGGATGATGAAGTCTGAAAGCATGCCAGTGCAGCTGGGCAAAGGTAAAGGGGAAAGGTGTGGCAGTGCCGTGACTGAGGGGAGCTTTGTCGTACATCTTCAGGGCTGAAGAAAGTTCTTTCTTCTATTGATTTTTGTATCAGCGTGTACATATTTGGAGGAGACAGCAAAAAAACGTATTTTGTTAGGCAGGATGCCTGTGCCAAGTACAACAGCACATTTGCAGTGCAATACAGAATTAGATGTTAACTCAAGAATATACAAATACTGTAAGAAGTTTTGAACCTTTAAAAATATATTAACCAGAAACTGCATCAGACAGACCAACAAACTACATCATTACCATAAACATGAGCCAAGTAATTTTTCAGGTTTTTAAATGCAACCTATTTTTAACTAGAAGACTAATTTCTTATATGTTTTTTCAGGTTATTGGCAAAAAATCCCATGCATAACAGTACTAGGTAAATACATAATAAGTGAAAGAAGTTAGAGAGTAGTTCTTAATAAACAAATTCTTATTGCCTTTAGAATGTGTGGAGCTTATTTAAGAAGTTATTTGAACCATAGCATGAATTTGTCTTTTAATAATTTGTGATGGCCCTCTGCACTTCATTTAGTAAACGCTGCGTCTTTTTCTGAAGCCTTTCTTTTTATATTTCTTGAGGACAGTTTATTCAAACAACAAACTCACCGCTCAGCTTGGGTAGTTGTTTGCTATCCTCTGCCACGCTCAGGGTAGGTTACTGCTTTTCATCTTCAGCCAGCCCATGGCAGTCTGTGCTTTTCAAGGAGTATGTAGAGCATAACTGTATCTGCTGCATTTAGCAACTCGTCCAGTGCCATGGTTATGAGCTTGAGGGCTGGTGCTGGTTGCCCTGAACCATTGCATAGGACTGCATCTCTTTTTTTTCACCAGATTTGAAAGTGTAAGAGAAGGGAAATAACACTTCATAGCTGAAGTTGGTGTTCCTTCTCTTTCCTGAGGCACCCATATGATCCAAAGGTCCTTTCATGACGCATGGCATCCCCAGTAGACACTGAGGGAGCAGAACTGAAAGATGCAGCTGTTCTTTTGGAGCAGACACATACAGGCACTTCTGTAAGGGCCACTGCAGCTGCTTGGCAAAATCCAGATATTCAGCTTCTCTCAGAATCACCCAAGAATCTCAGAAATTGATCCAGCAAGGGTTTTACAGTGAAACTGAAGTGCAGTGAAACTTTGATGCCACAACATGATGTACCACATCAACATGTTGATGTCACAACAATTAGGTGTAGAACAAAATTATTTACACTATTTCAGAGAGACTTTTTCTTTGCTTTTTTAAAAGTTTGCCATAGTTCCCATATCACATTATTCTCTTTTTCCCTTGAGTTTAAAAATGGTCCTTGGGTGGCTTTTTCTTTCCCTGCTTAATATAATAAAAGTATATAATTTGAAGCAACTTCTATAGATGGAGCTGATTGTAGCTTAATCTTGATTTGGCTGCTAAAGGATGGCTTGTTGTATGTGCCAATTAACATGTTGTATCATCAGGAAATGCACCTGATACTTTCCATACAAGAATCAGAATAAAAAATTGTAGTTACGTTTGGCCACTGTCTTGTACAAGTTGTGCACATATTTCTCTATCAACAGGAACATGGAGATTCAGTAAAGTTATGAAGAATTTATGATGTAGGGCACAAAGCATTTTCATGGAAAGAGAAAAAAACATACTGCAGCTTCCTCTTAGTGTATTCTGTCTATCCATATTTGGTACAGCCTTTGCAGAAGTAATTTAAGGGCAACAAAATGTAAAGATACTATTTTTTAATAGGTTCAGATGATAGAGAGGTTTTTTTACGTATTAGTGCCATGCTTGCTGTTCCAGACCTCTACAGTTACAGGTATTTTGCCTATAATTGTATAGAAATTTTAAATTATGGCAGCTATGTTTGCAAGTGCCATAATTTATATTTTTAAAGACACACAAAAAATAACAAAAGGAAATAAAACGTATTTTAGAGGGTCCTCAGTGAATTCTCTCTAAGTTTAAAAGTTTAGCAAAAAAATCCCTATTTGCAATGACACTGTGGTGGAGACAGCTAAAAAGCCTTTTGAAGTTTGATGCAGGGACATTTGTAAACAACTCAACACAATCTCCATCACACCTTAAAAGCAAGATTAAGTCTTTACAGTTCTGTGGAGAACAGTAACACCACCAAGAAAGAGCTGTACAGCAACTGCAGTGAATGAGGGCGCTCTCCACAGCTATGAGAAGCTGCCAGTACTTCTATCCCAGGCACCGAGATTTAGGATTTGCTCTCAGAAGTATACTTGTTCCACCCATGTTTGTGCTGAACTTTTAGCTTCTACACTGGTTTTCTTCTAGCTCTGGATTCTGCTGTAGGTTTTGAGTATCTAAAAGCTATTTGGCATGGTTTGGAAATCCAAGGCTCCCAAGTTACTAACTAGCTGTCACTAATTGTCTCCTATTCTTGTTCTTCGCTGTGTTTTCAGCTCTCCTCAGCCTCCTGGAGCTTGGTTATTTAGCTGAGGCAGGCAGAGGCATGGATTTAGGATTTAAATTGATAGACATTTGCACTTCCAGTTGATCTAATACTCACAGATGTTCAGTTGGACAGTATAACAGGCCAAAGTGCTGTAAATCTAACAGGCATCAGGCCATAAAATAAGTCATCCATTTTTCTTGTATTGGTCCTTTCAGGTTTTGAATGCTTAAGTAGTGCTGATACTTTAAATTAATATTGTAGAGATTTATAAGTTTGAAGAGATTAAATTAATTGGCTGATCTATTTTGTGAAGATATCCTTGGTAACAAAATACCTTGCAGGACTGTCAAAATAATCCTATCCCAGCTTTAACAGCTCTGTTTCAACAGAGTTACCACTCACAAACCAGCTATCATTCATGCTGCCATACTCTAGAGGAGGGATGATTGGGTTACCTGATCAGCTGTAATTATTTCTCAGTCCAAAGTTATGGTACTTGCTGAATTTCTGTAAGAAAAAAATGCATATAATTTAGATAATGTAAATGGAAAAACAGCAGACTGAAAAAAAAAAAACCCAACCATAATTGCAAGCCTGTAATTCCAGATGAGTCTTCAGCATTACAAATCACAGTTGAACGAAGTATCCAGACACCTAATTGGAAATTCAGTTCCTCCTAATAATATATTAATCCCATTCAGCCTGTCCTCAGCACAGAACAAGATCGGGTATCATTACTGATTACTTATGCAAGGTAGCCTGCTAACAGAAGAGGGATTAAAATATTCTCTTGATCCTGCACAGTGAAGTAATTCGTTGGCACAAAAGTTGAATTCAAATATTGAGTTCATTGGATTTTCAGTTGATGGGGTTATTTTGAAAGATAAAAATACTGCTAATGAAAAAAAAAACATGGAAAAAAAGCAGAATTGTTGCCCTTTGTGTTCCAGTGGATCCGTCATCATTCAGAAACTGGATATTCTTTGATTACCAAATGGCAGTGCATTGCCCAGAAAGAAGAGCATTTCTCTTTTTCGTCTTCCCTGATAGCACCAGATACAGTTTTCCTTCAAGGTCATTTCATGGTGAAACCCAAAAGGCTTTTGATTTGAAGCCTTACCACTAGGACACATTAGAGGACCAGTTTGAAGACAAAGTTCTTCCAAAACTGTGATCAGCTATTTAAAGTTTCCAGGCTACTGTTTGTTTTTATGAGTTGATACTACTGTGGTATTTTTTGTAACACAAGCAGAATTTCCGCAGTCACCATGTATGCCCTAAAGACATGATCCCCCTATTTACAATTATTTATGAAGTGCCTCTAGAAAATGAGTATGCTTTTCATATGGATAAAGAAATTGTCCTTATTAATAGCAGAACTGAGTACAAAAAGGAATAAAACACAGATTGACAAATGGGGTTGTTTTCCTTTTTTAAAAACATATAAATATACATATTATTCGGCAATTATGAAATTTTTTGACAGTAAGGATACAGATTCTGAGCTCCTCATGGTGTCTCTCCAAGAGAGACATGGAGTGAGTCCAGTGGAGGGCTCCAAAGATTAGGAGACTGCAGCACCTGATTTATGAGGAAAGGCTGAGGGAGCTGGCACTGTTTAGCCTGGAGAAGAAAAGATAGAGAGGGGATAGTATCTAAATGGAGATGTGAGAAGGATGGAGCCAGGCTCTTCTTGGTGGTGCCAAGCAGTAGGACAAGAGGCAATGGGCAGAAACTGATGCACAGGAAATTCCGCCTGAACATAAGGAGAACTTCTTTGCTGTGCAAGTGACCATGCATTGGAACAGACTGCCCAGAGAGGCTGTCGAGTCCCCTTTCCTGGAGATACTCAAAAGCCATCAGGACACAATCCTCAGTAATGTGCTCTAGGGGACCCTGCTTGAGCAGGGGGCTTGGGCCAGGTGACCTCCAGTGGTCTCTTCCAACCTCAGCCATTCTGTGATGCTCCCAAATAGCAGAGTGACACTGTCTGTGTAAATTGCTAGCGACAAAATGGTTTTGACTCTTCGGTTAAGTTTAGATTTTGTTCTAAATCATCGCTTAAAAGCACTGGGGTTCTGCAGCCTCTGACTACTGGTTATCCAACCTTCCCGTTTCCTTTTGCCTGTCCCTACAGCGCTCTCTCACAATGTCCTTTCTGTTCGAAGCAGGGTGCTCCGGCTGAACCCCCAAAGCTGCGGCTCTTCCCTCCGGCGAGCTGCAGCGGCGGGGCCGCGCTAACGCTGTTGTTTGTTTGCCAGGCGAGGCGGGCGAGGCGGCGCCGCCGGGGCCGGCCCAGGCCCAGCAGCAACCCCCGGCCCCCACAGGTAGGCCCGGGCGGCGCCCGCCGTCACTGCCGCTGTCCCTCCACCGAGCGCCGCTGTTGTGCCGGGAGAGTGCTCGGCTCCACCGCGTCCCTCCCGGCCGGTCTGTGTCTGTGTGTCTGTGTCTGGCTCTGTGGCTGTGTGGCTGTCTGTGTGTGTCTCTGCATGTGTCTGTGCCTGTATGTGTCTGTGTGTGTGTGTGTCTGTGTGTCTGTGTCTGTCTGTGTGGCTGTGTCTGTCTGTGTGTGTCTCTGTATATGTCTGTGTCTGTGTCTGCATGTCTGTGTCTGTCTGTGTGTCTGTCCATGTGTCTGTGTGTCTGTGCATGTGTGTCTGTGTGTCTGTGTCTGGCTCTGTGTGTCTGTGTCTGGCTGTGTCTGTCTGTGTGTGTCTCTGTATATGTCTGTGTCTGTGTCTGCATGTCTGTGTCTGTCTGTGTGTCTGTCTGTGTGTCTGTCCATGTGTCTGTGTGTCTGTGTCTGTGCATGTGTGTCTATGTGTCTGTGTCTGGCTCTGTGTGTCTGTGTCTGGCTGTGTCTGTCTGTGTGTGTCTCTGTATGTGTCTGTGTCTGTGCATCTGTCTGTGTCTGTCTGTGTCTGTGTGCCTGCCTGTGTCCGTGTGTGTGTCTGTGTGGTGTGTATGTCTGTATCTGTGTGTGTCTGTGTCTGCCTGTGTCCGTGTGTGTGTCTGTGTGGTGTGTATGTCTGTATCTGTGTGTGTCTGTGTCTGCCTGTGTCCGTGTGTGTGTCTGTGTGGTGTATATGTCTGTGTCTGTGTGTCTGTGTGTGTCTGTGCATGTATGTGTGTCTGTGTGTGTCTGTCTGTGTCTGTGTGTGTGTCTGTATCTCTGTGCGTGTGTGTGTGTCTGTATCTCTGTGCGTGTGTGTGTGTCTGTGTGTCTGTGCATGTGCGTGTGTATGTGTGTGTGTGTCTGTCTGTGTCTGTGTGTGTGTCTGTATCTCTGTGTGTGAGTGTCTGTGTGTCTGTGTTCCCTCACTGGCATCCGCTGTGCGTCAGCGTGCCGTCTGCATTACAAATCTCTATGTGCTTGCACTTTGTAGCCCATTTCACACTCCGTCATTGGGGGGCAATTCCATCATCAGTGTCCCTTTTAGCTGCATTACTTCCCTCTCGTTATACTTGGGACAAGTATTTTGGGCCGAACATCTACTGTAGTGCACTTGACTAACAAGGATCTTACCTGCCTTGGCTGAAATAAAAAGCATATGGATTTGTGTGATGAGGTGGCTTGAATGAATTTTAAAAGTGCTGGAAGCCTTTGTTCCAATTTCACTGTAGGAGAAAAAGGGAAACTAATTTATCTGAAAAGTTTTACAAAACTCATCTCATTCTTTTTGCAAATTTTAATACCCTACATCCTGGCTGTGGCCAATACAGACAGATGAGCAGATCTGAATGGTTTTGAATTATATATGGTGCCATACTTCTGTTCTTCTTGGTATCTTTGTCCTTGCTCTCCTTATAACTATGAAAGCTATTCTTTTCCTCTGTAGGGACCAAACAGAATGAGCCATCAGTTTTGTGTGTCTTTTTTGTATGTTCCTCTGATTTTTCATATATTTTAGCAGGGATCGCCAAAGTTCCTGATTATATCCCCCATAACTTAACTCAAACTTAGTAAGATCTGAAGCTCACTTTCCTTTTATTGTAAGTCTTCTCGCCATCACCTTTTACTTTATTATACGGCCTTATTATTGATCACTTTAAATTTAAATTATCATTCTTTTCAAGACATCACAGGTCTCCACAATACCAACAGGTTGGTCCCTTTTTCCATTGCCACATCTGTGTGTTTTCCAAATGACTTTCAGACAGAGCATTTGTAACCCTGGGGTCAGTCCCAGTATCATTTGCACCACTCAAGTTGTGAGCCACTTAGAAGCCAGCACATGGAGATAACGTGCTCCTTTTTGCCTCAGAAATGGATGTATTTTTAGTGTGTGAAATCCTGTGCATCATTACTGTGAACTATTTATGCATTTTAGTGTGCACATACATATTTTTGAGACATCCTACGCAGTAATGTGTTCTGACTACTGTGTACGTCAGGGATCTTTACGTATTTGTTCTGTGTGCTTCACAGGCATGTATTTGATTTCCATGTTTAGGGGGTTTATTCAGCCTGTTTTATATAGGTTTTAAGACCTTCTGGTATATGCTTAGATGGTCAAAGATTAGATTTCTCCAATTTTTTTTAAGGAGCCATAATGTATTTCTCTGATACTGACAGAATGAGCAGATGAAATTGAGAGTTTTGATTCAGTGGTGTTCTCAGGTTGCCGATTAAGCTGCTAAAGAAGAAGGACGTAGAGTTGTCTAGTTACTAACTGTACTTTATGGCAAACTTTATGAATTTTGATTCTACATGAGGGGTAAGACTTCTTTTTTCTTTTTCCTTTTTTTTTTTTTTGGAGGAATAACCCAAAATTAGAAACTCTATCCCATGACCTTCTTGTGAAGCTATTGAGTGAGCAGAATGTACCACACTGCACATTAAGAAAGATGTAGAATCAGTAAGACACACAACAGAGAAGGTACAAATGGCATTTGTGTCATTGTCCTGAGACCCCGAAATCTGCGCGTTGGTGCTACAGCGTTGTTTCCAAAGTCATGTGAGGGTTGTTAATGCCTCGGTGCACACATCATACATCTGAAGGACTTCAGAAGAAACATGGTGACTCAGTTAAATGTTGTTGCAGCAGCTTCGTTTAAGAGTTGGACTCAATGATCCTTGTGGGTCCCTTCCAAGTCAGAATATTCTGTGATTCATTAATTTCTGTTTTGGGAAAATCATACACGCCTTTTTTTTTTTTCCCCACATTGAGGATAACACATACATTTGGTGTGACATATCTTTCGGCTTTCTTATTTACAGTTGTAAAAACAATGACACCTCTGGAAATTAGAAAAGCCTATCACAATCCAAGAATTCTGCTTTGTGACTTGCAACATACTATAGTTATTCATAAGTGCTGTTCTTTCCGTCTTACTTCGCAATCATATCCCCAAATAATCCATGTCACAGCACTATTCACAGGGTTAGATTCAGAATTAAAAAATAGTGTTTCCTAATGATAATTTTCCCAGATTTGCTTATTCATGCAGAAGGACCAGGTGCATCCTAACCTTGCTTCTTACTTGGGTGTAAAACATACAGATACAGTATTTTTATCACTTCTGGTTTACTGTATCTCTGTCATAGTTTAACTAGATCTTGTATTGCTCTTATTTTTTTATTTTTGTTATATATTTTATAGGCCATAAGAACCAGATTGTTCAAAACTCTTGGTGTTAATCTGAGCAAATTCCCTTTTAGGACAGTTGTATTATTCTGTCCACAAAATCTTGTTTGGTTATGAAAGTAGTTGCATATTCTGTTCCTCTGAACTGTGATCCATCTTTTGAAGTGTAGCTGTTTGCAGTGGCTGTGAGCACACTTCTCTGTCTTTTCTATTTCTTCTTATATTTTTGACTTTTTTTCCTTGGAGCTGAAAGAGTATACAAAAAAATCTTCACGCATCATTTTTTTTCCATTTTTTAACAAGGTGTATTTTTCATGTGTGTGGGTTCCTCAATTATATTTAAAGTGTTCTTTTTTCAATATTTTCTGTGAATTTTTGTCACATAATCTGCTTATTTGCAGGTGAAGTGCATTAAGTGCAGGCCGTGCAGTGAAGAGTATGTGAAAAATACACTTTGCTCATTGTTTGACTTTTTTTGGGTTTTTTTAATCCTGACCATATTGGGAATATATCTTCTTATTACTAGGATGGTAAAGAGAGACTATTTAATCTGATATATACTTAATAAATATTTTTTCTGTTGCACTTTACTCTGTCCACCAAATAGATTTTTTTTTTACATTTAGCATTTATATTGGCTGCTCTTGCTTAGCTGTGTGAATTGCTTTTATAAATGCTTTATTTGCTAAAATATGTGTTTCCATCTGTTCCAAGACTATTTTTAAGTTTACCTACTGCAAAACCACACTTCCATTGTAAATTGCCACTATGAAATGCATGAAAAGTCTTTTTCTTACATAAAGGCAACTGTAAGGATAATGGTGTTGCCAAGTTACATTATTTTATCCTAAAATTAGAAATCTTCTAAGAATTTCCATGTGACTGAATTATTTCTGCTGTTTGCCATGCAGTGTTTTCTCCTTTTTCATCTCCAGAATTATTTACGGTATACCTGATTAATGCATATCCCGTTTTTCTATGAAACGTGAAAGCAAAAGTTAAGTGAGATCTACAACAGCCTCTATCTTAAGAAAACTCTTAAGGAAACTCCTCAGACTAAGTGGTAGGTAGTACGTTCCTGGAGGAGGACTGTGAAGAAACAGAAAAAGCCAGTTGAATGAAGTTGGTGGGAAGTAAAGAATATATAAAGTAAAGAGTTAGAATCAGAAGTTGCAGAAGAGGAAGTGTGGAGGGATCTGAAGAAGAAGTGGAGGCAGACAGGAAGGTCCACAGAAGCATGAGAAGCAGGACATAAAATGTAGGAGGGTCATGGGAGAGGTGAGCAGAATAAAGCAACAGAGAATGAAGGACAAGGTGGGAAGCAGTTCATATGAGTTTTCTTATAGAAAATATTCAGAATATTAAACCCAGATTCTTTTTTGAGTTTTGTCATTTAAGGTCTGTTTATTCACATGTGATGTTTTCTTCTTTGCTAGTTTGATCTCTTTGTATTTAACAGTCACCGTGCTAAAAGTGTATTTCAAATAAATCTGTAATTATTCCCTGAAGAAAATGTGAATTATTTAGTTGCAGAGGATCATACTTGATGCTATAGAGGGTAGCATGAAAGCACACCAATAACAAAGGAAAGGAAAAAGGAGAACATAAACTCTCCCATCAGAATAGCCATCAAACAATAGACAGGAAGAGTTCTTGAGCATTAGCTTTACGTGCTATTTAACTTTTTTCCAGAATGGAAAACTCTACAATTTCATGGAGTCATTCTAGCTTGACTTCATCATACACATGATAAAAAGATTTTTTAAACTAACATCTCTCCTAAGGCAACATTTTCTTAATGAAAGTTGATGAAAACTGACATACTGGGGTATTTTTCCTCCTGGAACTAATGAAAACAAAACTTTATTTTAAATATTTGAAAACACTTTGTAAGCCTGAACTAGAAGAAATGGTCCTCATCAGAGGCTACCTGACTGCCATGGTGAACTAGCCCAGGCTTTTCCCCAGATGTCTTCACTATGATAGTGGACAACACTAGATTCTCTTCAAAAGCTCCATGAAATGCCAATAAGTAACTGGTAAACTTCATCAAAGTGTCTGTTAGGTGGGGATGGCCTTAAAATTTGAAGCATGAGAACTTGCATTCATTTCCAAACTTAACTTACTTTTTTCCCTGTTTAAAGTCTAAATATTGTGATCTAGATTTTCAGTGTCCAACCTACTTTTGGAATCTGAAGTTCTTGTTCTTAGCATTCTTTGCCAAGTTTTATAGTTGGAAAAGACTGATTCCATTGTAGTGTTGATGAAGGGCATGAAGGTCCTCGGCCTGTGGATATACTAGGGTGCATATAGTGAGGTGGTGTTTATATATATGTATATATTTGTGTGTATATATATACACATCATTTAGCATATATATAGATACAGGTATGTACTAGATAGTGTGTGTTTGTGTATATATCTATATATGCACAAAGATTAAGTTCCATGTGAAAGCAGTCCTTCAATCTCTCAGTGCATGCTGACACACTTCAACATTTCATTCTGTGTTGAGCTGTCTGCGACTCCCAGTCAATGTCAATTAAGACAAGGAAGTATTTGTGGGGAAAGGAAAATGTCCACTGATTAACTCTTTTGGTTTTTTATACTTGCTTTACAGGCCAAAGTTCAAAAAACATCAGTTCATCTCCAAGCATAGAGAGCTTGTCTGGAGGACGTGAATTTACAGGATCTCCACCTTTGTCTGCATCAAAAAAGGATTCCTTTTTCAGCACCATCTCCCGCTCACGTTCCCAAAGCAAAACTATGAGCAGAAAAGAGTCGGTGGGTTCTTCTGACTTTTTTAATCTATTTTAATATCACACTGCATTACTTGTTAGAGACACTCATTTCTTCCATACATAGAGCATTTGCACTTGGAAATGTTTCCTTTAGCACACATTAATGGCCAAAGCATAAATAAGCTATTTCAACTGTTTGTGTTGAGTGACATCTCCATTATGGCTTCCATCCCATTATCCTACCTGAAATGAAACTGTGAAAGTGCCTGTTGCCTCTGGGAAAGACAAGAGAAGTCCTGTAAGATTTTTTGCTTTGTTAGACTTTTGCTGTAGTCCTGAAGTTAATAAACAGTTCAGTGGGAAGCTTGAATGCTCAGCAGATCCAAACATGTCCATCTGTTGTCCCTGAAATTCCTTAATACATCAGAGGTTTCCCAGTGTCTGTAGCATCTGTAGTCTACAGTCACAGTTCTATTTCTTGCACAGCTCTGACCTTCCATTTGGTGACAAGAAGCTAGTATTTAAACAGATTGTTCTCATCCAAGAAAATCAGCTCTTATCATGGGTATGTTCCAAAGAAATTCTCATCCCATACAAGATATTTTAGGAACACAGCAGTGATAAACTAGGTATTCCATGGAACATGAGGATTCTTGTTTATTCTCTAAACACATTTCCCTTTGTCTCTCTGCTGACTAGAAACCAGCTACATAGTAGATGTAATAAGTTGTATTTTTTGTAAGGTGAAGGCACAGTGGCTTTCTCCATTCTTTTTTCATAAATGTAGGCTCAAGTAACTCCCTATTTATTTCAAAAGTAGGAGTTGTAATAGCCAAATTTCTGTTGCAGCATTCTTCAGGTGTTCAGAGCTAATACTGCACAGAAATTTCATCTGAGCTTCTCAGCGCTTTTTGCTTTCAACAGCAGAATCTTTATTAATAGTCACATCATGTTTTCCATTTGATATTCAAAACGTTCTAATGAAATGCACAACTTTGTGCAACTTTGTTCAGTTTTTGTTCACTGAATGAGAGTGTTTAATTCTTGTTCCAAATGCTTTACTGTTGTGTAAAGAAAAGCTGTGTTTTGTGGTTAGTCAACAAGAAGCTGTAATTTTGGCTTGTGACCATTTAAAACATGTTGAATTTAATTTAAAGCTAAAACAACAATTTAATTTCTTTCTGCTTGTCCTCATGAGTTGAAGAAAAATAAATACAGCATTATGGAACTTCTCTTTTTATGTGGCTTAACAAGATGTAAATACAGCTTTCATTTGCCACTTTTATCCAGGCCAGAACTTGGGGGTTTTGCACCCATAGAATTTAAGAATAATTCCTCCTTTGTCCTCTAATAGGAGACAGGAGAATTTACCACTATATATTCATACTCAATTAAAATCCATTAATTATTAACATGTTTTTCAGGTAAACAATGTCCCAGATTTGGGGTATTATATTATTGTTTTCATCAAGAATTTTGGATAAAGAATTATTTATTGTAACAGATTTTCAGTGGATTAGTAATCATGATAAACAAAGCAGGGCATAAATTTTCAAAAGAACTCTTTAAACTGTGGTATGTAATTTATATTTTAGCATTTTATGATTAAACAGCTAGGAAAGGTTTTAGGCTACCATTTCCTTGTGTTCAGTTTTTGACTGATGCTTAATATGGCAAAACGGAATTTGTAGCAGATCCAAGAGTAAAAGGTTTGTTTAAATCTGTTTTCTGTTGCACAAGAAAATGTTTGGATTTTGTTTTCCTGTGAATTTCATGGTACTTCATTTTCCACGTAGAGTAGATGAACCCAAAGAGTTCTTCCTGAGGTCCCAAAGTAGTTGCAACAGTATTCTCCAGTTGTACAATTGCTTCTTTTCCATGTTTTCTTGAAGCAGAAGGCTTGAAAACATAATGGATCCACACCTTTGGTTTATTTATCAAACTGAACTGGTTTACATTTTTAATCTAATAATTATATAGATTACATTGTTAAGTATTAGGGAAATTACCTTTGTTGGAACATTGCTATGCATCAATCTCTTTATAAAAAGATGGTTTTAAAATAAGTTATTCTTGGTGTGGCAGATTAAAGATAATCCATTTTCTCTTCATCCTTGTATTTCTAATTCAAACCCTTTCCAAGCAAAGTGGAAATGAAATGCAGTTGTAAAAATACATCCTTTAACATGCCGTTAGAATAAGTCATTTTCACAGAGCAGAGGGCATTACTGTAATAGTGTCATGGGATGAACAGGAATGTCACTGTCACAGGTGGCCCTGGAGTGCTGTATCCTGCACTGGGGTCCCCAATACAAGAGAGACATGGGCATACTGGAAAAAGTTCAGCAAAGGGCCACAAAGGTGATGAAGGGACTGGAGCATCTCTCCTGTGAGGAAGGGCTGAGAGAGCTGGGACTGTTCAGCCTGGAAAAGAGAAGGCTCAGAGGGGATCTCTTCAATGTGCTTCAATATCTGGAGGGAGGGTGTAAAGAGAGCAGAGCCAGGCTCTTTTCAGTGGTGCCCAGTGACAGGACCAGAGGCAGTGGGCACCAGCTGCAACACAGGAGGCTCTGTCTGATCATCAAGGAAACATTTTCCTCTTGAGAGTGGCTGAGCACTGGCATAGGTTGCCCACGCAGATTGTGGATTCTCTCTCCCTGGAGATATTCAGAAGCCATCTGGACACTAATCCTGGGCAGCCAGCCATGCTTGGTGGCCCTTCTTGAGTGTGGGCTTGGGCAAGATGAGCTTCTGAGGTCCCTTTCAACCTCAGCCATTCTGGGATTCTGTGAGAAGATAAACTCCCGCAGAGGAAGGAATGTGACGTCTAAATTCTTTCTTTCCTAAAGAGTCCAACAAGCTGGGCTTTATCTGTGAGAGTTACAAACAAAATTGATACTTAACTTGTTTCATTGCCTCCAGGAATAAAATGTGTCCATTTCTCTTTCTAAGGACTTCTTAAGGTAGTAACATTTGGGTTATATTTATTCTTCTACATATTTTTTTCCCCTCAGATGCAAAGATCAGTGTAGTGGGTTTTTTTTATTTCTGTTACCAGAAACAGATGTTCCCTGTTTTATTTAGTTAAAGAAATAAATCTACAGCCTCAGGGCTGAATGCACAATATCAGATAATGTTTTGGCAGCCCATGGCATGCTGATGTTTTTCACGTTGCTATTGAGTGGCACAAAGCTGTATGTTAATGTGAGGTCCACCAAACGGGTTTGGAAGCCTGTTTGGTGCCCAGCATTGAGATGGTTCCCTGCTCCTTTGTGTCCTTTGTGGCTTTATGACAGGAATAACTTAAGCAGCAGTTTCTGGAGCTGTTTTCCTGTAAACAAACACAGGAATTTTTAATCTGTAATGCACTCTAGTGCCTACTATCTTCTGAATGGTTTGGTCTGGCTGGAATAAAGTCCTGCAAAATTTCCTCTCCCAGCCTACTGCCCTCTACTTTTCGGTGGAGTTGTGAAATAGGGTGCATTTGTGGTCCATTTATTTCTCATTATGTTTCATTTATGTCTCCAGCAGCCATTAAAGAAAGTCTACCCCTCTTTTTAGCAAATAGCAAAGCTGCTTAGATGTTGATTCTGGCAAATATGGTTGACTGGTTCCAGTTTCTGGCAGAATCTTCTGTAAATTGCTTTCAGACATGGAGATGTGCCAGAGAGGAAACTTCTGAGTCAAACAATATAAACATTTTTAAAACTTCCATTAAAACGAAAAAAAAATTAGGAAAATGTGGATTTGACTGAAAAGAAAGTTTTGATTTGGGGAAACTGTGTCTTTTAACAAGTAAATTTCTACATAAAAGGTTTCAACTTAAAAAAAAATCAAATTACCCATTTGGAAAATATATTAGTTTAAAAATTCCCGAGAAGGAAACATCTCTAAGGAAAATCTTGAGCAGTTAATGTTGTTTACTAAAATAATTTACAAACATGGTCAATCAGAATCCTCATTTCTTAGCAAAAATATCCTGAACAGAAGTGTCATGCATCATGCTGGTTTTGATTGCACAGACTTTTTAATTAAATCAAATTTGACAACATATGCTATTGTCCCCACAAGCATGTATAAACAACTGTTACTGTCTGTGATTTACGTAGCTAGTCTGACTGATTTGAAGTTAGTTATGAGTACCCCTACAGGTTAGAAAATTAATGTATGCCATTATTTTCAATTAAATAGGCATCTGCTCTACTGATTTAAGAGCCTGAGTTTAAGCATACAAGGTTGACAGTTCTGCTCAAGTAAAAGTGGTATATGAAAACCAAAGAGATAATAAAAGAAATACTAGACAACCACACAAAGAAAACCGTGTGTGCAGAAATTCCTTTGAAGAAGAACATGCCTTTTGTGCATGGCACACGTCTTGGAGATGGTTTTTATTACCATATGTCTTTTCCCTGACTGTTGCTTTTACAATTTCTTTACAATGTTTTAAGCAAAATACTTGTCAATTCATACTTACTGATGCCAAGCATTTATTTGGAAGTACAAACACTATGATGAAATGTGCTTTTTTCATTAAGCGTCATAAAATGTGCCCAGAATAAGTTAGTTTGTCTATATACATCATCCAATGCCTTGATCAGTATATTGGATTTGTTAGGCCTCAGATTAAAGACCTGTTGATTATTCTCAATGTCATTAGGTTTAAAATACTTTAGTGCCTTAATGTTTAACTGTAGTTAATACTGGAGGACATATGTCTCCCTTACTCTGATGTGACAGGCCAGTTCAGACACAAAAAAAATTCAATTTATTTAATACTTCAGTGCTTGTCTAATTTTACGGTTAGATGAAAACAATATTAAATTTAAGATGCTGATGGGTCACGTGAACAGAGTTTGCAGAAAAACCTCTGAGATATTTTGGAAGTATGGTTTTTTCCTCAGTTGCTTTCCTCTGGCTCAAACAACATCCTGTAACTCAAATGAAAGAGCTGAAAACAGTAGAATAAAAAATAAGTTGTCTTTTTTAGTTTTTATTAGAAATACTTGCAAGTTCCTTATAGTTTAGTAGAGCAACAGCTGTATGTATGAGTGGCAGCTTTGAATCCTAGAGCTCCTTATCTTCTTGGAGGGATTTATTTCAGGGAAAAGAAACTGTACTGTGATAAAAACAGGAAGTTAATTGCTTAGAAAAAAAAAAGATTAATAAAAACCCAAGTGGCTCTACAGTGCTTTTTCTATCATATTACGAGCAATAAACATGTATACAGAACAGACCTTTGGGGCCATTTAGAATATTTTAAAAATGTCAATGTAAACTTGTCTTTCTCTGGTACAAAAGATTCCGATTCTGCACAGAAGCAGAATGATGCCACTTGGAAAAGGCAATAAGGACTTTAAAAATCACTGGGCAACCCTAAACTGTCAGAAAGAATTTAAAAATTACCAAAATCAAGAATGAGACCATCAGCAGTGTTTTCAAAAGGATCAAAGTGACTTAGGGTACAAGAAGTGTGACACTTCACAGCAACCACAATACCAGCAGAGGTACAGGACTTGCTCTGTCCATCCTCTTTCCATACATTAATCATGAAGTTGATGTTTCGGCATCCTAGTGGCAAAGAAGAACATACCAAAGGGTCTGTGTTGGTAACTTGAACTGCCCCATTTTCCTTTACAGTGGGAATTTCATCTCTTTTAAGATAACACCATGAAATTACTGTCCATTTCTGTGCAGAGCTGAGAGACCTGCACTGAACTCTCAACAAAACCATGGATGTGGATGAGGCACATGCCTCTAAACCAGGCTGTTGTTTTATTTGGGAGTTTTTTAAGCTGAAAGGGTTTCTGTGTTTGGAAGACTTTTTTTCCCACTGGAATAGGTTGTGGCTATGCATTTATTAGCTTCATTCTTATTTTTGTCTGCATTTCGTTAAATCAAACAATTCCCTATAAAAGCAACGAGACTTGTACTTCTGTTATTTTAACAATGTAGTATAAATGGTGTATATTTAGAGCCCCAACATAATCACTATACTTAAATTTTACCTTCCTTAAACTCTGAAAAATTAGAGGTTCTAAAACCCTTAAATAAATAATCCTGCTCTGGTCTACATCCTCAATCATGTTCGGAATCATAGCAAAGGTCAAATACATCCAGCCTGACCAGAGGAAGATTTAATGAAACTATTTTGCAACTGATGCTTAAAAAGAATTTAAATGAGCATGAGTTTAACAAAGAGTGTAGGACTTTGAGAGTCCTTCATGAAGGGCTGTGTATGTTGAACTGTGTGTGTATTAAAAAGCTTGTTCAGGCAGCAAAATCAAGAAGCATAATTATGTAAGTACATCACACCTAATCAACTCTTTCAGTAAGGTTCAAGCAAATATGTTAATATTATAATATTGAAGCATGGAGCATGAACTTTAATTAATTGCAGGATATCTATATATTAATCATTCCATATCCATAACCATCCCCGCATACATTCAGCAATACTTACCACATTGTTTCAGAGCACTCAAAAATCATGAAATGGTGAGGTTATTTCCCTGTTCACATTTCTCTTATATTTGCCACAGTGGGCTATTGCAGGGCTAAAGGCCAGCAGTGTGTGTAACAGATGGACAGAAAGTCCCTCAGAAGTGATACTGAAACATAATGGTGGAAATGGGATTCTCATTTGCCTATGTGTTTATTTATAACTATTTCCAAAATGCTTACAGCCATACCATCTAAATTAATGTATCAGTTTTATTATTTAGGAAGAAATTTTATAATGTTCTTAAGTCAACAATCTCAACAGCAGCACTGAGAGAAGCCTTTTATCAGCATTTCTGTTCAAAGGGATAATTTCTAGTACCCTACAGCTCTTTCTGTTCTTATCTATTCCCTTACCAAGTGGAATACTACTATTTTCTCAGCTGTTCAGTGACTACCAATCCACAATGAGTTATGCACAGCTTTTTGCATTCCATGGATCTTGCAGATTTTTATGGGTTTCATTTTTAAACTGTCTCTTGGCAGTCCCAGAGTGCAGTGCCAGCAGGTGGACTTGTGCAGGCAGCAGGTAGATAAGTCTCCCATGTCTTGTGTCTGCTTGCAGAAGAGGTTTATTTCCATCCCTGCTTTCTTTGTCTCCAGGCAGGTGCTTTCTCCATTAGTTGTATTTATCCTTCCCCATCTTCCTACTAAAGAAAAATTGTCTGACCATAGAAGTGGACTATTTTTAAGAGGAAAATGTACCCAGGTTAGATGAAAACAAGTCCTTCTCGTGCTCCAGTAGTGCAGTTGCTGGTTTCTAGCTCTGAACAGTGAGGCTGGTGCACCTGGAAGCAGTTCCAGTAATAGGTTTGACAGTGGGAGATGCTTTGGAGAATTTCCAAGCCCATGGTCCTTTGCCACTAACGTCTCCAGGCAAGGTGGGATGTGGCAAACCAAGCTGATTCCAACAGCATGACACTGGCAAATTGACTTTGAACTGTTTAAGATGGAAATTCAACAGCAGGACCTGGTGATTAGAAGCTGTTAGCCAGAGTTTCAGCTATTTTGAGGACTTTAATTGAAATTAAATGTATCTGTCAGGGTGTAGGGAGATCCTCTGAGGCATCATCTTTCATTTTCTTCCAAATTTCTATATATTTTTAGCTTTGTTTTATGAGACAATAAATCAAATAAATTGATAATCATAAATCAATGCAATAAAATAGCTATTTTGCCTCCAAGTCACCAATTTTAGTAGAGTTTATAAATAAATATGGATTGTAAATAGATCGTGTTTATTTGTAAAGAATAATAAATAAGCATGTAAACTCCTAAAACTAGGGAGCAAGGAAGAGGAGAGTTATTATAGTTTGGAAGAAGAGGATAAATAATTGACCACAAATTCTTGTTTCTTATATTTCAGGAAAGCTACAGATGCACAATGCAGTAAAATACACGTGCATGTATGTCACCCGTATTCAAATCCGAAAACAGTATGAAAACCATACTTCTTCTTGCATTTAGAAAGTGTGGGTCTCCTCAAACAAATGCTAACTCCAGAATGCTAGAAATTTGGGTGTTGGAAAATGGTTCCTGGGTCATTGGTTATTCAGAGTCCAAGTTGCAGCCCCTTTCAATTTTGTTGGGGCTTGTTCTCTATTTTGAGGGGGAATATTAAGTACAGAAAGGCTGAAATTCTTATTCCTTTAATCCTTTATTAATAATCTCTTGGTTCTGTTTATGTGTGCATAGCTTGGAGAAGCATCTTGAGATGCCATGCCTTACTGTGTTGTTAGAGAGCACACAGAGGAAGTAAGGATTGTACTAATGCCCAAAAATATGTGCCTTTGCAGGTGAATGCCTTCTAGCATTTTAATTTATTGCCAAATTTGTCTTGATCTCATTCTACTTGAACATTTTTATCTGTATTATAAAATTCCTTTCTTGTCTTTGATACTTGTTTTCAATCAGAGCACTCTGAACCAAATAATTTTTTGTTGTTGTTGTGTTGGTACATTGCCTGATTTAGCTTGGCTCCTAGAAGTTGCAGTGGATATTTTGTTGACCTTTCCTTCATTTTTCATTTTATTTTCTTGTTTTTCCTAGTTCCATTCCCCCCACCCTTTCATAGGGTTGGCACAGATACGTATTCGCAAAAGATTTGGCAGTGGCAATTCTGTTTCAGGTTTTAAAACTGGTAATTACTCTTCTGATTTTACTTCTTTGAGCAGAAGAGGATGCATTGTACCCAAAATGTTTTAACTTTGCTAGCACTACATTTGAAACCTAGACTTCTAGGATTACTGTTTCCCTAATTTATTTGTGCTTACTCTGATGTCTTCTGATGTATTTTGAGACATACAGTACCACCAGAAAGCAAAGTTGGAAAGCAACAGGTCAAAGTAATGATAAGACAGAGAAGAAAAGAGATTTAAAAAAAAAGGTTTCTCTGATCTGAAAGAGAACCTGTTTGTGCTTTAAGGGTTCTGATCTAGAAAAGCACTGAAATAAGTATGTAATTATCAATAAGTATAAAGTCGGAGCAATTATGCCTACTAGCACAACACTACACTAGGGAAATTATGAGAAATTTTAAAGAATAGAAAAGAAAAAAGGGAAGAAAGATTCCTACTTAAGCTGTCTCATACCACACTGGAATAACAGTCTGAGTTCAAATGGTGTAAAAAAAAAAGCATGAGCAGGAGTCAAAGTGATATAAAATGAAAACATTGTTCGTGTTTGCTGTGCATACAGTCTAAAGGAACAAAATACAAGTTTGTAGGACTTAGCTGAAAGTACTGTGCTTAAAATGTTAAACATTATGAAAGTATGTTCAAAATAATACAAACTAGGCAGCTGTGAAGATGTGAAGAACACAAAACATGAGTTATTTGGAAATATATTAAGCATGGGGATATTTCAATTAGCACATAGACTTATAAATACTGTCAGATAATGGTTCAGCACAGGAAATCAATACATAACCTCTACTTCTGCAGGAATTAGTATATGAAGGCAGTATCTGAACTTTTTTATGTCCTCCCTGGGTAATATATTAATATCCGCAAAATTTCATTTTGTGCAAAAATTTCGCCAGTACCAAAATTTCAGTGTAAAAGTGACAATATACATTTCACCTCTGACTCTGATGTGCTTGGTGCCCTTTCATCTAATCATTTCATAGCCCCTTCCACACAGAAGAAACTTTCTCTAAACATCTGCAAAATAAATGCTTTATGAAAACTCTCTCAAAAATTCCACCTTTTCATCAACAACAGTTTGGCTCCATGCTGAAGCCATGTCTAGAAGGCTGACTAATATAGCCATATTGTTTCCATGTCCTCCCCATATGTGTGTCTCCAGCCATCTGTTGTCTCTTGGCTTGCACTGTGAAGTCCTTCAGGGAAGTGGGATTTTTCTTTGTGTTTGTACAGCACCCAGCAGAGCAAGGCCTCGGTCCTGATGAGGGACCATGAGTGATACAGTTAAATAACAGATAAGTTATATTTGTAAATTAAATAAATTAAAAGTTTGGGTTAAGTTCCACTGTATGTAATTCAGTGCTCAGAAACAGGGGTTTCTGGTTTAAATGTCAGCATATGCTGTGAACTGTTCTGTGGCTGGCATAGAATATAAAAAAATTATGGGGGTGTCAACCAACATTCAGCTGTCAGAGATTCAAGATTATAAGGTTAAATCTTGTATTTAATTCTTAGATTAGAAAATGAAATAAATTCTCACAACATTGAAAGAGTAACCACTGCTTTTTACTCCAGGGGAATTTGCTTAAAATTAAATGAGAAAGTAATTTATGCCTTGCATCTGAGTCTTGTTTGACTTGTAAACTGCTATCGACATCCAAGAAGTATACTCTCTGTATAATTTATGAATAAGAACTTATGTACTGGTAAGACTCTTAACAAGTCCCTGACTTCAGGATTTCCATGTAGCAATCTAGTTTTTCCCATTATTTTCCTCTAAATGTTTTGATATCTTATCAGAATTATTTTCTAATTTGCCCTGCCAATTTGCCAAGAGCTATGGGATGTTTCGTGAGTGCTCTTACTGTGAATACTGAAAAAAACTGAAAATGTGACTGGGCAAATTAATATAAGAAAAGTAACTATTAACTACAGGAAAAAACAAACAAGCAAGCTAAAAAACCCCACACCACCTCTAGCTCAAGACATTGCTGATGTGCAAATCTATGTAGTCTGGAAGAGTATTCTGGGCAGTGCCTTTACACGTTTATGTCATGACATTCTTTTTTCTCTGCACTTCACCCAACCAATCATTGACCGCCATCAGAACAGACCCCAGGAAGACTGGGCTCTTCTGCCAACTCAGTTCTGTCACTGGTTGGTTTTTTTTTATGTTTTACATTACAGCATTAGTGCTTAAATGCCTTAAATACCTTTAAATACTCTTCTCTTTGAAGGTAGTTTCTTTGCCACAGCACTTAGCATTTGGTAGTGCTGCCAAGTTAATTCTTATCCAGGATTCAGCTATAAGATAAATGGAATTTTGCCATTCTGAGCATTCATGAATGAAATGCTTGTACATCTATTGTTGTAAGCTTTGACAACAGAGTTTGCTTTTCCTTGACTTTCCTACATGGATAAAACAGACAGAAGTACAATTTTTCTTTCATTTCCTGAATAGCGAGACTGAAAACCGAACAGTATTTAGAAAGAAAGGCATTACAGTCCTGATTTTCCAGGTTTGTATTCCCTGTTTTCCATACTTCTGTGTTAAGCTGCATGTCATGTATTTGGGAGAAAATTTGTTTAAACTGATAAAAACCATTTTGAGAAAGAGTGGCTTCTTCCAAAACTATATGTCATCAGACTTTGTAAAGGATGGCAAATTCCAGTGCCCATACCCAATCTGCAAACCATATTGCAGCTTGTAAAGCCGTGAGCTGTAAAAGGATAGCATTACAATGTCAAAACTGTAAAACTTTCTGTTCTTGACTATACTGACCACTTTCAGTTATTCACAGCTGTTTTTCTGATGCAGTAAAATTGGGTGAAAAATAGGGCATGGGAGAGGCATTGCAGATCTCATTATGAGCTCAGGAGAGAAGGAAGGATATAAAAAATTTATTTCCATAGCTGTCTTTGTAAAGGTGAGAAGATAGATGAAAGGAAGGGTAATAAAAACAGAAGAACAAGATTTGGACAAATGGAGAGTACCAGAACTGTATAGACTTGGGGGGAAAATAGCAAAGAAATGTCAAAAAATTAATTATAAAAGAATTAGTTCTCATGGCAAAAGAAAAAAAGGAAATGTAACAATGTAAGCAAAGTTCTCTATGTGGATAAGAAGAAAGACAAATATGAGAAACAAAAGTGTAAGTTTTTTGCAGATTCAGTCTCGCCTGAACCAGGAGAATAGTTAGAGATGTGTATATGAAGGCACTCAAATAGAATCTTGCTTTGACTGGGCACATAAATCCTAGCCTGCTTTATATTGTTAGTGAAATGTAAATCAATGTAGCATCACAAATAAACTACTTCCTTTTCATTCTCCTTTTCAGTTCCAGATGTTAATGGTTGTCTGTAAGGCTCCCATGTCTGATGCAGTGATTCCTTAGTTTGATTTGCTGCTTGATTTGCTTCTCTTCCTCTTAATGCAGCTGCCAATATTAGAAAATATTGAACTTTATAGAACATGTTGTTTGGTAAATTGACACTGATTTTGTATTTTGGTTGAATGACTTGGAATTGTTGTTCGTGTGTTTCTGGTGCTGTGCGTGTCAGATCAGCTGAAAGGGCAGTTTCAGCTGAAAGGTTGGTCCAGGCCATACTGGATTTCTTCCGATTTACATTTGGCGTGTTTGAAGAATTTACAAGTCTCTCTTCATGCATAAGAGAGACCAAATCAGTGCTACTATGGGTACACAAAATAAGAATGGTATCCAGGCTACTCATTTTGTTAGCACAATGAAAAGTTTGTACTTAGAGAAAAGGGCAGTGTATAGTGCACTGAGAGCATCTGTGCTATGCTGGCTATAAATCAGTTTCATCTAATACTGCTAAAGAATTTGATGTTAGAATACTGAAAAAAAGATCCTTTTTCCTGAGGGGTTTTGTGATTTTGCTGCTTACATGTACAGAGCAATCTTAGAAAGGTACTGTGAAAATATTACTCTTAGAAATGTATAGAAGAGACTTCTACTTAAGTTGCTACTTGGAATAAGACAATCACTAGCATTGGGTCAGGTCAGTGACTTTGAATAGAAACTGCTTCTTCTGTAAGTAACCTCTTCCAGTCCTGCACTGCTCTTCTAATAAAGAATATTTTCCTAATGACCAATTTGAACCTTCCAAGGTTCAAATGTTTTGACCCAGTTTTGGGCCATAGTGCCTTTCATATCATCTGTGAAGAGTTTGATTACATCATCTTTGGCACTTCGTGTAGTTGTAGGCTCCCAGTAGATCCCTCTTGAGCACCTCTCACCAAAATAAACAAACGTTGCTCCTTCAGCCTCTCCTCCAGACCTGTAGCCTTCATAGCAGCCCTGCACTGGGCCCTCTCCAGTTTCTCATTGTCCTTAAACTGCAGGCCCAAAGTGTTATTGAAGGTGAGGACTCACAAGCACTGAGTCGAGAGGGTTGTAATTACTTTACTGGATCTGCTGACCACACTGCTCATAATGTAGCCCAGTGCAACTATTTACATTAGTCATGGTAAGAGAACTTTATTATAAGCAGCTCAACAGCCACTGTAGCCTCCATATCCTTTTTGGCAGATCTGAAACAAAAGGTTCCTTCCCGGCCTGCACTGGTGCATTGGGATTTTTCTTCTCAGGTGCAGAATTTTTCACTTACAGAAATTTCTAAAACAGAAACCTCAAAAAGGCTTCTCTTGCCTAGGCTTCCCGTGTCTCATGGTGTTTGTGAGTTGAAGTTCCACCAGTCAGCACAGCAGCCACACCTCCCAGTTTTGTATCATCTGAAAACCTACTGAGTGTACATTCTGTCTCCTTATCTGGCCTGTTGATGAAGATACTGAGCAGTGTCTCCGTAGCAGTCCATTTGTCACTGTGCTCATTTACAAACATCAACTGGACATCAAGCTATTGACTCTGTTCTTTAAGCCTGGGATTCTGAACAATCCAGCCCACCTACAGTCCTTTCATTCAGCCATATTTCATCATGTGCACCATCAGTGCACAGAAGTTATGGTGCTTTTGAAAATAAGTGTCTAAAGCCTAACTAAAGTAAAAAATCCATTGCATTCACTTCCTTCCCTTCATCTGCATGCCCAGTCATTTCATCATAGTGGGCAACTAGATTGGTCAAGCATGATTTGCACTTGGTAAATCCTCGTTGACTTTTCTTGATTATTGTCTTGTCCTTTACATGTTGGAAATTGATTCCAAGAGGACATGCTCCGCGATTTTTCCAAGGACTAAGGTGAGGCCGACCATTGTATAGTTCCTTAGATACTCCTCCTCACTCTTCTTTAGTTTGTGCGTAAAATTAAGCTTTCTGTAGTCATCAAGGATGTTCTTTAATAGCAGTGATTTTTCACAGGTGGTAGCCAGTGGTGTTGCAATCACCCTGTCAATTTTTTCAGCAGCCATAGGTATCTCCCATGTGGTCCCACGTATTTGAACACACACTGATTCTTCAGGTGTTCACCAACTTATGCCCCTCCCCCCTCCATAGCCATTCCTCTCCTTCCCAAACAGTATATGCAGGGGTCTGGGAACAGAGTTGGCCTAAAAAGTGAGATGCAAGTATGGATTCAAGTGCTGCAGCCTTTTCTGTATCATCTGTCATTGTCTTATCTCCCTTATTAAGCAACAGACCTACATTTTCCTTGAATTTCCTTTTGCTGCTCTGCATACTAGTAAAATTCCTTCTTGTTACCCCTTAATATCCCCCATTAATTTTTGCTCCAGATGGGTTTTGTCCTTCCTAGTCTTGTTCATGTGCCCAAACAATGATTGTGTGCCTGTCCTTTGTTTCCTGTCATTGTTTCCACACATGTGCTCTCCATTTCCACCACTTCCACCTCCATACGTGCTTTTCCCATTTTAGTTCATTAAGAAGCTCCTAACTGAGCCAAGTGGACCTTCTGCCTACCTTGTCTGTATGTGCTGATTCCTCATGTATTTCTGGGTTAGGTCCCTGCTCTGTGGCAAAGTCCTCCCCCCCTAGGTTAGCAAGTCTGTTCACAAAGATTTCTTCCCCATCTTTGCCAAGCGGATGTGTTCTCTAAATTGTCTCTCCTCATCAAACTGGGTGCCACAAGTAAAATAGTTGAAGCCCAGCTAATACCACCAAGTATCGAACCATATGTGGTCTCCCTGGTGCACCTGCTGCTCTCCAGGCTTTTCCCTTTTGCCATGGGGTTGAAGAGAAACACCACCAGGGGTCCTGTCCCCTTCACCCTTGCTCAGGAGCCCTACAATCGCTTTTGAACTAAAATAGTTTCACATCACCCTGTCTCTGGTGTACACATGAATAAGCAGGAAAAAAGTCAGGACATTAGGTGACCCCAGTCTTTCACAACACCACAAACGAAGGCTCCATACAAGCAAGAAACCTTCCTAGTTGAAAAGTCAGGCTGGAAGAGTCACCAGCCACACACTGTTACTCATTACTTCCCCTTAGTGGTGCTCTGATAGAGTGTCCAACCTGAATTCTTCCTCTGAGGGAGCTTGTTCTTCCCCTCTGCTGCCTGGGCCCTGCACCAGTGGGCAACCCTTCTGCTGCCACAAGTTTACTGTTCCCTCCCTCTTAGAAGTGCTTGTCTTCTTCCTGCTGTATCTTGCCTCAGTTGCACCTTTCCTGTCTGTCGCATGAAGTTTTATGCCTGGAAAGATCTTGTCAATCACCTGTCAGTCACCCCAATGCACTAAAACACACCTGCCTCTTCTTACAACTCCTCACCTGCTGCTGGGGAGCTACAACAGAGCAAACCCCCCAGGAAGGAGGTCACTCTCAGAGGTTGTCACAGCAGTGCTAGTGACAGCAGAGGCCGGGGTTATGCTTTGTATCCAGTCATCACCATTTGGGTGTTGTCTAATTGTGCAAAAAGCCCTGGGTGTCTTGTATGTCACGTGCCAAGTTAACTGTCTCGCCTCTTTGCACATCCCACTGCCAGCACTCCTTGGTGCCCTTCTCACAGGTGCCAGATAAGTCAGGAACTCCCAGTAAGTTCATTTAGCCTTGTGCAAGATTTCCCACTTGAAAAGGAGACCTCTTGCACTGTCTGTGATTCCCTGACCACAGCTCCCTCCTTTGTGCCTGCTGGGTCTGCTGAGCACTGCTGCTCTGCACACTGGATCCCAGTGAGCGGAAAGAATGGGGGATGTATTTTAATTAGCACTGCTCTCACTTGCCAAAAGAAGAGGTACTGTTCTATAACTGAAAAGGTCGGTTTCAGACTCTGTTTGAGTGGACTCAGCTGTCCAAAAGCATTTTAAGATCAATTTACTGCAGTTCTCATCTATGAATAAGAAAAAAGATAGTCTGGGAGAGCTGGAAATATTTGTTACAAGAAGTTAAATTTTTGTATTCACCTGTAGGAGATAAACTGGGGTTCAATTACTGGCTAATGATTTTAGAATTTGATTGTGTTATTTTATTGTAGAATACTCAAATATTGTCACCTTTCCGTATCTTACAGCTGCACTTGCAGTGCCAGTGGCAGTTTAAAATTTATGGTGGATTATTTGTTGCAGTCAATAGCTGTTTGTACTAGAAAAAGGTCCTCTGCAGGAACATCACTTGAATAGAAATGTCAATGCAGATATGCTTCTATAGGCTGTGACAGAACTGCAGACTTTGAATGAAGTCACTCAGCAACTCTAAATTGGCAAATAAAATCAATCCCTTTGAGGCCTAAGTGGTCAAAGTATGAGGATAAGAAGAAAAAGGTGAGAGTATGTAACATAAAGAAAAATAGCAAGGAAAAAATGTTTCATATCTATTAGGTGTAAGGGAAAAGCATGTAGGCAAAAAATGATGCTGCTATATCTTGCAAATGCTACAGTTGCATTGCTTTTTATTCATCAATCGCTTTTGGATATATGATATATTAGTGTGAAATTTCCTTTACTTGTGTCTGACTTGGTTTCTGATAGAGATTAAGATCACGTGTACCTTTAAATCAAGACTGACTCATTCTATTTATTCTTGCTGATCAGTTTTGGGGTTTTTTTCATTTGAAAAGTAATTCACACTCTAATGTTCAGTGATGTCCATCAAACAAGACTGTGATAGAACTTCAAAGCTCCTAAGAAAAACAGGAGGCTAAAAAATTGCTTTGACTTTCCCTGAGTATCTTCAATTCAATTGCATACTTAAACAGAAACCTGCTTAATACTGTTTGTGACTTAGCTTTGAAGGAATTTTTCCAAAGGAGTGGTGACCTTCCTCTGCAGTATGTTCTTCAAAGTCAAGACTGGATGGATTTGTAAACCAGCAAACAGAGGCATTCAAAGAGGAATTCTTAGCTGAGGTAGTTCCCATTGCTTAGACAGGGCATGTAGCTAGATGCTAATGCTTCTCCTGGGCCTTAAAATCAATTTTTTTAATTCCACTTTTAAATTACACCTGATGCATATTTTTAAACATAACTTGATAATTTGGAGTAGCTGCTTTATAGTATGTGTTAAAAATTGTTTTCACCTAAATATTTTGTAAGATGGTGTCTGAAAATGAAGTTGGCTGTGCATAGGAGTGTAGGGATTAAATACAGATAGAGGATGATGTGTTACAAAAATAAGTGTGCCAAAATATATAGTAGTAATGCATCTTGTGATGCAGTACTAGGTCTCATTAAATATGTCTTGAAATTCAAAAAAAAAGGGTTTCAAAGGAATAACTGAAGAAATTACTCTGGCAGAAATTAGATTTTTTCTTATTTGTTGAATTTTTTCAGTCATTGCTGTGGTACTGTGTTTGCACAAGCAAAACTAGGTAGCTAGTTTATAAAAGAATTCTGAATCATTAACCTTTCTGAGGTCAATGTAGACAGATTTTTATTTAACTCTTTAAAAGGAAAAAGAGTAGTACTAATAAACACTGAAATATTAAAACCAAACCCTATTTCCATGAAATGACAAAATTTTCCAAGAACAAAGGAATAGAAAAAGTTAGAAAAGGTCTAAGCATGTCAAGGGTTAACTTACTACTTTTACTCTGCATGATAGAAATTTTGGGGGTTGTAATGCTAATAATCTCTTAATTGTAGGAGGAGGAATTAGAGGCCCAGATTTCATTCCTACAAGGACAGCTAAACGATTTGGAAGCCATGTGCAAATATTGTGCAAAGATGATGAACACACATCTTGGTAAGTGCAGTACCTTGTATTAACCTGTAAAGCTTTGCAAAGGCTCTTTTCAGTGTTTGTATTAGAACTAAAACAATATTTATGTAGTACAGTGCATATTATTTTATAAGCCATGATGAAGATTGAATTGATGTGCTCAGTTGTTCTATCAGATGCTGCCAGCCACTGTATCTTTATTCTGTCATACTTTTAAACTTTTAAAGTTTTTTTAAACTTGGGAGTAGGATAGCCACTGATGATACTAAAAAGAAGTTGAGGCATTTTAGCACAGATGCCTTTAATTTCTTGTATTGTAAGAGACTTGCTGGAGTTCAAACCATGTGAACTTACAGATTTGGAGCCCATTTGCAGTTCAACAGTCCCACAGTAATACTTGATGTGTGGAGCGATAGTTGTGTAAGATTCATGTACTTTTATTAAATGTAACATCTTCATAATCACCTTCAACATGTTAAAATGTGTTACTATAGGCTGGATAGTTTGTAGTATTTGTTTCAGACCAGAAGAAATATAGTAACATAAAAGTCAATACATTGGGAACAGAAACAGCAAATACTCCAGTCTAAAATTCTGCTTACATATTGCCAAGACAAATCAGAAAAAGTAAACAAAAAGCTTCACTCAGATCAAGTGTAAATATGTTTAACCAGGTTTTGATAAAAGTGGTATTTTTAAACTGTGTTGAACTGAACTCTAAACATTAGTATATTTAGTTATGTGAAAAAGCCCCATTGATGAGGAATCAGGGCAAAACGGCAATAATTTTAAGATTTATTTATGGTCTGCAATATCTGAGCAAAACAAATTAAAGTTGAATATTTCAGTGGGTAGAACTAAGCATGTGATATCTAAGTTTGCCAGATCAGAAGGTTCAGATGTGAAAGCCATATTGTATTTGTATTTTCTTTTATGTGGGTGTTTTACTAATCACTGTTATAAGCCTAGGAAAAGCTATAAATATTGGATTGCTTGAAAGTTGGGAATCACAGCCTTGAAAAGCCAAGTCTAAACCTCTAACCCCAAAAGCTTTAGTCTGATGTATTGTGTTGCTTTTGTGAAGGCACATGACTGATGATGAGATTAGAAGCAAGCAGGGGGATAAATTATTGGCTACTGAAATGATGGGGAAAAGATTGCTGTGTCAAGAAGAAAAGCTGAAGTTTCTTTCCTCTGGGAAAGAAGATGAGGAGTGTTTAGTAAGGGTATCAGTTCCAAGCATAAACATTTCACCAACTGTAGCTGCACCAGAGATCAGAATAAACCCAGACAAAACTCCTTGAAGCAGTCTGCCTTTCAGCACTGGATTCATGAACTGAAAGCATGAACTGTGATCATATCCAGGTGTTAAATTCTTTTTCCCTAATATATTGGAAACAAAAACATGGAGGGCCAGTAGTCTCCCAGGAGCATTGTGGAGTGGTTTGTTACCCTCACAGGACAGGGAAAGCCATCCATTAGACAGCTTTGGCTGCGGGGTGTGCTGGGTGCATTGTGGCACCCTGCACAGCTCTGAGAGCCTGCCAGCCTAGTCTCTTCCATGTCTACTCCCTGTACTTCTTCACAATATTCCTGCATGTCTTGTCAACATCATGGACTATCAACTTTGTAAATTCATCTTACACTAATGTGTTTATATCCTATAGAGATTAACAGTTATAAGTGATAAACAGCACAAAAGAAACAGAGACACCACCAACCTTCACAGCCTCTGCACTTGTAGCAAACTGAGGAGTTTAGGTATCCCCAAATCAGCCAGCAGGTGATCCACGTGAAGGCAGGAAAAAACCCACCAGGATTCTTGCTGATGTGCAAAATCCCATCTGACCTGAAATCTGTCCGTCCATGCAGCACATGCCAGCAGGCTGTGCAAGAAAATGGATTCTCTGCAGCATCACAGAACACCCACTGAGGATTATCTCCAGTGTCCATACACTACTCAGGGCTTCAGAGAAGGGCAGCAAAATAAAACTCAAGAGCATATCTGGTCATTTCTGAAGGGAAAAGTTAGCAGGGGCTGCTACAGCGCCTGATCTGATTCTCCCCCAAGTATCTGTTTACCCATGAAAATTGCTTTGTTTCAGAAACTGCAGAGCAGATGGGTTATATCACTCCTCTTGTAAACTGCCAGAACACGTAACTTCAAGGATATTACTTCTTCCTATGGGGCTGAATTTTTCTGACTTCATCACCCAGCTTTTGGCTCATGTAGCATTTTTAATGGCAAAGTTGAAAATGCTCATTTAACTTACCTACATGCAGTGATAAAGTAATCTCTCAACACTGTCTTTGCTAAGTAGAACACTACATTTCATTTTATGTGCATTACTTTTTAGACCTGATCCCTTTTGTGGTCTTCCTTGGAATTCTTCAGGATTTTCATATGTCTTTTCCAGTGGGTTAATCATATTGGGATATGCTGTTCCAGCACTGGGCCCAGCAAAGTGGTTACTTAGCACAGGGAAGGTCATCTCTCTACTCTCATGTGGCATTGCTCTCTTTAAACATTTTTAATGCAGCATCACATTAGTGCTCTTTCATACAGTGATAGTTTGAGGTGATAATATGTAATGACCTTTAAAATTTGGTGAATCACAGCTTTCTAAACAGAGGCATTTATCCTGTGGGTAAAATCAGGAAATGTTTATTTCCGTATGTGTTCCTTGTATTTGACGATATTAAAATTCACTTCTTGCCATTTGGCTTTTTAGATGAATAATTCAGGTAACTCTGTGATGTACTCTGTTTTCTTCTACCCTTCTAACTGCAGACATAACTATCATACATTTAATAGTTGTCTAAATTGTTGATAAAAACATGAAGGAATATAAAAGTTGAGGAGCCTTACAGAACTAATTCTTTCAGCAAACAGCCAATATTTTTATGAATTATGAATATGTCAGTCAAGCAGTCAGGCCTCCCTTTTAAATTTGATAAAATTTAAGCCGCTTATTCTTAAAAACCTCCCTTTTTTTTAGATTGATGTTGTAAACCTTTCTTTTCAGACATTATTACTCAATCAGTATTCTTTTTTCTGTATGATGCATGGCATTTGCAGGTCACTTTATAACAAAACAATATTAATTCAGGCTTATAAAAATGCATATCCAGTTACCATTTGCCACAAAATTATCACAATGTCAAACTATTACAGAATATTCTGCTTGTGGTTTATAGTGAGACAGTTGAGGATTTTTTGGCTGTCTTTTCTCAAGGTTCTTTCCCTTACAAGGAGGATCCAGATGACAGTCAGGTGCAGCTACTTCATGACAGAGATGATGTGTTGAGAAATTATCAAAATAACCATGAAATTATCTATCCTGTTTTGAATATGAAGGATAGAATGGCAGTTTTTATTTTGTTCATATATTCAAAGATGCTTTCATTAAATGTTTATCTCCTTCTGTAAATAAACCCCACAGTCTACAACATGGCAACGACATAATTAACTGCTTGTAGTATCAGGGCATGTTACCATGGGAATGAATGATGATTCTGAAATATTGCTACTTAGTGCTGTGGGTAGAAATTAGAAATAGGGCTTTCATTATTGAAATGGAGGAAAGTCGTTCTGTGATCTTTGTCTCTGTCTTAGGGCTGTGTATTAGAAAGAGCTTTACTTTTCTTCCCTCTCTCCCTTAACCACTGGAGTACTGTTAAGGGGAAATTCCTTTTAACACCTCCAAGGAAAAATGTTGAAATTTAGGTATGTAAAATGGCAATACAGGGAAGCAGATTTTACTGCTGTTCCCACCTGTTTTCACAAGCTTGTCATAGCTTTCAGAAAAAGAAAAAAATCCTGTGTTCAATTTTTCCATTACTGCAATGAAGATACATCCAAACTTGTAAACCTGTCATGTGGATTTGTTCACAAAATAAATGCAGAATATTACTCAGCTAATACTGAAAAAGTATAGTTGCCATAGCTATCACTGCTCCAGCATCATCACAGATACATTTTCCTGATGTTACTTTCTCACAAACACTGGCCTTTTTCAGGAAATAGTATGTGTCACTGGTGATTTCAGAAATATGGTCATGTTCTTTAGCATTTTTCTTTCTGGGAGATACTGTACTGTTAGTGCATGTAAATTCCTCAAGGCTCAATGATTCAGAAAGCCGTAATACACCATTTAAATATTACAATATTATTACCTGTCATAATGTTACTTCTTTTTTGAAGAATTTTGATTGTTTCCTCCTTTCTTTCACTGTGTGAAAATATAAGCATCAAGCTAGCAAGTGCATTCAGATTTTTCCTGGTAACTGGTAAATGTGATATCTGTCTGATGTCTTATAGTAGATCATGAAAAATTTGTCTTGCACACAAAGAGCATTCAGAGTCTTATAGTATCTACTGGAAGATTCCTCTCTAGTCCTTCACTGTGGACAGGAGACTGAGTTTGAGGTGTTGGTTCAACATGATGTCAGTCTGGAGGGTCTCAAAGGCTTTGTTACATCCCAGGCTCAAGCCAACCAGGCAGTGTTAAATGGCAGTTCAGGTGACACCAGCTAATGACTCTGTCGTCTGACACCATTTGCTATTCTAGTATCCTTAGGGTTTGAACCATGTCCACACTGGCCCACAGTTAAAGTGCAGCTTCTTAACAAAAAATAAATTAAAGCTCTGGAGAAGTATCGGCCCTCCATAGGCAAGTACCAATGTGAGAGATTGTGGAGGTTCTTTATTAACTTGCCAGTTTTGTTCCAAAGCGAAATGTGCTGAATTTCAAAGTGTTGTCTCTTTATATGGGACAGGAACCAATCCATCACCGTTATCTGAGACAGAAGAACCTACCATTTGTTTCCAACAAAGACATAGTTTCAGACCTCCACGTGTGGCAAAGTTTACCAAATAATTACACATGTGGCACAGGAAGTCCTTTTCATGAAGGGCAATTTAAAGGAACATTGGTTCAGTATTAACTTGCATGTGGAGATCTTTATATAGAAACTTTTTTTTTTTTGATGGGCAATTTATCAGGTTAAAAAAGTAGAGAAACTAAGGTCATTCCACACTTGCTTTTGCTAAAGGGCAGCACTATGTAAATACAGAAAGTTGCTTCCCCAGCTAGCTGAGATTCAGAAGCAATTTAGCTGCTTTCTCGCTGCATAGAACCTCAGCTAATAAGCCCTGAGGATTCATACCAGCTCTGCAAAGGGTTAGCTCACAGGGTTCTGCACAACACCCTAGAAATATGTGCAAAGGTACCCAATTATACAGAGGAAACATAAGTCTGCCTGGTTTTATTAACTTCCCCTTCATACTGTTACTGCTTAACTTGAACCAGGTGCCAGAGGGAGATTCAGGTGGGTCTCAGAAATATGTTGCTCAATATCCAGGTTTTTAAATCACTTCTTGTCTTGGAGGCAGCATCACAAAAACCTCTTAGCTCTGACCCACATCTAGTAAGTTTATGCTTAAGTATCATGGCTTCGCTAAGCCAAAGCCAATAAATCCTTCTCTGAGCTACTCATACAGGGCTGTTGGCTTTCCTTATGGTGCATTTTCCAATTTCAATCCTGCTATCTGAAATATGTTGCTGTTTCCTTCACCAGTATTCCAGTACATCTCTGCCCTTCCATCGTGGATTATGGGAGGGATGTGGAAAAGTGAAGTTTTCATCTCCAATTCTTCTAAACACCACCAGCATCCTGCCATTGGAATGGCATGTCAGCTCTCAGCTTTCATAGGTAGCCTGTAAAAACTGTTGTATTTACAAAATGCCTAGAAGTTTTGGCATTATGGTAACAAAAAACATGAAAGCCAATCTTTTGAGAGTTTTCTGGATGGGATCACAGGACATGTCCATGCCACAAACATCAAGCAACGTTGGCACTTGTAAGATCCACTAGCACTTCCTGACATCTGCTAGACAAATATTATTTGGAAGACTTATTAAAAACATTTCAAAGCCACCTTCTCACTGTGGTTATTGCAAACACCATGAGCAAGGAAGAAAAAATATAAAAACAAAGAAATAAAAACTTACAGGATATAGCTGCTAGTATAATTTTAGTTGTTGTGTGAAATAGCACCTTTAAAGGTTTAATTAGACTGATTTCATTCCTCCTCTTTTAACAGTCAGTGCAGTTGTTACAAGGATGCATTTTATTATAAGGATCATTTACAGTGGGGAAGGGAGAGAAGAAGGTTGATTTAATGCTCAATATTTAGGGACTGACATACTGGTTAATATAGCTCTGGACACAGTGTTTGTTAAATGTATGCAAGATAGTACTGAATTCTTGTTTTATGTGTCATGTGATGAGATGAAAGGTTATGACATTTTTGTAAGGATAAAAGGAAATGGAAATTACTTTGCTGCCCTGTGCTGAAATGAAATACTTCAGCATTTATTGAGGAAGTAAATGCATTAACTGAGTTCTCTTATGCTTGGGACATAAATAAAATAATCCGTGGTTTATAAATCCAGTGTGATTAGAAATGCTATCAGTAAAAAAGGCCACATCAAACACAGGCCCATGAGTCTAAGGGTATTGCTGTATTTGATTAGGAATAATGATGTAAGATAACCTGTAAAAACAGCCTATAAAGAAAGAACATTAGCAAATTTATTAAATCAAATGTAGGAATGTTTACTGGGAAACAAATATTTGTTGTATAGCATAAGTCTATACAAGTATTTGTTGTATACTAAGTATACAGACTTACTTTCAGACTGTCACTTCTGCTCATTTTACAGATATATATATGAAGAATAGAAGTGTATTTCTTCATGCCCCATGAATTTTAACCACCTTTTTGTCTCTTAAGGGTAGCTCTTAAGGTCAAAAACAACCGGTTCAACTCAGAGACTACTTTTTTTCTAAAACAACCATGCCAGTCCTGAAAGTCCAGCTGTGGTAGGCACCCACAGATGCTTTCATCCCAGTAGCCTGAGTGAAAAGGAGATTAAAATAATGAAGCTTACTCAGCCCCTCATTACCTGATGAACAGCTTTCCCTGCAACTTTCAGTGAATTCCCGTTGCTTCCTTCCTGCTGCTCAGTGAGTGTCTCCCTCATACTGAAGTACACTGACAATCCACCTTTTCCTTTCCAGCATCTCTTAGGCAGTGATTTCTCTTCCAATTCCAGCTTTACGGGAATAAAACCTTAGCAGAAGCTAAACTGTTGTATGACTAAATTGTTGGTTTCCCCTTTATTTCCATAAATATAGAGATGTAAGGTATATGTTAAGCAGAAATCTGCTTACCGTGTGTAAATTAGAGTTCACAGCTAAGAGTTAATCGTGTCTTTGAGCAAGGGATGGACAAAATGGCTTCATGACCCTACCATACTTCTTCTTTGTACATCTGCAATTCTGTGTCTTGCTATGAGTTGATGATTGGTAACTTCTTACTACATATTTCTCTGATGTCATGAGCATTACCACACTTAAAATATTGATAGTGTTGTTGCTCCACGCAACACATGAATCAGAACTATAAATACATCACTCATATTCAACACTGTATAAATACGTCATTTATATTCAAATAAATGTTTTAAAGAATGCAGTGTTTCACAGATAATTTCATACTTCCGATTTTTAGGATCTTTAAGTTCTTTGAGACTCAAATGTTGCTATGTGATGCTTTTAATATAATGTGTAATTGTTACTATAAGTGTTGACATTCACAGTGAGATAGGTAAATGAAAGTTAGACTACTTAGCAGTGTTGCCTTCATCAACACTTAAATCACAAACACTTTTGTTTTAGAAGGGAATTTAACTCCTCTCATTTGCATTTTTAATGCTGGGCAGAAAATGCAGTAGCTGGAAACATCCTGAGCTGCATTATTAAACAGCAATATCACTATGTCATCCAGCACAGTTTTTCTAGAAAGGCCACAAACCAGTGTCAAGGTCTAGAGTTCATTTTCCTGCTCAGGCAGACCTAGTACAGGTAGGAAAAGCAGTATTTGTAGTGAAAAGAGAGAAACAGTGATTATCAGAAGCTACAATCCCGGTCTGTCCTTCCGGCCCCCTAATGTTCTTGAAAGGGCAATCTTGCTATCACTAGTATATTGTGCAGGGAATGTTGGAAACATTTTCTGTAAACCCTGATTTCAGTAAGACAATCATACAAAAGTACTGGAGAATAAGTCCAGGGAGTTGGCTGTGCCTTGACATGTATGGAAACACTGGGATTTTTTGGCTTTCCTCTTTTGGAAAAATGAGGAGGTGTAGTAATACCCTCAGTTCCCTCCTTCCTCCTGCCTACAATGGAAGTGAGAAGGTACTTTCACATTCTCAATTTGAGCCCCCTTCTCAGTAGTGAAAAGCAAGGGTGAAAAAGTCGATTTAACATGACTCCGGCACTGTTGCTTGTTCATGAGTCATTGATCAGGAACTAGTAGTAGAAAAGCAGCATTCGTAATACAGCTTGCAGCTATTTCAAGTTAGCTCCTCTCAGCAGGAGTCATCTTCCTGGAAAGGCCCCACAGAGACCAGCTTAAAATAGAAATCATTAGGAGAGAGATGCGCTGCACAAAGGCAGCAGTGCAGGAGAAAACAAAGAACCTCCGAGAACAAGGGCGTTAAAGTTATTCCCATGTTCAGTTTTCTCCAAACACGGGAATCTCCATCTGATTTTATGTCAAGTCTGTTTTGTGTCTTCATCTGGCAGGGTGTTTGTCTCCCACCTCCTCAGTGAAAGGGAAGAGGTGCAGATCTGTCTTCTGGATGGATGGGCATGAAGAGATGCCTGAGGGGACCTTGTCTACAGCAGACAAGTTTTCCCGTTCATTTAGTGCAGCTCTGGGTGGGTTTCTTGCAGAATCTGTACTGAATGCAAGCAAAACTTTTAGTAAAAGTTACTTTATTTAATAAGCCTCTAAAATAATTATGCCAAGCCTAACAGCTTTTCCACATTCAGAGAGAAAAATTTTGAATAGCCCCTTTCCCTAGCCTGGGAACTCAGCAGTGACTGCTCACACCATCATGCAATATGGAGCATTTCAATCTTCAGAGAGCATAAGCTTTCTCTAATTTTCCTGCTAGAAGCTGCTGTGGATGTTTTCCCTCTTTCATCACTGTAGAGAGGGTGATAGCATGTCTTCAGTTTAAAATTGAGCAATTAATTTAGGGGAAGGAAACAGAAATCCTGATTTTTTTAAAAAATTACTCCTGCAGTGAGTTTGCATGTAAAGTGATTCACAATTTGCCATAACGGTAAGAACAGGAAATGAAAAATATATTTAATCATAATTTTTAGCTGTTTCAACTGTTGCTAACAAAATCACTGCCTGCTACAGTGTTTCTCCATATTTTGTAGAAAAGAAGAACATGAATGCAATCATTTGCGTGTTCCCGCTCTGTAGTTGTAGTTGGATTTAAAGTATATCAAGGTAGCTGTTCACAGTCTCACTCAGGAAGTAATTATTGATTTACTGATCTAGTATCTATCAAACTTAAATGAGTCTGCTCATTTAAGAGTAAGTACCCAAAATTAATTCTAGTCCATTATATAAAAGGCATCCTTTGAGTTCGGAATCTGGTTTGAGGGCATCCATCGAAGTGGATGATGTTGCTGACTTCTGAAGAGAACAAGTGGTTTTACAGCTCCAGTATTTCTGAGGCTTAGTCAGGATCACAGTCAGGGTATGACAGTTTGTTTTGTGATAGTCAGACGTTTGTTAGCACTATTTTGAAACAAATCCAGAGTCTTGTAATGGTTGTCTGGTATCTCGTACATCTCACAGCAGTGCTCTGACCACCAGGTGAGAAGTTGCAAAATTCACTTATTGTTTTCCTCTACTAAGAACTTCACTGAATAAAGAAATATTGTCTTTTTCTGCAGAAAACATTTGGCATCAGCTAAATGAAATCTTGGAAGAAAGGAGAAGAAAATCAAACAAAGCAGTCGGGAATATTTGACCTTAACCTTAGTTTTCTATGTACCGTAGGATTTTGATAACTTGAGTAACAACAGCTATCCCAATAGATGGATATTTATAGCGTAGAATCAAACTGGACTCATTTTTGGATAATATAGAAATCACATAATTGGTTTGTTTGATTCATTGTATCAGTGGGGATTTTTAAAAGTAGGCAGGTGCTGATAGAGCAGCAGATAGGGAAAAAAATCAATATGTGGCCAATTCATTCATATACATGAAGCACTTCTCTCAAAGTAAAGTAACACCTCCTATGAAGGAAGAATAATTACATTACACATCTCAGCTTAAAGTAAAAGTCCTTCAGCTGAGCAATATCATATCAAATATGCTTCCTAGCACTCTTGAAATACTATCTTTTAAAGTATTTCTAGTTGCAAGGGTATCTTTTGAGATGCAGAAAGGTAAAATAAGAAGCTTTTGTCTGCACTTGAGAGCTTAGTTTCCCTCTTCATCTCAGCAACTGACTGCCCTATGAGGTCCCCCCAGCAGTGGGAAAAGGCTTGGATGAGAGTCCCCCCCAGAGAGGATGCTGTGCCCTAGCACAGCCATTCACAGGAGGGGAGCTGCAGAGCACATACCAAGTTTCTTGCCATCCCTCCTCTCCTTCCCACCTCTCCTTCCAGTCCACATGGATTTCAAAGGGTGGTGCCAGCAGAAGGATGTGATCAAGGAGGCACTCATGCAAAATCACATTGCGTGTATGCTTCTCTCATCTAAGGATTATTTTTTTTAATTCTTCTCTACTCATTAGCCAGGGAAAAAGAATGAGCACTGGTAAATTTAGTTTCCACTTATCTGAAAGTTAAAAAACTTTGCATTCAAAAGAGATGAGGGCAGCAGATTAGAAGCCATATGCAGTTCAAGGACATATTTAAGAAAAGGATTCATTGCCAGTTCCACAAGGAACTCCACCTTCCTTCTGTTTCATTGCACTAGAGAAGAACATCCCAATTTATGCCTTTATGTTTTAGGTGCTGCTTACTGACTGTATTTCCTACCTTTTTGCTCCTGATCTCTTTTCCTCTGAAACTGCTATTAAAATCTGGCATTAATCTTGCTAAAGTAAATGTGTGATTATACAAACATTTCAAACAAAATTTTTACTGCTGAGTAACTATCAAATTCCATTCATAAGTTTTTAGAAATTTCTCAATGTACTGGCTCTTCGAACGTGGTTACAGCTGGGTTTTGTAGTGATGATAGATTCTTTTCCACTTTTTTTAAGTACTGACTTATAAAACATCTCTAAAGAACATTAATAATAGTAGAGTATTTCCACACCATGTGGAATACCTTTCAGCTTTTGTTTTGCTCTTGTTGTCCCAAGTTTTTAGATTTCCTTCATTTAGTCTTCAGCAGGTTGGAGGTTTGTTTCGAATTATTTTCTTGGTCCGTCTGCTTAGTCTGTATGCATACCTTAGTTTTTTAATGTATGGTTTATTTGGGGATCAAACACTATGGAATACTTTTCTTTCTAATGCTGAGAAATGGAAAAGACAGTTGAATTCAGAGATTCAGGCTGTGGTCAAGCATGGCTGTCCTGTCTATGAAGACTTTGGACTGCCAATGTTTCAAATTCTGAACCTTTTAAAAGAAGGAAATCATGCATTCTTTGTTAAACAGTGGAAAAGAGAATGTAAGTTATTCTTTTATATATAAATATTAATATATTTCACTTACCAAATTGAGGGACTAGACAATTTAGATGTAAAGTAAAAAAAGCAAGTAAAATGTTGAATTAATTATGGATTTTCTCAATTCAAGATCCTACATATTTGCGAAAAGATCTGGTTTTTTATTATTTCCAGCCTTCATAATGGGGTGTCTTTCTCATGTAAAATTTCTATTAGACATTGTTCAATCGTACAACAATTTGACAATTGTACCCTGCTGCAGGACATTGCCTCTGTAGTATAGTAAATAATGTGTGCTAAATAACTTGGGCATAGATCTCCTTGTTCAGGTAGGCTGCTTATGCAAAGCTGAGTACCTTCACTGATGGTCTTGACCTTGATCACATCTCCTTGACTTTTGTCAGCTATTGCCTTTCATGGCTCTAGCCTCTTTCATTCCTTCTACATCTCAGATTGCTTTTTAGCAGTTCATTTAGTACTTAGGCGTGGATTCTTTCTCCACTTTGCCCTTCCTATTCTTCCTTTATACTCATTACTGATTTCTGGCCCCAACTCAATTTCAAACTTGTGTTTATACACAGGTTTTAAATCTACCTCTCCACTTCTAATGTTTCTTCTTGTCCTGTCTCCCACATCTCATTATTTTGCTATTTATTCTGTAAACACAAAACTCATAACAAATTACTCAGTGCTTGTACTTGAAACTTCATATTGTGTCAGAGTTGGCAGTGTCATTATATTCATCCTTGTCAGGATCATCTGTTACAGCAGTTCTGGCTTTTCACTGATTTGGGCCCTGAACATGCAGGACGTTTTTAAAAACAAACAAATGCAATGCAGGTGTGGATTAATGGTACAAAGCTCTAATTGTGAAGTACCTGGGATACAGATGCTCATGAGCAGCAAGGCATTCTTCCCAAATGAGTGTCACTGAGGGATTTGGGCTCAGTCTGTGTATGTAAGACAGAAGTGGCCCAAAGGAGTATCCTGTCGTTTTCAGTGGACAGATACCATCTCATTCTGCCAATCTGTCACTAGGAATCTTTGCTGTTTTCTTAAAGAGAAGGAAAGTAGGAGCTAGGAGGCCAGAGAGTGATCTGACATTGTTTAAAGAGTCTGCAGAGTTGTTGTAGTTTCTCTGGGCTGTGTTGGACTGTAGCATTGCCTGGTTGTCCTCCTGCAAACACTCTATGCCAGGGTAGTGAAATGCATCCTTGACAGACAATACTGTGTGGGTATGGAAGGCAAGAGTCTCCTGAAGTGTTGCTGCTGCACTGTTCCTTCTGTCAAAATTTTGCTCAGCCGTGGGTCTTTTACCTAAAAGAAGAGATTGCAAAGGGAGTGAAACTTTTTATAGTCCTTCTATAAAGACGAGTGTTCTAGCATCTACACTGGCCATGGGACCAAGATTGCTGTGTTTCTACCTAAACCTTTCTGTGAGATGCAGCAGATTTGTCTAACTGTTTTTGAATGCTTTCCAAAGCATTTTCAAGTTTAAAACTGTATGTAACACAGAGGCTTCTCGGGGCCAGTAGTAGCCTGAGTCCCTTGGTACACAGGGGCAACAGAAGTCCTGCAGGAGTGGAGCATTGCTGGAGGCTTCCTGGCAGCAGTGCCAGGCTCAGGCTGGCCTCACCTCTGCAGCTAATAAGGTTGTCAGTCTCTAGGTTTGGATTCGGAATTGTGTTTGCAGCTCAAACAGAGATCTGTTTTGAAAGCATCAGTCAGTAGTAACTAAAAGCACATTAGAGTTTATTTAGGAGGTTTTCTCTCTTTACCTTTCTTTTCTTTTGATGTTACAGGAAATATTCAGGAAGTCATTTTGCAAGAACGCTTGGAAAAAGAAGATGAAATTCTGGTTTCCTTGGCTGGTTTGAAGCAGGTATTACTATTGCTTAGCTTAACCTTCTTGTGCCCTTCAGAGCTATTAATCCTTTCTCTTGTTTTCTCCTATTTTATTCTTTTTGTATACTGCTGTTTTGTCCTCTTGTAGCTGTTTTACTACTGCATCAAGCCTTGTGGTGTACTTTTATTTGTAACGATAAAACTCAGCTATGAAGAGTTCAAACAACTTGCACAGTATTTGCTCCTGTGGAACTTTTGGAGGCCTCAAATCAAAACTAAAGAAGTGCAGCACCAAGTGCTGGACTTAAGCCATGCTATCATTTCTCTTAATGCAAAATGTACTTGCTAGACAATAACTATGCCTGTGTCCCCATTATTTCATTGTGACAACGCTTGAGCGTCATTGAATTAAAGGAAAAAATACTACATACATAAAATGAGAATGCTGCTGAGCATCTGTAGCTCTGATTATACTGCCCTCTGCTCCCTCAAAATACATTTTATGAGGAACAATGTGACATATGTTAAGCTTGTAATGAGGCAAGGAATAATCTTAACAGTTTTATTCTCTTTAGATTTCCTGGATAGTTGTTTTCCAGACTCTAATAAAACCACATTCCACTGTTATTTATATCTTTAACCAATAGATATGAATATTGACTTGCTTTCTATCTTTTGAAAGCAAATAGTTTGGGGAAATGGTGTATGAAAGCAATCTGCACAGAGCTTTAAAAAATGTAGAATTCCTCCCAATTTATAACTTACATCCTTTCCCCTCCTATTCAATAACAGATCAAGGATATCCTGAAAGGTTCATTGCGTTTCAACCAGAGCCAGCTGGAAGCCGAAGAAAATGAGCAAATCACTATTGCTGATGATCATTACTGTTCCAATAATCAGAACAAGGGGGCAGGTGATGCTCTAAAGGGACCTGTCATGACAAAGCAACAGTTCATCTCAGGACAACAGGTAAAATAAAAACATCTCAAGCAGGCCACTGATGGCCTTCCATATTTTGGAGACTTCCTCCAGCATGTCCAGACATTACGTGGGACACATCACCATTCCTAGTCCATATGGAGAGTGGGTTAAAAGCATATCTCTAGCTACTGTCCTACTCTGATCAATTATTTTTATTGTAGCCTTATGCTCCACACACTGATATTTAAGTCTAAGTGTTAGGCAGTGTTTGGGGGGAGTTCTTTCACACTGTTGAATCAAAGAATCACAGATTAATTTCCTACCAAAAAATGTAAAAACTGCAGGTAGATGTTCCCATACCAAATGTTCCCACAGGATTATTCTCATTGTCCTTGTCCTCCAGGATCCCATTATGTAAGAGCTGATTAACTGCATTGCAGTGTATTCATGGCCAGTGCCAAAAAGGAAATAGCAAGGAGGTTGCTTTTACCTTCTACTTCATTGTATTGACTTTCTCCTTGAATCAGTAAACAATGTTTTTACATACAAAGCATACAGTCATAGGACAAGTTCATAGACAAAGGGCCCTCTTTGTCTAAGACTCAGTCCAACCCAAACATGATCTTAAAAATAAGTACTTTTGTATCTGCTCATTTCTATGTTGGAGTTCTGTTAAGTCTGCCATGCCACTGCAGATACTCACACTCGTAAATCAGTGGCAGCACTATCACCTCAAATTCTACCTGAGTCTGCAGTCAGTTTACTGTTGACAAATTTACTTAGGAACTACAGGAAACATTTATTCATTTTCAAATAATGACACGGGGTCATTTTGATTTATTACACATGATCCCCCTTAGTTAGAACACTCTATGTTAAAAAACATACTTTAATTGTACTTCGGTATTAGAGGCAATACCAAGATTTATTTTTTCATACTCAGTAATGGCAAAGAGCAAAGCTATGCTAGAAAGTTTTCACTGCTTGCTTGGGTGTTGTCATTACAATCACTACTTTCTGCCATAATGAAGCCATAGGTTAAACTGATACAGCATATTGGACTGTTCATATAATGGCCTCCTATTTTTGCCCTTGCTCTCCTAGCATTTTATATGAAGTACCTTTTGTTTTCTTCCGAAAATGGCAAATAATCGTTTTTTGATGATTTTTCACTTCTAGAAACTAGAAGGTAGAATGCCATATAACATAGTAGCAAGCTCTGTGGGTGGGTGGGTGGGTGTGTGTGCAGACCCTCCTGATGCTGGAGAAGCCCTTACTCAGAGGCTGGTCTAAACCGTGTATCATGGAGGTGCTGGGACTCTTTGAGTATCGAGGGTGGAGCAGGTGAAGCCTGGTCTGCACAGATTTCTCTCCAGTGGAAATTTTCAGTGTGTAGTCAGGGTATATCCATCCAGCCCCAGGAACTGAGTGGCATCCACGGATCCTACAATTTCAAGGCTGCTCATAAGTCAGCTATGAGCAATGTGAGTAGAGGTTGTACAAGCTGAGCTGCTGCAGGGCATTAATGAGGCATCTGCACTGCATGGTTTACGTTTGGAGGTGCAGTACATTCATATGGATTAGCCTCCTCTCCTCTTCTCTTCTGGAAATTCCAATTATGATAATGAGCAACAGCCCCTTTGACAGAAAGAAAAAGATCAGTGTTAGAAATGGCAGTCCAGGAGGGCTGTTAGTATCCCTAGTTAGTTAATTAGGGATAGTTTGTCTGTCTAACTACCCCCTGGTTAGTCTATGCTGTTTCTGAGCCCCTTGTCTTTAACCACCACGCATAAAATCAAACAAAAAGAGGAGAACTTCAGACCCCTTTTAATAAAGCACAGGAAAATAAAACTTAGGAATAGTGGACTGTGATATTAGACTGTTAATTGATGGGGTCAGTTGTTGGCCTAAACCAGGCCACGACCCAGGCTTTTAGTTCTGCTGAAGAAAATGGGCTGCACTGGTGCCCTGGGTCATGCTGGGATTACTTACTGAGAGCTGCAGGGAGATTAAAAAACCACCACTTCTAAGCCATATAATGCATTTCTTGCTAAATAAATTTCTACTATATTTGCATTTTCTGTGACTTTGGTGATGCTTTTAATTTTTTTTTTGTGTTATTTGCACTGTAGAGATTGTTCTTTGCTGGAGTTACAGGGCGATTTTCTAGGACAGCTGAAACAGTTACAGGTGTAGCTATTCTGTAATTGAGATTAAAATCTGGTCTTTTGCACTTGGTTGTTATATAAGTATAAATTATTTATCATCTCACTTTTTTTAAAAGTGCTCTTCGTCTTTTTTTGCCTCAAAATCCCTTTCTGCAAACTGTGGATAAAGATATAGCCCTTCTTTAGAAAGGAAAGCTGCAAAATTAAAAATGCAAAAAAAGAATAAGATAAAGGCTAAAAGAAATCAAGCATTATTTGGAATGTTTGGCTTTGGTAGCAGCATGCAGTTGACAAACAGAAGGCTTCTGTTGCTAAATAATGAATGATAATTAACACATTATCTTGCCTTTATGTCTGTTCAAAGAAGGAGGCAAAATGAGCTGCTGTTCTTCTAAGCTTTCTTGAATTGTATCCTTGCAGTTAGTTTTAACTCATTCACAGTGTGAAGGCAAATGAAATAAGCCTGGTCCTAGTAGCTGATATTCATCAGGAAAAATTGTTTGGAGAAGCCATATGGCAACGGGCGTAAGGTTGTTAACTTTCAAAGCTACTGGAAGTATAATTCTGTCATTTTTCATTTATTCAGTAGTGGCAGCAGATGGGAGAAAACATGCTTCACGTCAGCATGAGTTTCCTGAAACAGAAACAGGCGAAAGAAGAAGGAAGGAGGTATTTTACCTCTGGAAATATCAGTTCCAAAATACCAGTGTATGCTAGGGACAGGCAAACATTTACAGGAAGCCCTTTTATAGCATTTTGCAGTCAATATCTCTGCTTTGCTGCTTCTCTTTTACTTCAGTGAGCTATAGGTCTTCTTAACAAAACCAAAAAGTGTGGGTAGCACGAAAAGCAATGTTGGGAAGCTCAGCAGTAACAGGAAGAAACTGGGATGAGTAGTTTTCTTTCCTTTATTAAAGAACAGGATGCTTTTTTAACTGCACTAGAACACATTCTTGAAAGGAGAATTTAGGAAATTGGGGAGTGCCAGAGACAAAAATACTGATCTTGCTGGGCAAGTGTTTAACTAAGTGAGATCTCTGTCACCCTACGCAAGGTGGAGGTGTGAGGGCTGTGAGGACTGAAATAAAGGATTCTTGATAGCTTGGAATAATAAAGTGTGTAATTTTGAAAAATGAGACAGTACTGCATTCCATGAGAGTTTTTAAATAGAAGTGTGGAAAGAGGCCAGGTGCATTATGTGGCAGTGGTTGTTTAGAGGAATGTGTATGTCTGTTGTACAGGGCGAGGGGGTGGGAACAAAGTGCTGAAATTTTGACTATGGCATAAGAGCTCCCAAAAAAGTATCAATACAAGATGGAGGATTAGGGATTGAGGGCAGCCCTGCCCGAGAAGGACTTGGGAATATTAGTGGATGAGAGTCTGGACATGTCCCAAATGTGCCCTCGAGCCTAGAAATCCAACTGTACCCTGGGCTGCATCCAAAGCAGTGTGGCCAGCAGATCAAGGGTGGTGATTCTGCCCCTCTACTCCCCTCTCTTGAGGCCCACCTGGAGCACCCCACATCCAGCTCTGGGTCCCCAGCACAGAAGGGACGTGGGCCTGTTGGAGCAAGTCCAGAGCAGCGTGACAAAGATGATCAGAGGGCTGGAGCACCTCTCCTATGAAGACAGGCTGAGAGAGTTTGGGATTTTCAACCTGAAGAAGAGAAGGCTCTTGTTTTTGTGGCCATTCAGTACTGAAAGGGGCTTAAAAAGGAGATGGAGACAAATTTCTTAGGAGGGCTTGTTGCAATAGGACAAGGGGCAATGGTTTTGAACTAAAAGAGGGTTGGTTTAGACTAGATATAAGGAAGAAATTTTATGATGAGGATGGTGTAAGACACTGGAACAGGTTTCCCAGAGAGGTGGTGGATGCCCCATCCCTGGAAACATTGATGGTCAGGTTGTACAGGGCTCCCAGCAACCTGGTCTGGTTGAAGATGTCCCTGTGCCTCACAGTGGGGGTTGGACCATGCGACCTTTAAAGGTCCTTCCAACCTGAGCTATTCTGTGATTCTGTGTTGGTGGAGCAGAGCTGTGGTTGTGTGCTGCCTGTGTCCTCAGCCCCCTGGAGATGGCAGCTGACTCACTGACAGCTCATGAAGACAGCATTTCAAACAGACAGGATGAAAGCAAAAGTCTAATTAATAACAAGTGATGTCTCAGCTCAGAAGTGTTTAAACAGTGAAATGTATCTCCTTGTAGGATAGATCTGTGTGGTTTTGACTTCATGGAAACTGCTTGAAGTTTTTGACATTTGAACCACTCTGGTTCTGTGTGGATCAGGAGGTTTGGACACCAATTTTGGTAACACTCAGCAAAGGGCAATGGTTGATCTTTCTAAAACCAATCTGATGTGTTTTGTATGAATTTTATTAGGTCTTCTGTGAAAAGTCAGTATCAAAAATAATAGATGTCAATTTCTATCAGTGTGACTACTGTCTTACACAGGGACAGGTAAAATTTTAACCAGTGCTCTGGACTCAAGATACTTCCATTTGAATTATGAAGTATTAAAATGAGTTCATTACAAAACAGAATATGTTCTTAAACCTATAGTAATATTAATTATGTAATACCTGCATACTTGTAGGTAACACACAAAAATCATAAATGATGAAAAAAACAGGGTATTTCAAAATTTACTAGAAAGGGAGATATTTGAATCCTTATTCATATGAATTTGGGCACAATTCTGTATTTGAATATATGTTCCCATTCAGCTGATATTTATCTTGATTGGGACTTTTAACAATTTGTAATGACTATGTAAGTGACAACGAAACACTTCCAGATCCCTCATTTCATCTTACAATCATTCTTAATCATGGGTGGGTTTTGCATCCTGAGCTACTCTACAGTATCATTTCAAGAACATTCTGATCTATAAACAGCAATCAAAGCAAGAAAATCATTTTCAGCTGTAATAATAAATTTTGTAAAATAAATTTTGCTGGAGGCCATGGGTGCTGTAACTCCAGTTGTGGCTTGCTGATGCTTGTGGTGACCTCCATACTCCCAATTTTATATACCATGCTGTAGATTCACCTTTATCTCATTCAGATTATTGCTGTTCTTCTTTTCTGTAACTGCTTTATTTTTTTTTCTGTAATACCTATAATCTCTTTTCACCCCAGAATGAATTTACTTCTTTTTTTTTCTGGAAGAGTCACAGCTGAAGGGCTTGCATTGCCACAAATGTGGACATACACATTTCCCTCTATTTCTTCTCCTTTTTCTCGGTCTTTCATTCGTGTAATCAGATATATTGGTTTCAGCATCACACCACTTCAGGATGCTTGTACCTACAGGCTGTTTGGCAGGTTGCATTATTACTCTGAAAAAAACCTGTGTGAAAGCAACCAAGAAAGCAGTCATGTTCTTGCCAGAGGAACATAGAGCTAGACAGGACTGAATGCAGTTCTTGCAGAAGGAAACAAAGTGTTGTCCACTTGGGTTGCAACCAAGCTAAAAGGCTGCCAGTTGTCAACAAGTGAGAAATCCCACTCTGTGTATGGCAATCTTCCTTTCTAATTACATACAGCTCTGACTGGAAAAGCTGGGATTCTGAATGTGGCTAGTATAATGGAATATAAGACTGAGACTTCACAGAGTTTTCTGATGCACTGATGCATGATCTTGAGCCACTACTTAAGTGCTCAGGGACACACATTTCCCAAGGTCTAACCAGTCAGAAGTGGGATTCCCAGGCCCTCATTTTCTGGAAGAGTTAGGAAATAGTCAACAACACTAACCCTGGAAGCTCTGGGAGCCCTAATTTTTTGAACCCAAAGTGGTGCACACTAAATCAGGTCTATGTATGGTTCAGATTTCCCAAGTCAGGGTTTTACTAGAAAATTTTATACCAAACCATTCTCCTGACAAGCTCCAAAATGCCATTGTACATGCAAACCAGCAAAAAAATTCTCAAAACTACTTCACTAAATACTAGAAAAACCCACTGTACTGAAAATCTTCACAGCTGTAACATACGTGTTTGATGCTTGGCTGCTGTGGTCACTACATGGATGCACTACAATGGTTATACCAAAAAATGTATTTTTAGAGTGTTAGATTTTATGCTTTTTAAAATTAGCTCAGTTGGTCAGAACATAGTGATAATAATGCCAAGGCTGTGGATTTGATCCCTGTATGGGCCATTCACTTAAGAGCTGGGCTCAATGATCCTCATGGGTCCCTTCCAGCTCAGAATATTGTGTGATTCTGTGAAATAACAAATTATATCATCCAAAGTTAATATCCACTTTATTTTTCACTTTATTTTGTCATTGCCACTTTTGGATAATAATTATTCCTTTGTCCCGTTCCCATATCCCTGACATGCTTCATGAGCCTTGTTATGTGGTAACCCTGATACTCACTTTAAGCCCTTTCTGTGCCATTGTTTCACAGACTGCAGCTGATTCAAGCACCAGTGAGAGCAAGAGTGCTGATGACTACATTATGGTTTCCAAAGAAGAGGGAAGAAGTAAAAGTGCTGCCCCAGAGCCGGCACAGTCCCTTCAGGCACCCAAGGAGGCAGCGGTGAAGCCAGAAGCTCCGTCTCGTTCTTCTTTGATATTCTCTGACCCTCTGATGGGTTCCATTTCAGCCTCCTCCAGCAACCTGAGCTCCAGCCCTGATGACGACAGTAGTAATAACAGCAAAGATTCTGACTTTGCTATTGTCAGCCCATTGGACATCTAAAGAAACAGGTGGGGAGAGTTTGGGAAATCAGTCATTACAACTCAGCTCAGATTTCTATGATTCCACGAGCTGGATAGTTCTTTGGATTACAAGGACAGAAAATAGATAAAGGTAACCCATTTCAGCTGCCAAAAGCCTAAATTAAAATAAAAAGGAAAACAAACAAACAAAAAATCCCCATAAATTTGCTACTTTTAAAAAATAATATATACATTTTAATAACTGCCTTAAATAAAGACCCAGTAAAACTCAGTTCTAATATACAGTTATTCTTAGTTATGCTATTACCGTACTTAGGAGCTTTGTTACTATAGAACTGTTGCTTTCCCAAAAGATAGAATAGTACATGCCAAGTACCATAATGGAAATATGTAGATACTTGGCATCAGACCTGAAGCAGCAAAGACAAGCTAGATTTAATATTGTCCTTTTACAATATATGCTTGACTGGGTTTTCTGAGTAGGAAAGGGTACTGTTTCTTCAGATTGTGATTAGAGAAGTAGGGAATGAGTATCAAAAAGATTAAATGCATCATCCTGGTAGGAAGTTTGTTCTCCCTTCTGGAATCCTAGTTTCTTCATTTTCATCTGGCAATAGCCTGAGGTGTGTTCAAGGCAGAGGTTTGTGTAGTTGTTCCTCAGTGCTTACAGGAGACTGTGTGACAAACTCCTTGAGAATGGAGACCTATACAACAAAGGCCTTACTTGCCTTTGTCTACTTTTTCCCCTTGAGAGTTCCCAGTTCACCTCTTTCCCTCTTTGTCTACTTTTACTTCTCCTGGCATGATTTTTTAAATTTTACTCAGACTACCACAGTTAAAACAGTAGGTGCAAGGGAAATAACAGTGTTTCATAGTGTAGACCTGAGCTGGTTGAACTAAATCTAGCTCAAGTATGATAACTTACCAGGGAAGGTTGCAAAGTGAAATGAAATGTTCATAATTAAAAGCACTTTATGTCTCATTGCTATTATCTTCTATAGACTCTGTTTACATATATTCCTGTATGATTTCCATATTTCTAATCAAGACAAACATAATGGTGCAGCAGCGTTAACCAACAGAAAGTTTCTAATTAACTCTCTAAGTTGTTCTTCTGTGGAAAAGTGTATTTCTTTCCCATCAAGTACACAGCACATTTAATAACAGCTTTTTTCAAATTTATGAGGGGGTTTTTTTGTATTCTCTGATCCCTTTGACCTCTGTTGGAATTCACAAAACGAAACTGGTGGTGAGTAGACCTCTCCTCTTGCAGGACCTACACAGAGTTAGCTTGAGGAAGGAATGTTAGTGTCACTCTGTCGCGGCAGCAAAAAAAAAGCATTATTTGCTTTTAAGATGCATATACATTATACCATGCAACAACTTCATATTTGCATGGCAGAGCTTGTGTTGTTCAAAGTTATGAAATTGTAGTTATTTGCTGCGTAGTCTGTAATTGTAAATGAAGTACCGTATCCCAAAGATGAGGTGACATGTAATTTGCTGGTCTTAGATTTTACAAGGTCTGTGTCAGTGACTGAACTGAGGAGTTAATTGTCATGTGATTACATGGTAGCTGCCATCCTTACATGTTCAAAAGCCACCATGTAGTTCTTCAGAGATTATTTGTGCCTTGTAAAATGTGAAAATACTAGAATGTTATGAGCAGGCATAGCATCACACCTCTCTGCAACAGACAACTATTTTGATGAAAGATCTTAAATGCATAACATTTTGGAGAGGTGTTTATTTTGGTTTAATTTTAAGCTTCATAAAAAATCACTTTGGAATTAGCATGCATGCCTGTCTCTGGGTTTATTTTATTACCCTGAGTTTGCATAAATGTCAGGGGATTGGGTAGCTGTTGATTTATTTACGTCTTTCAAGCTTTTCTAGCCTTAACCTGTTCAGCAAGGCTTGTGGCACCGCCAGCAAAGGGGAATCTGTTCAAGAATTACCTGTGCAAAGAGGAAAGAAATATTCTGGGGACAGAGAGAAAAGTTTTATATTCTGTGATACATAAACCTTCAAAGATTCCAGTAGTTTGGCAGGAAAAATTGTTTTTACTTTTTTATTTTTTTTAAGCATCAGTCTTTTGATTTCTGTTCTAGTGGGTTGTTTCAGGGATCACATTGCTATTTTCTTGAACAGTCTCATTGCCAATGAAAGAGTGTGATTTGTACAGGTTTTTTATTTTTGTAAATTAGTTGTATCTTTAATATTGCATATTTTAAAACAGTAGTAAAAGTATATAAAGATCTGGAGAGTTTCTGAGAAGAATCAGTGAATACCGATGAGCTGAATGTGTATCATGCCATGGGATTATGATAAAAATCTTCAAAAGCAGAGAGATGATTATACAAATAAGATCAGAGTAACTCCAGTAAATGAATCTGCTTTGGTTGTACCATGTCCTTCCACATCTCAAATATGTTGTCTCTGATATTTGATCATAGGGCAGAGATAGTTGAAAGTTTTTTAGTCTATTCATTAAGTTAGAAACTTGTAAATTAGATAAAATGTCAAATCATCACCTTGTTTCGTGTTACATTAAGAATATACTGAAAGAGAAATTGTCATTTAAAATACAAGATTATTCTTTTTCTCCAGAAATGACCTGCTCATAATGTTCATGGATAACAATAATCAGATAGAAAAATTATAAGCATTGCAAATTGCTGATGAAAACTAATGCGGCATTAAGATTGCTGATCTGAGACTGTTGTACTGTATCTCACATCTGTAATTTATTACTTTAAAGTCTCTTGCATGTCATGTCAGTTGTATGTACTGCAGAAAGGCAGTATCATATTTTGACTGGGTATTGATTTAGTCGTGGAGCTTTGTATCTTTACTCTGGAAGAACATCTAGCCCGCTTTATTAAAGAAAGAATTAACAAACTTTCTGGGCTGTGCTTGTGCTGTTTTCTCAAAAAAGAGGGAAAGCTTTTTGGCTGGAATACTGAAAGTACCATTTCTGAGAACTAGGATGATTAAAACTTTAAAACTATCTATATAAGCACAAAGTTTTATTAATACTTCAATCATATTTTATATATTTGATCCAGGGAATAAAACTGCTTGTCATTTATCTCAGCTGAACTATATAGAATATCTCCTGTTTTACCATATTTCTTGTATCTGAAAATAATCAACCAGAATTTAATGTGACATAACTTTTCTACAATTTCATGAAGCTCGGTACAGTATCATCATTGTGTCTCAATAACAGTGCCAGTATCTGTACAGTACATTTCTGAATCTTTGTACTTTAATTCACCCTCTTAACTCTTTCCCATGATACTCCACTATGTTCTCATTAAATGGCATTGAGGCAACTATTTCAAAGATCACATTTCAGATTTAAGGTGTACTTGTGCCCAGCAGTTACAGTGTTGTCTGTTCAAATACAATCCTAACATGAACAGATTTTCATATTCTTGGTGTCAGCCCTTAAATAATACTTTTGATTTTGTGCTGCATGTGGGTCTTGAATGAATGATTTTAAGGGTTTACTAGACTTGAAAAGGTGCAATTTCATAAAATAAACTTCATTTGGGTATGGAATAGTAATTACACTGCCTTGTAATCTGTGCTGTTCTTTTGAGAGAGATTATCTGTGGTCTCTGCATTAGCGTTTCCTGTGTCCCCCAATCTGCTAGACTCTGGCTTTAGTAGTTAGCTAAATTTAGAGATGAAAGAGCATGAGAAAAGATCATTAGAGAAACAGCAACTTGGAGCATGCACACAGGCAACTTGCTTGCCTGCTTCTCACAATTTGTTTAACCACTGAAATGGTAAGGGAGGTTTTAGATATGCGGGAGGATCCTGCAAGAGGCAAAGTGCATAACCCTGGAAACAGACAATGAGCTGGAAGGGATGCAGCTTGAAACTCTGAAACTATGGGTTCTTTAGGACAGGAACTGTCTTTTTCTCTGATTTTGTACAACACAAACACTGTCAAAATTAGGATAATGATAACAATAATATACTCATTATTTCACCATGTTTTGCTCTTTCAAACAGTGAGCTAGATTTAATCCAGTAACAGTAACTCAGCTGACTGCAGCAGTGTTGGAGCAGTGGAATCTGGTCCCACTCTGCTGAAATAAGTGCAGATGAGGAGCAGTAGTTTAAATAAATAAATTAAAACCAAAGAAACCTCACACCGGAAACAGGACTATAATGTTGCTGAATACAAAAAGCTGTATTTCTTTCCAGATATATATGAAGTATAATAAGTGTTTTCTAAACTGTGCTTCAGGTAGCATTTGTGTACCTTGTTTGACTATGTCAGGTAGATTTGTGCAAATCTATCTTTGTTTTTAACTTGTAAAAGCCTATCTGTTGCCAGGATGTGGGAAGTATTAAAATACATCAGCTGCACAGAGAAGACATTGTGGTTCCATTTTCTATGAATGGTAAGAGTTTGATCCTTCAAATCCCACTGATTTAACACTTTCACTGTCTTCCATGGTGACAACACGAAAAACCCTGTAAACATTTCCAGAGACTTGATGGGAACTCCACTGCATAAGTCATCACATGCAGTTGCAGAGCTTTGAACTGAGAAAGTTTTCACAGCTTTGCCTTTGACTGAGCTTTGGGGACTGTAACAAGACGAGGTTTGTCTGAATTTTTAACTCATACAAAGCATTTGAAGGTATTACAAATTATCATGTCAGTATTTGAGACCTTTTGGAATATAAATGCTACATAGTTTTGAGATGGAAGAATAGTTGTCAAAATATCTTGACTGCCCACCTGCTGTGTTAATTGAATTCAGCGGATGGGGAATATAGCAGCATTTCCAGAGCATCATTAAACTGCCCTTTAAAATAAGGGTATATCAAGCAAACAGATATTAAAAGGCAGATTGTCAGAGGTGTCATACAGCTTGCTGGATAATATACATTTCTCTGCAACAGTCATGAATATGCATCATTTCTATCCACAAATGGGGGGGCTTGCAACGTGCTGGAACACGTGGCAGAAAATGTAAATGAATGTGAGCCTGTTCATAAAAATGTTTTTAAAGCTTAAGGGATTAAAATACACCAAAATGATTTTTTTTAAATATAAAATAAATCCACGCCAGCTTATTTAGGCTTGCAAAGATTGTCAGGTCTCAAAAAAGTTTCATTTAGTTTAGAAAAGTTCAGTGGAACTCCAGCCTCCAGGTGATAGCACAGGGTGACTTACAGAAGCACCTATAGGAGTTTGGGACTGCAGTAAACTTGTGCTTCAGACTTGTAACTTTCAAATTCTGGAGAAAATTAATTCCAGTATGTAAGCAATGAATTGCACATGTTTACTAAATTGCAAAGAAGTCATGATGGGGGAATTCCTCAGCAGACCCTCTTTCCAAACTTCTTTTGTTCTTACTTCCCACAGTCAAGCACATCTGACAGTTTTGTGGTACTCATAAAAATTTCAGCTGTTTAATCTTCTTGAATAACTAAATTCTCAGTCACTGTGATCAAAGTTAGCTGTTCATCATCTCAGGACTCCAATACCCTGTGCCTGCAGCCTGGCCACCAGCCCAACCAGTGTGCTCCTTGTTCTTGTGTAAAATCTGAAATCTTATGAAAATCTCACAATAGTTCTACAGCAGGTGGTACCCATATTCAGTCCTCATGACTTCCCTGTGGTAAACTTTATTGTAAGTTTTATTGCCTATTATTTTCTCTAGCCATACTTCCATTGTAATTCTTATAATCAAGAAAAAAATAGAAGAAAATCTTGGCTTCGCTCAAAAATACTTTGCTTTTTCTTTCCTCACTCTACTGGTAGTCTTTGCTGAGAATTTTTGGTTCTGTTTCTTGTAGAACAGTCTATATGTATTTATACTGCTTGTGAGGTAAAGTTCTGATATGTGTTGTCTTTAAAAATGCTGAAACAAAACACTGATTTCTCCAAAGTTTTTCCCACATGAAATAGGGCTTGAGTTAAGCATCAACTTTAAAAAAACTATGAATGGGAATAGTGTCTATTTCAAATTTCTAAAAAACAACATCTTTACAACACACATTGGAGGGCAAATAATGTACTCTACCAATCTATGCCATTTTCTTTTAAAAAATTTTTTTCAATTCACTATTCCCCCGGTGAGACCATGGAGAGGGAGAACTGTGCTTGGGGCAGGGCGCTCCTGGGCACAGGGGAAGGTGGCCCATGGTTGTGCTTGGAGGAGATGTGGGACACCCAAGGCCCTGCCACATTGGCATGTGTCCCCATGCCTGGAGCAAGCGAGGACTGGCCCTTGTGCAGGGGCCACAGGCTGCAGTGTTGCTGGACAGATGGAGGATCAAAAGATGAAAATTGGTGTGTTTTACCTTCCATGGAGCTTTAAGCTTCAGAGGAAATAAAAATGGGAAAGCAATTGCAAGCATCATTAACTGTGCTGGCATTGCAGTTACTGAAAAGTGCTTTCCTCAGTGTTTTCTTTATGTGGGATGCAAATTTTGCATTGTAGAGGGGCTTATAAAGAGAAAATAAAAATCTCTTTCATATTCTGACACTTTTGCTGTATGTGAATATTACGGGTTTATAAAGAGATATTGTTATTGGTGTATGTCCACACAAAGATTGCAACAACTTCTCTCCTCTCTCCTCCATGTATCAGACATTTTGAAGTAAGCAAAAGAAAAGAGAGGGAGAAAGAGCAGCTTTAAAATTATTGTAATCTAAGTGCTGAGTTTTTCTGTGATAGTATTAGTATGTTTGGTAGCTTGCACTGAGTAGAAAACCAATGTCTATTAAGACATGCTGGAGAGGGAGAAAGTGTCTGCAATTTTTTGTCTACATGAGCATTGTGTGTTTTGCCAGTGTTTATTAAGGTGCATCTGGCCTTACTGGAAGAAGTTATATGATGAATATCTTCTGCAGATTTTTTTTTTTTAAAAAAGAAAATCAGTACTTGATTTTACACATAAAATTTATTGTTTTCTAAAATCTTTCATTCTCTGAAAATGCCTTTTTGTGGTGCTTCTATAAGATATGCCAAGAGTTTATTTTTCTTTCTCACCATCCTCTGTCTTTGTCTGGACCCTGGCATGTGCACAACCTGCAGAACCATCTCATTTCCCCATCTCTGCCTCCCCCAGGCTGGGATTTATGAGAGATCCAGTTGCAAGTCATTTGGGCAAAACTGCTCCAAGAGATGGGAGGGTACAATACAAATTGCAGCCTGACCCAAATTAGCAAGTCACACCTTACCAGCAAACATTCATTGATTCTTTGACCTTGCAAAGCCACAAGCACACCAAAGGTCTCAGGCAGTTGAGTCTGGCCTCTTGTGAAGGGGAAGCACTCGTAGGAAGCAATCTGCATGATAGAGCAGTGTGCCATTATCTGAGAAGAACTGTATCCTTTACCTTCAGAATCAGAAAACATGAGTCTAAGTTTCAGCAAGTTTATAAAATGCACAGCAAAGACCTCAAGCACAGAGAAGCAGCCCAAAATTCTCACATTTTGTAAGCCTGTCAATGCACAAGTGGATGCTGACATAATCAAGATAAAGACAGGCGCTGGGGGCTGGTGATAAAAATACGAACTCCAGTTTCTCCTGCAAAATGCTGATGAGAGCGAATAGAAGCACCAGGTAGGAGCAAGGTGAGTTCAACAAAATGTGAAATTCTACCCCCTTCCTTCAGAAAGAAACTGTAAAGTTTTCAAGTATACTGTTTTGGTATTCTCTAAGAGAAAGTCACTTTCTGGTTCAAAATTATTTCAGTTAGAAATGTTACATAATCTTATACAGAAAGTACAAAAAGTGAAATATATACAAAACTTTTAAAACTAATGTATTTCAATTTATGATGTTTTGAAATTCCTTCATCAAGTCATCGATTTTTGGATGGATGGGAGCTTATCTTTAATAAGAAATAAAGTTTACATCAGGCAAGTAGGCCTGTGCTGCAGGATGCTCCTTGGGAACAGAGCCAGGCAAGTTTAAAACTGAGAGATACTGAAAACAGAAAGTGGGGCTTTGCAGCTTACACTCAAAGCCAGGACTGTATTTTATGGTGCTGGCTGCTGGAGGTAGATGCTGACCTGAAAACCTCACTTGTCTAGGAGAGCAGCACGGTCAGGGACAGCTCACACACTGAGGCAGAGGGAGCTGCCTGGCTGTTTGTTGTCTCTCTACATGCCTGGCCGTCTGTCTGGCAGACTGGGATGCTGTATCAATATCGAACCAATAGCTGTGTGATGGGCATTCACCGTATTTTGGATTAAAGAGCAGTAGGTTAACCCAAGGTTTTAGCAGTGTGCTGGGCAATCTTCTCTCTAACCTTATCACACTTGCAGAGCCACCATTTCCAGAGCCTGCAGTGCAGACCCAGCCTACTTGGATCAGATCACCCTGAGTGTAAATCAGCACACTTCAACCGATGCCCACTGCCACAGCAGCTTATTCACATCAATATATATTTCTTTTTTATCCAACATCTGCTGGCCTAGATAACTGTGTGCATCGATGGTTCATCACAGGGCTTGGGGTGGCACTGCAAGCCAGCAAGTCAAGGTAATGCAAATGGTCTCCAGAAACAAAGGCAGCACGGGGAAATTTTTTTTATTTTTGTTAAGAGGATCTGTTAAAGTTTGAGAGTTTTAGAGAGAATAACAGAGGACTAAGCTTACTGAGAGCATTTTGTTTATCAACTACATTGCTGCACTGGTAACTTGGGTAACCTGGGCACTGGGGAGAGCCTCCTCTCCTCTTCCTGCTCCATCAAAGTAGCTGTCTGCCAGCTCTTGTTCATCTCTGCTGATGGTGTGTGTCCTTCTGCTGTAAGACACCCATAAGAAATGACAGGTCCGTGTCCTATCCAGGGTCACTAGAAATGCCCACTGCAGACACAGCCCCTAAGTACCTCTTGGTCTTCGAAGATACCCGACCCTGATCACACTTGGACTTGTGGGTCTGGTTGGTTGAGTGTAGAACATCCGTGTTGAAAGCTTTCACCTCTGCTGGGAGCAGCTCACCACAGACCCTCCCCGGCAGCGCCTGCTGCAGCTGCTGATGGTGCTAAATCACGTAGCAAAACCCAGCGAGGGCGGCAGCAGTGACACTTCTTGGAAGTCCTCGCCTCAGTTCAGGGGAAGTCTCAAAGAGGAATCACGGGGCGCCCTGTGCCTCTGCACTGGGGTGGGAACGGGACACTCGCCAGCAGCCCAGCACTGAGTGCTAGCAGCACATGGACAGCAGCACCTGGCCCTTGCCCACTTCTTCAGAGGCTGCATTGATTTTGGGGGCTGCATGGGGCACTTGGCACCCACCCTGTGGGGCACTCTGTGCCAGACATCCTCCCCATGCTCTGCTACCCAGCCCCTCAGCGTCATCTATTGCTGTTCTGGGGCTGCTGTGGAGGTAGTGGCAAGTTTGCAAAGGCTTTTGGTGTGAGTGGGCACTGAGCCTCATGCAGGCTGGTGTAGCCTAATTTTCATACATCCATATGTCCTCCAGTTTGGCTACATCTGGGGAGGAAGGTTTCCCTTTTGGTTGTAATTGGCTTCCTGCTGAAAATCTTCACAGAGCTGTTCTTGGGACTTGAACTCATCCGGGGGGCAGAGGGGAGGTCTTGGGGTTCTTCACTTTTTCAGATAAAGAAAAATGTTGGGGGTTATTTTCTTTCATTTAAATATGCATAGACCTTCCTCCTGAGGATGAGCAATGTGCACACTGCCTCTCCAGCGCTGCTCTGTGCCATGGGGGGTGATCACAGGGCTCCAACATGCCACTGAACATGTTCCAGAGGGAGCAAGTGGTACCACCAATGATGGTGGGAGAAGTCTGCATCTGAGCAAGTATGGCCATGGCCCTTGCCTGTGCATACCTGGATCCCAGGCTCTGCCACAGCCTGTGTCAGCAGGGAGCTGTGCAGCACAGCCTCCAAGTTTCCCTGTGAACCAGGCTTTTCAATAAGCAGAGCGTGAAGAGCCCCATCACCAAAGGTCCTCTGCCACGCAGTGTGTGGGCCAGGCAGTGCCCTGTGGACTGCCAGTGGCCCACAGCAGAATGAATCTCCACTGACCTGAATCGGCATTAAAAATAGATCCCAAGATACAGGACTGGGGAGAGCGGAAAGGCAAAGCATGAGCTCATTGCTGCTGCTGACTTTTGCATTTGAATAGATTTTCTTAAACAGTAAAGAAGCAGCTAACATCTGGTTAGACTTTTGTTATGGAGTCCATGTTTTAGCACCATAATTACTGTTGCATTCAGAGTTTTCCTGAATTCCCTTATTTTACATCTCATATAGCTTAATGAAAGTGGCTAAGAGATTTAGCTGAAAATGCTTGTGCAATATTGATTAGGAGGATAATTTTAGGAATGTTTGGTAACTAGAACACATTTTCTGTTTCATTAAAAGAACTTTTTCTGAAAAGTGTCTTGTGATTTTGTGACCTACCTTCTCAGCTAAAGACTAAAGATGATTTTTTCAAAGTAAAGGTGTGGGAGAGTAAAAGAAACTAACTGTACCATGATAATAATGAGGGAAGGCTGTGAGAGCAGTGTGAAGGCTGTTGACTCTAGTTGCCTCGAAACAGATTTACAAACAGCTCCAAGAATAAATTTGAGTACACATGAATAACAAGTGCATTAGTCATATTAGGGCTTAATGAAGTGTTTATGAAAAGCAGCCTTGTAGCACTGTCCTTCAGAAGTAATTCACTAAGATGGGTCTGATAACATGTTCTGGATTTAATTTGTCCAGTGTTTAGGTCACTTAGGAAGGGAGACAAGGATAGGATACCCAACATTGTTTCAGGATTAACAATCAATTGGACAAATTTAGAAATTGTCCTGGAGCATCTGTGCTTTATCAGATTCAACTTTAAGTGCCATAAATTCATAGACACCATTAAAATCAAGAGCAGAGCCTTCACTGAGCCCTGACTTTCACAGAACTCTTAATAGGAACAGGGCAAGAAATGGGGACTTGAAGAGAGATTCAGTTCCTAACAAATGAAGGCTTCCAGTCACTTCCCATTTAATTGCCTCAGTGCAAGGCAAAGCATTGCCTTTTCTGCCCCACCTTGGACACTTGCCAGTGCTGTTTTACTTTTGTAGATGACCTGTGATTAGGGAGTCTGAGATTCTAATACTGCATCTCTGCTATACTCTCTACGGTCATTATGGAAACAGGGAACTTGCTGTGCTCCCACCCCACCTGCATCAAGTTCCACCAGCTCCCAAGGGTCATACAGTGAACTGAGGGGTCAAATGCTTCTACTTTGCTGTTGGAGAAAACCGATGTGACAACTCATCAGCAAGCCAGATGCCTGAACTCACCGAGTGGCAGAGCTGCACCAAGCAGGAGCAGGAGCTGGTTTGTCTTTGGTTTTGGTTTTGTTGTGACCCCATGTAATCTGCAAGGATAGAATGGGCTCTGCATTGGATGCTGAGGTGGGACAGAGTCAGTATCTGAATGAATTAGCTGCCTGAATACCACTGAACTGGATATTTGGATTTAATAGCTGAAGTGCTTTGCTGCTTCTGAAAATATGCCAGCTGCTTTAAAGTCTTGTCTGAGCTGTTCTGTATGCCCTTTTCCAAGCTCTGGAGAGTGCAGTTATAGCTCTTCCCTAAAATTGCATAAAGAATACATGAAAAATGGTATCCTCTGCTGCTGAGGTAATGGGAAGACCCTGCTTTACTTCAGATTGATGGTTGGAGTGGGTTTATTGATTACAGCATTTCTGAGGACTATAAACTTAGAAAAGAAAGAAAAGTAGTTGGCTGCAGAGGTTAAGTCTAAAGGTACTGTAGATATATCATTAGTGTCACATACTTGTTTGTATTAATGCTGCAAAGAAAAAGCTGCAATGGCCTGGATGCTGAGAGCATAATGGCTCTGCTCTGGTTTGATTTTCTATGGAATTCAAGATTAAGGCCACGTTTGAAGGATAGCTTGGATCAAATAGGTACATGCAACAGAAGTAATAGGATGGGATTGTGTTTGCTACACTGAAAGGAAGTTTCTCTCCCAACAAATCATTCTGTGACTTCAATAACTCTCAGGGCATGGAAATATTGACTGACAGATGCATGACTTCTCCTGAATTATCACTTGCCTATGTGTACTAATGTAGAAAATACAGACAGTGCCTATTCTTTGCCAATGACTGGAAAAATAATTGATGCTCTAGGTTACCTTTACTGTTTTCACCAAAAAAGGCTGGACCAACTTTATGCTTTCATTAAGGAATAAATCCAGCACAGACAAAAAGGGTGTTGGATACGTCAGCCTCTGCACTGTTACGTGCCAATTTAGCCAATATCATGTAGTGCAATCTCGCTGCAGCATAAGAAAATGAAAGAATTTAGTGCAGGTTGTTTTCCTCAGAGTCTTTCACAAAGTACATTTCCAGATCTTTGCTATTCAACCTATTCCACAAAAAGGAAGAAGTAATTCTGTGTGTATGTGTGGTTTACTATTTCAGGGTGTTTATTATTTTTACATAAAATTGCTGAACTTTATTTGAATTCATGAGTTCATTTACTTTGTGGGAGAGGAAGTCTCCTGGAAAAAAAAAAGAGTTGTAGAAGCCTGTGCAGAACAAATATGGTATGCTTCATGTTTGAATCTGGAAACCAAGACTTCTCCTTTTGGAATGGCTGGGAAAGAGAACCAATGAACTCTTACACATGGGATGACTTTAAATAATCTTTCTACATCTGGGAAGCTCCAACATTAATAGAGGACCTAGTATCTTTGGGGAGCATAAGCAAGCCTTTATGGAAGGATGAAGGTGTTTTGGACAAGGACTACCTGTCCAAGATCAAAAACCAACGTGCTCCCAGTTGGATCGAAACATTTTGGCAGTTGCTGTATTTTAACTTGTTCCCTTTGTATGTTATAAAAACCTTCATTAAAACAACAAATAACTAGTTTGCAATGTTTATCTGGCCATAAATAAGATATTAGCATCATGGTATTTGAAAGGCACCATGGTCATAGAGAGGACTGTTCCTTAACTTAAGGAACTTTAAAAAGCAAACCCCTCAGTGTGCCTTTGATCCAGTAAGTTTTAGGAAGCAAAGAACTTACTGTGAGATGCTGACATTTCCAAACTGGTCTTTTATAATGATCTTCCTCCATATCTGAACATCTTAGGGAGTGAGATCCCTAATGGACCTCCCAACCTCCATCTTACCTGTCTTCTCACAGTAAAAGACAGAACTCAGCACAGGGAACAAATATGTCTTCTGTTGGGACTGATTCACACTTCTTTTGGGGAGTGGGAGGGATGGGAAGACGCCTTTTATGGTGGAGAGGAATCTTACCAGCATTGCTAAAGTAGTTCTCAGAGAAGAGTGTTGTGTAAGAGAGCTATGTCCAAGAGCATCACTGGAAAGCATTCCCTGAGGATCAGGGCTGGAGTCTACCTCACCCTTAGATACCTGTTTTGGAGCTGCAAACAATAAAAATGGAATGACAATTAACATGCTCATTCCCCCAATTCTTTTCTTCTACTTTTTCATTGTTTTTATTGCTATTATTGTCTCTTACAAAATACCCAAGGTGATTACAAAGGCTATGAAGCCCTTGCCTTGCAGATCATATGATAAATAACACAGATCAGGGTACTTTTAGTGGAGAAAAAATTACCTGCTCACAGTGTCCTTCAGGAAGTGGGGAGACATCGTTCTTGTATGTTATCTCACTATATTTCCTGTAAGGCTCAGCATGATGGTTGGAGTAAACAAGGGTACACCCAGATGAGTGCTGCAGGTTGTTGTGAGTCAAAATAGCAGGTAGTTCACATTATTTGTGTACAAAGTTTCAGTTCCTTAATAGCATAGCAGATCTTGAAACTGGGCTTACATGCTTCTGTGGCATGTGGGAAGAATGCACATTTCTCTAGGAAAGGTTCCTTAAGAAAATACAGATCTTCATGCTTTGATTATAAATTCTGTACATTGAATAATTTATGTTAACCAGGATTCTCAAATAAAACCAGTGAAAATGCAAATAATGCTTCTTCCTTTTTATGAGAAAGCTTCTAAGAGCATATAAATATTTTGTTAGAAGCTCCATTTCAGCTAGCAGACCTCCAGAAATTAGGGCACTGAGCTGTAAACTTCACATCCTGTTTTTTCCTTAATACCATCTGGGGAAAATAATGGAATCTAGGCTTTACTGTCTTTCCACAGATCATATACAAGCAAAAAGGCTATCGCTTGCTTTGTTGTGTTGAGACTGTCACCATTCATGTCAAGCCTAAACCTCGGGTTAATCTGTGAACCATGATGGCTTTATTTTCAAAGCAGCAAGCTTAACTTAAAAGCTCTGTGTGACTTGAGCTGCTGGCTGCCTGAGGCTGCTCTGATCTCTAGGTCTCCTTACAGTGGCCATATCTCATCCAACTCCTCACCAAAAGGTGCTACACTAACTCACTGCCCTGGTGGGAGAAACAGAAATGGGAAACTGATCTTCCCAAACATTGCAGCAACATCTGTACCACTGGATTTTTTGGTTTTTTTAGATCTTTTGTAAATCTTGTGTGTTTTATTGACAAGCAAGGATATTTCATCTAGACTCTCCTCAAATTACTAAGACACAGCAGCCAAGGAGCTGCATTTCACAGCCTCTGTGATGCAGTCATTGCAGCACTGCCACAGGAAGAGGAGACCCATCAGGTCTCTTTTTGCCACAAAGAATTTAGATGTTATGCAGAGGAAACAGCAATCCTGTCTGTTTTGTTACCTAATTCTGCACCCTTTGTAAAGAAAAAATATTTCTGGATCTTTCAAAAATGCAGCAATGTGATAGTTCATGATCTCCATCTTGGTCTGTGTTTTCTGGAGCCTCCCAGTTGATTACTGCTAAGGACCTGAGTCTTCTTTCTTACATTTAATGTAACAGGAATAATATTAATGGGGTTTGGGTGTTTGTTTGCTCATTAAGCAGTCAGCAGGAGCTCACTTAATGGAGCACAAACTCGCAGTTATTACATTATCACTTAATTATTCAGCCCTGACATCACTGCATCTTCACAGCAGGCACCCTGACAACTTGGAAAGGGGTGTGTTTCACTTCAGCCTTGTACACCTCGATGAAAATAGGGTAACAGGAGTGGTTGGAGGCAGCTCTGTGCCACACTGATCCTGCCTTACTGCATAAAGCCTTTTAAGCAAACTAGGCCCTCACTGCAGAGTACTAGCCCTGGGAAGTTATTCTGAAATAGGGCAGCTACAGGGAAGAGTAATCAGTGGAAAGGAACTGCCAGTGAAAATGTCACATTGCTGTACAACTGTGCCTGCTGAGATATTTTTAGGTTGTTTAATAGAGAGGAAGGGAGGGATTGATGCTTTTGCAGTGGTAAAAAGTGTTCACCTAAATTTCTTGAAATCTCAATTCTGTAGTTAATCCACAGGTGAAACAAATTTAACACCATGAAGTTGCTGTTTCTCTGTGAGTTAATTTCTGGTGCAGACTTCCCTCTAGTCCTTGGGGAGTTAATTGTTTCCTGTGTCTTTCCCAAACAAAATCTTGTCAAAGGGCCAGGCAATACAAGCCAGATTATCCCACCTCTCCACAAAGCTGTGCTACAGGGGGATGCTGTAGAGTTTTTGTTCTCATGGTGGAGTTTTAATCACTCTTCTTTCAAACATGCAGCACAGCAAAGGCCAGATGCCAGGCAGTGTAAGGTCTCAGCCGAGTCTCTTTGTACAATAGCTACATTGCCAAAGTCAATCATTGTTCAGGTGGCAAAATTGGGGTGAGTCAACGGTGTTCAGCTTTGCAAGGCCACACGCTCGCTCACTACAGAAAATGTGGAAAAGCAGCAAGGAAAAGAGGCACGAATAGTCTGCTCAAGGGTTTTTTCATTGTTCTGTGCAGAAGAATATGTTCTCTTAGTGCTTTCTCAGGGGAAAAGAAAAATCTCTTTGGGCAGAATTGTCTCTAGCAGAAATGATTGGCAGACTCACACAGAAGCACATTCCTGCAGATAATTGATTGCTTCTTATATAAGGGAACAGCTTCTGCAGGAAGTCCTGAATGCACAACTCTCGAACATCTTGTATTCAGTGTGGAGAATACGTGGCACAGGAATTTGTATTCACCACAGTGAGAGACCTGTGAAGTTTCTGGCAATGACTTTATAGATTATGTTTGTTGCTGTGTCATTCTGAGATTTAGAGGTGATTTTAAAGGGTGATGTGTAAAGGCAGGAATGGTTTTGTTCCACTGATGTTGTAAAGGTGCCTACCTTTGTGTTGAGTCTACAGATCAGGATCTGAGAATTTGCAGCCACAGAGGGATCTCTTCAATCCATTCCCTTCTTTATTTAACTTTGTTTTTTTCCTTTTGTTGTTAGCAGGACAACACAAAGGTCATTACAGCTGGTAAAATCCTTAAAGCCTTGGTTTGTTTAGCAGAAATTACTCATTTTCTATTGCCAGAAAATTGCCTGAGGAATGGAAGTCAAGAATGTCAGGGGGAAATACAGACGACCTACGGGTAACATGTGAGGCTTGTGGAAATGACTTGTGGAATATTGAATATTACAAAAGAGTGATCCCATATCTGTAGATATGGTTGCAATTCCGCCTCCTGAAGAGGTTACTGCCTGGTATGATTTCACTGAGATTTTTGGATCTTTGGGGTGTTTTGAGTAGGCTTCAGAAATCTTTTGAGCATCTTACTACATGGAAGGCACACATGGGAGGTACGTCAGATCGCTGATATATTACTGCATAGTCTGCATATTACTTCTGTGGAAAGCTCATGGAATTTTCATGAGGAAAATGTCCTCTGTATGCAACACAGGAAAGGCAGCAGATCTGGCAGAAGCTGGGCAGCAGGAGCCCTAAAGTCTGGAGCATGCAGATGGTGGGGTTATGAGCCCCACAGGAGTTTTCTTCAACGAGATGCCTTCACTGCATATTTAACCTAGATAATGGCATTTGGGAGTGAGCATCCCCCAAATAGTTAAATGTAAGTAAATTCCAGCGTAAGGATCCGAACTGGCAAACTAGAATCCAGGCTGGCATCACATTCAGTATTTTGGGGCTTAGGGCATTCTGCAGCCACATTATCTTTTTAACATTGAACAAATGACTCAAAGTCATCCTGTGACTTCTTTTCCTACCCCTACAATATTGCAGGGAGAGTTGATAAAATTTTCCAGCCACACAGGGAAAGCATGATCCTAATTCAATTATTTATTCAATAAACAGTTTCTGACTTTCAGTCTATAGCTTTGTTCCAGTGGAAAATAGCTATAAACATCCAAGGATGGTGACAACTTGTACTAGTATCTGGCATCAAGACAAATCTATTTTTGAGAAAAGGAGGAGGTGCCTAATAAACCCGGGACATACTTGGAGAGTCCCTGTGGCCAGACACCCACTACCTTGAGAAGTCTGAGAAGCTGCAGCCCTAAAAGGGCTTTGCCAGCTGCGTGCTCTACTCCAAGGAGGGCAGATTTCTCAGACATCAGGTGTTAGCTGTGCCACAGCAGGATATACATACATATCTCAGTGTTGCATGGATGCTGATGCTGATGCTGTTCAGAAGTTTGTGTGTGTTACCAGTGGAAGGGAAAACAACTACAGGGAGAACGGTATTTAATAATGGAAGCGCAGAAGTGACACCAGGAGTGGTATTTTTCTAACTTTCAAGGCTCCCACAATATGCAGAAGACCTCTGTTTTATGCTTTATTTTTGTAACTTCACTCTGCCTTCCACCTAAAAAGTGAACTTTTTATTCTGTCTTTGTTTGTTTTGCTCTGCTGTCAGTCAGAATTGTGACTTGTGACCTTTTAGGTCTGTGATCAGTGTTTCCTGACTGTGCATTAGCCCAAGCTATTTCATGCATTATTTGACAGCATAGAGATGAAACAACTAACAGTAAGTTAATTGCAAACATGACTCTTGCAAGCTCTGCCTTGCAAGCAATCTACCTTGGGAATTCATCTGCTTCTTTAACTTGATACAGAGAAAGTCTTGTCTTCATTGCTTACAAGTGTGCAAAGAGATGGCTAATTGAGCTCTTGTCATCTTTGCTGCAAATGAGACCAGCATTCTGGAGCTGTAGTCTCAAGAGCACTATTAATCATCTTAAAGTGTCCTTTTTACTGCAAGCCCACAGTAATGTAGATTGATTAAGAAACTGGGGGAGAGATGTGTGAAAACAATCCATCTGACAGATGTGCCTATGGCCACTGGATTAAAGAGGAAGGAAAACTTGCTTTCTCTGGATTCATATTTAGAGCAATAGGTCTAAATGTTTAAAGAAAATTAATGTAGCTACCTAAAATGTTCAAATGTTAATAGTTCCCCTCACACTGATGGAGTTGCCTCTAAAATACCCCTGTGAACTGAAGCAGGGACCCCCAGGAACGTGGCCCTTCCTCCTGTAGCATGACGAAGTGCAGCCCACGCTGATGTTTTCACTGTTCCTCCTTACTTTGTCCCTCTAATTTGTTCCTGAGAGGCTGAGGCTAACAAGGGAGTGATAATTATGTGCTGACTGCTCTTGTTAACCTTCAGTGACCTACTCCTGTTGCTGAGCTGGCAGGAACCCCCTCCCCACATTACAGGGAAGTGACAGAGGTGCTGCTGGTGCCCCAGTGGGTGGCTGCAGTCTCACACGTGAGTGCAGCCATCTGTGCTCGCTGTCGATCTAACACGTGTAAAATACAAAATTAACATGATGAAGGCAGTCGGGGGTAGGTTCATGTGAAGCTGGAGAGAGACTTTTTCTTCCCCTGTTCTGTTATTCTACTGTTGTTTTACCACGATCCTTTAAAGGGTTTTTATCCGCTGTATATTGATGCTTCTGAACAATGCTGCTTGCTGTAGAAAGCTCTGCAAGATGTGCCTCTTCAGGGTATTTAATTTTGATACAGGAATCTCACGTATGGCAATGTACAAAGGTATTACTAACAGGAGTTACTGCACTGTGGTTCACACCATCTGCACTTCTAGAGTCTGGGATGAATCCCACAGGGAATTTAGGAGCTGCTTTCCAAATAGTTATGGCTAGAACAGAGAAGCAAGGAGCTGCCAGCATGGCTGGTACTTCTCCTTTCAGCAGAGAGAGGACAAGAAAATGTAAACCTCTTCTTTCCCTTGTCTCCACCAAGGGATGCCCTTCTGAGTCCACTGGCAAAGGGCTGGTGCTGATCTTTGCCCTAAGAAGGAAAAGCACAGTTCAGATGACCTGCTAGGCAGAAGAGGTAGGTGCTGCAGTCTGTTCCCCGCCCTTTGTGGCATCTGTGGGAACAGCAAGAACATTGTATCCTTCTCCTTCAATCACCTACAACAATTGCTGTCATGACCAGCTAGATCACTTTTTTATGCCTTTTGTGCTCTGCACAGAGGCCTTTCCACATGAAACTGGGCTGCATTACTCATGATAAGCTCACGGATGTTTTAGCTTTCATTTCCCTTTTGCCCTGACAGAACTGATTGTCCATAAAAGATAGTTTTATTTCTTCAGCTTCCACTCAAGCTGTGAGGTGAGGGCGCATATGGACAGCAGAGCACAGTGCAGACACGTTCCAGTCTTGCACCAAACAGATCACGTCCATAGCTGGAAGCAGTGGGCTGATTTTGGCATGGTGTTTACCAGGGCTAGCTTCCCCTCTCTCCAAGAATATCCCTGAGACTGCCAGCTGAGCAACAGGAAGCTGCACACTCCTAGCAGATGTGCAGTAACAAGGGACAATTTAAACTTGGCTGTGCTGCCCAGGACCCTCAGTATATTTTGGGTCCTGCACAGGAACGCAGTAATAAGGTGGCAGCTTATCCTAGAGATATCTGAGCTACCCGGAGAGCTGCACTGGACCTGCCCTCTGGCTCCTGTGAAAGTAACTCTTGTGGTCTTTTGAAAATGTAACACGATGCACCAATAATGTTTTTCACAAGCCATGTTTTGCCCCTCTACTCTGACAGCTAATATTAACACCAAATTATCCAGACCTCTTGATTACCCTTGTATAACATAAAAAAGTAGGCACGTTTGAAAGTTGCTGGACATATGAGAATGGCTAATAAGGGGTTGTCTTCAGATCCCCCGGGGAATGTCCTTAATTCCATCCTTGTATGACAGTCCTTTATCACAAGCCCCTATAGCCTCCAATCCTGCTCTCTCAGAAGAATCTGAATCCTATCTGTGCAAGGGTTGCCCTCAGCTGGAAGTTAAGATCCTACTGAACACTTCTGTGAGCAGACCTAGCAAGCTGTCCCCATGCTGAATTACTCAGGTTCATGAGATTTTAGGGTTTAAGATGAAAATCCATATGGGTCCACAGATCCACTGCTTGCCATGTGTGCAGATGTGAGGAGTTTTTCATTGTTTATGTGAGGGTTTATCCAGCCTACTTGTCTGTCTGAATTTGTTTTCAGGTTTTTATGGATTTTTTTTATTCTCAGACTGTCTCTCCAATCTTTTAAAAAATGTCATTAGTAAAGTTTAGCAAGTGCACCTGTGTTACTAGCCACCCCTGAAGGCAGGGTAACCAAGGTTCTTGTAAATAGATCCCTTGGGGTGGATTAGTTATATGATACTGAATGACTGGTGTTTATTTATATATATATATATATATACATATTTGTATGGCAGGTTTATCTTAGAACCATTTGGTTGCAATGGAAAGGAGGCACGGATGTTCTGGCTATTAACTACAGAAATGCAACAATATAAAAGTATAAAGATATCGCTTCAGAAAATATATAAGGAAAAGAAAGGAAGAGAAAGAAAAGATAAGAGTAGATAGCAGAGAGGAAAGATATCACCACCCATGGATCCAGTGACAAGACCTGATTGTTGAAATTTTGATGTCCCTTGGTCCAGGTGATGGTCACAGTCTTGATGCATTGGGGTTAGGGAAAGGCCACGAAACCCAGAGTTCAATGGGTTCAATATGTTCAGGTTCAGGTGAGAGCATCCAGGTACCTCCCCTGGGGGAAGTTCTACACTGTCTGCTCCAACACTGGGGATCATGCACAGTCCTCTCATGGAAGGCCCCAGAAATGAGTCTGGGGGCACTTCAGAGGTCTTTGATGGGTTATGACACCCTCTGAGCCATGACAGCTGCCCCTCACCAGCATAGTTAGGCCATTTCTGCCTCACAGGAAGGGATGAACACCTTCAGCCCTGGGTGTGATTGTCCCAGTACTTCCCAAAAGCCAGCTGTGCAAGAGAGGACATTGTGCTCACCCGCTCTGCACCTGGGCTGTTCTTATACAGATCAGAGGTTTCCCCACCAAACATCCAAAAACTCTTCTCCTCCTCTTTGGCTGAGGTGCAAACCTGGCCTCAGCAAAGCACATACAGCTTTTGCAAATGGCCAATTTGTTCAGTCATTAACCATGAATGTTTTAGTCCCTCACAGCCTGCAACCTGGGGGAAAGCAAATTTGAAACCAGTGACGAGTAATTCCCTTGCTGGCTGGAGTGGCATTTTATTCTATGCATAATGCACTACGTCTGTTGAACACTTGCATTCTACTCATGAATTATCTTTGGATACATACAATGGTTTCCATTAAGTCATTTTCTTACATGGTTGGCTGTATTAACCCTAATTCACCAATCTTGTCCACACCAACACATCTTTGTTTGCTCCACTTGAATAGCAAACTTGAAGTGTCTCAGCAAAGGATGCTGTGCTACACTTACATATTGGCACAGAAAAAGATTAGTTTTATCTTCAAGCAGGACCTTACTTCCAGGAGGATTAGTGAATAAGTGCATGGGAATTAATTTTGACTCTTTGTTTCTCCCCTTTATTCTGATATCCACATTTTTATTTTCATAAATGCAGGAATGCACCTGGTCAACCTGACTGTCTCTTCATAGAATATACTTCATCTGAAAATGAAAATAAAAAAGGGACCCATAGAAATGCAGTCTGAAGCTGCTTTCATAACATAACCTCTCCCACCACATCCCCAAACTCCAAATTACTAATTTTGCTCAGCCATGAGGCACAGAGTTAAGAAGGAAGATCAAGGTATTTTTGACAGGGAGCTTGAAGCAAACAGGGACAAAAAATGAATGAATAACTGAGTTTACTCTTATTTAAGCAACACTGGGAGAAGTCGTTTGAGTGACCTCCACAAAGCTTTGCTGAGGCATCCTTTTATACTCTCTAGAATATTAAAGCTAACTTTCATAGCTTTAAATCTCCTTTTTCATAGATGCCATCTGTTATCATTCTTGATATGCATAAAAGAGAGCTGATTAGAGAGCCACCTTGAAGACATGACTTTATCGAGTCATCCAATTTTGGAGACACACAAAATTGCTGCTGGTTTTTGGGCATTTCTCTTGAAAGGGTGAATGAACTGATTAAGCTTGAACTGTCACTGGCTTTTTACTGCCCACAGAACCAGCCACTGCCTCTAGTGAGATGACAGAGAAGAAATGCTGTGGGCAGCTATTTCAACAGCACTTTACCAAACAGATTATGCACGATTTGTCTGGCATTGAATCACTGGCTTGTGTAAACACCAGATGCAAGTGAAATCTTAACTAAAATGCTGTGTTTTGGCCCGTGAAAGCAATAGATTATTAAAGGTAATGCTACTGTTACCTATATGTATTTTCTGATTATATTATCCTCCCTGCCTCCCCTGGCTGTGCCAGAGGCTGCTGTCACACCCAGAAGCTGCTGGTCTAGTGCCAGGAAAGGGTGCTGCTGCCCGAGGGAATGTTTCTTGATGTGTCCAGAAACCAGGTCTTGCTGTTTGATGCCCTGAAGAAGGGCCTGGGCACCAGCAGCCTTCCTGTTCTCGCTCCAGTGCCTGCACCTCTGTCTTTAGGGATGTACTAAGTTTAAGATCCCCAGGGAGAGGCAGGCATGGGGCTTTATTTTGGCCAGAGGGAAGATGTGACCATGGCCTGCTGGGGTGAGTGTGGAGGAAGAGGGACATCTGCAAACATGCATCTCATCAAGCAGCAGACATAGTGATTCAAGGTGCTCGGCCCTGAAACAGGAAAGAATTCAAGTGCTGGGTGACAAACATGGAGCCAGCAGGACTTTGTAGGTGTTTATGGCAAATACAGCCCTGGTGATGAAGAGGATATCCATGAAAATTATATATATTTGTGTGTGTACATATATACACCCCACTAAACTTTTCATAGTCTCACAGCAACCACGTGCCTGAACCTAGAACCACACTTCCTCTTGCAAGACCTTGCCTTGGATTTTGTTTCTGAAAGGGCAACAAAACATTTGATTTCCTGTCTTTCAGCTCTTGGAAGAACTGCATTATCAAAACACTCCCTGCAGATCTGGAGAAGAGAATGGGGAAAGCTGTATGCAAAAGGACAACTGGTGACAGTAGTTCACTGCAGATGTGCTGTGATGCAGAGATCCAAGACTGTCAAGAAGAGTGGCTGGTTTACCTGAATGCTGTGGCCAACTGGCCAATGGCAGAATTAACTAATACAATTTGCTTTACAAACAAACAATAATATAAATACCTCACGTGTGTTCAAGTATGAAGGCTGGTGTTACAAACTTTATGTGGTGCAGAGACTGAACTGGCAGGGAATTAGTGATATATGATAGTCTCAGGGATTTAGTCACAGACACAGAGACTTTGAAACTGAGCTACTTCTGCATGTTAGGTACTGCCCTGCTAGGGTGGAGTATCTTGTCCTGTCCAGCCAGGCTTCATTTTCTGCTCTGAAGTTATCACAGCCAGCGATGCAGTGGGGGGCTGCTTGGCTTCTCCTTCCAGCAGCCAGATGTGGCTCCTCAGCTGGCAGGGAAAAAGGAACAGTAGCTCATGCTCAGCCTACTTCATGCACAAAGTAGTACAGCAATTGAGGACAAGGTCTAAGGTTTTCCAGTACTGTCCTGCCATGAGAAAAATAACTCAATTACCTCGCAAAAAATACGGTTTAGAGGTGCTGAAATGTGTTCCCTCTTGGTGAGAACACATAATTATGGAAAGTCATTATCCTTGCTTCAGAAGAGCTGTATCTTGATGCTTTAGTAATCCAAAGACAAAATGTGAAGTACCTGTTTCAAGTTCTCAGCTTTACTTAAGCCATCTGGGATCTGCACAAGCCATCTGATAACAGGTCTGCACCACTGGTCTGTTAAATGAACTTCATTAACCTCCCACTCCGTAACAGTGCATAGCTTTGTGCAGCTTTCTTTTTCTATCATGCAGTTCATTGAATTAACAAATATCCAAGAAAACCAGCATTCTCTGAGGCTGGAAATGGCCAGAAACTATAGTTTTGATCAGAGTGATCTTGAGTCTGAACTTTTTGAATTAATTCTCTGTTCCTTCTGGCCTCTTTAAGAGGGGAAGGTTTGCAACCTTCTTTTTTATTACTGTGGCACCACATAGCGAGGACTGAACCAGCTTTTCCATTACAAAGCACTTTTTCATTTCTCAGCATGCTGAAGCCTGGCACACAATACTAACCCAAGATGCAGGAAGGTTTTTTAGCAGCTTAAAGCGAATTAAGCTTTCTTTGAGTTTTGGGAGCAAGCAGAGTTGTTTGTTTCTGAGGGGAAAAACTGGGTGGTTTTAGCTGGAGCCTGGCAAAATTGTGCATATATAGAGCCAGGAAAGCCAGGTTGTTTTTCAGGCTCTAAATATACTCTTTCCTCTCACTCTGACAGAGATTTTATTTTTAAAAACAGACAAGATTCCAGCAATCTTAGTTCTTGCTTTGAATAAGTTCCCTCTTTCTTTCATGTACTGCGTTTGCCTTTTTTTGTTTTCCTTATTTTGCCTTGCCAGTTCAACACTGAATAGAGCCATCCCCTGTCCTAGATTTATCTGCACAGGAAATCCATCGTGTTCCCACTGCAAGCAGCTTCTTCAGGTCACCCTCAGCACAACACTATCTAGACAAGGTGATCACAAACAACGTACACATCTAATCCCTGCATGATTTCCAGGGAATGTAGAGAAGGCTCATGCTGGTCTTGCAGTAACTTTACCAAAACACAGTCCTGGCCTGAGAAACAGTGTCAATGTAATGAAGATGCAGGGCAATTATTCACAAGTCCACTTTCCTTCTTAGTTCCCCCCACCCTGAGATGTAGCTCTCATTCCCCAAAGAGGGAGTGGGCTTTTCTTTCCTCCGTCACTTTTGTTGAGAAAATGTTAATAACACTACTGGTAATATCATGTGCTTCATGGTCAGTTGCCTCTGTTTTATTTGTAAAGTATTCTGAGATGCTTGAATAAGTCCAAAATACCCTCCAGCCATAAGCCATGCTGGAGGAAAATTGATTGCGTAAACTGAAGTCATTAGAGGAAGTAAACAGTGTTAAGCAAGATATATGAAAGTATAAATCTACACTGCTGCTTTGTCCATTTGAAGATCACTGTGTAGTATAGATCTATGATCTCTAGATTAATTTTGACTTAAATTGGTTTCTGACTGTGTATCAGATGTTATTTTCTTACTAAAATTATGTTTTACAAAGAACTGAATTTTAAAAACTGATGTCCATCTAGTTCCCCTTAAATCACACACAGCATCTGCAGAGGCATGGGTTATTTTCACTTTTATAACACCAATACAACAGAAGACATGTCCAGTGTGTGCTGCCATTTATATGCTGCCTCCTCCTAAAGGAAAAATTGTCTGTGTGGCCTTGTGCAGTGAGCATGATGAACGTTCTGTTAATGTAGATCCACCCTCAAAAACTAATCTAAGACAAAATCCAAATGGAAAACTATTAAAAATAAATGTCCCTTCTCCCTAAAACCACAACATGGAAAAAAGTGACCCTTCTATAAGGTTAACCCTTTTGTGTTCCTTGGAGCATGCAGCTCTCAGAGTTATCTGCCAGGGGGAGTTTCCATCAGTATGAGCTTCATCCTCATGTAACAGAGGGAGGAAGCTGACACAGCCCATCTGTTTCACTTTGGAGGTGCACAGCTGAGGAAGTTGATTTGCCCTGTGTAATTTGACGCTCTGAGTGACAACGCCAGGAAGAGAGCTCAGGTCTCGTGTGTGCACCACTCTGCTCTCGCTGCCTGAGATCAAAGCAGCCCCTTTCCTTGGGTGCATCTGTCACAGACAAGGAGCTACATAAATAGCCTTGCAGCAGCACTTGTGCTCTGACAAGCTCATGATTCAATCCCCCAGAAGAAAGTAATGCTGAGCATAGTCACAGTTGTAGTCAGAGGAAATGTCCCATAGGAGAAATAGTGTCCAGTGCACAACTTGCAGTCCCATTTTTCAGTCCCAAAAGTTTTACGCTTCAGTATCATTCTTTTGGCTGATGGTACCACATTTCCTACCTGAAAAACCCCTTGTGGCATCACTTCTGAGTCTTGTCAACAGTTCTTGTGTCACTAAAACCACACCAAACGCACAATAGAAACAGAAAAATAAGTGGGTGGGGTTTTTTCCCCTAATTTTCATGAGCAGGCTTTCTTTTTGATGCAAATAGAAAGCTTTTGGTTGGGACCACAGCATAGAAGTCACATAGAAGTCACACTGTTCAATTGCCTCTCTTGGTGGCGCACAATCAGCTTTGCTGGGACACCACCTCTGTGAGCAATCTGCTGTGTGTGTGCAGCTGTAGGAGAAATTTTGCTGAATACTGCAAAGGTGATGAAAGTAAGGACTCAAATTAAACTTTCAAAACCCCTATAAAGCTGGTTTCTCATTTTAATAAAAGCTGTAATTCTCTTTCCTTATTACATAAAGTAACTTTCTAGCTCTAACAGCCAAGGACAGAAACCAAATTAAATAAAAACCACTTTAACTGTATGATGCAGGGACTGGAATACTTTTGGGGTCCTTAACAGTGTCAAACTCCCATTTAACAAATGAACAAGATTCAATGGTATGGTTTGGTACATTACTTATTGTAGTATTAAGGGTTGCAGACATAGCAAAATCGAAGCCCAATCTTTTGAGTCAAGGCACCTGCTAGAAATTAGTTCAATAGATCCAGGTATGAGGATTCAAATGAAAACAATCTCTGAATTCATAGTGAAAATTCTCCAAATTAATTTTGTGCAAATATTCCCTGACCAATGGGATACCTGACCACCAGTTTAGCACTGACCTGGACTTCCATTTAATTTTCCTTTTTCAGTATTGGCAACCCATGCTCAGAGACCTTTATTAGAAAGCATGGTGTACCCCACATCATATTGATGGAGTTTTTAATGAACAACATTAAGTGGAGATGACAGATACCTGCCTCAAACAAGCTAAGGTTGATCTGTAACATGGTACAAAAGCTAACGTGCACCAAAACCCAAAGCTACTGTGATATTTCAGGCTTGCTTCTTGTTGAAACTTAAGTTTTGTTGTTACATGTTACCTCATGTGAGTTTTGCTTCCCATGTACTTCTCCAAACTGGTGAAACCCTTGTGCAACAGAGCTGGCACCCATCCACCAAGGAGAACAGGCTCTGCAGGGGACACTGCTCCAGTGCCTGCCAGCCTGAGAACTGCCGTGGTTAAAGGATTGAGCTGGGAAATGAAAGAGTGAAAGTAGCTATCCTTGGTACAAGCAAGGGGATATTTCACACAAAAGCAGGAGTTAACAAAGATGAATCTTTTACCAGGGATGTCAGGCTGTGCCGGGAGGGAGACAGAGCCATCTCTGTGGCCAAATCCTCAGGACACCCTGAGCCAGCAGAGGAAAGAAGCTGAGCCAAGGAAAAGAAGTGAAACCCAGCCACAACACACTGTTACACCCCCTTTTCACAGAGAAGATAACCAGGAATCTTAACCAGATTAATTGCAAGAAAATCTCCCACTGGCTGCTACAGAAGCCTCCATTTACGAGTCCCCCAGAGCCATCCGAAGGACACATGTGGGTTTGGTCACTCCATGGGCACAGCTCTGTCCTGGCTGCATGACATCCCCACTGAACATGCCCTGAGCTTCCTTAGACCAAGGGCACCAGCGCTTGGTCACCACTGAGGACTGAGGGGTTCCTTCCAGTAGGGATATAGGAACACCCAGTCCTCCAGGACTTCTGGGTATTCTGCAGGCAAAACAATGCCATTTGGGAATTGTGTTAAAAAACCCAAAAAAGCCTCAACCACATCCTGCTTATTAAAGCCTTAAGGCTGGCAGAAGTTGTTACGATGAGCTTTCCCCACCTCTTCCTCCAGTTACATTCATCTTCTTGTCAGGCCTTCTTGTATGCAAACAATAACAAATATGCCAGCAGTTTAAAGCTCATTTCCCCAGCCTGCCTAGGAACCACTCCAAGTCCTGACATTTACCCGATCCAGAAACTGTTTGATTTTGCCAAGGTTTCTCCAGACCCTGCACAACATATTCAAAACCTTTACTTCTCAACCTGCACCATACCTAGACAGTAGCTGCTATTCTTAAAGGCAAACTCGTCAAAGCACAGCAGGTATTAATAAACAGCTGCTGCTTTTCTTCTTGAGCAATGCAGTGAGAAGCTGCTGAAGATCTGTTTACATGATTCTTAAAAAGCGAAGTTCTTCTTTCTCCCCAGAAGCATTATTGATTTAATTGAAGAACTCCCCTGGGGAATGGGGTTGCCTGCAGAAAGGTTACAGCCTGTTAAGCAAAAATTATCTCCATCAATTGTCAGCTCTTTAACCTAATGATGACAATCTTGAATAGCTTGCTCTACTCTGCAAAATTACATACAGCACTTAATTAGATTAATTAGCAAAATAGAGTTATCATAAAGAGTCTGGCTCTATATTTCAATGCCAGAAAGGAAGAGGGGAAAAAAGGGGGGGGAAAAAAGTGTGTACATTAGTCTGAATGAAACCTGTCACTCATTAAATACTGTTAACTGCTGTGGTTTGATTGCTGAATATTTGTTTTCATGTCTATTCTGAAATCTGAAAAAATAAGCTTTAAAAACTTCTCGTTTTTGATGGATACTTGCAATGAATTCAATTTAGGATGGATTGTTGCTGTTCTTCCAAAGGGTAGTGTTTCAGAACAATGACTAGCAGAGAGGTGCTGTAAAGGGAGGTAGCATGAGGCAATGAGATGTCTCTGACAGGTTTCTCAGAATCATAGTCTTGTGCAGGCACAAGCTTGACCACTTTCTTCAGAAAAGCATACTTTAAAAAAAGAAAGACGTGCATAAATTGATGGTCTTTGCCAAGCCTGAGATGTGTGAGACTCAAAGAATAATGTTTTGTGGGTTAGCAGTATACACCAAAGTGAGTCAATGTTATGTTTCGTATTTCCTGCTGGGGAGCATCAACACTCACATGATGTTCAGCAGCAAAACCCAAGCCCTAGTCTGGGCTTTGTTTATTGAGCATAAACTCCTGTTTCACACTGAAGATGCCATCTGCTCTTACTGTGTCAATCAATGTTTCAGAGTCGTACAATATTATTTCAACCAAATTATTATTGCTAAAAGAGTGGTACCCTTTAAGCAAAAAGGATGGATTTGGATCCCTGTTTTCATGTAGAAATATTAGAAGAATTGTTCAGAAACCTTATGAACATTTGACTTTGTTTCTGACTGGATGTGGTAAACTGAGAAAGTTCCCAAGACAGAAAAGCCAGAAGACCTGTAGTACTCCAAAACAGTAAACATGGAAATTTTTATTATCTGTCCCATCATGGAAAAAAACCATAAAGTGTTATTTATACTGGTCAGCTGGGTGGGGGGAGGGAGGGGCAATCAAAGAGTGATGACTTACTAAATTTCAATTATTTTACTAAGAAAAATGTCAGGTAAGCTTACCTTCTTCTTTGATAAGATTATAACTTTGATATAAAATTGATAATTTTGTATGTGTGCTCCATGCTGTGCCTGATATCTTCAATTCTAAAATAATTTAAACTATCTAAATATAGCTAAATGATATTAATATGTAATTTTAACTTCAAATGGGAAGACACCACCCAGAAGAAGTGTTTATAGATGTAGTGCCTGATGGTTGCTTTCAGTTTCTTTATACTGATCTGAAAAACAATATAATTAAATACCCAATTTACAAAGAACACATATAACTGTGTAAATAAGTGTAAATGAAAGTGAGGTGGCATCATTTGTACAGATGGATTTGCATCACTTGACTACATGACAGCATTAAACACATTTAGGGAAGAAAAAACTCCGTGACTAGCAATGGAAGCTCATGTGATGTATCACTAGCAGGGATCATGTCTCTATCATTGCTGAAAATGTTTTCATAGTGTCAACACCAGAATTTATGCTGAGAGATCAAAAAGGATTAATAATGAAAGTAAAAGAGTGACTTGAGGCATTGACAATGCACTTCTGGAAGGTACTTCAATCTGATACATAATATATGTTTCATCGTGATTAGACTACAGGAAAGATTTTGGATTACAGTGGGAACTGGGACCTTGGTGGATGAGTGAAAGCTCGAGGCAGACAAACTCAAACTGCAAGTTCTATCATGAGAAAAACTAGCCTTTGAAAAACATAACCTACATAAAATGTTTAGTTTTTCATTTTCATCATTTCAGAGCTCTGAGGAAGGAAGGGACGTAGATTTTAAAAACTGCTGTAGGTGAAGAATATAGACAGGAGAACTAGGTGAACTAGAGTTTATATGTGCTGTTAGGCAGACTAAATTATCTGAAGTGTTTCAACCTAAATTTCTGAATACCTTTTTTTCGCATGTATTGAAAAGGTATTTGCTACAATTTTCAGTAAAGTGGACCTGAGACCAACTTAAGCCTGCACTGTGGCATCCCTCATGCTGAGGAGATGGAGCTGTGATGTTTTCTCTCCTTTTCTGCAGAGGTGCAGAGTAAACAGTGGCTGGTCAGATCATAAATTTAGCTGTGTGGCAACTTTCAGGGAAGGAGGCAAGAGTGCTATAAATAGGGGCAGGCAAACCAATTGAGATAAAGTTAGACACAACCTCAGCCTGGACCACAGACTAATATTTATACAAAATGTGTGGTGAAATTGGAACATAAGTAGCTATCAGTGGCTGAAGTGAGGAAGTTTTACATGAGTAAAGCATCCCAGGGAAGACATCTGATGGCTATTTTAATCATGACTGACAATTTCAAAGATGGGGTCCCAAAAGCGTAGCCCCACAAACTTTGATTTTTAGTGGCGCTTCCCCACTTTCCGAATTTTGGTCTACATATAGCCATTCCCAGCAGCAGTGATGGCATCCATCTTTTGCTCACCTGGAGCTGAGCTCCTTCTAAATAGCACATGAGATCTCTCGGTGAGGCTGGAAGTCGTTTAGTTTTGTTAAGTATCCTCAGGGAGACAATCCACAGACATAAATAGACTGTGGTGTACCCCAAGTAACATGTTACACATAAACCACACAGAGCCTTCCTGCGACATGCCGGGATGCCGGCACACCTATATTCAGTCCCACAGACACTCAGTCATGTGTTCAGCTGGGCTCAACAACACAGTATGGTTTGAGGTCTACAAAAATATATTTCTTTCTCAAAACATTCCAGGCCAGACCAACCTCAGCTCAGTCTCCAAACATCCCTGAGATCTTATTTCTCCTCTCAATTACAGGCACTAAACAACTCTTCCTCTACGTGTGACAGGCTTCCTCAGGGAAGCAATTTGGAGGCTGAGCTCTGCAAGCACGAAATTTATGCTACTTGGAAAAAGATGAAATTCTGTTCCTCAGAAGGGTGTTGGCCACTCTTTATAAGACAAAGCCATTTGATTTCAGAATTTTCCTGGCTCAGTAACAGAACAAGCAGTAAACCAGTGTGAGCATTTGAAGGTCACTGGAGACAGACAGCTCTGCAATGAGCTGAGGGACACGTCAACTAGGAAAAGCCCATAGTGGACTTCACCTCAAAATGTCTCTGATGCACATGATACATGCAAGACTCATGCACAAGGTCTGCTTATATCCGTCTCATGCTCTTAAGTATTTGCACAGATTTATATTTTAGAAGCTCCTTTATTTAGGGTCAGTCTTCTCTAATGCTCCAGCAAGACTCAACATCCTCTTCCTTCATCAGTGCTGCATGCCAGCATCCAGCTCGGCAGAGCAAGCCCAAGGAAAGCACCCAAGTAATAAAAGACAACCATTGCTGCGACTCTTTTGATTTCATTGCACTTTGTATTAACAGCCCCTCATTTGCTGAGTCCTCTCTGGCTGCAAGGTCGAGGTGCAGCACAGGATGGATGAGGAGGTTGGTCTCAGTCCTTCCTACCTGAGAGCATGCGAGGCCTGGTGGAAGACAGGCCACACACATGTGAGCTGCTGACAACATCAAGCCAAAAACTGTGCCATTGGTGAGGGGCGTGTTCACACTTCATGTGTGGAGCCAGTGAGAGAACAGTGACTTGCAAAGTACCCAATCCCCACTTCATTGTGTTACCAAAGGGGAAAGGCCTGACCACCCTCCTGTCCTGCCCTCCTCTCGCTTCGTGCTTGTGTTGGATGCAGAGGCAGCTGCTGTGCTGGGGCTGAGGTTTGGGCTCCTCGCCCACCTGCCCACTGCTGCGACATTAGAGTTTGAAGCACTGCAGGGGAAACAGTTAATAAAATAAGCCCACTCCTTTACTCAGTCATTTAATCTATTCTCACTTGTGCCAGATTTCATTTCACAAACCTTTCGTGTTGTGTCTGAAACCAGTTGGCAGTTTGAAGCTTTTGAGAAGAGTTTCACAGTGGATCATACGGTATGTGGTCTTTATGATACCAGACTAGCATTTTGTATTTCTGCCCTTTAGGCCTTCCTGCTGAATGTAAATTTAACTTTGTTTTCAGCGTAAGCATCCTTCCAACTGCAGATCACCTCAGCATGCTTCAAACCTCTGGAGAAGCCTGAGCTTTCAGCTTATGTTTGCAGTTCAGCTGACTACAACAGTTTACTTGAGAAACAGTTGGCAATCCATCCTATTTTGTCATCTTCCCTGCTTCGTCTGCAATGTTAGAGCTCTTTCAGTCCTACAAGAGCTGTGTGCATGAGGAAAAGAACAAAGTCCTACTGATGAGACATTTAAATGCCATAAAATGTCACAACGTCAGATAAACTTCAAGATCTTAAAAAAGGATTAAAAGTGCAGAGAGTTTATTGGATGCTGACATGCAGTTAATAGCACTTTTGCATGCAATAACTTCACACGCTGTTTCTGTGCAGTTTTAAATGTCATGTAAGTGTATAAATTCCATTCAAACATAACCTTTATTATGAGAGCATCAATAACAGAAAAATCTAATTAAAGAATAAAAGGCTTGCTGGAAACCTAACCTTTTTCATATCGAATTGGTAATGAATTAATACAACTCTATGAAGGATATTATTTCAGAGGAGGACTGACAAGCAAAGAGAAAACCCTGTCTTACACCACATGGTTTAGTGGAAGTTCCTTCTCTCTCTTCAGCAGCCCATCCTCTCCCTTTGTAATCCTGAGGGAATTATTATTCAAAGTGGTTGCATCAAAATACATGAAAACAGCAGCTGGACCTTTGAAATCCCCCCCGTTTTGTCAGCTTGAATCATCTGCACTGGGACCTTTGTCACCTTGCCACAGTCTATTACACCCAAGTCTGTGGCTGATGAATTACAGCTCTGTGAATCGTCCTGTCTAGCAAATTGCCAGCATATGAGAAGGAACCAAATATCACTATCAGCATTACAGAACACCATGGACAACGTAATAGCAGGCTACATTTCCCTCAGTCAGTGCTTACCCCAGAAAAGTAGGCCATGGTGTCCTTCAAACCGTAATGAGAATTACTATGGAGAGGACAGTCAATCTACATAACAGAAGAAATGAAGCTTGACAGTTCAGAAAATTGGGGATAAGTACAGCAGCAGAACCAATTACTGCAAAAGGATTCGTTTTTTTTCTCCATGCTCAGTCTAAAACAGCTAGAAATGACCCAGGCCAAAATTGTTGCCTGATTTTTTGTTGATTTTGTCTGGGAAGAGAGAATGTGATAAAGTTCTGCTTAGGGTCTGTCTCCCTAGACCATAGTTAAGTCCAAGCTATGACCATGCCACATCACACTGCAGACGGACGATCAGGATCACTATCACCCCTTTGTGTTTCTTTTATTACATCCCTATAGAAACGTTATAAATATAAATACCACTATATATAAAAATAAAAATATTTATCTTGTTCTTTGCATTTCCAAGCACAGATTGCTTTTCTTCTGGATTGATTATTCATAAACTATTACTCTTCCCTCCAGACTAATTGAAGATATTACAAGCCACTTGATACATACTGTAGACTGACACAGAGAAGAAAGGCTCAGAAGGGCATCTGAGGAGCACCAGATTTCAAGTGCCTTTCTCTGTGACCCTCTGCTCCCTAATATTGCAGGGTTCCCTCACTCCTGTTTCAGAAGGGCTTTTACTGTCAGTCTCCAGCCCTTTTCTTTCTCAGATCTGGCAGAATAGTCCTTCCTGCAGCGGATCACAGAATCACAGAATGGTTGGGGTTGGATGGGACCTCTGGAGGCCATCTAGTCCAACACCCCTGCTAAAGCAGGCTCACCTACTGCAGGTTGGACAGGACCATGTTGAGATGGCTTTTGAATATCTCCAGAGAAGGAGATTCCACAGCCTCTGTTGTGGGCTATCTGTCCCAGTGCACCGTCACCCTTACAGGAAACAAATTCTTCCTTATGTTCAGGTAGAATTTCCTGTGTTCTAGTTTGTGCCCACTGTGCCTTGTCCTATCACAGGAACCACTGAAAAGAGCTGGCATCCAGGATGAGCAGTCCCATCAGCTTTCCAGAGATTGAGGTGAGGCTGACTGGCCTGTAGTTTCCTGGCTCCTTCTTACCCTTCTTGAAGACTGGACTGACACTGCTTTTCCTCCAGCCCTCAGGCATCTCTCCTGTTCTCCATGACCACTTAAACGTGATGGACAGAGGTTTAACAGTAACATCTAGATTCCTCAGCAGTCGTGTGTGCATTCCATCAGGGCCCCACGGATTTGTGGGATGAAGTTTGCCTAAATGATCTCTAACCAAATCCTCCTCAACCAAGGAAAATTCTGCCTTTCTCCAGACTTTCTCTCTTGCCTCCAGATAAAGGCAAGAGTGATAAAGGCAAGGTGGGATAAAGCTGCAGCTGTTGGACGCTGCAGTTCAGCAGCAGCTCATGAAAGCTGTAGTAGCTCATCTCTGCAACTCAAAAACTGCTCTACCCTGCCTCAAAACTGCTCTGTGGGGTGTTTTGAGCCCTGCTGTAGCCCACACCAGGTCAGTGGTATTTGTTGTAGGAAAGAACAGTAGCCACAATGGAAATGGCAGGTTTGGAAGCTGTTGGCACTGGAAAAAAAATAAAAAAAGAATGTGACCAAATCATGTTTCTGAGCTCCCTGACAAGAGTCTGTAAAGCACACAGCAGCCATCAGCAGCCCTGCTGAGCTAAAGACATCTCTTGATGTCAGGTGTTTCATGGATACTTTGCTACACCACTGAGAAACTCATTCTGATACACAACCTGGTGTCCAAATTCCAGTGTACAGTCAGGGCTCATGGGACTCGGTGCAATCATGTGCTTCTGAATGGATTTGAAATCTGTGGGAAGTCCTTCCTACTGTCACTAATGCTGGAGGGGGGAGGAGGCTTGTTTTTAACATGTTTATGATACAATAATGCTAATTGTAAGTCATGTGCACTAACATAACCCAGAAATATCTACAGAAAACAGAAGATCTCCTGCAGCAGCTGGCATTGGCCATTGACTTGTATCAGTTGTTTCAGTAGATAGCTTAAAGTTCTCTAAAATATGATGAAATAGAGATTATTTAAGGCCCTGGTGCATGACATCTAATCATTCTTTATTTAGTGCAACACACTGTAACTGTGTTATTCTGTATAAATTGTGTGGTATCCTTGTTGAGCTTGCTAAGTTGGCCTCAATGAAATCCTGTGGCTCTGACTACTAGCTACCATAGGGAAATCCTTCATGGATTTCAGCATTTTGCAGCCTTTTATTTCACTAATGTGTTTCGCCATTTACCTACTTTATCTGTATTTGAAACAGCTCAGTAGAACCTATGAAACAGCAATATTGAATATCAAATATAGCCATTCTTACAGCGTTATAGGTACTATTACTTGCAGCACAGATCATAAGATAACTTTAATCTGTCTCCCCTAATGAATAGTCTGTGAACAGAATCTTAAATGCAAGGGTCTAATTTTCAGAGATTCAGCACCTGGGGGAATTGCACCAATGTCATTTGCATGTTACGTACTTAAGCAATTTACAAAAGCTGCAATTCCAGCTTTCTTATTACAGTGTTATTTATTAACGATCCTTCTAGTTTGTGTCTAAGTTTGTACAAGGAAGTAAGTACATGGCAAATGTAGCACTGCTGGAAACGGGGTTGAGGTTGTCATTTTCTATGTGGATTATGGAAACTGTGGTGGTGATTGATTTTAGAGCATATAGTACTCCCACCCATCATGTGCATCCCCACCATTATAGGTGCAAGTTGTCTTTTCAGGGCCCTACTTTTGGATCATTCTACTTTTGGTAATGTAGCTATGGTAGGCAAAGTACATCACTGATTAGCTTGAAACACTCTGTTCATATTTAATCATGTTCTTCTAGTTTTCCTCTGGGCTTTGAGCTGTGGCAGATACTTTATGTAGGTAGAAAATGCCATTTTTCTTTTGCTAGAATTCTTCTGGGGAGATGCTGTCAGAGTGCTCCATCACATGTGACAGATCATCACTTACAGAGAATTATCTCTAATACAAAATTGAGTTTTTATCTTGAACTGTCGTGTCTGAGAAGTCTTGGCTGTGACATGGGGTAGTGAAAGGAGCTGGATTTAGTAGCTGATTGCTTTTCCAGGACCAAACATATCCTATCTCTCATACCCAGTTCTGTCCTTAATCTTCTAACAGCTGCCACCTCCTCTTTGTGGGCTAACAGGTCTCCTCAGTTAATACTATCTCCAGTGCAGCCTCCCTCAGCATTAGGCTGTGCTCACATTATAGTGACCAGATTTTCCATCCAGAACTATTTGTTGTCACAGTGCTGACATCACTACTGCTCTTCATGCACTCTGGCTCTTACTATTTGTCAGTTATTAGCTGTTAAAATCATGTTGGAAACACTAAAAATACTCAGCAAATCAATCCAACAGCCTCCAAGCAAATAAACTTTGAATACTGGTTATGAATCAAGGCTCAAAAAAATAAGAGTGACGTGTATGCTTCTGTACAAATGTGTGACAATACATGTAAGCACAAAATATTGCACCCTAGATAATGATGTTTGGGAAATGCTGTTTCCAGTCCTGCTTGCTGACTGCTCCCTGACAGAGGCGAGGGGCTCTGAAATGCAGCAACAGCCATCACTCTCCTGGGAAATTCCCTACTCACCTCTTCAATTACAGATTCCTGGTCTAAGATGGGATCCTTATTTCTCCATCTAACAAAATTGCTTTTTTTTCCAGTAATCCTGGCACAAGTAGCAGCACCAGTACATTACATAAAAAGATATTTGAAGATTTTGTTAAATATTCCTAGTTGAAAAATTTAATCATTATTTGGCTAAGGATATACCAAAATCACAGCAGTTATCATCATTTCTGGAATTCAGAACAGAGACAGCTGAATCCTAAGGCTTTTTCTAAGATTTCTGTGAGGTTTTGGGATTTTTTATGCAGAGAATAACACATCTGAGAATAAAAGAAGTGCTCATGCCGTGAGCCACAGCATAAAGTCTGTATTTATAAGAGTGTAACAAATTCTTTTTTACTCTCTTACTAGACAGGAAAAAATATTGGAACTCCCCAGGACCTGGGACCCCACACAGACATGCTTAGTTTGTAATCAGCTGATAGGATTTGTATTTCAAAACCCTCTTCACCAATCAGTAGCACATTTAGGAATGCCTGCTAAGTACATGCCACTGAATAGCTATGTAGGCATTAGTGCACTTTGTGAAACAGTATCAAGTGAAACCTAATGTACATGGCATTCAAACACAGACTGCTGCCTTCTCATGAAGCACTTATTTATATGTCAGTTTATTTCACTCCAAGCCACCTTCTGAGGGGCTTATTTTTTTTCTGCCATTGCACAGTATGTTTCTTCTGCTACTTTAAAAAGTGGTAGATGTCATTTCCTCCAATTTATCGATGGAGGAAGCTGAGGGCCAGAGAACAAAGCACAGGCCTTCGAGTTCCCTCACCGTTTCCTGGCCGTGCTGCTTCCCTCTCCCAGACAGTCACCAATGCACAGGCCAACGCTACATCCAGCCAAGAAGAGTCTCTGCTCCCCCACATTTATCTCCATGGAATAGAGGTAACTAATGAAACACCCAAGCTTATTCAGAAGGGTCTTCTACAGACTGCAGATAGCTTAACAAGGCTGGATTGCTCTGGACAAACAGGAGAGGTTCATGACAGCTGAATCACTATTTGGTTGTGCTACTCCCACTGCAGCTCAAGTTGCCTCCTTTCAAACCACCCTCCCACACCACCTCTTGAACACTCTCCTGATCACAGACACACACACCCTCCTTCCTCTCAACTCTGCTGTGCCAAAGCAGCACTAAGTGGGAAGTTCTATGGCTCAAGTGGCAAAAGTATGAACCTCAAAGCAGTGCATGCAGCTGGGCCCAAAAAGAGAAATTAAGAGTTTGGTGCTTGTACCTGACCACTCTCCTAGCATCACTGCTCTCTTTGCCACACCAGATGATTTCATAAAGGGAAGAAGCACTGTCTTTTGTCTCAAAGTACCAGTAACAAACAGGAAGCATTAGGGATCCATCAGGATGGCACTGGGACCATGTTATTCTCTGGTTACCCATACTTCTGGGCTAATTCTTTTTAAACATCTAAATCTGCTTGTCTTTCTCTTCCTCAATGCTGCCTTTCAGTCCATAAGTGCTTTTCAGCTTGGGGCTGACTACAGTGGTTTCTCCCCTAAGCTTGTAAGGACTTGTCCTCATGTACACAAAGTCCTATTTCTAATCTTTCTGCTGTGCTCCTTTTTGCTACCCTGTGTTTCCACAGCCACCCACAGAACAGAGGTGATGAGTCAGAAAGGGAAGTTTAATAGCGTCCAGAAACAGAAATAACTAGAAAACCTCAGGAGTTTTACTTAGGCAGTTTACTGCCTTTTTCTTATTGAGAACAAACAAGTTGTAATAACTAAAAGAGCATCACACGGGTTAGTTTTGAAAATTATCAGACTGATCTGTCCCACAGCTGCTTCCATAATACTGAGAGTAACAGGAATCAGGGAGTGTTGAGAATGGTAGAGGGTTTGATTGAAGTGTTTACAGGAGATCAAAAGACTGAAGATCTTTATAGGATACATGCAGATCTATTAATCTTTAAACCAAGTTGTTAAATACTCCATTTAGAAAGTTTAATTGGTCAGAGTGAGTAGGTGTGAATAGAAAAAAAAAAAGTGGTAAATTCCTACACCCATTACAGTCAAAAGAAGCTAGCTGGTGACATCACCAGTTTCAGAATTCTGCTCATGGTATCAAAACCCCATGGGCTCATCACCCTTCAGCAGCAGCACTCCAACTCTTAGCTATATAGGGAAAAGATGATTTCACAGTGAGGAACATGCCTTTGCAAGGGCACACTGTGCCATGATTATGGCTGTATGATTACCTTTCTTGCAAATATCACGCTTTGTATTAATTTTTAACCTTGAATTAACACAAGTGCAAACCCAGGTATGCTGAAGCTTATTGGAACATTATTACACCATGCACAGGACACTCAGGAGCCTCCTTGATCTGCGGGGCAAATGAATATAACAAGAAGAAATCAGCATTACTTATAGCATCCATGCCAGAGAAAACTGTATCAGGAATTCATATAAATGGAAAGGATACTCAAGCACTGAAAGAGTGAAGGATTGGGTCCTTTCAGATTAGTTTATTTGATTAGTAGACCAGTGTTAAAATTTTTGGAACTCACTTCCATTTTTCATGCTGGCAATTCTGAATCATCTCTCTCTGCTGCTTCAAATTCAAAACAGGAAAAAGTGAGTACAGTAACCAGCCATGGGGTCTTATAAAATTATTCTTATGCTGTACAAAGTAGCTGAAAAAATGGCTGACTCATACAGCATCTTTCACCACATCTGCATGGGCCAGCTTACGAAATTGTGCAGGGCACCATTCTAGTATATTTTGCTGCGGCAACAGAACAACATGAAGGTATAAAAAGGAAAAAAGGACCTGAGAAAAAGGGGAAATTTTGCAACACTGCACTTAAATCCCAGCCCTACTGACTTGAGTAGAAGACTACCATTGACATCAGAAGGGCCACAGCTTCACCAGTAGAGCCTGGCCCCCAGCTCTGCTTTGAAGGCTTTTGCTGTTTTGGTGGCATCACAAGGCTCAGGAGTGCCCCTTGCTAACTGCTTCTGGGAGAATTCCCGGAGAACAGAGCTGGCTCCTATAGCTGGCTGGTGTCTTCAGAGGATGGAAGGCATGGTCCTGGCTCTGTCATTAAATATGCCATGGCTGCTATGTACCACACCATGCAAAACCAATGAGGAAGGTGATGCCTTGAAGTGGCTACCTGAAAACAGAGGCTAGACAAGAATAAGAGAATAAAAGTAGGTATTTATTTGAAGGGCCTTCAAAAGTATCCCTGGGGAGTGTAAAGCCTACAAGGGGCTCCACCCAAGATGGACGCTGGGTCACAAGCTCTTCACGCTTTTGTAAGTTTGGTCTATTTGCATATAAGGGTTAATTCTCCAATTATAGTTTCAGTTAATGATGCAATTACCCCAAGTTTGCCCCTCCTCCTCAAAGGCTTTTAGTTTACACATTTTGGGGCCTGGGACAATCAAGGTACCCTTGAAGAGCAAACCTAGAGAGGGTTTGTTATGTCTAACCAGCATGAGAGAACTGTAGTTAACAGGCCACACGAAACTTCAGAGTTACACACTAGGCAGTACAGGATTTGAAAAATATAAAAGTTAAAACTTAAGGCATCAAAGAGAAGAAGAATGCAGATGAGGTTTAGAGAGGTGCTCCTTTTTCAAACAGGCACTGTTTATCCTTTTTCTTATGTTCAAAAACAGAATTAACTGTTAGTGTCTATATGGTTAACCTGTATGTGAACTTTTCCTTTCCCAACTAGCTTTTTGTTTTAAATTAAGCAATATATTGACATATACCCGTACACTCACTCAATGATTATTGGAGCCAAACAAAAGCAAAAAAAGGAGTCAGACAAATAGTCACTCATATTTTGGCTCCATCTTCCACAGTTAAAAACTACATAAACAGTTCAACTGCATTACAGCACATTTAAGAAAACAAAGGCCCCAAAAAAGTGCAAAGTCAATCTATGATTAATTTTTTTCGAATACTTAGCTGGGTCTTGGTTGTATCTTTCTATATAACCTAAAATAAACATTGTAAAATAATGGACTAATAATATGGATGCAAAGAATGCTTTAAGAAAATACACCTTAAAAAAATATACTAATACCTTTGCTTTTGGAATTATCATTACTGGGTTAACAATAGAGCCAGATACTTTGCTTGCAAGTGTTTATCCTGAACTCTTTTAACATGCAATATATAAACTCCCTAAAGCATTTTTAGCTACACATCATCTTCCAGAGTATCTGCTTGACTCAGCTCATTTTAAGACTTTATGGTACATACAGATTTGGACCGAGCATGAATAATGCACAAAAGTGACTTCCATTTTAAGGAATCAGCACCAAAATCAGATCCTAACATATTTAAAGGGTCAGTTAACTAAATGCATGCATATTAACTTTTTTAAAAGATATATTACCTATCTATATTACTCAAAAAATACTATCCTCCTTTTTAAAAAGGTAGAACAGGATCAGCAATTACATATGTTTTTAAGAGTTGAACATGCAAAATCTCTCAGCCCTTGTCTATGTGATAACCATTTTTCACTTACTATTTTTTGCCTTAGAACAAAGGAAAAACCACCAAACTGTGTCGAACCCTGTCAAGGTTGTAATGTGCTAGACAGAAATACATAAATGCTAAGAATACCCAAGACATCAGTTCTGATTACCTGGTTGGAGGAAGAAACTCTACAGAAATGCTTCATTTGTGATATAAATTATGTCATTCTATAAATGCCATGCAAACAGTGGTGGGGCAGCACTGCAAAAGGAGCCTTGCTGGTTCTTAGGCCTCTCTGAAGCATAATGTGAATGGTGATGACATTTTTCCAAAGCCTACATCTTTCAATTAGGACTGAAAGTCAGAAAAAAAATTCCAACAGCCTAGGTTTTGGAATTTCTGATAAGTGAAACTGACCTTGCATATTTATGGTGCAGATTGATCTTGATCTAACGCAGTTATTTTGCAGTAGATAAATCCAAATCTAAATCACATTTACATGTGGCAGATTTGGCCCTGGAAGACTAATTTCACAGTGGCTCAGAATACAGTCAGCAATGTGAATTTCAAGTTGTTTCCCATCAACTTCAGGTTCCATCAGAAGACTTTCAGCTTCCAACACACAAAAGGGCTGCCTAAAAAGCAACACTTGCAGGTGTTTACCACAGGTTAAATGCTTCATTTTGTACTACACAGAATAGAACTCACTCCTGGCAAGATGGTAACATTAAGGCACACGCAGTCTGTACCTAGACACTGAAAGAGCTTAGCACCTTCTAAAACTGCTCCTAACCCATACAGTTCAACATTTAAAAGTGCAGGCTCAAGATGTGATATTTTCTATGAAAACAAACTGTTTTCACCCCACCCCATCCCCGTTTTAATTTTACAATGACTAGAAAATAAATGAAGCCCCTAATAATTCAATGAAGTGCAAGTGTAACAATGTTCTTGTTCAGAGCTCTATTGACTTTTACAGGATGTTATACATATGCAGAAAATCATTACACTCTCAGTGCAGAAAGAGCATCTTGAACTGGTTAAAAAAAAAATCCGTGTAGAATGCATGTCTTGAAGACCTCTAAATAAAACAATGCTTTTTAACAACCATCACCATCTTTCCCTTTTCCCCCGCAACTGAACAAAAAGTGCATTTTGATCTCTGTAGGATTTCACTTGTTTTTCTTCAAATTTATTAGCTTCTGTAATTATATAGTCCATTTTATTGTTAAATCAGAAACAGGAAGAGAACACTCTAGGTTGGTATAGTCATTTTACAATGAGCATATCAGCTACAATACCTTTACCTAACGTAGTCAGAAAACCAAAACAGAATCAGAACAGCAACTGATTTATTTTTTGACAAACTTGCTTATTGAGATATCACCTATTCTGTAAGGAAGAAAATACTCAAAAAATAAAAAAGTTAAAATTTAGTTAAAAGCTTTACTTGTTTGGGAGCAATTTCATAAAACTCTTTTTAATATGAGCACTTCACTTCACAAAATGAAAAACTATTTACATCATTTTGCTTGCGGTTTGGTCACATTATCTACACACATTTGCAGAAGATCTTAGGCAAAATAGGTATGTATCTTCTTCTGACATAGGCTATCAGATTGATTGCACATTTTCCTTTTACATAATGGCTCTCCTATAGTGCACTGAAGTCAGTGATCACTGTCTAATTACATTCTCATTTTAATTTATGGCTCAACAATAAAATCAATACCACTTCAAACTCAAATATCCGAGCGGCTGAATTACAAATAGTGTGAAACATGTGGAGTCCACTTTTTTAGACCTGATTTTCAAAAGAATACTATATCTCACTAGCACAGTTAACAAACTGTGCAAGGAAAGAAACAACTTTTGCATCAAACTGGTTTGAAAATCAAGGCATCTTGCCAAAGTCTGTCAACTGATTTCCTGCTAGTTACATCTCATTTAAAAAATGTTCATTTCCTGATGGCACTACAATGAACTTTTCAGCACGCGATTACTGAATTACAGTATCTTTTACATATATATGCTATGTTTAGGCCAGTAACGTAATTTCCATGTTACACAATATCATTGCCTTCACAAGCAGAGTTGCTACATACATTCACAGTTTCAATAGATTGTAATTAGCTTCTCCAGTTGTGCTTTAAAAATTCCGAATATTTTCCAACAGTAAGTGCAAAGCAAATGTCCTACGCAGCTACAATTGGTCACAGAGTTATAAACTCCAAAATTACGAGAGGAACCTTCTCTCATTCTCCGTTTTCATCACCTGTTTTTTCAGGTATGACCTCCAGACTTCGACGAGGCTTTGAGATTTCTGCATTTTCAGTGCCTGGCTTATTAAGTCCACATGAAAGAGTGGCATAATGGATTTGCTTCAGATTCTCCAGTGCTTCATTTTTAGCATATTTGAGAAGATCAGCTTGTCCCTATAAGGAAAAAAATGCAGTTAGAATACACATTTGATAACAGCATTCTCTTCACTTTTACCCTTCTGCTTATTTCAGATTAAAAGTATAGTTGTCCTGCTCAAAAAAAAACCCATCTAAAAAACAAAAGAAAGACAAACCAAAACCAAACCAACCAATCAAACAAACAAACACAACTCCCCCTCCAAAACCAAAACAAAACTCAAATATGTTTTTTTCTGATGTTAGAAAGAATCAAGATCCTTGCTTTCTCTGATCAGTGGCATCAGCAATGGGGTATGGGCAATTTCTGCCTAAGTTTTCAAGAACATAATCTGTGCTGTATTTTTAATCCATTGGGACTATAAATGTTTTTGCATAATGAAAATTGCAATGACTGATTTTAGTACTTCAGGGAGCCATTTAAAGCTTTCCTGGTTTTTTGGTTCTTAGGGATATTTTTTTTCTTAGCAATGTGATTCACTCAATAGTAGGATGGTAAAGGATCAATGCTTGTCAATGCATGAAATATGAAAATACAGGCTGACGAGCAACATATAAAAAGCACAAAGACTTCACAGGGCTGTCTGCAATTCAGCGCTATGGCTATCCCTCTTTAGAATTATGGAATCATTTAGGTTGAAAAAGCCCTTTAAGGTCAAGTCCAGCCATTAACCTAACACTGCCAAGTCCACCACTAAACCACGTCCTTAAGAGCCACATCACTCTTCCTCTTCATAGCAACTAAGTTATAAGCAAAGCTGTAAGAGAAATTGTCCCAGGCATAGGTGATTTGGCTCTTGTTCTACAGTCCTTCATCTCTTTGTATTGATTAAAGCCCTCTAACAGCAACAGCTCTCACTGGCAGACTGTGGACAGCCTTCCCTGCAGCTGGTATCTGCCTACCCTGCCCACTTGCAGGGAATGAGCAAGGCTGCAGCACATGGTGAGCATGTCTGTCTTACTGGTGGGTACAGGAAAGTTAAAAACAAGAGGAGAAAGTCTGCAAGGGCCAAAGAGATTGTGCTGTGCCCACACTCCTGAGGGAGAACTGCTCCACAGCTCACAGGAAAATACCCCTGAAGGGGAGAAATACACATACACAGAAAGTCCAGGTACTGTAGTTCCTCAAGACTGCCAGTACCAGTGTCCAATAAGGTATGAACACTGCCTGCACCTTCTCCTGTCATGTCTGTCCATCCTGGTAAATTCTGTCTCCTAACAGACACTTCTCTTGAAGACATGCTAGTGTCTCTTCCAAAGATAATGTGTTGCTTCTCCTCTGCCAAATAAGGTTGAAGTGCATCTTTACCTCTTGATTTTTAAAATACAGAAGGAGAGATAGAATAGCAGTCAGACAGAAACGTGCACTTCATGGTGTGATACTTCTGATGCTTCTTTACCAACTCAAAACATAAATACTATCCAATGAAGTGAGCACACATGTATTTGAGACAGACAGACTGAAAACAAATATCACTTTCTTCAAAGAAATAATGTCTCCCCTCCCCTTACCCAGGACCATAATAACCAAAGTCTTTTTTTCTGATCACTGGAGAGGAAAAAATCTAGAATGTCATCAATCACAGCACAAGCTTCAGTAATATTTTCTTCTAAAGAAAACCAGGGCTTTTTTTTAAAATCACATACTTTTTTCCAAACTAACAAACAACTAGAAGCTAATTTAAAACACTCCAGCACACTAAATGAGTCATATCTGGAGTGCATCTGTTTCTAGCCCAAGTTCTATTTTACGTGGATTAGTAGAATATAGTTCTGGAATTTTAATCAACTTGTTTATTATAGGCAGAGCTGCTAGCAAACAGTCTATTAATAAGGTTGCCCAAAACTTCTCAGTTAAAAAAACACCCTTGCTCTCAGTTACTTATATGCTTGCCAAACTTTAACCACTTAAGCTGATACTTTCTATGCAAGATTCTTGCCATTGGTAGATTTGGCATACTTTATTATTATTTCTGTTTAATATTATTCTTTAACCGTATCCATATGGTTCATTCAGTTCTGAGAATAAAGACAGGGAAATGCCATGAGAAATTCATTAACAATTTTCTATACTTCCTTCCCTACTCTCACTTGGGTTAGGGACTTGTAATTCAAATGACTACAGGGTAGTAGATCCAAGTTATGAGCTTTTAATAAACAAAAATTAGATTTTGAATGTGGTTAGTACAATCACTCAGGATTCCACTCTTAATCATCCTCCATCTCTTGACAGCTCCAGCAATGTGGCAAGACAATGTGTATTTCATTCCCACAGGATAATGAATGTGCATTAGGAAAAATGTTGGTTTTTTCCTGGATGGCTTCTCCAAGCCACCAACATTGGGTTGCCAATGCAGGCAGTTCAAAAGCCAGACTAGAGGAGAAGAAGGAAGAGACTAAGACAGAGACTCTGGAGAAGAGTTGGATGGGGAAAAGGAAGGTGCAAGAGTGATGTCTGAGACTGACCTGGCAAGAAACCTAGGATTGCAGAAAGGGAAGCTGGACTGCACTATACAAAGCAGATACTAGATCTTACTGCAAGAGGAGATTGTGAAACACAAACACAGCGCAACAACACTGATTTTGGATCTGACAGGTGAGCAGAGAAAGGGAAAGACTGAGGCAACATTTGGGGTTGGAATACAGAAAGAAAAGAGGTTGTCAAAATTCACCATATTGAAAGAAGCCTGACAATTATAGACAAGTAGAAGGACAAACATTTCAAAAACAGTGAATTGATTGGTACTGAGTATAAAAGCTGGTGAGAGAGAAAAACAAACAAGAACACTGAGCAGGGAGAAGGATGCTGAATGCAATGACTTGGGTAAGGTGATGAGAAAATGAAAATTAACACTCATTGGGAAGGATCTCTAGATGTGGCAAGGAGGAAAAAGAGAGCATTAGGCACCAAGTGGGAACAGAGTAGTGGATGTAGGAAAGCGGGGAAGAAGGAATCAGGGGTTAGCAGGAATGGCTGGTTTTCAACAGGGAACTGTGAGTGTCTGGACAATTCCCATCAGGGAAGATGAACTTCGAAGACTGAGGATCTAGGATGAAGGGCTGGATTATTGCAGACAAGGTGTTCAGACCAAAGTGAAATAGAAAAATGTATCAGTGCACATTACTTTCTCCTCCAACGCTCAGAATTTATTTCTGAATGCCATCAAACTCAGAAAAATGTCTGTGAAACTTTGTTGTCATTATCTGCTGGTACGTCTTGATCTCAAGATAAAACAAGAGCCAACCACTGCTACCAAATATGCCATGAGCTCAAGTGAGAGAGTTCTGCACAATTGATACGAAGTACCTAGTTCTGTTGATATACCACCATGATCACATACACTGGGGAAATAAAACAGCATGCACCTCAAAAATTCAAGTTGTAGTCACAGTGAACACTGTTGAAAAGTAATACAATGGATCTGAAAGGCAGAAAATTTAGAAAGTCATCCAGATCTGGAAAAAAACTGCCATCACACACGCTCAATTAAACAAAGACTTTCCTTCTAGTTAGGTATCAAATGTCTTTTCTCCAAGGGCTCTCAAGATTCTGTTTCAATTCTTTATATTTTATGCATCCTGGTTTTCACAGTAGGTGTTATTGACTTAAAAGGTAAGTTAATAGCAAAGTCAGTTGACTGCAAGCTGGAACATGGGAATCTCTTGGATCTATGGACTACTCAGGAGTCTTTCACCTTCTTAGCAGACCCAAATGACTGTAGCAACTTGCTCTGATAAAATGCATATTGTAAAGCCAATACAAGAAACCTACAAAGAGCTCAAACTTTAGGCAAGCAGATTTATCTTAAGGGAGTACCGAAAAACCCACATTCCAAGAAACAAAGCTGGTTCATGCAGAGAACTCAATGCTGGGATCTGAAGCAGTTGCAGAAGCAAACCAGTGCATTTCTTTCTGTGTGGAAGGGCTGTCTTCACCAGGCTCTCATCTCAGATTAAGTCAAAATGTAAATTAATTTAGTCCTTTAGTGGCAAGCACACCAAAAACTTGAATTTACTTCCAGCACTGAGGTTAACAGGCAGCTTGTGGTAATTCCCAACTGGGAGCAGGACGGATCTAGGCCTTGCAGAACATTGGGAGAGTGCTCTCCTCACAGCAGCACACAGCAACCGCTGCTCCCTTTCCTTCACCATGGTTAAAATTCACTTACAGAACTGAGCACTACGTAACTTGAATATTTCATGTTCACAGGCTTCAAAAAAAGTTGTTTTCTAGGCAGGCATGAAAAAAGACCTTAAAGACACTCAAAGAACAAAACTGATATTCATTCAAAAGCTTTTAGTAAACAGCAGCAAAAAAAAAAAAAAAAAGGATTAATTTGAAAGCCCAATTCAGTACCCTTTATACCTCTCTCACCCAATATGCCCATGTCATCTAGTCTGATTTATTTTTTCTTCAATCGTTCTTAAAAACATTATTTTTGTTTTGAAACTTTTGGCTAAGAGGCAGTGTTTTTATATCATAGCTTCTTAACAGTAACTAAAAACAAACCCAAAATGGTTCCTATCAGTTCTTGTACATGCAAAATGAGGTACCATTTCAGAGTCAGTTGGATATAGGATCAACTAGAATGTCTCAGCACAGCTATCTTCATAAGCTGTTAGGTATTCACTCATGATTTTTGATTAACTGGTTCTTCACTAGGTGGGTTAACCTGAAAGTAAAACTGTACAGATGACATTTGAAATAACTGCATGAGCACCCTTTTCCCCCAAACAATCCCAAGAAACTCTATCATTAATGACTGATCTTTAGCTCAGGATCTGGAACCCGAAGCTCCTATCAGGAAATGTAACAAGCCAGTATCCCTTTCTCAATGTGCTCCTCAGGGTACAATGAAACATTGCTTTGGGCAATCTGGTCAAATGGGAGGTGTCCCTGCCAACGGCAGAAGGGTGGAAACTGGATGACCTCTAAGGTTCTTTCCAACCTCAGCCATTCATTCTATTATTCTATGACACACTACAGTGTTCCATGGCAGCCGATGTGTTCTGAGTACAGTTTTGGAACTGGAACATAAAGGCCTTAACTTCCTAACTTCTAAATAAGGGCTTAATTACAAGCCAGAATCCCATCAGTCCTGCAACATCAAGAGACTAGTAGTAGCTTCAGATATTTAAATTGAACTGAGATGTCGGAGGTCTTCCAAGGACCTACAGGACTAAGCAGCAACTATCAGAGGCTTTATGAATGCTCCATGGCAGCTAGAATTCACTTGGAGATTGGGTTGGAAAAGTTCAGATTCTTTTTTAAAAAGTAAGAAGCTGCAGTCCTGTAAGTGCTTTGAATGTTCCATTTATAAATACATTTTTTAAAATACTGTAGGTGCAGAACCAATGCTATTACGGAGATAAGAAATGCCATGGGCTGCATGCCTTGCAAGAGAAAGTAATTTACATCGTCTAAAGTGACATGTCTAAAAGCACATAGCCAACAAGGAACATCTAACAACTGCTGAAGTAAGGAGTCCCATCTTCATTCCAAGTACTTCCACTGAACTCTCCCTTTGTATTTAGAACAGCTCTTCATTGCCAAGAGTAATTTACAGATGCTGTTACGTTCCTCCTATGGGCATCTCAAATTCTGAGCCTTACTTTTCTCAAAGTTTTTCTATGCCAAACAAGTCCATACATTTTCACAATAGGTTGTAGGAGTCTGCTGCAACAGCACTTAAGAGTGATTTTCTTTCTTCAACAGCGTACTTTTGGCAGAAAATGTGATTATCTATGTTTAGAAAACATGAATTCTATCAGCCTGAGTAGCAACAATAAATAAATTACTAGCACATAACCATCTATTTGAAAGAGATGAGTATTCTAGCAGTTTACAATCTCTAAATCAGGCAACAGACCAAATTTACTTTAAGTGATGTTCTGAAGTTAAATACCTCTCTGTACATATATGGGGTGAATAAGAATGGGCATGGTTGCATATACACATACACAAATTGGATGGAAGTATTTCAGCTGAATTTAAACATACTATACTGATAATAACTTTGGCCACATGGCTTCAAATTAAGAAAAATTAAACCCTTTAAAACAGTAACTGTAATGCATGCGCACGCAAAACACATATAGATATTTAATAACTACATCAGATGTTCTAAAAAAGTTTTCCTAGAATTAAGCTGTCAATTTTGTTATTTTATCAAACTTTCCATTGCATCAACTGCAGTCAAAATGTCCCAGTTGAAAGAGAACGATCAATATGTATCTCAAGGGTAAAATGCAGCTTAACTGGTTTGGAAAATACATTAGCCACACCATGTGAGCATTCCATGAGTCCTCTGGGTGGGAGCTGAGGATGGCACTCATGCAGGATTATTTAGTAATGCTGCTCAGAGCCACACAACAATTCCTATATCATAGCCAAGAGTCCACGTATTTATCGTGTATTTCCACCTGGATTTTTGTACTATTTGAGAAGGAAGTTAATTTGAAGAAGGCAGGGAATTCAACAGATAAAAGAAATTCTTGAAGTGGTTCAGATTGTTGATCTTCTGCTCAATTTCTACTCAAAAAAGTGTGGACGTTCACTTTTCATCCATGTCTCTCATAGTTTTTTGAGAACTGGAAACATGAAAATGGAAAAACAGACTGAAATGATGATCATAGATCTTTTTCTCCAGACAGGAAGAGTAGTGTCTTAGAAACTGTTTAACTTCTGCTTAATTATATGACACAAGAGTATGGTTACAGCCCACAGTTAAAGAGTGAAAACCCTCAGTATGTCAGTTCAAACAAATCTCAGTCTTTAACTTGCTGTACATCTAAATATCAGCAACAGCACTTAGCAGATGCCTATCTGAACTACAGTACCTGTAAACAGCTATTAAGATGTACCAACATACCAGAACTTTCTGTAACACCCCTGTTAAGGTTTCAACATCAGGCTGATTAAAATCTCACCAATTTTTTAAACTAAAGTATTAATTATGGGACAAATTGTACCTTCCTAAAGAAAGAATCTTAATCTCTGAGCAGAAAAAAACCACCAAGTCAATGCTGAAGAGATCATTTCTTCAAAAGGAAGGCCTTTAACTTCATAATTACATTAATCCTAAGGACATGCACACAAGCCCTTCAGTGCTCCTCAGAGCCAGACCTACCATGTGGCTTCTCCGATTCCTGGCTAACACAGAAATCACGACTTTACATTTCAGTCACTCACCAACTGCAAACCTCCCCCCCACCAACCCTTATGTTCAGAATGTAAAGCAGAGATGAAGCAAAGGTACTGCTGTTTCAGGCAGCATTAAAATAGATTTGCCTATCCAAGCTGGTATCTGACACCTTTGACAGAAAAGAAGGGATAAGAATTTATTTCTTTGACATTTGCCCAAACCCACTGAACTGACTCTTCTCTATCCCCTCGGAAGCACAGGACTGATACATGACACATCCCATACGCTGTGTTCAGGAAACTCTGTTCTGACACAGGAAATGTGATATTCTGCTCCTTTACCTATAAGCAGAACCTGCATGCATATTTTTAGAATGCTGTAGCATTTTGCTGTAGCAAATTTCACCACTTTTTGATTCTCCTTGGCACTGGATTTGTGCAGTATAACACAACAGGGATTGGAGCACCAAGTGAGATCATGAAAAGCTTAACAGCTCAAACCAACATGGAAAGCTGGAGAAATACATATGCATTACTGCTTTTCCGCCATAGTTCAGTGTAAGAAGAGGCGGGATGGAATGGTATTTTCAAGAAGAACCAAAAATAAAAACTACGTGGGAGAAAATAATTTTCTTTATAATTAAAACAGACTTTATAGTTTAATGTAGTGAAGAAGTATTTGATTGAGTGGGAGAGAAGAACTCATTAGTGGATGTAAACACAAAACTTGAATAATTTGGGCTAGAAGAATAGTGCCAAGGGAATAAATTAAGGGAAGCAGTTTTGCTATCTCTATCAATTTTGATATACTCTGTTGAGATGAAAGACCACTGATAGGAAACCTGAACTGTTCTAGTTTCCTGAAGGTCTCTGGCTGAAAGCTTTTCTTATACTTCACCATTTACTCTTTTGTCAAAATGTAAGCAAATATGCTCAGCAAAATGTAGTCTCCAGCTCATACACTCAATTTATTCTGGCTTGTATTATGAACATAATTGCTCCACCATTAATCACCACTCATCACTGACTGCTGTAGTAACAGCTTCCCTTTTGTTTTTCAGTAACTGCATTAACCTTTACACTTAATCCCTTTCAAATCACAAAACAGGGTTTAAACAATGCCATAGCTTCCTTCCAGCACGACCCACTTTGCAGAAGTCAAGACTCATTGTTTCAGCCAGGTATTGAAGATTACCAAGGATCCTTCTAACGTTAAAAGGCTGCAAGAAGAAAATGTTAGACAAACTAAATGAAGTAAGCTTCCATAACACTACAAGAGAATAACAAGTCACATTGAGAGTCTGCTGTGTTTCAGGTTATATAAGCTAAAATGACTATGATTATAGAAGTGAATAAATTCAGTTGAACTGTGACACAGAGTAATGACCACTAACAATATTAGAATGACAGTTTTGAACAGAAAAATACAGTAGTAACTAACCAAAGGAAGACACATTACCTTTAAAATTGTAATGTTCCACGTAAAACTTTCTATGGATTTTTGCAGTTTTCTTTCTTTCAGACCTTCTCTTGCTCCTATATTATGCAGGTTTTCATGAAATTCCATTGCTGTAGAGAATAAAAGAGGGAGGAATATAGTATCTATTTTAGTGCAATTTCATAATCACAGAGATAGCAACTTGAAACTAACATGGTAAAAAGACAGTGAAAAAGCTTCAAAAATTTTATTTTTCAAGCACAAATCCATCTGATGTAGTAAGATGGAATGTTATACAACATGCCAATATATACAAATCTCTCTAAGCCAAAATCCACTGAAGCACCTGTTAGGTCACTGCTATACAAAGATGGAGCCCAGCAAGTATTTCCTACAGATACATAATCTCTAAGCACAACTAAATTTGTTGTACCACACGTAAAAACCTTTTTGTAACTGCTATAGGATGGAAACAGTAATTTCAATAACTACTCTAGCCCAGTAAATGTATTTTGTGCCTCGCTCTTTTATGCATTTACATCACAGTTGTCCATCTTACAGTTTATATAGTGGGGTCTGCCCAGAAAATAAACACTTTACCTTATCCCTGAGAAGTAAAGGAACACCTGTGAAGGAAGAATGCCAAGTGAACTTGCCAAGGAATGCCAAGGACATTTTACCACACCATGTAAACTACTGTGTCCACAAAACCCATACCCAACAAACTCCAAATCAAAAAATTTTGGTAAAATTCAGATTAGCTTGATCTAAGCACTGAGCAGACCAACCAAAGTTTTAGTTTTTACCCATCACACTGCACGGATATCAGAAACATAATCTGATTTCCATGCTGCTGTTACAAGCCATATAAAAATAAACTTTAAACAGTCTCCTTTACACAGGAGAAGTAAAATGTCCTTCTATGGGTACACACAGTAACCTAGCATAGATTACAGCTACTCTCCTATGAAAGTCATACTTCAGTTGTGCTCTCAGGATCTCCATCTGTAATAACATACAGGGTATTTTGAAGCCAGAAGTTGGCAAGTGGTTGCGACTTACATCTATGAACATGAAACCAAGTTATAGTTAAAGTACAAATTATGATTTTAACTAAGTTGGTTGAGATCTTGCCCAGTGAGTGTATGTGCTTCAAAATTTACATGTACTTAATTACCATGAATAAGCATACAAACTTGGGTTGGCTGTCAATCTGAGAGAAGACTGATTTTTAAGGACATTATAAGTATCACTTCTTCATAATCTTTCTATCCCACACTCATGTCTCATTAAAAGAAAGAGAGATGACTGAATGTTTTCATTGTATATTCCCTTAGCTTACTCCCACATATGCACACACACTTTTAAAAGTATTCACAGATTCATTTGAAAGGCAAAATTGTTCTTTCTACCTTTTCTTACTATTTTAAATTTTGCTACAAGAAAAATAAATGGCAAATATTTTCTCTGAATTAACATACTGTATCATTTTTATTTCAATCACTTCTCTATAGCTCTGACTCTGCAGTTTCAAATAAAATGTTCATACTGTATTTCCCCAAAACAGATGAGAAATTAAAGTTCATTAACCCATCATTGTTTCCAAGTATCCACTTCCTGTTCACATCAACCAAAAAAATAATCCCAATATGATTATGGAAAGATTATACACAGATCCATACTTACAATATTACACTTGTAGAGCCATCACAAGCAGTACAGATTTTCTGATCTGTACAATGAATTCTGAGACATACTGGTAAACTTTTGGAATTCTGTACCTCATTTCCATCTTTCCAATTACTACTTTTTAAGTCAGTGGACGCCAGCAATCGATCATAACTTGAACTAAAGCCACTCAGAGAGATATAAGAATCAGGCTGAAGGCCTGCATATTAATCGTGAAATTGGTGCTTTGTAGATTTCAGATTATTCTGATGTATACCAAGTCCCTGATATCACAGACAAAACGGTGACCATGTATTTTGCCAGCCAGAAAAACTCCTTTTTGTTCACTCAGAACCTTCTCTGGTGGTGCTCTTCCTTGTCTACACTCATGCTATGGTGCATTCGTGTTCTGCCAAAGCCATTCCACCCCAGGTAAGTACACTTGGCAGTTGGCAGGATCATCTCATCACCCTTCTTCAGAAAATGAAACAGTCAAATCATCCTACCAGGGCACACACCTGAAAACCCTCAGCTAACAGGGGCCTCCTGCTCAAAGAGCACTAATCAACCCCCTATCCTCAACATCTCTCACACATTGGCCAACTCCTCATCATCATGCTACACTAAATCTATGCTACTCTAAGCCTAAACATACAAGCAAGGACAAGTAGATTTGAATTTTATTTCCGCTTCCGTTACTAGGTCTTTCCTGATTAACTGAAATTAATTATTCCATCTCTTTGTCTCAGTGCTTCCATCTGCTGAAAGGAATTAATTGTGTTCACTACACAATACATGAAAAACTAAATTTTAGAAGATGAATGCAGCACAACATTTAACTGTTGACTATGTCTCTCTTGGTATTCTTCTTATATGTTCCCACTTGGTTTTCTTGCACTTTGCCTTGGAACTATTTAATGCATCAGCTATGACAAAGGAATAACACAAGTGTTAAATTCCAAAATTAAACTTCTTCCAAGATAATAGAAAAAGGAAAAAAGAGGAAATACATTGTCATTTACAGCTAAATTAATAAAATAAACTACATGTCCATATAAACTCATGTAAACGTGCCTTTAGGATATGCTTGCAAAGAAAACTCAATGTTAAATGACTTTTTTATATACACAATTTTCTGTTTCCTTGCAAGTAAAAATTCAGCTCTCACTCTCATTAAGATATAGTAAACAAGTCACTTTTATGAGGCTTAATTACTTCTCAATTTATTAGTCAATTAGTAATTTTGAACTGCCTGAGAGCTCTTGAATGATAACAAGCATACAATTAACCTGATGTATCACTCAATGTATTTTTGCATATACCACCTCAATCAAAGAAAGCACAAGTTAGTCATATTTTCCATTTATTGTGGCAGGTGTTAAGCAAGATACAATTCACAACTTCCTGAGTGACCACAAAGAATATATAGGATGTGTGCTCTTCTGTTTGGATGGTATGTCCTGTGTTTTAATTTTTGCCCATTGTACAAATGTATTTATCTACAATAAAATTATTATTGATTGTTGCCTTGAGCCAGAAAGCTCAGATCTAAAAAGCTCTTTTGACTGGACATGTCAACTTTACTAAAATCCTTATTTGCATAGAATCATTGAGGTTGGAAGGCACCGCTGAACCAATCCCATTGCTCAAAACCAGCATCAGAGAGAAGAGGTGGCCCAGGACTGTGTTGAGGTGGCTGTTCAGTATCATCAAGGGTGGATATCCCACCTCTCCTGGGATTAAAGTGAGGCTGACTGGCTTGGTCCTACTTTCTAGCTTTCTTTAACCTGTATGACTGCAGTAACTCTACTGCTTATGACAGTGTGATGAGGTTTCAAACAATATTATTTGGTCCCTTTCTGACATTCTGCTTGGGGGCACTAAGGGCACTTAGTTTGCGTAACCTGCATTAAGAAGTCTGATCATCACTGTGTAAGTAAGGGTGAGCTGACAGAAGCCATACAATTTCCTAAGCATTTGCAAAATAAAAACTGATTCAAGTCTTCCACGTCATTAAGACCAGCTTTCCAGTGAAACATTCACCCCAACTATTACAAGGAATGTAAATACACTGTAATATATGGAACAAAACAGCAATAGCATGATTCAACACCAGGTCTGGACACTGAACAAAATACTGCTGACAAATTTTCCTAATCATAACCAGAGATTTCACAGCATATTCTTCTCTTCTGCAGTACTCTTGTTTATTCTAAAGCATTCTCATAAGCAATCCTTCAGTATTTCCAAATAATATTTTCCCCATCAGTGCTGAATCTCTTTCTGGTTCCCCACTGAATGCTGGTTATTTGAATTTCATGATTGTCTCAGCTTTTCCCTCTCTCTCAGACTCTTTCCCACAGCCCTGCAATGCATTAGATGGCTTTAACACCTCATCATTCCCCCGGGAACACCTTACCATTCAGGATGCTATTCTGAAATTTTATGTACAATTCTCTTCTCCCATTTTCAATAACTTCAAACAGCATGAGGAAAAGAGAAGTACTATAACACTACTCAATGCAGTAGGAACCATGTATCAATGAGGAGGCTAAGAAAAATTTGCTTGGTTAGTCTTGCAAAAAGAAAACCAAAAGAGGAGCAATTGCTCTCTTGATACTCTAGACCAGTCATGTAGGACCTTGGACCTCAAAGGATCACTTCAGCGAAAGGACAATATTAGGATGGACGTCCACCAGCAAAATCAGAATTTATATAAAATTTATTACCACTGTAGATGTGGTTCTATAATCAGTGTTGAAAATGAGAAAATTACTCAGATCAAAAACTCATATTCATTTTAAAATACAGCTTCATATGATCAATTTTCACGAGCTGTACTGGGAAGCAGACTTAAGGACCTTAAAGTCTTGTGTTTCCTCAACCAGCTGCAGGATGACCTACAGTATTACATGCACAGGATCTCAAACCTCTATTAATTTATGCTTAGCATATTCTGATGGAACAATTATGTCTATAAACTCAACAAGGACTAAACAACAGTATAGAAAGCAAGGTGTCTCATTGCTGAAGTATGAAGTAGGTGCCTCATATTGAAGTATGACATACTTCAATAACAAAAATTTTTCCTAAATAAAACATACAAGGCAATATAATTGTCTTGGCAGGATGATAACTTTGAGCCATCACTTGTCAGAAACACTTCCAGACTGGAACTTCAGCTTTGTTTTATGTCCTGGATTCTGAGTATTTAATTCTTAAAAAATATGTTCAGTAGATACAAAACCTTTCAGAACTTAGAACATTCATATGAGCTTAAAATATGTATTATGGTTCTGCAGATGCTTGAAATGCTGGAACAAAGATGCTCTGCCCTGATCTAGTGCCAACACTGTATCTTCACCAAAAAATACTATTTGGTGATATATCTCAAAAGCAACTTTTTGATACTATTAAAAGACACTCATCTTCAACTCTATTTAGCTTGAAAAAATAGTTTTTTCCTTTCTTTAAAATGAAGCTGCTTCATATGAAAGTCATTATTCTTAATTACTAACTAGAAATGACACCTGTTGGAAGTTGGTTAGCAATTCCTCCAATTACTGGGCTTTCACTATAGTTCCAAAGTACTTGAGATATTTATTACTTGAGATATAATATACTTGAGATATTTATTAAAATGTGACATATAAAGCAGCATAAGTGACTCTTCTATTTTTAAACTCGTTAAGAAGCGTATATTAAAAAGGAACGTGTCCTTAGGTCACTGAGCTGCATGCAATTATAGTTTTACATACAATATATGTATCTTTCTTTGAACACCCTGATGATAATCACACGTTTATTAAAATCAAGATGTGAAAAGAAACTGGAACATGGAAAACTGGAGTATGTGCCTGTACAGAGTTCAGGAACTGTTTGGAGCTCTGAGATTTGTTTGCTTTTGTAACAGCTCCTATCACAAAGCCCTGGTATACAACCTCAGTTTATAGCAAAAACATTCACACCTTTTCTTTAACTGAGAACCAAGAAACTAATTTTTCAAGGAATCCTTAGCAAAACAGCAAGCACAACACTTGCTTTACTGTATTTCTAAAGCCAAACCTCTCCTTGACATGCTCATTTGTTTTCCTTGATGAAAGCTTTCTTGCCAAGAGCTGATTTACAACCTAGCTGAGACATGACTACACAGCAGGTGGGCTCCTCCTGGTATAGATTTTTTCTCTTAACAAAGAACTTTATCAGTGAAATAGCACAGTGATGAAACTCTGGCAATAAATGCATATAGTGAGTAGCCCTAATGTGAAATCAGTAGCAAACAAAATTTGACTATGTCTATATGAAATACACACTGGTAATACTCCAGGTATGAAGCACTTAAATTCAGCCAAGCCCAGTATAGTTTATTTCATTTCTGGTAGAGCACTTTGATTTAAAAGCAAACAAAATACTTTTCAAATGTGCATAATAAAATGAAATAAACATTAAATAGTTTTAAATGGAAAGAAAATACCTCACAGCTTTTGATTAGATTACCAGACCTTGCAGGTCTACTTAGTAGTAGACTCATCTCAAACACTTACAAAGATTCTGTGAATAATATGCATACACAGATTTGTTCTTTACAATAAAAAAAAAATGCAAGAAATAAGTTTATATATTCAAATATTTCTTCCTATACTGTGTAGATTAAATGGTAATAAAGGAAACGAAAGAATTCTAGGAAAGGATTTAGGCTGTAAGTATTCATTTCCACATATAAATATTTAATTTGCTTATACAGCCATTACTCTTGGCCATATCTTTGAAAGCTACAGGTTTAACTTTTTACAGCATTAAATATGTTTCTTAATAGTCCTATTTTAGATCATATTCCTTAAACAGTCAGCTATTTTGGCCTCATAAACAATTTCTTCTTAGAATTTATTTCATCAGAAAAAGTGATTAGGAAAAGAGTCTGGCTACCAGATCACATCAACAATAAATCAAATCCATCACATTAGAGACGTGTGCAACTAAAGTCACTATACTTGTAAATTCTTATGTATTTTGCTTACAGAACACTCTTCACACAAACATTTAAAACAAACCTTAATAAACTAATGCTTAGAGCACCTCTCTATTTTCTAAAAATCATTACTAAATGCAAAAACGGAGTCTTAGCAGGAACAAAGATTAGATGCTAAAGCAGTTCCAAACACTTAGTTTCCCCTGAAGACACTGGAAAAATTTGACCCCATGACTAGAGAATCAGAACTTCTTGGCAGATTCAGAGTATTTTGCTGCAGATTCAAGATGCTCAAGGTATGAATTATTTGCATTCAATATATTTATTGTTTGACAAAAGAATACATTACCTTAATTACTTGTTCAGTATTTTTTAATTACTTTAACTTCTTTGACGCTGTGCACTACCTCAGTAGTAAGTGGAAATGTTCCTCAGACACAGACATTGATGTCCTGCCTCTACTTAGGCGGCTGAAAACCATTTTGGGTCCTGCTGCCCTATTATCCTTGGAAAGTCATAAAGACAAATTGTATGCTTCAGAGAACCTTCTTATTTCAACATCCCAAACAACAAAGCCTGCTGAGCACCATCCTTTTTGCATCTTTTCTTTTAAATACGTGTTTAGTCTTCCAATCCTGACTCGCACAGTCCCATATGCAATCAAAGTAATTCAGTTTTCAATAAAAAGAGACTTTCTTTAATGCTAGGGAGCCACTTAGGACTTAAGATGGTCACTAAATTCCTTAGGAAACACCATGAGAAGAGATTCAAAGTAGTTGCAGTACCAAGCTCACACTGCTATGAAGCTAAAAAGAGGACACATAACATCTATGCTACAACTTGGGTACTTCTGAAGGTTAAGTAACCAGCTGCACCCTTCCAAACACTTTCCAGAACAATTCTATGTAACCTTAACCTTCTAGATACCAATGTCAACAAAAAGAGTATCAACTGACAGAACTCAAAAAACCCACACCAACACTTTTTCTGTTCCTCCAAAACAACATTTCTACAAAATTCACTGAGAACCAGACCTTCACATATTAAAACAGTAGTTCTGGAAAACTAACTCATGGTATTCCACCCGCAATGTATAGAAAACTTTATTCCACAAAGACACTCCTCTGTGAAGACAGACTATATTTCTGAATGGGGGTGAAGTTCAGCCACTACATGTATGAGAATGAACTAAGACTGTCAATAAAGGGCATAAACACAGAGGTACAAAGGAGAGGATTTTTTTCCACAGACTGCCGTTTCCATCTTTTATTTATCAGTCTTGACATTCAAGAGAGACCAATGAGATTTTATTGAAAAGTTTCTGATTTTATTGAATGTTAGAATGCAGACTTAATAAAGATATTGATTTATGGCACAGTGTAATTTCTCCCAGTGTTCAGATCTGGCTGAGCCCACATTGTTTCACTGGCAATAGTAATGAATCTCTTACGCTTCCACAGGAATATAACTTATTTCTTTTCTAGCATTACATTAACAGGAGGGGGTAAAAAAGGCTTCATGTGAAGGGGGAAACTCAAGAGAATAATGCAAAAGTCTGTGCTGGTCAAGTACAGCCCTAGTACCAGTGAGTTAGATCATTAAGAAGTATGTGAGATGTCTCCTAGGAATCATCCACCCATTTGCAAAATATATCAGATCCACAAAAAAACCAATACCATCCAAGGTATTACAGGGGGCTATGTATGAGAAGCAACACAGGAAAAATGTGGTGTATGACTGGTGTGAAGAACCACGGTGAAAAAGATTTGAGCATAAAGAAAAATGACTCATCGCCTATTCACTAATACTACCTAAACTGATCTAAGTGCAATTCTTCATTTCTCCTCCTCCTGAGTAGAATGTGGTTTCAAGAATATTCAAGGCACAGGAGAGGAACAGATTTACAGAGCCAGGGAGTACATGCCATGACAGTATAATCTGAGCTGCTGTCGAGCTATACGTGGAGAGGCTTAGTGGAGTTATGTGGGGAGGAAGGGCAAATAGGAAGAAAAAATACAGAAAAAAGAAGCAGGACAAAAAGCAAACAAGAAAAAAACAGGCAAAAATGATGGACTGAATACAGAAAGCTTAGAAACGTAAATAAAGGGATTAACTTGAATACACCCTTTATTTACTTAACTATCAGTGAGAGCCTATTGTGCTAATAAACATTGAAAATGATGTTGTGACAAGTGTGGAGAAAGGAGTTCAAACAATTTGATAGCTGACTTATTAATAAATGGGAACATGGAGAAAAAAAACAAAACAAGGTATTTCAAAAGCATACAGACTGGCTGAGTGGGGTCTCCAAATGCAAATGATGATGCCTGCAAATGCAGGTGATGTTCAAATTTATGTGACAGTGACAAATATTATAGATTGCTTTCTTTTGACAGTGAATCTCATTAAAAATATAGTAATGGATCCAACCTAAGATGTAACTTTAAGATCAGCATGTCCTACTGATGGCAGTCAAAAAAATTAAATGTTCTCAGATACAAAATCCAACGATAACCTATAAAGCAGCATTCCTTCACTCCCTATTTACCAAACAATTGTTTAAATGCAATGGCTTCTAATCAAATTCAAGACTGGCTAATGAGAGGCAGTATTTCAGAAGACATGGATTAACAAGTTCTGCCAAACTCCACAGTACCCAAACCATAAAAAACATAAATTCTCTTTCGAGTCAGGGATAATTGCAGAAATATTGGGAACCTAGTCATTGCCTTTCACAGTTTAAATAAAAACTAAATTGCCTGCCTATATACCAAGTCAAAAGTGCCCTTCTTTTGCTCTGTTAATGGATTATCTACTCTGTCGGAGTATAACTTTTTCATACATGCTTTATTTTGGTTAACCTGAGTCAAAAACCAACTTAGAATCCAAATAACCTGAACAAGTAATTTAAAAAAAACCAAACAAACAAACTCTAAACAGCCCAGTAGACGTGTCATTTTGCTGGAAAGCTTAAGTAGTAACAGTGGGGAAGCAAGTAAGAGCTAAAACTATTCCAACAAAATTGATTTTATTCCTTTAATTTTCAACTACCAGAAGTATTTGAAGTGTTTGTATGGCCACCATCCTAGCATTCTTCTACATGCAGCTCAGATTAACTTTTTCCCAATAGATATGGTGTACTGTGTTTGTCTTTAACGATATCCAGAATGGCTGGATATTTCCTTTATTGAAACTGTATCCGGTTTCTGACGCTGCTGAAGGGCTGCTTTGAAGTACATGTTACAAAATATACTCATTTTATGTCATTCATTACTTGCATTATTGAATAAAGTCAGTCATTGTACGGATGGGATAAATAAGACAGACCCTGCTCCAACAACTCCGAATCAAAGTATGAGGAAGAAAGAGAACAGATGGATAAAGGAAGAGCTGGGAGTACAAGGAAGCAATGAAAACTATTTTGGTTAAGGTGGTAGGAGGACATGTGTCAATCTAGCTATATTTGTGGGATAATTTTAAAAACAAATTCAAAGGAAGTAGCCTGGTGGATGTTTACAGAGAGCCCATGGGATAACATGATAGAAAGCATGACGAGGGCTGACAATCCATCAGGCACTGGAAACTCTTGCTACCAAATGAGCAAACACAAGAATAGTGAAAGCAGCTCAGTCCTGACGCACGATGAGGAAAAAAGCAAAAAAATCCATCCAGGGACCAACATCATCAAAACGACAGCCAGGAAAATGACGTGTGTAAGGCAAAACTATGGTGGTCAAATGCAAAGAAAGGATAGTGTAGCTGAGATTCCGGAAAATAAGAATCTGAACAAGAATTTTGGCTGCACAGATGACTAGGGAAGGTTATGCCTATAAAACCATATGGAAAGCAATATGGATGTTTTTTTATGAGTCTGAATTCTTAAAAATGAATTCATCCTTAGTTTGAGCAAACAGTGCTGAAATACACATTTATGCATCATATAACCAGTAAATTGACACTGCTAGAACTCTTTACAATAACTTCACTTTCTGAATTAAAACAGAAACCTCAGAGACCATTCTTTGCACAGACCATTCTTTACCAAGGCTACCAAGGCTACCTTTCCCTACCCTTACTGATGCTATATTTCACAAGATTATAGAATCATAAAATGGTTTGGGGTTCGAAGAGACCTTAAAGATCATCTAGATCCAAACCCTCTGCCATGGGCTGGAACACCTTCCACCAGACCAGGCTGACAAAAAACCATCCAGTCATATTTACAGTTGATTAAGTTCAGTAATTCTTTGTAACCAGCAAGCTGTGTTTGGTAATTACTGCTCCCCATAATTTAATGAATATTTGGAATATTCTTCTGAGCTTCCACTGCTGAATGCCAAAATGAATTCCTAAATTGTGATTCTCTCGTCTAACCAGGGATGAGCTCAAGCAGTGTTCGAACTATAAAGCAAAAAATGCAAGGGAAGATTCAAAAGAGGAGTACAGGAATGATGTGGTTTGGGTACAAAGGAGGCTATAAGTGGGGTAAGGTGATCTGGACATTCAAACTCTTTACTCTAGCAAAGATAGAGGAGCATTTTAGGTCTCTAAGAGATAAAGGGAATGGACCAGATTATCTTCAAATTCCCTTTAGCACCTAGATTCTATTTTCTTGCAGCATCTGTAACTGGCTTAATAGCAGTAAAATAAAAGGCACTGTAGTCATCTTGAAATTATGTGGATTTTCTTCTTAATTCTGAAAAGAAGAAAAGTACAGTGGGAAGCAAAGCAACATCACGTTGCCATATCTTTTCAATATTCATGTCTCTAAAATGCTTTCAATAACTACTTAACTAAGAACTGAATGTGTTGAGCTGAAATTAATATGCTGATATGAAGAAAACAGAGAGGTTTTTAATATGGTTTAATTTTAAAGAAGCAAAATGAGGAGAGATGTTCACAGTTAAATGCTCTCAGAGAATATTAATAGTAAAGAACCTGAATTCTGAAAATAGTCATCTCAGTAATTGTATCTTTGCTTATCCAATAGGCCATCACCCTAAGAAATAATACTGAATTCATTTTCAAATTAGGTCTGAATTTTAAAGGAGGCCAAAAGTCTTATTATTAAACTTAAGACAGAAAACAGTTTAATAGAATGAATTAGCTTTGCCTATTTTAAAAAATTCTCTTATAAGCCTGGCTTATTTACTGCTTATTGGCAGCTAGTGTATTTCTTATTTTAGTAGCTTTTTCACTCTTTGAGCCACAGAACAAAAAGGCCCAGACAAAGGCATAATTTTGCTTTTTCCTTATCAAGAAACGACATAGGACAACATATAATCTTTTACTCATAATTAAAGAAAGTAGCATCTACTGAGATCATGAGACCAATCAGTCCAATCTTCAAACCCCATTGATATTAAAAGGTAATTCAGTTCAGCTCATTAATCTTAAAAAATGCCTTCACCCTGCAGGGCTAAAGCTGCCCTAAATAGCAGGATCTATTACATAATCCATACTTAGGCTTATGTCACCATGCTGGAGGGTTCTCATTTGAAGGAGATCAAAATCTCCACTATTTAGCATGGGCTTTAAGTCTTCAGCATTTTTAAACAAAGGCTTCCTGGACCAAACTGTTCCCCACATAAAGTAAGGTGGTAAGACTCAAGAAAGTCAGACATATGGAAGTTTACAGGAATCCATACAAGCTAGTACAAAGCAATCTTTTCTGAAGAGCAACTGTTCTAAAACACAAAAATTTGGGCAACTAGCTTTTGCCTTACCTCTAACCAAGAATCTAAGCTGCTTAAGACACTGGTGACACTAAAAAAAAAATGGCACACTATCACCACATAAATGGGAAATGATTTAAGAAACAAGCACACACGTGTACCAGACAACATCCCTACAACAGCACGATATATTTTGTGTTTGGTGTTGCTGTGGTTTAACCCCAGCCAGCAACCAAGTACTGCACATTTGCTTACTCCTCCTGGGTGGGATGGGGGAGAGAACAGGAAGAGTAAAAGCGAGAAAACTCGTGGGTTGAGATAATGACAGTTTAATGGGTAAAGCAAAAGCCGTGCACACAAGCACAGCAAAACAAGGACTTCATTCTGTGTGAGCACTGCTCAGCAGTAACAAAAACATCTCTGCATTATCAGCCCCGTTTTAAAGCACAACTCTGTAACACAGTCCCATAACAGCTACTAGGAAGAAAAATAACTATCCCAGCCAAAACCATCACAGTATTTTGGATAAATCTCTACATCTATCAATAAGATACATGAAATAATATTCTGTCACTCATGGTATTTACATTTATTTATGTTTGACAACTTAAAAGTAAATAGGACAACTTAAAATTTTCAGGTATTTTGACAGTTCTGTGGTTTGACTAAAGTTCACAGAGTCTGAAGTGTGTGCTGTAAATCAAGGGGAGATCTAGAAATTCAGAGTGGGTAAGCCTTCCCTGCTGCTGATCTGAGCTGGCAGCTACAGTTAATAGGAGAGAGTTTGTAAATGAAGGCTGAGGGTGTAAAAGCTTTTTTTTGGGGGGGAGGGCAGGGGACAGTGGGAGGGACAGAACAAAACTAAGAGACTGGAATTTGAAGGAGAGCAGAGAACCAAATCAATAAAATGGAAGAAAAACATGGAAGATGACAGGAGCTGCAGGATACTAAATATCAGGTAGATAAAAATTTTTGCATATAAAAAGCTTTTTCCCTAACTGAGTCATGCAAAACATGGTTGTAAATGCTTTGGCTGACTCTTTGGCAGCTTTCCTGTTCCTGATGCAAAATGTGATGCATCACTTTGAGCAAATTTGTAACATTATTTATAAAACAGTTAAAAGATCAAAAGAAAACAAGCATGATTAAACAGCAAGGTCAAACATGCTATGAAAACAAGAAGGAAAGCTTCAAAACTCAGTTCTGTCCAAATGAGAACTGTTACAAGATATCATGTAAAAAAGGGTCAGTTTGTGAAGGGATTAAGAAGTAGTTATACCACCTATTTCAAATGTGTATGAGACCCAGGAAAGCTTTCACAGAACCTGTGGGACCAACACAGAACCATCCAACAGGTCTAGAGAAACACGGGAATGAAATACCTGAACTACCATCACGTAATTATCAGAAGGCAATGTTCTTCTGACAATTTAAGCTTCACCAAGGCTCTTGAAGACATTGGGCTACCACAACAAAAGAAAAATGTTCTCTCATAGAGAAAGAGGAGCTAGGAGTAAATGGTTAATAAATTTCAGCATGAAGGAGGATCATTCTCTTTGTTTCCTGTAATCTTATGTTTTCATTTGTGGAAATGACTATACTGACAAGCTACTGTTCATATATAAAATACTTGCAATTTCCATATTCAAGATGTAATTCTATGAATCTTTGATTTCTATGATTTGAAATGTCTTTCCACTCTTCCTGGATGTGCCTAAATTACAGTAATCTCTTTTTTTTATATGAGGTTTTTTGTTGTTCTTAGGTTTTTGGGGTATTTTCTGCTACAGTTGAATATTGATTAAAAGTTTTGGAAAATAAAAGAAATGCAGTAAGTTCTGTATAATATTTTTGAAAAGCAGCTTGTACTTACCTGCTTTCTGACACTGTACTATCTTCTCATATAAGCTATCTGTATTTTCAACTAGAGTCTTGATGGTGTGAATCATCTGTAGAGAAAATAAATTAAAATATACAGAAATATCAGTAAAATTAAATTTTTACTTAAAATTTTTAATCTGTAAAAGATGCTTAAAACTGAACCCAAATCAATACACTAATATTTTTTTCATTAACATAATGAATACACTCATTTTCCTGGTCATAACAAGGCAGAGAAGTGCCCTAAATGTAGCATAAAGACATAAAAAATACAGAGATTTCGGGCTGAAGCAAAATGTCTACTCCATAGTTCACTGCCTATCAAAGCAACAGGAAATGATACAACCAGGTAATTCACTTTTGGTGGCTTGGGTGAGGTAACCCGGATGCAATTTTTCTCTTCCTCATTCATTCCAACATTCAGGATGATGATCACTCATGACCCAGTGCTTCCTTTTTCCTAGGCACCATTCCATTGCTTTTCCAGATTTTTTCCTCTACATTTTCCCTTTTATGGCTTGACCTGCACATATGTATGAGACAATGCTCGGTGGAGGAAAACAATAGGCTGGTAGTGGAGGATAAGAAAAATAAATTATTCCTTTAGCTGATCTCTCTAAACAAAAAGCCTTTCAGGGAATCCCAGCTGAATGCACTAAGATGGAACCGTGCAGATTTTTCAGCCTAGGGTATGTTTTGAGAAGTAATGACTTTGCTTCACACCTTACCCACTGACGTCTCTGGTATCCACTCAAGCAGACAATTTTATCTCCACTAAAACAATGACTAGATTTTGACATGTTACTTATGTGGGTGCTCATGTGGAGCTTGCTTTTCCTTAGGAGACCACAATTTGCTTTTATGAGGAGGAACATTCCATGTTACAGGGAAAAAAATCCAAACCTCTCTAACACTCTTCCTCAGAGAAAAATTACTGTAAGAGGCATGACTTCCTCACACGTATTAGAAAGAACCTTCTCCAGCTGAATGACATTGAGGCTGTCTTTTCTGAACATTGCTCTAAGGAAGGCATAAATCAATTCTGAGAAGCAGGCAAGCAAGTCTCAGATTTTTGATTGTGACAAGTGTGCAAGCAAGTGAGGAGGAAAAACACCTGCACAGACAAACTACTCTACAGGCATCTATAACTGCCAGCTGCACAAAAATCTGGTTTAAACAAATGACAAAGCATTTAAAAATAATTCTAGTTCTATTTTCATTATTTCGATTTGAACCAATAAAGACAATGATGCAAACCCTGAAATTTTTAGTTCATGCTACACATAAACAGCATGTGAATAAGCAACCTTATAGTATGTGGAGGTCATCGTACTAGGTAATTTAATTTAATCCTCACATCCTGATTAATCTCTGTTTAAAGTATCTACTTAGCCTGATTTATACTATGTCAGTTGTTGGGGTTGTTTTAAATAAAAGTAAATTATAATATATGAAGTAAAAATAACTTGATCAGGTTGCTAAGCTGCAACTTTAGCTTATCCATTTTAAACTGGATTGTTCTTTGAACAGAAATATCAATGTTCACTCAAGCAAAAACTACCTATAAATAGAATTATGCTGATTACTATTTAAGTGTAACAAATTGAAGACAATTTAAGTAAGAGAACACTATATTTCCCCCACACAGGGAGCACTGCAAACTGACTATTCCTAATCCGTCAAGGAGAAAGCCCCATTTCACCGTGTTTCATTACTATTCAGTCTCTAAAACAGAATTTGAAAATTGAAATAAGATCACTGTAAATTTGCTTGACAGGCAAGGATTTACCTGTTTCTCTATGAATGTCATGTAACACATTTGTTTCTGCAATAAACTTAAATGGAGAGAACCAAAATACAGCTGATGTCTCTCACAAATATACTTCCAGTAGCTGATGTTATTTTGCTAACTAGCTGAAAGGAAATGGTAAAGCAGGTTTTTCTACATTGAAAATCACCTTGAAAAATGGAATGCTGAGCACATATGACTCCTGAGCTTTTTTGGGATGCTAATACACAAAAATAAGGACTATAGAGGGATTCTCTATCAATATGAGTCCTTATACCTGAGCACTCTTTTGACTGGAGTTCATTAAAAAAAAAGAGAACAACTGCGCTGCCGGTTCAAGGTATTTGTTTTCAAGGAATTGTAAGAAATATTATAACTGCCCTACTCTGTTTTCCTGACCCCATGTGTATAATAATGTAATTTCTAAGTCATCTCAGTTAGGTCCTGTTCCAGACGCAGAACATATCTATCTGCTCTGCTTCCTTCATATGCCCTGCGTGAACATCAAATAATTTAGAAGCAGTGAAGAAGTCTCATCTGATTAGAAAACTCACTCTGAGACACTGCACTGTTTTTCAGAAACAAGATAATTCTAAGATGAATAAAAACGCTTACATTACTGCTTTTTTGTTTACTTTCTGTATTGACAAAGCAAGAAAGTTTTACTAGATCTGCAGATGAAAGGAAAAGAAACTAATCACTGTATTAGTGTTCTTTCATCATGGCCAGGCTAACAATGAAGAATTTATAATAACATGCCAATTTCACATTTCACAGTTCCAGCACGGAAAGCTGCTAAATACCCTCAGATCAAAAGGAATGCCCTCTTTGCAACTTCTGAAGAAAAACAGCAATGCATTTCATGTGGCAGAAATTATTCTAATATCCAGTTTTATATTATCAAGACCAGTAACAGTTACTTTCATTATCTTTGGTCTCTAAAATACATACAAAGCTTTATTTAAGATTAACAGCACTGCAGAGCAAAACTGGCTGGAGCTAGCAATAATTCAGGGGTTGACTGCCACTACCATTCAATCAGAATTATGGAACACCCCAATTTTCAAATGTCCTTCACTAAGAAAAAAATGGAGCAGTAGGCTGTGTGCATGAGTAGGTGTCACCTTCTAGTTGTGCTTGATTAATAAAGTAATACTATTAGTTCATTATTTTATTCTAACATTGCTCTTCACCAAGCAGTCACCTTTTAGTATGTATTCAGCTATTTGTTGAATTACTCTCATGGAGTGTCTGAACATATGAATTCTTTCTAGTGTTCAAGCCAAAATTATAACCTCATGAAAGCACTTATGTAGACATTCACAGAGACTGAAAGACTTCTGGTAGACGCAGCATATGGAACAACTATGTATAAATGGTTATATTTAAACAGAAAATTAGCCTAATCCAAATGATACTGGTATGTGTATGTGTGATTGATATAAAAGTGAAAAATTATGAGTAAGCAGGAGCTTCAGTGTGAAAAACACTATGTCTGCAGCAGAATAAGACATGGAAATCTCAAGGCAAACTAGTGGCGGAAATTGAGGAGAAAGACCAGGTAGAATCTGCTTAAACTAGTCTATATTGAACAAGCCAATCAATAAGCAGGTATTTTCTAACCACATCTGACTTGTAGAATATTATCAGTGACAAATATGGAAAGAGAAATGGAAACAAATGTAATGATAACAAAGAACCAGTTACCAGTTGATCATTAAAAATGTATTGCAAATTACCCATGCATATTCTAAGAAAAGAACACGTTACATGAAGTTTAGTAAACTTATTTTCTAGCAAGCTTTTTACAATACTCATTCACATTTCTAACCTACGTTGCTTTTTTTCTGGAGGCAAAGACTCAAAATATCCAAAAATGTATTTTAAATACAGAACTTATATAATGCTGGAATTGCTTCAACTCTCCTTTCAATTCCCACCCCACCAACCACACCTCAATCTTAGCATGACCAGAGAATCTTAGGTACTCATTACATACTGGACTATCCTACTTTTTTTGCTGGTCAGTGGAAAATGGGAAATGCAGAACGGTATGCTCTACATGCCTTGGAGTCATCACATTTTTGAAGAGGCCGGGCTGACAGTTTGATCTATTTGTTATAATCTTCAAACTCTGTTGGTTAAATCATGCAAGCATTTTACCTAGTTATTCTAACAAATGGACAAAATTAGAAAAATTAAATTATTAAGGGGGTTCCAAAATTAACACTAAATGATTAGTCCAGAATTTTCAATGAGGACCGGAGATCTGTATTATTATATATTGTTCCTGTGTGAAAAAGCCAATGATGATTGTTAGACATCACTATTATTGCTTCAAACTGATGGAATTGCATTGTTAACAGTTCATCAGTTACATGACACTGTCCTCACAAATCAAATGAAAAACTCATATACTGAAAAAAAATAAATTCTCACTCTCAGCAAAACAGAACTCTCTCAGTTAAGACAGTTATGGAAAATTAAATATACACACATCTAGACTACCCTTTATGATAATTTTTTTATGTTTCAAAGTTTGTTGTCTGAGCTGCTGTTTTGTGAAAGAGTTAAGTGCTATTAACTAACACCACGTAGATCAATGCAAGTGCTCACATGTATGTACACATGCATGTATTTGAGACCATTCATTTAATTTCAGCTGATTTTGAACAAGTGAAGATCTATTTCTACTAGGCTCAGACAGGTCTTCAGGCAGAAGATAAAACATTCTCTTTATGCCCCCATCTTGGGGAAAATATGTAACTGAACTCAACTCTAAATATTTTAAACATCACATTTAACACAGATCTTGTGCAATAATTCTTTCCAAAACCCCAGGATTTATTCAATCCTCTACATGTGGAACTGGTTGGTAGCACACAAGGAGACATCAGCTGCATTTTAAAATGGAAAAACCAACCAATGATAAACTGTGTCTGGCTGATGAAACTCAGTGAGAGAAAACACCTTCACTGACAGAATTGCAACACCAAGGATGAATGCTATTTTTAGCAAGAAAAGCACACCACACATTTAGATTTTGAAATCTGTGAATGTGTTGTCAATACTGTTAGATCTACATTCCAACAGCAAAACTGGAACCGTATTTACAGTAGGTATAAATCAAATCTTCATTAAAATGGCGCTCACATTCTACTTTCATCCAAACCTCTGCATATTACATATATTTCTGAAACCAAAAACTACACCATTTCTAATAAATGTATGTATCTCTAGTATTTTCAGAAGCCAAACTGGAGCTCCTAACAGCAATAATAAAAATGTAATTTGCGTTCTCCAGACATTTTATTAAGCCCAGGATGGAAGAAATAGCACCAATAGCAAACACCACTTCACAAAAATAGGAAACCAAACACAGGGCATCCTAAACTGCTAATAGCATCAGCACCACTTCAAAAGATATGTTACACAGCAAGGATCAGAAGTTGCCACCATTGCCCCAAGCAGTAACAGCAAGGAAAGGAACTCTGGTAGGGACACCTTATAAACCCTTTGCCCTCAAGAACCATTATATGTACTGGGGACTGAAACAAAACATGGTCAGCTCTAATTGAGTATATGTATAAACTGTATCCAAGCAGTCCAGTATTCAATGTCAATGCACCAGAAGGCATCTTTGTTGTGGCACTGGAACAAGAAGAAGAACTATTCTTAGTCCTTTCAGTGACAACTGCCATGGTCAGCTTGCTCTGCAGCTGCATAAGGAATTGTTTTAAACTATATGTGCTGCCTTTTATTTTCCACTGTAGAAGAATGGTGTTATAGCAAATAAGAAAGGAAATTACTGTAAAATCAGATTGCAAACTCATTTTAAACCTCACAATTCAAATGAATTGTTCTAACGGTATGGACACCACACTGAAAGAATTCTGAAACATCCAGCTTCTAACAAGACCACCATAAACAGAAGTTGACTTTTACCAAGAAGAAAACATTCACTGCTTTCCTCTGCTCTGCCAAGACTGTCACCTCATTGTCCAAAGCTACAGGTGGGCTAAGCCTGATTTCCCTTTTGTAAACCCATGCTGAGTTTTTCCAATCTCCTTCTTGTGAGGCCGTAGCTGGAGTGTTCACCCCAGTTTGGGGTTTTTCAGTACAAGAAATATATGGACTACTGTCCAGCACAAAGCCACAGAGATTTAAGGAACTGGAACATCTTTTACTTGAGGAGAGGCTGAGAGGGCTGGGACTGGTCAGTCTGGAGCAGAGAAGGCTCAGGGGGAATCTTGGGCAGTCAAACACTGGAAGAGGTTTCCCAGGGAGGTTATGGAGTCTCAGTGATATTTAACAGCCAACCAGACACAGCCCTGGGCAACCTGCTCTGTCTGATCCTGCTTTGAGCAAGGGGTTGGGATTAGATGATCTCTGGAGGTGCCTTCCAACCCAAATGTCTCTATATAAAAAAAGATTCTAGTAAAGTTGACATCTCCAGTCAAAAGAACTGAGTTTTCTGGCTCAAGACAACATTCAATAATAACTTTGTTATAGATAAAAATCAGGTGTGGTTTTGCACAGAAAGTTCAAAGCTTTATAAAGAAAAGCTGATCTTTCTCCTATCCAAATACAGTCCAAAGCACCAAGGTAAAAAAATAAAGCTGCTAACTGCTACTTCTCTACACACAGAGGACTCTTTACATCAAACCAAATTTCCTTCAAAGCAGTGAGGTTTTTAGCAAATGTATTGTCTAAATTAGAAAAGATTTCTTCAACTATGCAAGAAAATAGGTTTAGCACAGAAACAGAGTCATTGAGGGTAGGAGGGACCACAGAAGGTCATGTGGTACAAATCCCCTTGCTCATGCAGGGCCACCTACCATGGCAGGCTGCCCAGGGATGTGTCCAGATGGCTTTTGAGTATCTCCAAAGCTGGAGACTCCACAACCTCTCTCTGGGCAACCTGTTCCCATGTTCAGTCACCCGCACAGTCAAAAGGTGTTACCTTATGTTCTGACAGAGCCTCCTGGTTTTCATTTCATGCCTTTTCTCCTGTCACTGGGCACCCATTAAAATAGCCCATCTCTGGCCTCTTTGCACCCTCTCCTCAGGCATTTGGATACATTGACGAGATCCCCCTCAGCCTTCTTTTCTCCAGACTGAACCGTCCCAGCTCTCTCAGCCTTTCCATGTAGGAGAGATGCTCCATCACCTTTGTGGCCCTTTGTCTGACTTTTCAGCACATCCATGCCTCCCTTGTGCTGGGGAACCCAGGACCAGACACAGCACTGAAGGTGTGGCGTCACCGGAGCTGCATAGAGGGGAAGGATCATCTCCCTCGAGCATAACATATGTTATGATATAATCAAGTATTATGTTTCTCTTCAGACTTTAAACCACTGTCCTATTCCAAGAAAAATGCACATGAAATTTTCATTATGCTTACTGCATTCTCTGACATATTATGATAAAAATGAAATGCTGCACCTGACAGTGGCAGTTTATCCATCTAAATGGGAAAAACACAGGAACAGACTCATAGTTTGATTTTTTCAGCCAACCTTTCCTCTCTCACCTCTTTTTAACATGTTTTATATTCTAGAAAACACATACATGGAAAAGGGTTTTTTTGTCTTCAGAAAGAAGCAAGCGAAGATTATGCCATAATACACTGCAGGATCAAAAGACATGAAATCCACTTACCAAAACTAATTCTTGTAGGCCTGAGAAAAAACAGGATATAATCTGTTCTTAATTCTGCATTGTCCCAAAATGAATTAATTTTCCCCCAGTTTAAGAAAATTTACCAAAGGAACAAATGGTCCACAAGTTCTCCATTAAAAATCTTCTATTTGTTCTTAATTCCCCATGAGTCAAGTATATGAGAAAGACTAGGTTGAAGACAGAATAAATATAATAATCAGCAGCTCTCTTCCAAACTATGCACCCAAAGACAATAAATGCTTTTAAATCCAACAGTCACTTCTCTTCACTTTCCTGATAATCTGGTTCCGGTAGCAAAATGATTTTCATAATTTTTAAACTAAAGATGATAGGATGAAAAGCTGTGTGAAAAGTGGACAAGAAGTAAGGACATATACATCAAATGAAAATATCCTCTATCTGTTTAAGAAGCAAAAATCTATCATCTGTGTGAAAAAATTAATAGGTAGCGTTATTTCTGAAACGAGAACTGTCAGTAGCAGTGCTAAGAATCACAATTTTTTTCACTCGGAATCAAAAAGACAAAACAAACAGAAAATTTAAAATTTATTGGGAAAGAGAACTACTATTGGAAATATGGAATACATATGAGAAGTAGCTGTGCATCTGGCCTATTTTTATGCTCTTCCATAAACATTTCATTGGACTACATTAAAACAGGACAGAAAGCTACATGAACTCCTCTTCCTAAGTCGCCATATTATTTTATGCTCTTATGAATACTGTGAGTCAGCCATTAGACACAATGGGATTAGTGAGAGGATACAAAAAGCTTCACCAATTCATGATCTCAACAAGAAATGCAGAAATCTTGACTTCACAGAAGCATTAAATTGTCATTATCAGAGCTTTTCAATCAATGCAAAACAGCTCATACTTTACAACATTTGGCATTGGAGTCCTGAGTATCCAAAATTAGACGTTTGCTTTGTGGACTGAAAAAGCCTAGCATAAGCTAAGGTTATCATCTGCAGCTCTGTTTTTGGAAGCATAATTACAACCTTCATGCTGTTATGAAACAGGAAAATAAAAACTGGTAATAAGCAGCACAACTCTTTCTGAAGAAACTGTCCAAGCTATTCACTATATTTTCCATGAATGCTTTGTTTTCAGTTTTTATGACAGACTAACAGCTACACAATCAGTAGCTATTCCAATTCATCTCAAAAACCTGGATCTACAATTATTATAATTTATTAAACATGGCAAAAACCATTACCTGGGCTATTTGCAATATTAAATTGCAATGAATGATACATGTTTTCCCTTAGATCTCTTCTCCACTGAACTATATCCATTTATTACTTAAATAAAACAGTTCTATTCTGCAGAGACTGATAATGAAAGTAAGCAATACTGTAGAAAGCCAGAGGCAATAATGGAAACAGTGAGACACTGTGTGTTACTGCAATTTAAATACTGCATTTGTGTTGCCAACTCTGAAATCTACTGTTTTAACACACATTATAACAATCTACTGCTAATACTGAGAAAGTTGTTGAAAGTCTAAGCAGCTACATACCTCACACCTCGATGATCTTTGCAAATCTGGGGGCAGCATTAATTCACACAGCTTCCAGAGTACTTAGCTACTTTAGCTAGATCAAAGTTGCAGGAGCTATACCTACTATCTCTAATCCACTTACAGGAAAAATGCACCCTAAATTCAACAATCAACACAAGCAACTGTCTTTAACAGTTCTTTTCCTGCTGGAGCACCAGGTTAAGTTCAACATTCATTTTAGCTACCAGAAAAGATCTAAGAATTTTAGAAGTCTATAAATTTAATGGTAACTTCGTTTCAGTACAAGCATTTGAAAGGAAACTTTGTCAAATGCTTTGGAAAATCTAACCAGACTGATGTGCTGTGTCTACAGGCTTTTTGACATCAAAGAACTCCAAGGGATTAATGAGCCCTTCATTTTATAAAAGTTGTACTGACTCTTCCCCAACATGACATACTTCTCCATGTTTCCTTTAATTTTCTTCTTCAAAACAGTTTCTACCCATTTTCACAGTACAGATGTCAGCCTGTCTGATCTGTAATTTCATCATCTTCCGTGGAAATCTCTTAAAACACTGGCACCACACTAACAACTTTGATAGTCAGTTTTAAGTGAGAGAATACACACAACAATTAGCAGTTTTGATATATCAACTCTTGAGATCTTTCAGAACTCTTAAATTAGTATCTCCTCTTTCTGGTATACTATTTTCTCAGTCTTTTGCCTTTCCTGTGTAATATCTTCTGTCAGTATTTCAGTTACAGATTAATTCTCCAATTAGTCTTTCATAAAAAAGTGTTTCATGTGAAACCTTAATCTCTACAGGTATATGGATGCAAAAACTAATAAAGTTTTGTGGCTTTATCACTGTAGCTGGGGTTTTCTTTTATATATTGATCAACTAGTGATCTTACACAATCTTTGACAGACTTCCTGTTTCTGGTATTTTCAGAAAAGAGATTACTGTTATTTTTAAAACTGTAGAGATCATTCTTGAAATTCTTCACTGTCAGTTTTCTTTTATTTCTTATTTAACCATGGCAGGGTTAAGTATCGAACCTGTCTTCCTCAACTGCACATGACTTCAGCTTTTTGGAAGATGCCTTCTTTTCATGAGGACCTCCTCCATTTTGCTCTCCTCAACTGTTTTATGATAAGTGGTACATATTTACTTAAAACTCCCCAGGCGGTATCTGTAGAGTGTCTGGGATGTCTGTTCTTTGGACTACTTCTTTTATCTTTTTGTTTTGTTTTATACAGTCATGCTCTCAAGAATAAATGCAAGGAATAACAGCTTTTCAATCTTCTGTGCGAAGACCTAAATTCTCTTTTTCATAAACCAGATTAACACTAAGAGCTGAATTGTAACATGGAACACCCAAGGAGCTCAACTCCAAAGTCATGCACTCAAGAACAACATTCTGAACCAGCTGGGTTCAGAACACAGCTATCATGGTCTATGCCAGTCACATATTCCTCAGGAAAGGGACCATATGGAAAAATCTGAATTTTCTTCTACTGCACAATGCAAGTGGTGGGCAGATGTTATCATGTGATTTAAAATCATGTGATATCCAAAAATTGAGTTCTACTACAGGAAACTGGTGACGTTGAACTCAGCCTCCTCTGACACAATCAGGAACTGAATATTTAGGCCTGAATATGAAAGAGCTGAAGCAACATACTCAGTTTTAGGAGAGAATTACCAGCACTGGATCCAGTATTTTTTCGTTACCCAGAAGTTTGCAACCTCAAAGAGTAATTCAGGGAACGAAGACTTCTCAGCTGAATAACTGACACATTAGTAGGCTGAGGTGAAATAGAAAAGTCTTGCTCTACTTGTTCTCCCAAGATACAAATCTATAACCACAGCATGATGACTGTAATCCTCCTTATTGTATTTGCACAGTAACCATAACCAAGGACCTACATCAACAACAGGTAGCTAACACAGATCTTATCGGCTAAGTGTAACTCAAAATAGATCTGCTAATCACTCTTTCTCAGGTCCTGTGAAAGAGGCAATGGATATACCCTTTGCTTCCTTCGGAATTATGAGGTTCAATCCAACACGCTTCACTCAATTAACCTATGTTAATCTCAAGATGAGTTTTAAAAGCGAAGAACATTTAAGATTTGAGCAGTAGCTGAAGTATGAGAGGACTACTAACATTTTACCAAAACCCTGACAATCGGTCCTTTTCTGATAGTCTTTTAATAAGCCCTATTAGTATCAGTCCAACCTGTAACTCCACCAGGTAGAGTGTCAAACTATCTGCTTTCCAATGGGATGGAGTCCATCCCTAGGGTGTATATACAAAATCTACTGATTTTGTTTGATTTCATTAAATCAAATACAGACCTATACTGCATTCTGTTAACATTCTGAAATACAAAATAACCTCAAAATTTTAAAAAAAATTTAAAACTACCCACCCCCAGAAACTGAAAAAAAAAGTGGAACTAGCAGCATTACCTAAGTAGGATTTAATAACATCTAACTCTAATTACTGTAGCAGCCTTACTTCTTTTTCACACAGGTACAGTTATCTGCCTGTTCTGTGTTAGTTTTTCTCTCAGAAGCAAATGCCTGCTTGCATTCATTGCTTTCTTATCTTCAGCAGATGGGACACTTCATCCTTCACTAAGGGCAAACAGAGACAGTCAGGTTCTCAACAGTGTCTGGCTTTATTTGTATGGTCCTCTAGCATATCTTTGCACTGCTATTATATTCATCACTGAATAATGCTGCAGACTTAGGGTGAGATAATTTATTTTTTCTCTGGCCATAGTATAACTTTTTTAAGGTTTACTTACTGTTTATCTTAAAGGTTATAAGACATTAAAAAAAACATGCAATGGTGTGGAAGAGGCACTTGCCTTAACTCCAAGCTTCAGTCTGCAGCACTGATCAGTGATGGGTGTGATGACACCAACAGAGTGCATGCTGAAGTATCACATAAAGGAAGCTGAAGTTCATGAACAAGAGGGAAAAATAAAACATTGTTAAACAGTGAAAAGATGGTATGATGAAAAATACTCAGGAGCATGGAGAAGCTAAAGAAAAATACACACCTTAAAATTTTGCCTTTCTCAAAAATTCCCAACTATATTTGGTTTTCATGATCCTGGAAAGACACTCCAGTTCCTATTACATGGATAGGAGAGTTTTTTAACACAAGAATAGTACTAGCCTTGATCACTTAACAGCTCCTCCATTAATACAGCAGTGAATGCAGACAATTTAAGAAAGCATTATGTGCTGGTTTTTTAAAGGCAAAAATCCCAAGTATCTACTGGTATATTTTTTATTATCATTTACCTCACTGTTTCTTTAAAAAATATATACACCTATGCTACACTGAAGATACTATTTCTTTTCCATGTGCCCCTGCAGTATTGCACTTATTTGTAATTATTTCAATGTGGACTGACTGCCCTGCTGCTGAGCTTTTGCATCCTTTCTCACTTTACATAGCAACAATGAATCCTTCGAACACTCCTAGTTGTAAACAAATTCTGAATAATTAAAATCTTGAATACTACTTTCTATGCTTATTATAATATTATAGAAAAGAGAGTATTTCTGACAACTAAGAATCCCCTCATTAGCTAAAAATATCATGAACCAGCAACAATCACACTTTGAGAATGCCATTACATATGCCACATTGATAGGACAGCCTACCTATGCATTTATGATACCAACCAAAGTTTGTTTCATAAACATTTTACTCTATCTTTGTTATCCATATGATTTCATACAGTACTTGACACACTGGAAGTACACAGTTACATAATTCTGACCTATATGGAGGCCTAAGCCAGCAGAAAGTAAGACAAGTTGGTAATCATTACTTTGACAGTACATCTACCCTTTCTCAATTCAGGATAAAGAGCTCTCATTATTAAGCAGAATTTTACACCCACGTGTTAATTAATGGTGACAAAAATATCCCCAAGTCAAAACTAACAAGGTAAGATTTGTGCTTTTGAGGGCTCATTATATTAATATACACCAAAATCATACAATCCCCCTGCCCATCTATCAAACTGTCAGACTCCAAACATCTGCCACCACAGCAAATACCAATATATGAACTAAGCAGTGTCACATCTCTTCTCCGCTCTTTGAGGGAAGGATGATGCAGATGTCTCCCACTGTTTCACAATGTGCTTTCAGAAATAAGAGCATGGGAATATGTCTCCCATGGCTGACTTCATTTTCCAGCATAGCCTACAGATTTTAATTGTCTAAAATCTTTTGTGAAACTGAGCAGAGTATTGACAAAACCCAAATGTCATAAATTGAAATACATCTCATTATTTTAACTTATATCTTTTATTTGATTAAAATAACCTTAAATTTACTTATCTTCAATATCATTTAGAGCTAAAAGCACTATCATACTCTTTGTTTGAAATAGAGTAGTCATATTTTAGGGACGAGAAGATGGAAAAATGCTTTTTGCCACTAAAAAAATGTTCTATTACTTTTACATGTGAAAGTAAAGTATAGATTTCTCAAGTACAGAAATATTCAAACCATGTATAGAGAGTATAAGATGTGTGTGGGAAAAAATCTCTGTGAGAGGAAAAGAGCAAACCAAATTTAGATTGTAAGGATTTTGGGAGTCACGAGTCACCTTTGTCTGAGTGATATTCAAATAAAAAATTTATTCCAGACTTAAAACTAAGATTTTAAGTACCGAGAATAGCTTAATAACTATCAAGCAGCATCACCACATCAGAACAAACTGCAGGCAGAGGCATCTCCATGAAGGACACAAAACTCCTTTACGTGTTACAGCTGTAATCCCAACAATCAAGCTTGTTTGCATCCAAATTATAGCGATATCCTATAAGCCACCACTAAGAGGATATACACTATCTTCTTGTAGCTGTGCTATCATTCCAACCAGATTCTGTTGTATTTACAGCACCACTGAACTACATACACTCGCCTAAATTGCTAATTATCAATGAGTGCTTTTTTGACTTCGGTATAGCACAATTCCAAAGCTACTTTTTCTTTAGAAAGCACTTTACAAGATACATATGAAACTGGGCTACTGGTTTATTTTCTCAATTTTTTTCTTTAAATGGCAAGTGACCTGTTGCTGCCAGGTGAGGTTTCTCATTTTAGGGCACAAAATTAATGCAAAATTATCATCACGTGAAAGAAAACATTAAATAAATGAATAAATAATCAATCACACTCTGCCAGATTATTTCAGTGGAAGTAAGGAGGACATTTCAAATCACACTCATCTGGATCTTTTTTCCACATTTCAAATTAATGCAAAGCGGATGTAAATCAGTTTTATTGGTGTATTAGTTCTTCCTTCCTTCTTTCTTGCAACATGTTTCATTTCCAGTCTCTAAAGACACAATTTATGTATTTACTGAAACATAATGTCCGAAGTTAACATTACAGCTGCTTACATGTGTAAAAATGCCTAGTCAAATCACATCTGTAAGAAAGATAGAAAAAAGGAAAATAAAAAAGCACGTGTAAAATTTTACATGCCAAGGTGCTTATAAAACTATAATATCTAAAAGCAGTGCCTGACATTTTTGTATTCTGAATCAAAGCCAAAATATACCAAGGTCCACAAAGTGGAAAATCTAAAGTAGCAAGAGGTTTATAGATATACAGTAAGCTACTGAAAAACAGGTAATTAATACATCCTCTTCTTCATATTAAATCCTCTTGATTATAACCACTTTACCTTCTGAAGTGTACAAACACTTACGTGTTTGCATGCAGTATATTAATAATCTCTATGTTTTACTCTGTATGAAAACACTATCAATTGCTGCACATCCATGGGAATAACTTTCAAGCACAAGTAATGAAGCATGAAACAGGAAATCACAGGTTAAATTTACTTTCAAAACAGGCATGGTATTGTATATTACATATATATTTTAAAAGTCTTTAAATAGACAATATAAGATAACCACAAAGAACTACTCACCATTTCATATGCTGTTACAATCTTTTTCAAGACCTCTGGAACAATCCCTTGGAGCTCCATAGTTGGATACTGATCACTGAGATTCATTACTACCAAGGGTGTATTATCAGGTCCAACCAAGTGCATAGACACCGCCAAAATGCACTGCATAAGATTTGCTACAGGGGAGAGGCCACATAATTCTTTGAATGAAACTACTGCATTCTGCAAAAAGGAAAGAAAGGGTTTCCTTTACAGTTAAATATGAAATTTAAAGTCTTGTTCTTTCTGGATAAAATACTTCACTGTTATACTTGAGCTACAACGCTGAGCTACAATTAACACAGCTTTTCCCTGGCAGTTTTGAAAACCAATTTAAAAGCAACCAGTATTACATATACTTTTACAAAAATGTTGAAAATTGTTGAAAATTCAAGTAATTCCGTACACACCACAGAAAAAAACACCTCCGAAGAACAAGTACATCTCCTCTCTATCATAGCTAAAATTAACTATGGAAATAAACAGGTTCTAAAACGTCCTGGTTATATATTTTTATATCGTTTGAAAAATTCTCTGACACTTGTTAAATGCCACCAAGAGAAACAAAATATTAGATGCTGAATGTCCCAATTAAGCAAAGTGAAGTAGAAGGAGGAATTTGGCACATTTGTAACTTTAAACATACCTGAACTACTGTCCAGACGTGCTGTGGATCTGCTGGCTCCCATTTGGTATGATTCACAAACCCAGCACTCCACTATTGATGAATTCCTATCATAGAGTCACTTTAGTAATGTTTTTAAGGTACTTTAACTTAAATACTGATTCTGTACCTTTCCCTAAGATTTCTTACAGTTATATTTTATATTCAGTATGGTAGAATATAAAGCCATATAGCCAAGCTTAAACTTGAAGAAAATTTACAGCATTGGAAATATGTGACTCCAAGTAGCCACTGACATTCCATGATGGGAATATTGTCAGCACTGTACTGAATTTAGGATTTTTGTACCAATTGGGAACTGATTATCTATGGCAGTTTGTGTTCCTGCAGGAAATAAAAACAAAAATATGGTATATTTAAGTTACAAATGTGCTCCTTTCTCTCATGTCGCACCCATGCAGGGTATCTGGTACAGATTTTCATTTTAATCTGAATCGCTTTCCATCTTGCTGGCATGGTAGGACTCATCTGGGGACATGTCTCCTAGAAAGACATAATGCCAGCCTTAACACAAACAGGAATCAAATGTGAAATATTTTGCTGTCCCTTTATGAGACAAATACCAAAGCAGACTTCCACATACATATGTACAGCATATTCATGCAAAATTATGTGAACACTAAATTGCACCTACCCAGCCACTTAGAGTGTACTTTAAGTAAAAGCCCAGGAAACAGAAACTTCTTATATCAGCTGATGTACACTTCAATGACACAATAATTACACAGCTCAAGAGACAGACATTGGGAAGTCCATTCAAACAGACTTTGCTTGAGATAAGTACTATGGTTAAGCCATTATGAACAACCATTTTACAGAGAGGTTAACAAGGACCCAGGGATTGTATATATTGATTAGTGACAGGCAGGACAGGACTAATATGCACTACTACTATAACTCTTGCATTTGGATTTCCAACTCTGTATCCAGAGCCTATTCCTCAAACTGTTAAGTAACTTAGACATGCAACATCGCATCCAGTTCAATCACCCATATTATACTTTTATCAATGATTAATATGCAACAAGTAATGAGCTATGATGTCGGCTTTTGTCATGGTAATATAGGAACAAAAGAAGCAAAAAAGGCTATTCCTATACAGATTTAGAGAAACTATTGAAGTCACTGTTGAACATTTTCTTTTTTCCTCTTCTTCCACCTTATATTAAAAAACCAAACTAACCAACTTTTCCCTCTATAATATGGCTTCTGAGGATATTATGAGGATATAATGGTCATAAAGCCATTACCATTTATAACATAACATTTCAGTAATATGGAAATTAAACAAGTCTCACATTCCCTGACATAAATTGATACTTACTTTAATTGAGTGGTTTATTTGCTTTTATTAGCTGTAAAAACTTAGTTACACAGAGTTTAAATGGTGCACATTATATAATCTGTTAGCAAAGTTAAGAAAAACTAACCTTCCCTCATGTGCCTAAAATATCTTCTCAATAGCGTTTTGAGAGATAATGATAAATTTAGTTGATAGCACATCTTTCAAACTGACAGAATAAAATACATAAAATACCTTTTAATATCTCATGTTCAAAGAAACCCCACTGTAGAGCCTGTTTTCAATTACATCGTTACATGTGCATACTGCAGCATGCACATTTAAGAGTTTCATGTAGCTACACAAAATTCTGTTTTCACTGCTTCCTCAACTCAGTTCTTCCTTGAAAAGTATCTTAAAATAAGGTATTCTTCATATGACAGAATTCTAGCCTTCAGTAGGTTAACTTCAGGTAAAGTTCATTTTACATGCAGTCTGTAATTTGAAACATTTATGAGTCCTTATCATTCCTTTTTTTTTTTTTAATTATCTTTTAAAAGAGCAAATTTATGTACCGAGTGGAATGGGTGAGATGCATGATGATGTTCTAATTTCTTCTTTCATATAAAACTAGCTTTAAAATTGTATTACTATTAGAATATCTTTAATATAAGATTATTCACAAAGGAAATTTATATACACTGATGTGCCTTTAAAATCCAGAATTGGGTCTCAGACATCCTTTAATCTCTTTCCTCTTAACACTATATAACAGCAAGAGGATTTGATAGATCAGTCCACTTGAAATGAAAATTCTTAATTTTGTTGATCACTGTTAGTATTCCACCAGAAATTCATGAATAGTTAAAATTTTTATTAAATGGAATATACCTTTACAACTCAGTTTTAATCCATTTCTAAAAAGGGTTATTTACCTGGAATCTCCAAATAACACATTTTTTGAAGTGATATCTCTTGGCTTTCACAAAACCAAGCACCTCAGCCTGCACTTTTTCCCTAAATTCAATGTATTTACTAACATGATGTTTCAAGTATGACAACTTCTAGAAGACGCCTTCTAATACCTTAGTGCTAATGCCACGTATTTCTAACATAACTTGGAAGAATGATGGAAAGCAGATGGATCTTTCTGAAAGTACTGCCTTCTATTTGGGAATTAAGAAAAAACACAACTTTGGTGAAACTGTGCTAAACATTCTTACGTGTACAAGTAAGGTCTCTGAAAAGCATTAAAGTTTCCCTTTTCTATCTGTTGTATATTCCTCCCACATTTCTACTTAGTTTTTAAAAACTAAAATACTGCCATACTTTCTTTTAGTGTATTTCTAATATTCCTTCAAAGACACAGAATGAGTCAACAGGGTTGAGTTCTAACACTGAAGTCCTATTTCCAGTTCACATTCAACAAAATACACATGTGCATTCGAGGTTACATCAACAGACAATTCACCTAAAAGGCTGCTCTGACATGATCCACTCTTAAAGCTGTTCAGCATTAGACTCAAATAATTCAACATACAACACACTTAAAAAAGCAAGTATTCCATATGCATCACAATACAAAGGTACACATATGAACCAATAAACTGATTATAAAACTGTACCTGCATGTTTTCTCTCAAATCTGTAGCATCCCGAATAGGTTGGAGGGCATTCTTGAACACTTCATCTATTGTTTTAATCCATAATGTTCTCATAGAAGCATATTCCCTTGATTTCTTGCCCTTCCTCACAGAAAGGCCCCGCTTATGTGGTTTCCCACCACCCCTTCGATTAGTAATGGCCACATGCACAAACAAGGAAGCATGAGCTAAACTTTCACCAGTCAATGACTGCAGAGGAACATGCCGATAACCAGTCTGGAGACACTCAAAGGGAATAGTGTATTGCCCGATAAACTCGTCCCCAATGTAATCATCATCCAGCACTACAAAACGCACCATAGCTAGTTCTGGTAAATTTATTTGAAATTCAAAGCTTTCATCAAAAATTGGATTATCCCCGTTCTGATGCATAGTTTTCGTCCTTTGCTCAGCACAGTCAGCAGGGATTCCATGTATTTCAACATAAACATAAGGATCCACAACATCACCTTTGGCACCTGATCCTTTGGGTTTAGGGAAGTTTTGCCCACTAATGATTTTAATATGAAGCAGCTGAGGTGAAACTCCAGGCACGGTGTCTTTTGTATTCGCACTAAAGAAGGAAACCTCTTCTCTCATGATAGCAGGACGAAGGACGTAGCCACAGTTTCCATTTTGTCGAAACCAACCAATGTTAAGGTCCATCATTAAGCCAGGCGTTTGAAAGTTCATTGCTACTATCTGACAACCACATTTCCAGAAGTCCTGGGGATTCATATTACTAGAGTCAATCCTCATGGGACTGGGGAAAACCCTCGCGAGAAAACGTTTGTTATAATTTACAAAGTCTCCTGGGTTTTCGTTGGCATATTTGCTAGCAAGCACTTCGTTAAAAGAGCACACTTCCCAGTACTTCTGGAGCTGAAATGAAACTTGAAACTCTTTGAACTGAACTGATTTACATATGCTTACCAACTCAGAGAGATCTTTGCAGAGCTGGAATCGTTTCCCTGTCATTGAGTTTTGCTGTTCTACCCCCTCTTTCGCCACTCTCTGTGACATTTCTGCTCCTTCGTCTTCATCTGTAACATCTCCCTCCAGTCCAGAACAATTAGCAGAAAGCTTCTTTGCTTTGATTAGTATTTTCCCTTTAAGTGATTCCGGTGATGGAAGATAAGACTCTTCAATGTTTGGAGACTGCGTATGTAGTTTGTCCCCCAAAATTTTCTTCATGTGTTGTACCATCACTTTCTGCTGCTTAATAGAACAATGATTTTCTAAACACAAAATAAGAGGGTATTCTGAAGCAAAAAAGGCATACTTGTTAATAATGTCAATCACACTACGGAAGACAATTTGGGATGTCATTGTATGCCCGGTGTAAATCACAGGCTCATTATCTGGACCATCCCATACATCCAGTTCAACACTTCGACAACCCATTTTTAGAGCACGAATGTAACCTGTGATGTCAGAAGGCCCTCGAAACTGATCCTCTATCAAGTACGTATTATGAGATGAATTTATAAAATAATGAGATAAAGGTTGTCTCATATCTTGACAAACTTTTTTATGTTCTGGATCAAATATGTGGCAGTCTGGTGAAGTAAGGTAATTCGTAAACCCATCTATAGAAAGACAACCCTTTTCCTGGCCCTCTTTGGCTGGCTCATATTTCTGAATAATTTCAAGACTTATTTCTTCTGTGACCTGTGCCATACCCTGTTCTGCTTCCAAAAACATCATTAGGTCCTTGGTATCTAGAAATTCTTTATTGCTTGAAAACTGAACTAACAGGAAATAGATTTCAGGTCTGGTACAAAGTTCATGAAAAACTTCAATAAATTCTTCTTTCGTTACTTCAGTACCAGTTTTTTCCCTGGATCTATGTAACTCCTTGAATTTCAATTCAATTTTATTAGTTTTTAAACCAGGGTTTAAGTCTTTTATAAATTGTACAGCATTACATAGGGGTATATGTCCCAGATTATCTACATCTGATTCACTGAACATTTGTGACAGCCATGAAGTCCGCATATTATCTTGAGTAGTTCCTAGCATATCTAGAGTGTGTTTTCCATAAGAAATCAGGTATCTTAAGCCAGTAACCCAAATATTTGCAACATCTGCTGAGTTAGCAACCAGATCTAGCGACTCATAATTTTCTCCATATATAATTGAAAACGCACAATCTTCTGATATCTGGTCATATATTCCATTGCTGCGAAAAATATCTGTATTTTTTCCTGTTCTTACTTCTTTGATTGACTTGATATCAATCTTTGCTTTTTCAGAATCCTTTTTTGAAGGTTCCCAGCGTAGAGACTGCATATCGGCGTCCAAAAGGAAGTATCGGTGATACACCCTGGAGTTGGACCGGACTTTTTTGAGCTCAGAGCCTTCCACCATGGCGTTGATACAGTCGCTTGCACTGCTGATCTTCTTCTCTGTGGGCATGCTGCTGAATGACACAGTCTTCTTCCTTTCTCGCTTCTGTTTCGTACCATCCTAGTAAACAAAGAGGAGGGGGAGAAAAAAAATAATGTATCAATATGATTTTGCTCAACATTGAAATAGGTTTTAATTAAAAGCTGGAAGTTCGTCAAGTAGTTCAATAACGTCTATGTGATGACCAGTAAGATGGAAATTCTTACTGGAATCATCACAATGAAAATACTAATAATGGCTCAATATTTACTCTTGCTTCTATAACTAATCTTCCAGATTTTTTCTTTTTAGTATTTTTGATGAACACAAAATTTAAAAAAAAAGTCTTCAATGCTAACAAAATAATAATGCTGTATTATTGCATATATGTTTATACATTTTATTTTATGAGTTGTATCTTACTTAGAGAGAGAACAGGTTCTGAAATCAAGGCAGCAGGAAGCAAGCTTTTCTCTGAGTCCTTACACAGTCCTACAGATACTTGCCAAAGTTGTCAGTACAGAATATAATGCTTTGATACCATGCTGACAGGGTCCTCGTGAACACCAGAGAAACATTAATACACAATTGACTACATAAAATCCACAGGACATGGTCCTAACTACATAAAATCCATAGGACATGGCCCTAATCTAAGCATACAAGACATTAACAGCACTTCTTTATGCATAGCTCCCTTCACCAGGGCACCCATCCATGTTCTTCCCACAGACTGCCCACAGCACTCACACATCCCTCCCCTGCAGCAGGAAAATAAATACCCATGACAGTCTAAAGAAGCTGGACAGAAACACAAGGAACTGGACTGGAGCAGATGTAATTCCCTGCAAATTCTGAGTTTCAGAAAATACAGCAGTGACTCAGAAAGAAACTTCTGAGAGGGTTTAACTGTTTCCAAAGAACCTTCATGTCATTAGAAAGGACTTGAATGGAAAACCTGGTCATGAAGGGAAGCAAAAGTGATTCACCATTGCCCTTAAAGCAATGGGATAACCCAAAGGTCTTACTTTACTAGAGAAAGCTTGGGTATAAAAGGGTTTATAAGCATAAAAAAAAAGGAAAAAAAGTCATTTAGCTACCTCTATTGTACCTGTTTGTGGTAATTTAAAAAAGTGCAAATAAACCAACAACACAGGACTTAAGTACAATCAATTTCATAACAACTGAATTGAAGAAACTTGTGTGCTTTCATTATCTGCATTTCCTGAGACTGAAAAATGCTGGCATTTTTTTCTGAAAGCAACATGTCTTGATGAGTTAACTTTCAGTCTGAAATAACACTTGCATTAAAAAGTATTTTTATATTAGATACTCTTATTAGAAGTATTCTCCTTAGAAACCAGCACGGCTCAAAAAATTACTTTTACAGATCTGTGACAAAAAAAAAAATAAAAGTTGTTGAAATTACCTCAAACAGTTTTCCATTTGAAGTCTGTTTCAGTGCAAATCAGCATTGCTTAAATGGCAGAAAGGAAAGTGAAAGAAAACTTTTAACGATTGCTATGCTGAACAGATGTTCAAATAAAAACCATCCATTACAAAATGCATTTCCAGTTCAGGGCACACGTGCTGTATGTTTAATTTCATTAAATTAAAAATGCAGAGTTCTGGTTTTGTAATTTAATTTATAAGCATCTGAAAAGTCTTTCATTGAAAACAATGATTAGTAAAGTGAGCAGACTTAATATTTGCTGTTCCGTGTTTGAGAAAATTAATCAACCATACTATCCTTGCACCTTTAATGACAGCAGAATTTGCTTTATTCAAGTTCTCAAGAGACCAGTAAAAGCGAATAACACTGCAGAGGACTGTTTTATTTCTAACTGCAGATCAAACACCTGCAATGGATACTGCACAGGGTTGACTCTCGGAATCTCATTATATGTAGTTTAGGCATAAGGATTGTTTTCAAACAATAGCAAATTTCCTTAATTAAAAAAAAAATCAAATGTGATTTTTGTTTACAGAGGTTTTTGTTCCATTTTAAGCCTAGCTTGTTTGTCTACTTATTTATATCCCCTAACCCGAAAAAGTGGAGGACAGTTCCACATAAATGAGCAATGACATTCCTGCCTGGTACTTCAGGGCTTGGAATTAAGCATTTTGAAACTCCTTAATGCTCTAGATTTCTCAGCCACAGACCTGGGAGAGGAATACATTTCTCAGACTTCTGAGTGACAGCTGACAGACAACCTCCTGACACCAGAACCATCAAGGCCTGGCAAGTATTACCTTGCCTGACCATGATCAGAAGAAAGGTCTACACCTTCTTCTATGATCAGGACTGTATCTGATCCAAGACACTGAACAGTGAAAGAAAAAAAAATATCTCCCATTTCTTGATGCCATCTGATGTAAATAAGCCCACCTCAAGGCAGCCCCATTGCCAGCTCTAGTTACTGAAATCTTAAACTGGAGCTCATGCATGTGGATCAGAGGAGTAATTCAATGTATCACCTGCAAGATTATTTTGCTTGCCTGCCAGATGAATTTGCAGCCAGTTCACTGGTACTCTTCATTTTTGCAGGGTAAAGCAGTCTAGCCACTGAGATTATTTATATAAAGCCAGCACCACAGTGTGAATGACTGTGAAAACATTCTGAGCTCCAGAACACCCTTCGTAAGTTTTTGCTTCTCCAGAAATTAATAATCCTGAGCTAGCAGTTTGCCTGTGCAAGTCCCCATCCCAACAGAGACACGGCAGTCATGACACAGAGTAACTTCAAGGATATTTTACCAAAGACACTGGTGAGAAGTATTCACCTGTCTGAAATACCCACTTTTCTGAAAAGACACAGAAAAGAAACTCACTCCACAAGCTGAGAATGCAATTGCATAGACCATGCACAAACTGTGTGAAATTCATTTGTAAGTCTCAGCAAAATAGTCTGGCATGGAGGAAACAGATTTATTCTGTTATAAGATGTGGTAGATTTCACCCTGAAAGTGAGGTGGCATTAGTGAACTGAGTTAAGTCTCTCATGGCCTTAGGTCTGCCTTGAATCAAAAAGAATGGCACATCCAAAAACTGCATCTGAAAAAACACAGGAGTGACTTCTTGGCATTCATGAGACTTAACAGGGTTCTTGCTGTTCAACGTGCTCAAAGGGGCACTGACTCTACAGTGCAGATGCATAATTCAGTCCAAAGCAGCAGCTACAATTTTTGTGCTGAAACAACTTTCAGTCATTCTAGGAGCTCTCACACAATGAAGACCATGTCAATCCTCAGTTTATAACATGTCCTATCATCATTAAAGGATTTCCCCTAAAGACTGTGATTCATAAGACTTGATCACTGAAACCAGAGCAACCACCTCATCAATACATTTCCTAATACTATTCGTGCCCCAGTCAAGGTCACCTGCAAGATGTTTTGAGGAACGGACAAGACCACAGATAAAACTGTTTTGAAACATTGCTCATAACCACTACAAGCAACTACACAAAGAGTTTAGTTTATCCAGGAGTTCCTAGCAACAGAAAGCAAAGCATCTAGCAGTTTAAAAAAACAGAAATAAGCCCAGCTGTCACCTGTGGCACTTAAGAGACAGAGACAGCTGGAGAAAATGGATTAAAAGCACAAGGAGGGAAGAGTATATCCCTGATAACTTTTTTTTATTCCTCTCAAGGTACCAACAAAGAAACACCTACGTGACTAAGACAGCACTAGCTACAAAATAGAATTCTGGAGACAACAGAGAATCTTGAATCAGACATTGAGAGAGATGCACATAATTCCTGAACTGCAATGCTTTTAATTTATGCAACTTTGTGATAAAATTACTTAAAAGCAGTTCAAATAACCACTGGTACTGATAGGGTCAGCAGTAGAGTTCAAACAGAGATTTGATAATGTAAGAGATCAGGATGACAGAGGAAATGATGAATAGTGTAAGGTTTGTAAACATCTCCTAAAGGAAAGGAAGCAGAGAGTGAACTTTATGACCTGTAAATGCCCAAATGAATCATGCCCTAGAAGCAGTACTTAAAAACTATTTAAACACCGAATTGCCAAGATGTTTAGGTACCACTTGACCCAGTGGAATTAAGAACACTTACAGCCCAAGGCAGGGGCTTGCCAACCCCCTCAAAGTGGTACATGTGGGGCTGCAGTGAGAGCACAGTGTGGAACACTCCATCCACCTGCCAGCACAGAATGGTCCTCACACTGGCCCATGCAGACTCTGGAGATGGGTGCCTGATCCTGCCTCTCTCCATGACTAAAGCCACCTGCAGCTTTGAGGTGGTAGTTTCTAGACTGGAAAATCCAGACCTCTGTCTGCATTTAGCCCACTAAGGTACTCTTTTTAGAACAGAGAACTTCAAAAAGAAAAGACAATGGTAACAAGAGGAAGTGGCACAGTGACAGATTTCTAGAGCACTCATCCGGGAAGTGAAAGTCCCTGATGTCATAAAACATAAACATTTCACTTGGTGACCCTGAATGCAAAATTTATCGCATGTAGCAAGGACCTGAACACTGAATTTTGTCCTCTCAATACAGACCTCGCCAGGTGGACAGGTCCTGCTGCTACTTGTTTATGCTCTAACCATACGGAATTTCCATTCATTTTTATATACAAGAGGTTCACCAAAGTGTGGAAGGCAGCTCCATATTAGTGTTCAGAGCATGAGCACTCCAAGATGCCCAGGCAGAGGGATCAGAGCCCAACCACTCCATGAATAGGTGACTGCTCTGCCAGCCAAGTGATTACGTAAGAAACAAGAACACAAAACACCCCCTGAAGTGCAGCACCTTCCCTGCAGGCTCTTCAATTGCCAAGGGCTGAGCTTCAACAACCTCTGAGAAAACTCACACACCTTGAGGAAACGATGGTTCACAGTCTGTAGGAGCTACAGTCCCAAGAATGCCTACTTTAGTTCATCCCAAACAGAAACAAGACAAATGTGAGCCATTCACCCTAGCGAGGTCTGTACATAAGTGTAGTAATAAGACTGCAATCAGGTACAGTGCCTCAAGCACTTTCAATTTTTTTTTTTTTTTTTTTTTTTTTGCATATAAGTTCTGAATTAAGTGGCATGCTTGTGAACCTGAAGGCGAGTGGTGTGCCAATACTCTGAGCAATTACAGGTGAGTAGGTGAGAAGAAAGGCCAGACCTAAGTGTGGTAATTTTAATTCGTATCCAATTACACCATTATTTCATGTCTCATCATGTGAAAGCTGTTTTAGATGTAATTTGGTGTACATCTGTAGCCAACAGTGTCAGTAAAATTCACTACTTTATGACGAGAACAGGCAGACTGATGATCTCCATAATGAACACAGAGTGAACTACTCTTCTGACACTATACAACTCACTGATGACTTGTTTTTTGTAGTAGAGGTGATACTTAGGTAGCCAGTTTGACTACAAGACCTGACTGTTTTTATCAAATGCAATTCCTCAGTAATTGCAAAATCACCTAGCTTGAAGACATGATTTATAACAAGCCTATTTCAGGAAGCAGTAAGTTAAAAAAAAATTGACGCTTTGTTTATTTAATTAAGATTCTTAAGCATTTTTCTTCAAGACAAAAAAATTTGAATTTTATAGATTTTCTTCATGCTTAAGAAAACATATCTATATATAGTTAAGTCTATTCAAAGGAAAAAACCACATATATTTAAGGCAGCACTTTAAAATATTACTTTTCTAAATGCATTTTGTTAAAAACATTATAATATCAGTAATTTCTTCTTTTCCAAGGTTCCACCTGTGGTTTTAGAGATATAAATGCTAGTGTGGATGGGCAAATGTGCTACAAGTGCAATGCCAATCACATTATCTTTATCTCTATAAATATTTTTAGCACAAAAATGTTTAGGGTTTTCTTTGAAAAAACACCTGTAACTGAAACAGCAATAATGAACAGGACCACTTGTTTTTGCAAGCACATGTGAAAAAATAAATCACATTATGTATAGTTTCCCTATGCATAGCTGCCAACTCATTCTGCAACATAGAATGCAGCATTATAAAAGAGGTTAAGGTAGTTTTTCTGTGAAAGAGGCAGTAGAAAAAAAGGAAAGAAAATAACAGGTAACTCAAATCAGCAACGGTTGATCTCTGATACACAAAATTAAGCATTGATTTCAAAAGTTTTATGCAGTTAAAGGCAGAGTGAGAGTCTTCTTTGGAAGAGGGTGGGGGAAAAGGGAGAAAAGAGCTGTGCAGGAGGAAGGAGAGAGGTGGTGGTGTAGAAAAGGCACTTCACCATCAAGAGCCGTGTCCCTGAAGGCAGGAGCTCAGAGCTCTGGATCCTTGTCCTCGATGCACCCTCTCTCAGCCTTATTCTCCTGGAATCAACAACTCAGCAGAAGAATCTGCTGACAGCCACCACTCAGCCCCTCTCTTCCAGCCAAGCATCCTCTCTTCCTAGTCAGCACCTTTCAATTTGCCATTACCAGGAGATTCTTACTAACACAGTGACCCGGATTCACTAAAAGGCACGTACTTTTTAACGCTGTAACACAGCTGTCCAAAGCTTCCAGAGCATGTGGAAACCAAAACAGGAAAAAACTCTTCAAGTAATCAGCAGTTCAGCTGACAGGATCCCAAACACTTCAGAAATGGCACGTGTTAAATCAGACTGTGTCCAGCAGGTTTTGTAGCCACTGTTTAACTGCACACAGCTCCAAGCAGTAAGACAAAGTAGAGTCCTCAACTGAAATAACAACCATTTGAGGAGAGACAAAACATCAGCTATTTGGAAAACACAAGTCCTCCCACTTGTTGTGAATCACTGTATTTGTGCTCAGAATTTAAATATTTCCCCAAAACTTGTACTCATGACATACCTGTTGTTTGTAGAAATCTTTTAAGAAAAACATATTTTTCTAATGTGTGGTGGGTTGACCCCAGCCAGACCCAGTTACACAATGTTATAAATAACAATGAGGAGGAAAGAAAATATGATTAGTTGAACAAGTAACAATTTTTTTTTTTTTTTTTACTAAAGGAATTCTGTGCTTAAAGGAATATGGACACAGGTGTAAGTATTAGCTCAATAGTCAAACAAAAATGACCTATATTACTTCAGATGAGCAAACTGCATGTTTCATGATACAGGTAAGCCAATCCCCTCTTCAAACCCTCTTCAAAACATTCATTTTCTGTCCTGTGTCCTCCTCCTCCTGCCCCAACTGCGTCTCTCTTCTCCCCACTTCAACTCCTCAGCCCCTCATTAGCACCCGTCTGACTTAACTTGCCTCACTACCTCAGGAAACAAAAAATCTATTTTCTTCCAAATTAATTTTCTGCAATTTTAGTGAGCTGAAACAATTTTCTATGTGACCAGCTAAGTATCAGAGCTGGTTCAAAATAATCACCAGAAACAAAGAACCAATTAAAAATGTGAGGAAAGAACAGAATCACTCACTTTTATCAAGAAATTAATTCTATTAAAATCAATGTAGGTGAAATGCTTCTGTTGAAATCCAATCCTACATGAACTGAGAGTAGAGTTTTATGTCATTAGGTTTTGTGGCGGACTTGGTCATCTTAAAGGTCTTTTCCAACATAAACAATTCTATTAGGGAAAACAAAATCTCTCATCTTGGTCCACCTGACAGAGCACAGCAACAATTTCGTGAACATATAAAACATAAAGGCAAGCTATAAGAAAGAACTACCAACACCATAAAATAACAGAATTGAGGTTCTCAGGCTCTTGGGCTCATTTTGTTCTGCCTCATTTCAAGAAAACAGGACACCAGAAAATTTATGATTCTGTGATAAGAGAGATCACTTTCACACTACCTATGAGAGAGAGCAGAGAAAAACAGTAGCCTGTGTTGGCCTTGCTGCTGTTACAGCAGGCAATTTAACTCAAAAGACTGTGACTGCGATGAGCCAGGAAATAACAGGATATGGTTTTGCAAATAAAGTCTAGACTAAAGGCTTTCTTTGCAAAACTTCCTACAGAAGAGCTTTAGTCATTTGATCGGTTTACCAAGAGTAAAGAAACCATCTTTTAATACGTTTTTTATGTTGCTGTCTTACGTATCCTTCAGTTTTTCATTATTCAAGTTGTCTCACAGGCTGTCACAAGGGAGCTGTCCCTGACTCTCTGCTACATGGTGCAGATACAGAGTCACAGAATATTCTGAGTTGGAAGAGACCCACAAGGGATCATCAAGTCCAAGGCAGACACTTCTTCCACGAAGATCCCAAAGACATCCACAGGCATGCTGCTGCTTGCTGCCTTCTCACTCAGCTCTTACTTAAATTGACTCCATATTCTTTTGAAGAGAAAGTAAACAACCTGAAATTGCTTATTCTGCTGAAGACAAAGGAGTTGATGCTACTTTTACTGTGTTTGAGTTTGACCTAAATTTTTAAGAGTCTGTGGCAACTAAGACTTCCCCATTCTGCAGTTGCATGCTGCCATGCATGTTCGCCTTCTGGCAGGAATTACTAGGATACACCGTTCTAGGATTCTGTCACTTTATAACATAATTTTATAATTCAATTATATTATACTATGTATGACATTATAATTCTACAATACATTAATATATTTTATATATAATATTATATCTGAACATTAAAACACAGTAAGTAGCAAAACCAAAATTCAAACACCATTGAAGCATTCTGTCATGTATGAGTTCATCTGCACATTTATGGAATTAAAATAAAGGGTTTCAGGGGTTAATTTACAATACAGATGAGCAGAGGAAAGGGGAAAAACAGTCTGGTCTCAAAAGAAAATAAATAAGAAGCATTTAAGGAAACTACCCAGACTGCTGTGAGCACAGAGAGAGCCAAAGCCTGAGTTATGCTTGGCATGAACGTCGCAGTTCTTAGTGTTACTGAGTCAGTTACAGTTCAGGCTTCTTGGAAGCATTTCCAACTGAGCAAAAGAGGTATCCCATTTTCACAAACTCGATAAAGGCAAAACATGCATATTTCAGATCCAAACAACCAACATTTGAACCAAATTCATATAAACTGCAATAATTATTTATGAAATACAGCAGTTACTTTGTACTGAGTCTTAAACTGAGGAAACTGCACTGACAGAAAGCTGTTAAAAATTGCTTGATGGCATGAAGAGTTTTAACCCTAGATAAGCAAGTTGAGAGTTTTTTAGACTCCTAATTTCTCGTGTATTAAGAAATTATATCTAAACTATGACAAACAGATCATTTTAACTACTACAGAGAAACTTATGTTTATTATAACCATTTATTTTTTCTGCCATCAAAAATCGGAAAAAGTAATAGTAGCTACAGATGCTTTTAGCTTGAATAATGACTGAAGATGACAAAGATGATGCTGCATATAAAGGTACTAAAGGATTTGAAATTGGCTCAACAAAATGGCTCAACAGGTTTCAGCACGGCTCAGGAGAGAAGTCTCTGAGTCTTCATTGTTATCTGTAAAAACAGCAAGATGCTCTTTCTGCATACACACACACCTATTTATACTCTGAGCATTTTCATTTTCAGGTCTTCCATAATGTTTTCAATACCCAAACATTACAGCTAAGATACACTTTCAGGGGCATTCTAATCAAGACTTATAGACAAGATCTAATATGCAGCAGTCTGGGGTTGAATATCAGATTTTTTTCTAGTATTCATAGCTGTATGTTAGTTCCACTGGTAGAAAGCATGGCATTTTTCCATTTCTTGTTTCAGTCATAAACAGCAATTTGACCGAATTGGCAAAATAAGTAACACAGCTGTCAGCCTTTAAAGCAAAAGTACAGCATGTGGGGGACTTTGAAATACAACAGAGTAACTATGTTTAAGATTTCTGTAATTTCAGATGCAGGCTCTGCAGAAAGCTGCTTCACCTCTCCCTCTGCTGCTCCCCTTCAGCATCATAGAGGAAGAGAAGCCAACAGCATCACCAGCAAGAGGTGAGATGGAGCACTGGCTCAAGCCTCCCAGCCATTCTGCACTTTTGGGAAAGCCCTCCCAGCAGCTTTTCCAGATTTTCCCACAGACATGAGTGTTGGGTTTGATTTATTTGTTTGGTTTTTTACCAACTTTCCTACCTAGCAGGCCCAGACACCATCCTATCTGATTCAAAACAAACCACCTGACAAAAACAAGTTTGTAGAGTATGCATTTTAGGATGCCATTACAGGCACATACTCCATGAAATTACATATATTTAAATACTAAAAGACAATAGTATGGAAAAAGACACCTTACTCCACGCAGACAAGATTCTTATTTTCAATGCTGCATATGCAGCTAGCAAATGAAAATACCTGTTTTTGTTATGATGGACTAATTTAGTCAGAAAGCAGAAAAGTACCTTTTCTCTCTCCTCTACTGTAAGAGGAAGTCTACATGATATTCCCTCAACTGTCAACATCTCTTGCTCACAAAAAATAAACAGCAGATTGACCACAAATGTGTTCTATGACTTACAGGAACAGCTTTTTCACACATCCTTACAGGTCATCCCACCCAACTGCTCAGCACAATGTTATGACTAAGTCATACATTTTTACTTTCCCTGATGTGGTAAAATGTTCACTTCCACCTGTGCTGTCAGTTTGTGTATTTTGTCCAAATTACAATCCAAATGTCATCTGCTCTCTTGGAAAGTTCCTGGTGTTTTTGTGTCCTTTCCTGTCACTGAATGTTTTCCAGGGAACAACACAGAAGTAAAACTATCACCCATAGGCTATTTTTTCCAAGTCAGACATTCAGTCTTCAGAGTAATAAAATGCAAACATTTTTTTTCATTCTAAAAACTATCATTACCACTGCCCTGCAGCTTTCAATTCATCAACTGATTTTCTTCACTCTAGTGATTGATGAATGGTGTCTTCAGCTTTGCTTCTGGACTAATTGTAATTAGACTAGCAAATTTCTCAAGATTACTTTAAAGAAAGAAATGGAACTTCTCAGACTGATTTGTTCTCCTTGTGTGGTTTGAGATAAGTTCCTTTTTGTCAATTAGGAGAGTGACTAATACCAATATTAACTCTTCACTGCCACAAAGAGTTCATGCACATAATTCAGTATTAAATTAGATATGAAAGTTGGAATTTTTTAAAATTTACGACTTGCTAAACAAATACTATCTTGCAAATTCTTGAGTTGCTACTTCAGCCTTACTGCTAAGATGGAAATGATAATTAAACAGTGATAACTAGCTGTTGATTTTTAAGGACAATTCTTATGAGTTAGATAAAAAATACTAGGTTATCACACAGGCAGACAAGACATGAGTACCCAGGTACCTTTGCTAACCACATAAGGCTGTTTCTGACTTGTTTTCCACATTGATTTTCACGTGTATGTAATTCACAGTTGTCAAAAAATTACAGGAAATTCTCATGCTGAATGCTACATCAGTGCTTTTCTCCCCCTGCCCTTAACTCAGGTCTTTAATTATTCATAACAGTTAGAGGCACTTAGGAAAGAACAGTGAAATATAAATATTTAATACAAGATGCCTGTAACAGAAAGACATGAGAGAGACTACAAAAATCAAACAGTATAAAGTGTTTCTTTATCCTAAGCAAAATAAAAAGCAAGGCAGGAGATCTTTATATTTATATAAATGTTCATAGCTTCGACAAACCAAACCTAGTAAGTTATCTGTATGCCTTCCCAAATAATTACAACTGAACAAATAAAAATTGGCAGGTGTACCAGTTTTCTTCAGACTTTTAGTATTTTAAAGGGATCTATTTTGATTGCTTGCTACAAGCTTGCCTTGTGAGGAATGATGAATAAGTATCACTACAGGACATTACAGTTTCAATATGTTAAAGGATGCAAGAGTCAAGAGCAAATACTCTGAAGACAATTTTTAGATTCTCATCTACAACAGCAGCATCTTAGCAAGTAGTTGCTAAGAAATTCTCAATATAGATTAGAATTATAGCACTTGGGGCAGTAAGAAAGTATTCAAGAACTTAAAAATATTGTAAAATATGGTTCATAACCCTTCTAGTTGTGGAGGAAGGCTACGGATATAGCGTGCACTCGAACTTCAGTATAATATGGCAGGAAAAAATAATCCTACTTTTAATTTTCAGAACTCAGTGTATTTAATACCTGGTGCAGGCAATAATAAAAATATGGTAACACCATAATTGTGTTCTGTGGAGGAAAAAAATAATCACTAGGAAAACAAGACTCCTTTTTTAAACCACTAAGTCATACAAGGGAAATATCATTAATCTTTCATCAGTATATTCATGTACCATATCTCAATATCCTGTATGCAGCTTTCTAAATTTCTTACACATCACAAATACTCCAAAAGTCACAGTGTAAAGCACAAAAATTAACTCACATGACATCCAAAACTAAAACCAATCACAGAAGCAAAACAATGTTCTCATCCCTTTCCTTCAAACTGAATTACTTTCTGCTCACTCTGACACCAAAGGCCTCCACTGATTCTGCTCAGAGCACAGAGTGCCACCCCTGACCTTTGAAATCACCTTCCCACCATGAAGGCCCACCTGCCTAAACCAACAGGAAAAAAGGTGCATGCCTGGGGTGGGCAAGAAAAGGCTGAAGAAGAAAAGTTTAGGTAATACTTAGAAACTACATTAATTTTCCTTGTCTCAACCTTATAGCCACCCACCATAGGAACTCACAGTGATTAAACGATTTCATGGGGAGAAGTTTTATTCTTGTTCAATGTAACAGAGAGACAGAAACTAGAACTGTTCCCTCACAATCAACGCCCCCACTCTCCCAGCTTCCTACTTCCAACCTTCTCTTTAATTATAATTACAGGTTTAAAAAAACTATCCAAACATATTATTTTAATAGTTCATATTTTATTGTTTTAAAATGATTTGAACATTCATCTTCAACATGGAAACCTTTGTGAAAAGAATGTTTTCTTTTCCTAATACTGTTAGTCAGAACTGAAAATGTATCACAGGAGCCACTTTTGTACCTAAAGCACGCAGATAGTTTAATCAAGATGTGGTGGAGAGTATATTTAGATTGTACTTGAAAGTTTGCCTGTACAGCGGACAGTAAAGTAAAGAAAATCCCTGCTCTAAATGACACCAGTGTACCAGGAAAAGTACTAGAATGGGCACAGTTATATTTGCAAAATGTGTCTTTTGGTTACCCAGCTTACTCCTCCCAGTAGTTGAATTACACCAGGAAAAAAAGCCTGCTGTTAGAATTTGTGTGGTCCCTAAAAATAGAGCTGGCCCTCAGGTCACCTATCCCAATAAATCTAGCCAAAAGCAGACAAGCCTTGGGTATTAATACCTACACTTGAACCCTGAAAATAAAGGCAAGTATTCAAATGCCGTAATGAAATTTGAAGGGACAACATTTTATGTATATAAAAATTCTCAATATAGTTTAACTGCTACAAAGCCTAAAATAGTAAATCTTTAACTTCTTACAAAACCAAAGAGATTATTAGGTTTTTAAAAAAGCAACAAAAAGCACTGTTGTTAAAATTCAAGACTTTTGGAGTTTAATTTTTTCTTTAGAAATAGATTGTATGTAAAACATTTTAAAAGCACATCTTTACCAGCTTTAAAAGCACATCTTTAACCAGTTTACACATTTCTGTAAACTCATACTGCAACATGACTGGCCCAGTTGGACTCAAGAGAACTTAAGTTGGAAGTGACAGAGGGGCCAAAGGGAAGCATAAGAATTGAGCGGAAGCAGATATGCCATTAAAGGAATGCTGCTTTAGAAGATTTTGATTTCTTTACTAAGACAGAACAGAAAGAATACATCTGAAGGAAAAGAATTTGCTGAACTAACTTGATGCAATGACTAACTGAAAAGTCAACAAAAATATTAAATTATTTGGATACTGAATTTTGTATGTATATATATATACACGTGAATATAGAATTCAGTATTTATTACCCACTTTGAATCCTGAACTAAAAATAGTCACATTATAATTGAAAATTGCTATAAATCAACCAATTCTCTGAGACACTAAGTTAACGGAACACAGCAAAAGCATTCTGGTGATATTAATAAAACTGTCTATTCATATCTGCAGCAACTTGTTGCTGCCCAATTTTTCCCTATCACTGGATTTTAACTGTCAGTATAGTTCAGTAGAAAAGAACAAACAATAAGGGGTATAACTATTTCACTGACATTTGATAACTTCTCATTCGATATATGTTGAATCCCTATTTCAGCAACTTGCTTTATGCTGCAGCTCTATTTCAACCCTTCAACCAAGTGTAAATTAGCTATTTAAACTTGTAGAAATAGGACACAAATTTTACAAATTTGGAAAATCAACAACAATTTGGTCCCAGCCTCTTGCACTGGATTATTTACTTTAGCATTTTTAAGAACAGTTCTAGTTGCACACATTACATAATTATTCACATAATTATATACGTAATTATTCCAATACCATTCCCAGAACATTAAGGAACTGAACCTTCAGATACCTCTGTTAAATTATCTGCTCTCAAGTACAGCAGAAATGTCCCAGTTTATATAGAACCTTTTCCCTACCACAGTATTTGCACGCTTCTCACCATGGCATTTAGTTACAATAAAAACTATTTCTTAAAAGATTTATGAGAAGGAAGGAAATCGTGGCAGAGTAAGCTTCGTGATGATAAAAGTGATTGAGATAGAAGCAGACTGTTTCCAGGGCTACCAATGAACCATATATTATGTTTCAGGTGGTTTCCTAGGAAAATAATCCTAGGGATCACATCATCTAAGAATGCATAAGAGATATACATTCTCCCAACTTTAAAACTTATTTCTTGATTTCAAATAAATCTGATAAAAGAGGAGATCTAAAAATGACAAGGTTCCACAGGCTTTCCAGAAACAGGCAGTTGGGAAGAAAAAAACAAATCAATAAAATTCAGATTATTAAAAAAAGCATAGATCAAGAGTTCACACCTCTTTTGATCCCCAAGTCAACCAACAAGACACAGTCGCACTGGAGCTGACATGTCATTAACCTTGTGGCAGACACAGCTGCATCCAAGGCAAACGAAAGATCCCGATACTTCCCGCAATGTCAAATCTTAGCCCAAAGAACAATTTTTTCCCTTCATTTTTTTCATTCTGGTTTCACCTAAATGGAATGAATACACAATGGTGAGATCTAAACATCTGAACTCTTCACTGCTTCTCACTGAGATTTCCTCTGCAGACATTACAGCACTGCCGAGAACTCCCGAGGGCTCGATAAGGAAAACAAAAGCTTGTTGTTTAACATTATCAATCAAACCCTGCTCCAAGAAGGGCAGGTGTAGAGTACCTGCCTCTTCAAAGACTCTCTGCAACTACACAGACTAAGATTCCCTATTTCTTCTAGGCAAGACACCAGAGAGGCTTATCTCATCAGAGTATGACCTGCTGTCTTCCCACAGAAGCTCCCAGCAACTTTGAAAGAGAACAGGAAAGGTTTCAGAAGAGATTTCAACCTGTCGCAAAATCCCTACTGTGGTAAACAGTAATTTTTTCAAGGTAGGAAATTCCTGTATTGCCTGAAGGGCTTAAAACCAGCGCTGTACTATTCACCTTCTTTTTCTACCAAGAGAACTGCAAACTGCACCTGAACAAAACCAGTCATCTCACTGCCCTTAGCAGGCACTGACAGGTGGTGGATACACACAAGAAAATCACAGAACTTCCTTGTATGAACACGCTTTTGTCTGTGTTGGAACACCTGAATTAAACCGTCGGATTTCAGAAATTACTTCTCCTCAGATTACCCTAATCTCAAACGATTTATTTTCTTCAGGGGGATCAGAGCTTCATAGGAGGGCAATTGGAGCAGTCTTCTGCAGACATTGCTACTGAGGGGCAATGGGCTTTGAGCTTCCCACACACAGGTCAGTAACCTCAGGATACTTAGAATCACATTTACTGATAACTGATCATTATGACAATTTAATTTGTTAAAAGGATAACAGTGACTGGAGAACTCTTCACACATTAATAGATAGTCCTTCATCATTTTTGCCTCAACTACACCAAGAACACTTAGTAACTGATAAACTAAGATGATACCTCCCTTGACCTGCTGACAACACACTACCCAACACATACCAGGATACTGCTGGCCCTCTTTGCTCCAAGGATGAATTGCTGACCACGTGCCAGATTCTCATCCATCAGGACCCTAAGGTCCTCCTCAGCAGAGTATGAACAATTTTCATTAATAGGTCTCACAGGACAAAAACAGCTAAAGGACTGCCAATAGGAAAAAGAAAAATTAACAGGTTAGTGATACATGTGCTATTGATAATTTTTATCACAACTTAGAACCATTTCTGTGTAATTTGTTTGTTTTAAACACATTCTACGAGGTCCATTTTAGGAGGTTGGGTCCTAAAGATAGTGTGCTTAGTGAAATAAACTGAATGAAAATTCACTATGCAAAGGGTTTATATTGGCTGCAACTTATGATAATTTCAGTATAATTTAGCAGTTGCTTGTGTTCTCAACAAAGTGCCAATGCTGGCCATGATTTCTTTACCCATTGTTAGGAACTCCTTATTATTTAATAACTTGTTCCACTAATCATTATCAGCCTCACCAGTGCCAAGTACAGGGGGACAAGCACTGTCCTGGTCCTGCTGGCCACACTACTCCTGATATAGGTCAGGTTGCCATTGGCCTTTTTGGCCGCCTGGGCTCACTCCTGGCTTGTGTTCAGCCACTCTTGACCAGAATCCCCAGGTCCTTGTCCTCTGGGCACATTTCCAGGCACTCTGCCCCAGCCTGTGGCACTGCCTGGGGTTGATGTGACCCCAGTGCAGGACCCAACACCTTGCCTTGTTGAACCTCTCACAACTGGCCTCAGCCCATCAATCCAGTCTGTCCAGCTCCCTTTGCAGAGCCTTCCTATCCAGCAACACTCCTGCCCAACTTGGCATCACCTGCAAACTTACTGAGGGTGCACTCCATCACCTCATCCAGATGGTGGATAAAGACAGTAAACAGGGCTGACCCAATACTCAGCCCTGGGCAACACCACTTGGGACCGGCCACCAGAGAGATATAATTCCATTCATCACCACCCTTCAGACCTGTCCAGTGATCAGTTAACTCACACATTTCTCTATATTCTGTAAATTAGAGAGAAAAGACACCATTTGAGCACACAGCCTACCCACTGGTTAATGAGAAAACACCAATAGACACAGGGCTGAAAAATCTTCTTAAAAGCAGTATTACACATACCACAGTTTACTGATTAGCTTGTTAACACTGATTATAAACATTCCGAAAGCCTCAAGAGAATATATTCTACACTCTTCAAGATTTATAACTTACAGTCTATGCTTTTCCTGGAGTTTCTGGCTAATTTCTAAGCAATACAGGAAACACAACTCAAAGCAAGTGTATAGTAGTATAACAGAGTTACCTAGTAGAATAACACTACTAGGTAACTCTGGATGTCTGTAAACTAGACAAGACTAAAATACACTAAAAAAACCATGAAAAAGTTCCAAGATGTTGTTAAGTGTTAATACATAGACTCAAACTTTCTGGAACAGCTATTGATTTTTGGAGTTCACCTTTCAGCTCTTCCAGCAAACCTTTTTAAGTGATCCATTGATCCCTAGCGATAATCAGTCACTCTTTCAAGGAGGTGCTGGAAGTCAGGAACCCCAAAGTGAACAGTCCAACACCATCATCACTTCCGAGTTAATGCACGTTCAAGCAAATCTTACGGGGATGTAATCCTTTTTTAATTCCTAACTGTCAGTGAAGTAACATCATACCAACAGTATTATATTTCAAGATGCATGAAAAAGTATCTAAAAATTTTCTCCTCCATTTAGCTGTTCACTGCACTTTGTGTGAATGTATCACAGCTACAGAATTATAATTCTAGTTTTGTTCCCATATGCCAGATTGAACAAATGTTATGCAGAGAAAATAGGTATGTTTTATGGATGTATGCAAGTATATTATTCACTGATTTATAAGACACTGGCGGCTAACAAGAAATGTTTACACAGGCAACCTTCCTAAAATTCTGTGTTGTATGGTAATAGGACTGCAATTCTGCCTGAGATTAGAAGTAAATTACTGTATCCAAAACAACATTCCAGGTATAAACATAACTTTATGAACAGCAAGTCTGCCATACATATCATTTTGTCGTGGACATAACTGAGCAACATACACATTAGCAATGCAAGACTCCTCAAGAAAAACTGGCAGACTTGTCACAGCTCTGGATCCGGCAGTGTGTGGAAAACTCATAGAAATGTGTGACTGGAAGGCAACGAGTGCTGATGGTGAGACGGCACACACACATCCGCTGGCTGGCTCCAGAAACAAACTCAACAGCTGAACACAAGGGCTAAACAACAGCAAATCTTTTGGATGCTTCTCATCCTCAGACTTTAACCAATTTCAGGAAAATGTTCCAAATTCAGACTGCAGCTCTGCCTCAGTGTGTAAGATCCGCTTGTTTTAACTAACTTTAAATGTTACAAATGTAGTCTAAAGTCTGAGGAAAATGGACAGGCTCATTTGTTGTCATGAGATGAGGAATGACAAAGAATATGAAAAATACAGAGATAAGACTAAGATTCAGAAACATGAAAGACAAGGGGTTTGATCATATATTCTTTACCTCACAATCATCTCCCTAATATATAGCACCAGAGATGAACAGTACTTTTGTATGTTTTTCTTTGGTTTATTTCCATGTTGCCTCAGCAGGCCAATATTTATAGAATCAGTGACATTCTGAAGCTTGTTTGATACAGTCATAACATTCACCTAGTAATCGTTTTTCTTTATTTAAAGACAGTATGTAGATAAATTACTTCTGTAACCACAAACTAGTTTAAAGAATATCACTTTGATTCCCTTTGAAAAATAAATCAGCATTTCCTTCAGGAATGGACCACTCTCACTTTACTACAAAATGCAAAAGCATATCCGTTGCATACACTGCTACACCTTTTGATATTTTACCAGATTGCTGTTCAATTCTTTTATTCACCATCCAATAATTGTCAGTGGTATATACATTTCTGGTTTTCTTATTTTACTGGGATTACAGTAGAACTAGTCTAAATTCTTGTTTTACTAAGGAAATTCCATTGAGGTATGTTTTGAAACCAAGCTCCACAGCGACTAAATTTAAATACTCACCACATGTCAAGATTTAAGTAAGGATTCAGAAGTTCCACTTTTTCTTACATAGAATAAACTAGACTTCTTTCTACAATTTTTATTTAAAGCTGGTCATGAAAATCCACAAAAAAAAAAAGAAGAAGCATTTCAGAATCCAAGGTAACTATGAGCAAACAGGCAATTTATGACTTAGGCAATACTGTGCACCTTCCAACTAAAAGCTGGTACTAATGCAGCTCACTCTTCCTCTGAACTGCATAAACAAATACAAGGTGCCAACACTGCTAAGTCAGTTTATGCTTTGGGTCCACAACTAAGAGAATGGGAGGTAAAGAAAGGGAACAAATGCCTAAAATTATGAGAATCATTCCTTAACATGAAGAGAGGTTGAACACTCCACCATTGCATAACTGTTTTCTACGGAAGCTTTATAAAAGAAGCACTTAAGGCAGCATTATTTTTGTCCCCTAGTTAAAATACTGTATCCTCTTGGCTTCCTTCTTTTACAGACCAGCAGTATTAAAGCACCTTAATCCACACCTCTCCCTTTTATGTCATATGGAGGCAGAAGTCATTCTTCTAATGACTTAAACACTACATGAATTTAATTTGTTAGTTATGTTATTGAACTAAAAGTAAAATCATCAAATAATGGCTCATAATTTGGGAGAGTGCTCATGATGCCTTTTCAGGAATTTTTAAGCCACATAATTTCAGAGTGCATGCAATCTTTCTTATTTTACATTTGGGGAAGTCTGCTACCAAAGACACCTTGATAGCCAGTTTTAAATATAAACATAATTACTCAATATTTTTAGACATTATACTGGCATGTAGACTTTGAGACACTTTTCAAGTGTATTTACAGAGGCTCCTGGGACACCAATTACCAGGGCAACCTTTGAGGTCACATTTATTATATTAATATATATATATTATATAAATTACAGAAGTTTCTAGAGACTCCAATTTAAATTCAAACTGCATGTACTGCAATGTTCAAACTGCATGGCTGCAACCCACTGCACCACATCGAATCCATGCAGCTGCTGCAGCCCTACAGGACAGCCCAAGTCCAAAAGGGAGCTTCAGGGAGAATTCCTGTCAACAAAAGTGACAGAGGGGAACACGGGGAGCAAAACAGTAGTTCACAACCTCGACACATCTGAACACTGTCTGAAGCCATGTCTTCTCACATCGCCAGATTCCACAACTGCCTCATGTCACAGTAAGCCTCATGTTTGATCACATTCCTGATTTTCCCAATTACGCTCACTCCTCTCCACTACCTCTTCCATCAGTTATGGTCCTCTCCTCATCCCAGCAATGCTCCTAACCTAGCTCATGCAAATCCTGACGCTTTCCTTTGCTTGCATGGCTTGCAGGATGGCCAAGAGACTGCACGTGTTGCAGCTCATTTGGAACGACACCTGTGCTGGAAGGCCTTGCAGTGCAGACCTGGCACCTGCTCAGTAACTCACTGCTGAAAGAACAGAGAGAGACTGCACTTTCCCCAAGTTATTGCCATGAAAAATAAACACTGCCTCTTTTGGCTTTTTTTTACCCCAGCTAAGTAAGGGGATCTGTCTGGATCTCTGGATCATTAAAAGGAAAACACATTATATGGCAAACATATTGTCTGAGCACTTCAGACAGGAAGTACATACAAAAGATCTGTCTCCTGCTGGCTTTATAAAAACCAGATAGCTTTTATAGAAAAGACTACAGACTTGGAGAAAACACACAAAACCTGGGGTGTTTTCTCATTTATCAAAAATGTTTCCATTCACATACAGTAAGTCATGCTGCCACACAGAACCTTCTAACTTGTTTACTTTACTATAGCCATTCTTACATTTGAAACTAATTTGCACTATTCTCTGAAAGAATCACAACTTTATATTTAGTTTAGTTTATAAACATTTTGCTACCATTTTTTAACAGCAATATAGACTGCTGTATCTGCGCTTTATTATGTCCCAGTTTTGGAAGGAGACTAGACAAGCCAGCCTGTACAAAAAAAGTTCATTTGTAGAAGATGCCATCAGTCAGTAAAAAAGCCAGTGGACTTCTATTATCTATAGATTCTTTCAACAAAACACACTCAGATGATCAATAAGAGTTTTGGCATCATCCTCCAAGCTCAGGACTCAAGACAGAATAAAGAACAGCTGTGAAACCACTTTCAAAATAGCTGACCCTATTCCACTTTAGCACAGTGGTAACGGAGGAAAAACTGATCATCATGCTCTCCAAACCTGATATTTAAAAAAAAAAAAAAAAAAACCACCATAACAACCAAACTCCACAACATATTAAGAATTAAAAACTGATACAAAAATTTTGAAGAGTCTCAGAATTTTTTCATTCATTCCAAAAAAAAACAGTAATGCACTTTTTAAAAGTCAAAAAAAAGAAAAGGACTAACTACTTTCTTATACATTTGGCTTTCTTATACATTTTCAATATTAAAATAATGTCTTACATACATCTTATTTACTAGAGTTAAAAACACTTCACAGTACAGGTTCAAATTTCTGAAAGAGAAAAGTACCTGCTTTTACAGTGCAACCAAGCCATGACTCCCAAGTATTGCATATCACGCGCTCTAAAAAATGAATGTACAACTGTAATAAAACAGCAAAGATTCTGCCTGGGAGAGGAGAAACATTTAGGGGATACTGGGTGTGTACATATAAATACATGTAAACACAAAAAGGAAGAGGATGGGGAAATAGCCATCTTCCAGTCTCATATAGTTACTACTTTGAAAAGAAGCACAAGGCCCTGCATTCCACCAAATTTTGCTACCTGTATTACACGTCCTATGTGCTTGGATTGAATCAGAACGTTTCTATACCATTTGTCATATGTAGAACTGCCCCAATTTCTGAGCAACAGGCTTTCAAAATGTAATCAAACAACACACATCAACCTGATCTTTCGGTTACAATTTACAATTAGCAAGAATTACCCAGATCCATAAATTATGGGGGAGTGCATTCAATAAATTATATACACAAGTACTGGAAAAAACAGTTTACAAAAGTTTCCAGAAACAATGCCTTTTCCTTCCCATGAAAAATATTATTTTGAATTACAAGGGTTCACCCACAACATCTGAGGCCCAAATGATGCATAAAATATTGCACGCACTATATAAGTGGGAAAGAGAAAACAATAGCTGGTATTAATTCTGAAAGCTCAGTGAAATATAACAAAAAGGAATGAAAATGAAAACAGAATTATAAATGTTTATTTAGATTGGTCTCCAACGGTACATTCTCCACATTTTGTAACAATGAAAATATGTTATATTGTTCTCAGAAATAAGAGTCAGAAACTTTTCCAGGCATTTCCTCACTTCTAAATACACAGTCAGGTGATCATACCTACAGATTGGAAGGAGAAGCTCCTTTGTTGTTGCATAAAGTGACATTCTCAACATTCTCTAAGTCTTGAAATTCCCCCCTCCAAGAGTCAATATTTGCAGATATATTCAATTACTACCAAGTGAGTAGCAAATTACTCCCAAAGGAATGTCCTGTACTTTTGGAACAAACGTTTTGAAGGGTATTAGCTACATATTCTGATGGGAAAGAGGGAAGAATATTTTGATCCATGTATTTCTGAATTACAGCTGCTTTCTAATCTCCTCTAAAAACATCCACATTTAGAAAGCCATAGCATATACACAAACACATACATAAGGGACTGATCTGGAACTTCTGTGATACAGGTAATTTTTGAATTCTGTATGTCTGCTTGGGTAACACATGACTCTGTAGGTTCAACCTGAAAAAAATTTTGTGTGTAAAAACAGGCAAAACTGAAAAATTAGGGATGACTAAAAATAAGTTTATCCAGTTCACACAAAGCAGACAATGCCAGTGAATGAAGATCATGTCTGCTCAGCAACCCATCCTTGAAACTGATTCTAAACCTGTAAAGTCAAATAAGCAGAAACTGCAGTGGAATAAGAAAAGGTTCCTTTTACAAGAATGACTATATGTGAAAAAAATTACTTCTTAAAAGGCAAATAATAAAGGTTGCACTTCTAATCAAACAGACTACCATATATTTTATACTAATCAAACAGTGATCTATTCCCTTCTTCCTATTACATGTATTATCTGCCTTCAACTAAATTTTTTAACTAAGTGCTAGCAATTTGCAAAATGAAACCCTGCCTGAGGTCTTCTAGGAGTTACTGAAAAGCACAGGAAACAACATTATTAAAAAATTCCAGCCAAAACCAGAAAAAAATTAAATAGAAATTAGAAAATAAGCAAAAAAAAAAAAAAAACTGTAATGATATTATAATAAGAATTTTCTGTTCAGAAATTGATGACATTTATACTCAACCCTGTCTCTAATTTCCCCTACAGAAACTTTCTTGGTTCAAGCACTCTCTACAACCTGCAGAATAGCAACCAAACTTCCCCTTATTGACCTGCTTTTAAACCAAATCTTAAAATCAAGTATTCTGGATTTGCAGCACAGTGCAACTAAGCACAATTTGACTCAACAGCCTTAAAATTACACTAGAACTAGCTTGTTCTGGACATTTTCAGAATTTAACTGGTGATCCTATTGTTCACAATCTCCACGGATGTTCTTATATAACTTTGTAGGAAATTTGTTCTAGTACATACAAGTTTTAGTTCACGTGTGGGGCTTTTACCCTTGCAGACACTACAAAAATCTTCTCAGCATGCATCCCAACAACAATAATCATGATGGAGAAAGTAAAAATTACTCATCATTTCCTGAACACGGTACTGTGTGTTTTGTGAAATTCTACAATTCTGTACTTTCCAGTATTGTAAACCAATTGCTCCTAGGCAACTAAAAAGTCAAGAAAGGGTGAAACCAATTTTGTATTAATTCAGTGATAACATGAAGTTAGAAAGCAAATTCTTTAGTTAACAGCACAAATATATTTCTTCATCTGATAATGCTACTTTAGATTGCCAGAAAGATTACCACCCATTTTGCAAAAAACTAGCAAGTGTTTTTCATTTAGAAGTATTTGCCAAGTCCTCAACCACAAGATCGTCTAACTACTGCTCATAAGGCCACTGACTGTACCACAAACATTAATTAATCAACCACTGCAATAAAAAATAAAATAAATCAACCCCCTCACACACACAAAAAAAGAAAAAATAAAAAGGTCTTGGAACATGTATTTTCATTTTATAGGCTTTACAAAACATGTTTACTAAAATTAGCCTAGTAAAGCACTGGGACAAAAAGAGTTTAATTACAGTTTATTCTCTTTCCTGTTGCAGCTGTTTTAAGAATAATTAAAAAGCTTCCCTGCCCCTCTTTCAGGCTGTAGGGTTCAAATGACAGAGTAACCTGGCATCAGGAGTTAGAGAGGATGCAGCAGATTGAAGGAATGCAGAATATATTCATCTAGGAAGCTTCTTCAGTCAGGCTACACTTACAAACTACAGTACCTGAAAAAATTACATAGCATGAGTAGTACCAGAGTTATATTATGGTCACATATCAATAGCAAAAAGCTCCCCTAAAAAGAAAGCAAATTCCTACAGAAGAATGTCAGGCAAGAAATTTATGACAGACTGACAACAGAAGCACAAGAGAAGTTACATAAGGTCTTGGCATTCTTCCAAAGAAATAGGTTTTATCCTCATTGATGCAATTAAGTTTCTTCCTTCAGACACAGGTAAGTCTGTATTTTAAACTACTTTTCTCTAAGAAAACATAGATCACGTAAATACTTTAAATGTTCACCTACCTGTCTGTCTTCTCCTGTAATGCCCTACTTGGAGCTTTAAAATGTATTAGCCTATCTTAAAGAAATCTGAAAAAGGAAACAGATATCATTATTTTATTGCAGTGTTTTTTCTAAAAGTCAGTGTGAGAAAGAGGGAGACACAAATTAGTATTTCTTCCTAGAAAAAGTGGGCAAACTTAAGACACTCATGAAAAGCAAATCTATAGCTACCTATAGAGCTGCCTCTTCAAGAATGGGGCTTAACATCAGAACTTCGCCATCCTTTTCATAAAGTTCTTAGTTTCCTGAAGATATCTATCCAACTTCACAATTATATTTGTAAACCCTCATTTCTTCAGCTAACCATAAAATACCTTGTGTTCCTAAACAGAAAGACACGCAGAAGTCACGTGTTCGAGAATCTCAAGGTCTTCACTGAATCAGATGTCTTAGACTCAGAATTTCAAACAAAAGTATATCCTGCACTCATCTTCAGCTTCTTTAGACAGCAAAACTGTAGCTGCTGATTTGGCAAACACCTACAAAGTCATTTTGGCCACTTTTAGACCCAAGTGATTACATTTCCAGGTTCATCTTCTCCAAAATGGAAAAGTGGCATTTAAGAAAAAAGAGATAATCTGTTTTTTGACTGAAAAACTCTTTCACTAACACTGTGACTTCCAAGTGCCAAGCTTCTTTTGCTGTAGACAAGGGCTCAGACACTCTACTCAAGGAGATTTTACATAGTCTACCACTACTGATAAACAGCCTACAGCTGGATTTAACATCTTAAGGTCTTGGTATACACAGTTAATCCACTCTGAAACTTGAGTAGTTGCAGCAGATGGTAATCAGAAATCTCTCATCAGCCCCAGAATACCCTCATGGTATATCGTGCTGTAAATAAAGCATATCCCTTTCCCCCCGGGCTGTAGAACTGGTTATGGAACATCAGAAGTTTCTTTGGATTATAGAATGCTCAGAAAGATGGTATGATGCAAAGGCTTACATCTCGTATTTTTGGAGTGAAGTATTTTTATGACAAAGTTAATACAGTTTGGAAAAATGTCTGATTCATTTGTAGCTTATGCAGTTGCAATTTCACACTAGAATTTTTTAATTTACAAATGCAGTTTTAAAGTATCTTTCATCTTACTCCTGCTATTATGGGTGTATTGTGAGTTTTACAGAATTGCAGTCAGCTAAGAATAAAAATAATGAAAACTGATGACCTGATTTGGTCTGCAGAATAAATTAGCTCTATGCTTTTAAGAGCTAGTGCTACTTATTCAAGGCAGAAAATGGTACATCAGAGGTTTGATCACTGTTGATAGGTAATAAGATACATTAAAACCAAGGCATCCTCAAGAACAATTCAGCATGAGTCCCTTAAAGGATCCTGACTTTAATCTCAGTCATGGGAGTAGGGGGTGGGTATAAGCTGACTCCAAATATAACAACAGTCATCACACTGATTACAGCTTTTATATGTTTTCTATTAATTTCTATCTCCTCCCATGCACATATAAACATATAGAAATCTTATGCATGTCCAGTGTTTCTAAAAAGTAGAACCTGAACTAAAACTTATATCACACCACTTTGAAATGCTCTTTCAACTTTACTTTCCAAAAATCAAAAAGTAATATTTATTTCTTCCCTTTAAAAATTATTTGCCAATGAGAACATCATGTTCTGAAAATTTAGCAAAAATGTTATTTTCAATTACTTCCTGAATGTGGCAAAGTCAACTGTTTTTGTTACCTCTTCTGGCAACAAGTTGCAAGTTCTGGGGTTTCCTTGGCTTGTATGGCCAAAAACAAACTTTATTTTCATCTACTCTTATATGAGGTAATAAAAGTTTACCAATTAAGAACCACAGCAGCATCAATATTTCTTGTTGGCCAGGAACCTTACTACTCGAAATGTAAAGAAATGCAGACTCATCCTCTGGTATATGTTTATATTTGCAAAAAAATTTCCTCAGACAACCTATTCCAACAGGACTTGTATGTTGCAGCGGAGTGCAATCCCTACCAGTACTTTACAATCATGTGAAATACTTCAGAATATTTCTGGAAGACTTTAGAACCAAGTGAACCCTAATATGATACCTTTAACTCCCATGCATTTTTATACCAATTTTTATAACATCTGCATTAGCAATTAATTTATATCATGTTTCGCAGAGATCTCTTCTCCCAACATGTTTGTCTATACAGAATATCAACAGATTTAGCTATTCTGAAACTCCTGATTGCACAGCAGCACAGTCAAGTACCCAGAAAAATATAAGTAATTGAAGTAATAATGTTTATTAAGCAATCAGTACTTCACACACTTCACTTTCAGTGTTACATCTATTTATACTGACACAAGGATAGCAGACACAATCAATGCGTGAAAACAATTACATTGATTTTTCTAATGCTACAGATCATAATGATCTGATAAAAAATTATTCTACATCAAAGGTTTTGCAAGTCTTTCAGATATTGGGGTTAATTCAGGAAACTTTCAGTGCCAAATGTGGAATTGCTTTGGCTGGGAGGGGGAAAAAGTTACTGCCTGTGACCACTGACAACCAAATACATCCCAAAAAAATCCCCCTGCTTCTTAGTAAAGCAGTGAGGAATGTGCCCAAACTCCACATTTACTAAAAGCATGTCACAACATGGTATAAATGGTTAGATGTATCCCGGTATACCTTAAAATGTCAATACCAGTTACAAAATAATTTTCAAGTTCTGATTTCTAATTAAGCTATTTAAATATCTGTATTGATTTGAAATTTTAATATCACAGGCCTTAATAATAATGGGCAACATTGATTTACATCTCTTCATTATACCAGGGAACTTGAAAGCCAATATCTTACCCATTTTTCTGTCATCACACTGTATGTAACCTTGCCAAATTCATGCCCTTATTACGATTACCTTGTGATCTGTAACACTAGAATTCCCTACCTACAGAGTCCTCAGCAAAGGAGGACATTCTATATGAATAGCAGGAGTAGCTTTCAAAACACTGCCTTATCCATTATCTCACTTGAACTTCTGTTTTGAACCACATATACACTGAAATAAATACCAGGAAACTGTGATGTCAGTAGGGCCAATATAAATACTTTTAAGCTTTACTAAATTATAAAATCTAGATAGCATACTTATGTGAACATGTCACAAAAACAGGCTGCTAATGTCAGTGCTGCACTCTAGGCCTATCATTATTGACCAATGGCAGAAACTGCTGCTTTGTAATTAACTAATTTCTGTTAGTTACATTCTCACATCCCTAGCTGCCATGCCATAAAATCTAAGCAAATACTAACAGCTACTGCAAGCATACCAACCACAGAATTATCCCAGGAAATTTACTCTGCTCTTGGCTGAGAGATTACAAATGTTTGCACACATTTGGCTAATTCCTGAAGGCCAGCGGCAGGAAGAGACATAACCTCTACACTGACCTCCAAAGTTAGAACAGAAGTGGATGCAAAACTGTGTCAGTTAAACAATTACTACAGTATGTTGTGATAGTGCCTAGAGGCACAATAAGGAAAGGCACCTGAATACAGTTATTAGACACTGCCAATTTCAGAGTTTACAGAAATAAAACAAGAGTCCCTAGGTTTTGTTCTGCAGTCTATAAACTGCTAAACAACAAGGCTGAATGTGTCATTAAAAGATTAGGATTTTTTCATACACTGAGCTACCAGATCCTTCAGTATTAAATCATGTACAGGTATATTGCCTTTCACTGCTGACAGGGCACACAAAACGAACAGCACAGAGAGAATACGACAACATTTGCAATTAGCAAGATAAGAGCTCTTGAGGGTATCCCACTGGGATAAAACCTAGGGAACTAGGATAAAACTGGGTAGAACCTAGGGAAGGCACAAATGAAATAAAAGGAAAATGATGCATAGAGAAGTGAGGGAAACAACAAGGTACTGTATCAGCACAAGGACAACCAGAGGAAAACAATCAGCACTGGTGAAGAAGGCAAAAGCCACATTACTTCTCTACAGTTTTTGTTTGTTTGATTTAAAGAAATAGAGGCTGGATTTTGTGCCCGTTAATGAAGATTGGAAAGTTCTGCTTGACCTGCAAGATCATGGAACTCAAGGAAAAGGCAAAGGCAGCCTGAAGAAGCCGCACAAGGAAAAGAAGGTAAGGAAGGTAAGGAAGAAAGGAAGTGGTGACTTGTGAGCAACGTTTCATATGATAACTAACCTATCACCTTTGGGCCACTCTTCACTGAAAAACACTGCAGTGGTGGAATGAAACTCAATCCCAAGAAACTACGTTCGCAGGACAGAGAACATCCTCCTTCCCCAGCACACAAGCCCCTTGCAAGGTAAATGCACCAGCCTTAGAATGGTGTTGTGCAGGCACATTTAGAAATGGCAACACAGAGAACTATTTTCATTCTTACTCTTTGGAATAAGGATATTCATTATTATTAATAGCATTAAAAAGCATTATCATTAATAATCAGTAGTTTTAAATATCTGCATCTTAACTAAGTCTGCAACTAAATAAGATTGAAATTTCTTTTTTACTCCTTTTGAAAGGTATATTTATACTGTGACCAAGAACAGATAATATTAGGCAGACAAAACTGGGCTGCAGTGGTCTGCTACTGTCTCTGCAGGAGTACAAATCTCTATACAAAAAGATTCTGAAAGTGGTCATTCCGTTTATGTAGTTCTGGAATCTTGTTTTTATGAATTATATCCAAACAAACTAAGAATCACCTATCTGTTTTCAAGCTTGCATGATTTTTCTATTATTTTATTGTCTTTTAACGTACTGCACCTCGTCTAAATACTACAAGCAGTCCGATAAAAGTTGAAAAGAAATGGAAAAGTTGTATTTTTAACTTCAGGTATCTTCAAACAATATACTCCTGAAATTTAGTGAAATGGTTTTGCTCATGCCATTTTTTTTAAAACAAAGTGCAGAAACTCATCTGCAATTTTCTTATTGTTTCTGACTGCAAGTCACAAAAGCAGTGCTGTTCAGCTGACCTCAGAACCCAGAGAAAAGTTTCTTTCCACGGGTAAGCTTAATGAAGTGGTGGGGAGCCAGCTACTCCCAGTCACACCTTTGGAGGCAATGCAGAACAGTGTGATGGTTATCTCATCATTTAAAATTAGCAAACACTGCCTTTCAGGTCAGATCTTATTTTGAGAATAGCACGTGCAAAAATTCTCGTACACAACACCGGAAGTTAACTTTTTGCTTTTACTGGTATGACCCTTGTACTAATATGTTCAACACTGAGCCATACAACAGCTGCTTACTTTTGGTTTAGGGAGTGCAAAGTGCAGTATAAGTAAGTTTTGGCTTCATTTCAGCTCTCTCAAAAAAAAATTGAGCTGACTGTTTCACATGCGACAACATCTCACATATCCCTTTCTACCTTCATCTTTTAAATGTTATCTATTTGTATCTTTAAGCTTCAAAGCATTTTAAAAAAACCCACTATTTTATATTTCAAAGACTAAGAACTTTGTAAAGAAGAAATATTAGATTCTGCAAAGTGAATTTTTTTCCCTAACATTGTTCCCTAACTTCTAAATAGATGCTAATTAAGAAGCATACTCTTCCCACATTCTCTTTAGCTTTGGCAAGTTTTGTATGTTAAATTATAACTAAGGAGGGTAAAAATGCCAAGGAAATACATGATAAAAACACGAATTTCAAACTATTGTTTTCAACAGTATAACGTCCTTGGTTCCAGCATTAACAATACTATTCTGTTCCCAAATCTTAAAACAAGAGCAGTTTCTCACTCCAGTTTAAAGATACCAAGTCCAATAGAACCAATATGCCTTAGTAGGACTACTGAACTTTTCCTAACAACGCACAAACAAAAAACCCCAACTATTTGGCATTTTAGCAACAGTTGATCAAAATTTGTTTGATAGCACAGCACTCCTCCCTCTGCAGCTTCTGTATGGTGTGAATGAAACACAGTCTGCATCTCACACTCTGTCCTTCTACCACTACAGCAGCAGGAAAGAAAACTGGACAGGGGATAAATCCGACACTGTCTTGGCACTGCTTTCTCCTGCTTGTAGTATTAATACTGTGCTTCTTTTTAACTTTTTCTCCCTAAAGTTTCAGACAGACCATTCACAGATATTTTTGGCTGTGACAGGCTCGGATGCCAAGCTCGGGAATGTATTTTTCCATTGGTAGCAGTTCAGTCTAGGGCTGCTTTCCCACTCGGCTGCTTCTCAAGCCTCCTGATGACCTGTTTGCTTGCCTCTGCAGCAAAGCTAGAGCACTGCTCAGCAAACCAAAGTGCAAGTTCAGGCAAAAGGGCTTTCCCATTCCTCCATCTGTGTTGCATAAAACCACAAGAAGAGGCTGAGATCCTAAGGGCACTCACATACTGAGCTCTGTAACACTACAGAGGTAAAATTAGCACTGCCTTGTTTTGTGAAATATTCAAAGAAACATTAGTCAGAGAGTGTACAATATGCATTCACATGTCAACCAAAGAGCACTTTAGCTGGCAATATTCTGATGGCTACAGAAAGTAGTAATAGATGTATGCCAATTCAATTAATGCTAATTTAGCACTTGGTGTATCTCTCATTTAATTCAAAACCATTCATGTATAAAATTGCACCTATTTGTGCCAATGTAGTTAAGTTACAGGAAAGCACTTCAAGTAAAGTTTTGCATTTTCTGTAAGCATATAATACTTTTATAAAAACCCATATATGCTGAAGAATAACTAAGAGAATCAGAAATTATTCGTTTTGTTTACACAAAGATAATAACTTTCAGTTTTACTTATAGGTTAAATTAAGTCACCCACCTAAACCAAACTTTTATGCAAACTAAAACACACAAGGGCATTCAGTAGCAGTCAGCTACTGAATTTACTAGCTGTAAATATCTACACACAGAAAAAGAAGAATAGGAGATATAAAATCCAGGGCCTATTTCTCTAACTCCTGCTAAACTGTATAATAATAATAGAGGATATAAATCAGCCTGAACAATGGAACAGTAACTATGATCATTTCTCTACAGTTTTTGTTTAACAGTTTTTATGTAAAAGATAAGCTTACTTTTCCCAAATATAAGTACTTTAGATTACAAGCCATAGCACTTCCTTTTTGAATTCAAGACAAACTTTTATAGTTCAGAAGCAATTAATTGTTTTACAATGCTATTAAAATATTATCTTATCAGACTTTTTGACCTACATTCCTAAGAACTGACATACGATTTCTGAAGTTATAAGGAAGTTTGATGCACTGGATAAACTGTGAAATGAAAAGTAGAATTGACCAAAGTCTTCCCTTGATACTACTATTAAAATTAGTACTTTGAAAATCTATGAAGATTTTGTCTCTCTGGCACTGAAAGGAGTGAAACTGCATCCCTTTCCAAATGACCAACATCTGTCCTTTTTTTCTTCTTAAGTCTGAAAATGCATGATAGCCTCAAGATTATTTTATGAGCACCTCTCCTCAACTGGCAAAATGACAGGAAGATGCATCTATGACTGCAGAAGAGACAGAAAATGGTATTAGCAGCAGCCAGGGAAGTCTGAAGACAGAGCAGCTATAAAGGCAGGCTTGATGGCCTGCACACAGTGCCAGCTTTGCAGTGATTCAATCTCTACGACAGATTGAGTCAAAATTTTTAATTAATGTGTGTAATACTTAAAAGATTAAGTACTCTGAGGAGCTGTTGAGCATTTAAATGCAATCACTTTTCAAAGCCATAGCAGCCGTACAAAGGTTACTGATCACAAATCTATCATACTCCTTACATTCATCAACAACAAACCATCAGAAGAGGTTTATTTAAAAGACATCAGTGTACCAAATCCAAATACACAGAGAAACTCCAGACCATACAATCATGTATTTATTTGGGAGACTTGTTTTACAGGATGATTCCACCCTGGCACATGGGAAATCCTTGGTCTGGCTGACAGAGTTAATCTTCTTCATAGCAGCCTGTATGGAGCTGTGTTTTAAACTTGTGTTTAAAAGGGAGTGGATAAGACCAATGTTTTGGCTGCTGCTGGATAGTGCTTACACAGTGTTAGGTCTCCTTTTTCACCCCCTCACTCTGGCCCCATTCCAGCAAATAGGCTAGGGGTGGACAAGAAGCTGGGAGGGAAAAGACCCGGAACAAATGAGCTGAGCTGGTCAAAGGGATATTACATAGTGTATAACCTCATGCTCAGCCATAAAACTCAGGTAGCAGAAAGGAAGGGTCTGACTGTTAAGAGCCACCAAGATGCTTGTGGGAGGTAGAAAGCAATTTCCTTTGCAGCAATTGTTTTTCTTTCCTCTTTTCTTCACTTATTACATGGTCTTTATCTTCAACCAGCAGTTTTTTTGCTTTTGCTGCTCCTACTCTCTCTCCTGTGGCCGTGGGACAGGGCAGGAAAGTGAGCAACTGTGTGGGTGCTTGGCTGCCCTCCAAGGTCAACCAACCCACTACACGTGGTAAGTTTAAGATCCTTTCCAACCCTGTTTTCTGCTAAAAGGATCATCACTAGCATCTTCTTGGGATTAATAACATTGTCGTCTTGTATTTAAAATACCAATATATAGAGAAAAAAAACACGGAGTAAAAACAGACAAGAAAAATGCTGCAGAGAAATAATAAAATGGGTAAGGATCTGATGAAGAAAACTTACCAACTCAATTTCTAAATTTCTTCTCATTACTTTGATACTAAACCTTTATACATTTCTACAAGTCATGGAAATAATTTCAGATTTTTAAGTTAGAAAAAGTCATTTTACCATGTCGTTCAACAGCTGTGTTGCCAAAGCATTTCCATTTTTTTTTTTCTCAGTACCCCAGAAACTACCATTTGTTTAGTCTAACCAGTCACAGTCCAGATTGTCTTTTCTAGATCCTACTTCCAAATTATCTCTGGTTTCTAGTACGCTAGGCAGAAAATGTGTCCAACAATCATCTGAGGAACTATCCATTCTCTGAACCTCCCTTAGGAGAAAAGGAGGGTCCTCCCAAAGTTCTTGACAGACTGGAGTTCAAAGTATCCGACTAGTATCAAAAGTAACAAAAAAATCCTCAATTGAAAACACACCTGTAGCTCCTAGGAATCTTCCAGGCAGAAACTGTCATTATAAGCAACCAGATTTACAAGGTCATCTTCTTTACAATTCTGGGGGTTGTGTTTAATTCTGTTTTAACTTGGATTTACAGTTAAAAATAAAAAATACTGATTTTAAAAAGCATGAAAATACTACAAATAGTTTTTATCTCTTCTTTTGTTCAATAAATAAGAAATATATGCAATAAAGCTTGAATCTTTATGAGGAGCTGTGGAAGAACACTTTTCTCTTGCAGCCTCAGTTTTTAGGGATGAACACTGAGAACTGCTATTTTCACCCCTGCAGAATATTCTTCAGTTCCAAATAATTCAGATTGACCTACTAAGGATCCTTCAGATCAACTGGATTTTATCAATTCCCAGCAGTATATTACTAAACACTATGGACATCAACCAAAGAATTTTTTGTTTATTTTCCTCTCTTGTACACACCACACTTCCCGCTTCTGCTGAGCATGAAGGAATGATTTCAGTACCCACCATGAGATTGCCACAGGTATCTTAGGTTCAATGCAAGAACTTTGTTAATGGATTCAAGCAGCAAGCAATTTCTGTTAACAAAAGGCCAGCCTGAACTCCTCAAAAAGAGAAAATGGCATCAAGGATGAAGAAAATAACTTTCCTCTCTCCCACACGCAGAAGTCATCAAATCATTCCAATCATTTTCAGAACTAAGAAGGGCTTTTTTTCTTACATGGGTGAAAGAGGTGAATGGAAAGAGAGGAGAACAAGTAATATACTATCTCCTGAGAGAGGCTCATTCTGGGAAGAATAATTCCAAGTAGATTTACCAAAACTGGAAAAAAACAGAGTGAGCACATGCTAGAAGAAGGCTTCCTCTAAAACAAAAAAGAACAGTGTAAGTGATTTAATTCAATACTTTCCTGTGACCTTTTAAGTTTTAATACCTGAGAAAAGCTGTGAAGAATTCAATAGCTCACAGTTTTTGAATCCTTTCTGGAATAATCACAGTAACACTGTATACTCAAGAGAGAGGATAGAAAGTGACTACACTTCAATAGAGACAGGATAAAACAGAACAGAGACATTTAAATAATGCAGACAAACAAGGTGGAGAAACAGGAATGCCAAACCTTAAACGAGGTTGTGTATGTAACAGATGTTTCAGAAACTCCAGGTAATGAAGACTATCACCAGGAAATCATTGCCAGCACAAAAGTTCATGAAGTCAAAATAAGTTGTTAGTGTGGAAGCATTCTGCTATCAATGAAAGTTATGTAAGCTATCCTTACAGTTAAATCAGATAAACTCTGTCAAAACATATCAGAAGATCCCTATGCATTGAGATTTCAAGTGTGACCAATCTACTTTCACATATTGAGGAAAAAGAGACTGAGGGACACTGCACATTACTAATAAAAGACTTCGATTCTTTCCATGTAGACAGGACAGCTGTTATGTTTAATAAGATGCCAAAGTCTTAAGAAACCTTTTAATCTATACATCATACCTGACTACTTTATGGGAGAGCAAACATGACATCAGAATACAAAGTAAAACAAAGAACAATAAGGAATGATTTCTCACCACCTCACCCTATAGAGAGAATTAAGAGACATCAAATGAAATTAGCAGGTGGCAGATTCAATATAAAGAAGAGTGGGTACCTTTTCCTCACCAGCACATTCAAGATACAGAACTCTGAGCCACCCATTGTGCTACAAATGCCAAAGTATACAAGGTTCAAAAGAAACTGGGAAAAAATAATGGGAGCAAAACCCATCCTTTAAATGTAAATAATGAATATGAGAATACCACCACTGATTCTGAGAACCCTCGAGCAATAGGTCACTGAAAACTACTAGGTCAGTACTGAGGGATAATGGTACAGGCTAGTTCATCATTGCACTTCTCCCTGCAAAAAGCAGGGCAGGGGGAAGCAGTGAAATTCAGTAATGAAAAGTCAAAGCATTTCACTGCCTGTCCCTCCACTGAGGCTTCTGAGACAACAGGGGCTGCTGTCCTTGCTTCCACACACGGCAGAGCTTGAGAGGCTGCTACAGCACCTGGGCACCTCCCTGAGGCCTCTCTCCCTCCACGGAGGCGATGAGGCTGCACAGCTGGATGCTTGGCTTCACAAAGCTCTCACCCAGCCTCCCTGTGCTGGCAGCCTTGGCTGCAGCCAACAGCTCCAGGACAAAGCAGCCCAGGAGGCAAAGCCAGCAGTGATGGCTGCACTGGCCCCAGCACAACCATATCCCTCCAGGTGACCCCACTGGGAAGCACCTGGGCTGCCAGAGGGGCTCCAATGTGGTACTTTGCTACCTTGTCCTTCCCTGTGCTACAATCCAACCAGTCCTTGTGGATCAGGGACAGTGAAGCCTGGACATTCAGCACTGATGTCACTAGTGTTTAGTAATATACTGATGGGAATTGATAAAATTTCAGTTATTAAGTGCTCGGCTTTTACCAAACCATGCAACTGCATTCCCTGCACTCTTCTGAGCAAAGTTTCCCCATTTAGGATCTATTTAGTAGGCACACACATCAGTTTATTCTGTCTTCTTGCTTATGCTTTGCCTAGACAACCTTCAGCTTTCTTTGCATGCTTCTCAGAGCCTACATTCAAGCACTCTTCTGCAGGCCCACTGGAGATAGGATGATGGGCTAGATGCAAAAAGGCCTTTCTTAACAGAAGACTTCACACAAAGCTTATGAAGATGTGTATTTAAGAATTTGTTTATTTGTGTGTTTGACTCTAATTTATATTCCAGTTTTTAAGTCTCTGATCCACTTCAGACTACGGAGATTGTTGCACCACCATGCCTGATTTACAGCACACTAATGAACAGAGCAGCTCGCTTTAAGAGCTTCCAAAACCCACCTTTTATTTTCCAACAGGAACACAAGCCAGATGAAAGCCTTTTACTGAGGAACTTGCATGGAGAGCCTTTGCAGCAACTCAGGGACACAATCCTACAACCACCTTTGCAGATGGCCCCAAGAGGAATATATAGATATATAGAATATATAATCACAGAACGGCTTATGATGGAAGGGACCTTAAAGATCATCTAGTTCCAACCCTCTCTTCCCCCATTATGGGCAGGGATGCCACCCACTAGACCAGGCTGCTCAAAGACCCAACCAGACTGGCCTTTAACACTTCTGGGGATGAGGCATCCACAACGTCTCTGGGCAACCTATTCCAGTGCCTCACCACCCTCAGAATAAAGAATTTCTTCTCAGCATCTAATCGACATCTCTTCTCTTTTATTTTAAAACCATTCCCCCTTGTAGCTCAAGGGTAGTTTTGAGATATTTTCCATTTCCTTTATCTTTGGCTGTTTGAAAGTGTAAAGGAAAATGAATGTTAAAGAACCTGAGCACAAAAGATGTGAAATCCCAGTACTCTGTAACTTTCCCTCTTTCTTTTAAATAAGCACTCTCCCTTAAGGCTGTGACCTGCTTTGTTGCATGGTTTTTTAACAATACAAACTTACTGGAACAGCAAACCAGTATCACTATGGACCAGATGCTGCTTGGCCCATTAGGAACACCACAGCAACACAATATTCTCTTCCCATGTACTTAATAACCTCCAAGCCAACGAAATAAACCCCAAAAGTAACTATTTTTAATTAGTCACAAATTAAATAAGGAACAGTTTAAATATCTCTGCTTTTAAGCTCATCTTGACAATTTTAAATCCAAGTGGAATTTTGTTTTATTCCCACATCTGACTCTTCCAATGAATCCTATGAATCTGGAACATTCCTATGAATCAGGGACAAATATAATGAAAACTACAATTCTGATTCACTGATACCCATATTAAATTGAGCATTTTGTCTTCCTGGTAAACTCATCTTCCCCTTAATACATATATATGTATCTCTCCACCAAACTAAAAGCAGTCTATTCAATTAATCTCGCACATCGAACTAAATAGAATAAGCTTACAAGTTTGACCCAAGAAAATAACACCACCTTATACCTTTAAAGAAAAACGAAAATATTTCAAAAACATGGAGCAATACACAGTGAATATACATGCTACAAAATCAAGAACCACATATAACAAAATAATGCAGTGGTAGAGAAAACTAAAATTACTCTATTCTTTTTGTTGTTCTTAGCTACCAACACAGGTTAACTACTACAACTCACATAACACTCAGGTCAGACAGGAGACCTCCCAGTCTCACACACACAAAAAACCTGAAAAACATAAAACCCCAAAATTCCAAACAAACAAAACGGTAACATGGACAGAATTAAAAGTGAAGGACTTACATTATGCTACCTTAAAAGTCAGCTTTCTGCATCATTTGCTTATTTCCTCTGTTTGGAAAACTGCCACATTTCTTAGGAAGGATTTTCTTAATGACACTTCTGTCCCTTACAATGTTTTCTGAGACCTTGTTTCTCTGTGACATAGAAGTGAAAAACAAATGTCTCAGACCTGATAAGCTTTGCAATAACTGAAGGAAAACAGGTTATGACAGCTAAGTATAACAAGTATCTTCAGAAAAAGAGTCCCAAAATAATTTGGGCAAGGAACTGGAGAAAAGGTGCCCATAACATCTGAAAATTTTCAAGTTACAGCCTAAAATATGGGGTCTGGTTTCTTGGGGGGGAGGGCGGGGGTGGTTCTAAATTTTTACATGTAAGCAAAACAGGGTTATAAAATTCTAGCAGGTGTCCCCTTCTCCCAATCATCTATTGTGAATACTGAAAGAAAATGTACAATGTGAAATAAGTCCATTTTTCAGTATCAGTTTGGTTCAAAGTCTCCTAGAGTTTTAGTACATTTCTTATTGTGTTTTATAGTAACAAATTACATTAAAACAAAAATTTCCTGGAGGCAAGAAGAAATGGCTTTTCATTGCTTATTTAAAACAAGTAATGAGTTTGACAACCTACAAAAACAACAGAGATGGGAATGAAGTTTCAAGCAGCACAATTTCTGCCTCACAGAACTGCAGCGAATGTAAGGCACAGAAAGCCCACAGACAAAGTGAAGAGAGTTCTCCTGTATCATTTAAACACAGCTGGATGAGAACATTTCTTAGCAGTAGTATAATGCAAGAGAGAAGTTCAAACATTTTTTATTTTCTCTAAAGTGTTACCTCTCTCCCTTTCCTCAACATAGCAGGTGCAAGGATGGCAGTCCTGTTTTGTTCTCCCACTGGAAGAAGCCTACTCCCTGAGATGACCACGGCTTTTATTAAAAACAGGGTATTAACAAAACAAAAATATCAGGCACAAATTTTATTCTGTCTATATTAAAAAAGAAATCTTATAAACTATCATTAAACCATCATTAAAAGAACCATATTTCCAGAAAGAGGGTTAAGAAATGTCACATTCATTTCATACACTGTAGGGTTGCAAGATGATTTGACAAGTCACAGAGGGATTTTGCTGCTGCTCAACAACTATCTTTCACAATAAGATCTCCCAAGACACTTCCCAGAAAGAAATTAACTGGTATTCCACGAAGAAAAAAAAAAAAAAACAACCCAAACCAAACCAACAAAAAAACCCACTGCAAAATACTAGGAAATGTAGCTTTCCACAATGCTGTACAGCGCTGAAATCTGTGAAAACTATGAGCTACCAAAGTTGTAAGGAAAAGGATTGCAAAATATTTTGTCTCATTCAATCACATTATTCTTTGCATAAAGCTCATCCTGTGAGCAAAAATCCTTTTTTTTTTTCCACCAGTTTTCAAAAACTGCCCTACTACTTAGCAACAATGAATATATTCCACACCTAACACACCTCTTTCTGGTTTTTATCAAATGGAATACAACATTTTCCAAGTAACTCCTTTAAACATCGTGACTGTGATTTATATCTCAGCTGCCTGTGAAATCATTGTATTTCCCCTTCATTACCAGTCTTGCAACCTGCTTACATTCTCAAGCCTCTGGTTTCAGGAACCTTGGACTCAGATTTTAATTCCTGCCAAGTTGTTGGCCTGAAATAATACAGAACATTTTTTCATCCTTTCTAGTATAACAAATTGAGAGCTTCGAATTGAGGCCTTACTCTTTTTTCTGAAGTTTTTTCTGTCAACAACAGCATTTTAAGAATCTTTAACTGCATAAGCACCTGATCAGTGCAAGACCAATACAGTTTACATTGTCCTGCAAGGACTCCCAGAGATTGTTACCAAATCCTCCTAAGCAAGTAAAAAGAGGAAGGTTTACACAACTGCATTATTAACAATTACATAAGATTTTTAAATCAATGGAGTTCAGTCTGTATTATATTTTTGAGAAATCCTGGAAGAAGAAGTAAATACAAAAAAACACCTGGTTCATGATCAAAGCAGCCAACAGAAGTTTGCAGCAGAAGTCCATGACTTATTCCCATCAACCATTGCAAGCAGTGCAGATGAGACATTTAAAATAAGAAAGGGTTATAAGGTGTGCATTTCTAGACTACAGAAGTGTATTCTAAATATTTTAAATAGTAAGGAAAAAAAAGTAGGGAGCAACTTTCACCATGATGAATTTTTTGTCTCTTGCAAAATTCAGTGACATGGCAACTAGGAGTAAGGTTCTGAACCAAACAGAAAAAAACATAATACTGCTCTGTATTTGTCTTATATACTAAAATTTATTATTTATATTTATTTTATACCAAAAAAGTTTTAAACGTTTAACAGCTATGCTGTATTTTAACAGAATGCATCAAAAATTTTTATTTCTCTACCACCTCAGCCAAAGGTGCCATTTGATTAAGCACACTGAGCAGATTTACATAAAGCCTATGTGATGGTGGATAATCAGGCAGTAGGTTAAATCTCCAGGTGACAAGTTTTTCTCAGCAAAAGATGCATTTACGTGCATGATGGTATCCCATCATGTAATTTTACTAAATTCACCAGAGAAAGTGAGAAAGACCTGAAATTAATTCAGTAATTCAATAAATTCACTTCAGAATACTTCTAAGACATTAAGAAATGGTTTGCAGACTGTATTATAAATCTAAACATTAGAATCTCATTGTTTTAAATTAAAATTAGTTTAAGATTCTTGTATATTTGGCAAGTGGTTAATCTTGTAAATCATTATTAGTGGCCAAAGCTTTAATCATAAGGCACTCAAATGATTATAGTAAATTTTATATATCCACTAAGGACTGAGTTGAATTTGGGATTAGATGTAGAAGAAAAAAAATACTTTCTGCAGCTGACCCCACTGGAAGTATATATTTGACCTATGATTTCCAAGTTATATGAAAAAGCATCAGCAATTATCAGGACAAAAAATGGCGAATTTTCTCCCAGCAAGGCAAGATCTCTTAAACTACTATTTTTGGAGGTCAAATTCAATACTTATGGACAGAAATATTAATTTCCACACGTAAAACAATGAAAATCCATGTCATGTTCTATTCTGTACACTCCAACTGAGTGTACATCACTTACAGAGAAGAAAAATAACATATAATCAGACATTTTAGAACAAGCAGTAGAATTACCTGAAGCTTTGAGACTTAAGTGCATAAAGATAATGCTGCTGACAGTGATGCTCAGAAATTATGAGTCAGACACTGGATTCTTGTCACAAAATGGGCTCACAAAAGCATGAGGATTCAAAAATCCTCAGGAATTCAGGAATAACCAAGGTATGTCTCAACACAGCAGTCCAACTGAGCAGGAATAGGCTAATAGGGATTACTTTTCTTCTCAGGAGTGAGAAAGTACTGAAGAAGGGAAAGAAAACAAGCCAGTTTCCCTCCTCACAGGAGAAAGACAAGCAATAAAGGGTTGAGATTTCCTCCCAAGATAATGCTGTTGTATCAGTCTTGTGGGACACAGAAACTTCTAGTTGTGTTTGTCCTTCATTGCTTACTGTATTTAATAATCATTTTAATCCTCAGTTGAATAATTCTCTGAAGTGAAACTTTAGATGTTCTATTTTCAGGAAGCTATCTGATCTCATTGTTATACTTTGTGTGAGTTTTCTGAAGAATAAAAATGCCTTCTTGACTCTTCTGGACTCTGATGCGGGCATTCTGGAGAGCCTCAGACATTATAAAAGCATAAGAAATAAAAGACTGAATACAATAATCCATTAACACGAGCCTTGGACAAGAACCTTAAAAGTCAACCACAGCTAGAAGCTCAATGTGCTAATCAGCAATGCTCTGTGACACCAGCACCATGAAAAGGCTTCCTAAAAGACTTCTAACAGAACAATTGTCTCCTGCAAAGATGCTAATGGCAGCCACCCCCAACACAAGTATCATCACCAGCATAACCATTCTTACATAGTCCTTTAAAAAGGTTTTAAATATTCAGCAAAAGGTTTTAACAGCACTCTCCCACTGCCGATTAGCAGCACTGATACCATTTAAATATTTGATGATGACAGCACTAAAAATAAATAAATTGCAGTCCTATTTAGTATCACAATATTGCTAAACCTTCATTATGTTATGGTAGATTTACGCATTTGACTGGCACACATTTGGAATACCATTTTAGTCCTGCACTGTAAAAAATTAATAAAAGGGAAGGAAAAAATATACTAAAAGGCACGAGGATAAAAAAAAAACCATAGAGAAGCTTCAACAGGTAAGTAAATTGAGATTAGTTAGCCCAGAAAAAAAAAAAAATTACGTAAAGCAAACATGATGAACACCTCTCAGCCCATTTTTGGAAAACAGAAAGCGTTCCTCTAACATAAGAACCAGGGGATATCAGGTAAACAAGTAAATAGCTGCCTGGTAAAACCATGCAAAGGAAAAAAAAAAAAAAGGAAAAAAAAGGACTTCTTCACACAACCCATAGTTAAGAAACTGCCATAGGATGTTACAGTGGTGAAAAGCTTCCAAAAGTCAAACTGGCCTTTGACAATTAATGGGGAGGAAAAACCACCCGTAAGGATTAAATGCATCTTAGTTCCAGATCACTTAAGGCTGGAAGCAGATGTCAGGAAAGAAGGCTTTTTCTATTCTTCCTGTTGGAGGCAACATCATGAGCCAAATGGACTTTTCAGCCTGACCCTGGCAGCCATCCTTAAAATTCACAAGGGCTGGGAGCCTTTGAAGGCTGGGGGAAACAGATGCATCTACCCCAAGCTGTGCAGTCAGCCTTCACCACAGACAGGTTCAAGCCCCAAAGCCTGTAGGACTGAAACCTACAGGCAAGGTTGAGAGCTTTGCACTGGGATGTGCACTCCCTTTTCATCCCTCCTTTTCTGGGCATTCACAAGCAGACACAAAGTACTGCACAGAGCACACAGAGTTCTGCTCTGCTCCAGCACTTTGCTGGGAATAGAAGGTTCTCCACCAGCTGTTCCAGACAAAAAGCAGAGTGTGGCCAGTCTGTTCCTGCTGGAGCAGGAAGGCCAAGCTGCATGAGGGATGTGGAGAGGCCCAAGAAAGAGAGGGACAAGCAGGCAGGGTGACACGACAGATGAGGTGACAGACACAAACCGGATCCAGGCCAAGCAGGCTAGTGAAAGACCAACACTATCCATTCTTCCACAGCATCCTTCTAAATCTACAAAATACCTCAAGATAATTCTCACAGATGGAAGCATTCAGTGCCTCTACACTACACCACCACTCTCAGAGCAGCTTCCAGACCAGGCTGGCTGCTCACTGAAGAAGGAGCAAGCATGAGGTACATGGAATGCACTACTTAAGCTGAAAAGTGTTAACCTCAACTAACACTTGTGAAACACATCACTGCAACTACTACAGCTGGGAAGAACAACAAGAAATTAGAGGACACTGGGGTTTAACAAATGGAGTACATCCAATAAGCCATATAAAGATCTTGGGGGGTTCTTCAAAAGCCAGAAAAACCTCATACTACATGGATTCAAACCACTCATATCTGATCTAGCTTTCTCCACTATGTGGTAGTAATGTGCCATGATGAAATACATTCTCATTTCACATAAATATTAGTCTTGAACTCTAGAATTTACGCTGGCTTTTTGTAACAAACTGCTATCAACATATCTCAAAAAAAAAAAAGCTTATTTAGGGAGCGTTCTCTGTAAATAACAAAATACATTTCAGTTGATTTAAGCCTGATTTCCTGAAGTGATTTATTTCCAGCTATTACTGAGTTTTTCCTGCCTTATGTAGCAAAAATATATGTATTTACGTTGTAAGCATGTCAATATTGCAACTGAATGTATGTATTACTTCTGCAACTCAGAAACTAACATTTCCTACAATACGTACATGAAAGAGATTCATTCTGCTTTAAATCTACTAAACAAAAAAGCATGGTTGAGTATATAAAGTCACTGTCTTGCCTCTTTTTGTGCTCCTGTGCTGTTCACAGAGTCACTTAAAATCAATAAATAAGTGCCTATCCTAAAACCCCCAACAACAGGAAGAAAATATTCTTAACAAAAGCTTCAACACAAGCTGAATTCCTGTCCTTTTAGTCCAAACTACACTTCAGTAATACAAAGCAATAAAATGATATCTTTTAAATAAGCAGTCATTTACACTTTATTTTAAGCAACGTAGCTAGAACAAACAGTTGGCAATGTCAAACACTTTCATCACAGGGAACTAGGTAATGAAATATATAAAGTATCCTGGATTTTCCATTTTAAGAGGTACTTCACAAAACAAAACCTGTGCAGACCATTCTGCTGCTGCAGGATTTCACAACCATTCTTCCTCTCCTATCCTACACTAAAAAGGGCAGTAAAGGATGGGGATATGTTCCCAGATGCTAAAACATCAAAGCACACACAGAGCTGTATAATGCTCTGCCTTTTTTTAGTGTAAACAAAATAATAATGCCGGTAAGAAGAAAGGAAAAAAATATAAAAAAATGAGGTGGGGGGATGTTATAATCACAGAAACTCAACCATAAAAAGATCTTGAAAATTCTGTGGAAGTGCTTTTCATTAAAAAAGCCGCAGGTCTTTTTCTTCAGCAATATCGATTACCTCATAATTTAAAGGCAATACCAAACCATTTTAATCAATTTCAGCAAAGGCATTAGGACAGTCATCACACTAATATGCATAATATCAATTATCTGCTATATACTTGTAAGGTACCCATTTCTTATACCAAAATAAAACATCTAAACAAGTTTCTTTTAGGTACCCATTTCTTATACCAAAATAAAACATCTAAGTAAGTTTCTTTTGTTAAAGACTTTTATAGTTAACTTTGAAATCCAGTTTAATATCTTGCTATTTTTTCATTGGTCATTTTATAAAACTGTCAGCTGCTATTCTGAAAAGGAGTTGGTTTGTTTGTTTAAAGATACTTCCTGTCTGCCTGCACTTATTTCCAGAATGTGAATATTTGGTATCTGAAAAGATCCCTGAGCATGGTATACAATCTGAAGTACTCAGGGATATTTTATTACTGACTCCAAAAGACCAAATGACATTAAAAGGAATCCCAAGAGAGGCAGAAATGAATCACAGCTATTTCACTTTCCCAAGGCTGTACTAGTTAACAGTGTGAGCCTCTGCTGAATTCCAGTCACTCCCTACAGTGCACTTTTCACTGTTTTGAACATTCATATTTTGTGAGGTCAAGGTGTAGGAGGGAACAGGTGAGTGAACTCAGGGATGTTCCTCTTCAGAAACAAGGGACAGATGAGTCTATACAGACAGCTCTGGAAAAGAAGGAAGTTAAGTGGATTATTAAGAGATATATTGCAGTCAAGAGGATGGGCAACAATCCTTTCAAAGGACTGCTTCATGCACAGCCTTCTACAACAGGGAGAAGTACAGTGATGGCACTGCCCCACGTTTAAAAGGCATGCCAGATGTGAAGATGCACTGTAAAACAGTAACAACAGTCTTCATAAACACAGCTGCAAAACAGGGAAAGAGGCCACTTGCTACTTACTCTCCTTAAAGACAAACAAACCAGCCCTCTCCAAAGGGCCCGTTTTATGCCAATGCTGCAATCCAGTAATAATAATAATATCAATTTGTGCTTACCAACTATTATTTTAACATATTTAGAAGGAACAATATTTTCTCATAAATTGCGTTTCTTGAACTAGTAGGTCTACAACAATCTACTTAACAACCCCCCCCCCCAAAAAAAAATCATGTACCATGTATGATAAAATGAGAGCATAGTTAAAACAGGACATTTACCTGAAGGTGGAAGAGCTGCATGTATGTTAGAAGGTAAGTTAAAATCAGAAAGAACCTGACAAATTGAAGATATAATCTGAAATAATTAGAATGCAGTTCGTAGGACAAGTACAAGCTTTCTGCAGACGACTGCTTTTGCCCATTAGAAAGAGGAACAATCAGGCAGCAGACTGCATAGAAGGATCACAAACAAAAGGTCATTAAAAGACAAAAAGCATCATACTGAAATTTATTAACAGTTGATCCTGTAGCAGAGCAGTGGAGCAGAGTAGACTGACCTCTTGAGGTCTCTTCCAGTCCTATTTTTAAAAATTCTTCAATATATATATACATTGCTGATTTTTATTCCATTTTTATGATTTCCTCTTCTCTGTGTATATTACATATAAATTACTACACACCTTTCCTCCCCCAAAATTTACCTGCTAGTCTGTTTCTATTTAGACTTCTAAATTTTGAAAACAATCCCACATTTGTGTGAAAAGATAAATAATTTAGAATCCATGCACTAATATCATAATACGTGTTCCAACTTAATTTGCCCTTAGAGATCAACAACTGGCGAATTTTATATAAAGGTTTTTCCCTAATAGAGTCAGTGCAAATAATACAAGGATTGATGGCAATATCACCCATGGACCAGCAAAGGCGGGGAAACTACACAATTAACTTGTCCTGTCAGTCTCTGTTTAAATTCTTTTAATCTTCCACGAATGCAATCAAATCATGGGAGTAGTGTATTATTTGTGAGCCATGGGCAGGACACCACTGCTCTAATTCCTAGTTTAAAAATAGGCTAAACTAGTCATGTCACTGATCAAGCCTGATAATAGGCATAAGTAAAAATCTCATCAGGTATTCATAATTATTTTTAATTACATTAATTAATTTTTCACCACTGAACAGACTGAACATGTTTTGTGGATAGTCTAAGGTTTTGTGGGCAGAGGGGGTGAAGGAGTTGCTATTATTCACACTAGCAAAGCTCTTTACTCAGTCAAGAGAAACAGACAGATAAGCTCTTCCAGAAGAGAAGTCAGAGAAGCTAAATTCATCCAAATTAAGCTCCCGCTCCAAGTCAGCTTTTGGAAAAAAATACTTCTCTTTGTGAGCTACAGTACATAAGCTAACTAAACCATGTAAAGGCAGTATCCGCATGTATACATTTCTACAAACAACTTTATTTTTTTGTATTACATGTCTTCAAATAAAATTTCGATTACTGCAGTCTACAGAAACTACTCATGCAAATAAAACCACATACCAAATGCAATGCACAACCTACCCACTCAGTGGCTGTGACACATAGTGTCACTGTTAACAAGTAGTAAACTGCCTGATACATAGGTCTAATGTATATATATATGATACTCTATGCAAATACCTAAGGTACACAGCTTCTGTGTCATGGAAGACAGGATTTTTATGGTGTTAAGTACTCTTTTTAAAATATTGTATTTTTAAAAAATTAAGAAGCCAGTACACAATCAGTAGTAGAGGACGGAGAAGGAATACAAATATGGATAGGTGCTAGTAACTTTCTATTATAGAGCTGAGAGTCCAAAAAATCACAGAGACAGCATCCTCTAAAAGAAAGCTCCAGGATTCATGAAGCTGCAGTTTGCTATTCAGGTCTCTCATACTGGCAAACCAAAGAGATAAGAAAGATCTGCATTAAAACAACAAGAAAAAACTAAGAAACAAACAAAAACAAATCCAGAAACAGCCTCTCAGAAAAACTTACACTTCGGCTGTCTAGTTGAATGGCTGTCCAAGGTTAGATGGGGAGCTCAACCCTCACAGCCTCCTTCCCTAAATGTATGCTTTTTTTGTGCTGTCAGTTTTGGTGTCAATTAGGACATGTGCTCTGGGCAAAATATCTTTTACTGCTGGGACATTCATATCCTTCTTCCACAGATCTTCTGTAACCAGGAGGAATTCAGCTGATACTGTAGCATTTTGTTTCCAAGGGGAAGGGCATGAGTAAACCAAACACATACTAGTTTTCTACTCCTTTCCGCTCCACGACTGTTTTCTTTGAACTTAAGGAACCTTAGCATCTTCAAGCCAAAGACTGCTTAATCAAGTATACTTATGTTGTTACACAGGTTTCTTTGTAATATGAAAAATGACTGAAAATCAGGTAATTTCATATACTTTAACTGAGTCCAGCAACCTAATTCCTTGATATTCTTTCAGATTGAAGCCAAATATGTATGATCTGTTCTGGGCCTCCAAGAAGACTTGCAAACATTGTGGCTAAGATAATTTAGGACTGCAGAGAACCTAAGTCCACTGAAAATGCTGCTTTAGAGTTTACCATGAAAGCAAAATGGTTTATATTAAAGCATTTAAAACAATCACAGTTGTAGAAAACACTGTCCATATTTCATTCTCCATATTTCATATTTTGTACACCTGATACAAATGGGTATTACAGTCTGAACTAGAGATCATAGAAGATTGAACAAGATGGCAACATACACTGGCATTCCAACAAGAAAACAGAAGATCTTGATGTATGTGCTGTTTAAATCCCCCATCATAGAAAGACATAGGTATGTTTAGTTTCAAAAGCAAAGCTCTGCTGAAAATTGTACCCTAGAGAATCTACCTGCTAAATTTGGTTCCTCTCTTCTCACAGACTTTGAAACTTAGGAGTTGACAATGCTCAGCAAGTGCATGACTTTACAGAGCTTGAGTTTAGACCAGAAGAAAAAAAGGAAGATACAAATTTGTTTAAGTTATCAGCCAAGAAATTTATTGACACTGAGATTAGTATTGGTATATGCCAAAAAACCACCCTGGACTTTGCTTCCACACACATGTTGATAAAAACACTCCTATTCACAGAATGCTAAAGCCACCGTTCTCCATGTGTTTCTCACTGCTGCCTTCCTAAATAACTGCAGTCTCTCCTAAGTGTATCTCTTCTCATTTTATTACCACAACCTGTCTCCTAATAGAGACGTATTTATCCCCCTGGACCTCTTTCTGTCTAGGTCTATAGCTTTGGGAAACCATGAGGTTCTGTATTGGATGCCCCTGGAAGCAAGCAGCTCTGAGGAAACATACCCATACACCACAAGTCACTTGCTGCCTTAAAGATTCTCAAACGCCTACCACCTCAAAATCTCTCTCGGAAAGGCGTGGAGGAACCTCACACAAAAATAAAGCAAGCTCACTGCCAACTGTCAGAGCAGCTAAGAAAAGTTCACAGGATGCTTAAATCCACTTTGAACTGCAAGATGTAAATTCATTTCACAGAATATTATAGGAAATGTTGTAGGAAATTACATAATAGGAAACCACAGCTCGCTGCACCAAGGAAAATATTATGGAAAAACAAAACAATCACCCAAAAAACACTACATACAAACAAGTGGCACATAAAGTAGTTCACAAATCAGGTATCCAAGAGCCTAAATCCCATGGATGCACAATGCATCATCACTATTGCCTCTTGAAAAATCAGAATCTCATCAATACAGAGAGAATAAGAAATAGAAACTGAAAAAGTCTATGAACACATGTACGTATTCTTTGGCCCTCAAATTTGGTACAAAAAAGGCAAGCAATAAAATAGGCTATTCCATAAAAATTGCTACAAATTAAGAGTACAATCTTGAATCCTTTCGGTCTAAACACAGCTGACGTATAAGAGTGAAAGGCCAAGTAAACTACTATGTATAAAGCCTGTGTTACTTTTTCCAGTAATAGCAGCTGTACCACCTGTCATCATCCTAGGTGACACTTCAGATTCAAGGAGTACATCATCTTATACCAAACAAGAAAGAAAAAGTCAAAATTAGCAGGTGCACAAAATAAATACGACAGAAAAAAAATATGGAGCTACTGGAAAAAGGGAACAGAGACTACAAGTAAGAAAGGAAAGGGAAAAAAGGCAGCAACTGCTCTTCTCAGAGTTATGAAAATAGACAGCCAATGGAAGCACAGACTGAAACCAAAATAAAACATGGATCTGAGCTCCTGATTTTCATGCACAAACCTGTGGTTCTAAAGGATTTAGTCTGAACTAGAACTATTACTCAAATGTCAATTTTCCGTTTGTGACCCAAACACCTATACAGTAATGGGCAGACACAACATTTAAATATTAGATATTCCATAAAGGTGCATTTTACAGATCAACTAACAATGTCATGTTTTGCATGAATGCATGAAATCTTCACCTGCATGGAACAGACCTGTTCCTTGATGTTACTTTGTATCCTCTTTAAGAGCAGTTTTACCTACATAAGCTATTAAAACTCCAGGAACACTCTCCAAAAACATACTACATCTTACTTTTTCCACTCTTTACAGACTTTTACTGTGCGAGAGCAGGCAAGAAGCATCTTAAGGTTTACTACCCATGCCAGATGTTCCGAAAGGTTTCATAGTGAAAACCAGGCACCAACACACTCGGATTCAAACCACCTGAACTGCTGAACTAAGCAGGCAGAATAATATTCGGAATATATTTAGACAGGTGATTTTTCCCGAAAGTATTAAAACAGTCATATCTAAAATAAACATGGACCACATAACCTTAAATGCAGTGTTGTCACATTTTTCCACTCAAGATAATTATTCATATGATAACACAAAGTTTTAGTAATCAGTTCTTGGCTGCTGCACAGATTACTGTTCACATCTGCAAAACGGTATTCAGCAGCAATAACAGCAGAAAGTTGAATAATTCCATATTCCAAAGTGCTATAATTTCTGTAGAAACTAAGAACCTTGAGTCGGGTACCCATGAAATGTAATTCAAAACCTATTTCCTTATCTCATGCTTCTTGATCTTAATATATCACAAATCCCTAGGTACTGTGACCTTGTTTGGTCCCCAGAGAGGCAGAAGGTTGCTGTGTAATTAAATCATTCACCACAAAGTAGAGCAACAGCATGGTATACACTGCAAACAACACTACTGTCTTTCTTGGGCTACCACAGAAGAAACAAAAAAGCTTTAAGAAATATCAGACCTGTAAAAAAAAAAAAAAAAACTGGCAAATCCAGCAAATATGAAGTTATTCCAATAGCAAGCTCAGCTGCCCCTTGTCCATTGTTATAATTTCTTTAGCACACGCTCACACACACACACACACGTACACGCCCAGCATCACTGCTCAAACAGGAAGGGTGGGTACAGCCTGTCAAATGTGTTCCACTGCTCATTGCCCTTGCTCTCCCCTTGGTTTTTACAGCAAGGTCCAGGAGACGGTAACACAACTTTCAATACACTACTACTCTTGATATTCTACCTGTTTTTCTATCATCCAAGCAACAGAACAACAGAGATAATGGGCAAATCACGGACTGACTGTGTGGAATTTATGTTCTAACTGTGCTGAATTGTGTGTGTTTTGTTTGGTGTTGTGATGGTGTTGTTTTTGATTTTGGCGTGGGAAATTCTTTTTTGTTGGTGTGACTGAAATTTGTGAAGACTATATGATGGACGTGGATTTTAATGATAAGGGATGGAATGTCTCTTGGGTTACAGATTTAACAGGGACAAGATTTTGGTAGCAGGGGGGCTACAGGGGTGGGTGGCTTTTGTGAGAGGGTGCCAGTAGCTTCACCGATGACCGACACAGCCAATGCCAGCCAGCTCCAACACAGCCAAGCCGACCCCACCAGTGACTGTGGCAGTGCTCCTGGGATAACAAACTTAACAGGGTAGGAGAAAAAACTGACAGGAAGCAATTGCAGCCAGAGAGAGAGGGGCACAGCAGACAAGTGAAACTACACTGCAGGCATCAAGGTCAGCGAAGGAGTGGGAGAAGGCGCTCCAGGCGCTGGAGCTGAGATTTCCCTGCAGCTCACAGAGAAGACCACGGTGAGACAAGCTGTCCCCCAGCAGCCCATGGAGGACTCCACAGCAGAGGAGGTGGATGCCTGAAGAAGGCTGCGACACTGTGGGAAGCCCATGCTGGAGAAGGTTCCTGGCAGGACCTATGGACAACGGTAAGCCTAGGCTGGAGCAGGACTTGCAACCCCATATGGGAACCATACTGGAGCAGTTCAGGAAGAACTGCACCCTGTGGGTAAGACTCAGGCTGGACAAGTTCATGGAAACTCATGGTCCCTCCCATAGGACAAGACCCCATTCTGGAGCAGGGTAAAAGTGTGAGCAGTCCTCCCCCCAAGAGGAGGAAGGAACAGCAGAAACATGTGACGAACTGACCACAAGCCCCATTCCACATCCCGCTGCACCACTGGAGAGGGACAGAATGGAGGGAAGGTGTTTTTAAGATTTGGTTTTATTCCTTATTATCCTATACTGATTTGATTAATTTCCCCATGTTTTGTCGATGACAGTAATTTCTGAGTGATCTCTCCCTGTCCCTATCTCGACCCATGACCCTTTCAGCCTTTCGTGCTATCTTCTCTTCCTTGTCCAGCTGAGGAGGGGAGCGACAGAGCGTCTTTGGTGGGTGTCTGGCATCCAGCCAAGGTCAGCCCACCACAGCTGATTTTGGAAGCATAAAAATATCTAAGAAAACAACACATCTAGATTAATTTAGATCTAGCTGATCTTGATTAAACTCAGATCTTAAGTACTTGAAGTTGTGCTTCATTTCACAGCTAACACAGCTGTTATACCATTGGAGTAATTTCTCTGTGTTCTTTCCTTTTCCCTGGAGCTGGGAAAGCTAACCCAACACAGATCTCAGAAACCGTGGATTTAATAAACCAAAACAACTGCACTTGTAGAAATAACTGAACAAAAAAAAAATCCCATTCCCTTTTGCCCAAGCTACATTCTACCACTGATGCTCCCCTTACTTTTCAAGCTGAAATATAAGCGTTCAGAATATGCAGAGCTAAGTACAAAGATGTTTCTATAGGTGAAGTACAACTCAGCCTACTGCTAAACGAGCTGTCATTTTTAACAAGAAGAATGTTCCCCATTATACCACCTCCCACCCCCAGCCCCACGACATCCCGAATCTCTCATCACCTGCTGTGTGCCTCTCACACGTACAAGCCAATGGAGCCACAAAATTGCTCTGCACAGGTGCATCCCAAATAACAAGCATACTGTACAATTCATGTCTTTCCCTGCCAGGCTGGTGCCCATGTTGTCTTGTCACAAGCCAGCTAGTTTCTCTCGCCTTCCCTAACAGGAGTTAGAGCCTTCTGCTTTAATAAACCTCAAAACATGATGCCCAGCTACCCCCAAGCGTGGATGTACACAAAGCCATCCTCTCACCGTTGTCCACTTCTGACAAAGGAAAAATCAAGTCCCGTCACCACAGGGGGGAGGAAAAAAAGAGAAAGAAAAAAGCCGCCTGTCCTTTCATCTAGAGCCAAGGCTCTGTGAGCCCAATGTATCGCCCGCATCTCCCTGCCTCTGTCACAGAGAAAAAGACCCCCATGGGGAGGAGCAAGAGCTCTTACCTTAATTATGCTGCTCCTCCGGGGGATGCCGGCTTTGCCTTCTCGTTGTTGACTGGTGGAAAATCCTTTTTCTTTGCTGCTGCTCTCCGGGCTTGCAGGAAGAGCTGATCCCGGCTCCTCACCGGCTCCCGGCTGGGCACAGTCCCCGTTGGAGACCCGGCTGCCCGCACTGTCAAAGCGGGATCTCCCGCCGCCGCCGCCTCCTCCTCCTTCCCCATCTCCTGCCTTGAAGGCCACCTTCCCTTGGACCGGCCCCGGGGAGGAGGGCAGCCCCCCACCGCCGGTGCCGCCACTGCTGCCAAACTCCGCCATCAGCCTCCCTGGCTACGGCAGAAGCACCACCGCTGCCCCCCTCTCCTCCTCCCGCGGCCGCTCGGCGCTGGCTCTCCTTCCGCTTTCTCTCTATTTACGATCGGGGGATTTTGAGCCAAAGTCTCTCCCCCCCGCGCATTTGGCAGCCGAGGCCGCGCAGCTCCAAGAGGGGAAGGGGGACGAACGGAACGTGTCGGTGGCGGCTCGGCGAGCACCAGTCCCGCAGCACCTGGGGAGGGAAAAGGAGACGAAACGTGACAACCCGTCCTCACTCAAGGCTGGGGAGCGTGGCACGGCGGCGCGCTGCCCTGCGCGGACACACGGACACGCGTGGGAGAGGAGGAGAGGAGAGGGGCAGCCCGCGGTCCCCGCCGGAGGCACCGAGCGGGCAGAGCGCAGCCCCGCCACGGGGACGGGGACAGGGACAGGGACCGGCCCGCCCTGGCCGCCGAGGGGCGGGGGAGGCGGGAGGCGACCGGAGGAACTGCGCTTTTGGGGCTGCTCAGCCGGGAAAGACGAGAGGCGTTGATGGCGGTATTTTCTCACCCTGATACAGCGACACCCACAATCGCTGAAGCAACGAAGCGGGAGCGAAAAGAGAACTTGCAGAACAACACGCCCCGAAGCCTCCGGCCCCGGCCCGGGGGAAAGCCCGTCCCACGCACGGCGGGGACGATCCGCCGCAGCCCCGCTCCGGCCACGAGCGGCGGCGAGAAGCGGCGGAACACGAGCAGGGTCGCCGCCGCCGCCGCCCCCGCGGGGCAGCCCCCGGGCGCCCTCGGCAACTTTTCTCCCTTCCCGCTGCCTGCTGACACGCAGCCGCCCCAGAGCGGAGACAGCCCGGCCAGGGAGCGCAGCCCGGGTCCCCCGCGGCCCCTCCGCCCGCAGCCGCCCCGCTCCCGCACGCTGCGGCCCCGCTACCCACCTCGGCGGCGAGGGGAGCCCCCGGCTGCCGCTGCTGCAGTAGCCGCTTTTCCCCCTCTCCCCTCCTCCCCGCTATGGTCGCCGCCTCTGCCCGGAGCCGGATACAGAGAGAAACTGATTCATGTGGCTGCTTCCCTCGCTCTCCGCTGCTGCTGCCGCCGCCGCCTTCCCCGGCCCAATGCTCGGCAGCAGCCCCGCGGGGGGAAGCGCCGGCAGCGCAGAGGGGAGAGGCAGCCCCGGCCGCCCCCGCGAGGAAACTCTCCGGGGAAGGCTGAGCGAGGAGCCGGGCTGGCCCCCCCTCCCGCCGGCCGTCAGTCAGTCACAGGGCCGGCCCCGCGCCGATTGGCGGCCCCGCGGCAGCGCCGCTCCGGCAGCCCGGGGGCGCTCGGCTCGGCTCCGCTCCGCCCGGGGGCAGGACCCTGCCCGCCCTGCCCGCGCTCACCGGGGATTGCTCCGCACGCCCCCGCCCCGCGCCCGCTGCCGGGCTCCGCGCTGACACAAAGGAGCCCGCTCCCGGCCCCCGCGCCCGCCGCATCCTCCGCTCCCCTCCGCCCCGGACCGCGGCTCCTCCCGTCGGGTCCCGGGCCCGGCACCCGCCCTGCCCACCCGAGGGGCTGCGGCCGCCCCGGCGCGCAGGAAGGGCGGGGGGCGGCGGCGCAGCGACCATTCCTGCGCCCTACCGGGCGCTGACAGCCCGAGTAGAGCCCAGCTAGTCCAGTTAGAGCCATTAATTAATAAAGGAACGAATGTGATGGAGTGCTGGAATATTAAACGCTTAACGGAAACTGCTACTTGATGGTTACCTTCAAGCGTGTCCGCAACACAGCATGCTCGGCCCGAGTGCCCAAGCACCCAACACACACTCGTTTAGGTTTCCTACGAGACAAACAGGAGGGACTTGATGTAAGAGCAGTAATTCAGAGAGCCACGTGTTTATTTTTACCTCTTAGCACGGCCGCATGTTGAAAGAGCTTGGTATTTCACGATTAAGTTGAATAAAGGGAAATGAAATGCCACAGTCGAGGCACTTGGCCCTTTGCTTGAAATTCAGAAATTGAGTCAGTTGGGGAGACAGTATATTGAGAGCATGAGCAAACCTGGAAATCACAGAAATATGAGTGCAAAGAGTCACACTGAGCAAAGAGACACCTAACACGGCCCACACCATCTGACCTTCAGCATTTGGCTGAAGTGCCTAATGCAGGAGCTTAACTCAGATTTTAGTTAAATGAAAGCACTACACTTTTAATTTAGGTTCCCCTCAGCTGCCCTCAGGAGATCACTGACTGTGCCTGGAACCTTGGCCCAAAGATCAGACATCTATCCTAGCTGGCTTGAATAAGGCAGCATAAATACCCCCTTCAGTGTACTGGTGGTGAAAACACTGGACTGAAGGGTACATTTTTAATCCTGTCCCCCATCTCCAGGGCTTTACCATGGACTGCAGAGCAGTGCCACCAGACCTTTGTGCCCTGAGTTGTCTCCAAAATGAAGGCGCCTCCATCCTCTCCTTCAGAACACCAAGGGACAGCTCACTCCTCCAAAACACAGAGCCTCAGGGATGGTGTCTTCTGTCTGTGTTTACTGTTTGGATCACTTGGAGCATGAGAGCCCTTACTTCAATCTCCTCTTCCTGAAGAGATTCACATCCATGAATGGTTCACCTTACAGGCTGGTGCTGGTGAGAGTGTTTTCTTCAATGTTCTGCCTGCAATCTGGACAATGATGCTTGTCACTGCAGCAAAAGAGGAACCGTAAAGTGTGATGCAGATTGGAGGAAAGTACGAAGCTCTTTGGAGAAAATTACTTATTCAGTATCATTTCAAGTGGGTCAAGGAAGTTCAGAACCTGACCCTGCTACATCACTCATATACGGTCCCAATTTAATCAAACTATTAACAAAACTTAAGGTTAAACGAGAACCTGCACATTTGCAGGATTTAGGCTGTAAACACTAGGGACATTAATATTAAACTTAAGATCTGAAATAGCCAAAGTGTGTGTTTTTCATTAGCTGGTAATACAGTGATTTTACCGTTTGCCCTTATGTGAACATCTCTTGCCTGAACATCTTGCCTTGCCATTTAACAAGGAAAAGCCAGCCTTGAATATTAAATATTATCCAGTATTGTATCTACAGATGTGGACATCACAAACCATCCCTACAGGAGACACTTTGCCATTAGGAGTGTCACTGTTTCTTCTGAAGGATGTGATTTATACACAACAGGTACAAAATGTTATTAGAATCATTTGTCACAGAGCTTTGCCAGTAAACTGGTGAGGAAGATGTGTGCTCTCTGTCATTTTGCTGCTTAAGTTGCACATGTTAGAGTACCAGTTTTAAGGCCTGTAGCAAAATTTGATCAGTCCTGTCTCAAAGGAAAACAGGATTAAAACAAACCCTTTTCAGCTCTGCTTATCAGTCCAACCTGTATAGAAACAAGACAACAACACTGAAAAAGAAATCATTTAACTTTAGCCCTGGAAGTTCTATAATGAATGATAGACAGACATTGCCAGACTTTTGACTATAAAGCTGATGATTCAATACAAAGGAAACAGTAAAACTGCTGAATCTAATCTTAAGGATACACGCCCACAACTCAATGTAATAGTATCTGTATTATGCTTATGCTAAATATTGAAATTTAATTACTGATAAAAACATTGTATCAGATACTAAACTAGAAAGGTTGTGCTAACAAGATAGAGGTAGCAAATAATTAATTCTCCATATCTAAGATTTCTTCTGATGACCCTTCACTGATTTTTCTTATTGTCCCATTCTGTTCTACAGGACTTCTTTAAATTAGCAAGGTGTTTATTCAGATGCGTTTTGAATGCCTAAAGTCAAAAAATATTTCCATATACAAAAGGAGGCATTTCTGATAAAGCAAATCCCAGAAATGGTCACCAAGACTGAGCTATTCCATAGAGACCTTATTTATCCCTGTGAGCTCAGGGATAATACTGATATAGCTAATGTAATGCTAACATGAGCCATATACTTTCTTTGCCACAACTTTTTGAAGATCAAGTGGTGAAGAAACTTTATCATTATTCAATAGTGGCCTCAGCAGGCTCTATTTGTTTAATTGTTAAATGAAATAAGGATTATAATGGAATCAAAAGACCCTTCTCTGACAATATTTAACTGTGAGAACTTGCTGTCATGTGCACGTATTAGCAATTTTCATAAAATCCTATTAAATATCAGAGTTCCACAGCTAAGCTAACATTACCCATTGAACTTTTCTAACTCAAATAGTGTGGCAGTAAAAACATGCCAAGAAACAGGATATGCTTAAAACCCTAACCAGTGAATGACTGATGTTTAAAGAAGCCAAATACCAGATTATTGCTAATGCACTAAATACTTTTTATTCCAAACATGAAAAACTTTAATTAGCAATTATCTTGTTTAAATGTTGCTTTTCTGACATCTCTGCTTGAAATATGTTTTTTCATTATTGTAAGTATCTCTACAATTCCGGTGATTATTTAAATTGCTTGACTTGATTGTTCAGGTCACAGTCTAGCACATACTTGTTTGTTATCCTTGTTTATAATTAAGTATACATGTTTAAGCAGTCCCATTACAGTCAGGATCTGATTCATAATTAATCCAAAGCAAAGTTTATCTATAAATAATGCATTATTGTATACAACATCTGTAAAGTACAGGTGTGTCGTATTCACATGAAATGTGCAGACAGTACAATGTGCACTAAAGATGGCAAAAAGAGGTAGGCAAACAGACTATATTGACAGATTTGTCTACTGCAGAGCATTTGACATTGTGCACATGAAAATTATTTTTTTGCAATTTTGGAGTGTTTGTTGTACTAGCAGTGACTATAGGAGTAAGCCAGGAGTTGGACTTCGATGATCCTTGTTGGCCCCTTCCAACTTAGGATGTGCTATGATTCTATGACTCTAAGTAAGATGATTTTTTTTTTTTTTTAAATCAAGCAGTTCAACCATTTTAGCCTATTAAATACAGCTTAAGGAATGTTTGCTCTCTATCCTACCTATAATGCCTTTTAGTTTGGCTACCAGCCTACTCAATGTGATGGTTGAGAATTACCAAGAGCTTAACAGTAAATCTACTCTTCCCCTACAGACTCTTGAATCCAGAAGGAGCGTTTTTCTAAATCAAGATCATTCAACAGTTATTCTCTAAACTGTCTGTTATTAAGGCTATCATGCTGTGGTGGTTAGTTGCTTGGAACATAGCTTTAAATCACATTGCTTTGAAAATGAGACTCTTTGTATACATGTTTTTAAAAAGGTCAAGGTTTTTAAAACGGAAGGACAGTATTCCCTCCCCGCCCATTAAAAGAGGAGACTTTAAGGGAAAGTTAAAGAGCAGACAGGAAGGACTTTCTGGATATCAGAGGCCTCCCTTAAGGCCTCACTATGCAAACCAGAAATTAAGTCTTTTTAAAAACTCTTGACCTAGGCACTAACTCTGAGTGAGTCTTTTGGGGATCCTGGAGTTGCTTTAACAGGAAATTACAGCTTATCATATTCTAATGGCATGTTGTTAGTTTGCCATTCTTGAAAAGGCTGAAAATGAAATCTTCTTTGTTTGACTTTAATATCACCATTTGGAAAACTTATTTTGTAGCAATACTACTTGAGATATTATTGGATAAAGTTTCTATGGAGCAAAATTTGCATTTTCTTCTACTAGGAAAGGCAGACACCATGGAAAGGACTTGCATCATGCCCATTTCATCAGAGGCACATATGTTTTATGAAAGAGACCAGGAAAACAAACCTGTTCTTGAAGGGTTTCTGATGCATCATTAAAAAGAGCATACAGTATTTACCATCTCCTAGCACTGTACTCTGCCCTCTAAGGAGAAGTTACAGAGTTACAAAAACAGGCTGAGAGCCAGGATTCTGCAAAGGATTAGGTTTCATTTTGTCCCTCCTTACATTTGTTAGTAAGTACTGGGTATATACAGAAGCATTTGACTTGTGGGACGTAAGACATTTCATAAGCTGTCTATTTTTGTCATTTGAAGCATTTGACTCTATTATTACAGGAGCCAATAAAATAGCCCACAATGAGCTTTTATAACATCTTCAAACCTAAACTTTTTTAAACTAACGAAAGTGTTAATAGTGATCAAAAGCTTTCATTAATTTTGCACAAAGAAAAAAACATAAAGCTTTTAATTTGTAATTTCAGCATTCTATGCTTTGTGAATTCTCATCATAGCAGAATATTAAACATTTTCACTACTTTGAGGAAAACTGCATCTTTTCCTTTATAGGCAAGTAAGTAAATAAAATCAGTTGAATTTTTTTGACAGCCAGAGTTCCTTCTATAACTGTCTTCATTTTATCATGTCCATGAGGGTAAACACTGGGTCTGCATGTGCTTAGTAGGAGTTGCAGTGTGTTATGTCTTCATCTTTGAGGACATAACAGGAGAGTTAACACGTACACGCTTCTGCTGATAAACAATTAACTGTGTGCTGGTGTCAGCTTGTCTTGTTAGAAAGCTTGTGACACAATACCACAGGAAGAGGAATATATATGTATAAAAGAGGAATGAAGTTCTTTATTGAATGGCAGTCAAAATCCACATAATTTACTTTAGCCTAGCAACTTTTCTGAATTACAAGAAATCACATTTTATTCTTAGTATATGCCCACAACAGGGGTGGAGAGAGGAGTTGATGAAACTTGTTATACTCCAAGACATAAATTTATTTATTTTCATTCATTTGAGAACAATCACACAGCACAAATTATTTTAAGCAGGTTTTAAAAGGTTTGGTAATGCATGGGGAACATTGTTTTTCATGCTGTTTGACCTGGATACTGGTAGACTGCAAGACAACAGCCAGGGAGATTGTATTCTGTCCTAAAGCTTGTAATGGAGTTCCTTAATCCCATTAATTTTTGTATTGCTCACATGAGCAATTAACATCAGTTCCTGTCCCTTAGGGATGGTAGATTTGGGTATGTTGCACTAACCAGCACAGTTCTTAACAGAAGTCAATTGTGCCATTTAATTTTTTATCCAGTCTTCCAGCTTCTGAAGCATAAGTCAACAGTCATATTTGTTTTCTTTATTTTTAGCTCAAAAAATGCCAAAAATTTACAGTATTTATAGATTATTTCACATGCATATTCAAAACTTCTTTACTAGAAATAGGTTGATGGTTGAAACTTCAGGTCGGAAGACCTTAACAAAACTTCTGTTGTACGACTATCACAAACTGACAGGAGTCAGTAAACACATAAGAGTCTTCATAATTTCTCTGACACATTTATATTTTGCATAAATCAGACGTGAAATTCAGGGTCCTGACCACTAATGTAACTTTTCCTGTATTCTCTGGATTTTCAGAAAAATATATATATGTACAAAATCTCTCTGTTAATATACAGCCACTTCATTTTCTGAGTAAACAGCAGCTGAATTAAGGGGAAAGTACTACTTTTCTTCTGCCAAAAACCAGAAGGAAATTCCCAGCTTCTGTTCTGTTCTGTTCTTTGCTATGGCAACCTACTCCTGGAAGAAGAGTCACCAGGAGGGAGAATCTCTGTTGGGATAACAGTAAAACTAAGCAGTATTTGAAGATTTTCTAGTTCTCTCACCTTTTTGCCTTCATGTATCAGGAGGCTGTGAAAACAAAGTTGTTGCAGCTGGTACTCCTCTAACTCCTTTTTGTACAGAAAAAGCCCTTCCATCCTTCCTCTTCTGATCCGACTTTCCCTTTCTGTAGGGTTCTATACATGTGAATTCATTGTACAAATTGCTTTTTCCTCCTCCATCTAAGATAAGAAGCTGCAATGAAGTTCAATCCTCTGAGCATTCCTAAGTCACTGCTCAAGGACAGAACAGACTCCAGAAAAGTTAGAAAAATAGTAGGAGAAGAGCATGAATTAAGAAAATTAATGAAAAGGGACAGCAGAGAAGAGCAATAGAACATAATGGTAAAAACATTAACATTTACTTACAATAAGTTTCAGGATTACTGTTATCATATTCCATAGCACTAATATAGAGACAGGAAAAAAGAAAAGAGTGAACACTGAGGGAAAGAGCAAGTCAAAATTAGAGAGGGAGATAAAGCCAAGGAATTGGCAAATGAAAAACCATGGTAGCAGAAAGAGAATAAGAACTGTTAGTCGTTAGAATTGAAAAACAAATTTGAAGACAGAAGAGGAGAGAAGGAAATTAAACAAGATTGGTCAGATGGAAGAAAAATATATTATTGCAAAGAAAGGTGTAAAATATAATATTAAAATAAAATTCAAATAACTTAACTTAGCTGTCAAGGGTTATGACTGTACAGGGGAAGAAGGAAACAAGACCAATCACATGGAATGATTATGAATGCAAGAGCTTCTCACATTCAGATGCAATGAGGAAGTAACAGACACAAGCTAAAGAAGGGATTTTCTCTTGCAGATTACGTTGCCAACACTGATGTGTTCTGTATGTGTTTTGTCCAGCAGAAGCAGCTGAGGCCTAAATGCATGCTTCCTGACTATTTGACATTGGTCATTTCAGTACTTAATAAAGTCACTTTCTGTGGAAAGAGATGCTGTGGTTTTGCTCCATTTAAAATTCTTTCTTTTTTCCCCTTAAGTTCCTAAGTTCTTCCTAGGCAAGAAATATGACATGAATTTGCCTATTGGTGAAGACTAAGATCAAATTACTGGTTTTAAATTTTTTTTGATTAATTATATTTGTATCAGTGTTACAGAGAAGTCTAAAAGCCCCAGTCAACATCAAGGCTCCCTGGTGTTGACACTGTATAAATGTATGGATCCAGTTCAGAGCTGGCACCTAGCCATCCAGTTTGGAGCACAAAGAGTGTGATCGTGCATCTGCTCCCAAAAGACCACACAGACATTCTCTAGATAATTTAGAAATCAGGACCTCCTAAATTTCTGACTGTCTCCCTGAGCACTTGGTCATCTTTCTCTAGAAAAATATTTTCTTGGTCATATGTATGTAGCTAGAAGGAATTTAGGATAAAGAGCAGTGAAGAAGTGAAGCACTGTGTGTGCCAAAAGGATTCACCAGTGTATATCCTCTGGGTCCACTGATTTCTACCAGTCTGCATGTTTATTTTTTCATTTGTTTTAATTATTTTAAGGCACCTCATAAACTTAAATCTTATTTGAAGTCTCAAGTAAGAGGCACTATAATAAAACCAACCATTTTGCATGAATGATTCTGTACAGGTGCAAAGGGTGACGGTGTCAATGGAAGGAAAATTATCTTGATTAATCTTCATTAAGTACAGCATTTTAACATAAAATAGGCAATGAAATTCAGGGACTGATTTACTTAACTTCCTATCTTTTAACTCCTCACAAGGGTTCCCTGGGCATTTAGAAGTGCAGGTGTGTTTAACCCAATTCCTCAAAACTAAGTTTAGCTCTGTTTCTGACCAATTATCTCAGAACTCTCAATTCTGCTGACTTCAGTAATTTCTTCTGACTGAAGAGGCACCACTTAAATTGCTTAAATATTGTTCATCTGGGAGAAAAAAACAATTTCTTTGACTTTTTTTTCCCTACTGCCTAGCTTCTTGAATTATTAATAATGCTTTTTTTCACATTGTTTATCAGCATGATTTCTGGATTATGACTATGCACACACAGACACACACACATTCACGACTGTTTTCTTTGTTTTCATTCTGAAAACAGAATGAAATATCCTTAGTTTTCCCAATAAAATACAAAGCTGTGCTCTGGGGGAAAAAAATGGATGAAGTTACATGAAGCAGATGAAATAGATGTTTCCAGCAAGACAAACTATGTGAAAGGAGCAAATGAAGCTAAAGAACAACTTACTGCACTGTTTCACAGTACCAAGTATGGAAAACACCTCACAAATACTGGTTGTAAATGTAAACATGAGTTGTTCAAGGAAAAGAGAAAAATTGGCCAGAAAAACAGTAGGTGCTTTAAATAGGTACTTTATTTGAATTTCTGGGTTTTGAAATTCTAAGATTTTGACATGTGAACATATCTTACATTGACTTATAAATCCAGTGGGAATCCAAAATTAATTCAGTGGAAAAAGAATCTTTACCCTAAGGCATTAAAATTGTTTCATTATATGTGAACTAGTTTTCCAGAAATTGTCTAGTATATTTTTAAATTTAGATACAGGTAATGTAAGATATAGAGATATCCTCCACAGTGATTTTTCCTTTTCTTTGTAGCTAAAGACTGACCATTCAGTTCACTAGCACAGATTTCTCTGAAATATCTGGCAGTCAAAGCAAAGCTTCCATCTTGGTTGTACACTTCAACACATCAGTTTGACCATTACAAATCCACCAAGTATTAAAACATACCATTCTACATACAGAGCTGCTTTCCTTTCAAATGCAGGCTATAATTAGCTAAAGCCTCCTCTCTGCTTTACCTGAGCATAAGCTGTGTGTGGAAGTATGTGTAGTTAGGTATAGCTGATATACTCATTCCTTGGTTCTCACCCTGGCAAAATGCTGGTATAATACAAATAGGACAGTTTTGCCCAGAGAGGCAAAAAGTGCTGGGCAGCAGCTTGACATTGCGTATTTTACATCTTGTGAGCTGTGACTTAATTAGAACTACCAAGAGTATCTGAATATCTGTATTTTGCTTTGAAACTAAGAAGAATTACATACAGGACATTTTTTTCTTGTACGAAGGCAGCAGTTGAAAATTTGCCACACTCTCAGTTATTAATGTTAGGTTTGCCACACCAACTGAGAGTATGACCTGCAAAACCACAGCTGCATTGGGTACCCTGAAGGGGATTCTATTTGATTCATAGTGACATGCCTGGGCTCATCTTATATTCACTTTCATCAAGGTAAAGACAATCACTCTTATTTAGGGTTTTTCATTTTTTCGTGGGGCTAAGAGCAATCCTCTACAATGGACCTTTGTGGACAGCAGTTCATGGACTTCAGACTCCCCAGAGAGATAAGGATCCGGAGGGAGTGTACTCCATCCTCAGGCAAGCTGGTTTTGAAGTTCTATTGCTGGGACTCCAGCATCAGAAATGCACAAAATAGTCCCCTACTGCAAAATGATTTCCAAAGAACCCCATGACTCTGAGTCCTTGATAAGATAATCACTATCTCTGTCAAAGTCCCTTTGCTTTTCAGGCCTACCTGATCATTATTTCCTAATATTACTGCCTTCAAATAGCAATAGTCCTGTCTGCAATAATGCCAATCATTAATGATAAACTACATTCCTTAAATAAATGAACAGCTAAGTTATAATGTGATACTGTCCTTTTTTATTTTGCTTCTCCTTTCTGGGACTCTGCAGACTACAGCCATTTGCAACAGGTCTTCTTAGGACCTTATCTTACAAAAGACAAAACGTTCTGGCCCTAATCCAGGAAAGCACTTAGATACATGTTGACATTTAAGTAGATGAGTGGCCTTAGTGAGGTCAATTGGACTACTTACTTGTGTAAAGCTAAACCTGTCCTGAAATATTGTGTTCAATGGACACAGTCTATTCAACACTTTGAATGATTGAACTCTTCATGAGATCATATGCAATTACTATTATCACACAAATATTTTATGTGATAATAATTGCCTTTCAGTTTATTTGAAATATGCACGTTTATATTCAGTGAATAATTAATGTATCAAATTAATGTATCAACCCCACGTAAAAGGTACACAACTACTTCCAGTAAATATAAGGTGTTTCTAATTGATGTTGTGTTTTTCTGCAGTGTTTTGGTGTGTTAAGATTGCAAGGATACTAGGGTCTGAGTGTGACCCCAAGCCTGCTCCACAGAGCATGGCTAAGTCTCTGTCACCCCTCATGTGCTCTCTGGCAAACACTTGCAGCAAGGGTAGTTCCTGCATCTCTGTGAGGGAATGGGTTTTGTAAAACAGGGCAAATGACCAGACCCCAAATTTGCCAGCATTTTTGAAGGAAAAATAACATCAAGATACCTTGACATTATGTTGCCTCTCTAGTCATAAACTGGATTTGCAGCTTGGAAGCTGAATGTTGCTTCTTTGCCCCATAATCCAGCAAATCCATTTTTTAATGACACGAGACACGGCTTAGACTTCGTTTTTATTCTTCCTCTACAGAGACTGAATGGCTGCCTGCCCTCATTACTGATGTATATTTCCTATGTAGCATCATTAACAGAAATTCACAAAGAATGAGATTTTGTAGCAAGCACAGAAGGGAAAGAGAGTACACCTTTTATGATGTTTCAGAGGAAAGTTCAGCTGTGGCACTTACAGACCTCTCCAAAACAGGGAGGGGTCTGTAGGTGGTTTCTGCTGGGATGTATTGAGAGCAAGGCTTTGAGATCTCAGTGACCCACTCTACTAGGAGGAAATAATTTGTTAAAAAGGGACGTGATCACAGAGTCAAAACAACAGGGTTTATCTTCTAGCTTCCTCCAGATTTCTGTCAAATAACTTAGATTAATGATTTTAGCAAAAATTCCAAGGCTTTCTGTTAGAGCTAAATTTCTTCTTGGTCCTGATATGTATACATTACCTATATAAGTAAACAGGGAATATTAATCAGTGAGATCCTAATTAAGAATTTTCTAGTGCTTGTCTACTTATGTTTTTTATGATCTTCAAGTTGTTCTAGAAATGTGAAAAACCCACCAATATGAAGGGTATCATCTTTATGCTTTCCTCATACTGTCCATGAACTCTCTGCCACCAGCTGAATGCCACAGAAGGTTATTATGGAGGAGTTAATCTCTGACCTTAATTTTTCCAGTACCCATAATCAGTGAAGTGATCAACATCCAAAGGTGTGCAACTCCTACTTCCTAGAATTCTGATGTTCACATGGAGTAAAACACTACTCCATAGCTAAAGCCAACAAGGTTTACAAAGCTTCTGAGTTTAACTAGCTGCCACAAAAAATAAAAGTTACATTCAGTCCTATTCAAATTAACTCCTCGAAATTTGAAGACTATCCCCAGTCACACTTGGGCTACACAGCCCTTTCCACTTCTGAGAACTCTGTTGTAAATCTTGCAGCAATAAACGGCCTCGCAGGCGCTCAGCACTTCCTGCTCACTCTGCGGCGAGGAAGGGCCAAGCAAAGACCGTCTGGCCCTGACCCTGGTCCGAAGCAGGAAGCCAGGGAGGCATCAGGGAACAGCACAGCAACCCAGATTCTTGGAACCTTCACCAGCTCTTCATCTGAGCTTGGCCAAAGGTTGAACTGGCTCCTGTGAGCTCATCTCTTCTGCCTTGATTTTATGCTGGCTTTCTGTTGCTTGTGAAACAGGAAGCAATGGCCAGACGGAACTCCAGCTAAAATATTTTCTGGGTTTGTTTTGTGATTGTTTGTTTGACTCAGCAAATCTATTGTTTGTTAATTGTTTCTATTATGATACCTAGGACTTGGCTAATTCAGAAACTGTCAGAGCATTTGGGCTTTGAAAATATGTCCATGATCATTCACAGTTCATAAGAATATCAGTTCAAAACACTTCTACATATTTGTTTTGTTACGACACTATCAGTGTGCTATTCTAAGGAGAACACACCTTCAAAAAGTATTCAAGAATACATATTAAGAAAAAAAGGAACATTTCTCTTTCTGAAGTATGCAAATTGTAAACCTGGTTTGGAAAAATAAGCCTGGTCATTAAATTCCAACACAAGAAAATATCCCGCTGGGCTTTTTAATGTGAAAAAAAATTTACAAAACCCCACAAGAACCTTGACCCAAACTCCTCTTCAAATCTACCTGGAACAAATACCAGTTTTATAAGTCTTCTACTCAAGTGTGTGCGGTTGAGCTTTCTCTTTCTCTTTTCCTATCAGTGTTTCCAAAGTGCCTCCCTCTCGCTGGTTACCAGGCAACAGAACAATATTGCTCTGCATGCATATCCAGCAATAAATGACATTATACTATATTTTTGCAGAGTTTCTCAAAGAAAATAAAGATGTCCTGAAATACTGTCTTGTGAGATAAATAGCTACTGCCCAGAAGATATTTAAATGCTTAAAATGCTGGGGTTTTTCTTCATAAAAAAGCAGAGATTGTGGGAAAAAAAAAACCCACTTCTCTAATAGAGGAGCTCCCATCCAAAATGAATTTATAATGCTAAAATAGACCACGGCTTGGAAAGAAAGCTGCTTCAGTTGGTATTTCAGACAATTAACAGCCTTTTAGGTTCTACAGCCACTTGCATAAGCCTTTATCTTACAATCAAGGCAAGACTAATGAAGCAGCAAGAGACATCAAGTTAAAGTACTTTCAGTGTCCTGAAGACTAAAACGCTGTCTGTATGACAAAGCTCTTTTTTCCCGTTTTGTTTGTTGGTTTGATGTCAATAAAAATCAAGAAAGTTTAGCAATTTGCCCAAGAATCTTCGGATTTGATAGCAGTTATTAAAGATGAGCCCAGATCTAATCAAACCACACACCTTCCCTTAACCCAAATCATCACTGAGAGGGAGGGATGGTTTGCAGCTCTTCATCTGGAATCAAAATGCGTTTAAGAAAGGTCTGACTCTAGATCCTGACCAAAGTAACTCTAGATTCTTTTATGTAGCTTTGATTCAGTTTCAGATTTCTCATTGTAGGTCAAATTCACCTTTATGTAACACTAAGATAAGAAACTGAAGGCTTTTGCAGTTTTTTCACTCCCAAAACAAGGGGGAAATCTTTAACTATAAACAAATATCCCATGTAATCCTACCAGAACATGAATGTACTGAATTCTTAATCCCTAATTCTTAAATACAAAGGTATGCAGTGGTATCACAGAATAGCCCCCACAGGTGTATTACACAAATTTATTCTAGAACAATGTCGAGGCTGAAATTTCAGAATATTCATCAGCCTATTTTTTGGTTCTGCAGTGGTCAAATTACATCATTTTCTAAGACAGTTTTTATTTAAATTTATGCAGAAAACTTTCATTTTTGTTACACTTCTGTTAGACTGGTTTTTGTTTGCTTGGCTCAGATGTGAAATTGTAAGGGATTAATGTTTCCAGACTAGATAAAAATCTGTTCCCAGAATGATTTGACACATGACCTTCAGGACAGACAGTGCATTGGGATATTTTTATGACACCTGAAAAAATAGTTCCATTCCCTGCTGTTTGTTGTTGATTTAGTAGTCATATAGAGTTACTGGCTAGATAACAGCAGAAAGATTTGTGGTTTGCTTTCTTGGATCTGGGAAAACACAGTACAGCAAAATGATGCATTCTCAGCTTGTCTAGATAATATAAATAGCATTGCTCAATGCATACATTTGACTCTATTTACTCCAAAAGTGAGCATAGATTAGCACTGAGCCTGTACAATAAACACCTCAGTTCTGTTTCTAGCTCCTGCAGGAGGAACCAAATGCAAACATGGGATTAACTTATTTACAGAATGGCTGGAGCGCTAGCTGGCGATTGCCTGTAGTGGGAATGTTATGCCTTGGTCAAAAGAAAGAAGTCCAGTCTGCACTGAAATATAACTAACAATCACAAGAACTAACACTTCAAGGCATGATGTGGCTCGTAGTTTACTGACATTTCTTGTACGCCTGTCCTTCCCCATGTATGTCGAGCTTGTTTTAACTGAACAAAAATTATTATCAGCTTGTTTTACGATTCATAAAATCCAGTACACTCAAGAGTACTTGCTGGGACTTCTACAAAGTCCCCAAGCAGGAGGCAACAAAGTGTTTTCTCTGCAGAAGAAAGCAAACAGTCATATCAGTGGGGATGAGGGTGAGTGATAAGATGACATGTCCAGAGAAATCAGTTAGATCCCTTATGTGTTCGTTCTAACAGTTGACTTTATTCATATAATTTTTTTGATAAAAATGTTCTAGTCACACAGAAAAGGGGAAATGGTGGCATCTGGACTCTTCTGATGCCAACTTCATTTTTTATCTTATTAAAATTATATTTGAGTAGTCCTACTACATAACAGGGGAGAAAAAACACTTAAAAGTGAGGGGGTTATGAGAAACAATATTTGCATATTGAGTCCCTTTCCACTCATACAGGCACACAACTTGCAATCCAATTATCTTAAGCTAAGCTAAATGAAAAAATAGACTGTGCTATCTCCTAAAAACCAATCAATAGACACTGTGAGGATCAATAATCTAAAAAACTATTGACTGCTCATGTAACAACCTGTACTTTCCATTACACACTGAATACTACTGTAGATCAATATTTGCCAGATGTCCATTTGGAAACGAAACATTCTGGCCTGAGCAACATGGTCTCTGTCCTTAACCTTGCAAAAAATTACTGGTCCTTACATTTCATTTAAACATCCCGTGGTGTGCTGCAGTATTCCACCAACAGCCTCTCCCAGAGGCCTCGTTATTTTCCTTTCCTAAACTTAGTGAGGGAGTTACTTTCATTGGCTTTCATTACTCTGTCCCACATTGTACAAATCAGACTTCATAATTTTGACAGTAGAGTTGTGTATATTTGGAAAAGGGTGAGAGGAAAGTGCCTGATCTAGTAATGAGGGATTCCTTATCTGTGAAGAGAGCTGACTATCAAGACTAACACTTTGGACAAGCAAGAAAGATTCTCATTTACACTTGTTTTATTGATGGATCACCTAAAAACAATCACCCCTTTTTTGTTTTTTAATGAAAAGCTGAACAATAGAAAAAAGCAGCTGTTAAAATCCTACTACTACTCCCCCAAACAGATTTGAGGCGCTGAATTTGTTGAGCACAGAAATGTTCCCACATCTGAGTTGTAGGTGGCATGAGCACAGAGCACTCGGAGCTGCAACTAAGGATCCAGTGGTGGGGCAGAGGGGCAGCAGTGGCACTGCCAGCAGGATTTCTCTCCTCTGAGTCTTGCAATGAGAACTCAGAAAGCACTGGGGCACTTTGCATCTGAAGGACGAGCTGGATTTTGTGTTGTCAGAGAGGGAGAGAAGGTTTAAATAGGTAATTTTTAGAGACTGTCAAAACTGAAAAGTGCAAACATTGTTAACATCTCTTTAAAATTCTGGCAGGGAATGAAGGCCACCTGGACGTGTGCCATCCTCCAGTTGCAAAACCGTTTAGCAAACCATATGCTGCCCTAGAAGACAGGTCCTAGACAGATCTTCCCTGCTCACTTTGGGAGCAGCAGCCAGTAGCCATTGCCCAATCCATGCAGCACCACAGTGTTTCCTCTTTCTGCAACAGCCTTTGCTAGATGGGTCCTAGAGACAGCGGGCACTGCTAGGGGAAGTATGGATGCATCTCTTTTCAGCCTTGTACAGTACCTCTTTCCATTTACATCCATGTAGAAGGGATTCAAACATCCTTCTGATTTACCTGTGGTTATTAAATAGAGCCTCCTAAATCTCCTTTGCATTTGATTTTGCACAATATGGTTCTAGAGAAAATAGTTCCCCTGTATCAGTATAATTCTGCAGTAATTTTAGGGGTGTCTGTAGTTCTTCGTCAGTGAGAAAGGGATGTAAGTGATTTCAGTCAGACATTAGGATTTTTCACAAGTTTTCTCTAGCTTAGAAAAAACTCTGATTTAATAACTACAATGTAGATGTTTTTAACATGCTGTCAAGGATTACTATGCAATAAGACTCTGAAAATGAAAAAGTCAATTGCTTACATTTTACTGTCTTGTCTGAGTGAATTTGGTGAATTTGTCAGTACACCAGTGTATCTGAAGCAGAATTTGGCCCAGTGATGCAAGATGTCATTAGCATTTCAAAATAGGCAATGTTTTGCAACATGACAAATATCCTATAACTCACATAAATTACATACACTTGCACAGACCTGTTTGGTCACACAAAAGACTCCTTTTTACCCTCAGTTCCAAGTGGCTAAATCTAGATGCCTTATCCTCAATCCTGCATGCCTCCCATCTCACCAATAATTAATTGTATGCTTCTCACCCTGTATCTTCTCAGTCTCATAAATTATTCTGGCCCTTTCAGCCTGACATTAATTACAGTGCCTCACAATTCACACTGACACACTTTATCTTGGACTCAAACTGTCTCTTATGATGATAGCTCCAACCATACATGACAGTCCTGCAGTTCATACTGGTCTCTCCCAGCTTTAGTACCTGTAGCCTATAATGTATCTATCAGCTTCATCATCCTGTCTTGTCCACTGCCCATCACTGCTCCTTCTGCACTTACTTAGGTTCACCACTGCTTTTTCAAGCTCCAGGAGAAAACTTCAGATATCATTCACCCCTGTCCACAGCCCTGAACACCAGGCAGAAGGAGAAGCAGGGTATTTTAGCAGAGACGGGGGCACAGAGAAAGCTTAATTATAGAGTAATGTCTTCTCCTAGTGGATTAATACAGAAGTTGGTTTGAGCACTGTACTCATACAAAGATTGGTAAATTTTCAGCTGCTGGTTATAATCTAGAATTCTGCTATATTGGGGAAAATGCAAAGTTCCCGAAAGGGACTAATTTAGACATCCTGGGCAGACTTGCCTAGTTGGGTAAAAGAGCAACAATGTGGTCAACTCCTGTGGGAATTTTCCAGCCCGATGGCTCTGCAGCATCTGTATTTTGGCAGTTTCACCAAACACTCCCGGGAGCACACAGCTGCCAGCTGGAGGCTGGCAGAGCCTGCGGGGATGATCTCTGCCAGCAAACGCCCTGGAGGCCTCGCTGCCTTCCCCAAAGACTTTTTTCCCAGCTACGGGATGCTAGTGCCGAGCAGGGAAGCCACAGCTCCGGAGGCAAAACAGCGGGGAGACAGAGAGAGGTCTCAGCAAGGCTGCAGCAGCAGGAGGGCTGCCGAGCATTGCACTGCGAGAAAGAAAATGATGAGGTGGAGGCAAGGGAAAAAACAACCTCTTTCTAGCTAAGTACAGTGTTCTTCCTCTGTTCCTCCCCTCCCTCTTTTAGGGCTTTTAGGAAGAAGCAGCCCCCTCCTACCCTCTCGAAACCTCCATCTTCATGGTGAGCACATTCCCAGGAGCCCACAGCACTCCTCTGGCTGTGCACTTCAGGCATGGCCACAGTAAGGCTGTCCGAGCCACAGCCAGACCCTCCCAAGGACAGCAAAGCCTCTCCTGCTCTCTCAGGAGATGTTTCTAGTGCCTGCAGCTGCAGCTGCAGCAAGAGGTTTAAGCTGGATGTTTTATATCAGTTAAGGAGCTTGGCACCATGCACTGCCACACTGTAGTGAGAAGCAGGATTGGAGGTAGAGAAACGGAGCAATATACTCTATACAGGGCCTGTTTTCCCCTAAATGTCACAACTGCTGGCCTCCTTGTGACAAGAAAAGAAGCAGAGAGTGGAACAGCAGAGCAGGCAGAGAAAGAATCCAGGCTTGGGTATAAAAACAACAAGGGAAGGATTATTTCCAGTCAGAGAGCAAAATCACAGCTTACCAGAAGGCTCTAGCAAGGGACAGTGTCCCTTTGGGAAGGAAACCTGCTCAGAATTTGCATTTTAGTAGGGAAATCTAATATGATTTGTACGAAAATATATGCCAGATCTTTTTCTTACACCAGCAGGTTATTATTCTCCCTCTCAGCTTTACAATCAGAAGCCTAAACTCCTGTAGCAAGTCCCAAACCTTTTTAAAAATAGCCTACTTAAACTCTTCTTTATTTGATTATAGGACCATGAAACTTTCCAGGTGCATTTTCTGAAATTATGCTGCCAAGAACCTGAGAATCTTTGCTGTCACAGTCAGCTAGTGCAGTCACTCAGGACACCTGTATTTCAAGGAAAACTACCAGCATCCCAATTCAAACAAAAATGACTTGGAGAAGCCTGAGCAAATCAGCAAGAACATGATGCAGAATGCTGTAGAAATCATCAGCGTGTTTTACTAATTAGATTAGAATTAGCTGTAGTTTTAGTAAAAACACGTGAACATTTACTGTTATGTACTCTGCTGACGTTAACATGATGTTAAATTACAGCTACATACGAATAAAACTTTTCCAATGAGTAATGAAACCAATATTTTCCTAGTGAACTTTTGAACCTCCATTATTTCAAAATGTATTAACATTGCTGGTAAAGGAGGAGAGAGAGATTTATGACTGATGGTTTGGAAATTCTTGCTTCATGAGGCATTCTGAGGACAAAACAGTCATGAGAAATCTACCCCCTATCTGCCCAAGCAATTTGTGCTCCAAAGCCAATCAGGAAATCATCCCAGCCAGTATTCAAACAGATGCCAAGATGCCATATAATCTGATCAAGAAAATATATTACTAATTCTTTAATCTTTAATGGATGTATCCATACATAAACAGGTCAACAAACATATGCCTGGGGATGTCACCATTAAAGACTGGAAAGAATCAAGCTATCAAAAGCTACCCTGATGGTAACCAAGTGACATCTTGTGCTTCTTTAACTTGCTGAAGAATGTCTCTGATATCACTGGATATGGTATTACCCAGTAATTTATAACATATTGAAGTATTCAGCATAGTTTTCCCATTTGTAAAGGGAATAATGAAAGCTTTCATTAGTTTACCGGAAAAGTTACTTCAAATCTCTTAGTGAAAATCCCTTTTTTAACAGATAATTACTAACATCAGTTTTCATCTTTGTGACTCTCTTTCTTGTATCCCAGTTCTCATTGATAGCTTATCTTCCATGCTATCTTCTACTGAATATGAGACTGTCTGATCTGACCACACGCATGACAGGCCAGAGAACACAACACAACCATCTATGCATCGAGCCCAGAGAGTCTGCTTGGGTTATGGCCAACAAAGATGCCTGTTTTTCACTCTTTAGTTTTAGTGCTCTTTCCCTACCCTTTTCTTCTTCTCCAGCAGGCTGAAATAATTCATACCACTGGAGACATAGGAGGCGTGTGACGCATTTCCTCGCCTGTGGGGTCCATCAGCTGAGAGATTGTGTTTGATTTCTTTTTCTTTATTGCATAATTTAAAAATATAGTAATAAATTGTAGCATAACTTTGAAATTTACCACAGGCCACAAAGAGATGTAGTTAATTTTATCAGAGTGGAGTCTATCTGCACAGATTTTGCAACAAAATACTGTACCTCACAAAATCCATAAACTGGGATTTAATTTAATAGATTGGGAATATTGTTTAAATAGTTAATTTATTGACTGCCTCTCTAAGACAAATCATACAGAGAATTCAAAACCTATTTATTCTAGCTTTGCAAAGAGCTTAAGGACTATCCAATAAAAGATGTAATGAACTGTATATAGTGTTTTATATTGATACTCTAGTCGATTATTTTTTTTAGAGAAATCACTTTTTTCAGTGGATTCATACTTACAGATTATTGTAAAATTTCTCCTTCCTCCTCTTCTTACTGTCCTTATTTGCCTTTCCCACTCCTTCACTTATTTTTAAATACCTCCCACATTTCCTGGCCCTCATGCTCCCCCTCTCTCCCACCTCCATCTTTTCCACCTTTTTGCAGTATTTTTGTTTTCTCCATTCTTTCTTTGGACATCCCATCCAGGATCTATGAATTAATTCCTTCTGTACAGTTCATTCTTCCCCGCCTCCATACAGTATCTGAAACACCATGAATGTCTGCCTGCATCTCTCGCTCCCTTCTCAGAGCCTCTCCTTGTCCCCTGTGCCTCGGAACGCTTTCTGCACATGCTGCATACCCTGCAATCTTCTCCTATTATCCCTCCTGCTATTCATTCAAGCTCTTGAAGCCCATCCAGTTTCTGCTCTGTACTCTGGCTCTTTTTTGCTGCCAGAAAATGGTTTAGTTCTCATATTTCTGGGCAAGGAAACAATCTCCATTTCCTATCTCACTTCCTAGACACTGTTTCACCATCAAATGTCTCTGTCCTTTATATTCAATCCCTCTTTCTCCTCAGTCCTAGCAGATCTTAAATTTCTGTCTTGCTCTCTGCCATTTAGATGTTCAAGTATCACAGCATCATTTCTCCTCAATGTGTCTCTGCCTTGTTTGTTTGTAACTAATCCAATATCAAATATAGATAACCAACCTATCCCAAACTCCTCCAGAGGTACACAGCTATTGAGAGACAGCTCTTTCTAGACAAAATAGTTTCAGGTCCACTTTCATTGTAGAGTGAGGAATGACATTGCCCCCTGCATAGAAATCACCACCTCTCAAAGGTACACCTGGAAATCCTGTTCAATACTGTTTCATGTTCTACAGTGTTTTGACTTTAAATCACAATAGGGATTTTCATTAGTGTGTTGGCCAGGTTAAAATCCTCAGAGAACTAGTAGTTATTTTCTCTGAATACCTTTGTTTTCCCCCATTTCCTCATTCATCTGTCAATGCTTGTTTCTTGTAAGTATCCAAGATCTTTTAGGTGACAACTGCTCTATTGGTCAGTTCTACTTAGAACTTTGTAGATAATTTTGATCATAATTTACTTCCAGTGTCCCAGGTCTCTAAAACCAAGGTCTTTTTTTCTCCTAAAAATTCCCACTTTACAGCTCACGTATTTAACCTTTGACTCAGAGGCTTAATTCTCTGCTAGATTTTTCTGAGATGACAGAAGTCATATGTGACCTAGCTGTCTGCTGCTTCTTTGGAATAATTAATTACAGCAGTGCTTGCTTCAATTCTCCAATAAAGTAGCAGTATTCCTAGATATAGTATAAAGTTTCATATTCAAGGGGAAAAAAAGTGAGCATTTCACTTGGGTTTACAGTTAACTCCTCTAGTCTAGACTTCAAAGTGAGACTATATTTATGAGATTCAGTAAGTCCTGAGGGCTCTTAGTCTGAAAGTCACTGAAAAAGTCTCTGAAAAGCAAAAAGTGTGGGATCTTCCCTTCCTCTTGGAACAAAGTTATGATTCATGATGAGCAAGAGGACTAAAACTAAATTAAAAAAAAAAAACAAAAAGAAGAACAGTGATTACAGAGTACAGTCATATCATATTAAGGTTCAAGTTGTTAATTCTCAGTAAAGGTAAATTCTGCATTTTCTCCTAAAAATTGCTGAAGAGATCTTATCCAAACTGCCTTCATTATGGAGAGATATTAAGCTCAGCTTCTTAGGAATATGTCTGTAAGAGTAACCAGGGATGAACCCTCTGCTATTTTTCAGTGCTGCTGATTCTACATTTAGGTTAGAAACCTGAAGATGAAACCCGCCCATCACCTGTACTCATGAACACCACAGCTGCTGGTTGCCCAGGATTGCCCCCTTTACCTTAGAAGAAGCTTCTTGTAGGTCAGAAAAACTGGAAAGATCTTTAAATAGACCTGGTCAGAGAATTCCTGTCCTTCAGCCCTTTTCCTTTGCTTTGATATACCAACCACAAAGAGAGGGAAGTAAGAATGTTGCTAGATGGTCTCTACAGCACACAAAATGAAGCAATCCTCCCCATTTATTCGCCACTTACTTGGCCAGGGGGGCAGCTACTGCCGCTATTTTATAGCACAAAGTGGCTGTACAGCATTAAAGAGCATGACCAATTATTTTCATTACTGCCTATATGGCTCATAGCAGGCTGCTGCCAGCTTGTAAATTCTAGATGTTAAACAGTAGTTTATATATTATACTATAATATTATTGTATTATATTTTATTATTGGAAGAACCGTCCGGTCTTCTTGGAAACATTTCCTCCTTCCGTCTCCTCCAAGACACCCATAAATGATTTCAGTTCTTTTCAGCACAGGGATTTCAAAGTGCCCTTTCAATTAAAAACCGTTTTTACTAGCTTGCATGGTTCTCTGGTTACAGTTTGGTTTTTATGATTCTAATTTTAGGAACATGGTAATCTGAAACTACAAGGGAGGGAATACCACTGGTTCTTCCAGCAGTTGAAGATGAAGCACAGTCCAGGGTTAAATGGCTCTAGGTTAATACTTGAACTAATTTCATCTATAATTATTCTCAATGCCTGAGAAATGTCTGCATAAGTGGGAAGATTATGGTTTTGTGGTTGTTTGGAGCTTCTGAAATCCCTCTTGTTCTATTGTGTTGCATCTGTGCGTCTGCTAAAAAAGATAAAATATAGCTGAAATTTGACATTTCAAAATACATGGCTGGTGCAAACGTTGAGGAGTAAAATTTGTGTGGTGTGATTCAAGAGAAAAAGGTAGCTGGAATTCTTCCAGACGTGCCATCCTTGAACACATTGCCAGAGATATGCAAGATCAAACACTTGTCAGTTAGCAACAGATTTAGGATGTACACATACCCTGCCTCCTCCCACACTGAGCACAGGTATACAGCATTATGCCTGCTACTTACACAGCCCCAAAAGATTAAAGAGACCCTGGAAGAGGAAGGAAGGAAGGAAGGAGAGTAAATGATTAAAGTGCATATGGATGATGTCTCTTGAAGGTCGCTGTTTACAGTGGATCTATGCACAGACTGCCATGCTCAGTATAAGCCACAGGCACAGACAAAAGAAGAAAAGATTTAATCCTTTTTTAAATAGAAGGACATGGCTTGTTTGACATGCCAGGTGTGAACATGATCCTTTGCCCTACAAATGAAAAGTCTTGGAAAAAATATAAGTAGGTTAATGTTCTGGTTTTGGTGAAAATCTGATTTATCATAGGTAGAAACTGCCTGGGAGGAAAAAACAAAACACATCAGTTTCACTTATTTTGTGAAAAAGTGTATACCCGGCCTTCTGTTTGCTTTAAAAAAGAACAAAACAACCCAAACAACAACAAAACTGTAAGGAGGAATAATGCTGCAAAAATAACTAAGCTAAACTCAGGCTGAGGAAGGCAGAAGAGAATAATAATTTTTGAAAAGTTTTGAAACTACCTGGGGTAAATCAAAACCCACAAGACCAAGTTAAACTCTGATCAGTGTAAGAGAAGTTACAACCCCTACTATCACAGTAGGTGAGGACTGTTTTCTGGGTACAGATATATACATATATGCTGAGGAGAGATAGAGGGTGGATGACACTGAAACAGTGCCAGAAGGGCTGAGATGAGATAGGTGTGACAGGTAAAACTGGAGCCCCCCTGGCTGCCTATGTACAAGGTCTGCTGACCCAGTTTTAAAGATGCAAATATATCTTTACCTAGGTCAGGGAGAAGGGAGATCAAAACAAGACCCCCCAAAACCTTGTTCAGAAATTAAATGAAAACTTTCCCTCTCTAGGGCACCCAATTATATTCACAACCAGTTGTATTTTATTTTTTACTGTATTTTTATTGTTTTTACATCATATTACGTAGTTCTGTAGGCATAAACAGAGATCTTAAAACAGCCTAGATTTATGCTAGAGATTATACAAATACATATAAGGAAATGCTTTTTGCTTCAAAGAACTTGAATCTAGTGTTGGTTATAGATAATAATTTAAAAAGAAAAAGGTGAGGAAGAGAAAGTCATGAACAGAGGTGTAGCAGTCACACAGCAAATGAGCAGCGAGGTCTGACTTTGATGTTACTTATGCTGGAATAAATCTGGAGAGGTTTGACTTCAGCCAGAAGTCCCAAACCAGTTTAAAAGCTGCATCAAATCAGGAGAAAAGGAAAGGAAAATCTGGGATTTCTGGGAACTAAGGAAAAGCCACAGATGTATTTTTCATCATAAAGACAGAAAAAGAGAAGTTAAAAAATAACACAGGGTTGAGAAATAAGATGTTGTCACTTGTTCAGGAAGCATTTGAGAGCATTTATAGCACAGGAATGCCCTTTCTCTGAAGTGTACCTGGATGAGCCCAGAAGAGACTTCATATAAGCAAAACCATTGGAAAACAATTTATTTGGTGGAAAAGTAGCATGTTGAAAGTCCTTCAGGCTAGAAAGAAAAGGGGAAAACGAAAAAATGAATATATTAGTACAACAACATACAACAGAAATTATGATGGTGGGCTGCTAAAGACACAAGTGCCTTCCCATTTTCCTCCCCACACTTCCCACATGGTGTTCCCCAGCAAGCCTTCCCACAGGTCTGACTGCTGCTGGAGAGGCATGAAAGATGCTGGAAGGACACACAGGACAATAAGCCAAGCCAGGGCCTCACATCCCCTCCTCCCTGGCAACCAGACGGCAGCTCTTGTCCACAAGGACCTTTCCAGGAGAGGACAGGAAAAACACAATTTCCTGTAGGTGTCCCCTACAGCCAGGAACTGGGATTGTCAGTGTGAGTGAGTGACGGCAGGAAAAACCCTTCTCTGGACTAGTGTGCTGTTTCTCAGGGTGGTATAGAGAACCACACAAGCCATAAAAATATCTTTCAGCTGCTACAGGAGAAGAAGTTGCTTGGTGGACTAAGACCTCGAAGAGATGCAAGGCACCTCTTTTTGTCTGAGTTTTGCTTTTGGGTTTTGGTTTATTTCACTTTTAATGTGATGACGATATAATGGGAGAAACATAGAGAGTCTCTACACAACCAAGTGCAGACATGATCAGCAAGATAAAACTGAAATAATGGGACTGTATGATAAAAAGTTTTTAAGTGGATTGGTTCCCCCCCCCGCCCCCCTATTGCCCAGAGATAAAATGAATACACAGCTAAATGAAAGACTTCAGGACAGGTAAAAGGGGTAATTCTAAAATTTAAACATTCTTCTTGAACCAGAGGAAAAATTAATTTCTGTTTTTGTGTGCTGCTTAAGTGAGAATCACCAAATTAGGCATATTGTTTCTGTCGTTTTATTTTATTGTGCTGTAGCTAGAAGAAGAAATCAATAGACACTAAAAAGATACATCTCCAGAGAAAGCTAATCAACCTGTTATTGACTTACCTACAGTTATTTTTTGAATAGAAAATATCAAGACAATTTTCAAGACTCGGATATCTTGATTGAACTCAGAGCCTTGGCAGCACGTAGAAGAGCCATCACAGTGGCAGAAAGACGACAGGAAACAGATTTCACAGGGCAGAGGTCACTGCTAGAATACAATACTTCACTGCTAAGGACTCAGTAGGCATTTGAAAGGAATATAGAATTGGCATTATATTTGTATTATATTTCCCCTTTAAATACAACCAAAACAATATGCAAATGTATTTTGGAATACATATGTGCATATTTACATATTTGATTTCAGTAACACAAATGCTTGTACAAAGGTAGATGATCAGTCACTTCAAGTTTTTTGCATGTAAGTCTTTCTGGCAGGAAACTATTCATCAATATCCACATCCAGAGTGGAGAAACCCTGAGAAGTTATGAGCAATGCAAGAGCCCCCTCACACTGTACGAGTCCCAGGGCAATGTGTTACATATCACAAAACAGTCCTTAGTTTTTCTGCAGGGCAATGATTTCATCTGCAGTGCATCTGCTCTCTGTCTGCTGAAATAACTCACCTCATTCGTTCAGAGGATATTTTCTAACAGCAGAGCTGCTCTCACGTCTCAGTTTAAGGACAAATAGCCCTTTTAAAAACAAACATCTGGCCAAACTCTTATAATAATTGCAAATGTTATCCCATCATTTAAAGGAGATATCTTTACCAGAAAAGGTTGTTCCTATTCATATGTCAAGAAGACTTTTGGTTAATTTTCCTGCTACTCAAATAAATTCACGTTTTGTACTCACTTATATTTCAATTAAAGAATTATTGGAACATGTGGAATTTGCTTCCTAAATTAAATGAGGGTTTTTTGCCATCAGTATAACCTTACAGATCAAAAGCTTTAAAAATCTCAGGTCAAACTTGATTTTCTGACGCACTCAAGTTTATTGCTCAGAGTGGAACATATCTTAATATAGCATTTGAGTTTCCTTTTTCTCTACAGGTCAGAACAGTAAGATGGCTTACAGAATTAATCCTCAGAATCAGATTAATCAAGTCACTGCTTATTGAGTTAATAGATGAGGGTTTTATTTGATTTTGAAAATGTTATTTGTAATTGCTAATCATGTTTTTATCTGCACCCATTAATATTTTTATAGTGCAAAATACATTACCTGAAAGTCATCTTTAATACACATAAAGAACTGTGTCATCCACCACCTATAACTCTAATCTCTCATCATGCACAGCACTGAAATTCCATGTAATCCACTATTTCCAACTGCGTTCACAAACTGTGCTGGTGAAAATGCATTCATGGCACAGTAAGTGTAGTAGCCTAGCTATCTGGAGGAAAGCCTGTTTTAAAAACTACTGAAGGAAGTTGGAAATAGGTACCTATTCTCAGCCTGTAGACAGATGTCAATCTTCCACGAAGATTCGTGTATATCCATAGTGGAAGAGAGCGGACACAAGAATGTGGCCTTGCACTACTGGGGAGGCTGTCACCTCAGCAATGTTGTTCTCTCTGACTCAACAGACACCTCCTACTCTGCAAGACAAAAGTTACTGAGATATTCCCCAAAGCTGTTATTTTAAGGTCTGCTCATTTTATCAAGCTTTCTGATACCCATTAATAAATTTTAAAATAAGCGGGATTTTCAAAAGAATTTAAATTACATAGGGAGCATAAGACTCTAAATCCCATTTTGCCTAGACTTTCCTTTGTACAGGATCTGTTATGATGCTTTAAAGAAAGAGCAAATGAAAGAGATCTGTTCTTTCATAGTTTACGTTCCAGTCCTCCATGTGAAATTCAGAATAAAATGTGCTCTCAAGGGGTTTACAGCAAAGGGGTTTATAGCAAACCTCAGGGGTTTATAGGAAAACCCCTTTGGGAGGCAATTACTTATAACTTCCTTTCCCAAACACAGCCATGCTAGCCAACAACATTAGCATAATTCAGAATTTCACATACTGGTGAATATATTAGCTGATGGTATTTGAGTTGCTTTGAAATGCTGCCTGAGCCTACAGATGTTGCCTTGAAGCATCAACACCAGCTTTGTCAGGTGGCAATAATTCCATGCTGCTGCATTCAAGAACAGTTATCTCTTGCTGTTAAGGCTTCTTCATTCTGTGCTTGCTGCCTGAGACTTTCTCATACAAAATGCTTGAATCAAAGCCCTTATATCCCTCCTTCCTGGTATTTAAATAGAGCACTGTTCCTCCACAATCTGCATCCTTCTGATGCAAAAATAAAAAATAATTATGACTAATTGACTAATTCTTGTGGTAGTACAGCTTTTTCAAGCATAATTTTCTACAGTAGTTATGAACAGTATCATTGCTGATACAGTAGTTATCAACAGTACCATATTCACAAGGAAATGGGATGCTCTAAGAGCCCAATCACACTGGTGGTTTGCTCCATCTACCTGTCTCTTCATCTTTCTGTGATTCACCTGCATTTCTGACATCAGTTTCAAACTGCATGATAGTATTTGGCTTATGAATCCAGAGGTTGAATGAATTTTAAGTATGGAATATCCTGGTTTCACTTGCTCTTTTCTCTAATTTGGAAATCCTAAATATGATTCAGAGTTTAAGTTTACAAATCTTCAATTATTTGTTTCTTATTTTGGCAATCCCACCAATCTGTAAAATTGACAGGCAGGGTAACCCGTATTTGTACAGCTCAACTGTACTCCTCTGCAACTACTTAAATTCATGGCCAGTAAAGTGTAGTCTGTGGCAAACCAGAATGTGCTTAATTTGTAGCCAGAATTTCCTCTAAGGCTTATCAGCAATCTAAGCTGTAAATACACACTATAATTTCAGCAGAAAGCATTGTTATTTATGTAGTGTTGGAAACTCAAAGAACCACCTGCCCACATAAGTTGGCAAGAAGAGGACTAGGGAAAAACTGACCTTGTAGCCAAAAAAGTGTTTATTGCCTTGATCTGTGCCTGGCCATGGACCATTTATCTGGGCCACAATCCTGATCCTGTGGATTGGTTGTCCCTGTGTGCCAGCAAAGTCCCCTGGTGATGGGGACTCCAAGGCTGACTGTAGCTGCCCCCCGCCTGTACTGCTGACTCCACGAGGAGACCAGGGCCCCACTCCTGGTGCCTCAATCCCCAAGGAACAGCCTTCCCTGACAGGTGTGAAGAGTGACTGATACGCGTGAAATGGAGACAAGAAAACAGAAAAGAAAGTCCTGGCCCTAATAGAATCCGGACGGTGCCCCAGGGTGCAAAGAACAGAAGAATCCAGATGCATAAGAAGAATAGGGTCTGATCAAATCTCACCCACAGTGAGTAGGCAGAGGTTAATTTGATGTAGCCTTGAGCTGCTGACAATCAGTTCACAACTCAGGTGACGCAGTATCCCTGGTTTTGCTTTGAAGTGGTGCAGCAAGATGGAACTGCTATTCATCCTTACAGAGGAGTATCTGTATCAAGCTTCATAAGAGATTCCCTTGCCCTCTTCCTTTTAAAAACCAGTTGGTGAGTGGACTGAAAATCTTCTTTTAATTGTCTGGATGTAGTGCTGAACAGCAGCAGTCTGCTACTGGTATGCAACAAACGGAATTGGATTATTTTTGCAGCCTGTCTCAACAAATCCATACCTGTTTTGCTTTAGGAGCCCAGCAATTTCCCTGCTACCAGCTTGGACTCATTTGCTTGTCTCTGCCTTATGTACTTACTTTCCTGTAATTTAGTGTACCACCTTATGAATCTCTGTCATTTTTCTTTCAAAATACAGATAAAATTGCAACTGGACTGTTTAATCATCAAGTCAGAGCTGGATAACAGTCTTCTGGTCATTCTATGATAATATCTTTAGGACTTCACTAATAATTTAATCAAACTCCACATTTCATCTATATCCAGCCAGGTTTACTTGGTTGGTTTTTCTTTGTAGGTCAATAGATGTACAAAGCAGTTTATTCCACTGATCTGCTATCCAATGCTGAAGACAGCATGTTTGCCACTGCTGGCAAAGTTCATTCTGGAGGTGCAGTCTGCTTGTAAATGTTTACTTGTGGATGAAAATGTCCCCTGCATCCTTAGGGAGGTTTTTGGCAATACCTTTTTGACACAAGCAGCTTATGACCAGCTCTGCCTAACGTCTCATACAGAAAAACAAAAGGCTTTTTCTGCCTACAGATGTCTGCCAAAGCCTGCAACCCTGCTGTGCCTTCAGGCTTTCACTTTTTAGTAACAACTACGATCCGCAAGTGCTGCACTCCAGATTTCACACTTTGCAGCAAGACAGCTCCTTCCACGGCAGCTGTGAGATAAGGCAAACACATCCCCTCTTCACCTTCGCCTAGTCTCACCTTCAACAATCAGACTCAAGTTTCTCCCATTTACCCTCTGCCGATAGTGACTTTTCTTTCCAAGATAAGGCGGCTGTTGCAGCTGCAGCAGCAACTGGTGCACTCGACTCCTACTTAAAATTAACAAAGCACTTTCTATTTTCCTAGAGAATGACGGTCTGCTCGGGTTATGCTGCCCTGCTCTCCAAGAGATGTGGGAAGGGTTATTCTCTGCTGAATCATCCAGACTGTGCATAGTTTGGAACTGCCTACAAGATTCATTTCCTTGTCTGATAGAAATGTCTCTCCCTGTGGTGTCCCAGTCACAATCTGGGCTTTTTTAATAGGATCTCTATCCCCCATCCCTAGTTGCAAAATGGGTCTCCTGCCTTAGATCAGTCACTGGAATTGCTCTCTCTCATACTGATTTATATTCATTCATTAGTGTCATTTCTTAATATGTTTTTCTTCTGCCCCAGAGTTCAATTAAAACCATTGAATAAATAGAAATATATTTCACTCAGTGTGTGGTTTTTGAAATTGATTTTTGCCAATTTTTTTTCTGAAACAAATTATTAAAGCAACTCTTTCAAGGAACATGAACTACAGAAATACTATAGCTTTCAGTAAAAGACAAGCACCAGGATGCAAGACATGACAGCCTGAAAATTGACTGTGTGACCTAGGCATAGTCAAATACTTTCTTGCTCAGAGCAGAAGATGTTCTATAGAGTATTAGGTCTGATTTTGGACAGGCAACCTTACCTTGATCTTTTGGATGTAGCAAACTTGACTGAAATCAAGATAACTTCTGTGTATATATTGGCTTATATTATTTTGTACAAAAAGCCTCAACAAACCTCCCAGAAATTCTGTAGTGAAAATCTAGTTAGTCACACATCACATTCAAAATTTTAGTGTGACAATTACACAAGCATCATGTCTGTACGTTACTTACCACTCTTTTTAAATGCCTTTTCTGCTATTCTCCCATTTTCTTTTGTCTCTAACCATATTTTGCTGCAGAATTATGAACATTCAGTCTGTGTAAGTGCATAATAAGGACGCTGAGACTAAGTGTAATTAAAATCCTAAGCAAAATAATTACCTACTCAATTAATAGAAATATACTTTAAATTGTTCCTTGATTTTAATCTAAATTCTTCTTTGATTTTAATCTGTTGATAGTGCACCTGCTGCTTCCAGTGGTCTTTCTGTATGTATTGACTCTTCTAGTCAGCAGTATTACATCAATAAATGCATATGCCTGTCATGTTCTGATTAAATAACAGAACTAAACATCTGAATATTTTCCAAAACCTTCTACATCACTTAATTTAGATTTTATTTTTCAATTGTTTGAACTCAGATAGCTACAGTTAAAGAAAGACTTTTGAAATTAAAAGGAAATATTATATTAGGAAATATTAAATATTGAATACTTAAGAAAAAGAGTAGATTTTATTTGTATGTTGCAGCAATTCCCCCAAAGTCAAGATACAATTTGTTCAGTAAGTTGTAAATGCTTTTAAAGGGAGCATATGAAAAAGTTAAAGTGGACAGTACACTGCAAGATACAACCACTTGATTTTACTTTGTCTAGTAATTAGCATATCAAAGAGAGAAACTCAGCTGGGATTTCCATTTACTGCCATCAGAGATATAGATCATCATATAAATAGCTGTAACAATGTTACTTTAAAAAACAAGTACATAAAACAGTAGTCGAAAATACTGAAAAATAACTTGCAATATGATTAAATACATTGCTATACAACAGTGAAATACAAGGACAGGCATTGCTCTCAATAAAAAGAATAGGAAGTATATAATTTCCAGAATGTATCATGTCAAGTTAATTTGCTTTGGTTCCAGTTAACTCTTCTCACAGACATTTTCCATTTTTAAAAAGTCCTCATAAATAGCACAACAAATTGTATATAAAATTAAAAGAGAAACTATATTATATATGTTGGGGGGAAAAAGAAAAAAGCAGCAGTCCACAAAATGTTCTTCAGTACTTCAAGACAGCACTGGTATGTGGTCAATGCGGTGTCTACTTTTCAGGGTTGATCATTTATTCACTTTGAAAACAAGGATTACTTTTTTCAAACTTTTAAACACATGGAAACACCACCTGGAGTAAAACAGAATTTGTGAGCAAACCTCATGAAACCTTTGAAGTCTTTGGGCTCCCTCTTGCATCTGAAACTATCGTACCGCAAGCGCGTCGCCAGCTGTCAGCGACACCCGATACGCGGCATGCTGTGATCTGCGTACTTTGTGCATGCGGCCTCAAAGAGGGGTGAAGGAAAGACCTGGACAAACACAGCCACACAGGATCAGGTTTTAAGATTTTGGCTTAGGAGAACATGTTTACACACCAAAACTACACAATTTTATTCTACAAAAGTCAGGAAAGTATGGGCAGCTTGAGCCACATCTGGTGCTCACCTTCTAAGAGAAGAACAGAACAGCTCTAGCGGTCAGTCTGTCTGTAAAGGGTGCATGTGAGGAGCTCCACTGGAAAAGAGCTTGCAACCCAACCACCTCACATTCTTCTCATGTTGGTATAACTACGTGTTGATCAAGCCTTGACAGGGGCAGCAATTTGCCAGGGCTGAGAGTGTCCCTGCTCATATCAGAGAAAGGCAAAACAGTCACAGGAGAAAAGACTGAAAATACATCAAAAAGCATCAGAACTGACTAAAGTCTTAATAGCTAATACATAAAACAAGCCAATACCTAATATGAAGGCAGATAATCGTTGAGAAATGAAATATGAAGTCTTCTTCTAATTCAGGAAGTGCTCAAAGCTGATTGGGGAATTGGAGTGTGTATTTTTTATGGTTTAGTGACTGAAAATTATGATACAAATGAAACCACTGAGCAAGAAAGTTCATTTCAGGCTAATGCACAGAGCTAGAAAAACTCAGGGCTCTATTATCTTATAAAAGTAATAATGGCATTCATCTCCACCTGATGTAGCATGCTTCTCTGGTTAAACAGCCTTACAGATGATGAGCATAACCATAATCTTTCAATAGTGGAGACATTATTCACAAATTTAAACCTAATTGTAAAAAATCAGTTCGCTAAAGACTTACTTTTCAAAACTTGTAAGAAGAAATGTCATTAATTAGAAACAGAAAACTGCCCATCTTGCCTCCAGAGATCAATGTTTGTCACTCAAGGTATGTCCCTGTTCTGTTCACTCAACAGGGAGAAGGGATGATAGGAAAATGCAACTACCTTTTTTAAAAAAACCTCTTTGTTCACTGCTAACCACAACTAAATTAAATATAGAGAGTAAAACTTCAGTTTTGCTGATCCAAACAGTATCATAAAAAGGCAGCCAGAAAGAAGGTCAGGGCAAGATCTATCTTCACCTGCACAGCCCTCATTGCCCTCTGCATGTCCCAGCTCACTGTGACAGCAAAACTGCAAAATTCCCTTTCCTCCACTGACTACATTGTGGTCACATCAATCTCCAAATGCGTTTAAAGCAGCCCGTTTCCATCAGTAGAAATGTTTGGATGTCACAGGAGGGAATTTGACTCAAAGGCAGCATGCACTCCTCTAGTGTGTGGTGCCCAGGCAGCCTCCTCCCCTCCCACGTACGGGCTCCACACAACAGAGGTAGCTGTGCTCATGCGCACACACCCCATTCCAGGCCTCCCCTGTTGTCCTTGCCATCCTAATACATTTATTTTAACCCCTTTTTCCATTCCGAGTGCCAGAAAGAAAAAGTGAGGACAGTGTTATTGTAACATGATGCTGAGGGCATGTGCTGCGCACCGTGAGGGCATGTAGGGGTTGAGATGGGGCAGCAATGGAGGGCCTCGGAGAGAGCAAGGAGCCAAATTTAGTGCAGTCTCTACCGCCATCTAGAACAGTAACTGAGGTGGAGCCTGCAGGCACACCCAAGTTTTCTCCTCCAGGGAACCAACCGCTTTGATCCAAAAAAGAAGCTGGGTGTGAAGCAATGTGTGTGCAGTGTGCACAAGTGGACACAGACACAGGAAGGAAGCAGAAAACTAAGGCAGATGCACCCCACTGTAGCCCCCCACAAACCCACGGTGCGGGGGCAAGCCTGGTATCATCCTATCCTGTCTGTCATCTTGCAGAAGACAGTAAACTAATGGAAAATGTAGCTGGAAGAATTCAAACCAAAGCAAGATAAACATGGTAAAGGCAGAATTAATTACTCATGCGAAATGATATATTCATTGTAACTGTATCTGCTTTGACATTATTGAGCTCCTGCTAGGAGTAATGTGGAGTGATGGGCACAGGATAACAGTGTGTGACAGAACGAAGATAAACACCCGCCACTGAAGCGGTCCTGAAAACCAATTACTTAACTATGTAGGTCTGCATCTGTCTTCTATAAAATATTATTAGCTATGTATGACACTAAATAAGCTAAGAATGCCTCTACAGTCTGAGGAAACGTCTCATCTATCACTATTCAAAAAAAGGACATGCCTGAGAATTCCCTCTGCCAATATGCTAATCATATTATTGCTGATACACGAGAGGTGAGAGGGTGGAGTAACCTAATGGAGTGAGAGAAACACGAACCAGGGAGTGCAACACAAGGCACAGATATGCATCCTCATAAACCTCACTTCACATTCGATATAACTGCTCCATTTTACTGACAGTTTAAATCACGACTGAAACTGAAGATTCCTATTGACTTTAATATAACTATTCCAGCGCTTTCTTAATTTCTTCCAGCAGCTTGAATATTATTCAGAGTAATAAATAAAAATGTGTGTTACAGTTTATGGTTGCTGAGCTGATGTAAAGTTGCAGATAAGGGGGTTTTTTGTAAAAATAACGGGTTTTTCCAACCTTCAAACAAGTTTTCAGTTAGGTTGGGTTAGTAGAGGTCAGAAAAGACAAAAGCTTTGTAATATCTTTCAATCAAATCCTTTTCCAGAACAATTCAAATCCTGTGACACCTCCTTGGGTGCCTTCTAGTCCTCACTAGAGCAGTAATAGCCTCTTACCAAGGATGGAATGCAACAAGCTGTCCCCCATTGCCAAGATATTCCTTCCCTATAGCACTGCACGGTCAAAGCATAAAGCTCAGGCAAAAAATATTTAGGTAGCAAACTAGTCCTGTTTCTAATTAAAATGCTTGAAGCCTTCATGTGTTAAAACCCAATTTTCTGCATAATGACCTTTCTTTCCAGGAATGTTCAACGATGAACACTTCTATGAATATATAACTCGCAGCTCATCTGCACAAGGGCACTCATACACCACAGCTTCTGTCCAAGCATCTGCACCAAGCACCGCATTTACTCCAAAAGGCTCCTTCAGGGTGCCCCACAATAGCTTGCTTTTGGTGAACAAGGCAACCCATTCTGTTTTTTCGGGTGTGGCTTCAGCTCGATTGTCTGATAACCAGACGGTCTTTGTCTTGCAAACAGCGAGTCAAGAACTGAAGAGCTGCAGACACAAAGCTAGTTATGGCCAGTGATTGTTAAACATCCTGAAGAGCCAACTTTATCTGCATGTGAGAAACCACAGCTGGATCACTCGTTGCTTGAATAAGAGAATTCAGCCTTTTGTAAAATTTTCCTCCAGAAACATCAGATATAGGAGTGCAAGACCAATGTTTAAAAAAAAATCAACAACCCGGTGTCTTTAAAGCTACTCCACTGTGTATTGTCAGGCGTCAAGTGCATACACATGCTACAATCTCTTTCCCTTCACCCTCCACCCAGGAGTTTCGCAGCCAATCTTCGATGTCAGCTCTGAGACAGTGGAGTTGTGTAACTTTGAATCAGACTGCTTCTAAAAGTATAGTGTGAGAAAGAGCTGTAAGATGTTATCTGGGGCCTCTGCCCTTGGCTCAGGGGCTGCATTTGAGCTCAGGCCTCTGCTATCAGTCCTTGCCCGAGTTGCATTATAGATATGGCTGTGCCTGGCTATTTCCTTTGCTGATCCTGTGATTGCTTTCTGAGTTGAATTTGCGGCTTGGCCTCAGACCTGTCTTGCCATTATGACTGCTTCTGCGTAATTGGGTACTTTGTCATTCAACAAGCAGTGGAACCAGTGAATCCTGATCTATTATGGATTCTCATATGCTACAATTACTCTCCTCCACCCAGTACATCCTTCACTCAGAAGCAGCAGAGCTGCCCTCACTATGTCTACAAGAGCTCACTTACATTAAAAGCCTGAGCTCCCAACACACATTACCTTCCCATCTCCTCCATGCCTCCAGATCTCTGATGGTGTGTAGTTTTCTGAGCTTCTTTCTTTGCTGAAATGAGTAAATGGAAAGTCATGACCAAAGCAGATAGACCTGTGATAGAGGCTACCTCTGGCCATTTAATGAAGAAATCCATTAATGGAACACCATAACTTTTGTCAATGGTAAATGAGCAACAAAGTCTAAAGTGAGGACTGTCAGCTTCTCAAATAAGAATCTAGGCTGGCATCAGCTGGTACCAACTCATGCTTGTTTTGTCAAGCAAGAAAAGCTATTGGAGCAGCTTGAGCATCCAGCCCTCAGTACTGATGGAGAATTTATAATCAGTGTTATGACAACTCACTGATGAACATCATGAACAAAGCGTATTGATTTTGTCTCTAATTCCTCCAGAATGATACATTTATGAGTTATTTTCTTGCAGAGAAACTTCAATCCAGCTCAAAGCATAGCAGAGATAAATTAAATTTGTTATGATTATTAGTCTATTTTGCTGTCAGGATGCCATGTAATTTCTGCTCAACAACACAGACTAAACAAGCACCTTTATATTACTCTTCTGAAGCAGCAGCAAAGACTTTCCCAGCTTGTTCAAATGCCTCCATGGTAGAAGACAGTATTTCTGAGTGTTCAGAGTATTCAGGGAGGATAAAAGTTAGCAAAACAAGCAGTCAAACATCACATTTTTAATCTCCTGATTTGTCTTCTATGACATGTATAAAGAAAATAATACTACTTCACACTTCTCTGAGTCTTTTCAGTGTTGGCTGTACAATAGTGGGCAAAGGAACATGATCCTAAGGGTTAGGGTTAGGATTAGGGTTAGGGCTTAGTGGTGGGGCTTGCATAATTATAGCAGTCCATGCTGAACCTAGTCCAGTTCCAGTGGAGAAAGAATGTTCCGCTGAAAAGACAGTTCTATCTGAAGTGGCATTTGAAAAACTGAAATTTCCATTCTCCTAAGCTGTTATATTGCAATATGCCCTGTAAATGTTCTCCTTGTTTCACAACTCATCAGCTAACACTGGATTTCAGGCTGCTTGTTAAAAACACTAATCATTACTTCATTTAAAAACATTAGATTCCGTTTCAAATATATGGCATATATTTTAGACACCAAAATGATCCAACGAGCATCATTTGAGGGCTGTGAGGCCTCTGTTAATTTGAAAAACACAGGGCAAATCAAGATTTTAAAACATCTTTGCACCCCAAACTCTTGCATTAAGCCTGTGTAGACATGGTTGTCTTGCAATCACTACAACTTTATTTAGCCCCTTTAGATCTAACCAAAACAACAGTTTCTTCATTCCTTGTGAAATCTGTGAAAATAACCACTAAGGAGATATGATTTATTTGATAGAAACGTTCAGAGAAGATCTTTAGCTCTGGCAATGCCTCATTCCTACAGAAACTGACAGCTGACTGAGAGTTTATTGCCTGGTTATCACATGAAGTCAAATTCTAACTGAATAATGCTTCGCACAGCAGTAACTTGCTCTCTGAACTACCTCATGTAATTGATTAAACCTGAATCGCTGCTACAGGAGTGTTTTACAATGTGGGAGTGTTTCTGCTTGTTCAATGCAGCCAACAAACTTACCCCCTGTAGGAGTGTACATGTCAGGGGCGCCAGCAGTGTGAGTCAAAAATCACATTTGCATACAGGCAGCAGCCGAGCACAGGATTTGTTTCCTCAGGTGGTTTATGGCGTTCAGTCTTGATTAAGTGACAACCTTCAAAAGCATTGATTTGAACAGAACGGACACTCCGGTGCACATCTCCAACATTAAATCTGTAAGCTTGCAAGCCACATTCTGAACGCAGCAGAAACAAAACCAGCGTCGCTCGCTCACAGCACGCTGTACTCAGTCCAGGGAAAAGTAATTTCCCACTGCTGCTCTTCATGCAGCCTTTATTAAAGTGTCCAAACAGCCCAGAGTGTGCGAGCGAGCGCTGCTCCAGCGCAGGCTGTGTGGGCTTCCACAGCCTCGCTGCTCCGGCAAAGCTCTTCTCATGCGCCGGGAGTTTGCCGTCCTCTGGCTGTTTCCAGTGCCCACAGCCAAAGTCTTTTTTGGTCTCAGGCTATCTGAAGGGCACCCTCTCCTGTCCAGCACCCAAACTGCAGCACCGCAGTGCTTTCCCCAGATGTTTTCTGATTCTGCAAAGGAAAATTGCAGTACTGAGGTTTTTCTGTGAGATTAGTAATGCCATGACCCAGCCTGCTCCATTATGGATGGAAGACTGTTCTGCATATGTTAATGAAGACAACAGGAAAATGAGGGAAATTGAAAATATTACAAGAAAGGCAGGAAAGTTTACAAAGGGTAGGATTGATAGAAAGAACTATTTTCCAGCGGGACTACAGGCGGCTGAATTATAAGGTCTACAATGAATGTTATTGACTCCATAAATTCTCTGATGAGCTGTCCTTGCTCATCAGAGAATGGAAATTTCAGACTAAATGCAGGAAGTTTACAGGGTTTTGTGGGTGGGTTGTCTCAAATTCCAAGCTTTCATGAGAGAAGTCCAGGACTAGGAATTGCCATCTCTACTTCAAAAACAGGTTATTTTGCTTGGTTTTGTCCAAATTTTAGAGAGGAAGTGTCTGTCACAGCTCACACCCATTCCAACAGGTATGTATTTATTTAATTGAAACAAACAAAATGTTTAATTTAAGTTACTTCGTTTTCAGGTAATTTTTAAAGTGGCTATCCTAAGGAAACAAGGCTTCTATGGCTACCCTGTATCTCCACTGAGTCCTGATAATGATGGAAACCACTGGCCCATTTCGGAACAATTTGGCAGATGGACTGAGATCTCAAACATAGTAAGCTCTGGCAAATTTTCTGATAATTGGCAGCTGGATAGAAGAGCCTAATAAAAACGGGCACCCCCACTCAGCATGCGTCCAGAGTCTGGTTAGATCAGGACCAGCCATGCCATGTGCCCCAGTGACTGCAAAGGAAGAGGAGAGGGAATGAAGGGGAGATGAGGGGAGATATGGAGGAGGACAAAGTTGCATGACCACACGGATGGGGAATACAAATCACCAGGAAAGGAGATTCCATTAGGTCAACTAACAGATGAACTTATTTTCTCACTCCCTCATGACTCATAGTGGTTTAGAGTCATGTTATTTTGGATTGACTTTGGCAGCAGGTACCTAGAAGACCAAAATGCTGTCTGTCCATCTGTTGTGTCAATTACTGTAATTTCTTCCCCTATGTGTTGTTTGTATCATGTTTAGATGTTATTTAGATATTTTTTTATCAATAAACATGGCAATAACTACCAGGGCATACAGATCTTCAACACAGTGAAGGGGGAAAATAAAGCTAAAATTACGTGTTTGGTAATGTTCAGTGAATTAAGAGATGACTCTTCTAAACATAGGGGTTTGATGAATTGCTTGAGTGCTGTGTAACAGCTGCTAGGAGAAAAAAATATTTTGCTTTTATCAGCTTAGGTATTGTTCAGCTTTTAGGAGAGAAAAAACCCAGAGAACATTAGTTAAATATTTTTCACTGATCACGTCATGCCAGGTTCAAATTTTTTTCTTGGAAAACAAGCTGACCTTTACCTTCACGTCACATACAATGCACCAAGGCAGCCAAGGTCACAGAAAAAGAATTTTACAGACTTTGCAAATTCAAGATTTCATAACATATCTGTAGATAATAAGAGACAAGTTGCCTATATTAAAAAGAGATGCACTGACATGCAAATGCATAACCAAGCATTGACCTGACTAAATTTTTATCATACTTCATTGCTACATCCTATGGTATTTTAGATCGGAAGACCTACTTGGATGGAGTAAGAAACAGGATGTATCTCTTTTGATCCCACAATTTTTCACTTTATTGCAGCTACCTAATCATGCAGTTAGATTCAGATTTCTTGGGAGGATAAAGAAAATTTCCCTATATTTTCCACAATTATAGGAATTTAAACATTTCCATTAAATGTATTTTCTTTTGCACAGTTTATCTTCGGAGTAGTAGTTAAATATTCTACCCTTATTCTTATAAAGAAAATTTCTACAATGTGGAAATGTTCTTTGTAAATGTTAAAGACAGGAGTTGGTAAAAGTGTGTATTGCGGCTAAAGAAGTAGCAAAGATAAGTCTCTTTACTGCTAGAGCTTAACCACACCAACCAGCCTGCCCCTCTAACCCTCGTCAATACAATTGAGGCTTCGATGTGCTAAGATGCAGCACTAAACGGTGTGTTTAGCACCTGAGGGGTGCTGGAGGAGGAGAAGGTGAATGTTCCTCTTCTTCTGAATGTGCTCCTGCATACACTGGGTGCCAAACCAGCAGAGAGCTTAGGAAGATTGGGACGCCCTTAATGAACGGAATAATGAAATGGAATGAAACGCTGTAGTGCAAATGCTCTGTCAGGCTGCTGGGAAGCAACGAGAAGAATCTTCACAATGAGCTGAGCTGGACATACAAGAAGAGAAAAAGAAATCACAGAAAACTGTCAGCCATTCAAACTATGAGGCAAAATGTGCATAGCTGTGAAAGAGGCAAGTATGACAAAGAATGTAAAAGAGAGGTGTTTCTGGTAGATACCTGAATATTACTATTTCTAAAAATGATGAATTCTCATTTCAAATGCTGTGTACCCTCTGTGCACACTTCAGAAGAGATGAATTCACATTGGACCACAGCTACCTGGATGATAAAAGAGAGCACAGAACCCCTCTCTGACATGTGACTGAAAGAGTGCAGTTTACCTTAGTCTGCAACAATAAAGGGAAAATGACCATACAGAAATCAGCTGGTAAGTGACATGTTGAAGAAAGAGACACGACCTAGAAGACAGGGTTTTTCATATGAAATGTAATATGGTATAAATGGATCATGAATACTTTTTACCTAGCAATCAGAAAAATACTTTTAATCTTTAGAGTGGAGGCTCTGGAAGAGCTTTTCATTGGGAGTAATGGTAATAAAAAACTTAGGAATTTCAAGATGAAGAATAAATAATCTGTAAATCACAGAATAATATATATGGTGTGACCTGCATTAGGTATCGACTAGGAAGTCCTTGTCAGGCCTTTGTTCATATTGTGTGGAAAATCACTCTATGAAAAGCCAATGTCCACAAAGGAGACAAAGGAGTCCTGCAACTTTATTCGAATAAAGCAAGTGTCCACTGGGGCGTACCCCCATGGGGTTTCTCTCTCTCTCTCGGTTTTGGAGGACCCAGCAGCCTCCTTTTATCTTAAACTCCCGGCCGCATGTTGCCTTTTCCTTGCACCGTTGGCTGAGTGCTAGAAAGGGACAGCTTTCCCGAACCGCCTACCACATACCTTGAAGACATCATTTTCCTCCGAAGTTTGGAAATTCAGGTTATGTGGGTTGTGTGATAGGCTTTGTACTGATCCATTTGACTATTACCCTGAAGTTCAGCAGTCAAACTGTCTGGGTTCTGTGACAAGCTTGTGCGGCTTGCGGTTGGTAGAGACATTAACACCCATTTCAAAGACATTAACACCCGTTTGTCCTAAAGACCCTCACCCATGGAATTGTTTGTAAAGACATTAGCACCCGTCTTTCCTATCAATATCAGCATCCTCAAAGAAACAGGTGTGTGACTGGTACAAAAGTGCTGTAAAAAGCTCTGAGACATATTTTGGAAATCCAGGTATCACCACAATGTATGAATTACGATACTGCTGCTTATCCTAGTGGAAATCTCTGGGCAAGTCAGGCTTATGTCACAGTGATGTATTTTCTCCGAATTGAAAAACTGAGTTACCTCCGAGCTATCAAAGTTCCTGTTTTCTTAACACTCCTCTTGTCTTGCATTTTTTAAAATTTCATTTACTTAATTTCTGGACATGGCATCTTCCGTTTTAAATTTTCTTGTGAAAGGGCAGTGTTTCTCTGTGATCTTATTCTATCTGTAGATTTTTTTTTTTACTTCAGAAATTTTCAGTTTAATTCATCATAACCTTTTGTATTTGTCACAGTGTGGCTTAGTGGAGCCACATAATCTCTTCTATGTAAAATTATGAACTATATTTGTGCAGAATTGTAAAGCAGAGATTCAAAGGTTTTCCTTTAGTGCCACTGCTCTAATTGCTCCAAGGATAACTTTATTATATCTGCAATCCCAGTAGGCAATAGCACAGAAAGAAAAGCCGTAACAGCATTGTTTTTCAAAACCCGCCATGTACTGTAAGCAGTGATGACTTCAGATATGGAATATCAAAAGACACACACAGTGTTTCCCTTCATTAAACAAGCATTTGGTTTTAAAGCATGTATTGGCTGCCAACTACAAATATACTGTTTTCTAGATCAAAGAGTCTCTGTGAGGTACAAAATCATTGACAGTGGTTGTCATCACAGCACTGGATGCACATATTCTTTCAGGATACTTTAAACAGGTGCAGCCAAGTGTATAACCAGACAGCAGAAGTGGACCAGCTTGGTAAGAAAAATTAACCTGTCTGAGCTCCAAGCTGCTGCCGCTGGGATATTGCAATACCTGTGCATATCCACGTATAAGTAGGTGATTTATGAAACCACTGCACTGCGGTGTGCAGCATAAATATATCTGCAGATTTGTAAGAAGAAAAGGGAGTAGATGGTGATGCTGAAAATGACTCATTGGATTTCAGGCAAGCAGCTGGGATGCTGACTTAGCACAACAGCTGAAGAACAGAATGGAGGTTACCTACCCTGCACCATCCCTGCAGGAGGACAGGCAGAGAGCGTTGGGGCTGAGGAAGAGAACCTAAGGAACTCCAGGGGGGGTTTTAAGAAAAGACAAAACTGCTGAGGTCTCTGTTGTCCTGCTATTATCAAATCTCTTTGAAACAAGGCTAGAAATGGCTCGTCTAACCAACGACCACCATTCTCGTGATAAGGAGATTGAGCTCAGGATTGTCAGCTTGAGATGGCCAAGGTTTCTACAATTACTATAGAAGTTACTGCTTTGCTGATGGCCTCTATAGATGTCAGCAATGACATTTCTTTTTATTCAATATGCATTGATAGAACCACAGGCAATGGAACATTTAAAAAAAAAGTAAAATGTCTTCAATAAAAAAAAGTATTTTACAATGTTTAGAACGCCAGGATTAGGACTGCCTGTTATGCCTCATTTCCACTCGTTGGGCGTATCCTTTTCACTGCTAATTTGTCTATCAGTCAGCATCACGGCTGGTTGTTCTTTGACACTTGGCATCTGGAAGGTTTCAAGTTGCAAACCTGGGGGACACAGCTGAGATTTCGGAAAGTGTAAGATTGTGGTCATAGTTAGGTAACAAACTCAAAAGCAAACTGACTGACAGACTGATGTACACTCAGCAAAACCAGAGGGCTGAATTAACAACCAAAATATTAAAAATTATATCATATAGCACACACATAAGATGGCTAAAGGCAATTGCTCTGTTACAACACGACCAAAGCTTTGTGTAATTTCTTGTGCTCAACTTTGCAATATTAGTATTGTTCTTTGAACAATATTCGCAAGCTTTATAAGCTTAAGACAAAAGGTACTAAAGAATTACAAAATAGTGTTATAACTTTAGGCTGAAGTACAGCAACACAATTCAATCTCTTTCAGAACATATCCATTAGGAGGAGGAATGGATGATAGAATTTTAGGTTATCCAGTTATGCCAAGAGTTATAGTTATACAAATTACATTTTCTTGAACAAAGCAGAGATCAATCTCAGAAAAAGAGAGCAACAGGTCAGTTGGGATATAGTGAACAACTATCTATTTGTGGTACGATTGACATTAGGAATTTTCAGTACTATAGGGGATTAATAAGAATTATTTACATTTTCAGGTGTGCTGCAGTCTGGCTATATTGTCTGACATCGCTGTACACTTTAAGCCAGACGCCTACAGATTTATTCTCATACTGTATCTGCTTTGTCAGCTATAGCTGGAACTCGGAACCGATGCTGAGATTTCGATCTCTTTTTGCAAAAGACCATAGTTTTACTACGTATTTGTACTAAAAAACAGTGGTGCTTTCCTGATAGTACAGCAATATAAGTAAACTAATAGATACCACCAGAAAAAGCAAAATACAGTAAATCACAATTACTCTTAATCACTCACTAATGCTTAATGAATTTAATCAGTTGGATTTTCAAAGGATTACAGAAATTGGGTTTTTTTCAAGGAATTTTTAAATTATCAAATATTGGGACTAGTAATTTTCAATGGAACTCTATTGGTATAAATTAGATGGTTATCAGGCCAATAGATAAGCATTTATCCTTGGTTTACTAACATCAATTTTTGCAGTATTGCAAATAGAAATGATATCTATATTTTACAAGTGAAGAGAGAAAGAGCAAGCAATTTGCCCTAGCAATCAAACAAATTCTACATCAGAAGTACAGAAGCTCAGCTGCTGCAGAGAAAATGAAAAATGCAAGCATGGAGACATATATATGAACATTCTGCTCTATGTAGGAGTATATTATCTATATTCATTCAGAACACCAGAAGCATTTTTAATCTCAGTTTGAATCCTTGAAGTAAATCATTACTGTAATAAGAATTAAATTTCTGTTTTAATTTATGTCAAAGAAATTGCTTGAGAGAGGGCTCACCCCTAAGGGTTGAAAAACATATTAACAGTTGTTCAGATTATAATTATACCAACACTATGCTTAAAAATTTGGTTTGTGAAGCCTTTTTTTTTTCTTTTTCACTTTGAAACAAATTTTTACGCAAACCACATGCGAGTTGGTGTCAACAGTGAAGAGAAGCATTTTGGTTTTGAACACATGAGCCAATGAAGAAATATGTATAATTCTTTAAATGAAGTGAGTTGCTAACATGCACAAATTTAAGGAAGTCAAAACATGAGTGTCAATGTGAATAGTCAGGAAAGGCATTGGAAGGGCTGAAAGAGCCAAGAAACAAATGAAAATTAGCACAGATGTAAAAAGCTAAGAGGAGTTGGCTGGATCAAGACAAGAGAAATGAAACTGGGAATCAAGTGATATAACAATATGCCATTTAAGAAAAGAAGTAAGAGTCATCATGAGAAAGGTCACAGGAGTATTAGAAAGAAAACAATTAAAGTGACAAAATTAAAATCTGCATTTCCTTATGTAATTTTTAACAGCACCCTAGAGGCAAAACATAATTCCATGTTAAGACAGAATGTATTTTGGATTTAGCTCACTGTCAAAATGATTTATGAGATGAAGATCAGATACTAAGGGTGAATAAATAGTAAAGCACAGTCTTATGGCATTGGAGGCAGAAAGGGGTGTGAGGAGCTGCACAAGAAAATATTGCAGTGATGAATGAATGCAGATACATTCCGGTCTATTTTAGTATGCATTCAGTTCTATGATAAATATGAGTTTCAAAATGCAGCAAATTGCATACATAAAGGATAAGCAAAGAAGCATTGCCATATGAAGATTTTACATCTATCTGAAGAAGTGAACTGCAAATTCAACATTAAAATTCTATGTATTTCACTAATTTATCTCAGCCAGCTATGGAAAAGAAACATTTATCGTGCTACATATTAAAATGCATACTTTAATGCTATTCTTATATATAAACTAACTTCCTTCTACTGCTCACTCATTTTGTGATATCCCAGTTAAGAGACAAATTCTTCAGAACATGGACATGCCCAACTGTGGGCAGTTATTTAGTGAATGGGAAAAAACCAAACAGCCACATATTCCAAATATATAATTACTTTCAACTCCTCTTTTTTTAGGTGGAGAGACTTACAGTGTGGTTAACTACATATGCACAAAAGACAGATCTGTACAGCAGCTAAGGAATACGATTGTCATGTTTACCAGTAGCCTAGGGTTTGAATTAACCATAGCAGTGCAGTTGCAGCAGCACAGACTTCTCCCTCATGGAGCAGAAGGCATCTATTGCCCTGGTATAACCCTATCCAGCACCCAAGTACCTTGCAGTTGGTTGCTCATTTCCTACCTCCCTCCCCTGGTGTGATGGAGTGGAGAATCAGAAAAAAATAAAAGACAAAAAATGTGGGTTGAGATAAGAACAGTTTAATAATTGAAATTAAATATAATGAGGATGAGGATGAGGATGAGGATGAGGATGAGGATGAGGATGAGGATGAGGATGAGGATGAGGATGATGAGGAGGAGGAGGATGATGATGATGATGATGATGGTGGTGATGATGATGATGATGATGATGGTGATGATGATGATGATGATAATGATGGTGATGAGGATAATGATTAAAAGGGAAATGAAAAAAAGAGAGGAATGAAACCCAAGACAGACAAGTGATGCTCAATTCAATTGCTCACCACCTGTTGACTGATGCCCAGCCTGTCCCTGAGCAGTGATCAGCCTCTCACTCTGACCTCTCCCCACTTTATATACTGGTCGTGATGTCCTGTGGTATGGAATATCCCTTTGGCCAGTTTGGATCAGTTGCTCTGGCTGTGCTCCCTCCTAGCTTCTTGTGCACCTCCACATTGGCAGAGCACGAGACAGTGGAAAGTCCTTTGACTTAGACTGAGCACTACTTAACAACAGCAAAACCATCAGTGTGTTATCAACATTATTCTCATTCTAAATCCAAAACACAGCTCTGTACCAGAGAGCAATGGGTAACTAATCTAGGAATGCTGCCATCTGCTGCACTCACAAGTTTCTATGATCTCTAGACATGCCTCCAGAAAAACCCAAGGGCCTCTAAGGGAGGTACCTGAGAAGACCAAGAAGAACTTGTGAGTGGCATTAGTGAGAATGATAAAAGGCTAATTTGTAGCTCATGTTCTATATGCTCCACTTATTCTAGCCTCTGAAGTTACCCATCAGACTTAACAGAATTTTTACATTTACAGTTTGCCTTTCAGGTGTGTAAATTCCGCTTGGAACAAAGTTTGTAACATTAAAGCTCTACTAAGTAATCCCTTACGGAAAACTTTGAAAGAAGAGTCTGTAAAGAAACAGAAAGGATACATTTACTCTGAGCTAAAAATACAAACTCACTATGGAGCCTGGTGTACAATGTTAACTTCAAGTGATGGAAGAGTGAAAATAAAATCTCCAGGACAACTATATTTATGGACTGGGACTTTTATTCAGAAGAACACATAGTAAAACAGTTTTACGCCTTGGAGAATTGTCTACCTTTGAATTTCTAAGTAGGAAACCTTTCATAGAAACACCTCCAATAGTAGGAGGATGAAGTAGATTAGACACCTCCCTAATCAAAAACTGATATTGGGTAAATTGTTCAAAATCAATAATAATTTTTAAATATCTTATGGTACATGTTAAATGAACCACTACAAGAGGGCAGGTAGTCTAATGGAATGAATAGTCTGCCTCATAATCAACACTACATACGACAAACAAATCTATAACCAATCTTATTCCATGTTACACCAGCTACAAAGGCTGACACACACCCTTATTTTTAGGAGACTTACTATCAAAGTAAATAAAAACCCTCTTTAAAGGGGTTTGGCAAAGTAAATAGAGAGATATAACTAAGTATTTAATCTTTTAAAATATAGTACAGCATGAAGACTCATTTTGAAAAGGACACAGATCCCTTATTTAAATTTAAATATAAAAAAGGTATTATATTTGGAAATGAACAGTATAAATTTCAGGGTAAAGCTCAGAAAAAAAAAAGACAAGTGATTAAACTGGATGTTATGTAAAAGAAGCAAGGACAATAAGGTTATCTAGGAGATGAAAACATTGCTAGACATCTCCCAACAAAATTACTGATAAGATGAATATTCTTACAAGGTAATAATTCCACTCAGGATTCTTTGTTCATAGAAATATAAAAACTAACTTGTTTTTCTTTTAATTATATGGTTTTTGTGATTTTACATTGTTTGCCTCTGTAATGTCCTATTCTTCCAACCAGTATTTAGATAAAGTTTACTTCTATTTCCAATGTATTCACATAAACAGACTCACAGAATTGTTGAGGTTGGAAAGGATGGCTGGTGGTCCACCCCCCATGCTCAAGCAGGGCCACCTAGTAGAAGTCACCCTGGGCCATGTCCAGATGGCTTTTGAACATGTATCTCCAAGAATGAAGATTCCACAATGTGCCTGGGCAACCTGTGCCAGTGCTCAGTCACCCACACAGTAAAAAGTGTTTCCTGATGTTCAGACAGAAGGCTTTCCTCCCTGAGCAGCAGCAGGAATAACATGTGATGAACTGACCATAACCCCCATTCCTTGTCTCCCTGCACTGCTGAGGGGCAGAAGGTAGAGCTGGGGAAGAAGGAGAGGGGGGGCAAAGTGTTTTTAAGATTTATTTTACTCCTCATTCTTCTGCTCTGGTTTTGTTAGTAATAAACTCAATTAATATCCCTAAGTTGAGCCTGTTTTGCCTGTGATGGTATTCAGTGAATGATCTCTCCCTGCCCACAACTCATGAACATTTGTTTAATTTTCTGTTCATGTCCACTTGTGGAGGGGAGTGATAGAGAGGCTTTGGTGGGTGCCTGACATCCAACCAGCATCAATCCATTGGGTACAGGGGTGCCTGGAGTTGTTCCTTTCCAGGTGCAGAACGTTGCAGTTACCCTTGTTGAACTTCCTGAGGCTTCTATCAGGCCATTTCTTCAGTCATATAAATCACCAAATTAGAATTCCTTGATAGCTGTAATTTACCAGATGCTGTTGAACAGCTGAGTGCATAGCTAATCTCACAAGTTTACTTCACTTTTTAATGCATTTGAAAAAAATAAAGAATGGTTATAAAAATGTAACAAATTACATCATCATAAAAAATGCTTAGCATAATTCTTATTCAAATCCATACAAGCCAGAATTAATCCTCAAAAAGTAACTATGAATCATTGTTTCTTAAAGAGATTAAATTTAGGGCTCAGAGAACACGGCAAGGGCAAAAAGGCAATCATACTGAAATTATAAACATAGAATCTGCTAAATTCCAGCCCTACATTTTTTTTACCAAGACCCAATTATTCCTTCTTGCTGTAACAATAATTACATTTACGCACAGCTAATATTTACCATAAATGTAATAATAAAAATACAAGATGAAACAAAACTAAGTAGGTGTTACATTTTGACAAACATTTCAGGCTAAATCCTGGTCTAGTGAAGTCAGTATTAAAACTTAATACAAACTTCAACTAAATCAGGACTTCATGTTTCATGCAGTTGCAATGGGCAAACTGGCTCTTAAATCATGCAATCTTGATGAAAATGGTAATGTTATAAAAGTATAATATGCAAAGTATATTTGGCAAACAGAAGATACAACTTTCAATGATTTTTTCACAGGAATGTAGGAGTAGATGAGGCCTTGGGAAGCCACCCAGACTGAGCCTGTTCATTTGTTCTGCACCTTCTATATTTGTCTACATTTTTTAGAGTCATGCAAAACACAAACGTAACATTCCAGCTGAGGTCTCACCAATGGTGAGCATACCAGAATAATTAATTTCATTATCTCATTCATGACCTTCCTGCAAGTATTTCCCAAAACTACATTATTTCATTCTTTTGTGCCACTACTGTATCACTGTCTTACATTTATTTTGCTATCCAGCATAAGCTCTGCATTTCCTCTGCTGTATAACTGACGGATGGTCATTCCTTGTTTCGCTTCTGTGTATCTGAGTTCTGATTTCTTAAATCTTGATTTTCCAGATCTGTTAAGTGAATTTTTCCTGCTGATTGTGGACCATGATTCCAATTTGTTAAGATAGTTCTGCCCTTCACAGTACTTGCCCTCTCTCTCAGCTTGCACTTACTCATAAATTTTGTAAGCACATTCTTCTCTCCACTATCCAAGTGTTTAATTATAATATGAAATAGAAATGACCTTAGGACAGACTCTGCTGGAACCTAACTTAAAATTCCCTCTCAGTTTGAAGCAAAACACTGGTAACTCAACTTTGAGGGAAATTTTTCACTTTGGTTCTATACTCTACTCCACTGCTTTCTTGCAATATAGAACAATGTCAAACCATTTCCTAAGAGCAAGATCACCCACAACCCCTTTGGCCATGAAGCCAATTACTTCCTTACAGTGTAGCTCTTGATGCCTCTTTTACTCTCTTCTCCCAATGAAAGCATCCTGGAAGTTCACAGCCTGAGGAACAGGAAGGCAGTGCTGGATCTCTGACTCTTCTTACCCATCACTAAGGCCCTCAGCACTGCTTTTCTCCTCCAGACAATAGTAAAGTGTGCCTAGAGAGCTCAGAGGAGAAATCCTGCTCTATAACCCTACACTTCTCCCTCTTCTCTATCCTGTTACCCAGATCTGCAGCATGGAAGATGTCTAGAGAAGAAAGAAGGTATTGCAGATGGAGGACATTGCAAAAAACTCTGCCTATAATGGTTGGGAAGCAACCATTAGGTTGCTTATAATAACCCTGCCTTATAATGGTTAGGAAAATTTGATTGTATTCTCCAATTCTGAACATCTCCCACTCTAAATTTCCTTTAATCTGTTCTGCCTCCCTTTGGGCTAAATTTTAAAATGAAGCAGAAAAAGAAAACACGTTACGATCTGGTTTAAGCCCAGAAGAGCAAAGAAAACTAGGTCTCTGCGTATAAAACAGAAAGAAATTTGAAGGTTCAAAATATACCAAAAAAGTGTGATTAAAACAACCAAAGATGTTGTTGCCAAAAAATGGATGTATTTTATTTAATAGTAAAAGAGGCAAAGAGAAGAGAGAGAGAGATGGAGAGAAGAAAGAGAGAAAGAGACAAGAGAGAAAGGGAGAAAGGGAGGAAGGGAGGGAGTGAGGAAAGGAGGGAGCGAGGAAGGGAGAGAGAGAGAAAGAGAGAGAAAGAAGGAAAGGAAAGAGAGAGAGAAAGAGGGAAAGACAAAAGAGAGAGAGAGAAAGAGAGAAAGAGAAAGAGAGAGAAAGAGAGAAAGAGAGAGAGAAGGAGAGAAAGAAAGAGAGAGAGAGAGAAAGAGAAAGAGAGAGAAAGAGAGAAAGAGAGAGAGAAGGAGAGAAGGAGAGAAAGAAAGAAAAAGAAAGAAAGAAAGAAAGAAAGAAAGAAAGAAAGAAAGAAAGAAAGAAAGAAAGAAAGAAAGAAAGAAAGAAAGAAAGAAAGAAAGAAAGAAAGAAAGAAAGAAAGAAAGAAAGAAAGAAAGATGGATGGATGCATTGATGGATGGATGGATGGATGGGGGTGGGGGGACAGGGAGAGAGTGACAGGTGTTAGGTAGAAATCATCCTTCCCGAGAATCCCAACGACGCCTTGTTGCTCCCCTCCATCTGATCTTCTCGGTGGTGAGGGTCCCCCACCCCCGCCACGCCAAAAAAGTATAGAACCCAGTGGATTAATAAATGCTTTGGGCAGGTGGGAAAGGCCACGTGCCTCCCTTTCAGGGGGCCGGTTTGACACTGTCCCTTGCCAGAATCTGGATTTGTTGCATCACTTGCAGCGTTCTGGTGCAGGTCTGGGGCCTTTGATGGGCCATGACACTCCTCTGCTGCGGATAAGCTTTTTTCCCCGGGGTGAGGGGCCCCTCAGCTGGGCTCCTCTGCACAGCGGAGGATGGGTGGTCCCTGCGCCTCTGACCTAAGGCTTTTTCACACACTCAAAGCCTCTCGTCCCCCGCACAACCCCGCCTTGGTGCGAGGGTCTGGGCGAACCTGGCAGCTGATAGCCCCGGGGCTGTGATCTTCACTCCTAAGGTGTTAAGCTTGTGCCCTGAGCTGTTCCTTTATCTTCCCTTCATCAGCGAGCGGTGTAGTGCCTCAGTCAGGGCGTGGTGGTCTCTGCAGTTTTTGTAATACAGTTCAGCTATAACAGGCAAAAGTCTTCCATGAAAATGTTTAAGTCATAAACTATATTTCAGTCTCGGACACAGCTTGATCAGTTTTTAAAATTTGTTTTTAAAATCCATATGTTCACATCAAAATGGCATTGTTTAGTCCCTAAAATGCAATACAAATTGTTCAAAAATATATCCATAATACATTGCAGGAAATGTTAATTGTTTAATGTCAATAGCAATAGCAAGAAAAATCGAAGAGTCAGTTATGTCTATTACCCATTTTTCTCCCTTTCAGATGAACACAAAGCAAGGAACAAGTAACAGAGACGAGAACAAGTAATAGCCTGCAGCATCCAGGTTTGAACAGTTACTTGTTTGTCAAGATATTGAAAGTCCTGTTTTTACTCTCCCTCTGCTTTTCTTCCTTGCTGATAAATTATATGGTTGATTTTGAGCATATACGAAAGTCTTATATTTAAAGGCATTCCAGGAAAAAAGGGGATTTTTCAGGGTTACAGCAGGTGAGAAGCTGTGAGGTTTTATAAAGTAGCAGAGCTAAAAGGAGTGAGATCTCCATAACAATTGCTTATATCAATGCTGACATCAGCTAGTGCTCTCAGAGCTGAGTGTTAAAAATAATTTGGGCCCATTGATGCGAACAACACTTTTTAAACAAAGATTTTGGTGTCTGAATCACTGTATCAAAGGTGATCTGCAAGCAACACAATAGTAGAATTTCTTTAAAAAAAAAATCCCTAAAGCCATACAGTACAAAATTATAAAACGCATCTTTTAGGTGAATGGAATGTTTACTTTTAAAACAACACTTACCCTCTTAAGAATAATACAAAAGAACAGAAAGAAGTTTATAATCTTTTCCTTCAGGGATTTCTTAGACATTGTTTTACTCAGGGCCAAGTAAAAAGCATTCTGCATACTCCCGCCCGGATGAAATAAAGTATGTTGTGGAATTCTTAGGCTCCAAAGGATTTCTCAAAGATAGGAGACAAAGAACATGTGTCTCACCCATATTTTCCTTTTGATGTACAGAAGGAAATATTCAAAACCCAAAATGCACCAATGCTGTTGGTATAAACTTGCTATATGGGTTAAAATCCCTTGTGAATTCCCTTCAGTTAAATGAGTTGAAGTTTACACTTAGATGCATGTATATGGTATGAGTTTGTGCGAAATTTTCTTTTTTAAAGCAAATGTTTAAATATAACAGATGTTCACTTTGTTTGCCTTTATAGTGCTGGGTAAAAACACTAAAGTTGTTCCAATATATGGTCATAATATTTTCTCTTTCTTTTGGCAGACATCAGATGCCTTTAACTTCATTCAGACTCAAATGAGCAGTGCTGTAGTAGCAGTGAAGGTCTGATCTCATCTCCTGTCTAAAGTGATGTAAATTAGATGTGCAGAACTGAAGTTGTCCCATCTTGTGTTATTGTTCTCTCCCCCTACCCTTGCTCTTAGTCCCAGGACAGGATCCTCGCCATTCAGCTGGGTTTAGTAAATAGGAGGTCAAGAAATGCCCTTCTGGGCCTAGCCAATGCTTCATGTTATCCCCAAAGTCTAACAATTGCAGTATGCTACTGCACGTGAGTGAGAACAGTCTCTGCTCAGGATGAACGTTAACACAAATTTTAACAACAGAGGACAAGATCCAGGACGATGCCAGATACACATTGCTATTGAAAATGATCAATTTTATGATACTTTTCAGAAAAGAAAACTATTTTAATATTCTCTCAAAGCAAACATAGCCCATTGACTGCTAAAACAGACAAGAAGAAGATATCTCTCCTATTTGCTCCACTGCTCTACATTACCTTTTTGCTTTCTGGTAACATGTCCCTAATTCTGTGACCTTTCCTGTTGAAAGCACTTAGACATACATTAACCAGTGTAACATCATTCAGCTTTTCTAATGTGAAAAATGCAATTCCAGATGTGGCCCAGTGTTCACCTCCTGAGCACAAACTCTTGGTTTTCAATACCTCCATGGCATCCTGTTAGTTTTCATCATTTGATCTTTTTCATTAATTGCACTGACTAATGCAACTACGTGATATATACAAATTTCTAGTATAATAATGGGGGGGGGGGGGGGGAAGCCCAAGCAGGAAATAAAATTAATTATTACAGCGTCTACTGGCATGGTAAATGTTTGATGTTTTATCTCCAATTCTTTCTCTAAATACTATTTTTTGTGCCACTTTTTCTTTCTGTGCTACTACCTAAGATTGCTTATTCCTAACCCTTAAGACAATTTGAAAATTTCAATAATGGCTACAGTTTACGGCAACATTATGAAATCACAAAGCACTGTTTTTATTTTTCTTACCATTTTTGACACTTTCCATGTGTTCTTGACAACCATACAGTTGCATTCACTACTTCAGTGATAAACTCTCTACCCCACCAGAAAACTGAATCAGCGTAGACTTTAGAAGAGCTTCTTTACTTTTTCCCAATCCCCACCATAACATAATCAAAGATTATTTGCTACTTCAGGCACAGTCATCCACACAGACTGCCAGTTTTCATTCATTCCAGATTTGCTAAAGATTGTGGTTTCTAGATCTTTTGCTGCCAGCACTTAAACCATAGGGATGCTCAGAAACATTCTGTATCAGTGGAGTTTGAGTGGGTGGATTGCCTTCAAGTACTTTGTTATGGGCAAACAACACTAAATTTTGGCATTAACAGCCGTGACATTATTGGCACAGTCACAGAGATAAGAAATTAATTTCTGCAAGATCTTTCAACAATCAAAACAGATTGATGGCTTACTACATTTAGTTCTATGCCTATTGCTTGCTCTGTTTCTTAAATACTTGTCCAACTTCGGAAGCCCACAAGCAGTTCACTCGACTTCTGTGCATCACTGTAGTGAATTATTTGTTAGAAATTCAGAGATATAAGGGACAACTGCATTTGCGTCTTTTGCAAGGGGTGTTGCAACACGATGATTACAGAGCTTGTATTTCACAAAGTCACTAAAATATGAAGTAATTAATTTTGTGGGCAGTAGCAGCATTTGCATGGTTTAAGACAATTATATGGGGGGAGAGAGTCCAAAAGTATGTAGCTCCCCTTTTAACCACTCTCTTTTCATTAAAAAGGAGAATGCAACAAGATATAAGTGAAAAAATATCAGTTTACCAAAAACCAAAACAGCAACAATCAAGATAACAGTAATAAGTACCAAAAACAAAGTTGCTGAATCCCATGGACTCCTGGGAAGAAATTAAAACAGGAGGGAGAATGCAACAAGATATAAGTGAAAAAATATCAGTTTACCAAAAACCAAAACAGCAACAATCAAGATAACAGTAATAAGTACCAAAAACAAAGTTGCTGAATCCCATGGACTCCTGGGAAGAAATTAAAACAGGAGGGCAGACAAGTGCCTCCCCCAGTATGGTGGCCTCCATAGCCGACCAAGGATCAGAAGACAACATGGCAGAGAAGCCCTGCTCGGCTCAGCCTTTGCCCTGGAACACAAAACAGGAAGGCAGGAGATTACAAAGCAGTTCTGGTAGCAGGTGGGGGGTGCCAGCCTGTCTTGGGCAGCTCTGAACCTGCAAAGTCAATTCCTCTGCTTCTTTTGGGCTGGCTGGACCCAGTTGGTGTTGGTGCTGCAGTTCTGAGTTGCTGCTGCATTGCAGGGGAAAGAAAAATGGACTCGCTGGGCACTGACACTCTCAGGCCTAGCCCTGATGGCTCTGGATCCAGGGATGGGGGCTGGCCCCAGCAACCGTGGCCAAAAAACATGTGGCCAGATTTGCTCCAAAACAGTTTAGGATTGTGGAATACAGTTTCTTGGAGACCTATGTCAGGCAACTTCTCCTGGAGAAGAAAGAAAAGAAGGCATCTGGCTCTCTTTGCCCTTGCCCCTGGCAACTCTCTTGGCAGCATGGTGAGAAATAAGAAAAAAAACTCCATGTTCCTGTTGCCTGTCTCTTAAGGGGACCCTGGGCCAACCTCCTCCGTGAACCTGGGATAAAACACCCCGGTTCTGCTTCCAGTTCCCAGGTCTTAAAGTGATAATTTTAAGCAGATTGGCATAGAAAAGATATGGAATACAGTACACATTTTTTGGGTTACCCAGAACATATACAAATACTTCTACACTGGAAAATGTGATGCTGATCTCTAAGAAAAAAGGCTGGGAAGGTTCTTTATAAGGAAGCTGAGAGAAGTACAGAAACACACATGATGTTGCCCACCTGAGAGTCTGAATGACTGAAATGTCATAGCTATTTCTTTTGAAAATAAATGATAAAGCATCATTGACTTGGACAATTACAACAGCAATTCTTTAAAGAATTTGTGCACATGACATTACATTTTAATCTCTTGGAGAGCTGAGGGGATGTGAAATACAGGAAAATAAAATGAAATCTTGCAATGATTTGTCAATATGTTCAGGACTACAAATTTGTGTCTGCTGTATATACATTCACAGGTTTGCAAAGATACCACCTTAAATATTGTAGCATTGAAAAGATGCTACTTCATAGCTGGAAAATTTGGTTTGTATTTGATTAATGTTGTCATATTTTCTGTGATAACACTTTGACATTCACTTCATTTACTGGTTAGCTCTTGATTTCGCAAGAAATTTTGTAAATAGTTTCCTCTGGGAACTTGTAAAAATCAGGTATGTCAAATGTCTCAGTGACGGAGCAGGAAGAAGAACCAGACTGACTGCAACAAGGATTGGGCTCAGTGAGGTAAGCTATTGATTTGTTGATAATCTGAGTTTATAACTGGGCCTCTAACAGTCCTTATTTTTGTCATGCTGGAATGATATTCAAAGGAACTATGGACTCACATCCATGTAACCTAATCATGTCAAGTTGAGCCTGACAAAAGCAACTCAACTGTAGGTGTAATTATGCACAATTATTAATTGCAATTAAGTCAAATGCAATTAAAAATAAATACTTACCAATTGTGGAGTCTCCTGCAAGGTTAATTGTGTCGAGGATTTTCAGTACTAGGAAGTCAACTGAAGAAAAGTTTGTAAGGCTGAGTGCTTATTTCAAGTCCATGATTTATTAGGCCTTTGGAATCCAGAAAGTCTTTTTTTCCTGATATGAGCTCTCAGCTTTCAACAAGTCCTCATGTCAAAAGCCTTACTGATCTCCAAGTCATCAGCTTACCAGAAGTGACAATGTGGGCAGCCCCTCAATTAACAAGAAATCGGAATCACAATTAGATGGTTATTTTTCTTGTTAAAGCATTTCATACCCTTACTATTGACATGTCATGAGGCATTGGCTGAGATCACAGGGTAATGACTCAGTTCAGAACTCCTTTGATGACTAGCAAAAGCCTAAAAATATTATTATTGAAATATTTCATCACCAGAACGTTTTTAATCTTTTCATAATTCCCAAGCTGATAAGGTCATTGCAATGTAAAGCCATTGATATCAATATGAATACAACTCTCCTATATAGGCAAAGTCCCACATAAAACTATCCAGTGACTTCTAGTCATTCAAATTTTATGAGACAAAACAAAGAAGACAAATGAGCTGAAGCACACTTTGATTGCAAATGAAAATACAACTTAACACTGTAACAGTTGAAAGAACACAAATATTGAGTAAGTGTTACAACAGATTAAGTCTTCATCTCTCCCATGAGGTACATATATGAGCTAGAAAAATAGAAATGTTTCAATTATTACACTGCATAATACTTCTCTCCCCAACCCTTCATGTTCATGCATTTTGTTAAAAAATTGATGAAACACAAAAAGGGGGATTTTTTTTTATTCAATGTTCTTTTGTTTTGATTCCTGTAGTAACACATGGTAAAACCCACACAGATACTGATCCCTTTCTCAGCTACACCATTACTGGTCAAAGCAATGTACTTTCACTGAGGTTGGTGAAATTATAATGGTTTAAGTGTTGAACTACTACTGACAGAAGGTGTACTCCCAGTACCCAGTTGCCTAACTTCTAGCTAAGTTAAGTCTCCCATTAAATTAAGGGGGAAAACAGCTTGGCTAAAGTATAGAAAATCAGGCCCACAATCATGATGCCAGAGAAAAGATTAAAGTTCAGATTTTGTGCTATGAAATAACCTTAGATGAAGGATAAATGCTTTAATACCATGATGGGCCATAATGGACCATAACTGGTCCCTTACACTGATGTACGAGACAGCTGCAACACCTTAGGAGGTGTCAAAGACTCAAGAAATGTCCCATGATCCACTATTTCATCAGCCAGGGGAGGTACAGAAGGTGTTTCCACCTAGGTCAGCATAATGCAAATCCCATGGATCAGGTGTTTCCTGGACTCCTTCCCCTCATTACTTGCAGGATACAGTCTGCAACCATAATTTCACCAAAACTCCAACCACTGAGAAGGCCAGAAAAAGAGAACCAATGTGATGTCATTGGAATCTATGTAGTGGTGATATTTTTCCTACTCAATCTGTTTCTCTGTCATTCTCTTTCTCTCTCCCTCCCTCTGTCTTTTGCCCCCTCTCTCTACCTCACATTTACTGTTAAATAAAAATCTGTACTACTGACTTTGGCATATTGTCTCATTTGCGCCTTAACTCAGAAAGAGGCATCTCTCTAACAATTTAATAATCAGATCTTAACATTATTTTCACTCACATACGGTCTGTTCCTGGGTTCTTAGCAGACACTACATTGTCAACAATCCCTGAGCTTGTCTTCCATATGCAAAATGGAGCTACTTTAAAATTAGACCTTGACCATCAATTCTCTCCTTGAATACTTTCAGAAAATAGCATCTGATTTGAGAATGCTTATTTGTCACAGATTTGATTTACAGTTAGAAAAGTAGCTCCTACACAGGATTACCAGAGTGAATGGATTTAAGTCAGCTGGAAATGTGTGGAAAGACAGCTTCAATGCATTTGGAAAAGTTGACAAAAACTACAGCTAACAAACAAATCATGTCTGAATGATTTCTCTTAGTGAAAGAGAAAACCACTGTCACTTTTTTTTAATCTTCCTTAATTATGAAGAATAAAAAGCAGGCATGGCATCTGTGCAAGAGAGGATTGTTGTAGTGCAACTCAGATTCTATATGTAAAATTTCAGTTTCACAGAGCACACCAGAGAAAATACTCAACAAAGTTGAATATAAAATTGAGACAAAAATCTACTTCCTCTTATTTGAGGAAGGCTGTAATATTCAGGAACCATAATATCAAGGAATCACAGCATTGTTATATGATTGGAAGGGAATTCTGGAGATCATCAGTCTAGACTTTGTCAAGGCAGGGTCACCCAGAGCAGGTTTTACAGGAACGCATCCAGGTAGGTTTTGAATGTCTCCAGAGAAGGAGACTCCACAACCTCTCTGGGCAGCCTGTTCCAGTGCTCTGCCACCCTCAATGCAAAGAAGTTTTTCCTCATGTTGAGGTGGAACTTCTGTTTCACTTTATGCCCATACCAGTATGAGAACTTTTAGTGCTGCATATATTTTAGCAAGCCTGCATTTAAAGTAAAAAGCATATAAGTGCTAGTTAAAGAAAAGACTAAATTTTGTAATTAACACCATTTTTCTGGTGTTTTAATAGGTGTTGATTTAGATAAACCATCTATGTTGCTGATTTGCATACTGCAGAATCAAATAAACTGGAATAGTATGGGTTTCATTACAACTGCAAGAGTTGTTCCAAATACAACATGGCATTTGTATTTTCCTCACATTCTTAAATTAACTTGGCTAAGAACTATCCTGTAATATAAGAATTCCACCACTCCAGTAATTTGGCATATCTGCACTCATTATGACAACGCAGGACACTAACACTTTCTTTCTGGACACCACCTGCATAAACAACTCTGACAGACTACCATATTTAGGGGTTGTCAAAACATTGTGACAGCAAGCCTTGGTAATACAGAACTGGCATCGTAATTAAGATGGGCTCAAGTTCTGCTGAAGACACAAAATTCACTTTTTTTCATAAAGTGAAATATGAAAAATTTGAAATGAAAAATGAGTTACTTTGCTCATGAAGTGAGCAAAGTAGAAATTAGATTCCCTGCCAGTTTTCAACTTGTTAGCCATTTAGACTGGAGTTCTGAAAAATCATTCTTCCTCTACTTAGATCATGCAGGTTAAAAATACACTCTTAATTTAATGAAGAAATTTACTCAGTTTAACAGTTTAAATATTAACTACTCTAGACAGGAAATTAATTCAAAGTGGAATCACTATTCTATTTACAGTTAATTGGTATTAGAGTATCAGTCAATGATATCAAAGCAGCACTCCCAGCACAGACACACTGGGTTTGTACCACTCCAATAAAAACTATCATTACGGGAAGGAATGTAATAATAAGAACAGCTTTTTTTTTAATGAGAGGAACAGATGTTATGACAGAAATCTCCAGTGTAGACACCTGTTATAAAAATGAGGTGCTTCAGCTTAATCATTTAAGAACAGTGGTAAAATGCATTTAGCAGTTTTAAGTCAGATCAGTATGTCTAAATAATAACAGAAATAAAAATTTATTCTGTTTCAGTAAATCACAAATAGTGAGAAGTCTTTGACTAGAGAACTAAGGGTAAATGAAATTCTGGTAATTCTACTTTAATTAAGGTCAAAGAAACTTATTTTTTCCATGGACTACATACCATGGGTTATAAACATACACTCCACAGTGGGTATAAATAATTGTTGTTCATGAAGCAACGTAGTAGCATGACAATCCTACAAAATTAAACAGGTCACTCACAAATTTCTCTTAACAGAGTTAAAAGAAATTCCTGTATCATCTCTTCCCCTTATGCAAATACATTCCATGATTTGTACAGTGAATGTACTGCAGTGTTTGCTTTAGGAAGAAATGGTTAATTTTGCTCAGCTACTCAGGAGGATTAAGTCTCATTCCATCCAAATGACTTTGCTTATGTCAGAGTCTCCACTCTTTTCAAACTGGCAACTTGTTCCAAGTGGGGTCCCCCAGGGATCAGTACAAGGCCCAACACCGTTTAATGTCCTCATAAGTGATCTGGATGATGGGACCAAGTGTACTCTGATGAAGTTTGCAGATGATACCAAACCAAGTGGGCAAGTGGATGCTTCTGGAAAGAGCCAACCTACAAGAAAACTTGAAAAGACTGAAAAGTGGGCTAACAAGAACCTCATGAAATTCAAAGTCAAAATGATACTCCTTGATTGAAAATTGCCACAAGGAATGCTTGTTGGTCTTCAAACTGTAGTAGGGCCTTCTGTGTGCTGTGTTTACTAGGCAAAGTCTATATAAACAGAACTTGAAAACTGTCACCCAAATAATTTTGCTGTAAATACTTGTCACTAGAAGGTTTATAGCAGTTTAATTATGGGAATTTGAAGAATTTCAAGTTGAATTGCAAGGTAAGAGTAACAAAAATTAAAATATGTAAGACTATCTTATTTGCCCATTCCAATACATATTTGATATTCAAAACTGCATCATTTCTTCCTGAATGAATAACATACTCCAACACTTCGTTTTCTCATTTTCTTGTTGGTTTCTTTTTTTCCCCATTTTTTCCCCTCTTAAAACCTGATGCAAAATGTTTCTTATTTACTGTCTTGCATTTTTCAACATACTTCACAGCTGTTGGAAGCAATTTTTTGAATCCTTCACAATACTGGTATCAGAACATAAAATCATTGCCAAGTATCATGATATTCCACCCTTTTAACAAGGACTAGGTGTAAGGGTCTCTCTCTCTCTGCTTCATTGCTTCCTCATCAATGTGACCTTGTCAGGACTCAGAACCTGTCTGGCATCATCCTAAGATGGAGGCTGCAGCATGCTCATGTTGGGATCCCACTGATGTCTTCCTTGCCATGTTGAAGTGGTTCTTTTTTTTCAAAAGCATCATTTCATTTACATACTTTCCTGCTGGGACCACAACTCTTTCTCTGACACTGATGTTCTGCCTACTACATGAAAGGAAAGTCCTATCAGTTGACAAGTGAGGGACAGTACAGCCTAACTTTTATCTCTCCACCTTTGCACTGGCAGAATGAAGAGGCCAACAGCTACTCATCCTAGTCCTTAGCAGACAGACTTGGAACAAAGACGGCAAAGACTGAACCACAGCTGCCCAAAAAGGCTGTGCAGATCAGGGCATCCCTTTACAATCACTGTCACATCATAGAACTACCAAAGTACCAGTACATTCAGTCATCACTGTTTATCACAATTCACTTTCACATTGCTTACAATCAATAGTACTGTAAAGGAAGGAAGATTGAAATAAGGCCAGAGCCTTCCACTTTAAGCTTTTTCAGACAAATGCTTTTTTTTTTTAAGAGAAGTAAATAATGTATTAAGCAACAAGCTAGCTTTCTGTCACTTCCCTGTATAACAACTATCATTAAGAATACCTAATACAGAAAACATAACTTTTCCAAACTCATGCTCCACTTGTAGTCCCACTCCACAGCAACACAATTGAAAGGGCCAAATGTCATGTGAAATGTGCAACTGGATCTGTCCTGCCTAAGAACTAACAAGCTGACTGTCACAGATAGGAGGTGGAGTCTAGGTGGAGTCTAGCATTAAGAGTGACCCAAATTGCGTCTTCTGTATCTTCTCGATGTCAGCTTGTGCAAGGTTGTTTATTGCCTCCTTAAGACCCACAGCCGGGAAGCAGAACCTCTGTGTTTTAACTGGTTCATGGAAGGGCAGGTGCTGGGTCCCTTTAAAAACAGAAAACAGACACACAGAGCTCTCTCTTTTGCTCTTTACAGTCTCTTAAGAACCTCAGAAGGTGGGAAGCTCCCACGGGCTGCTAGCCACAGCCTCTGGGGAGCCAAAAAAAAAGAGATAGACAATGACTAAGACACTGACGCACCAACAGCACTGCCAGAGAACAAATTTCAATGTGTGTCACCATTTGACATTCCAGTTACTCACGAGGATACTTAAGCCACACTACAATACCTTCAATAAACATTTGTAACTGAAATACCCATTTTGACCTACAGAGAGATTTGGTGAGAGTCTTGGCAGAGTTTAGATACAGAATTTGCCAGACACACACAAAACTCTCCCTGTATTTCAAACCCTACATTTTCACAAATTCATTTCTTGCAGACACCTAAAATTCTGTTGACACATGTGCACCAAACCTTGTCAAAGCCAGGCATGTGGAGCTAAGAACAAGTACTCCTATACAAATAATGGGAATTTTATAACTCTGAAAATATAGGTTTATAATGAATGGAAAATGCAGAACAATAGTCATGTTGCAACAGAACACCTAAAGCAAATTTTTGGGGGTTTTTTAGGCAAATGTCCTTTGGTAATTGCTTATCACTTCCACCGGTGATATTTCAACCTTATATTCAAGGATCTCACTTCATTTTAATGTTGGACCACAAGTATGGCACACTACCTGAGAACGATGAAATTTTAGCTCTCTCAGTGAATAGACTTAGCGCTGAAAACATGAGACCTACTAGTTCTAAAATGGTGTTCCAGCACTTTTAATATGCAATTCTTTGTAATGCTTTATACTTCTCTATTAACTGTTCATAACCAGAAGCATGCTGACCAACTAAATCCTTGCTCTCACTGACTTACATAATTCGCTGGTAGTTACCTTTCCAGTGCTTTAGTGCAGGCTACACCACATCAAAGTAAAATGTTGCATGGGTCAACAATACTTAGTGCTGAGCATCTGACAGCTCTTCCTTTGCTTTCTATATGACATTAAAAACAAGTGTAGCTGTTTATATCTTTATTATAGACAGCTCTAGAATATCCATCATCATAGTAAGCAGAGCAACTGCATGTGGATAGATATTAATTTCTGCCACAGAAATAGTACTTTAACATACAAAAAGGACATCAATCACTATGCAAACAACTTTTATTCTCTGAAGCTAATTCCATCTCACTAGGTTTTTATATGGGCATTTGCAGATCCCCTTGCTCTACTGCAAAGTGCATAATGCAGACATTAAGTGGATGGACCAAGGCAATGCAGTAAAGTAAGAGATGCAGTTTTTATCACAAGTGGTACATTTACTGTTATTCAAGTAGAACCAAGTGAATGCTAAATTTCTCGTTTTAACTTTCCAGTCTGATTATTAGCCATTTAGGTGCCCAAAATAAAAAGTACATGCACAGTAAAAGCTTGACACCCACCCAGAAATCTATGCTGAAGTATTTTTATTAAATGTCATACTTCTAAAATCAATTATATTTGGAGGCTTAATTTAGAACACTTGGTTTTTGCAGAAAACTTTTCTAATTTTTGGTTGCTAAAAAAGCTTAAAAATGCAAATCCAAAGCACTAGAAGACAAGAAAGCAGACCAGACCAACTAGAAATGTGTATTGTTGTCAAGTGTCCAATTTTTAAGCCATACAATGATTACTTTTGACCTCAACTATGATTTTGGAATGCTTGAGATGACAATATTATAATAAATGTGACACAGGACCACTAGTAAGATATCAAGAATTGCTTCTAACAGCCAGTCACATGCAAGGATCAAAGTGTCAGAACTCTCCAGATGACAAGAAGTCAGTATCCAGCAGTAAATGCATGCGACATCTCTCAGGATACTTACTGCAGAGCCCATAGTAGGGCAGAAGTTACCCAGCTAATTGTAAACAGCTTGGCTTGGAACTAGAGGCAATTTAGCTGCAGCAACAAATAACTGTTTAGATGTATGGAAACCATATGCATGCAGAAATGTTTACTGGGGCTGTCAGAGCCCTGACTGATGGAATGGCAGAGTCCCCACTTCTACAGCCTCATGTATAGGCTTGCAAAGCAGTGGGAAATACCAGAGAGCTGTCGGTATTGCCAAATCACTAAACTTCACCCTTGAGTTTTATAGAGCTCAGCCTCCTTTGAACAGTCTCCTTTGAACTGCAAATCATAATACTTAACTTCATCATTTCTCTCTTCCAAGTGCAGCAGTAATTATTTAAAGCTCTGCATCCACTTGGTTAGATCATTTCTCCTCCTGCAAATAATGTGATTTGAGCTAACTCAGCCATCTCTATACATCTGTGTTACGTAGGGATGCAGAATGAAAATAAATTGGATCCAAGATTCAAGGAGCATTCAATGGGAGGCTCTTTAGATACAGTCTTTAGAACTGTTACAAGTTTCCATAAAAGACATAGAAGAGTAATTAAAAATTGACAGAAAAGATTCCACTGTGACTAAGTGAATGAAAAGGGGAAAGAAAAAGCAAACTTCCCAAAATCTTGCATCTGCAATTAACCATTACTTCCTTTCCCATCTTCCTTTAACCAAGACTGAAAAACTACCTCATCAGCAAGAAAATTTAAGCATGTCAGACCTGTTTTCAAAGAAATAAACAGAAGGTTTGTGAGGATGGACAACAGCATGTGTGGGTGTCCTAGTCACAGAGGTAAGAGGTGGAGTTCAGGGTTAGGGGTGACCCAAAACCGTGCATTTCATATCTTCTCTATGCCAACACATGCAAGTTAGTTTAGTGTCTCTTCAAGGCCTGGAGTCAGAAGCAGAACCTCTGTGTTTTACCCAAGTTCATGGCAGGGCAGGTGTGCTGGATCCCCTTAAAAACAGGAACAGACAGGCCAATACTTCCACTGCTGCCGCCTGCCATTTGTCGGGGGGGCACAGTCCACTGCTTCTTCAGGGGTGCGCTATGGAGAGAAAGCCTGCTGAGCTGCTACACGGGAGCTTGTGCCAGCTCCCCGGCAGCACTGAGTCCCTTTGGACAAAAACGGTTTTTCCCCAGGTTTTCTTTTTCCGCTGCTCCCCCCTGTTTCATTTGTTTGGGAGGGAGAGAGGTTGTTTTCTTGGAACCGGGTTGTTGCCGTATTGTTTCTTTTGTTCTCTCTCAGCCCCATGGCCCAGAGAGAGGGCTCTCCCCCATTTTGTCTGTTAGCAGGACAGTTAGCAGGACCTCCTCCAGAATGGTGTGTGGGGGTTGAACCGTTTGCCTTTGTACTTCTTGGTTTTTGCTGTCTTGTCTTAGTAAACTGGTATTTTTTCACTTATATCTCTTCACATTTGTCTCTCCTTATTGGCAGAGGGGAGAGGTTAAAACTCAGAGGAGGTAGTTTATCTTGGAGTCTCCACCCCATAAATTCTCTTAAACTAAGACAGTGGGCAAACAAGGGAAGATTCCAATGATGTTAACAATAACATATTACAGAATATATTTTCTCTCAGAGTAAATAATTTTTTCATTACTCTGCTGCGGTGTGAATCTGGAGCAATCTACATTCATATCAGCAAATACCTAATGATAATATGTAAACAACATTTTTCAGCAATTACTAAGTCAATTCTGAAAGTCTACCATTCAGGTATGCAAAGAACTGGAGCTTTCCAAAGTCTGAGGAGGTGATTATATTGCTCATATTCACATACTTCTTTCTGTCTATCAGCAAAAAGTTGGAAGCTAAAGCCAGTTAAAATTTAGTTGCTTTTCATTGTTTTTCTTCCTTCAAAAGTAAGGAAGGAACACATGTGACAGGTGACAATTCCACCTGTATAAAGTTATTTAAATACGTCTCCCACCCCCATTTTTAAAACAACTTCATAGTAAGTTTGAATATATAGCATTTCCTTAAACAAATCAAAAAAGTTTCTAAGACATCTCATGTTACATGACCTTTTGTAGCTAGCCCTGAGTAAAACTCCAACATTCTTGCTTGATTTAATGTCAAATCCACAATTCAGTGGCTTTTCATCACTTCTTGGGTTGAAGTATGTTATTTTCACCAGCCTGGACAGTTTTCAGAGCATGCTTTTGCAGCTCAATCTTCGTTTTATGTTCAGCTCTAATGTTACAAGGAGCTATTTAAGAAAAAGTGTAGCACAGTACAACCTGTTTAGTTATATTGAATGACTGATGTCAGGCCTAGACACTTGAGTTAGCTCAGCCTGGTACCACCCCAGTACGAAAATCCACTGCCCAAGGCACTGTTATTTCTGAGCATTCCTGTGTTATCCCTGTGGCTGTGCTAACCTCCACTTACCTGTATAGTTCTGTTCAGTCTACTGTGGCAGCCGTGAGGACATCCATGTTTTGAAAAACTGTAAGCACAACAAAATAAAGAACACTCAGATTCTTAGTTCCTACAGAAAGTTCCTCATTTCAAGCAGATCATTCACATAACTCCTATTAAGAAGTCAAGGATTGCCTGTGCAATGGAGGACACGAAATGGTGTAAACTTTAATTCAGACAATTCAAAGGTTTCAGACAAGCAAGAGTTTTCAGTGCAGGTAACTGATGCTTCCACAAATAAGGAATTAAACAGTTAATTTTGGAAACAAGGTTATGAGGGCTTTGTTTCTCTTCTCCCCTGATAAAAAGCATTTCTTACCATTTGCTAAGTCCACGGCCACACCAACAGGGGACACCAGTCAGCAGGCGTGATACAAATATCCTTGACATCAGTCCTATTCAGGAAGGAAAGAAAATATCAAAAGCAGGTAATAAAATAGAGACTTTCTTTCTTTAGAGAAACATAATTAAATTGTAGGCATATTCTATATACAAAGGCACTCAGAAGTATTGGAAACCTGCTTTGTTCTCTGACACTCCTACAACTCCAACAATGTATCAAAAAACATCTATTAACATCCTAATCTATAAAATTACCTCACTAAAGAAATTTCATTGTAGCAACGAAAGTTGACTGTGAGAAAATTTACTCCAGAACATTCAATATTACCTAGAGTAACTTCGTTAATTAAAGCATGTAACAGGTTTAAGCTGCTATTTATTTTTTAAATAAAATCAAGAACCTAAACTTAGAAAACAGGAAAGGGCTAGTCATGTGATGTAAAATCTGAAAGCACAACATATTGACTAAAATTTAAAAAGAATTCTTGTTCTAATTTTGTTTTCCCACCAATATATAATAAGATTCTTGAAAGAAAAAAAAATAAAATCATCATTAAGGCTTCTGGCAAAAACTCTAAATGAAAGATGGACTGATTTGCAAGTAGTTTAGTATCCTATATATACATCTAGATCCAAATATACATTCCAGCAAAGACACTGCAAATGAAACTCACTCAAAACTTAATTAAGGCTTTTATACACATGGAACTGTTCCTGATTAATTCCATGTGGGCCATTCTTAACACAGAAGTGCCTCATTCCATTTTGGTTAAAACAAACTGGTTTGTTCAGGAATGAGTCACCCATAAGTGGTATAAATCAGAATAATTTCTACACTATTTTAGTTACTTGTGACCAAATGACATTAAAAAAACCCCAATCAGTAGGCTTTAAGTCCTATATTTAGAGGTCTAGCTGTAGGGATCTCCTTTTAAGTGCATCTTAAATTAAGAATCTGACCAAAAATATTAATTCGGAATATTTTTACTTTTTAAAATAGATATAGAAAAAAAAAGAAAATACATACTTGTGAAAAGATGCACAAGTCTTAAGTTTCTTAAGTACGGCTTTTAGGTTTCAGGCCTTGCAAATGTCTCCCTCCTCTCAATTGATAAACAATCTGAACCTGCTTGAGGGTCAGAACTGTTTCGTAGTCCCCAATAGTTGCACGGCAAAGACACATCAGAAGAGGAGACACAGACATCAGAAGATAGAGACAGAACCTCTCTTTTCCTCGGCGTGATGCAGTGAAGGAATTCCATGCCATAGCAGCAGCCTCACGTTAGTCAATACATGCATAATACATATACATGCATACAGCCTTTGTCTTGACACAAAGGATCAGGAAGAAGAAAGCAAGAAAATGAAAGTGTCTCTGTAGAGGTTTTCCAGGAAGGTTTTCAGAGAGCTCAGGCCATTGCAGATAACACAGTAGTACCACCACCTCATATTTTTGGCCTAACAACTGTCTAGACTGACTGTACATTTATTTGTAAGATTTGTACATAGCCCACTCTCAGTATTTGCCATTCCTCTTTTTTTCCTTTGATTCAAACATTTTTGAATGCTTGAGGAGTTTTTTTGGCTGCCTTTTCCAATGACCAACCACCAAATGATACTGTGATCTTCTGGAGGACAAAAAAGGAAGGAATTTAAAGTGCACTTTATTTTTTATAATGCCTTACCCATTAGCTTTGTGAGAGATACACCACAATGATAGCCTTTTGTAGTCAACACCCTATGTATTTCTTACATTATTTAAATACATTATTTTCACCTGGTAGGGAGAAGATTGAGAAGGATTCGGAAAATTGCATTATTCTCAAATCAAGTGCACTTAGCAGGGAGTTAATGACTTCTGGCTTAGTGAGTACAAACACTGCAGCAGACAAAATGTACTATACCACCAGAACTATCTGAACATATTTATTGGCAAAACTATGTTTAGGAAACTATTGTCTTTCCTAGAGGATTCTAGCTGCTTTAGAAAAGAGGCTTAGATATGAAGTTTGCAAAAGATTTTGTAGGATTTACTTACACAGCAAGAATTTTTGGCTTAATATGTTTGCAATACAGTTTGAAGGTAATTTTTTTTCAGTATATACATCTAAGCTGTGGGTTCTACTGCAAACGCAGTTGTACTAAACAAGAATTATTTCTCCTTAGTGGAACACTGCCTGTTTCACCTTCTACCATTTGTCATGAAGACACTTAAATCATTAGACTTCGTTGACACGGCCAGTACACAGAGCAGCTTTGTCGGCACCTATCAACTGTAGGCAGTCATATGCAAATAATCCTGGGCCATCCAGTTACTACTTGAGTAAAAGACCTTTAATTAGTGGTCTAATGGCTCACTCAGTGCTCATCACTCTCTAACAACCAACGACTTATGCCTGCTCTTCATTGTTTAAGTCTTTGTATGAGAAAGGAAAACACCAGCCAAAAATGTTGCATTTATTGTATATACTTCAGTCTGCTACTGATCGCAAAAATCATTCAGCAAATGATTCACTACATTTTTAAGGATTTTACCATACTAGTGAGACTACAGATTGTGTTTTGCTTATGGAAACTCTGCTAGTGGTTTCAATGCAAATTATAATTGTGGGGGGTTTTTTAAAGGCAGATATTCATCAGAACATTATGATATGTCCTCTTAAACAGCTACCCTGATGCAAACAGCAGCAAAGGAAACATTCAAAATTTAACCAGATATAAAATGACCCTTTTAGGGCTTTAAAGCCTGCTGTGAAATGCACGTGGCACTCTCTCTTCAGTAGGAAGTAAGAAACTCAGAAAACAGACATTCAAATCCTATTTGGTAACACAGCATCTTTTTCTTAGGCAAGCTTGCTGTCTTAAAATTGGGGCCTTCTTCTCTTTTTCTTAATCTAATAGCGTGAATATCTCTTTTATATTCTCCTGTTAATGTTTACTTATCTCCTAAGAGTAGTTAGCTGCTTTAACTTTAGAGAAAGTCAACATGCTTCTCAAGAAAAGGTCCCAAAATTGCACAAGAGTTATGAGAAATGCCACAAAAATTCAAATGCTGTGTGATACCCTTGCGATCCAGTTTTAGTTCTACTTCTAGGAAGACTAAATCTAACCTGACTTTTAAAGCACGTAGTCCTGTACTTATGACTACTAAATTTCAAGATGTAAGCACTACTACCTGTAATCAGACTGGTAATTTTTCATCACATTTTTTTGTAGAATCCTCACCCACTGCAGCCTATCAGATCCCAAGCCAGAGGCTCTCCCTGAATTACTCTGATTAACTAAATTAATTGATTTGCCAATGTTCCAATTAAAGTGGGGGGGAAAAAGATCGGTGTATTAAAGTGATAAGTACTATATGGTGTAGCAGAATATAAAATTTGTTTCTTCACCTGTTACTTAGTGTATTTAACAAATAAATCTACTGAGCAATAACCATTCCAATAGCAATATTGACAAAACAAGCTAAGATGATAATTTTCTACTCGACTCCCTCCATTCCTTTTGAGATTTGTGTATTGACAGCAGAAAATAAATTACTCTCCCCTTTGTTTTAAGCAAGAGATTTTTTCCATTTTTAGAAGCTAATATCGAGTGAAGGAAAACAGGACATAAACTTCACCCAAACCCATTCCAAAAAGTTTGGAACAGCCTCACTTGTTGCCATCCTTAAGGCCAAATATGAATCCATTATATTAAAGTGAATACTATGCATTATTTTCCCCTCATTGTTGGGGCCCATTTTCAAAGTCTCAGCCATTTCAAATAAACATATAGGAGATCTGATAAAGTATGGCAGAGCACGGCTTTTACTTAAGTAAGTGGGCATTAGCTGCATGAAAGCCCAGGCATTTGCTTACCTTTATATAATACTGCAACCCCAACAACTTTAACAAAATCTCTTCTGTAGGTAACATAAATACATCTGTTGTGATTAGGGCTTTGTTATTGCTATTACCTAAACCAGCTCTGGGTCCCATGTATAGCCAGTGCAGCAGTGTACTTTGGATTATTAATATAACATCTGGAAAATGTGAACACTTGGTAAACTGTTAAAAAAATCCTAATCATTAGAAGATATAAAATTTGACAGGAAAAACCACCTTACATGTTAAATACACTCCACTTTATCAGTTTTGCTTTCTACTTCCATTTTTTCATCCTTAACAAGGATCACTTGCATGTCTTTGCTTTTAAAAAAGCCCAAACCATAAATCAAACATCTTACTAAACTAGCCTAGTCAGAGGTTGGGTTAATTTTGGTGAGATGCCCATAAGCTTCCCTACTCCCTGGAACTTTCTAAAATCATTATCTGTTCTAAATATTTGATACCAGTGGCAAACAGATGTTTAAAGCTAGTTTCTAAATCCCACCTTATTATTGTAGAACCAGGAGAGCTTCCAGAGACATTTCCTTCTAGAAAGGCCTTGGGCCACTGGTTATCAGACAGAAAGTTGGTATTCAGCATAGGTGGTCACAGGATGGAAACAGATTACTCTAGAACAGCTATATAGCATCGGTTCATGAAAACATTAATAAGAGAGCTACAGCTTTTGCCTCAAAGTGAGTTAAAGCCTCTTCAACAACACACCATTCTCAAAACTTCCACAAGCCAAGTGCAAGTTCTTGTCAAAATGGCAAGAGCTGCTGCTGCTATCACATGCACTCAACAGCAGCTTTCAGCACAAGGCCACAAGTGATAGTCCCAATCTAACTGTCCCCAAAAAAGAAAAGCCTCGGTACCCTCAATCCTTTGTCTTCTAAGACAAAGGCGCCATGTGGTACAGCCGGAGCCAAGCGTGAGTGAACAGAGCGGGTGTGGCCTATTCCGTCCCAGCCCCCAAAGGGGCTATTTAAGGAGAACGGGAATACCTTTGAGCTGCCTTTATAGACATCGGTAGCTCCAGTTTGGGCTCAAGGGAAAGCGGCTGCCTGCAGTTAGTTTTCTCAAAAAGCTCCATATTGGTTTAGTTTTAAAAGCCTTATTTATTTTTTTAAGTGTGTGTGCGCGCAGCCTCAGGTCCGGTGAATGATGGTGAGTGGACGTGGAAGGGCAGCTATGCTGGGGAAGTGGGATGGTGTGGGGCATTTGAACGCCGAGCCGCCGTGGGGGCTTCTGCTGGGTGATGTAGTGCCTTAGGGAGACTCTCCGCGGGCAGCGGAGCGGAGTAGTAACTTCTTTAGGTTGTTCTTGGGGTGACAAATGGGAATGCCCACAGACCGGAGTAGTGCCGCCTTGTAACGTGGTGAGGGGACTGAACCCCTGAGGGCTACTAGCGTTTTAAGTATGGCGGTCTTAAAAGTCTTACGAGGCGAGCGGTTTAAGGTCAAGGAGGCAATACCGCAATTAAAAGGCCGGGGGCTTGTGGCTCGTAGTCGGTGGCGTTAAGGTCTGGTGAAAGCTTGGCGACGGAAGACGCTTCACGCCCATGAGCGGCCATTTCGTGACAGCGCTAACATGGCGCCGTCCCGCAGGGCCGGGCGAGCGCCCCTCCACCTTCCTGTGGCGGCTGTGCCCGCCGAGCGTGGGGTCCGGCAGGCCGGGGGCTTGCGAGCAGCTTCCATGGCCCCGAGCGCCAGACCCGCCCGCCCACGCCCCGTCGGCGCTGGGCAGCCGAGGTGTGAGGGCGTAAAATGGCGGCCGTTGGGGCGGCCCCACGCGCGGCGCCCCACGAGCGGCGCCCGGCTCCCCCTCGGGCTCCCCGGCCCGGAGCACTTGCGGGCTCCTGAGCTCGCACCAACATGCCGCTTGCTGTTTGTTCTTTTTATTTGAGAAACGTGATTTGCGGCTGTAGCGCTGGCGCTTCGAACACTGTACGAGTTCAGGTGGTGGGGTGTTTTTTTTGTTCGTTTGGGTTTTTTAAATTTTTTTTTTTATATATATATACACAGGAGAAGGTACAAGGTACGCCTCGCAAGTGCACAGCGTGCAATGCTGGGCTGAGGGCTCCACTTAGTGCCCAGCGGGAAGGCTGCGGCGCCAGCCGCGTTCTTCCCTCGGGCAGCGCCGCCGTCATGAAGAGCGCCCTCAGCGTCCGCGCAGCGGGGCGTGGGCCACGGGGCTCAAATGTTTCAATTAAAAAAAAAAAAAAAAAAACTAATGCTTCCTTTAAGCAAAGAGTGTGTTGAAGCCGGGGAGAAGGCTTAGAAAACGCGGGCTTGTGTGGCCAAAAAAAGGGGGTTTCCTCTCCTAGGTGAACATAAAACTGAGTGATATTTGTAATGCCCACTTGGGTAGGTAGGTGTTTCCTCCAGCTGGCCCAACGATCGTCCTTTTCCACCTTTTCTTTTGCCAAAAGTCTGTAGCTAGTCTCGTGACTACTGTCAGAAAAAACACCTGTTAATTCTGGTAAGCTGAAAAACTGAATAAACTCTAATATTCCTGACATCAAGAAATTTGATTTCAAAGCCGCTTCATGAGATAAGGCTAATCAGACTCCTTTTAGAGTAATTTTAAAGGGTTGAGTCACTTCAACTGATTCTGTAATTCTGGTGTACCCAATTCATCACGGGAGGATTTCCCACTTGAAAACTTGAGGTAGTTTAGGCTTTGGACGCTGATTCAGCAGCAGTGTGAGTTCTTTGCGCATACTGTATGTAGAATAGTCACTTATGTAGTGCTATGTTGATACAATTGTTTGGGTTTAGGTAAGAGTAATTTTTTTGAATTGGCAAAGGTTATGCATCGCAGTTCTGAAAACTTGAAAAGTGGTTTTGGAGGGAGATTTTTAAAATTTTTTTTAGTTTTTTTATTTTTTTAATTTTTAAATTTTTTAAATTTTTTTTTTGTTCTAGGAGGCTTTAACCACTGCATTTTTCATCTCCTTTTCAAGTTCTAGGAAATACACATATTAATAAATCTTAATACTGATGTTGACCACCTTGCCAGAATGCCTAAGTAGTCTGTCTATTCTTTCTTTCAGGTACTTAATGTGTAAGAGTGTTAAATAAGTGAATTTTCTTTGAAAATTCCGCATCATTAGCGTGAGACACGGAGCACTGCACTTCCATGGCGGCCAAGGCCGTGTGTGACAGGTGTAGCAGCGGCAGTATCTGTGGCTACCGGCTTCCTTGGGCTGGTTCTGGCGCTTGCTGGGTGCCTCTGCTGAGAGCTCTTCCCGGTTTTAGGCTGCCAGAGAGTTTGCGCAGCAGAGTGAACACTTCTAGCTTGGTTCGCTGAAACATCCAGAAAGAAAGAACTAGAAGCAGCAGTTAGGTCAGCTTGAGGGCGCTGTGGAGTTGCCAGCTCAGATTTCAGTTCAGATGGCTGGGTATGCAGCCAAACAATAGCAGAATAACAGGTGGGTGAAAACCAGCTCACTTCATGTTGATCTTCCCGCCAGATTTTGTCGAGCCAGTTTAATTTGAACTGAAAAGTGTTAGAACTTCTTGCACAAGAGGAGGTGCAGCAAAAGAGATGGGATAAACCCTGGTAGTAGCAACACTGGTCACAAAGCTTGATACAGTCTGGCAGGGCTACTTACAGTACTTGAGACTAGGTCTGGATTTAAATTTTTAAAACTTCTTGGAATAATTACTTCATTTTTTTTCCACAATAAATGATGCATTTGTGCTATTGAAATTCCTTGTCCCATGCTATATCTGTACAAAGCTGCAGGCATTATGATGTCTTAAGAGTGTAATATAGGTGACTAAAATAAGTATTTCTGTTTAACTTTTTTAGGCAGCACATGTGGAGACCCAGTGTTCAAGCGCCACGGAGGGCAGCGCCTATTCGGCTACCGTCAGTCAGGGCTATGTTTTACCAGAAGGAAAAATCATGCCAAACACAGTCTTCGTTGGTGGAATTGACATAAGGGTATTTATATACTCGTAATTGTTTAAAATGGGTGTAGGGTACTTCAGTGGAAATGAAATGGGAATTTTAACTCCTGTTTTGATGTGGTTTTTTTTGTGTGTGGTGGGCTTTTTTTGCTTTTTTTAATTTTTTTTCATGTGTGCATTTGCCAATCATAAAGGTGTTGAAATGTCATGGGAGAATTCTGGAATATGTCTTCCAAAACAAACCTTTAGTTCTTATGGTGGTGGAAAATGGGTTTAAAAAATGGTACTGTCTGCTTTAAATCAGTTCTAAGCAGTTGAATGTGTTTGAGGATGTTTGAGACCTTGTTTTCTTTTAGATGAATGAAGCAGAAATTCGGAATGTCTTTGAACAATATGGTACTGTGAAGGAGGTCAAAGTCATCACTGACAGAACTGGTGTTTCGAAGGGGTGAGTAGAATATGAGTAGTTAAAGTTTTAGGTTGCTGCTTATGTGGACATCATTCTGTAGTAGGTGATATGAACAGATACTTAGCAACACACTTGACATGCTTAAGTCTTAATACTAGCTACAATTTTCCGTTGTGGTGAGTTAACACTGTGACTCCAGTAAATCTGTACTGCCCCTAACTAAATCTGTATAGTCTTACAAAGAATAGCCTGAATTTTCTGACTTCAGTCTCTCCATTCAGGGAAAAGTCACTTTTGTCACTTAATTGGAAGCAAAGCTTAACTTGTGTGATACTTACCCAACCCATTCTTTTGTAGGACTCTCCTAAAAAAATCTGGAGACAATTCAGGATGGTTAACAGATTTAAGATGGTTTATTCAGGGCAGTGAGTCTGCACTCTCCTGTGCAGAAAATAAGTTCTAGAGTATAACAGCCCAAACTTGTTTGGGTGAAGAGTGAAACAAAGTATGGGAACAAAGTTGAAATAAGGGATATTCCCTTTGGATATATAGAAAATTCTGAATTACTGTGGTGAAACCTGTAAATAAGATGAAGGATCTTACCCTGAGTTCTGGGGAAGCCATCCCAGTTTTGAGATTATCCTTCCCTATGAGAAGGAGACCATATCTTCCCGAGGTTCCTTCCCAGTTTTTTTAAGGTTCTGTGCATAGATCCTAAAATGTCACGTTTTTTTCTTCAGCATATATAGCAGTGGAAGAGCTGGAAATAAAATTATTTTTCTCATATCCCTTGCTAGTCCTCAAAGTGAACCCTGCTGTGCAGTTAGCCAGTGTGTGTTACGAGTATTGATAATGAATTGACTTATTCCATTAATGGGACACAATTGTAACTATTATGCTCCGAAATGATCTTAATTGTATAGACCAGATAAATTAGGGAGTCAGTGAAATAAATTAAAAAACCTCTTCAAGAATTGCTTCCCTCACTAGTGTCACTCCTCCTATAATGCCAGCTTTCATCCAAACCTCTGTAGTAAATAAAAAATTTGATAAGTCAAATCTTAATTAATCTTACTTAATCTTTTAACTTTCTAAGTTGCTAATACCAACAGTAGTACTTGTTTTGAGTAGTTAAAATGGAAAAATAGCCCTTATTTCTGTTTAGTATTATTCTAAAATCTGGCATTTAATTTCTCGCATCTGGTCCAGTAGTAGATACTGCTAGTTAGCAGTAAATAAATTTTTAGGCTGAATCATGCACTAATGTCCTAGTGCCATATAGTGTACGTGGCACTTTAACTGCACTTGTTCAGAAGAATTTGGCTAACAGTCAAATGAAACTGATTACTGGATAGTCTGTTCTTCCTTTTTAGGTATGGATTTGTGTCTTTCCTTGACAATGTGGATGTTCAAAAGATAGTTGAGGTAAGCTCTTTGTCTAAATTATCCAAAGAAGTTGATGTATGAAGGTTAGAGACAAGTTTGGGGAAGCCAAGTTATGTACCCTGTAGACTAAGTTAGGGGACACAAAGTCTAGGGCTGCTCAAAAAGTAAACTTGCTAAAATGTGTACTGGTGGTAAAATCTTTATGTATTTGCTTAAGTAAGAAACAAAATTAGTTTTCAGGTAATTAGTTGTTTAGCCTGGTGATCTTGAACATCTCATGTCATTTAGTTTGATTTGCTCTCATTTATTTATGTGCTTGAAAGCCTTGAGTGTGTTTGGCTGTTTGCTTTTTGTAGTGGATGGTTGTCATAGAGCCCTTGTGCTTATAGCAGAAATGCAGACATTTAGTTATTGGGATGTCTTGGTTTAAGGTAATTCAAGTGGGACACTCTAAAATGAGTAATCTCCCCTTTAGGTTAATCAATCCCTTTCCACCAAGTAGAAATGAATATGGATAGATAAAAGTGAAAAAATAACAGTTTGCTAATAAAAAAGTAAATAGCAACAGGCAAAAAAATAACAGTAATAGTCACCAGTTACAAAGTTGCTGAAATTGCTTGGACTCCCAGGGACCAAGGAGACGCTTAAAAAGGTGGAGTGACATCTGCCCCCAAAATGGTGGCCTCTCCAGCTGGCCAATTGTGTGGCTCCAAAGACAGAGGGAAAATGGTGACAGCCCTCCCCCTTCTTATCTCTCCATTTACAAATGCAGCTGGTACAGTCCAGCAGCTGGCACTTGGCCAAGGGCAAGAACTCACGGGGGGATTTCCTTTCCTCTTGGCCGCAGACAGCCTGGCAAGGCAGCTGAGCTGGGGCTGGGGCTGCTCTGCCTCCACTTCTGCACGGCCGCTCCATGGCTGGTGCAGACAGGCAGTCGTGGAATTCACCTTGAGCCAGCCCAAGATGCAAGCGAGAAACAAAAGAGGGGGTGTAAAAAACCCCAGAGCAGGGCCTCTGCCTTGAGCGAAGACCACGAGGCAAGAGAGTGCTCTCCCTGTTTGCTCTGACTTCCTAAAAGGCTGCGATGCTCACCCGACTCTGCCCCATGGTTCTGTTTTCTGGCTCCAGTGTCTTTAGAGACAGTAACAATTTTGGGCACAGATAGATAAAATACAATAACATTTTGGGTTATCCAGGGCGTGGGAATAACAGTATCATGGAAAACAGTATTGGTTGTTTACTTATGTCTCAGTGGTTGAAATATGTTTCTCTTGGAATATTTCTGCATTTGGATGCTACCTGGAATACAAGTATTTTTTAAGCCTCTTAGACTGTGCTGCAACTGTTCCCATGTCATCATATGGTCTTCCTATAACTGGCACAGGAGATGAAAGGGTAGAACTGTTACAGCCCTTCTACCTTGGGAGCTCAGTATCAGAGAAATTTTATATCTTCATGCTTTTAATGAGCTCAGGTACTTGGTTTTGATAGACTTGAGCAGGTCACAAACCACTGACAAAGCCTTTATTTTTCCCTCTTTCTCCCCAAACTGAATACAGTAACAGTGAAAATAACATGTATTGAAATACTTGCCTCTTTGAAGTCTCTGCCTCAGAAAACTCCTGTGTCTCTGGAGGATGAGCAGTCTCTCATTTGCTTCTGAAGCTCTTAGATAGGGAAGTAGATCAGAAAGACAAAACCAGATAGATGTGCCAGGCACAAATGTAGTGTTCTGTGATGTGCAGATGTGTTTACTGGCCATCCAGCTCCATAAGTGGGAAGAGAACATGTTTGAATAAAGTGGAGAGTAGTAAAACGCCAGCAGGAGATTCTTGATTCTCACCAAAAAATTTTAAAAGCTTGCTGTTCTTTTAATGGTATGATGACAAAAATATATAGGGACTGCTATACTGAGCAACAGACTTCATCTGAGAGCACCTTTTTCTTTTTACTAGGGATTACATTTATTAGACTACGTCAGTGTGGATTGCTTGCTCTGAGGTAACAATTTTTGTGGAGACCTCTTGAGTAGCACTGACATTTGAGCCATGTACATTGCTGATTTTCTGCGTGTGTTTCTTCAAAACTGGAGCCTGCAGTGTTCCTCTATTACTATAGTGCTCACTGATGTGACTTCAGGTACCAGAGGTCTTGGAAGACCCAGAGGCATATGGTTGATTTTCTTTTCAGAGCACATTTCAGGTCTGCAGGCAGTACAAATTACTGCCATGTCAGGAAGAAGCACGTTCAGATAGAAATCATCCTACAAAACCTGTTGGCTTTTGGAGGGGATGGAAGAAATAAGCGTTGGTGTTGTGGAGCTCAAATTGTAAGGAAAGGTTACCTCGCTAAATCACTTCAGACCTTATCTGCACTGTGTGGTCGCAGGGTTTTCTGTAAATGAGCAGCCTCTCTGTTGCTAAAATTACTCTTGGTGCCAGTGTTCATCTGCCTGGCTTTGTAGCCGTGTTCAGCCTGACAGTATCTTCTGCTTTAGGTCTGTGACTGCACCCTGGTCCAGTGTGAATCTGTTTGCAGTTCAGAACAGAAAGCTGTCTTTGGTTCGAGGGGAGGCCTGTCTCCTAGGAGTTCCCATTGTTGAGGTGGAAAAAGTGGTTCTGTGATTTTGGGCACAACAGGATTGCAGGATTAATTTAAAAATGCCTGAAATCAACCAACTGGAAGACACCTTCCCCTGAAAATAAAAATCAAAAACCATCCCCCTGTCAAACTAGTCTGAGTATTGCACCTTTTTTTGCCCCCATGTATCTTTTGAATCATCTTCTCATACTGATAGAAATGAGAATAAACAAGATACTTTCACATCATTATATTTTTGCTTATTTTTGCAGGCAACAATAAAGTTGCTTTTGTCTGTTCAAAGCACTCCCTTTAGCAGAAATGGGAGAAAATTGCAAAACCATGTATTTTCTTCTGAAGCAGGCACTTCTGTGGAGTTGCATGTGATAGAGAATCTGGACAGACTGTCTGCATCCAATGTCTGACTTTAATGCTTGGTACTAAAATTGTGGTAACAGGGCTAAACCAAAAATCTTTCACTAGAAACCTTAAGACTGTTACGGTCATTCTTCAGTAATACTCTCGCTGAGACAAGAATAGTCGATAATCTGTGTGTATAAAACGGGAGGGCTGACTGTCTCTGATACACAGTTGCAAACTCGTAGTAGTACATGTTGCTGTTAGGGCAAGTGATACATAATTTTGCAGGGTTGGTGAGTAGGTAGATGCCTGGGCTGAGGGTGCTGCAGGAAATCAGAGGTAAAAGGCTTATGGTGTTGAGAGGGAAGACTGGAGGCTGTTGAGCCTTTGTGGGAGTTGATGTACCATGGTGTAGAAACAGAGTCCAGTCTCTTTAAAGTCTCACGAACCACTCACCTGCTGATTCCCAGCTTACAGAGAATAACCTGTCTTTCAGTCACAAATCAACTTCCATGGTAAAAAGCTGAAACTGGGGCCAGCAATCAGAAAACAACAACACTTAAGTAAGTATATCTAAATAAATTTGTTCATATTGCAGGTATTATAAAAATTTTTCTTAATTATACATCAGTATCCTTGCAAATACATCAGATAAAAATCTGATGCAGCATGTGAAACCCTGGTTCTGACTTCTATGACCTCACTTGTATGATGTTGTTTTAATAATAAGACTCAGGTTGGTAGCACAATACAATATAGTTAATATTGAGTTAAATTTAAGAGTCAAAATCCTTAAAGTTTTTTCAGCTTGAATTCAGATTCCTAATGAAATACATGTAGTAATGTCTTAATACTCTTTTTTATCTGCTTGAAAACCAGATTCCTGTGTGCAACCCAGACGATTGGTTCTCGGTCCTCCCCCAGCACAGTTTCAGAGTGTGTGGGGTAATCAGAGTATGGAGACTTACGTGCAGCCTCCAGCCGTAATGAACCCTGTAACACCCTCCTATGTTCAGGTAAGACTGCATGTGGCACTGGTTTTGAATCACAGTTAAATATTTTTTGAAGGTGCAAGCATGTACAACTTCTGGGGTATGTGTTGAGATTCCAATCTGATCTTACCTGCCAGTTCTCATTACCTTCCCCAGTGAGAAGCACCCAACTTCAAATCACTTCAAAGAAATGCCAGGATCCTTGAAAAATGGATTCAGTGATGTTAACTCTTTATAAAACAAGAGGGAGATAGCCTTTGAGAATGAGAACTGTTGAAAGTGGAAGGAAGATTGAGTTATTTAGTAGTTCTTAAGTGATCTTATTGCCTGTCACAGATGCACTTCACAAATGAAGGTATTTAATGTGTTGCTGTCCTGCTTAAAATGTATTTTTGTCAAGTTACTGTGGGATCAGATGTTATCTCTGGTACCTTTCTGTCCTCCTAGCCAAACATATCCTTGGTTTTGAACTGCTGTTGTGTTATGGGAACACTGTGACAGCATCTGCTGCTAATAGCTGTGACCAGCACAGTATTGCCTGCAGGACATCACTGTACTGCTACTTCAGCTAAGCATTCCTGCTGAGGTGTGGGTGCAGTGCTTCTGACCTGGATATGAGTCCCGTGCTGTGAATGGAGCAGATCAGACTCTTGCTGCATTAGCCTGTGTGATATGGCAGTGCAGTGGGGCAGTACTGACTACAAACTGACCCTGTTTTGTATGTTTTAAGCAAAGAGGAAGAGCAAACTTGCAGAAATACTTTGTTGCAAGGCAGAGGGCTTGATAATAGCATTCTTGCTGATTCTCTTTAAGTTTATTAATTTAGGAGAATTAATTCTCTTAAATGTTGGAATGCGTCTTTAATTATTCTCTGAAGAATCTGAGAAGGTTCCAGGTTAACACTGTCAGAGTACTTACAGGGAAGAAATACAGGAAGTGGTCTTAGAGTACTTTGCTTCCGTTGCCTCCTAGAAACTGATCCTTCAGGCTGTACTCCATTATTTCATAGCAGTTAGTCTGCTTCAGATCTACTCCTCGAAGTTTATGGCATGACTTACTGTTGTAAAATTACTTAAAAGATCAGTTACAAGCAGGTGTGGGATTTTTAGATATATAAGACATTTGAAATCCCACTTTGTAGACATTATTAGTGCCTGAAGTGCTGAAGCAGGCCGTGTGGGAAATGTAAGGGTTGCTTTTAAATAGTGAGTCTAGTCTTTACAGGAATTGAAATAACAGTGTAACTACATACTTCTAAAAATGTGCTTCTGGCTAATACCTCTACAAATATCATACTTGTATCTTGCTTCAAATTTGCAATTTTTTAAAAAAAGCTTTGTTTGCAGCCCTATCCATACAGTTCATCACCAGCTGTAGTGCTAAAGCAGCAAGTTCCTATAGGATATCAACCAGCTTACAACTATCAGGTATGTAAAGTTTTAGTAGAAGCAGAAAGGCTGTTTGATACCTGACAAAACTGGAACGAAGTGTTAATTGAGTCTGATCTTTCTGTGTTTCTCATTCTTTGAATTCTATTTTCTGTCAGTTCTTCACAGCTACCAAAGTAAAAAAATAGATAAAAACTGTTGAGTAACTTAGCATACTCTTTCCATTTTATAGTTTCATTATACTGGGTTTTTTTCTTACATATACAGTGATAAAACAACTTCCAAATTAGAAAAAAGTACATGGATTAGTAGTACATTTTCTTGTGGGAAGGAGCTTTGCATTTGTACATGTTGTAGTGTGGGGTGTGGGGTACTTGGAATCAGAGTCTTACCAGATGATTCGATGTGGGAAGTATATAGGGGGGATGTGCTCTTGCACTATAAAAATGTCAGAGAAGGTACCTAGCTGATAGCTGGGTTTGAACTCAAAATGAAATGTGTGGCTAAGTCCTGTTACTGAAACTAAACTAGGAGTAACTGGAAGCAGCTAGAAGTTTGATATTTGTTTTCAGTATAGTTACTTTGATTTCCCTTATTTTCCTAGTAACTAGAAATATTTCAAATGTTTTTGTAACTTGGAATGAGGAGACAAAGTATCTTGCTGGGCGTAAGACTATGTATGGAGTATTGTTTTGTGAAAAATCAAGATGTGAAATGCTATTAATGGTGGCTCCTGCAGAGCAGTTACTTGTTGATGTTGGAAATGAGAATAAAAGGTGGTTCTTGTCCAATTTTTGTTTAAGGCTCAACCACAATGGGTTGCTGGGGAGCAAAGAAATTATGTTATACCTCCACCTCCGGTAAGTCTACAAAGTTAGATTTCTGAAACTGTCTTAAATAGCACATTGTTTTTACAGCTTGATATACCCAGTCTGTTTGTTGTCTGGATCTGTGTAATCTGGTCTACAAAAATCTGTAATTGCTGATGAGAATATGTAGTTGTTTAGCATTTCTATTGATGTGCTTTTTTTGAGTTACCTCACAGAACAGATCTTTGGCATTATTCTACATGTTCTAGTCACAGAACTCTGGAATTTTAACCTGAATGGAGTTGGTTTTCCAGGCAGAGTTAAAGGAAAAATAGGTTGACCTGATGTACAATCTTTTTTTAAACTTAAAAAGTCTCAGTGTTCTTTGCAAATACTGATTAATTTTTTGGCTCCTTTCAACAGATTTTAAAAATCATTTCCCAGGCTGCTACAAACTGTAGATGGTGCTGCTGGCTTCTAAAAAAATTCCTTGCTTTCTGTGACTTTATATGAGTAATGTCCATGAGAAAGAGGAAAAAACACTCTGTATTTGTTTAACAATGTTGGAATGTAAACTTGCCCCCTGGGCATTTTTGTGTTCATCAGGTATATTTATTGACAGCAGGTTTAAGTTTGATTAAGCTGTTATATATGATTTCATTCTGAATGGTATTGTTTTTCTGAAAGCTACCAGAAGTCACTGAAATATTGATTACACTATGGGCTTGAAATAATTTTTTTTTAATAACATCCATGAATGTGATACAGCCATAGTATATCACTTTACAATTGAATGGTAGCAGGTTGAAACGTTTTTAGAGTAGGTGTGCATGGGAGTTTCGCTGTTAAATGTTACAATCTTGATTGTAGGAAGAGACAACTGTTCTAGAACTACCTTAGTTAAGCAACTTTAGGTATCATTCTTAACTGTTTTAATAAAACAGATCATGATACAGTATTTCCCCACTGATGAAACTTTTATCAAAAGTGCAAAGATAAAGTTGGCACAGTTTATGGATGAGAATCAATGACACCATAACTGTGCATGTTTTCCCAGTGTTACTGAAACATTGTAATGTTTAAAAATCTACAGGTGTATTCTTCAGTAAACTATCATGGCACTGAGGAGCCAGGGTTTGTACAGATGGAATGTGCTGTTCCAGAGCCCGCACAGTTGACTAGCAGCCCACAAAAGGTAAGTGCTTTCTCAAAACTTTAATGTTCTTTATCATAAATCCTGTTCCCAGAAATTTGCACAAGAGTTACTTAGCTTTGTCAAGGGCCTCGAACAGGTATCCTAGAAATCAAGGTTGTAGTTGCTACTTCCAGCCAGTTGTTTAGTACCGGGTATCTGATTTCTGTGTACAACTTCAGAAGCCTCATGTTTCCTTGAAACTGTTAGTGCTTGTTTGCAGTGCTGAGGGCTGGATAAAATGTGTGTCCTGTTTGATTAAGTCTACTGACAAGACTTTGCCTAATCTGTGGAAATCCCAGCGAAAATTACAGGTACTAAAAAAGCAGATTAGATAGCAGTGCCTGCTGTCTTAGGTAGATTTATTTTAAGCGTCAAATATCTGAGTTGGTAACTTTCTCCCTTTCTCACTGTTTTGTGGAAGGTGGCCTCAGTTTAGCCAACAGCTGGCTCTGAATTTCTAAAGGAGACATCATTACTCAGATGTCAGCCTAATCCACAGGTGAACTGGCATGTCACTGATTAGAGTTGTTATGCTGTAACACTGAAGGGGGATAATGAGTTACTAATATTAAAAGATTAGAACTGAGGAAAAAAATTACAAATACCTCAGGGAGCAGAAGGCAGTTGAGGAATCCTGATTGACAAGTAAACCCTGTGACACACTGGCATTGCTAGCTAGTAGTGCCCTAACTAAGAAAATCAGTATTGATGCACCTATAACTGTATTTCAGAAGTCTGTGGACAGGGGCATGCAAACGGTATTATCCTGTCTGTCTAATCCTGAGAACCAGCTGACAAATGACTTTGCATCACAAGACAGCAATGTAAAGGTATGTAGTGAAAGCAAAATTATATCCCTGAAACATAGCTGACTTTCAATGTGTTCACCTACAGGATACCGTAAAGATGAAGGGATTCATATCTGTGAATGTCACTTGCATTTTTTCTTCCTTGTACGTGCTCTGAGATGTGTGGGTTTGGCTCTCAGTTGCTTAACGGTGGAAAGAAGTGCTGAAATTGTCAGTGGGTTTAATCAGGACAGCATAAAAAAATTGCTGAACAGTTAACTAATGAACAATTAGAGCATAAGTCTGGCTAGTCACTTTTCAGTGACATGGCTGAAAGGAGTAGATTACTCCCTAGTTTGGACAGAGGATGTTGCTTTTAAACCTTGATAGTCTGTACAGTGAAGTACCTGTGGTGGATGGTGGCTAGTTATGCTTTGTCTCTGCTTTAACCAATAAATCATATTTATTGGTAGCTGGTTGTCTTTTTTTTTTTGCTGTATGTGTTCAGTCTTTGTAGATTTGCAATTTCTGATTTGCATTCCAAGTCATTTGTAATTTCAGGTTATTAATTTCTAAGACCTTGCTCCCTTTTTGTAAAAGGGCAGATATGTGAACTAGAGAGGAGTACTCTGAAACAGGAATGCAGAAGCTGTGTTTGTCAGTTTTGGAGAGGGGTGAATAGAGTACAGGATGTCTGGAGGTAGTTTTCATGAAACTTTGGTTGCTTTATTCTGATAAATTGATTTTTTTTTTTTTTTTTCCTTGTCTTCTTTTTGTCCCATCCCAGGAGAGTAAGACATACCACTTCAGGAAAGGAAGGACAGGACACAAAAACGTTTGATCAATGAAGACTTCAAAGTATCTAAATCAATTAACTGGATGTTACTAGCAAAATACAGAGTGTCATTTCTCAAAGTTACTTCAAGTTACGTTTGTGCTTGTGTTCTACCTGTTTTGATACTGTTGTTGTTGCTTGAGTAGTTTGAAGTTCAAAGTTGTTAAGAGTTGACAAACTTCAGTGCTACTGTTTGTGTGCTTCCCCTGCTAACTGAGTGGAATGTTAGGGAAGAGTTTATGTTTGCTGTATGTGGATTTTTCTCCGAGCTTTAAGGTACAGTTTGCATATTACACATGGTTTTTCATTAACTACAACTTGATTCATACTGACCAGTTAACTCCTGCAGTTCAAAAATGGAAGTAGTTATTTGCCCAAGAGATTTTATTTTAAGACTGAACTAACTCTTAAATCAGTGCAAAAGAAGATGAGAAGTTGTAACTGTGCTGAAGCCCTGTAAGTCCTGGTTGCCTTCAGATGACATAATCAATGTGATTATGTTCAGTGGTGACAGCCTATGTACCTGCAGTCGTGAGCATCACTAGTTTTAGTTTTGGGTAAGTAATGAAGAGACTCCTCAAATTCCTGTATGTAACTTAAAATGCAAGTATGTTATCTGTATTGGACCCTCAGTCAGCCAATACAAGATTTTTTACTTGAAAAATCTTAGCAATACCTGTATTTTAAACTTCTGAGAAAATACTGCACTTAAATTAGCTTTTGTTATGTGATGCAAAAAGAGTATGTGTAAGACCGTTTTAATAATCATGTAGATTTTAGGTGTGTATTGTGAAACAGTGAAATAAATTTTTACTTTGCCTTGGTTTCCTAAACGTCTGGTGTGACTAATCTAAATAATAACTTAGTTACTATTCTATGTGAGATTTCCAGCTACTATAAATCTATAGTAACCTTAATTTTGTGTAGATACTAGCTGAAGTTTCAAAAGAGTACAATTGAGAACTGTATTCAGTCTTATATGTTGGGTCCTAGCTTACTTTTTTTTCTCCTGCTCAAACACCTTAGTCTCTCCAGACAATGAAAGAAAATCAGGCTTCTCCTGTTAAGGATGTATATATGAGGTTGTTTAAAACTGCATGTTCAGCTTCAGATTTCCAGAAGGTTTAGAGGTAGTAATGGCTAGGCAAAGACTTAGCCAAAAACACGTTAGTGAAATGTCTAGAAGGGAACTGGATATGTAAGGGGAATATGGCTAGAGCAGATGTCCAAGAACTGCTTCTCAGGAGTGTTCTGGATAAAACTTTAATAAAGTGGGGTGGGAATGATGGTAATTTTTTTTTTTTTTGAGCCACTTTATGCAGCTTTGTACCAATGTTCTGATAGCATAAATTAATCTGGAAAAAGCAAAGCCCATACCAGTTTCTCTACTCACTGTTTCATGTCACTGAAGATAGTATGAGCATTCCATGATGCTGATTTGCCATGTATTTCTCAGACTGCTGTTTTAAAGACAGTGGCTTGGTAATGCTTAACTTCTGTGTTAGCAGCTTTTTTGCAAGAGTTTTTCTGGTCTTGATTCTGGACCCTGTCTTTTCCAGCTTCCAGTACCTAAACAGCCTGCATGTGCTTTCAAAGCTGTGATGTCAGTTTACATCATGATAAAAGGTAGTTGTTTCTTTGCAAACAGATTTCTTTTTGGCTTAATGTTTTAGGTTGGCTTGGTTGCCCCAGGCCTTACTTAAAGCTTTCTGCTGTAGCTCTAAGAAAATACAAAGTGCCCTATGCATAGCTGTCTCGTTGAAGAGTCACACCACCAAAAGAAGAGATTAAACTAGAAGATATCTACACAGAGTGCATATTTTCTGTTTATTTGACTGAGTGTTGTGCACAGGACCATCTGTTGAGCAAGTGGATTGTATGGTGGGTTTGAAATGGTGGTACAGGCCTGCTGAGAGGTTTTATCACAGGGGAATGCATAGCCAAGGCCTTCCTACAAGTACCATTTATTTTTTCTTCCATTAGATCATGTGCTGGTTCTGCTAGCTGCTTACCTGTGGAGAACTGGTTTGTTTTTTTCTTTAGTTATAACTAAACCCTTGCATTTTTAGGTTTTTTTTTTTGAAGTTTCCTATAAGATTAACATGAAGCGTAACACAAAACCAATAGGGTGAATCTCTTTTCTGTTGCATTCAGAAAGTTGAAACATCTGTTTAGTATTGCTGTGATGAAAGGCATTTCCAAAATTGGTGCATGGTTGGAGCATTTTTCAAATTTGTACCTCTTGTATTCTCAAATGAAGTGGACCATGTTAACTGTGAACTAGCAGGCAGGAGTGAGTCTCTGTGGATCTGCATTTGCTTGCACATACTATTTATGTTCTGTGATGCTCTAAAGCTTCGGGTGTACTTTAAATATTAAGACAGCTCTTTGTCAAAAGAAACAATGGCTTAGACAAGATAGAAAAATGCAATACTTGCATTTAATTGGTATTCTAGAGCTATGATGCTTGGTTTGTGTTACGGCTCTTGCCTGAAGTACCCCAGTTTGCTGTTAATGGCCATTTCATATCTTTTTACCCACTTTGCTGCCTGACAGAATTATTCTTGGAATGAGACAGCCAGACAGATGGTATTCTTGGATCTTCATTAAAATGATTGTCTGGCACAGACACTAATTCCCTGTCAAAATGGAAATATTTTTTTCCTTTTAGGTATTTGTGTGCTACACCAAGTTGCTAAACTATATTAATCTGAAGGTGTGATCCTTTATTGCTGCAAAGAAACAACAGGGTTTTCCCTTAATTGTATTTCACAGGGGTTTTTTTAATATGCCTTACTGAGAGGTTATTGAAGTCCTCTAACAGGTATTCCTTGCAGGAATGACTTTCTAAACCAGTATTTTAGGATAGATGTACAATTTAAGAGCTTTAATGTCTGCCACTTTGTTGCTAAGAAAGTTTAAAAAAAGCAACCCCAAGCTATTAAGAAAATTGAGATTTCTTCAGATGGAACATTCATCTCAAAAATCCTTAAGTAGCTTTACAACCCAGATGGACTCTTACTTCCTGCTTTATTGTTCCTACTCTAAAATTTGGGCTGAACCTTGGGGGACAAATTCACATACTGTAAGTTCTTTTAAGGAAGAGGGCCTCACCTGAGTTAAAAAAAAGGCCTTCGTATTGTCGCAGTGACTGTTCAGGGTTCAGCTTTGGTGAATAAATGTCAAGGGTTTGTTTTTTTGTTTTTGCTTGTGGGGGTTTGTGTTTGGGGTGGGTTTTTTGTTTATTTTGTTCTGGGTGGGTTTTGTTGGGTTGTGGTTTTTTTCTTGGTATTGTGAACTTCTGTGTAGTGGGTGCTCAAGACAAACATGAAAAAGGGTTTTCTGCTCCTTTACCTTAAGGTTGTGAGACTGTAGAAAGCACAGTAATGAGGGCAGAATTTACATTTAAACACATGTTGCTGTAGAATATTTATGCTGCTAGTCCTAATGCAGTTACTGTATGGATAGTTTTTCTGATTTTAATTATCTCAAAACTTCTGAATATGTAGTCAAATAAAGATGTATGATGTACTTAATATATTGCTGATGTAGTGGGATATTAGAAGGACTGCTTGTAAGACAGTACTGATGTGTCAGCAATACCCTTTCTCTTCTCAGGGTGTGTGTATCATGCCCTTTAAGCTTCTGTTCACCTGTTCCTATAAGTAGGAGTTCAAATTTCAGGGTATTGTTTGAACTATTTGGTGTTTATACTGGATGACCTTAAAAGATCCTTTCCACCCCAAACGGCTTTAAAATTCTGTCAAGGAGTCTACCTTCCTCTTCCCCTACCCCCATTCAGGATCACTCTGAATTTAACCTCTTTAGGCTGTCTTAAATCTAGAGGAATAATGTTTTGCTGTGTGATGCCTTTTATTCGCTAGAAATAAACCTAACCAAATCTCTTCTCCCCCATTATTTTGCACTCATTCCTCTATGAATGAATGTTCAAGGAATTCTTAAACTTCTTGTAAAGTCTTCCTAGAACAATTTAGGATTAAACCCACCAATTTAAATAGAGGTTGTCTTCTTTTCCTGGGAAAGAATTTGTGCTTAGAACTGTAAATTAATTTGTAGTTCATTTCATAGGATGGCTTGGGTTGGAAGGGACCTCTAAAGATCATCTAGTGAGCACCCCTGCAATGAGCAGGGAATATATTCAACTAGATAAAGTAATTCAGAGCCCCATCCACACTGACCGTAAATGTTACTTGGGATGGGACATCACCACTCCTGGGCAGCCTGTTCTGGTGTCTGATGGACCTCATGGAAGAAAATTTCTCCATTCTGTCCAGTATAAATCTGCCATCTTCGTTTAAAACCATTACTTTCTATCACAACAGGTCCTACTAGAATGTCTCAGTCTTTCTTAGAGGTTCCCTTTAGTATTGGATAGCCCCAATGGCGTCTCCCTGGAATCTTCCCCTCTCTAGGGTGAACAATCCTACCATTCTCTGCCTGTCTTCGTAGGAGAGGTGCTCCAGCCCTCTGATCATCTTTATGGCCCTCCTCTGGACCTGCTTCAACAGGTCCATGTTTTTCCTGTGCTTAGTACTCCAGGTGGGGTTTCACCAGAGTGGCAGAACTGCCTCCCTTGGGGAAAAGGGGACAAACAACCCAGTGTTTTGCCTGTAGCAGTTAATAGGGTCATGTGCAGCTGAGTTGTGCAGCCATCCAATTCTTAGCATAAGCTGGCCTTACTATTCCTGAGTGTAAGGAAACAGTTAAATTATTAAAATGGGATTAGTGGCTCCTGTATGTCACAGTAAGAGAGATGATGCCTTTTATAAAACATGTAAAGGGGATCCTACATAGGTACAGTGAAGTAATAATGTAGAAATGTGTTCTGAGCACACCCATGTCAATTTGTAGCTTTTAGGAGGACAGTGAGGCAGGGAATAGAATATGAATTGGTCAGAGGCCATACACTAAATCAGAATCATTTAGGTTGGAAAGGATGTTTGAGATCACCGAGTTTCAGTCTGTTAACCTAACACTGCTGAGTCCAACAACAATCTCCTTAAGAGCCACATCTGCTCAATACCTATAGGAATGGTGAGTCCACTTTTTTGGGCAGCCTGTTCCAACGCTTGACAGCTCTTTTTTAGTGAAGAAATTTTTCTGAATATCAAAGCTGAACCTCCCTTGGCAAAACCTGAGGCCATTTCTTCTTGTCCTGTAACTTGGGAGAAGAGGTGGACCCCCAACCTCCTTCCAGGTAGGTGTAGAGAGAGTGACAGGGTCTTCTCCAAGCCTCCTTTTCTCAAGGCTAAACAGCCTCAGCTCCCTCAGCTGCTCTTCTTTAGACTTGTGCTTCAGACTTTAAAGCAGCTTTGTTGCCCTTCTCTGGACATGCTGTGGTGCTGCATTTTTCCTCTGGTGAGGGGTCCAAAAAAACACTGTATTCAAGATGTAGCCTTACCAGAGTCCAGTACAGGGAGACAATTGCTTTACTTTGTGGTACAAGCCAGGGTGCTGTTGGCCACCTGGGAACACTGCTGGCTCATATTCAGGCAGCCCTGTCTTGCCCAGGGCCTAAAAGCTGGTTTGGAACAGGTGTGGACCAGGGGAATCTGACCATTTAATTAAAGCATTATGAAGGCCTGTGGTGTGTGTTTATGTGATGCGATTTCTGCCTGTGCCTGGAATGTCAAAGTGAAGAAATTCAGTGAAGTGCAGTAGGGGGTGGGAGTGCCTTGGGATTCTCTTAAGAAGGGGCTGTGGTTGCTAACGGGGCTCAGCTGCAGAGGTTGCAGCTCCCTGTGGTGTCACCTGCTGCCTTTACAGGTAGCAGAGTCAATCTCCAGCTGTCACCCAGCTTGCCCATTGGCACGTCTTGTTAGTGCAGTGTCCCTGCAGCTGCAGGCTCTGTGGCTCTGAACCCCTGTGGCAGCTTGGGGTAGAGGTGGCCAGCACCGTGGGCTGCCCAGATGGTCCTTTTCTGCCAGTGCAGTTTTCCAGCCACTCTTCCCCGAGCCTGTAGTGTTTCCTGCAGTTGTTGTGACTCAGGTGCAGGACCTGGCACTTGTTGATTCTCATAAAATTGGCTCATCAATCCAGCCTGTCCAGGTCCCTCTGCAGACCTCCTGCTGCCTGCCCTCCTGCAGATCAACACTCCTGCCCAAATTCATGTGTTCTGCAACCCAGGGAGTGTGCACTTGATCTTGTCCAAATCATTGATAAAAATACTAAACAGGACTTGTCTTAATACTGAGCCCTTGGGAGCCCCATTAGTGACCATCTGGATGCAAGTCCCATGTTCCAGGACTCTCTGGGCCTGGTCATCTTGAAGAGTTTTACCCAGCAAAGTGTCCACTTGTCCAAGCCATGAGCAGCTGGTTTGCCCTGGAGAATGCTGTGGGAAGCTGTTAAAGACTCTGTTGATGTGTGCTAAAGTCGGGGGGCTGGGTACCCCAAGAACAACTGGTGGAAATCTGAAGGTAGCATCCTAGGTTACTGGGGGAAGATCACCTTGCCAGGATTGATTGTACAATGCCCCATGGAACTGAGCAGCTCATGTGTGATTTTCAGGTAGGTTTCGAGTCTGCTGCAGGTGATGTTTTCACTACAGCCATCAGAGGGCTCTCACATCCAGGCCTTCGTAACAGACTCAGGCTGTAGCTGTGAAATGTCAAAGAGCAATTGCACTAAAACCATAATTGATCAAGATACGTGCTTTCAGCATATAGACAAAAAGCTTACAGTGTGAATAAAATTTCCCTCAATGCTCTTTATTGCATTTATGTTGACCAATTGTGCAGATTTGATTTGCCTAGAATATGGGGGGGGGGGGAGAGGGGGAAAAGTAGGTATTTTCCTTTTTGTTAGGTGTTTCACTTGTGCAGATAAAAATTACCAATACAGCACTAAATGTTAGGAATGTTAACTGAGGTTGCTTGCTTGGTACTCCTGATTTTACTTTCACTAGAAGAGATCCTTATACAAAATCAAACAAACTAGTTACTGAATCTGTTCTAAAGAAAAGTGTTGCAACACTGGGTTGTGGTTTAACCCCAGCTAGCAACCAAGTACCATGCAGCTGCTTGTTGCTCTCCAATGGAATCAGGGAGATAGTTATTAGAATGGTAGCTACGAACTTGTGGGTTGAGACAAAGACCTTTGTAATAGTAAAAGCAAAAGCCTCGCACAGAGGCAAGGCAGAACAAGGAATTTAATTCCCTGCTTCCCATGAGCAGGCAGGTATTCAGCTATTTCCAGGACAACAGGGCCCATCACATGTTACAGTGACTTGGGAAGACAAATGGCATCACTCTCAATGTCCCCTGCTTCTCCTTCACCTCACTTTATAAACTGAGCATGATGTCCTGTTACCACAGGAACATCCCTTGGGTCAGCTGGGATCACCTGTGCCTGCTGTGTCTCCCAGTTTCCCATGCACACTCAGTCTCTTCACTAGCATGGCAGTACAAGAAGTAGAAAAGGCCTTGGCTCTGTGTAAGCCCTGCTCAGCAATAACCTCTCTGTATTACCAGCATGCTATTCAGCACAAATCCAAAACATCCTCATGCTAGCCATTGTGAAGAAAATTAACTCTACACACAGATCTTTACTGATAAGACACTTCCTGTAAATGCTGGACTTCGTGTGTTTTTGATAGTGAAATAAGTGTGTGGTCTTTCTATTTGAATGTTACAATATTCGTAAAACCTAGATTGTCAGTTGTGCTTCTCTCACTGTTGCACTGCTTATTCCCTGACTTAGGAGAAAGATAGACTGAAATTACTTGTTTTCTTAGAGGGCCTATGATAGTTTCATTAACTAAAAATGCAATCGTGTTAACAGGTTTCAGATGTAGATTTTTCAAAGTAAGATAAAATGATCAGCAGTGGCGAAGTTTCAGGCTGTGGTGCCCATTAGTAGGTTGTGAAGTCTGGGCTGATGAGCTTTGTTCTGCTGTGGTTTCTGAACTCGGAAAGACACACAGCACCTCATAATGCTGGGCTCTGGAAGATGGGCAGCTGCTGTGCTGTGTGACAGCTCACACCAAAGCCTGCTTTTTACACTGAGGTAGTACTAAATGTGGCTGCTGGGCTGAAGGAAGCCTGAAAAGGGGTTTTTTTACTTCTCATGCTATATGTAACTTGATTGTATCTCTTCAGCTTTTAAGAACAGCCTTTTAGGCAGTTGATTCCATGAAGAAATACCTGTAAGAGGTTCAGGAGCCCTGAGCTGGTGAGTCAGTAGATTGAAATAAAAGATAATTTTGGAATTGACAATTTAGCAAATTCTTCTGTGTCCAGGGAAAGAATATCTTCTATGTTCCTGTGCAAATTCAAGGCCACTGCAGGAACATTTCATGTCTCAGCATAGCTGAGCAGGTGTCTCCTGACTCCATTTCCCTTAGCTTGGTGGGGAATGAACGTGATGAAGCACATGCAGTTGTGAAAGGGCTCTTATTCATGCTTTTTCAAACTTGTAAGCAGGCCTTAAAGTCAGGCCAGCACTAACTGCAAGCAAGAGCTCCTCCAGGCAAGAGAGGTTTAGTTAAAAAGTGAGCAGTAGACTGCACTCATTCTTTAAAATAAGCTTTGAAACTGCTCTTTCAAAGAGCATTCTCAAATATATGAGACTGAAATATTTTTACATTTTAAGCCTTGACTTTGGTCTTTGGTTCTAGACTCTTTGATCCATTTTTGAGAAACTATCCCTGAATATAACATAGATCAGTATGGTGACTGAGCTGGGTGCAGATGAAGGTGTAGGAATTCTTACAAGCCAAAGATACACGAGGAGTTAACTGTTTTTGTAGTATTTCTTATTCACATGTGCTTTGTAATACTTCCGTGTGATCAGTCTGGCTTACGTCTGGTTTATAACCATCTCGGTTCTATTTCTGCCTGTTAATCTTCACACTGTGGTGGACCCAGCTGTGCAGTCCATCTTGTACGCAGAATGGTTCTAGTTGCCATGACAGCATATAGCTACCTACTGGTGGCAGAATAATAGGCGTGTGACTTCTGTGGGAAGTGTCACCATGCCATTTAGTCGTCAGCCGGCAGGTGGGGCATTAAGCTAACAGAAACCTGCCAAATCCTGTAATTAAAAAACCCTTTCTCTTGGGGAACGCTACGGTTTGTCCTTTTTACAATAAAAGGTGTCCATTGCAGAATGCAGCAATTCTTATTGTGGGCTAATTAATTTTTTTGTTAAAAAATACAGCTGTAAGAAATGCAATGAGAAGGCTTTGTAGATTGCCAAAAGCTGTGTTAGGAGTTGTAGTGGGTTTGGAAGAAAGGCAGGGTTTGTGAGCAGGTTTGACACTGGTTCCAAATATGTCATCAGGACAGAGCTGGACATTCCACAGGGAAGCAGGTCAGGGAAGTTTAAACCACTGATGTATTCCTTAGCTGAAAAATTCTGTCTTATTCGTAACTCTTTTCACTTCCTCTCTTTGTTGTACAGTGCTTACAAATCAAATCCTTAAATGAACTCGACAGTATTTCAAAGGACTATAAGTCAGAAAAGGTTTTGGTCTTCCTTTCTGCTTTCTGGTAAGTCTAGTTTATGTTACAATCCCAAGAATTTGACAAATACAAAAAACAAAAGCCTGTAGAGATACCCAAAACTCAGTATATTTTGAGTCTACTAATTTATCCACCTTCTTTGTTCCCTTTTTTACAGAGCTAGTGTTGAAATGAGTAAGAATACGGACCACTTCTTTCAACTGGATACTCATTCTTGATCTCTCTGTTCTTGTAAATGGAACACAGTAATTGCCAGTGGGTGGGAACTCAGATATGGTGGTTTACCCTTACTACCAGTGCTTGGTGTTACCTGCTGTTTTCAGTGTTTCCTAGGACCAGATCCCTGTAGGCTGCTTGGAGGAGGGGAAGCGGTTATCCAGCAGAAATTGTGGATAACTTAATTTTCAGTTGCTATGTCTGCTTCCCCCAGGGAACCACAAGCTCTATGAAATGTTTGTTTTCTTGGATGACATTTTCCAATATAAATGACACTTTATGATAGGGTATTATGAAGCCAACAGTGAACAGACTAAGAAAACAAGAGTTAGGGTTCACTTACATACTTGCTTATCTTGTTATTATAGAAACACCACTACAGAAGTGAAAAAAAATTATTATTTTGCTGAGTTCCTACATTTGATAGTGATTCTTAAATCGTCTTAGTTAAGAACTACTAGATGTGTCCAGATCAAGGTTTGTCTAGTTCAGTACTGTATGTCATTGGAAACCTGTCTGTAAATGGAAGAATAAAATGGCAAAAAATAAATCCTTGAGAACATGCTCAGCTTCTAGTAGCTTGTGCCTGAGGTTTTCATCTTGCCTTTTATTCTTCCTTTTGGTACCTATTGAAGAGAGTAGAAAGGTAAGCTGTACTAGAGTATTTTGCCACAATGTCATAAAATGCAGTTATAGATAAAAGGAATGATATTTGCTGCATGAGTCCATCCTTTCCTTTAAGACTTAGTAATGCTTTAACCTAAATAACAATCCATTCAATTGGAACAAACCTGTTACTTTAAAAATACTTTTTAAATAAAATCAAACTATGAAGCAAACTTCTTTCATAGACCGGTGGGATTCTTTAACAGATTTTCTGCCATACTCAGTGTTCTGAAAAGAGCTTAAATTCTGTATAGAAAACCCCAATCCTGTGATGGAACTGCTTGAATAGAAGGCAGTAGTAGTGGTAATACTATGTATTTATACCTACAGGTCTCCAGAAGTACTTGTTGTTTGTTGTGAATACAGTGGTTTCAAGTTCTGTGTACATGCTGCCTAAGCACCCAAAAATATCCTCTATGCAGAATCAGAAGCAGCTCCTTAGGCCACAGGACAAGTTAAGTCAGGAAGGTTCTAGTGCATATGATGAATATTGCCTGAATAAGATTCTCCTAACAAATGTAGGGGACATATGTAGTTAATGATGACTCTGATTGTGTCCTGAAGCTTTGAGTTTTGGCGACAGATTGTGTTACAAGCTACTAGAGTGGTCTCAATCCACATCTGTGATTGGTAGGAGATGATGTATTATCTCAAGCCAGCCTGCTTGTCTTGTAACATGCAGCTTCAGAAACTATGAAATTCATGTTTCTGTGTCTGTTCCCTCACATATGTACAAGCTAAGGATGAAACAGAATTGTATTATAGTACCATTAGTTATTTTGGAAAGAATGCTTTTCAGTTGGAAAGCAGATGTCTCAAACCTAATTGGAAACAGAATTCTATCTTAGGTTAAGGACCAGAGGAGTTAAGGGCATTGGCCAACATGCCCAATAAGTGCCCCTGGCAAGGCTGTGTGGGAAAGAGACAGAATCTGTCTTTCTGCATACAACAGCAACGTTTGTTTTACTTTTGTCTGAATTAAGTAACATGGAGAGTTAAACTTCCATTTCTTTGACCTGTTAGGAAACTGAAGTTTGATTTTTGTGATACTACATTTTGGAAGTCTTTTTACCTGCTCTTTCAACCTTTGTGCCGTACTTCATACTTAGAGACAAAGAGAAGGTGGAGCTAGTGGGGAAAATGCTTTGCTGCGACTAGTCACAAGTGCTACTAGTGTTTTCTTACTGTATTTGTTACATATCACAACAAGGATATACTTTAAATAAACATTTATAACTATAAGGTCAAAGAGGGAACTTAATGGTTTTGTTTTTCACTGTTGACCAAGTGCACTGTGTGTCACAGTAAGGTTTCTAAAGACTTGTAGCATGTTTTTTCACCTTACCATTCCAGGAAACTAAAATACTGCAGAAAATACCAACGTTCGCAGTTACAGAAAGTTAGTCAACTAAAACATTTATTAGTATAATGCCCAGATAAGTTTGTTTGGTGTCTGTATGTAAATGCTAATGATTATAGAGCCCTCATTTGTCTTGTTTGAATGTTACTCACTTTGTTAATTCATCATGTGCTCAAGCAGCTTCTTTTCATCATCGTTGTTTCTGTCTCTGGTGTCATAAAGTTCTGTATGCTGAAATCACTTTTGTAATGGAGCTGCCTAGATTGCTATGACTTTACAGTTCTCAAAATCTGAAAGTACTCCCTAGGTATTCTGCTTATGCTTTTCTCTTGATAACTGAGTCTTTTTGGAGCAGGCTTTTCCTGTCCTGCACTGTTACTTCTAGTTGGATCTAGAATAGGGAATGCTCTTAGATACTCATTATTTGTACTGCTTCTTAGGAGTCTGGGTTTGATCCTTGTTCATAATCTCTCTTCATATATATACCTGATCCAGTTACACAAAGAGATTGAAAAGATTTTACTGTGGAGGGTGAAGCACTGTTTAAATAATTGTTGGTCTGAGAACTTCAAAGAAAACTTAGAGGTGGGGTAGTTGAGGCCACAGTGATACTTCTGGTGTATAAAACAATGCACTCAGAATACACAGTTCATGTGCAACTTCTGTGAGATCCTAAGCTTGCAGAAGGGATTAATTCATTACAACTTACTTTTTCATTCATTTTTCAGATTGCTGCATTAAGTACTGAATTTCCTAGGACTGTATCTATGTAGAGGTTATTCAGATGAAAATGAAGCAAACTCTTCTGGCAAGTTATTACCAATCAGGCTAGAATCAAGTGTTCAGAACCTTAAGGTAGTGACCCATTCTTGTCTTTCACCTTGTCTAGTCACTGTTTGTGCCATTGGAACAGCTGGGCTGCTGGAAATACCTATCTACACCTTTCTCAGGAGGGGAAGCAGGCACCGATCTCTTCTCTCTGATGACAGCGACAGGACCTGAGGGAATGGCATGAGCCTGAGTCAGGGGAGGCTTAGGTGGGAAAAGGTTCTTCACCCAGAGGGTGGTTGGGCACTGAAACAGGCTCCCCAGGGAAGTGGTCACAGCACCAAGCCTTGTCTGAGTTCAGGAAGTGTTTGGACAACACCCTCGGTTGTGTTGTGATTCCTGGTGTGATTCTTCATGGTGTGATTCTTGGACATGTCCTGTGCAGGCCCAGGAGTTGATGATCCTAGTGGGTTCCTTCCAAATCAGGATATTTTATGATTCTATAAAATGCATGGAATACTGTTTTTCTGGGGTGTATCTTACCTATCCATCTACTGGAAAGGTAATAGACTATTTAACACTTAGTAAAAATTGCATGAATTTTTGCATTATTTAAAGTGCCTGGTTGTCTAGTTCTTTTTCATATTAGTGAAATCTCTCAAATGAGAACCTCAGCTGACCTCATTAGTACATTTGGGCACCAGGTATCTGGTAGGTGGAAATTTAAAACTTGAGAAATTATAAGAATTACTTTTCTTTTTATGTGATTTAGCTTAATGCAATGGAGAAAGGGGAAAAATGCATTGATTTGTTCATGGTGCTCTGTTAAACTAGCGGAATGTTCAGAAACAGAAATATGTATGTGTATACATATACTCCTTATTGATGGTACTAAGTAGTGCTTAATCTGGATATCCAAAGAAAGGAAAAGGCACATACTCCAGCTCTTTCAGTAGTTTAGTGTTTCTTGTTAACACAAGTTTTAGCCTTCTGCACTGGCTTATGACTAGCTGACCTTTTTTACAGAGCTTTCACTTGCAGGTTTTTGGAGCCACCTATGCAAGAGAAACAGCTTGAGCTCTGTAATCTGAAGCAGGTCATAGCTTCTCTCATGCTTGTTAGAGTGGCCCTTCTGGCAAGGAAAATTTGGCCACTGTTCTCATCACACAGAGCAGCAGCAGCTTTAGTGCCAACTTGATAGAGCAATAAATCTCCCTCTCTGGACAATAGTCTTCTATATGCAACCATTTGGGGGCATCTCTCTCCTGTTTCTGGAGGTTCTTCTACAACTTGGATTTAACCAAAATTATTAATGAGATGAGAATATTAAATCTGTGTTATCTGCCAGATGTGTACTGAAAACGTTCAAGAAAGGCTAAATAAATAGGAATGAATTAAATAAATTGTTGGGAATTCTTAAACGTAGCCACAATTTTCCTCTTGCTCCTACAGAGGCCTATCCTGTGGAAAATTATCTTGTGAAAAATTCTGTCCACACAATGTTATATAACTATGTATAGTCTTCAGAAATTTATGGCCATAAATGCATTTTAGGTTTTAAGACTATAGAAAGCAGCTTTCAGAAAGAGCTTCCAAGCAGAAAACTGATTATTAATTAAATCTAGCTTCTGCAGCTCCCTAGTAGTTGCTTTCAAATGAACAATAGAAGCACTTTAATAATAATAATAAATGAAAAAAAATTGCCCTGTGCCATTAAGATGCTGTAGTGGTAGGACTCATTTTCAAGTTAGTCTTCTTAGAAAATAAAATGTGAGCTATTTTCAGTAGCTCATTGGGCTAAAATTGTGAGCCAGTTTGAGGCATAGGGTGCCTCCTTGCTCTGGAACCCTGGAAAGGCAAAAGCAGCTGCTGCTTCTGAGCAAACGTCAGGTTCTGTACTGCTGCTGGGATGGAAAGGGTTACACCACCATCACCATTAGCAGCTGGGGACTGGTTAGATCCTCTCCAGCAGCAGTATAGATCTGACTTCTCCAGAGCTTTCCAGTCTGTCCAACTTCTTCAGACTGGCAAGCAGTTTTCCTGGTATTTCTGAGAAGCTATGGCCTAGTTCTGAATAACACCCGATGACATTATTTCTTTGCCATAAGAAAACAGTTCATCAAAAACTGAAATTTTAAACTTCCACTCAAACTTCTCATCACCTCCGTGTCTTGAGAGCTTCAGTCTGTCAAAGACTCAAATGTTGAAAACTACAAGACATTCCAAGATTTTGTGAATGCAAGAGTCTTTGAAAAACAGATTGGAACCAGGCATGGGTCAGACAGCTACAGATCCTTTCCTGGAGCTACCAGGTGGCAGGTTGCTTGGCACTAAGGAATTATGCAAAACTAAAGGAATGGTTCTCCCTACCAATCAAACCAGTTTGTACCAACTGAGGAGGAAACAGAAGCGAGTACAAGGGAATGATATATTTAGCATTGGTAAGACAGAGGTACTTTCTACTACAGGACCCAAATACAAACTCAAAATAAAAAATGTGGTTTCTCAGCAAATAAGAAAGAAGTCTGATCCTTGAATAATTGAGAAGTTTCATAGCAGTTTCCACTGGTGACCTGAAACAGTAACAATAAATGAGGAAAATATTCTAAATTACTTGTCTACCTCAAATGGAGCCTAGTTTTTCTGATTTTGCATTTTCTTTCAGATTTTGTCTTGTTAATAAAAGATGCAGTAGATCCCAAACATGCTTTTGCAGAGTGGTAGACAAATAACAAAACTAATTTTCTTTATTGATATTTTGGTATCTGTTTCCGATTAACAGAAGTCAGTCAAAAGTAACTTAAGTTTTGCTGAATCCTGTTTAATGTGATGTTGCAGGGGTCTGTTGCTTTTTGACAGAGGAAAAAGATTTTATTCTGATTGAGCTTTAAGTCTTTTTCACACAAGCGTGAAAACTAGAAAAATGGAATGTGGTTACCTTGAATGCTGGAGTCTAAGTTTGTAGTAAAAATAACAGCAACTGGCACTGCACTGAGTGTCATGCAAAAAAAAAAATTGACTTACACCTGTGTGGATCTTTCCCAATTAGTTGTTCAAATAGTGCCTGGAATAGCGAAGTAAAGAGTTACCTAGTGGCATAACTAGAAACATCTTGCACAAGACAGAAGTGCTGTGAATGTGATTTCATGCTGCTTTTTATGATATGTAATCTTCTCTGCCTAGGCCAAAATAAACACAGATATTCGGCCAAGCAGAATTCTTCAATACCCCACCAGTAGCAATTTACACCTACACTGAACTTGCCTTACTCAGCTGCACCCAGGACTACAGAGTGCAAATAGAAAACTTGATCACTCCTGCTTGTGGTACAGGAGGTTGTAGAGCTCTGCACTGCTAAATGTGTGGATTTACCAGAGAGATTACACTGACTAGACACAGAAATAAAATGTATTAAAGCTCTTTTTAACTCCCAGGGCAAATTAATATTCCTTAATGGAGTGTCTAGGGACAACATCTTACTGTTGATTAAAGCAATAAGGTCCTTCAGTTGTTTGTAGTTAAATGGTTAAGGATTTTATACTTAATTACCAACTCACTACTGTTTTGCAGTAGTTTATTGTTCTGCAGGGAGATGTGTATGTATGTGTGTATATATATATATTCACCACAACTCTGAAATGTCTAGGATGCTTGTTTAGGATTTTTTCAAGCTGATCAGATTTCTCATGGAAAGAATGTTGCCTGTTCTTGGAGTACCACATGAAATACCTGTTACAGATTAAGTTATAGATCATATGTTATCAAATCTTTACCAAAATGGATCTCAAAGAGGCAAATAACCTCAAAATATGTCAAAAGTGTATACTTTAAAAAAATCTATGAACACTAGCAAGCCAGAATTGGAATTCTGAAATTCTCATAGTGGTAATCTAAAAAGAATAGTTTAGATGTGCAGCATCAATTTAGATTTTATGTTATGTTTCAACTTGCAAGAATTACATAATTTCAATATTGGCACATCTAAATAGGTGATAATAGAGGTATCCTATTCTCGTACTCAATCTGCTGCTTCTCTCATGTACTTTTGTAGTCAGAGGAAAACGTTAGCGTCAAAACTCCTCTGGAACCAACCTTCAGTTCCAATTCTTCTCTGCTGGAAAGTGCAGGACTGTCATAATAGGTGGTGTATGTAATGCTGGAGTAGAGGAATTCCAGGTTGAAATGGTGCATCAAAACACCTCGTATGTCATGGCTGTAAGTTTGCAGTCGTGGCTGATACATGACTGTGAAGTGGGCAGTGGAAAAATGGTTTGTAGTGCCTGGGTTTGTGCTGTGTGACCTGTTGTAAACACTAATTTGAACACTTTTCATCTGTACAGGACTGCTATTTCACAACAATCTACAGCCATCCAGGAATGTTGTTTTTCTGGTGTTCCTTTATGTATCCAAGAAGATTCTGCACCACCAGAAGTCTTCAATATTGTCAGGCGTCCTTTCAATTCAACCCTTTAGGTGTAGATCAGCAATTTCTACGGTGTTGGCAAGGTCTGGTGCCTAGGATGTTCCTTCTGGAGCCATCTCTGATCGGATGTGTTTACAATACACAGGGAAAGCTGCACTTCCACTTCTCCCCACACACTTAGCAATCCTTCCCCATATGCTTTAACAGTAGTATTAGAAAAATAGCTCAATTACATGGCACCCTGATGTGACTGCATGCTGCTTTCTCACATGGTTGGAAAGGCAGAGAAACTAATGCGTGAAGGAAAAATGATGGAGGACAAGGAAAGAGGAAAACCTGTGTGTATAATTAAAAGAAATGGAGAGGATAAAACCAAAACACACAGAAGGAAATAGAAAAAGGAGATGAGTAAAGTTCCCAGACAAAATGCATTACTAGTGTTTGTCTCATAGTTCAGTGCTGGTAAAGTAACTTGATTTCCTCATTTCCAATGTGGTGTTGTTACGCTTTTGGCTACTGACTGCTTGCTAATGGTGATAGTTGTGCTTTAAGAGGACTTGAGGCAAGGGAAGAAATTTTTTTGTTCCCTGATAGCACTTGAGGGAGAAGTGGGGGGAGTACTTTCAAATAGATGTCACCCATCACAATACCAGCATTTAATAGAGAAATATTCTGCACTTAAGAAGGAATTAATGTGCCAATGTAGTGCTTGCTTATATATTTTTACATAATTTAATTTCGTTTATGCACCTACACAGTAGGTGAGAGATTCTCAAGTGGACCAGGTGTAGCAAATGTATTTGTGCCTGCTGGGCACAAGGACTTCAAGCAGTTTCTGTACAAATCAAGGGTGTTTTAGGAGATGCTGAACAGGTTTCTGGCCTAATAAGGGGAAGAACAATGAAGGTGGTGCACGAACCAGACTTGGTTCATAAGCATTACATTTGGGATGGATACATGTTTTTCTGGAGAGACAGGGAAGATGAGGGTGGGGGGTTGCCCCCTCTGTAAAAAAAAACCAGCTGGAGTGCATGGAGTTCTTGGACTGACAATCAGACTGGCTGAGAATGCTAAGGATCAAAGGAGTGACTACTGAAGGTGACGGTGGTGGATTACAGACCAGCTAGTCTTGATGAAAATTGATTAAAATAGCAACTCTGTGATGTCTATGGGTCACAGATCCTGATTCCTGGAGAATAGTTAAGCTTCCTGCCAGCTGAATGAGTAACGTGGTGGGATGGAAGCAATCCAGCAAATTTTAGGAAGCTTTCTTGGTAGATATCCTGAATGAGCCAGCCAGGGGTCTTGCACTAATGGATGTCCACTAGTAATGAAAAACTGTCTAGAAATGTGGGAATGGCAACTCTGGCTATAGTCATGATCATACAGTAGAGCTCAAGATTCTGAAAGGAGTGAGGATAGCAAGTCTCTGGACTTCAGAGAGCAAACTCTGGCTCATTTGAGGAATTGGTAAATGGGAGGCAGCTTTGAAAAGTGAAGGGAGCCTGGAAAAGCAGGCAGATTTTTAAGGGAGCCTTTTCCTGATGCAAGAGTGACACGTCCAAGTAGGAATCCATGTTGATGAATTGGGATACCAGCTACTCTAAGTGGGGAACGCCTGACTGAACTTCATGGCAAAAATATCATGGTGGAAGCATGAACAGGTTATAGAGAAGGAGTTACAGAAGTATCAAAGCGTGTAGGAATGATGTAGACATACACAAGGCTTCTGGAATCTCATGTTGCTCTCAAAAAGCTATGTTAGCAGTAAGGGGCTGGACAAGGAACACATAGGCCTGGTGAATGTGAGCACAGGTAAGGCTGACATCCTCAGAGCTGCCTTTGCCTCACTGACCTGCACCATATGCTTAGAGGTAAGACTGGAGCAAGTGAAGAGCTACCAGCAATGGATGAGGAGGATCAAGAGAGGGATTATTCTGAGAACTTGACCTGCACAAATCTGGCTGCAGTGGGGTTCTGGGCTGGGAAGATCTGGCTGGTGCCTTGAGAGCAGCTGCTCCCTGTGCCATCAAGCCTCACCAAATGTTTGCCACCTTTGATAAAATGTAGGCATTTGCAGGCATGGGGATGGTAGTTGATGCCATAGCAACTTTAGTAAGGTGCCAGGCACTGGCTCCTGTGCTATTTTTGTATGTGCTTAGGATTCTGTAGTCTGGGTGGGTGGACAGCTAGGTGGGTAAAAAGCTCATTGCGGAGCCGGGGTCAGACAGTTGCAGTTTAACAGGTTGCACTTTGCCTGGAGGGCAGAAGCAAGTGGAATCCTCTTCTATTTTCACATGTTTTTCAAGGACCTGGAGGAGATGACGGGATCCATTGTTGCCATGTTTGCACATGGCTGCATACTGAGGTGCCATCAAGCAGCTTCAGGCCTGGGCTGCTGTCCAAGAGGACCTGGGCAGGCTCAAGAACAAGCCAGCATGAACTCTTTGAAATTTAACAAGGACAAACATTCAGCCTCTGGGAAGGGAGGACACCTTGCAGAGATCTAGACTTGGGACTGCCTGTCTGGGTAGCAGCTCTGCTGCAAAGGCTGTGGCCATGCTAGCAGGCAGTATGACCACAGCCAACAAAGATAACAACAGCATGCCAGTGGCTTGGAAAAAGTGACGATCCACAGCTATTTGGCACTCATTAGGGCTCTTGTAGACCACATACTGTGTCCAGGTATGTCATTCCCCTCTCAGAATCCAGTGCCAAGAAAGTTGTTGACAAGCTGGGACAAGCTTAGTGGAGGGCCAGCAAGGCCAGGGATGGAATATGTGTCCTACAAGGAGAGGCTGAGGGAGCTGAACTCAGTTGACCTGGAGCTGGGTGGGCTTGCCACCATTTGAGAGAACAGGCATATTGAAAGAAGATGTTCAAGGCCGTCCATATAAGGAGGCCTGTTCCAGTGTAGTGACCCCACGACTGGCTTGACAGTGTGGGATTGAAAGCACCAGCCATGCCAGCTGGGGGCAGAAGGGAAGGGAGCACAGCTGTAGTATAGTCAAAGAATGGCTCAGGTTGGAAGGGACCACAGAGGGTCATCTGGCCCAACCTCCCTGCTCAAGCAGGGTCATCCTAGAGCACACGGCACAGGATTGCGTCTAGATGGTTTTTGAGTATCTCCAGTGAGGGAGACTCCACAACCTCTCTGAGCAATCTCTTCCAGCGTGGGGTCAATCGCACAGTAAAGAAGTTCTTCCTCATATTTAGATGGAACTTCCTGTGCATTGGTTTCTGCCCATTGCCCCTTGTCCTACTGGTTGGCAGCACAAAGAAGAGCCTGGCTCTATCCTCTTCACACCCACACTTTAGATATTTTATGCACATTAATGAGCTCCACTCTTGGTCACCTCCTTTTGAGGCTGAACAGGCCCAGCTCCCTCAGCCTTTCATTGTAAGAAAGATTCCCCAGACCCTTGACCAACGTAGTAGCTGTCTGCTGGACCTGCTCCAGGAGCTCCCTGTCTCTCTTGTACTGAGGAGCCCAGAACTGGACACAGCACTCCAAATGTGGCCTCACCAGGGCTGAGCAGAGCAGGAGCATCACCTCCCTCGACCTTCTGGCAATGCTCTTCCTGATGCATCCCAAGATTGCCTCGGCCTTCTTAGCCCCCAGGACACACTGCTGGCTCATCGACAGCTTGTTGTCCTCCAGGACCCCCAGGTGCTCCTCTGCAGAGCTGCTTTCCAGCAGGTTGGCTCTCAGCCTGTGCTTGTGTGTGGGGTTATTCCTCCCCAGGTGCAGGACCCTGCATTTGCCACTGTTGAATTTGAAATGGTTCCTTTCTGCCCAACTCCCCATCCTATCGAGGCCCCTCTGAAAGGCCGCACAAGGCTCCGCGGTATCGGCCACTCCTCCCAGTTTTGTATCCTCAGCGGTGATGGGGGAGCACAGGGGAGCGGGGCCGGGGCCGGGGAGGGGGCTGAGGCGGGCAGTGCGTGGGGGACTTCCCGCCCCGGCCGGTGGGCGGAGCAATCCGCCTTTGGGCTGTGCTGCCGGGGCGGGCGGGAGCGCGGCTGCCCCGTCCCTGCGCGGCTCGGGCTCAGCGCGGGGCTCTCGCCGCCGCTCGGAGGAAGAGGAAGTGGCCGCGGCCCCCGGCCGGGCTGAGCGGGAGCGGAGCCGCCGCCCCGGGCTGCGCCGAGCAAACTTTGTGCCGGGCGGCGGGGCCGTGTGGCGGCGCGGCGCTGCCCCGGCACCTCCCTGTCGCGGAGCCGAGGGGGGAGCGGCCCCGGAGCGCGGCGGGCGGGCGCGGGCGACAGCCGGAGTAGGAGGAGGAAACGCTGTCAGCGGGGCCGGCCGTCTCCGCCCGCCGGGCATCCTTCAGCAGCGCCGGACTGTTTCCCCCGCCGCCTGCCCCAGGTACCGCCGCGCACCCCTCCGGCTCGGCGGGCAAACTTGGCGAGGGGGCGGGAGGGGGTTGCTGCGGGGCAGGGTCGGGGCGCCGGAGTGGGGAAAGCCGCTCCGGGGCTCCGGCTCGTCGTGGTCCTCTGGCTCCCGAAGTTCGGAGCGGGGCTGGCCGGTGTGCCCGGGTTTGGAGGGGCTGCTGGAGCCCGGCGCGGGGGGACACTGCCTCCCGCCCGCTCCCCGGGCGCGTTTCGGGCTGTGCAGCTGCTCCGCAGGGTCCGCTCGCTGCGGTGCTGCCGGGGCCGGAGCGGAGCCCGCCCGGGAGGGCGGCGGGGCCGGCGGGCGGTGCCGTCCTGTCAGCCCATGGGTGCGGAGACCGCCGGGCTGCCCGCGGCCGGGACGGAGCGGAGGCGGCACCGCCGGCAGTCGCTCCCAGCAGCGGGATGGTTATCCGCGTCCAGCCCCCGGCGCGGTGAGGCAGAGCCGGGAGAGGAGGGAGCGCTGAGGGGAGCCGGGTGGGCGCCCGCCTGCCCGCCCAGCCCGGCGCCGCTCCTCACATGCCGGGCACCTGGAGGCGGCGGTGCCGTGCCATCGTGTGGCTGGCTGGGGTCTGGGATTTTACAGTCGCTGTTTTCCTATTTTATTGCCTTTTTAAGTTCTCGATATTGTTTCAGCACGGTTTTCTTACAGTATAAAGAGGCAGGGTGACCACGGTTCAGCGTTTGTCCGTCTGAGTATGAAATACATCTCTCTTGTCTCTGGTTTGTCTGAATTCTTGTCGCAACAGCCTCTTCTTACTGCCTGCGTATTTCTGGAAAAGGCGAATTTAGTTGGATGGACTTTACAGTTCTTCTTTGATACTTTCGGCTTAGTCAAATAATTAATGGGAGACATTTGTTCTCCATTACGCCTGAGCGTGCTTCCCTCCAGAGCGCTTCTAGCTCGGACCAGGGAGCGAGCTGAACCAGAGGCTGCTGTGTGGCAGGACGGGCAGCGGTGCTGGAACCTTAGTCGGGGTGGCTGCTGTGCTAAAGCGAATGCTGGATTTAAAATAATAAAAATATCATTATACCTGTTACACAGAATGTTCTTTAATATTTTCAGCCGACGTTTGGAAGCTGTGGTCTAATTGTATACTGCTTCAATTCGTATTCCCTTTAAAAATTATTTATTTATTTATTTGTTTATTTATTTATTTATTTTGTAGGAGAATAACCTTATCAATATGTATCTGGCCTCTGGCTTACATGGGGAGATCTTTTTATACATCTATTTTTATGTATTTTTTTAAAAGAATACAATCAATTTCAGGTCCTGGTATTGAATAACAAGTTACTGGCAAGAACCCTTTTTTTTTTACAATGCTAGTGGTCACATTTGTGTATTTAATTTCTGTTTTTTCTAGGGAAAAATAAAAGTCTCAGAATGAAGGGTTGTTGTAGGAATCTAGCTTAACCTCAAGTAGGTTAAATTAGACAAGGGGCTTTCCACCTCTTGAATGCTGGCATTCCCTGGTCTGAGAATGAGAATGTAGCATGAAATGAGTATATACAGCTGTGATTAAATACCTAGGGGAGTTCTGAGCTGTATTACTGGGAAACACAAATACCATATTGGGTGTAATGAACTGGCCTTAGACTCTGTGGGGGAAAAGCTGGGGTCACACACTTGTGAAGAATAAAAATTAAAGTTGATGAAGTCTCTATTTGAAATAAGAAGAAGGTATTCACATAACTATTACTCCATCCCTAACTTCATGTGAGATCTGAAGGCTCCATGTGTGACACTAATGGTCCACTTTACCTTTTGCCTTCATCAGTTGGCTGGGGTTTTACTCCATGGCAAACTAGCAAAAGGCAGTAAACATAGGACTGTCAAGTCTGTAGTTTTGTGTTTTTCCATGGTTTTTACTCGCTGTCATTAAGCAGCTGTGCATACATTGCAATATGCATTAGTTTCTCATGCCTGTTTTCTGTGGGTTTAAGAAAGTTGGATTAATATCTAACATTCCTATTCATGCTTTTGTCAGGTTCATTCGGTCTCTTTTCTAAGCTGCTGTGATTTATGTTCTTGAGAGTAGTTCTGTAGTCTTTCTTAGCATCCTGGTAGTCTCCTGTTGTCACATGGAGGCAACTTGCTTGAACGTTTGCATGTGGTATCTTGGCATAGATTTTATCTGTGCGTTGTTCAGTGACATTAACACTTCGTTGTCTTGACCAAAAATACACCGCCTAAAAGTATTTTGTAGAAAGATGGGGTATTATCTGAATCTTTTGCTGTTCTGAAAGACAGCATAGTGGTATCACCAAGTATTAAATATTTTGGATGAATGTTACAGGGTGATGTAGGCAGTGTGGAAAGCAAGGGTGTCCCACCAACCTACTGTTCCTCACACTGCTCCCCACTGCTAGCACAACACTTGCCCTACTCCTCCCCCAGTTCTTTCTGATGCTGTTTGCTCCTCTGCCTTCCCACCCTGTTGCTCATGTGCCCACACAGCCCCACACCAACCAGCTCTGTTTCCCTAGAGAGAGGGTTAAGTATGGCTGGTGGCAGGGAGCCCACAGAGGTGGCCTGGTGACTTGCAGGCCCAGAGACAGCACAGAGAGAAGTAAGGGTGTTATGCAGGGCAGCAGAGTCGAGCCCAAGTCAGTGATGTGAACACTGCACTGAGAACAATAGCACCTAATAAGAGTTTGTTGAAATCACGTTATCATGCTGGCGTGTTATTTGACATGCTGCATGCTAGTGCTGTGCTTTCTTTGTGACTTGTGTATACAAGACCTGTCAGGGTAGTCTGTTCTAACTTTACTGGATCTGTATTGTATTTATCCATGTATTTCTTTGCTTTCTTCCTTAAGCATAGAAACTCTGGAAGCTAGACTAGCAATTGTCTTAATTGGCCAAATTATGTTTTTCTCTGTTTTTTTTGTGTAGTCAGTACATTTTCTTGTCTCCCTGGGAGACAGTACCAAACCCGATGTAGTAGTTTGGTTTTTAATTCTAGCAATTGGGGCTGCAGTTCATCATGACGGGACTTCCAGAGTTCTTGGTATGAATCCAGTGTAGTCCTGATTTGTGTTCTGCTTCTGTTGAGTTGTGGTATCTTTGGCCTCTCCTGCTTGCCTTGGCTTCTGGCACATTTCATTTTATGCTGGTGTTTTCTTGATCCGAGACTGTAGTTTCCTCTGCTGAACTTTGTTCCTGTCCCTTAAGCGCTCTGCTTATTCTACCTTTCCTTATTTATTAGGTAATTCATCTCACTGTGCCTGGAAACCTTCTTATGAATTCTCTTGTCACTTCCTTGGGTTCCAAGTTCTGCAGATACTCATATTGTAGTTCAAACATGTTCCAGACCTCCCCTGTGCTCACATCCTCCGATTGCTCATTCCTGTTCATCTCACTAATGAATTCCTTAGTTTTTGAGATTTGCTTTTTGAAATTGAAAACCTTAATTGCAGATTTACTTGGGTTGCTCTGCAGTTTAATTTAAATCAAATCAATCATAAAGGATAAATCTGGGATTATTCTTTCACCAACCTTCCTGTAAGCTGAGATTTAGTTATCAGCCTCAAGTCTAAAATCCTGACAGCACTGGTCAAATTCATAAGTATATAGTGAAAAAGAATTGGTCAGCTGTAACATCAGACAATAAATGGGACTGATTTATGGTAATTGTTCCTTGTATCTATTATTTCAGAATGTTTCAAATTGTTTGGTAAACATTAGCTACTTAAGCACAGATCCCTCCCCACAAATAAAAATTACTGCAGTATTTATTGAATATATGCTTACATATCTTCCTGGATGGTAATACTGTTGAAAAAAAAAAAAGACCAAGCAGGTATCTCTTGGTAAGGAATTTCCCTCTTAAATGGCATAATCTCACAAAAAAACCCTGTGCAGTGTTAAGCCACAGTGGGAAAAATGAGGAGAAGTCAGGATCATGGCTCTTTTCTGGCAACTAACAAAGGATCATCCTGGCATCCTATTCTGCTTTCTTTGTTTACCTGTACACCCAGTTTGTCTGGTCTGGTGTTTTTAATTCTATGCTTTGGTTATGCTGCTTTTTGCCTTGTTATTCCTCCTCTGCTTCGTTGCTTTAACTATACTAGGAAGGGGACTTGTCTATAATTTGCAAGCTCTCTCAGGGTTTGTTTAGAGCTGAGTGGGGGACCTCACACTCTGGTGTTTTGTAGACTGGGAAGGATGCAAGAATTAAGTGACCACATGCCAGCAAGTGAACTAAGCATGAAGTGCTTATTATTTTGAAAATTGAAAGGTCAGGACTGCAGAAGTGAGGGTTTAAGAAAATAAGCATGTCTCATTACTGCACAACAAATGTGAAGTCCTGTAATTATTTGTAAATGCTTTCTAGCATCCCTGTGAGGTACCTAAGTACTACCCATGGAAGGAAGAATGAGGATGAAAGGCCTTAACCAAAATCAAGAGAGAAAACCTATTAATACGTTGCAGTTATCTTGTTTTCCAGCTGCATTCATCAGTAAGAATATTATATTCCATAATTTTGGAAAAAGAACGTCAGCAGTAACCTAGGATATGTATTTTAAAAAATAAATTAATTAATGATAAAGCTTACAAAATACATTCACTAGTCCTGGCCAATAAATGCTTTATGTTAATGCAAGCAAGCTTGTTCTCACTAATTTTGCTTAAAAACAAGTTGACAAGCATTAATTTTCCATACAGCACGTTCTCCGTGGATGCCATTGTAAGCACTAAAATTACCTTGTTCCTATTTCAGATGGTAGTTTATTTCACTTACACACTTGCTAGAATATTCAGTCTAATGCTATATACTTAGCAGTTGACTCTAAGATTGTAAGTATTTAAAAGAATTGTTTTGGAATTATTTTCAAATCATCTCTCTAAGTAGTCATTGACATCATACATTGATTAGTTGAAATAAACTATTTAGCCAATTTGTACTTAGTTGATAAACATCCCTTAAATTACTTATTCTGGTAATCTATTCAAGCTTCCATTAGCCATGTGGTTCTGTTACATTTCAGTGTAATTTTCATTATTATTCCTTGGAGATAAATTGTTATGGGGTTTTGTGAAAGGATGGATCAATAAATCAGAAAATTAGCCTCATTTGTTCCCCAGTATACCCCCAAAGAAAATGAGATAGAAGGCAAGGGGTTTTTTTGGGTTTTTTTTTTTCCTTTTTTTCTTTGTGCTCTTTTTCTGCTGAAAAGAAATCCTGGGGACTGAATCACCGTTAACAAGAAAATAAGTTGTTAGCTACGTGGTATTATTTTATTCTTGTTCTTTGCTAATTCTGAACTTGTTTTTCATCTATTTTGAACACACACCAGCAATGTGAGAAAGCAAACCCAAGCTGCAAGAGGGTATTTTAGCAAAGCTAAAGTTCAGACATCATCAGTTGAGAATTTGACATGTCTCTAAAAGAGCTGTAAAAATTCCTATGGTAAATTCAAGATACATTCACTTTCATGGATCACAGAGGTGATTAAAAGTGGAAATACTGTTGGCTTTTTTGGATCACAGTGGTGATTAAAAGTGGAAATACTGTTGGCTTTTTTTTTCTTGCTGACTACAATTTGTTGTAATTTTTGGGCTTTTTTTCATGGCAAAGGATGGTACCAGTTTCAATAAAACTTGTATTGAGAAGGAGCTTTCAGGGGCAGGTCAGAGCATTCAGGGGCAGGTCATTTGCCATGCTGGGATGAGTTTCTGTCCTGTACCTCCAGATGCTCCCCAGAGCTCGTCTGCTCCTAAAATACACGTTGAAGGACAGTACTGGGGAGGAGGTGGCAGCAGTAGGCTTATTCTGTGGCTTCTGAGTTGGGTGTTTGTTTGGGATGTACAGACCCTGGGTTAAATTTTTGAACTCAGCTTGCAGAAGCAAGCTGCTCCTTTCCTAAGCAGTGAAGGCCTTTGCTGTCCTTCACAAGAGAAACTTAAAAATTAATTGACAAGGCTTTGCTGTTGTTCTGCAACTCAGCATACCTTTTATTTTTGATGATTTGCAGAGTTAAAGTGAAGATGCAGACTAAAAAAACCCAGTCTATTGTGAGATTTGGGTTTCAGTTCTAGTTTTATCATCACGTGGCTGAACATATGAACAGTTTGAGATCAACAAGATCATAGAGCACGTGTAAGACTAATTTGCAATCTAAATGAGTTTGTGGACAGAATTAGTTTTTCTGGCGTGTGTAATTGTAAAAGCCCATAGCTAAATTATAATTTTAGGGGTTAATGTTCTTCATTAAATGTTACTTTTTCAAGGTTTTTTTTCTAAGTATAGCACTTGTGAGTTGATAATTAATTTCTGCATTAATGAAAAAGAAAATGTTTGTCTTAGAACCTACTGCAGTGCAAAAAGATGTTGAAAATTTGGCAGTGTCTTTGAAGGATAGTTTTTCAATTTACTGAAAAGTGATATTAGTGATAATATTTTGGTTCAGTATGAATAAAAAAGTGGAATTCGCATGCAGGTATAGAAAGCGAGGATAAATCTATGTTGTATGGTAGCCTTAAGCGTGTCTTATAGCAAAATAATACAGCTTCTGAAAACATGCATTGAAGTGGGTTTAGATTACTTTGAATGCATCAGTGATGAACATTTATTACAGCACTCTTTGATAACTGCAATGTAGAAAATTAAGAAAGTGGATAATGTCTTGTTGACGAGTAGATTTGTAACTGAAAAGCAAGGAGATGTTTTCAGATGATGGTGGGAAGCACTAACTTTGCTGCCAAGGAAAGGAAAAGGGTAATAACTGATGTTAAAAGCCTTTGAAAGGTTAAAAAGCAAGCTGTCCCACAAGGATGTTTGTGGGATAACTTTGAAGAGAATTTGGTGATTGAATGATGACTTGTCATACACACATCATCAGTACATTTGAGAAGGCTTTTAAGTATTCCTACATCTGTGGAATTATTTTCATATTTAGACTCCTGTGTTAAAATAGGAACTTTAATAAAGTTTGTTTTCTACTGCTGTAGCACTTTTATTCTAATTACTGTGGAAAAGATTGTGATGTTGTGAAACTTAATTTTTTTCCCCTGATTCCTTGTTTTTTTCAAGTGAAAGCATCTTTTTTCATCATCCTTTTCCATAGGCGTGCTTTAAGTAACATAACTGCCTATACTTAACTGAATGTGAGAAAGCATTTTTCCTTCAGGATACTGATTGAAGTTTTAGCTAAACAGCACAAAAAGGAAAATCAGTCTTCTAGTAAGCAGTCGCTCAGGGAATTAATACCAAAAAAAAGCATGTTTTCAGTCCACCCCCAAGTGGGCAGGTAGCTCATGTGGAATGGCTTGAGGGTTGTCTCTGTTAGCAGAGGTCATTGCTCACATGGGCAGTGAGGGTAGAAGAGGTTTTCTCCAACAGGCTGAGAAAATGGTTTGCTGGAGATGCGCAGGAGAGCATCTGTGGCTGCTGTTGGAAGCGCAGACTTTTATTTTTTAGCACTTTCACCCCAGTTTGGGAAAGAATGCAAGACTCCACAATATGAAATGTGGAGTCCCCAAGGCCTCCTTCTGCAGCCATCACTGTCCAAGAGTCCTGTGGATTTCAGACTGTTTGTACAACTAAAGGTTGCAGGCATTGCAGCGGAATGACCTCTGAAATGGAATTTTTTGCCTTACGAAATCCTGTGTATTTACGATGTGTAGGGATTACTGGGCCATCACTGAAACAAGATATTTGCTACACTTGCTAACACTTACTGAATCTTAATTCATCACTAGCACGAGTATACTGCTAGATGTGTTCCATTATAGTTCATGGAAAAATACTTAGTTTATTGTTAGGCTCATTAATATGCAACATATGTTTATGTATTAGAATAACATTTTAGACTGAAGCAAATAATATTGCACAGGCAAAAGAAGAAACTGCTGTATATATGAAAGAACAATCCTTTAACAGTAATAGTTGTCGTATTAAAAAAAGGTGGAAAGTATCACTTTGAGAACATAAAAAGATCCTGAGGATTTTTAACCTTAAGTTCCAAATTTAAAAAAAAAAAAAATTGAGTCTGCAAACCTTGATTTCATTGACAGAAATTGTCAAAGTAGTTTTTATCTTTCTTTCAAAATTATCAGGGAAGGTTGTTTTCTGCTGGATGAATCCAGCAAATATGGAAACTTCAGGAATACAAATGACACATCATCCTTTTTTCTCAATGCGAGTGGTCTTTATAGCAAATGTGTTTTCTTCTTCCAGGTTCTGTGTGATCAGATATTTACTATGTTACTTTTTTCAAGTTCAGTGTGTTGTTCGGTCCTATTTTGATCTATTTATTAGGGATTTTTCAGGAAGATGTAGGTGTGCATTTATGGACTTTGCACATGGTAAGAAGGTGGGTGGTATTGTTGAGCCCAGAAAGACTTCCAACTCCTTCTTCCAAGGGTGTTGGAGAATGGGGTAAGACTTCTACTGAGCAGTAGAAGTGCAAAGAAATAGAGCAAAGTTATGTGGGATGAGTTGGAAACTTCTCAGTTAGTTGTGTTGGATAAAAGTAAGGAGAAACAGGTTCTTTGTCTGCTAGGAAGTTGACAGTAAACTGTGAAGGTGATGATTCAGCTGTGAATGATGATTTTAGGTGCAGTAGGTGTATTATTTGCAGTAGAGACAGGCAAGCGTGAATGTTATTTTCTTAAGCCTTGTTAAGATCTCATTTTGAGCATATGGCCACCTGTGTTCATGTAGGGAAATGAGAACAGTGATGCAAATGAGAGTGAGTGGGGTGATGAAGGGAGCAGAGATCCTGTCTAGGAAATGGCAGAAAAGGACTTGAACACATTTATCATAGCAAAATACAGCAAGGGATTTGGTAACTATTAATAAGAATGATGTCACAAGGAAGTATGAGGGAGGGACAAAATTTATAAAAGTTAAGCACAGTATAAAAAAATGTAGATAATTTTCTGCAAGTAGTTTCCAAATACATTGGGGCTGTACATTTGACTAACTAACTAAGCTTTTGGGGGATGGCGCTTTGGGTGGCATAAGCTTACAAGCAGCTCTTTGGAGAGGGTGAACCTGAACAAGGTTTTCATTCTCTGCTTTAGGTTTATTAACTGTCAAGGTAAAGGCAGCCCTAATCTGTGACTGAGTTTTCTCAGGTGCTCATTGTTGTCTGTCAGAGGTTGCGGGGAGGCTGTGACACTGCCATTCCTGATGCTTTATGCAGTGTGTTTGCACTGAATGGATCCCATGCCTTGAAGTGTCTGGAGTGGCCTGTGGGAGCCTCTCTTTGTTACTGAGTGTTTATTCTGCATTTGCCTCCCCGTCCCCAGAGCATGAGTTTCTCCATGGAGGCAGAGGTATGATCTTGGGTGGGTTGTAACAAAAAACCTCAGGTGCCTACCTGGTGTGTCTTCATACTTGTGTTTTTCGTGCTTGCTGCTGGTTGAAATAATTTGCCAGAAGCCCCACCAGTGTTGTTGAGAGGAATTAGAGGGTTTGGATCATCTGGATATTTTCACCAAGTAATTATTTCATTCTTTCCTTCTCAGATGAGCTCTAATGTGCAGGGTATTGAGAAACGTTTGATGTGTAGCAGGAATGGTTGTCAGGAGTGATCCTTTAAAATGTTGTGGTCTGGCAGCTTATTAAAAGAGAGCTAGATTTATCTAGTGCAGTTCTGTGGCCAGGTGCCTCTTCTGTTCTGAAGTTCTGAAGACAGATTCTGTAAAGTCCCATTATTTCCTAAAAAAATGAGGTGGGAGGAAGTGAGGTTGTTTTGTAAATGCAGGTAGTTCTCTGCAGAGAGAACTTGCTTTTTCCATTGAATTACAAGGCTAGATCTTTAATTTGAATGTTACAGAGATCTGTTTAGAAGTTAATACTAGGTGCTCTCTTAGTAACTGCATATATAGAAATTATTATTAGGTTGACAACCTTAATATTAGCAAGTTATTTTGCATTTTCAGCTACTTTTTTATAATGGAATATATGTCTTCCAGATGTACTGTTGAATACATTTGAAAGATGCAAAATACATAAATTAAACTGTCAATTTTCCTATAAAATAATAGTATGCCTGGGGGTAGATCTGAGTAGGATATACTTCAGTTACCATCTGAGCATTTATTTGGTTATACAGTTTTACGTAGTTTGTAGGTAGCTTGTATTTAAAAATTAAAAATCACCATAATGTACTAGTGTGGGGCACGAAACCAGAAAAAAAATCCCTCAAAATTAATCATTTTATGCATTTTCCCTTTTCCCTACCTCTTTGTATCAGGAACTGCTGAAATGGGTTGTGGATTGAACAAACTAGAGAAGCATGATGAAAAACGACCTGGTAATATCTATTCAACTTTGAAGAGGCCCCAGGTAGAAACCAAGATAGATGTTTGCTATGAATATCGATTCTTGGACTTCACAACACTAAATGACAGTAAGTACGCAATATTTTTCTTTAGATTTTTTTTTCTGTTAAAATATGTGTGTTAATTCCTCCATGATATCTTTTGAATAGTAGTTAAGTTCTTAAAATGTCTTCAATTTCTCTAAGTAAATGCCTTCTCTTCAGTTGCAGTGCTTCCATGCAGAGATCTTGGTGAGAATTTTGTGTTAATTTTTAGCCTTACAGGTAGTTACAGGTTATCAGATTTTAGGTTCTTTTACCCTCCCCCTTTCTGTTTTGTTTTCTTGGATTTTTTTGTTTTTTTACTCTGATATGGGTGTTTGTTGCCCTAATTTGCATTTTATCCAACTTTCATATGGTAAAGCAATTCAGGTCTGCAAGGTTATATACTTTACTATTCTTTTTTCTCCATTCTCTTGTGCTCTCTGGGCTCTGTCAGAGGTATTTTGAGAGGCTGAAGTTAGTGTTTTCAGTTTCAGTAACTTGCCATAAATAACTCTTACGTGGTTACAGATACTTACAGGTGCACCCATGTAGGTGTAAACAGGATAGTGGGAGACACTAAAGGCCTAAAACATCAAAGGCGTGAAGATCCAGTCTCATGCAATTTTTACCTTGTTTTTTTTCTTCTGTCTGAAATAGTCTTGTTTTAATTCTCGTGACAATCCATAGATACTCCATTTTTTTCCTTCGTGATTGACATCAGGCTTCTTTGCTGGTATTGCTCGCACCATTGCCTGTGCCCTCTTTCACTTCAGAATTAGCCTGTTCTACAAGCAATTACTCCTCACACCATTTGGGAATCTTGAGCAGAAGGCTGGGACCTGCTTCCTGCTATATATAAAACAACACAGTACCAAAATCTGCTAGAGCTGGCTGGCAGGATGCCAGCTAGAGCCTCTGTGCTCTTGCCCTGCAGTGTGCTGCGACTTCTCTTGTGTTGCAAGTCAGGTAGAAGGAAAAGCCAGAGCCTGCATCTCTCACGGTGTGAGACAAAGAGCTGCTGGTGTGCTGCTTGATGAGACACCTTGTGCAGCTCAGCCCAGAGTAGTGGGAATTTGTTGGGTCTTAAAACCTGCTGCAAGTAAACTTGAGTTTGAAAAGGTGGAGGTTTGGTATAGGTGGTTGGACAGGACTGTGTTCTTGTAGGCAGTGTGAGAGTTGAGACATTTTGTCTTTGCAGACTTTGAGTGCCTGTCTTCTGTATTTGTGTTCCCTTATGTTTTTTGATACGCTAATTGGGATGCACTGCTGTTATTGAGAGCACCAAGCAAATGGTAGAGGAATTTTTTTCATGTTTATGTATTGCAGTTGTTTCGACATTTATGTGTTTTTATTTCAAAGTGAACTGTTTATGTCCTTTGATAGTTTGACAGCTTTTACTGAGATGTATTGCAAGTTGTGTCATTAGCGAAAATGAATTAATATTGAGGACACAATTCTGTGGGCTTTTCTGGAATATTCATCATTCTGTCTGAGTGTCTCTCAAATTTTACCATGTGCATTCCCCTGTTCTCTTGTGAAGTCTCATCTTTGGCACTTCATGGAGGAAGAATCAATATTTGTGGTAGCAGTGTGGCTTGCCTTAGGCACAGAGGATGTCTGGTAAAGAGCAAAAAATTAAACCCAGGCTTTCCAAGTCCGATTAAATGCATAGGTTTGTTGTCAAGTATACTTGTGTACGTTTTTCCTGCTCATCATAGATTGCTATATTACGATTTTAGGAGGCGTGGCTTCAAAGAGACTGTTAGGAGAAGTGCTTCTGTCAGATTCTTCGGCTTGCCAAATAGCATAAGCTCTCCAGCTCCATTGAGTTCTGCTTTGGCATGTTGTATCCCCATCACTCCAGTCTCTGAAGATGTCAGCAGATAGGCAGATGTAGAGGGGATGGAGCTGTTGTTCCTGCTCTTTTTCCTTAGTACCACCTATGACTGTGTGCTCTCAGGATTGGTAGCTCCCTCCCTATTGCAGTCATTGGCTGTGTGAAGGCCCATGTTGCACTGTGTAGTGTTGTGGCATTCCAGGTTTTTCTCATCATCACTGGTTCATTTATGTTTTTGCTGAGAAATAACCTCTGCAGATAACCAGCATTAACAATGAGCGTTTCACCTAAATCTGTGTGGATTCAGAGGCTTCTAAGACTGAAATGCTCCTAGCTGTGTAAAAAGAGCATTTGGATTGGGAAGCCTGTCTTCTGTGAATCTGCTTTAGCTGTTCCAGCATGTATGTATCTCCTGACATAATTTTTTCCACAGGTTTTCTCCTTCACTGGATTTTTAGAATAAGCCATGTTAAATTATGAATGTCTACAGAGTATTTTATTGTATTATTATGCTAGGCCTTATTTACAAGACTAGTGAGCCTGGCAGTGCAGACAGGTACTCATTTTTCTCTGTAGCTTTTCTATAGCGTTGATTGTTCTGGTAACTATATCTCTCACAAGTGTTTAATCTCAATGGTAAGAAGGATGTGATTATCTCCATATTGCAGGTGGGAGCTAATTCACAGGTTACTGCCAGAAGTTTCCCAAGTTCTTAGCATGTCCTCATGTGTTCCAAAAGCAACTCTTGTTGACTTCAGGCATAAAGGTGGATGCTGGTCGTATTTGCAGTTTAGAATTGCATGTATTTCCAGATCTGATACCCAGATAATCAGGGATCAGTTCCAGAATGTGGCATATGTTTAAAGTGCACTTTGTCTGGCAGCTAGGCGGATGTATGTTTTTGCAGCTTTATGTGGGGAAATACAGCTCCCCTCTCTTGTCTCTTATCAGTTCTGTGAATGGATTTAACTCATGTATCTGGCAGGTTATGTGGTATTTTTGTTTGGTTATCCTCGGCTGTATCTGTGTCTTCTGGAAGGGTCTGAAGAATTCTGGAGTTGGTAGAAGTGGAGGGGGTGTGTTGTCAGGAAGAGAAATAAGACCTTCTTTAAATCAGCTCATACTATCATGATCTCCTAGAAGCACAGAGTGGGTGAGGTTGGAAGGGACCACAATGGGTCATCTGGTCCAACCTCCCTGCTCAGGCAGGGCTATCTGAGAGCACATGGCACAGGATTGTGTCCAAGCAGTTCTTGAATTTCATCTCCAGTGAGGGAGACTCCACAACCTCTCTGAGCAATCTCTGCCAGTCCTCAGACATGCACAGTACAGAAGTTCTGTCTCATATTTAGATGGAACTTCCTGTGCATTGGTTTCTGCCCATTGCCCCTTGTCCTACTGGTTGGCACCATGAAGAAGAGCCTGTGTCTGTCCTATTCACACCCACACTTTAGATATTTTATGCACATTAATGAGCTCCACTCTTGGTCACCTCCTCTTGAGGCTGAACAGGCCCAGCTCCCTCAGCCTTTCATTGTAAGAAAGATTCCCCAGACCCTTGACCAACGTAGTAGCTGTCTGCTGGACCTGCTCCAGGAGCTCCCTGTCTCTCTTGTACTGAGGAGCCCAGAACTGGACACAGCACTCCAAATGTGGCCTCACCAGGGCTGAGCAGAGAGGGAGCATCACCTCCCTTGACCTTCTGGCAGTGCTCATTCCCTTAGCATGACTTCGTTGAAAACAGGGATAAAATACTGTCCTGATGATAATTTTTCTGGAATGTCAGCTATAAACTTAACTTCACTTGCTTGCTGTCTTTGGTTACTGTTTACTTTCTGACATACACAGCTAAAAGAATGTAAGGAAATATGCTCCTTTATTGCATTTTTCTATTCTTTTCTGAACTTCGACCTTGCTTTGCACTGATGCAGATGTCCAGTGGAAAATAGTGTTTGATCACTTACTTGAGTACTTTATAAATAATGCATAGATGCAAAAGACAGAATTAAGGTTGCAAGTGTAAGCTTCATTTTTATGTTTCCCAGTGGTACAAATTGATTTACTTGAAAGTGAAGTGTCTAGGGAAATATTTTCCAAGCTTTCAAGGAAAGCAGGCTATGAAGAACCCATCAGTTTCCAGTGTGTGCCACAACACTGATAATTCCCATGGTTCTCCAGAATCAGTGTTTAGATTTGCCACTGTCCTTTACTTTTTTAAAAAGTGGGGGAAATTTCTATCAGGAAAGGGCTATCTAGTGTAGATTGGCATTTGAGGAGTAAGGGGCACTTTCTTAAGACATTTCAGAGTTGAGGTGGGCATACTTGTTTTGAGCTGTTGGCTTTGTAAATCTGCTTATGAGCCTGATCTTTCTTGTTTCTGCTAAGGTGGCCTCTTCCAAGAAATCCTAGTCTGTCTTCCATGTTGTCCCTTGACAGTGTCATCCTGTGTTCTCTTCCTTAGTCATCTGTACTGTCCAAAGCTTACAGGCTGCTCTTCTCCCTCACCACACCAGTTTTCACCCAAATTAAATCGATAAAATCATCACACATTTTTACTTGCGAAGAAGACATTACTTTATCTGTGAATTGGGTGGCTTGTTGCTGGTTCAGCAAAATGTCAGAAGAAGAGTCTTCTCACTGCCTTAGAGACAATACTAATGTTAAGTAGAAATGATTGAATTCTATAACAATAAAAAAATCAAGGAAAATAAAAGACAGTTGCAGCAAACCTTTTGCAACAAAGCTGGAGGAGGCAAATTAGGGTCTGCTGTGTATACTTCAGGCTTTTACTGAAAAAAAACCCCAAACAACAAAAGATTGTATCACCTGCCCAAAAGTAAAAAATTGTTTCTATTTTGCATCCCTCTCCTTATAAATAGAAGGAGATTAATAAAATCATCTTGTACCTCTGCTATCTCCAAGTTTTACTGGAACTAGGAGGCAAATGGTGAGCAAATCTCAGGAGGATATGTGCTGGCAAATGGAATACTCTTGGTTTAAAGAAACCACGCTTTCAACATAGCCTCCATGGGGTAATCTGGTTTGTTTTGTTTTGTTATTTTGTTGGAAAGAGAAGTATTTCAGTAATCTGCATTCCTTTCTTGCTCTTATTTGATCTACTTATTTTGGAAAACTGTACTTGCAATGACAGATGATACAGAAACTGAGCAAATTTATTCACCCTCTATTTCTTTTCCTTCACCTCCTGGGTTATGATGACCTTCTGAGAAAAACCAGGAATCTGATAGTAATTTATCTCTTCACTTCTCGGAATAGGGTGGAATTTTTTGGTATTTAGGGGAATTTTTTTGACTGACTTGATTGGATCTTTATTTTTTTTTCTGCCTTGCTTTACAATCCTGTAGTAATTCATTGGCCTGATGAGTTACGATGGGTTTTGGTCTTGAGTAAAGTTGGCATGAAACATATGGTAGCCATGTGATGAGAATGGAATGGGGTATAAATTTTTTTAAATGGGGAAAGGCTATATTCTGAACAAGCCATTTGTGCTGTAAAACCACTAAAATCCAGATGTTTTGATGGAATGAAAAATAGCAATACTTCACATATCCCAAAGACGTTTTAAAGTTATAATGTGAATATATGAGCGTATGGTCTTTATCCTGATTGTCAAGAATTTGTATCTTTAGTTTAAAAAAAATAAAAATGAAAATTATTTAAAAGTAAGGTTATTAATTGCATTCTAACATTCCCACCATATTTTTTGCTTGAAATTTGTAAGTGTTTTAGTCTATGGACATGTGTTTTACCAGGACAGTACTCCCTGTGTAACAAATTTACTACATACATAAAATCTTATTTGAGGCATTTTAGGGTGTGTATATATATATACACACACTCATACCCATATATATATATATATATATATATATATATATATATGTATGTATATATGTATATATATATAAAATTTGAAAGTGTATTTATCTTTCAAGTTCTGTCAAGCATATGGATACTTCACTATCATGTTTTGGAGCCAGTTATACTGCTCAAAAACCACTTACTACACTGTTATTAAAACTGCTATGGCTGGGCTTTTGGTTTTTATTGATTTTTTTTTTTTTCCCTAATTCAACACACAAATAATGTGTTAGTGGACCTTTGTAGAGGGCATTATTGTAGTAGAATCAATAGTTAAGAATATATCCATACTGAAAGCTTCTTTAATTTGAGATTAAATTTCAGTTGTGTGTAGGCTTAAATTAATAGAAGCCCCCTCAGTTTTCCCTGTGGAAAAGGAAAGAAGTCTGATTCAGAATTGGAAGTGTCATGCACTGGAAAGTGTGCAAGTAGAGGACAGAGAAGCATTTTTTCTGTAAAATGTGTATGCATTTTTTATCAGGAAATTCTTTTTTTTTGTAGAACATAGTACTTGTTCTTGATTTCAATGCTTACCTTATCTTCCTATTGGTAATTTTTATTTTATATTAAGCAGTCATTTGTGCCTGGCTTCTGCTTTCTGTTTCACTTCACCATTCACTTGGGGAAAAAAAAACCAAAACCCAAACATAAAAAATAAACAACTCCAAGGAAGTGGCTCTGTGACTGAAAAAGGAACAAAACCTGCAACTCTGCATTTGCAGGTGTTATTTGATTTAAGACTAGTAAAAGCAAATATTTCCCCATTGGCGAAGTTACTTAATTTTGTTTTCATTTCTGTAAGCAGAAGAACATAAATTAAGTTAGCATTCAAGTTTTGTATTTCAAGTTGACCAGGTCTGTTACCACCATTTAGTCCTCAGGAGTGATGAAATAAAATTAGCATGGCAAAATATTGTTAGGTTATATATGAGATGTGATAACTTGAACCAGATTGTGTATAGATTGTCTATAACTGACTAAAACAATCCTTCAGAGCAGATTAATATGTAGCAGGTTCAGAGCAGAAAGATGATGAGCAGGAGAGGCCAATGGATTATTTCTTTGTAGCCCAGATTCTGCTAAAGTTTCTCCTTTGTTAAAGCTTTGTCCATGCCCATATCCCATTCAACTTAGTTTGATTATATGTATGTGATGTAAAGAATCAGCATGAGGGTTTTACTGGATCTGGGCTTCAGTCCTTTCTACTGATGCAAATATGAAGAAATGAAATTTTTTGGCTTGGTTTTCTGTTCCAAGTGAATGTTCCAGTCTGTAGCAATAGAGAATCACAGAATATTCTGGATTGGAGAGGATCCCCAAGGATCATTGAATCCAACTCTTAAGTGAATGGCCCCTGCAGGGATCAAACCCTCAACATTGGTTTGCTCCAGTAACCCTTCAGGACTTGCCACTGTAAGTCACAGCAGAATGAAATGTTCCTGCTGTAGCAGTTTATAAAACTCACTTGTGTGTCTTGGGAAACTTGCAGTTTGACATAAAAGGAGCATTCCATATGTTAGGAGTTTAATAAATGCCATAAATTACATCATAAATGTAATTGCTGGAAAGAGTCATTAGATTTGAACTTTACTTTAAATAAGGATGCATGACTGTGAGACGTATTTTAGTTTCTAAATGGAAGCTCTGCTTTCCATAATTATTGCATCTAGGTCCTTGTTGTAATAGACTGTGTGCACACACTTTTTCTTCTAACGTATATATATTCTGTATCTGCACATCAGGGAGGTGTGCAGCACACAGACACATGTATGTATTGTATTTTATACACATGTGTCACTGAGAGGGGTAATTCCTGGGGATATGACCTTTCAATCACTTAAGTTTTGCTTTATGGCTACACTTAATTTTACACCACAACAGAAAGTGCAAAGAGCTTTATCTAAAGTCCTGTGATGACTGTGACAGAGCTGGGAATAAGTCCTGGGCAGTCCATTGTGCTGGTGGCTAGATCATGGCCTTCAAAGCAAGAAGCTGGTCAATATTATGAATTAACCATCCTAGCCCATATCTTAACAGTTACATACCTGCAGTAACACTGTGCCATTCACGTAATTTCAAATGTAAAAAAGGCCAAAGTTTGCTGGCATTTCTTGTCCCCTCAAGATCCAGTTGTACTGTGACACCGCTATTTTGTGTTGGAATAATACATTATAGACTAGATGAAACCTCAGATAAAATATGGTATGTCTATTAGAACATTTCAAATATGTTAAAGAATATGATGTATTTTGGAACTGTATTTTCAACCTGTGATTGGAAACATAGTTTTCTTTTAGATGCTTTTATGGAATCCCAAGTACATCTAGCAATGTCAGCCACTCTTTCTGTGTGAATTCTGCTTGTGTCTTTAGACAATGGGTGTGTGTGAAACAAAAATGGACTAGGGAGGAAAGGAACATCTGCAGGATGTTCTATTTATATGTTTCATGTTGTCAAAAAATGTGTGCCACAATAGTCTTGTGGGTGCTAACTTTCTAGTCTGCACCCATTCTTAGAGTGAAGATTGGGTTCCTGTAATACTCCATTCTTACCATGCAGTCATTCATTTTATCTACTGATAGTTCTATATATTTTATCTACTATATAGCTCAAGGTTCTTCTTAACATAGTTGCTGAGTTCTTCCCAGAGATGCATTCCATACATCACATTTACAAGAATACTGTAATTTCCCATGGAAAAGCACAGATACTGTCTAAAAAGAGCTCTCAACTTCCAATAAACCTTTTCTTCCTATCAGCAACTCAGGAACTGCATGTGATCTTTCTGAGTGGCCGTGTCTTTTCTTTGGCCTCTGTCTTTGCACATTTTTCCAATCTTCATGTGGTTTCCATCCTCCTGATGCTGTTCAAGAGCCAAAGAGTCTGACTTGGCAGTCTGCAAGGCTGGCAGACAGACGTTTCTGATGGAATGGCAAAATTCTTCAAGGCACAAGGGCCCAATCCTGTTTTCTCAGAAGCAAAATTTCCCCTGTGTTTAACTGGAGAAGGAGATCAAGTAACTTCAAACTTATAACTTCAAATAGTAAAAGCCTCATGGTTTTATTGTGGGAGAGAAGTGATTAGGAGTCATCTCTGTAGTAATGACAGTCTCATTACTGAGTCTTTGTAGGACTTGTTGCTACAAATTCCTTGAAATCATCCAGATAAAAGATAGTGTACAAAACCTATGCATTATTGTAACGGAGTTCTTAACATATTTACAAAATAAATTATTTTTGTTTGGCTAAGATCTCATGCAAATTAAAGGTTTGGAATTGGTTGATCCTGAGTGGAGCATAGCCCCTTCGAGGGAAAAAAGGAACTTTTGGTGTTGACTGCTCTTGACCTTGAGATACTGAAAGCACCAAACAGATGTACGTTGGTTGTGCTGGATTTTTTTTTAATGTTTGCATTTATAGTCCTCATGTTCCAATGTGAAGAATAAAGAGTCTCCATTGTGATGGAAATGGTGTCAACATTCAGCTGTTTTGTATAGCCTGTAACAGTGTCTTGGTGTGTCAGGTCTGAGGATCCACACAGCAGAACAAAGTGTGGTATCAGTCTGTGCATTGTCTTCAGCCAGAAGTGTGGGGCAAGAGAAGCAGCCAGCCAGGTTGGGGCAGTTGCTTCTGCAAAGTTTACACTCCCCATTAAATGCGTTTGAGGGTTTTACTTTGGACAGAAGTTACATGTCCTCCTGGACATGCCACTGCATGTGTCTCAGAGCAGCCTGCAGGAAAGGTATCTGAAAAATGCTCCTGTCTGGCTTGTGAGCCCTTCTGGGGCCACTCCAGGACATGCTGCTTTGTCCCAGTGTCTGTCTCACGCTTATGACTGTACTTGTCATTGCTCTGCCCAAGTGACACTTGTAAAGAGATTCCACATTCAGAAGCACGTCTGATTTCTGTTCTACATCTGTTCTGGGTTTGTTTTCTGTTCCTGCATTTTTGTACATGCTACCATTGCAGCTACTGCCTGATGACTTCTCCTGATTTCTTTTTGACACTGGCAGCTGTGGCAGCTACTCTGTGAGCACACTCCAGATGAACTGGCTACCTCCTGCTTCTTCCCTACCTTTGTCTGAGGATGAAAACATGGACTGTGTATTGCCTTTATGAGTTTTCACTCTTCTGTGTGCTGTGCCTTACATACACTGGGGGAGGATACCACGGGTGTGGGACACAAAGTTGTACTGATAGGGCTAGTGCTTGCCTCTCTGCACTGAGGATGGTGTGGTAGGTCAGAACTTGCTGTTATAAAAGCTACTGCTGTGACTTTGCCATCGTTGGATGAAATTTTGGGAGTGCAAACCCGCGTTCACAGGTGTGGCTGTTGTCCTGTGGAGTCCCATGATTGCAGTACCTGTTGGTCAGTGGCTGGGCAGTTTGGGGAGGGAGGGCAGGTTTGCAGTGGGCAAAGTCATCCTGCAAACATTGTTCCAAACACTGCTCCGGCAGAGAAGCTCAGCAGAGCTCAATGTCTAGAAGTGAGGAGATCCAGTCTTTTCCTGGTGGCATTTGACTGTTTATCCCTTTTATATGGGCATATTTACTTTGTCTCTTGCCTGACTTTCAATGCCTGTTTTGACTTTTTCTCCCTGTTGGCAGATGTCTTTGGCTGCTAGTTCAGTGGCCCTCAGGAATCATAACAGGCTTTGGACTGAGTGTTTTTGCTAAGGAAAAACATGGCTGAAAAGTAGCAGTAGCAGCACACCATGCGGGACAAGGGAGGGGTGAGAGTCAAACTTGTGCCCTGCTCTTATGAGAAGTGATAAAGGAGGGGGAACTGACAAAAGGAACAGAGATAAAGTCTGTCCTTCTGCTCCCCTGGCTTGGAGAGAGGGGGATAAAGTCGATGGAAGGGGAGTAGTTCAGTCTGCTCAAGTCCTGCAGTATGGAGATCAGCTCCCCCCTACTCTCAAAAAGCAAACATGTATTTCTCCCTGGGAAGCATCTGTTCCTTCCTTGCTTTTCTTTTAGCTTTCAGAGGAAATGGCCTGCCAGTCCTGTTCCTAGGCTTTTTGGCTGAAGCATCCCGTTCAGAGGACCGTGCCCTGTCAGCTGCTTGATAGGCTGTCAACACTCAGCTGACATGTCAGCTCATATGAAGCTCCAAAGGGTCTTCATAGCCAGAATCCTTCAATCCTAGAAACTGCCTCCACACTCTTTCCCACAAAAAAAAAAGCAGCAATCAAGATATCTGTCAGCCTTGTGATGAGCTATAACATCCCTAGCCCAGGCTCCCTGCCATAGCTTTCCTGCTGCTGTGCCCCAGACAACACAGACACTTAAGGCTTCTCCACTGAAAAAGTGCAGTGGAAGGCACAGCTGCAGCTAAGCAGCAGTGGGGCACGAAAAGAGTTCAAGTAACATATTGGCTAACTTTATTGTCAGGCAAGATGAACATGGCCCAAAGTTACCAGGAAAGTGGTAAGGAAAACAAGGAAGGAAAGTGTAATCTGGAACTCCAGGAATAGGGACAAAGACAAGGAAAAAGGATGATGGGGTGCTGATATGGCCTACACCAGAAACATTCCCCCAGGGGCCAGCATGACCAGAGAATTAACAGGAACAAAATTCAGCCCAGCTTTGGTGCCTGGCATTGCACTTCCAGTCATGGGGAGAAGCGAGATGTATGACCCTGTCTGTGGGCTGCGTGTTGAAATGGGGAATAAAAGCAAATCTTCCAACATCTTTCCATTGAATAGCACCTGCCCTGGTACAAAGTGAGGCCTCCATGCTCGTGCAGATCACACACAGAGCTAAGGAGCTCCAGGAGCAGGACCGTGTTGGTGCTGCTGTTCCCCTAAGAGGGTATGGGGCCAGTTGGCTTTTCATGAGTGCAGAAGGAAAGAACACTGCCCTGACAGTGTCTGCCACCTGTATCTTCCTGAGAGGTAGAATCACCCTGGCCTGGACCAGTTGTAGGTCGTGGACATGGAGACCCCAAACATTGTGTGTAATGCCATTGCTGTGTTCCCCTGTGTTTGGAGAGGGAAGGGACTTCACAGCAGCACCTCAGTGTCTGGAAGCCTAAGAGGGAGGTGTTAGCCTGACACTTACTGTGCCCTGCTCACTTAATGTGAGCACCCATCCGTGGTGGAAAGAGGAGAAAAGATCTTCAGAAAGGAGTGGGCATCAGGAGAAAATAGAGCAGATGAAACAGGGAAAAAATATCAAAGGATGGGAGTAGCTGAACACATAAACTAAAAAAAATTGATGGTCATGAGTGACTGTAAAAATAGAGGGACAGATAGCATTTGACATGTTTAGCAGGAAGAGAAGACATGGCCTTGCATGAGTTTTCAGTGTTTTGGGAGCTTTCCAGTGCCAGAGGGATGCCTTTTTGTTGTGTTGTATCAATGAAGCCCGGCAGGGACTGCGGCTGTCATTCTGACAAGATTTGCTATCAAGTTCTGCCTAAATAAAACCCATCGTATCATGCATGGACAGGCACATGGTCTTTTATTGAAGAAGACAACTTACATTTCTGGACTCAGATCCCTTTTGGGTCTTTCATGACAACTTCTATTTTTTTTTTAATCTGAGTGACATGAAAAAAGTCCTCTGAGTGTGTTAGACTTATTTCATTATTGAACAGGGGAAAGCTTACTTTAAACCATAAAACTCTATCATTTCTAGAAAAGGTGAACATTCAGTTTAAATTTTGTTTGAAGAATAACCTGAGAACATTTAGGTAGTTTGAATCTATCATGGAAACTGCACAATTTCTCCTTTCTTTGCCCCATTCTGTAAATATGTAGAATTGTTGCTTTAGCAACAAGCATAATTGTGACTGTAAATTGAAGCAATTTAAATTAAGGTTGCGAATATTGTACTCAGAAAAATAATGTAGTTTGCAAACCTCAATGATTGTCTCAATGTTAACTGTTCTTCAGGTTAGTGTTCTTACAGCATTTGCATGGGTTTTGTGTGTGAAGGTCTGACCTGCATTTTCTTCACCTTGACTTGGTATTTAGAGAGGCATTGATCCTATGTCCGTAAAAGTGCTTTATCTGATTGAAACCTTTGTTACTGTTTTGTTTTTCGGTGCCTGTGTGTATGTGCACAGGTGATAGGTAGCCTAGTAAGTCTGTAGAAGATGTAAATATACTGCCAGGCAAACATCTCACATTGGGCCTGGTATAATGCACCTTTTTGCCATAGGTCTCAGTTTAGTGCTGCATTCCAGGAGCTTGCTGGTTCATGGCTAGTCTGCAGCAGCGTCAGGACTCTTCAGAGTAATCACTTGGCCAAGTACCATTTGATCATTACTATCTTGCAGCCATAACATATTACAAAGCTGCTAAAAATTGATCCAGGCCTCCAGATTGTGGCCTTCTCTTTAAGCGATGAGGCAGCCTGGAAATATGTTCATGGCTTCTGTAGAGGACAAGAGCTTACTCGTATTTGCCAAACACTGTGCTAGTCTTGCTTCCAGTTCCCCAGCTAGCTCCTTTGGCACTTGTTCAGGTATCTTGGCAAAACCCTGGCACGTGTTGCATATTTTTGTCCTGTGTCTTAAACAGCCTCAGTGTGACTTGGTTTTATCTTATTGCAGTCAGACAAGTGTGTAATATCCTGGACTTAAGAGGAGTCCAAGTGGCGCAATTACTACCTGAAATTGCAGCCTGCCTTCTGTGATACAGCTTGCATGCCCAGCAGACTCTTGGTTTGAGTGCAGTCATGTTTTTGCAAATGATGTGATACCTGTGACACACTGAGATAATCTTAGGAAAAGCAGCAGTGGCACAGAGTTTCCAAGATATGAGAAGTTTGGGCTGAGCCCAATGCTTGCTCAGCAGCCGCTGTAGTGAACTGGTGTGGCTTTTCCTGGTACGTGGTAACCCATGCTCTGTGATAAGGTCTTGCACAGGAACTGCAAGCTTAGGGCTTCCCAGCCAACTGGTTTTTGCAAAACCTGCTCATTTCATATAAATGGAGCTCTCTTTAGCTGAACTGTACAGAACTCACAGCTTCCTTCTCCCCCCAAATAATCATTCTCTCAACTTGAGACTTGCAGTGATTAGCTACAGATTCTTCTTGAAAGAAACAGTCCTTTCAAGGGGAAGAAAATCTCATTAAGCCTTTGCTGTGAGCTGCAGCTCTTGATCAGCACACGAAAGACAAGCTTGACAGTCATCAGGTGAGTTAAGAACTGCAAAAATATTATCTGTCTCTGTTAAACAGTCATCAGTTGAAAGAGTTCCTCTCAGTCTGAGAACACAGAGGCTTTTGCATACGATGTGGCACATAAAAAATTAAAGACATCAAGGATGTGAGAAGTCCTAAAGGTGCCATGCATTTCCAAATGAATTGATAAAAGGCCTTAAATCTGAAAGAGAATGAGGTATGAGATTTACAAATAAACAGGTGGAATTTCTGAGAAAGTTAGAGATAAGCCAGGACATGCTTACTAGTGAAGTATAAATAAACAGCAGTCTACTGCTGTAGTTCCTCATTTGCTAAGCCCTTTGTGGTGTTCTTCTATTTGAACAATTGTTTCCTGAATTTCTTAATAACAACTGATAAAAGAATTGACAAATAGTCCAAAATTGCATGGGTTAATTCACTAGCAGTTATTGTACAGATTACTAGTAAGCAAAAAAAATTAGCATCTACTTCCATCTCAAATCACAAAACAAAAGAACAAAAAGAGAGTGACAGAATAAATGGTCTTTTGTTAAGTTATTGTCTCATAAAGTTTGGAACTGTGTCAGAATTGCTTTATTTTTTGTTTTGTTTTGTTTTTGTTGTTTATTTACTTAGGAATGCTCAGCTCAGATGCAGCATCTGTTTTTCTCTGCTGTCCTTCTACCCTATCTTTCCAGCTGGGTTGAATGCCTTGATGAAGCCTTTCAAATGATCAAATAGATAAAATTGTACATATTTTGTGGGATTATTTTAATTGTTCTTCACCACATGTTCAATGAATACAACACTTTATAATTGTAACACTTTGTTTTCAAGCTGCACTCTTGTACTACTTGTCATTGTTGTTTGTTTAGTTTGTTTTTTTTTTTATTATAGTAAATTTTTGTGAAAATTGGTCTTCTTATCAACAGATACTTTCAGGGAACCCTTCCAGAAACGTTGGTGGAAACTCAGACTACTTTATCAGTAATACTCATTATTAGCCAGTAGCAGGTCTGGCCTTTTTTGACATAAGAGAAGTTGGAAATTGCTCTCACTGTTTCGCAGAATCCACTTAGGACTGGGGAGAAGTGAAAGTGTCTTGGACGTGGGCTGTCATATGATTAGAAGTTAGAGCCACGTGAGGCTGCCTGTGACCTCTCTTTGGGTTGCTTTATTAGGAGCAGCAAGGAGACAATATTAGCCAGGGCATAGAGGCACTGTGCTTTGCACTTTTTCCCAGGTTTGCTTCTGGGGTATTGTCTGTGCAAGGAGGAGCTGACAGGAGTAACAGCCTGCAGTTCTGTTGTAAGTTCACTGTGAATATGCGTTGTCACACACCACTGTGCCACCTGGAAAGGTTATTTTCTGTTCCTTATAAAGAGAACTGCAAAAGTGACCCGTTTGCTTGCCTCTGTATTTTATTATTTAATCAGTAAGAATGTACATTTAAGAAATTGATTTTTCATGTCACAAACCCAAAAGGGATCCTATCCAGGGGGTAAGGGAAGTCTTAGATCTTAAGATTGTCTTCATAATGCTTTTTAATTACCACCTTCATACTGTGAAAAAATTCTGTCCCTCTTGGACAGGACATCTGTTACATCTTTATTGCATATACTTACCACTTTGGGATTAGATTATATTTACTTCATTAATTTGTTCCTTAGCAGCTTTGAAGATAAGGTTTCTTTCTTTTTAATTTCCAATAAATGTTGTAGTTGCAGCACTTTTTCTGACAGAACTATGCTGAGAAATAAGGGTAAAACAATGCCTTCACATAAACTCTTGCAGAAATATTCTGCTGCTATTTGCAAACAAAACTGCAACAACAACCATTTTATTGCAAACTTAAAAAAAATAAACTAAGAAAATACAATTTGCTATGGTCGTTCTATTGTAATGATGCTTGAATTTGTGGCCATTTTCCCATGACCCATATTAAACAATGGATTTCCATGCTATTAGTATTGCTGTGTGGGAATTCTTCACTTGAAAACAGAAACTGGCCACATTTTTCTGAAACGAGGGAGTAGGAGTTCAAATTCTGCAGAGTGACAGGAAAATTTGCTCTAAGCAAAAAAAGCAGGGTTTTTTTGCCAAGAAAAACTTTTTTCTTTAGTAAATCCATCACCCATGCTCTAGCAGACTTGCCTAAAAAAACAAAACAGTACTTTTGGGAAGTGCTTTGTTAACTTCTAACAGCCTTTTCCACTACTCTTTGGCTTTCTATCAAGCGTTCTTGCCAAGTTGAAGTGATGTGGTATGTTTGGCAGTGACATACTGCTTTTAGGTGCCAGTGGTGAACTATTGCTTGCTAGTAGTTTTCAATATTCTGTGAAAGCCTCATCACTGTTAAATACACTGTTAGAGGTGTTACAGAAGGCAATATCCCATAATACCTTTCGCAGGATTTTCTTTCGAGGTCTTTATTTTTGAAGGAATTTTTTTTTAGAGGGTTTGTAGGTGGTAGTGTGATGGGTTTTTCTGTTTTGTTTCTGAACCGGTTTCCTAGGGAAACGAGAGTTAAAAAAGGCTCACAGTCTGTCTGTCTCATTCCTCCAAATAATTATAACTGCACAATTTCAAAGCAATTTGTGAGAAATTTAGGCTGCTCCTAGTTTTGTGGAAACTGGCAGTTGGGCAGAAGACAGAGACTTCTATTAATCAGGGAAAGACAAGGAGAACCAAGATGTGTACTGACAGCTCGCTGGCCAGTGAGCCAGTGCATTGCTCCAATGTAGCCACATAATCACTGTTTCTCATCAGCTTGAGGAATCCAAGGGGTGGGAAGGAAAAAAAAAGGAAAGTTTGAGGCTGTGGCAGCAAGGTTGAAGAACAAAAAAGAATCACTCTTTATAATGGAGAAAAACTTGAATAGGAATTTGTATAATAGCACAGGTAGCAAAAAGTCAGCAAGAAATACTTTATCTTGTACTGATCTTAATCAGGTCTTTGACCACCCTTGTGTTCTAACAGAGTCGGCGAAGTCAAAGATGAATGGTCAGTAAATTAGGTCCTCTTTGGATAGCTGGAACTCTCCCTTAGCTCGTTTCACACCTGCCTAATTCACTGCGAAGTAACTGATCCATTTGGTGGTTCTAGCTTTGTATCTTCCAGAATTAGTTTATCTCATCACTCTAAAAATCATAAATGGGGTAATACGTGGCTCTTCCACATACCAAATTAACCAGGAACCACTGGGGAATTGGCTTGATAGGGATTAATGCCACCCTGTATTTTCATATGTTCCCATGCTAATCTTTGCATGTTAAGTATGTCATGGGTTTCCTGTGATGATTTTGAACAGCGAGGATTTGGGACCACAAGGTCTTCCTCCTCAGACCTGCAAATTTTGTAGATACTGTATTTGCAAATACCAGAACAGGTTCAGTTTCAACTGGATTGCTTCCTTTGATGCTGTGGGGTAGCTGAGATGTCCAAGTACGGCTCACCAGTGGCACTGAGTCAGACACGAGGTCTGCTAGGACAGTAAAATCTTGATCTTGCTTTTGTAGACACATACTCTGCACATGAAATTCACATACCCTGACAGAGGTATTCTTACAATTAGCAGCGGTGGGAATATATTCCCATTATCAATATAACAAAAATAGAAGTGTGGGGCAGGAGAGCTGAGAGGAATAATAAATACTGTAGAATGTTTTGCATTTGGTTTTTCATTGCAGTTCCCCAAGCAGGGCTAGCGATTGGAAACTAAGCCAGATCTAATTTGCTTTTATTCCTTTTTAAAATTTGGTGTTTTCCTGGAAATTTTGATGGAGTTAAATAGCTCAATTTTAATAATATAATCTAACAGCTGTTGTGAGTTCTGAGTCTTGTATAGTTGTCCACGGAAGTGTTAGTCTTAGAATTACTACAGGGTAATGTGTTTTTAAAAAATACAAATGCATTATAAGCCCTTTCCTCTGAATTTCATTCACCTGCCCCTGAATATCTCCTGCTTATACTGAATTTAATCATGTAGCATTCTCTTACCCAGCTTTCTTTTCAAAAATGACTAAACCTGGGGCTGGAATCTAATTGAGAGTATACCTTCAAGTAACACAAGTAACACTGCTTGCTTGCTTACAGGAGGTGTGTTACATTTTTGGCTGCTTTAACATTTATTTACTGTTGCCAGTAAAGCTGAAATCAATTTAACAGACATCTATGAAAAATTACAGCATTTTCTAAATAGGGGATTTTGATTTAATGGAGACCAGAAGAGCAGTGAGAAATTACACTATATGTTATCTTCCAAACGAAAAACACATATCATTTGGAAGTGTCTTCTCTTTATCTAAAATATATAATATTTTAAGCCAGGAAAAAGATAAAAAGATGAAAGTCACTATGATACTTTACTTAATCTAATTTAAAATATTGAGTGCTTAGTATCTACCACTGCCTTTTGAAGAAAAGGAATATCATTGGTTGATACAGTCAAGAAATGAGAACATCTGAAACAGGGTAATATATGGACTTCAGTTACAGGATTGGGAAAAATCCCTTTCTAGCTTCTAAAAAATCAAACAAACTTGGCACACAGTATCATCCTAAATAAGATTTTACAAGAAAGTCTAAAACATCTAAAACAACAGAAGGGAAAAATGCACGTGAAACACTGGTGATATAAAATGACAAGAAACAGAAACCAGCAGGTAACATTTGAATAAAGCCTAAAAGCATTTCTAAAGCTGTCTGTCCTTTCCCATATATATAATGCAAAGTGTTATGTATAAAATATATACAGGCATGACCTGCCAAGAGGATTTTGGTTTCCCTGGAGACTATCAGTTCTCTGTTGCACGGGTTGGCTTGGGGAATAAGAGCTATCTTGATAAATCCTAACCTTTCTTCCTGAGGTTATTGGATATGTCGGTAAATTTAGATCTTTGTGTTGAAGGCTGAATTTATAAATTCAAATTTTTAGAATGTTCTCTCTAGATTCCAGCTATTTCTCCTGGCATATATTTATTATATGCAGCAGTTACCTTGTGAATTGGGGAAAAGAAGAAAACCTTGATGGTAATACTTTCATGGTAGTTTTATCTTCTTGTTTGTCTGGCTGTGCCAAGTCCTTGATTTTAATCCCATTTATCAGTGTATCATGAAAAACGTGCATCAGATCATAGCAAGAGTATTCAGCCACAGTTACTGCTTTGTTGACTTCTTCCTCCTCCCTTTTTCTTAAATGTTTGAAATCCTCTTGTCATTTTTCAGTTTGGAAATTAGGCTTCAGTCAGATTTATAATCTATCTTGTGAGTATGGAAAGAAATCCCATGTAATGAATGCAAACTACTTCGTTCATCTCTGCTTGGTTAAAATTTAAAACAGTAATCTCAAGGTTGTTCTCAGCTGGTTTGGATGGAAATTCATAGATGGATATATGTACCTTTCTGCTTTTGACCTCCTTAAAGAATCAGCACATGCAACATTTTATTGACTATAGGATATAGTGATTTGAAAGCTAAGAAATGCTAAAATTCTATTCCAGAGGAGATTTTACTCATCCAGCAAAGTATACCATAAAATGAATAAATTCTGCATAATTTGAAACTTAATAAAGTAAGCAATTTTTGGTACTCATATGACGATAATATCTGTGCTTTTTTTTTACTGCAGTGCTAGTTTGCTTTTTGTAAAATTTGCAAAGAAAACAGTGTTACTTTGTTATATTCTGCAGTTCTAAAATCTGAAATGAAGATTTGCCAGAAATATGGAAAGAACATTGAAGTGAAGAATAAAACAGAGAGGAGGAGAAGGAAAGTAAAGGAGGGGGGTATGATGGGGGAAAAGACAAAATACAATATAAAAAGTATGGCAGGCAAGATTCTGTAGCCTGCAGAGTTAGCTGTGAAACTTGCCAGTGTTCATTATTATTGCTGCTAAGAAAAATGGCAAGCACATTACTTAGAGAGGGGGTCAGAGCAAAAAAGATGCATCAGTCCTCCAAATTTTATGATGCCACTAACTTCTAAGATGCCAGATCTCTTCAGTGAGTTGTACTATTTTTTTGCTTGTTGGGTAGCTCCGCTTTCCCTCCTTTTGAAGTATTTGATAACTGGATGCTTGCTGTGAGGGGCATGACTTGCTGCACTGCTGGTGGAAGTGGTGGGAAGTCCTTCTTTCACTACTTGTTAAGCTGTTAAAGAGAACAGCATTGACTTTGGCAGCTAAAGTATTGCCATCAGCAGATTCATTTTGTGTCTAAAGGCTTTAGGAGAGGGAACCAGTACTTTGGAGGGTGGTGGTGGTGATGGAAATACATGTGAATTAACGTGCCGGTCCTTTCTGTAGTTCAGAATTATACCTTTCTCTCCTCTGTGGTTCAATGTAATACTTGTCTTTTGGAGCTTATACAGATAACAAGTCTGTATGGATAAAATGTAAGTTTGAACACTTTCTGTGTTTGGTGGGACATAACTGGAGTTTTCTTGGTTTTGTGAAATGTAAATTACCTGTCTTTGTTGTCTCTGTGTTTGGTCTGGATCAGTTTAGGAAGTAGAACCAAGCAGGAGGGAGTGACAAATTTAAAAAATAGTATTTTGAAGACCTATTCTAGTGCAGAAGGGATAGGATTTCCTAGGTTTATTTCTGTGCAAGTTTAAATGAGAAGTCCCTCCCCTTTTTCACCTCTTTTATTTTGCTTTTTGCAGTCATTAACCCTTTTTACCTCTAGTAGATAGTCTTCTGTTTGCCCATTTTGCTTAATTCTGCCCACCAACTAATGGATATAAGCTGTGCATCATTCAAGAAGTGCTTGTTAATTTATTTAGGTTACTAAACTTCTGTTTTGTGATTACTTTTTCAGTTAGTGGAGGTGATAGCCTGGGTGATAACCACATTGTGTTTGTGGCAAACGTACCCAGTTCTTAAGATAGTTATCTTATGCTTGCAAGACACACAAATGAAACTTTGACAGGGCAACAAGCAAGATAACTCACAGATGCAATGAAATTTGACAACACAGTTGTTCAGAGAAGTTCATGTAGTCTCATTGCATCTGCGAGTTATTTTAGTACTTTCTGAGTTTGACTAATGCACATATGTGCTGTTTCCTAAAGGAAAAAAAAGTGTTGGTGTGTATGTGTGTACCTACATACGTGTATATGTACATTTCTCTGTACTTACGTGCTTTCAAAAGGTATATATGCAGTTTCACAGTCTTTCTGTGGATTTTCTCCCCTCTACCACCTTAAGAGACAGTGCTTGGCTTTTGAATATCTTTAACTTCCATTATTACATTTTCACTGAAAGTAAACACTAGGAATTTATTGAACAGACGCCTTCATTTATGAAGTACTGATTGCTCTTGCATATTCATCCCTACTGTTTTTTATTGGGACATTTATTGTATTTGTCTTGAAGATTGAAAGAAAAACCACTGAGAATGTCATTTAGCATAACTGAAAAATCCACGTGTTATACTGACATCCAGTATCTTGTCTCTATTGTCAGTCTGAAGAGTAGTGGACCAAGACTCTCCATCCTCTCTCTGAAATTAAGGAACCTCTGTATGCCCCTCAAGGAAGCTCAAGCTCTGTTCAAAAGGAAAAGAGGCTGTAGTACAGCTTGTATAGTTGTTACTCCAAAAGCTTGAACCATTACCTCATTGAATTCTAGCATTAGTATGATTCAGGTAATTCAAACGATGTGATAGTGTCACGAGTACCATATATTTTCTGCCAGGTTAGTTATACTGCTTTAGAATTTGGTTGGTAGGTTTTAGTTCAGAAACAATTACTTGAAACTCATCACAAAATTTGCTAGAAATGTATTTACTGCTTTATGTTCTTTAAGTTATGTTATTAGTAGGTTTGCCTTTATTTTCTTTAGAAGTACTCTGGTTCTCTGATAGCTTTGTGTTGTCATTGGTGACAAGAAGCTATTTGTGGTTCAATGAGGAAAGAATAATTATAGTTAAGTGAGAGTAGCATGATTGCATTGTTCTGGCCTACAAACAATTTGTGCTGCATGAAAGAGAGTACCTTAGTGTTTGTAACACAGAATGAAAAATTTGCAGTAGATGGCTTAATTTTTTTTGTATGGGATTGACACTGAATGGAAATAACCTTCTCTCAGGATCAGTCTGTAAGTGTTTTGGGAATATTCAAGTAATGGTTTGCTGTCTTCTCTTCAGAGTAACAAATTGGCCTTAACAAGACTGAATAGTTGGAAAGGAGGATGATCTGGATTCCTTCAGCTGTTCCAAACTAACTGCTAAACAAGTCAGTGAAAAGTGCCTTAAAACTTTTCTTATTTATAGTACAGGGAGGGGATCTTTTCCAGTCTGTCCTGCATTATAAGAGAAAAGCCAACACTTCACAATAGGTTGTTGCCCTGCACCTTCCTCTACTTCAATTCTGATGTTCCCCCAGCTCTCTGAGAGGGGCTGCCTGCACAGAGAAACCCAAGAATTTTGGCAAACCTAAAAGGGTCCTTCATTTAGCAGTCAGTGTTTAGCTTACCCTAACTATATGCTCCTAATGGCACTGGTTTGTTTGTGTAATCTAATTGTTGTGACTGTGCACCTTCTGTCACTGCAGTTCTGCCTTCCAACAGGAAATCACAATTCCAGTAATGCAGGTAATTCCAGAATTTCAAGTGGAGTGGAAATTCATAGAAACACGGAAAAAAAAGTGCTTGTTTAACCACATGAATACATTACTTTTATTTCTGAACATTATCCAAATTAAAAACTTTGCTGCAGTTGACATGTTCCTACAAAATGTTGTAATGTAGGTGAAACTGCATCTTCTCATGGTAAACTTTTTAGTTAAATTTCTTTGACTGGTCCTAATACAGTGTTTTGCTCTTATAGAAGTTAGTCTGCTGTAGATTTGATTTCTTTAAATTAGATTAAAGTTGCTGGAAAGAAATTAATATTAAATTAAGAAACAGCAATCCTCATACTAAATAGAGGAAGTGTGCTTGCCTTGCAATTCTACAAAATGATCCAGACTGTTACAAACAGTCATAAATGTGCTCGGGAAGAGCTCTGTGTGAGAACATGGGAAATTTTCTGGACTTGAGCCAGGTTTCTGTGTCTGCACACCCACCCCCCCACCCCTGCTGTGTGATGCACCATCTTCCCACATTATTGTCAGCGTTCATGGCTGCTGTTTGGTTCCCTGCCAGCGCACGTGCGATTGTGCCCACCTTGCTGGGATGCTTGAGGTGCCACAGAGCGAGCTGGTGCCATTTTCCATGAGGTGGTCACTAAATGCAGGAGGGAATAGCCAGGTCTGTTATAAAGCCCTGCAGGACATCAGTGGATGGTGTTGGGGCAATGACTGTAGTATCATATGACTATAATTTTGATTGTACCTTGTTTTCATCTTACATGCTCATTGCTAGACTTGTGAGGAACTGCAAATGCTAACACCTGAACACATTCAGCTTCCTCCAGGTGGTCTCCTACTTGCTCTGTGTAGTGCAGAAGGGAGATTTGGGTGCTTTGGAAGGATGGCAGCAAAAAAATTGTGCTGAGTAGGGAGGTGCATGGAGGCAGTGAGTAGGAGTAACTAAGTGTGGAATGTCCCTGAATACTTGTTTCTTTATAGCTCACAGGCTCAGCCCTGCTCAGGGCTTTGAGCCCTCAGTGGGGGAGGGAGAGCTGCACTGCAGTCACCCCTGTGGCCCTTCTGTGAGCCACCTCCCTCTTCAGAGGAGGGCTCTGTGAGCCCTGTGCTCCCCTGGGGAGGAGGTGGGAGGGCATTGTTCTTTCTGTGAGTCACCTGAAGCATCTGTAGTTTTGCAGAAGTGCCTGCGAGATTTGTGATGCTGTACAGAAGAGGTACAAGAAGAGGTATGAGTGGGTCCATAGTTCACTGGCTTTGGGCACCTGGAGCAGGAATGGCTCACAGGGATGGCCATGGGTTGGGAAATAGTCTCATCCTGCACTCTGAAAAAGAAAACAGTTGGACCTCTATTTCTTGAGGGGTCTGAGCCTGATGATATGTGTTAGGCCTGGTCATATGGCATGGAGTGCAAGTTTGTACAGATGACAACAGGCTGAGAGGGGAAGTTGACACACCTGAGGGACAGGATGCCATCCAGAGGGACCCTGGACAAGCTCAAGGAGTTGCCTCATGTGAACCTCATGAGGTTAAAGGAGGCCAAGTGCTAAGTCCCACCCTTGGGTCAGTGCCACCCCAAGTACCCGTACAAGCTGGGGGTGAAGGGATCAAGAGCAGCCTGCTGAGAAGGACCTGGGGATGCTGGTGAGTGAAAAACTGGACATGACCCAGCAGTGTGCTCTCAGAGCATCCAAAGCAGAGTGGCTGGCAGGTCAAGGGAGGAGATTCTGCCTCTCTGCTCTGATGAGACCCCAGCTGCAGTGCTGTATTCAGCTCAGAGGCCCCAGCACAAAAAAGACATGGACCTGTTGGAGCAGGTCCAGATGGGGTCTGCAAAGCTGACCACAGGGCTGGAGCACCTCTCCTATGAGGAAAGACTCAGAGAGTTGGGCTTGTTCAGCCTGGAGAAGAGAAGGCCCCAGAGTGACTTTATTGCAGTGTTTCAGTACTTAAAGGAGGCTTGTAAGAAAGGTGGAGACAAACATTTTAGTAGGGTGTGTTGCAGTAGGACAAGGAGTGATGGTTTTAAGCTAAAAAGATAGATTTAGATTGGACATTTTTTTACAGTGAAGATGTTGAAACACTGGAACAGGTTTCCCAGAGAGGTGGCGGATGCCCCATCCCTGGAAACATTCAAGGTCAGGTTGGATGGGACTCTGAGCAACCTGATCTAGTTGAAGAGGTCCGTGGGCCTTGCAGTGGGAGTTGGACCAGATGCTCTTTAAAGAGCCTTCAACCCAAACCATTCTGTGATTTTATGAAATAGGAGTAATATGCATGCAGCTACCAGGTAACTGAGTTGCTGCATCACTTGATAGTGTGGGTCTGTTGAATTTGCCAGTCTGCCTTTGTTCCAGACCCCATGATGTGTCACACCTTGGGCAAAGTGTTTTCTTCTGTACCTGGTATGGACAGAGAATGTGTACAATCTACGTACACACCATACTTATCTTTGGTTGTTTGAATGCAAAGGCTGGGGGACTGGAGCTAGATGATCTTTCAAGTCCCTTCCAACCCAAACTATTCTATGATTCTATGAAAAAGGCTTATTTAATGTTCCGTAATAAACTGCGGAACATTTAAAATGCAGATGAACATGAAAACCTTAAAAGGGAACAAGGAATAGTTAAAAGGAGTCCCTATTAATTTTGTGGAACATTTTCATCTGTAATGTGAACTGTCATTAAGGGCTCCATCCGCCTCTAACAGCTGTGACTGGAATAAGAGCATAAAAGCTTAATCATAAAAACATGTTGAAAAATGAAGACCAAAAAATCCCAACACTTAATTTGTTTTGTTTGAGTAAGCAAAGTAAGCAAATCTTACAGGGTAGTAGATACACAGGATAATAGAAATTTAAAGTAGAACTATATGCTTGGTCTTTTAAATAAAGTATTAAGGGTAGGTGCCAAGAAACTAAGACCCAAATTTGACCCCAGATTTGACCATTTCAGTAAAGAGAAATTAAATAAATGCCATTTTGGCATTTAACATTTTAGCTTTTTTGGGACATAGCTATCATTTATGTAACAGGAAATTAAAAAATAATAAAGTTCATTTTATCTTTGTCTTAAGTGTAAGTGTAAGGAAGAGGAAGTTGCTGTTTATCAAATAGAATAGAGTTTAAATAATCTAATTCTGTTGAGTATCTATATTATATAAAGACATACTGGAGTTGATGATGGGTGTCATTAAGCATGGACTAATAGGTGAATCCAGTGATTATTTTATAAGGCATAGTATACCTTTCTTACTTCAGAGTTTTGGTTTACAGCATCTCAAAGGTACCTAGATTTATTGTTTTAATATACAAAAATCAGACTGTTTTATAGACAGTTGCTTTAACTGTCTTCTCTTAATATTTGATCAGGAGACATCTGCCTCGTTAGCATGGACCATAGCACAGTTGTCAGAAGTCATGTGAGATGCTTCAGTTTGAAGCTAGTCAGTGCCTGTTTGTTCTCTGGTAGAAGCCCTGGATGATCCACTGGGAGGGAAAAAGGAGCTCCTTAACACAGGAGGAACAAGTCCTCTTCAGTATCTGTCTCTCCAGTTGTGTTTCTCAGCCTGCTCTCAGTCCCTCAGGATCCTTGTGGTAGACTCTTTCTCCTTTCTCTTTTTCCCCTAAGTTGCTTTTTGGAGATACAGAAATGACCACTTTCAAATATACATGATGACCTGTAGATTTTTATGGAAATTCATGCCTCTTATTGATTTCTCTGTGGTAAGAGGAGGATAAGTGTGAATATGTGGTCAGGTTTTTCCATTAGCAGCCAAGAATGAACAAGTCCCTAGACCTAGGAAAGTCACCTTACAGATACCAGTTGTATAACACAAACTTTCTTTCCTTTTGAAGGGTCTGTTAAGTTGTAGTTTTTTGTATGTGTCTGAGCACTGCTGGAAGTGTTTTCCGCTTCAATTATCAGTCAGGCAACAAACTAATTTGTCTGGTGATCCATTCCAAAAGCAGCAAGCACTACTGTTTCCACCTTCAACCTTAACCAAATTGAAAAATGTGGCTTCTTTCATTTACAAGTTTTTTACACACTCATCTAGACGATAAAGGAATCTTTTGAGGTCACATTGGGAAGTGAAACAAGAAATGCAGAATATGGACCGGAATCTAAAACTTAAGGCCAGCTGCAGTTCAAGAACAGCAAGGATGCTGATAAAAGAAGTCAGCATTATCTTTTGGCAAAATAAAGGCTTATAAGCACTGGTGTTGCACGAGTTTTTATTTGGTTTTTCATTTGCTTTTTTACCTCACACAAGTCCCTGTTGTATACAAGTTTGGTCTTCCTTTTGCTCCCAAAATGGCATGGTTAGAATTCTCGTCTACAATTAAACCAAGCATTTTAATATATTTTTCTGGAAATTTGGTAAGGTTTTCTAAATATGTTAACATTTTCCTAAGATAAAGTAAGGAAAGACTAGACTGACAACTGATTTAATACATTAGATGTTTCCAAGTAGTTCAAACTTACAGGTATGCACCTAGAGGAATTAGCTGAAGAAATGACTGAAATCTTATCATTTAAGATTGAAGACTGTTTAGGAATGAATACAACTCTGTAGCAAAGTGGGATGTCCTTTTTTAACCTACATTTAAAGAGAACTGTGAGATTGTTAGCCCAGCTTAATGCTCAGAAAGATCCTGGAAAAAAATGAGTTATAAAATAGCCAGAGGATGATGTATAGCAGGGATTTCTGGGGAGGAATCTGTGTAACTCAAACCACTCAGAGAACAACAACACACAGCATAGGTCTGTAGATCCAGAAAACTCTTAAGACCTTGTGGGCATCAGTTGTGTAACAGGAGCCATCTTTTTGCTGTGAAGGGTCTCTAGTCTGAGGAGAAATTAGCCATAGTTCAGCATCAAACCAAAAAGATGTAATAACTGTAAGGCTTAAAATTGTTGTGCTCAGAGTCTGTTAGAATTCATCATTTTCATTAACTATTCCAGCAATTGAGTATGTTTATTGCAGTTTTCCAATCTGAGAAGTGCTGTTTATACTGTGAAAGTCAGAATCCAGAATGGCCCTTGAAAACTGACAGGAAAAGCCCTAAAATTCACTAAGAACAGGAAAATTGGCCACTGTTAGTTGTGGGGAAAAGAATTTCCTTTGGTTTTTTTTCCCCCCAGATGATGTAAACTGACATAGGATGTAGTAAGTGTTAAAGAGTTTCCCATTCTACAAAGCAGTGGTGAAGCTTGTGCTGGATCACTGCGGTGAAACTTAGGTACTATACCTGAAAAATGTGGACCAATTGAAGAGAATCAGGAGAGAACATCAAAAGTTACTTAGAAATACAGAAGACATGAGAGCAGGAGCATTGAAAGGACCGAGTTTATACAGTGTAAAGAAAGTAAGATTAAGGCATGAATGGTATTAGGAATTATAAAAGGCTGCTGCAGAAAAGAAATACTGTAGTGGGGAAGTAGCAATCTTGAGTTTAAGAGAGGGAAATTTAGGCCACGTGCTAGGAAAGGGTTTTGAATAGGAAGAATAGAGAAGTGCTGAAAAATTACTTAGGGGGCTTGTGGAATTTCCATTACTAAAGGTTTTTAAAAATAGATGAGAAAAACCGAGAAATAACTAAACTAGAACTGATCCTGCCTCTAGGTAGTAAGATGAACCAGCTGGATGATCCCACCCATCTCTATTTTCTATTACATTTCTTTTCTAATCAAGTTACATCCCAAGGCTCCAATTACATGCATTTTCACACTTTCTCCTCGTGTTTAGCTTTTAGGAGGAAGCAGTGAGTCTCCCATGTTAATGACTAGACTTTTTACTAATCTTACTCAAGCTATCCTCAAAAGAATGCTGATACTACATACATATGCCAGGCGAGCATCAGTTTTCATAGATGATGGTTAAAAATTGGAGCACCATGACCAGAATTAACAGTATTGAGTAGTGTTTAGTCATTCCATTGTATCCAAGTAAACCCCTCATTTAGAAATTAATTATTTGCAGTGTAGTAAAAAATATTTGGGGGTCTCTGAGCCACAAGAGGAAAAATGGAGTTGCAAAATCTGGGTTTCCCTACTTTGATCCCCAGTAGGCTTCAGTAAGTAACTGTTGGGTTTATTATTTATTATGCATTATTCATTGTGCCATCTTTTTTTATGACTCTGAAGTGATTTGCATGCTGTTGTAGAAGGTAGAGCCCTATTGTCTGTCAATGTGCATGTTGCTTGGATCTCATTTTGTTTATAAAAATAATAAAAAATTCTACATCTTAAACTCCTGGTCAGAAAGTTCCATTATTCCCTTCTGAAACGTGATCTTATATGACGAAAAAGACGTACCAAGCACATCTATCCTATTATTATTTAAATTATTCCTCTGTATTATTTGGCTTGAATATTTATTAGTTTTTTGATAACTCCTTAAATTATTCATAAAGGGTAGCCATACGGTTCGATGAAAAAAGCAGTACAATGAGACCTTATTTTGCGTTGCTGGCTTCTTTCATACAGACTATTCTCCAGTGCTTTTTTTTTTTTTAGCAAAGGCTTGCAAGGTGCTGGGAAACTCTGTTGTGTTTCTTGCAGCATCCCCTCCCTCTTGGTTTCAGTGGGAGGGAAGAACATCCAGCACCTCACCACCCTGTATGCCCTGGTGTGGTTTAGATAAAATAATAAATATCCTCCAAGCGAGATGGAAATGAAGAGGCAAAGGTCAGGAAAGAGAGATGTCATTTCCCATAAAATATAAAAAGTGTATGAGGAATTACTGACTTAGACAGAAAGAGAATAGAAGATTGTTTTAGGTGATTCATGGGATTTTCTTTTGAGTCCCACGAGACTCCAAAGAAATAAGGGCAGTTGCTGCACTGACTGAAATATCCATGTGTATGTCAAGTGTCTGACAGGAGTCAGCAACAAATACTTGACAGGAAGGCATAAAACCCTACAGTAAGCAGACGGAGGAAGGATTATTTTCATATACTATGTCTCATCCTCATCTCTAATATGTATAGGTTTGCTTAAACCCTGAGGTATAAGATTTAGTGCTTATTCTAAAAGGTTTCTCATCGCTATAGGTATGCATCACTCAGCATTTCCTATTACCAATATACCTACAAAATTCTCTTCAGACATATTGGCAGATACTTGGTCTCATCAGCATTTTGCATCAGTGATCTTCTAGTCTGATTTTATGTAGATGGATGCTTCTTTTTATAGCTTTGAAATCTGACATGTTCTGCCTTCATTGACCGTCTCTCTTGTTTTGTGTTTTTGACTCATGGCTCACTCTTCTCTACTTGCATTACTATGGCGACTACTAAAACCTAGAGTATCTTTTGACCAACTGCCTTGTTTTTATTAAATTCTTCACTTTCTCTCTGCCAGACTGTGTAGTGAATTTGGCATTCTAATGGATCTGACTTCTTGTTTAATTGCACCAGTCTCTTGTGTAATACAAGTCCTTCGCCAAGAAGGACTGCCTGCTTAAAATCTGAAAGACAGAATGGGTCTTAGGAAAGGTCAGTTGTGGTGTTAATATTGTAGATCAGTGTGAATCTTGCTTGACTCTGAAGAGCCTGGATTTTAAAATACATGATAGTCCAGTGTCGGATTATTGACCAATTTCTTTTTTTTTCCAGCTGAGCTGCCAGGATCATCTGCAATCAAGCTCTCCTCCTTGTGTGATCTTCCAGCTCAGCTGCAAGAATTGTACCAGCAGGGCTTTGTCTTGGCTGCTGTCCACCCTTTTGTGCAACCAACTGATGAAAAAGAGAAAACTCCCCAGGAACAAATCTTCAGGGCTGTGCTTATCAAGAAAACAGAAAGGTAAAGTATTTCCAGTGAACTGGGATAAAAATAGACAACGTGATTTCCTGCTGAGTTTTGACCTACATCAGGAAATTATAGCAGAGTTTACTGTGCAAGACTTGATTTTTTTTTTTGTTGGTGGGCTTGAATAGGCTTAACATGTTCTTCATGTTTACAATTTGTCTGCAGTTTGGCAGGCGACTTGGAGAATAACAAGTTGAAATATGCTCTGTATTTTGGGATGTGTTGTCATGAGAGGCAAACAAACAAGCCCTATGCCTGACAGTTTGTGAGGATGGTCTTGTTGGTACCCTTTAAGAATTTATTAGATTAAATTATGACAGAAGAATTGCTTGCTTAGCAAAGGCATATTTTGTGTTTAGACAGTTACAGTTAATGCAATTAATTTGAGAACTGTAATACTAATGCATACTTCTTAAATCTATGTGTAGACTTTAGGCCTTTCTTTCTTCTAAACAATACCAGTTCTTTTAAATTTTTAGTTGGTGCAAACTCCATAAATAAAAAGATTGCTTTTCTGCTTTGTGCAATTCTTAAAATGCATTAAGAGTATTTTACATAATCAAAGTCTGGAGATGAATAAAGAAACAGGAATTCTGTTCTTTTATGATTTAATGTGGTTTCTAAAAAAAAAATCGATAGGATGTGCTGTTAAATAGCCCAGAAGAAAATGAAAAATGTGGATATTTGTAAATATATGATTTTTGGTTAATGATTTAAAACCGAATTTAATATTATCTGACCACTCCCAATTCTGCAGTTGCCTGTATTGTTGCAGCCATTCTCTACAGTTTCCTACATTAGTTGCCTTCCCCAGTCCAGCCCTTCTTACAGTGACCAATTCTGAAAGCTGGCAGATAATTAAACCTCTGTCTGCTAATCCTAGTCCCTCTGTTTGTGCTGATGCTTGAAGGAAAGGATGTAGCTGTTTTATACCTCAATTTAAAAAGTAAACCATTCACCATTCAATTTGCTGCAGCCTGGTATCCAGTTGGTAGTGGTTATGGACTGGGTTGAACTTCAGCCCCTGACCTAAGGTAAAAGTTCTCCATTTTGTTAGTAAATATATATAGGCATTAGGCGTGACAGGCAATTTGAGCTTCTAAAATAATTTTTAATTTACCTTGATTTGATTTTAGTTCTATTAGTACAGAACTTCATGCTGTCTTGCCTGATATTATTGTTTAAATGGCTTCCAGTTTTATGGTCACAACATAGAATGTTTGGCTGAACAGTGGACTTGCTGAGTGATGTTGGGCTGAGCTTGCCTGGTTTTGGGGCCTTGCCTCCCCTGCCTACACAATACCTTGCTGCAAGCAATGAAATTATTTACATGCATGAGTTTGTAATGTTGAGTAAGCACTTAAGGACTTCTGTTAGATTGGGGTCTGAGGGTTCAGCATCTTCCAGGTTTGAGCTCTGAAGACCTGTCAGGGAAGAGCAGCTTCCTTCTCAGTGGAGTGATGTGACCTTCAAGCCAGAGCGCTCAGTGTGTCGCTGCGCTTGTACTGTATCCAGTAGTTTACATCTGTGGAAGAGTACAAAATCTTAATTGGCTGCTCACTCACTTGGGTGCCAGTGTTTCACACACTTCAGACAGCTGTAAATGACTGTACAAAATTGAAGACAGTAGAGAGTCTTGAACCAATTAAATTCCTTTTTACATTCACAGTCCGTTTCTCTGCAACTCTCTTATCTGTCATTTCGGACTGCCTAGAGAAGCGGAAGAGACGTGGTGAAGCAGGAAAAAACCAAGTACCAGAACGGGAAATTACATCAGTTTGATGTTTCATGTAGCTTAATGTTCCTGAGTTTGGCTGAAGTTTGGGAGCAGCTTCTCCCATAGTGTGTGGGTGCAACAAATATTTGTGTTGCCAAGTGCTATGAAGAGAGATGTGTGTTGCACAGGTTTTAGATGACTGTGGTCTGCACAGAGGCCACCTGTATCTGAACTGCAAGTTTGTCATTCCACAAACTGCTGGGGATTAAAAATATATAACAGTATGGAAAAAAAAAAGACGTACTGTTAATTTTTTTTAAATTAACCTTTCTCATTACACTGCTGATAATGATTAAATTATATTTTTTTCCCCTGAGGACTGTCAGGTGTCTTGTCATCTCAAGGCAGTCCCTGTATATAACAGTTAAATTGTGGGTAGAAGTTAGGTCTGCTTAGGCTCATTGTTGATCAGATGAGTGTTTATTTCTGTCATAAGATTTTAGGAGTAAAAGTAGTCCAGCAGTCCTGCAGTTTTAGGATCACTAGTAACATCATTTATGCTGTGGGGTACAAATCAGTCCCTTTGGTGGTATGGTGTTCATGGGGAGCCAAGGAGTCATAAAAAGCTGTACCTTGTTTTGGGACCCACCTTTGGGCTTCCTGGGCACTTGCTGCAGAGCACCTGAGGCAGGAGCTCCTTTCTCACTGCAGGTGTTCCACCACAGATGGCTCCAACACTCTGCACTTCATCTGTCCGTTGTCTGGCAGATATCAAGTGTGCTTTTCCACCTTCTGGGGGTTTTTTTGTTCCGTGAGTGGAACAGAAAGGAAATTGTTGTGTTAGTGCCTACAGTAATGCCAATTCCATGTATGCAGTGACAGAACTGAACGCTTGCATTAATCTTTAGTCAGTGTTGCACCTTTCTATGTCAGTGTTAAAATTAATAGCATTGACTTGTGCTTTGAGGACTTAGTTTTATAGCTCTGCCTCTCCAAAAGCAGGAAGAGGGTATGCCAGCTGCAGCAGATGATGGGTATCATGGAACACCATGCTGCTGCTGTCAGTGAGATTTGCAGTGCCTCAATTTGTTCAACAATAAAATGGAAAAGAGAGTGCTGAGGCATGTTGTGCATTTGAACTTGTGAAAACAGTACCTGTTAGTGTTATTTTTAGCCTATATTGCCATTGTCCTGTAGTTTCAAAATACTCTGCGTGAGTTTGCAATGGCATTGTACGTTAAGGTGACTTTTAAAGTCACTTTGATAGCTTTCTGTTTAATCTGTGCTGGTATCTCTGGCTATGTTATCTTGGCTACGTAATAATGTGTGGTAAATATGGAAATAGGAGTCATTCCTGCTGTAGGACATTTGAGGAAACACATTCCTAACATATATGGGAGCTGTATATGTTGAAAACCATGGCTTATCCACTGGAATTGTTAGGGAAAATATGAAATTAGGGGACAGATTTTTAAAAAATCAACAATGTAATTGTTTGCAATGCAAAAGGCATCATGTTCAATTAAAGTAAATTAAATAAATGTAGGAGTGTTTAATTCTTTAAAGTCAGTGGTCATGAAGGTAGTCTACAAAGTTGCTAAACAACTCTGCCATTGCCCTCATTAAATTTAATATAATAAATTTAAATATTTCAGTAGCATCTGATGGTGTGGTGTAACCAGCTGATTGGAAGGTGGTTTGGAAGTCACATAGAATAGAGTTGGATGAAAGAATAATAATTTCAGTTCTTGTGAATACTTTCTCCCTCTAAATGTCAGTGGACTTAACTAAAAAGTAGTTGTCTGTTCCGTTGTCTGTGCTGAGTTCTGAGATACATGGATTTCTTGAAGAAGAAATCTTGAAGAATTTTGTATCAAATATGTGAAGAAAACTCTTTGAGCCCAGGTTTTTAGAGGGTTTTTTTTTCTGAATTTAGGGATGGCTCCAAGTGTGTAGTATAGATGTGGCCTGCTGGTTCACATTCACGCTTGAGAAGAGTAGATTCACACTGATTTACACTTAGAATCTCAGGGAAGGGAATATATAAGCTGGTACCTGAAAAGATGAATGTGTGACAGTGGGTCTCTGCTGGTGGAAGGGACAGGGGAAGGTCCATGTATTTGGGAGGTTCTGGCTAACCAAAGTGAGGAGAATAACACGTATGTTGCTTACGTTCCCCAGAGGAACAGAAATCAGTAGTTTGTGTGTGCAATAACCTTTTTCTCCTTGGCCTTTTACTTCCACACTCACTGTTTTTTTGCTTTAAACTTCTCTGTGTAGGTGTCTTGGGTGCATTATTATTTTGTATACCTTGTGGCCGTTGCAGGTTATCCTGCAGAAAAGTTACAATGTCAGCCCCTGAACAAAAGGATAACAAAACCATAGTACAAAGCTACTTTAACTTGTTCCCAGCAACCTGTAGTGTGATAGCCCTCTCTGGTACCTTATAGTTTCAAAATTCACTGTCAGTTAAAATGCTTTGGTGTCCCTTTCTACTTAGCACTGGAGAGCAACCTCTGTTCTCTCTCACTGGGAAAGTTAGAGGGCCTGGACTCATAAACTGTCTGCTTATAATAGTTTTGACATGTTTGCAGATGCTTCATTTCACCAGAATAGAGAAGCAGGGTATATAAATGGTATTCCAAAGAATTTCTCTCTGTTATGCCATCTATGTCTTAGGACATACCAGCTACAGGTTTTGACTGCAGTCAGTAAAGGAATTAACAGGGAAACATTGCTCTCCAGAAGTCGACTGTAGTGGTTTGGTTCAAATGATCCATGACTTAATAAACCATGACATAGACTAAGTAGTGTAATTTAACCATAATTTTTTAGAGTTTCTAAATGTTATAAATTTCTATGTTTGCCTCACACAGCTTTGCAGCTGTTTTCCCTCTCTGTAAAATAATGAGGTGTCACATGTTGCAGAGATTCACTTGATGAGATGATTCTAATTCTATTTCTGTAATTTCCCTGTATCTGTTAGTCCTGACAAAATGCAAACTATAATCACTTAGATAACAAGAACTCTGTTTATCTGCAAAGGAATTTGACAGACTGAGTTCAAAAGTTTAATAGTAAACCAAGATTTTTACAGTTTCCTGATTTTGCTGGTATTTCACTTGGATGTTTTCACTTTGGTGAAAGTAGCTACTTTGCATTGATACAATATATTTTTATTTTGGATATAAACGCATATGTGTGTGTCTGTTTGGTTTTCACATAGCATTTAAGCTTGAAGATAAGAAATGTCTGAATTTATCTTCATAAGTGTTAGGATCAAACAGGTTTGTGTGCAAATGCAATGTGTGTTGTTGCTCTCAGCAGGCCGATTTCAACTTAATGAAAAGATAATATTTATTCCATACCCAAGAGTCAACAGATATCTTCCTTTAGCTCAAAGGACAATGGTTTGAGTTTTGAAAGCTTGTTATTTGTTACAAGTTCAAAGAAATACGTATTTCCTCACAATAACTTTTAACAGTGACCTGAAATAAATGCTCTTTCATCTGTATTCTGAAAGTTATAGACACTGCACATTAAAGATGCCTGTGTATCAATACATGCCCAAACTTTTCTCAAGAAACTCTATATACTGTCATTAAAAAAAGTTTATAAATTTTACTGACAAATAATACATATTCCAGAGGTAAGGTTTCCTGTAGTAAAGAAAATTTTTAGGGAATAAAATTAAAACAGTGTCACATGGGTTAGAATTGAGGCTGTTATGATGCAATCTACCTGCTTTTATTTTTATAAAAAATGGTGTGGTTTGTGGCTGGGCCTCATAAAACCTACAGATTTTTAGATGGTGAGTTCTTGGTTTTCAGATACTCTAGTTCTGCTGGATTTTTAACCTGAAATTGTAAAGATACCAGCTGCTCACGTTAATCAGTTTGGTGTGGTTTTATTGTTTTCCTAATGTAGACCAGTTTGTTCTGAATGTACAGTTCTATTTGTATGGTAGAGCTATTCCTGTGTAGTGGAAAATCTCAAAACTGCACTTACATTCTTAGCATCATCTTAATGAAATAGTAATTTTAGAGTGTCTGTGCAGTTTACAAGTGTGTTTTGGCTTGCTGAACTCATGGGCATAGGGAATTTCAGGAAGATTAGGACCAAATGTTGGCTTGCTCTATTCCTTCTTGTATCTGAAAAGGATTGGAAATCCAGTTTGTAACAGACACCAAGTTGTCAGCTTTAATAGTTACTGTGTAAGTTACTGGTTCTCCACAGCTGGTTATGGTTTTTCTACCATGACATGGTGCTTAACAGCAAACAGCTGGGCAGGAAATGACAACCTACTGAAACAACCATCGTAACATATTTTTGGCCAGTGAACTTCCAATTATAAGTTAAAATCTTATTTATTCCATGTATAATCATCTTGTTTAGTGGCACTAGAAGCCCAGTTTAGGATTCAGGATGACACTTTTTGGAAATCTGTGGTCCTGAGCCTTTTCCATTTTGATAAATTTGAGGGTGCCCTCTACCCCCACCCCACCAGGCATGCAAATGCTGTCCCTCTGCTCAGCATCAAGTAGACTGAAATTCCACCTCAACTCTTTGCCATCCCATGGTTAAGGTTGTCCATGGTGGGCACTGAGGGTTCCTACAGTGACAGAAAAATCCTTCTTCAGGAAAATTGCTCAGGATAAACAAGCAATGAGGTGTATAACAAAGGCAGAAAAACAAATGAAAGCCCAGGGTGTATGAGTTGCAATGAAGTTTTCTGTCAATCTCCTTGACCATATTCAGGATGCTGCCCTTCCTCACTGCAGGGGAGGTGCTGGCATTGTTCACTCTGTCCCTTCTGTTCCCTCTCTGGTATCCCACAGTGCATTACAGTGAGTCCAGGGTGTTGTAATGAATCTGGATGTCGCAGCTTCTCCTGTCCATCCTGGCTTCCAAGAAGGGGACAGCATTAGTGTATCCAGGTGTGCTTCTTTCAGGCTTGGACCTTTTGTAATTAACCCAGCGATTTTTTTTTATCAGAGGAATAAAGGTAATACAAAACCCCCAAATGTTTGCAGGCAATGAAGGAAGATTCAATTTTCCAACTTAGGAGGACAAAAAGAAAAGGAAGAAGTTGCCGACTGTGCATCCAGAAGAAAAGGAAGATCTTTAGAACTGCTGGAGCTTACACTTTTTTTTGACTGAACTGATCTCAGCATTTCTCTTTCTCTTCTGCTTTTTGTTGAGAAATATTTTATGATGGGAAAGTGAAAATCAACTTTACATAAAACCATTGCTTTAATTTGAAAATATTTTATATGTTGGACTCCCAGTAACATCCTGTGCTATAAAACTGGTAAGAGACTCTAGAGTATGGATTATTGGGTTATTTCTCACGATTGACATCAGTCCTTTTTCAGAAGAGAGCAGAGGAATGCAAGTGCACAGAACTGTGCTCTTTGGATTTTTTCTCTCGCCTCTGGGACCTTGATAGATGTACATTTTGTGGGGGGTCCTATTTCATAGTTTCTAATCAAAGTGGTCCTAAAAGTAGTTCCATTAAATTAATAAAACTAAAAGCATATTAATTTCTGTTCATACAGAATTTGCCTGTACCTGTAATTATCTACTTCCCTATGGCTATATTAATAATATTCTAAGAGTTTAATAAGAGACTTCTATGATATTTATGAAATACTTTGTGATACATGTATGAAATGCATTGTTTATTGCATAGAGACTAGAAACAATTTCTTGCCCACCTAGATTTTTTTTGTGGTCTGTGACATCCACAGCTATTTTTTATTTTCATCTGAAAAGGTATGGCTCTTGTTCTGTTTGTTCATTTTTGACAGAATAAAAGGCTTTTACAGTTTTCCTAAAAAGGTGGAAACTACCAGTATAGACAAAGACTTGCTTTTAACATATATGGACATAATTTACTTGAGAGCATGGAAAAATACTTCTTGGAAATACAGAGTCCTTCTGTTGGAAGATTTTAACTAAGGATTTTATGGCCTTTAGTAGGATCTGTTAAGTGGGTTCTGTAAAATAATGTTCTTAACAGAGTGCAGTCGTATTTGATGCCATTTCTTTCATGAGCCCTAGTACAAAGGTAGCCCCCAAACTCTTAGAGAAGGAATTCAATGTCTGCAATTAAATATTTCCAAGCAGTAAGTGTATTTTAAGGTAAGTGCTTCTTAAAGGAGTCAAACAGGACATTTTAAGTAGCTGTAGTAATAATCACTATATTTTTATGGATATAATCTGTATCTCACATAACTCTTACTCCTTTCAAAAAGGGTTGGAAGCAGTTCCTCAAAAAATGGCACAAAATCAGAGTTGGGGGAGCTGTTCAGGGCAAGGAGAGAAATTAGGAGAGTGGTTCAAGGCAAGCTTCTTTCTTCCTTACACCTTAACCAATATAGGTTGAAAAGGATTTATTTTTTTCAGATGGCCAGGGAATTTAAACATTATAATACAGTCTTTCTCATTGTTTCAGAATAATTAGAATAGTAAGTTTTCATGTGGGTCACAGCAGTGTTAGAGTTATGAACAATCTTTGCCAAATGAGTGGGCACAGAAACAGCATGACACATACTTAATTTCCGGGATTTGATATCTTAACTTTGAATTTGAGCTGTTGTATTTTACAGTCTCTAGGAGGGGAGTGGCTTCCTCAGCTGGGCTGGAAGGGAGCTGCGATGAGTACAGTGGGTAATCCCAGCAAGGGAAGTAGTGGGGATGTTTGTTCCTTGCATTTGTAGAGTTTTTGCAGTTGACCCCTTAAAATGGGAGTGGTTGTGTAAAAAGGGCTGGGTTCCTTGCTGCCTGTTCCTGGTAACACACTTCTGGTTTGTAGTTGTACAACAGCCAAAGCACTGGAGAGTTGTATTTGCTCCACTTGATGTTGTATGGACTTGACTTTGCAACATCAAGTGGCAGTTTTGTGTGAGCATTAGAGAGCCCTAGTTCATATTATTTGTGTCTGGAACGTGGCTAGATAACATCAGGGCTACTTTTCCTGTTAGTCATACTCAGATTTAAAAAAAAAAAGTAGGTATAGTTGTAAGTACGCTTGCAGGGAGACTTTCAGAAGTTTATTTTAATGTTCTTGAGTTTATCTGTGGCAGAAAATCTGCATAGAATAGATTTTCTTATCTGGGACTGCAGAAAATTTCTTATCTAGGACAAGCAAAAATTGTTGTCTGCAGTACACGTGTTGTCCCTCTCAAAATGATTTTTTATTTTCTTGACAAAGTTCTTCTTGCTGCTTAAATTAATTTATGTGTGCCTGTTGCAGAGGAGTAGTGGTGAAATACTGTTAGTCCCCCACTAGTGACTTGTGCAAATTCTATAAAGATGTTTGGAGAATTTTCATGAATACCAATGCTTTGTTAAAATTTTTGTCCAGAATGAAGTAGAGAATGGAAGCACAGGTTATAAGAAGAACCTAGAAAAGAGGGGAAAAACAAATAGGGAAGGGACTTCAGTGTTACCAAACAATGTGCAGTCTGCTACCACCTGTTCAGGTATAAGTGAGATGAGAGAAGTGAAGTGAGAGTGTAGCCTGTGTGAAAGTGGGAGGATCAAATACAGCAAATGTCTGCAGTATTGCCTAGGAAACCCTGGCAGTTTGCAGTCAGCAGCCTCTGCATCGCATGGCTCCGGGGAGCTGTTACTGTCTCGGGAAAGCCCCTGGGACCATCTGTAGCTGCAGCGTGTGCTACGTGTCACAGTCCCCGTCCCCAGAACAGCCCTTTTGCACAGCCTTGCTCTTCCAAGCATGGCAGGCCTGCCAAGCCCCTGCTTTGCTGTTTTGCTGCTTCCTCAGCACTCCCAGTTCAAACTTGGGTGCCTTTCTTCCTGTCCTGTGGGTACCCAGGCATCAAACACCTGCTGGCCAGGATTAGTTCTTCACTTGGAACTCCATCTTTTGCTTCTCCATGAAGTGTTAAACTGCTTTGTTACTAACCTCAAGAATTACAGGCTAGTATTTATTTTGGATGTTCTTCCATGTGTTCTCCTGAAAAACTGAGAAAGTGAGTGATTGTCTGGATATCCTCTGTCGATCAGGTGTGTCAGTTTCCTTTCATGGGAGTCTGAAGGAGATGAAAACTGCTTCAGTAGCACTGCTTTAGAGTGCATGCCTGCAGACTGTTTCTGAAGATCATTCAGTGTAACTTCCAAACGTTCCCGTGGCATATTTTGACCAATACCTGTGTCCACAGTGCTGATTTGTTCAGCAAATGCATGTGGCAGATGCCATTTGCTTTGAATTATTTTAGGAGTTAGTCTCTTCTGAATGAGAAGGGACTTCAGGCACAGCTTTACATTTCTCAAAAATAAAGAATAAGGTAAGACTGAAGGTGAAACTATTTTGATCAGCTCCGGATTTTTAGATGCTGACAGACTTGGAATGGTTCTAGATAAGAGAAGGGGTTTCTTTTAAATGCTGTCTGTGAAACACATCTTGTATCAGAGCATCTGTCAGACCATTGCATTGGTACCTTCTTTTCGTGTATTCTGAGTTATATCACCCGTGCATCTCCTTGGTGTTGGCCCTAGATGCCAGGCTGCCAAAGTGTTTCTTGGACAGAAAAAGAAATCTGGAAGTCCCTGAAGCATCCCACCATCTGCTGTCACTGGTGTGGTTTGCTCCCCTAGCAAGTGGGTGAGGTACTGTAGCTACCACTTGTCAGAACTGTGTTCAGCTCAGTGCAGGGAACATATTGGAACCAAAGTTTTGTCTGAAGTTTAGCTCTCCAGGAGGAATATTTATAAATGGAATATCTGGATATCCACTTGTAACAACAGAAACTCATTCTTCTTTTCTGTCTGCCTCTTTAGGTCTTCAAAAGGTGACGTCAATAGTGAAGGATATGTCCTGGAGGTAGAATGCTGCTCCTCTTTAAACAACCTTTCAGAGAAAAAGGAGATTCCTGATTTTATTAAGAAAGTGAGTAAAAAGAAAAGGGGGGGTAGGGGCACAAACCCCAAAACACAGTATGCTTTTATTTGCAATATAATTACTGTTTCTAGTTCTGTCAGTTTGGCAATAGGGATATGTATCACTTTGACCAGCTGAAATACTGCACTAGAATTTGGCGTTTTGTAATTTTAAGTATCTGAACAGCAGTTACACTTTTGACAGAAACAAGTTTGATCATATTACTAGAAAATGATTTGTAGTATCACACAGATCCCACAGATGATATCAGTGTAGAACATGGTCCTATAATGTGCAACATTTTATGTTGAAACAATATATATAGTTTCCATTCTAGTGTCCAAATATCCTATTGAATAGTACTTTACCTAAAAGGCCTTTTACCTCCAGGGAAACCCCCAGATTATTTAAGTTTTGTTCAGTATCACATGGTGTTTATCTGATAGAGTTGGTACTGGTAACCTAAATACTTTTGTGAACCAGAATAGTGTTGCTTTCAGTTATCTATACTGGGGAATTTGAAGAGAACACTGCAAGCATTTATTTATTGCCTTCTTTTTAAAATTATTTTTGACACTGTAATATTCTGCCAGACTGGATATTAGCAGGTTATGTCCATTTTAGTGAAACCAGATTCAGATTGTGCTTGTTTCAAATTCTGCAGCATCTGTTGTGTCCTGTTGCATGTTATATAAACTAGCACTGAGTAGTGTATTTATTTAGCCACAGGGTGTGAGTAGGCACAGTCCCCTAGCTTTAGTCTTTTAGTCATTTGCAGTGATAATAGTTTAGAAAATTTCTAGAATAAACTTCAGCACAGGCTTTATGAACTTGATGGGGACTCATCTTGACAGACCACACTCATCTTCAGTCTTTCCTTTTTACTGTGAATTGTAAGAACTGGATTAAAAAGAGTGCAGCTGTAGCTATCCGATACTTAAAAGATATATAGATTTCTATCTATATCTATATATAGAAAACTGAAGTTTTCTGAACACATAATAATATTCAAAAATTTGAGCACAAATTTTGTTTCAGGTCGAACTGTGTTATTGCACAACTATTCTAATGTTACCTTGGATTATTTCAATATATTCACACTTAGGCAAAACGGGTGTAGTTATTGTGTACCAGTTTCATCATGTTTGATTTTGTTCTTCAGTTCTTTGAGTCAGAGTAGAAATATAGGCGTAACTGTCACAACTGGTAGCAAAATTGTGCATCATTGAAACAGAAAATTTCTTTGCATTTGTAACTTCAGAAAGAGTATGGATAACATGAAAACAAAATGACAATCCAGAAGTCATCTTATTTCCATAAATATCCAATTCTCAGACTCTTTATAGTGCTTTTCTAGACATGGAAATGTTTCTGTTGATAGAAGCCATTTGATTATGGGGTTATGAAGATGCCTTTTTGAAAGATAATAATTTAAATTTTAATAGCTAGAATATATATTTACTGTTTTTCTGTAGGTTGAGTATGTCGCTCATCCTCAGATGTTATTTGATGTAGAGAAATTTGAAGTTCTTTGAAGCTGTTGCTGTCAAGTGCATGCTGTGTCACTATATCTGATTAAACACATTGTGAAAGTCTCAACACTTTTATGTAAATCTAACTCAGGAAACAAGACTTGTTTGGGAGTAGGAATTAATTGTCATATTAACTAATTTGTCTGAGCAACAAAAATATCCATTGCTTTTAAGGGCAGATAAACCAGATGTTTACAAACAAAATAAATGGAAAAATAACGGATGTTCTTCAAACAAAGTAGTAACAGAAAGCCATTAGAGAAGGCAATTCCTTTATCTAAAGAATGAACAGCCTTATAATTCTTGTCCAACTGTAGAATACAATCGAAGTTAATAGAACGTTTTAATTGAATAGGCAAATCCTTTATCTTTTCATAAGCTTTTCATAACAGATGCTTTTAGCACAGGTTTACCATCTTACTGTATTGCAAATTACTGTATTTAAAAAAACCCAAACCAAATGCAATAGTCATATTTTCAAAACAGAATAAGAAGTCAAAATTTTCTCCCTGAGCTTACTAAAAAAAAAAAAATTCCTATACCCTGAGAAAATTAGTTTTATTAATTTTATTGTGCACTGCTGAGCAAGTATTACTTACCTTGAGTTTGAACAAGGATGGAATTTTAATAACTTTTCTGGATTGACTTTTTGTTACATTGAAAATGTGCATAGTATTGAATATTAACTGCTTCCTTCTGCAAACACAATACAAATTTGCAGTGGCATACAGCATAGGTAATATGTGCTTTTTCCTTCTATAACTGTATAAATGTGTGAGAGTAATGCAGTAGAAACAAGGAGGTTATTTCACCTGGAGAATGCTTCTTGCTCAGTTAAACAAAGTGCCTCAGTACAATGTTGACTATAAAACATTTAAAAAATGCCAAATAAGACTCTCTGGTCAAACCTCTGTTCTATGCTGAGATCCTTTTGCACTGCTGGACTTAGTCCCAGTTCTCTACTCTCTTTGCTACTTTTCTGCCATGGTGTCTGGCTATGGCAACCACAGGGAATATTTAAATACTGGGGACATGATGTTGCATAAAATACACTCCTCCTGTACTTTAAAATCATGTCAGCATCACCACACTGTGTTTGTTGTTATCCATATGGATCTAGTTGCAGCTTAACCTGTCCTAAAGAGCTCAGACAGTCCCATGGTGTCTTTGATACATAATTTATGGGCAGTGAAAGAAGTAACTGAACTGTTGTGTATATACTATACTGCTGTATTGGTATTAACACCCGTCTTTAGCTTTCAGGCAAAACAGAGATTAAAGATTTGCTCATCTGCTTTTTAATAAGCAAAGCTGACTTCTGAACTTTTGATCACTGTGGCTCAGATCATTCTGAAGTTGTTGAAAGTAGACATGTTACTTATAAGATACCATATTTTGTAATATTTTGACTTATGTCTCATGTCAAATAGGGTAGCCTTTAATTACTTCCTTCGTTGCTTTTTGTTTCTGTGTATCCTGTTACAATTTTTTCATCTGAGAGTGTTGTCTGGAGTCTGTGGAGACAAGTAAGGGAAGGAGGAGCTAGGCTGACGTCCCAAGTAAAGATTTATTTTGGATACACAGTCATATATGAATGCCAAATATGTTTCTCATTACCCCTGTTTTCCGTATCAGTCTGAGGTACATGCTCTAGAAGTGTAACAGGCAGAAGGTTTTACTCCAATATTCACATCTTTGTGATGTTGGTGACAGGTTAGGAAATGGAGGATTCTTTCTGTACCATGTCTCTCCAGTTTTGACTTCTTAAAATTTAGGAAGCACATCTCTGGATCCTTGGTTACCTCCTTAATAATACACCGTCGGAGGGAATTCTTGTATGGTATCTTATTTTCAGTGTGGCACCATCGCAGGATTCATGTTTCTTGCCTCTGTGGACTCATTATCCTTCTCTGGGGAAGTGGGAAGTATGATAAGCATAGAAAAGCTTGGTTTAAAAATGGTGCAGCTTAACTGAAATCCAAATGCAGGCATCTTCCTTTTGTGTTTTTGGCTAGACATGGATCTCTCCCTGCTGGTCTGTCCTTACTTGCTTCAGAAATGAGTCTAATTTCTTCCAGCAAACCTGAGGCAGTACAGATGAATAGTTGGTTTTGCGTTTTCAGAGGTGAACTGGTTCTACTTGTAACAGGACTGGCATTGTGAAACACCTTTGTAGTGCTTATTGTGCCGTGAAATCTGCTGGATGAGACTGTGTGTGTCAAATCTGATTGTTGCTCTTCCCTCTCTTGTGTCTTGGTCAAGTTCAGTGAGTACAAATCATTAGCACTGGCTCCAAAGCTGCCAGTAATGTGTCACTCCCGTAACTAATCCTTGGAACAACTTCTGTAGTCCAGAGCATCCTACAAATAATCTGGACTCCTGCAGATGCAGTGACATTGCCAGTGAGTTTCTTGACATTTATTTTATTGCTTAATAGTAGCGTTGCTGGGCCATGGAAGCGATGGTAACTCTCAGACGTGAGTGAGTGGGACCCCAGGGAGGAATCTGCCAACAAAATACACTGCAAGGGTGCTGCCACCCATGTACTTGATCTAGAGTTGGCCTCTGAAAGAGTGACCCCCAGTCCTCTCTGGTGCAAGGGCAAGTTGAGCAGAGAATTGCACTGTTTTGAAAGAAAGGCTGTACAATACTAACACACGTCTGAAGAACTTGCACCCTGCATTGCTGAAAGGATCTACTGTACTTGAGCCCTCTTGACAGCTAGGTTTATGGAAAAGTAAATGTTATCAGGAGTAGCATGATGGCATGAGGTACGGGTGTGTTCCAAGTGTTAGTTTATGCACTGGAAATTATTACGCATTGCTAAGCTGTAGTGGAATTCAGTGTGCTCCTGTAGGGAGAGACATTGCTTGGAGCAGTTTGATCCTCCTGCCCTTTAACTGTCCTTGCTCCATTGGAGGGAACCTCAGGCAGGAGACTGGCTTAGTGGTTGGATAAGGAACTGCTACACCCCCCTGAACAACCACAGGTCACTCTCACTGCATCTCTACTTTGGTGATTTAATTAAAATACTGAGATCCTTCTTTTCCTGCTCTCTTCATTTTTTTCCCCCTCCATTGATCTGTAGTTGTTTTGGAGTTTTCAGAATTACTGCTATCTTAGTTCATGCCCATTGTTTTCTGGAGAGTCACCTGTGTTACAGTTCTAAGTGATGAAGGATTTTTGCATTAGCATTGCTCTTAAAAGACAGGTTAGTTCTCCTGGTTCTTTAAGTTGCAAGATAGAAGCAGGGTTGAAGTATTTAGGAAGACTTCTGTTTTTCCTCTAAAATAATAGCTAATTACCTGTAGGAATTTTCAAGAGCTTTTAAGATCTTTTCCATAGAGGATTCTAGTTAGGGGAGTGATTCACTTATTTTCTGCATATTTACTCACATCAGAATGAACACTTGTATTGTGTGATCAAAACAAGGGGCTTCACATACCCATATTTTGTGTTAAAGCAATATGAAACAGTTTTGAACTCTCAGCTTCTGAGCTTTTAAACTCTCTTCAGCATCTAGTTATGAAATGGCAAGAAGATGTGGAAGATGAGAAACATATCAATGTCTCCATAATAATATCTATCTATATTACTATTTTTGTTAACAGCACAACAAGCGAGGAGACAAAAATCTGCAATTTCCTAGAAAAGAATGATTGCGAAAATTACTGATATTATAATTTTTTTGCTTTTAATAGCTAAGAAAAATACTGAGCTTCACATGGCTGTTCCAGCATTTCTCATACTCTTGCCTCTTTCATTACTTATTCTTCATCTCATAATCTTTACATTGAGATTTATTTTTTACAAGGAACAAAGAGATGCAACTTATATGTTCTTAAGAATTCTAGTGTGTTGGTGGATTTCTTGACTTGGTTGCTGCAGCCTTACAGGGATCTCTTCTGTGAAGTCTGTTTTTGCTTTGTTGGTGCCAGGGGTCCTTAGATGGTTATTGTAATCCTAAGCATTATTCTTTATTTTACATATGCTTTAGCTGGTCTGTTCAGAAGTTTCCTGCAGGGTGTACAGTCAGAGCAGGTGGCAGTAAAAGAGAAAAGGGAAAAAAATTGAGTCTTTAATACTGCTCAGAGGTTTGTTCTTCAAATAAATAAGCAGTTCAGATTTATTTCTGTGGCTAGAAAATGACCCTTTTAGAGTCTTGTTTATTACCTAGGATTATTTACCTAGATGTAATCTTAATCTCTTCTAAAATCATTTCCATCCTTTAAACAAACCCAAAAAATCCCACCACAAAACCTTCACTCTCCAGGGTATTTGCAAAGGAGCAATACAACATTATTTCTTTAGTGCATTGTAAAGCCATTGCTGAGCACTTAGCTGACAGCTTTGTTTTCTGCGTGTTTTCAGTACAAACAGAGCTCCTATTTTATTTTTTAAGTATTTGGATATTAGCAGTAGATGTGGTCATGAAGCAGAACTTGAAACTCAACATCAATAGTTCAGCTGTTTGTAATCTGCTGTGATAATATTTATTAAAGTGCATTTTGTTAACATTTTCTAAGTGTATATATAACAAGAGATGGTAAAAAATAGCTTATACTCTATTTTAAACAGCCTGGTGTGAAGGGAAACATCTGTTCCTGCTTAAGCTTCTTTCAACTTGTGTTCTTTTGACTAAGCCCTGTAAGAGTAGTGTTGATATGTATCTTCCATGGACATTGCAAAACTATTTCCAGTACTCTCCCAGGAGCCTGGTTGTGCTTTTATAATCCTTTGCCCCCAGCAGCTTTCAGAGTCATCCCCTTGCCCAAGATAAAAATAGATATTATAAAGTATGTAGTTGATATTTTTAATGATCCTACTTCTGTCTGGTGGGAAAAAATAACTTTTAAAATAACAATAATTATGATAATGTTTCATGCTGTGCTAAAATAAATAACCAGCAAATTGTTCAAATTGTAATTTTGGCTATGAGTAACAGATGGCTTGATGAAACAATATGATTTTAAAGAAACACTCTTCTGTTGATATAAAAATAAAATAAGTATTCCCTGCAAATTAAATGTAAAGCCTGTAAGTTTGAGACTGAATTCCTACTTTTTAAAATATTCCTATTGTCTTGAACCTTTTTATTTATTTGTTTTCACTGCCTGGAGCAGAGGTGGACTAAAATCACTCACATTAAATCACCTTATTACTAGTTGCCAAAATGGTTTTTAGATGCAACAATCAACTACATGTGTCTGTAAATCTTTATTTTCCCCTTGCTTCTGTTGATCAACGAGTGTAGGAGTTACTGACAAAAGATTCCTGCACAGAACATGGTCTGTGTTTTGAAAATGCCAGTTCTCTAGAGCAAGAGCTTGGGACAGAATTTCTACAGACTTATTTTAAAAGTGTATATCAAGTCTTTGGGTTGAGTGAGCGTAGCTGGCTGCTCTTTAGCAGTTTTTCCCAAGTCTAAAACAAATTGTAGGGAATAAATCCTAAATTATGTGAATAATTTCAGGACTTTTTTTCAGATTTAGGGGAAGGGGGGGAGGATACAGGTATATTATGTGGCTTTTGGCCAAGTACCACACTCACTGAATCTTTGTAGTGTGTGGCCAGCAATGTTCACCCTTTGCCTTCAGTGAAGGAACAGGTGCTAAAATTAAGATGATTTGAGAAGTATCAACACACCCAGGACCACCGAGGATGAGGCTGGTTTCAAGACCTGTCATCTAATGAAATATGCTGAAAGGAGCAAGTGTACTTGCACCATGCTGCACTGCATGTTCAGCATGGTTATATTGTTCTCAGGAGTGAATATAATGCAAGCTGGAGAGGAATTTGGAGTTGTTAATCTCACCACTTTCTTGGCTCGAGTAGCAGGAGACGTAGAGCTTACTGTAATTTAATACCTCCTGCAGCACTGCCTTAAGATCCCACCTTCTGCTTTACTCAGCACAGCAGTAAGTTGCAGTAGCTGCTTGCTTCAGTGTATTTCCCCCTGTGCTGTTGGTAGCCTTCAGTTCCCTTCTGCAGAGGCTGCTACCAAGGAACATGTAAAACTGCAGAGCTTGCTCTCCTGCCCTGTGCAGTGCCTTGTTCTCTACCTTGTTCTTGTTCTAGTTCTTGTGCCTCTGCCAAAAATGCAGTGAGATCTTAAAATGGCAAGTCAATGGCTTGGGATTATGGTAGCATTTTCCAAGGCATCCCTCCAGTGTTTCATCCCCCATGGCCTATTTTGATGTAATTGACAGTGAAAATACTCGGTAATTTGAAAACTTGAATGCAGACTGGGATTTCACTTTCTAAAAGCTACGTTTATGTTCACTTCTATGTATATGAACGTGAACTATCTATCTCAAATTCAAACTGAGTGAGTTTAAGCTGGAAGATGTTAAAAATGCATGGGAAATACAGGCTTAAACAATGGAGCATCCTAGTCAGAAAGGTTGCATGGTTTGGAAATCTGCAAGCAGTGAAACAGTCCAGGGTAATAGAACAGAAAAATGATGAGCAGTTGATGCTTTGCTATTTGATTAGCAGAATTATCTTTTTTTTGTAATGTGTTTTTAGAGATGCAAAAATACCCAAGTTGCAGAAGTTTTGAGTCATATAGAAAGAACTAAATCCTCATTTAGAACATTAGCTAAGCTTAGTTGGTTTTAAAATAAGCAGTAAACTCTTGATGACTGTTCCTGTCTTCTAAGGAAAGGAGCGTGTGAGACCTACGGAAAATATAAGAGGCAGAGTAAAAGCCTGTCTTAATTTTAAACATCTGTTTCCAGAAATGAGCAGACTGGGAGGGGGGTGTCCAGTATTTATGATGAAACATGTTCTACTAAATATTAAAGAAGGAGGACATAGTTGGAAGACTGTAGTCTTGAGCATACTTTTCCAGTTCCAACTCCTGGCATGCAGTACATAGCATTCTCCTCAAACCACAAGATTATGTTTTTTGCATGAAGATCCCTGGTGCTGTCTGTTTTCAAAGGAGATTTGCTTGAATCCTAAAACAGAGGTAGAGAAATGCAGTGATTTGGTTTCTGGTGCACATGATGACACCTAATGCCTTTAACATTGTTCTTTTAAAAACAACAACTAAACAGACAGACAAGCATTTCTTTTATTGGCCTAGATAGTTCATACTTGGTTTAAATAGACAGCCCTGAGCAAAATTAACCAGCTATTGTTTCCAAGGCCATATGTTTGGCCATCAGTAGGATTAAGTAGCAGTCTTTCCCAAAGTTCACAGCAGAGCTAACTGAATGCATCTGACCGTCAGAAAATCAGTTCCTTGCTTCTGGAAAATGTTCTTTCTCTAAGAGCATTTTTGCTATATGTGCTCTTCATAAATTGTTTCTGGGTTTTACTAAGTTCTTTTAGTAGCTTGTTATATAATGAACCATATAGCAAACCTACTAATGAAATGCTCACTCTGAGTGGCTAAGTTTTGAAGGTGTTTTTTCCCAGATAATTGGAAAGTGCAAGCCTTTGAGACCATTTAGGACTGCTGTAAACTCAAGTGCCTTGATGACAGTGTAACTGCTTTTCCTCTGGACACATCCCAAAAATGTCCAGCTCCTGGCATCAAAGAGTTAAGGGAAATTCCTAACACTTACTAAATAATTTGTTTGAAATTCTTATCTGAGAGAGATCCTCGTTGTTAAATTGCTGTGTGTTGTTTTGCATTTTTATTGATTTTTGTGGAATACTACCCTGAGCTTCCTGAAAGTGTTTGATTTTCTGTGTGCCATCCCACGGGGATGTGATCAGGATCTCCCTGTAAGCAATTGCTGAAGCTGACAAAAGTGTGTGATTCTTTTCAGCATGGGATCTATACGCTTGAGTTTCCGTATTTATAAGAGCACCATCATGCTTGCTGTCAACAGGAGATCATTACAGAGCTGACAGTGGAAGGAGAAACACAGAGCACAATATGTGGGCTGTACAGTGGACTTGCCAAGTGTCTTTATTCAAAATTGATTTGAAGAGAGAACCTGTATGTGGCTGTTCAAAATGAGCTTTTGAACATGGATTCTCACATGACTATGAGAGCTATAGAGTAAAACAAGTACTTTCCAGAAAAGAGGATTTCATCATTCAGCCATGCTGTTGCCAGGTGTGGTTTTACAGATCTTTAATTTAGACTGTCAGCCATTTTCTAATTAAGGTAGGGAGCCTTCAAGAGAAGCAGAAATATTTAAAAAGATGGGACATAAATTTGCTACATCAACGTAATGTTTAGTGACACTGCTTTGTGCTGCTGATGGCTCCTTTTCTTCCAAATGCAGTATAAAAATAGCGGTCAGGCAATTCTGAAATAAACAATAACACTTCACAAATGTTAAGAATGTTAACACAAGTGCCCCAGCTAAAATTCAATTAAGGTAGTGACATCAGTGTTGGACACGGTGCTTGTTCCTATTCCTTCTAAAGTTCGTGGGAGATTTGTTATTTATTTCTCAGACAGCAAAGGCTAAATCTGTCATTTTTTTCCCCTCGGGGAAAATGCCAGGTTTCTAATCAAGCAAATTATAGGGATGACATTAAATTCTTTAACTGCCTTGGCCCTCTGTACACATGAAATTTCATCCCTTCTTTAAGCAGATTCTATTTTTAAACTGCCATAAATCCAATTTGATGCAAGCCAGTTTCAAATGAATTTGGGTGTACCCACTTGGGGGTTTATCCAGATTGAAATAAATTAGTTAAGTTCTGCTTCTGTGGTTGAACAATAACGTCTTTTGTGATGGAGATCTGGTCTTGTATTTGTGGTTAATATCATCCAAGCAGCACTTTATGAGGCAATGAAAATGTTTCTGTTCCCATCTGGGGAAAGAAGCAAATAATTTATTTTTTAAAAAAATTTTGTTGGAATTTCCCTTTTCAAAATTTCCCAAGAAGTAAAGGGCAAGTATATAGTATATTTGAAGTATAAAAATTGTCGTCAAACAGTTGAAATTAGTATTGATCACCTAATGTAAGGGCATTTTTAATGTAGATTTTTATCTGATGTGAAAAGTGGTGGAGATGTAGTTTTTATGTTTTTTCCTTTCATTTAGTCATACAATGTAGTGTGACACAGGCCTTTGTTAGTGCTCGTTGTTAGTGCTCTGAACTGGGACATAAAGACAAGTAATTGTGTTACTATCTGATCTGGAATATGTCTTGGGTGACCCTGTCCAAGTTGCATCATGTTCTTCCCATTCACTTCAGCTTTACCCCTTCTTTCTCCCATACTTTGCCTTCTTACTGATTCCCAACACTGCATCTGCTGAGATATTTTCCCAAAAGGCTGTGACAGACTTATCTGTCTGTGTGTACCAGCACAGGATGCCTCAAGAGGGTCCAAAACCCACAGGTGGCTTGCAGAAACAGTCCTTTTGTCTCATGTGTCTCCTGGACACAACCTCTCCAGTTACTGACATGTGGGTTTGGTTATGTGGGTTTTTTTTTTGTTTGTTTGTTTGTTTGTTTTGTTGGTTTGTTTGGTCACTTGGTTTGGTTTTGCTTCGGTTTATTTTTTTTTTTTTAATTGATATATTCAATCTTTGAAATACAGGAAACAGAAAATGTGGTTGTATTGGTTGGCATGATTCAGTCTGGATGTGAAGGCAACTAAAATTTAATAATATTTAAGCTTTCAGCAGGATCCTGAAAACCAAATTGTCCTTGTAGTTTGAATATATTCAGCCTTTACACTTTCTGATGAGAGCTGTCTTCTTTGTGGTTTTGAGAAAAGTTGAAAGGAGAGACTGTGTCTGCTGATGCATCACTTCTGTGTTCTGCAGCTTGCATCACACTTGGGATGGAGCATTTCCTGCTACATTGGCTTTATTGAGAATAATGAGATGCTTGGTTTTGCCATATGTCATTGGGAAGATTTGAAATACATGTTTAAATAAGATTTTGTGTTCTGTAGTATACAGTATTAACTTTTTTGGGAAAAGTCCTTGAAGACACAAACTCTTTTTTCCAATCTTCCTGCTAAGCTGTTTGGCCAACACAGGTAAGACTGTAATTTGGTTCTCAGCTCCTCATGTTTCTATTCTGAGAACAAGAGCCTCAGAAGAAACACCTCAGCTTCAGGTACTCCTTAGAACAAACACAATTTTTTTGAGTCAGCTGAGACTGTAAAACATGGCTACAGTATCTGTGAAAGCTGTTCTCTCTCATCCATATCACAGCGTGGGAGTCTGATGGAGATTGACAAGCAGTCTTTATTGACCAGGACCAGTAATATTACCACATATGTACTGTCCTCAAACTCTCTTAACAGTTGCATACTAGTTAGATTTCTATAATTAGCTGCCCTGCAACCTACTAAACAAATGTAGTGTTGTGTCTGTACGTGAGTGATAAGAGATGAAATGAATTTGTAACTCTATCACTGACAATATAAAAAAGTATGAATCCATTTACAATGGAGAGTCTGGACCATTGAGCACATTATGAATGCATCTGTCACTGATACTCACTTAAACCTTCCTGAGCAAGGTAAAGGCTAGCTTTTTTTGTAGACAGATACCCTTTTGGCCAGGATACTGCTAATGGTATTTTCATTGTCCTGTTTAGCAATGAGGTTCACTTAAGTCAGCATCCCACAGTTCCCAGGCTAAACACCTGTGAAGACCATTGCCTTGTTTCCTGGAGGCCTCTGTTTAAATTCCTGTGATCATGAAATGAAGAGTTAATTTAACATGGAAAATACAATAGTGGTTCGAAAGAGGAAGTTCTTGTTGATCAAGCATCATCTGTAGGTTGATGTGGTCGGAGCAGTAACACGTTACCAGGAAATAAATGATTCATTAAAAAAAACCAACCCAAAAAAAAGTGTGTAGAGAAGATGCAGAAGTGAGCTTCCTCTTCAATTTAAAAAAGATACAAAATTCTTCCTACTTACTTCCTACTGAAAAAAGTCCCACTAAACTTTTTTTTGCTAAGTTCATGTAACTTGAGCATAGGTGAATAATTAAGGCACTTTAGCTCTTTAGAATTTTGTGTCATGCAGACAAAGTGAAATTATTTCTCTATTCTCAAGGCTTTTATTTTTGAAAGATTTATGGGTATTTAGACTTTGCATTATGTGAAGAGTATACATTAAATGGAAACCATTTTGGCAAGTGATTTTGATAAATGAAGCAGTTGACACTCATATGTTTTCACAGAAGTCTGTCTCGCACTCGCACTTCTGGGTTTGAGGAGTGTGAGGCTGAGGACTCCATAGTGCTGAGTCTGCTTGAAAAGGGATTTCTCTTTCTGCTTCGTCTCAAGCCTTCGTTAGCTAATGCTGGCTTTATCTAATTGTCATGGCTACTAGCCCAGTGCTTTTTTTCTTAGGATCTTTTGTGATCTGATTCCTTCATTTTCCTTCTTTACCTGAAGTGTAAAGGATTAATGATAGAGCTTTTTTAGTTTTCTTTTTCTTGGCTCATGTCACAATGCCTTTTTCTATTCTGAGTTCTGTATCTTCCCAAAAGTGGTGTATTAAAATAGCTTTGCTTTTATGCGCTCATTATGTGAAAGTTTGCCATTTGTGTCTCAATCCAAAATAGGACAAACAACAACTGTTGTTACAGAATTAATAAGCTTTTCCTTGCATAAATGTTATAATCACACACCTAATACAGCAAAAGATATAATAAGTCTCCTATTTCTTAAGGTCAATACAAAAATATTTTTATGAGAAATACCACTTCTAGTATTTTATAATAAATAAGCTTTTCAAATAGATTTTATCTCGTGAAGTAATATGTAGGCATTTTCTTTTTTTCCATTTTTTTCTTTCTTTCCCCCCTTCCATTTTCGCATTATTTCAGATGGTTTAGGCAACTTTTCATCCTGCTTCTTTAGAATGTACCTTTTTATACAAATGCAACATGACAATTTCTAGTGGTAGTGGACAAAAGTAGCAAAATTACATGCTCGCTGCCTTGAAGGGTGTTATTTTCTGTGTTTCTATTTAGCTAAGACAGCTTGACAGTTAAAAATCTAATCTTCTTCAACTTGTAGATTCAAGATGCTGCAAGTCAAGGCTTGAAATTTGTTGGAATTATACCTCAGTACCATTCCCAAAAGAACTGTCTTGTCAGCGCCTCCCTGACACCTGCCAGTAACAACTCTGTGCAATCAAGAGATAATAAAAATGTTTCAAATTACCCTGAGGATCATGCTTCACCGGATGGCGAGAAAATAGACAGCACTGATGGATGCAGTACTCCAGCACAGAGTGAGCAAAGTGCTGACCAATGTGCCACATCCAGAGAGGGCTGCAGAGGTGAAGGACAGGCTACTGAAGAGTTGAATTCCAAGTCTGTGAAGGGAAGTGAAGAACAGTCTCAACACGGGAACCCGAGTGTGAGAGAAGCAGCAGACAAGACGAATGGACTTGCAGAGAATGAAACACCAGCACGATGTTTAAAACCACTTACTGGCAGTAAGTACTGCAGTGACCTCTCGTACATAAAAGCTAAGTTAGAATTGCTTCAGTCACGTTCCCAGCTCCTTTGGGGGGTGGGGATGCAGCGGGGACATTACCACTGACATAGTGAAGAAAAGATGCCCCAAATGAGCCACTTAACCTGATTTCAGCATGGTCACACAGTTCACAACAACTGAGCATGAGTCAGATGGCAAAGGAAGAGATGATATAAGCAGGTGCAGCTTTGTTATGGCCCATATGTATGCCTGAGTGTAAAGACTTATTTTTGTCTGCTGTTCAGCTGAATTGGTTCATTTCTGTATTTGTTGCCATACCCTGAGAGCTCTTGATCTTTGTATCCTTTTTGTCTGTTTGAATAAAAAGCCCTGCTAATATGCCTGACAAGCTTTTGCAGCCACAGAAGGAATAATTCACAAAGCCTTATCACAGTTAGCCCCTTTGTAGCAGGTGAACAGATAGCTGGAATTAAACCACCTCAGAAACAGCAGGAATGTATGTGATCTGGACTCTGAAGTCTCCTAGTATCCTATAGTCAGTCTGGGGGTCAGTGCTACAGTCAGAATTGTAATTTCTGGAAAACAGCAGTTATTTTTGTTAATCACTCGTGTTTTCTAATTCATAATAAAATCTTAGTAGTGGGGCTCATAATAATTTGCCTTCCACTTCCCTTTTCTTTTTTCTCTCTCTTTTTAAAAAATATTTTTAGCCATATACTAATTTTATTTCTTTCATTTCTTTGACATATTTTTCCTCAGGTGGGCTTTCCACTTTTTAAATGTCATTTTATGCCATCAGAGACCACAAGTCTAAGCTGAGGTCTCAAAATACCCTCCTTAAGGTGTTTGTTGCTCAAAGGTTACTTCTGTAGCGGGAACTGTAGTTCAAAATAGGATGTAGACCAGAAAAATTTAGAAAATTAAAAGGAAAAATATTCTTGCTGTGTTTCCAGTTTAAACCTCAAAATACATTTATTTCCTATGTTTGTTTAAATCCAAGAAAACCATGTTTACACTCATTTCTCTTACTGCTTTCCATAATTTCCTTACAGGCTACAAATCTATGCAGGGGGAATGTAGGTGGAATTTCTAAAGCTGGTACTGTCCTTGACTTTAATTTATCCCTATTCTCTAAGGCTTTACATAGATTCAGTCAAACAATCCCACCCCTTTGGGAATTTTGTATGTAGGATCAAGAATGACTTTGCATTGTACTCGTTGGATTATTGTCTTGGTTTCCGTTGCAGTTTGGTGTAATTAGCTTTTGGATCCAATTTGGATCACACTCTAGTGACCTTCCAACACAGTTCCTTCAGTTTTTATTGGGCACCCAGATTGGGTCAAAGCATAGTTGTTTGTTGTTTGAACAATCTCTTCTGGTCTACAGCCTTAAAGGTTTCTTGTCAGAACACTAGAATTTTACACGTACAACCTCTCTTAGTTTTATAGTTAAAAATTAGTTATCTGCAAGCCTAACCAGATCAGTTCTTTCTCTTTTTATAGATGCTATCTTTGAGAGAGTTAACTTAATCTTCTTCTCTTTGATGCTATTCCTCTCCATACTGAACAATGAAATTCTTTTGCTTCAAATAACCATGTTCTTAATATTTCTGCATAATGTGAAGCTGATCACCTGTAGTCTTCCCAGCTTTTGTCTGTAACATTCCAGAATTGCTGCTGATTTCCTAGAAAAGAGGGTTTATTTTAAAAATGTATTTAGTTTCCTCAGTTATCTTTCTTGGAGCGCTTTTTGGCTTTATTTTTCATGCATTTTCTAATTGCTGAGATATGCAAATACTTTTCAAGACTGAAGGTCTGGGAAGCCAGTTTTATTTGATAGCTCATCTAAAGTAGAAATTTTTCAAATCCTGTACAATACTGCTGATTTCTTTATTACTCTTGAATGAATTTTTGTTATTACAGCACTCCCTTTTCCTCCCATGGAAAATGTATTTCAGTTTTTGGCACCAGTTCTCCATCCTTCCTTGGGAGTGTGAAGATTGAAAGCATTAGGTGTTTTTTTTTCCCCTACGTATTCCATAGGAAGTTACCACTCTAGAACTCCTTCTACCCTACGTGAAACTTCAGGAAAAAAAATAATATTCCTTACTCTTTGTGGGATCTCAAATGTACTCTTTATTTTAGGTTTTATACTATTCAAGTGTTGTTTTTATGCTTCTTCACTTGATTCCTGAATGTTTTGTAGTGCTCATTCACTTCCCCCCTTTTTAAAAGGCCTTTCAAAGCAATGCTGAAAAATATTTGCCTGTGGACAAGGCACAGATATTCCAATGGTATGTCCGAAAGAGCTGTGTCACTTAAAACCAAACTGAAGGTTGTCTTCAGCCATGCTTGAGGATTCAGGGTCACTGGTGAAATCTGTTGCCAGTAGTGACTTGGGTAAGACAACACCTTCCACTAGATGGCTGTCCAGGGATGGGGCAGTCATCTGGCAGGCAACTTTCCTGAGCAATCTGTTCCAGGGCCTCACCACCCTTGCCGTGAAGAATGTCTCCCTAATACCTAATCTAACCCTGCCCTCTTTCAATCTGAAGCCATCACCCCATGTCCTATCACTACATGCCCTGGTAAAAAATCTCTCTCCAGCTCTCTTGTAGGCTCCCTTCAGGTGCTGGAAGGTTGCTCTGAGGTTTTTCCAGGCTGAACTGTTGCCTTAGGTTTTAACTTTTATATTTTTCAAATCCTGTACTGCCTAGTGTGTAACTCTGAAGTTTCTTGTAGCCTGTTAGCTGCTGTTCTCTCATGCTGGTTAGACATGACAAGCCTCTTCAAGCTTGCTCTCCAAGGACACCCAGATTGTCCTAGGCCCAAAATGTGTAAACTAAGATGAGGGCAAACTTGGGATAGTTACATCATTAACTGAAGTTTTAACTGGAGAATTAACCCTGATATGCAAATGAACCAAACTTATGAAAGTGTGGAAAACCTGTGACCTGGGATCCATCTTGGGTGTAGCCTTTGGCCTGCCCAGGGTGTACCTTTGAAGGCCTTTCAAATAAATACCTACCTTTACTCCCTTATTCTTGTCTAGTCTCTGTTTTTAGGTGGCCACTTCAGGCATCAGAACAGCCCAAATTTTCAGAGCCTTTCCTCACAGAAGTGCCACATTCCTCTAATCATCTTCGTGGCCTCCTCTGGACCCATTGCAAACATCCTTCCTGTGCTGGGAGCCCAGAGCTGGATGCAGTTCCAGCTGGGGTCTCACCAGAGAGGAGCAGAGGGGCAGAATCCCCTCCCTTGCCCTGCTGGCCACGCTGCTTCGGATGCAGCCCAGGGTATGGCTGGATCTCAGGGCTGTGAACACACACTGCTGGGTCATGGCCAGCTTCTCAGATCAGTGTCTTAATATGCACCAGAAAGATCTCTGTTTTCAACAAAAGACTGTTCTGGGGGTCAGAAACAAAATAATGAGAGAAGCGTTCTGTGCGTGCTTTTCTGAGCTAGGATTTCATTCTTTCTAAACAAGTGGTAAACAGCAAGAGGATTCACATTAATGTTTATTCCTTTCTACTCTGTTTGAAATACAGTTCATGTCTGAGATCATTAGGTCTCTTTTCATGTTGGTTATGAGCTTCCAGCTCTTCTGTTCAAGTGCTGCCAGCCTGTTTCTGAGCATCTCCCTTCTGATATCTTTTTCAATGTACACACTGCTTCTTGCTCAGTGATGTTTGTTAGAGAGCAATCTTTAACATTTTTCTTGACATCTTTTTCTTTACTTTTGCTTGAAGGTAGAATATAATAGTTTGGAAACAAGAGGAGCTTATTGAGTGAAGGAATTTCATATAATGTCTTTGCCTTTTATATTAATATATTTGGGGAGAATTTTAGCATTTGGAAGTCAATAGAAATTCTACCATTGATTTCCATGTCCATTAAGAAGTAAAATGATAATGTCCAAAGTTTTTTTATTGGTTATTTTAATTACGGTTATACATACCCTTCTGAGAAGGATATCTGCTTTTAAAGTTGATTCCAGTTTAGGGCTGTGAAAGCTCAGCTTTGCTGTCAGCAATGACTTTTTTGCCTGTAGTGACTGCTCCTAAAATATACTGGAGGAGACATGGAAAAGGGTCTAGAAGGTGTTCTAATTTTTAAGACCCTTCACAATTGCATTTTTAAAATTCATTTGTTTTTGTGTTTATGTCTCACCTTGGCTCAGATCCAGAGTAAACAAGAAAGCAGCTCCCATAGTCTATACATGAATGATTCATTCCATTTTCTTGAGATGAAACTGCTATTGGCTTGTTCCATGCTTTTGTGTTATCAAAACCAAGTTATTTATTACTTTAATCGCTGTGATCTACAAAATACAATTCCTTCCAAATCTGCAGTAAGATTTCATGTTTGAACTGATGATTCCTATAGAGGAATGTTGCATTATTATTCAGGTATTACTGTCTTTAAATGTTTTATTATCAACAGTGAATCCATTCTGAGTAAGAAATACTGTAAAAGCAAACAAAATAATGTTTTGGGTCTTGAAAGAGTCCTGCTGTGTTGGATGCTGTAGAAATGCATTAAGGAAATAACCACATCCCAAAGAATTTTTTGCAGTTGCACAGTGTAATTAGGCAGGGGCAAACAGTGGGTTATACATTGTTTTAGGTGAGATTTTATTGATATGCTTGTTGCATTATTCCATTTTTTACTCTTTGGTAGAAGCAGAGATCTTCGTTCTCTTCAACAAGCCCAAAACCCCACAGAAATGCAGCCAGTATTATACAGTGACTATCCCTATGAGGATCTCCAGGAATGGGCAGACTGTCAACAGCTTAGAAGCAAATTGGCTGGAGCACATGACAGATCACTTCAGGAAAGGAGGCTCATTGGTAAACGCCATCTTCAGCCTTGGAATGGTAAATGGTATGGAAATTACAGAAAGCATTATGCTGTGATTATTTTCCTTTCTCCTCTAATAGAGGTCATTATCTTTGAAGAGAAGACATTTGGGAGGTGCTTTAATGTAGGCTTGGGGCAGATTTATATTAGATCAGCCTCTTTCAGTGAAATGTAATGAAAGTACAGAAAATATTTTGGCATTTGAATAAGGAAAACAGATCGTGTATTGTATTTTATAAACATACTAGAGATGATTTTGTAATTGCAGAAACATACAGAGTTAATAAACAGTACCAAGTCAAGTGAATTAAACTAATAAGATTGCAAAGCAGATGACATAAATAGGAGGGTGACTTAGCTGTCCAGCTACACACTGCATCTGGCTCTGATTGCAGGTCAGTGCAAGGACTTGAGTGTTATCTGGCCAACAAGAAGTCAATTACTTCCAGCTCTTGCAGAGACCCTTTCCACCTGGATGGTGCACTGGTTTACAAAATTGTCTTCTATTTTTGTTTCATCTTAGCTAGAGTGATGGATAAATGTTGGTCTTAATTCAAGAAGATCAGAAGTTCCTAGATTTTTACATGTTGTGGAAGAGTGGCACTGGGTCCAGCTTAGTATTGTAGCCAGTCTGTGTTACACTTGTGGCCACCATGGCTTTTTGAAGGCAAGCCTGCAGTACAGAGAACGACTTAGATAGATCCAAGACACATAACCAAGGAGCCATGAGAACAATTGAAGGGAAGTACTTAAACATAAAAATGTTGAAGTTGCAGCTGGATTAATTTTACTGGAAAATTATGTGACTGGTATACTTCATGGTTAAAGTCCTTATGGCTGAATCTTTCACCTGATTTTGGTTTGTTTTGCATTTTTCAAAAGGAATGTGGTAACCCAGAGATTGTACATTGCTACTAAGATTAGGTGGTTTATGCCTCAAAATTATAGGGGAGCTGCTTCCAGAGCATCTTCTTACTGTTGTTCTGAATTCCAGAACCCAGGATAAAACACAGGAATATGACTCAGTTCTGGTAAAAGTCAATCAGGAAATTAACAGGCAATCCTAATTTCTCATTTTACAAACAAGTAGCAAAAAAAAGGAAGGTCTAAAGTTCAGCTGATGGAATGCTTTCACACAGCTTCCTGGAAAGCCTTGTAATTGCTAGTTAACTTGCTTAAAAACAAATGGTCATTTACTTTATGGATATAAATTGCACAGAGGCAAACCTAATTGGCTCTATCAGGCTCAGTTATCAGACTCAGTGTTGTTTTTTTTAAATAAAATCTGCTTGTCAGTTCACTCTAAAATGTTTTAAACACAGCATTTTTTCCGTTATTTAAACTTTCAGAGTTCATTTACATAGCAGAGCCCTGTGGGAGGTTCATGTACTTGGATACCAGAGTGAGGAGTGCTGGATAACTGCCTGTGGACATAGATAAAGCAGGCTTGAATGATGACAATAAAGTTTCAACACAAACAGGACCACAAATTATGTAAAAGTGGACAGATTCAGGATTAAGTTAGATTAGTCATTGAAGATGAATGAAGCATTTTATGGTTACAGGAAGAACAGGTTTTTAACTCAAAAAGCTGAAACAAGGTTTCTAAAAGTGTATTATGCTATTAGAAGAATATTTACTAATAATATCTGTAAGTTGCTAACAATTGCAATTAAATGTTTTATCATTAAAATCCTAAATTTTTTATATGCTGCAGAGAAATGGAACAGCTTTTTCACTCATATGCCAGTCAGTATCAAACAACACAGGGTAGGGACGAGAGAAGAAGTAGGGGTCTGGGGGCTTCTCATCTCCTTACTTTTTTCTAGACTTCTATGGCAGCCTGTCCAGCTCTTCATAGCTGGTCTTATTCACTGATTAATCCTCTTCCAAATTAAGGTAGTATCAGCATACTTTCTTTAATTGGCTATATCACGTTTCTTTGTTCTGGAGGCTGGTTTTCATTTTGGCTAAAAGTATGAATTCATTATTTTGCTTATTAGACTTAAAAACAGGGTTATTATCTTCTTCTTTTCCCCCTTGTCCTTGGAATACCCAATGAAGTGAAGATTTCCAGATTGTCAGTAGTCATAAATCTGTTTCTTCCTTCTGCTAACAGTTTAATAATTAGTCTTTAAAGGAGTTTTAAAGTTCACTGGTAACAATTGTTTCTTTGTGGTTATTGTACCAGATAATTATAAACAGAAGTGTAACACAATTGCAGATCACAATATGTAAACCATGCAGAGTTACACCATATATTAAATGTATTCAGATTTTGCAGCCTGCTTGGTCCTTGAATGTTCTCACGTTGGCAGATAACAGTTATTTATTTAAATTTGCATTTAAGTTACTTGTTGGTGTTTTTCATCCAGCTCATGTAATTGATAATTCTGCCTGTAGTCCCAGGTGTAAACTGATCCTGCCTAGTGATCTAAAGTGACCATAGGAATTCACCCTTGCCCTCTTCTAGTGAGAATGGGGACTGTAGCAGCAAGCTACAGATTAATACCAAATGGAAAGGAAGTAACAGGTGGGGTCTCCTTCTTTCCTATAGCAGCAAGTCTCCAATCAGCAGTGTGAGAAAGCAGAAGAGTCAAACCTCTTCAAGGTTATATTTTGATGCCTTAACAGAGTAATCACAAGCCTGTTCATCTTCAGTTGTTTTGAACTGCAGCCCTTTAAGTGCCTGGCATTTCTGTATTTGTTCTACCATTCTGTCTGTGAATTTTCTGCCTTTCAAATGTAGAAAAAGCCAGCCAACCAGCCAGAAAACATTGACAGTACTTAAACACAAAGCAAATGAAACAAAACGTGGGTTGCTTGGAAGAAGAAAGTAGTCAGATTTTTAAGAGAATCCGACTGATTGTCTCTGTCATCTGCCTCTGACGGAGTTGAGCCGGCAATGCCTTTGACCGATTATTGTCACCTTAGCCACTGAAATACTGGGATTTTTATCATTCATATGGAATTATTTTCTCTGTGTGTACTGAAGGTGAAAAGATTCAGAAGGGGGGAGGAATGCAAACACGAAGCAAAGGCAGACATTCAGGTCACGTGCCCCATAAAGCCACAGAGAGCTCGTTTTCCTCATTGAGAGCAACAGCAGCCTAAAGGTTAGTTTTCCTAGATAAGGAGAATTTGTAGTTCAAAGACAACAAGGGGAAAATTGTTGCCTGCTAAGACAGCTGTCATGGTAAAGTAAGTAATCTTTTCCCATATACCTCCTGTAAATCAGAAGCAAGAACATCAAAATAGGTTTTCGTCAATTGAGCTACATCAAATATTTATACAACCCAGTGAAAACGGCTTTTTCTGCACAGTAGGATACCTTAATAAAAGATGCAGTGGTAATGGAACATTTTCAGAGGAAGGACATTGATTGTAACCTCTACTTTCAGAGCCTTTTCTTTAAGAAAGAATGAAGTTCAAGAATAGAGATTGGGAAGTGATGCTACAAACAGCAAAGTCAAAAGGTTTTGTTTTATTAGCATTTCTTACTGCCCTATTGCAAATGGAGGGATGTTTGGAATTTCTAAGGAACTTTTAAACTTAGGCTATGTTCCAGGAGCTGAATCTTGTTAAACAAGAGATTACCAAAAGAGAATACAACTGCATAAGAATCAGGAAATACTTTACATGAGAAACAGTGAAAACTGGAAAGACCAACTCACCATCTAAAGCTTTAGATGACTGATCTTTGTAGACATATTAGGTAACATCCAGCTGACTAAATGTATCTGTAAAATCTGCCCTGCAGGAATCTGTGTATGAGTTGTCACCCCAAAGTGCCAATATAATAAATGGAAATCTAGGCCTGGACCTATATAGTCAGTGGGATTTGTGTTATGATCCACCTCATCCTATGTCAGGATATACAAGAGAGATTGGATACATCTAGATAAGACTGAGATACTTGGTGCTTCCTTTGCCTTAGTCTTCACAGACACAGGCAAAGGTTGCACTCATCTTTCAAAAAAAGGCCTAAAAGACAAACCAGGGACTCACAAAGTGATCAGCCTCACTTCATTTCTGTCTGGATCACTGAGTAGTCCTCTTGGAACACGTGTCCAGACATGTGAAGGAGAGGACAGTGATTGGGGACATTCAGCATGAATTTAACAAGAGTAAAGCATACTTGAAACTGATTGCCCTCTGTGATAAAATAATGATTTGTGGGTGAAGAGAAAGCAGTAGGTGTCATTTTGGGTAAATTCATCAAGGGCATTTGGCAGTGGCTCCCACAATATTTTTGTATCCAAGCTAGGACCATGCAGCATAGATGGGTAAAAGCCTGGTTACATGGCTAGACTCAGAGGGTCATGGTTAATAGATCACACTTTACCTGGAGTAACAAGTGGAGTACCAGAGATCTATCCTGAGGCCTGTTGTGTTTAACACTTTTATCAGTGATGCACAGGAGGTAATGACGCTTGCTTTTGTCCAGTTTGTGGATGATCCCATACTCAGGAGGCTGAGCTGATGTGCCTCAGAACTGGGCTGCTGTCCAGAGGAACCTGAGCAGGCTGGAAAACATGCCAGCAGGAGCTGTTTGAAATTCCATGAGGACAAATGTCCTGCCTCTGGGAAGGGGGAGGCCTTTTCAGTAATCCAGGATGGGGACAGCCTGGCTGGGTAGCAGCTCTGTTGAAAGGTCCAGGGCAATGCTAGTAGGCAGCAAGCTGAAGATGAACCAGTGCTTGAGGGAGTTAGTTCAGCCTGGACAAAGGACAGCATTGAGGGACCTAACAGTGCCTGGCATTGCCTATGAGAAGACTATCAAAAAGGTGGATCCAGGCCCTTGATTGTGGTGTGTGGTAGGAGGATTGGGAAAAATATACATGCATTGAAATAAGAGAGGTCCTTTCTGGATATAAAAAACCACATTCTCATCATGAAAACAGTCACTCTCTGGAAGAGGCTGCCTAGGAAGTTGTGCTATATTCATTCTTGGAGATTTTGAAGAGGCAACTAGATAAAGCCACAAGCAGTCTGCTCTGCAGTTGTATTGAACCTGCTTTGAGCAGGTGGTTGGACCGGAGACCTCCTGAGGTTCCCATCCAGCTGAATTATTCTATGATTCTATGAAACTGTTGGATCATGTGCATCTCACCTAGTGGGCCAGTCGACATGTGACTTGACTTAAGTTGCTCTTAGATGTAGAGCTCCTGTGTCATAAAGGTGCTGCAGATAGACTCAGTGCATCTGTCCATCTCCTTGCCCTTCCACACCTCTGTGTAAGAGTTTCCCTGAAATTCCTGCTGATCCTGACAGCATAGCATGGGTTATATGTACCTTTTCTTCAAAACACAACCCTGCTAGCTTTCTTTCTGCAGCATTCTCTTTTCCCCTGTTATTCTCAGCATCCCAAATGTTTCACATGCAAAGGAGGTAATGATCCAATTATTCTTTTCTGTGCCTCCCCTTTTTCTCTGGAAGAGTAGTACATGACCTGTAAAAAGTAAAATGTGTGGGCAGTGTGTAAAATATGAGAATTGGCAGGTCTGCATTCATGGCATGAATGTTTAAAACACTGTGGCATGGCAGGTAGAGAAGAGGTTGGTTCTGGTTGAGAGGGAAATCTCAGTGACTGTCATCAACCAGTTTCTGTAGAGTTTTTCACCAGCATCACTCTGTTGAACAGACACTGTTCTTTACATTTACATCTGTCTTTCCCTCATCATTTTCCGCTTCCAGTTTTCGCATTTTCCCTGTGTTTCTTTCCTAGCAAAAAAACCCCATAAAAAATCAATGAGTGGTATGATTGATGGAGGTAGCCTTCAGTAGTAATCATTGTACAGCCAACAAGGAAGCAAAGTCTTAGAATCATTTAGGTTGGAAAAGACCTTTAGGATCACGAGTCCAACCATAAACTCAGCACTGCCAAGTGAAGTTTCTGCTGCCTGTAGGGTCTCCTGAGCTCAGCTATTGGTTTCTAAAACATTGCATATGTGCCATCATATTCACATTCGTGGAAGCTGTGAGTTGCATGAGTGGAATGTGCAGCAGAATGAAACATAAAGGATGATTTATGCGTGAGTGTAAACACACGCCTGCTGATTGTGTTTTGATCGCTTATTAATTAGCTGGCAAACACGGGGCGGGGGAAGAGCTCCGGCTGCAGTTGTGCCAACAGTGTGACACTGAATTTCATTAAGGGAATTCACAATACAGGAGCAGTGCACTGGTGCTGTATAAAGCTGCCCTGGTGAGATCATCCTGCCCTGGATGTCTGTGTCTAGTAGGGATCTGCTTTCAGTCTTAGGTGCTGTCCTGTCATCCCTGCTTTGGAAAATTAAAGGGCTATTTGTACATGATGTATCCTGAAACAGATTTGGATATGGCTTTGGGTGTTGGAATGTGATATTTCACAGAAGTTGAGTTGGTTCCCCCTCTGTAGTGTCAGGTCTAACAAAGTGCTGTTTTTGAATGAGATCCAGTAATTAAATCTTGGACCCTTTGGTATGTGGCAAGCTTGCTCTCCCTGTTTTCAAACCTGTAACCCAGCTACTTAGTGATCTGGCCTGTTATTTCACAACAGAAATGTCTGTTCTTCTCACTTGGATGAGAAATCTGTCTGGATGACAGGAGTTAGTGCTTTGTAGTCCAGCTCATCCACCTTGGAGCAATATGTAAGCCTGGCTTGCTGTAGTGATGAGGAGTCTTCGTCTCTCTTTTTTTTAAATTGAGTTGCAGGAAACCTGCCTGTGGAAACAGTGGGAAGGTAGACAGAGTCTTTTTCTTCTTCTTTCAGTCTCCCAACAGAATCTCAAGGACAATCCCTAGGAAGTGGTTTACAACTTTCTTCCTTCACACAAGCGAACAAAAAAAAAAGCTGTGTTAGTTTAGAGACAAGTATTTGCATCTTCTCACTTGCAACTTAATGACTGAACTGCAACAGCAGCAAAAGAGGGTAAGGGACTGTGCAAATAGAAACAGAGGGGTTGTGCCCTGACACCTGCAGCAACAGTCTTGCTGCAGTGTGTGTGTGTGTAAACATAAGCCTCCAAATGTAGGAGTCTGGTCTGTTGTGGGCTTTGCCTGCAACAAATTTGTTATTTCCAGATAATAAATTGAATTTAGATCATATTATGACATTGGGAGATGTTGACTGAGCTTGTGTCTGCAAGAGGTAAGAAGCCTCTTAATCCTCTTCACTGCCTCCTTTGTGAAAATTGTTTCTGAGTTTGATATATGTTTTCCCTTGGAGGCAGCGATTCCTTCCTGCTGGCATTTCTTGACCTCATAACATCCACCAGGAAAGCAGGATGACGCTGATGAAACACCTAAGCAGGCTTATCCAGAAGACTCCCCTGTCAGTTCAAGAATCTGTCAGTTTGGCATGTGTGACTGCATTTCAAAAACATGCATCATACCAGTTCAAGGAATATAGTGTTGCTAGAAATGTAAGGAAACTATCATGCAAAATACAACATTTGGGGAGGGGATAAGCAAGGTCTTTATAATCAGTCATACAGGGTAAATATATTGTTCATATTAGAAAGGCTGAAAAAGACGCCTTTTGACAATGTGAGAAGAGTTTTCTCTTTTTGTAAAGAGCACAGTCCTGCTTATTTACAGTTTTCCTAAGCAGAATTCTATTGTTCCATCAATCAGCTTATTTTAACAAAGAAAGATAAGTATTTTTTTTCCCCAGTTATTCTGATTCTGTTCTGTCATGCAGCTGACAAAACCTAAGTTCTGGTGTATGGGAGTGATTGCTGGTTATGGAGTGTGTGGCTCAGTTAAAGGAGAAAGTGCTGCTCGAGTAACTTTAAGAGTATGTGTTGTCTGAAAAAAGGCTGAATGTGTTGGGAATGCAAATGAGATCAGAGAGGCACTAAACCAGATGGTCAAAATGCCTTCATAAATTGATTAAATAGTTATGAATGTATCTTTTCTTTCACACTGTTCAGATATGCCAGATCATCCTTAGTCCGTGTAGATCGCTGTAGCTGCAGTGGCTGATCCATATGCACGGTTCTGACTTGTGTGAATGAATGGATATAGTCACAAGTATCGGTATCATAAATACCATAAAAATAAGTCAGTATGCCTTCAAAACCCCTTGAAAATAACACATTGACATAATACATGGTCTTTAGCATATTTATAGCTTCAGGTAGGTGAGCAGTACTGCCAAACTGAGGGCTGAATCACTTTTGCCTGCTCAGAATGGGAGAGCTGTGGTTTCTGATGGCAAAGGGTGGAATAACAGATGGGACAGTGAAGTTTTGCTGTTAGAGAGTAGGATTGCTCTTAAGAACTGCTAGAGGTACAAGTCTCATTCATTTAATAGAGCTGGACTGTCAGAGAATGTCTATGAACTTCTTAGTAACATCCTTGGAAGAATATGTTATTAATAAATTCAGGTGCCTCACTACACATGGAATGCCTTCTATAAAGCTTACAGACAGCCTTGTGTTTTCACAGATTCTTTACATGGGACAATGGATGGAGTATTTCTCTTTGAAGATGTTGCTGTGGAAGACAGTAAAACCACACAGGGCTATGATGCAATTGTGGTAGAGCAGTGGACTGTCTTGAAGGTATGTGTACAGTCTTTCTTCTTTACCTTTTTTTGTAAATCAGCACACTTCAAGGCTGTGAGACAGACTCTCACATACTGATCTGTGTTCCAGCAGTACCAGACAGTAATGCCAGTTCACCACACTCTGGGTTTGTACGATGCACTTCTGGTCTTGATAAACCTCATGCTTTTTTTGGGAGGTAGGAAATGTGAGTGACAGTGAGCAATGAAACTCAGGGCTGTCTGTCTCAAAATTACAGATGTCTGCGAGATTAACTGCAGAGAGGATCTCCATTGGTTGTCAGGGCAACACGATCACACAAGTCACTGTGGCATCGCAATTCTAAAGAAGGCAGCCCTTTAGGTAGGCAGGCTTAGCTGCAGCAGGAAGGCACAGAGAACTGCCTTGGCTCTGTCTGACCTCCTTCACATGCTGAAAGAACTGCATATTCTGGATAGGCCCCTATAAACAAACCACGTGTGTCACAACTTGGCCTTCTGCAGATCCAGGTGCCCACGCAGATCAGTAGAAGCACTGCTTAGGCCAGGTCATAAATTGATTAAATAGTTATGAATCAATTTATGAAGCACTGCGGACCAATCTTCCACAGCAAATCTGATACATGCAATACCTGTGTATTTGAAAAGCTGGGCTTAAATTCTTTGTGACTTGAAGCAAAAAGAACATGGGGGAAAAAGAAGAAGTTGCATAATTTTTTTTGTTCTATCTGATGTCTGCTAGAAATAGGTGTTGTGTATCTATAAAGGCAATACCTGATCATTTCACTTGGAATGTATTGTAAAGGGTGTAAAATCCTTAGACAGATAGTCCCTCCTTTTGGCACACACATGCCAGAAGAACGGATTAAAGGAAAATGGGACAGATGCTAGAGTAAGTGTGTAAAATTCCAGGAGACTAGGATTAAGAGTTTTGTTATTAGGTGATGATTTTGTAGTGCAGCAAGAAATGGCCAAATACTAATGGCTACTAACAACTTGCAGCACACTTTAGTGTGTTAATAGCAACTTTTCTTGTTGCTGATGTGTGTCTGAAAAATGATTCCTTTATTGCATTAAATGTTATTCCAGTTGTGACAGACTTGACTGTAAATCCTTGTTCATTTTTAGGGTCAAATTGAGGTGTTGCCACTCAGGAACAAGGGTTTGGGATAATGACAGATGGTTTCATGAGTGCATTAGGTCAGGGCTGATCAAGAAGGCAAACGTTAAGAAGCATTAATGTTAACCATATGTTTAAAACTGTTAGGAAATGAATAGAGGGAGAAACAGCAAGTATATACTACTGCATGCTACTGTGTAAGCTGTGTTTGACAGTGCCTTATTTCAGAAGGCTGTGTTAGCACAGTGATTATTCAGAGAAGAGCAGTGGGCATGGTCAGTAATACAGACAGCTTCCATAATAGGAAGACTTTACATGGTGCATCCTTTCAGCCTGGAAAAGAGAAGAATTTCAGGAAATGGAATAGGTACAGAGCTCCTAAATCATGGGAAAGAGGTAAACGGGGATTGTTTGCCATCTCTTCCACTATAACAACTAAGTGCCAGATGGCACTAGTCAGGGCCAGGTGCAAAGCAAACAAAAAGAAGGTATTTCAGATAATTATTTATGCAGCAGATCTGTGGAACTCCTTTCTGGACAAGATTGTTGGTTCAGGAAGTTTAGAGGATCTTGTGTTCATACCTGCATTTTAATTCAGATCAGGAGTGCCTTTCTGAAGTGAACCCACTGATCCACCCTTAATATGCCTCACTTTACCTCACAGAATGGTCCCACAGTGCACATACTGGATTTCTTTCAGTAGAAACTAAACCAAACATGCAAAATATTTGGGGCAGGTATCCTACATACTTGACCTAATGTATATTACTTTCCCTTATCCATCACTTACAGCTGTGTTGGAGACAGCTTTCTGAGTTATAAATGGATTCTTGGCCAGAGCCAGTTTGGCTCTCAGACAACCAATCCAATGTTCTCCTTCTCAGTAGGATATCGTAACAAAGTTAGGCATAATCTGTGTGGACACAGGACAGTTTCTGTCAAGCTATCTGACAAGGATAAAGGGGATCCCCTATTGGCAGAGTGCTGACCAAAACACCAGGACACAGCAGAAGAGCATTTTCTAGCAGAGGCCTTGTAGGTGGCGTATCATTTGCTTTCAATTCTAGCAATTCCATGCTGGAAAACACAGCTGGTCAACAGATTAAGGAATGAACCTCCCGATGCCATCTGGTGTGTCAGGAGATGCTGTACTGCTGCACACCATGTCTGTGAGGGCTAATGCAGAGAATCTCCTGTTCCAGACATAAGATTTGGGATGTGCAATTTCAGAAACTGACGGATAGCACATACACAGCTTGTCAGTGTGATCAGATTATTCTCTGCTGTAATGAAAAATTTGGATGCTGCGTGTTCCCTAGCAGTTTTGCTCTTTTGAGATCAAGTGTGGCTGTTCTGAGGACATTACAAAAATATTCCCCACCAAGCTGAAATTGGAAGAATATGGGGAAGAAAAAACCTCCTGAAGGAAGAATGTTGAGGCATTAGGGAAGTCTTGCAAAGGTCTTACCCATTTAGAGAAAGAGCAGAGCTGGCCACCTTGATTTTCTCCTCCTGCAATTCGAATAACTGCCTGGATGTATCATGCCTCATGCTTTCTGAGACATAATAGGTGTGGGTGGGTAAAGCCATGGAAGCAGTGAAAGGACGGGAAACTGGGGGATCCATAGGCAGTTGCACAGGGTTGTACCCAGAAGACCAAGTGTTAAGCCCTGTTGGAATTCACCTTTGTTTACCATCAACGTGTAATAATGCAGTGGCAGGGGAAGGGACTGTAAAATGGGGAAGAAGACAGAGTTCAGTAGCGACAGAAGATGCCCAAGAGCCAGTAAAGGCTTTCTTTCTGTTACAAGTGTTACAAAGTATAATTGTTACAGAGATAGTTACGGAGCAGTGGAATGACTCATTATGTAGAAGATTGGGGGTTTTTTGGTGTACATTCAGCTCTGATCTACATTAATATTTTCAATTAGTTATTTCCATTTGTGCCAAGGCAGTGGAAGAAGCCCTGATGGGCAGCATGACATAAATGTATATAATGGATCCTTATTTTAAATTTGGTTATCTGGATGAGCTTCGGAGTTGTTCAGATGTGGTCTGAACGGAATGTAAATTATTGTGCTGTATCCTAATTAAGAAGAAGAAGAAACAAACAAAAGAATGCCAGTCACAACAAAAGAAAGCTTTTTTAGAAAGGAGGACATGTAGCATGTATCGATGCCCTTTAGAAAGAAAGCCTTTCTAAGTGAAAAGGTAAAGGGTTGCTGTTTAACCATAAACACAAAAGAGGGAGGTTGGCACACCTCTTAGCAGAGAAAGTGCTGCCTTTTTAATTGCTAAGGCTAATAGAGAAAACAAGCTGAACAGTGTGATGCACTCAGTATGTGTGTAAAATGTCAGTTTGTAGAGGATGTAAAGCTCGCAGCTGTCACAGTATGTGGTCCCGCCAAGCAGCAGACAGGATGTAATAGCTCTGAGTAATTTAACTCTTTCTTCTCAAAGTAGAGCTGTGGTATCCTCTACAAATGACCACAAGACTTGTTATGACAAAATACTGCACTCATCCTTATCACTTTAACTCTAAAAATGTCAGGACATATTATTTCCACTGCAGTCTCTGAGATGTAGCCCTAAAACTTGTTTGATGGTTTTAATTCTGCTTGCGTAGGCAAATGTGGGTAGACAGTTCTGATTAATCAGAGCCTGCATGATTTCCCTCTCCCCAACTCTAAATCTGTCACCTTCCCTTCCCCATTACCCAAGACAAAATAGCTAATACTGTCTTTAAAATTGAGTGCTATAACATTAATTTAGGATTGCTGCATTGTTCTGCCTCTCGAGCTGTGTTCATTTTGAAAATATTGTCCTCAATTTACAGAGATTTTCTCATTGAAAATCTTGAGCTGCTGATTCATCACTTTGTATTTGCTGCTATACCATACCTTCGCTGTACTGACATGAGTTAAAATCTCAAATGCATTGTGGTGTTGCCATTTCCCTGGCAGACTTGAATGGGGTCAGTCTCCACCACAGACATGGTAAACCTTTTAAAGTGCGGCATACCAAAAGATTTAAAAATTTATCTCTGCTGAGCCTAGGTTGCAAGTTGCCGTAATGTAAGCCTTGAAACAAATTCTCTGGAAATGAGGATTTGATTTGTCTGTAAATCTGATTTAGGTCATATGTCAGTTAAGCCATGTTCTGCTGTCTCTGGCCACAGGAGAAAGGCATGACCAGGTCAGCCAAGGAGCTGATGGTCATGGGCATGAAAAGCCCAGAGGAGTCACGTGTGTGACCCTCTTTACCACCCAAAGGACAGATATGCTGCCGGGGCATAATACTTCAGCAATGTCTGTTGCTGAATGCTTGTTGCTTTTTAAGAAGAGCTGAACAAAAACCTTCAGGAGCCTGTTTGTTATCTTCCAAAGGTTTTTATAATTCTTGTTTCGTTCCTTTATGTAAGATACGAAAGCAGCATATATACATATATATTTGCTGAACTCAGTAGACATAGGTTTAAAATCGATTAAAATCCACAGAGTATTCTTTCATTGGTTTTGATGATTAATGTAATAAAATCTAGCAATATGAACTTGGAACGTCTTTGATAATTTCTTGTGGCTCTGGTAGTATTGAACATCTAACAAGGGGAACACTTCTTCTATGTGAGTAAAGGGCACTTGAAGTAAACAGACTCAAAAGCACATTATGGATTACAAAACCCCTTCCTAGCTGTCAGAGTTTTCTAAGAATTGGTTCTCTGCTCACCCATAAAACATTTCAGGGAAAAGTGAACCTCCCAGATCTAAACTTCCCACTTGAGAACAAACCGAGAAAAATTATTTCAGTCCTCTTTCATACTTCTTATAAAACCATGCAGGGCACATGTTTCTTTTGCCCATCAGGTGACTCCAGCCAGGCAGTAGTGCCCTGGGGAGTGCATCTGTGTGAGGATGTTGAGGGGCATGGGAGTGGGTGCTGGGAGCCCCCAGGCTGCACACAGAGCCTGCCTGTGGGCGAGGGGCAGCGCAGCTCTCACCTTCCTGCTGCACAAGCCAGGGGCAGTGCAGGGTCTGGGCTTCAGCTGCACTGCTTGCATGGAAAAAGATCATTGCTTGCATGACTAGGGAGTGGTGCACAAAGCCTTTTGGTAGAAGCCACATGTTGTTCGGGAATAAATTGTAACCGAAGGGAATTGTGTTGGGGAAGCTGCCTGGGGATGATTAAGCTGTGTGTGTAGGGCACACTGGGGTATGTGAGTTCTCAGGAAGTGGTTTTTTATGTTGTTTTTTTTTTCCCCCAAAGAATTGATGGACAAACAGTAAAATCAATGCTCACCTGACGGTACACCTTAACTGTTGCAGGAATTGTGAAAGTAAAAATGCCAGAGTTATTTAAGAAACTGTACTGATGGATTGCTAGATCATATTTATTTCTTGTGTTTCATGGACAGTTTAGTGGAGTTGTCCCATCATGTGTACATTGTCTGTGCAGTGGTGAGTTCCAACATTTCATTGGATGTTTCCATGTTTCCTTTGTGGAAAAACCTCTGTGTCAACACATCCACCTTGTCCACATTTTGCTGCCGACCCTGTGCTTCTATAAATGCAGAGTTGTGTTGCTGTGCAAATGTACTTCTTGTTAGAGGTGCAGGCAGCATCAGGAGCACTCTGATCTTTCTGTTCGTTTATACACATGCTAGAAAACAGGATTTGCATCCACAGAAGTCACTGAGGGAAGCAGGCTTTGTGGGCACAGAAGGGTTTTTTGGTTGTTGTTTTTCTTCTAATTTTACCGTAGATGTGGAGCCAGCTGTGAATGCTGCTCAGCAGCCTGTGTGTACTGAAAGTGTGGCTGCATACATCTGAATTGCAGAAACACTGTCTTAAGCAAGGTGCTGCCTCATACAGTGTTACAGCCTTATTATATTCTCAAAAATATTTCACATTGCAGGAATTCACATATATATTAATAATTGTAAATAACTCTAAATTACATGTGCCCAGAATATTGATGGAAAAGCCTGCCTGTGGATTTATTTATTACTCTTTCTTTTCCTGTTATCTTTCCACTAAGGTCCCCGTTTGGCAGGTACTCTTTGTTGGTCAGTGACCCACCTGCTTCCCAAAGCCACTGGTGGTTTCCAAGGATGCAGAAGCCATCCCACTGCCCTCTGCTCCACAGCTAATGGATGTGTAGCAAGTGTCTGCCAGCAAGGTGCTGTGGTGTGTTACACATGGAAATTCAGGAGCAGCTCAATAATAGAGGAACAAAGTCCAACTTCTATATTGCTGAAGCATTTGTGAAACTTCTCTTTTGCTTCCAATAAATGTTTTTAATGATTCAATAGTGTTACACTGTCAGCAGAAATTACCTCTTGGAAGAAGTCTGAAAAGGAAAAAGGCAAATAATTCACTAATTCAGAGCCTGAATTTAGTCCCCCTGTCAGCTGTGTTACTGCTAACATAAAATGTTTGCAGCACGCTTTTACCGGGTCATTCTTGCACAGTCCAGATATTCAATTTCTGTCATTTTATTTTCTTTCTTTTCTACTAAGGTGCAAGTCCTGCCTTTGCCACTTCCACTTCCTCCCTTCAGTGCCCTGGGACAGAAAAGCTTTGGCTTTGGCCAAAAAAACAGTGGGGACTGGTAGCCAGCCTTGGCTGGGGGTGCATGTTGCCTCCCTCATGGGCTCTCCCCTCTATTTTTTGTTAGGAGCTGGGTTTGAAAGCAGTGCCCATTTTCTGCAACAAACAGTAGGTTTTCAAAGCAACTTGTTTTTTTTATTTCCCATCCTCTTTGCCATCTGTCAGTAGATTTTGGTATGCAGTCTGTTAGGATTTGCTGATAAAGGTTTTATTAAGATTTATTTAATGGGATTTTCAATCTACCACTCTTTAATCCATGCTGGAAAAAAATATTAAATAGTGACAATCCATGGCTGCCTTGTAACTAAATCACATTCACTTAGCCCAGGAAAGACTGATTTCTGAAGAACTTCTGTCTCACAAGAGCTTAGTAGTTGTCTTGTGTATTATCTTGCTGTGGTTAAAATTGCCGCAGTAGGGGGGAAAAAGAAAAGAAAAATTGTTAATGCAGTTGTTTGTGTGGCTTGCCCTAGATATTATTCTTACCATTTTTTTAATATTTTTTTTTTCCTAATGAGCAGAAGCAACTGTGAAAGGAAAAAATGATGAAAACAAACAATACAACTACAAATAAAAAGAATTCTTTTCATGTGATGCAAGTCAAGGGAAAATCCTCACTCAATATGCTCTGGCTTCTTGACACGCAAGGTGTGATCAGAGATTACTTATCATCCACAGGAGAGTGGGAAGCTAGTTAATTAAAATTTTCCGCCCTTTCAGTGAATGAAATGTCTCCCAGTTTGAGACTCATTGTTTGAACACTTCTTTTTCAGGAGAGCTCTGGCACATTTTTTTCTACTTCTGCTGGTGTTCAAATCCAGTATTTGCTAGTTAGAAAGAACATTGCACTTTAATCTGATGGAACAGTGTGTTCGAAATTTTATATCTATTGTCTCTAATAATAGTAGATAAAATAATTACTGCATTAAATATAAAATGAATACAAGACTACTCTTTTCCTCTGCACCCGTCCCCCAGTGTATTGTTTGTTTAGAAGCATTTTTGCTTTAGAAAGCATTTAATATGACACCAATTAAAGGTCTGTATAACTGTGACTCCTGCTGGCACACAAATTCCAGTCGTGGGATAGAATTACAACCGATGATTCAGGAGGGGGAGGGAGAAGTCATTTCGTGTGGTCTTAAAAAAAGCTTCAATTATCTGTATTTGCAAGTCGGGAGTTTGAAGCCCATGTGGATTACACCTGTTTATTCTGGAGTGACTCCTTTCTCTTGTCTGTCATCTTCAAGCTCAGCCAATTATTGGGAGTAGTCTATTCCCCAGGGGCCTGGAGATGAGGTGCAGCATCTGACTCCAGCGAAGCACCGTGGAGTTGGAGAGAGCTTGTTAAAGGGCATGAGGAGCTCAGAAGAGGGCACACCTCTGCAGCATGTACACAATTCCTGCCTCCAGACAGCCCAACAGGCACACTGGGCTGTTGGGTACCAGCACATGGGAAAAATTAGAGGTCACCTTTTGGTAACAACTGTATAGAACTCTTTCAATAGGTTGGTTGGTTTTGACTTTTTTACATTGCCAGACTTTAAAAAAACCATTTCTTTAGGCCTAATTGACTTAAATTTATTTTCTGATAACTTTACCCTTTTGAATGTGCTTACCTGGTTGTTTCCTTTCTGCACCACTGGGTTGTGAAATACACCATCATCTGCTGCAGATGATGCTTAATCCTGACAAGTCAGACAGGTCCAGAGCCAGCCCTGTCTCGCTGCTCAGAGCCCGCAGGGACAGGAGGCTGTGGCAGGAGTGATGGTTGTCCCTGAAACAATTTGGCTTCCACAGCAGCCAAATGAGCTCTGCGTGGTATTGATGTCCTTCCTCATTGCTGTAATCTCCCTCTGATTTCTGACATTTGTTGCACATCCTGATGCAAGAAGAAGGTTCTGCCTGCTAATCACCCACCTTAGGCAATGAATTCAAAATAGAAATCCTCTTCACAACACAAGATGTTCCTCGGGGCGCAAACAAGGTCTGCTGTGCCAGTCTTTCCTGATCTGCTTCCACCCTCTAAATGAGTGAGCTCCTTCTGGTTTTTCCTCTGCAAACATTGTTTGATGGAGAGAATGTTTTAGACAGGTCCTTTTATGTGGCACCTCATGAAGAGCTTGTGATGGTGGATGCTCTGACCTTATTCTTAATCATCATGTTGCATATTTTCATCTTCATTTTTTGAAGCCGTTGTTGACCAATTTCATAAATCGCACTGTGTTATTAATATGTCTTCTTGAGACATTAGATCTGAAAGGCATCTAGATATGTCGTAGTTTTTTTATTACTCTTGGATACTGTATTTTAAAAACTGGAAAGAGCGCACAAATATCCATCTTCCAGAGGGAAATGGGAGTCAAAGGGGACTCTGAATCTACCACGATCACAGCTGCAGGGTGAGTCCTGATTGCTCCAGAGGACATGAGTTAAGGGCCACATGGTATTGCCCCCTTCTTGCAGGGCGTCTCTTTCCCAGAGTTAAAAATTCCAGTTTGTACAGGGTGATGTTGAAAAGTAGCACTGCCTCTCTAAGCCCCCACAAGCCTCTGTACAGAAGTACATTAGCAGGGTTCTCTTGCAGGCACTTTCTGGGGTAGAGATTTTAAACATTCTCCTTTTAAGCAGGACTGATACAGCTTCTTCAGCTATTTGCACTTGTAGTCATGATCGGGTTTTTAATAGGTATAGTCAGGCAGCCATTCAGTTATAAAGATACAAGTGACCTAAATTACATTCGTTAGAAGAAAGGAACAGCTGAGATTTGAATTCACTAAAATACCTTGAGATAACTACAGCAGGATTTGGATTAGTTCTGATCAAATGACTATTTCATTACTGCGGAATAAATGGATTTTTTGGAGCTGCAGAACTATTGTGCCTTCCCCAGTGTTGCGAATTGGCAGTTAAAACTCCTTACGTGCACGTGAAACCACTGGAGTGCCTGAGCTTTTTGGCAAATGTAATTGTTACTGCAATCAAATTTAGTTATATTTGTAGAGACTAGTAGTTACCATTTGTCTGCTTTGTATTTATTAAAATTAAAAACTAGTAAATATGCTCTAGCATCTATTCATTAAATTACTGGCAGTCTTGGCAATCAGACATCTCACTGGAATAATCTTTGTTGAAACCACCAGTGGTTCTTTCTGTGTGGATTGCAGGGCCTGCCTTTTAGTTGAAAGAGAATGAGCAAGGCTCTGCTGGGTACATGTGCAGCAGGAGCCAGACTCCTGCACTGAAAGGCAAAGCTTTTCGTCTCGCCCACAGATTTCCTGATTCAAAATAAGAAGGCAGCGACACGTATTTGTGGGCGATAAAAGGAACAGACTTGTACTTATATTTTTTGTTGCTGTTGTTGGCTATTTTCCTTTTGATCCATCATGGTAGAGCAACATGACTGATTTCAGTGCAGACATTCAGGATTTGCTGAAGCCTAGACAAGTGCAGAATCTAAGCAAAGTGATGCTGTCGTTTTTTAACTGCTTGAACATTATTTTTCTTGGGAGGAGATAATTGATAACATACAATGAATTTATCCTGTTCAGATTTGGAATCATCTAAAGCTAGATGGATGAGTCAGGCAATGTAAAAACAAGATCACAGATGTTTACCATTTTAAACAAACTCCTTTAACAGTTTGGGATGGATGGGCAGTCGGTCATTTGTCTCATGTTTTTGAATGTTTTCCTTTCTGCCTAGCTGAACATAAAACATGACCCACTTCAGTGCAAAAACCCTTTCTCCCTCTGAGGAAACCCACACATGTATTTTTTCTTGGGGTTTTTTCTGGTGTTGAGCTGAATGTCGCACTCCAAGTGATGATGCCAACTGTTGCTTTTCCCTCCCCAGGGAGTTGAAGTGCAGACAGATTACGTTCCGCTGCTGAATTCCCTCGCCATGTACGGCTGGCAGCTGACGTGCGTGCTTCCTACTCCCATTGTGAAGACAAACAGGTAGGGAGGGGTGGGTGCTGCCTTTTGGCCAGGGAAGTTGCTGTGCCAGCACCACAGTCTGCACAAGCAATTCCCTGTGCAGTCAGTGTGGATTTCCTTGCAAAGCCTGCTGCAGCTGTTGTCGGGGTTTTCCGAGCATCACAAGCCACATGTGGCAGGAAGCACATGTCTGGTGGGCAGAAAGACTGCAAGGTGGCACTGTGGTTTCTACATGAATTTTCTGGGTGTTGTTTCTGCCTCTCTCTAAACTCCGTGATTGTACAACTCCTGCTCTGGATCTTCCAGTAATGTCCTGTAGAGCAAACACAAAATGTGTGATAATGTTTGGAGTGAGATGTTGTCTAACGGAAGAAAAGTAATTTTATTCTTAATAGTTGTCTGTCTAATGCTGCTGATACAGTCTAGCTGAGCAGAACCCTGTGAGATTAGTGTGGCCTTGCTCTGGTAGCCTTGTGTGCAGATAAAATAATTCTGTGGTCTACTTTGCTATTACTGATATTCTGAGTTTTTAAATATAAATGCAAATCACTTAAAAATAATCTTCTAACTGGTGAAAAACAATCATCCCACTTGTTAATCATGAAAGATGGTGCTTTCTGAATTTTCAGTCTTCAGGAATATATTTATATACACCAGTATAATCAGTCATGATTTTTAATCTTAAAAGAGTAAAAATATGCCCAGCTCTTTATGAGATTTGGATGAAGACTACTCCTACACATAAAAACCTAAAAAGTAAAAGGCAATCTGTGTTGAGGGAAAAACTGTATTTAAGTTTTACATAAATGTTTAAATATAAGAATGAATAGAAAATCACAGTTACGATTTGTAATTCCTGACTCTTAAAGATATATATATATATATATATATAAAATTTTCTTTCTCTTCCAGCTTTCTGTACCCCACTGATACCTCGAGTAGCAGAGGTCAGTGCAGAAGGGCACCCACCTGGTGGTTGTTCCTCCTGCCATGCTGCAGACCTACAGGGAGCACCCAGCCCCATTCTGCATCAGTGCCCCAGGAGGGAGGGAATGAGGGAAGGGACACTCCAGTGTTGCTGGGACACACAGGCACTGGGGCTCTTGGGTTTCTTCCTTTTTGTTCCAAATAATTTATTCTGTGTTTACACACTAATGCTAAAACATTCAGCAAAACTGTGTCAAAGGCTGACAGGCTCTATCAGTCTGAATGTTGCCCTCTCCCTGCCCCCCAAAATACCAGGCTGCTCAGAGACACCAGGGACAGGCAATGTGAGGATCATTCTTCATTTTGTTCTTCTTTGACCTGCAGAAATAAATGACTGAGATGGATTTTTGCTTTGAATGATGCTGGATGTGAATTTAATTCATTCTCAGGAGTGTGCATTTGTTTCTTTTCAGGGAGGGGAATTTATCTACAAAGCAAATTGTATTTCTTCAGAGACCTTCTTTGCCCCAGAAAGCAAAGAAGAAAGAATCTAAGGTAAATAACCTTGAGTTTCTGGTTTCTTTGGGTTTTGCTGGTGGTATTTTTATATTGAAATTGATTTCCCATAGAAGTAAAATGGCCTATTCAATGTTTCTGTGATACAGTAGCGAGACACAAGGAATGGAACTGTTCAAATGAAAGAGACAAAAAATGCTCAAATGATGTCAAAGCTCCTAGATTTCATTCTCTTTTGAACTCACAGCAGCAGAAGAGATGCAGATTTTTCTTCATGTAAACCAGCCATAAACCTCCATTTAGACCTAAAATTCTCTGTCCATGTTCAGTGCCTACAAGGTGGAACCAACACTATTTTCTCTCACCCATTTCCTGTCTTTTCTGTTTAAATTGCTCTCTCGTTCTGTCTCTTGCTCTTGCTCTCTCTATATTTTGGTAGAACCTGGCACAATGTAGGCCTGATCTTGGCTGGTGTTTCTGTTGTGTGAATGTTAATGAATTCTGCTGCAATTTAACCAAAAGAAGCCTCTAGAATCCAGCTAAATTGTCCAAGGACATAGGTGACAGCTAGTGATGCATGGATGTGGATGCATGTATGTATTCCCATTTCCCTTTTTAAACACATAGCTGTGGGAACCCTTGCCCAAACCTGTCATGCCATACAGCTGGAGAGAGAAATGCAAGGACTGGAATTGAGAAAGTGATGATCTTCCTTCAGTAGTCAAATTTGCCTTGCCCTTTCAGCATGCAAGGGATCAGGAAAGCCAGATGAAGCATGGGAAAGATCTCTGAAATCACATGATGATGAGCTGCTGACTAATTCAGCCTTGCTTTTGTTCTGGCTCTGTGGCCTTTGGTGAGTGCTGCCAGCCCGGTGTCCCCTGCAGGAGTGGGTCACTCAGGCCATGCAGAGCTGAGCTGCAGCAGGAGATGGGAAATGCTGAGCAGACCTGAGCAACAGGAGCATTTTACCCAGCAGTTTAGATAATTGCAGATAGTTTTCATCTCTGAAGCCCTCACTGTTTTGGAGCCTGGTTCTATGAAAGTTGTCTTTTTGATACAGTGCAGAGCAGCAGGAGAGTGTTTGAACTGACTGAAGTAGGAGAGAACTGCTGGGAATGTGACTGATTTAGGATTTACCCTCTCTCATTAGCTAAACAGGAGCCCAGAATATTGTTTGAACTTGTTACAAAGCCCACCTTCCTTGTTTTTTCTCTTTGTTTTCAGGTAATTAAGGGGATTTTGGGATGAGCGTTAAGAGTGCCTGTATTTGGCCATTCTTTTCCTACCACTGTGTGTGGTTTTAGTGGAAGGGATGGGAGCCCATATGTGGTTGTTCATCTTGAGACAGAGAAACTAGTATGATGCTGATTTCTTGCATTATAATAACACATACATACCATCCAGATGACTTAAAACTTTGTTTAAGTTTTTTTCATTCCGGGCTGTAAAAACTTATTTAACGATGTCTGGTTGACGAAACAAAGGACTTACTTGTTGGCAGTGTTAAATATACAGGCATATTTGAGGGCAAGAATCACTGCAGCACATTTTCATAGCAGAGGTTGAGGAAGGATGACATACCTTGATTGTAGCTCTGTAAAGAGATGTAAGACTGGTTCAACGTCCATAAGTGGTGGTTGTGTCACATCAAAGATGCCAACCCAGGCATGTGATTAAAAGTTGCTGAATATTCTGCACATACAACATCACAGGCTCTCAGGGAATTTGTTTAACTTGAGCTGTGGCATGTCTAAAATGTTTATAGATAACCCTCAGAGGAGGGAAATAGGATGAAAACATTAAAAGGATATTGCATTGTTGGAAAATGTTCCAGCCTGTCTTTGCACACCAATGAACTGCTGTTCAAGGTAGTCAGAGGAACAGAAAAGGAAACATGCAAGAAGTGGTACAACTTCTCTCTTCAGTGAGAAGTACTCCTGTTAGTGCAATATTCAGTCAGGGATGAGGTAATTGTGTTCATTCACTTTATACAAAACTGATGCTTATTTCAGCAGAAACTGGCTGAATGCATTTTTGTGAAATACAGTGTAAGTACCTGACTGAGTACACACACACACATACACACACACAGAGCCTCCTACAGTTGGATCTTTATCACATTTAGGGCCCTGATCCTACCTTCTGTCAAAGAGAGCTTTGAGTTAAGCGGAGTAGTGGGTGCCCAGCACTTCTGCAAATCAAAGAGGAAAAAGCTCAGGTGTCTGAATTTTAACCAGCTGACTCTAGAACTGAGATGTTATCGTTCCTCTTTCTCTAAATTGCAGTGCTATTGAAGTGAAAGATAACTTCCTCTAAGTAAAACCGAGAAGTTTTGTGAAAGCCAATTTCTTTCTTTTCTTTCCCCTTCTTCTTTTACATTAAGTTCTGGCTACCAGGAGGAAAGAACATTGTTCCAGCTTTGTAATCTAATAATAAGTTTTGAATGGCTTTTTGATTAAGGAACAAAATAGCTAGATCAAAAATTTATGAATACAAGATCTTTTGGCCAACTTCAGCACAGAGCCAGTTTCACTGGAGATAATGGCTTTTTGGAGCATGGCTGGGTTTCCTGAATGTCCTGATGAGATTATTTATGCCATCTAGACATTGCCTCCTAACCCATTCCTGAGCTTCCATCAGCAACTGACACTGCTGAAAAAATGGTTGTGCAGTTTTAAAGGTACTTAGCAAACTTGTGTAGGATGGCTTAGCAGTGGCTTGGAACCATGGAGCAAGTCCAGAAGAGGCCTTGAAGTTGGTAAGGGGACTGGAACACCTCTCCCATGAAGACAGGCTGAGAAAGCTGGGGCTGTTCAGCCTGGAGAAGAGAAGGTTGCACGGAGACCTCACAGCAGTATTCCAGTATCTGAAGGAGGCCTGCAAGGAAGTTAGAAAGGGACTCTTTGCCAGGAAGTGCAGTGATAGGACAAGGGGTAATGGCTTCAAACTGAAAGAGGGCAGGTTTAGATTAGACGGTGGGAAGAAATTCTTTACTGTGAGGGTGGTGAGATACTGGCACAGGTTGTCCAGAGAAGCTGTGGGTGCCCCTCCACCCCCAGCAGTGTTGAAGGCCAGGTTGGATGGAGCTTGGAGCAACCTGGTCTTCTAGGAGGAGTCCCTGCCCATGGCAGGGTGGTTGGAACTAGATGACCTTTAAGGTCCTTCCAGTCCAAACCATTCTGTGATTCCATGGCTCTGTGGTCTGGCTTTTGTTGGGAAGGTCGATTTATTTTCTGACAAATGAAGCGGATATAATAGTGGCATATTTGTCAGCCTTTATATACATTATCCCTGTCAAGTTAGTATTTCAAGGTACTGCTAGTTCCCTTTTTCTTAGTACTAGTTAAAACAGTTCTGAAATGGTGGCTGTGGTAAGTCCTGTGGGAGTGCTGCAAGAAGCAGCCTCACGCTTTCTCATCAAAAAGCATTCATACAGATGGTTCAGAGTATTTTACTGTTTGGGTATGGTCGTGGGTGTGGTGTTAGTTCTGCTGTTAACCTGGTGAAAAACACTGGAATAATGCCACAGGATTGCTTCCTCTGTCTGCGCTTGTGCAGCTTTGCAAATCCTCCCTTTCCACACGGTGTAGAGAGGAACCCACCAGGCACGTGCAACAGCAGAAGCAGTGAGCATTGGGCTCTCCTTCCTCTGTGTAACAGAGATATCTGTGTGAGCAGAAATCATCTTAGGCCATCTGATTTGGTCAGCCAACTTCTTTTATCTTGGGTCTTTCTGGTCAAACCCTTTAGTCTTTGAATTAAAACTAAATAATCAAAACATTTCTGCTCAGGAAAGTAATTGTCCATGTGGGATTGCCTCTAATGGTCTTTAACATTTGGATCCCTTCTTTGTAGTTTCACTGGAGGTTCTCCAAAGAAGACATGCACAACAGGAAAATGAAGAATTCCACAAAGGCTAAATCAAGTGCTAGGGAGAAGCAAAGGGCAGGGGAGAAGCAGGAATTTGAAGTCACAGAGAACACGAGAAACCTTGAAGCACAAATCTCAAGAGCGGCCAGGCCGGATCCAGAACAGCAGCTGGATGAAGTCATAGACTTGGGAGATGAGGCAGCCGGGCCCCAGGACAGAGGTGCCCCCCACGACGGGGCGTCAGCAGAGCCGTGTCCTGCCGGCTGTGACACTGAGGGCAGCGCTGGCCAGGCCTGCCTCAGCCAGGGCGAGCCCGGCTGCCCCGCGGGCGAGGCCGCACCGGGCGGGGGCTGCGCGCCAGGGCCCGACACGGCAGGGCCCGACACGGCAGGGCCCGACGGGGCAGGGCCGGACGCCGGCTGCTCCTGTGAATGAGGCCTCTTTGCAGGAGCCCTGTGAGCAGCTGATGCTTTGCCAAGACAGAAGAACAGATTTTGATAACCCCCACTGCTAACTCCGTCGCTCAACTCAGCATTTCTTTTGCATTTCTCTGACTTACTTTGCTCCTTAGCACTCTGGTATCTTAATGTTTTTAATACCTACAGGGCCCAGACTTTTCAACCCACAGAAACAGCAAAATTCCTTTCACTGTACGTAGTTGGAAATGCTCTCCTAGGGCCACACTTTAAATTAAAAAGCAGGGAGGGACAGAAGTCATACTTTTATCCATGACCAACCTTAGCAGACCAGCTTTGAGCCTGGGTCAGGGCAAGTGTTCCATTCCGTCAGATTTTACTATGTAGTACTTTATTGTCCACGTAGCTTTTCTGGAGAAGTTATTGTGGCCAGATGTTATTTTGTCACTAGGCTTGTAGTGTCATAAAAATGATATTTGGACTTGAAGAGGTTGAAACTGGAAAGCTTAGGTAAGATGGCTGTTACCCGTATCTTTCTCCACGAGCATACTCACTGATGATACTCTCTTCTGAATTTTATTAACCCTTACAGATCTTTAAGCAATAAGCAGATCATGTACCTGTTTCAGGCACAGTGGGTAAACAAACCCCATGGCGAATTTGTGAAGTGGATGATTCCAATACAAAATGCAATTTCCTATTGGGTGTTTGCCAATCAACAATTCATCAGTAGCTGTGGGGGCTTCAGAAGGCAGAAAACCAGGAAACAAAAAAGCAGGTAAAAAGTACTTCTGTCAGTGGTTATCCTCGCTAGAATTGGAATTAGATGTTACCTCCTGACCTTTTCCAGGTGGTTTTGCACCACTTCCTCACTGTTATGAAATACCTTGTGGTAAAGAACTGAAATTGTACACAGGGATCAGTGGCCAACAAATGTCACTAAAGGACCATCCAAAATGAAAAGTCCATAGCAGACCATTTTTTTTCATACAAGTAACCATATTCTGGGACTGATACCTAATAGGATTCTGTAAAATTACCAACATTTTCCTGTTTGAAGATACATAAAAATATTTACAAGTGAATGTACATGTAATATAGTTTCTGTGCCAATGTTCTCCAAGTACTTCAGTATTTTTACAAATGTAGGAAGGAGTGGTTTCTCTCTTCTTAACCACCTTCATTCTTATTTAGAAGTGGTTGAGTAATCTGGTAAAAAGGTGAGAAATACATTGTAAATTCCCCTGATTTTCTTGTTTTGAAGCAAGAGCTCTGTAAGTGATTTGCTGTTTTTTCCTTGACTGATTTGTGCTTGATAATTTTCCTCAGTCTTCAAATCAAAATGCTGTACAAAGGACTATGTTTTGTACCAGATGTGCACCTAGAGTGGTTCAAAAGCATCTTTCATGCCTAAAAATTACTCAGTTGGCAGAACATTGCAGAGAAGGGAAAAATGACATCACTTAAATATTCATTTAATTGGGACAAAGGCACTCAAGTTTAAACCATTTGATTTAACACACACAAAGCACAGTGGTGGTTTTGTCATTGATTAAGGAGTTTTTTATTTTGAATTCAGTGGTTTAACCACAGGACTGTAAGTAACTTCAATTTCTGATGCTATTTTTCAATTGTTTCATTTGGTATTTTGAGATTACACTGGGGTTCCAATAGCCTCAAAAATAGGTTGCTGCAGTTGTTCTACTTAAATACAAGGTCTGTGCTTTGTACAGTTTTAAGTTCCTGTTTGCAGATTTTATTAGCATAAGATCCTTTTACTGATGGTTTCTATCTCAAGGACTAGCTTTGTATTAATCTTGTTTAAAAATTCACTATATTTAATGAACGTTTTGCTAGTAGAAAGTGTTGCAGTAGAAGGACCTCTCCAAATACTTTTTAATAGAAAACGTTTATTGGATTGCAATTTGACCTTGTTTAACTGAATCCCAACTGCTTACAAAACTAAAGAGAAATAAAGGTCATGAGGAGATTCCTTATTTGTGGTGTTTGCACAACTGCCAGTAATTTGTCCCCAAAAGGAGGAACTCGGGATCTCTAAGTGGTGATGAGGGGAAGCTCCTTCCTACTGAATTAGCAGTAGTTACTGGTGCTAGAGAACTGGCTACTGGGTTTTCCTTTCCTGACAGTATGGAAGGGCCTGTGGGGAAGTCGCACTTGTTTAAGTAAAAGCCTGATTTAAAACTTCGTTACTGTGCCAGTTTGGCCAAAATCTAGCAATATATCCCCTCAGAGAAAAACAGTTACAACCACCCTTCCCCCCCACCAGATTTGGGAAAAAAAATTCCTCGAAGGAAAGTGAAAGAGATAAAACCTATTTATTAACAAACACAGAGGAAAAGGATAATAATGCTAAATAGTAAAGTCCCTCACTATAGAGAGAAAACCTGGGAAGAAATTAGAGTCCTCTCGTAGGTGTGGTCCCTCCTTCTCAGAGCTGGCGTGGGGGTGGCATTAGGCCTTAGGCCACCTCCGGGCCTGAAGAAAAATTCTCCCAAAGTGTTCTGATGTTGTTGAAACAGTCCAGAAGAGAAAAAATGGAAAAAAACCCCAAACTCCCAGGAAACACGCTGGAGAAAAAGGGAAAAAAAACCTGAAGAGCTGGCTGAAGAAACAGGCAGGGTGCTCCCTCCGTGCTACCACAGCCGGGGAGAACGCAGAGGAGTCTCTATCTCTGTGTCCTTGGGAACTGCTTTGAAAAGTTCATTTGGTTTTTTTTTTTCTCCCCTCTCAAGCTCAGTTTAAAGGCACAGAAAAAGGCACAAAATTAATTTTTTGGCATAGAGCCGTGATAGGGGATACACACCATAGAGTCAACCCAAGAGAGTTACTGTAAAAGTTGGGTTAGGGTTGGGAAGAGTTGAAGAGAACTTGCATGGTTTTTCAGTTTCAAAAGGGCAGCTGCTTTGGGGTTTATAATCTCATAATCAGTTCCAAGTTGTGACTTTGAATTACTCTGAGCTGGTTCAGCTGTCTGAAGTTGGGCACGTGCTTGCACCATGCCCCCGTCCCAAGGAGAGTGAGAGAGTTTAAATCATCTCTCAGACAGATGATCCAGATGTGATGAGGGCTGGGGAAGGCAGGTGTGTGGTGCAGCAGCAGCAAGGCTCCACAGCTGTTATCTGCAGCTTATCTCAGCTGTAATCTTTGCCATTTTGGGCCTGAAAAAGCAGGACCACCAGAGTGCCCAGGGAAGTGCAAGACAGCAGTCAGCAAGTGGTCATCTGAACAAGCCTCCAGCTGCTACACAGGAGAAGTTCAAAGGAGAAGATCCAGCTCAGGCATTGCAATGGGCTGCCCAGGGTGGTGGTGGTGAGGCAAATGGTGGAGGTGGAGTCCCTGCAGGTGTTTAAGGAAAGACTGGATGAGGCAAATGAAGAATGGCAAAGAGGAGTGGCTGAATTAAATGAAAGATGGAAAAGGGTTTTTTACATGCCACAAACAGCAGGGAGCAGGGGCAGAGGGACACAGCTATGATGGGTAGGGTGTCCAAAACCTTGAAGTATCATAATGAAAACAGTGTGTTAAGAGGGGTTAAATGCACAAATGATGGGACTGGTACTTCAATTTGCATTATGTCTTTGATTATTGGATGTGTGCACTTGAAAACAGTATAAATGCAATAGCCCCAAGAAGCTTGAATAGATGTGTGGAAATGAAGCTAAGTACAAAACAATTTCTCTAAGTACAAAACCCATTTCTCCTTAATTTGGCTCCCTGTCAGCCTCAGTTTCTGAGGTGAGCAGAGGAAGGGCTCTGCGTTTGGATACCCTACTTTGTAGTTGCTGTGACTCTACATTTGCCTCGGGGAGCCAATTATAGGGCAGAAATGAAGCATGATCAGCCTTTCATGCAGGAATTTCATCCTCCCAGAACTGAAGAGTGTAAGAAGAGCAGATACTAATTTCTTGCTGATAGATGTGGATATGAGGAATGCCAGCGAACAACACGCCTATGAACTGTAGTTGTAGACACAATTCATATGTTTCTGAGGCTGTTAGTGGAGATGTGCTTTTGGCTTTAAACTGTGATCCTTGCCAAAGCTTCCAGCCTCAGGAAGGTGCCTGTAGTGCTGGATGTGGCGGCTGACTCTAATCAGTACCTTACCTATACACTGAGGGCGGAAAAAAGGCTTTTCAGTTTTTAGTGCCTTCTGTTACTCACTTACAAAAGCACCCTACTGACTAAAATGATGTAATGATAACTGGTTAGCCACTCTTTTTCCAGCTAATTGATGCAAATACTATAGGAATATTTGATACTCATTGCACCAGATGAGCACATGGCAAACTGGTAAAATACGTGTCACAGGAAGAAGAGAAAGATAAAGTCTAATAAGGCTGCAACACCAGGTAACTCACCAACCATCTCCTTAAGTTTAAATGTAAAGATGGGCACATCTCTCATTCCTCATCCTTTATTGCAAAAAAAGAAAAAAGAAAAAAAACCCACTCTACTTTTTCTTCTGCGGTTGCTCCTCAGCTGATGGCACAAGTGTAAGAGGAATAAACATTTCACACGATGACAAGATTCACCAATATGATGAGACTATTTCTCCAACTCAGAAGCAGCTGAACAGCAGGGGCTGCTCTCTATTCCTGCCAGTGCAGGCCAATATCACATTTATTGCATTATTTGTAGACCATATGTTTATATGGGTTAATGTTTCTGGGGTGTTACTTTTGCCTTCAATTATGGCAGAGTCAGATCCAATAACAGACTTTAAGGTGCAACTGATGTTTCACTAAAAGACCGTGAAACTCTTTAGAAGGACACTTCCAAAAGATTCTTCAGTGTCAACAGGAAAAGTCTATGGAGGAAGGGGATGTCAACAACTTTCCTGATTTCTTGGCTTAGAAATGTCATTTATTACAAGGTAAGAAAGGACTTTTTGCTCACGGTATCAGAGGTTACCACTATTTGGGGGTGGGGGGGAAGGTATGAAATAATTACTCTCATGCATGTTTTGGGGCAGAGTGTGTGTGTTTCATCCTGCTCTTCAAGTGGGTGAGCCCACACAATTAGAGAGATGTGTCCTTGCCCCACAGCACTCAGGCTGAGTGTAACAGGGGATGACAGAAGGAGGTTAGAGGGAAAAGAGGATGATTACAGAAGCAAAGGATTTCAAAATGCCTTTTGTTAAATGGATATTTTGGTGCAGGTCTGAGGAGGGGTTTGTGAAAGAGATGTAATTTGGGCTGCAGAAAGCCTGTGCATTAAGGGAAGAAAAGGGTGTACCAGTTTATAATTCATGAAATGATTTAGAAGTCATAAGAAAAACAACATTTAAAGGCTTCTCAGAATATTTTTATCATTGCACTGTTAAAATACACAGGAGCCTAGCACATGGCTATTTTAGGGCACCAGTCCTTCCTGATAGCAGTGTATTGCACGTTCCTAGGAAAACCCTGCTTCTTTCAAGGATCAAGCTCTGACATGTCAGCTGCCATCTCTGTGAACACAAACCCCCTTGGTGTTATTTCTTGTGACAAGCACGCTGTCCTATTTACATTTAGAGTGAACAAACAAGGAAGCATTCCTTGCAATAGGGGTACTCAGAAAGAATCTTCCTCTCACTTGAGGAGGAGGAATTGGATGAGACATCCCCTCTGGGCCTGCAGTGGTTGCACAGGGGGCCAGTGATGGCAGCTGGGGGTGGCACTGCACGGAACAGAAGCACAGCCCTAAGGAGAGGAGGCTGTAGGCAGCAGAAGGCACAAACTTAGGGGCAAAACCTCATCACAGTACTGTCCCCAAAAGGCCACTCTTAAAGGTCCATCAATCAGAGTCACCCCTTCTGATGGAAAACAGAGCCTGTCCTTCAGTTCCGTGTGTTCCGAGTGGCAGCAGGTATGGCCTGTTCTCTTCGACGCCCAGGAAGTGCTGGCATAATTTCATTTGTTTAGCAGCTCCTGACACAGTCCCAGGAGTAGCTCTGTGCTTCACTCAAAGCAAGGGCTGGCCTTTCCCAGCAGGGCTGCCTCTGCAGTGCGAGGATGAGGTGCACATGGATGTGGCAGTATCTCCCAGGCTGATAAAAAGAGGGTACAGCTGGAGTATGCTGGAGTCGAAGTGGCTTCTTGGGAGAGAACTGCAGCTGGGCTCGAGGCCTTTTTAGCCAACCACAGGGACATTATGCTTGAAAAACAAAGTGCTTCACACCAACACTATTGCATTGCAGCAGGCTGGGAATTGGCTGCTGGGTTCAGTGTCTCTGCAACCTCTATTTAACGCAGAGCAGGGAGACACTGATGGCAAGAACTTGCTGCATTTCCCAGTTAACTATGCCTGAAGCACATACCTCAAGGAAAGGAGCCACCAACGAAGGGAAGGCTTTATCTGTTTAATGTTTTACTATTCAATATTAATTTAGTATTTTTGATACTGTTCCTGATTGATGTCTTCAAATGTACAACAGGAATCTTGACTGCTTAAGGACTTGAACTGTCTATGCAGATAATTAACAAACTCCTTACAGATTTTTGTTGGTCTCATAATTTCAGTGATGAGTTTCTCTAAAAGTTGGACGGAGAAGCTTCATTTAGGAAGGGCTCAGGTATCAGCCATTATGGCTCAAGGTGTAAGAAGAGCAACCTTTCCAGAGACTTTTACTTTTCTCCAAGCAGTACATCCTGGAGTCCCCTAAAACTCTGTACTTCATGCAGCAGGACTGTGGAGATGCATAATGTTGGCTGTTGCTCACCAGTGCTGCTTTTGAGGATGTGGTCCATGCAAGCACAGTTTTGGCTGAACAACCTCCACACTGGCACAGGATACAGGTTCAGGGGAGGAATTCCTAAAACTGCTGCACTCAACACTTTTAACTCAGGGCTGAACAGGATTATGAGAAAATGTCTTTGTCAACACAACCGACTTACTTACATAAACCACATAAAAGGTGGGTTTTTTACTTCTGACAAATGGCAAGAGAAGGAAGTCACAATACAGCAGCTCTTCTTCTATAAAAATAGTAAATGTATTATAGAGAACTGGCGAGGGAAGTGTGTCAACTCACTTGGAGCAGATTCAGAAGTTGTGGCCTGAATTATCCTTACAAACAGACCTGGCATTGCTGCACAATTCTCTCCAAGTGCTGAATCAGGCACTGAAAGTCTTCTAAAAGCTGACTAACAAAGCAAGTGTATAAAGTGAAAATAAGCTGCTACTGATAAGAAAAAGCAAACCATCAAAAAACCAGATCAGTTAATGTCTTTAATATAAAATCATTTTTTCCCCCAAAGCAGCAGCACTGTATTACAGGTGTATTACAGTTAAATTAAAGGAACACTTTCATCATGGAGGACATCTTCATCTATGAAGTAAAATCTTCCAAATAATTCGTAGTCCATTTCTGTACATTTTAGCTTATCAAAATGCACTGGAAAATAAAAATATATTTCCTCTTCAGCAGGTGTCACTGCAGGTGTCATTACCACCATTTCTCAAAGAAAACAGAATTCCTAGGAACACCAATGTTGGCGAGTAGTTTGGATATAGATTCTATCATTGGAGGGGGACCACAGATGTACCATGAAGTATCATTAGACACATGTTTCTCTAGATCCTTTTCAGATATTCTTCCCTCTGACAAAGAAAAAAATTAGGAAATGAGAACAGGAGTATTAATCATGAAGTCACTTCAAAAATAATGTCTGGTTTAGAGGTATTTCAAGCACTCATTTCTTAAAAATGCCTGGCCTGTTTCAGGATAATAGGTATTGAGATTTGAGGCTTCCAAAACCATTTGTTTTTCCGGGGATTTAGATCAGTGCTTCCACTTGGAATGCAGAGGGTATTAGTCACTGAAGACAAACATGGCTTACAGACAAGTAAAATCGCACATTCACATGAAAAAAAATAGGTATCTCTAACGCAAATACAGCAGAAATGGAAACATACTGAAGTATCTCTTACAAGCAGACAGCTTATCCTTCATCAATCCCACCTTAAGCAAAGTAAGCAGCATTTGCTTAATAGTTTCTGGAATAAAGTTTGCAGTGGGAAATATCAGTGTAAAGTTTAGGATTAACAGAGGAAAACAAAAACTGCAAAGAGAAAACTTTTCTGCAAAGCAAAATAAGTACAGAGAAATTGTTTAACTCACATCTCATTTTGAACCTTTAAACGTGAAAATGCTAGGTTCTTATGCACAACTTCATTCTGTAGGATATAATCAAACTTGGGCTTTAGATAGCAGCTCTGTGCAGTGCCATGACATTTACCTGTAACGTGTGGCTGCAGCTCTTCACAGATCTGTGAGTGCTGCTGGGTGACGTGGAAACAACATGTGATCTTTCCAGGAAACGCCTTCATCAAACCAAGAATATTCTTCTGTAATGTTAAACACACTTGCTTACACCACAGGCCATTAAATCAAAGCAAATGTATGCACACAGTCCCAGAGCACCAGTGATTATTACTGGGAACCAAGACTTTGCATTTCAGCACTGAGAACCTGATGGGTGTGATTGCACAGGCTTGACCTGCACATGTACACAGAATTCCCACACTTGGAATGTGAATACCCTGCCAGCTATGTCAGTGCTTTTCTCCTTTCCTGACACAGATTACAATCTGTAAGATTTGGACCTAAGATCCAGTTAGGTCATTTTCCAATTTCTTCCCCTTATGAATTCTCAGTATTTCCTCCTTCCATAGGGGTTTTCCATTTAAAAAACCCCTGCAGTATGTATTTATCATTAGTTAGGAACTTTTTGGGTCTTGTCTGGTTTATCTGATAAGGTTACTGGACCATTTACTGTCTCATGTTTTCCAAGTAAAACCAACTAGCATGTAACGCTAATGTTATTTTTACCAGAGTAGAAAGTATAAACTCATTTTCAGTTCCCCAAGTCACAGCTGTGGGTAAGTTACCACCAAACCCCCAGCAGCTTCAGTTCAAATCATAGCAAAAAAAGAATGTGTTAGTCAGATGCTGTAGTTAGTTCAGAAATTAAGATTTAGCTACTGTCTAGATTCTGCACTATATATAGGATTTTCACTGCCGGAATAGACACTGGAAAGGATTCAAAATATTCTGAAATAAAAATAATTTTTAGGTAAATTAGCTCATTTTTAAGTGTTTGCTTGCTAACTAGTTACTACACTGAGAGTCTGCCCTGGGTTGCTTAACAAAAAACCCAGAAAGATTCTACTTGGTAGAAAATCCCTTCCTGAATCCCTAAAAAGACATGGGATGAAGAGCAGCACATACTGACACTGCTGTACACTGTTCCACCAGCACCTCTACTATTGACTTGCTGTCTTTTGTACCCCTAATGCTGTTGCTTCTGTCATTTGCATAAGGAGATTTCCAGAAGCAGTGCCTCAGCCTGTGACATGAGAGCACATCCACAGAGAGGATCAGACCCACACTGGCACCTCCCTTCCTCCTTGTCAGCCCATACACAGCTGCTCCTTCTGGGACCAGGTCCTTCAAACCATCAGTGATAACCCAGCAGCTCCTCCTGGAGATTTGTACAGATGTTTGTCACAACAGCATAAAGGCTTCTAGAGATCCTATTTCCTTAATCCTCTGCACAGAAGTGAAGAATTTTGACAGACGTGTTCTGGATCTGAGGGACATGTGAAGAATGAAGGGAGGGATATATTTTAAGCACTGTGCATGACACAGTGTTCTCTTCTATCCCAGAAGCTTTAGTGCAAAAGCTCTGCTGTCATAAAACCGCTTAAGTGAAATTTGGGAGTGTCAGCACTGGCACTGGAAAAGCCTGTGCATGCATAGGACACACTGAGAGTTCAGTAGTTGCCCAAAAGGAAGAGCAGATTATTCTGCTTCTAGCAACAAACACATGGCTTTTCAAAGCAAGCAAATATCTCCATATCTAGAAACATGGTTGAAGTACAGAAATAAAACCAGTGATGGATCCTATACACAGTTTATGGAATCATGACAGCTCTTCACCTTTACCTTACAATCAAAAGCTTTCAATACTTAAACCATAAATCATTTTGGATGCTTCTTTACAGAAGCTGTGCTAATTTAACCCTAAAATATTGTCAATGACCCTTAATAGGTGAGTGTGACAAGTGATCTTTAACTGCTGAGTAAATGTTGATGAAGTACTACACAAGCAGTTTTCAAAGCAGCTGTAAATCCTTCATTCATATACTACTACTCATTAGAAACTAATGCATTATCAATAAAGCTCCCCTGTTATTTTAGGAAGTATTTCCTTTGGATATAATTACTCTCTTCTAGTCTTTAAATTCAGTACAATCTCTACTGAGACTATGTGGTTACAGTGTTATAGCACTATGCATACTCTTAGTGTGTATATATATATACATCTATATTGTAAGATATATGTATGATCTTTAGTATACTATGATGCTCTTACAAGATCATAGCAAAATGCAGAGATACAGTGAAATTCAGGGATAACTGACTTATGAAAATCAGTGGGAGCAGGGTATGTCCAGGAACAGCCTTTAATTTGTACACTGGCATATGCAGTTAACAAAACATCCATGGGATCTGAGGCAGAAAGTGACTTTTGTCTCTGTTTAACAGTGTCTCACACAGAAGGACTCTCTGGAATTTGGTAACATTGATATACACACTAGTAGCTGAATAGCTGAGACCTGTTTTTTTAAAAAGCTTTTCATTTACCTTAAATAAGAGGTCGCTTGTAGTTTTTGCACTGTAGTACAGCTTCGCTGTTCCCAGTTTGTGTCTATTTCCTTTACCCTCTTGGTATCCATGAAGATCTGCTATATGCAGCAGTATAGAAAACAATGGGTTAATTCCAACACCCCCTGCTATCAGCACTAGGTTTACTGGGGAGTCACCAGGCTGAGGATCAAAGAAGAAATCACCTCCCACTCGCAGAGCCACTTCTGAGTCAAGAGTACACTAGGATGGAAAAGAAGATACTTAATTTCAGAATTAAATGCAAAAGTTGAAATCTTATTCTTTTTGCATCCCAGTCACAAGTTTGCTGGGCTGTGATTTTTATTTAATTGACCAGTGAAGGAAAATCTGAAGGACTTTAAAATATACACACATTTTCCAGCTATCTGAAGTAACCCAGTGTCTCTAGGGGTCTAGTCCTACTTTCAAAAGTTTCAGTCCTACAGTAAAGCAGGATGGTGACGCCCCCTTCTTATCCCCATAAGAGCTGAAAGAGGAACAATTCACACCGGGTTTTCCAGCAGCAATATGTGGTTGTGAAGACCCACTTCACACTTCTACACAAAACCAGCTTCATGACAAAAAGGGCCTTGCTGTGAGGTCACAGAAGGTCAGAGTAAGTTGCACACAGAAGGTTTTCCCATCCCAATTCCTAAAAAATAAAAACCACCCAAAAGTGAAGTAAGTATCCACAAGAATATTTCTTGCAGAATCACTTCTGCATTTGCAACTTCAGAGGCACGGAAGAAAAAAAATCAGGGAAAAATCTTGTCTCTTACTCTCCACTTGTACATAAGAAATTATTTCCTAAAGAAATGTGTCCAAGCACATTTGATACACGGAAAACAAAAGCTACAACAAAAAACTCCACTTGGGTCAGTATCTCCTTGGTAAACCAGCACTGCATCCTGGTCTGAAGGGTGAAGCTGCAGTAGAGAAGTCAGGTGAGTTCTTCCACATCACTGCAAGCTGACAGAACAAATAAGAGCAGAAAACACAACTCACTTCAGGCCATATATAGGTTTTAAAAGATAAAATTAAGAGGATAGGGAAACCAAGGAAGGTGGGAATGGAGGAGAGAAAAACAAGCTAAAAGAACTGAAAAATTAGCTTAGAGAATGAAAACATTTCCTCCAGATAGTTCTTTTCATATCAGGAAACAGTAAATTGAAACAAAAGGAGTTCCACTAATGAAGACTGCACAGACAGCAAAGGTCAAAACACTTATCAATTCCACCAGGAGCAAGAAGGATGCCCTTGGATGCAGGTACTGCATAGAACACATGGGTTCCTAAGCATGATCATTAAAAACACCCAACAGCTTTCTTGCTTTTCTTAATTATTGCAGAACTGTTGTCCCTCAATTATACTGTAAGACAATCAGCGTTCATTATCTGAAACTAATTTCTTTCTGCCTTGTCACGTACACTGCCAGGCTTTCCCACCATATTTTACTCTCATCTGGAGAATCATGAATCCACAAGTGTTCCAGATTCATGTGGACACAGAATAAGGTACCCTTTGAGGAAATCAGCATTTTTAGGGAGAAAATCTCACATCTGCCCTCGTAACCAGCAATAGCTCCTCAAGATTGGACACGGGACTTGGGAAGAATCTCTCTTACCCAGCAGTCTCCCAGGTATTTCCATGCTTTGGCCACGACAATGATAACAGTAAGTCAGTATACAAGAAAAAACAGTAAAATTCTGGAGAAATACCATGAGAAAGTGTTGTCCTTTAGCCTAGTTTATAAACACAGCTCAGGCAGAGAAGTGAAGCAATCAATACATTACATGGATATTTTTAAAAGAAAAGGCTACATCTTCCTGAAGTTATAAAGTACATGGTGCTAAAATTTACTATTTTATATACGGCAATATTAAGAAATAAATACCTCTAAAAAACACAGATACAGTGAGTAAATGAGTCCTAACTGTTCCCATAACGTTTTTAACCCTGAGATACCAACTTCCTTTAGGAGCAACTTCTAATTAATTAAGCAGCAGTTTTGTCACCATATATACAACATTTTCAAATTCTGGGTTGCTGTTTTTTCTGCTTGTTTCCTAAAGAAAAGCATGAACTTCTGTTTAGCTAGAAGAATCCACGTATGCCCTGGAGATTTCTCTGTGGCATCAGGTTTGACCTGAACTAAAGATTTATCCTATAAATTCCACCAGAAAACTCAGCAACCACAAATTTGATTTACAACATCAAAAATTCTTAGTTTTCAGAGATTGTGAAGGGAACAAAAGTTGATAGGACAGATCATTGATGAAACATGTGACTCATCTGACTAACGAAATGGGGCAAATGATGAGCAAAACACCATGAGGCCAAATGTCAGACTTTACTTTTAACTTAGCAAAAACCCAAGCCTTGTGTTATGTGTTTATTACAAAAATAGTGCATATTTAAAAGAATACTACAGACATTCTGAAGTATTCTGTTGTTTTTTCATTTCAGAAAAACTGATCTAAATATCTTCCTTGGCTCCCCTTTAATAATCTATATCTATCTGTGATTTATCAATGATTCCCAGTTTATATTTACAGAAATAGTCAGGAATTATGGAAAGTTATCAGATGGAACTTTGGAATGTGTAACACTGCCTGTTCTCAGGGATGTAAGTTAGAACAGAGGTTTTACAACATTTTAAAATTCATTAATTCCAAAGGAGTGAGAACCCTTATATACACAAACTACAGTATCACTCTAAGTCCACTGTAAGCACAAGTGGAGTCAAAAGATCACAATAACCATATTTCCATATAAACATCCAATTTCAGTGCCTTACTGAACAAAAGGTTTTAAGATTTATTTTGTATCCAAAATGCTTGAAGAAGTGAACATGAGTTTTGCAGTTAATAGCACAAAGTGACAACGCCTTTTACCTAACAAAAAAAAAAAAAAAAAGCCCAAAAAAAAAAGCCAAATCTCTAGATTAATTTCATTTACCTCAGTGTGAATCCAGTGAGCAGGAGGATGAACAGTGTGCTTTACTGCCAGCTCTAGTATTCCTTCTCGTTCCAACAGGCCGGGGCTTGAACATATTGAGAATCCCCCAACTACAGATACTCCAGGAATAAAGAAATCAACCCTAAAACAGATTGGACACAAAAGTTTAAAAAAGAAGCCAACAACGCCCAAACATGGACAACAATAACCAAAATAATGTGGCTGCCTTTGTTTCAATTGTCCTTCCTTTACAACATCTTCATTAACGTAACGTAATCCTTCCAAAAAAGGAGTTAATCTTGAGTAACACCATTTCCTTAGAATGATTTTCATCTAGAAGCATCTCATCGTGTTTGCTAAACTAGAAGGCTTTCAAACCATTCTGCTTTTAGCATTAGATGTCACATCTCACAACAGACTAGAATTCTATGTGTTTTAAATAAATTATTTGCGTATTAGAACAAAAACGTAATTACGGTCTGTTAAAGTAGCTTAAATCCCACTCTTTTTGGTCCCTTTGATGGGCTCTTCAATTTTCAAACATAAGAAGACTGGGATTGTAATTTTAGGGAAATTACTGTATATTAACACTTTCCTTTCCTCGGTAGATGAAATATCTGAAGTAAAACAACAGTGTGTAAAGAATTTCCTATGTAAAAAAGTCTGCAACTGGCAGCAGAGCTGCAGCTCCCTCTGGTGGCAGACATCGCTTCCTAGGTTATAGGAAACTTAACTGGAATAAATCCCTACCTTTTTTTTCCTTTCAGCTTAAAAGTAAACCATGCCTAGATTTGTACAGATTAGAAGGTAACATGTGGCTAAGCTTCTGCAATACCAGCCATTAGAGAGAATGGAAGGCAACCCATTACTATATAGGAACTATAATTCAGTCTCATAAAAGTAAGGCTTTGAGATAAGCCTTGATGAGCCTTCCAAATAGTTATCAGAACAAAATTACAAGTTGGTTTGTGATCTATAACCTGAACTCCTCTGTGCTCCATAAATCTTCAAATGCTTCTGCTTTCTACAGCACATAAAATCCCCGTATTTCAAAATAAATCTAATGTTTGTAACTAGTTGTGCTGGTCCCCTCAGGCAACCACACTGATAAGCAATGCCAAGTACTAGAAAATCATTATTCAAGTCAAGCCTGGGTTAGGCTGGCTCAGTATTAGTTAAATGAGGATGCAACAAGAAATACAGACTGGCTTCCACTGCACAAGTATTTTCTTTAAACAGCAAGGCTGTATTCTTCACAGAGACCACAAATGCTTGAGCAAAGAGAGAAGCACTTTGAGTAGTTCACCACTTTTAGAAGAAAAAAAGTCTTGTCTGCTTACTCCACACAAAATGCACCCTTTGAAGAAAAAACCTCTTTATCTTGAAGAATGCCCACGGTGTGACACATACAACAGTGATATAATTTTTAACTTTATGCTTAAAATAAACTTGATGGTGCATTAAGATATCTGACTGCAAAAGAAAGGTCTACAACCAAAAAAGTTGTGAAGGCTTATTTCAGAGTCCTCAGTTTGTGTAGCCCCACTGCCCACAGGGCCCAGCTTTACTGACAAGTCAGGCTCTGGGAGCTGAGAAAGGTTGACTCTTGAATTGCAGCATTTATCTTGCCAAAGAGTCGCTCATGATGCTACTGAAGCTCTTTACCTCCCTCTGGTGGAAAATAATCTTACTACTTAAGTTAACAAAAAATAAAAAATAAGAATTTATGCTGTAAAGTCACAATTTACATTCAAGTCAAAATGTTCTCTTTGGCATGTAAGGGAAACCTTATCCAACACACAAACATTGCTGCAAAACCTACACCAAACATGGTTTTCACCTTTCCCAAATACTAATGCAGATGTATTTTTCTTTCCACACCAGTAGTTCTTTCCCAAGTTCCTAACTGGGAGAGATTTCAAGGCACAGTATATTACAGTCAGCTGGCTCTGATGGCTTGTCTCAGCCATGCTGGGAAAGGTGAGAGGGCTCCTGAAGAAACCCTACCTGTGACAGCCTAAGGGAAAAGAGCAGCAGAAGGGAAAAAAATGAAGAAAACCCACAACAAGGAGAGGCACAAAAAGATGCAAACTACAGATCTCAGGGTGGTTTTTAACTTCCCTCTTTTTAAAGCCTACCTAAACCATATCTTTAAGAAATGACTAATAATTACCCATTGCAGGAGGAAGAGATCAGAAACACCGAAACCATAAAGCTACTTCTTCAAAGTATTTATAATATACATGTTTTAGTAAATCAAATGGGGTAACAGCAACAAGTCTCTTCATTATTATTTCAAGTCAGATAAAGACCAATATCTGCCAAAGTGCTTGCAAAACAAATTCACTTTTGCTTCTGAAAAACTCAATAACTAGAACACTTTCAGGAAATGTAAACATTTTAGTGACAATCTTTGGCTGTAACATCTTACTATAGCAAATCCTAACAAGTCAGCCTTTTTGGCTCAGGAAAATGTGTTGTTTTGTACTGCTCATCAAAAAAATGCAACCCCAGTTTATAGCCACGAGTACGGAGAAGTTGGTGTATACCTTACAATAGCATTAGAACACTTTCAAGGAAGAAGAAAATGAAGAAGAGTAATTATAATTAAAGCTTTCAGTTTTCAGCATGATAATTTCAAAAACATTTTTGGAGGGTAAATGTACTTTGCAAGTACTGGCAAGCAAGAATTTAATATGAGTCACTGCACATGTGCAAAAACTGCAGCAAATTACTTCACAAACAAATTATTGCTAATCAGCATCTTGTGTTCTGGTTCTAAATTTAAAAGCCAGCATATTAACACTCCATGAGTAACATATGCTGTTAATACCCTAGCAGCTATACTTTGATTTCAGCAAAACCACTTTCAGATGGCCAAAGCCAATAAAAAGTTTAAGAACATTTAAATGTCCATTGCCAAAAGCAACTACTCCTTGTTTTAAATTAATTTCTACAAGAAAAAAAAAGTTACTGAGTGAGAGTATTTTTAACAAGGAAGGATGACAAACATGAAAATCCACTACTTCCTTGGGAAAAAAACCCTGTAAAATTGTTTAAACAAACAGCTAATTGTTTCAAAGGCTTAATAATTCAAGGTTTTTATTTTCAAATTTGCCTATTTATATCAATATCTTAACCTGACCCAACAGGCCTAATTTTCAGAGTAGAAACTTCAAGGGGAAGAAATAAACCAAAACTAAGTAATTTGCAAATCAGCAGTCTCAGCTCCACTGTAAAAATAACTAGTAAATAAAGACAGCCAAGACAACCTGCAGAATAAAGTGCAGAGAACTTCAAAGTATTCTTGAAGAAACAATGTAATATAAAAAACCACAGGAAAACACCAAAACAGTATAACTGAACATTTAAAGAATATCCACTTCTGCTCTTTTAACAGCTTTTTTTTATAATGCCTGCTTAAAAATTATGCCAAATATCAGCTCTTTGACAGAGCATCCAGTCAGAAAACATTGTGTTATGTAAATTAACAACTCTCTCCAAGGCCCAAGGATCAGAGACCTTTCAGCACTTCGTTATAGTGGGCTTCTCCAAGTAATTTCCCCCTCAAATACACCAGATCTTACCATTGTCCTGCTTTGAAAGTAAAATCCTTATTTGCAATAGCCAAACGAAGTCTTTTGACTGTCTCTGATTCATTGGTGATTCCACACACTTTTGCTTGTGTAATTACCTAACAAAAGACAAAGAAGCCATTGTGATATGTAGATATAATTTGCAGCAGAAGCACTCAAGAAGCTGTGCATGAGACATCCATCACTTCCCATGTTATCCATGGCATTTCATTACCTACAGCAGCAGTATTTCTTCGCTGAGGTGAAGAAACTAAAATGGATTATATCCCTGGAAGTGTTCAAGGCTAGGACAGATGGGGCCCTAAGCAACCTGGTCTAGAGAAAGGCATCCCTGCCCAAGGCAGGGGGTTGGAACTAAATGATCTTTAAGGTCTCTTCAAGCCCAAACCATTCTATGATTCTATGATTCACTTAAATAGTCACTGAATGGAGAAATGTGTTTTTACTTGCAGTCCACCATGTCTTCTGTCACTTTTTCTAAGATGACATACAAACTCACTGTATTTGAGTTGAAGAGAACATAGCTATAAAGAGAGATAATTGTTAGTTATCATCTTTCAGATTCTTCAGACATCTATACAAGACACACACTCCTGCTGCCTCCAGCAACAAAGGAAAAAAAGCTCTGATATAAAGACTGACAATGGACACTTGTAAAAAATCAGTTGCAACTGAAGTCCCAGGGGGAATTCCGGATCTGTAATGAGATTTATTTAAGTAATTAAATGCGTTACTGCAAGATAATGCATTAATGTTAATGCATCAATGAAAGAAAACCAACGAGCCTTTTGTTGATTTCATTTACCCCCTACACTCCCACATGACCACAGGGAAACCAGGACACAAGGTCTCATGTCTGGTTAACAGAGCAGTTTTTGTTTGGCAGCCACATGGGAGGGGATGTCAGAGCCATGGTCAATACCACTTTTAAAGAGTTTAAAAAATAAAAGATGAAAAATGAAAAGTGGATTTTGCAAACAGAGCCATTGGGGATGAGCACCCAACTTAAACTCTTTGATGCCCATCAGTGCAACATGGGTTTTCATCCCCTCCCTGCCCTTCCTTTTCAGGTATTTTTGGTCCATAATTATTCACCCTTTTCCTCTACAAAGAAAGCAATGCCCTGAGTATTTTCTACACAGAGCAATGCACAGATTTTACTGTTAAAAATGCTGATGTCATTTACCACACAAAGCAATACTCAAAATACCACCACAACTCTACCATTTCTCATTTGTCTAAGATCAAACAGATAAAAAAAAAATTTAACTTTAAGCAACTATGCAGTAATTTAAAACATATGTCAGGAAATTAATTTATTCATAAAGCAACATCTGAACACGTCCCCTGTCCCATTAAACAGCAGGACATTTGCTAATTTAAAATGAAGTAGCATGGATTCCTGTTCCACTTTAGCAGACACTATTAAATGAGGAATGCAGTCAGTCAAAATTAACAAGAGAAATGTCAGATATGTTACTTCAATGGTTGTTCTGAGGGAGAAGTGAAGGAAAGGGACATTAAATTTGGATCTTCTTCATTCCCTTCTTTACTCTTCAGTACACTCCTTAATTTGTTATTTAGCTGAGAGAGCTGCAGGAGTACTGGAAATCTAATTCTTAATTGGTATAAAGTTATTTCAGAAACTAAATTTGAGTCAGGGTGATCAAAGACATTCAGCCAGTATTTTGGACCATGACAAGAGTATCCAGCTGGCCAAAGCAAGGCTGCAGTGAGAGGGAGGAGGACACAGGACTCCAGATTTTGCAGCTGTATTTCAAGAAAGCATTACTCACTTTTCCTTGCGCTGGTCCTTCACATTATCACTCTTCAACAGGCAATGTTCTGTAGCATTCACACTAACGCAACACAGATTTATGATTCTTTCATCTTTTACTGGACTGAAATGGCCATATAAGGCAATATTGGCTGAGGGAAGCCAACTGCTGATTATACGGAATTTGAAACTAAGCAGAGGATTTAATATAAACTGATTTTAAAGTGGCCAGAAATAAAGCAACAAAGAATAAATCAAGCATTAAAAAAAGAAACAGCATAATCCTCTGATATGCAGAGAATGTGCAGTAGCAAGGACTGAGCCCTGCTCTTTCACCTATCTCAAACAGCCTCCTTCTCTTCCTTGTGCCTTACACTTCCCTGCACCAACTGTGAGCTTCCAACACCTCATAAGGATCCATTTTCCACGTATTTTCCAGGTACTGACGTTGAGCAGAGAAAGGAAGCAAGCCAAGCAATAAATATAAAAAACCCCCATGGCTCCAACGCTCAAAAGTGCCATCATTTTTCTCATGTCAGAAGCAAACGAGAACATGCATCGGTCTGTGCCTGTCTCTACATCCACTGTCTCAGGTAAGCAGGAGCCATCAGAGCAGCTGGATGTCCCCAAGCAAGGCTGGTCTGTTCTCAGGGAAGAGCTGGCATTAGGTGGGAACAGCTCAGGCACAGCTCCAGGGCTCCCAAAGCTGCCTCAGCTCTGGCTGACAAGCTGAATGGGGCTGTATTTTTCTCATCCATCTCTAGCCCACGTCACACAGAGCTGAATCTTCTCTTGTAGGGGTTACCTACACTTCCCCTCCACCCAGCTTCATTTTGGGAAGAGTGTGACTTACTCTCTGCTATAGGTAGGGACAAAATTAGCAGAGAAAGACTTCATTATGTACACATACACACACTGACATCTGTGTGGTGTGTTTGCATCTGTGTGCATCTATTTCAGCTTATTACAGAAAGGAAATACCTGTATGACATACAAGAGTTCAATATGAATGAAATACAAGAGCATGTTCCCCTCTGAACATTATGAAGAAGAATGCTAACTGCTCAAAACTGAGATCCAGAATAAGCATTTCTGGATTTTGATGGAGAACAATGCTCCATCTTCCTTGTACTTGTGCATTAAAAGAAATACAAATGAAGATCATTTTTACAGCTATCATCTCTCCCTCCAAAATGTCTACACTTTTTGCCTAACCTCCCATGTTATAAAAGGATATTTTCCACATTTTTAAATCACAAATCTGAACAAGAATTGTAGAAATCCATAAAAATCTGAGAAGTCTGTGTAGAAATGATGGGTATCCATGTGCTTTCATTACCTACTATAATCCATACCTGGCCAGAAATCTATTAAGTTTCTTGTCCAACATAAAGTAAATAGCATCCTATCACCGACAAATTTTAAAACTCATTACATTTCACCCAGTAAGCACAAAATATGCTAACTTTATACCAGTATCAAGTATTAAAAATTAAAAGAAAAAGAGGTAAACGAGACTCCAGCAGAAGGCAAAATGGAGCCTAAGAATCAAATACTATTATCCAGTATAATTATCTTCACAGCAAAAAAAAAAAAAAAATTACTTGCATCCTAAAGAACAGAGCACTAACCTCCTGTCGAAAATTATTTGCTGTCCTCTCTAGATGATCCATTTTCCTTTTTGATTTTATTGTGCTGCAAGAAAAAGCAAACAAAGATAATTGTCATTTTGACAGCTGTGCTACTGTCCCTTACTGATATGAATTTCTATTAACATAACAATTTACTAGTGTAATCCAGACTACAGATGACATAAATCTAAATAAGAATTAAATATAAATATATAATTGGGAGTTAAATTAAGCATTTATAGGTCTTTAGTAATTTGTCAGCTTGATTTTGACAGTGTCACCATGGCATTCTCAAAAAAAAAAAGGATGTGGATAACCTACCCGTTCCCTGTGCAGTAACAAAAAGCAGAGTGCCTCAACACCCCCAATGCAGAATGAGAGGGAAAAATTCTGCTCTGAGCACCTCTCAGTAACTGAGGAACAGTGCAACCCATATAAACAGTAGCATGAGCCATGATGACCAGGCAGTCTTCAGAATCACTGGTTCCTGAAAAAAAGCACAAATATTTGTTAAATGAAGTACTCAATACTTGGCATGGCTTGTTTTCACCTTTTATTTCCCTTAAACTGGAAAAGCCAAAGCTCAGCTGGAGCTAAAACTAGCAACAGACATACAGGATAACGAGAGGGAATTTTAAAAGTATGAAAGTATCATAAACAAGTGAAAATGTGCATCCATCACATGAAGGAGTGTTACACCCACTCCTGAAGGTGAGGGTAACTGAGGTTCTTGTTAATAGATTCCTTGGAGCAGATTAGAGTGAAATGACACTGAATGACCAGTGTTTATATATATATATATACACACACGCGTGTGTGTATGTGTATATATGTGTGTATAATGCAGGTTTGTTTTAGAACAATTTGCTTGCAATGGAAAGGAGGTACAGAGCTGTTTTGGTTATTATCTATAGAAATTAAACAACACAGAAGTATAAAAGAATCACTTAAGAAAATATGTAAGGAAAAGTAAGGAAGAGAAAGAAAGGATAAGAGTAGATAGCAGAGAGGAAAGTTATCACCACCCATGCATCCACAAGACTTGATTGCTGAAATTTCACTTAGTCAAAGTGATGGTTGCAGCCTTGATCTATCCAGGGTGGGGAAATCCCACAAAGCACAGATTTCAATGAGTTCAATATGTTCAGGTTCAGGTGGGAACATCCAGATACCTCCTCTGGGGGGAGTTTTACGCTGTCTGCTCCAACACTCACGTGCAGTGGTCTGGTGGAAGGCCCCAAAAATGAGTCTGGGGGCACTTCAGAGGTCTTTGATGGGTTATGACACCCTCTGAGCCACGACAGCTGCCTCTCACCAGCGCAGTTGGGCCAGTTCTGCCCCACAGGAAGGGATGAACACCTTCAGCCCCGGGTGTGAACGTGAGTGTCCTGACACCTTCCCTGGGAGGGGAGATTCACACCTGGCCCAGCTGTGTCAGGGAGGGCACTGCATGATAAAAAGCATCATCCCACCTCAGCAGGACCTGCTTCTTACTGGCCTTTTCCCTTATCTGGCTCAAACCCAGCTTGTTGCCAAACAAAGGTCAGTTTGTTGTGGCCATCCTCTGGTGGTGGGTGCCCCCGGGCTGTTCCTATGCGGATGTTTCCCACCACACACCCAAACCTCTCCTGCTGCCCTTGGTCCAGAGGGGCAAACCCGGCCTCAGCAAAGCCCCTGTAGCTTTTCCAAATGGGCAATTGCTTGAGTCATTAACCATCCACATTGCAGTCCCTCAAAAGGAGACCACCTTGTCAGAGGCGATATGGAAAAGGCTGGAGTACTCAACATCACTTTTGCTGCCGTCTTTACAGGCAAAGCCTGCACCCAGACCTCTGCCTGTACCAGTGGTTGTTGGGAAGGAGAGGGGTAAGTAGGAGCAGGGCCAGCACGTGCTGAGAGATGCTGGATGTACTCAAATGCACAGCGCCAGATGGGTTCCATGGAAGGTTGCTAAGAGACACAGCTCACACACTTGCCAGGCAACCCTCTATTACCTACAAAAAACACTTATCACAGTCTCCAGCTGACTGGGAAAAGACTTACACATGCTCATTTTTAAGAAAGGCAAAAAGCAGTGCTTGTGTCCAGTCAGCACCATCTCAGTATCTGGAAAAATGCTCAGAGCTTGTCCCCTTAGCTGGGTGAAAGCTAAGAAAGCATTCAAGAAGATTTGACTCCGCTTTACCAAGGGCAAATTACATTTGATAAATCTGAACAGCTACTGTAATGAAAGGTCTGATAACACAGCTAAGGGGACAGGATAAACACACCCTGAGTGTCCTGTGGCTCCTGGCACCACCCCCTGTAGCAAACACACGTTAGTAAGCCAAGGCCAGATGGGTGGCTGGAGTGGTTGAATACTGTCTGGGCAGACAAAACTGAAGACTTGATGGCTTCAAATTGCTTCACTTGCTGGCTAGGAACACTAAGAACACCCTGGGGTTGTTACTGGGGCTGGTACAGGTCAGTAAATTTATCAGTAACTTGGATGATGAGACAGAAGGTGTCCCCATTCATGGCATGGTGGTTGGAACTGGATGATCTTTGAGGTCCCCTCCAGACCATTCTGTGATCAGCAAACTTGTGGATGATACAACAGTAGAGCTCCCCTTCAAAGGGGAACTGAGAAACTGCAGGGCTGGAAAGCAGAAGCCTCATGACAAAGGTCTATACCTGGGACTGGCTTAATCCAGTGGGAACAACTCCTGCTCCAAGCAGGAATTCTGACTGGATGATGCTCAGAAGTGCCTTCCAGCCAACACAGCTGTGATTTTAAATGCTCAAACAATATTCATGTTTGAAAGATCAAACACTGACTACGCATTCCCTTTCTACCAGTAAACAAAGGGTTCTGGGTGGAGAATTTTACAATCTTTAATTAAGCCTGCTTGTTCACAGGTTTATTTCAAAGCACATTAACCCCTCACACTTCCATGTACCCTACATAATACATCTCTGAAGTGTAAAGAAAGTGGAGGACACTCATGTGCACTACAGTGGAAACACGGTGTGAAGCTTCAAAACTGCACACTCAAACAGCTATGACAGAGAAAGATAAACTGACATGCACAACATTCAAAGTTAGTCAGAACTACCCTTCAAGTGTAGGAACAGGTTCATAGAGAGCCAAGAGATATTTCTCATTCCTTGTAAATCTGCCTTTCTTTTTCCTAAAACACATTAGCATAACTGTCATGCATCATCCCCTATTAAATTATATTTATTTCCATGATGCAGTCCATTGCTTCTTTTAAGCATTAATATTTTACTTTTCCTGCATTCTTTTAAGGCGTGTAATTTATTTTCAAAATGTTTTTCATTTTGAATCCCTTGAAATGGCACCGATCCAGCTTGTTTATAACTAATCAGGCCCATACTCTCTAGGATTTCACTAACAGCTGCATTGGCTGGTCACTTAGTAATCTGTCCTGCTTGTAATCTTGCATGAATGAAGGCAGAACTTCCACAAATTAGGCTGCTCAGAAATGGAATACATTTACAGTCAACACTCAAAATGCCCACTTGCAAGCATAAGAAATACTTCCTGCAGGTTTAACTGTCCATAGTTTTTAACAGTTTTTCATCATTTAATTCAACAGCAGCTTGCAACTTTTAAAAACAGAATTATCTAAAACTCTTCTAGCACCAGTGAGCAAAATTACTTCAAATTTTTTTTCCAAAGCATCACAAAATACTTAAAGTGTATTTAAATGTTTAAACAAAATACTTTAGCACTTTCTACATCAAATGTGAAGAAGCTATTGACAACAAAAGTATTAACAATCTCAAAATAATTTAGGACAACAAAGTACACATCTAATGAAGAAGCACATTCCTCTACCTTGGCATATTATCTGTAAACCAGAGTGCTCAAAAATCACATTTTCTCAAAATTCATGAGATCACTTTATGATCTGGAATCTTTCAGATAGGACATCAAGGTTATAGACATCTACATCTCCAACCAACCTGAAGTTCAATATCAATACATAATATTGGAAACAGAATAAATGTCAGCCTAGTTTTATAGTCACAGCTGAAAGATCCTATTGATATAGACTAAGGCAGAGTCTCTATCCTAAATTAGAAATAACTCTCTTGAACAGTAGTTCAAGATACTTGCTTCATTTATATTACCATCACTCTCCAATCATGCAAAACATAGGAAAAATAATTTGCAGTTTTTACTCTGCAACCAATAAATTCCAGAATGTCTTTTAATGAGTCCTGGTTCTCCTCTACCACATACAAGTGGGTCTTACACCTTTATAAAATGCGAACAGCTTCTCCCCCATCTGTCACCTCTGTGAGCTTTTCACTCATCCAGCTCTTTGGCAATTCCCTGCCCTCCATGAAGTGCGGTGTTTCAGCCTCCCAAGCTCCTGTCAGGTGGGATGTTCTCCCTTTATTCTCATCTTAGCCAAGCTTGTACAGGAATAGCCACTCCAAATACCCTCTTTCTTCAAAGAGGTTGGAAGGGACTTCAGTGGGTCATATGGTCCAACCTCCCTGCTCGAGCTGGGCCATCTGAGAGCACATGGCACAGGATTGTGTCCACGAAGTTCTCAAATATCTCCAGTGAGGGAGACTCCACCATCTCTGGGCAATTTTTTTCCAGTATGTGGTCACTCACACAGGGAAGTTCTTCCTCATATTTAGGTGGAACTTCCTGTACGTCAGCTTCTGTCCACTGCCTCTTGTCCTAGTGGCTGGCACCCCCAGGAAGAGCCTGGCTCCATCCTCTTGACACCCACCCTTTAGACATTTACACGCTTTTATAAACCCCCTTTGCTCCGCGGAGAGAAACGAGCACTACTTTTCACGACTCCTTCCTCTCCTCACTTAAAACCGACGAACCATTCATTCTCCATCCCCTCTGATCCACTGGCCCTGGTTTAGTATCGCTTGAGATATCTATGTCTGCACCTCTTCTTTCCCCGACTCCCACATCACTGCCTGAAGGGAGAATTACTTTTAGGTCACCCGTGCAAAACTTAAATGCAAATTACTACCTAGGTCAGTGCAACAGAGTGCAGAGGTGGGCAGCAAGGGTACTTAAGCAACACAGAAAGTCTTTTTTCAAAAGCTATCTCTCGGCAAAACACTCCTCTACATAAACAGAAGGAATCACAGTTTTTCCCCTTTTCCCAGGACTGAGGCGAACACGGCGAGCGCTGGGCCGAGGAGGAGGTTCGGGGGCAGGGGAAGCGGGAAAGAGGGGACGGCAGCCTGTGCCCGGCTGGGACGGGGCGGCGCTGAGGCGGCCAAAGGGCAGGGGAAACACGCGGCCAAGGGCAGGGCCGAGGACAAGGTCGCGGCAGTGCCCGGCCGCTCCCCCGCAGCCCCTGGGGGTGGCCGGGCAGGAGGTCGGGGCTGGAACCGGCAGCGCCATCGGCCGCAGAGGGCGGCCCGGCCACGTCTTCCGACCGGCGTGCGGGGCTCCCGCCGAAGGGAAGGGGCGAGCCGGAGGCACTCGAGCGCGCTGACCCTCAGCCCGCCGCCCCTCACCCTCCTCTCCTGTCCCCTCCACTCCCTCCTCCCGCTCCCAGCCCTCCCCGGGATGCCGGGATCCCCCCGCCCGCTCCCCACCGCCCCTACCCGCCGCCGCATCACGGGACGGGAGCCCCGCCCGCTGCCCCCTCAGGCGCCGCCTCTTCCCGTCCGCCCGGCCCGGCTCCCACCGCTTCCCGGCGCCATGGCCGTGTTCCACGATGAGGTGGAGATCGAGGACTTCGAGTACGACGAGGAGACCGGCACCTACAGCTACCCGTGCCCCTGCGGGGACCGATTCCTCATCACGCGGGTGAGGGGCGGCCGGGCAGGGCGGGCCGGGGGGCAGGACAGGGTGTGCGGCCCTTGGGCCGGGCGGGCGGCGGGGCCTTGACCGCTCTCCCGGGGCTGTTGCAGGAGGACCTGGAGAACGGGGAGGACGTGGCCACCTGCCCCAGCTGCTCCCTGATCCTGCGCGTCATTTACGACCAGGTGGGTGCGGGGGAGCGCAGTGGGACGCGGTTCCAGCCGGGTTCCTCTGAGTCCCGGCTCGCCGCCTCATGCGGGAAGCACGGGGCAGCGTTTAAAAATCCCTGGTTTGGGACTGCGTTTTCTGCCTGATCTCTCGTTATTCTGGTTTCCTTCTGCCGCTTTTGGGTTTTAAAACACGCATGCCTGAGTGGGCGTGGGGTCGGACATAGGCGGGACGAAATCAGTGATGGGAATGAGGAGCTCCTGTGACCGACTCCAGCAGCCCAGGCAGCAGCCTGGTAGCTTTTCTCACCTGGTGGGCAGATTGCGGCTTTCAAGTTTTGGGAAACAGATTCATACGGCTTAAAATCACTCTGTTTTCCAGCTTGTGTGTGTCTCGTGGTGTTTTTGAGGTAGAGAAGATCCAAAACCAATGTAAATCGCCTAAATCGCCTAAATCCCTACTTGCTGTCTTTAGGAGCAGTTCATGCGGGATGAAGTCGTGGCAGAACCTTTGGCAAACAAGGAATTGGTCAAGTGCTGATGAATGCATCGTGGACTGTGCTGCTTTGGGATGAGAAAGTATGGGGATGGTGACTGCGGAAAGAGATGTGGTCCTCCTCCTAGAAATGGTTGCTGCTGTGGCATACAAGTGCAATAATTGTCTGTCTTCTTAACGTGAATGAAGGGTTGCTGGGACATCAAACACATGAATGGCTTTTGTTCCAAAGGGTTATACTTAAAAACAAAATATATTTATATAATAGTTGCTCTGTGTATTCCAGAAAATTTGAGGATTATAATACTGATTTACAGCAAGTCAATACACAGATGAAGAATGTGGAGTTGGGAAATTATAACATATAGTCTAGCAGTGGCTTCTTAGCCTGTGGAAAAAAACAGGCTTTGTGTGGGTATATGCGAGTGTGAAATGGCATAGAAAGCTGAAATGTTGGGAGGCAAGATTTAGGAGCCCATAGGACAGGATGCCATACAGAGCTTATACAGTGCAGCATCTCCCAGGATGTGTGCTTGTGTTCTTCCAGCCCATACTGAATATGGGGAGAAAACAACAGACCCAGAGCCAACATTTACCCAGTGCTGGTAAATTGTTTTTACTCCTGTAAGCACAGGGAAGGTGCAGTTGTCTGTGTATCTGCAGTGGGGGCAACACTTGAGTTGGGCAGATTTGTTTCTTAAATTGCTTCTAATGTTGCTTTGAAAGAGCTTTGGTAGTTGTTACCACATGACTCTGATATAATAGTGATAATACTTTTATGGGTGTTGTGTGAAATGGAGTGAACCTTTTTTTACCCCTGCACAGCTACTAATGTCCAAATGGACTGGAACTTGAAGTGGGTTGTATTTTACCCCTATTTTCTCAAAAACTTTGTGATTTGACTGTTGCAGTAGATATAAAATGGGCTGCAGTTCTTTATGCCATTTGTAGTAAGTTTCTCAGCCTTCCTTTATTAGATTCTGACACTTCCTGGATAGGAGATGCACACATTTCACTTAATTAATAAAGACATTTTTTAATGTAGAAAAGAGTTGTGAGAACATACTCCACATTGATTCCACAACAGTTTCCTGAATTACAAGCCACTGCACTTGAATGTTTACTTAAAATTGTGGTTATTCCTGTGTTTTAATAGGATTTGACATCTGTGTGGCTGAAGTTGGGCTAAAGTACCTGTTAAGAGTTTATATTGCTGTTTTCTTTCAGGCACTAAAGATAAGCAAGTTTTACTGGATTCTTGCATTTAGTTATTTTTGTTCTTACAGCATTCTGTGAATGTTGAAGATGAACATTCTAGTTATTTTAAGAAATGGAGAAGAAAAAGAAAACTACACCTAGTTGGAAGTTTTGAATGCAATAAGCACAGCCCTGAGTGTTTCCATGCTTAAACCAGGAGGTGGCACTCGTGTTACTTTGATATCTGTGCTTTAAAAAAAGTAAATGTTGTGGTACTTTGGTTAGCTATGGCTTATCAGATATTTATTTTGACTATTTAAATAAAGATGTTTAAGATTCCACCAGTGGTTATGATGAGCCATTACTTACTCTGTTTCTGCACCAGCCACAATGATTTCCAGAGGTCTTGAGTTGCTGCTGCTGGGTGATGATAGTGGAAGCTCTTCGGGCTGGTTAATAAAAATGGTTCCAATCTATCAGTAGATGCTGTAAAGCAAACTTACAGGAGCCCTACCTAAGCCCCTGTTGAAATTTCTAGTGCATAAATGCCTTCATGATTTTTCCACAAGTGTTCTAAATAAAAGGAATTATATCAATTTTCAAATGCAAGGTCAGGAAATATATGTTCTGATGTAATGCATCAAAGTAAGTTGCCAAGTGTTTCATCTCTAAAAATGCATAGATTTTGCAGAAATCATTGACCAGATTTTGTTACATAATGAAGGTCAAGCCCTTCCTGACTTAGGAGACTTGTGTAGAGAATTATTTGTGCTCTATATGGTTAAATTCCTACATGGTTGTAAAAAGTGTTATTCAATTGAATTTTACGTGGCAGGTGCCAAGTAAACATGGCATGTAACAAGTTTTTAATTGATTCTTAGTAGTGTTTCCCACTCATCTGAAATATAGGTAATGGCTTTTTTGAAAGTCATTTTAGCAAAATTAATTAGCTTATTAAATCAGTTGGGACTGTCAGTGCTTGAAGTTTCTTACCTGGTGTGAATAGGGTCCAAGTTGTAGAATGCAATTTACATGAACATTAAAATTACTTCATCACATAGTGTATATATATCAAAGATTTAACAAAGTGTGCATCAACTTTGCTTTTCTGGAGAGTTTTTTACAGCATAACAACAGAAATGTGTTGTGGCTACATTTGCCCACATAAATTATTTTCAACTCTTGTCTCATTGCAGGGTCTTGAGGCTCTCAAGACAGTAGTTGCTGTCCCTTCCAAAAAGGAGGCAAAACAAGGACGGGTGTCATGTTTCTCTCTTTTTGTTGCCCTTTGAGAATCTGAGAGAGACATTGAAAAACTGTTGAGCTGTTCTGTTGTTTTCCCTTCTGCTCTGCAGAGAGGAGTTCTGCAGCAAGAGTTCATCCTTCATGAAAGCTCAGCGATGCTAAAGCCAAAGGGCTGCCCACTCTTGTCTTTTGTTAACTTGCAAGAAGCTTTTGACTCTGGGGATTGCAGTCATCTCTTAAAAATATGCTTTGATACTGTGATTCCAGAACACCAGTCAGGGCAGTCAGAGTAACCCATCAGAAATGTCCCTCATCAGGAATTCAGTCACAAGGTTTCCTCATGCATTACTTGTGTATTATGTGCTCTTACAAACCAGTAGCTCACTTTTTTTCTCAAAAGGCAATTGTGTAGGACACAAAGAAGTCTTTTGTTTGCAGCTTGTATCTGACAAGCAGATTGATTGATTATGTGTTTGATTAGGTCCTTGGGTCTGCACAGAGGAGTCCAGTGTGGTGAAAACAGCATCACATGAACGTTAATGGAGTGCTTCATACTTGGTAGAGACTGGAGAGGGTGAAACAATTTATGATCAGTTTCAGATATTCAAGCTGTGAAATTTTTCATACAGCTGAATACCTCTGAACTCCTGTGTAACACTGAAAACAAGCAGTACACTCTTGTTGCCACAATTTTATGGGAAGAAATGGAAGATAATTTACTCTTCATTAAACTAAAGAGGCTTAGCCTCCCTGATCCGTCAGATTCTTGTTTGCATTTCAAAGAAACTTGCTGAGAAGGTCGTGTACTTTTGGCTCACTGTGCCTGTATATCAGTGGTGTACATTATTAGTTTTGAATAGTTGCTCTAGAAGTCAGTGACACAGACCCTGGACCTTCAAGAGGTGAGGTCATTAGGCCACTAATTTTGCTGTTGCACTTGTTTCATTGTCCATATATCAGGGAAATTGTAGTGTCCTAGAGGGCCCTTTATAAGTACCTTGACATATCTTCTCTCCATCACAGTTCTTAATTTTGATTCTCAGTACCAGCCAAAAAGAAAAAGTTTTCCTTGCAGAGCATCAGAGTTAAAGATCATTGCCTAGATTACCAGGTTTATCTACCAAGAAGCAGATAGTGATTAATTTCAAATAAACTGGCAAAATTTCATTTAAGTTAGTGAACTGAAAACTACATATTGTCATGAAGACAAGCAGTTTCTGCATCTTCCATTTCCATCTCTTCCAATGTAACACTCATCATGCTAACTGTAGGGATAGGTATTTGTTACACTGAAAACTTCTTGAAATGTTTTTACAAACAGGATTTATCAAGATGTTTAGTGCAGTAATTAAAGTTTGCCATGAATTTTCTCCTAGCAGTTCCACGTGAATTGCTTTCATTCTACTTCATGGTAACTTAAAATGCTAATTTCTCAATATCTCTCCATAGTAGCCATGGCAAGGAGGAGAGAGGGAGGATCCTGTGTGGATGCTGGGCTCATCAGCCCTGAAACTGGTCAGACCTGTTAGTGACAGAGGCAACAACTGACAGAAGCTGTGCCAAGAGGGAAAAAAGCTGTCACAGTGTCACCTATGGTCAGGGAGGAAGTGGGTCAAAAGGGACTAACCAAAAGGATAGAACCTTAAGTGACCCATCATCACTCCTTCCCACCCCTTGCTGTCACCATTTTGATCTGTTTGCGCACTAAGTCACCTCTCCAAAATTCTTGGCAACTCACCAGTCCAGCACAGGCTTCCTGTCATGTGCAAAATCATTGCTGTGCCATTGACCCTGTCAGTGAGTGCAGCCAGGCAAGAGAAGCTTGCTCTGAAGGCACGGTGACATGCGAAGGTCAGAGCAGAGCTGCCCCATCCAGGGGTGGTCATTTTTTATTTTTATATCAAAACTGAGATCCTTATCTTGTTGCTTGCTGAAGCTGTTGGTTTAGGGAAAGAGCCAACTATGAAGAGTCAGGATAAAATCACCAGGAGCTGGCAATAACTCACTTCTTCTGTGACCTATTCAGGCCCTTTCCTGCTCCATGGCAAATGGTTTTATTTTGGTCTCAGTTGTCCTGGACAAGTCAGAAGACAACTTTTTGACACATTCACTACTTGAAGTAAAAGATTTCCATCCACTACAACACTAAATAGCTACACCACTTCTTAGCATGATCTTTGTGTATGTAGTCCTTTGCCTAGAAGAAAATTACAATTTTCAAGGGAAGGCTTTTTTTTTCCCTTCCCAAATATCTTGAAAAACATACTATTTAACAGTTTTTATTTCTGCATGTCTCTGATTGTAGGCCTGTTGTTGATTCTTTCCATGAAAATTGTGTACCTATGCAATGCAACACCATCTTAAAGTATTTGGTTTTAGACAACAGCAAGACTGCAGCATAAATTTATCATTTTTACCACTCTGTAATGGATTAGAACTGATTTTGTACCCTGTAATTGATTTTAATATTAATGTTCATTTAATGACAGGAAAAAAGTAGATAAAACATGAGCCTGTACTTATCCAACTTTTTCACTCATTAGGGTAGAACACATTTGATTTTTGTATTATGCAGAGGTCTCTGTGGCCCCCAGTGCATGCACAGGTATTCCCACATGGATGGATTCCGGTGTGCATCCCTTAGCTAGAACCAGACTTGGAGTTCAGATATGTAAACAGTCCGGAGGCAGAGATCCAGACAAAGCACCTGCCAGCCTCACAGTCTCTCTCCTGCAGAACTTCTCAGGAGGGTCATTTCAGAGCCAGTAAGGAAAGCTCCTGTCCTGGAGGCTGAGCTGGGCTGTGGCAGCAAAATACGTAAGCGCATCAGAGCAGGACTGAGTGTCCCAGGGCAGACCAAGAGTCTTCCTGGTCCCATCCCATCCCCAGCACTGCCCAGCAGCTAATGAAGAGTCCATGGCCAGGGCAAACATTTGGGGATACCTCCCTAAAACCCTCCCATACAATTTGAAAGTCATGGACTTTTTGAGATTGATGCATTGTTTAATACCATGAATAATAAATACGTTTTGATGAATTTGTCCAATCACTTCGGGAATCCACATCACAACTTAAAATCCTCTGCATCCCATGGAAGAGAATTGCCCAAGCTAAGTGTGCTTTATGAAGAAATGTCTCTTTGTTTCTTTTGAACCCATTGCAGTGGGGTTCATTTAAAGATACCTTTTGGAGAGGAAGGGACAGTGTTCTGCTCTCAGCTCTCTAGCCTGCTGAGGACTGTTTAGATTTTTTTTCTTATTTTTCTGCATCATTTTTGAAGGGGAAATAAGAACTGTGCACAATTCCAGACCCAGGTGCATCATGCATACATTTACATAGCAATATTTGTTCTCTGTTCTGCTCTCTATTTTCCAAAAATTCCTAACATATGGTGTTCTTTTTTGACACTTGGTGAGCACTGGGCTGACATTATCTTAAAACTTAATGTTTAATAAGGAAATAAATTTTTAGAATTTATTAGGCTTAGAATAACCTTGTCTTTCTCCTCCTGTCTCTTGCTCATGGCCTAGGTGGTTTTTAGAAGACAAGGTGATCTAAGTCAGGTATCTTGGGTTCTGGTGGTTTTTCTGCTAGTCCCTCCCACAACCTCCTAACAGCGGCTGATGAAGGTGGGCAAGCTCCATGCATTTTGGTAGGACTGTCCAAGACTGGTTTATCTCCACTCCTCCCATCATTTAGCTGGCTTTATTTGTTTAATTTTGTAATATGTTACTTCCCTTCCATGTTCATTTTAATTAGCGCTGTTGCACTTCTTACATGACTTCATCTCTTCCTTCAAGCTGCATCTCTGTGCCTCTTGTATTTCCTTGTCTCGTGGCATTCCTCATGGGTATCTGAGTTTTCTGGGCAGTGATGCCTTTTATTTGAGTTGATGCAGTCTTTCAATATGAGATTTCTTTTAGTTTTGCATACACTGTATTTACTTTCCTGAAAGAAGTAGGGATACTGCCCAAGATGCACATATGAAATAGTGTGCTTTTTGAAAGGGCAAAGAATATTTTCTTTCATTCAAATCTACTATTTCCTTGTAACTTTGTTTTCTAATATTGGCCCTCAGGGGGAAGTCTTAGCCTGAATAAATCATGAATGATAAATGTGATAGACTGAAGGATTCTTGCATTTCCTTGTGAAGAAGGGGTTAATTATAACTCGCAGTTTCTCTCCTCTTGCAGAACTACTCAAGATGAAGCTATTTCTTGGAAGAATACCCTTAGGAAGTTAGTGACCTAGAATGAGCTTGGCACAGAATTGCCTTTTAGCCTTAACTGTGATATTTGCTGCTGCAGTCTCCTAGACAAATGGGTTTTGACAGGCTTTGCAAACAGCCTGAGGTCAGAGCCTGCGAGCTTTCCTTGGGCAAGTAAAAGCTGTGGAGTCGGGAACTTAATACGTTTCTTGAGACAAACATCAAAATTCCTAAACCTGGGGAGGGTGCACAGTGGGACAGTGACAGGCAAATGCAACTCCTGACAGGACTGGGAAAAGGACATGGCAAGCAGCTAGACATGGTCCCTGCCAGGGATGGTTCATGAAGTTCCAGCTCTGCTTTGAACTGGAATGAAGACTGTATTTTTAATATCCCTTGACATAAGGCCCAGAAGAGAGCAGGTGATGGCACACCAAACTGGCACCCTGCCTTGGGCATCAAAATATGCTTCTGTGGGCCCTCCACATCCACCACAAACTGCTTAGGCTACCTAGAGGTGGGATTTTGCTGTGGAAGCAAGGGTGAGCAGCAGAGAGGCCTGATACCTAAGCTTTTCCTGTGTGGATTTCCTCTGTGCACACTGAACTGAGGGTAGTGGGGCAGCCTGGGGGGATGCATGATTCAGGGCCCACCTCCTCCTACTTATGAGAGGAGGGATTTTCTTCCCACCCTAGCTGTTTGTTCAGGCACTAACCTCAGAATTGGTTTCTCACTTGGTAAACCTCACAAGTACCCCAGTAATTAGGACTCCTTGGTTATCTCCTGTACATACACAGATGGGGGGTGATGTATAGAAGATGCACACTGGAAGAATTTAATCTGCCCCCTAAAAAACACTCCGATTCTTGCAGATCCTTAGATTCTTTTATTTTTTTCCTTGATACTTTTTTTCAAGTCTGGGATTTTTGTAACTGAAGGAGAATTCAAATAAATCAGCAACTGGAGTAAATGCCAAGCAACCACAGTTAAACTTTCTCAGTGTTTTAGACTAATAGACCCCCTTCTCAAGATATTGTGCCTAACAGGATTTGATTGCGCTTTCTTGGCCAGAGAATTTCTGTCAGTAGCTCTGCCAAATGCACGGTCTCACAGAGGGAGGATTTGATAGAGATCCAGTTTAAGTCAGCCTCTTCATTCAGAGACAGTGACTGCCAGCCCCACACAGGCTGCAGCAGGGCCACCCAAATGTCGAGTTTCCACTGAGGAAGGCCAAGTTTCCCATATTCTTTTTTATTTTTGCAGCCGTAGCAGGGCTGTGTCCTTGGGTTCTTTCCATGCCAAATAAAGCGTCTGCACATTTTGTCTAGTTCGGTTTTGTATGGTTGAGGCCTTTATAGCAGAGGCACCAGCAAAAATAGAAGTCTGAAGAAACAGATTCATTTCTGACAGGTTAACTAACCTGGGGAGTAAGAAATTATTGTGCTAGATCTGTAAATACCTTTGCAGCTTGCCTTGCAAGGGCAGCTTATGAAAATTAAACTGGCTGGGAATATCCTGAGCCCTAGGCATAGAGCACCCTCTGAGACACAGCTTATATAAAATGCTCTGAGGCAGATCCTGCCATCCAGCACAGCCACGTAAATCTGGAATAACGCAGGCTTCAGGGATGTTACTTCAGATCCACTTCACCCAACAGAAGAGCAGAATTTAAATGAATTACCCATGAAGAGAGAATAAAGAACATGTGCAGTAAATAATACATTTCTGGGTTTTCTGCCCTTCATGACTCTCTCTCATAAATGTTTCAGCCTCAGTCTGATTGCTGCTTCACTGTGTCAGCCAAAAAACCAGACTGAGCAAGTGCATTTCAGTGTCATTCACATCTGAGGCTGTTACGGCTCAGGGAGAGACAGAAGCACAGACAAACCCCTGATTTCTAAGAGCATGACATTGTCCTCACCAGAGCCATATCTGAAATGCCTCAAGGCACATTCTGTGACTGCTCTTGGTCAGATACAGCTCCCATTTTGTTTATCTCTTGCAGAACTGAAAAATAGGTAGGAGAGAGGGAAAGCAATTTAAATATCATAAAAATCAGTTTGGTCCCAAAGTGTCAATTGAAGTATTTCAGCATTTAAGAAATGATTCATTTCATTCTGAAGTAGTCAATAAGATGTCTCACAGTATTTCCCACCCTGCACTATCCTGCCACCCAGGCTGGCACTTGACACCAACCTTGATTAATTTTTGTTCCTCCAAAACTTAATTTTTCAGGGGATGTTTTGAGTCTTACTTTATCTTTTCTTTCTTTACATTACAGTTGGATTCTTTCTATGCACTCATTTAATTCAGCAGCTGTACAAACTCTATTACAATACCCTTCAAATGTAAGATACCTGATTAGAATTAGCCTCTGTCACCAAAAGGTGACCTTGCTTCATGAGGTCAGGCTGTGATCCCCACCACTGGATGCACCTGAACTCTCCTGCTGTGTTGCACATGTTCTTGATGTTCCTGAGCAGTTGTCCAACACTAACTTGGGAGCAAAATACCGTGGTGAGATTTGAGGAGCTGTATCCACACCTGAAATACCCTTTTAAGAAAATGTGAAACTACTCAGTTTTTAAAGTCTACTTTCTTACTGAGCTGTCTCTCTTATTTTAAACTTCTCAAATGTATTTTATCAATATGAAATAATGTTTACTTTTGCTCATTCTTGCACTTCCCAGTCTTTACCATGCAGATTCTTTCCGGCATTTTCCCCCAGATGTAGCATATTGTAACTCATTGCTTGTGACTGCCAAGAAATGACAATTCCAAGACCGTCCATAGTAAATGAGATAGAGCCTCTTCAAGAGGGACAAAACTTCAGCTACAGATTTGTGCATCTTTCCGACATGTCCAGCCAGAAAAAATCTTGGTCTCTGTAGAACAAATGACCCCCTGTACATTCTCACTGTGTGAGAAATACCTCCTCCATCTTGACAATTCTACTGGTACTTGCTGTGTTCTCCATTAGGACTGTCTTTCTAGTGCCAAAGCCAAGGAAAAAAAGGATATGTCTCTCCTGTGTTCTTGATGGATGTAGACTTTTTCTACATGTAGTGGGTTTACTGATTTTGCTATTTATTTTGCAAGTGTGTTCTAAACATTCTTAAATAGAGTTGCACTGATGAGACCTATGCCCTTTTTGCAGCTTAATATGCTCTTCTCTTCAGAGAAACAAATCACTGGCCTGGCAGACCTAAACCCACAAAGGTGAGGGGTTTTAACAGTACTGGCACAGCTGCAATGATCTGGCAAAGGGGTGCAGAGAAAACCCAACTTTTTTTTTTTTTTTGTCAAGAATCAAAATGGGAGTTATCTGGAGGGACAGGGTTTCTTGGTCTGCCATACATTCCAATCTTTATCAGTCTTCCCACTGAGAAGCAGAAAAGCTGTGTTTTTACCTGTCATCCAGAGTCACCTTGAAATCCCATAATGAAATATCAATAATTGAGCATAGCTGTTTGCTAAAAAGATTACTGACGGGCATGAAATAACAGTCACCAGTAGCTATAAATGTATTTTATGTCTTGGACATTTTCCTGGCAGACTTCAGTCTTTCAGTGAGTAGCAGCCCTGGATTTGGACACTTATGCACAGAAGAATAGTAGGATGTTTTTTTGGGTGCTGGAGGGGAGAAAGTGGAGCTTTTTTGTAAAAATCAGTGTACCATGATGTTCCTCAGTTAGCACAAAAGCATAATTCCCTCCCTAAGTGGAGAGGTCTGTTTCAGTTTATTCTTTTTGCAGTATGCTGTATATAAAGAAAGAGAAGATGAGATAACTTGTCCTGGAGAAAATCCAGAATTTTAATTAAAGAAATGGCATTTTCACATTGATTTCTTACTGGCTGGAGTTCATGGCCATACTGCCCATCCTTGCTTTCGTGTTAAGAGCTTTCCAGATTGCCTTCTCTGCAAATGCCTTTTTTTTCCTGCCACTAGAGGTCCTGAAAACAATAAAGAATGGAGACACTGCATACCCATTAATTTGGGACTAGAACATTTTCATACGGTGGACCTGAGTGTCTGGTCCCAGAAACCCCCAGTGAGAGGGACAGCAAGTGTTAGTGTTAATGTTACACAGACTGAAGGAAAGGCATCAGAATTGGACCCAAAAGATTAGAAGTCACATTTCTCTACCTTTGCATGTTGTCTTTAAATCTAAGGTGCTCAAAAATCACAAAGTTTCTCAAATTCTGAGGTCACTTTATGATCTGGAGTCTTTCAGATAGCACATCATGGTTATAGACATCTACATCTTTTTTTAGGCTTCTTGCCTTTTGATTCATGTTTTCATGCTTTTTACTCTAACACAGTAACTAATTCAAAGTAAAGATGGAGGAAAATGGACATTCTTATGTAAGCTGTTTCTGATAATAGTTGTGACTTTATTTAAATCACCACAATATCAACATGAACCACATAAAATCTGACACTGTTACAGAGGCCTAGGACTGAGAATAAAGACTTAGGTTTTTTTTAAAAAATTACCTCACAAACGTCAGAACCCTTTCTGCAATTAATTGCTACTAAACGCATCTGCTGGTGAAAGAAGTGGCCTAAGTTTGAACTCCAGTCAGAGGTTCTCAATTGTTTGTTTGATGTAACTGGTTCAGTTTTGCTGCTGAGATTGACAGTCATGTCAATGACCTGTCCTCATTCCCTTTTTCACTGCTCCCACTTTAGGAAGCAAATATGTTCAGTTCTACACATGAAAATGTAAAAAAGCCTTTCCCCGTCAGGCATGTCATTAGGAACCCGTACTTACAACATGAACCTCAGGCTGCTGTTATTGTAGTAACCCACTTGGGTTGTTCTGCAGTGTTCCAGTGCCATAAAAAGAAATTGAGAGATGTACTTCAGAACTGAAATTAAACTCACTTTTCCCCATTTGCCTCTTTATTCTTTCTCTCTGTTAAGAATCGAATATTGATTTTCCTCATTTTGCTGAGTCTGCAGTCTTTGCTAGCATGTAATTGTTGTAGACAAAGTCCAGAAAAACAATTTTTTATCAAAATTTGCCAGTGTGCTGAAAGCAAGACGACCCAGAGGAAAAGGTTCTTTCTTATGATGGGCGACAAGGAAGCAGAACCCAGCACCTTGCCTTGGGCAGCCTGGCCTGGGGAGCCTCTCTCATCACTGCCTGCGTGAGCATCCCAGCTCTGTTTCAGAGAGCAGAGGAAACGGTGGGTCTGGTTCCACGCTGAAACCAAACTCAGAAACCTTGGAAACTCCTCAAAATGGAATCACCACTGTCTGCCAAGTCTGAGCATCGTGTTACATCTAATCTTGAATGCAACTGTCAAAATTGTATATTTTTCAGAGAAGACGGACATCTTCTTGTAATTAGCAAATTAAGGTCTCATTGTTCTTATTTTGCTTATCAAGTTCTTTTCCAGTGTCAAGACCTATTTTGTTTCACCCTTTTCTTTCATCACTGATTTAAGAGTTGTTCTTGGCACTAGGGAATCTTAAGAGTTCTGTCACGGGCTGCATGCAGAAGGTTGTTCCAACATCAGGAGCTGGACCTGAACCCGTTCATTGTTTATGTAAAACTAAAAGTTATTTCCTTAGCATCAGCACCAGGCTCTGTTCCTGGCCTTGTGCGTGTGCGAATCTCCGCAGACACCACAGACTGACCGCAGGCTGCTGCTCTAGGAAATGAATGTTTCCTTTGCTTCTGCAAACAGAGGAATCAACAGCAAACTGCCCTGAAGAAATGGCTCTTGCCACCGTTTGGGAGCTTGCTATGGCAGCTAGGGATCCCTCAGCTGGACTGCATGAGCTCAGGAAGCACCAGGGCTCAGCCAGACCAAGGGGTCTTCCAGGCTCTGTGGTTCGTTGACTGATTTGTAGGTGAAGGCAGCTCTTGGCACCACAGATGGTAAGTTTTTGATGAGTATGACACATACAGAAATCAGGTAAGACAGCAAAAAGCCAGGGGTTTATAAGACAGCTCGTCCAATGAGAAATTTACTGCAAGACTTATTTTTTAATTGACATGATGAGTCTTATGCGTCTGCCCACTTGAAATATTTTGACTATTAAACTCTGTTCTCTGCTGGGCTCTTGATTTCTAAGCAGGCAAATTGTGTGCTAATAAGAGGGAAAGCAAAAGAAGGAGACAGTAATGCAATGACCTGTTATCTCTGTAGGACTGTTTTGCATCAAACATTTTGGTTTGGCTATAGCTTTTGACCACTTTTAGTTTGTGGAGTAATCCCAAACTAGATGTATAAAGGGTGATTGACAGAAGCAGCTTCCCAATGGCTTGTACTCAGATATCAATATCTGATGTTCTCCATCTTGAACTCCTGATACATCAAATCGGTTGATTTTCTTTCAGAGCTGCAATTAAATTTTTTGTGTTATTATTACATTAAATGATAAAAAAGAGGCTGTAAAAAACCCCAGTTTTCACCTAATAACATATTAAGAAGTGAATAAAAAATACCGTGAAAAATACAACACTAAAGGATGTAATCCTTTAAAGCTCATTTATGCCTGTAACAATATAAGTGACATTATTAGATTATTTGTTATCAGTCTGTAAGACTGAGGGACAAATTAATGCAGAAGCAATCTTTTGAGTAATTGCACAAAATAAGTTAGATATTTTAAAATATATTTAGTATTTTTATATTATGCATATTTTTAAAAAGTTGATTACTTTCACCTTTTTCTCAATTCATAACACAAAATTACCATTGGTGTAAATAAATATCACAATAGTATTACCAAAGGTCATGGATTCTAGGAAAGATCACTGTGCAGCTACTTAGAAACTGAATAATGCATTCAGCCCTTACTTAGGCTGGTCTGTCTGTAACTTAGGTTCCATCTAAGAAGAACCTTGCAAACAATCCTGGCACCTGTATCTGTTCTGTGTCATGAAAATTCTGCTGCAGTTTTCCAGCCTACTCAGCAGAAAGATATAGAAGATTTAGTATTAATATTAGAGTTACGTCTTCAAAATATTATACAGACACTTCTGAAAATTTAAATTCTTACTCCTTTGGGACCAGATCATGCTGTAAAACAGCATCCTACACAGTGGGGTCTCTCAGTTTGTGAACAAAGAAGCTGTCTTGGAAAAGTGTGCTGTTGGATTTAACTCATTTGAGGAAACTGCAGATGGCAGCAAGTTTGTTCTTGGCTGTCATCTCTGTGCCTAAAGCCAGATCTTGGGGGAATCGGAAGAGCTGGGCACTGGGGTTGGGCTCCTGGAAGGGATTTTAGCCTGGGTACCCTTTGGGATTATTTTCCTTCCACTTAGCTCCAGTTTAAAATTTATACATGACATCTAAATTAATCATCAAGAATCCCTCCCTAATCAGTAGAGAAAGCAAGCATTTCTAGATAGCGATTTACCCATTTTGGTTAAATACTTGCCATTGGTTACCTCTGGAAATGTTCTCTGCTGACCAGTAGAAGAAACTTAGACAACCACCTCAGTTGTGACTACTGTTCAGGTGGCCCCAGTTAACTGAAGTGAATCCCGTTCCATGTGTCTAAAGCATAATAATCCCCAAGAGTGATAGCTAATTTAAAAAAAAAAATAAAATTAGTAGCTAGAAAGATAGCAAAACCACTGTGGCTGCTCTCAAGTCAGGTACCCAGATCATTTTTCCAAAACATCCTTCCAAAGCACCTGGTGAATAAGCAGCTGCGAGCTGCCTGAAGGGTATGCCAGAGTTCATGCTTTCCAGGGACTCTACATTTGGAGTCCTTATTCAGACCTTTCTAATGAAACCAGTGGAAATTATGGCAAAGGGCTGCAAAATCAAGCCCCCTCTGGGATGCTGGCAGGGGCGAGTCCTCCTGTACATTTCTGTAAGACTGTCAGGTGATGGCTAAATGAGGGTATTGTCACTGGATGCTTTCTGACTGGGTTTTTTGCAGACTAGCTGTGCTGCAGCATGAGGAAAACAAGGCATTACCAAATCATAACACAACGAAGGAAATAAAAATACATTTTTCTGTGCACTGATACACTTTATTCAGGGCAGACACGTGCAGTTTGCATAGCTTAAAAACATGAACTTAAAAACATGTTACCTATTTGCAAAACACTTTTTTTTTACTCTCTTCCAATATGTTTGCAATTTGAATCAAACTGCTGGAGATAAAATGAGATACAAAGTCAGAATCTGAAAGCTCTCACTCACATGTCACCTTCCAGCTGTTATGGAAACCTAGGCTGTTACTGTTCTTGTCTTGGATGCCTGACCATAGCTCCATTCCTTCCTGAGGAGATCAGTAGTGGAAGCTATTGCGTTTCAATCAGCAGACAGTATTACAGCTCAATGAACATCTCCAAGGGAGGACCTGGAAGCACTTACACGTGAACTGAGAGATATCCTCAACATTTCTGTGCTACAGGATTTAGCATGGAGGTTGATAAACCTTCCTTCCCCATTTAGACTTCAGGTTAACACATGGAGAGATATGCTGTCCTTGTTTCTCTGTGTCAGTGATGGCACCTCACCTACCAGGACAAACCCCAATGGCCAACCCCAGGGCCAGCACTGCGTCAGCTGGGGTTTGGTTTAAAAGTACTCTGAATAATATTTCAAGTCTTTATTTTCTTCCATTCACCATAAGCTGGGAGAGGAATAAACCAGGCTGTTTAGTAAGCGCTGTGAACCAAAAGGTGACCTGCTCTTGAATCTGACCTTTAGCTCAGCTCCATGGGTGGGTTTGGCTCAAAGCACTCACTGTGCCTGGGTTGCAAAATTCAAAGAAACAGGTGGAGTTACAGTATAAGATATTTATTCGTGTTATGCTGGAATTCCTTTGCTCTTGCCTGAGGCTCTGCTTCGGAGGCCTTCAAAGTTTCAGCTGCTTCATTCTTGCATGAAACATTTTGTCCTTACATTTCTCCCCTGTCACTGGGAATTAGCAGAACCTGAACTGTTGACCTTGTCTAAATACAGAAAGGAAAGTAATTCCATGTTTTGTGCGGCTCAAAGCATCGTCTGCTAGTATTGAACGACAGATGGGTAAAAATGAGGAAAACATACCAGCATCCTTAGCCATTACTCTCTGTTGAGCCCAGTTCCATGAGGAGAAGAGTTTAGTTGATGGATCTAACCACAGGGGCAAAGTCCAAATGACCACAATGAGGAAACAGCATTGGTACACGCAACCAATTCAGTTAAAAGGCATATAGGAGAAAAACTAGGAAAAACAGGGATAATGCTTTTCCTTTGGTTTTTAAAATTTGTGTGTAGTCAGTTATGTTTATATTAGAGGGAAGTGTGCTCCACAGTCCATGTCCCCTGGCTGCCTTGGTACGGAGACCTCCTAGACCACCTTGTAGCTCCCTTCTGGCCCATGCTCTGGAATTTAGTTCCCTTGGAAACCAAACACACATTTACTCTGTTGCTAAGTGAAACAAGTGTATTAACAATTATTTTCTAATTGGTACTGCACCATATATTTTCATTTTATTTTTTGAAGAGGTATTAGGTAACATATTTTTCTATTGTACATATATCTACAGTAAACCTTACTTTCTAGGTTTTTATCATTGTGTTAAAAAGTAGTATAAATGAAGATGTCCATGTCTCTGAAATTTAATTCCAAACATTTCCCCTCTAAAAAATATTTTAATTCTTCTTTGTGATAAATATCACTTGTGTTCAATTACCATATTTGTATACACATTTTTTAACATTTACGTAAATTCTGAAGGAATTATATTCCCAGTGTAGTGTCCAAAATACAATAAATAATACATAATAAAAAAATCTGGCATACTTATAATTTAAAATAAAGGAATCACATGTCATTAAAAAAAGCATTTTACTCAGTTTTTATGCAATTAAAAAAATTCTCTTTTCTCACCCTAGATTTGGGCAGTGGTCAGGGATCACTTGGTGTTCTGGAAGAGGTTTCTACCATCCTCTCAGCTGAAAATTAAAGCATTTTCCAGAATGTCACAGGGAATTTTAAATGACATAGCAGAATAGTAATAGATGCTATTAAAGAAAGCTAAGTGGCAATCAAGGTGATTGGAGTGATGCCTGAACAGTGTCGAATCTGCAGCACTCAAAGTAGACAGACAGCTAGACACTGGGAGATGTTTTGGACAGCACAACACAGAATGCTCTTCGTGTCTTCTGTTGTAACCAATTTTATGTGCTTGATACCAATTTATTATGATTTAGTGAGAGCAGATGACTGGAAGTCTCTGAGCTGAATATTCTGTTACTCCTTCCTTTCTCTAAAGTTTAAACTGTTCTGTTACTCCTTCCTTTCTCTAAAGTTTAAACAATGTGCTGTACATTTAAAAAACCCCACAATTTTCTGTCTCTTGAAAAGAATTCAAAACCCAAGAGAGTTTCATTACCGATGCCCTTCCCCTTTAATATATACATAGGACCATGACTGATTTATAGTATAAATCAGATGTGGTGCTGATGTGGGAAGATTCCCAAATCCTTGTTCTTCTGTCTTAGCAGGCTCCTGGAAAGTGTCGTCATCACTGATTTTTTCTTCAAAATGGACAGTACCCTAATGAGATACTGAAGTGGAAGTTTGCTTGGCTAGTGCATACTGTGTGAGACCATTCCTGTTATTAACCTCATCTCTCATTCACTCCTTTGAAAGACAGCAGGTCAGCAGCATTGGAGGCTCTACAGAAGAAGCTTCTGTAGAAAATTTGGTCTTTTCAGGATCATCTTGAAGACCCACAACAGCAAGAATCTACAAAATCTTCTTGGCTAAAACTGACAGCTTGAAAGACTTAACTCAGGGTGCAAGCAAATGGAAGCAAACCAGTATTTTCTTTCTAGGTAGCTACTGTTGAAACTGGCTGTTTCCCTTCACTTGCTGCTTTCAGTCAGCACTTCTGTTACTGTAATAATAATAGTAATAATAGTAATTGTAATGAGCTCATCCTGTGGCTTTACAAGAGCAAATGGATGCTGCTGATTCCTTCTATTCCCAAATAAGCAGCGAAGTTGTTAACCTCCTTACTACCACAGAAGTTTCCTGAGGAGTTGTCCTTAAATATAATTAAAACAACAACAAAAAAATAATATTTCAATAATAACAATTAACAATAATAATGTTAATATTTCAGTCTCATTCTCCCATCCAAATTAGACTGTGGACAAGGATTTAAGGAAGGGTGTGCCAAACACTGAGGACTGTTAGTATTCCAAATCAATTAGAGCATTTAGTGCCTAATTAACTGTTAATTTATGCTCTGTGTAATCTCAAAGAGAGTAGAAATTTGGCTCAGGCTAATTGGAAAACAAAATTTTTGTTATTACATGTGGAAACATCTATTACTTTTATACATACAAAATCTATTTTGTTTTATATGAGTTGAGGGCACTGTAAAACAAGCCTAAACTTCTGTCCTGGTTTGGCTGGCTTCCTCTTACAGTTTCAAAAGTCTCACTTTTTTTCCTGTATCCTCAGAAGTCACAGAATATGCTGAAGACAAGCTGTCTGGCAGCCAATTTTCCGTGTTTCCTTCAAAGGGCAAACTTAACTGCCTTCTGCAATAGCAGAGTTGAGAATTTATTGATTCTCACAGTCTCTCTATTCCCTGCTTCACAGAAAAAATAGAAATTTTAGCTAGAGCTGCATTAACCAAGAGCTAGGCTTTCAAATGAGAGACATTCCCGACTTCCCTGCATGCTACAGCAAACACAAACATCTTTCTTGTCCTGCATCTTAAATCCCAAGCAGAAGTAATGTTACACTTTGGAGACTTGGCCTCTGCAGAGACCTGTCAGTCATCTCTGACGTAGCCCATGGGAACGTTCAAATCGCCACACCTGATTTGCATTCTTGTTACATGCAGACAAAAACAAGTCCTTCTCATCTTCACTCTTTCTTGCCTCTATGCACTTGCCAGAAAGGACATGGACAATCATTCCATTCTACAGGATGAAAGAAGAGGGGAAAGAAAGAAGAAAATCAAAAATGAGAGATCTCCAGTAAAAGCTAGGCCATGTTTCAGAAAATTTATGTACAGTATATCACCAGTAATGACTGGTTGTTTGCATTTTTTTAGGCAATACTCCAAACACAATGACTGGATTTAGCTTTGTGCCCAGAGCATGGTGAATATTCGTAGTTCCTTTTGAAGCTAACATGAGTGGTAGGTGCAGAATTTTTTTCCACCACTATTTTTTCCCTATGGCTACAGGCTGTCATCAGCATCAACCTCAGTACTACAGGCCACAACATTTCATAAGGACCAGTGCTTCCCTTAGGAATCAAACCAAATTACAGTAGGAGCTGTAGCAGATGATTGCTGCATCCCTACAACTACAGTAACTGCTATTTTCCTAGGCTCTCCGAGGGCATGACATTTTTCAGTCTTGCTGAGGATTTCCTGCTCTGCTGGGTGAAGTTCACTGAAAAACAGTGAAATTCTTCTAATAGGAACTAATAGGCTCTTCTCTTACAATGCAGGAGAAAATTTAATGTTTCCCATTAAGAGTTCCACAAAGGGCTTTCATTTGGGAGGGGTCAGGATTTCCAAACCCTTACTCAATCCAAAAGAAATGGGAAAGAATTTGCCCTGCTCTTATTTTCACAACCCCTGATTCTGATTCTATTCCTGTAAGGCCAGTAAGATGAACAGTTAAAACAAAGACATAGGAATTTAGGTAGGATTTCTGTAGTTTGTATTTCTAAACCAAATGTATTTCACATAAACAGTGTAAATGGACAAGAGACATCCTAATTTTTCTGGGTGAAAAAGGTACAGAAGTGAAACGCCCTTCAAATACCTCATCCCTTCCTCACACACAAATCCTGAAATCACCCAGTGATCCCACAGTCACCACCAGCTGCCTTTCCCACATGGCAGAGCCACTACTGACCTCCTGGACATCCCAGTGCTGGTTGCTGTTGTCTGTCTCCTTTGTACAGTTTTGAGGGATAACCTTCCCATGTCTGACATCAAAGCACAGCAGCGGAGCAGAACCAAGCCGGATTTCCTTCATGCTGTTATATTCAAAGTGCTGGAAAAGGGAGGCTTTGTTTGAACAGCAATGGATGGACATCCCAGTTCATTTTTAAATGCTAATTCTAAAGACAATTTCCTGTACATGTTTGTTAAGATGCAACCCAGACATGAGTGACAGAGACCCAACAGCCTTGACCCTTCCAAGCAGTCCTCCCTGCTAGCTAATTCTGGCATAACTATTTACCTAAGGAAAGGCTTTGTGAGCTATGATTATCTATAACATAAACCCACCCTGTCATAAAATTTTCCAGTTTAATAAATATTTGAACAGAAGGGTGTTTCTGACAGTGTCTTCACACGCTGCAGTTTGAAATGTGCCTGCAGCTTATCCTGAGCTCAGAGTGAGCAGCAAAACTTGCTTGGGACTTGGAGTAAATATCTGCAGCCAGTCTGTATTGGTTTGGCTTCTCTTATTGCATGAACTTGCTAGACTAATGCCAGCTTGGGAGTCTATGTTAATTTATCTCTGCCTTAGACTGCAGTTTAGGCATTAATCTTCAGATTTAGTCACTAATGGGGAAACTCACCCCCAGCATTCTGGAACTGTTACATATTTTTTGCTCACAGGCTTTCTGTTCCCCAGACACTACCAAATATACTAAACAAATAAGCACTTAATGATGTTTTCTGGAGCAAAGTGTGAGTATTTGCCTCAGTGACACATGGGACACTGGCATTTTTCAAGTGGCACTCAGGTGTAGAAGAGTGGCATCACTGCCTTAGCACATGCCTAATTTTGAACATGCCAGTATTTCCAATAGTGTCAAGCCAGCCACTCACATGTTGGAGTGCCTGTTTTCTGCATGGCTCCCTAGATCTGACACTGTGCTGATGTGCCCAAAGTATGCATTACCTGGGTGAGGCTGTCACTGCAAGGGGAGAGTTCAATAGAGCCTTCTGCAGTGGCTCTTCCAGGTCTGTAATCTGCACAGAAGCCAACACCAGTACTGTGAAGCTGTAAGTAAAGGTTATACTGAAATAAATCACAATTGGATACAAACAAAATATCCTTCAGCTAAGTTTTGTGATTGTATCCCTTTATGATATATGATTTTGTTCATAAATCAGGCACTATATTTTTTCTTTCAGACTTGATCTTGCATATTGATCTTGCAGACTGATGTGATATAAAAGGCAGAGTTTCACCAAGGGTCAGTGTTACCCAGTGAGTTTTGTTTAAATTAGAGAGATCCACTTCTGAGTTTAACTATTATGATAATTAAAAGAAAGCTATCAAAATTTTTATGCTGGTGGAAAATTGCCCTTCAACTGGACACTGTAGTCAGAAAAAACACAAGATATCCCATAAGAAAAGACATATGTGACAATTTCTGTGATCCACTCTCAGTTCTTACACTTTTCTCAAGTTACTTTGAAAATAAAGAGCAGATAAAATAGTAAAAGGACACAGTAAAATCTGGCTATACATAGCAGAGTGTGAATTAATTAGTAGACCTTGTTGCCTTGTTGGGGGAAACTCCCTTCCAGTAAGGCTGCTGGGAATAAATTCATATTTAATGAATTATAATTATCAACTATGTGTTTAAAAAAACCCCCAGACATTAAGAATATTTTGTCCTGTACACAGTCAGCCAGGGAACTGCTGTTGCTATCACTTCTGTCCTTGGGGAAGGGCAGGACTGAAGAAATGCTTTTTTCTCTTTGTGCACATGGGTCAGCACAGAGATATCTCAGCTGCTGTTGCTGTTGCCATCTGCATGAGGCAACACAGTTCTTTCCCTTTACTAATGGCACCTGAAGAACCTACGGTTAGGATCCTCTGAGCTGTGACACTGAACTGAGTCAGACACTCTGGGTTCAGTTCCTGGCTGGTTTTCAACATTTATGTGAGAATTTGGGCCAGCTCTTTGTCTCTGTCTTTTTCTTTCTCCCCCCACCCTGGCTGCATTGCCTGTTTGGACCAAGAACTCAGGACATGGAAGTGACAGTAAACAATGCAAGAAAAAAGATCATTCCTTGTAGTGTGTTTTCTCTTACCTTGCCAGAGAATCTTGGTGTGTCTCCAGGTTGGGAGAGTTCAGGGTACACATTTGATACAAACCACTGGAAATTTCTACAGCCCAGTCTCTTCTGTAGCTGAAGGCGCTCGCTGCAGTCTGGCTTCTCTGCCTTTATGGGGAAAGGGAGAAAGCAGAAGGGCAACAAGGTTACTGCTGTATTTGTGTTAGAGATGCTAGGAGTGGAAATGACTACACAGGAATTATGTCTACCACCTTTTCTACCCTGAATATTATAATGATTGATATGTATCTCTTGTGAGTATGCAAAGGGGGAGGTTCAGCTATAGCCTTCCTCAAACTTTGTGCTAAAACAGACAAAGTCTGGCATTATGACAGAAGTGTTTTGGAAGTAGCATGCATTGTGAAAAGAAGTATTTCCTCTAAAAATTATTGTTATACTGCAAGATAAGTCAGTCTTTGTCATATTTTTATTTTAAAAAGTCAGGACCAAGTTGGATACTTGTTGTGCTGAAATTCAGTGGGATTGTATTAGATTGCCATTTAGTAAAAATTTTTCCTGCTGATAAAAACTCAATTTCCTGGCCTTTAACAGCCCAAATTATCCAGTTCCTGTCAGTCCTCTATGATCAGAGGGAGTAAGTGATGACAGAATTTAGCCCAAAATATAGTCTATTACCTATTATCTGTCTATTATCTGTCTATTATCTGACAGTTATTAAATCTAATGAACAAAGGTGTTTTGCAGCTATAAATGCACAAAACCTTTCCTATGATTTCTCTGTTTTCTTGAATTATAAAGACACTGTATCAACTCTCAACTTTCCTGGTAGCAACTCTGTTATGAAAAAAGACAAATGCCTTCAACCCTTGGTGCAGCATCTGCACTGCAAAGGACTGACAGTCTGAATATTTGAGGGTATTTAGCACTAAAGATGACTAACAGGGTTCTCAAAACCTCTAAGCACTTATGTGTCTAATTTTTCAGTTTCAAAACCACACAAAACACTTCTCTAAATCTCTCAGTGCCCAAATATTAAAAACAACCCTTAAAAGTCTCTCTCCTCTTTCTTGCCAGCAGTAGATCTTCCCCCTTCAGGTTTCTCCTTTTTAAAAATGCAGTTTGGGATGGGATTCCAGGAAACTGGTCTGGATTTCTTAGTCAAAAATTAAAATTGGCAATGTAAGCAGACAATTGCCCATAAATAACATTTTCTCAGACCAGTTATTTCTCTATATCCATAAGAAAGAAAGAAAAGGACTTTGCAGCATGGAAAACACTGACAAATGAAGGGCCTTGGAGATCAAAGGTGATGTATCAGTCTCTAAAGGTAGGGATCAATCGTTCCATTTTGTTTGCCAACCCTTGTAAACTCCACAGGCAAAGCTCAACAGTTGCAATATGTTAAAGAGAACCTTATACTTCAGTGTCAGTCTTAGATTCAATAACCATAATAACAAAGTTTAGCAATTCTGTACCACACAAACCTGTTCTCCAGAGGTTTTCCTGGAAAAGGGAAAGAGAGAAGTAAAATGCTTCTCCTAAAAAGAGATGTCTCTCATGAGACTCTGCTTTGACTGAAGAAGGCAATGGCAGTAAATCTCATTTTGTCATACTAGTTACAGTCCGCATTTGATGCCAAATAAATGGTGTAAATAATGTAAATAAAGTCATTGTCCCTGTAAACCAACCTAAAAGGAAACTGCTTGTAAATTAAATATGCAAACCACACAAGAAGAGGAGCAAAAGAGGTAGTGGCTCAAGTAGCAGAGAGCTGGGAAGAGCCTCATTCATCTGTTTAATGCTCACACCGTGGGCATCCTGTGCAAGACGTGATTCAGACCATAAACCAAGAAGGGTTATAAAGCCACTTAAATGGGGGTCACTGGTTGTTTTCTGCAGTGAGCACGGGTGGTGGGGAAGGCTCACAGAGAATTCGATAGTGGCCCATAGGTGGCTCTGCTCACCCTCTCAGTGCAATAAATCCCCGCAGGGCCCTTTGCAGCTGAGTGGCAATAATGTCCTTGCTTGCTTGTGCCTTTTGAATAACATCCCGCTGCACTGACAGGCTGAAAACATCGGCTGTGAAAGAAAGGAACACACAGAAAGGGCCATTTATGTTATGGTATGCTGCACACAGAGATCATTAAATTGATCATCTGAGGGAGCATCATATTCAGAAGTACTGGAACTATTCTGGCTAGAATAAACTCAGGCAAAAGGTCATGCTGCTTATAGCTAGGAAATTGTATCATTGGTGACTGTAGTTTTTAGTAGAGAAAATTGCTTCTGAGCTGAAAAGAGAGACCTTCAGGGAATTATTAAATGATTTAAAGACCTCACTGCCAGTTTTAAAAGGCTTGGTCTAGTGGCTATAACCCTTTGTGAGTCAATAGACAAGCTCCTGGCCAGTGGAATCCAAACCTATAACACAGACAAGCAGGCAGGATCTTTTAAAATGATGTGAAAATTGAGTAAAAAGGGAAACACAATAGTCTCAGACTCTACAATTAGCAGGCTGACTGGAAAGAGAGGCAGATCCACTGGTGGAACATAAGGAGGTCAGACTAGGTGACAAGAAAGAAGTCATGCCAAAATACAGCCCTGTTCCTCTCACCCCCATAGTGCAGCTCCTGCTGGATCTGGCTTTCTGGGGTGATGCCCAGCCCTGAATGACTGAGGCATTACTGGAGCCAGTGGTGCTCACCAGTGTGGATGAGCTCATTAAAGCCATCAGGATTGGTGGCAGCCTGGGCCGTAGCCATCAAGCCCTTGTTGAGTTTGTGATCTCAAGGAGTGTGAGCCCAGTGAGGAGAAAAGTCAAGACCCTGAACTTTGCAAGAGCAAACTTCCAGCTGTTTGAGGAGCTGGTGAAGGAGATCCCCTGGGAAACTGTCTTTAAGGACAGAGGTGCTGACCAGAGCTGGCAGCTCTTTAGAGCTACTTTTCTTACAGTGCAAGAGCTCTCTATCCCAGTGTGTAGGAAATTGAGCAAGGCAGGCCAGAAACTGGCAGGGCTGAGCAAGGATCTGCTCCTCAAACTGAGGAGTAAGAAAGAAATGCACAGGCAGTAAAAGCAGGGACGGGTGACCTGAGTAAAGTATGGGGATATGGTTTGAATGTGTAGGGATGGGGTCAGGAAAGCCAAGGCAAAGCTGGAACAGGACTTGGCAAGGGACATGAAGAAACACAAGAAGGGATTCTATAAGTACATAGGTCAGAAAAGAAAGGGCAAGGAGAGTGTACCCCCGCTCCCCACCGATAACCAAGGAGAGTGAACTGGTGGTGACTGATACAGAGAAGGCTGAGGTACTCAATCAGTTGCATTCCTCAGGCTCTGCTGGCAGTCAGGCTCTCTGCTCTCTCAAGACCCCGATCCTCTGAGTGAGTGGGGAGAGGGAATGAAGTCACTCCCTCTATAAGGGTCTTCCCTTTCAGGAAGCTGGGGATCACTTGATGAAACTGAGTAGAAGTGAAGGCTTCAGGGAGAATTTAGAGCAGACTTCCAGTACCTAAAGGGGGCCTATATAAAGGAGTAGTGTTTTTAAACTGAAAGAGAACAGGTATACATTAGTTATTAGGAAGAAATTCTTTACTCAGAGGGTGGTAAGGCACTGGAACAGGTTGCCCAGAGAAGCTGTGGATTGGGATGGGGCACTGGAAGTGTTCCCAGGCTGGATGGGGCCCTGACAACCTGATCTAGTGATCCTTGACCATGACAGGGGAGTTGCAATTAGATGATCTTTAAGGTCCCTTCCAACCCAAACCATTCCCTAATTCTGTGATTCTATGAAATGCAGGAGTAAATATGAATGAGAAACTTTGCAGAGCACCTACCCATGCTCTGCCTAAATGCTTTCAGAGAATCTTTTTCTCCTCAAAAGCATGGCATTGTTAAATGAACAGGAAGGTGAATGATACATTTTCATTCAAAACTGCTCACAAGGCTGTCCACTGCCTTGTAGGAAGGATATGATTACAAGAAAAGGTACTGGAGCCAGAGAATTCCTGAAAACTGCAGCAACATTAACATTATTAACAACATTAACTACACCAACAACATTCCCCACAGCTGCAAGATTCCCAATAAACAAACATCCACTGGTTTGTAATACAAGGGATATACAGTTCCTTGACCACCCCTGATCTGCCATGGACTGTACAGTGGCTTAAAAAACAAGTGTGGCCATTCTGTAGTTATTGGATTGTGTGTAAGCTGCAGATGGTTCAAGTGTAGCTGCATGCCAGGACTACACCACACACCTGCCTGCAAGCCTGTCCTAGCTTACAGGTGGCTGGGAATCCCAATTGCTGGAGGAATGTCTAATCAGATGCCTGTGCAATGCTTCTAATGAAAATGTAACTTGTAAATAGGCGTGTGTTGATATCTGACGTTCTCAGTTCAGTTACTTCTGGATATGTCAGTTCGGGAAAAAAAAAACCCACCTTTTTTGTCACTAGACCACTCAGATATGTTCCCTTCCAGTAGGAGAGACACTACAATTTGCCACACGCCTGTGAATAATACTGAATACCCTCAGAAGCCATATGAGGAATTCCTTCAGTAACAGAAAATGAACCCTCTGGGAGGGTCCTTTGAGCACACAGTGCTGCAAGCTTCCACTTCAGATGCACCACAATTCTCCATGTACTATCAGTGAAAAAGCAAACCACAGATTGTTGGGGGAGCTGAAGGAGTCATTTGGAGAAGAGGTTATACTCCTCAAAGTTTGATAACTTCAGCACAAGGCTGAACTTAGGCACACATTTCTCCCTCTCTTTCCTGATCTGGCAGCTCTTTCATTGGAAGGCTTAATGAAAAGAATATCCCCTGTATCTGACTGCATAGAAACACCCCCATTCCTATTCCATTCCCTTCACTGATCTCAACACAAACCTCAGAAACCTCTACAGATGTCTTTACCTTGCTTATTAAGAAAGCCACTGTGTCATGCTTGTAGAAGTTCTCTTTAAATGAGCCCAGCCAGGTCTCTGCTATTCGGATTTTGTTCCTCACAATGGCCTCTTCATAGGAGAAAGCACGGGGGAAGTGATTCCGATAGACGTGGCCCACTCGGGAGCATGGGATAATTTCTACAGAGCCACCACAGAGCCAGGTCTGAAACACAGGTGAAAGCACAAAAAGAGATTACCTTATTTAGATAACTTTTATCTGAAACGGAGAAGCTCCTTTACTCTAGACTCTGCCTCAGGAAATCCTGGAAACAGCAGGAGCATTATTATATGCTTCTTCATACATTGCTCCCCGCAGACACAGAGAAGATACTGGGCATTCAGACCTCAGATTTGACCCAGTATGGCCATTTCTATGCTTTTATGTTTTCTTTGCACAGAGTAGTGGACAGATCTGGGCGCACACCTTCTCTTGTCTGGGACATTAAAGACACTATGCCCTTTGTGCCTGCAATTTTCATTGCTTTTTAATATCAGTTACTCTTTGTATTCAGCAAAAATCAATGCAGAGGATTTAATATAAACAATTTGCTATTAAAACTACAGGTTGGCAAAGAAATAAAGCTACTCTCCCTTTGGTGCATGTTAACATGCCAGAATAGAAGAGGCAACTTTCAAAGGGTGCCAAAAGCAGTGACTCAGGCCTCAGGCAGATAGTGATAGCCAGCAAAACTTCCTTTTCCTGACATAATGCTCCTAACTCACAGCAGCTGCATGTTCTTGTATAGTCCTAACAGGCTGTGGAGCATGGAGATAGATTTCTGCAGAGAAGGTTGTAGGGTCCATAACCCAACATGTTCTGCACTTTTTTTTACAAATACCTTCTTGCCTTTTCACTCAGGTTCCTTAAAATTGCAATAGTTATCACGGCTTGATGTTTTAATTAAGGTCCTTACCCTAATAGATAGTTCCAGGTTTTCTGCTCCCCACATAGTCATGTCAGAATCATAAGCTCCAGTATTTTGGAAGTAATGTCTATCCATGGCCACCACTGCACCAGCTACTGCAGGACTCCTGTGTAGAAAAGTTTGGAAGTGAACACCTTGAGTTTTGGATAAGGGATTACGCAAAGGGTGCAAATTCCACCATTTCCATATTAATTCCAAAATGATTGAATACTGCTCCATATAAGCTTGAATTAATTGATTATCTAACCAAAATAAAGAACAACTGGAGCATAAGTCTAGGATTTGCTTGGGGAAGGGAGCTAAGAGCTGAATTATCAAATAGGACTCAGAACAATGGGGAACATTGCACACATGTACACCCAAAACAAGAGACAAAGAGATAATGATTAAGACTCTCTTTTAACTCTGTATGACCTGTCTTCTGCTTTCCCTACAAACCTCCACACCTTGTCTGGTTAGGTTGTACACTAGTTGTGTCACTGTGTGGAAAGTATTTGTCACATTGAAAGCATGACTCCAATCTAGTTAGAATGATTACTAAAGGCCGAAACAAACAGCACAAACAAAAAATCGCCCTTCAGAATTATTAACTGAGCATGTGCAAGTAACCACACCTCTCTCCTGTTAGCTGGAAGATGACCCATGAGGACCCAAACTGTACAGTTTTGCTGCTGAGCTGAGCAAGGCACAGTGTCTGATGGACTGTTACCTGATAGGGCTGATGGGAGACTGTCGTACCTTCTCTTCGTGCTCTGGCACTGCTTCCCAATGAAAATCTAATTTCCAGTCAAAAACACCTCGATGCAGGCCCACAGAGTGATAGTACTGAAAAGTCTTCCAGTCTATGACATCTACGACAGGGGAAACGACACTGTTTCTGAAAAAGACAGTACAATTTATTTCCAAAACCAAAGCATAAATTAAGTTCATTTTTCTGTTAGTAAACATTAGCTCTCCTCTTTAACACTGTCAAGCACAAGCACTCCTCTAAATGCTGAGTGCCCTCAGTTTCTTTTTTAGAAGCTCAGGGGCTCATCGCATGGGAATACTGAGCATGCAGTGAGGAATCTACAGATCAATAATTTACTGATATCCTGTACCTTGCATTGTTATTAAAGCTATGCAGGACTGTGCTCTGTGTTAACCATCAGAATTCTTATAAAGCTATTTCACATGGAGGCCCCAATCTCTGATGCTACAGGTTCTGCATGGATGCAAAGTTCATAGCAGAAGATGATTTTGGTCTCACACACTTTACCATCCTTTGATTTTCCTGTAGATTTTGCACACACTTCATGAGTTTGTCACTTCAGGCCAATGAAGAGTGCACTTATTCTTAGTTTGTTCTGATGGTTGTTTTGAAAAAACATTTATTATTGAGATCATAAGCCAGTGTCTGTTTGTATTTTATCACAATCTTAGAATGCTCTTGCAAATGCACTGTCAGAGTGTGGAATCTACTTTTGAGAGCAAGAACAGAACCATTACACAGTAAGTGGCAATCCTCGAATTCATTTCTAACTTCAGTTAAATTTGTATTAGTCTGAGAAGAGGTACTAGACATTTCCCTATGGCAAAGAAGTCACAGTATTTCACAGTGTACTTGCACATCATCTTGGAATTTACTGGTAGTTCAGAACAGTCTTCAGTGTTCCTTGTTTTCAGGTCAATGATATATCACATTTGGAAAATTTCAGAGTATGAATGAAATGGTATTAGGGACTGCAGGGAAGAAGTGTTGAAGAATAATATTATCCATTTCTTCTCTGTTATGCTAAAAGGATACTCTCTGGTCTCAGGGCAAAGGCTCGACAAAAGATCCTCTGGAGAAAAATCAGTAATATTTAAGAGGGATTAAAGTACACTGGAAAAAATTATTCTTGTTCTAGAGTAGGAAATTATTCTGGTGTAGTTATTTCCCTAGGAAATAATCTCCTCTTAAAAGAGAGAGAGAAAAATGTAATGGTCAGTTCGGGGGCAAAATGTAGATGTTTTTATCTCCTCTTTTAAGACATATATGTTGGTCAGAAATCACAAGGAGATAAATTCATTTGAAACATAATCCTGTCAGTGAAGAAAGGATATTTCAGAAGTCTCCAGTGCAGTGAGATATTTGTACTTTTCCATGGCAGAGGCCAGAACCAGCTGAGGAAGATGGTAGCTCTGGGAGATGTTAATGTAATCTTGACATATCTTCTCTGCCTCTACAATCACTAGAATAATGTTTTCTCAGTATCAGAGTGGGGGAAACTCCCAACTTTGTTTTTTCACAGTTGACATTTCCTGTAGAGGATTTCAGAAGTCCATGGAGAAACAGACTACTGCTTGCCAGTGATTAGTACAAAGATGAACCATGAAGACGATTGTTTTAAAATGACTTATTTTGTTTCCTAATAAGACCAGATTGGCCTATGATGAGCTTAAGCTCGGATGATTTCAAATAGAAAAGTGATTTTACTTCTCTGCTCAGGTGTAAAACCATCCTTTATAATATGCAATAATAGGCACTCTTAGAAACAAACATTTGGTTTATAAATAGGTGAGAAAATTTTATGGTCACGTGCAGCATTTATAGGCATATACATTAAGGCAGTGAGTTCCTGTCATCCTGCTGCAGGACTCAAGAAGAAATGGAAAGAAGTGATACTAAAAATAATAAAGCTGATATCCTTTCCTGATTCTCCTAATGATGTCCCTGTGATACAATTTTGTATCCATGACAGGAGAAACATCCCAGCACTCAAGCCAGCAGGGGCCTTTCTACTGAAAGCTTTACTCACTAACTGCATGCAAAGGAAACGACCTGCAGGCATTTCTTTTCTTTGATATGCTGGGAAAAATCCATCTAACTAGTTAAATGGATTTTGAATGACTAAACTTCAAAACTGAAAAGTGACTGTAACAGTAATTTTTACAACCTGCTGCATTCTCCAGGGTACAAGTATCTCTGACAAGTGCCTGGTTGGGAGTGTGGATGCAGTTGCATAGTTCCCACCTCAGTTTGCTGCTGCTTGCTGAAACCCATACTCTCTATTGCTACTGGCTTATCCATTCTCATTCAGACAGCACTGAGGAATTAATGACCCCAGGGTAGTTTACTTTACTACTTCAGAGTCAAGAGGGAAATATCAGGAGGGCATATTTGAGTGGAAGCTAGAAGCTATGTAGACTAAACCACTCAAAAGACCTTGACCATGCACACTAGACCACATGAACTGATCCTGGATAGTTCAGACAGAGACAATGCAAATGCAGACACACTCAGATGTATTCTGGATCAGATGATCCAAACATTTCAGACTATCCTACATTTTCATATCATTGCAGCCATTAAAAACCTGTCTTTTTTTTTTTGGAATCCACTTTAAATTTGTTGTCACTATAAAACTCCAAACTCCAATGGTCCTTCTGGCATCAGTGCAATTTCTCACAAGAGTAGGCACCACAGTAGTAGTTCTAGTGTTTGGGCATTGATTCTTCAAGATTCCAATTCAAGAAATATACCAGTAAGGACATAATGGAGTCTGATAGTTTGGAGACTAAGCAATTATCCAAACTCTCTGCAAAATATGACATGGAAAATCAGTGTTTAAGACAGCTGAAAATAACTCTCATGATAGGTCACGTTCTATGCCGGCTAAATTCAACCATAAACCAGAACAAAGTAAAATCTGATCTCCTTTCCCACAAAATTATACAGCAAAACCTGATAACTGTGTTTTAGAGCTAGTACCCCAGTAGCTTTTCCAGAATGCCAAGATTAATAGTTTTCAGGATTATGTTTGTAAGGGTAATACTAGGCCTTCACCTAGTGTAAGTGTAGTATAGTCACGATGTAACTCTGCTGAAACCAATAGAAACACATCTTCTTAAAACTACATATTGGGAGTGTCTTTCTGACCTGAAATAGAGGAATTTAGTAACTTGATCTTGTGTGAAAATTGGTCAATATTCAATTTTCATCCTAATCAAGCACTGCTTTACCCATTTTTTGGTTGGTATGATTTAAAAAAATAAAATAGCTGTTCTCTGCATATTCAATGATGGTTTGATATTAGTGTGGTTCTAAATTCAAATTTGCAGTAGATGGTAATCAGAAGATGTTCTTAGCTATTCTTGATTGTAACTGGGTAATTGGCAGACAGCAGCTTCTCAGCACTTTGAAATGAAACACAGACAAACTCTTTCTAATTTTACTCTGCGGAATCTGAGGAAAGGGAAAAACAGGAAATTCAAATACAACTAGCAGCAAGGCTTTGAACTGTTTGACTAATCTGTGAATATTTCAAATGCTTGGAACTCACACAAACTACAAAAGGTCACAATTACATGAACAAGAGCAACCCAAACAAGAACAATTTCCTGGTTTGGGATTTCTTGACCAAATACAATTGTAAATGAAATGTCTTCCCATGACCCATTACAGTCAGCATGGACATTATGTTCTTTTCTAATTTTAAACTAAGTAACATGGGAAGAGGAAGATTTAATTAATGTATCTGTTTTGAAGTTTTGGATACATTTTTTTTGAAAGTGCTTTTGTATTGATTTATACTTTCTTTTGCTGGGAAAAGAATAGATTTTAACCAGTTTAAATCGTCCTTTAAATAAGGAGGGGAAAAAAAACAAACCAAAAACCCAAACATCAAAATTATGTATATTCCTTAACCCATTTCAGGGTGCATCACAGCTTGCAAAAATTAAATAGCTAATAAATCCAGGCAGTACAGGTTCTCTGTTTCTGCACACAGTCAAAACTTCAGTGAATAACTGAGGACCCAAGCTGGTTCCACAAGATGCTGCATTTCCACTGAGAGCACCTTGCTGGCTGGCTGAAGTCTTAGAAATATAGACCACTTGAAATTAGGTAGGGCTAATAAGAAGATAAAATGCAGTGATAAGGAATGGCAAAGCTAAGTTGTAAAGGATTACTTAAATACTGCCTTACAGACCAACTCCAGACTAACTCAGGGCATAGAAACAGTCTACTTGAATGGATGGACTATTCATATGCTAAGCACTAAGCAAATCTCTGCAAAGCAGAGTGCTAAGGGAATGCTTTGGGAATGCTTTATTAAAAAATAATAATTTTTGAACCTGTCTTTTTTGCTAAAACATTGAAATTTGTATGTAGAGTAACAAAATCTGTAGAGGTAACCAACACCTTTTAATCCTGGACAGTCAGGCACTGAGCCATGAATTATGTCTAAATCTTCACTGCTCCTGTGTTTAGCAGTAATATTTGCCTTTGGCTTTAGACTCTCATCTTTATTTTCTTTACCTCAACTTCTTTAAAATAGGTCACCTTCTGATCCTGATCAACTGTGAAAGATTGTAAAAAGATGGCTTATCTTCCCATAACCTACCATGTAAATGCAGAATATTTACTGAATTTTAAATGAGTGTTATTGACAAATGGGGGATATAAAAGGATCGAGCAAACACAGAAATCCCAGGAAGGAGGCTGTGAAGTATACGGAAGGCTTTCAAAACAGGGAGAGCAGCATGGAATTGCATGCTCAGATGCTGGGGCTGTGTGGGCTCTGGATGGATAACACCATGCTTCCCCAAGCCTGTGAGAAGTTAGAAAACAGATGGCTTATGTATTTGGTAGCTCAAAAAGCTGGGATATGGGCCACTGAAAAGTGGGGAATGAGAACAAAAGAGATGAAGAAGCTGTACATCTTTAGTGCAAAATATTTCCCTTCTCTCTTGTGTATTACCATAAAATCAGAACCACACAGAAAATTTCTGGACAGCAGAACTCTTTCTATTCCTGTATCTACAAGCAGAGGCTTCCATTTGTTCCTGATGGGAGCACACAGATGATGAAACACCTTTCCACTGCTACGCTAATTTCTTTTTCTGTTTATCAGCATTTCCATTAAAGACGAGTGACCTTAAATCACAGGGCTAAGTAGAGGCACTTTGAATTTTAGAAACCAGATAAGCTTTTTTAGATAATATAACAGGCTTCTGTTTCCTAATCTAATATTCGAGCTGTGGTATAGGCAGTGCTCCAGCACAGAGGGAAACAGTCCTTGCAATGAGGAGCAGGGGAAAGGTCCTGAGGGCCAGCTACCCCTTTACAAACCACCCCTCTGTCCATAGGTATGGTGCCCAGGCCTCTTTTAGAGGTGCAATTCCTTATCAAGGATATAATCAAGGTTAATTTTGCTTTCATGCAGAATTTTCAGGAAATACGTTTTGGATTTTTTTTTAATCATCCTGCTTCAGCACGGTGGCCACTGTTTATAGATCAAAGGAACAACATTTTTAAGGCTTCATGGCACAGTTCATTATATGCCCCTCTGCCTTTCGTTGCCTTTGGATGGAATACAAAATAGCATCTCTGCAGTCTCCTGGAAAAGGCAAACCCTTCCAAAGATGACCATAATAATGGCACAGCTGCATTGTTCTGCACCACGCTACTCACCTGGAACTGGCCTGGAACACAAACAATTGTCAAATTAATGATCTGTGGGGCATCTCATGTAGTTTTCTAATACTGTCCAGGTACCTACGGTATTCATCCTTGAATAATCAAAATGCCAAGGAATGCTTTAGAAACCACTGAACCATTCTCTAGGCAATATACTAAGCTGATGCACTGCTTCCCAGCCAATTTGTTAGGCGTGGTTCACAGAACTAGTCCCAGTCAAGGTGCTCAGAAATGCATATCCAATGATTTTAGAATGACTTAATACTATTTTTCAGAAAAATAAATTTGATTGGGTTAGTGAGTAAAGCCATCATGTGGGGAGATGAAATGTCATTACCTAGAACAAGTCAAATATCTGCCAAGTATTTCTGTATAAATATTTCTGTACCTGTAAAACTGGGACAATTTTTCTTGTATTTATCCTACAATCTACTAAGAACTGTGAGTGTCTCTCCTGTTGTGAGTATGTCCAACTCAGAGTGATATCTCAGTCTGGGCAAGGATCTCTCAGCATCACTCTAAGACAGGTCACAGTAATAGTGACACACTCTGATCAGGAGTCTAGAAAATTAGGCTTAATCACAATTTTCAAAGTTAAAACCACTCTCCATCTCCCTTAAGCTCCTGCAAAGGTTTGAGCTTTGAAAGGCTGCATTTATCCTTGGCAGCAAACAACTCGCTCACTGCAGGTGATTAAGTGATTTCCCATCCTGTCTCTTCAACAGAAGTGCATGAGTTACAGCTTGATTGGTACATTCAAAAGAGGAAAGATGGATATTTCACCAGTCACTTCAGCTTCTTTTTGCTGAGCTTTCCTCACTTGGGTAGTCTCAGGGAATGCACATGATTCAATTTAACAGCTCCTCAACTGCTAAATGAAGCCAAGTTGACTATGCTAATGCTTTACATTTCCATGGTGATCTCCATCCAAGCATTACAAGCAATTTACGAAAAATCATGAATTAACTTCCTTATCGGGTCAGTGTTATTGCCACCATTCTTCAGCTGGAGAAAGAGGGACAGTAAGAGAAGGTGATTGCCAGGTGCCTTAGACCTTATCTTCCCTACGCAATGGAGGATGGCACAGGTTCTCCTCACTAGCAGTGACAAAGCTTCCAGGGTCAGACACAGTGACTGATACAGCATACAAAAAGAGATGGCTTAGCCCATACTATTATCCAATCAGTTTTCCACCTTTGCTTCATTAATCCAATTAGACATTAGTTAATTCACTGTTAAATTCTGCTCTCCTGGAGGAATGAATGAGCGTATGGGCCCTATAGGGGAAGATAATTCCTTTCTCACCCCCTGGTGACAGTGTTACAGAATCTCTGAAGGATAGCAGACTGGGAGGCTTTGCATTCCCTCAGCAGGGATAATTTTTGACAGTGAGTTTTTGACACTTGTGGAGTGGTCAGGGTCCTAACTTCTCTCTTGCTGTTGTAATTCTCCCTTCACTATAGCTCTCCTCTGAGATGTTTTATAACTCTTTTAATTTCAGCAATTTCAATACTCTTGAATAAGGAGTGGCCAATTGATACACACAGTAGTTTTGCTTGAACATCAAAAACAAGACTGTAGTTCAAAGCAGAGGAATCATGAAGTATATCTATAGTAAAACATCTAATTAGTCAGCAAACAAAAAACAATCTACTTTTCCAAGGAGGACCTCTTTGAATAGAATATTCCTGACATTCTAGGGCAGCATTACTTTTGCTTTCAGTATTCTTAATGTTTTTATTCAAATGATGTAATAATTTCTAAAAGCTCACATTAATTCTCTTATAAGCAAACATAATAAGCCATAAAAGCAGCTTCTTCCAGTGCCTTGAACAGCCTTTGAAGGTGTTTAGTGTGACTATTTAATAGTCCAATAAGAGTTTAAAGATTTTTTTTTACCCCCTCTAGCAATTAATTTTTTCCCAAGTGACAAGTTAATGTACAATTTTTTCTTTCAGAAAAGTCCCTTTCATTAAAGATTTACTGACATGTAAGCCTAGAAACATTTGCCTTGGTTTTAATCTCTTCAAAGGACTGCATAGATGAGCTCAGCTGTACATTAGAGAGCACGCCCAAGAACCACCCTAAATACAAAATACTCAGAAATATGAATCTCTACCTTACTCTGTCACTTTGCTGTCAGTGAAAGTACCTGTGATTAGCTGGAACTGTCTAGGCTGTCCAGGAAGTCTGGGCTTTTTCTGTGGAATAGAAAGGGCGGCCAAAAGGTGACATTGGTACACAGCCAAACTGGCTCTGGAGGACAAAGCCTTTTATTCTTGGCTTCATCACTGAGACAGCTAAAAAGTAAAAATAATGGAGTCTTGCAGTAGTTTTCTCTGGTGGGTGTTTGCCGATTTACACACAGGTTGAGACTGCAACCTTTTTAATTCAGACCGCCAGGAGACTTCTTAAAGCTGTAACTGGATACAAATTTTGAAATTTACACCGGGTGTAAAGTGAGGGTTATCAGCTGTGAGACCTACCCTGCTTCCCACCTATCAGAGTGACACATATGGTGACAAGGTAGAAAATAAAAGGAATGTGACCAGAAGCAAGAAGGTAACCAAGGAAGGATTAAAAAACTACCCAGCACTTTCCAAGTACATCCCTTTCAGCTGAAATTAGCACACCCAGGGATATTTACCGGTGGCTGGAGAGCCTGGCCAGGAGGGGCTCCAGCCAGCCCTTCTGACACTCGCAGTGCGAATCCATGAAGATGAGCACATCCCCGGTGGCCCGTGCAGCTCCCAGCATCCGACCTCGGATGACTCCAAGCCTCTTGTTGCTTCGGATGAGCTTCACACCATCCAGCTTAGAGATGTATTCACTCAGAGCTGACTTCAGGGGCCCTGTCAGGAACAGAACAGTCACTGAGATGTTTTAGCTTTGATTCAAGCTGTTACAGAAAAGAAACAGGTAGTAGGAGATGCTACTTGTTGCTGGTAAAATGTTTCAGGGGCATTTGTTTTAAATGGCAAACTAGGCCACATTCCAAATATTTCTACAGCAGCATAATGTAAAAGGGAAGTAGAGACTAATGGAAACTGAAATTCACAAGGTATGAAGCTATTCCTGTGGGAATCTTAATAGCCTCCTCTCCTGTTTTCAGCAAAAGGTGGATGCTCTCATCATCTCATAAAATACACAGATCAGAGTGAGATACTACAGGTGTTTGGCTTTCCCAAGCACTTGGGATTACTTTAGCAATGTGGACTTTTCCACTCTATACTTCAGCCAAAATCCAAGTCTGGAAATTATGACAGCAGATCTGGTCCAGTGGCAATCCTAAGATTTGCATACTGTGATCTTATTTTAAAGTAAGAAAGCTCAGAGTGGTTGTAAATGATGGGGGGGGGGGGGGTGTGGGGGTGGAGGTGGGGGGAATAAAACATTTCAAAGTTGAAAGGCTATGCTGAATTCTAGGGATGGATAGTGAAACCTGGTAGCCAGCTCCGGGCTCTGCTTAGCTCACTTCCTGAGGCTCCTCTTTGCCTTCTCTCCTCACACACTTCCTGGAGGAGGACAGTTTCCTCCCCGAAGTTTTGGAAAAAAGAATTCACATAGAGAGAAATGGGAGCTACCTTGCTGGCTGAGATCGTCGACTAGGATAATATCCTTGAGGAAGGCCTTTGGGGCTGTATCCATAATGCTGTGCACAGTTCTCAGCAGAGTAGACCAGGCTTCATCACGGAAACAGATGATGACACTAGCAGTAGGCAGACTGGAGTCATATTTTTGCTGTAGGCACCTGCGGGGGACCAAATGAGGAAGACACTGGAAACACGGGTACAAACGGCTACTTTTTTCTCAGAGCAAAGCAACACTTAAACCTTCAGGGCTGGAAAGCAGTTTAAGATCTCAACTCCTTTCTAAGCAAAGGAAGTACCAAGGTGTCCAAAACTGGAATATGAAGCGAAAATATGGGAATGGCACTATCAAAATTAAAATACAAAAAGAGGGAAGTGTTTCTGTGTTCTGGGATAGGTTTTTTTTCTGCTCCGTCTGCCTCAAAAAACAGAGTTCAAACAGAAATGGTCCAGAACGCAAAGAAAACCTGAAGATAATTAGAGCAGAGTGAGGGATAAAGCAGGTCAGTCAGCTTTCACCAATATCCACATTTTCTCAAGTAAGAAAGAAAAGGGCAAACCAATGCAGTACCATTAAGACTAACAAATAAAATAACTCATCTGCACAACACATCAGTATACCTGTGGATTACCTGACCAAGATCCTAGTGAATGAAGCCAACATCTCAACCTTATATGGGAAAGACACAGATCCATACATGGGCCATGAATATGAATATAGATATATTTAAGAAAGAAAATGTATTTTCACTATAAAGTTTGTACAGGTTGCTTTTCCAGTGAAAACAAATCACTTCTGAATGAGGCTCCCAGCTGGGAGTCAGCATGCAATTGAAACAGCAGAGCAGTCTGGCAGTGGGTGGTGTGGTGCAATGTGGCCAATCCAGTTTGGGGGGTTTGTTCCATCATTGTTTCTCATTGTCTTGGGCTTGGGGAACACCGGCTGCAGGGAAACTCTGCCATCTTGTCTGTCTCAGGAGGCCATGTGGCCCTGAGTAAGGAGAGTGCCCACCATCTTGTCTTTGTCTCAGGAATAACTCTGTATCACTGCCAAGCCACAGGAACATCCACCACCTTGTCTTTGCCTTGGGAATAACCAAATGTCCCTCATGAGTCACAAGAACATCCCCCTGCCACCTTGTCTTTGCCTCAGGAATAAGCACTGTCATTGCTGAGTCTCAGGAACGTCCCCCCGCCATCTTCTCTTTGTCTCGGTGGCCAAGCAGAACTAAGTCAAGGTGGTGAACACCTTTTGTGTGTAAAGCACCTTCTCTTTTTGTATACTTTTGTTATTAATATTGCTGCTGTCACTGTGTGTTTCTTACTCCATTGCTGTTTGATTTCAGTAAATTGTTATCTCAACCCGTAGTCTGTCCTTTGTCCTCCCTCACCAGAGGGGAACAGCGGAAGTTTAATTCCGAGCTGGTGTTAAGCCACCACAATAACTCAAGCATTTAAACATGACAAACGCTTCCCATTCATCCTCACAGAAACTGCATATAAAAACCATCTATTCTTGTGTGAGGATGCACATTTTCCAGAAAATGCCTTCAAATGCCCATTGTAGATATGCAAAGACTGTGTCTATATATCTGCTTTGCTGACATTAGAAAGCGCATTTAAAAAATCTTTTAATTTCCCAAATAACAGTCATTCAGTGTCCTAATTCATTTAATCTCCAGCAGCAAGAACTTCTTCAAAGAATTACACAATTTGCTGAATATGGCCCATTGTTATTTCAGCATTTGTTGTATTGCCAAGCAAATCATAATACAGATTTTACAGTGATTGTTAAACAATTGGCTACTCAGCAGAAACTCAGGTAAGAGATATCATTTTAATATTTCTATGTTTATTAGCATTTTACTTAGTGCTTCTGCTCATGGACTGAAGCCCTATGCTGCTAGACACTATCCAGACACAAAGCTTCTAATCACTTAAGAGAATCCATAGTCTAAATGATTTAATTGTGAATACACATAAATGGTTACTATAGATGCATTTCTGGGAAATAAATTTAAAATGAGCACAATTTTAATAACTTATTATATTGTTCAATAGTTCACATTTTTTTTTTGCATCAACAGGCAAATTTTCTTGATTTTTACACTGTAATTAATATATGTTGTCCTTGGTTTACTAATTTTGCATAATCAATAATGCTGTTACCTCACAATTTCATATACGATGATTGTTTCCATTTTCAGCAGGATCAAGTAAAGAATACTGTCATGACTTGGCAATGAGTGTTTTCAAGCAGAAGAATCTAGAGGTAATTAAAAAAAATGAAGATCTGATGTAGTCCTTTTACTACCAGGCAGCTTCTAACCAGAAAAATTCTATAGCTATTAGCACCTAGTTGCTAGTACTGTGGTTATAGCAAGAAAATAAGGCTGTTGTGAAATCTTAATTGGAAAAGAATTGAAAATAACTGTACTTGAATACATAACCTTCATAGCGAGTGCTTAGTTGCCATGGAGATTGGCAAAGACTTGCAATATAGATATCTAATCTTCACAAAAATGCAAAAGGCTACTGGTATACAAAAATACCTTCCCTTTAATTTGGAGCAGTTTCATAGAGTGTCCATCATAAATTGGCATTTCAAAAAGTCAGGGCTGTGACTGATATGAGACACAGTGATTTAATCTAATTTGTGAAAAACAAGGAATTGTCACATGCAGCAATGAACAGAGAGCAATTCTGACAAGGCAAAGGCACAGCTGACAGGGACTCCCACTCACCTTCAGAAAAATGTTTCATTGAGATTCAGCTCCAAACAGCACTCCAGAGGAAGCTATACTTTCGTAATGAAACTTAAAACCTTTGTAGATACCTTGTGAGTTTTTTTTGCCTGGATATGTTTGGCACTCAAACCCAAGAGAGAAAAACAGACCTTTCTTTTGGGCAGGACCCCCATCATAAAAGTCACGATGGCAGGCTTGATTCAGCTGTCCCAGGAGAGTGTCAGTCCCAGCTGGAGCAACTGATAGCAGCAGAAAGCACTTTGAGGGATGAAGGTACCTCAGAGGATGAGCCTCTTCTGATGTGAAGTATTTGCCATCCAATTTCAAGTGAAATGAGGGAGACTGAGTCCATGGAGGTAACTGACTGAAACATCTCTAACTGGTTGGATTCCCTCCAATTAAATAATAATAGGCATTGTAATTAACAAGATGATGCAAGCCAAAGAGAGACAGAGACAATCTGATTCTGGTTTGCTCTCCTTTTACGCTGCTGTAAAACTGGACTGACACAGTTGCAAGCCAGACCCCCAGAGTAAACTACACCTAAAAATTCTCATTGTGGTTTATGTGTTGTGCCATAAAGGACAGGCCTGGCTTAGACACATACCTCTGCTGCAGGTTTATGATCTGGATTTAGATCAGCCTCAGATCTGGGGCTGAGATCTGGGGTTTCAGTCTGGGCTCTGTAAACTGTGGTGTTGAGAGCTCTTTAGGCTGTAACTAGTCAGACGGCAAAATCCATCCAAAAGCTCTGAGACCATGGCTTAAATTTTACCAAGATTAGTATTAACTAAAGCTGTCTCTTGTTGTATGGCCCTTCAGCTGCCAAAGTAAAACTGTTTTTTGGCTCACATCACAAGCAGTAAACCAGGGTAGTCATTCCTCCTTTGAACATTACACAGTTCAAAGAGTTAGTAGTGAAGCATGCCAACAAATAACTGAAATAATATCAGCATTTCATTATTTAATGGAGTTAACCAATTTAACACTGAACCGAGTCAATAAGTACAGAAAACAGTTTCATTTCTCTTTCTTTGAGACTGTACCCTTAAATTAGAGCTGCCAGCTGTCTTTAAACATGTGAAAATGAACACTAGAAAAAAAATTATTCTGTGTCTTACTTAAAATATTTTCTAGTGTATCTTTCCACCATGCCCTGGGTGAAAACTACAATAGTTTTTGTTACAGGAGGCAAGACACCACCCACATACCTTTCCCTCTCCCCTGGGATGGGAAGCCTATCACAGAATCAGTTAGGTTGGAAAAGACCTCTGAGATCAAGTCTAATCTTCAACTGATCATCACCTTCTCAACGAGTCCACAGCACTATGTGCCATGTCGTCTTTCTTTCAGGTACAATGATTCCACACCTCCCTAGGCATTTCATTCTAACGTTTAATTGCCCCTTCTGTGAAGAAATTTGTCCTAATGTCCAACCTGAACTTTCCCTGCGGCAGCTTGACAGTAGATACACCTCAGATCCTTTTTAAGAAGTGTGATGAGAAGCCCCTCCTGGGCTGCTGGGGCAATTGGCTCTCAGTTCTCCAGACTTCAAATGTAACACCTGGGGCTTCAAGTGCAACATTTTTTCACAGTGGCCTTACAGCCTGGGCGCTGACAGCTATGGTGGTTGGCAGAATGCATCAGATGCACCAATCTCCACCTTCCTTCCTCCCAGGAGTTTCCTTTCAATACTTGCCAAGGAATCACAGGATATTCTGAGTTGGAAGGACCCACAAGGATCATTGAGTCCAACTCCCGGCCCTGCACAGGACACCCTAAGGGTCACACCATTTGCCTGAGAGTGTTGTCCAAACCCTGCTTGAGCTGTCAGGCTTGGTGTTGTGGCCACCTCCCTGGGGAGCTGTTCCAGTGCCCGACCACCCTCTGGGTGAAGAATAATTTCTTAATATTCAACCTAAACCTCTCCTGACACAACTTCAGGCCATTCCCTCTGGTCCTGCCACTGGTCACCACAGAGAAGAGATCAGTGCCTGCCCCATCTCCTTCCCTTTCTGAGGAACGCATAGACTGCCATGAGGTCTCCCCTCAGTCTCCTCTTCTGCAGGCTGAACAAACCAAGTGACCTCAGCTGCTCCTCACACGGCTTCTCCTCCAGACCCATTGCCGTCTTTGTTGTCCTCCTCTGGAGGTCAGTCTTTAATAGCTTTGTGTCTTTCTTATATTGTGGTGCCCAAAAGTGCATGTGATATTTAAGGTGAAGCCACACCAGTGCAGAGTCGGCTCCACTTTTATGAGTGACCATTGAGTCACTTTTGTTCTGGAAGAGCTGAAAGCTCCAACTCTTGACTCATTTATCACTTTGTAAGCCCAGTGACCCCATAGCTCCGGCAGGTGGGCTGAGCCGGGGCCTGGCCGAGAAGGGAAGCCGCCTCTGCTGCGCTCTCTGTCCCCCTCCCCAGAGCAGCGGTCGGACAGACGGCCGGACAGACGGCGGGACAGACGGCGGGACAGACGGCGGGACAGACGGCCGGACAGGGAAGGGCGGGGGCCCGGAGAGCTCGCAGCCCCGCCGCCCCCGGCACCTGCCGCGACGCGGGGGCCGGCAGGGGGCGCTGCCGCCCGCCCGGCCTGAGGGCGCGGCGGGAGCGGGGGCGCGGACAGCGGCACCCATGGGCGCTGGGCCCCGCGGCTCTGCCCCCGCTCGCCCCCCCAGCCCCTGCTGCCCTCTCCCGCTCCTGCCCCCCTCCGCCTTTGCCGCCCGCCGGCTCCTGAGGGCTTGAACCGCCTCCCGGAGGAGGCTGGTAGTGTCCTTGAAGAACGGGGGGTGTTCCCCACGCAGCGCGGGGAAAAGCGCTTTCCCGACCCGGAGCGGGGAGTTCGATAGGAAAGATGCGAGGTCTAGAGGAGGAGAGGTACCGGGTTAGGAGGAGGAGAGGTTCGGAGGGGCGCGGCGGCGGGGAAGGAGGCAGGTTTATCTCCAGAAGTGAAATAGGGTGTTCTACTTACAACGGGTGTCGTACCTCAGGCAGGTCCCGGCGCAGCGCGATCCGCTCGCTGAGCACCTCGTTAAAGCCGTGCGTGTCCAGGCCGAGCGGCCGCTCCCCCGCAGCAGCTCCCTGCCCGTCCTGCAGGGGAAGGGACAGCGGCTGGGACTCGGGGTCCCCCTCTGCCTTTCCCTCCGGCCGCCTGCTCTGCTGCTTCACCACGCGATAGCCCTTCCTGGCCTTGCTGTGGTTCCTTTTGCCGGTGGGCGACACGACGGCCATGATCAGCTCGTCCTCCCGCAGGGAGATGAAAGGCGATAGACCATCCAAAGGGTAGTACTGCTGGCTCTCCTGGGTTTCCAGCATCTCTTGGGTCTCCACAAAGTCCACCTGATACCCTTCCCGGGGGTTGAACTCCACAGGCTGGAAAGTCCCTTCCTTGCTCTGGTTGCTGGGTGGTGGATTCAGCGTTGTAACCATCAGTAGCAAAAAACCCAGCATCAGAAACAACAAGAGAAACTGCAGCTTACGTGATCCATATCTGCACTTCTTCCTCAAGAACATACTGTTGGTGACAAAATGATACAGATGGTCATGTTAAATATCACTTGGATCTTGCTCAGATTCCAGTCCTCGGGTTGCACAAAAGCCCTGGTTTTCACTATCTGCCAAGAGGATTTTTTTGCTCCCCTCACATTTCACTGATGCCATTTCATGCTTTCCTCTCTATTTACAGGAAAAAAAAAAATCATAACATTCCTATTAATATTGTACTTACTGTAGTAAAACGTAGCATGGATGCAGTGAGATAAAGTAGATCCTCTATTATACGGAGTCCCAGCTTAGTTAGGAAAGTACATGCTTTGCTGATTAAGAGTAACTAAAGCTTTGGAGGTTTTTTCCCCCTTTTAAAATTCTAAGTCAAAAGAAATCCCGTTTCTCATAGTTTCTTTCCAGAGTAGATCCTGCTTCTTCAAAGTTTCCAGTTGCTGCCTGGATTGAAGCACTGTATCTCTGAAAGCAGAGCTGACAGCTCTCCCCCGTTCAGAGGCTTCAAGTTAACTGTGATCAACAGATGAGAAGTAGTCGGTCCCTGACTTTGTTTCACACATAACTACGGCACTCAGTCAGGAAGCACTTTGCCAGACATAATACAGAGCAATGTGTGCGTCTTTCTCTTGGTCCTAATGCCCTCACTGTGCTTGTCCTATCAAATCAAAACTTTGCAAAAGCTGTAAGAGGTGAAATACAAGAAGCAAAACATTGTATTAGAAGAGAAATCAAGGCACACCACGGATTGCTGTACTTTGCAATAGCTGTATTGAGCTGAGAATGTGCAGAGCAAGAAGCAAGAATTTTATAAACTGACTAAAAGATCGAGAGCACATGTTTTATTTACGGTTAGATTTACTCATATGATAATGTGTTAGCTGGAGTATATTTCATAGCCAATAAATATTTACAATTGTAGGGATTTTAACACTGACATAAGGGTGCCAAATTATCACCTGGCAGGCTGAAGTTGTCTCCTCATCCATAAATTTGGTATTGCAGGGCAAGCAGCACTTCAGGTTTTCATTAGTCCAGGAATAACATGTGTAAAAGCCTGGGCTGGAACAACAACCACTGACGCTGAGAGAAAACAACAACTTCTGTGATTAAAAGGGGAGCTCAGTCTCTGAGGTCTGTTTGCTAACACTGCTGGCATGGGTGCTACTGGGCATGGACTGTGGCATTTTTTGCTGCGAGATGAATGCTTGTCCAATGGGAGAAGGGGCGAGACAGTCCACGTGCTGCAGCATCACAGCCCCTTGGTCTGGCAGAGATCAGGGATGGATGCAACTCAGGTGTTACCAACCCTTTCCATCCTGGGGGCATGGGATGTGGTGTTTTTCCTATCTTGCAATATTTGATGAGCAGAAAGCTCCTGCTCCAGGAGGCATGTGATTACTGGAGAACTTCCACAGTCACAGATTTAAAAAACCCCTTACATTTCTAGACATTATAGCTGAAAGAAAAGCCTGGAGACAGGAATGCAGCGTACTCTAAGGAAGGATGGCACACAGCACCTTAAGACTGCTGGAGGCGCACAGTGCCTCAGTTCTGTGTGCACTCCCCTAAGCAGCTTATACAGAATGCCTTGAGGGAGTGGGGCTGGTCTGCTGTGTCTTGGCACCTTCCCTGCATCAGCTGCTCTTTAAAATATACCCGACTACTTTAATCATGTCTTGGGTAGAAGGAAGATTGAGCCAATATTTTGATATTTCGCCATTGTGTGTGCCTCCCTTTTTTTAGCTTAAATTCACACAAAAGTAACATCCCAGCTCACCTTCCACCTGGAGAATATTACTTTTTCTCCTGCTTTTCATAGGGAAAAAGAAGTATTGATGGTTTCAATTCAAGAGGGAAGTAGCACACATTTGCATTTAAAAAATCTGAGCTCGAACACACTCATTTAAATAACAATATTTCAGCCACAGAAAGGCAAAATGAAATGGAAATTAAGAGACCTGTCTGAGATGCTCTCCAAAAAGCTGGCATAGCGACTTGCAAAAGGTTCAGTTCCACAAAGTCCCATTATCAGGCACACGGAATAAAATGAAATTAAAAGGAGAAACTTAAAGAGTGTGTGGTATAAATGGGAGAAAGCATTACTTTCTTTTTTCGTTTTTTAACTTTCTTGGGCTACCGGAGTATTTTGATTTAATTTGATTAATATTTTTTCCCTGCCTAAAATATTTTAACAAGATGCTGTAACAAGTCTGATCAAGATAATTCTAGCCTGCAGTAGTAATCGCTGTATAAATTCTGTCCCGGTATGTTCTGTATTGCTGAGCAAATCCACCTGGGTCACTCATGCAGCTGAATTCCAGCTACAGATGAAAAGAGACCTAGTTAATGGATTTACAGCAATCTTGGACACTTTTGGGACAGAGCTGACAGGTAACATTATCACTGAAACAAATGAATATGCAATCCAGCCTTTTAATATAACCTGACCATTTTAACAAAGAAGAAATGAATAACTACAGAAGATGTTGGTTCAGTCTAGTCAATTAAATGTGCAAGTATAAAATACTGGGTGGCACACTTCCAGCAGCCTCTGTTCCATCTTCTGCACAACAAACCTTCCTGAACCGTTTCCCATCAGTCTGTTTTTCAATCTCATCTCTTAAAACTGTTGTTTTCCACTGCCATCATACAAAAGAGATACTGCCTTTCCAATGGATGGGCCCCCTCTCAGTGTGTGACAGGACATGTGGTGTTTCCTTCAGTGCATTTGAAGAACAGCATCACTTTGTTAGGACCTCCTGACATGGAAGTCAAGAAGACAACATCCACTGCATTTTTCTTTCTACTTCTGGTTACTCAAAGACATGCTACAAAGTAGGCCCTTCACTGGGACACAGAAGGGGTTGCTCCTCCTGCCTGGCTATGGAGGATTCCCTCTCCTAGGATGCTTTCCTGTGCATCCTTTGATGGAAGAAGGAGCACTGTGTGGCCCAGGCTCTACTGTCAGACCCAGAGCCATTGCCTTCTTCCTGAGGTCCAGTCTTCCAAGTGCTGCTTCATGCAGGTAGCCCAGAAAGACGCTGCCCACAAAAGGTATTGTTGTCCTTGGACTGCTGTTCTACAGCAGACCCTAGAGCTCCTCAGTCTGGGAAAGGAACATGTTACAGGTTGTGCCAAATACAGCAGCAATTGCTCACAAAAAGGGCCAATTTGCAGGGTCAGTACTGGCCAGTGCCAATATTATGTTGAGTTTCCTGCTGGTTAACCCATGCAGGAGCTGAAAGGCTTGTGTTCCTGCCAGGCCTGCTCAGGCAGAGCCAGTGGTGTAACACCCAGTGGTATAAACACCTTCAGCAAATGCAAATTACTGACTGCTCCATTCCTTAAGGAAATACTCACCATCCTTCACTCTTGCAAATTGTGCTCATTAATTGCCACGAGCTAAAACATGGAATCAAATCTAGGTCTTATTAATTCAAAAGGTATTAGGAAACACAGTTGTGTTTTGCAGAGTAACAAACCTTTCAGTCACTGTTCTGTAGCTTACTTACCCTTTCCTCCCCACCTCATTTTGGCTTGCATTTTTGTCCAAGCCATTTCACATCACGTACTTGTTCAATATTACGTGACATGTTATGCTATCCGTACATGAAGAAACACCACATACTTTCAGTGTGCAGAGCCCGTGTCTAACTGCCAGGAACATAACAAAGCAAGAACAAAACCAAGGCTGGATGGAAGAAAGAGCGTGTGGACAGGTCGTTACTTACTCTTTAATAAACATCTTGGATTGATTTACACTCCTATGCCAAAAGCAGATGTGCCACTTCCATTTAAAGACTCAACACATAGCAGCACTCACGGTTTCATAGCTGCGTGTATTGTATGCCACAGCTCTTTGAGCTTGTAACAATGGCTTTATTTGCACAGATGTGAAGAAAGTCAGTGCATAAAATGAAACTGTTTACACGGTGCACAGGATTTGTGGTGGTTTTGTAACCAAGTAACTTTCCCCATTCTTCCAGAATATAATAAGAAATATGTATTTTTAGATCAGAAGAAGATACAATTTATTTGCAGGTATTGCAGGCGGTTTATGTGCTTGGCATTGTAGCAAATATTGCTCAAAATGACATTTTCTAATAATAAGTTAATAATAAAGTAGAACAAGATTCTGTGGAACTTCTTTTGAAGGCTATAAAAGCTTGATGAAATCTGTTGATCTCTGGCAGGGATTTTGGCACTTGCATTGTGATTTATAAGATGTTTGCCAACCTGTCAGTGAAGGAAATGCATCTGAAATTCCATTTTTGCAAGATTTCTACTCATAAATCATGTCCCATGTAAAATGGAGCATGGAAGCCATGGACCTTTGCACTGCTTTGCAAAAGCAGTTCTGTGAGCATAAAGGTCAGCCACACTGGATGGAAAGTGGAGAGATTGTATATCACAGGAGGGACAGCTTCTGGATTTACTGCACCACAGCCTCTGGCTAACTCCGAAATGGTAGTTCTCAGGACGTTAAGGGCAGTTTTGTGTACTCCATGCCTAAAACGTAGCCTCTAACACAGCCTTAGACAGCTACCCCCTATCTGTGAGGGATGAGAACTGTTGGTCATCATTAACCCACCTAGAAAAGATACATCTGAAGTGCTGTGGGCAATACACAGGCCATCATTACGTCCTGCCTCTTAATCAACCACCACTAATATCCTCAAGCTGGAGAGGGTTCTGGATATCTTCAATCCCCAGTACCCCAACCCAAGGTAATCTGAATCCAGTTTTGAACTGGTTGTGACTATTTAGTGTCAACATCCTTCACTAGAACATCATCCTGCACTGACCATAAAATCTAACCCACCATTAGGGATAGCGGGACTAAATAGTTGGCTCTAAATTGCTGTAGCTTTGCAGGTGGAAATGGCAATAAGATGGGTTACTCTTACAGAGTGGCTGACCTGGCCTCCTTGGCATTAAAAATGAAACTAATGATGTAAGGGAAATTGATCCTTCATGTAATATTAACATCAGTGGTGTTACGTCAAAGATAAATTCAGCCCTATGGATAAAAAGTCACAAAAAGGAATTCTCCATGATGGGTTCCCCTGGGGATCTCTGCCTGTAGAGTTTCATTTATGATTGGAAATTTACTTCCATAGAACAGGCCATGAAACCATTTGCAAACAGAAATCCCAAAATCTGACTGATACTAAAGGTACCCACAGCAAAGCCTTTTTTCCCCATCAAGGACTCTTTAGCTGGTGGGCAGCTTTAACTTCACATCTACCCTATTTCTTCCTGCACATACAGATGGTACATAAACAGCATGTGTCTCTCAGAGGCTCTAAGTACAGACAGCATTTAAAAACCACAATATTCACATGGAGAGCCTGTACCCATAGTAAGTATTTTTAGTTAAAATGGTGTTTAGTGAAGAGAAAAAGCTTTAAATGGGTCTGGCATCTCTTCACACATTTAAGCACTTAGTGACATGCAGTTACATACAGATTGCTCCTGTTTCAAGGCAACGGTCATCCACATCACCAAAGCTAGAAATTACCTTTTTTTATTCCTCCTAAATAGTTACATATTTGTGCATAGCTGGTATAAGAAATAGCTGCTCTTTAGTTACCTGCAGAGTGTTAGAGGTTGGATTCATCAGGGAAGTTGGCACACAGTATTGTGAGGGGAAGACAACATTTAATGAGAGTGTGAAGAGTGAATTATTTCACTCTTGCTGGGGGGGTTTCAGAGCTGAGTAAAGCACAAGTTAAGTCACTGCAGGTGTGCAGCTTAATGCCGTGCAGTTGGGTAGCAAATATACATGAACTGAGAGCACAGAGAGCGTGTTTGGGAATGTTATTACAGTGGAGGAGCTGAAGTAAATGGATGGATGTGTGAGGTAAGGCTACAGTGGATATTATTTTTTTTGTGCTTTCATTTTTAATGAGGAAAACAGAATAAATGTGTAAAAAACTAAGCTATGTGAAAGTAAGCTGTGTTAATATCACAGGTGTGTGAGTGGGACCTATGACTTCTCTCTGTATCTCCCAAACAAGACTTACATTCTTTAACTGTTTGGGAGAGGAAAGTGGAAAATACTCATTTTTGCAAGCCTGTTTCCTTTATTAGTTCTTTTTGTTTCTAAAATGCCAATTTTAAAAATACATTACATTCACAAGAGTTAACGCTGAAGTTATGATGTGGTTCAACTGTGTGTATGTAAAAGTTTACTCTCAAGAGTAAAGGCCTAGACTCCTTCTATTCCTACTCCCTGCCCTGTTGAAGTGCAGTTCATGGGGGGATGGATATTCTATAAAATATGAAGCATGACATGCTGATGTAGATCTTGAAAATTTTGGTTCAGGAATCTAAAACAAACCCTGTGCTTTTCTTTACATTCGTTTAGGATCATCAGTATTCACATGGAATAAATAAAAATTAAATGTAATTAGTATTAAAAATGAAGCTGGGCTTCATGCCCAAGATGTTCCAAATAAACTAGTTTTATCCCAGAGATGGGCATGCACACTGTCACTGATATCTGTGGGAGATGTGTGTGGGCTACGTATTTAAAAGCAGGATTGAATTTAGGGCAAAAGACAGAAAGGAAACACCTGTGTATGTAGTGTATAGAACTTTAGTCTGTGTATCTACTGTGCATGTGTGTGTGTACATATAACAACATAAATATATAACATAAATCAACCTGGTCTACTCTCATACACACCCATACATTTCCGTGTGGATTATTCTACCATCCTGTCCTATGTTCTCTGGTTGGTTTGTGGCAGGGTTATCAAAGAAAGGAGTAAACCAGCTGTTGAAGAGACTTCCTTTCTTGCCCCCCCCCTTTTTTTTTTTTTACTGCAGTAGATAAAACCCCCTATTTTCATTCCTTTAGCAATGCAGAACTGAATTCTATACAGTTGAATTAAGTATATGACTTATAATATGTTAATATACTTTTAAAACTTGCTACCCATGTAAGTTTCTGGTTAACAGTGACACTCTGGGAAGCTGCTCAGTAATGCCTGGAACTTAGAGAACCTTGTTTCCATTTTGTGACCATCACTGTGGATCTGGATTTGTTTGGAATCAGCTATTTTCTTGGCCTTAAAATAGGATACCCAACTACCTAAATTAAGGAAATCTGCTAAGGGACATGAGACCCCTTTGTTTACTGTCTCATGAAAGTATCTTCACATTGGCAAGCCATTAAAAAGATAACAGGGTGGAAGGAAGCAGCAAGACAGCTGAGATATCTGTTAATTTACTGCAGTCTTTATGCAAGTCTGTGTTTCCAAAGGAACCCCTCTGGTAGAAAGGAAAGGAGTGTTCTTTCCAAACATAGCCTTGGCAGGAGGTGAGGCACAGAGCTACAACGGACACTCACTACAAGAAAAGTCTCCTGCCTTTAGTTATCAAGAGTTTTCTGTGTGATTTGCTGAGCTTTTTTCTGAACAGAAACTTAGGCAAGAACAGGGATTTTGGAAACCAAGTTATAAGAACTAGGATCGTCATAGCAACAGGTTAAATCTCTAAAACTTCTGACTTCTTAGCAGCATAGAAAAGAGGCAGAGATGATGGAAGATAGAGGCTATGGTCACTTCTGGCTGCCCAATAAGAGGCAATAGGAGCAGTCATGAATTTATTGCTCTCATTACAAGGAAGATAGGTTGTTAATAGGCATCAGTTAATATTTAAAAAGATGTATCTGCAAAAATATAATCCAGGTTGCAAAGGTCATTGAGGCAGGAATTTTTGACTGTCAAGTGCCAGGAAAACTGCTGTCATTCACCAGATTCTGGACATGCTTTAAGCTGCACAGGAACACAAACTGAGATATGTAACTGATTATTCCAGTTTATTTTCTTCTGAGTTTGTGACTGAAGTAAAAGTTTATTTCTCTTCTCTTACTTAATTACTGCATATGGTACTAGATAACTGACTTTTCCCCGACTTCTTTCTTCTTCATGTTAAGTCTTGATTTGTGGTTTCTTTTTGTATTGGCTTTTTAAAAAAAATATTATTACTATTATTTTTTTTTCCCTTTAGGGAAAAGGCTCTCTAGGCGTAAATGGGATACTTGGTTTGTGAAGGTGGTTAGCAGATGCAGCCTGAGAAGCCATCTGGGAAGTTAAGGCTCACAGAAGTTGGAACAAATAATAGAGCTGTTAAATGAGGAGAAAAGGAGGTAGGCTTACAGTTAGTAATTTGAACAAAGTCTTTGGCCAAGATTGAGTGCTGCTCAGAAATCACACTCCTGGCATCTATACAGCAGAGACTGAAAACACACAGCAGGCAATTTTGGTCGGAAGAGTCCTGCTTTTAAAGGTGCATACCTGGGGATAGCATCTTTTCTTGAAGACCCTGGTGACTGTGTATTTGTTATGGTGGGAGTACTAGGAACTTGGGCTGTTCTTTTGCTAGCACTAGCATTTCTGTCATCAGCCTCAAAAGAATAAGCCCATGTGAGTTTTGGGACCCTGTTTGGGAAACATGGATTCAGAGATTCTGCACCAAAGGGATAAGAAAGGGAGGAAATTTTTCAGTAGACGTTAAGAAATGGTCCTGCAGGTTTCTCAGGACTTCTCCTGTGTAAGGAAAGGCAACATGCAGGGAAAGAGATGATCACTAAAATCATCATGGGAGACTTTTAATTGAGATGGTGAGAATTTGGCACTGCCACATCTGAACCGAAACCCACCAGTTCATAGCCTAGTCAAGAGTCAAGAGCAGCATCTGGCTGTGAACCTGGTCTGCTGGATCATTTTGATCTATTAAGACTCTCTATCACTTCTACCTTACAGTAAACCTGTATCCCCACACAGCTTTCTGGGTTATAGAAAGGCTGATCGATAGTCCTTAAGCAAGAAAAGAAGCTGTGCACCAAAATCTGGAAAAGTGGCCTAAATTTTAAGAGGAATTCTCCAAACCAGAAGGTAAAGTGAGTGTGTGTGTTCAGGGGGTGCTGTTAGACTTCTGGAAACCATCACTCAGCAGGTATACGAGCAAAAATAACAAGTCTTTATAGTGGTTTTAATAAAGTGCACTTTATAGCACCTTTCATCTTCAAAGAATGAAACAAATTTATTGTTAGTATAAACCTATGGGGAACAATGAAGACGAAGAAGGGAGTGCAGTTATCCCTTTACTAATCAGGGTCATGATTCCACAGGAATATTATTTTGTACCATGTCAGTAACTATTACAAAATCTGGGAGGCTGCAGTATGAATTTAGCTGCAAAAGGCAGACTGAATCTTGTGACTGCAGATTTAATGGCCATCATTAAGTATAATATATATGCATAGCTGCAGTACACTTTTCCAAGATTCTGGAAAGATCAGCTGAGTAACTGACTACAGCAGTGTAAAATTTATACCTCATCTCACTAATGACTACTTTTATTCCTACTGCTTGCAGTATGAAATTCTGCTGATCATATTACACACAAAACTGCACCTCACTCTCCTTCTCACCCTCTTGCACTGCAGCAATTTCAGTGCATTCCTTGACAGTATGGAAGCTGTCAAAGTTCAAATTAAGGAAATGAAACACTGGACATCATACAGCCATCCAAAAAGAAGCAATGCATTTATGCCTGTTAGTAAAGCAAAGGCCTTTGGAAATGAGAATACAACCAATGTGACATTTCAGCAGGGCATGGAGAACATTTCTTCCATGTTGCCTTAGTCATTTAATGGTGTGGAAAGAGCACAAGTCCAATATGTGAGGCTAGGTCTCTGTTTTCCCCTTGGCTCTACATTCTGAGAGTGCAAGCTAATGCATTTTTCTTGGCTCCTGCAAAGAAGTTCTAGGATCCCCTCTTTATCTGAGTAAGCTTTGGCAAAATCTGCCTGCATTTTGCTTTTATAGTGGGAACTTTACACAGAATTCAGATTACTAATGGCTGGCAGACTAACATGCTGGAATGTCTCAGATATGACTAATCTGTGTTTCACCTCTGATGTTTTATTAAGGGGGCAAGGGGAAAAAAACCCTCAGAAATGCTAGCAAAGCAAAGAATAAACTTAACATTAGGCAATGGCTCACAATACACAAACCCAAAACCTGACAAGGTGGGTATGAAACTGTCTCACTGCTACCAGTGTTTCAATAGTTTGGGGATGGGATTCTTTAAGCAATGTATTGGTCTCATTTAAGTTGACTTGTATGAATTCTTGATGGAACAGCCATGGTCCATGTAAAAGCAGCTGGTTAGTGTGGGACTTCTTGGAAATACTTCACAAAGTTCTGTCTTAATTAGAGACTCATGCAGGAAGGGCAGATTCCAGCCTTACATTTTAAATTACCTTCTGAGAATTTAATTTATAAAATGAACGGGTGGGCATTGTCTAACATGGAAAAAAATTGTATACCTACATATAAGTAACACCTTGTGTATATTTCTTAAATACTTAAAATGCTTTGAGAATTTTACCTATTCTGGTCATGTAAAGCACCAAGTTTGTTCTTGTGTGGTAATTAGTGTCTGCACTCATGTAGGCTCTTTGGTTCCTGTGAAATGATCGTCTTTTCTTGGTGTGTAAACATTGCAAGGAGCAGTAACCAGGAAACGCATATTGGTAATAATGGTAACCGCAGAGTGAGCGACCAGGAATTCCTTTGGAAGCTGCACAGACTGCTCTGTTACTTGTTGCTCTGTAAACAACACTAGAGCATATGCCTTGTGGTATGCTCTGTGCATGGAGGAAGGTAGAGAGAATTAGCAAACTCCTGGAAAGTTGCTTCAGAAAGATCTAGTGGATGGTGATGGTGCCCTGAAAACTGCACAAAAGCGGAATGTGAGGAGATGTGGACTCTTCCCCACTCCTCCCATTTGGCTTTTGCCGGTGGACCACTTACTTGGGCATTTCCTACATTTCTGTCTCTTTAAATTTCTGCCTTCTCCAGACAGGATCTGTGTTATGTCAAATATTCACACAGCATCTCTGCAACGCCAATCTTACCTTACCTTAATGGTAGTTGTGGAAAGGCTGGAGTTACTGTGGACAGCATATTGAGGAGATGCTTAGTTCAGGGGCAGGTGCTTCCAGCTTGGATCAAGACATCATGCCTTGAGTCCCCACTTAGAGCAGTATAGCACCACACATAGTAATAGCCTTAATGAGGCCCTTTTGCAAAGCTGCACAAGAAAGTGACCTAATGGCTGTGATGCCTTAGGTTTTAACTTTTATATTTTTCAAATTCTGTACTGCTTAGAGTGTAACTCTGAAGTTCCTTGTAGCCTGTAATTTCTGCTCTCTCGTGCAAGATAGACATAACAAAGCCTCTCCAGGCTTTGCCTTCAAGGACAGCCAGGCTGTTCTAGGCCCAAAATGTGTAAACCAAAGACTCTAAGGGCGGAGCAAGCTGAGGGGAATTACATCATTGAACTGGGGCTTTAATTGGAGAATTAACCGTGGTATGCAAATGAACCAAACCTATAAAGGTGTGAAGAGCTCGTGACCTGTCGTCCATCTTGGGGTCCATTTTATGGAGGCAGCCTCTGGCTCCCCCAGGGTGTACCTCGAAGGCCCTTCAAATAAACACCTATCTTTATTCCCTTACTCTTGTCTAGTCTCTGTTTCTAGGTGGCTGGAGAAGGCATCAGCTGGATGTAGATGGAACTGACTGATGTGAACTCCCGTAGCTGGGAATGACAAATTCCTCATAAGGGAAAATTTACTCGTGGAATGGGTTTGCAGCCAGAACATCTTTTCTACAAAGAGGCTCTAAATGGCTAGGATGTCTCAGCATAGTAGGGATTTGCCTACTAATACTCAATTGTTTCTTCCAAACGTGGGCTCACTAACCAGGACTTACAGAGTGCTGCGGAAAGAGCTTGTGATGTGCTGTTACAGCTCAGGGTGGCTGTTAACATCTACAAAATCTTACTGTTCACTGTAATTTTTTAAGCTGTTACATCAATGAAAGTGATGTTCACAAGGAGTTTAAATGCTTCAAACTCACTAATAAACTTGTTCACCTCTTAATACAGGACAGGCTATACTGTTGCTTAAAAAGTATCCTTCTAGCAGTACAGTACTAGATAATATATGGTGAAATCACATAATTTATACAGAGATTTTAGTAAAAATTCCTAGGTCTGTATTGTCACAGCCATTATTCCTGCAAATGATCAGAGGACAGTGAAGTTTTTTCCTCTCCCTTGCAGATAGTAATCACTACCTGTGATTACTGGTATCTCCTCTATTTCCTGACATACTTATATAAAAGTGTGCTAAAGTGGACTGTCCCATGCTATGTCCTGTTTCCACTGAGCTTAAAGCAAATCCATAGATTCCCAGGCTACCTCAGCCTCTCCACTCCTGTGGTACAGTGTAGAGTGGTGAGGAACTTGTGGTATGCGAGGATCTTGCCATTGCCTCCCAATACTCAATGTTTTGTGTGGAAAAAATGCCTGACCTGGCTAAGACAGCAGCCCTCAAGCGAGAAGGGCCTTGATGAGTGCCAATAAATAATGCTGGATACTTTGTATTTCTTGATGCAGGGGCTGTCTGCTAGTCAGAGAGGCAGCTTTTCATAGACTGAGGAATTGCAGCCGGGCTTGCAGAGGTTTGCATCCATGATACATCTGTCTCTGTGATTTGTGCTCTTTGTTGAACCTGTGTGTGGAAATATGAGATGCATGTGCTGTTGCTCAATCACTGCTTCGTGCCAAGGAGGGACTGAGGCAGAAGAATGAATTATAAACAAAGGAAAAAGCAGCAGTAAACTTATTTGGACCTGTTGCCTCAGTTGATGCGAGGGGTGTGTTTAGTGACAGGGTGCCAGGCCATGTGTCTGAGGCCTACAGCTGTGGTAAACAGAAAATATGGTTTGTTTTTGTGGTGGCAACCCTTCAGGCTCACAGAGGGAGATTTGTGATTACATTTGGAATTGGGCAGTGTGCAAAGTGAGGGGCAAACTGGTTGAATCCTACTGAGGACTGTTGCTCCCAGTGCTTAGTCAGCACCCTCAGCCACTGAGATGCTCTGTATCTATCCTGTCTTGTGTTTCACCTATGCCTTCATCATCACATGCCAGCCTGCGCTGCTCCATTTGGCCATTGTCCCCAGCCAGCAATCCTCAGCTCTCCACACGATTTGCTTCTTAGTATCCACAGTTCTCTATCCGAGCAGCTGCTGGGTAGCAGCGTGACAACCTAGGCAGCAGCTGGTGTGCAACATCAGCACCAGGGCCACTGGTTTACCAGTTAGACAGCTGAGGAGATTATTCCTGTCTGTCGCGTGATGGGGCATGGCTGGTTGGAGTTGAAATCTGAAAGCTAAAGAGTTAAGTGTTGCCTGCACAGCTGAACATCGCCAGCCTTCTGCAAAAGCCAGGTTTCCCTCTTCTTCCTAGCTCGCTAAATAAGGAAACAGGGTGTTGAAACTGCTGGGATGGCCTCTCCTAGTGCCGTTGTAGGTGTGGCTTGTTGTGCTAGGCAGCAACAGTGTTTGGTTTGGTATTTTTTCCCTCTGACCCGGCAGTGGCCAGGCTTCTTGTGTTCAATGCAAGTGCGTGCATTAGTGGATGTAGCAGTGTGGAAGGAGGGTGGTCTGCAAGGGGTGGCTTCTCCAAAACCTGGGTGGAGCTGTATTACTGTCAAGTGTGGATGAGTGCTAACATACAGGTCAGAGGTGGTGAGATGGCAATTTGGAGGGTGCTTCTGTCTAGCCCTTCTGTGGTGCCAAATGGTTTCTGCTGTGGGTATAGTGCGCACATTGTGGGCACTTGATGTGTATCCACATGTCTCCAGACAGCTTTTTAGTACAGTAGTGCTGATGGAGAGTCTTGGGCCAAGGGCTTCTTTTAATGTATGTTTAACAACCTTTCATATCTTTCTGCCCAAACAGATCATGTTGCAACAATATCTAAGTTGTGTATGAGTTATTCTCTTCCGAGTGGTTAATATATTAATTTCATGTGATCAGTTTAGTCAAATGTCTTTTGAAGTTTTCCTGCTTGGCAGACTTGACTAGATTTGCTGTCTCTCTGGAAAAACCAGAAAAGACTGAGACAAACACAACTAAACTGTACCCAATCTACAAACCTAATGAGAAGTTCAGATTTATTCAGGCAAATACTCTTTGAAATGTGTCACCCCAAGACAAAATGGTACTTGCTACAAGCAGTGCCACTGTGTAAAGTCACTAATTTTAAAAAGAGAAAAGGGTGGTGAGGAAAACAGTTTTGAAGCTTTCATCTAGCAATGAGTAACAAGCTATAGGAACAAGCTATGTTTCATGGTATATATTCTCTTTGCAGAGAGATGTATTGTAGTGCTTTTGAAGTTAATCTAATGGCAAATTAAATCAAAATAAAATTGTAACGGTGAAGAAAAATATTTTCCTCTGACAGGAATTCCTTCTTTTAGAGAACTTTCCTGGAAATGCTTGTTGCAAACAAATACTGTCTACCAACTCATTCCCCATTTGTGTTGGTTAAGGATTCAGTCTTCATCTCACCTAGTTTTGTGTCTGGAAGTCTTTTTATGGTTTTCAGTGGATGTGAGACTGGGTTTCTAACTGGAAACTCCGACTTCCCAGCCAAATCATGTTCTGTATGTCACCTTGGGCTTCTCTGTTCTTATGCCAGGCAAAATATACCTTCATTTCTTCTGCCAAGCTCATCTCAGTGTTACACTAGGGTGTGGATTTTTGGTTTTTGTTTTGTTTTGGCTTTTTAGTTTCTTTCTGTTTTGTTGGGTTTTTGTTTGGTTTTGTGTTTGTTCGTTTTTTTTCTGAAATATGAATCGCTATTGCCCTGATGCTTTTCTTAGGGCAAGAGACCACTGACATGTCTCCAAATTGCTTTTTGACTGCTCTGGGAATGAATTTATCCTAATAACAAAGCAACAGATTTCTTATATTCTGCTCTATTTGCTGTTGTACATGGTTTGTCAGAAATTAATACCGCAGAATGTCCCTGTGTGCTTTGCCATGTGGAAATGGACAGGGATAATTGTCTCCCATCACTTGCTGCTCAGTGGGTCTCTCCCTCAAGGGAGAGCAGGGGCTCTTACACAGCTCGAAAATTACTCCTGTGCTGGGGCTACACCCTGCATCACAGTCCCAAATAATAAACGCTGCCCAACGGGAAATTGGTTCCTGCCAGGTCTTCCTCTTAAGACTGAAAAGGTCCTTCCATGGTGCTTCTTGAAACAAACATGTAAATGATAGTAATGTAATATCCACACTGATGTGATGCTGAATTCCAGATGTGTAAGAACAACCTAAGGGGATTGTTACACTCAATTAACCTCTGGGGTGTGCTCTGCTATTTGTCGCATGGTTTTCCAGGATCATTGTGTGGTCTTCCTAGGAACATTGGCCATCTTGCTGCTGGATCAAGTAAGTCCATTTGTGCCCTGCCATGCCAGAGTGGATATCTCACATGATCTGGCTCCTTATCGCCCATCTTGCAGAATAAATGGTGGCCTTGTACCTGATTATTTCACACATTTTCTGGAAAAAGAAATATTTTCACACATCAAGTTCAGTTGCAGTGGTTTTTTTAATGTTATATTTATCTTGTGAAAAAACAGATATTTGAGTCCTATGAGTCATATGCTCGAAATCATTCCCAGGACACTGAGAGCTCTTGGGGTTCTTAGTCAGATGCAGGGTTTCATCTTACCTGTTTACAGCTCTCTGAATCCTCACCAACTCAAACATAAATTGGTAACAGTGCAGATACTCTTGCTTTCAACCTTCTAGCAAACTAATTTGCATCAGGCAACCATCCATTCTTCACTGGTGTCTTAATTTAAGACTGTTAAATATGGATCACAGTTTCATTCTGTAGCTTTCACAGTAGGTGTTTTATTTTGACACTGTTTTCTCCAGGTCTTTAAATGGGGCTAATGGGAATTGCTTGTTTCGTATCTACATTTGCTGCAAATGACTTCGACCCACACTTGCTAAGATGTCAGACATAGTTGCAGTTGTGATATTTCTAATGATTTTTAGGCTCTCTGCTACAGAGTGGTCGTTTTGTTAATGTTTTGCACAAAAGCATAAGGCAAGTACATAATTCTTTTCTCCCCTAATACAAAAAAATCTTTGCTCATGTTGCCTTTGAAGCAAAGATGAGCTTGTTCACCTGAGCTGCTCTCTGGTTTTTTTGGAAGAAGTCTTGCCAGATTCCCTCTGTGTCTCTTTAAGTCCAAAATTAGTCTGTTTTTCTCATGGTCTGGGCTCTGGCTGACTAACTCTGTGATGAGGGAGTGGGTACTGGTTCTAACAGTATGATTTTTTTACACTTACTTTGCAAGTGCCTCATCTAAGCTTTGGGACATCCATGCTATTTCTACTTTTTAGGTGAAACAATCTGCCTCATTTCTAACCACATTTAAGAGATATGCCTGCTCTTTGGACATGGAGTTCTTTGCCTTGCTTCTTCTGCGAGCTTCAGGAAGGGAGCTGAGAAAAATCCGTTCTGGCTCCTCTGCACTCCTATGCATCATGCCGGGGAGCTTTCTAGCTCTTAGGTAGAGGTTCAAGCAAGAGGGCCTGAAAATCCACTGCCAAGTATGTAGTGAGGGAGGATTATAAAGATTAATGTAGTTCGTGTTGAAGTCTTCATGTTCTGTTCTCTGTATGTTCAAGACAAATATTCTGTACAAAATTACCATTCAAGCACCCATTATCTATCATGCCATGAGGCTGCAGATCACACCCCTGGGACATCATTTGTTGACTTTTGTTTTCCTGTGGAAGATGCCATCCTTGCAATCCATACAATGCTTCATCTCAGCAGCTGCACTCTCTTCTCATATAGCTATAGATGGTAGCTTTCTCTAGCAGAAGGTGCTGTGCTTTGGATGCTTTCTCCAGCAAAAGGTTCTGTGTTTTGAATGCAAACGATCATCTCTGGCCACTATTTCTATTGTCTATTCTTTAAAGACACTCATGAAGAAAATATTTCACTTAGGAATCAAAGACCCAAATTTAGGAGCACAAATCTTGAGATGCAGGGTTCATGTCAGTCTTTTTATGCAGGTTTTGCATGTTGACATTTTGTCTTAGTGAGGGTTTTTCATTTGTTTTTATTCTTGGCAAAATCTTCCTTATGTTTTGCTGCCTTGGGGAATATGACAGTGATACTTGCTTAGAGGCACATCTTAACCGGATGGTTTTGACCTGTGGGAGGCAATCAGGGGAAGTAACCCTGAATCTTTAGACTGTAGTAAAAATCATAATAGGAAAATGTTTCTCCCATCTGGAGGTTTCCCTATTATGTCATAGGGGTGACAGACTGTCTGGAAGAGGGAAAGCTGTTGAAAGGCTGGGATATAACCTGCTTGACTCTATTTATGTAAGACATCATAGTTAGCTGCATCTAATCTTTGTTGCTTCCGTTCTAAATGGCACGATGCTTTATCCCACTCTGAAAGTCTGCTTTTGCTCAAATGTTACGTGCCAACATCTTATTTCAAGGGCAACTTTGCAGAAGTTGGGAGTGCTGTGTGTCAGCCTGATTGAATAAATTCTTTGTTTTTTTAATCATTCAAAAATTCAGAATGTCTCAATAACACTAAGATCGTGAGATCTGTTTCTGTCCTTTTATATGTCATTGCTGTAACAGAGGCAGGTTTTGGCTTCTCCTTCAGAACCAATATGGCTTTAAATTATGACTTTTCATTTTAATGTAGCCACTATGCCATTTTTCAGATCTGACTCCTCTGTGGATATACCCATATCTGCTATTCATACTTAATTTTACTAACCATTTCTTCCTGGATGAAGTGATGCTACTTGGAGGCATTCAACTGTGTATTGATCTTGTCTACTGAGTTGCATAACTTGCAGGTGTTTAAGCTGTGTAAACCCACTAAAGTTTGCACAGCTATTGGAAGGCACAATTTGAGATGCCAGGGTCAGTACAGCTGCAGTATAACTGTTGTGATGCTTGAGCAGAGCTACAAGCTATCATAAGTTAGGTTTATTTTCACATTTCAAAGTGTTTATAGACACTATAATCTAAAAAAGGAAAGGCTTAGAGTTAATGGTTGACACAGATATGACAAAAAGAAATAGGACTTTTCAGTGCTACATTAATAAAGTAGAGTTGGCAATCACATTTCATATGGAAAATTGTATTTCAGACTTTGATCTACCCTATAAAGCGAGAGTAGGAAAATAAGACTTTCCCATGACGTTACAGGATCCTCAGAAGGAAAGGCAGCTGAGGCAGTGCAGTATGGCTTGCCTGCTGCTTTAGTCTTTGTTTAAATTGCCTGCCTGTGCTTGCTGTTAACATTCAGAGTAACTATATCTGCACTCAGAAGAATTTTGCTATCTCTGTATTTGGCAACTGAGAGATCCTTGACATATCTGCTGATGCACTTTATCTGTGCTTTTATTAATATGTATTTATCTCTTTTTGTTCTGTTTAAGACTGGATTACTTCATCCAGATCCATCATAAATAGATAGCATTATTGCAGCCACAATCATCTAAGGCATAAGAGAAAAAAAGCCTCACCTCCTTGTATAAATTGAAGCTTTCTTATACAATTGTTAAATGGCTTGATTTTATCCCATCAGATTTTTTATTATTTTGACAGCTGAAATAGTTCGATATTGTATTTTTCGGAATAATGTATTTCTGATTATTTAAGAGGGTGTTTTCTTGCACATAAATGAAATCCCATCACAGCAGCTGTAGTTCTCCTTAAAATGCTAGCTACATAGCAACATGCTCAATGTTTAATTAGCTTTGCCATGTTATTAACATCTCTTTAATATTCACTCAGAAATACTTGGCTGTTAAAATGTAGAAAAGCTAATGGCTACATATAGCTTATTTATATGCATAAATTAGTATAAACATGAAAAATACAAATGAAAAATGTAGGCTAAATGCCCAGACAATCATTTTGACAGGCAGCTTTGCCAGACTGTGGAATCAAGGCTCCTTGCAAGCAGCCTTGAACATCAGAAGATACCCTGATGCATGCAAGGGACAGAGATGTGGTTTTGCCAAGCTCTGGGCTGGATGAGCTGACATTATTTGATAGCCACTGTAGTGGCCTCTCTGCTGAAGGCAGTGCTCAGGTGCTTGCCTTGTGAAAGGGTCGAGACTTGCAGCTTCAGGTGAGAGGGTGATTTATGCTGTGTCTGACAGCCTCTGTCTTCTGAGTTCAGGGTTGAGAAGAGGATCTGACAAAGGACAACCAGCAGTTGCTGTGGATAGAGAGTGGCAAACTCTCCGTGCAAGAGAACAGCAGTGGAATCAGTGACTCTGGGAGGTCCTGCTGCTGTCCCAGGTGTGCTGCAGAACACACCACACTACCTGGTATGGGGGTGCCAGAACTCATGCCAGGTGCATTGCCTGGGGTGTACTTGTGTCCTCTGGATATCTGGACAAAACACTGCTTGGAAATAAAACCTCACCCCAAAGTATTTTTCTGGAGCAGGACTCATGGCTTCTTCTCATTATAGGACAGACCTTTTGCAAGATCTGAGCTCTAATTAATATTGGAAGTGATGGTTTGTAATGAGAAGATTTACTGACTTACAGCTGTGACTTTTCCACCCAAGTCTTTTTCCCTGGAATATGTGAACCACTTTCAAATGAACCATGGAGGGCAACTAAAAGAAAAGACAAAAGGTCTGAACATCCCCTGGATTTTGTTTTTTCTGCTAGTAGGAGTATAGGACAAAAGGGGATAAAAGCCCCCACCCTTCCTTACAACTGCCTTTTCAACAGCCAGCATTACCATGCCAAGAATGTCATATTTTTCCTGGCTTTTTGAGGATTTATTCTGCTGCATCACTCACTAATAGGAACAGTTCTCAGTTGTTGTTTATTTGGTGGTTACTGACTGTAAAATTTTTTAGATGCTTCAAAATCCATTTTCATGTCTTCTTGTGAGTGTCTCAGCAGAGAATCTTCATATGAAATTTTGCCCTGCCAGTCTCATGTTCAACTTGAATTTGCCAAAGTTCTTGTCACTCAGTGAACAACTGTTGTTTGCAATGTGCTTTTATCTCATTTGCTTTTCTTGGATCAATTGGGGAACAAAAGAAAGGAGAGCAACTAATGCTAGAGGTGCATAAATTACATGAGTGGTACTTAAATATGGCTGTAAGTAGACATCTCTGGAGAAGCAGTGGAGAAAACCACTTCCCCCAAAGCTTGAATTGGGAATAAATAACACTCCCTATAGGCAGTGAAGTGGGAGAAGGAAATGGTTGGGCTTTACATCCCAGCTCCTAACTCACTGAGAGAGAAAACCTATCTGATGTTTCAGATGCAGTCAATATTCCTGCTTTAGCTGTTCATGATATACTTCTTAATGTCATCATCCCCTCTCCCATGGAGTGCTTGAAACTGGAGGAGGAGAGTGAAATGGAAATAGTGATTCTTCTTTCCTGGCATTTTAAAGACATGAGGACATTCTTGAGACATTCATATTTTTTTCCTCCTTCTGCTATTCCTCTCATATTCTTTCACCCCTTCCTCTTCTTCCCTCTAAAAAAGACTGCAGGGAAAGAAGGATGGGAAAATTCATGAGCTTTCTTTCCAAAACTAAAATTAAAGGACATAGGAACCAAAAAAAAAAAAAGCTCCCTTTGTTTCTCACTGCATAAAAAGCCAAAACACGTTGGCAGTCAGTCAGAATGGCGGGTAAGGTACTCACAGGCAGATGACTGTAAAGCTATCAGATTTATAGGGCAGCTTGACGTAAATGTAAATTATGCACCATTCATATTGGGCGGGTGCTAATTGAATCCATACATCTATTTAAATTGTATTCCAAGAAGAAAGCTTCTTCCAGTTGGATTCTGGCAAGGTGACAAGTTCGTTGCCTAATTTTGTAACTTTTGCTTTGTCCATGTTTATAACTGCCTAACTCTAACAGAAGATAAGATGTCAGTGTTGGGTCCTTACCTCTTACTCTTCTGCTGTGACTCATGTGAGGCACATTACAGTACATTGAGGAGTTGTATTACTGAACAAAAGGTTCAAAGATCCTCTTTTGAGCAGAACAGGAAGGTTCAGTCAGCAAAGTGCAAGGCTACTTGGTGTCCATTTAGAGAAAAAAGAACAATAAATATTACAATTACGTGACTTTACTTGTGTAGCCTTGGAATGTGTCTGATAACTGCATGCAATAATTTGCTTCCTTCATTGTGAAGGCAACACCCTGCAATCATTCCCACACTGCTGTCTGACCAGGCATAACTGTGGCACCTGAAAGGCAGAGGTACAAACTGTTATCCTTGCAGGCTCAAGCTGTACTAAAGCCAAGGCTTGCTGCCATCTCACTGATTTATTAAATGCCAAGCAGTTGAGAAGAAGAAACTGTTACTTCATCCATCTTTGTTGACTGAATGCCCTTACTTCTCTTACATCTTGTTTGTTCAGGAGTATTTAGAGACATTCCTAAATTCCAGTGTGGGCTGTGTAGCTGCAATTTTGTCTCCTTGGAGTTTGTCTCCTGTTCACTTACTTCATTAAACACTGTTTTTGCATTTAAGGCAATGCTGCTTGTTACTTAGTTCATGGCAGCCTGTTTTAGGGAAAAGTATAGAAACCATAATTAGAGGAACAAGTGCAAAATGGTAGGTGTGCAACAGGCAAGGGGGAGGAGGTTGGCAAGAAATTGAAATGTACTCAAGGAATTGATTGGGCAGGGAAAAGGACAGATTTTGCTGGCAAGGAGGGCAGGGGAATAAAGCCAAAAGCAACTTCCTAAAATAGGAGGATAGAGATGATGGGAAAAAAATGAATTCCTTTATTAGTGTGTAACACATTTGTAGGGCAGTTTCATTCTTGGGTGGCGAGACATGGCTGATTAGCAGTTAGAGAGAATAAAAGGGGGAATGGGCTGTAATGGCTTAAAGTTGAGGAATAAAGGAATTTGGTTCCATTTCTGGTTGGCCCTGTGATAACACTGAGAGCTCTCTGGTTTTCCTTCCCCACTAGTTCCCCAACAGTAATCAGTGTGGCCCCAGCTGTTCAAGCAGGGAGAGGACAAATAAGCTTTGTTTTGCTTCAAACTGGGGCAATTCCTTCTAGAATTGTTACCAAATCTTGTAGTCCACAAGTCTGAACTCACTATCTTGCATCTAGGATTAATTTAATTCTTATTTTCAGCTATTTTTGAAAACCTGTGAAGTAGTATAAGTAGCACACATGATTTCCAGCTTAGTGGAGTTCTAAGGGGTCAGTACTGGAAAATTACAGAAGTAGTTCAAGAGTGTCAGGCAGTTGTATTTGGCCCCCATTTCTGATACAGGATGCCGAGATAAGCTGGCATCCTGGCTGAAGTAAAGGACAAGAGTTTCAAAAGGAGCCTCAAACTATGCAGTGAGGCAAGGGAAGACATGGACACCAGGAGCATGTTTGCAAGGCACAGTGAGGAGCAGATGATAGCTGCAGGTTTAAACGCTTTGTGCCAGAGCTGGAAATGCAAGTGCTGGTGCATCACATAAGGTTAGGTTCCAGGAAAGAAAGTAGAACAGAGCTCTTGGGTAATGTGGAACATAAAGGATGCAAAAATCAGCTGAAATGGCTCCAGTTCTCATTGCCCCATGAAAACTGACAGATCCTTCAGTGTGGGTGTAGGCCGGACTGTTTACTGTGAAGACACCTTCCTTCATTGTCTTTATTGCTGTTACTTTTCACACTTGCCCACACAACTGTGAGTAGCAGGATTTATCAAAGAAGGCTGAGAAATGGCCTCGAGCTTTCATCGAGGCTGAACATCACCCTGGTCTGTATGTTGGCACTTGAGAAGAGTGAGTGGAGGGTTAGAATAGGTCAGGCTGCGGCCTCTGCCCCGCCTCAGCTGTGTGGGCTGCTGTGAGAATTGCTGCCTGCAGTGGGTGTGGAGGAGGTTTTTAGGACAACTGCGCTGTCAATCCCTGTCCCTGCATGTATGTTCCAGGCTGTGCCCCATGGAGGGCACTTGGTCTTGCTGAATGTGCCCAGCCACACAGGGATGGAGGCTGGCCTTCCAACCACACACTTGGTGTGACAGATCTCTCTGCTTGTATATGTCAAGCCCCATCAAAGCAGCACAAAGTGGAAACTCTTAACTTATTTGCAGGTTCTTTCCCACAACATTTTAGCATGTTAACATGTTATAACAATGCTGTCACAGTGAATACTATCATGGTATTTTTATGTTCCTGTCCTGAATTAACTGGCTGGGCTAGATTCTGATTGTGGTTACAAGAAGCTGTTCTGGATTTAGGTGGTATGTATTGAAAGTGAAATCCAGCTGAGAGACAGGATGAATATTATACTTAACTGAAAAGCATGTGCTTAACTGTACCCATAACAAAGCCACAACTTGTCAGCTCTGGAGTCATGATAAATTGGGCTGATTAGTGCCAGGAAAACAGTATGGGAGTTTTTTGTTGTTGTTATTACCAAAAATGTGAAAGCAAAACTTGCCATGAAAATAGGAACCACTGTTATTCTGGTGTAGATAAAAACAATGCCAAATCAACATCAGCAAGTAGGAGAAAAAAAGATAAATGCATATTCAGAAAACAGTTTAACAGAAATGAAAGTTTATTTAACTGATAAAAAGTGTGACTCATGTACTTTACCCACCCCAACTGCAGATCGGGGTTCCAAAAATCTTTCCCAGAATTAATATGTAGAGAGCATTTATAAGTTGAAGTTTGTTTATAAGTTTAAAACTCAAGAGCAGGCAGCTAGTGCATAGAGGGTTTTATTCCTTCATCGTACCTGTGTGTTGGCCATAAAAAGGATGGCCACTCAGACCAAATAGTCTGTGAATGATGCATGAAGATTTCTGGCCTGTAAACGGAATGAAGACATTCTCTCCTTCCTAATGGCTTTGGGTTCACTGGTGTATATGGGGGTAATGGCTGTGCAGGGTATTTGAGGGCTGATTGCACCATACAGCCCTGCCCACCACCAGAGTAAGCCACAAATCCTGCCAGGCTGGAGAGGACTGGGCATTGGTGGGCTACAATGTGCTCAGCAGCATTTCCATCTTCTTCCCACTGCTGGGAAGCCGCTGTATTTGTGGTTCTGTGCAGCCATTGGTGGTGATGTATTGATTGTTCAAAGTTGTCTTTTGTTTCTTTTATCCTTCTGTCTCCTAAGACAAAAACTATTGAGAGTCTGTTCTCTCAGTTCCTCATAATTTTGTATATAATAACCTTTTCAGGGCTTATTTCAAAAACATTGTTAGAAAACTTTATTTTTATTTAGTATTATTTAGTATCATCTTGCAATTCAATTAATCAAAAAGTACTGCTAAGCCCTTAGTGGACATTCTTCATTCTAATATGAAGCAGACAAACCAAATGATCACTTTTTAAGGACAAATCTATTTTCAATTGGTGAAGCTTCTAGTTTTTCCCTTTCTAGAAGGAGCAAAAGGAATACATCAGCATAATGGAAAGAAAACTGCACGATTGGTTCCCTTTGGGAGCAGTGATAGGCAGAGATGAAACTTGGGTCTGGCAAAACTCATTTGGGTCGTCATCTCATGGTATCCTTGTACATACATTAGTTTGTTTATTCATTTAACATTGGCATTCTTACAAAGAAAAGCATTTGTTACATTAAGTTAATTTTGTGTGTATTTTAAGTGCTGGTTTGTTTCTTTCAGTGCAAACAATAAAAAAACTTCTTTTCTTCTTTGATGTGTGCTCTTTAGTGTCTCAGTAATCCCCTCCAAAACCTTTAGTATAATGGATTCGGCATACTCATGCCATCTGGCTCTGATCAGATCAGGATTTGTGATCTGTGAATATCTGGAGGGGTAGAATCAGTAAAAGTGAAAGCTTTGAAAAGACTTCATTGACTTTAGTTTCTTAACTTCCTTGGTTAAGAAGTTGTGTGGCTTGAAAGAAACACTATGAAAACAGAGCCAAGATAAATAAATCAGTCTCACTGAGGTAAGACTTGGTAGGTAATGCAACCATGCTGCAGGTGTATTATATCTGAGCCTCATGAATATTTTATATAATCCTTTGTAGAGTAACTGCATACTCTTAAAAAAAGCAAACCAACAAATCAACGCTCATGAATCATTTATATAAAATAGATAACACAGAATGTGGAAGGAACTGGCTTAACAATTTCACGTACAGAACACAGCAGGCCAACTACAGATTTATTGAAAAGTGACTTCCTCTGCTGGTGTAGAATACTACTTCTACCATAAACAAGATTCAACCAGTGCTCAGCAAGCACCAAAAAGGCAGTGAAGCCGAAGGGGCTACACCAGGTGTCGCCTCTAGAGGTCTTTTTCTGACATGTTCTCACTTTTCTCTCTGTCTGCAGTTACAGGGTTTTTTTCCCTGGCTTAAATCTGTAATCCCATAGGCACTACCACCATTGCTGATGGGCTCAGCCTTGCCCAGTGGTGGGTCCACCTTGGAGCCAGCTGCCCTTGACTCCATCAGACATAGGGAAAGCTTCTGGCAGTTTCTTACAGAAGCCACCCCTGTAGCCCATCCTGCTACCAAACCCTTTCTGTACACAAACTCAATGCAATAGGTAGCCAGAACCTTCCCTTTGAGTGTCAGAGTTACCCTGGGGAGGAAAAACAAGCTCAAACCAAAGTAAACAAACAAAAGTGCCATAATCCTGGTTTGTTTGCTTGGGAGCCATCAAAGGCCGGGGTGCCTGTGCTGAAGGAAGAGCAATAGGGTATCTGAAGTATGACTCACAGTTATGGACCAACAACATTCCCCTTCTCTCCTTAGGACAGCAGATAGGGCCAGTTTCAAAGGTTCCCAGCTCTTGGGCTCTGCGTCCCACTTGTGCCCACTTTTTCTTTCTTTCTTCCTGTGGTAGGAACAGTTCAACTTCCAGCTCAAATTTCCTTATTCCAGGAGGCCAGATCCAGTTTTGCCTACCTAGCTGAGAAGTCCTGAGATTTCTCTGTTTACAGCCATGATTCTATGGGGTTATAGAGTCTTTTGTGAACATTGCTGGTTTTCTCCATGTTTCTGATTCTAATTTGACAACAAAAGCTCGATGTTTCCTCATAGCCGAAGTTAAACCTGGACCTTGCCCCTGAATATCTTCATGGGCTAATCACCTCTAAACACTTTTTCTCATAGGGTTCCTTTGAAGCTGTTTCTTGGGTATAAATAACCAAGTTTGCAGAAGACCTTGTAATTGGAAAGGAAGTGAACAGAATCAGACTTTATGGAGTCTTTCTATAAAGACCTGAAAAGAACAGAGTTTTGAGACTGCAAGTTAAAAGAGTAATTATTTGAAATCTTACTCCTGGGAAGAAAAAGTAGTAAACACTGTTACATAAATTGAGGTAGGAATATAAGCAGCGACTGCACTGTTACAGCCTGGAGTTCTTTTTAACTTCCTGTGTTTTTATTGAGGCAATACTGCTCAAACTTTTTAGTGCTGCCTGTCCAGGAAAGTGTAACCCAATAGCATCTGGTCCTTTGCTGCATACAGTCAGTGATCACTTGTGTGCATTATTTCTTTAAACAAATATTCAGCTGCTGAGCACAGGTTGTGTAAAAACAAACCAAAATCATGGAGGCCTTTCCCATAATCACACTTGTGTCACAGCTGACTTTATCTAGCCTGTCATAACAGAGCATCTACTGCATTTGAGTTGCAATCTCATTTCATGTTGCTGATAAGTTTTTGTCTAGATTGCAGGGGGGAAAAATAATTTTCCAGCGAAAGTGAGATGCTTTCATAGGAAAACAGATAAGAACCCTGAAACTGTGGCATGAGCAGGGGAATGTAACCAAGACATTTGCTGTAGATTTTTCTTGGGCTCAAAGACAGCACTGTCACTGCTTTGCTTTAACTTTCTTAGTCCTGTTTTTCTTTCTTCTTTTCCTCTCTTATTTACCTGGAATGGAGCTCCTTTGACCCAAGGGCAATATTGATGCAAAATCTAGCCCACAGGTCTCAGAATTTACAGGTGGCTCTAGAGGCTGGCTGTAATGATTTTTTTCATTATCTAAGTAATTGCATTTCCTTTAAATTTTTTCCTTTTTTTGTCATTTTAAAGACCCTAAAGAACCTTGTTACATCAGCATGCCTGTAAACTTAACTCAGAAAGTTTTTTAAAGTGTAGAAGCATTAATGTGTTCAGTGATGCTGCAAAGCCTGTGCAAGGCATAGTGTATTCTACTTTTGTCACTTCTCAACCTTATCAGACCTGTTCATGGCATGAGGACTCATTTTCTACCAAATGAAGCACATTTAAAAAATATTTAAAAGATCCTCAGTCTCTTCAGAGCTGAGTTGTTTGGAACTCTGAAAATAGAAATTCACTATTGGAATCCAACTGGAACATTCAGTGATGCTCCACATTGAATACCCATCCAGAAAAATATGAGTGAAAGCTCCAATGAACATAAATTTAAATGAAGGTTCTATTTCCCTGGATTTGAAGCAAATAATACTGTTTTGGTTCATATTAAAAGAATTCTTCTGTTGATGCTCATACAACATATTTTGTGGTAAGCTGGAAATACGAACAATCACCAAAGGCTACAGGGTGGACAAAATAAATGATAGAAACAACTAAATAGAAGAAGGTTGTGCCACTGAAAACCAGTAAGTTTGGTATGTTTGTTAACATCTGGATGCTGTTTGTGAAGAGATGGAATGATGGCTGATGGGAGTTTGGAAGGAAAATAAACGTAGAAGGGTATTGAATTTCCTATGCCTGTTTTCATGCAGACTGAAGTAGCACTTGACTGAACTGGTGCATTTTACAATATCTGAAGCAGCAAGAGAACAACTGTAAAAATGTGTAGTGATGAACAAGGTGAGGTGGTTTTACACTACTCTCTTAAAAGTGAGACAGTGCACATTACTTAGCAAAAGAATGTGCTCCAGATTATGTAGTAATCCATCCCTTTCAAATATTTCTTTAGACTTCAGGCATCTGTTGAAGCCTGTGCATTGATATCTTGTCCTGCTTCATAATTGCTGGGAAAAAAACAGTTAAGAAAAGGAAAAAAAGTGATGTCTCTACAAGCAAAGCTATTGCTTCTAGCCAAAGCTCAGGTGCAAGGTGAGATACCAGTAGAGATGCATGGACAGCATTATTTGAGCACAAAATACGGGGGAGGAGAAAGCTTGGATAGATAAAATCCTTAGGGAGCATCTCATGTCTGTTACTGTCTGCTTTCTACAAAATCAAATGAAAAAATGTTTGACAACTCTAGGGTTGTTGGACACTTTGCTAATCAGGGATATATTATTAACATTACAGGAGAAGAAAAGTTCACAAAGGTCTGGCTCTAATAGCATCTAATTTTGCACATCTACACAGTTACAGAAGCAGAGCTCATAAAGCTTGGCTTTGGAAGTGCATTAAATGTGCCTTCACTGCAAGCCCCTCCAACAGCAAAACTATGTGAATAAGAGAATTCTTTTGTCTAAGCACTGTTTGATGTTAGCTAGTAAGGTTTTGTGCTGGTGGCCTCATCTTACAGTTTAAAAATACTTTCAGCTGATGGCTGAAACCCTGTCTCTATTGAATGCAGTGATAGACTCCCGTGCATTTCAGAAAGAACAGGATTTCACTCCATATATTTTTGCAGTTGAGATTAGGCTGTGATACTGTCCATATAATAGCTTTGTTATTCCTTGAATCAGCCAGAACTTTGTTTTCTCTATTAATTATCACCAGAACGAATTAAAAATGCTGTATGCGTAAAGCAAATAGTAAGGAAAAGCATGAACTTTAGAAACAAAACCCAGAAGTTTTCTGTAAGTTAATTGTCCACAAGGGTCGTCATCTCTTTATTTGTGACTGTAGTTTAGGTAAGTGTTTAACTGTTTCATTTCTTAAACTACTATTACTATCTGTACTGAGGAGTAGGTCCCTTTCCATACCTAGCACAGTGAACAGGAAATAATAGCACTCACCTTGACATCAGTGTACAGTGTCGAGGTTGCAAAGCTCTGTTGCCCTGTTTTGATAGATAAAACCTGGAGGAAAGGGAGATTGTTTTTTCCAGCTCGGAACATTGTGTCTTTTTCCTGTGTAACATGATGCCCTGGTTCTGTTTTTCAAAAATGCAGGTTTGTGCCAAAAAATGACAGTTTAAAGGGCAGCACTGAAAGGAGTTATCACTTTCTAGATACGTAAGTGCATGCAAGCAATGGCTTTGTTTACAAAAAAGTGTTTGCAGGCTTTTATTTTCGATTATGAGCAGTTCAAGATATCACTGGCATATTGCTGAGAAAAGAAGCATTTCATTCAGCAGACTTTTAACTCAATAAACTGCGTGGCATTGTATGGGAGAGGGAGGAAAAAGATGTTCTTTCTGAAAGGGAGGTACTTTAAAGGTTTTCCTTTTCCCTTTTCTGTATTTCCTCTTCCTGGACTTAAGAAGACAATACTGATCTCTTCTGAATAGTCCCTGCTCTTATCGTTCATAGCTTTGCTTCAATTCCTAGGCAACAGTGCTTGCAGGATAGAAATAAAACGTATAACAGGCAGAAGGGAGTTACCAGAGGCAAAAATAACAACCTCATTGCCCAAGATGTGATACCAAATCATTTGGCTGTTGTCTGCCTTCCACCATTTCTCTCTCCTTTAGGGTTTCAGGTAGGTAGCTGTTATGCAGAGAGCTTGTGTAGAACATTTCACTGTGCAGTGTGTGCAGCTTGTTTACTTTGATTCAGAGCATAATTCATTTGGTGCTTTATGAGGTTTTGGTGCATGCCTTGTGCATGCAGCCCTGTGAATTACGTTCCTGTAGAAATGTTGTCTATTAATAGCTCTGCAAAGTAGACACTGACTCTCTGGGAGGCTGCTGTGATAAAAAGCCTTATCACAAAAGGGTCATGTGCTATTTCTATTAACTCTTTTGATGCAATTGAGAAAAGGCTGTAGCCTAATAAACTGAGGATGAGACTGGAGCTGGGGCTTCTTAATCATGTCCATGAGAATAATACCTCCAATAGCCATGCAAAGATACAAAGGGCCAGATCCTATACCTAAATCCCACCAAACTCGGATTAAGTGAAATCAGGAAGCATTTAAGTACGTAAATACTTTTGTGTATCTGGCCTTCTGAGCTTTTATCTACTTGTTGAGTAGGACATATAATATTCATAGTAGCACTGTTGGGATCAATCTATAAATATGGTGTGCTTGTTATTTATGAAAATATCTTAAAGAGAAAGCTACTTTCAATGCCAGACTTTGGTGTTAACATTTAATTCCCCTGTCATATTTACTAAAATTCCCTACAAAACCTTCCTTAAAAAATTAATTATTTGATCTGTTAGGAGGTAATGAAGTGCAAGCATAAATAATTCAGAAATACACAGAAAATGGTGGGTCTCTGGACTCCAATGTTGATTTTTCTGACTCAGGCTGATATATGCCAAGTTTACTTTAGATCTTTTATTTATATATGTGTCTGTGTCTACAGTTATATGGAGCTCTGCTCAATGGTTTAGAAACTCTGCAATTGAATGTTACAGAATACACATCACTTTCACAGCAGTTTGTGGCAAGAATCCCATGAGAAATGATTGAGACAGCGTAAGTTTGTTGCCAAATAATAATGTTTAGTGACTCAGAAACTGCCATCTGTTATATAGACTCATAGCTTGAGCTCTGTGTATTGAAATAGACCTTGAAACATCTGCAGGTTTCCTCATAATGTTTAGGCTTAGACATCCACCTAGCTGGAATCTCCTACCTCATCCTCAACCCTTCCCCCAGAGATATTCACTTAGCATGGCTGTTTGGGGTTTTTAACCTCTCATAGCATACTGTCAACCAATCCACTTTCAAAAATATCTCTGATTTCATGCTCTTAAACTAAGGCTTAATTTCAGCCACTATCGCCCAATATTTCTATGGTGTTCCCAAGATGAAAATTATCTTATAGACGTTTGAAATCCTGAGGGAGAAATGAGAGTTGTACCACCTGAAGCACCACATGCTCCTGTCCAGATTACAGTGTTTGTCAAGTGGACTGGTTTCCTGTTGGGCACCTGGATTCACCACAGTGGTCCCAAGCACATCCCACACTGGTGTGTGCTGGGGAAGCAGCTGTGCAGCCTTCTCTGCAGCTGATGTCTACTCACTTGGCATTGCCAACCTGCTCTAGGCCTTGCTCTCTGGATGCACCTTGGAAGGTTGTGTGTGTCCCTGAAAACGTGCTGCAGGAGCGGAGTGAGACACAAATGGTCTCTGGTAAACCTGCAGCTCTTCATCAATCTGACTCTGAAGTCTTCTGTGTGTTGTAGTCCTAAAAAATTCAGTCTGGTCTCTTCCCACCCTCCCTACTGCTTGCCACTTCATGTAGCACAGAAGTAACCCCAGTCCCAGTGAGAAATGCTGAAGGAGCAAAGTAGGTCATTGCATTAAATGAGGTCGTGTTTTGGTACCACTCTCTCTGACATTGTTGTGATCTGCGGTGCAGAATCCAAGCTAATCCCTGTGCACAGGGATCTTCCAGGCAGAGGTGAGCCACAGAGGCCTGCTGAACAGTCAGCATGGCTTGGCTTTCAGCTTAGATTTTCCTTCTATCGGGGAAGGTGAAGAAGAAGGCAAGGAACAAAGGCTGGAAGCTGAAAGTAGCATTAGACCTGATGGAGATGTGTGCAACACACCTGTGAAATGCAGCCATGAATGTATTGATGCAGGGGTGCTTGTGAAGGCACCTTACATGCTCTGGTCCATTCCTATAATGCTAGTGGTAGAATGTTAGAGGAAGTGACAGGCGTATGGTTTTGGTGCATGGGTTTGGTTTTATACGCTGAAAATGAAGGTCAAGGAATTGAGAGAGAGCTCCAAATTACAGGTCAGCCACAGGCAATGCCTTTCTATTTGTTTATTCTGTCGTTGTTCCAGTATTTATAAAGATGCTGTAGTCCAGGAAAATGTCCTAATACATTTATATGATATGATATTGGCCAAGGATAGGAATAATGTACAGCAACACATTAGGTTTAGCCAGAAACTGACCTTGTCTAAATATTACCACAAGATTGAAGTATCTTACCAGAGGAGTGGCTATGAATAAATCCTTTCAGAAGCACAGAAGAAAGAGATTTTGCATCTGATGTTAAAGAGAAATAAGACCTCTATAAAGGAGTAAATTACATCTGGAGATAGATTCCCTTATGGACAAAAGCAATGATTCCTCTGAAACAGCTTTACACAATAGTACTCATTTCTTACATATTATTTTTTTTTTTTACTGCTCGTTACACAAAAGGAGACGTGGCTTAATTAATTCAAACCGTTATTCACATTTTGAATTTACAGGAAGATTTGAATTCTTAATGATGGTGATGACTCATGAATTAAACATCCCTGAGAAGCTTTCACCTCTGTCTTACCAGTGAAAATCCAGATATATGATCCATACCACACTGTCTTTCCCCTGTTTACTGGTGACATGTGTCCAGTGTGGGCAGAGTGGTAGATATTTGAGCAGCTGGGGCTGGTTTCCTTTGAAAGCACAGGTAAAGGGAAAGATGCAGGAAGAGGACTGAAACTGCAGAGAGCTGAGATTTTCCTGTGGCCCTTGGCACAGCCGTGGCAAAGTACTAAAACATAGGTCCAGCCTATACTATAGAAGTTTTGCTGGCATAGAAATATCAATGAGGAGTGAGAGCCTTTTCTTATGCGGCAATAGCAGTATTGCCCCAGTGCAAAGGCTGTCCAAAAAAATCCATTTGCTGCCATAGCATGTTCTGCTTAAGAATTAGATCCAAACCATGGGAGCAAAAGAACTTTATTTTTGGCCATCTCCTGACTGTGCTTACCTTAGGAGGAATAGCTGGAATGGCTGTAGCTTTTAAATGCAAAAGGACCATAGGAACAAGAATTAGAAGCATGTCCTCTCTCATTTTTGTCCCAGTCTGATTATGGCACATTGGGTGGATTACAGATTAATTAATGGATTAATTTTTGCTAAAACAGCACTCAGATTAGTTCAGCATCTTTGCATCAACATTTAGGGTGGAGAAGTAGAATTGTTTCAGTTTATATATAGCACATAAAACTGCCTTGGTACCAGATGATTAAAAAGTGGCAAATGTGACTTCAATATATAATAGATTTTTAGGACGGTTTGGGAATTAGCAACCGATAAATCAGGAAAACTGTAGGAAGTGTGGTCAAAAGTAGACACACAAGGAGGCAAATGAACAAATAAGGTATGATACAGAAGAGTTATCATTTCTTTTCCAGAGGGGTCTCATCCTGTGTAAATTTATTAGAGATTTCTCTAGAGTAGTTACTAGCATGTGGGAAAAGCTGATATAGTAGGTCTGAATTTCCAAAACAGCTTTGCCAGACACTTGAAAAGGAACAAAACTACTAAGCAATGTGATTGTTCTTATATGAGTCTGCAGTTCATTAAGAAACAGGAAACAAAGAGGTAGTTTCTGTGGCCTAAAAATAAGCACTTTGTGCCACCTGGGATGCTCCATGATATCCAAGACATCTGCACGAAGCTCTCAGACAAGACCTGGGATTTAAGGGAAATGTGCTTGTTGGCACTGTCCAAACTATGCAAGAAAAAAATTACATACGATGTTTTTCTTTATACACTGGATCTCACTTGAGCTGTAGGAACAGACAATGGGTTTTTGCAGGGAAGGAGAACACTGGAGTCTCCTGGACGTCAATGCTAGAGCCAGTGCTGCCCAGGTTGTTCATGGGTGACCTGATAAAGGGGGATAGAGAATGATGAAAGGAAGTTTCAGGGAAGAAATGGAGCTCACCACAAAATGGTGTAAAAAGATCCCATTTCATAACTAGGTGGTAAACTGCAATCTGACACTCACTGTTGATAAAAGCAAAGTAGTGCACTTTGGAGAGCAGCCCTGATTTCACATATGCAGTGATAGGCTGTGAAGTAGCTATTGGCAATCACAGAAGGCCTTGGAGTAATTCTGGACAGTTCTGTCAAAATGTCTGTTGAGTGGTCACTGAGGATCAAAGAGGAAAAGAAGTGTATTAGGAAGTGTAAAGGATGGAATAGAGCAGAAAAACTGGAGAAATAATGGTGCTGCTGTAAGAGTCAATGGTGTGCCCACCTCATGAATCCTCCATTCCTAAAAGGGATGAGTAAAGAGAAAGGATACAAAAAAGGAGGGCACCAATGATCACAGAGACAGAGTGGCTTCTTTCCAAGGCATGACTTAATAGGTTACAGGTCTTCATAATGAAAAAGAAATTACTAGGAGGAAAGTATATCACAGAGAGCTATCAAATAAAGAGTAGCAGAGAAGGGAGACAGGGAAAAGTCATTCACCGTTTTCTCCACGGCTGTTGCATGTTGCCAAGTAAAATAACAGGTTGAAAAGTTCAGGATTGGCAGGGGAGTTTTCTTCCATGATCCCTAGTAAAGCTCTGGCAGCCTTTGCCACAGGGCATTGTGGGGACTGAAACTCTACCCAGGTTCAGAAGCAACCAGAGGAGCTCATAGATGCAAAGTCCATTAGCGCTTAGGACACACGAGCATACACTTCTCCTTTGGGAAGTCCTAAAGCTGTTGATTGCTGGGAGTGTGTTCTGGCAAAGCACCACTGTGTGCTTAGCCTGTTTTGATAGTCTGACTTCAGCATCTCTTACTGGTGTCTGTGAAGGAAAGGATAATGAACTGGAGGATGCAGCAATCTGGCCTAGAATAGCTGTTCTTACTTTTCTAGCGTGTCTTTTTTCCCTTGTGAGAGAAGTGCCTATTTGATTCAACAGCTCCCCTGAGATACAGGTGATAAAAACAATAACTTACATCTGGAAGTGAATTAAGCTTCAATCAGCAGTGTCCCAGTTTTCCATTCTGCAAACCTGTGAGACTGCAAGCAAGTAATACAAGCAGTACAGGATATTGATGCTATTTCTTACCTACTGATACCTTTCACCTTTTTTGAATGCTACATTTCTTTAAAAAGCTTCAGTCTCTCCATCCTCTAGTGATCTCTTGAGCTACTTGTGTTTTAGCTTGGTGTGAAAGTGAGCTCTTCATCCAGAAATGATGGAAATTGAAGAGTATCTTTCAGACCTTATTTGGAGCTCTGTTAACCCAGTTGAGAGAAATACTTCCTGATTATGTAGATTTTACAAAAGCAGGAGAGGGGAGTAGAAACAACATCTCTTTTTTGCATTTCTGCAATGTGAGCTTCATAATCCTCACAGTGTTAACCTTGCTATCTGCTCTTAATTTCAAACTGTGTATTTTGAAATAAATTTTTCTCCATTTGTGATTCCTGACCCTCTAATTCTTCAGTTTATGGTGCCTTTGTGGGTTGGCACAAAACTCTCCAATTTCTGACTTGCTACAAAACAAGATGGAAATTATTAACCCACTTCAGATTAAAATTCCTTCTTGCATAGGTTTGTATAGTTACCATAATTTCTTCCAAACAGCAAACATATCATAGAGTCCAAATGCCAAAGGAAGATAAAACTGCTAAGTTGTAGATAAGGTATTATCAAGAAACTAATGTGAGGTTTTTTTAATACAGGTGTTGCTTGGACTAGCCAACAGGAGAAGTTCTTGGGAAAAATTGTTAACCAAATGCTCTCTGGTGTTGTCTGATTCCCTTTGTCTGCCATAAGCAGACAATATGCAAAACAATCAGGAAGTGGCCCTATATTCACAAGCATAAATGACAGCAAGCCCACCCTGCCCTCCCTGGTTTGTTTGTTTTGGGAGTTTCAGGGTTGGGGTCTTTTGAGGGGTTTTCTGAGTCTCGGTTGTGTTGTGATTTTTTTGAGTTAGAAATTTTTATGAGTTAGAAATGTTTTCTCAGGGGAAGTTAAAATCCGTATTAAAATAGGTTGTCATATAGGCCACAAATAAGTACAAAACCAAGTTAAAATATTTTTTTTATCACACTTCAATATTTTTATTGGACAGTCCTGGTGGAAGGGTGGTAGGGCAGAGATTTAATGGCAGAGTGAAGTCAGTGATCCTCACTTATCTGAGATCAGAGCTCTGCAGGAGTAAACAGATGCATTCAGTCCCTGGGACCAGGCGGGCCAGAGCCTGCTATTGTGGGTTTGTATTATCCATATGTTTTGGGGGAACCTTCTGTCTTTCTTCTATTTCTGTTAATGCACTTAAAGGAGTAGAAAGGTGAACTCTCATCGGATCGGCTTCTTTGGAAAACAGCAATCTTCTTGTGTTTAATCACTGCTTAAGGGTATTGAGATCTTGGAGAAAGACAAACATACCTAAAAGCCATCAATCTATTTGGAAGAAAAGAAACCATTGAATAGGAGTAGTCACTCTCAAGTCAATCATCTCAGGAAGAACAGCTGATGATTTGGGGACAGAATTGCATTTTTGTTCTCACAAATTCATAGATGGTACAATAAATAGAATCATTCATTTGATACTTTTTCTCCCTCACTTTGCAGAGCAACAGAGAAACTTTCTTTAGAGTCTAGATAATAGGCTTGGTAATGAGGTGGCCTCAGGAAATGTATGAGTTAACTGTCCTCTTTTATATTTGTCATGGATGAACGAAGAGTGGTCGGAAAATTTAATGGAAATAAAATATCTGCTCTGCTGAATATGGAAAATATAAGCATGGACAATCACACTCTTATTTGCTACTTGAATGCTGTGGTTACGTGGCACTGCTCACTATGGAAGGTATAAATTGAGTAGTTTCCCAGTGGCAAGAGCACTAATTATGCAGGAAGTGTCGTGGAGCAGGACAAAATGCTGCAAACACCCTTGCTGTGCCATCATACCAAAGGTGAAACCAAAAATCATTCCTGTTTCTCAATGACACATCTAATAAGGTCCTATTATATTAGGATGCACCGTATTTCATCCTGAATGTGGTTAAAATGCCCTTTCTAGGGAAAGTCCAAGTATTTGTTGCTGAGGGTAGCCAGCAAATTGACAGATCATACTGTGCTGGCACAGCCATCAGTAAATCTCTGTATTGAGTTTGGACATGACAGTTTTTCATTAACTTTATTGTTTCCCAGAAAGTTCACACAGGAGGACTCAGACCTATTTTCTTCTTTCCCAAAAGCTCCCAATAGCTCGTGTATCTGGCCTTAGTCTTGTGTTTTTCTGCTGTTTACCCCTGTTCCAGTTTGGACAGTGAAAGTTATTGGTTTGCAGTGCCTTTATAGCCTATTACTATTTTTGTGATTCTATAGCAACTAGAATCCTTGAAGAGGATGTGGGAATTTTCTGTCCATTTTTTTTGACAAATATCTGTCACTTGGTTTGCCTACTCATTCCCTTGTTACTGCCTACATAGCCTTCAGTTCTGCCCTGGAAAGATGGAAAACTCACAGAGGCAGGGGAAAAACCTACTCATTAGTGCTGACATTTAGAAGCTGGGGGTGTATTATACAATTCAGCTGCCTTGTGGGGGGCAGTTTATGACATTTCTGCTTCCCTCTGCCCCTCACTCCCATCCCTGCCCTGTGCTTCATCATTGCTTCTCAGTTTTACTGGTAAGATTGTTAAAAAAATAATTTTTATTGATGCTTCACTTCTGAAAGAGATGGCAAGTAAAGAGAAGCTTCTCTCTCCCGGGCCAAACAAGCTGAAGTGTATGGATCCAGTGGTGCAGTAACAAACTGCTTCCTCTGCTCCAGGCTGGGCTAGATCCCACAAGCTATTCAGGGCCCATCATGCCAAACACTGTCCCTACACACACATTCCTGCTGGTCCCTGATGGAAATGCATGCAGTAACTGCACATAACCAAGGACAATGTGCTCTCAGGCGAGGAGGCGATGGGTGAAATGTCCAGTTTGGCTGGCTGGACAGTCACTGTGTGCTCCCTGCATGCCACCCAGTAGCTAAATGTCCCATTGCCCGTGCAGTGATGTTGATGGTGTTGTCCTATGGATGTAGGCACTTGTTGAAGCCAGAAAAGATATCAGTGATATCTTGATGATTTCAAAAGGAAATGACACATAGTGAGAATGATATCTGTCACTCCAGGCATAGGCATGTGGGTGTTATTCTGCATGCATGTTCTCAGGCTGAGGATGTCATTGGCAACTGTATGGCACCAGTGACAGAGATATTTATTTTTGCCTGTATCTGTGTAAGTCTTTCTGATGAAGACCTTTCTGTGGTGACATGTGGTGTCAATGTTTTGCAGATTGTAGAGCTCACCAATTTGGCACGGGAAAACATAAAATCTGATACTGAACCAAGTTAAAACTGTGTTGGATTCCTTGGGTAGCCTTACATAGAAAAATGTAATTTTGTGCCTGTGAGACCATCTCCTTCTGTGGTCACAGCTGAGGGTGGGCATGCTGCTTTTAGTAGACGTGCTTTACCACTGTCTAGGTGTCAAGACAGCCATCAGCCTCAGCAGCTCACTGCTCTGCCCCTGGCTGTGCTTCCTGGCTCAGAGGGTCTTGGTAGACTTCTTTCTCATTCCTGGGAGAGGCTGAGTATCTCGTGACCAAAGTTCTCCACTGAAATGTGGTGTTACGTTATACAAACTGCACAATGGAGGATGAATATGATCATGCTAGAGCAGAGTGTAGCTACAGGGCTTCTTAGGGGTTGAATTGAAGGTTGATTTCATGGAGAGGGCTTGGGCAATTACTGCCCTTAATTCATACCACCAGTTTTTTTACAGAGGTCCTTATCAGTGCCAAACAGAAATAAATGTGACCATGAGCTGCAGCTTGTAAACAATGCATAAAATCGAAGTCAGTAATTTTATTTCATGTTAGTGTGTCAGACTGTAAACGCTGGCAGGTAGATACTCCATCTGATAAGCTCTTCTGCAGGGGTGGCAATATTTGAAACAGGGTAAAAAGAACAAGAGAGGGTCAGCAAAACACTCTTCATGTTATGAATCAGAAGCTTATGTTTTGTGAGAGAGGTGGATGAAGAGGTCTTGATGTAGCTCAGGTTTTAAGCTCACATAAAGGGGATCGTCTTTTTCCAGAGAAGCTGACATTTAACTTGATGTAATTTTCCAATAAGATACTGAAAACAAAGGTCTTTGACCCAGCAAACTGATGGTCTGTCAGAGTATCTCATGGGAGCCAGTGTTCTGGTAAACAGAGCTTACAAGTTCAGGCAACAGTGGTGAATTTCAGTACTTTTATTGAGGCTGTTTTTTAAACTTTTTATCATTTATGAGTAATTCCAGTCCTGGGCTAAGTTATGCAGCTTCATACCCTTGTATCTGCTGGCATTTTAAGAGTGCCCTGTACTTGGTGATGAGTTACATTCCCAGAGTGCTCAGGAGACTCATCAGAATGGTGCTGCCTCAGGCTTTGGACATCAAATCAGGATCTCTCTGTTATGCAATTTGGCTTGATTTGATTGGCTATAGGAAGGTTACACACTCATATATGAGACTCTTCCAGGCTCTGTTGAAAAAGTGCTCACAGGCTATTTCCAGCCAGGTTGTGCTTTGAAAGCTGCTGCTGAGCACTGGCTTTCACAGGTTTATACTGCTTTGGGTCATTTGCCTGTTTAAATACCACATCCAGCGCAATGCTGCAAACAAGGGAGCAAACAGCTACAGAACTATGATTCCCAGGAGAGAATGATCTGTTAAAAGGGAAAAGTGCTTGTTTTGTCACAGCTGAATTACTAATATTCCTATAAATTGCTTCTTTGGGGTTGTGTAACGTGTTTGGCAATGTGGCAATAAGAGATGTTGAAATGGGGAACAGACTTAGAGGAGTAGAAATGGAAGGAAGCCAAGCCAAAATACACAGTGAGCCTCTTCCAAAGACAGGTCAGCAATGATCCAAGTGTATTCCCACAAAATGGAAGTTCAGAAGGGAACTGTAAGCAGTGGAAAATATTGCATGCTCAACTTATGTTACGAACTTCGGTCACTCTGAGTTCACTGCAGAAAAAAATGTTTCTAGAGCTTAAAGTCCTTTCTTACTAATTTCTTTTCCCTATTTCTTCTCCTATATTTAAGTATTTTTGTGTTAGGTAAACTAAACTAGGAGGAAAAAATTAACTGTTTTTCTAACACAAGAAACCTTAACAATAAAAATACTACAGAACTTTTCATGATAGCATTTGTCAGGATAATACCTCAATTTTTCCTTGGGAGGAAGGCAGCCTAAAGGAGAGGTTTTATGGAGTATGTTTCCACTTGGCTTTTGTCTTTATTTTAGGCTTGAAAATTACTTGCTGCCTTGCTGGTTTCTACCATCGATGCCCTGTGCTTGCACACCCCTCTGTTTTCTGCAAGTAGGCCCCCATGAAGACAACTTTGTCACACTTATTAATATTTAGCTTGTCTTTATTTGTAAAACTACTGTTGGCCGTGTGCATATCTGGTACCAGTGTGTTGATATCTAATCACAAACTAGATGCAACCTGTGCTTTTCTTTTGTTTGGAAGCAGACAGAAACCATTAGAAAAGATCAGAGAACAACCTGCTCTATAGCTCTGACACTACAAAGAGAAAAGACAACCTGGTAGAACTAACAGCATCAAACTTCTGGCACTGATTACCCTCCTAAGTCAAGGATTATTAATTTGAGAGAGACAGAGATGGTTTCTTTATTGAGAAGGGGATTTATAGCAGGAGTGTAATTTAGATAAACTGGCTGACCCTTAGGAGGTGCATCTGACTCTCACTATTACCTACAGAGAACCTGAAAGACTTATTGCAGGTATCAGCAATTAGGTCATATGAATATCCACTTCTGCCTCAATTTCTCAGTTAATAAGGAAATGCCATATCACACTTGTTCATGGCATTTCATTACTCTCTTCAGAAAGCAGACCAGGTATCTCTGTGGGTTGTCCCTGCTCACATTCTCACAAAAAGAGTTAGGTCAGTAACCCTTCTCCCCTTTCTGGCATTTGTAGTTGGTCAGGTTGCCCATCTCTGTTTCCTTATCCCCGTGTTCAATTATTCTGTTGTCCCACACAGACCTTTACATGTTACACACTCCAAGTGTCTCCAGGCTGGAACCCTCTGCACTTACTTTATATTGAAATTGACGTAAAGGAGGGGAAGAAACATCTTCCTGAGCTGAACAATCCTGAGCATTCCACTGAATTGAAACTTGGGCCAGGGAAATTCCTTCTACAGGCCAGTCACATCAAGGTGGTCAGCCCTGCTGGTGCTTTGGTCCCTTTGCTGCTACCATGGGAGATCTGAGGTCAAACTCAGTCTCCTGGTTCATAAATAAGTGGGGAGGTAAGAACCGCCAATTTCCTCCTGCCAGAGCAGTATCAGAGCTCTTTCCCACCCTGCCCTTTAGTGATTATTGTACTCCTTTCCTCTGTGGGCTTTTTCCTCGTGGAATTAGGTGTGTGATGCTCCATTGCTTGGGTGGCTGCTCAGCCATGTTGAGGATGTGGGAACCGTGATTCCTTTCAGTGTCATGTTTTTCCCAGACACTGTCACAAGGAACTTGTTTATAGCTTTGGTACAAAGCTTCCTTTCTCCCAGACTTGGGAATTCAACTTTTTACTGATGTAGCTGGTTTACAGTTACAGATTTCTATACCTCTTGGCTATGTTTTTTTTATCTGTTCCTTTAAAATACGCTTTTAAATGACATGTTGCTAGTGTTTACTATTTGATGTGACCGTGGGGATCAGAGGTATGTTTTTCTCAAAGACATGTATTAAGAAAAGCTCGTTATTTGCCTTTTCAAATTACATGCACTGGAGTCTCCAGCTGCTCTGGAGAAGAGCTTCCTAGCTGCAATGCTGAGTCCATGGTCCTACCACCTCTGCCAAGGAGGAAGAGATGAGCTGGCCTTCATAGAGCTCATGGAGAAGTGAACTAGCTGTCTTTTGGAAAACCCAGATTATTTCAAAAGAAAAATGTCCAGTTAAGTTGAAAAGCCTGCAGTTGTATTTTGCAGAATGGCAAGTGAAGAAAAGCATTAATTCAGATTTGTTTTTATGGTGCTGATCAAAACATTTTGGAATAGTATGTTGTACATACTATTGTACAGAGTAGGAATATTTCCTTCTAGCTCAGGGCAAAATGAGCCTGTGTTCCCTCTCCTCTTGCAGAGCCTCATGATATTTACAGTTTGTCAGTCTCATACTTTAGTTCTGTATAGCATTGCTCCCCAGATGACCTGCATTTCTTGTGCTAACCTATAGTCAAAATTCCCATGAAAAGCAGCATTGATCTGACCACAGTTTCTGGTAAAATGCTTTGGAAAAAAATGGGAGATAGTGCTTCAAACTGCAGCTTCCCAAGCCTCCAAAGCCAGAAAGAGCAAACAGTTTAATTAAAAAACTCAGAGATGTATGCTTTAAGTCATCTTACCTGTTGGATTTTTTTTTTTTCATTTTCTCAAAGATAAAAGTAAAAAGAAGGAGGAAGCTGACTCTGAGGGTATTTTTTGTGATCTTACAAAGAATTTCAAAAAGTAGCATCTTCCTGAAATCTTTTTTATAGACCTTATAACAAAAATAACAAAACAAGCTTCAGAATAAAAAAAAAATCCCAACCCACAGTTGTGCATGAGTATGTATAATATGGAAAAATAATAAGTATGCTCTCCAAGGTCATGTTAAAAGCAGAAGTGAATAAAAACTACTTAAATGTGGATTCACCTTTGCTTCTTTGTCTGCAGATCTCACCTGTGGCAACACATACAGCTCATGGAGTACAAATTATGTGTAGTGGGCGTTCATGTGGAAAATCTATATGGCTAAAGCATCCTGACAAACCGCAGCTCCTGCTGGGTGAGTTAAGAGTCTGTCTTGAGGGAATGAGGGATTCAAAACTCCCCATGCAGGTGAGTGTAAATCTCTTCCTCCTTTCATGGTTTTAGCTTTGCTGGTGGTTTTAATTCCCAGTTACAAGCATTCATTGGAATGAAATGAGACTCTCAAGGTGCTGCTGCATGGTTCATTAACTCCAGGGTTTTTGATGGACTCTTTCCTTGCTGTGGTTTCCATGGTTAGCTCTGTTCTCGGGAGTGATCCTGAACCTGCTGCCAGTCTCACCTGCACCACCATAAAGGGAAGGTGCAGCCTGTGTCAGTTTGCAGAGGGAGCAATACCTCATGTCTTCTGAGTCATGCCCTAAAGCCCAAAGGGGCTTTTCTTGCACCACTGTTTTCTGTACTAAGCAATTTTCCAAATCAAGAACTCTGAGCCCATTAAACTTGAGCTTTTTATTTGCTTTTTCAGTATAGTAATGAGTTGAAAGTGTTTCTGCATTATGTAATTTTATAATTCTCTTGTTTTTTGGGGGATTTTTTTGTTTTCTTTTTTAAAAAAGCTAGAAAATAGAACCCTGACTGCTGTGGTGAATTTATCCCCTAAAAATTAGTACAACCCATAAGGAAGAGATGGGTAGATGATGGTGAGATGATGATGATGATGATGATGATGATGATGATGATGATGATGATTTGTTAGCTTCTGGCAAAGGATTGCAAAGTGTGATTTATGCAGCAGGCTTCAATAATGTAGTAAGAATATATTCATAATGTAGATACACATGGCTGAGGTTAACTGCCTCTTTTAAATTTTCCAAAGGAAAACATTATCCCTTTTCCTTCAGCAAGCTATGAAGGTCGTCTTAGGGATGAAGCCCAAAACAGGTATTTCAGCTTGATCAGCTGATCCTTTGGGAAAAAGCTTTTTTCTTTGAGAGCCAACAGAAAACTGCCACAAGCACCTTGAATGTCTACTGAAGACAAAACCCAAATCTGGTCTGTGATGCTGAGGGTGTTGTTGCCTGCAGTCAGCTGGCCCCATGACTTTGCTGTTGTAGGCTGTAAAGCACAAACATCTGGCCTGCCTAGGGGCATGGCCACGGGGCAGCTCTGCTGCCAGGACTGCTCTGCAGTTTGTGGGATCGTGCGTGACCTAGTGAGCGGGTGTATTACCTCCCTGTGCTGGGCAGCAAGGTACTGTCAAAAACTGCAGAATTCAACCCGTGGAAGGCTTTTAACAATTCACAAAAATGGCTTCGTGTCTTGCCCAGAATGGTTGAAATTGCATCAGTGCACTCTAACTCTTCCAAAGCATGAATTCCCTGGCAGCTGGTGCCAGGTTGCACTGCCAGGTCCCAGGGCCGGTAGAAGGAGAGACCCTCACCACTCCCTGGGGTTCCCTTAGGACAGTCTCCCAGGCTGAGCTGCTCCTTGGTTTGCTCACCTGTGGCGAGTCCCCGTGGCTGCCCAGAGCCCACCTGCCTGACAACATGGTAGGCACTGCCAGGGCAGTTTGCCCACATCACTGCAGGCTCGGGGCCATCTGAGGATGGGGCAGCACAGCTCTGCACAAAGCCCTTCCTAGGGGGAAAGCATCCAGGGATGCCATATGTGGTTGCTAGCAACCACTTCACATGCCAAATAAAATTCCTCAGCAACAGAAAACCGAAGTTATGACAACAGGCAAGCTATATATCCAGATGTACAGGAATATGTACTTTGTCAGCCTCATGTAGGGCTATTGGAGTGAAGTTTTGGAGCTGTGAGGTTTTCTTTTAGCTGAAACAAGAGGCAAACTTCTACTCTGAGAAAGGCTTCTACTTCTGGAGGTCAATCATTCATTTAATTTAAAAATATTTAGTTTAGCCCCATGTTTTGTTCTCTGGAAAAGGCTCAGCAATCTGAGCATTATTCACGCAAACCTCCACAGAAGTAAAGCTTGCTAACTATGAAGGTTCAAGGCTTTGCTCTGCACAGAGTAAGTTGTGTTTGTGCTACTGAAGTCAGCAACACTATACACTTGCACATCTGCTGAGCATCTTGTCCACAAGTATCTGCAATAAGCTGGCAGAGATATTTATTTCATTGAATGAAGTTGGGCTTTTTTTATTATTCCTCTTCATATCATCCAAGATACACACTTCAAGAACTGATGCTCATCCTCTGTGTCTGAGTGCATTCTCATATCAGAGCTGTCCGTGAATGTGACCAGAGAATTGGGCTTCTGGCCAATAAAACTAATATTTTACAAAAGGACATATCAGGCAATGTAAACTGCCCTCACAAGGAAAGTTTACATGTCTGAAATGTCTAATGCTTTTTTAAACTTCTGTCTCTCTATCCACTGCCAACTTTCTCCAAGAGAATCATGCTTCCTAAGACATCCTTTCCGATCATAAATTATTCTTGCATATCCAGCCAGAAGACAGACTATGTAGTTGCTGGCCTGTCTCAAATGGATATGGCAGGTAATTATCATTAGTAAACAATTCACAATCAGCTAAAAATTTTTGGTTTAATTGTATGCATGACAAAAGAATATATTAAACTTTAATCTGCAGTTTCATTAAACAAATGACTACATTAAACGCCCTTCTGCAGTTCCATAAGCAGCAGAGGACCTAACATTCAATACACTATGAGTTATTCTAAATCTTCTAATCCTGGAGTTAGTGAAGAACTCAATTTTTTCTTTATTTCCTGTATCCTGCTCTTTTGAGACCTGAACAAAACATCACACCCCAAGATGGTCATGATTGTGCTCTATTGGGAAGCAATATTGAAAGAGTGTGATAGATTTTCTTAGTTCCGCCTACATTCGCTGCCATTCTCAGATAAAATTTTTTTTTCTCCTTTGGCTCACTCAGCTTCTCCACTGAGGATTATGGAGTTCCTTTAGAAATTAGCCCATGCTGCAATTGCCAGAGAAATGCTTTTTCTCTCTAGATTCATGGTTTGCTATTTTTTTCAGCCTGTAATAATATGTGCATGCCTGGGGACTCACAAGGCCTCTCATTATGTGTTCCCCTGCTCCTGTCACAGGTGCACAGAATTTAAATGCTGGCTTTATGTTTTTAACTCTCATGCAGCCTTCAATACCACACTGACTTTCACCTCAATCTCATCTGGTTTAGGTGTGGGGTTTCTTTCTGCAACACCTCTTTGTCTCAAGTAATTGTTTCATTTGCTCTGAAAAGCTGCTCCAATTCCCACACTACTTTTGGAAGCTAAAATCCAGTGCCATGCAGGAGTTAAAATACGGAGGCCTGTGTTGTGTCCAGGACTGTAACAGCCAACTCACAGAAGCAGCTTCATAAGATACAGAGGCCTCTAGGATGAGGGCTATGTTTTTGATACTATATATGTGCATAGGCCTATGCCTGTGTTGCTTTTCTTTGTCTCACTTTTTCTCATTGTATTTGCAAGAACTTACAATACTCTTAATTTTAGCAATAGTGGCCTATTTCTAAGACTTTTATTACACAGGGTTTCAACAGGTGATAGTCCCAGGTGTGTTGTCCTTCAGGTTAATACTCCCTACTTAGGCAAACTTAGCTTACCAGGTTTTAAAAATTCTATTTGAATAATGCTGACACTGTTTTTCATAAGACAGCTTAATTATAATTTCCTGCTTATGAAGTAATATCATTCAAATCACAGCTGTCACAAAATATAACAATCAAATTGTGATCCAATGTGTGACATTATGCTCAGCTGGTTTGTCATAGGTATGAAATATAAAATTTATGTGTGAGATCATCTATTCTTTAAGGAGATCTGGACAGTGACGAGTAATGCAGAACCACTACCCAGAGTCAACATCACCAAGAAGTCCCAGGCCAAACTTGTACCATGGATTTAACATTTGTTTGCACATACCTGTGTGTGTAATTTCGGACTGTTTTCACTATTGCCTCTTCTGTTTTAAACAAAGTTTTAAACAATGGGTTTATTTAAAGAAGTTTTCTAACACTAAAAGCAGACAGTAATGGAGTGTCTGTGATATTTCTTTACTTGCTGGCTATCTCTCTTCCATTGGTGTCCTCTTGCTTACACCAAGTTTTACATTGTGCAGAGCTTGGTTTGTTGGCTGCCACCAGAATATGGGGTTCTGCTCCCCCCATTCCCTGTTGTGCACAGTCTGGGTACAGTAAACAGCTGCTAAATATCTGGTCAAGGCAGGAACTGGTTCAGTGAACAATTCAACACCACACTAATCCCCCACAACAGCAGCTAGCTCTGTGGGAGGTGAGCAGGGCGGACTGATGGAACTGAACTGATGCAGGGGAGGACAGCAGATGCTGCAGCCCCGAAGGAAGATGGGGAAGGATGGCCTTCTCCTCGTGGTGGCTGCCCATTCTTACAACACATCAGCTTTAATGCACAGCTGTGTTCTATTTTCTTTCTCCTATAGAAATAGTTCCTGTTTTCAAGGTTTTCTCATCCTCTGCACTATAATGTCTTTAAGTGAAATATACACTTTGATATGTTTTCAACACAAGAACAGATATTCCGTTCCCATAGGCAATTGCAAACTTTTCTATTTCTCAAGACTTTATTTCCCCTTTCAGGGAGTGTGCCTGAAGTTTCAGCCATCTGTATTCCACATGAGTCAAGTTTCTCTGCAAAATCTTTATTTTAGATTCAGATGTCACATTAATCAACATAGTCATGTCCTGTTTGTAATAATCTTCTCATCTAAATCCAACATAATATTCCAATCAGTGGAAGTATCTAGATCTTGAATTCTGATATTTTTTCCTCTCCTTCGCTGAAATTTCCTTTATTTGGAATATATGCACTTTGGACTAGTTTAGGGTATCATTTTTTTCCTTTTCACAGACTGGTGTAAAAATGGCTGGTTTTCTTGCATACAGACAAGTTTTTCCCAATAGCTGGACAGTGCATTGGTCCCACGTGTGCTCCTTACCTCCTGCAAGGCTGGGCTGCTCACAGGCTTTGTAGAATAAGCACACTCAGTTGCCTGTGCTACTTGCTATCTGAGAGCCTTCCCACCAAGATCTTATAGGTACAATCTGTACATCTAATTAATCTTTGCTCCTTCTAAGTTTAAATACAGTAAATTTTAAAAAGTTTTGGATTTCTGATCCCCATTAAAACAGTCATGTGACTAAAAGACTGTAAGCAGTCCAGAAGAAAGTGTTTGAAATCTGACATACTTTGATTCTCTGTGAAGTTATAGCTACCCACAGTCTCTCTAATGCCTAAGAGAGAGGAAAAAATTACAAAAACTGTGGCAATTTTATACCTTTCTTTTGTGGTTTTGAGGTGTTTTTTTTGGCAGTGGGGTATTTTTTTGGAACTCTATACCTTGTCACGGAAAGACTACGTAACTACACAAAAGACATTGAGGCACTGGAGTGCTTTCAGAGAAGGACAACAAAGCTGGCGAAGAATCATATGAGAAGCGACTGAAGGAGCTGGGATTACTCAGCCTGGAGGAAAGGAGGCTATGGTGGGGCCTCATCACTCTACAACTACCTGAAAGGAGGTCATAGTGAGATGGGGGTCGGTCTCTTCTCCCCGGTAACAAGCAACAGGACAAGAGAAATAAGCCTCAAGTTGTACCAGGGAATGTTTAGATTGGATATTGGGAAAAATCTTTTCACTGAAAGAGTTGTCAAGTGCTGGAACAGGCTGTCCAGGGAAGGGTGGAGTCACCATCTCTGGTGGAATTAAAAAGGCTTGTAGATTTGGCACTTAAGGACATGGTTTAGTCATGGACTTGGCAGTTTTAGGTTTATGGCTGAACTCGATCACAGAATCACAGAATGGCTCAGGTTGGAAGGGATCACAGTGGGTCATCTGGTCCAACCTCCCTGCTCAAGCAGAGTCATCCTAGAGCACATGGCACAGGATTGTGTCCAGGCAGTTCTTGAATACCTCCAGTGAGGGGGACTCCACACTCACTCTGGGCAATCTGTTCCAGTGTGTGGTCAGTTGCACAATACAGAAGTTCTTCCTCATGTTCAGGTGGAACTTCCTGTGCATCAGTCTTGTCCCCTTTCCTCTACTCCTATTGCTTGGTCTTTTCCAACCTAAATGATTCTGTGATTTCATTTGTTATATTCCTGGAAACTTCAGAGTAGTCCATGTTTCTTGTGTACTGGGTTTTGTTTGTTTGTTTGTTTTTATTTCTCTCTTTTAGAAGTCTTTTTTCTCTCTCTACCCCAACTCTGCTAACTAGGGAGCAAGGTTAGGTGCCAGCTAACGAGAGGTGAGCATCAGAACTTATGACTTAGAGGGGTTGTTGATACAATTAAGAAGCATTAGAAGAAAGTGTCTGAAACAGAAAGAAAGCAGAGCATGTCTGCTTTCAAAGGCTTCACGTCAAAGCTCCATATGACTAAAGTCCTTCTAGACCACTGCATTTCAGCCCAAGCTTTAAAGGCTCAAGAGCCTTACAGCTAAAAGAATTTGGTAGCTCTGCTATTGATTTGTGGGTGCAAAAAGCCAGAAATTTACTTATGTTTGCCTCTAAACTTGCAGCCATGTGATTATCTTTCTAGGAATGGCAGTCACAGCTTTTCTAAGAACCAAATAAAAATGGAGCAACGATTTCATAGTTCAGCTCTCTGTACCAACATTCACATGGCTGATGCCCATGTCTATTAATACACATTATGACTTTAAAAATTTACTTGAAACTAATAAAAATAGGGATAGTTTCCATAAAGTGGTGCTTTCTTTCTTTTCCACTGAACAGACCCCAAAATACTTTGGCTCGTGTTAGATAACACGGTGAAAGAGAAAATGTTTTTCTTTGATCCATAAAGTTTGGACTGCAATGTAAACCAGATGGAAAAATCCCAGCAGAGAATTTTCCTTTCTTTTGACCATTGAGGGCCATCACTCCAATCACATGAGCTCAGAGAAGCCTTGAACAGCTCTAGCATATTTACAAAATGAGTTGAACTGAGAATTTTATTGTTTGAACACAGTGGCTGCATGGAAATAATTCAATGATATACCTATCATATTGTCTAAGGAAAGACTGAATTGTATAAAAGACCTTTCACTCTAGCATGCATCTGAGGCAGAGTGACTGGTGCCAGAAAATCAGGAAATTTGTGGAATTTGTAGTTTGACATGCTTTATTTTCAGTTGTCCTAAACACTATAGGCAGCTCAGTGCTTCAATGTCTGCTGTACTTCATAATTTTGTCTTACCCTACTGCAAACAATTTTAACAAAATGTGTATTAAATTAATCCCAGTTTTACCAAAACAGTTTCAAAAGAACATAAAACAAATTGTAAACTGAAATGGAACAATCCTGAAATACAATAAGTTTGTACCAGGCTATTTATCAGACACATATGTTCCACCTTTAGGTTTTACGTGCTGAATATATTTCATACAGATACATATTTGCTGCAGAAAAATTACTATTAGGGAAGGAAAAACATACTGGCATGTAAAAAGGCTATGCCAATACTTTAATTACCTAATGTGCATTCTTTAAAATGTCTCTTTTTAAGACTGATGTACACTGGCATTTACTTTACACTTTGTTAGCACGTTGGTTGTTTGGTTACAGTTTTACTACACTGATGCTAAAATCTGTAGCAATATTCTCACAGTCAGTTCCCAATCAACAATGAAAAGCAAAGTCTCAGATTTGGATCTTCCCCTTCCACTTCATCAGACATCACCATCCTAAAGAAAGGCCCTGCTGAAGTATTTACACAAAATGGCCCATCACAAGACCCACAAGGAGATTTAAAAAAGATAATTAAATGAAAAACTTTATATAAAGGGGTGCAAAGCTGTTGGTGCCTGGTCTGTCCCTGCTGTAGCTGTCTTACCCACGTGTAATTTTCTGATTGAAGATTCAGCAGTAATGGCATTGGCTCCATTTCTGTGGCATGTATGGATTTCTGCTGGCCTCAGTAGTGACCAGCAAAGGGAGGTGACCTCTGTTTTAACAGATGGGTTCACCAAAGGCAGGGAGACTGTAGGCTTATGTTGCTGCAACTCTACTATTTTTAATGGATTCATAGCAATACAGGCATGAACCAGAGCTGGGAGAAGATTCAGGGCCAGACAGAATCCTGTGTAGTGAAATACTTCAATCAAATGTTTGCTGTGGTGGGGCTGTTTGTTAGCAGCACGTAGACTTCAGATCTTGGAGTGGTGGTCACAGGCAGGCAGATGTATTGCATTACAGACACTGCCGTGCTTGGCACTTCGGGGTGGCATCTATTGTCTGCACAGGAAGGAAAAAACCTTTGCTTTGATGAAGCTTTCTGATTCCAGCTGTGCAGGGAGCTTGTTCACCTGGATTGACTGCTGCATGCTCAGGTGTTAAACTTGCCAGTGCAGGGAGAGCTGCATTCCCATGTACAAGCACATTAGATAACTCATCTGCCTTCAAAGAGATCTTGGCATTTGTTTTGGAGACGCATTTGATTATGTGAATACAGGTGTTCTTAATGCTGCAGTTCTTAGCTCTTCAAAATCCTCGTTAGTGTGTGGATTGCAGAAACTGACCTTTTCCATTAAGAAATGAAAATTGTCCTGCCTAGATCCTAATAGATATTTAAGAAATCAGTCTGCATCCCAGTAAAGGCTCTTCCATTTAAGTAGATGCAAATGACCCTCTAGCAGGTGGCTTAGTGATCCAGTGCAGCCAACATTTGCATACCTATTTTGGGCTAAGTTTCTGCGTCGTGACTGCTCTTGTCCTTGTGAGCGAGTTTTAAAGATGCTGCATAGAAATGCAAGACTTTGTTCTTAAATTGTGCCAGCCAACTGGTTTATTAGCTTGAGCAAACACTTTAGCAACTTGTTCAGTTCTTTGGAACCCAAAAATGGAAGACTGAAATTGAGAGTTTTTCCAGAGAAAGCCATGCATAAAGCTTAAAGCTTCAAAATGACCTTTAGGCCCGTATTTGTTATTAAATCGATGAGTGATATCCCAACCCACTGGAAAGGAAGGCAACTACACTGTGTCTAGTTTTATATAATATCGCATCTGCTGGTGAGATAAAGTTAGTTTTGAACAATAAGAACCGATTCAGAATAAGAGTAATTTCAATTTCAGTCACTGTTTCTGCAATTGTTACCATAAGGCTGAATTAAAAATTGGGAACTGCTTTGCCCAGCATGAAAAATGGTGTTAAGACTTCCAGTATTTTTTTCTGTGCTGGGATTATACAGAATCTCAGTTTGTTGATTTATTTTTCTCTTGCAAAATCCAGATATTGCCAGGTTTGCTGTGAAGAAAATAAAGTAGCAGTTCAACTGGGCCAAAAGAACAACTTCAGCCATTGCAACTGGACTGCCAAAGAGGGCAAAGTGAGGAGGCAAGCATGCAGTGTGGAAAAAAACATGTAAAGTTTCTCATACTCTTTCATTTTTTCTTCTAAAAATGTTTATTTCTTTTTGTTTTCCCCCCATTCTTACTGTTCAGACTTCTGCAGACCAGGTTTGGTACTCAATAGGGTTATGAAGTCATGATCAGACAGTGGTTTTGAGGTTTGTCAAAAAGCTTTTGGCGACTTTTCTCTTCAGTTTATAGAGCTGTAGTCCATGACAATTAATTGAAGACTGAGGTCTTTGCCAAAGTCCCAGACTATATTGCAACTCAACACAAGGAGGCTTGAGATCAGTCTCCACATCTTTTCTACTTTCTAAGAACACAAAGTTTCTAAACTGCAGGGCAGTTCTTACCCTTGCCATTGCTGCCATTTCTGGGTTCCAAATTAAGCAGATGATTATGAGGGAACAGGACAATGAGGACTTGGTCACTGCAAGCTGCTCTCCATGGCATTACAGTTTGCCCACTTGTTCAGGCAAGGATGAAGGCATTAGAGTACCGCAAAGAGACATGGATTCTGCTTCCATCTGTCATCAAACAGTTTTGGGAAAGTCACTCCACTCTCTGCCCTGCCCTCTTATTGCTTATAAAGTAGAAATGCTGGGCTCTGTTTTCCTTTGGGGGTGCATTGAAAACCACAGACTTTGGTTTCTGTATGGTTTCTGTATGAATCTTCGGATTCTGTATGAATCTGAATGAACAGATTTTCTGCTTTGCCTTGTGTAATGTGATAATCTTAAATAGTTCTGCTGACTAAGAAAAAAATGAAAAGAAGAAAGAAAGAAAGAAAGGTAAAGGTAGGTCATCCTTCACAGCAGCCTTCTCCACTGGAGTGTCTGCTCTCCAAGGTCTATCTCCAGCACACTACCCACAACTTCCCACAAAAAAGATCCTGTCAGTGTAATTTGAAAATCTTATTTGGAAACCACTGCAATATATGATGTTAATATGTGGGTAGCCCTAACCAGTCAGAATATTTTTATACTCTCAAAGTGGGTGTGCTTTTGACTAGTTAGAATGTTCTTATGTGAAGGATTTGTCATCCGGAGTGATTTGTTTGTGAAATGAGTGTCTTTCAAGTCATTATTGAAATTATGGTCCTTTGCCATAAAGAATTTCTGTTGTCCCTTTCCTCCCTGGCCCATCCCCTGCTGAAACTTGAGTTTGACCTGTTCACCACTGAGATGATCTGTAAGACCCATGTCAAGGAGAAGATATGCAAGTGGTTTAAATACTTTATAAAGCAGCTCAATTTCTTTAGCAATTTCTAATAGAGTAGGTTAGGCAAAACCAGTGTGTAGAATAATTTTAGCAAATAAGATAGTAAAGTTCAAAGGTAGGTTTCAAAAAGTGATGGGAAGGTGGGCTTAGGCTGTAGTTCTGTTGAAGAATTCTTCCTTTTATTAAACTCTTAGAAGAAATAGATGTGGATTCGAGGAATCTCTTTTTCTCTTTTTTTTTTTTTTTTTTTGTGTTTGGCTGCACCTTAAACAGGGAGAAAACACTTATGTCACCAGTACTTTCAATACATTGGTCACAGTGCTAAATAGTAACAGTTTTCATATTTCACCAGGTCTCTTCTGCTGCATACATGACCTTTTTTATTCTTTAAACAACCACAAATAGAGAGCTTTTATATTTGTTATATTCTTTGGTTCCCAGATTCCCATGTAAGTTTGTCAAGCATTCAAAAAAACCAGTTCACTGCTCGGGCTTTCAGTGTATTTGATACCTGCTTCAGTTTCTCTCGGTCTTCTTTTCTCCTCTCTCAGGTTTGAAGTCAGCTCTTACCCCCCACCCCTCCATTTTTTTTTCTTTTCTTTTGTTTTTTCTTTTCTTTTTTCAACCCTAATGTGCATTTTATGACTTTGTCCTTTCTTTTGGCAAGTTAGCAGAAGCTGGATTTTGAAACACTCTTGCTTGAGTGTTAATTGTCCTCCACAAATTAGCCAAGGTCACTGGCTTTTGAATCAATGCAATCTGCAGAAACAAGGACAGAGCCAGGAGTAAAAATGAAAGCAAAATATTCTCTTGGCATGACAATTGTCTAATACATAAGCAGGGGTAATATTTCTAGTGTAAGTCAGTGGTGTGGCCTATTAGATATTGATTCAAGTGGAGGCTTAAAATGTGTAAAGATTTGAATCTTCCTTGGAAAAATCACATTTTTCTTTGTTGTTCAAATACCTGCATCTCAAACACATCTTGGTTTATCATATTGCTTGTTTGTAGCATAACTGCAAGATAAAGGCCAAGTCTTTGAGCTAGATTTTAGTGCTTTTGGTAGTGGTCAAAAAATCCTCTTGCTTCAAAAACTTTAAAATCTATTCTCTTTAAAAGTAGTATCATGAATTATTGTTTGGTTTGGGGTTTTCTTTTCAATGAAATATAATGCAAGTGTTGAATAAACAACAGAAATGCACCTGTAGTGAGTGCTGGGAGGCAAGAAAATCACATATGACAGGATGTTCCAGCCTTTCTGTATAAGCCTGCCACTCCAAGCAGAGCTTTTGAAATCAATACAACTCATAAATACAGATCTGCTTATCTGGGTGCTAAACAGCACACTTTTCTCAGCAGATCTCTTCCTCATAAAAAGTATCCTAGCTTTGAAAACAAATGTTTTTGCATAACATTTTATCAGAGTATTTTTTAAGTGTTTGGATTATGTTAGAAAATAGCTGAAACTGCATAGTTTTTTCTATATATAGTATAAGTTATTGGAATGTTGAGGTGTGAGCAAACAGGGGAATTTATCCTAAGAATGTTACATAAAGCTGAAGAAAAGGAAATTTGAAATCGATGTCTTAGCTAAGTCCCAGCCACAAACAGAGAAAGCAGATAGCATGTAAAAGCTAATATAAAATTCAATTAAATGAAATACATGTGAACATGTGTATTCATTAAGTGGATCTTTGTACACATTTATGATGTTATTATTGTACATGCTTTAGTGATTCAAGCATGTAACTGAAAGCTGTCTCTAAGCCTTTCAAAGGTCTAAGTGGCTTAGATCTTGTTTTCAGCAATAATATTGGCACTCACGAGCCTTTATTTCCTTGAAAATTAGTGGAGCCATGTAGTCCCAGGTCTCTGGAGCTTTGACATTTACAATGGGAATTTTTATTTGTGCTTGTCTGTATGCAATTTGAAAATGAATAAGCTATAATAATGGATATAGTTGAAGAAGCAGCACTAAGAATGTCTTTCATCCAAGCATTTTTTTCTGCCTTGCTGCCTCCTCCAGGTATCAGTGGCACAAAGCAACTTGAATACAGCAGAGATCAGGAGGGTTCATCTCTAGGGTTCACCCCTTAAGCTGGAGGCAGATTAGATGCTGGCAGCCACAGATCTGGATGGTGGAAATGGTGTAGTTGTGTAATGGTGATACCTTTGCTGGCACACTTTGTCCTTAATCAGGTCAAAGTGAATCAGGCAGTATTATGGAGGGACTGAGAGCCAGAGATGGTTTACTTCTGCTCCAGTGGCTTCACTGAGAGCTCCTCAAAGAACAAGGCTGTGGAAGAGGGATGCCTGATGCTTTCTATTTCTTTTCCAAACTGTGCTATGCCCTGCTTGGAGTTTCCATTTACTTCCACTGTATAGGTATGAAGAGTATATCCCACATTTGACTTCTGTGAGAAATGTTAGGCACAAGGTTTAGAAAATACAGGAACTGAGTTCCTTAATAGATCATCCCCTAATAACCAAGTTCATTTGGGTAAAAGAACATGGAAACCCTGCTCAGGAGTATCTAGTACTGCATGACTTGCTCTGCAAAGTGCACCCAGTCAGTGGCAATGTGCTTTTTGTGGGAGGGGAGCCAGGCCTGGGAGGCCATGCTAAAGGCCGGTCCTCTGGAGGAGCCAGTCACAAATATTCCCATTGTGTGAAAGGCCTGTGGCCCCACAGTGCACCAGGGCAGACCAGGGCTGGGTTGGCAGAAATGAAGTTTAAAAAACCAGAGTGTTGTGCCCACAGCACAGCTGAGAGGATTACTGTGAGGGGCCTCCTCCCCACCCAGTCCCACAGACAGGGTTGTGGCAGTGACCCAGGTTAGACAGTTCAGGCACACTGCCTGGTGACTGGGGAGTACAGGGCTGCTCTGCCACTGCAGCACTGATCATGACATCAGTCCAAATGAGGTTTTGGCACAGTGCGTGCCACATTCTCTCTCTCCCACATGGTGTAAGAAGCCCACATGGCGTAAGAAGCCCACACAATCCCTTCCGAACAGTACCAGGCTTGCCAGTGTGATGTGTTTAGCAGGAGCTTGATCTCCCACCAGCTACACTCTGGTTTAGCCACAGTGTAACTGAGAACTGGTCAAACCCAACTGTGCATGCAGGAGGGACAGGCATTGCTACCTTGCTCATCAAGTCCACATCAACTGATTAAAAAATAACTATCTACGAGGTGCTGTCACACAGCCTTCTAACTTCACTCTTGTCTTTCTGCCAAATTTCAACTTCCTGTACTGAACCTTCACAATCATCTCAAGACCTGGTGGGGGGAAACCTGCCTTTGTCACTAATTTTTGTTAAGGAAAGCCTCTGAACCTGGATATTTCCTGATCGACTTCAGTCAGAGAAAGAGCATGGAAGATTTTAGATCTTGAAAGCTGAAGGTCTGACAAAGTTGCAAGCAACTGGAAAGAGTGGATATGATGGAAAATATTAGCCTGGGGTAACAATGGATGGAGCAGTAGCAACACCTATAATTATGATTGTAAGTGACGAAACAGAAAGGAAAACTACATTCCAAAGGATTTAAGAGGATTTTTTTTTTTTTTAGACCTGGGCTAGATTGTCCCCTTCCATGTTAAAACCCATAGGAGGGGATTTCTGCTTGGAAACTGCTACATGCTGATCTGCAGACCTGTATCAGACTCATCCCTGAGGCAGAATCTCTTCTTCTTCTCTCCAGAGGGGGCAGATTTTCCATTCCATGTAGGCACACAGATGCCTCAGCTATCTTGTTTCAGGCCCTGGCCTAAAGATCTTTCTCACCCCTCACCTTACCCCTACCCCCAGTTAGCCTATTTTCTTTGGAAGCAACCTTGTAGCTGTCTTGGTTTGTTGGGAGCAGTCTCTGGAATGGAAAAGGGAGAGATGGAAACTATGCAGCCTTTGGCCCCTGGCTGCACAGGTTATACAGAGAGGGAAAGGAACAGCAGGGATGGGTAAAAGTCAGATTTGGCTGGAAGGGAAGGATCTGCACAGAGTGAAGAATGCTAGTACCTGGCTGCTGGCTTGCTGTTTTCTTAAAATATTATAACTGCCCTTCTGAGTTTGCTAAAAAAAAATGGAACAAAACAGCACTTGTGTTATATTAACATTTTTTATGGTATAATATTTTTAATATAACTTTTGGCAGCATGTGCTGAGAAGCAGAGATTTTCTCTGAAATGTGGGACCTCAGAAGAAAGTCTGTTTGTCCCAAAGTGGCATGTTGTTTCTTGACCTTTCACAGATGTTTCATGAATTTGTCATCCTGAGCTACAGAATTGCTTTTGTTAGGATGTAGAAAGAGCTCTGTACTTGCAGAGCTGTTGGTAACATGACTCATGGTCCCACTGAATAGACTTGGACTAGGTGCAATAGCTGGATAGAGGGAGGGATTTTTTTTTTTTTTTTTTTTTTGCAGTCTGTTGTGGTAACAAAAGAGAGAAATTGCACTACCTTTTGCTTTCTCCCCCTCCAGCCAGTGGTAAAAATCCTAAATAAATTCATAAGTAAAATGAGTGATGATCTGTAGTAAGGATTTATTACTTTACCAGTTACTTGAATTTCTCCCTTAAGATTGCACAAAGGGCAATTGGAGGTGTTTTCCTCATTCATAGAGCAGGGTGTAGGCAAAACCAGGTAACGAAGAGCAAAGCTCAAAACAAATTACAACACTGTGAAAGAATCTGCCTTCAGTCACGGGGGAGTCCTTATAAAATCATCCAGTTTATCAAGAAAGCATAGTCTGGGATTTATTATCTAACAAATGTTTATTGTTTTTAATATCCAGTGAGTGTTTTTCAGATTCATGTCCTAGAAAATGAGGCAAACATTCCTTCAAGCACTTGCTGGAACTGTCTGTGGACATTATGGAGCCACCACGTCTTACCCTCTCCTGAATGACAGCAGGCACCTTTCAGACAGCCAGCTGAGGTACTTAGTGCCTCCATTGGCTGTCTGGCTTGCAGGACACAAACAAGGAGCAGGTCAAGCCACTCTTCTGGATTGCAGAAACCTAGCTGAGGACAGAGAGCTAGGTACAAGACTGGAGGGTGCAGGGACACCTTTGGACCAAACTCAACTCTGTTCCAGAAGGCCACTGCAGATGACAGCACAGCAAGGCAGAGACAAGGTTACCCCCAGAGAAAAAGTTACCCTGTCCTTGCTGTGACAGACACAGCCATAGTCCTAGCTGAGGTCAAGGCAGCTCTGATGCTGACAGCTCTCACCACCTTCCCAGCTGCATCCTTTTATATCACCTCTGTGTCCCTGCCGGCTCCCTCTTTTCTCTCAGCCTGCATTTTGGTGAGGGATGAGGATATGGCAGTGTTTACACCCTTAGGATGAGCAATAGGCTTACAGCAACAGGCCTAAGAAGTCTTCCTGTAGCTGCCCTGCATTTTTGTTGGTTTGAGCTAGGAAGGTGTTTTAACTAGATGATGCTCCAAAAAAGAAGAAACAGGTCCTCTTCTGCATATGACTGAGAGAAGTGAATTATCCTGGAGTTGACTGACTCTAAGTGGGGGCAATGCTCCTTGAGGACCCCTGCAGTGGTGATGCATGTGGCAGGCGGTGCTCGGCTCGGCCCTCATGGTTCTGGCCAAGTTTGCAGGATTGTCATCAGAAGTTGTGCCTGATGCCAGGACAGGCAACCTCAGATGCAGCCTGTACAAATCCTCAGGGAGAATCTTATCCTCCTGCCCCATGGTGTCTTTTTCAGAGAGACATTTCTCAGGGCTGCCCTGCTCTTGGTTCCTGGGAGGACAGAAGGAAAAGCAGTGACACAGTGATGTGAAATCAAATGAGATGAGATGTGATGTTTGTAATTATGGGGGAAAACCTCTAAAAGTCTGGATTACAACATATAAATCCTGTCACTTACATCCTTCTTTTTTATTAATGCGACTTTCAAGTTAATTCATAAAAATTCAACACTCAATAAACAACCAGGCAACAGAGCAGGAACTGAGCTTCAAAACAACAAGTGTGTTGTAAATATTCTGCTACTCCCAGGAGCAGGAGTGAAGGCAAGGGGCTGTTCCACAGGGAGAGTGGCAGTGACCACAGCACAGCTATGAGCATGGAGGGTCTGCTCTGGGGTGTTCAAGAACACATCCTCTCCACGGCACCTTGGAAATGTACCAGGTGTTGCTTTTGATATTTGCTTGCAAATACCAGATAGAAAGGCTGGCCTGCAAGAACGTGTTTTCCTCACTTGCCCCATTGCCCAGTATCACGACTTGAGCAGGGCATCTCTGTGTGTCACAGAGAGGAGGTAGAGGGGTGACACAGGTGTGCAAGACAAATGGTGTCACTGCAGGAATGCGCTCAAGGGGTCACTGGCCCCTCCCAGGAAATCTGTGCCTGGTTACCTGCTCAAGGATGGCCAATACACCAATTCACATGGATGTTATAGACATTCATCACCACTACTGCTGTGTGCTGCCCCAGGCACTAGCTCAGCTCCTCGCTGCCAGAATTAAGGGTGGCCTACAAAGCTCTCTGTCTCCACAGCCACTAACAATGATCCACAACAATTTTCAACTGCCCAAAATTGATGTGGTATGGATGGTGGCCTGTTGGTTGTCTTTGGTAGCGAAGCACGTCGTGTATTTTACAGTTAATTTACAGTCTCCAAGGTAACTAATGTCGATTTATGTCCTTCCCCTGTGAAATCCTAGTCTTCTGGTGTCAAAATGGCAGGCCTGCTCCCAGCATGCTAATAGGACCAGACGTAAACACGGTCAACTTGCCACAATGCACGTCTCTCACTTGCCTCTACAATATCCCTACAGGGCAAGAAATAAAGCCTGTTCATAGCCTGCCCCTAAAACCTTTTAAATCCTTCCTAACAGAGGCAGCGTGGCAAGAAAAGCAATGGGTGTAGGAACAGCATCAACAGCTGTCAGAGTCTGAGTTGTAGAGTCCAGCTTCTCCAATATCACTAGTCAGCAGAAATCAGAGGTGTCAAGCCTGGTGGCCTTTTTGGGACAGAGGCTTCTTGAGGGCAGGATCGACCCTATTCACCCCTGCTGCCCATAAGGACTCCTCACTCTGTCCTTGGAGCCACTGGTGAAGAGCTGCACCAGATGACTGAGGCTCCCAGTGTGGGGAACTTGTGTGTGGGGGGTGTCTCTGGGACCATTTTTAGTTGCTTTGCTACTTTCCCAATACAGCACAGCCATGAGCTTTCAGGCAGCATGGTGCTTGAAGGAATTTTTAATCCAGCCCAGTTAATGTACATCTCTGGGCTTTCCTCCTGGAAGTATTGCTGTGTGAATAGATGGTTAATAAAACACAAGAACATCAAACAAGTCATAGAAACTGCCATGATAGGTCACATGAAAGTCTTTCTGTTGTGAGCAAAGATACCGAGAGGCATTTCTTGGTATGTGCTCCCAGCTTCCTGGCCACCAGCTGCTCAGGGACGTTCTGTTCCATCACACTCCAGTCCGCACCTCCTGGCACTGCTTTGGTTGCACATAACATTGTCATTACAGCGACTCCTGGGACTGCAAGAATGGATGGACACTTTGCTGTGTTTATCAGCAGAAAGACAGTTGAAGGCAGTTTTGTTTGTGAGCTTGGCATGCAGGTTTTATTCCCTGCAACAGGGAAGAGATGGGAACAGTCAGAGTTTAGCAGAAAAATAGAATAGTCATGGGGAAAGAAACAGAAAAAAAAGTATCTGATTAATTTTGCATCTGTTCTTACTTATGGACTATGCTCTTATGTTGACTGGTTACCTCAGATTCAACATTCAAATATAACGCGTGAATTATTTTTAACTCCAGCCTGGTAAATATCAACTATCTGCTGCTCAGACTGCCTTAGCAGACAAGTTGCCAGGCTGAACTGAATTCATTAACCAGCAACAGTAAAAACATTTGCAGGACAGGAATCATCATCAGAGGAGGGAATCAAGACATCCCAAAGTGCAAACAAACACACCCTGACATTTCCCCAATAGAAAAATTAGTCAACAGGACTATGAACTCCCACACCGATCTGTGTCCCCTCAGCTTGGCCTCCCTGATTGAAAACGGGAAGAAGCCTCCACCCGAGCAGGCTGAAAACATCTGCTGCACAACAGAAGCTTTTCCCTCTATTCGCCTCTATTTTCTCGGTTGCTGGGCTTATATGAAGGAGTTGTCTGTGCAGCAGCTCCCTCTCAGGTGGTCTCTGCCCATCAATATGGCTTTATGGACAAAGTATCTGTGTGTCCTACATACGCAGACATTTTGGGGAAGGTCACGTGGGGAGTGGGGCTCTAAGTCCCTGAGTGTTTTGTCTGAGTACATCCTTCATGCTCAAGTGCATCCCGGAAGTCAAAATAGAGTCCTAGAGACACGGATCTTTTCATAGCCTAAATGTTCTGTAACGTGCTTTTTTAATTAGATGGTAAAGAAAACTAAATGATCCCTTCCTTTTTGCTCATATGGTTCTTCTTAGAGCCACCTTTTTTCTACTATCCTACTCCTTCAACTCCTCTTCCTCTAAAACAAAGAAACTTCTCTCATTTTGCTCCCCATGCCATTTCCAGGAGTGCTGCCTGCTCCCAGAAAGCAGCACCACCCCTCTATTCCTGTATTCCTGTATTTCAGACTTTCAGATGGAATAGCTTGGTGGGGGCTTTATAACAGAATTTTTTTCCCGTACAAAGAGCAGCTTGAGCTGATCCTTGTACTTGCTGCTGCCAGGGGGCTTTACAAGGCCCCCAAGAGGTGTGACAACAGATCAGGGCACCTCAAGGAGACACTGGTTTCATTTGCATCTTGCTACAAGAGTGATGGTACCAATTCTGAGTCACCTCCTTTGCCCACCCTGCCATCTCAGCTGTGCCTCACAGGGATGTTATCAAGAGTTCTTCTCTGATACACCAAGAGTTGCCTTAATTTCCTTCTCCTAGGTCAAAAGTAGTGCTGAACACCCTAGCAGAGAAATATGTTTCTTAGTTACCTCAGGTGGGCCCAATAGCCCAGAGCAGGCTCCCCAGCTGATGTTTTTCTCGAAATGAGATTTGTTTAAAACTGAATGGTTTAAGATCAGTTGCCTAAATTCCCTGGGGGAATCCATTCCTGCAATCAATGAGAAAGCTGGGCCAGAATTAAAAAATAGGAGTGGGACTGTGCATGTAAATGTAAGAAAAAGTGGAACAGGTGAAAAAACAATTTATAAACACCTCTTGTTAAAAGCTAGCATTTCTCTTTCCGTGAGAAAACCTTGAGAGGCCCAAGAAATGTGCTTGGGCTCAGCCTCGCACAGATGTGGCACGGTGTGGCCTTTGGTACAGCTGGGAGCAGGGCAGGATGGCAGCACTGTCCTTGCACTTCTGCAAGGATGCTGTTCTGTACAGCTGGGTAGGAGGAAACTCTCACCAACAATGAGTTACAGGCCTCTGTCTGGCCAGAGGTGTCACTCCTGACTTGGCTGTTTGGATCTTTCAGTCCCAAAGGAGACTGAAAGATGTTCAGATCTGTGAGTGGAGTGGTTCAGGGCTTCCTGTGGGTAAGAAATAAGGTCTTGAAAATGTTTTTACATAGAAGCAGCTGCTCTGATGAAGTCTCAGTCCACCTCCAGTTCTTCTGGTTTGAATAGACAAGATCCTGAATTTCAGCTGGTCAGATGAAAAGAGATAAATCCAGTCACACTGTTGCAGCTGAGGATTGAGTCATGTGAAGACAGGAGGGAGCGGTAGAGTCAGACCTCTTTTTTTTTTTTCACTATCTTGAAATACATTATTAGAGACTTGGATGATGATGTAGTCTCCATGCATAGTTTCAGAAACTGCTATAATCTGTCGTACCCTGCTGTAACCTCTTCTACTCCCAGATCTGCACATCTTGTCAGTGCTCCTCTTTAAACAGAAATGTTCCTCTACTGCAGGACTTTTTGACAGGTTTTCACTGCTAATAGGTCAGAAGTTAAGGAAACTTGGTTAAGTGCTTGTATGTCACATAGAAGGTCTGTTCCTACTAAAAAAATACTTGATCTGTACATAATGAAACATATGGAAATAAATAGGGATGATGATGGTGCGGGGAAATTCTTTGAGCCAGGAAAATAAATTATCCATTCCATTTGCAGGGAATCTATATGAAGATACAGATCCAGTCTTTTCTGGAGGCAAAGTGGTAATGTGGAGGGTTCATTCTAAATGAAAGCAGCTAACTTGCCAAAAGATTTTGATTAGCCAAAATTTTATGCTTGGAAATTTACATCATTTCTTAATCCTGTTCCATAAAAATATACTGCCATACGTAAGTGTTTAACATCACATTTGTAGGAATTTGATCCAGTTTAACACATAGTAAATTAGTTACGTGAACGTTGCTTGCTTTATGCTACTCTGTCTGTTCCTAATACTCCGCCTGTCTGACATTCCACTCTGCCCACATGTTCCATCCCTGACATATAAAAATATAAATTCAAGATGGGAAGATTAGGACCACCCTGGAATTTCTGTTTACTTTCTTTCTTTTTTTTTTTTTTTTAACTAAAAAATCTTGTATTTTTGCTTCCGTGTAAGTTGAGAAAAAAGGAAAGATGATAAGAATTCATTTGCAGATGCTATGGAATATGTACATGCATGGATTTGCAGCATACATCTCTATGTTTGTATGGAGTTGCAAGTCTCATGTAATGTTTTCAGGATCAGGTCAAAGAGGAGAGCAATGAGTTTGTTTTAGACAAAGAAATCCTATCAGTGGGAAGTAGAGAAAAGTTTCCCAGGTGATCAAAGTACATTTTAAACCAGCTGACTTAGAGGGCTAATATTAATTTGGGGGGGATTTGGGTCAGATATGAAAGGATTTAATCCCCACATAGTTAATCCTCCCAGGAGCTAATTTAAATGGAGACTGATCTGTCAATTACAGCATTGCTTCACTACACAGTAGAACTTCTGAATTACTGAGGTTTAATTTAGCTTGAAAATTTGTTAAAGTACTCTGTTACTAGTTCAAATAAAATGGAAGCAAATTACTGAATTGAGAAAGAAGTCTATTTTTTTTTCTCCCACACTGAGGATGGATTCCTTTGACTTAAATCGCATTTGGGGAGCTTGTTCAAGGGCGGATCTTGGATGTTTTTGTATTTTTTGGCCAAAAATGTAGATTCACGGCAAAGAAAATGATCTTTGAATTTTTCAGTTTATAGAAGCAGGTTTTTAAGATGGCAGAAGAAGAAATCTAGATGTTTAGTGGCAGTATTTTCTCCTAAAATCCACGTGTTCTTTTGAAACAAAATTTGGTTTTTATATCTGAAGAACGTTTTGAAGAGACTATCACTTCCTGTACTTGCAAAATGAAACATACCGTGTCATGCTGACCAAAACTGCCTGTTTGACTAACAACAACGCATTTGGCTATTAAATTCTGTATCAAAACTTGGTGTGTTTCATTTCAGGTTACTCTAGAACAGCACCTTTGGCTTGAAGGTTCCCATATCCCAAGTGTCTGTTATTTGTGCAACACTTTTCTGGGAGTCTGGCCTCTGAGAAGAGACCTTGGTAAGAGCTGGCCTGTGGAACCGGCCTGAATGATTGGAGAAAACATTCCATTCTGAAAAATGTCCTCCTTATGTCTAAATTTAGTTATAATTTATGTCTTTTGAATCTTGTTCCACACAACAAATGTTTTGCCAGGCTCCATAGTGATAATGTAGCAGTGTTTTAATAGCATTAGAGAAGACAATGACATAGGCAGCTGCCTTAAATTGCCAGAAGTTTTGCACTCTCTAACAAATACAGCTCAGACTTGGCTGATTAAATGTGGAAGTAATTTATCCAAATGAAATGCTAGGCCTTTTGCCAAGATTTTTATGTTTGTGTGTGCTGGATTGGTCAAGAGTATAAGGCATGCTAAGATGGGAATCTTTGCTAGGTTTGGGATAATGTTTCTTGTTTCTTACCACTACTTGTCCCTCCAGATTGCTGCCACTCAGCGTGAGGACATTTTCAAAAGAGAAGAGTTGGGTGCAGGGTCGCTTCGTAAATCCATTGGTGTATTTGGTCTTCTGAGTCCTTATTGTCTTCTGCTTCTGCACCACTCTTTGTAGAATGCATTTTCACAGAAAAAAACCCCTGGCTGCCACACTTCATTTCTCTTTGGTCAGCTTCCCATTGGGCATTTATCAAATTCCCCTTCAAAGCAGTGTTGAGGTTCCTGTTGATTTCAGTAAGCACTGGAGCAGATTTTTGTGCTGTACTACCCTGTTTGTTTTGTGGTGGCAGGTTAGTCTGGGGCCTTACACTTTTCTGTCTCTGAAAAATTTTGGAAGATGCCTGCCCCTCTCTCTGTGCCTGTTCTCCCTGTTCCTCCCTGGGCCCCTTTGGCACAGAAAGGTCTCAGAAATGTACCCAAACCATTGCTCAGTGACAGGGGGCATTTGCTCCCCTGCCTTTCTGGATGTGTAGCAGAGAAGGGACTGGAGCACATGAGGGCACTGAGCTCTTTGGGGAGAAATTGCTGGAGGCACCAGGAAAGTTATTGCTTGCTAATATGAAACAATAGCTTGGCATGACAGGCCAGAAGAGCCGTGAGCTACCCTAGGATTCCAGTGGACAAGATACCAGGGAAAGCTAATGAAATTTTGTCTCCAACCTGGGATAGCTGCTCCCCAGTAAACTCATGAGAACTTGACTATGGGATGAGGGCACAACAGCTCTGCTCTGCCAAACTGGGGCAAACCTGGTCACTGCTCATCACCTCGCAGGGCAGTGCTCACCTTGGAACACAACATGCCTCTCCTAGAGGCCATCAAGAATTTGACGGAAGGAATGACCAGGAATTATTCAAATTTGTTCTTTGTGTCCCTCAGCCAATTCTACTCTTCTAGCCAAGTGTGAAAGAACATGAAATTTGCTATGTCAGTCCTTCTTTCTACCTCTTTCTCCTCCACATTTATTTGCCTTTTCTGAAGTTTAATGCACTGTAGCAGGTTTAATAACGTAAGACAGTAAAGATTCAGGCTTGCATATGTTACAATTCATTGCTGTTATTTAGCACTAGAAACTTCCTTTGGCTGCTAGACAGATAAAGGACAGAGCTGCTCCAGAGCCAAAGATGCTGTTCTGTATTATTCAGCTATTTTGTAACCTTTTTTTGCAATGAATAATTGCTGAAAATAGCACTGCTGGTAAAAGAAATAAAAGCCAAGCCCATAATGTTAACATCAACATAAAACACCTCTAATAAGGGACTTTGTAATACAGGAATAAACAAAGTTGGTTTTCTTTATTTTGTTCCTCTTTCTGCAAGAGATTTTAGATAATTTGGGGATGGAGGTTAAGAAAAGCTTGGAACATTACTTTCCCTTTAATCTTTAGATCTCTCAGCTAACTCCACATTTTGTTTTCATGCTGAAAGGGAAAAAAATATTTTCCTGGCAGGTTGAGAATGAGTTTTCCATTAATCTTTCTTTTTGGAGCCAAGATACATTTTTTCACAGAGATCTGATGTGACATAATACTGTACCTGGAATTTCACACTAAAGAGAGTAGAAAAACATTCTCAATTCTCACCACAGCAAGCACTCGCAACTGGGCTCCAAACCCTCCAGCAAAACCAAGAAGCCAAAAGAGCAATTTAAAAAGGGGACAGGAAGGGAATATGAGGCATAGTCATTTCCCATGGGGAATGAAATGTCGTGCTACTTATTAAGGCCTTTCAAAGATATACTGATAGAATATGGTATGTAGTGGCACAGCCCAACAATTATCTTGCTGGAAAGTTATCTCAGCAATTTGAAATCCTATTAATTTTAAAAAAAAATCTCATCAGGGCAGAATCTCAAAGTGTAAATGTGAGGAGCAATAGAAATGTTTCAGATTAATGCAATTCAAAGCAGAACAGAAACTGTTTCTGCAATTAAACACATATGTACATGATCTTTGGTTTATGAAAGTTGATAGAATCCACCCATCTGCCTATTTTTGGCTTATCAATGTTTTCTTTCAACATTTAAACTGTTTTCTTCAAAGCTCGGAGCTGGAGCATTTCCAGGCAGTTTAATTGTCCAGATGTGGAGTGGATTTCTTAAGTACTTGCAGTATAGGGAAGACATGAAGGTTTTTGCTTGGAAGCCAATGAAAAGAAGAGAAATTTTTTCGAATTCTGACTTGGTTTTTAAAAAGGACTTGCTGGAATTGGTCTTGAAAAATTCACAAGCCTCAGAAGACAAGCACACCTGTCTTGATATATGTCTCATTGTGGATCCATGCTGAATTTATCTCTGGGTGCCCGTGCCTTCACAAGAGAGCCATTCTGAATTGGTTTTGTACCCATGGTAAGGCCCATTAACTATTCAAAGCACTTGCATAAGAGTACTGGCTGTGCTTCTCCTTCAGTCTGCTAGAGCTCTCTATTGTGTTTCTTGATACTAAAAATCCCCAAACAATTCTAAAGTACAGAAGACAGATTCAACAAAAAAGGTTCTAGCAAGTACTTTTCCAACATGAGGAGACTTCTTGGATGCAGTGCTTACCTGAAGTGCAGTTGCCCAAGCTCTCCTGTGTTCTCTGTGGCAGTCAAGTTTGTTGTATCCCAAAAGCAAGACACAGTGCATTTCATGCTCTCATGGCACATTGTGACTGTGGTATCCCTGCAGTATCACAGCCATCTAGGAAGGGACCAGGAGAGACAGGCATTTCTTACCTTTTTGACAGTGCTCTGGTGGCACCCATCCTACTAGCAAAACTTAATTTGTGGAGAGCAATATTGGCTGAAATGACATTCCAAAAATCCTCTAATCGCTGGATCTGATTTTTTTTGATTGGTTTGAATTTTCAACTTTATGTGGTTCAGCTACCAAGGAAAGACTAGACAGCCCTAAAAGTCAACCTCTTCCATTTAGCCCTGACACATGCACAGTATCTGTTCATCCTGCCATCATGTATTGCTTCATTCAATGCTTCATTGAGTACATTTTCAGGCCCCAGGGCAAAACTGGCCTTGGTGTAGAGTGAACACCACCCTCTCAAACGCTATTTCTGCCTGCATATGTCATACCTGAGCCTGGCCTGACATTTCTAGTGACTGTAGCCCATTTCCAGGGGTTTAGTCCCTTGAGGCAGCCGGGAGGGTGCTGGTAAATTCCTGATGTGATGGCACCTTGCTTACACAGGGCTGTCATGAGGTTGCTTAGTCATGTCACTGACAGCTACCAAAGGAAGAAACTGGAAGAGTGGTTACGTGGGAGACTATCCTAATGAAATTTTTTGAGCTAGTCAGCCTTGACTGTGCTGTGGAAATACAGAAATTACTGGTTTGTGCTCACGGCCACCTGCACAGGCAGCATTTTATAGCGAGGGTGTAGAGGCAAAGCTATGAGCCATAACAGCTGCTCTTCTTTCAAAATCCCCACCACTGGCTGAGGCGTTTCACTGTAAGCAGTCATGGCTGTTGTGTGCTGTGCCCTTGCATGAAGATAGCCCACAGAGAATATGAACTGAGTCACACTCTTCATCTTATGCTGAAGTCCTTCCTGCTTCTTCCTTCTCCTGAGAAACTCATGCTCACAGCAGGGCAACTGCTGGAAATGCTCCATCTCTATCACCCAAGGCAGAGCCCCACTAAGCTCCCCCACCCACCCCAGCTGAGAGAAGCAGCCACTTCCCACATATGAGTAATGAAAATGTTTTTCTTACATTACACATTCTAACAAATTTCGGCCCCTTTGCTGTGTGTTCTGGGCTCCATGTAGGCTTACTGTGCTTTGTTTGTACGACTTTCTGCCGAGCCGTTTCTGAGAACTGGAAGTGTAAAAACAAATAGAAAAGTTATATGTGAGAGAAAACCTATTGCTGTGTTTGAAATCTGTTCCCAAATCTGTGGCTGGCTAAGCCTCACCCTGATGTTATTGTGTGGTTATGGATATTGGATGTTCTCTTTGCTGGAATGCATGATGCCAAAATTCACCCGTTCTGAAGATCTGCTAAGGAAAAAAAAACCAACTGTGTACCACTGCTGAATGCAAAAGTCAAAACAGGGAGCCTCTTTTTGACAAAATGCATCAGGCTCCATCAGTGTTCTAGTAGGTAGGAAAAGGCTGGGAAACCTGTGTAACATTGCAGCCCAAAATAGGGCCATTAACACACAGAAATAGTAGAAAGCGAGACAAATATACCTCAGCAGTCATTTTTTCTCTCCCCTTCTGTCTGTCTTCTCTCCTTAAACCTTGAAATTTTCCTTTTTCCTTTTAGCTTTTCATCTCTTTCAGGCTAATTTTATTTTCTGTCTGGGAAGAAGGAAAGCGATTTTGCTTGGTTCACTGAAAGAATTGGAGCTCTGCTGGGAGTGATCAGAGAGCGAGCTGAGCAACATGCATGCATTTCTAAGTGTTGTTATAAAGTTAATTATAAGCTCTTTGGTTTCATAAGGATTTTTTTAGCTAAGCTATAAAACAGAGTTTGTGTCTATTTAGGGTCCTTAACAGTCTTTTGTCATGACCCAAATATCCCCATGATCAAATGTCGATACATATTTTCCAGGATCTCATTTTAAATCATTGCATACAGCTAATATGAGAGTGTTATAAGATACTTATGACTTTAGAAATGCCATCATTGCTATGGCAGGTGAAAAAAACCCAGTACATCCAATATTTCTGTTTAAAAACCAGTGCTATGCCACCCTTGTCTTCATTAGCAGCCCTCCAGCAAATGTGCTTGTGTGGCAGGAAGATGTAGTGGCCAGCAACAGGCACACAAGTGAAGGACTTTACCTCCCATTTGCATTTCTTCATCAGCCCTGCTTCATAAAGCGGCTTTGGGACCATTCACTGCCTTTACTACCTGCCTTCCTTTCCATAGTGTGTCTGCTTCCTGATCCTCTTTTTACCTATTCATGTCAACTGGCACCTCAGTACCTGTGCCCTGCCCTACAAGTCTGTGAATTCCCTGTGACAATAAGCTCGTTTTATCCAGCTGTGACAAACTGATTTCATCCTCAGGAACTGAGTGACATCTCACACCCCTGCATGAGCTCCATGCAGGTGTTGGGTGTTGCAGACCTAGCCCATCTTCCCTCTCCCTCTGCAGGACCAGGAGGCTGAAACAGCTCTTGCAGTTCTGCGCCTGACTTTCCCTGGGCTGAGGGACGCCCATCAGGATCCTTGCAAAGGCACAGGGATTCTGTGTTTTCTTACTTTCTCTGGCAGCAGAGACATATGTCCTAGGACCATTTCCACAACTGAATCCCTCCCTGTGTTGTAGCTGTTGTAAGTGCTTTTGAAACAACATCTTTCTGCCCAGTGTGCATACCCACCAGTTTGGCCATCAGTGTTTCCTCTTCTTCCTTCCCTCTTCCTAGATATGACCATGTCTTTTGGCAGCTCCTATACATTTATCCTTATGGCATGAATTAATTCTGATAATTGCTATGGGGGAAAATAGGTGGTGAACTATTAATTTCACTAATTAACAGTGCATAATTTCTTTGCTCTGTTCAATTTGTCTAGTTGATGCAATCTGCTTTGGCTCTGCCTATCCACAACAGAAGCAGCAGCCTTGGTGCTCAGGTGGCTTGCACTGCCCTTATTTCATAGCTACTGTTACTGGCAGGTCTGGTTCTTTCAGTGTTTGCTGACGTGGCACTTCACTGTCACAAGATGCATTTGTTTCTTCCAAAGTTCACAGGTGTGTTTTGAAATCGTGCATGTAAAGTTTTTAGTCAACATTAATATTGTCATTGTGGTGGAAGCCAGGCCAGTAAGACTGCAGGGGAAATATGGGAAGTCTTGAATGAATGAAGTCAGACTGGAATTTTGGTGTAGGGATGAACCTCAGTTATAAAAATTATCTCACAGTTTGGTGAGAAAATGAAGACCTGTGCAATTGGTCTGTTGCTTGTTCATTTGGGGTTTTTTAATCTGCCTTATCTTTTTTTAGTAAGATGTTATTCCATCATTGCCAGAATGGCATATTTGAAGGAGTTGATGTACCAAAGGGTTAATTTGGGTAAGATGACCCTCCAAGTAACTTCTGCATTTGAATTCACAGACTCACCACAGAGATGAGAACTTCTACAGTTTCTTACCCCAAAGACTTCTCAAACTTTGAGGCTGGTCATCATCTCAGCTCCTAGTTGAGCTCGATATACAATGTACGTGTGTGCAGGTAACACACATTCAAGTGTGCAGCTATAGTTTGGAATATGTGATCCAATAGATGTGACTTGGCCCTCACATCTCCTTGTGTGTCCCCAGAAGCAGTTCAGCTAATGGATCGTGCCTTGCTGGGAGACTCAAAACTGCCTTTTCAGCTCCTGTCATCCAACAAGTTCCCTAGACCTCCAAATTTGCTGTGCCTTCAGGAACATGGTTTAGCTTCAGAAGGACAGCCCTGAGATCCTGGCTTTCTTTGTTGTTCCAGGAAAAGCCATTCACCAGGGTCCCTTTTCTTTCAGTTCTGCCTAAAATTAGACTTTCAATTTAGGGGCAAATCAATTTAGGGGCAAATCAATTTAGGGACTTTCAATTTAGGCTTTTCGATTTAGGGACAAATGCATATCTACTAACACATGTGCAGGGTCTTTGGTTGGTTTCCCAGACAAACCTCAGAGCAGGAATGGCTTTATTTAGGCACATGCCACCTGTACCCCTGCTCAACACTTGTGTCTGAAGGAGCCCACTTCTTCCATGTGCCACTCCAGGACAGTGCTGGCACCGTGTTCTCTGTGTTCACGACTCCCCAAACTTCCAGGCACGTGCTGTATTGCAAACCCAGGTGTACCACAAGGTGCAGTGGATGTGATCACATGGCAAACCCTGCATTTCCTATAGCGAGCCCCACTCCTGAGGTAACCTGCAAGGCTGTTACATTTTCCAGACTATCTGCTTACAAATCATGGACAGCTTGGGGTCATGCCAAGGCTGTTCAGCAGGTAGCTAAAAGATCTATGTGCTGGTCCATATGAACACCAGGTGACTTTCAAGGCAACCTCTTTTCTAGGCTTTGCATATAACCCAGGAGGAGGCTGATATTTGCAGTCTTCAGCCTTCTTAAAAGGCTTCCTCATCCTTTGTTTCATGAATTTAAGCCCTTGTCATGAGTTCTTCCCAGGCTGAGTGCTTCCTCATACCCTGCATGCCTGGCTCAGAACCCCGATATGAGCCAGTTCCAGTGGCTTCTGCTCTCTTTTGGTGGGTCAGCTCCCACATTTCCTATACTACAACAATACTATATATTTTTCTCAATCCGAACTTATTTCCAGGGTCTCTTATATGCCAGCTTGGATTTGATTGAATGTAGTTGGCTGTGTCATTTGCTCATACATATTTATCCTAGGGAAATGCCAGCTGATACACGTTCAAAGGGCTGTGGACACCACTCCAAAAGAGTGAGAGTTAGGCACTAGACATCTCTGCGGGTCCGGACCATTGAAGGTGTAATGCAGAGTCATTAGTGGGAAAAACCTATAGCCCCTTCTTGGAGACATGTGCTTTGTTGCCAGGCAGGTTCATTCACCTCACAGCCATTTAGGAGACATATTTAAGGCTACATTTTAGTGCATGAGAGGATTTAGGGTCTCCCCGGTATTGGGCAGCCAGAGGTACCGGGGCCGTCCCCGGCGCTGGTCCTGGCAGCCCCTGCGCAGCCGGACAGACGCCGTTCTGCTGCTCCCCTCTGCTGTTCAGCGTGGAAACAACACGCTCCCGGCCGGGCATCCTCCCCCAAACTCCGGAATATTTTTCCCTTTAGCTGTTTTCCTTCTTTCTGTGGCCAGGTGTGGGAGAGGTGTGGGAGGGGAAGGGAACCGAGCTGGCACTGGATGTGTTTATTGTGCTTGGCAGCTGGCTGCAAATGCAAAAGGAAGTAATGCTGATTTCCTACGCACTGTAATTCTCCTTTCTGACCTTTTTTATAGATAGGGAAGAAGAACGCTAATTCTCTGGAAAAGCGAAATAAATGGGACACGGAACCAGAACTTGTGCCAGGAGAGATACTGGCTAAATGTGCAGTGCATGGCAATGGGCTGAGGCAAAGGAGCTTTAAATGTTTTGAGTCAAGGTCAAATGAAGGCTGTGGTTCAAGTTCATATTTAAAATATTAGCATTCACACATCTTGGTTTCTCAGGATGTTAGTTCCTTTTAAATGGGAATCTCAGAGTAGGGCCTTCATGGGTCTGATTGGACTGTGAATAAAACAAAATCAGATGCAAATCTTCTTCCCTTTCCCCCTAAAAAAATCCTTTCAAATGCTTTTGCTTTGAAATTTTGGATTCCAGTTTAATTCAAGTGGCAAGCAGAGTAAAGGAAAAGGCACTGCAACATTAAATAATTTTAAATTATAAAGTGACACCCTCAGAATTTTTAAGCCTGCCAGTTTAAGTAATCATTGCTTATAATAGAATTAATCATCTAGATTGTATTGACTTGGATTTCTTTCTTCAAATCAAACCCTGCTGCCAAGTCATCCTTTAAGTGTAAAAAAGAAAGAAATGAGCAAAATCTCCACCCATTTTGCTCAGTGGCCCTCGTATGAGTAAACAAAACACACAGCTTGGAGAGAATACAGACATAGCTTGGTATCTTCATTTTTTTCTCCCTTTTTGCTGGATCAGCCATAACTTACTGCATTTTTCTAAAGCCTGATTAGCATTTGCAAGTTCTGCACAATGGGCCAGCATTTCTGCAATTCCTGGCTCCCTTTCACTTTGTCCTGTTTTGTCAGGGGCGACGCCAATAAACTCGAGGGGGCTCAGATGTAAAAGGTTGGGACATCCTCTGCATTAAACCCCTTTGGGAGGGCTGTAAAAAGTCTGATGGCATTTGGACTCTGCCCACCTGTAAAGGTTGCAAAAGGCCTGGGCAGTCTGACGTTCCCTCGTGAAAAGCAGCACATTCCAGACGGGAACAAATAAATACCGTGAGCTGAAAGGTCTCCTTCTCTGGCTGCTGAGTCAGAGAGCGATGTGCAGGCAGGCGAGATGTCAGTTTTCTGTGCTCAAGTGCTGTGCCTTTTGTGGCTACCTGGTCCATTCACTACTTTTTCCAGAATGGAGGGGAAAAAAGATGCACTGAAATTGCAGGAAGAGCTGTGGAACAGCATGGATTTCTGTGTGTGAATCATTGCACTGAGGGCCATGCTTCAGAGAGAGAGAGAGAGGAAGAAGCTGATTTGAGCTTGCTCTAATTCCATTCTAAACTAAAGTGGCTGCACTGTGACTCTATTTAATTCCTTCCAAAAGAAAGTGAACTTAGTCAAATGGAACTAGTTTAGGTAGGAGCATCCCTATGGGAATTTAATGTGGTTACACATTAACCACATTTGTGTGTAGATGTGGCACTTAAGAGATGTAGGTTTGTGGTTGTGCTGGGACTTGGTAGTGCTGTGTTAACAACTGGTCTTGGCCATGATCTTAAAGGTCTTTTCCAACCTAAAAGATTCTATGATTCTGTAAATGAATCATGCACAATTTCACATCTTTGATAAATTTGGATGGGTTTTCCCATATAGTCTGACATCCAAAAAGCTCTGCTATGGCAGATCTGTGGAACATTTTGCTTCTTGGGGACCCAGAAGAACTCTCCAATACATTTCATAGAAGAGAAATTTACTGTGAACAATCAGTAAAAGCAAAGAATTATTAACAATATGGCCACAGGCTGTAAGAAATGGAGTCAGGTATTTTACACTCCCAGGTTTCAGGTGTTCCGTGATTGATTACTCAGAGGAAAGATCAGAGTCAGATCTGTTGTTTGAAAATACAGATCGCTGGAAGCCCTGTGAGTAGAGATTGCCAGACCTCTATTAATTAACATAGGCTACATCTTGTCTTTGTGACAATTTGCAGTCAGCATGTCAAAAACTGTGCCTGCTGACTGCATGTGCTGAAAACAGGGGCTGCAGCCTCCCCTTCCTTCTCAAATCATAACACTGCCTCAAAGTGAATATAGCAGGGATTGCCTCCATTTGTTTTCCAATTTCTGAGTTTCCTATGTTCAAGCTTTTCTGAATTGCAGATCAAAAGAGAGATATTTCCAGTAAAATCTTTGTAATTCCATGATTTCAAGAGCAGCAGCTTTAAGTAAATCCCAAAATTTTCATGTGAAAATAGCAGCTCTGTAGCTGCCTGCATCCCAAACAAGCCTGCCCAAAGGATTTCATTTAGATAGGTTATCATTCCGTATTATCTATCTAGCACTGACAGTGGCTCTAAAATCCCTAGGAATGGTGGCATTTCCATTTATTTCCATGTTCAGCTCACAGAACACACTCATGACATGAAAATACCATAGAAATGCAAGGTAATTATCGTCATTATGTAACTCCTTAGCATCCAGGAGCAGAATTAACAGCCTGAGTGGTGCCTATACAAAAAACAGAATACATTTCAGTAAGCCAGCCTGTCAGTTTTTATCTTTTAAGTAACCTTAAATAAAATTGAACTGGCTTAGTCAGAGTGAAAAAAAAAAAGCAAAAGAAAAAGCAAGTTCTTATAATCTTCACTGTGATGATAATACATGTATTACTTCAGTTAAATAAAATCTCTGAACAGCACCTGGAGTTTTACAGAGAAATCCTGCACTGGGGATTTGTATGCAGCACGCTTGCATATGAAATGTCAGAATTGCATGCACAAGGACAGCAGTGAAATTTAAAAGGTGATGGATAAGACAGATGGCAGAGCAGAAGTGGTCTGCATTGCCATGGAGAAAAGCCTGGTGCTATCCTCAGCAATCACTGCTCGAGTTTGCAAGAGTCTGGCTGCTATGGAAGCATCTGAGCCAACCCTGGGTGTTGCAATATGCCAGTTTTCCAAGAAACAGATTGGTGTACAGTGTGTACTATTTTTTATTTTCTTGGGGGAGGAGGGGAGAATCTATGGATTTGGAGCTGTCATTTGGCTTTGAATTTCATCTTATCAATGCATTTATTGACACCTAGGAAGATCTCTTTGAAACAGAGATGATATTGAGAATACTGACATAACCTCCTTGGAAATTACTCCCCCCTCCCATCTTGTGAGAGCAGAAAATCATTCTTTGTATAGAATCTACTAATTTCTACTCACTGTTCTGTATTTAATCTATGTGAAAGGTCCCATGTTCCTTCCTTGAGACTGATAACAGTGTTGATGTCTGCTTTTCAAGGAGTTTTTTTTGTGGGCTTGCCTTTGTGAGGGGACTGCACTCCCGAGAGGTCTGTGCAAGAGTCAGTCAGGGCTGATGCCCACAGAGTGAAGAGATTCCCCTTGGGCCAGGCTCGAGGCTGCAGCTGATTATAAATAGGACTGGGAGGGAAGCAGTCCGGCAGCTCAGAACTCAGGGTTTGGAGTAATTGCTGAGCAGTACAGGGAACCAGGATTAAAAGGAAGTGAGAATATTCCCTGAAAGGAAGCGTGAAAGCCTTCTGCCTTCCAGGGCTAAAATTTTCTGGGACATAAAGATCTGCTGGAGAGTTTAAACAGTGACTCAATCTCTAACTGCAAGCAACGGGTGCCAAAATAAAGATAGTTAAGTCAAACTAGTCTAATCTCTGACCATTGTTTTCTCTAAAGCATTTGATGATTGTGAAAGTTTCCACTTAATTTACGAGAATGCAGCGAGATACGAAACTGCATTATGGGCATTTGAGTGGCAGTGGCAGCCCATGAAATGTAAGCAATGTGTTTGTAAGTGGCAAACCAAAAGGATGGCAAAAGCATAGGCAAGCAATTGGCCCAATGAGCCAACATTGTCATTTTGGAAAAATGTTGAACTCTTGGTAGGAGACTAGGATGAGTTTGTACAGCAAAACACTCTGTAAAGGCTAAACCGTCGACAAGATTATCAAAACATAGCCTGAGAGGAAAGTCCCCAGCTGTGGTGAAGCTCACAGAGAGCGGGCAGTTCTCTGAGACCTGGCAGCAGACCCGAGGCAGAAAGTGATGTGAATCTCTGACAGACTATGCAAAAAGCATGAGCTGCACAGACTGAGCAAACTCCCACCCCCAGCCAGCACTGTGCATTTGGGGACCAGTACAGCCACAGCTTGTGGTCCCTTGGATGAGATAACAAGCCCAAGGGGATGATAGCAGTGCCATGGGTGACACAGGAGTCTCAGCACACCAATGTCTGGAGCAAATGCCAGCAGATGGAACGTGGATTCATTTTCAATTGGATGGGAGCATGCAAACTTGTGTGGTTTCAGAAGCAGGGCTCTTACAGCACTGGAGGAGCAGCCATAGGTGGGAAAAGTCAAATAGTACAGTGACAGGAAAAGCCCCTCTGAGAGTCTGATACAGCCAGTATCAGTTCTGATAGCAAATAGGAGAGGAAAAGGCCATATGCTATAGAGGTGGGGGTGGAAATGACATAAACACCAGCTCAGCAGTACTCCCTTATGTTGCTTGGGTCTAGACCACTATAGCTGAGGTCACTCCAGTTCAATTTCTGGACTGCAAGACATTGAATGTCTCCCCAGTACTGAATCTTAGCCCTTCTCCAGGATTCTGAAAAGGGAAGACATTGGTTGGAGGATGTCTCTCTTCCCTTGTTTTGACAGAGGAGAGAAGACTTTGCCTAAGAGCAGCCCCCAGTTTTGGCTGTGGACCCTATCTTTAGGAGACCCTTATTTCAAAGAGATGAGGATCTTTCCTTTTCAACCTACTCTCTCTTGAAGTAGGACCCCAGACAAATCCAGTGCAGAGTCTGTGAGAAAGACAGGAGAGACTGGAGAAGGTGATGTCTCCTTTGGAGGAGAAGGGGATGCTGGCACAGAAAGCCCCTCAGGGCCCAAATCTGGCCAGCGGCTGCAATTGTCCCATTGGGACCTCTAGAAAACATGCAGCTTCAACGGGGAAATTAATACTCCAGATGAAAAGTGTGGAAAGGAGAGCTGAGAGAAAAATTAATTACAAATGGAATGCAATCATGCCATAGTAAAACTTCAGTGACATTTAATTTCTGCATAAACAGAGCATGGTTGTATTCTCATGGTTAGCAGGGGATAGATTCAGGAAACCGCATTAAGTTCTTGGCACTGCTTCTGATTCACTTAGTGGCCTTCAGGAAATGACTTAATTGTGGGGACTTGTGAGTGCTGTGCACACACTGAGGAGCATTTCTTTCCTCTAAAGCAAAGGAGGCTTTCTGGAGCAGGGCAAGAGCTCTTCACCTCAGAGGATCAGTGTTCATTGAAAAAACACAGTCCCCTTATCTTTGTAGCTTGCATAAAAATTGAGTTCAAGAATCCAGGGTGCTAGTATCCTTATCATCTGCAAAGCAAAGAGGATGGGGATCTGCAAGGAAGCCAGCTATAAAAGGCTGTAATTGAATTAAAGGATGGACTGGCTTTGTTGAAAGAAAGGGGAACAGAACCACTCAGGCATGAGGGCTCACATTGTGAAACAAATTACAGGCTGACACATCCGCTAATAATCTGTGCTTTGGTGCAATAGACAGGAATAACTCAAAACCTCTGTGGCTGGCAAAGGGGAAGCGAGAGTAATGGGGGAAGCTTGTTCCTGCTGAATCCCATCCCACACCCTTGTCAGGACAAGGTCATCTGATCATCAGCTTGGGCCGGCGGGAGGGAGACACCAGTGACAGGGCTGTGCTGGTGAGGCAGGTCCCTGAGGGGAACCCCCTTTTTCACTAGACATGTGAGTGTAGGGACTAAGGGTTTTTTTGGCTGGAGGTGAGGTAGATGCTGACAACACTGGCTGGACTGACTTAAGATACCTGCCTGTGTCTGGTAAATTGTGTGTGAAGTCCAGCACACACGGAATACTGCCTGGACAGAAGTATATTCTCCCCAGAAACAGTGTCTCCGAACAGCTTCATTTTGCTGAAAACGGAGAAGGCTTCTGTTCAGGATGGTTACTCCTTCCCACCGTGCTGCAGGGACACGCAGTTCCCACCAGCACTGCCTTGACATGGTCCTGGGACCCCCCACGCTGATGCTCCCATATGATGTACCCAGGCCATGGTGTTGGCCATCCTGCAATGTGTGGAGCTTTCCATAGTGGAAGGCTCAGGTCTGCTTCTAGGGATATCATGGGACATTTCCTGTGTTCTCACTGCAACTGGCTGCTTTTTTTCGGTGATTCTGGTTTGCACCCCAGGAAACTACCTACCATCCGTGCCTAGATAAATCACTTCTGAAGGGCATGGGTCAGTGTTACACACTCTGGGAGTCCTGTCTGGCAGAGCTGGGCTGCACTGCAGCCATGTGATGTACATGTGGGCATGTAATGTGTGTTTTTTCAGGCCACAACAGTAGATAGTCTCAATCAAGCAGATTTCCCCAGCTTTCCTGTGCCAAGCTTATAAATCCATTATGCTCGTCCTTTGACCTCGTGCTTTTGCTTTCCTCCAATACCCCGTCCTTAGAAACAGACAAGCCTGAAACAGCCAACAGCAAACATGAACATGAAGAAAAGGCATCTGTTCAGCTGTGTGCAGGTCGTGTTCAGAAGATCAGCCACATAAACATTAATAAAATAAATGGATTTGTTTCATGACATAGTCATCAAGCAATATTTATATTAAAACCCCAGTTACATTTTTAAGATGTGGTACTACTTTCCCATACAGGTTTACTCACCCACATACCCATACACACATTGGTAGAAATTCTGTGTTCATATTAAAGACATAAAAGAAACTGCTCACTGTATAAAACTAGAACATATATTCAAGTTGAGGAAGGAGTCTTCCTTATCTGCACTCTGTGATATTCTGGCTCTGTTTGGTGGCTTCATTTTTTTTTTCCTGGTGCTCTTCAGTGCACTACCATTACCCTCTGAATGATTTACTATATTTCCCTCGGTTTTGATATTATCCCATCTTCATAGACTGCTGGTGATAATATGCTTTAAGTGACAGCACCATATACTTCCTAAATAGTCTCATTTTACTGGTTGTTTAACCAAAGATGTTTGAAAGCGTTCCTTTGCTTCATTTTGCTATTGAGCTGTGATGTTCCAGGAGCTCCAAAAAGAGATGTCTCTTATAACTGTGCTAGGAACTGCTGTCATGGAAATAAATTGACTTGGGCTGATGCAAATGAGAGCAAAATTTGGCCCCATCTGTTCTACATAATCTTGTTCCTAAATCAGAAAAAAACAGTCACTAAGAAATGACAGCCAGTATTTTATTTTTGTGGGAATTTGATTTTATCACTTCTGAAAACTGCTGAAGCTAATAATGCAGACTAGCATGCTAAACATGTCTGTTTCATCTAGGATGATGCTGGGACTTTTCTTTCTTTATTTCTTGGGTAAGAATGTATCTAAAGTACTAAAATGGATGTTGTATTTATTTATTGGCAAAAAAGAGTAGTCTTCAACACTGTCATTTTTAGGGAGGATAATTAAAGGTGAGAAAAAAAAAGAGACAACAGATGTAGTGCTTAAGCACTGAATAACATCACGCTGTCTTAAACTAAGGAAGAGCAATGTATTTTACCTGAGCAAACTACCTGGATAGTCTCAAATCTACCAGCCTTCCTTCCCAGTGCCTGAAGGGGCTCCTCGCTGGGGTCTGCTCTGTGCTCCTGTGCCAGACCTCTCTGCTTTGTGGTGAACAGGCTTCATGTGGTGGTGACATGCAGCTCACATCACTCCCTTCACTTTGGAGGGAGTACTGCCATCACTAAGTTTGCTAAAAGACTACGGGACAGAATTGTCCATACACGTGGAATTGCTCTGGGAGCCAAGGGACACGTCAGTGTATTGCACTACAGCAGTGGACAAGCAAATGCTGCTACAGGCAGTGTTTCAAACACTGTGTCCTGGCAAGAAGGAATTCTCTTAAAAATCACAGACCATCTGTACCACAAAACCCCCCACGGATGGTATTAAGATGGCTTGCTGGGAGTGGTGGAATGCAGGTGTTTCCTCCCGTGGTTGTTCTTGCACAAATGCGTGTCAGTTTGTGCAATGGCACCTCTCCCTTACGGCACAGTCGCACCAGTTGCACGAGATCAGGTGCGGATGAACAAAAAAAAGTCAGGTGTTCTGGCCAAAACTTCCAAGCCTACATATATGCATTGGATATGAGCAGCTTGAACTTCCAGAAGATGCTCCTTATTTCCAGCTCCTCTTGAAGTAAATAGGGCTGCTGCAGTTTTCTTTGGCAGCAGGAGAAAGAGCTCAGCTTTTGTGCAGATGAGGCACCTCATACTGACTGAAATGGTTACCAAAGACCAAGTGTGGACCTCTCCAGTCCATGCCATGAAAAAACCAAAAACCAGTAAGTACATCAAAGTTAGGAGGGTTTTTTTTAGGAATGAAGATCTGTAGTAGTATCACTCATCACCAAATGTCTTCAGGCCAGGGAAGAAGTCAATTAACTATAAAAGGAGGCTTAGGAATTGGATTTTGCATTATTTGCTGTGCAAGGGATATATTCCTTATCCTTTTGAAGAATAGAGCAATTTCAGGACTACTGTGTTTGGATTCCAGATAGTTCTACTATAATGAAAGGCTTAGATTTGTAATATCAACATATGACTATTTAGACTTCTCAAAGAGATGATCTTCTGGAAAATGTTTGTCTTTTCAGAAATTATACTTTATGAAGTGTCAAACTCATAAGTGAAATAATGTATAAATAATGTGTATTTATAATACAAGAATGAGTTAAACTTCTCAGATTTCAGAGGATATTTTTATATAGAAGTACATGGTGTAGACAGGTACAGAATTTGGGTAGTGCCATAACTGAGGTACACTTGCTTGGTGACTCTGAGTAAGCCAGAGCTCATGTGAATGCTGAGATATTTCTTGTTAGAGTACCCATGAGGCCCCTCATGCAAGGAAAATTTATTTTTCAGCACTCAGGATATATGCGGGATATATGCCTTATGTTGTTCTTCCATCTTTATACAGAAAGTAATCATTAAAAACCTTTCTGATATAATTAGTACTCTATCAAATTCTCCAGGAGTTCTCATTGCTCTTAAGCACCCCAAGTAATTACTGTGCTGGGAACTTGCCATGACCATGAGCTCACCTTGAAATCAAATTACTAATAGCAGGACTGATTCTCACTTGAGGCAGTTTTTAGAAAACTGTGGCTGATTGCTCCAAAAGCTACTGATAAAAGAAAACTCGCATGCATCATCCTGCCTTCTGGCAGTGACCAGAGTCCTGGTTACACAAAGAGATGTGTTACTGCTGACCACGTGTGAAGGGGAAACGTGGGAACTGCAGTACCTGTGTGGAACCCAGGAGAGCCTGCAGACACAAAGACTACAGACATAACAGGAAAATAGTTACCATTACAGGAAAATAGTTAACATTACAGGTGTGTGCCTTCCTTTGACTAAGCCCTCTCAGCTGAGATGTCTAATATGTGCAATCTTAATTTGTCACCACCTCCTACTGACCTGAATTACCTTTAAGGGCAGTTTCAGCCTCTCAGCCAGGCAGAAAGGAAATGTAGCCCTTTCTCTGGGAAGGCCATTGCATCCAGGGAAGTGTCCCAGTACCGGCATGTAAACTTCCTACACTTGGTTGTGCTGGGCAGTGTTGCAAATGGAGCAAGTTGGTCACTAATTCCAGAAGCTAAAGGCCCAAGTATTTGGATACTTCAGAGAAGAATGCTTGGCCAAATGCAATGGAACAAGCCTCTTGGTCTGTAAGCAATCCTGTAGGGTCTTCAGTGAGTTCAGAGGTGTCAGGTACTCGGTTCCCTGGGCTGTCTCCTGAATGTCTATACATGGGGAAACCCAGAGAAGCCACTTTGCTTGTCCTGGAAAGACAGAAAACTTCAGATACCTGTAGGTTCAAACACACCTGCAGTCAGAAGGCTGATAAAAACCAGCATCAGTGTGATACAGATGCCTCCAGCTGATCTGCCAAAAGCATGGATCTGTTTCAGTGCTCAGCAGTTTGTGTGTTAACTGGATCCATAGAAACTTAAGACACTTTGCTTTTCTGAATCATAAATGCATGATACCTACTTTATCAAGCAAAATAAAAAATCACAGAGGGCGTGATTTAGCTCATCTGGGAATCAGACACACTCGGGGTTATACGATGGGTTACATGCACGTCCCTTAAGGCCTATTAAAATTGATTTCACGGTTTAGGTACTGAATAAATTCAGGCAAATGATCAGGGCAGATTTTCCACAGAATTAATAAAACAAACAGCCTTTGGCAACTGGATCACTGAATAAGAAGCATTAATTGAAAACCTACCATTAAACGTGATTGTTAGTATGCTGCCTGCACAGCATCAGACAATCAAAGATAACTTCTGGGAAACCCTCTAAATCCTGGATGTAAAATGAGTGTGAAAAGAGCAGGCCCAAACTGTGGACAATACTATACAGGCCACCTGGCAATAAAGTTTGCAGATCACCCAGCAAACTGAAGCTGGACATGTCCTGGCAGACAGAAAGAAAAGTGGAGCTGAAGCCAATTTTTCTCAGTATTTATCAACACTATCATAGCACTGTAGCAAGAAAAAAGATGAAAAAGATTTCTAGTTAGCTGAGTGACAGGGTTTCTTTACATCTTTCTTCCCCTGAAATATATGCCAGGGAAGTGTCAGCTGAGACATCTGGGAAATCCTGAAGGACAAACTGTTCAAGAAGTTTAGCCACAATCCATGAAAGCTAGATAAATCCTAGTTTAAGTGATACCAAAACCTCAGCAAATGAAGCTGTATCTGGACCAACAGGCTCCAGTGAGCTGGACTTTTTATTTCAGGAGTGAGCAACCGAAAAAAAAAAAATAGCCAAACCACTGAGAAGGAGAGAGAGGAAAACACTTTCATAAAATCGTAGAACCATTTAGGTTGATGCTTGTTTCTTTGGCATAAAAATGCCTTTGGAGGGGCTGGGAGGTCCTTCACAGCCAGACAACAGCCGGCACTGTTGGTAAGAGTGAAAACAGCCTTCTGTGACCTGACATGTGTTTTATTTCTGGTGAGGGGATGAAAGCACTTGTGATGCGCTATGACATTTCTGTCAGTCCTCAAAATGCACTTGATGTTCCCGCAGAGAACATCATGTCTGTGCCTTGCAGGGGGATGGGAGGGTCCATCCCCTTCTGTCTCTGCTGCCCCTGCAGCAGAGCTGCAGCAGATTCACATCCTTTGAGGGCCCCTGGCGGGTGCCAGTGAGCTGAGGTGGCACAGGGGGCAAATGCTGCTGCTGCTATTCCTCAGTATTAGGTCCCCTTCACTTGAACAGAGGAGGGGTGGGATGCAGCCTTCCCTGCAGCAGAAATTCAGTATGCTTGAGAACCTTTTGCAGCGTTTTCTAATCTTAGTGAGAAAGCCTCATTACAGCGGTTATTTTGCAATCCCACGAAAGCCAGAAATGCATTCACAGAGGCCAGAGCTGCCCAGCTCTGTCGGCACTCTAGCAGACAGTGTGGGAAACAGCACAAGTGGTGAAAAGTGAGCAAAAACTAACGCTCCTTTGGAGTCCAGCAGTCCCTTCTCCAGGATTGTTCACACCCTGTTTTTCCTCGAACGACAGGGTCACATCCTCAGCTCCTATCAGCTGGCGCTGCTCCGCCAACCGCAGTGCAGCTGACGCAGCCGGGCTAATTTGCTCCCACCAAGGATTTGACCTGCCGTTTTCTTCCTGACAGCATCCCTTAAAAGATACATGATGTTCTGCAGGGCCAGGCTAATCTGCTTGTGGAGGAGCGTCCATTGTTCAGCCTGCCGTCCTTATCACCCGCCCTCACCAGAAAAGAAGCCCAGGCTGGATGCTGGTGACAGCCCCCCTCGAGCGTGGATCTTGCTGAGACTGTGAGAAGCCTCATGCTGCAGAAAGCCCCCAGGAAGACGGGAAACAGCCGTGGCTATGAATCACCCTAGAAACAAATGATTTGCTACGGGTAAATTCATGGAAGTAGCATGGTACTGTAAAGTGTGACAAAGGCTTTTATCCCAGAGCAATGGAAAGCCTCACAGCACCCCCACCTCCCTCTTTCCATGCCATCTTGGAAGCATGTTAATTATTGCTCTGGGTGTGAATACTCCATGTCTGTAATAAGTCACTCTAAACAAGCAAGTCCACTGCCCTTTCCTTGCAAAACAATGCTGGATTGTGTAGAAAAGACTGCTGAAAACATCTGACAAAATGTGATTTTATTGGTCAGAGAAAGCTGTGATTCAGCAATAACTGATGGACTTGAGAGTGGGTGATTATTTAATTAAAAGTGTTTGCCTGTTGTGCTTGCTGCCGCAGGCATCAATACAGTGAGGATAGGCAGTCCTGAAGAGCTCTTAGGCTCTCCTAGCAATGTGTTGGGACAGGAGACTTGTGGACTCTGCTGCTCTAAAAACCTTCACTCTGTGAAAAACAATTTCTTGGTTCCCTGTTGAAAAAGCAATAAGATTGGTACACACTTTGTCCCTACCATCATCCACAAGTTGCTAGGATGCTCAGGCCCTGGGAGTTGGCATATAACTTTAAGGAAATAATTTAGGACTGACTGACAGGCAATGCTATTGATGGAAGTGCTACCTTGTGATGATCCAGTGGTGCTTGTTGGCATTCCCAGATCCTTCTGTGTCCCCTTATATTTCACAAGGGAAAAAATTCTCTCTGCAAAGTTGAACTGCATAGTTAGGATGGGAGTTTCACTCTTCTCTGAACTGCATGTTTCTGAGTGATGCCTTGGGTTTCCTGGACTTTAGTTAACATTGGATCAACTTGCGGTTCTAAAGGACAGAGAAGTCTGACTTAAACAAATGAGTCCAGAACTGGACTGCTTTTTATCATGCTGGTTTTTTCTGTTCCCATTTTATGGTGCTGAATTTTCAAGGGCACCTTTGAATTAATCTCTTGAATTTGTTTTAAGGCCTGCCTGAATTTTCATAATGGGCTGAAAATGTATATAGAGAAGCCAAGACAATAACTTCAGAGGGAAAGGTATTGCATCATGTTATTGTACAGGAAGTGCAGAGGTTTGCTGAGTTTTCCCTACAAAGGGAAAACTAGACACCTTTTTATATAAATAACCTTGAAGTAAGAGCATTACCATAGAAAGAGCTTCACCAATACCTCCTTAAATGCCTGTTAGCAGACTGTATGTACGATATGAGCTACAACTACATTACTACAATTCTACTTAGCTATTCCAAAAGAGAATGCAGGCTGGGACTAACAATTTTACTAATGCACTGTGTTGGTTAATTGAAGGAATTTATGGCATAAAATAAATGTCAGAGTTCAAAGCCAAGTATGAGTGTGTGTGAGAGAGAGAGAGAATGTATGCAGGTAGGGCTGTCGTCAGCTGGAGTACTAAATACAACCCTCTGTGATTTTACATCTGGGAAAATATCCAGAAATCCTTTCTAAGCAATAAATTATAGGCTTGTGGGACAGCAATGATATACAAGCAAAGCAGCACCTGTAATGAGCTTGCAACCATCACTGAGACCTGGGAACCTTAATGCCCATTAATCTGGGAGGGAAGAAAAAGAATGTGCCAATGATGCTAGAAAGACTCATAACATACCCACCTTGTCTTCCACCTGAGTAAGTGCACAGACTGTTAATGAGAACACCTTTTTTTTTTCCCTTATCAGCTTCCTGGAAAGTATTTGCTTGTCAAAAATAGTTCACAGGGTCATGGTACAATGATTTTCACTAGTTGTTACTGCTTCTGTCAGCTTGGTGACTGTACTGTGAACTTGGAAGTGCAGTTTAAAAAAATAATTATGAAAGTATGTCTTGATCAGTGTTGACTCATCAGTTGCTTGGTATATGTAAAAAAATTATCATCCTTAATTGTTTCTGTGATACTGTGCTCTGAGAGGAATATCCCTCAAAGGAAACCCTTGGGAGAAAACACTACTCTCAGCTTTTATGATACTAATGTGGCTTGGACTAAATTGATCAAATTCACATTCCACAGAGTAGCTTAAAGGGCCCATTTAGCATTATTCCCAGCTGGCAGCTTGTTCTGTCTAGCTTATAGATTAGTAAAATGTTTTCCTTGTTTTGGTTTATCCTGCATTTTAGCCTATATTAATATTTAAATGGATTTGGAACAAACAAGTTCCCTTTGATGACAACAAAGATGTTTTGATGAAACTAAAGCGAAGTAAAGGCCAACTTTGGGGTTTATTCTTCCATCTTCTACTTGATACATATTGACTTTCTCATTACATCTCCCAGAGAGGAGCTGGCTGTACAGGTTGGTGTGAAGTGCCACATGAGACAATGGCATTGTACTTTTGGTGAAGTCTCTTGTGCGAAGCCTTTGATCAGCAAAGCACTTCGGTAGGTACCTAACTTTCAGCACCAGGAGTAGGCTTCAGGTCCTTTAGTGCTCTGTGCCTGTGCCACACTCACAGCTCCCAGGGTGGCTGCGTGGGTCAGAAGACCACATAACCTCCCTCATGGTCAACAAGGCACGTCTTCATGGCAGAGACTGCCTGGCAAACCCCCCTCTCTGAGGTCACCTGGAAGGTGCTCTTTGCCCAGCCCCTTCAAAGAGAGCTCTGTGCTCTCAGTGCATGCAGAGCTCAGTTTCCAAGCCTCTGGCTTATGAATTACAAGACTTGGCTTGCTTGGACAAATGGGGTGATTGATGAAGGTTCTTTGGCTCCTGTGGTGGCTGTGTGTCAATCAGCCAGCTAGTTCCTGTCTGCACTCCTTGTGTGCTACAGGGGTGGCACAAGGAATACGTCTGATAGTGAAACCCTGTTGGTAGGGAGCAGAAGGACGGTCTTGGAAACCTCACTGAAAGGCTTCTCCAACAGTGAGACAGCTCAGATAGCCCAGAGAGCAGCAAGAGCTCCAGTCCTGGACTCCAAAAATGCAAGGCCCTGGCACCTCCGTGGAGCCTGGGGTGCAGGCAGACGGGAGCTCTGCTTGAAAGATTTCATGGGTAAGGACAGCAGGGACTGCGATGTCAAAACATGGAAAAGAAGCCATGCTAGGCAATAGTAGAGTCAGTGCATAAACCTTTTCACATCAGGTATTGTTTTCACTCCCACACTAGATGTGTCCATGACATGCTACACCAGCTACCAGAGGGTATAAAATTTAAAGGGCTCCAATGCATATACCATACACAGGATGCTGTTTTATACAGACTAGAGCCAGGGAAATAGCTTTCACAGTAAAAGGGTTTTGCTAGAACCTGAGGCATTTGTAGTTAGCTTTCAGTTCACAAATTTCTTCTTATTGAGGGCAGGAGAGTTTGCTTTAGAGTAATCAACAACTTAGGCCAGAAGGGAGTAGTCTGGTCTTGCACATAACACAGACCAAAGAATGCCCCTCTCTTAATTCCTGTGCAAAAATCATTAGCAATGTTTGGTGCTAGAAAAATAACCAATTATTATGTTAAGCTTTCCAGTTGTGGAAAATCCACTACAGCCCTCGTTAATGTTTACTTACCTTCACTGATAAGCAAAAATGCCTCAGCTAATTTGTAGTCTGAACTCGTCTGGTTTCAACCTGCATCCACTGAGTCTTATTATACCTTTTTGTTCCAGAAGTGCCCTTATATATGAAACTGCAACATTAGCTAGAAAGAAAAAAGCACAGGGGTGATATTCCATGGGAAATTAAGGTTCAGGGAGATAATGATGATGCTTCTTCCGTGAATACATGTAGCAGTGCATGTCACCTTGCAGAACATAGCCTGGAGCTGCATTTTTGGGGTAATATACGTCAATCTCCTGGGACAGGAATTACATTCTCTACCAGAATCTAACGTCAATTACAGTCACTGTCTTTTAAGATGTTAAAACTACAAAAAGGGTCAACATATGAAATATTCATGCTGACATTTCCTTATAGCACATCCTTTCCTGGATCAGCCATTTCCTTAGCAATAGCTCTGTATCATACTGTGCTCCCCTGCTGCCCCTCTCCCCCTAAGCCCTGTCAATTCACCTGCCCTTGAGGCTCCTTTGGCCCCTTTCCAGGAGAAATTCTATGATGTTTCTTTCTCTACTGCTCTGCTTGGATTGCTTTCAGCCCATGCAGTCTGTAACCTGTTTGTGTTTCTAAGACTGTGTGATTCTTTCAGTGGGTCTCTGATACCCAGCACTGTCCTGACCCCCATTCTTTATACAGTTTCATACTTCACTGCACCACACAGTCAAAAAAATTCTATCAGTAAGCAGTTTATAGAATGCCTTATGCAACAAAGCAGAGTGCAAAACAAAGATCCTTACAGTTTGCAACAGGAGAAATCATCACAAAGCTTAGGTTAATTTCACATGCAAATGTTTTCATTTTGAAATGTCTAAAGCATTTCCTTGTATGAATGTTTTCTTTCAGCAAAGTTGCATAGGAAATTTATTTATGTAAATCTCTCTCTGCAAAATCTTTCCCTTTTAGTAAATTGGCACTTTCCAAAAAATATAACACAACAAAACAAAAATAATTGACAAAGTATCTTCCAATCTGATTATGCCTAATTATGATTAGCAAACTCGTGCTGGAGGGTTTTTATTTTTTCCTTTGTCTGCTAACAACCATGTGTGCTTCTGGTGACATAAATAACATCATCCTGATTGAGATGCGATTGCCAGTTCACATGGTGGTTCCTCATTTTAAAGTATTTAATTTCCTAATGTAACCTTAGGTATCCTATCATGCTGTACCTCACACTGCCCTGTGTTTTGAGCACTTCCTTTAAAAATCACAATATAAGGAGTATTTTCTGAGTGTCTGTCGCTTCTTCCTTTCGAGGTTGAAACTTCGCAGAAGAGGTTGGCAGAGATGTTGCTTGTGATAGCTGTTGTCTGCACCACACATTTCCTCTTTTCTCCCACTCTTGTTTTGTAGAAGGAAATTTTCACTGCAGAGTTATCCCAAATTCTTCTGAACATATAGCTGTCAAATTTTTAGTTTTATTCACTCAAGCCTCGGATTTGTAAGGGTCATAAATCAGGATTTGTTTATCTGGGGAGAGTTATGGAGTCAGACCTGGCTTTAAGGTGCTCCTCTTTGATGGTTTTGCTGGACTAGCTCTTATATGAGTGTTTGTGAGGTGACATCCTGACAGTGAGAAGGGCTGATGTGATGTATGTAGAAAAGAAGTACTCAGGCAGCCTGCCCAGACACACAGGTTTGCTGTGGGCAAGAGGACAAGTTCCACATTAATCCAAACGTGCCGATGTGATGATTGGGGTGACTGGAAAAGTGGGTGCATGCCACAGTGCCAGGAAACCCGGCCTCCAGTCTCCACTTGGCCATTAAGCTGATGGATGCCCGTGAGGAAGAGCCTTGCTGCCTCACACCTTTGCTCCATTGCATCCTCCCTTTAGCCTCCAAGACATACTGAGATCACCACCTGTTTGGGGAGGGCACTGTTTTACATTCTCTATTGCTAGGAAGATGATGCCCTGGTTTTGGTGGGGTCTTTGAGGTGCTGCTGAAATAAGAACAATTAAAAACAAAACAACAGCCTCGAGCACACCGAAGCGATAAAGCAAGTTTGTTCAGAACAAGTTGTCTCACAGAGGGATACAGGGAGTGCTTGTATTACCCCTAGGTAAAGTGCTGAGCCCTTGCATCCTCTGTGCAGAAAAACAAATTCTGACCCAAATTCTTTAAAATTACTTTCATTCAAGAACCACAGTTGACAGCAAAGCCATGTCCGAGCACTGAGGAAAGCAGCATCAGCAGCCCTTTCTCCAGTTTGTGGGGCAGCCCCAGACCCATCGCTTGCTCCCTTCCCAGCACTGTGGGGCTCTTGGAAGGAGAGCTGACATGCACCAGTGGTGCAGAGGGGGCTGGCCAGGCTCTCCAGCCAGCAGGCACTGCTGCTCTACCCTCTGCTAGGAGCTTGGGCACAGCTCAGGCACATGCCACTGCTCTGGTCACGTTTTGGGAATGTCGAGTTCCAGTTTCACTGTTGAGCTGCCTCAGTCAAACTCAGACATGAACTTCAGACCTGAACATATCTGTCCAGCTTGCTTCTTTTAGCTAGCTCTAGCAACACCCCGTGAGTCACCTGAGCCTGCTGTGTTTGCTCTCGAACACATCTGTGCAAGAGCAAAGCCACATCAGAGATGTCTATCAGGTATTTTGTATACAAAAGGTACCCTGGAAGACACAGCCAAATGCCCTATCACCGACCTAGCAAAGGGAAGCCAAGCAGCCTGCATGAGTCAGTCTTTGTCAGGAAACAGATTTGCTTTCCACTCCTAGGTACTCACTGGGGAAAAAAGGGAAAGCTGCAGCCTGTGCTTCTAGCTAGCCCTCTGGTAAAGTCTCTGAGCTGATGGCACTTGGGTGACTTTACAAACAGTCTGGGGCTCTTTCCATCAGTTCAGAAACTCCCTCCTCCCCAGAGGAAGAAATGTGTTAATTAAGCTGGCAAAGCTGTGCAAGCTGGGCTGTCAGGCACTTACAAACTGCCTCTTGTGATCCTCCCAACAAAGGGATGTCTCACCACTGTCGGGCCTCAGTCGGTTAACGATGAACAAAGTGCTCCTTTGCGCTCAGGATGTGCTCAGCTCCACAGCTTTGCTTGTTCACTAAACAGGTTTCTAATACTTCTGCCTGAATTTGTCTCAGGATTATAAACAAGCAAGGGGCAGTTGCAAAGTCTGTAAATTCCCAGTGTAATTCCTGGGGTTTATTTTGGTATCAGCTCAGGCTTTTAACTAGCAGCAACTCTCAAAATTTTCAGATCTCAAGATCAGAAAACAGAAAGTGAAAACTAGAGAAACTGCTTCTAGTGAATGACCCCACATGACTGTTCACCTTACAATGACCAAAAATTAACAGGTTTTTCTTTTAAAATCTTCTCTGGTCCTTTCCTTTTTGTTGCTATTGATGTGTAATCACCAGCTCTGTTGTTGAAGCTTTTCAATTAGAGACACCTTTGAAATTTCATCTTTGCTTTCTCAGCACATCCAAGAACCTCCTGGAAGTATTTAACGCTTGTAAATACAGCCTTAGAACATAGAAAATTAAAATACTATAAGGTGATCAGGCAGAGATCCAGCTGGCTCAGTGTCTTGTTTCTGACTTTTGGCAGTAATGCAAACCATACAAAAATGCTTCCCTGAACTACTTGCATAGGCACCAGCAATGTGCTGCAGTGGGATTTCCTGACTGACAGACAGTGCCTTTTCAAAGACTAGCTCTCCATGGCTGTTTTCTGCATTTATTCAATTCCCTGTGTGTTTAGTGAACTAATGTTAGTGTCCTGTTGTCATGTGACAGAGAATTTAGTTTTGTTTGTGGCACATGTCCATGGAAGCATGTTTTTAATTCAGTTCTATCTTTAAAGAGGACTCTTCCTTTAGCAGTTTATTAACACTGACAGGAGGACCAGAAGGGACTGCACTAGAGATCTGAATCCCTGAAAGGTGGCCATCTGACTCCCGTGTCACCTTCAAGCAGCAATTGAGCAGGAGTTGGGAAAAAGTAAAAAGTATGTGAATGTGGGACTTAGGCTCAGGAAAGCAGCGGTGTATGAACACCTGCCAGCAACCAGGTGTCAAAAATTTTAAGGCAATAGTTGAAAGCTAGACAGGAGGAAGAACTTGGGAGACTTTCTGATTGACTTTTAATAGATTGACAAGGGTGGGAAGAGCAGATAGGCACAATGTGACGTCTTTGGACTCACTATCCTGACAGAGCGGGAGATGTGGCAATCTGCAGAAAAGAGATCCTGCATAAAATGAACTTGGGATGGTGGAACTTGACTTGCTTTCTTGAAACTGTTGAACTGTTGATTTACTAAAACATTGAAATATCAGAGGCCATTGTAGTTGAATAATGGTCACTGCTGCTTGCAAGGAAGAGCTCTGGATAGTGGTATTGCAGTTGGCCTTCCCAAAGGAAAGTGTGTGGAGACATAAGCAGTATTACAGAAGCAGCAGGAAGAAATACAGCAGAGAAGATGTGATGTTGTCTGTCTAGCCTGCAGATAGAGTAACAGAGGTCATGGTAGGGATTTCTAAGAGTGGATGGAGACACCAAGGAATACAATGGCAGCAAAGTAAAGTGGCCTGGAAACACTCACTGATGTGTTTAAAGGACGGCCTTACATCAAGAACAAGAAAGGCCTTGGTTATAGAGATTTAGGCGACACCCAGTGTCCTAGATATCTGTGTTTGGACTACTGTGGTTGGGGAGACAGTCCCAAAAATATGTGGAGGTGACAGGAAAACAGGCTGGATGAAAAACCATCAGTACCAGCTGAAAAGTTGTGAAAGTGAGAAATAACTACTGTTAGAGAAAGCCTTTGAGGCAAGAAGGGACTTGAACACCATGGATCAGGAGTGACTGAGAAAGAAAGAAGGGGATAAGGCAGCCAGATCCTGGACCCAGAGACCTCTGCATTAGTACTCAAGAATCAGAGACACAGCATCAAAATAACAGATACCAATGTTGGGAAAGGCATTTAGTCCTAGAAGGAACCAAGTTCATGATGAGGTACTTCCTTAGAAGCTCAGCAGAAAGTCCTCAGACAAGAAGCAAAGAGGCAGGTGTGAGCAGTCAGAATAAGTGCCCTGCTGTGGTTGCTATCACCCGGCTCCCCTCACAAGAGGAAGGAACAACCCTTGAAGTACATGCCTTTTCCCAGGAATAACCATTTCTCTGGAATTAGAGAATAGGGAAATGGGAGGGACCGCGGTCCAGGTGGGAGGAGAAGTGTGGGGCCTCCAGGTGCAGGGAGAGAGATGGGGGAGGGAGCCCACCACAACCTCAGCAGGAGGTAGGTTCCAGCTTCTGGCAACTGCCCTGTAGGGATTACTCCAAGTAAAGGACAAGCTGAGATCAGGGCAGCACCTATGTGTGGTGAACAGTCAGAAGGTCAAGCGTGTTTGAGTCTAGCAAATTCCTGATAGAAGAACTTGTTGTATACCTTACAGAGATCTGTTTAGACTGGGGACAAAGTAATCAGGCTGAAACTGGCCTCCTTTGGGGTACAGATAAAATCAAGGCTTCTTGCTTCTTGGAGAAGCAATTGGAGAAGCAATTTTGCTAGTGGCTCTCCCAACATGAGTTATTTCGTACCTTCACTGCTGTTGCCATCAGGCTGTGAAGCTGCCAGCTTTACCTCCATTTCAGTTCCTCACAGTTCATCTCTCAAATGTTTTATGTACAAAGATTTGACCACGCTAGAAGCACGCCGTTCACATCAAGTATAGTCCTGCTTGTTTTTAAAGCAACAGATAACAATCTCATTCCAAAGAGTGGAAACATTATTTCTGACTAATCAGGTCACACAAGATAACTTGCGTGCTACATTCATTATACAATGATTACTATTAAGCATTGCCCCATATGGAGAATATGTTCAGCAAACTCACTCAATCCTTTTAATTGTGCCTATAAAAGTGTGTAATGTCCTCATATAGTTGATGCATTGTCAAGACCATGGTGCTCTGAAGGAGAGAGATGCTATTCTTGCACACTGCTAATTGCCACAATATACCATGGATGTTGCCATAACGAATAAATTCCTGAAACTACCTCACTGGGATTTGGTCTTCTGTATGTTATACAGTAAAATATCAACTGAATGGCACCATATATATTTGGGGAAAGAGGCACACTAAATGAATCACATTTTACTTTTCTAATACAAAAAGGCTTGCAGAAATACTGCTTAACACTGCAATACTGTCTCCCCCACTTGCGTCATATATTTTTGCAGATAAACCCTGCCTGTCTGTTTAGCAGGGTTTCAACATTTCTGGACAGGCACTGCAAGGTTGAATCAAAAGGGCTGAGTCCTTCCAAAGTTCCTAGATCACTTTGTCTGTGTTCAGATCCTGTGATTGCTTTACCTCTTACATGCACGAAAAATCACAATTCTTTAAAAACTTCCTGCTAGTCATGTTGTTTGCTCTCATAACTCCAAATTGATAAAATAAATACTTTCCTTCATTTCTGCATGGAAAGAAAAAAAATATTAAATACCTTCTTTATACTCAAGAAGGCAATTAATTGCATTCTGCCAGACACACACACCAATTGTGGGGAAAGAGGAAAGTACAGTCAGAGGTAACAGACACACAAAGCAACAGATTTTCTTTGCAGAGGTGTGTAAAACAATCCCTCACACTTTTAAAATTCACCATTATATTGTTGATCCTTCAAAGCAGCTTGCACTGAATATCTTTGTTTTGCTTGTTCACTGAGTGGACTCATGATTCTGGCATGTTGAAAACTCTTTACTGACCCACTGAGAATGCAATTTATTCCTGAGAAGACACCATGAAGCTTGACAGGTAAAAGAGTTTTGTGACTGGAGTAGTCTCGTAATGGACTACTCCATTACAAGCAGGAATGGGATTTCTTACCTGGCTGTGGTAGAAATAAGCTGCATGCAAACACTAAATTCTCTCTTTTTTAATGTTAAAGGGAAATTTTGTTAGAGGGCATACAGTCAGTTTTGATAGATTTTTTTTTATATGCTGCCTTTTCCTCACTTGATTTTCCTGCAGGCAGACACACACAGAAAACCAAAACAGGAAAACATATGACAGAGCGATTGCATGACAACAAATTTATCTCTTGTTGGCTTCTTGTAATCATGTGAAAGTCATCTTAATGAGAAAGCACATACATCCAGCCACACCTTGCATTTTGCATAATCATACGTTGGAGTTTTCATAAATTTGTGTGCTCATGCTTTTTTCCCCCCCTTCATACTGCTTTCCTCAGCATTTACACCTTGGTGAGGACACAGAGGACACTGGCTGCTGGACTCTTTCAGACCACAGAGGCCCTTTCAGTCTGGGGGTCCAAGCCCACCTGCAGCAGTACCACACATGGACAGCACTGCCCTCAGCCTCTCCTGGAGCTCTCACCTCCAAAGCCTCTGCCAGCTCTACACGTGTTTGTATCTCTGCTGCCAAAATCATTCCAAGCATGGGTCACTTCCTTACTCAAGGCTAGGGTTTGCTGATCAGGAGCTTTTAATGGACAGCGTGTTAGCCCTGCAGACTGCTGGATACACACCCAGAGTGAAACCCCACTAGGTTGTCAAGCAGTCAACTGCACCCAGAGGAGGATATTGAGAGGACACTGCAAGAGGATAATTGTACTCTGCTTTCCCTCCACAAAGAAGCTCTCTGGTTCTCTTATTCTGCAGAGAAGTGGCATAAAGTAGAAGAGATGGGCTTGGTAAAAAGCCTGGGACAATGCTTAAAAATGCTAGTGGAGGTGCAGGGGAAACACTGTGCCTTTCCCTGTCTTCAGGGATTTCTACACAACAGAGCTGTTGAGGAAAAGGCAGACGTAACTTCTTCAAGCAAGACTGCCTGCAAGCTTTTTGTGACCATTCCCATTAAAGGAGACAAGAGAGATGCAAGTTTTACAGGAATACCTGAGTGTGCATTCCAATTTGCTGAGTTTTATTGCTGCTGTTGTGCTAAGCATCCAATTCTCCACCAAAAAGGGGCATTTTTTCATGACAGTCACAAGACTTAAACCTCACTTAAGCAAGCAAACAGATTGATAACATGCAGTCCCTGAAGATTTTTCCCAGTGCCTGAAACTAAGGCTGTATTAAAGTAAAACTGGAATTAGAATATGAGTGCTTTTTCTTTAGAATCTCACATAGGAGTGTAGGACTCTACAGTGCCAGCCCTGCTTAGTTTGCCTCTATACATCTGTGTTAAACATTAGCAAGTTATTTCAATGCTGGGTAGGAACAGAATATGTACGAGGCGTCCTTGTACAAACAAAAAGTTGTAGGCAGTGTCTGTACTACACAGCTTTAAATAAAGGTAGATCAGATATAAATGGGGTAAGGAATGAGGTATGATGCATAAGCAATGAGGTTCACAGCAATGATGGCAAAAATTAGGATGTTTGCTTCACAGGTGTTCTTCCCTTCTTTTCTGAAGGGTTGAATTAGAAAGAAATCAGATAAACAGAAAGCAAATCGTGAAATAAGGATGACTAAATAGGAAAGGTGGGAAAAAGGAAAAGAACAGATCAACGGGTGAGTGATACAGAAGTAAAGCAATCATGACAGAGGCAGCCCACAGCAGAGAAAGAGTGATACAAAAGTGAAACATTTTCCAAGAATCCATGAAACTTTGCTTTGGTTGTTCTCATCAGCTGGAGTCTCAGGCTGGCATCTTCTGGCAGTTTTTCTGTAAGAGTGGTGAAGGGAGAAGACCACCACCCAGGTCTTTTTGCCCTAAAAATTATGTCTGTGTGTGCTGAGGAAAGACAGATGGTAGACTGAGATGCCTCAGTTGTGGGTGAGGGTATATAGACCTATAAATCATGTAAAACCTTTTATCAGTTTACTCTGCAAAGTTGTGCATAAAAGACAGCAAAGTTAAAAATAAATAAAACCCTACTTCATACATCAAAGGATGTATGAAGGGAACATTACGGCTTTTAAATAAACTTAAAAAAACAGCTACTGGGTATTAACCAATGGACTAAAATTTCCATGTTGGAAAGTAGATAATAGACCTTTGGGGAGGTTAATAGCCTGACACAGAGGCTGGGAGAACCAGCAGCCTGGAAAGTTTTCAAGCTCTGTGAGCTCCTTTGCCTCAGGATACCCATGACTTTGAGTCCACGGTAGCCTGTTAAGCCAAAGAAATAACTTGACCAGTTATGAGAGAAGGGAACCAAAAAGGAACCCAGCTGGCAACACATCACATTTCTGCTTCTTCATCCATTTTAATTTTTGCTTCCTGCTCCTTTTCTGTTCTCCTCATTCTTTATGTGCCTCTTAAGGAACATGTTTAGCCTTACTGTCCAAGATTGAATCTTATTCCAACAGACCTGCGAACTCATGAGAAGAAATGATCCAAAAAAAACCCAACAAAAATCTCTTTGCTTCTGTGGGATTAGTTTATATTATGCAATGGCTGAACTGACTGTGCTATGCCTTTGCTTTTCTTCAGCCTTTCATTGCAGGTAAATGCTAAATCTTTGAAAATCTGAAATACTGTCTTTGGAAATATTTGAAATCTCTGGTACTAGACCAGGAAGGCTGTACAGTCATGGTGCTCTCCAGCATTAGTTAGTCTTCTTTGGACAGGTTATGCTATGCAATGCTGACGTGGCCTAAATGTCAGCTCAAAGAAAAGATCCCTTTGCTACCTGCACTTTCCTTTTCTCTGTCTCTCTTCCAAGTGTTTTATCTCTTCTCCTAATCAAAACCAAACACCAAAACCCTGGGCATTAAGAGTCACTCCACACTCCCAAAATAAATCTTTTACCATCTCCATCACTATCGGAAAACTATTGCACATCCATTACTAAGCAGAAAAAAATCCCACAAGGTGGTAAGAAAAAAAGAGGTGTTGTTTAAATGAAAGCTCTGCTCATAGTTCTTCCTTCGACTCCTGACTTGACTTTGACTCCTGTATCTTCCTCAAAAGATTGAAGGAATTCGTAGGGGTGGTTGATGAGGATATGAGGAAGCAGCTCTCTCCAGCCTGACTGCAGAGCCTCGTGCTTGATCCATACACAAGGCTGCTGTCAAGCAGCCATCTGGACTGCACTCCCACCCTGACATCTGAGAAACACCCCAAAATGCAGACTCTTTGCATCATAGCTCGATGTCTGGATAGTCTGCCCACAAGAGAGGGAAGCCTGCAATGTTTCAGGCATTCACAACCATCCTTTTGTTGGATTGGGGCCCAGTGCCAGGATTTGTGCTATCTTCTGCTGGCATGGACCAACATTTGAATCCAACCCTTGATATTTAATTAAGAACAGTATTTGGAGCATCTGTTTGCAAAAGCAGTCAGAGTGTATTCAGATAATGAGCACTTTGCAGCATGTTGTGAGGCCATGCATTTTATTATTTAGAGCTTTCTTGGAACTAAATGCCCTGCAAATACACACAGGATGAATTAGAAATAGTCTAAATGTTCTTTCTTCTTCTGACCCCCAACACAGTAATGTCTGTATGGAAACGGACACTGCAGAATCACAGAGAAAATGTCTTGTGGGCCATCTGATAAACCTAAAATTAGAGCACTAGTTTGTCTAAAGAATTGGCTCAGGAAGTTAAATCACTTAAGCAGAACAAAAAAGCGTAGAAGGAAGGCTGCCAGAGCAGTAAGAAACAAAAAGCATAGCTTGAATTATCTTTCCTTATTCATTATCAGAGCTTTGATTTGGTGGGTTTTTTTCTGAGAAGTGAATGATTCTTCTTCAAACTACAAGAACATAATGATTCTTCTTCAAACTACAAGAACATAATTACTGATCTACACAGTGAATATAATGTTTTAAACTATGAAAGTCCTATAGAAATGAAATGAGAGTTATTTCAAAGTACAGGACATTAAACTCACACATTGTAGAGTAATAGAAATGGTCTCATCTAGATTTTGTTTCTGATTATGGCTTTTGCTGAGAAACAGAACCTGATGGACTTGTCTATTACCCCAGAATCAGAAAATGCTGGTTAGTAGCTGAATGAACCCTGTTTACTCCCTTAAATAGCTATTAGTGAATGCACTTTGACATCTAATTTTGATTCTTACACTCATTCTTTGGGAAATTGGGATGGGGACCTTTTTCTTGTGCTACAATGCAAAACAAAAATGAGGAGCTGGTGAATAAGGTAAAAAAAATCTGACAGATGAGATGTAAAAACATTAAATGCTTTCAGACACTTTCAAGAAGAGGGTGTGATGATAAACAAGAGATGCAGTAACATTTTTGTTAGTGATAAAGGACAGCCCATGATGGGAGTTTAATGGACTTCATAATCATTTTATCGGATGTTTTTATGTTCCAAGCTGGTCTCTTCCACAAGGCTGGCAGCTCCTTTGACATGCTGAGGGAAATCCAATCTGCAAAGACCAACCATTTACAGAAAAGAGCGTTGATGAGGTGCAGAAACAAAAAAATGCAGAAAGACAGGATATAATGATTCCAGCTGCATGAGTAGGTAGGAGGAGGGAGAGGTAGCCATTATCCAAATGCAGCTCATCACAAGGGACAGAATTGGAAGCAGAGGGCCAGACCTCTTGGGAAGGACAACCCAGGAAGGTATCTGCAGGCAGCAGAGTATGGGGCTGGCAAGTTTTTGGGAACATTGGGAAGGGCTCTTCATGCACTGGTGTCTGAGCACCACCTGAGTGCCTGTTCTCTACAAGGATTGCATGCAGTGACTGCAAGGGATAGCTCAGGTGGCTGCACTGCATCCTCAGCCTCCTCCAGGAGCAGGGGGAAGGTGATAAACCATGGTAGAGCCTTTCTTTCTGTCAATAAATTACAGGCTGGGATGTGGTGTTTCAAAGTGCTCCATAGGAAGGAAGATGAGAGATCTTTATTTTCAATTATATGGAAATGCACACAGCAGTTTTCTTATTTAAACTGGCATACATTCATGGAGGGGGTGGCATAGAAAATTGAACTTCCATTAAGAGTGGCAGAGTACTTCTCTTCAAGGAGAATACATGAAGATGATAAAGTAGGTTGTTCTTGGAGTTCAGGGATCAGCAACTAGCCTAGCTCTTCCTAGGCCTCGATTTCATCTGAGGCTCTTGTTTTCCTGTATCTGAGAGACCAAAGAAAGCACCAGCTTAGTATGTTCATATGTAGGCATTCCCTTTCACATGCCACTGGTCTGTATGCATGGTTTAATGCTGGGGAAACACTCCCTTGCACATCAGGAGCTATTTTCTACAATAACATAGGGATCTGGGAATATAACTGCACATTCCTTTCTCCTCTCCATGGCTTGAAAGCTGTATTTACTGTCAAGGTTAACCTGCTTCTTCTTTAAGCAAATCATCATCTGTGCTAAAAATTAGCTTCATTATGATGCAATGTCAGTATCAGACCTTTTTATTGCTATTAAAGTTATTTGCTTACCATTTGTATTTTACTTACATGGACAATTAAACTGTATCTGCTACTTAATTGGTTTCCAATCGGTTTAATTCCATGATGTGACTAGCATTAACAGCATGTTGTTTAAGGGTACACATTATGAAATAATGGAAGAAAGTTCATACATTATTTAAAGATTTGTAAAAAATAGCTCTCTTAATGCAATAAAACTCTTTTTTTTTTTTTTTTCATAAGCAAGCCTCTCAGTGACCCTGTAGGCTACAGAAATGAAACCACTTCTGGGCATCTAGCCTCTAACCTTTGAAACATTGAAATAAAACAGATGGTTCCCAGTAACAGGGCTCTTGATAACCCCCAAATTTCTTGAGCTAGACCACACCACTTTTTTATAACTAAGAAACAAATGATAATAAAATGATGGATGCAATGTTCCACTCTTCAGAAAACTTCTGTTCCCACGTGTTCATGTGTCCCATGAATAATGTGGTTTTGATAGGGGAATTACTGCTGCTGGACAATACAACTGTAGATAAGTTTTCCACCATGATGAGTCTCAGACTCACAGCAATGAGGGCTGGAAAGGAGCCCGAGAGCTCATCTAGTTCATCCTTTTTGCCTTGTGGCAGAGCCAGCCAGACCTTTCCCACATCCAGGAGATGTTATTAAAGCTGCTCTCTGGTGATAAATGCACAGCCCCTCCAGGCCTCCTAGTCCTGTCTCCAACCAGCCTTTACAGTCAAACTCTTTTTCTCCTAATATGTAACCCAAGTCTTCCTTGTTGCATATGGAGCCCTTTAGGTCTCATCCTCTCCACAGGGAATATTCTGATAAATAGTACTTCATTCCACTTCTCCAACCACTTACACATTTCAAGAGGCATCACATTCCCCCTCTTATTCTTCTCCTTGCTTGACAAGATAATTCCAATTCTTTTAACCTGTGCTTATAAAGCACAATGTCTGATAACAGAGGGTTATATGTTGCTCTCATCGACCACATCCATCCTCTCCTCAGCTTGTTCTCCCACCACTCAAGAGTAAGTTTGACCTTTCTATTAAATTTGTGAGACATTTTAATTAGAAATGGCGCATGTTAATTAGTTGATTGCAATTTTTGTGGTATGTAAACAATGTAAATGATGATATAGAAGTGATTATATGCAAAACATCTCTTTTTTTGGTTCACTTTATAGTGGAACCTACCCCATGGTGTTCAGTTTTTACTATTTGCACAGAAAGAATACGCCATTGCTTCAATACTTGAATTCCTGGGGCTTCTGATGACTGTAAATTTTTGTTTTCTCTCCTTTTGTCAGGGCAGACAATGCCATCATCCTCCAAATATATCCCAGTAATGAGCTGCTGAAATAGATCTGAAGATTCAAAACCTACTCAAATTTATAATTCTTCTAATGCCAAAAAAATATTTTATCTCATTCAAAAAAACTGAGATGAGAAATAAGATACTGAATGTAAACTAGCCTGTAATAAACTCGCTTGGAAGAGGTTTCCCACGTGCATTCTCATAGAATCAGTCATAGAATCCCTTAGGTTGGTTTTTCTGTATTGCATCTTACTGCAAGCATTTAGTATAAGATTTTAGTATAAGCAGTTTTTTCAGTAGACATCTAAAATTAAAATGCATTTGGGTTCTTATGTTAAAAGATTCTGAATCTTCATGCAACTTCTTAGAAATATTAAAGAATCTGGACCCTAGTGGGATATTTCCAAGTGCTGAGCTGCCTAATTTCATGGGAATCAGGAGGAGCTTGGTAGCTAAAAACTTAGGCATTTTGGAAAGTCTCTTTAGCACCTGTCAGTGGTCAGGGCAGATGTCCAATGCCATTCTTTGAGCAATTAGACTGTTTTGGTCCTGCTCAGTGAGATGAAAGGGCAAAGGACCAAAAGACTTTTCTTAATGATTTCTTATGCCTCAAAGGAGCATTTGGCCCAGTACTGCTTTTTTTTTTATTTTCCAGAACTCAGCAATACACTGTATCTTACTTGGCAGATTCCAGAGAATTACTCAAAAAATTCATAACCTAGAAACATAAAAATGTAAACAGTAATGCTGAGTGCTGCACTATGCATGAAAATAACTGATGCCAGTTCTAAATGTATAATGCTAATCAACGTAACTAGATTTGTAGACGCTAAAATGACACCTTTGTCTTTCTTCCAGCATGGGAAAATGAAACTACGAGAGGCAAAAACATCTCACAGCAGAAAACTCAGTGTTGAAATCGGTCAGTAGTGCTTTCAACAGTCGCTTGCTTAATTGTTTCTTGCTTCCCTTGTGCTGCTGCCAAGAACAAAGGTCATATTTAATGACTGCCTAAATAATTTGCAATATTTTTTAGACTTGCCCTAGAGGTGGCTGATGTGGATCTTTTTGTACTTACTAGGAAAGTTTCATATGGATTACCCTGCTAAAGAAACATTATCCTTCTAAACTGATTCAAATCCCTTCACATCCTCCAAAATACACACTTCTTCTTTTCTGTTTCATGTCAAATGCTGTAGTGACAGCTCAAACAAGGCAACACTGTTTGTTTCAAGATTATAGAGCACTCAGGACATCCACATCATTTTTGAAGTAAATTTTTGAAGCCATAATCCTCTGCCAAACAAAGAAGAATATGTGTCATCACAGCATCATTGTAATGACATGACCTTAGCCAGGAGTCAGAGACAATAGCAAAAACTGAGGACCTAAGTCTTCTCTGTCTTGTCCCTTCTCTACTTGTCCCATGACAAGTAGAAAATATCATGGCTCCATGGAAAATATCATACTCCATAGAAGTAGTGGTTTACCATCTCTGGTCCAGAAAGGGAAATCCAATACAATCTCTTTTTTTTCAATGTCAGGATTCTCCTGGTATTTACACACCCTTCTCTTCATGCTTTATTATGGGCCAATAGTTGGGCAGTAAGCAAAAAGAAAGTATGTTGTAACAAAGCACTTCATGGCGAGGTGGAAACAGAAGAAAGAATAGAGGAAAACGGACTATTAATTTCCTAATATCAAGGACAGTCTGAGACAGACAGTTAGGTTCTCCCATCAGGCCCAAAACTGGGGCACATGTGCTGTGTTGAGGAGGGTTGGCAGTGGAAAGCACTGGGGCTCAAGATAATGAATTTCATTCCATCTGAAGGACCTAGGTCCTATTACAAAAGTGACCCTGTACTTCCTGTATTTTTGAAAATGCCTCAGTGGGACAGAGAGTGATCACAGAGGTGGTGCCTACACCAGCATTACACTGATACCAAATCAGTTCAGGGTTTCCTTCTGTTCTCTTCTCCCATCACTAAAGGTGTTCCTGCCCCAGAGAATAAATGGGAGTCCCACATTTTTGAATGTTTATTTGAAAACTGATCCTTGAAAACACAGATTAACTACTTCAATCTGTCTTGCTGATTAAAATACAGTGTTTAATGTTTAGTGCATGATGATTACTTTTCAACACTGCTGGAGTCTGTCCTTGCTGTCACTGAAGTCCATAGCATCCCAGCACTAGAGAATCACAGAATCATAGAATATGCTGTGTTGGAAGAGACCCATCAGGATCATCGAGTCCAACTCCTGGCCCTACACAAGACACCCCAAGAATCCCACCATGTGCCTGAGAGCATTGTCCAAAAGCTACTTGAACTCATACAGGCTTGGTGCTGTGACCACTTCCCTGGGGAGCTGTTCCAGTGCCCAACCACCCTCTGGGTGAAGAACCTGTTCCTAATATCCAACCTAAACTTCCCCTGACTCAGCTTCATGCCATTTCCTTGAGTCCTGACACTGGTCACGAGAGTGAAGGGATCAGTGCCTGCCCCTCTGCTTCCCCTTGTGAGGATTTTGAAGACCACAATGAGGTCTCCCCTCAGCCTCCTCTTCTCCAGGCTGAACAAACCAAGTGACCTCCTCATAAGATCTCCCCACTCAGTGATCCTGACAGGTCCCTTCCAAATCTGCACATTCCATAATTTTATGGTTCACCATCCTCTTGGCCCTCCTTTGGATGCTCTCTCATAGTTTAATGTCTTTCTTATACTGTTGCACCCAAAACTGACCCCAGCACTTGAGGTGAGGCTGCCCCAGTGCAGAGCAGAGCAGGACAATCCCCTCCCTTGCCCGGCTGATGCCTGATGCCCCCCAGGACACACTTGGCCCTCCTGGCTGCCAGGGCACTGCTGATTCATATTCAACTTGCCACTGACCAGGACCCCCAGGTCCCTTTCCACAGTGCTTCTCTCCAGCCTCTTGTCCCCTGGTCTGTACACACAACCAGGACTGCGCCGTGCCAGATGCAGAACCCAGACTTTCCCTTGTTGAACTTCATCTGGTTGGTGATTTCCCACCTCTCTAATTTGTCAAGGTCTCTGTGCAGGGCCTCTCTGCCTTTGAGGGAGTCTAGAGCTTCTCCCAATTTAGTGTCATCAGCAAATTTTGGGTCCTGTGTCCAAGTCATTAATGAAGATGTTGAAGAGAAGTGGATGGAGGATGGAGCCCTGGGGAACCCCATTAGCGACAGGACACCAGCCTGATGTCACCCCATTTCCTAGAACTCGTTGTGCCTCATGGGTCCATGAGCCAGCTGCTCACCCATTGCATAACACTGTTATCCAGCTGTGTGCTGGACATTTCATCCAGAAGGATACTGTGAGAGACAGTTTCAAAAGCTTTGCTGAAGTCCACAAAGATTACATCTACTGGTTTATGAGGTAGTCTAAGTGGAAAGGGACCTCTGGAGGGCTCCTGTCCAACCTTCTCACAAGGCAGGGTCCACTGTGAGTGTAGACCAGAGTCCTCCGGGCTTTGAACAGTCTGGTTTTTTAAAACCTCCAAGGACACAGACTATACAATCTCTCTGGGCAATGCTTTCCCATGCTCCATTTGCCTCATGATGTTTATATCCAATCAGAGCATCTCCTCTTCCAAGCTACACCTGTTTTCTCACATGCCCTCACCATGCACCACCATGAAAACCCTGGTTCTGTTTCCTCAGAAACCTCCTTATAGGCACTGGAATTAAATGATGTGCAAAAGCAGAAGTAAATCCTAAATAGGCTACAGTTTGTCCAAAGTAAGATCAGACCTTTGTTCGGTGTCTTTCCCATTTCCTCTCCTCGATCCTGACTGAGCTCCCTATCCTTTCCCAGCACGCCGACCCAGCAAGGTGTGACAAACAAGGCTTCAGCTGCAAGGACACCTGTGCAGAGGACCACTGACTTTAGACCAACTTCCATGTGCATAAAGTCTCTCAGAAATAGGAGTGGCTACAATGTCGTATCTTCACACACATCTTTGGTATCGTGCTTGGCTTGGAGCTAGGATTAACCATCCATTATCCCTCAGTCAAAAAAGCTGGAAAGTAAACTTGAATTTATGTTTTAAATGCAAACTGGTATTCTGAAATCATTCCTTGGCCCGGGAGTATGTGCTGGTAACACATTAACCAATGTGAGAACTGGTAACGCTGCATCTATACCTAGGCATGTGCTTTCAGACCTTGCCAGACAGAGGGAAGAGAGAACAGCTAAGCCTTGCATATGCTCCCTGTTTCCCTCAACAAGACCATAAACCAGCAAATTGTTACACTAACCTTAACTTGCATATCGAGACATTCCATTGAAATGATACGCTGTAAGCTTGTGATTAGCTATCAACAGATTGTCACTTAAATGTCATCCTTAACGAGTAATTTAAGATGAAATAAATTTAGCAAGAGAACCAAGCCACACCAGGGGAAGTTTAGCTTGTAGAAATTTGCTGTCCTATTAAGTCTGAGCCACACTCATTTTTAGTAGTGTGTAATGACATGGGTAAAACTTACCCACATTTTGTATGATGGAGACACAGCAAATGTTAATAATGATTTAATTAGTCATTTGTAGTGACAGTAAAAATATCCACAATTACTCTTACTAAGCCCAAACTGGAAGACTGTCTTTCATTCCCAAGGGAACAGGCACACTACCAGATCATGGGAATTAGGAAGAATGTGCTTTCCTGAGTGCATTCCACTTTTGTTCATTATTAATGCATTTTTCATCCTCAAAAGGCATGACAAGAGATCCAAGTGCAAGAGGAAAGCATGGGGGAGAGAGAGAGAGCATGTCAGTGTATGCTCTTGCACTCACTAGCACTAGCCTGGCACTTCCTAACACACATCCATAAACTCTACTGGTAATGAATAGTGTGAATCCTCAATCCAGAATTTGAAGTTTTACTTATAGGGGGCTCTTGTGAAGTTTGTTGTACTGTTTTTAGCAATGTCTAGTCTGCCAAGGAATGGTTTGATTATTTCACATCCTTTTTCTTGGGTACTGCCTTACCAAATTCCAGGTCGTTCTCACTCACAGCAGAGCACAGGTTTCTATTTCAAGGGGCATTATTCTTTCAGAAAAAAACCAAAATTGTGGTAACACCTGGTGGCAGCAGTGAGTAGCAAGGAAAGAATTATGAAATCGATACTCAAGTTTCAAGGAGCGTAAGGTATGGGCAAATTCCACAGAACTGTCGAGTTTTCCACGTGCCCATCTGTGTATTTCTGCATTCTTTATGTGTATCTTTGCAAGTCCAGGTGTGACTATGAGGTTTTTCTGAAGGCATTTTATCCCACAGTGTGTGTATCCGAATGCTTCCAACGAGCAGTTCAGAGCGTAGACAGGACCCAGATGACCCTCAGAAGCACAGGAGCAATGTGACACTTCTTAGCTGTTGCTGCTTAGCCTGCTCCTCAAGCCTAGGTTGCAGCAACTGCTCTTATAACATCTAATGCCAGCTCAGGGCTGAGGATGGGACGCTGAAGCCAACAGTGAAATGCAGAGAGAAGGGTGTGCCTTGCCATTCTGGGGTGTCAGGTCCTTGCTCCTCTTTTTCTAGAGTACTGAGAAGAAGGCAAATCTAAGGAAGTTAAAATAGAGCTGTATGTAAAAAAAAAAAAAAAATATATATATATATATAAAAAAATATATAGAACCAGTTAAGCAAATAATAACTGTTTAATATTTTCATAATTTTTCTTGCAGAAAAACAGATATTAGTTTTCTAAACGTTGTCAGCACTATGTGGCAATGTCAGTGTCAGGAGACTTAATTTTGGAAATTACTTTGTGTTTGGGACATCTGAGCAGCCTAAAGATCAAGTATCAGAGAACACTGGGCTCTGACTCAAGAAAAGGCACAGTAAGTGTCAGGAAACATGACAAGATTAGTATTTCTACCTCATTTTGGGACCTGTGAAGCTACCTTTTCAAATGACAGGCTTCAAATGGCAAGGGTTTAGGAGCTGCTTCATGAATTCATCTGCAGCCTGTGGAGCAGGGGTGGAGCAGATGACTCCTGTGAGCTGAAGGACCTCCCCACCACAGGCTGCCTTTGCTCTTCAACCAGTGCCCTGGGAAGTCAGGGAGGAACATTAGCATGGATTTGCAGGCATGCCAAGGAATGAAGTCTATCTCCAGAAAAGCTGCCAGCCATTGACTACAACAGTAATTCCAAGCATCCCTCACCTGTCATGGAATTAGTGTCATTAGTGAGATGTCCCTTCAAAGGCAGATGAGAGGATGGGAAAACATGACAGCATATTATTGTTTTTTAAACTAAGCAAAAAGTTAGCATTTGTAGGTTTTCACTCCTTTTACAAAAATGTTATGGACTGAAATTTTCATGATCCACAAAGTGATGACAGAATTGAAGGCAGGTGCACTTGCAGCAACACTGATTTCAAAGCTGTTTCCCTGAGACTGTAGTATTTGTGTGCATGAAGAAGGGATGAAGCGCTGTTGAAACACAGCAGTCCTGGAACCATAATGGTGGTGATAGGATTTGATGTGGAAAAAAAAAATGGTAAGGCAGGACTTTGCACTGATGCAAGAAGTAATAGCCCAGTAATGCAGACTGCTCAGCCTTGCATTGCCATTTTCTTTATCCTGACTAATCATGTGTGAAAGCTCTTACTCCTGGTGAATCCATATTCCTGTCTGTGTCTTCTCAGGATCTGTATTAACTACTCCCACCACACCCTAAAAGTGTCCTCAGGGGGATTTTACAGTAGCCTTAATACTGCTGTTCCCATAGGCTGATTGGTACCTTGGCCTGGGCTGCACTGCAGGGTTGACTATAACATTGCCAGGCTGGAAAGACAAAGGGAGGGAGGGAGGACACTTTAACACACAGACTTTGAACCCCCACTTGCTGCCTGGGAAGAAGAGTCATCCTTGCCACAGCAGGGCTGTGTGAGAGAACAGGAGAGGAAAAGAGAAACCACACGTGACTGCTCCTGCCTGAAATGCCTTGACAAGGCATGAGTGAGTACTTCTGGGAGAGATCTTATCAGCCCGAAAAAGGAAATGCAGGCGAGATGTTAAGGATGTGTCTTGGTTTTTCTCAGGGGCATCTTGAACTTTTGTTACCTGCTATGTTTCCCAGTGCCTGCTCCTCGGGATGGAACCTTGCCTTGGAGGGGAATAGGGAGCAAGAAAGGAGGGCAATGTAAATATTATTTGCATTAGCCTTGCATCTTCTGGAGATGTGAATACAGGACAAGTACAAAAGTGAACAACAAAAAAAAAAAATCCCAGATTTTCTACAGTTACCTGTTGCTTTCTTTGTGTTCTTAGCAGGATTAAGTTTGGGGAATGTGTGGCATTGCCTCCACCATGCAGCAAATCTCAGTATTCTGTGTGGTCGTATGCTACAAAAATTTAGTTGCTGAGTCTGACAGTAGTTTTACAGTACTGTTAGAGGATGGCAGGAACCACGGGCCCATTGCAGTTTCATTAGCATAATTGGCATCCACACTTATATGGATTCAGCATTACTGAGGCAGTTTCAAAGGGACTGATTATGTGCTGTATTCCTTGGAGCAGTATTTTAGCTGGAGATCCCACTGGGATGGAGCAGACATGAAAAAGAGCCCTAAATTTTATAGTGCTGTGTCAGTATTACTACAAGAAAAGTGTAGTAACTAAAATAAATTTATCACACACAGGCAATTACCAGCTTAATGGATTTTCATTGTTCTTTTAGATTTATCTTGATCAGTTCTCTGTTATAGCTTCCCTTGATCATCTAATAGGTTTGCTCTTTCCTAGAAACTGAACTTCAGTGTTTTCTGTTGCATTGGCATGCAAAATGTAGTCACTCACTTTGTGATCTAGAAAATAAGGTGTAGCAGCACTCTAACAGCATTAAACTACATGTTTCTGCTAGCAGCAGATTGCTCAGTGTTTTTTCTTTTCCTTTTTGAGGCAGATGCTGAAATGCAACTGCAGAGCCAGCAGGGCAGAACCAGCAAGCAGGGTACAACATCATGAACATTGCTTGTCCCTGAGTCTGAGGATATAGACTAGAACAGCCAAAAAATTTCTGACTATGGCAACACTTGCTGAGAGCTCCAACCTGTACTTGGATATTGCTCAAGTTTCAAGGATGTCCCAGCTACCTTACAGCTCTTACTCCAGCCAGTCTTGCACTGCAACATAAAATCATCAGGATTCCATGCTTCTTTCTTTTCCTTTTTTTTACCCTGGATGTGCCAGAAAGTGGGTGTACTCCAGGATAATTTTGCACTGGAAGTCTAGCACAAAGATGCTGAAGAGGATTGACAAACCTGACTTGTACTTTTTTTTTTTTTTGGAAGCCATTTCAGTTGTTAGATAAATACAAAAAATTTTTTTAACCTCTATATATTTATATACATACTTATATATGGGCTATGCAGATTTAACATCATAAAAAAGTGTGTGTATTATGCAATATGGAATAGTGAAATTAGGGAAAATTATGGTTTTGCTCGTGTTACAGTATGTGTACCTGCAGCTGTGCACAACCTGTGAGACCCCATGGCTGCCAGCTCCCCTGCCCAGGTGGGGACAGTGACAACCTAGGGATGGTTTACAAGGACAGAAGCTAATCCAGTGCTGACTTCTGCTTCCACAGGTAGAAAGGAACCCAGGTTCTCATTCTGGAGGGCAGCTGTGACACCTTTCTGGAGAAAGGTCTCCAGCACCAGGTCCCTGCCATTCAATTACCCAAGAATTTCAGGGATTTGTCGTGAAGTCTGGGGGCTTAGTGGCGAAAGGATTCTAGGTTTGTCATGTGCTACAAATGAAGAGAGATATGATAGCAATGGAGAACCAGTAGTTTTTTAGATAGTCCAGCGTCTCTTGCCATCCCAAGTTAATTTACCCCTTCCCATACCTTGACCATGCAATTAAATGATTTGAATAGTATGTTTTCAAATTAAGGGGTTTGTGGTTTTTTCTTAACTCAAAGGGGATCAGAACACGGAGTGTCAATATCAAATATAATCACGGAAAAGACCACGGGTTCCCTTAAACTGTCTTTGGGACATGGAGGAGAAAATTGTTTTCTCCATTTTCCTCCTTAGACCTCTGTGGGAGACAGCAAAGAAAGCATCACATATTTCTTTTGATATATCATAGAGAGTAGCTGTGTGGTGCTGTAAAACACTGTTAAATGCAAATATATTTTGGGAAGGATGATTAGACTTAATAAGGGTATTTAAAAACAGCACTAAATATGTCAGTGTGAATACAAATAGAATAGTTCTCTTATTTTTAAATTAAACTGATATAAGTATTTACATTTCTTTTGAATTTTTTTTCCTTTTGGGAGAAAGGAAAGAAAATCTAGCTTTACATGACAAAAGGGACAGTGAGGATTTCCCTGTTTGCTCTCCAGTATTTTGAATCAATTAGTTGAACAGCAACAGGATAGCTGTTGATCACAAATGAGGAACTAGATACATATGGAATTGATGAGGTGATTAATATCACTTTCCTGTACATTTCCATGGAAATCTGTTGTGTCCTGCACAAAAGTATCTGTTTTGATGGGAACAGTCACCACCTATCCCACAGCTTCTTTACATGGTTTCAGTAGAAAAAAAATCACAGCTTCTATCTACAATAGTCATTAAAAATCAAATTTAACAAGGAACAAAGGGCTTTAGGTCAAGCTGTGAATGCCCAGAGACATCCCAGCCTCGTTAACAGGATGTGCTTTCACATGTGCATTTGGCAGCAGCCAGTGGAAGCAGTCCCAGACTCCCACCCTTCTCTCCCAGCCCCGTGCTGTCCTTGACCATGCCTAGGATTATTTCTGTGACTGTGCAATGAGCTGGCTCAGTGGACAGGTCTTAGTTAAAGATCATTCAGGGGGAAAAAAAAAAAAGGAGAAAGATAGAAAGAAAAAAGTTATTTTTCAGCCTGGCTGCCCAGGTAGCAGAAGCAGGTTCTTGGCAGTGCATCCAGGGATGCTCACATCCCCAGCTGCTTGCACCAGATCCTGTGAAACCACAGCCTCACTGCAAAACTCCTCTGCTGAGGAATAGGAAAGAGTGAGTGGCACGCTGTTAGCTCACTTTATCCACTCTGGTGTTTCTTGACACAGAAAAGCACCAAGCTGGTTCAGGGGAGCTGGAAAAGGGACTGTGTGATAATGGAAATGGGGGTAGTGCCAGCCCCAAGCATTCAGAAATCCTGAGCTGGGCTGGCAGAAGTCATGAGGTCGTTAAAAATAAGAAAGGTAGTATTTCTTTTAATTCTTGCTGCAGTCTTAACCTTTAGGGTACATGAGATACTGAATGCACATCTTCTTAGACTTTTCAGAGGGACTAGATTGATACCATCATAAGCCAAGATTTACATACTGCTCAGAAAATATACCCAGCCTTTTATTGGTGGCTCTTTATCTACCTAGTGTATCAGAAGACTGAATCTAAGCCTGATAAGTTAATCAAAACTTACCAGGCTGCTGTGGTGGGCAGGTGCTGCCTGTGGCTGGCCAAGATTCCTCACTGCCAGCTCCAGGTGAGCAGTGAGGTCCCTGAGCTGCAGGCACCTGCAGGCACCCAGTGCTGGAGGGTGAGCTCCTGGGCCACTGACCTGCTGGTGTGCCACACACACCATTTTGGGGCACGTCCTGCTCTGCAGCCTGCCAAGTAAGCTGTCACCAGGAAATAGTTTTCCCCTGCACTCTGCTGATTTAATTTGGCAAATCCTCTGAAGAGCAAAACCTCCCGCAAACCAGTAAAAGTTTCAGATTATGTATATCTCCTCTTGGGCTTATGGGTGATCAGAGAATGCCCATATGCATTATTTATTATGCAGCTGAAGTGTTTTAACAGAGTTGGAAAATCAGCTATCAGGATACAGTTCCAGCTCGGCACTGCTGATGGTCCAAAAGAAATCACAAGAATTATTACAATGGGTGAAAATCTGCAGCTCAGCACATGCAGACCTGCCAATACATACACACAGATCTATATCTTACATTGAGATAAGCAGTTTTTTACTACCATAATTTAAATGCCAACTTTCTTCTTCCCTCCCCTCCAGTGCGTCCTCACACTGCTTGCCCTCATGCAGGCCTGTCCAAAAGCCTGCTGAAAGAAAACAAACACTGATTTCAGGTGGATGAATATGTGATTCCCAGCCAAAATCACTCTGCCTTGCACAGTACTTCTGTTTTGCATTGTGAGTCATTTTATGTACCTGTGAACAATGGGCTAAGCAGTCACAGCCTGTTTTATGCAGGATCTGGCCACATCAGTGCAGAGGGCATTCCTGGGTTCCCATGCTGGGAGGGCAGTGGTGCAGTGTCCTCAGCCCCAGAGATGTAAATGTCTGTACCAGATGTGAGGTGAAGGAGTTTGTGATGGATTTTTCCATGGAGGAGAAGCAAAGGTATCAGGCACTGAAGGGACTTTTAAGCTACAATTTATTTGTATTTGGCACAAGGAGAAGCACAATTCTAGCCAGTCTATTAATAATCTATTAATAATTAACAGTTATTACTATTAATAATCTCTAACACCAGATATGATCATGTAGTAGAGCTGATCCACTGCTCTCACCAGATGCAGTGCAAGGCTGGCATCTGGTTCTGGATGCCTGGTGAAGGTGCAATGTAGGCTGCAGCAACCTGTCTTCTCTCCAAAAGGCTGCCAGAGATCTGTGGATTCAGGGCTCTTTTTGTCCTGCGATGCTCTGGTGGACATATTTTCTGGAAGTGTTAAAAGCATTGCCAGATTCATTCACTTCGACTTCACTGGTTGCCCCCAACAAAAAATGTCTCACCTAGGTGAAATCACCTAGGTGGTCAGCAGCTCTGACTTTTGGCCGGGCAGTGCTGTAGCTGCAACCTCTTCCATACAAACCCCGAGCAGGAGGGACCCTCAGAAGCCTCCTCTGCCCCCATCCAGGCACTCCTGCCACTTTGCCACGGCTGTCGGCAGTCGTGCAGCCCTGCCCGTGGCAGGGAGTCCACTGAAAACTGATCCAGCCATGGCCTCAGCCCGTCATCACCCCCGAGAGTGCCAGACACAGGTCAGGTTACCCGGGAGCTGGCACAGCCACCGCTGCTGCCTCGTCTGCATCTCGCACCGCCGCCTTAGGCTTGCAGGGCGTGATCTCTGGGACAGAAACTGCATTTTTTCCTACCAAAACGGCCTCTTTGCAGCTGAAAGGGTGTTGCTTTGATGCTTATAGAAAGTTGTGAAAGAAATGAACAGCAGGAAATCTTAGCTGGAACAGTAATGCAAATAGTAATAACACCAATAAAAAGAGAACTTCCACATCCAGCCAAATGCCTGCTCTAAATGACAGCAGTAAGGAAATATATATATTTATATAACATATAGTTATGTGTGGGTGGGTGTGTCCGAGCTGTAGTGCAGGGAGGATGCTACCTTGGATCCATGGCAGATCTAACAGCGATTCTTGCCCATGATTCGTATTTTGGAGCGTGTTCAACTTAAAACCAACTGTGATGTCAACACAATTCCACAGTACTACTGCAGGCCACAATTCTCAGAAACATAATAAATAAATTTCAGATTGTTTTGTGGAATTGGAAAACCTGGAGCTTAGGAACAAAACTCCATGGTGTGTGCAGCACTTTCAACATCTGGGCACATTCTGGATCACTTACTAATGGGCATGTGGGCAAATGCAAAGCCTTTCCCTAAATCAACACTGTGTTGCACAGACCAGTCGCCTGTACAGAACCATTGCCAAATATGTTACATGGAGCTTTGCCAGTATTTCTGTTAAATTATGCTATTTCAGTGTATGCAAATTTAAATTTAGCAAATTCACCTCACGGCAATGTAGTACTCTACAGTCACTACTTTAGGGAGTATTTGGTGTTAATGTCTTTGGTAAAAGAGCTTTAATTACCTTCCCAATGCTGGCTGATCTGGAGGATATTCTCTCCATTTTTCCAAGAAAAGTATCATACTTTGCTATTTAGAAAGTGAAAATACAGGTTATTCAGCATGCCCTACAAGTTATGAAACTCAGGCTGTGGCAGGTAAGGAGGGAGAGCAGTTCACCAGTACAGATTCTGAGCAGAAAACACACCATCTGCAGCTTGCTGGAGCTCAGGGTTCAATCTTTGTACCTACCAAAGGAAAAAAAAACCCACTGATTCCAACGCTGTGGTGGCAGACCCAACTATCAAAGAGCTGAAATGCCTTTCTGATTTCATTTGTTGTGGCATATGTTCTAGGGGAGGGCAGGGGGAGCAAGTTAGCAAATCCTAATTAATAATAAAGTTGTAGGTATTTTAATGCATTCTCTCTGTGCATGTCAACTGTCAGGTCCAAAGCAGCTCCAGAATCAGTACTAATGAAAAATCTCAGACTAAAATATCCATTTATTAAGTTCTCTAACTGCTGTGACTGACAACAGTACTAACCTGTACCTGTACGACTCCATTTCTTTTTAATATTTTATACAAATGGAAATCCTTTAGCATGAGAATGAAGACAACATCATGAAAACAGGAATAAAGTTGTCTATTAAGATGCAAAGATAAATGCAAACTGTTTGCTTCATTTTCTCTTCTTTGAGTTACAAATTTCTTGCTGTCATGAAAAACCTTTTCATCTTTCCTGCAATTCATCACTGTGGCACTCGGCTGACAAATGTATTCATCACAGTAGTGTATTTCTCAGAGATTCCTGTCTTCTGCCTCAAGCACTTTATTCCTTCAGATGATAAAAGTATTTTTCTGAGAAGAGTTTACATACATATCTGTGTGGCTGTAGGCTCACGCACACCATCAAAGTACTCAACAAAAATCATACTTCCAAGAAAAAAATCAGCTTTAAGGATGGATATTCTTTATGACAGAATCTTATTTCCACAACGGCTACGCAGTGATCATCCTTCCACTGTGTTTGGACAGTGAAATTCTCTCTGCTGTAGCAATTAAGGAGCATGCAAGTGTATTTTATGAACTTAAAAGTTTCGTTGGAGGTTCTCAACGTGTGGCAATGCAGCAGCATTACTACATTTGGATGTGTAATAGCCATTTACATAAGATGGCATCAGGCAACACATTATTATCACATTATCCTGAGTGAGGATATGTGTGCATAGCTACTGCATTTGGGTTTATACAGCTGTTCTGAGGGGAATGAGAGCTCAGAAAGTTGACCATTACTGCAGCAACCGTGGTATTGGGAAAATAAGCTTTTCTTCATCTTCACTTTTCCTTATAGAACACGCTCTTCCATTTTAATGGCACCTACTCCTGGAGTATTGGGTGTGAAAGGGGAACTTGTGAAAGCAGAACCCCAACTTGTCCTCCTTTCTGAGCTCACGTTGTGTTACATGCAGCTAATTTTCAGAGGTCTCATTTCCACTGGAATTTGGCTACTTGAAAAAATGTCTTTTCCCTTGTTTCCCCACCCCTATCCTGCTGACCACTTCAGTGCTTTATAGCCAAATACATAAACTATACACTGGAATCACTTTCTCACAATTGAAACCAAACCACTCTAAAAGCCAAAATCAGAGGATATGGTCAATAAGGGATCTTTATCTCATCAGGAGATGAAATTTATGTATGCAGAAATCCTGTTCTCTAAACAGGCAGCTGGTTGTGACGTTAGAATTATATCATCCACCATCAGAACATCAGGGGTTTGGATGCCCAGAGATTTTTCATTCAGGAGTCAGATCCTCTGTTTTGCTTCTCACATGAAAGTCAGCATTTCCATTTTAATACTTTCCCTACTTCCACTTAATACTTTGCTAGAGCACTGGTGAAATGCATTTCAACAAGATATCCCTGTGTAGCAGGTGAAACTTCCCAACAAGACTTTTATGGTGCATAAAGCTTTCAGCTAGCCAAGGTGACTGACCAAAACTCATTCTCTCCTATGCTTCACTTTGGGTGTTAAGTCTTTGAAGAAGTGGTCAAGCCAGAAAAAGTAATTTGCACAATCACATCCCACTGGAGTTTCCAGTTAGTCAATACTGTCCACTCTGATGTTCAATGAGCCTGAAATAAAAACATTTTGAGGCATTTGGTTATTTATATAAACAAAGCAGAGTATTTTGTTAAATAAATAAAAGTAAAATATTTTATTTTGTTTCTATAAAGAAGTATGTAACAAAATATTCTAGTCTATAAACACTAATTCAAGGTAAGCTGATGTGAGAATATGTAAGGGTGCTGATATTAACTGTGTCTTAAGAAGGAGTCATCTTGGGGTGTGCTAACACCAGAAAATATGTTTTTCTTTCTCTTTCCATGTCTCAGGTAAGTTTAAAGATACAATTTATTTCTTTAATGGTTATTATATTCATTTTGGATTTACAGCTACTCAGAACTAATAGTTTTTTAAGATCACATTCCCAAAAGTATACAATTTCTTTTCACTAATGCTTGGACAGTTTGGAGACATTAATAAAAGAAGATTTTGGATAAAATTCTCCTCTGTGTCAGCCCAGACCCCAAGGTCCCTTGTACCTTTCTTATGCCTCTTGGAGACTCTATCTTGCTGAAGAAGATAAATTTAATTTACGGGGGAAAAAAGTTGCATGTTATTCAACATAGAAGAAATGTGAACGAGATTTCTAATATGCAATTCAAGATAAAATTGCTACCTTTGTAAAAGCCACCTTTCTATCCCCTTGCTTAAATATTTTTTACCAGTAATACAGTAAAATAGGCAGAATAAGGACACACCAAGTGTCTTGCAAACTTCCTGCAACATTTTTCCTATAAAAATGTGACTGATGTAATTTCTTGCCATTGCTGCCTCATTCTATATATTCTTAATTTTCTGTTTTCTCTCACTTCTACTTGAATTTTCCTTAGAATACTGGACTGATAGGAACTTAGACCTGTTTTGCTGGCTCTTGTCCTGTGCTGATTGTACAAAGGACACTGGTATTTGCCCTGCCCTCCTCTGGATACTAAATTTGTTCTTTGAATAAGGAGGGCACAGGAGTTCTCTCTCCTCCTGTCTGCACCAGACAGGAACAAATTTGGTCAAATGAGCCACCATAAGCATAATGGTGCTTTAGAAGTGCCAATCGATGGTATTTGATTGATGATGGCATTATGATACTTAATATGTTTCCACTACAATCAGTAACTATGAACAGCCAACAGTTCAAAATGTAATCTCTGGGACAGAACTACGAAACCTTCACTGTTTTAGATTTTGATGGATAAAATGTGTCACAGAACGTGTAAAAATCTTTATGATGATGCTCCCAGCATACCATTATAAAATGAGTGTGGTTTCCATCTGGCTCCCCAGTAGTGCTGATTCAGGGCCATAAAGAGAAAGGCATCCCTCTGTAGGAAATGGTAACATTTATATTGATTTCAGACACCTCATATTCTGTGCAAAATAAAATTAGCTCTGCTTTAATTTAGGAGTTCAGGGCAGTGTTTGGAGGAGAGCAGTGGCAGTGAGGACTCCTGGATTCTATTCCTAGCCGCAGCAGTGACTCGTGCCATGACCTTGTGTAAGCCTGTTGACCTCTGTGCCTGTTTACCCACGTTGAAGAATGAAAAAAGAATGAATACCTACTTTGCTGGGGTTGAAGCCCTCAGTCAGAAAGAGCTAAGTATACAAGCATTCCTGGCAAAGTAAATAAATCATGAGGACGTTTCAGATGAGTTCAAAAACCATCTCCAGTATGAGGTTTCTGTGGCCTCTTCAATTCGATCCCATTATGTATTTCAGTGCAGCACATATGGTCCTATCTTTAAAACACTGGGTAGTGTTACAGGCTGTGGGATAAGTTACAGCATGAAGATTTAACATTAACACTAATGGGAGCTGTGCAGTCAAAGCCTATGGCTCTCTGCTGAAAGACTGCCCTCAGGAGAGCTGGGCTGCTAATAATTTACAAATTGTCCAATTAAAAAGTGTTGTGGAAATTTCTAACTTCTGCAGATGCATTTTCTGAACAGCATCAGAAATGATGCGGCTTTTGGTACGTTGGGATGTCAATACTCAGACTTGTGTGGAATATTCTGTCAGTGTTCCTAAGGGATGCTTGGGCAGTTACTGACCCTGCAACACAACATTTAAAAGTGCTCATTTCCTTGCAGCACTCTAACATGTAACTTCTGAGGTTTCATTTCTGTTCTATTTCTATCACTCTGCAGTCAAATACTGTATTTTGTGGGACACTAGCAGGTCAGACAATACTGTTGGTGATATTTTCTTTTTTTTGTTGCAGTTCTAATGACCAGTTGGGCTGTTTTGACCAGAATAAGAATAAGGCAGCAATTTATATTGTGACTTGAGAAAAAACATCCATGTGCAACTGATTGGTGTCAGGGAAACAACACTCAGAAAATCCCCCACTTCTGTGTTATGCACCTGCATGTGTGCAAGCCATCCCAACAACCTCTCATGCTTAAACTGAAACAAACAGGTATCTCCAAGTTCCCTAGTTTTACTTCTGCACTTTACCACTAAAACTTTTCATGCTCTATTATCTTATAACCCAGAGAGGGGGAAAAAAAAAAACCAGATCTGTGGTCAGAGACCTGTTGGTTGGTGACACATTTCAGTGCCTATGGTAGAGCCAACAGGCCTGTCCCAGCTCCACCCTGAGTACTGGAGCAGGGAGATGGGAAACCAACAACATAAAGATCCACTTTCCCCCCTGAATCAGTACCTGGCTCCAAGCTGCACGAGGGGCTCGTGAGACAGGTGAGACATTTTCATGCAGGATCAACTGTCTACATAAATTCCTCAAAACAGCAGGTGAGCTGAAAAGCAGATGTTTTTTCTGAAAAACCCCATAAACTCGTAACCTTCACAGGGGGAAGAACTTTATCAGCTCCCAGACATTCTTTCCACTTTGAAAAGGAGCAGTCTAATGTGGGGACAGACAAAGGCAGTATTTCCTGATGTCATTTTCTCCTTCACTGACTGCATTGATAAAATTATCTCTAATTTCCACAACCATTGGTCTCTTTGCCACATTGTTATCACAGTCCTCAACTGTTTTGCATAGGGCCAAAATCTACCTGTTTTCATATTTGGACACAATACACTATTCACAAACAAAAAAAAGGAACAAAAAACCCATAGGTGCACCAATACACAAACAATAAATTACAGGGCTATTTGAAATTAATTAAAATATTTACTTACCATAATCAGCATTTCTGGACATACCCAGATGTCAAAAATATTAATTTAGAAAGTGTGACAATGTTGAGTTTTTTTCTTTTGCCTGGTAAAGGAGGACTGCAATTCTGAACTGGTTAAAATAAAATAACACAAACATACCCTGTCAGATCACTGGTATTCAAAGCTAACTAAAATATCTGCCTCACCTAGCACCTACAGAAAACCCTTCTGTACTCGTGTTGCCAATCTCCAAAAGAACATGTCCATGTGCCAGGCTCCTCCTACCGGAATCAATAACAAGCACATGAGTGAGGGAAAAAACCACACAAACGAGGGTTCACACAGAATACTCTCAATGCTTTATTAAACTTTCATTTTTCTTAGGTTAATACCAAAGTCTAAGTGGATTTAACTGTAAGTGGAGCATTAAGGAGAAGTCAGTCTGAAAGAAAATCAAGAAACTCGAAACATTCATATTATCATTGTCTGTAGCAGTATGCAATTCCAAAAAGCCTCAGTCTCTTCAGTCTGCTATTTTTTTTGGCGGGAAAAATCAATATTCAGGAGAAAATAACTCTTCTCAGTCATAGTTACCATGCTGGGCTGGCTGGCTGCAGCATTATTTTATGGAAGAGCAGCACAGTAATTTCAGCGTTAAGTACACCACTTCTCCTTCCTTTCACAAGAAGTTTTTCAAGTCCCAGCTGTCCTACCTACCCTAAAATGTTACCTTGTGCTTGATGTACAGCACACAATAAGCCTGTAAATCGTGTCAAAATAGAGCATCACAGCTTTGCAGGTGACATCTCCACTGGTCCTCTGCCAAAAGAGGCCAACACCGAATACACTGCAAAGCCACCTTTCTCTTTTTCGAACTAACCACCTGCTGTATTCTGTTTGTGCGTGTCTGGCGTTTTGTCCGAGCGTCTCTCTGGGTGTTTGTCTGGGCTGCGGACACCACCCAGCACGATGCCCCTCCAGCTCTCCTCCCTTCCTCCCTTCCCGGACCCTTCCCTTGGATCAGGAGCTCAGAGCCGCCTTTCGTGGCAGAGGAGTCCCGCCTCGGGCCGAGCCGCCGGTGCCGGTAACCCCGGGGCTTTTCGCCAGGACCAGGCCCGAGGAGAGCGGGGCGATGCCCGAGGGGAGCAGGGCGATTCCTGAGGAGAAGAGAGCAGGGCGGTTCCCGAAGGAAGCAGGGCCATTCCCGAGGGGAGCCGGGCGATGCCCGAGGGGAGCCGGGCCATTCCCGAGGGGCGATTCCCGAGGGGAGCCGGGCCATTCCCCGTCCGTCCCCGTTCCCCGTTCCCCGTCCGTCCCCGTTCCCCGTTCCCCGTTCCCCGTTCCCGGCCCGCTCCCGCCGCTCCCACGTGCCCATCCCGCGTTACCTCCCCGTGCCGGGCCCGCCGCGCCCCACCCGCCAATCAGCGCCGCCCTTACTCTGCCCCGCCTCCCGGGGGCCAATCAGCGCCGCCCTTACTCTGCCCCGCCTCCCGAGGGCCAATCAGCGCGGCCCTTGGTGGCGCGGGCGGGCGGGTTCGTTCGGGCGGCCGCCGGGGCGCGCGAGCGGCGGGGCGGGGCGGGGCCGGCGGGCGCGGGGGGCGGGGCCGGGGGCGGGGCCGGCGCGCGGGCGGTGGCGGCGGCGGGGGGGGCGTGGCCGCGCGGCGCGCGGAGCCGGGAGTCGTTGGCGGCGGGCGGAGGCGGCGGCGCGCGCTCGCTCGCCAGCCATGGTGTTCCTGAAACTCCGCGAGCAGGTGGGCATTCCCGAGCTTCCCTTCCCTTCCCTTCCCTTCCCTTCCCTTCCCTTCCCTTCCCTTCCCTTCCCTTCCCTTCCCTCCTCCTCCTCCGCCGCCGGTGCCGCCGGGCGCGCCCTCCGCCGCCGCCGCGGGGTGCTGTGCGTGCGCGGCTGACAGGCGGCGGGCGGGCAGCGGGAGGCAGCATGGCTGCTGCCGCCACCGGCGGGGTCCGGGCTGGGGGGAGGCGCCATGTGCGCCCCGTGCCCCGCTGGGCGGGCGGGAGGGAAGGGGCCGCGCTCCCGCAGGTACCGGGCCGAACAGGTGGCACCGGCGGGTCCCTGCCGAGCCCCCGCCCCGCAGCGCCGGGGAAGCGCAGGACGGGGGATGGGGGTGGGCCTGAGGGCTCCCCCCGGGCCGGGCCAGCCCTGCCCCGCGCCCGTTTTGGGAACGGGAAGGTCTCCGCACGGGGGTACCCGGGCCTGAGGGGCGGGCCGGTGTGAGGGGATCGGGCTGGAGACCGCCGGCGGGAGCGGCGTGCCCGGGAGCGGGAGATGGAGCCGGAGCTGGCGCCGCTCCCCCGGAGCCGGAGCCGGCCCTGGCCCTGCGCGGTTTCACGTGCCGGGAGCCGCCTGCTCGTCCCTCCACCTTTCCCTTCCAGGCCTTTAAAATCTTTTGTTCGGCCGCCGTGGCTTTCGCCTCCCGCGGTCTTGACAAACCTTCCCCGAGCCCGCGCTCCCCTCCTGAAGGCGAAGGAGGTTCTTCGTGCCTTCAGTGGGTTGTTGCTCTCGTCGCATCACACCCTTCTTTGTCTGCCAGGCTCTTCGGTTTCCATCCCAGCTGGTGAAAAATACTTGTCTTGGCTGCTGTGTCCTTCCCTGGTGTCTCCCCTGTCCTACCTATTGTCTCCTGTGCGGTATCAGGATACAAAGGTGGGAGGGTCTGCGCTGCCAGTTTGCTGCCTGTGAAAAGATGCTTCTTAGGAATGCTGTTTTCTCGTGTTTCCATGTGTGTGAGGCCAAATTCCGTGTAAAAAAACTCATACATCCTGCTGTGGGTCTCCTTGTTACTCTTCCGTAAAGATAACCAACTGTAACACTTAAAGACCCCACCTCCTTCCAAAAAAAAAAAAAAAAAGAAAAAAAAAAAGCCCCGCAGAAAAAAAGCCTGTAGAAACTTGGGGGTGGTTAGGCAGCTGCTATCCTGTGTCTGTTTGTTATGCTGATCAGTATCAGCCCATCCTTACCTGCGAGTCCTTTCATTAGTTACCTACACATCTGTGTTTTCACACTTAAGTTGCATGGTCCCTTAGGATTTTGTTCTAAGGCACGTTTGGCAGTATGGGGCTGGGATCTTTTATGCCCTGCTATATTGTATGTAAACTTTGTGAAGTCTCATGTTGTTTTAGAAATACGTCTATGACTGAGCAACGATCGTGGATCTGAAATACATTTAGTGTCCCTTGAGTTAGGTTTCCTTTCAGGCTTTGTTGCTGTTCTTCTGTGGGAGACTTTCCACAGAAATAAGTACTTGTTCATCTCTTCTATTAAAGCCCTTCTGTTAAAACCGAGAACTACAACTCTTCTGCAAGTAATCACTGTGAAATAGTTAGCAAAAACCCCATTATCAATATGATAACTTGAAAGTACTGTATTTCAGAACTTTTCTTCTAGGAAGCATCCTGCTGTTGACAGACGTTGAAGTGAAATATTGGACTGTGTGGGACCATTAGTTTAACAGAGTAATGCATGTGAGACTTTCAGCTTCTGTCATAATGCAAGTTTTAATCCAGAAGAAGTACGAGGTGAACTTCTTGGAGGCTTCACAGATCTATAAAGGTGAATTGATGCAGTGGTAATTGAAGTATTCTTCCACATAAAGGAGGGGGTGCTAGGACAGGGAAGGAAAGGAGAGAAGGAAGGGAGTGCTGGTTTTGACCAGTCTTTTGTAGAGGGAGTGATTTTTAGCAGCAGCTGCATTTCTGCTGCTAAAGTGTCAGTTGCTTGACAAATCAGTTATTTCAAACTAAATTGTGTTGAAACTGTTTAAGAATGCCAAAAAGTCATGAGGACTCAGTTAGCATGAAATCCCTCAGCTTTGGTAGTTCCAGAGATTCCTGCAGGTCAGTGTTGCAGTGTGCTGCAAGATGTCTCGACTTGAGGACAGGATGCTGTGCTGAGGCTGGAGCACCACCTGCTCTTTGTGGAGAGCAGCCCCGTGGTACTGCATGGGAGTAGAGGTGTTTCTCTGCAGTAGTTCATGAAACAGGCTTCCTGTTTGCTTGAGCCATATGCTTTGCTTCATAGTGGTGTGTTTGGTTAGAATTAAGTAAGTTGTCTCGTGTGTTTGTAGTCCTAATAGTGACTCTGTTTCTTCAGTGGTGGCTGTGCTTCACAGGGAAGTGCAAAGGCTGCTCTGTTGTTTGTACTGTTCAGCTAATATGAAGAAGGGAAGTGATTTGCTAGTTTCTTTCTGCAACAGTCAGATTAATAACTTTCTGCAACAGTCAGATTAATAACTTTCTGAAACAAAAATTCTACTAAATAAAGCATTACTTAAATGTAATTATCAATATTATTTTTCCAAATTCAACATAAACCTGTTGATTTTGTTTTTTGATAATGTAGAAGGGCTCAGCATTAAGTGTCAGAATTGTGCTGTGGACAGGCAGACTATGGGATACAAGAAGCTTAGTGTTTTCTTACACTTGCTTCGTTTTTCAAGTTGCTGCTAGCTAGTGTAAAAGCAGTGCTCAGGAAGTTACAATGAGGTGAGAAATTCTGCTCTGAGGCTCTTAGTTGAGCTGGGAGGGTGAAATCCCAGTTCCGCTTGCTTGATTTAATTTACTTAGTACCTGATAAACAAAACTTTGATCCTGCAGATGCTTAATGTGTTTGTGAAGCTCAAATATTTGTTTGTCTGTGGAGGCTGATTTGACATGCTTAACCTTCACAATACAGGTTTTCCACACACTGAGAAAAGCAGGCCTTTCCTTGGGTTCAACAACCAGCCAGCCAGTACATTCTCTATAAATCTGTGCTACTACTCGAGCTTTATTGCTTTGCCATCCTACCAGGTAGGAATAGATTTCAAAGTTTTGACATAACTGAGGGTGTACACTGCACTATGAGAAGTGACTTATATTTGCTTTCAAATTATATCAGGTATCAAAAAAACTAATAAGCCATGTTTGCAAAAATTGCATTTAAAGCTAAATTGAACTGTATTGGGCAAAGCTGATACCTGTAATGCTCAATAGCAAACTTTAACTCAGAGTCATTCAAGTGTCAAGTTAGAAGCTGTAGATTGTTCTCGTTGCTTTTGGGTTTTTGTGCAGTGTTGTGCAGTTGCTGCTCAGTAAAAAGGAAACAAATCTGCAAATTCTGAAGGTTAAACTATTCAAGGTAGAGATGAAAAATATCGTAAATGTACCTTATGATTGAGGTATTTGCTCTTAAATTTGTTTGCCTTTGTATTATCTGCATATATTGATGCCTGTATACCAGGTTCTTCTAGATGAGATGCTGCTTTAACTACAAAAATGCTAAGTGAGACAAAGCCCATGGAAGTTTTTTCTTCCTGAAATGCTGTGGCACACTGCTGTAAGAAGCTGCACTGAAACTCCAGTTTAGGTCAAGGGTTACTAATCACAAAATATTATCACAAATTTTTTTATTTTTTTATTTTTTTTTCCTTTTGTGGGGAGTGTGTGGACGGGAGGGTATGGGGTGGGGAAAAAAATAGCAGTAACTTACCTTGTGGATATCCATAGTGGTATGCCTTGGTTTCCTGTGTCAAAGCCCTCTCACCTCTGCACAGCCAACTGTGAAAGGCTAAGTGTCTTATGGGGTTTGTTTTGTTATGCAGTCATAGTTTCTAGGTACATTATCTGTTTCCCAGAACAGATAAATTCTTGCTTTAAGGGGTTGTGAATTAGTCTTTCTTACACCTAAGCAGTAATTGACAGCTTAGTTTTTCTTAGTGTGTGGGTGAGATTTGGATTGCCCAACAGCCCAGGGATTCATTCCTTTTCTGTTACAAGCCTTACCTGCATATGTGCCTACAGGTCATCTTTTAGGCTCACATAAGCCTACATCTCAGTTTTGTTGAAAGGTATGTAACTGATCAAAACTGGCTGGTTTCTTTTTCTTTAGTTTTACATCTCTATAACTATTTCTGGCAAAACTCACGGGATGCAGTGTCATTGTATTTGGTACAGCTTTATTTTTTTCTTTCAGTGCATCATAGTTTTAATTGTGTTTCCCATTTTCTCTGAACTTTAAATGTGTAATAGGAAGATGTCTTAGGGCTAATAATGATGGGCATTTGAAAGGATTTTGTATGGGATTTTTCTGTATGACTGCTAGACTGTGCTTGAAGCCGTGCATTTATTTCCAGAAGTCAGATGTGAGTGGTAAGGATCTGAGTAGGAACAACTGCATGAGGATATTAGAGTGACCGCTTATCTTTAAAGTCCTTGAACAGTGAGAGCACTGACTTCTTTATTGCCCATTTATATCTTTCTCTTAGCTAAGATGGATCTTGTTCAATTGGCAGTTAAACAAATGTTTGCAGTGTCATAGTGAACGCTCTGAATGCCTCTATGGTTGCTATTTTCATTACTGCCAGCGTTAGACTTCATTCTTTTAGAATTCATGCCAAGAATAAATGTCCCAACTAGCTCCTTGTTACACTTAGAGGAGGAATGGTCTCCTGTGGTGATGAAAAGGAGCTGCTGCTGTTCAGTGAGGGAGGACTATGGTGGGAATGGAATTATGTGGTATTGCTCTACAAATTCTGTTCAGATGTAGACTAATGAGATGTGTGTTTTACTTTTTACTTTTTTGGTAGAAGTTACTTTAAAGTTACTCTTCTTTTAAAAAAACCAATCATTTCTTTCATGAGTCTTGTAATAGTTAAGAACCAACTCTTTGTGCTCTGTTGTCCAACATATGTTCTTCCTAAAATTTGCAATCTAATCTTTTTTAACTGTATACAAGATACTTAAATTAAGAAATTGTAATTCTTCTAAGACACCTGAAGTCTTACTGTTAGTTCTCTTGTTCCCAGGCTAAGAACTTACATGTGCTGAGAAGATAAGTTTCTTTAGCTGATGGACAACTTGGAGTAACTTGAACTCTGTTTATCTTGTTATATGCAGTAATTACCAGCCCTTCCATTAGAATGTGTTGAGAGAACCTGGTTCTACCACGTGTTCGTTTGGGGGGATCAGATTGCCCGATGATAACTTGGGAACTTTTGACTTGTGAACAAGCAGTTCTCCTCAGTCAAGAAAATAAACTTTTTAAAAGAAGAAGGAAAAAAAAAAGGTGGGGGAGAAACAAAGCAAGCCTTGATTCTGCAGTCACATCCTTAAGGCGGATCCTGTTAACTCAGCAGCCTTCTGTGAGGGTATAAAGGTCTATTCATGTAGATAGCATCGAAGGTTTCTGACCATTATTTGGAGGCAAGTATCAGGGGAAAAATGAGGCAAATGTGCACGTCTCTATGAAGAAGTACTTCCTTAGCACCCGCAAAAAAAGGTGATTCCTGTAGGAAACTGGTAACTGTTGAGACTCTGAACTAGCAGTCTGCTATCTGACAGGGGTTGTTACTTTCCCTGATTCCTGTGGTTGTTCCATTCACTGAAATGGGTTGTGAAATAAGATTATTGAAATTAAGTATATTTGGTGTTATATACTTCATATCCTCCACCTTATTTTTTGTCAGCTAGTTTGTTTCTCAGTTGCCATACCTGATATTTTTCTCTAATCTGCTGGGCCATCCCGAGGTCAAACTATTATCTGATTATTTGTTTTCTTGCTCCTGCCAACTTTTTACTTTGTTCTTACCTCTATTCCTTACTCCTATTTCTGGAAAATGAGTGGGAGACTCGTTGCCTTAGTTACAGTGACTAACTGTTTCAAAGTTATTTATAATGTTTGTGTTTAAATAACCTGTATTGCAATACAAATCACAGAACATTTCACATCAATAAAAAAGTAAACAAAGCAGTGCATCACTAAGTGCTGGGAGCATGCTTACAGTGCTGATTTTTGGGGGTTGTGTTTTCCTTTCATTGTTGGGGGTGGAGGACAAGTTCCAATCTGGCATTTGAAGATTCATCTGAAATAAGGTGTCTTGGTGTTATCCTTTGTGCAAATGAAAAAAGAATCTTAATGTTGAAGCTCCAAATTATCGAGGAATGTTATTCTTTGCTTAGTAAAGACGTTAGCACTCTCCTCAAAGGGGTAGGAGTATACCAGTTTAACTCTGTTAATTCAGTTGTGATTCCGGTGTTGATGAATTATACAGCACTGACCCATTTCAGCACAGAAAGCAGAGCTAATGTAAGAGTGGTGGGACTGAGTAGTTGGGAGAGAAGGGAATATGAAACTTGTAGCCAGCTGTGTGGGTGCAGAGATAAAGAGGAAGCACCAGCAGCGATATGCAAATAAAAGAGGGACAAAATAGTTTGTAGCATCCTTGTGGATTGAGAAACTACTTCTTAGCTGAAGCACCTGGAGACTTCTGTCCTAAAATAGTGAGATGCTCTTTACTGTGAATTGAATATAATCTGAGATTTTCATTGTTTATCTCTACAGTAATGTATGTATGTGAACTGAGTGAACAGTACTGTGTAAGTAGATTGTTTGTTACATGAATGAAGTCTACCTATTTAGGGCAGCCTGAGCACAAATATTTTTCTCAGTAAATTACTGAAATTGTATATAAATTGGAGAAGAGTGAAGCAGAGGTCTGCCTATTCTAACACTTGGGGTCTGGTAAAAAAAAAAAGGAAAAAAACCAACTTAAGCTTATGTTGTTAAACTTCAGAACTAAATTTACAGGGAGAGGGTTGAAAGTGTTTACGAGTAATCGTAACTGACTCATATTAGAACTTCCTGAATGTTCAGGTTTTGCAGCTAACTGCCTGTTTGCATGAGTTAAGGCTAATTCTCGCTGTGTCTTGAACTGTTGTGAAGTCATCCGAAATGTTTAATGTTTCCATACTCCCAAACAATTGACTTCACTTAATGGCCTTTTTAATTCAAGATGATGGGCATTTGCTTCTAAGTCATTCTTGGTCATTTTGCAGTCATGCAATTATACTTAAGGTCCACTCTCACTTTGTGCTGAAGTCCTGTACTTGCTTACTTGCTTCCATCTGGTGCAGAGAAGAAAGCATGGATACATCTGGATGTTTGGTTTTTTTTTACTTTGGCAAAGTGAAGATACAACAGTGCCTTAATGAAGGAAGAGAAGGGAGCACAAGCAAGGACAGTCAGCATGACAAAATGAAAATGAAATTACAGTAGTTAAAATATTGAGACCAAAATGAGCCTTTTTTACAGCTTACAGAATTTCTAGCAATCATGAAAAATCCATGTTTTGTTTCAAGATTTTGCTGTTTGTCCTCCTTTTTGATTGTATTTTGATAGCTCCATCTATACTGGTCCCCTTGACAAAGGAGGAAGTCGAACCTTCTATCAGGAACCTGCTCATCAAGCAGCAGGCAGCATAACATACCAGGGATCTACCTAGCTCACAGCTGAAGGAACTACTTGTGCCATAGAGAGCTCACCTGGGGGCAGTAAAAAACATTTTCAGGAAGTTCTGTAGTTATTTATATACTAACATAATCTATAACTAATAAATAAGTAATTTAAATCCATTGCTGCAGACTGAATTTTGTAGAGTGTTAGGGATAATTGGTATTCTCTCCTTCCCTGTCCCATCTTCAGGTCATCTGCTTTTTCTGTCATGAGAGTGGGCAGGTAATCTATGCAAGTCCTTTTTTTCATCCCAAGGACTTGATGTGTCTTTCCTGCCTCAGATCTCTGTGTAGTGTCTGCTAACATTTAATTCACTCCCCAGTGTGTCCCCACAAAGTATTGTTGGTAGGTTAAAATGAAGGACATAAAATCAGGAGAGGAAGAAAAACAAAATGCTAGCATTGTTTTTCTGGTTACATTATTACTCATTGTTTCGACTTAGTGCAATGTCCCAAGTCATGGTGGAAGGATGCTTCAGAAATAGCCTGTTAATGGAATTCCCTACCCCTCTCCTCTGTCCTTTTGTAACTGGAGAGTTTTGTTCAGTTCTTGCTGTGCTTGCTAAAACATGAGGATCGATAGAAAGAGGTCTTATGCTTAATACTGCTCTGCAGCCTCTGCCAAATCAGAGCCCTGTACTGATACTGCCTGATGGCTTTTATTTCCTTTGCTCCTGTCTCAGTTCCAGGAGCTGTATTTTGTTTTATAGCTCTCCTGTATTTTGCCTTTTTCTTTTTTTTTTTTAAACAGTGCTCTTTCATTCTGGGGCATGATTTTCAGTATTAAGGAGTATTCATAGAAGAACACTTTTTCTTCTTGTTTCTGCCATCTGCAAGGTTGCAGAGGCCGTTATTGACCTGCAGCAGTACTGATCCTCTAGTACTGATCCAGCTCATTTATTTCTTCCACTCCTAACCCAGGGTATTGTTTGCAGTTTCTTTCCATCCACGAGCATACAGACATTTAAAGTTTATTATCCAGCACTACTTAGATCTCAGAGTGGTAAATCTATTAAAATAGAACCTTTCAAGTAACGAATAAGTAACATTTTATGACTTGTCCATAGACATTTCTCTATTCTCTTTACCGTAAGTTTAGCAAATTATGTTACTGCAATCAGGGATGTAAATAGTCAGGTTAATCTACTCCATAAGAAACAGACCTCAGGAGAGGAGTTCTTTGAATGTTTTCATAATGAGAGTAAAAAAGGAAGGTGAGAGAGGATTTATAAAACCAGAGAGAACCAGGAGGACAAAAATGGTCAGGATATCACTGCTTATCAGCACCAGTGGACTGCAATACTATTCTGATGAACTTCCAGTTTCAAAGTCAAGGATCATTCAAAAATCAACAGGTGTATCCAGCTACTCTGTGGAACTGTGTTTGCAATGACTTCAAGATACTGATTCCTTTTTCTACCTACTGCACCTTTTTACAGCACAGGAAGGGGACTTTCACAGCATCTATAATCTCAAACTAACACTGTGAATAATATACAGAAAAGGGTGCTTCCTGCTGTTTTTCTACACCCAGAGATGTAAAAAATGTTTTTGGATCACGTATATCAAATTTGTTATTTTGAAAGGGCAAATATAGCTGCATGCAGCCACGTATTTTGTCTCTGAAAGGCCTTTGATTCTGCACATCAGGAAGTTGCTTCCCTTTTTTTTTTTAACTCAACATCTAGCAAGCAAGCCAGAATTATTTAAAAAATGTGATATTTTTCATAGCTTGCATTTAAACAGATTATTTATGGGGTTTTCATACCTGAAGGGTGATAGAATTTCTGTAATACTCTGCATGTGTTAAAATTGTTTTAGTAATCATTTAAGTATTAAGCTTACTGCATACATAATTCAAGTGCCATGGCACATGAGTCTGTGTCCACAAGTGTTAAAAGAATTTTGCAGAAAAATTGCCGTGACTGTTAAAAGACTGTTGATTATATCTTTGCATGCTAAGCTGAACAATAAAGTCATCTGGAAGGCTCTCTCTTGCTGTTGCAATGACTACAAAATACCTCACACATTTAGGGTATCTCACTGGTTTCCTGTCTCGACATCCCACCCCTTACATGGGGGAGCAGCAAGATACGTTTCTTTCTATAAAGCTCTCAGCTGGAACTTACATAAGCCAAAGAAACAGTATCTGTTTGAACGACAGGAGGAACAGCAATGCCAGCAGTGCTGGGGAGACTCTCAGAGAAGTTCAGCTCCTCTTCCCTGGAAGTTTGCCACACTGGTATTAGCAGAGCTCTCCTCCGTGTTGGTTGGAGGTGTTGCAGCCATTTGGGAACTGTCATTCTGGAGTAAGTTCTTTAGAAAGTTAGAGCTGTTTGCCTCTGGAATGGCCACAAGCACAAATAAAACTTGTAGGCCTAAAGCTTGGTCTGGTGGCAGCAGTTGGCCACAGTGAACTGAACCCAAAGACAGGATCAATGTGCCTGCAGAACAGAGCTCAGAAATGTCTGCTGGAGCTCAGCCTTCCATGGTGTGGCAACCCGTATTACCTCTACTGACGTACAAGTGTTTTAGAAGTGTCCAGAAAAGCCCTGTTGGTTTTTTTTTACATGTGTATAGTCACACATATATGACTGTAGTACCCACTAGTGCTTCCTTTATGATGCCTGACACATCTTATTTTTGGGAAAAGTAACCTGTAAAAGTAGGATGGATAATTGAAGAGAAGAGGAGGAATTGCTGGAATTACATCATTTGACCTCAAGGTTTCGTGACCTGCTCGTGTGGAGTGCAGTGATATGTAGCCTGCCTGGGAAGTGCTGTGTTGTCACGGGATGCTTGTTCAGAATGCCAGGTTCTTACTTTTCATTGTGTGGCATGGCTGCAGAAGTGAGGTGGCAATTCCTTTGGTGTGTACTTTCGCTGTCTTGATTTTGTCACTAGGTAAGAAACAATGACCTGTAACAAGCAAGATTAATTACTCACAGAAACATTAGGATATGTTTTTCTTGTAATTCTGTTTTTCTTTTAAGAGGTTAATTAACAGCCAAAACTATGCTAATTATATGACTTGGAAATTATCTACCACAGTGAAGGCCAACATTTTCAGCTGACAGATAGGAGAAGGAAATACATGAACTACTGAATGCAAATATATTTCTGGTGTAGGGTAGGACTGTGTATGTGAGAAATGGACTACGTTGCCTGAATCAACCCTGTTCTTTTAAGCCAGTGGAGTAGGTAAATTTTCATGAAAGCTTAGAGTTCAGTAATTTTAGGATGGAGTTTAATGATGTGCTTCTCCTTGAGTTGGTTTGTTTTTTTTTTTTTCACTTGCAAGGTTTCTAACAATAATGGTTGAAACTCACTGGCTTCTAATCTCCTGCATAAAGCCATGGTTTGATATTAGGTGTTAGCTGAGCTTAAGCAGTCTCTCATTCTGTTCTTCTGCACAGTGGTGAAAAGAGACGGGAGAGGCAAATTATTGAGGTTAGCATAGGACTGTGAGGTTGTTCCTTGAAAGTTTTCCCAAGCAGAAAGTAGAAAGACGTGTTTTGGGTCAGATAAACTTACTCTAATGTCTGTCTTTGTGTCAGAAGTCCTGTAATCACAGATGATGTATCTTGTGTGTGTCCTTTGGTTTGGGGGCTGGAGGTGAGTGGAGAAACTTGACTGTGGTCTGCCTTGGACCTTTCTCTCTGAGTAAGTTTTATGCTGTTGGTCTTAAACTTCTTAGAATGTGTTTTGGAACTCAGAAACTGGCTTGATTTTCTTGTCTGGTTCCTGATTGTTCTGGGGTTTGAGTGTGGTTGTGAATTCCTCTTTAACTGTGAAAGAACCTAGGGTCTTAAGAAGTCTGCTTCTATTTATAACACCCCATGTTGACTTGCATTGACTGAAAACTCCGAAAGAAGAAAAGTTCCTCTGTAACATACAAGTTTACCACATGTGCTGCATTTCAGGATCCTCAGCTTTTTCCCATCTCCCATCTGACAGCGTGTCAGTTTTCCTGCAGCATTTTAAAGTTCTTTTTTCCCCTCTTTCACGTGCTCTACCACTCAGTTTTACAACTGGAGCTCTGAAAACGACACCAAAAAGACTTTTTCTTGCCTTCCATCTCTTCTCAAGAGTTTACAGTGAAAATATAAGACTTTGTTCGGTTAATCCAGTTACCTGGAAACCATATGCCAAAAGCAGTCTGAACTTGCTGCAGCCTTTTTCCTCATAGAAACATGTATGGATAGAAGGCCCTTCAACATTTGTGCTTCTAATGTGTGCAGCTTTAATTCCTGGACACCATCCAGTGATGGCTTGGAGTCATGCCTATTGTGACTAGTGATCCCTCTATCTCCCTGCACAGAGATATATGCCTGGGGTAGGGAAATATCTAGTGAGAAAACATGCTCATAGAAAAATGCCTAAGTTGAAATAAATTCTACAAATAGTCATTAATGAAGCATGTCAGTCTAAGAGTAAACTGCAGCCTTCTGTAATAGAAGAAAATTTCTCATCTCAGCTCAATAGGAAATGGAAACAAAAAATAGTAGTTAGTGTTTTATATTCAACTTATCACCTCATATAGTTCTATGGATACCACAACATAAGCATATTGGTTGTGCAAATATTTTTATCAGCAGCTAAAGAAGATAACATTTTGAATTGCCATTAATAAAAACCTTATCAAGGTGTACTGTTCCTTACTTTTTTCTGTTTCTCGGTTTGATTGTGCTGCAAAAACGTTTAATTCAGCAGGTTATGGATGAGGCTATTCATTCATCTGACTGGTTTAATTTTCTGGAATAAGCAATGGTAAAACTACACAGCTTCGTTAAAACAAAACAAAACAAATTGGGCATGTCTTTTGACTGTGAGAATGCACTAGGAATAATTACCTTGGCAAATAAGGATATACTAAAATTGTTCTTAACAGTTTCCAAACAAATACTTGCCTACGTATCACCTGTATGCTTGTGAGGACTCAGGTTACAGCCCCTACTTCAGGGTGGTTCTTGAAGCTGGTCATCAGCACCATTTAATTTTTTTTTTAAATTTTAGCCTAAAAGTCTTAGGCAGGCGTTCAGGGGCTGCTTTCTGAGCAGGTCGGCTGTGTCTGCTGTGGGCTGTAGGGTCGTGTTATGCTGCTCATAGTAGGTGTCAAAACCCACATGGGTGACATAAAAATGTAAAACATAAACAAATCAACACTGGAATGGAGGAGGTTGGGGAGAGGGAATGAGAATGACAAACATTAAATAAAGAACGATTTTCACAGCGTAAATAAGAAACATAGTTTGATATTTAAAACAGCTTATCTAAGTATCAGATTATAGATTTTCTTTGTAAGGGGACAATATGAAAGGATAGCAGAATCTTCTTTGCTATGCTGAAGTAAATCAAGTTATTAAAGGTATGCAAAGTTCTGAGAATACCTGTAGTATGTAGCTTTTAGTGTTTAAAAATCAGAGTCAATGCTGCAAATTAAATTACATTTATGGCAATTTTCTCGTTATACTGTACTTTATGTTCCTTGTTTTATAGGAGATACAGAGTACTTTTTGTTGTGCTTTTTGTATTATGTTGTACAAAGGTTCCCAGTGATAAGACTAGACAAAAGGTTAATCTATTTTCAGTGTGGTTTATTGGCATGGATTGTGGGAACTTCGAGGGAATGTTCGAGCTTGAGTACGTAGAGAACAGGACAGGGAAATTTTTGATTTAAAAATTACTTTAGGAAAAGATATGAATATAACTTGCTAAGATTTAAGTATAGCATCTACTTGCTTTCAAAGAATTATAAAAAATAACACTTAAGTAGTATATATTTGTTGCCAAAGGGTTGAATTCAAACTGCTTCATGGACGGAAGTCATGAGCTAAGCACTTGGAACGAGTTTGTGAAAGCTTACTGTTTGAAAGCAGCATTAGACAGTAGCCTCTTCTGGAACAAATGGTATTTTCTTTACAATTACTCCTCTTAATTGGTCTGTTCAGTGTTGAAAACTAGAAGAATCTGGGAAAAAGAAAAGCTTCTCATATGAATTGAAGTCTGACAGAACTGTGCTAATCCTAAAATTTTGACAGACTTTGTGGCCAACCCCACAGCTCATTAACTGTTGTTGTGTGAAGGAAATACTGTGGACTACTTAACTCGAGACATTTTTGGAAATTTTAATTAGTGGCACATGTAATTAAAACAACTTAATCTTTTCTTATTTCTGTGTTTGTTAATTGCTCTGATAAAATCAAAATTAAAAAGTATAGCAAATGTAGTAAAAGTGAAATAATTAGTGCATTAAAGTAATTAATATGGTGTAAAGGTTATCACATGCTATTTAAGTGCATCCAAAAAGAAAAAATAGAACCCAGGATAACTCATCACTTTGATTTGCCCAGGTCTGCCCTTCTTCTGAATACAGGCAGAGATTAGTTGAAAAAGTGTTAGTGAAGCAGTCAGCTGTCTGTTCTGAAGAGTGTTACACCTGGTGATCTTATTTAGTGGTAGCTTGCTTGTCTTCTCCCTATGGAGGGATTTAAGCAGTCAGGACTGTGAGAAATTGCTGCAACATTGTGTTGCTATTGTGGAGAGATGCTGCAATAATCATTTTATAGGGTGTTTCTTTTGTGTCTGGTTGTGATTGTGCTGGATTACACCTTGTTTAGTGCACATCATTTTGCTGTTCTGTGTTTGGAAGGTTGTCTTCTTATCATTAGGGTTGGAAATGACCTCTGGAGATCATCAGTCCAACCCCTCCCAAGGCAGTGTCACACAGAGCAGGTGACACAGAAACATACTCAGGTCAGTTTGAATTTCTCCAGAGAGGGAGACTCCATAACTTCTCTGGGCAGCCTGTTCCAGTGCTCTGCCACCTCAATGAAAAGCAGTTTCTTGTGTTGAGGTGAAACTTCTTGTGGTTTAGTTTATGGACATTGCTCCTTGTCCTGTCACTGGGCACCACTGAAAAGAATCTGGCAGCATCCTCCTGGCACCCACCTTTGAGATGTTTATAAGCATTGATGAGATCCCCTCTCTATCTTCTCTAACCTGACAGGCCCAGCTCCCACAGGCTCTCCTCATAAGAGGAGATGTATTCTCACACTTTCTTCCCATCTGGCCCTTATCTTCACCTTGAAGAAGTGAAAAGCTTTAAATTGTCATGTGGCACGTGACAATTCTTGGGTTCCTGTCTGTCAAGAAAACATCTGACTTGTTTTATTTGTTTTTAAGAGCATTGCACCTAGATAACTGTTGGCAGCCAATGTAATTTGGAAGTGAATTCTATTTAGTCAGTGTAATGGCACTTCATCTGATCAAGGTCTTAGTTTGGTTTACGTGATCTGCTTTAGATTGATGGCATTACTTGGTTGGGATTAATTTTCCTGGGAATGTCTGTGTCCACCATGCAAGTGGACTTAGCTATAACAGTTAACCTGTCTTTTTTCTCATCCCTTGAAGTGTTCCACTGTCTGTGAAATGTAATAATATTTTTTAAAAAATATTTACTCTTTTTTTTTTTCTGTAATGACCACATCTTGCTGAACTTCAAAATTGTGCTCTTATATACAGCAGTCCTCAGGTCAGATAGAGAAGGTGACTGACTTTTGGCAGTCAGAGGTATCTGATTTTCTTCCCTTTGCAGGCTGTATTGATGTAGTGGAATCTGCTGTGGCACTTGTGCATGGCAGGTAAGAATGCCAGTTTTCCTCATGTGTTTGTGTGGAAGGGGCACTCATGATCTAAGCTTTAAGGAACTGACAGAGTGTACGTAAAGGAGATGTTTGGCCATGTGTCCTGTCCAACTGGGTTCTTCCCTGGAGTAAGAAAGTCCTAAAGAGTGTGGTAGTACCCTCTGTGTTTCCCATGGAATTACAGTGAACTGGAAAATGCAGCTCTTGTTTTTCACTCAGATATTTGACTTGCCATTGACTGATTTGGGCCTCTTGTAAGTTGAAGTGCTGCTACATCCAAATGTGAAAATGTGTCTCTGAGTCTACTGGCCAGTTCTCTTTCAGTGTTTTGCATTTTGGGGAATGAAAGCTGTGTATCACTGAGCTGTGTTAAAAGCTCAAAGCTTTGTTTGGACACACCTATGTGGAATGCCTCTGTTCCAAGTGAATTCTGACTCTTCTCTTGTCCCATCTAAAAACAAGTTTTTGTCCTGTAACCATAGCCTCAAGGCTGGTAAGGCAGCACCACCCCATGTGTGCTAGTGTTTATAGGAAATTGCAGACTCTTAATTCTGTTCAAAGAGCTGCTTATTCCATATAGTTTGCTATGTTTTCCAGTCTTTTTCTTAAAAGGCCTAGTCAAGAGGATTAAGAAGATAACTGCTCTTTGCTTTGCTGGCCTTGGGAATAGAGAAATGACTGCATGCACTGTTATTCCCTGTGCATTATGGCATTCCTCCATTAAAGATCCAGTGAGGCCATTTGGATGTACTTCTGTTTGTGCTTTCAAAAATTAATCTAAAAATACTCTTTTTAAAGGTACTGTTTTCCTTTCAGGGAGGGAGAAACAACTTCAAGGAGGTTTTTACTTATGATGATTTGTTCCTATTAGTCCATGAGTTTAATGTTTCCAGTAGACATTCTTTTTTATGCCTTTAACTTAAATTTTGCAAATGCATATGTTTTTGTTTGAAATAGTATTTATGTTTTATCATTCTGTCTGATGGATGTGTGTTTTCTAAAATGCTCCTAACCCTTCTTCCTGTTTTTCCTACCCTTGTATTGGGTAGAGTGGAAGTGTTAAAATTCAGACACATGAAAAGTAAATAGTAATGATTAAAACCTATGAATTAAGAAACAATTTCTTAAAAGTGGTGTGCTGATAAAAGATTGCCTCACAGACTGCCACCCTGCTATCCTGTAAATACTATTGACCAAGTTTAATCTTTGTGCCTTGGCAGGTACCTAAAGTATGCAATTCTTTCGTCCCTCTACTCAATACCCATTTTTAACTGTTGTCTTCCCACAGATGTTCTGAAGTATGCCACAGCTGTATACTAGAAAGTCTCTGTTCCACAGTCATAGTCTGAGGGGTTTAAACTCCTCAGTCCTCTTGTGTGTTCTAAACACTGAGGTTTCTGTAAAGCCAGACCGTAGACTTTGAGAGGTAACCTGCTGTGGACAAACATAGACTCAAATAGCTCAAAACCTGTGATTTCTTCTGATTTTAATGTCTATGAACATCACTTCTTGATTTGTATTTCTCTTTGAATGTGACAGGCATCTGTTCAGATTGGAAAGCATTACTCTTTTCTGGTCTTATTGCAGTGTTTTTGAAGAGTAGCTGTAGGTTCTGAAGGAGTCTGTCCTGGTTGTGAAGCTTCTTAATGGGTTGATGTATATATGAACTGCTGTGACTCATAGCAGGCTACCTTATTTTTATCCAGATAATTACCTTGCTAAAAGATGTGTGAAATGTAGAGATTTCTTCCCTCAGCTTAAGGAGCAATGCTATTGTCTGTCTGTTCTTTTGATGTTGTGTTCGATCAGAATTCGTATTCTGCTTGCTTTACTTTCTTCCCAGATTTTTAAATGGAAATTATCTCTGAAGTGCTTAAAAAATTGTGAAAGTGAAAATGAAGACCATAATGGCATCTGAGCTGTAGTAGTTTGTTTGTTTGTGGGGTTTTTTTAAGTTGTGTCATTTCCAAGTACACCATAAGAATTTTCAATGTTGATACGGCTTTTTGTATAAGTAGTTATTGTTTGCAATTATACATGTGCACATGCTGAAACAAGACGTAGATAAAGGTTTCTGGATTTGTTAGAGAATCTTACTGCTCTTCTGCTTTGATCATTTTTCATTTTTAACAGTGGTGTGAACATCAGAGGATCAACACGTGTTTTCACTTATGTCATTTGGGATGCGTCGTAGGCTCACAAGTCTTCAGGCTTGTCAGTTCATTATTTCACCTCTTGTTTTATGCCAGGGAACTGTTCAAGCTCAAGGCTTTTATCTGAATAGCAAATCATAGGGTAGGATTCAACATCAGGAGAACTATTAAGTCTGTTTTTTAATTTACTTTTATTTAAAAAAGGTCTAACACTTCTGCCACGATCTCTGACAGTTCTGCTGATTCATAATGAAACAGCTTGAATTACTGCGTTGTTTGTCTGTGAAGCTCCTCTGCGTGGTTGTCCTTGGTAAATAGTAGTCACTGAGGAAATAGTATGGGATAGCATCCTCCTACCCTTCAAATCCTCCTCCCCTCCCTCAAATCAGCTCGGCTCACAGCTGCATGTACGTGTTAATGGTATTGATTTTATGTTAGTGTACCTACTTGGGAACTGTGATTATTGGGGGCAGACATCCTTGTGAATATCTGCTGTTGCTAAACCTGCTGGGAGTTGTAAATGCTGTTAATATAACCCCTAGAATGCTCTGAAATAATATGCCTGATTTTAACCACCAAAAAAATTAGAGGATCAAATAAATAAACCAACATAAGTTCATCAGTGATTTTTTTTTGAGATCATGAACAGTTTTCTCATATAATTAAAAGACGAAGGCATGACAACAAGGAGAAAGTGAGATACCATTTTAAATTAATTGTATATTTCATGCTCCTCAAAGCTTGGTATAAATATAAACAAATCATCACAAGGATTTTGGAACAGCAGATGGATGTCTATTCTCCTCCTTCCAGCCCCTGAGATAGCCAGGAATATTTTGGGAAGAACTTGCTGTCCTTCCTGTAAGTACTCTAGTTTATATGTAACCATGATAAATAAACTCAATAAACACAAATATGTTTTTGCTATATTGAAACAGTCTTTAGCATCATTTGGTACCACTGACTCTCATCAAGTGTAAAAGATGGAGGGTTCGGTGCTACATATGTTAAATTACATATCCTGAGAGCCAAAGTACAGCTTAGTTTTGTATTTTAAAATATATTGCTTTTATTACAACTAAAATAATGTTGGTGAGCTTAACCTTCCACGCAGTTCGACTTTCCAGGACTTTTTAAAAAAAACTGAAGAAACCTGAACTTGGCACATTTTTCCAGTATTAGTAATTTCTGTCCTGATAAACCTTGGTTATGACTTCCATGAGTTTGGATCCCCCACCCACAGAGCTGTTTTGGGAATAGCAGCTTTCTGTGGCATGTTGCTCTAGACGCTGGTGATGGCTTTGTCCGCCCTCGCTCAGATACTGCCACGATATCATCTTTTTGGATGAGACTTCCCCCACCTTTGCTGGGATTAGTCTCACACAACGTCTTTGTGAACTCCTTGTTTCTTCCAGTGTGGTTATTGCTTTTACTCTGCTCAGCACAACTTGGTTCAGCAGGCTGCTCGCCAGTGTTGATTCTGTTGTTTTCATGTTGTTTTTTTCTCAGTCAATGCATTTTGTCTTGTCTCTATAACAAATGGTTATCATAAATAGCTTCTCTCTGAATTATTGATGTTCCACAATGACTTCTTGCTCCAATCTATTTATACTTTGAGCATATCTGCATTTTTCTGTTAGATAGAAAAATTCATGTGAAATACAGCATTAATCAACCGCTGCAGTTTTGTTGTATGGGAATTTGTAGGCACACCTGTACTATAGATTTCTGTGTAGAATTCTACAAATAAGTATAAATTCACAGAATAAGGTGTTCAGTGTCTGTCACTGTAGGTAGTTCTTAGTTTAACTGCTAAGTCTTCCTCTATTTCCCAGCTTAACTGCATCCATAGCATTAAGAGCAGAGCATCATATTGCTTTGTGTTCTCCCTGCTGTCTTGCCAGACTATCCTCTGAATGTGAGTACAGATGGTATGACTCATTTACACTTGTCCTGAGCAGGCGACTGCTTAACACCAAGTATGTGCCTCCAGCTTCTGATTCCTGTGAAAAAGAGTGTTTCCCTCCCCACCCCAACGAGAGTTATTTTGCTGTGATTTAATCAGATTTTAGTTCACCTTCCAGAGGGAAGCAGTCTCTTTTTTTGTTTTCCTTGATTAAAATGCAATTGACACTGTTTTTAAAAGATTCCAGACCTCTGCTGATTTTGCTGAGGGCACTTTTAAACAGGAGAAATGAAGATGAGCAAATGAACGGTTCCATTGTTTGGAGGTAGAAAACACACTGAGGTACTGAAGACCTACTCTGCTACTTTTTCAGTACCTCTGGAATATAGGTAACTGTTTTTTCCTTGTGTATGAGGAAGTGTATTCTGAAACTTGGGACACTGGTAAATGGGCAAACATTTTCCTTTCTGAATCAGAGTGAGTCTGACAGCGCTTCATTGTTATCTAGACGTTGGCTGGCAGTCTTGAATATGCTGTATCTTCCCTCTATAGGAGCAGGGATAGAAAAGAAATCTTAGAAACTTGTGTGTGGTGGTGGTGAGGGAATATTATTTCTTTTTACATAGAATCGTTCACCCCTCTTTTCTCCATGCCTCAGCTGAGGATCTGCTCTTACCGGTAATGTTGAGGAGCATGAAGTGTGTTGAAGGTATGTTTGGCACTGAACAGCACCAAAGTGGAGCTGAGAGTTTGGGATAAAGTGCAGGTTGATATATAATCATGTGCCCTATTTGTTTAGCATTTCCCTTTTCATGTCAGTCAGACCCAAAATCAAGCTCCATGTTGTGATACAGAATGCTTTTTTTTTTTTTTTTTTTTTTTTAAGGCAGTAAGTTTTCTGAAAAAAAGGACCAGAAGCACATTTTTCCTAACTTTTTTTAAATATTAGTAATTTAAATGGGCAGAAGTTTGAAGTTTTCATTGTTGCATGGCTATGTCTTTCTACATATAAAAATAGTATAGCAGCTCTGTTTTTCAACGAAACTTTTGTTTTCTTGCAGCTCTTTCACATATTTGCTGTTTCTCAACAAAAATTTGGAGGACCAGCCCTCCCTTAAACCTCTGTAGGTGTTCAGAATTTCAGCAGAGCTGTGTGTCTGCTTCCACCTGGAAGCTGAACACTCTTGTTTAAGGCTCGTACTCCCTCTGATGGCAAACTGCTGTGCTTCTCTTGCTTTCTGTGTTCACTTTTATCTCTCTCCCTTGGTCTCCATCTTATATTCTTGCTGCGATGCTGGATTAGGCTTTTGTTTCGTGTGTGTCCCACTGAAAGTGCAGTTTTAATGAAGCTGATAAAACTGAAGGGCCCTACCAGACTGCATGTATACTACACAACAGTAAGCTGTTTGGTTAGGTAGGGGGAAAGGAGGGAGAGCTTATCTCCTCTACTTGAATTTATTTAATATTTTTAACTATTGCCGTCACTCTTCTGTGATACAAGTCATACTTAGTTCCTAAGTAAGTTTGGCTTAAACTGATGACTTTGTCTCCCTGAAGCTCAAATAAGAGTACTTTGCTCTTTTAAACTCAAATTCTTTGTTCCACAAAACAATTGTTTGGATAATACCATCTTATGTTTGGTACAAAAAACCCTCAGTACTATAAAGGCTTTGTTACTTGCTTTTGTATGGGATCGTTATTAAGAAATGACTGTGTTTTAAATCTTGTAGTTATACTAATAAATTTCTAATATATAGAAAATAGAACTGTCATTGCAACTTGCATGTTAATGATGTGATAGCATGCAGTAATCTTTTGTTAGTCATTGGTAAATTTGGCATGTAGATTACAAATAGTGCAAAACAAAGCTGTTTATCGTGTGGTTACAGGAATAAGACATTGGGCAGTTTGTATGTCTTTGTACATCTTGTGTAGAAGACCAGTTTGAGAGAAAAGATAGCGAGCCTGCTGCCCCTGGGATAAACGAGCCTTTGCTACAACATTACTCAGAGGAGAAGAAAGCCAGCAGATACTTGTGTTCTCATTGCATCTCTTTCCTGCTTCAGTAGTAGTAGTTTCAAATGTTTCTTGAAAGTGTTTGCTAAATTATTTAATTATTATTAAATATTACTGATTTAATTATATCTAACCTTTGGTTACCATCAATTATTTAAATGGGTAAAGACTGTGGGTTCTCATTCATTGTCACTGACTACAGTAGCACTCTTGAGTACTTACTGTGTGCAGTGTTGCCTTTCATGTGTGATGCTGGCAAGAGTTTCAGCTGGTGGAGGAGATGTTGGACTGTAATGAGTTTTCTGGTGCATTGTCAGGCCTTTTCTGGTGGCGTGAAATCCAAATCAATGGTGCATCTGACTCAGTCCCCTGTTTTGTTCAGTTTGTAGGAACTGTTGGGATGTCAGGCTTTCTAGTATTGCTTCTGTTTGCTTGCTCAGCCTTGCACCTGTTTGGGAATACTATTTAGCACGTTTCTGGCAATCTTGGTGGAGGTACGTGAACCTGTAAACATGTCAGAAAGACTGAAGTAAAGCTCTTTTAATTTTGAGCCTTTAGTATCTTCTTGAATGTGAAGTCAGTAATCTTAAAAATTTAGGTGCCTGCCTTAAATATGTGAAGTGACTAGAGCCTTCCAGGAATTCTGGCACTTGTAGGAGAGATGTGCTGGGAAGGTGCTGGGAAGAAATTTTGTGGTCTTGCTCAAGTGTTTTGGTTTTCTTTGGTGTGCTGCCACCAAGTGACCAGGCTTGATATTGCGGCTCTTGTTTTTTATCTTGGCTTTTTTTTTTTTCTTTGTAAGAGTGATTTCCACTAATCACTCACTTTTCTTTCTTTCAAACTGAAAAAGTCGGAATATTAATTTACACCCCTAGTACATTCACATACAATATTCCCAATTATTATTCAGAATGACATGACTGCTTGGAAAGTCTGACTGAAAATTTTTAGGATAAAAGAACTGTCAACACTAAGCCTTTTTTCTTTCCAGCATTCTGCTGTTCAGTTTAGATATTCTGGATTCTGTGAATTATTGTGGAGTCTCCGCCACTGGAGATATTCAAGAACTGTCTGGATGCAATCCTGTGCCATGTGCTCTAGGACAACTGTTTGAGTGGGGAGGTTGGACCAGGTGACCCACTGAGGTCCCTTCCAACCTCACCCATCCTGTGATTCTGTGATTGGAAATAATCTTCAGTCCAAAACAGTACAATGTAAGGACACGTCTGAGCATAAACATCAAGTAGAAAAATGCTGAAATCAAAAAACAATACTTGGCAGACCAAAATGTATTAGAGAAGTAATGTTTGAATCCTACATTTAGACATTTCAGGGTGTCTTTTGATGAACAATCTTATAAAAATAGTCAGTATATTAAACCAATACTCTGAGCAATACTCAAAGTGCTCCAAATACTTCACTGTGCTAATCTATGCAAAAATTGCTTTGCTTGTTAAGATAAATGAGGTCTGTGTGTCTGAGGGGAGAATGTTGCAGGTGGAATGGGGTGGTCATGGGGTGCTGGGGGTGACCTCACATCTGTGCAGCTCACACATCTGAGATGCGCTGTCTGCTCGACCTGTTGGGCACTGTGTGTGGACAGGAATGATGCTGGGGTGCAGAAATTAGAGAAAAGATGATGCATTGCCACTGATGGTTTATACTCTTTATCTTCTGATTCTTACAGACTTGAGCGCTATAAAAATTGCTTAGCAGTGAAATTATACTTTCTTTGTAAGAAAGTTAAGGTGTTTAAGACTTTAGTTACAGCATTATTTGGGAATATGATTAAAGGTCTGATTTGTAGATGAGACCAGTAGCGAAGGTACATCTGCAGAGATTAGCAAATCCATCCTAAGTGCTGTTTAAAAAGACTTCAAGCCCTTGCAAGAAAAGGTATTTCCCTTCATATCCCTCCCTTGGGAGTTTCCTGGCTGTTTTCTTCCACTGGTGTTCAGCAGATCTTACAGTAGGCAAGTCTGGGGGCTGAACTAGCAAAAATCAGTTTGAGCTTTCTGCCCGTTGGTCTCTGTAGGTCAGCTTACGGGACAGTAAGGTAAATGCAGTGGCAGCACAAAGAAAATGCTGGGGACACGTAACCACAGCAGTAGTCCCTCTCTGTTCTTGGCTCTGCTGGGGCTGAACTTGTCACATGCTATTCCACCCAGTTTGGAAAGGTGGCTGAGAATTGGTTTTTGACCTGAGAAATTAATTTATCATTAAGACTCATCTAAACAGTGTTGTAATCATGCAGTTATTTTGGATTGTACATGCTTGCCACAGCTGTTACCTTTCCATTTGCGTTCTCTATCCCCTCTCAGCTATGAAAGCTGAATTTTTTGAGGTTTGCTCCTTGCTCTCCCTTTGCCCCTCCTCAGGTGGAAGGGAGGCATCCATGAAAGCTAGACTTTCTTTGTAAATATCATGTGTAAGAGGAGGAGGGGGAAATAGTGATTCATTTGTTTTGATCCACAGAGAGGAAATCCGTCAGTAAAACCTAATAGCAATAAAGACTAAAACTGTTTATATAAATACATTGAAGCTTACAGAGATCTCCTCTCTGGCACAGGAAATGTCACGTGTTGCTGACTGTGCTGCCAGTTCTGTCCCAAAGTATTGGACTATCAATATGCCAGCTGTGCTTCTTATTTTGCAAAAGAAAAAATTAATAATTACCCAAGGTATGGTTTTGTTTGCCCCAGTAAACCATTGCAACAGTTTTAGCATACTTAAAACGTTTACTTTTGAGGTGACAGTAGTTGTTCCTGTGAAATATACTCAGCATGTGATATATTGGGTTATATTTAAACTTAGTGAAAGAGGATTTAAGTTCTGAATTTTTTTTCCTGTAAATTAGGAATTAATTTTGCCTGTGGCCATTTCAACTCCAGTGTAAGTGTTCCTGTCTCATGATGCGTAAAGGCTACTACAGTCACATGGCAATTTACAGGGTAAGATATAATTTCATTAAATGCTCTGTTTCCTGTGTTTTTTTCCTTGTTCTCCTAATGTTCTTCAAGTGCTTGTGTTATTTATTAAAATAGCAAAATAAGTAAATTTAAAGAAATCCAATGTGGGTTCTATGACATAAGTTTCATTGGTCCCCCTTACAGAACTGATCTATAAAGGAATATCCAAAGTGTTTAGAGATCTTGGGGAACTGGTATTGTGGATAGACTTCTTAATTAAAAAGTACTTATGCCCCTAACTTACAAACTACTAGGGGTGTGTAGTTAAGCACTGTCTTTATTCTGTTTAAGGTAAATATATCAAGGTTGTATGTTACCTTAATTCTGCCATTTTCTAGCTTGGTTTGATCCCGGTGGGCAGCTCAGCCCCATGCAGGCACTCGCTCACTCTCCACCAGTGGGATGGGGGAGAGAATCAGAAACATAAACATGAGAAAAGTCGTGGGTTGAGATAAAGGCAGTTTAATAAGGAAAGCAAAAACCCTGCATGGAAGCAAAGCAAAACAAGGAATTCATTCTCTGCTCCATTCACCACTTCCTATGGGCAGGCAGGTGTTCAGTCATCTCCAGGAAAGCAGGGCCCCATCACACATAATGATGACTTGGGAGGACAAATGCCATCATTCCAAAACCTCCTCTCTTTGTCCTCCTTCGCTCATCTTTATATGCTGAGCGTGATCTCTTATGGCGTGGGATATCTCTTGGGTCAGTTGGGGTCAGCTGTCCTGGCTCTGTCCCTTCTAGCTTTCAGATCACTGGGGACATTGTGAGAAGCAGGAAAGGCCTTGGTGCTGTGCAAGCAAAGCTCAGCAGTAACGAAAACAACCCTCTGTTATTAATATTGTTTTCATGACAAATCCAAAACGCAGCCCCATTACAGCTACTGTGAAGAAAATTAACCTCTGTCCCAGCCAATACCAGTACACTGAGTACGCCGAGTGAGTGTTTTGTATGCAGCATTTCTGTCCTTTGTATGTTTGGACAAAGGTAACTACTGTAACCACCTATTTTGGCATGTTAATGAAATGGATAAGCAAAAAAAAGTGAAACTTGTCAGTATGTGAAGCCTGTTATTTAAGTTTGATAGCATGGAAACAAGTAAACTGTTTGAGGTCATCTGGTTTGTGGCAGCACTTTTTTGTTAACTGTATTTATTTTGATACTATCTGGAGTAGGCCATGAGAAAAATGGGTTTAGGTTGATACAGCAGGTGAGTGGTGATGAAAGCCTTTAAGAGAGCACGAGTAGACTTCCACTACTGCTTTAGTGCCATGGGTGTTTTAGCTTTGTACCTGAAGTTGCATTCACTGTAATTTCTTATATGTTGGGGGTTTTTTGCTTCGGATTCTGAACTCTGTTTTATACGTCCCAGTTTCAAGACTAAACATCACTGTTTCATTTGAAATGACAGATTATTTTTTTTTTAACTGAAGCCTGTTTTCCTGTGTAACTGCAAGAGTGACTCTTGACTGCTCTATTGCCTTCTGGTTTAGACCAGTTCAGCTACTTTCTTTCTTCCTTCTAGCATGGGATAATAGATCAAGACTCTTTACACTTAAAAGTAGTTCTGAAACTGTAAAAAGAGCATTAGTGTCAAGCTGTCCCCTAGGGCTAGAATCTCCCTAGAGGAGATTATCCTATGCTACTATTGCCAGTGTAGTATCCATGGATTCTCTGAACAAAGTAGTCCCTGTTGACAAAAGTCTAATTTAGAGTTTGCTTGCATAACTGCTTTAGTGGTATAAAATCACTGTTCTTCCTAATTTGCACAGGTTTTCTGTAAAGTTTTTTTTGTGTGGGTCTTAAAGAAGTAGTTGCTTTGCTCTTGATGGGGGGCAAAACACTTTTAAGCTGTTACACTCTTTTTTGTTGATTTCTCTTGGTAAGCTGAAACACTTAAGGAGGGAAGTATATATAACTTGGCATAGTGAAAAAAATCATAAGAGCTTAGAGAAGATGTCAATTCCATCTTTTTCACATCCATTGAGGAAGAACTGATTATATATAGACTATTCTTGATTTTTGGAAAAGTGTTGCAGTTTTTAATGCTTAACTTCAAAAGTAAATTTACCTGAGAAGCTAATTTCAGATTATTACTGCTGAATAAAAGCTGAGAAGGCCAGTTTTGACCGACAGGCCGCATGTTCACGGGTTCTAATTAATTTGGGGTTTTTTTACTGTGCTGGTTCTGTACTGAAGAAGACCTCTACTTTGAAAGAAGTAGCACCTGCATGTTTTTTTTCTGTGTTGCTACCACCAGGGTAGAAAATTGGAGGCTGTCATCACTTAGCATGATCTCACCCTGTTCCACTTGCCTCCATGTAGACTGCGACACAGAAACTAACAGCAGTAACACTTCTTGCCAGTAATGAAAATGCACATTGTTCATATTATTTCAGTTTGAAAGCACCAGGTTCTGGGAGCAGTAACAATGGCTTTAGGACAGTTTTGGTAGAACTTTGCATTCTAAAAGTTCATGATAGTCTGATCGATTTCTAAGCAGAGGAATTGTTGCTGGATGTAAGAGGATGTAGTTGCAGTGCTTCTCTCTCCAGTCAACAGCTTTCTTGTGCTGGATGAGGAAAGTTGTCATGAAATGGTAGTTTCAGTTGCTGGAAGTTTTTGCTTTAATGATGTGGGACATGAACCTTGCTTGGTTCATTAAGACCTTTCATGCTTGTACTGTAATCCTTCTTCATGCATTTCTACTGCTAACATGTGGCTTTCAAAATCAAACCCAAAAGTTGTGGTTTGTCTTGGAATTCTGTATGGGCAAGTCTGTTTATAAAACTGAAGTGAGTAGTAGTCACGTGTTTTTCACAGCCCACCCTGAACTGATCTCACCCTCTTGGGACCTTGGACAGCCTGGCAGTCCATGTCCCCAGCAAATGGGATACTTCTGGCCCTGTCCTTATAGGGCTGGGGTTTGGCTGCTGGGGGCTCCCCAGTTAGGGGTGCAGTGGAAGCCATCTCCCTTGTGAGTGACGTTCTGCAAGACCCTTAAATCGCAGTGCTTAAAAGTGTCTTTGCTTGGTAAGTGTTGCTTATGGGTATTCCTGACTAGCAGAATTTGCAGCAAAATTGTTAAAACTGGGACTGTTGGATTAAAGCCCTCTTTTGCAAGACACATTCCTGTTGAGATTAGGTGGGACTTCAGATGGCTCCACTATACTCCTTTTGTTTGAATGTTTCTGTACTTGCTATGATTTGCCCAGAAGTGTTCAATTTGTGGTAGTTACCATGTGGTTAGGATGATTACGTCTTTCCAGGGTTTTAAGGTAAATTATATTCAGAATTTTGTTTCAGTTTGTTTGTCCAGGAGCTCCTTGTTCATCCGTGTAGGCCTTCTGGTGTTCACTATTTCCTGAACTTTGTAGGGATACATTGCTCTTGAGCCTGGAGGAGACAATCTTTGAATATCATCCTGCTCTCTTGGGCCCCTCTTCCCTCTAGGGCTCTATCCCGTGGCACTCTACCAAAGGGATCCTTGAAGAGACCAAAGTCTGCCCTCCTCATGTCTGAGGTAGTGAGCTTGCTGTGCACCATCCTGGCTGCCCTGAGGATCCTGAACTCAAGATCAAGTGTATTTTATACCTCTTTAATCATGCTGTTAAATGTCTTTTGGTAGTAATAATAAAGTGGGTTCTGTTTTGTACTGCTGGTACCAGTTGTATTTTTACAGTTTTGAAGAGCTGCATCTTCTCTTAGTTCCTTAACATCACATGCTAGAAATCTGAGGGCCAAGCTGCTTTGTGGTATAGATGTCTCCTATAATTTGGGGGCTGGGTGAAGATGAGGTTCCAGATCTGTCCCCTCATCTGATTTTGACAGTTTTATGTCTGATGGCTGTTTTTCTTGACTGACCTATCATAGAATCAAACTAGAGAAACTTTAATGCAAATCATAATGTTAGAGGAAAGTGTCCTGACAAAAGTCCTGCGGAGAAGTGTTGATTTCCCCCTCTCTTCCTTAAGTCTTTTTTGGGGTTGAAGTGGCTGTGAAGATGATGGCTTATGGTAGTTTAGTTTAGAAACTGAAAACCATGGGAGCTGATGAACCTTGTTTTGCTCTTGTGTCAATACAAAAGCGATGCACATCCTTATCTAGAAATATTAGAAATACAGTGCTAGCTACAGTATTTCCAAAATGCACTTGCTGGAAGATGGGTGATTGGGTTTTGGGTGGAGCATGCAGTCCACTTTTTACATATTATGGGGATTGTTTATGCCTGGAAATTGTTCTTTTGGGGTAAATTATTCAGAAAACTGGGTCACCAGACAGCTACAAGCTATCCAAAAACATTGGTCACATACAGATAAGAGATTTTAACAAATCCATTATTTGTGTGTAATGGGTGCCAGAAAGGTGCATGTTTCTTTCTTTGACCTTTCAGAATTTCAGTACCAGCTATAAAATACTGTGCTGCTATATGACACTTAGAGTGCTATAACTTAAATTACTGTAAGTGTGGATTAAACAGATGAAGATAAATTAATTTTTCTCCTCGTCTTAGTGATACTGGGGGGGTGGAGGTTCATTGTTGGTTTGGGGTTTTTTGTTTGGTTGGGGTTTTTTTTTTATTTTTCCCTATATTTTTTTAACTGATTCTGGCACCTGATACAGAAAACCTGAGTCTGAATTTTGGCTGAATTTAAAAGCTGGATGCCTGTGGCAGTTAGTATGTGTGGTCTAGCATTTGTGCAGATGTTGTGGTAGCTCTTTAATGCAAATAATGTGGAGCAGAATAAGTTTTGATGAATGGAATTTATCAGCTGCTGCTTTTTGGCAGGGGTGGGAGGGAATGTGTTGTAAAAATATGCTGATTGGCAGTTTGCTTGTTCCATCTCTGTTAAAGCCATGAGTTCTGTGGGACAAGAAGTCGATTGGATGTTTCTCTGGTATGGAAAGTGAATCTTTTTGTCCTTCTTGATTACATTTTAATGCTACAGGAATTCCACTTCAGAGTATGTAAAACAAAGCTTATATTAAGTAAAGAGTAAATGCTTGAGAATCTTTTTTTCTTCCCTTAGGCTTGGGAAAGAGATGGAGTAAAGGCTTATTTTTACATTTGCTTTTAAAAATTTTATTTTTTTAAAATGGAAAGTTTTGCAGATTTTGCCGAAATATTAATATTGTGCTCATTAATGTTATAAATACTTTAGAGAACAGAATTCAAGTGTTCTTTCTTAGAAAGTCAAGAAATTTGAAGTAGCATCTCTAAAGAAATTATATAATGTAGCTCCTTTTCGTTTTTAGAACTAACAATGGCTTTGTCTTGCATATTTAGGTAAAGATAAATATTTCAAAAGAATGAGTCTTTTTTCCCACGGATTTTAACATTTCTTGGATGATGTTAATTCAGTTAGTTGTACAGTAATTTAAAAGAGTTAGTAATACCCCTAGCAAATGACATTATAGGCCTATTACATGTAAATTACTCTTTATTTTTCACAGTTGAAGCCTTTATAACTTTAGTTAGCAGGGAGTAGTTTGTCAGATTATCAGTCTTGAGATACACAGTGTGTGACTTGACCATTTATATAGATCTGCCACAGAGTTTTTCCTTGGTGTGTGGTGTTGGTTTTTTGTTTTCCTGTCTCAGTCAAGAAAGAAGAAATGGCAGAAGTTTGGTGGGTTTTTTTCATACATGTCAGCCTGTTGGAAAGAGTGAAAAGTAACACACTTCTACTTGCAGAATGAGAATCTAGAGGGAAGCCCACCTTTTGCATTTGTTTTCTATGGTGCAGCATTGCTAGATAAAGCTTGTTGCTACTTTGCTGTAAATTGAACTGGAAGTAGTGAATTTTGTTAATATTCTTAGGTAATCATGTGTGTAACTATGAAGGTTTTCATGTTCTTCACAGAGTAAAAGGCTTTTGCTTAGTGCCAGAAATTTATCCAGAGGCTGTTTCTGTCATTTGGGGAGGAACATTTCTGGTCTCATTCTTCATCTGGCAGTCGTCCTATTTATCTTCCTGGTCTCTCTGTTCTGTGAAGAGTTACAGTGGCTGTGGTTGCTCCTCTGCAGTTTGGAGGGTCTGAAGCTGGAGAGAAGAGGTACTTAGTCCTTTTGCCTTCCATGATTCAGTGTTTGTGGGGGGCAGAGTTCCTCACTGCTCATCACAAATTAATGCTGAGTAGTTTCTTATTAAGAGAAAATGAGCAATAGACCAAATATTGTCATCTACATTTCCAAAAAGGGCAACATTTCATTAAAAGAAATTCATTGGAGTTTTTAAAAAAGAGAGAAAAACAGAACTAAGGGAGTGTAGACCTTAAATACTTTTTAAATGGCCATGAGGTGTCAGTGTACATCCAAGAAAAAACTTGGGAGAGCAATACTTCTTTCTGAAAAAAGCGTTGGTTGCCCTTATTTTCTAGGGCCTGAAATAATCTCTAGGGGAGAAGGTTACAACAGCTGAGTCAAGGCTGCAAAAATTTGTATCTGCATGACTTAAAGGTCACATTTTCATAGTTGTGTGGTGATTTTTAAACAAGATGTGTAAGTTTATTGATGTATTTCTGGACTCTGGTTTAGTTTGCAAACCAGATAATGAGTTCCCTGGTATTCTCTCTCTTCATTGCTCTGCATTATGAGCATGCTGTTTGCATGAGGTGTTTTCTGGGAAAGACATTCCACAGCTTGGTATGTAAGATATAAACAAACAGAACTATTCCTAACCATATTACTGACTTCTTGTTTCCAAATGTTGAAGTGTTCCTAACATATATATATTTTAAAGAAACCTGGTATTTGTTTTTCATAATGCTTTTATAAAATAAAAGTTGCCTTTCCAAGAAGTGGTAGAAAACAATTGCATACAAAATGTCCTATGGCCTCATTTTTGCCACAAAACTTGACCAAATACTTTCCCTTTTTATACCCACTTACTTGCTGAGTGGGATTTGGTTATCTGTAGGATCTTAGATACCTAATCCTAAAAGAGTGTTGGAGGCAAGGATGTATAGAAGTTAATTTTCTTAATATTTTGAATAAGTAATATGCAGCTCGTGTATTGTGTGTTATGTATTGTGTTTTGATACAATTTTTCTGATTCTGTATGATAATATTCCTTTATAATGCAATTTGTTGGCTCTTAGCAATGCCAAAATTTACTTTACAAGTTCTCCTCTAGGTGTCGTCTTAATTGAATAAATCACTGATTGAAGTCAGTGTTAGGAAGATTTTGGAAGAAATTAAGCCCAAAATAATCCTGATTTTAAAAAAAATACAAAAACCGTCCCCAAACTCAAAAGTTTTAAATTATGTATGCATAATTGTGTAAAAGTTGTAACCACCTTGCTGTGCTTGTATTTAATACATAAATTGCTCGTGTGTGGATTCTGGATACATAAGGAGTTTTGTCTGCTTTTCTTGAAGTCTGGCCCCTAAAATTCTCTAGTATTTTCTTTATAAAGCCATGAGCTTTATAAGTACTGTTAGTACTGTAAGGGGCAGTTTGATTAACACAATATGTGAAATTTCTATGTTGCAAAATGTTTTCTTTTTTTGTTTTTTAAGGAAATTTACTAGGAACAATTTTCATATTGAATCATGGGAGGAGAAACTTGAATTCTTTGGATACCTGTGGTTTTGTGTAATTGGAAAGAATTTAAGGAATAATATACTTGGTTGTAATAGTGTCCAAGTTTGGAAAAGTTCAGGTGTCATGAAAACTGTTGTGAGATATTTTAAGGAAAATACAAGGAATGGAGTAGTTCTGATGCATGGCTGATGAAGGGAGCTCGGTTGATGGGTGTGGGTCTGCCAAGCCATCTCATCACTGTCTGCTGCAGGGAGCAGTTTGAACGCTCCCACTGCTCTGTGTCAGCTGCAGGCCCATGGGGAGCTGGCTCACACCAATTCACCAGCAAAAAAAAAGTAAATAGGGGCAGTTGGGTCGTAAAAGTTGCCTGTGCTGGCTCAGGAAAGGGGTGTGAATGTGCAAGGATCATGTGGGGAAGGGAGGAGTGAAGAGTCTGTCTGGTGACCAGCAGTTAAAATCAGACTCATACACTTTTTCAAATGTCATGTAAAAAAAAAAAAAAAGCAACCTACAAACGAACAGATTTCTAGGCTGGTAAAAATTTAATTAGCATTCTAAAGTAATACTCTGTTACATTTCATAAAATTTCATTTGGTAATAGACTTTTTACGCAAAGTGCTTTTTAATCTTCTAAATACAGAATTGAAAAATTGATAGGAAAAGTAACTAAGAACTGAAGGTTGTGTACATGCTCTTAACCTGCAGTGATGGGTAAGAGCCCTCCTCAGAGCTACTTTCCTGGTGGGCATTGTGGGGAGGCCTCCTTGGAAGGTTTGAAGCAGTCAGAGAAGATTCTTGTCTGCAGCTGTGTTTCTCCTTGCTCAGTTTGGGAAAAGCCACATCTATTTTGGCAGCTGCAGAAGTTTTGGATGAGCTCTCTTGTCCTGTAGTAGTGCCTCTGTGTGTGTGTGTGTGTGTGTGTGTGAATATATGTGTTTTATCCAGCTATGTTTTCTAGAGTGTTTCCAGTTGCCAGAAAGGAGCTTTTTCTTGGACATGAGGGAGATGTAAGGGGTTCCTAAAAACTTCTAGGAAGTTTAGCTTTTCCCAAGCAGCAAATCCTGATGCTTGGGGCGGCTTTTGACACACACACTGTTTTAAAGATAATCAAAATAATTTGTGTACGGTGACACTGATTGTTTACATATGGAAGAGAGACAAAGAATGTGGTAACCATAGCAACTGGGATTCATTTTGCTCACTTGCATATAGTATTTTGAGTTCCTGGTATGTATGGAAACCAAAATTTCACATGTGAGCAAGCCAGCTGAACTGTGGCTTCTGTGGTCACAGTCTATTCATATCTGCCCCAAACTGAATTAAAAGTATTGCACTAGTAGGAATGTTATATGCATAAATATTTATTTCAACGTTTGTTTCAACTCTTATAACTCTTCTGCAAGAGAGAACTGATTTCAAAATTCTTTAAAAGAAAACTTTTAAATCTTCTAAAGAAAATTAATGTATTCAGGACCTTTCCCTCCCAAACTCCATCCTGGAAAAAAAGTCCTCAACACTAAAGTGTGCCCCTCTTTTCGCCTCCTCTTTCCCTGAAACAACACTCATCCCTGGGTGGAACAGGGAGGGGGAGACTGGGTTGTAGGCAGATTGTAGCATCACATGACTAATGAGTAGGAAAATCTGAACAGAAACTTTTAAAGGCCACGGTTTTTCTGTTTTCTTTTGGAGCTATGAAATATTTCAGCCTCTGACTCCCTCAACTTTCTACTAGGAGAGTTTCAGTAATGACAAAAATATAGACTAGGTGTTTTGAAGTAGATTTTGTAGTCCTTTTCTTCTTGACAAAATCAGAACTTTGTTTTGAATAGCAGAGATTGTGTGGTCCTCTTCGAAAATGTATGCTGCTATCACTCTGTCATTCTAAGTAGTTTCCTCTAGATAATGCATTTTAGTTCTTTTACTTATCAGGCTGACTGAATAGCAGACATACATTTGAAGCTGAATGAACTTTCCTTCCCTAAGATGGTCAGATTTGGAAGTGTTCTCTTCCTGGTGCCCTTCTAGCAGAAGTAAAGCAGCCTGTACTGTATAGGTTTTATCTTTGATCCTTAGTCCAACCTGTGTTACTTCCCCTTATGGTCACTTACCGACTGGAAACCAGTGAGTGCTGTATAACATTTTCTTTGGATGCATTGCTCTGCCCTGGTTCTTAGTTTGTCACAGGTTGTTCATTACTTCTCACTCTTAATTGGTTATATCTTCTTGCTTCTGTGACTGGATTAACATTTTGTTAGTATTTGCTGCTGAAATAACACAACTGTGAGTCCAAGCAAAACATGGACTAAGATAAAACCCTGCTAAAATTGCTGAAATGAGACAGGTAATGGACTGTTTGCTCTAGCAGCATTTCCAAGCTGATTTTTGCAAATAGAGCTAAAATCAAACTTAAATAAGCATAATTATCAGTTGGAAGTCAGTGAGCTTTCTGATCTTGGATAGCAGAGATAGATCCACTGAGCTCCTTGGGTTTTGTGCTTGGGGGATGGGGGGGGGGAGTGAAAAAAAATCCCAACTCTTTCCTTTTTACTAATTCTCTGATAGCTGAATGGTTCTGTTGAAAGTGGGTCTGTCAGTCTTGTTTATTTTTTTGAATAGGCAACTGCTGTTTGTTACTTGAGAAAAGCAACTGGTTCTGGAAATGTTCTAAACTGATGTGAGTCATCAGTGAAGGATTTAAATAGTTGAATATGTTGTTTGTTTCCTCCCTTCCATGGCTCAAAATTGTATGAATCATTTTTTTCAGTGTTTCCCAGATAATAGTCTGAGCGGAAGTGGAATGCCTTTCTGACTCAAGTTCCTAAATGTTGGTGGAGCACTCCCCACCACTGCTGGTTTTGGTCATGTGGGAATTCCATAGGAACTTCTGACAAATATATAAAAGCAAACATTTTGTAACAATGGCAACTTACCCACGAGGATTGATGTGGTTGGTGACATAAAACTTTGAAAGTTCTCTTTTGACTGGCATAACTGACTTGACTTTGCAGCCCAAAATGTGTTAAGTGGCATAGGATAAAAATTCAGTCACGAGAATCACTTTTCAAGTGTGTCAAATGTCTTGTAGAACACTAGAACTTGTGTTAGATTTTTATATAGCTGCCTGCCATTCTTATCTGCTAAAATTGAGGTGTTTTTAAAGAACCCACATCTCCTCTGTAGTTTCATATGCTTTTAGCCAATTTCAGGTTTCTTTGTTCTTTCTACGTAAATTGGAGCATCAAAAATGAACTCATACTCCAGTGTTAACTGAAATGGTGCTGAAAAAAATTAGTTAGCTAATGAATTTTACAGTGGAAAGAGAAGGGGAAAAGGAAAAGAATGGGCACATCCATGTTAAAGAACAGTATTAGGAGGATAACCTCGATGTGACCTGGAAAGCACTAACTGATTTGTCTGTCATCCCAAGCTCATCAAACATGCTGCAATGACAGCTTTTATGTCATCAGTATAGTGGAGATTGGGGTTGAATCAGAGTGGACGCTCATGGTAGGCAGCAGAGCAACTCTCATTTCTAGAAATCTACCTGACTACCATTTTCTTCTTCAGAAGCTCAGCAGCACAGCAGCCCAGCAGAGTTTTAATGAGGAAATGATAAACTTTATGCCAGATTTCTTGGCTCCAGTGAGAACCTCCTCATTTTCAGTCTCAACACCAGCACTGTCCAGTGCTGAATCTGTGTGTTTTGCTTTGTGCTGCCTTTCCTTTAAGGGGGTTTCCAGGAGCCTTCCAGCTAAAGAACCAAGGCTAGGAAAAGAGCAAAGTAAGGATGAAGGTTGCTGGTTTATAGCCCATCCAGCTAAACGAGCTTCTGTGGGGAAGCAGACTGGCCCTACAGACCAAATGTAATGTGTTCCTAATCATCTGCTGGAGAAACAGCAGTTTGTTCAAAAACAAACCAGAAGGGCATACAAATCTAGGGAGGTTGGGACTTGTTCTTTTTCCATGTAGCAATGAAAGATCACACTCAGGTTTTTTTTGAGTAAGCAGCTGCCAGGTGAGAATTGCTTCTTTTCCTTGGGATATGAACATAGAGGATTGGTTTCAGTGCATCAGAGAATGCCGTACATTAGAAAATCCCAAGAAGTTTCTGGTATTCAAGGATGCAGTCTCTGAGAGGCTTGTGGGGCTCTTGTGTGTTATAGAGCCTGTCCTTGAATCCCAGACCACACACTATTCACAAACCCCTTAATTCCTACTGAAGGGGGAAGAGCAAACCTATTGTATGGTGAAAAATAAGGCAATGTTATGTTGACCTTCTGTAATGTGGGCTAGTTTTTTTGTAATGAATAATGAGTTTGATTTTTTTTTTCTCTGCGGGAACACTATTGCAGGAAGAAATTTTCAAAGAGGAAATATGTAAAATCAGCAGTTCCTCTGTTCATCTTGAGCGTGACTATAGATCAGTAGAAAAGTAGATCAAAGGAGATGTGCTAATTCTTCTCAGTGTATGCGTGCACCCACAGGGCCCAAAGGGAATTCTCTTAGTTGTTTTACCAGCTGCCCTAATATAAATTAGTAGGATCACATTTTAGTTAATTTAGAGGAGTGAGTAGACTATTGGTATAAACACTTTCAAAGCAAGGTGATAGATGATACAAAACTATGATTAGGAATTCTGCAGTCGTTCTTTTGCTCCAGCCAAGCTACCTGTTTCTTGTACTTGGGAAAATGTAATAGCATTGTTTCCTGAAGCATCAGGCTGTCAGTGCCAGCTCTGACAGTGGGTTGGCCTTCCAGTGTGTCTGGGTTGTTATTTTTGCCCTGCTCTTGTTGACGTTCCTGTCCAGCCTCACCTCCCAGCAACTGGCTGGGGGTGCTGGGAGAGGATGGTTGACATGTGAAAGAGCAAACAGGCACTGCTGAGACTGAGCCTTTGATTTTTGTTTTGTGTTTGTCATCTCTGCTTTTAGGGCTGGTGTGTGAAATTGCTGCCCTCAGTAATTATTCCTGGAAGGACACTGTGGTTATTATTGTAACTGATGCCATTTTCAGTGCCAAAAACTGAAATTGGCTGTGGACATGATCTGAGCTGGAAGGAGCTAAGGAGGCCAGAATTGCTCCTATCAGTGTCTTTTCTGCCTTTCCTCTGCCGGCAGGTGGAAATATTTGTAACAAACCTGTGGGCCTTGCTTTTTGTGTTATGAAAACATTTTTAAAAGCTGTCATGCTTGCAAAAACCTTAAGTGTACAGCTAATAATTTTGTGTTGTGTGGGTTTAACAAATGCTGAAGTGTTTTTCCTTCTTTTCTCTTTGATTAAACTGATATTTTAAGATAATATCAACTCCATTTTCCAACAGAAGTCATCTTTTCTCAGTTATCTTCTCCCAAAAATTGCTTAAGAAACATCCTGTCTTCTGTCCCAAATCCACACCACAGTACCTAAAGTAATTTGTCACCATCTTTCTTTGTCTTCATGGATGCAAACTTACCTTAGCTATTTATAACAATATATGTGGATAGGTGCATCTTTTTGTGGTCTCTCTTCCCTGAAACAAGAGTTGTTTTGACTTCTAGTCAATTTTACAAGACTGACAATACCACCATCAGACTTTTATGGTTGTTATTTAGAAAAGCTGTTGGGTGTAATAGCTGCCTTCTGTTTCTCCAAAGACACAGAGGTGGCTGCTGTTGGGTGCAGCTGATAAATCTGAGCACACACTTTTTCTACAAAGTACCTTGAGACTGAAGTCAGACAGACTGGAGGACTTCTTTTATGTACTGTTTGTTAATGTATGAATGAATTGTTGATTTTGATTACAGGTTTGGACACTGAAAATGCACAAGATGCCTCCTCCTGCCAGTGAATTTAAATCTGGCCTGAAAGGGAAGCATGTTGGGTGATATTCTAGCTAGAAAACAGTGTTGGATGATGCAGGACCCTAATATTTTCACTTTCTTTTAAGAGAAGTAGGATTTGCATTTGCTTTTCTGGTTTTTGGCCTGTGCGCAGTTTGATTGCTAGACTCCCTATTTTGGACATCAGAGATTTTTTAAGGCATTTATTTATCTTGTACTATATGGTCCTTCAGCCAGGAGTTTGTCTGCAGGTGTATTGTTCAAACATACAAAAGAGAGGTCTTAAATAAAAAGTTGCTTAGCAGACTTTTAACATTTTTAAGGTGTTTTATTGCTCTTTCATCTGATGATATTTCTGAAATATTTTTAAAATGTTACAGTTTGTTGAAGTGTACAACTGAAGTTTATTTCTGAATCACAGACTTTTTTATTAATAATATTTCTTACATTTCTTCAGTTGAGAAAAGTTAGAATGAATGCTGGATTATTTTTCTTCTTTGTATTTGTGTCTCAGTTTTTGCTGAAATGGCTATTCAGATACTGGGTTTTATTAATTGCAAAGTCTTCAAAGATAATATGTGACTACATGAAATAGTTCTCTAGATTAACAGAGGCTGTATAATTGCATGAGAAAAAGTAGGAGCTGCCTATGGTATCCTGAGGTGCAAGCAGAGCTATTTTGCTTGTCCTTAGAAGCAGAAATGTGGAGTCCAGGGGTTAAAACTATTCTGCAGATGCAGATGGTCTGGAATAAAAACTGGGAAGAAAGGTAGTAATTTCTTGCTTTAAACTGTTCTCTTTCCTGACTCCACCTCATTCCTACAGGAGCAGGGAGGAAATAGCAGAGGAGTTCAGATGAGTGACTCATGAGAAGTATTCTAGAAGTATTGTAACTTATATTCATGGTGATGCTGAACACTCATCTCTGTCTGTATGTGATAAAACCAGCTTACACTGGGGCATGCCTATTTACTTAGAGCTGTAGCTATTATAAGCAATCTTTTCTCTTCTGAAGAAATACTGAGATTAGGTATTTGCCTTGCAGAATTGATATATGACTTACTTGGTTCTAAATTTTTTCATTTTTACTGGAACCTGGCAGAACAATTTTCTTCCTTTCCTAGATCCTTTTAATCATACAAAATATTACATGAAACCAGGTGGATTAACCAGCCCAGAAAAGACTTGGTAAATGCCAATTGGCAAGAGAGAAATCTTTATTTGGTTATATTCTTTGATACTGAATGTCCTTCAGTGAGGTTCTTGGTGTCATCAGCAGTGCTGCTAGAGTCTTCTGCTCATTTGTTCCTGGAGAGGAGGGCAAATCTATAGAACAGGTTGCTATTTTTATCTGATTCAGAGTTCATGTTTTTTCTGTCTCGTGTAGATGGCTGACATCTGTGCTATAACCTGCAGGTTGCATTCTTGTAATATATTCTCTTTATATGCACCCATGAAAGACTCTTGAAACTTGATTTACTTAAAGACAAGTGTAGTTTGAAAATTACAACCCTTTTTTTTTTTTTTGCTTACAGCTATCATGTCAACACAAAAGCTTTTATTTTTGCAAAAATGCACATCATCATTTCACTCCTTAAAATCTGAGAGTTAAGTGTGGAGATCTTACTTTGCTAAGAGACCTTGTGGAGGCTATCAGATCACCACTCAAAACCCTGTAGACATGGCATTCTTCTTTTAAGTTAGGCCATTTTTGAGTCTTCTTTCCTACTGCTCATTTCATAAGCTTTCTTATTGGAAATAGATGACATTTGGAGAAAATGGATGGTGATGACCTGCTGTTTTCAGTTATTTTAAGTTTTATTAATACAAACTGTTTGAGATGCAATGTTCTTTATACCTTCGCGAAGTTCTGTTATGATTCCTAAATTAGTTTGAAGAACAGAAGCTTAAATTAATCATCTTGAATTTACTCTGCTTTCATTCCCTGTTACTATTAACTCTTCTCCTACACAGAAAGTTGTTAGTCTAGATAAGCTGCAGAAAAATGGAAACCTTAGTTTGGTTTCTCACAGTAGAATTCTGAACAGCTTTTGATTTTTAGAATACCTGTTAGGTAACATTAGAAACTGCATTTTGCACACCAGAAGATAGTTTGGCTGGTTTTTTGAAGGTGAAAGAAGAGATGATTAGAAATGGTCTTTGCATTGAGGTGGAAGCACAGCTTTTGGTTGAAGGGGATGGGAGGGGGAAATTCAGGGGCTAGTTCATTGTGAGCAAAATTTGAATATGTAGAACTGGGTTTTTCTTTGGTTATGGAAGCAATTGTGCACATACAGTCCTATCGTGACTGGGGTGTTTTTGCTTACCTAAATGGTTTAGATTGCTATTGAAATCAATATAATATTGATTCAGTTGTGTTGGTTCTCTTTCTTATGCAAACTGTGACATACTGGCTTTTAACTCTCTGTAGTAATGTCACAATTCAAAAATGTACAATGTTAGGTGAGATATAATATGTTAACTTGCTTTTGGAAATAGTTTATATTAATTGTATTCTAATTAATTGTATTCTAAGATCACTAGAATAATTATCAGAGTAAATTTAAATGTTCTGAATTTTCACAGTTAGCTGAGTGTGAAGGCGTACTTTTTTAACGTAACTTGAATTTCTAGCTGACTTTGGAGCATTAATTGCAAAGGTAAGAAATGGACCACATTTAGATAATTTGAACTAAATTAGGCGTTATCTCTATCTAGCAATGTGTCCAGTTGGTAATTCCAAAGAAAGCATATGGAACCCTTGGCATTAGCTTACTGTATAAATGTACTGACTCTTGAAAAGTGTGCATTTACACTGAACATATGGGCTTAGCTGGAAAACCATTATCTAGCAAGTGTGTGTGTATCATATGAAAGTCGAGTATGCATTTTGTCACTATTTCGCTTTTACACATAAAATCTGATTTTTAATTTTTTTTTTTAAATACGTGTTTAGTTCTGCAAATAAGCTACAGTGTCTGTTCCTTAGGGCATTTTTCACAAATAGAAAGCAAGCTATTTTCTCTGTTGTGGTTGTTGTGTTCCGTAGCAGACAGTAGGGTGTTGCAATAGCTGAGCATTGAGGATGTCTATGGTTTATTAGAACCAGTTCTGCTGTGGCCAAGAAGAACACGAGTTGTCATATGTACTCATGTGAATCTGTGTTGTTGCTTTTTAATAAATGGCTGAAATGCTAGAAGAAAGCAGTGTGGTGTACAAATAATTGCTTTTTTGTAATTAAGACCAAAAGTACGAGATTTCAAAACAACTATACTCTATGTAATGAACAGAATACATTTATGAAGGTATTTGTTAGTCTTGAGAAATTTTAATCTGAAATTTCATGATGAATCAGAATCTGGTGCTATATTCTGCCAGGCCAGGACTCTTGAGGTCAGGGAGCCCTTGGCCAAGGGACTCTTTTGCACTTAAAAAACTTTCACCTGCATGAAGTGTCAGGGGGAAAGGGAGGTGTTTAAAGCAATTTATTATGTTGCAATGAAGCTACTGTAGACATTTTTGCAAAAGAGTTCATGTGAGCTTTTCCTGCCTGTGGCCCCCAAAGGTGGGAACTCAATATGTCTATTTATATCCAAACCATTTACACACCATTTAAACCTGTCTTTCTCTCTGCTCGGGTTCCTGTGTGAAACCTGAGTGCAAATACTTTATTGAAGAGCTATAAACTTGCTCATCATTGACGAATTCTGCTCTTAGCAGCCACTGAAGGGCATCAGAATTGCCTTCATGCTGCACAGCAGGAGCAAAAACCCTCCCTCTGTTCCTGTAACACTGAAGCTTATCCAGCAACTTTTGACAGAAGCCATTTACATAATACACCCACGAGCCAGCACCATTTAGGCAGATTCAAGCTGAAGTATTTATTCAGCAAGTTGTAGGGCTTCATATTATACTTCATTATTATGGTATATTTTAATAATATTATATTTTAATTATACTTGATGTAATTTTTTTCAAGCTGAGGTTATGTTTGTCTGTACTAATTGCAAAAAACCAATGGGTTTGGTCATTACTAGCCGTTTTTTTAATAGTCAGTCTATTGCTTTAAGATTTTACTTTTCATCAATTTTCAGAGGATTTATGTGGGGCATTTGTTGTCTTCAATGAGTTAAGTATTTTGCTGCTCTGACCAGTGCCATATGAAAGCAGTTAAAGTGCTGGAATTGTTTACTGCCTAAAGTGTAGTTAGTCAGCAGAACCAGCACACCACATTTCTTTGCGGCTTTTCGTGGAAAATATTAAACAGGCGTTCTTTCTTCAGTTATAGAATTTTACGTTTTCAGCTGCGTTAGTCACCGAACCGGCGCAGCCTGCAAAGACTGCCCCAAAAAGAGAAAAAGGCGGGTTTTTTTTGGTGCCAGAGGAAGTTGCCCGGGGAGCGGTGGCTGGGCTCTGCTAAGTGCGACATGTGAGCATTACACGGCATTTCAGCCTGCCGGGCTGCAGGCGCTGCTCGCCCCGCTGCTGCTCCGGGGAGCGCTGCCTGGCACTGCTTTGTGCGCCGCTCCTGCCGGCTCGGACAGCCAGGCTGGCTTCTGGGCTTCACAAGGCTATCTGCTGATTGTGGAATTTATTTTGTCAACGAAAAAACCTGATAAGCACAAGCTCTAACTGAAGAGGAGAATCAGGTTGGCGCAGTGACAGATGTGCGGATAAAGAAGTTGGCTCAGAGAAGATGTACAGAGTCTGATTTTTTTTTTCCTTTTTTTTCCTCCCCCTCAATCTGAATGAAGACTATCATGGGAACTGCATTCACATGGTGATCAAAAGAAACACTTGAGTGATGAACTGCTTTTGCAGAAGTCGTCTAAGGCAGTAATTTGAGCTTTTGTGTGCAGTAGCTAGCTTGTTTTGCTGAAGCATTCTTCCTCAACAGTATTTCTGCCTTACGCGCATTCCCTGATGGAGAAGCCACAGCTACTGCCTGGTGAAGGAGAAATGAACGCTCCGCATTGCTCGTGTCCCTGACGGAGTAACACCGGCTGCGCTGCTGTGCTTTGGGGGGGCTGCATTCAGCCGGCAATATTATTCAAGGAGTTCCTTGTCCCTGTGGTCTGACTCATCACATGTAAATGTGCTGCAGCCGTGCTGCACGTTGCAGCTATTTTCTTGCATGGGAAAGAATTATTTTCCTCTGAGCAGATCCTGAATAACCGCTGGAACCGAGATGTGTTTTTCTGTCTGGAGTGTTTTTGACATTGAGAACGGAAGCTGTAGAATGGCAGGATGATCGGGAGGCGCGTTTATTTTCAGTCACCAGAAAGCCTGCGAGGGTTGCTTTAAACTGACCTTGCAGGAGTGGGAATAGCTGCGGCCGTCTCTCTCGGGGCAATTGTTCCTTGTTCCGTCCTCTGCAGGACGGAGTCGTGTCTTCTGCAACAATGATTTCACTGTGGGGGTAGAAGGACGCTGTGGAAGTTGTGACATTAACAAAGACAAATTTGCTCGTGAAAGGACAGCTGCGTGCGACAGTGAGTGCTGCTCGAATGCAATTGGATCTTGGGATATTTTTATCAGCTGTTCCACAGCTTTGTTATTGTGGTTTCGATGCTTAGGGACTTTTTATTTTATAAAGAGCAACTTTTTTTCAGCAGTGTCTTGAGCATCTTTTGGTGTTTAAGTCTGAAAAATGAAGTGTGAGGGGGGATTGGAGTGTCCCTTTCTAGATGCTAACACACCAGCAGTAGCACTCACAAGTTTGTGAGGGCATGTGAAACAGGTGAAAGTGTTTCCTCTATGGTCCCTATTGCGATACCTGCAGTCTGCTTCCAAAAATACCATTGCTGGCATTTTTTTGTTTGATTTTGCTTCCTCAAACGGATCGAATGAGTCGAGTCTGTATTGTTGTTTTGGAGGAGGAGGAAGATGATTCTCCCACATTTATTTCCAATTTGCCTCAGGAAAATGTATCTGTACATCCATCGCCCTCTGGAAATGTGCTGGTAAGGCATGTTGTTTGTTGGCATATTTCCTGCTTATAATGCTGTCTGAAATACCATTAGTTATATTCCTAAGATTAGGGTGAACACGTACAGTGTTGAAACAAGACAAGGTGATAAAATCTGCGTGTAATAAAGATGAAAAAAGTGGTAGAATTTATGCTTGCAAGGGTCCATTCTTTTTCATGTAACCTTATTTATGGTGCAGCAAGAACAGGTCTTGTATAATAGGAGTGGGGTTTTAGAAGCCTTAGGGAAATGTGTTTGATGTAAATGGGTTTTCCCTCCTCCACTTCTCACTCTTCAGTGGTACATGTATGCAGTACCACTTTAGAAGCTGATGTGATCATTGTATTATTATAATATGCTGTGTTTATTCTGAGAACTGATAGACTATATACTTATATCAAACCAGAGCAATTCTAACCTAAAATAAGAATTAACGTAAGTCACAGTCTTGGTGTAACTGTTAGATTCAAGTTAGCACTTTCAGGAAATGATCAACACTGGGGACTGTGCTTTTATTGCTTTAAATTATTTTATTTTGTCAAGTGACTGACTTAAATCTTGCTAGCATACCTCAGCAGCTTTTCTTACTTACTAAGAAGTCCTGCTATATTTAGTAATAGATGTGTGTGAGTGTGAATTTGTTACCATACTTATCTGATGCACTTTGCTTTCCCACTCTGTCTAAACAGGTGAAAGACTTCCCAGAAACTTGAGTCACTTGCTAATGTAAAAGGGGATTGTTTGCTTATACTGTATAGAATTTGCAGCATGTAATGACAACCCTAATTTTATTATAAGGCGTTCTCCTTTCAGCTGTTATAAGCTTGTCTTAAGCGTGTCTTCTCAGCTCCTTCTTTTTCTTTTATTTCATATATATATTTCATTGACTTAGAGGATGTCTGTGTGTTGGAGGTTTTTAAATCTTGCAATTCCTTTGATTGTAAAAACTGGTGCTGGTTTCTTTGTTTTACTGCCTGGAATGGGTTTTTTTTGTCATTACCTTGTGTTTCTGTTTTGTATCGTAAAAACTCTGTGTATCAGTAAAACCTAATATGGGGTTTTATTTTAAGATGTGTTTTTTCTTCATTTCAGCCACCATTGGTTCAAGCTATATTTAATGGAGATCCTGATGAAGTTCGAGCACTAATATTTAAGAAAGAAGATGTTAATTTTCAGGTAAAATCAAATATCTTTGGCTTTGAATGTATTTTAGTTTTAACTAAATTTTGTATGTTATATCTTTCTGTTGTACTAATCTCTTTAAAACTTTGCTAATTCTAGAGCTGTATATTTTATATACTAGGCTAAGTATAGCCTATACATACACTTAATAGTGGGAATCAGGTGTATAGCTTTGCAGATTTGTGTGAATAGTAAAGACCTAATTTTATATTCCTTGTAACTGTTAGTTCTGCAGTGCTTGGGTAACTGCAAAGTTTGTTTATACAGTTGCATCAGAGTAATTGACAGAAAGCTAGACTGGTTGAGTGTGATGCTATGTAGGCTTAAATTCTTTTAAAATGGAATATAGCATATAGTATACATTAGACAATAATAAGAACATAGTCTGGGGTTTCAGTAGGTACATTTAACAGTGGATTTTAAGAAGGGAAGCCTAATGATTATATTAGTAAGAAGGAGGAATTGGGTTTATATTTTTGCGGTGCTGCAAACTCAGGCACTGCAGACATAAAAATTATACTGAAATGGTACTGAGTTTGTTCCATTGTGTGAAATTCAAGACTTGAACAGCATGCAATTACTGTATTTCTGTTAAAACTCTAATATGCGTGTTTGACACTGTGAAAGATAATACAGCATAAACTCTTTACATGGATTAGAAATTGCTTTGATTATTACAGCAGACTGACACAAACCATTTGGGGCTTACACTCCAGGAATATACGTATATAGCTGTTTCTCCTCCAAATCATCACAACAACAATGATGCTAAAAGGCAAGGGCTAAGATCTAGTTGCTACCTAGGGACCCATTTAAGACCATGATAAGTGTTTACACTTTCTTCTGGGGAGATGTAAACTGAAAGCAAATATTTAGTTTGGTATGTCTCTTTTGACATTTAAAAGCATTCTGCAGAATTTACAGCTGAGAAATGCCAGCTGAAAAGTCTCAGTATAAGGAAGTTGTCCTGTAGTCTTGAAGAGCTTGAGAAGGACCCTAGGTAAACAAACTTTCTGTCAAATCTGAAGCTTTGTTTGATAAGGTTGGACTTTTTTTCCTCTTTGAGGAGTTTTGTATGTCCTTAAGAAAGATTGTATGATGAATTATACCAAAAGACTTAATATTCTGTTTAGTTATGAGAGCATTAGTTTTGTATCCTTCCAGTGTCTGCATCTGTATGCTCTGGTCACATTGCCATTTTTATTTTTAAAAGATGATTTGTTTGTATTGTTACTTTGTATTCATTCATGTGTTAAAGTCAGGTTTAGTATTCATAGCTATAAGATCTTGCAAACAAAGTTAGGTTTACTCTCTTTCTGCCTTTTTTTATCATCTATTACCAAAGCCTCTGCTATATTTTAGTATGTATGTGGGAATGGTTTGGAATTGGGTTTTGTTCTTTCTCAAGTTTTGTCAAATACTTGCAAATAAACAGGAAGATAGGAAGTCAGCTGATGTGCCTAAATAGGAAAGCTTGTAATTATTTGCTGTCTTTGAAGAGAATTACTTCAGGTTGCCAGGTACTTATATTGTAGGTAGAATAGTCAGAATCTGGAGATTTTTACATTTTATGTGGTTTTTTTGTTTGGCATTTTTGGTTTGGTTTGGTTTGGTTTTTTTAATTCCTTTCTGTAGATACATCTCTCTTTAATAGAACATGTGTGCATCTTAGCCTGGTAACACCCAAGGTGTGGTTAGAGTCCAGGCAGGACAAATGTGCCATTTTTTCACAACCACCTTCTTCAGCGCTGGGAGATGCTTATCACTCATGACCACTCTTTCTTATCGTGGCAGTCCTACTCCTACTACAGTATTAAATATTAGATTTACATTTATCCCTTAAATGCTGTTTGTTGGGACTAAATGAGCATATAAATTCACCCATATTCTGGTAGAAATGAAGTAGACCGCCTAGTACATTTTTCTGTGTGTTTTTGAACATTTTATGCTTTTCCTTGGGTTTTTTGTTGAAGATGTCCTTGGCTGGAGATAATATATCTCTACATAAGTCTACATCCAGTCTTGTTCCCTGAGTTACGTGTTACAAGTTGGTGTGGACAGAAGGAAGGGAAAAGTGAAGAAAATGTAGTAGTTATTCATATTCCTAAAAAAAGAGAAGAAATGTTTTGACCATTGTGGATTGTATTAGACCAGTGTATACACTGGATTTTTTTCCACTTTGCTATCCAAGTGTTTCAGTACAGTTATTTGAATTCCAGAGTCATTCCCTCCAGTGCCTCGGCAGTCATTTCCCCCTTTCAAGAGCAACTAATTCTTTTGCAGTTTGTATTCTAATAGTTGAGATTCCTTCCATCCTCCCTTCCCCTGTGCATGGGCTGGACTCTGTAACTGGAGACCCAGCAGCATTCTGTGAATCAATTTTGTCCAAAAGTGTACTGAAGATAGAGCTGTTGTACATCTTCTCTGTGACAGTGACATCCATCTAGGAAAGCTTTTTATGATGAAATGGGGGTATTTTTTCTTACTGTTTCATCCAGCTTCATTTACCTTCTTACTTTTACGATATGTTATCTCTGACATTAATCACAATTGGTTTAATACTCTTTATAAAGCTAAGCGAGCTGAATCTGTGTATTTGGCTTTCCAAAGCTAGGCTGTGGAAACTGGTGTTATGGTAATATCTAAATACTGCTTTGGGTTTGGGCTGTATTAGGGCATTATTCCTAAAACAGATGACGTCTCCTGCCACAGTGTAATACTTAGAGACATTCTGAAATAGGTAGTCTTTGAGAACATGAGTTGCTGTGTGTGACTGTAAGATGATGTACAAATAGCAAATGGGCTTTCTTCAGAAAGAAGATTGTTCTCTGGTCATGCCACACCAGCCTTGAGTCACAGGCTCAGTTGAGATTTAGAAAGTATGTATTGTATTCTGTCTGCTGTTGTAATCTTTTGTGAAGAAAGAGCAAATTGAGTGTATCCCTTGCTGCTTAAACTGCGGTTCAAAAAGGCTTACCCTCTCTGCAAGCTGGAAATGTGCAGCTCTTTATAGACTTAACTGATTTATAGGAACTTTATTCAAATAAATTGTTTGGAAGGCGAACTTTCCTGAGGCTCCGGTTAGTGGAAAAAACCCACCAAAACACAGGGAAAGGGTTCCTTTTCCCTCCCGTTTCCCAAGAAAGCTTGAGTAACTGTAGCTGCTTGTTTCATGAATCAGGCTTAAATCACATGCATCACATATGTCAAACAGTATAGAGTTTCTGTTACAAGCATGGCTTTTGCTATGCTCTATGTGTGTTTGTTTAAAAAATTATTATTATTTCTTAGCACCATCCTGAGCTTTTGAGACTTGACAGAAAGGAAAATCTTTCATGATAATGGACACATTTAATATCTATTAGTTAATGGAGTTCCTCAACATTTCCTGCTCTTGCTGATTAGATTAGTGTGACTGGTTTGAATTCTGCATACTTTTCAGCAATTAGTTTTAGCTAACTGAATGATTTCAGCATTGCATTTTATAAATGAGTATTGGTTTGGGCTTTTTTTTTTCCTAAAACTTGTTATTGTTGTAAACTCTGCCATTTCTGTTTGTAATCAGAACTCATATGATGTATGTTCAGTTTAAAAGATCATGAAAATGGAGTATTTAATCTCAGCCATTAGTTAAGAATGTAATTCTCTCAAGGGAATACCAGCTCACTGTCAAAAATGATTTAAAGGTTGCAAATCTGACTACTGAAGTGATTGTTCGAAATCAGAACAATTTTTCCTCCTCCTCGACCTATTAGGGTAGTATTTCTTGGCATGAAAATTGATACTTCAGGTAACCCAATATTTTTATAACTGCATTGCACTTGATCTTGGCCGAGGGTACAAACGTCTGATCCTCTCTGGAACTTGTGTCAGTGTGCCCTTGCTCTTCTCACACTAAAGCCAAACAAGCTCTTTTTTTTGAGGATTCCCAAAACTATACAGATCTCTCACAATGCTCAAAAATGCTCACTGTTCTTATTTAAAGTAGTAATATTGACATATATGACAAGGGACTTAAACATGAAATACCTGGATCTTACTGTATGTTGTGCTTTGTGAGATTAAAATAGATTTAAACTATGAAGTGTCCTAAAGCTTCTTTATGTGTGAGTTGGTGGTTTTCTCCCAACGTAAAATATAGTAATGGGAAGTGAAATTCCTCATTCTGTACCATTACAGCCATTGGTACCCTGTAGCAGTCAGGGTTCTCTGTATGATTTCTATTCTGAATTATTGGCCATCCAGCATGGCTCTCAATTTAATGTCTTTTTTGTATAGTAAGTAACCACAAGGTAAAAATTCACCTGTGCTGCTGTTTTGGGAAGAAGGGAATAATAAAACCATAGTACCAAATGATCTGTGGGTTAGGGTCTGCCCTCCCTAACCCACACCTGTATTAGGTAGCAATGGAGTGTTGCCCATAAATCCCAAGTTTTGTTGGTGGGACTGACAAGGGGTATGATCCTGTAGCACCAAAGTGCTGCTACAAACAGGAGAGCTGAGGTTGTATCTGACTGGTATTTTGAGCTGTGGAGTTCCAGTAGCCATGTGGGCTCCATTCCCAGTCCTGCCATATGTGGGTTTGCCTAACTTCTTCTTTGTGCTTTTTGCATGGTACGAGAATGCTGCTGGATGTTGTACTAGGGTAAGACACAACATTATTATTAGTTTATCTTACTCTGCAGGTCATATATACTGAAAGAGGAAGAAAATTGGCTTGTTAGTCTAGTGACAAGTCTAGGACTCCTTATACAGCATCAGGTCTGGGTACTAGGAGAATTAGATTATTGAGGGTCTCAAAGATATTAGTAGTTTAAGAATGAATAATGAAAATTTAAGTACAGTTTAAAAAAACAAGAAAGATTCTTTGAGATGATGGTATTGGTCAACAAAGTCCTAAAAGAGGTTAAATAGAAAAAATAGGTAATGTATGTATGATCACCTGGCTTTCATCGTTATACTTTACCTTGTTGTTTGAACTACTGGAGTAACAGGTGTTTTTCTGCATATTTGTGCAGTGTTGTACAGGAAAACCTGAATTACTTGGCTGCAGTGTGGGACATTCTAAAAGATTTAGTAAAGTTTGATGTTCTGATCATACAAATGAATCCTGTGCCTATTTGATACATTAAAAGAATTTTTATATATGTTGTTCTGTGGGAAATTGTAATTGCGCTCTAATTCAGCAATTACGCTGAAATACTTCTCAGGGTAAAGAACGTTCCATAAGTAAATATCATGGACTTGCTTGAAAACAAATGAACAAGAAGCCATAATTTGTAATGAAGTAGAAATAGTCGTTAGGTATTTTCTTACCTTTGTGTTCACGATCTTTCTGTAGCCAATTATTTTACCAGTTACTAATGTGGATTTTCTTGTTTGTTTTTAATAAAAAAGATACATGCAGATACTACAAATGTAAGTTCTCTTTAGTTTGGCTTACCTGTGCTTCTAGAAACTTTTCTCCATTAGCTGACGTGTGTAAAGCGTTTGAGCTATGCCTTTTGTTATCAGTGCCTTTGTAACTTAGAGTCAGTGTTAGTGTAAGAATTTGCTGCTTGGGACAACTGGAAGAAGCTCTTAAATTAGATTAATATGGGATGCTTTTAAGCAGTGGTGGTTGGTGTGTAGTGCCATGTTCTTGTGCTTTTTGGCGAGGGCAGGACTCAGAGAGGCTGTTTTTAACAGGGAGTGGAAATGGTTTTGAGAACAGGGGAGGAGACTTGACAGTTTTGCAGAGATTTGCATGGGCCAGATAAAAGCAATGGGAAGACAGGCATGTCCAGATAGTACTCCTTTCTGCTTCAGGAATACTGTGACTGCTGATCAGGAAAACGGGTTATTCATCGTGGTTTGTCGTTTGGTCCACTCAGAGTATGTTTGCAGGGAAATAATTTTCTAGGCCAGTTCATCTCTAACACCTCTTGGTACTAGATAAAGCTTCTGGCAATCACAGCAAAGCTACCCTCTGGTTTTTGCCTAAACTGGTGAGAGTAAATAGTGGTTAAAAAACAGTGTAATGTAGCAAAGGCTTAGCAGGAGTTGTGACAAGTTCTTAATTCTTCAGGCTGTGTTTCTGAAGAGGTGAGATTATGGGTCTGCTAACCAGTCTATTTGTCCCAGACATGCTTTACACCCAGTGTTGGTAACTATTTTGTCAGGTTCCTGCAGGCAAATCAGAGGATTTACATGAAGGGCTTTTTCATTGGCAACTGGAGTTGGCAACAAAAACTTGCTCTAAAGTATTTGTTACTGTGGAGCAGCATCTCATTGTATTCCTTGGCAGGATAGACATAATGTCTGGTTTGCTCATTTGAATGTGAGGGAGGAATTAAAAAGTTGCCCAGAAAATTGTAAAATAGTCTGAAGAGCACAATTTATTTATTTTTTTAGATCCTGTTTTAATAGGTTAGGTTATGCACTTTTCATTTCTTAGTTGTTGCCATTGCTAAAGAGTTTCAATCTGTCATGCATTTTTCTTCTCTAAAAGTAACAGTTACTGGTTTTTTATTGGGTCTTTTGCTAATTTCCAAATGCAGGCAAAGTTTTAATAAAGAGATACTGTAGTTATTGTAACTTGAACCATCTGGACTGGCATTGTGAAGGTGTAGCTGCAGTAGTATTTTGGAGGAGTGCATAATTTAGACGTATTAAAATAAAACTTGAATTTTAGGCCTTCTTTCCAAAAATGTTGTAATATCTTGATTCTCTAATCATAGCAAACAAGTATTTAGTGAAAAATGATGACTTTTGACGTATTAATAAAGTGCATAGAAATATTTGCATGTTTCTGGCTATATTGAGAACGCTTTTTTTTCCTCAGAGATGGTTAGAACACAAAGTTTGCCATCTTTGTAATGTGCTTGCTATAGCTGGTGTGATTCCTAATATTTATATCTTCACATTTTAGATATCAAATCTAGAGGTAAAATTGTTTTAAAACTGCTTGCTAATTTCCCAGATGATTTATCTATTTAAAATTCTGTTCAACCTTGAAGCCCTTTCTTTCTCCACTAGAAAGGTTTCTGCTTGGTTGAACATTATTTGTAATATGTTTTTGTGTTCAGTTTAGAGTGTAGCAGATTTGGGGGGTAAAATGACCGGTATTTGTGAGTTAGAAAGACTTTTTACTATGATGAAAACATAGGACATAACTCAGAGCTTGGTGCTAGTTATTTTAATTCAGTTTCATCCTTTGGAGTTTTGAGCAGTAATCCCCCTGAGTTTTCCTGCAAATAAGAACTGTATATTGAAAGAGCACAAACACATGTATGCCTGTATATAAATACATACAAGTTATATAGAAAATGGGAGCTTATTTTGTTTTTAAATGGTCACTTATCTAATGTTAACAACAGTAGGCATATAATGAAATGACAGTGAGAACAGTCCTTTGAAATAACTGCAGGAGGTTGGAAAGGAAATAAAACATTCCTGTATAAACAAACACTAATAAAGAGAATTCCTGCAGTAAAATACACTGCTGAGAAACTCAGGGCAGCAGCTGCTGCCTGGCAGCCTCTGCCTGGAACCCAGCTTCAGGTGCTGGAACAGGGGCCAAGAAATCTTTAAATTGGGCAAGTGAGGGGCTGTGAGACTTCACAGGGCACAGGTGAACTCAGGAGGGCATAAACCACAAAACAAGCTGTGTTTGCCTTCAGACCCTTCTACTGCTAACTTCTAATAGAAGAATTTTTTTACCCATTTAAATAACATTAATTATACCTATCTCTTACTCAGAACAGATCTCTAAGAAGAACGGAGAGCTTTTGTAATTAGATGGAGGCATTTTAAATAGTTAATGGCTTTAATTTGGTATGTTTTCATTTTGTATGAAGTATATGTAAATACATTTTTTGAATGTATGGGTGAGGAAAATATAGTGTATAATCTCAGAGATTGATGGTAGTTATCTTCTCTGTTTGCCCACATACTTCTAATAAAATACAGCTTTCTAATGGGAACAACATGTTTCTTTCTCTTTAAACATATGTTTGGATTCTTGACCAATGGGCATCTCAGTGTATTGTATTGCTTTCTGCTTCTAGATAGTCTATGTACTAAACTTTCTAAGTATTTCCATCACAAACAGGAACCCCCATTTTCTGTGTGATCAGTCTGATGAAATGATGACTCATATGAGATTCCTGCTTTATAGTGTGTTCAGTTAATTGAAATTTCTTCACATCTGAAAAATGGCAAGAAGATTCTGTGATGAATTCTGGTTTTGAGGGGATTGTTTGTGATATTGAAAAAACAGGAGCAGGTTGTGCCTGCTCAAAACTTGCATGTATGCATCAGCTTTTATTGTGGAGCTGAAGTATCTTGCATGTAAGAAAGTCCAAGAATTGGTTTTTAGAAGGACATTTTGGGAATAGCACAGGCCAATGTGTGCGGTGTTACATTAAAAAGAGATAAAGCTTGTGGGACACCTTGTCACTAAGTCTGATCAAGTTTTAAGTGAGGTGTTTTTAAAGGAGGAAATGGGATACAGCATTACCATATAGGACTATCCAGGAGTTACTTTGGTAAAGAATTAAATACCTTCTTAAATTCATGAATATTCATGTTATATATCTAAAGAGATAAGAAACTTTACTGCAGGTAATGTACAGAAGCTCTTCCTATAAGAAAGCTGATTCTACTTTTAAAGGATTGGATATTAGGTTGTTTGATCCATTGATGTGAAGCCTGACTGATTCCAGAAATGGAGAACTTTGGAGACTAATTCTTCCAGGTGTGGTGTAAACTTGCTGCCAGTTGTATGTTGTAAACAGTATCCACCAGCTACTCCAAGATGATTCAAATTCTTCATATAGAAGTTGTTTACTGTAACTTAACTTTAAAGTTGAACATTTCCTTTTCATTAGTGTGGGATGTTTTTCAAGCATGTCATCTGTAAGGATTAATCAGATATCTTAGTTCCTTTGTAGACATTTACAGTGAATCATGTTTTTCAGCCTCAATATAAAATGTGTCCAAATGGTGTTGAGTTCCTCTTCTGGTGTAGAAATAGATTCAAGATGTTTTAAATACAAATCTGTTTAATTAGGCATTTTCCCTCAGAATTGAAATGTTTAATGAGAGAAACTTGCCAGTCCAGAGAGGAATAATTCTTTGCTTCATGTCAATAACATAGACTTTAACTTCTGCAAATGAGATTTTCTGTTAGAGTGGTACAAACAGACAAACCTTCAGCAGAGTTATAGGATAATCTGACCAACATGAGCAAATTGCTACTCAGTACAGCAGGCTTATGGGCAGTAGCTCTCAAAAAGGTACCATTGCAAAGGGTAGAACTGAGAAGAACATTCTGCTTACATGGCATGGTGCTGCCTTGAATAGGAAGTGAGAATTATTCTTTAGAGACTTTAGTATGAATTAATGTTAGTGTGCTATTCTGGCTAACATATCCTCCTTCTCATCAGGCTTAGTAAGCTCGCCCAGTACTGTGCTAATGTGAATTTACTGTTTGCTAAACTGGGCAAACAAGCCTGGATGTCTGCATGGCAGTGCTTTACTGTATTGGCCAAACACTGAATTTCTTCTGCAGTAATTGGGAATTTGACAGACAGCTTTTGTTTTGGTCACTGTTACTTCTTTAACATTGAAAAATTCTCATTGGTGTAGAGAGCCATGAATAATTACTTCAAATTTAAAAGTTTGAAGAGTTTTTAAAGTTTCAAGGGTTTTGTGTTTGAGTCTCCAGTATGATTCTTAATGATAATGATTTTGTAGATCGTGTCTAATTTGCCATTTTACTTTTAGTGATTATTGCTTAAGATTGTAACCTTCAAAGCATAATTGAAGTTCTGCATTTCCTGCTGCTTTTACAAAACAAGCTAGAGGCAAGGTCTTGAATAGTTAGAGCTTACTGGAATTATTCCTGGCAGTTGCTGTGCCTGACATGCAAAGGATTGGTATTTTAGAACAGAACATCCTCACTGAAAGAGCAGAGAGAAGAAAAAAGTTCAGTAGTCTTTATGTGCATTGGCTTCCAACATAGACACAGTCCTTAAAGAGGCTATTGCTGGGAAAAGCAAGATAGGATTTGAATTTACTGATTATTTGTAGTCATTTTCTGGATGAAAACCCTTTATGCATATGCAACATACCTTTGAACAAGACAATTTTCTCCACCTTGCAATTGTTTAAAGCTACATTACTGTGGGATATCCAATATGCTATCAGTAAACATCATTTCCTTTGTCCAGTTTGGCCCTTGTACACAAGCTCTACATGAGGTAGATGCACCTTTTAAGTTCTTTAAATCTTCTTTAAAAAAGGATGGATGGATATCAAAAGCAGTGAAGAGAAAGTGTTTCTCATTTGTTTGCTGTGTGATGTAGGGAGGGCTGTCCCATAAATACCCAAGGAGCAGGGCTCTAGTCTACTGCCAGTAGGACCTGAAAAGGCTCATACTGGTGTCAGGTATCAGGAGAAAGGAACTGGAAGGTCACTGCAATGAATTCTTGCTGAAGAGCGTGCTCCAGAAGTTCAGGTACAATGTCTTGATTATGAAATTTGAGGAGGTATTTTCTCAGGCCTGTGGTATCAGCCTGTAACTTTCTGTCTCCAAAACCAGTGAAATTCTGTTCTCTTTTCAATCTTTTAAAGTCCTACTTTATTATTATCATCCTTCCTGACCATTAATTTAATTTCTGTTTGAATTAGCATGAAATACTAGTTATATACATATGTATATGTGTAATTATGGTAACTTATAAATAAATTACATGATGCTGACTTGCTGTTTCAAAGGAGTGCAAATATCTTGCCTTAGTTGTTGCAAGCTTCTCTTATAATGACAGTCATCTAAGCTTATCCTATGTCCACTTAGCCTGAGAAATAGTGCTTATAAGATACTTTGATCCTAAGGTAACCAGCAGTTTTAGATGAACTTTTATGCTCAGTCAGAGGCTTGCTGTTGGGTTTCTTTTGTGATCAGTGTGAGGACTTGTCATTTTCCACTGGAGACTGTTGTTGGGTGGAAGTTTTTTTTACTCTCATTTTACTCTTGTTCTTCAGAATAGATGTGTTCTGCAGGATTTTTCTTGCCTAACAATTAGCCTTTGAATTAGCATAGATCATGTTGTATGCTCTTTGGAGTTCAGAATGGTGCATAGGCCTCTTTACAGAAGGGCTTTGCATATTCCAGCTGGATGTCCTTACTTCATGAAGCTGTTTAACTTAACATACACCAGGAAAATGTTTTGGCTTGCTCCAAGAAGAGGTGCTAACATTAAACATACAACCTGAAATGCACCTCTTTTCCTGTGAGCAAGACAATGCGGTTAGTGGGACAGATATCTGTTTTACATCCTCGTTGGCATTCGAGCACTTGCCTTTGCAGTGAAAAGGGCAGAAACCCCAGCTTTTCTGAACAAAAGTGTCACTGGCCTGAACGTAATGTGCTGGATTTAAACTGTGATGGAGATGTGCATACCTTACCTAGTGTGGTGTGTGATCTTTCACTGGAGCATAAACAGAGCCTGTATTGTTTTCTCTCTTGGCATATTTTCTTATTTGTGTCCTCAAGCATTTCAGATGATGACTCTGTAAGATGAGGCAGGGCCCCTATTCCAGCCCACTCTGTAAGCACAGGCTGGGTTACATAATGTGCTCCACAGCACTTTACTCTCATTATGGAAAATCCATTGTTTTCTCATACTGCTTTTCTTTTTCAGAAATAGTTTCAGAATTATTTATCATTTTTCTTACCAGCAACTGCATTCTGATTAAAAGCTGGGGTTTTCTTCTTTCTTCTGCCATACATACCAGGTAAATGTTTACAAATCATATAACTGGTATTTTGGATGGATAAAGCCAAAGGCAAGTATTTTCAATGATGTATTATTGGCTTGGGGTTTTTTTGTGTTTGGTTTTTTTTTGTGATTGTTGTCAGCGGTTTGTGTGGGTTTTTTTTTTCATACTGCAGAGTTCTGAATGCTCTAGAGGTTAATGGATGGGTGTTTTATAATTTCAGTGAATTATTTTTTGCTCTCTCCCTGCCAGGGATCTAGCATGCTAACAAATACTCTTAGCCCTAAAAGTTGCTCTTTTTTTATTCCCGAGTTAAAGGAAGGAAAAGACATCCAAAATGCCTCAGCTGCACTGAGATCGAGTTGCTCTTACCAAAGGATACAGAGTAGCTCTTTATTCGTTCTATGTATTGGGCAAGAATTCAGTAACCTTTATTAGTGATAAATGGGACCAGTTCTTGATGTTGGAACTTTTCCGTGGAAGGAAGCAGTAGCTCACAAAACCTGCTTAGTTATTCAGGTCCTTATCCAATATCCAAATGAATGCTTGAGTTTGCTCACAAGAAATCCTGGCCTTTATAATTCAGCCAGAAGCATTTATATGTTGTGTAAAAATGTCTACATAGCATGTAAAAATGTAGAAGCATGTAAAAATCTGGGTTTAGCTTTTCTTACAATATGTGCTTGTTCTGTATACAAGTTCTAAACCTGACCAGAAGAATTATGATAGCAATATTACAAAACCTGCCTGGAACATAGAGGTTAAAGGTTATGGGAAGATGTGTATTTCCAAAAAACACTCTGACTCAGTACTTTCAAAAAACAATAATTGAAGATAAATGGTTTTGAGCTGAATTACTTGGAAGTGGAAAAATACAGAGATGCTTAGTTGTTTCAAAATCTGCTTCTTGAAATACTTGACAACAAGTCAAAAAGTCTTCTTGCTGTGAACCTCTTTAGTTGAGAGAAATAACAAAGCAATGTCTACCAGAGCACCTCAAGCAGTCCTTGTTCTCATATGTGAACAAGACATACTCAAGTACTGAATCTCACTTTTTAAACATCTTAACCAAATCAAAATAACTTGTTGGAGTTTTTCTACTGTACACATTTAAATGAGAATTTTTTACTCTCATGTTCTGAAAGAGACATTAGCTGGCTGTAAGGTCCAGCAATCATAATCTTAGATGGAGTTTGAAGCTTAATAGCTGTTCCTTGCTCTAAAAGTGACTCACTTGCTTTTGTGTGTCTTTCTTTTGGGGCCACTCTTTTAAGAGGAACAGGGCTTCAAGCAATTAACACCTGAATGGTGTTTTGTACCTAATTGTTGTGATGTAAGACAGCATTTGAAGTTAACTCTTTTAATTAAAGATGTCTGGAATAGTGTTATTTAACAACGTGAAGTGTTCTGAACTTCAGGTTCCTTTTTTACCAATCTTTTTTTGTAGAGTGGTGTCAACTTACATTTGAAATACCACTTTGCTGAGTTTCTATGGACATTAAAGTTTGGGATTCAGTCAAAGTTAAGCCAGCTAATTTTCTCCTGTTCTCTTCTTGTCAAGTTGTTCTACTCTGTGCCAAAGAGATTGTGTTTTAGACAAGACTAGTTTGGATCTGATGTTTGCTCACATGACTTGAGCTCTTGATATTTTTTGTACAGTTTTTGTAAAAGGTATTTTCTGGTCTTATTTACAAACACTAGAAAGATACAAATGAGCTATCTTACGTGTTTATAAAAAGGAATTTTTAATAAGAAGTGGTTCAATGTAAGTGAATGTTCCAATACAATATGCCACTATCATATATATATATATGTATATATATATGTATATATATATAAAAATATATATATAATGATGTTTTTTCTGTGCAAACTTAATTTTAAATTATTCCCACCAGATGGCTTTTAGTGTTCAGGCATGTTAGAAATGAACCAAACCTTCAATGTGTTTTTTGTTTATAAATCTTTATATTGTGTTTGAATTGTATGCAGTGGTTCAGTAAGGATAGAGATTTTTATCAGTTTTATGTTTATTACTTGACTAGAATCATTAGCTCAAGGGGAAGTAAATTATTTTTCATGGATTTTAGTGCTTTTCTGTCAATTTGAGCTTTAAATTCCGTCACAAAAATTCCATTTTAAAAATGTCCAGAGGCATCATGCTAAACAAGGATGTTTTTGGAACTGCAGAGTATGTCCAGACAACAAAGCCATGCAGTGTGAATTCTCCCCTGCCTCCTTCTTGGTAGGGAGTCTCATTTGTGTGCGTGCAATGTGGAATGGTGTGCAAACAGATAGTGTCATTCTGCACGCCTCTAGATAAAGGTAAAACTCAAATGTTTCACCTTTTTTCTGTAAAACTATAAATATTCCTCAGGTTTCATGTTAAGAAAGAAACTTGATTGCCTGGGAGGTTCCAGTAGTCGGAAAAGGAGAGGACAGTTGTTTGGTTATGAAATGCATTATAGTTGGTCATTGTTTTTATGGACTCTAAAATTCCAATTTGGCATATGTGATACTTTTTTTCCCCCTTAGGCTTTCACCATGACAGATAACTTATTGTCCAGGAGAAGGAGGTTTCCTGGCCAAGGTTCCCTGTTGTTGCTTTTACTCGTTCATTTCTCATGGTGGAAATGTGAATATAGCTTGATAGTTTTTATTGCCAAATTTCTTAGCCGATTGAGACTTCCATAAGTAATGACATCAGAATAGATCAGATTTTTAAATTTCTGTAGTTTTTAATGCTACATAGCATGGGTTTCCCTGCTTTTGCTCATCTCATTCGTCCATACTCAAGTTAAACTTCTGTTTCTGAAATATGCCCATATGCAAAATCTGACCATTTGCAGTTGCTGAATGTTTGATTTTGATACTTGGAAAATCAGATTTTGGAATGGAAAGTTAGTGTCTCCTTTGCAATTATATAGCTAGTAGTCATTTCTCCTAACATGCTGCAAGTATGATGCTTCTGGTTGTTTTGTGGGTCAGTGTAGATCTACTCAAAATTATCTAACCGTGGGATTTTATTTTTTATTTTTGTTACTTATGGCAACTTAGAAAATTGTAAGCCTGTGCTCTCGAGGAATCCAAGTGTTTAGAATGACTTGTGTTCAGGTAAACTCTTGGTTTGTCTTAAAATGGTGCTCTGGTGACCCTTTTCCAGGCTACTTTGTAGTTCTCTTCTGACTTACCTTTTATTTTTTATTGTAACCTACAGCAGCCATCCATTTTTTTTCAGGCCTCCACAAACTCACAGTGCCATGAGTGATAATAATGAGTAAATGATTTTGGGGTTTAATCCATGGTGTGACAGTTTTTTATTACTGTTGTTGTTACTATTATCATTAATATTATTATCAGCTAGAAACAGTGCTAAGAAAAGAGCATGCACTGTTAAACTGATACTGAAGATCTTAACTGGAAACAACAGTGGGGTTTGGCAGATTACAGCTGACGTGACCCTTGTTGCTAAAACCACTTCTTTTCTCCTACAAGATAAGGTCTCTTGAGCCAGCTCTGTCCTAATAAGCAAAAGGGCAAAGATTCCTCCCTGGCTTTTTGTGATTGTTTGGAGGTCTAGATCTGCTCTGCCCTCCTAATAGATGGCTTGAGGAGGATATGTCCTGAAATGTATTGAGAAGTGATAAGGTCTTACTAGTGAAAGTTTAGTACTGGGCTTTCAAAAATGTTTCTTTCAAACACGGTACAAGTGTTCCTACAGTAGGAGCCATGACAATTCAAGAAATTAATGCAGTCAGTATGACAAATCTAATAATTTCAACTGAAATGTATCTCGTCTGACTTCAAAGGATACTTAGTGGTTAGCCATGTAATATGTATTATTTTTGTGGTTACTGTCATGCTTTCTTCATATTTTAAGCACGCAGGAGACCATTAGTGTAACATTAGCTTGCTCTCTATATTGCATACACATCTTAATTTTGAAATGTGGTGAGAAATATGGTGAGAAAATTTTTGCTTCCAAAACTTATGTCAAACAAAATTAGTTAGAAATTTGTTAAATTTTGACAATACAAAGTTCTGAGAATTGATTTAAAAATACAAGAAAAAATCCAAAGAAATAACAGATGAATTACAGTTAAGGTAGGGTGGGGATACAGTATTAATTTTTCACGTATTTACAAGTCTTGAAAGTCTAGTACTTAATCTTTTTCTTCTAGTTTCAATTCACTAGTTTTCAAATGCTAGCTATGCATTTTTAAGACAGTGTTGTGATTGAACATACTTCTGAAGAGTTAGTTGTCATTTTTAGAATCAAGTTCCTGAAGTAAGCTACTAAGAAATTTGAAGTTGGAATGTATAGGCCATATATTTACATGGGGTTTTTTTTTTCATATGGGAACAAAAAATTTAGTTACAGTAGACAGTTATTCCACCTGAGGAAATGATTCTTTTAAAAACTGTAGCAAAATTTGTAACTAAAATTTGTTTGTTCTAATGACTCCCAAGAGTAGCACTGGGACTTCACACTGTGGTACTGGACACTATCAAAGGATTGGAAATACTTTGTAATCGTTTCTTACACATTTTCTGCCAACTCAGGAGTTACACACCATGCTGGTTGAAAAGTCCTGTCTCTCCAAACTAACTGAAAAATCCATGAAGAATTATATTTAAACCCAGTTTCACTTAAAAGGAATGTTTGTTAAAGCTGCTGCAGGGTATGTTGGAATTGAAACTCGTTTAAGATTTGTGATTGTGTATTTAGGGTTGATTTCTACCAGGAACAGATGGTACTAGCAGCAGACAGATGACAAGTCCTACAGCACAAAACACCTATTAAATGTTATTTTGTAAGTGTGATCATGAAATAATGAGAGTGTATTAAATTGTTATTGCAGAATTTGGTTTTGAAGAGCAGATAGGCTATGGAGTTTTTATGAAGGGGAAAGTTGCATTCAGTCTATTTCAAAAAATACTTTAACTCAGAGATTCCAGGTCAGTAGATGTTGAACTATTTGAAGGGCAAACTGAAGTTATATTCTAATATACTCTTGGGGAAGTCATAGACTGGTTGTGGCAGTCTTACTGGATATGCATGGAATAAGGGATCTGCCTTTAAGGCATCTAGCTCTTTAAAATTCTCTGTAGTTGTATGTGGTTACTCTAAATCAATTACTGAGATAGAACCCAAGCCAGGAATAAGTTGTTTTATCTCAAAGGACACTTACTCAAAGGATACTTTAAAAAGAGATCGGTTTGAAACCTGTGTCTTTAAATTGGCATAGATTTGTCCTTTGCAGAAGTTTTGATCCATGAAATAAGCAATGAAGCAATTAAACCTTCTGGTTTAGGTCAAAAGAAACAAAGGTGGCATTACCATTGTTCTAGGTTAGGAGAGTTTATGAAGACACTATCCATGTCACTTTATTCCAAATTTGGTTTTAGTGGGGTCATAAAGCCTTCTATGCATTTCTCATGTTGCCACCTTATGCAAATTCCTGTGTAGATGAAATGCTTGTGAAACTTGATAAATGGAAGTACTGGGAATGGCAGGATGATGTATTTTTCATGTCACGCAACCCAAAGGCACACATTGATATGGTGCTGGGGCTTTTGTAACACAGAGCTGTCATTCTGCAAACTAATTCCTTAAGAACTGAGCCCCTTTATTGCTTTTTAGTTTAATGACAGCATCGAGCAATACCTGGAATTAAACTTGCAAGTTTCTTGTTGGGAATATAAATTACTTTGTTGTTTGTACTGGAAACAGCAGCTTTAAAAAAGTTGAAAGTTCTCTTACAACCATGTAAAAGCTGCTTAATACAATCAATGTGATCTGTTTCCTTACTACCATTACAGCTGATTTACAGCTGTAATAGTCCCATTTGCCTTGCAGATTTTTGAACTGGAATATGTAGGTGCCACAACACTTGCTTTTCTGTGTTGTCAAATACTGGTGCAACACTGCAATACTTGGAATTAAATAGTACCAACAGTGTTAGATTTTACATTCTCTATAACAGTGACTACTATGTACAAAATCCCTTCTCTAGTGAAACTTTTCGTGTCATTTAAGTTTATGAAATTAAAGGAAGAATGTTAGAGCCAGTATTTATATTGGTATGGTAATATCAGTGCTGCACAATGTTGGCTTCCAAAGTTCCGTGTTAAAGCTGAAAGCTGTCTTAGTGTTGTTTTATGTAGTCCTTTGTATGCAGCAGTTTGTATTTGCAGATGAAGTTTGTTCATCAAATTATTGCTTTTTCAATAAAAAGTAGTTGATCTGTTCAGCAGTACTTTGGTAGCATTTAAAATACAGAATTCTTTTTAATTTTATTTAGCTTTCATTTATTAAAGTTCATTAATTAAATGTAAGTCTTCAAATGGAGCAAAATGAGAATTTCCTTTAGTGGAAGTAAAAACTTCTTCATGAGAGGTTGCTGAAATGCAGCATTTCTGCTTTTTTTAACAAGTTCTGAAAACCAGGATTTTAAATACAAAACCAAAAACTTTTGCACAGAGAAGTTAAATTTAAAAAAAAAAATTGTTTGGAAGCATCAAAAAAAAGCCAGCTATGAAACTAGAGGGGAAAGAAAAGGCCAGGGCTTCTGTCAAAGCACCCTCAGCATGTGGAATATTTGTGGTCGGTAGATACCCTGGGGCTTGGGATTGTTGAAATACCAAAGTCCAGAGCTGACCCAGAAAGTGACAAGCCCTGAGTGTCCCAGCAGTGCTGCCCTGGTGCTGCAGAGAGCAGGGACATCTCCAACCTCCTGCTTCCAGTTTGTACTCCCTGCTGCAGAACTGGGAGCTAGGCTTTGAGTATTTTTAATTTTTCAGCTTAAGAGCAGCAAAACTGAAATACTTGCATGACTGGAAACTCACAGCTTAGAAACAGGAGAGGTGGAGTGGAAATGTTTCTTGTGTTTAAGCTGCTTTTACGTTTATATCTTGGTGGTGTCAGGATGCTCAACATTTTTTGTTAATAGAGGTTGGATTTTTTGGAGAGGTATGTCTGAAAATCATGAGAAGTTTGGACCATGGCTGTTTCAGGGGAATACATTTGTGGCTTGGTGATGAGTGTATTTCTATATAAACATCTCCCTTCTGTCCACTGTTTTATTGGAAGATTTCTGATTCGTTCTCTCACATTGGTTACTGGTATGACTTGTGTCAGTTAGATGTTAAAAAAAGCCCCAAAACAAAACAAGGTTGCCAACAACACAGGTGTGATGAGCCTTTTTATAATAATGAGTTTTGCACTTTGAGTGGGGAATGCAGTCTTTGCTCATGTTCCTGTGTAAATTGTCTCTACAGAAGAATGTGCTCATGGCCCATCTTATTTTCTCCAATACTATGATGAAATTCCAGACAGTGTACTATCATACTCATTCTTATGTGTTCCTTAATCTCTAGTTTATAGGCTCTTTAGCATTATCAGAAAGGCTTCAATGCTAGCTACATGTAGGAGCTTTGTTCTCCGTACTGGAGGAATGAAAACAGATTTTCATTGCTGGCTAGTCTTTACTGTCTTTCAGCTGGAGAAACAAGTTTAATATTTGTATTGCTTTTCTTTTTCCCTTGCGCTTCTAGCATTTTTCTTTTTCCTTTCCTTTTTTCCCCCCCCCTTTTTTTTTAAATTTTTTTTTCAGGATAGCAAGACAGGGGCCTGTCTTGTATTACCCTAGATGTGTAAGCTGCATTTGAAACATCCTGGCAAGAGATTGGTGAGATACTATGTGGTGTTAGTGAAAAGTGTAGCATTGATTCCTTCAGGTTCATCAGTGTCAGCTTTGCGCTGCTCCATTTGGAGTTTCTTGCATGTAATTCAGAATTTTTTTAGGAAACACTGCTGATAGGGTGAACTGTGTAGCTTTGACTTTCTCTGAGCAGGGACTAAACAGGGAGTAGGTTGTTTGGGGCAAGGGGTTGTGTGTGTGGTGGTGTTTTCCTAGAGGGGGTGGTTCAAATGTTCTGAATTCTGAAGTTACCTTTTATGTTTCAGAAGAACTTCTTGGGTCTCAGCTCCAGTTTTGCTATAAGATCTTTCCTGCCATGAGCTCTAATTTTATTCTTATGTGATGCTAGCTCTCGAGTCGGGAGTCACTAAATAAGGTTACTCTAGCAAGGGAGAATGCTTTTCACAATAAAACGTCAATTAAAAATGTGTTAATTTTATGATAGTCGTGACACAACTGTTAAATTAATAGAAATATCTTGCCACTTAAAATTTCTTGCTGCATATAATCTTGATCCCTCACCCCCAGTGTATTTGAAACTCTACTAAAAAGATCCAGACATCCAAGCAGAGCTTAGGCCAGAAGCAGGATGCTGACTGATTATCTCTTTTCTGATTTCTCACCAGCCTTCCCTCAGAGAGCAAACTGGTTGGTTCTTGTTCATTTTTGTCACTCGCTGTGATGTGATCTTATTTTTCTGATTTAGCTGTATACTGGTGCAGGGAAATTGGCACTCATCCTGAAAGAGTTGAGAGATATTTTTTGTTAATCTTTCAAAAGAGAATCTTCATTGGTATATATTGTGCATTGATAAATAAGATCTCTTCAGAAGGACCTTAGATCAGCTTGAACTAATTAAAAGTACTGGGTGTTACTTGCAGAGTGGGTTTTTTGCAAAGTAAATTTCACCTCTAGCTTCTCTTCACTTATTTACAGTAAATGAAATATTGAAATTGGATTCCACTATTTTTGCCCTTACACACTGTAGCTTCTTTTCCATTTTCTATTAAAATGATAACTTCTGAAATTGCTTTAAACTTCACAAAGAAAATGTTTCTCACTAATTGTTGCACATGACAATAACACAGTTTTTAACTGTGTAGGACAGACTCAAGTTACTGCCTCTGGAAACAAGTGAATGGTGATTTATAACTGGTGGGGTAATCTAAAGATGTGATGAGCATCCTGTGTGTGTCCGGAAAACAGTGGTTGACTGTGTAGGTGTTAAGAGCTCCTTAGGGAGAAGCATGCTTGTCCTAGTAAATGTGACTGATGTCTTTAGAGTAATTATGTTTTTTTAAAATATAAAATGTACAGTATTTGGAAGATGAACTTTTATGCAGTGTTTTTTCATAACATACAAAATGCTAAACCATACTTTTTTTATTTTAAATAAAACCTTTTTTCCCCCCTCTTACCACAGGATAATGAGAAAAGGACCCCTTTACATGCTGCTGCCTATCTGGGAGATGCAGAAATTATTGAACTACTTATTTTATCTGGTATGTTCTGTTCCTGTTAATGGAAAACAAATAACTCTATGCACATCCAAGGAAGTATTTATGTACATCGTAGTTTATGTAGCTTTTATTGAGGTATTTAATGTACTTGAAATTAAAGATGCTTGTACTGAAATTTTGGGTTCCAGACTTATTAGTGTTACAATACTGTGTAGTTGTGCTCTAAAATATTTCTTTGTAGAAAGCTTTCTTGGTTATAGCAATTTTTATTTGTAGCTTGATCAGCTTTCAGTAGTTCAGCACTAGTTTAAAGAAGTAGTAGTGTGTATGTTACAGGTAGATGTTAGCAGCATTGCTGTCATCTGAAATGTTCTTCAGAAATGCAATTACATTTAATGTAGAAGATGACATCCAGAGTTGGTTGTATTATTTTAAGTATCTTTGCCTGTTGGCTTAAATGCACAGAATATAATTAGGACCAGCTGAAAATGCTGAAATCGCATCTTTTTTCCTATTTATTTGTACTAAGAAAAATTTCAATTTCTATAAACCAGTATACTTTGGGTTTTTTTTTTTTTTTTTAAAAACCAAGAAACGAAACCAAAAACCTGAAGAAGAACTTCATGACTGAAGGACTGAATTAATTGTCTTTGATCTTGCATAGACCTACCCATCAGGTAGCTTGAGGCTGAGTTCATAATACAGAGCTTCAAGTTTATACAGAAAGATGAAAACTTGTAGCAGTCCCACAGAACTACTTTAATCTTCAGTCTGCTTAATTGCACACCTTACCTGTGCAAAGCTGGCTACTTCCACTGCCACCCCCCCATCAATCCTTTGTAACAAACTCTGCTCTAAGGACATGCCACTTTTAGGATTATAGGAGTCGCTTCCAGAACTTCAACTGAAATTGCTAGGCGTAATTTAATTTGTTATAATTTTAGTATGATGTAATATTTTCATTATATATATTAGTTGTACACTCTCTGTATAATTATATATACATAAATATATGTGATGTGATATTAATTAATATAGCTATCTTATGAACATACTCTATGGTGACATTTTGTCCAGAGAAGTTCACTTTTGAAGAGGTGCAAGGTTTGAAAATCTAAAAAGGTGATGTTTTTCACTATCAAGAAGAAAGGCAAGGTCTGGTGGTTCTTGAAAATACATAGTGACCTCTTTCAACAGCTAACAATGTTACAAGCTTTGCAAAGGTGTAGTCAGCTACTTCTGAGAGTGAATCTTCAGTGGTTTGGATGAGCACAGTCCATTTACCAGAACTGTGATAGAGCAATATACCCCTCTCTCAGGCAAAGGACTTATGGAAGGAGGGAAATTCTAGTTTAGATGGGACTGAAACAAGACCCCGACTGGCAGGCAGTGGTAGGAGAAGAAATATTAGTCCTGCTCTTTGGGCACATAGCATGGGTTTAAGTGTGAGGAAAAATGGAGAACAAAGAAGAGAGGCAAGAATTAGGGCTGTATGAATAATCCAAAATTGAGCAGTTGCATGGAGAGCTTGTGGGTGCTGCAGTGTCTGCAGATTGTTCAGGGAGGATGTGAGACATTGATATGTCCCAGAAAGCATTTTTAAAAATGAAAGTCACGTTTTGCTTACAGCAAAACAATGCGTTGGATGTCTGCAAATCAAAAGATTTGAAAGCTGTGGCAATGTCAGTCCAACCTTGCTGTGCTCACGTGCTGTGCTCTGGACTTCAGTACCATGTTGTGCCTTGCTGGAGAGGCACAGCCTCCTGAAAGTCCTAGGGAGAGGCTGCACTGGGAGTGAACCAGGGTGGTACAGTGAGGGATGCTCAGGTAGATGTGAGTTGTTGACACATTTGTGAGTGAAGAGGGGCATCAATTTCAGGATGAAAGTGACGTCTGAGTGTTCAGGCTGTTCAGTTTGCAAGGCTGTGCTGTACTTGGGCACAAATCTGTGTATTACCTGCCTGCAAGCAGTAGTTTTAGGCAAGCCTCTTAAATCTTTAAAAAGTAGTCACCTATTTAATTTTCCTCATTTCTGGATGCTGGATTTGATATCTATGTGGTTGGTGAAGTGTGAGCACTCAGCTGTATCAGAAGTGCTGAGCCAGCTGCTTCTCAGAGAAATCAGGTCTAGGTGTCTCAAAATGCACAAGCTGTGATTTGTCTTTCACCTCTCTTAATTGAAAGATGGGGAACAGAGGTTAAGTGTATTTATCCTCTCCATTTCATAAAGATAAGGAAAATTCATCTGTTGTGTTTCCGCTGGAAATTAAATCTCTCCTTTGAGACAGATGTATAGTGTTACATTTTGTCATAATAGATGAGCATTAGGGAGCAAATAAAGAACATCTGTTACCACAGCAAGGCTTGAAAACTGTTGTGCTGCAGGACTTCTTTTTTAAAATTGTGGAAAGTGGTTTGCTGAATAAATAGCATTTCTGTGCAACCATCTCTTCTGTGCAGTAAATTTGCATGTAAAAATTGTGTATGTGACTTTAACTGACCTATTGTAACATACCCGCACAAGGGATTGAATTAAGTGTAGACTGCTTTCATCCTAGCATTTCTTACCTTGTGAAAGCTTGTATTTGCAACTTGAAATGTCCTCTAACATAGCTTTGCTGGGATGTTACTAGGAACCACTTTACAGTTTTTCTGCTGTGCAAACTATTCTACAAAGACTGTTTCCTTTGATGTTTTTATTCTTTCTTCAAACTGGACCTCAAAATTACTGAAGTCAATATTAATCTTTCCACTATTAAGTGGCTCTTACTTGATTCTTTCTCATTATTCTCTATTCTTGAAGTGTTATTGTACACTACTTACACATAGGGTTTTAAAATTTGATTGGAACATCTTTTTCATCCTGCTCCAGGGGATCCACATTGCTTTCAAATATGTATTGTGGATCATATGTTGCAGTCACAATGTCTTTATATTACTTTGCTATAGACCTAAGTAATCCATATTGCCCATGCTGAAGATAAAACTGATTCAGCCTTTTTGCTGACTTTTTTGGAGTAAGTTTTCAGTCTTGAGAGCATTCTTATTTAGTTGTTGAATTCTTGAGATATTTTCCTTAAATCTTAAGGTTGCTCTGTGACCTTTCCCATTGTCTTTTCACCTGGACAAGGGATCTGAAGGTGATGGTTTGGATACAGGCTCCAAACATCAAAGAAAATTGTTTTACTGATTCCAGTTTGGGCCTGGACATTTCGATTGCCTTTTGTTTTTTATTTCAAGACACTGAACGCTAATAAACTTGTCCCCTGCAGATGTGAATGTCTTACCAACAGATTTTTCATACCACTGTGGTCTGTGGAAGTCTAAATTTTCAGATCATCTCTCGCTGTTGGATTGTAGCTTGATAAGCAATTAGCATTCCTAGATTTCTTGTGTAGGGAGGTGACCAATAAATAAAGAGGAGGCATGAAGATTATTTCTAGCATCCAGGAGGATAGAACAGAAGTTTATATTTTAGTCACTCGAGAATCATAAGTTTAGAAGCCTTTTCCTTTTTGTATTACTCTGGGAAGAGTAGTAACACTCATCACAGTTGTATTTTTATGACCTTTGTACAGCTCTGCATCCTGGTGCACAAATACATCTGTCTACTTTGCATAATCACACTGACTTTAAGAGTGTAAACAATGGCAAACTACTGAAAAGTAGAAAAGTACAATAGTTAAGTCTCAATTAACTGAATGTCCAGCTTTTGTTCTTTCCAAAAAGTCCTGATTAAAAAAGTCAAACTCTTCTTTAAGTCCTGCAAATGGACTGTTTTGGAGAGGCTTCTTGCTTTATGAAAAAATCATTCTGTCCAGTTGTCCTATGATTTTTCATACCATCAGAGTCTACTGCGCCAGGAAATGTCACGTGAAGAGCAGAACAGATTAGTGTGATCACAGAATGTGTTCTTTTGATTACTTTTTCCGCTTATTTTCTAAAATTACCAAGCAGATGATTATTGCTTTCACTAAAATCAATCTAATTCACAAAAGCCAACATTTGAATTGTTGGTTGTTTTCCTCTGAATAGATTTAGTTACTATATTGCATTGATACTTAAATACTAACACAACACACTGATGTTTGCTTAACCCAACATTTTCTCTGCATGAAGCTCAGCATTACATGAGTGTGGCCAAACTCAATCTCATTAAGGTTTGGCAGCCCACGAGTTTTTGTTTCCTCTGGGTCAGCTGGAAAATGTCAGAATCGTGCTGATGCTGGAAAACTACCATTATAGTAATAACAGATTTTGGAAGATAGTAAAGACCCTTCAGTGTTACACCACTCTACCTGTGTTTCTTTCATCTAATTATGAATTCCTGTGAATATTAGAGATCCATGCAATGACAGTCCCACAGCTCAGCTGTTGAAAGGCTCTTGCTGTCTCAGCCCCAGCCGAATGAAGCTGCCTTTGTTTGCATTGCAGATGTACCCATGCACTGAAGGCGTTTCACAGGGGCCCCTTTGACGCTGACTGTATCTTTCAACCTCTTCCTCTTCTTTTGACAGCGATGTTGGCTGATGTTTTTCTTTTGCAAGCTGGCCCAACTTCCCCCTGGCAGCAGTAAAAGTCAGTTGCTGTGAAGAAAGTAGCTCTGATGGTCTTTGGGAGAGAAAATTAAGCTGACTCAGGAGATGATAGAATTGCTCAGTAGCTTGAGTCAGAGAACCTCATGTTGCTCGCTGAAGCTCAAGGGGGTAGCGGCTGAGAAGCAGCAGAAACTATGAAATTCTGAAAGGAAATTGGCTTATACTGACAAATCAGTAAAATCCTAGAAGGATGGCTTCGACTTGATTGTGGTTTTCCTCCCTTTTGTGGCCAGCATATCTCCATGTGCTTTTGTTTTGTGGGGTTGTTTTGGGGTTTGGGAGTGGTTTTGTTTGTTTGTTTCTTAAGGAACAAAAATAAAAACTGTTCTTGAAGTATCATTTTGTCTGGACAAAAGATTCCAGACCCGTTCCTCTTGAGTTTTTTCACTGTGCTACAAATCTTCTGCTATACATTTAGCTTTGAAATAGCAAGAGGCTTTCTCTCCATAAGAGAGCTTTCTCTCTTACTCATTATTTTTGCAGCAATGATTTTCCATCCATCCAAGTTTCCAATAGGAAATTACACCCAATTTCTATTACTAGTTATTCCAATTCATATATCAGATCTTCTTTTGCTTTAAAAACTTCTGTGTCTCCTCCTGACTGTTTGCATATTTTTCTATCTAAGGAAACGTTTTCTTCTCTATTTATTCCTCAGTATAGTCTGAGAATTTCTGCTTGCCAGTTTCAGTGCTTCCAAGGTCTCTAGAAAAAGAAGTGGATAATTCAGAAGGAAGAACTTCTGAACCTACTGCTACCTGTCAGGAAAATAATTAAATAGAATCTAATTACAGTAGGTCTAGTGGTTACTTTCAGGGATTTATACCTGAGATCTTCCTAATTTCTCCAAAGAGAATTCCTAAAATTATAACAGTATACTAGTTTTTAGACAAAGTTTGTTACTTTTTTAAATGCACTCTATGAAGATCTTCTTTACATCTTTTATTCCTAAATAGATGTTTCAGAGCTTCAAATACTGAACATTGGGTGTCTGTATTGCATAACTGAATGAAAACACTTTTGCTTTCTTTGCTTATGTTATGATATTGCTCAGTCACTAGCACATCTTGTACAATAACAAAGGAAAATACCATTCTTGAGAATCTAAAAATACAGACTGCAAACAGAACAGTAGAAGGCAATTGAGTACTTAAGGCAGTACTTTGAGCAAAGATGAAAATGACTTGTCAGTTCTGTTGTATTTGTTAATCTATTTCCAACTAGTGACGCATAAGTAATTCAGCCACTGCATTCATTAGTCTTCTGAGGACATTTCCAAATTGGAAGAGTTCTGGTGCAGAGGAGCAGAGGAGGAGTGTCACAGCAAGAGTTTTTGTGAGAGGAACACAGAGGTGGTGTGAGACACAGGGCAGTGTAAGAGTTGTGTGGCAGTTTATGGGTGAAGGAAGAGATGTGTGGTTGCTCCTTGCAGCATTTCCTGCCCAGTCGTTCCTTGTCTGTCTTTCTAAGAGATGGTTGAGATGCTAACTCTTATTGGAATGTAAGGATATGAACACCAAGAAGTATGCAGAAATACATGTTCAGTAATTGGTGGTTAATAGCACACGTGCCTGGGTAGAATTAAACCCTCCAGGATCATTCTGTAAATCAGTGCATGTATTCAATTGGAAAATGTGTCTCTTGAAACATAAATTTGCTAGAAGTAAGCATCACAAAGTTTTTCAATAGCTTCTCTATTTTATTAAATAAAACATCTCTTTCTAATTGTCAGTGTTGTGAGTACAACTTGGCAAAATGAAATGTAAGATTCAGGGACAAGGGAAGAAAATTATGTAATACTTCTTTCTCATTCTCTCCCCCTACCCCACATTTTGCAGAGCAAAAAGTCCTGCTTTTATATTTGCCTAGATGTGTAAAGTTATTGGGCTGTACTAGCAAAATTAGTGATGAAAGGGGTGATCTTGTTTAATGTTTTAGCTTAGTGCACCAACATGGAAGAAAAATTTGCTTTGTTTGGAAGGTGATGTTTTAAGGGAGGGTCATTTATGTGATTGGTTCTTAAGTTCAAGTTGCATATTTGTGTTCCAGCATTGTGGCTGCTCTCTCTGACAAGCCCCCTAATCCTTTTCCTGCAAACTCTGTGGCATTAAAAGAATTTAAATACAAGAAATTTTACAGTAAACAAATGAGAAGTTTCAATAAGCATGTTAAGACCAGGCCCTTGAAGTCTGGAATAGCCAAGGGACAAGGGCAGGGAGCAGGGAGAACAGCAGTTTGTTTGAGTTGTTTTTTGTTTTGGTTTTTTTTTTGGTTTTGCACACTGGGAATTAAGATACACTGTACTGTGCTTTGAAAAAGCAAACTGCTCATAGCTGGCATTTGAAATGTGAGAAATGCCCTGGTTAACATGTCAGCAGGTTGAGCTTCACAGGGATAATATTGCATTGACAGTACTGTGCAGTAGGTCATACACATACGTGTGTTCAGACTGTCTTTCAGCAAACTGTGAAGCAATATCTTACAGCAAAAGTTATTTGGTAGAGGTGTAATACAGTTTTATAACATTTATTTGCAGTGGTCTGGAGTAGAGCTTTTCCTCAAATGAACAGGTCTGTAAACTCCTTCACTGTTGCATGGTAGGACTGTGATAGGTTTGAGGGAGCCTGTGAAGGGTCAGGTAGGAACAGTGACATTTTCCCCAAATCATGTGCTAGGCAGTAAAGAACAGCCTAGAGGAGGATTATGTCCTCAGATACAAGGCTGTTTGGAGAAGCTCCTTTATGAAATTTAAATGATTCTTGGCAGCATGGCTTCTTGGAGAAATGTAAGGGCAAAGTATCTCTCTGTTAATTTAAAAATGTTATTTTGTTTAATGTATCTGTAGATGGCCCAATTCCCACATAAAAAATGCATATGTGGTTTTTCGTAGTACATTTTTTCTGATTATTGCTTAAAAACTTTGTCTTTCAGTATAAAAATTTTGCAACTTCTTTAGGAGTTTTTGTTGTGGAAGGAAAAAAACAAGCTTGGTGATTCTTTCTTAAGAAAGTCTATCAGAGATTCAGATTTGTTATCAAAAGTCAACTTTGGCTTTTCCTGTGTCTGAGAATCTACAATTTTTTGTGTACTTGAAAAGTTAACCTATTTTAGTATCTGTATTAATGTGCTAGACCTAGGCCTCCTTGTTTCTTTGGGTGGAAGGTGACTTATGGAATGGGGGGCAGATACTGCTATGTTGATTTTTGTTCTTTTGAGAGGAGCATATTACTTTTAGATATCCCTTCAAATTTCCTTAGACATTTCTCTGGCTAATGCTGATTTTCTTTCTTACTTTCACGTATTCTTTTCTCAGTCTTAGCAAGTGTGATTGACTTATCATTGTGAAAGCCTTTTGTACAGTATCTTTTTGTATTTATTTCTTCTTTCTTCTGGTGTAGTTTTTAGGCTGTGTTAGAAGTACCAGAGATGTCAGTAAAATCTGAACACAAAAACACTGCTTGGCCTCTAAGCACATTTTCACTTAGAGCTAGAGCTTAGGTAACTGCTGCTTTTTTGGAGTGGAAACGTGCATTTCTCCTCTTCTGATGGACATGTTTCTTTTCCTGTCTTGGGCTTCATTACCTCAATGGATCTGACCCCAAGTCTTGCAAATGCATTTTCCTCAGGAAAATCGGGATGGTAATTAATGACTTAGTAACTCACTCAAGTTCTTTCAAATGCTTTAAAAACATTTGTATCCTAAAGTTAGAGATAGAGATCAGACTATGAAAGTCTTTATTCCTTGTTTGTTGGCTACATATGAAGTCAGGGGGAGCTTGGAGTATGCATTTTGGCTCTTGTTTTTGTCTCATCTGCTAAAAACAAGATGTGTCCAACAATTACTTGGAATATAATCAAGAATTACAGATACTTTTGAAATATATTGATTACATTCTCACTTACCAATCATTACTTCATTATATTTGTAATGTCATTCATCACTTAACTGTCTTTTGGGAAGGATTTCTAGTGACTTTTAGAATACTCAAATACTTTCTTTGCTGGAGTTCTGTGCAAGACTTGATACAGTACAGTACAGTATGCTATGGCACGTGATGTGGTGCAATGCACCACTGGGTCCTTAGGATGTTTGACAAAAACAGACACTTGTGATATCTCTTAAACTTCTTTTAGATTGGGGGGGTTTTCTTCAAGTGGACTTGGACTTTCTTCCCTATTTATTAGACTTATTTTTCATAAACTTTCACACTTAGGAAAATAGGATGACATCCTATTCTGAAATTTAGATAAGGAAAGATGGAAATCCCTGAAATTGTAGCCAGTGGTTAGACCTCAGTCTCTGCCCAATGCCTGGAAGACCTAAGATCAAACTGTAAGTTTGGATCCTACGTCGGCTTCCGTGTTCTGTTCTTAGGACTGAAAGGAATGGATTGATTAGAAACTGAGGAGAATTGACTTCAGATACTTGCTTTGCTTAGTATATACAACCATGATTTTGTACACAGTGCTATGTTTCTTGATCAGGTGGACTGGGAGAGACTTTTTTCTGGTGCAGGTCTTGGATCAAAATACCCTGTCTCTCATCCTGACTTGACCTGTCAAGCTTTTGGCATCTTGTGTCTTTCTGGCCTTCCATCCTTTTCTGTTCTTTGCATAGAAAATCCTGCAGTTGGTTCTGACATACCAGTATTATATTTAGCCTGAGAAGTTAATCAGCGTTAATGCTACTATTCTTTCCAACAGTATTTCCAAACTATTTTTTTCAAAAATGTAAGATTTTGTCTAAGCTGTCCCTGTAAAATCTCAGAAGTTTCAAAATAAATATGGATAAATTTCCAGTCAGGGTATAAACATCCTACAAGGTTATATATGTGTGTGTATCAGTAAGAAATTAAATTATTAACTTTAATCATGAAGTTTTCGTGTTTGTTGGAGTTCACTGGATGTTAAACTATAGTTCAGCTGCTTCCTTCAGGGGAAAGAAGTTCCCAAACCCTCCCTTCTTTTTATTATTAAGGAAAAAAATCAAAATCCAAACCCAGGCTTGTGTCCCTTAGAGAGATGTTTGTGCAGTTTTATTTCCTGAAGACAGGGACAGCTGTTCCTTGAGTGTGCTTTCAGAAGTAGAGAGCTGTGGCTCTTAATGTCCCTCATGAAGGGAGGACCAGGAGGTCCTGGGGTGGGCTAGGTGACCTGCTGGAGTAGTGAAGATTTGTTCCCAGAGTAAATCCCAGTAGAAGAATCACCCTCATTCTATCCACCTTTCCATCAGATATGGCAAGCACAAGGAAACTGGCAGCATGGGGAGTAAGTGCAGCCTCTTTCTGTATTTTAATGGAGAATTTCAAGCATAGTGGGAAACGATGAGATTTTTGTTGCTGCATGAAAGCAAGGAGTTCATCTTTCTTGCACAGCAGCTTTTTATGTGGCTTTGGAAGTGCAAAAGATTATAGAGGATGACCTAGTGTGAAAGTATATTTTGATGTGGAAGAGTATTATTGGTACAGTCTTAAAAGTATTTCCTCAAAGAGTTGACTTCAGCTGGGGAAAAGATGGCTTTTCATTTTTTGCATGAAAAATGCAAAGAAATGCCTAGAATAAGTAACTTCCAATAGTTCTATCTTTGTTCTTGAAAATATTTCAATAATTCTGTAAATGTATTTTAAATTTCTGTTATTTTTGTTTTTTGTTACAGGAGCTAGAGTTAATGCCAAAGACAGCAAATGGTTGACTCCTTTACATAGAGCTGTAGCATCTTGTAGTGAGGTATGTTGCTCTTTTTGACTACTTTGTGTTAAAATAAAACATCTCAAATTACCTTCTATCCATTGTTCATTTTTTAAAAAGTGAAATTACTCCAAACGTTTGGAATTGCAGAACATTTTTGCAATGGTTTGTTTGGCCTGTTGAGGGTGTATATATATATATATATATGTATGTATGTATGTATGTATATCTCTTGGTTGAGCAGTAAGAAAGGAGGAAAAAGAAAAACTTTGAGTTCTCAGCTTTGCTCTCTGTGACTTCTCTAGCAGAGGACTCTGCATGCAGTGTCCTCAAGTCCAGTTTACGTCTGAGGTAACCAGAATGGTTCAGCATGAGGGAAGTACAGATGAATTAAGATTTAGAACAACTTTTACAGCATGGTCTTTGCATTTCTTCATTTTTTTTACACGCTTTTCTGTTCAGGCATCGAAGAAATAAATTGTTCTATAAATGCTTGCCAGTGTCTTTTTTAAAAAGTGATTAATTAATAGTATTGAATATCACTTAAAAAATTTTAAGTTGAATGTAGACTGTTTCTTGAAGTCTACCAGTTATACAGTTGTGAGAATATAATAATGCAAGAAATCACTTTGTTATTGTTTCTCTGTGGTGGTTGTCCTAATAAAAAATTTAAATGCCTGTAGAAGATCAAAACAAACAGAGAAATGCTGAGCTTGTTATGTGGAAGAGTTTATGCAAAACCATCTCCTTTGAGATCATGAATCAAATTGATGCTCATTTCAGTACGTCTCAAATAAAGGGTTTTTATTAGTAAATTTTTGTTTAGGAAGATAGAATTGCATATTTTAGTTTTGACAAGCACTGAACTTAAAGCGTTTGATCCATGAGCTATCTAAACAAGCCTTGTTTCAGTTTTTGCTTTTGAATTCCCTGGATAAATTGCAGTATTTTGTCACTAGCATTAATAGCAAAGTTATGTAGAGATCATGTTATTCAAAAAAACAGCATTTGAAAATGAATCTTCAAGGGCGCCTTATTCCCAAATGCTGTTTGTTCTTGAGATATTTTTGGGCTGTTCCTTTGGGAGCTGACCGAAGCACCAAATGCTGCTTTCTTCAGAGCTGAGGAACAATAAAAGCTTTCCACACCAGTAATGCTTGCAGAGGCAGAGGAGTGCTGCAAACAAACTGGGTTTAAATGATAACTACAAGAAATGCAACCATGGTTATAGTTATTTTTAAATATGGAAGATTTTAAACAAAGTATTAGTTAAAGGCAAACAAGACAAGTAAACCAGACAGACATTTGGTAGACACATGTCAGAATTCTCTGTTTATAAATACAGTGTATCATGGGAGCCCATATACATGGTCGATACATGTAGGCACTGTTTTCTAGCTCACAGACCTATATGGGTTTGGGGCACTGGATGAAAAGCTGTAATAAAAAAACTTGATAATGATTTCAGTAAAACGTCTGGACTCTTGAACTAAGGACAGCTGCAATTAAACAAGGACATTGAAACGTAAAAAATATCTGGAGTTATGGATTTAGCTGTCAGCTGCACAAGTTCAGGCAGCTTTATGTCAAGACAGTCACATTTTTATTTGTGGGTGCCTGCTGTATGTTGCAAATTTAAAAAAAAAAAAAAAGAAACCCTAAGTAGATTCAGTCATGAAATTCATTAATGCATATGCACACAAAAATGAGATTCTTTTTTTTTTTTTACTAATATTATGGTGCTTCCTTCTGCAAAAAAGGTAATAGGTGTTCTAAAATTTTCTTGTTCTGATATGGTATTTCTTACTCTTTGGGTTAAAAAGACAAGAGTTAAAATATAATTAGTTTTCTAAAGTACAGAATCTACTTCAGTTTCTCAGAGAGAAGACCTCTTCAATTTTCTTATTCAATTACAAGCCTGTGATGCAGTATTTTCACTTTTGTGTTTGTTCCTATCTAATTTTTTATTGACAGTACGAGAAATTTCAACACTTTAAATATGATTTATTCTAATATAAATAGGATCAATAGGGACTTAGTGTTCTGCCCAGAGCTGAGAATAGTACTTTGCTCTCCTACCACAGTGTAATTCACAATCTGTAGTAACAACTTGTGGTAACATGTTTTAAGTTCAAAGTGGTAATCAATTATTTGTGTGCTCAGTGGCTGAGTTGGCAGTCACCAAAAGCAATTAGTGAATCGTGGGAAGGTCACACAGCTGATGCAAAATGCAATATTCATCATCATGTTGATACTACCAACACGTTTATTTTTTTTATGCATTCCAATTGTGTGCGCATATTTTAATGGGATTTGTTTATCTTGCTGTAAGAATTACAGGCTTATTTGTCAAATTTTCACAGCTTGTACTTGTAACAAAAGGAAATGAATAATCATTTTGAGAGATGGGATTCAGTGCAATATTTTAAAACGGTTTTCATGAGTTTTGCAACAGTGTGTGTTGAAACTTCTTGTGACCGTGCACAGTTTTATCTGTGGTTCTCTAAATGTACATTTAATAATCTGGGTTTTGCCATTTGTAGGTGTGATCAGTTGAAAAATTTTGCTTGGCAGATAGATGAAAATTCATTGTAAGCTCATAGTATTTCATTAATCCTTGGCTAAGGAATCCACTAATGGAAGAAATCCTAGGGTGGTTAATTAAACTTTGGAAATCAGTTGTGATGACAAAACAATTTTCCATGTGGCTTAAGGAGCTGGATTAAAGACCTGGAAATGGTTGCTTTGGTTAAATCATTCATGTCCTTGAGAACATCCCCAAGTTTGGATTTATGATAAAGTACAAATCCCAAATTGTCCTAAAGATTATGTTTGCAAAAGAACAAATTGTAAAGAGTTGTTTTCCACTGGACTGTCCTTAAATCCAAGGCTGTCATTTCTGATCTTTACTAAGTGGCTTGGTTTTCTTTTGTAAATGCTTTCAGGATGCTGTTCAGGTGTTGTTAAAGCATTCAGCAGATGTCAATGCTCGTGATAAAAACTGGCAGACACCCCTCCATATCGCAGCTGCAAACAAAGCTGTGAAGTGTGCTGAAGCTTTGGTGCCTCTCCTAAGCAATGTAAATGTGTCTGATCGAGCAGGCAGAACTGCATTGCATCATGCAGCCTTCAGTGGACACGTTGAGGTAGAAGTTCATTTTCTTGTTTTCCACTCATCATTCTGTCCCTCACATTTCTGATGTTACGTTTTTGAGTTTAAAACCATTTCTCCCCCATTCCCTCAGAAAACCCCAATGCCTGTTTTGTATTTGAATTTTTTTTCTGTATTCATCTCTGTGCAGAAAGGTTGTGGAAAATTAATGTTACGTCATTTATTTGGAAGTTTATTAAAGTATTCACTTTTCTTATGACAGAAGCAAATTTGTCGAGTTAAGTGGAATTAAATTAGTAACAGCTGAATTTAGAATGGAAAAACCAGGATATTTTTCTGCTCAGTAAATAGTGAACATAGAGAATATGTTGTCACTGAAATTTGGAGGAAATACATGTATTAAACTCTGACTCAGTAGTCCCTTAGTAATAACATGAAGATTGGAAAGATTTCATGGCTTTGCCATATTTAGCTGAGAAGTGTTTTTGTTGACATCAAGTTTTGTGTTCCTTACAGTCACTTCATTGTGACAGCCACTTTTTTCAAACTTACTGAATATTCAAAACCCAACACATTTAAATCCTCTGAAAATGCACAAATTTTTGTTTTCTTCCATGGTTTTCTCTGTTGAAGCAAAGTTTTCCATTATGAATAGAAGATTTCTCTTCTTTCTCTTTAACTCAGATGGTCAGCTTACTGTTGTCTAGAGGGGCCAATATTAATGCATTTGACAAGAAAGACAGACGAGCTATACATTGGGCAGCATATATGGGTATGTACATATTTCAGTTGATTAATACTGTAGTAATAAAAAAATCATCTCATGTTTAGTGGTTTTACATATTTCTAGGAAAAATATTTGCATTGTAAGCATTGAGGTTATCTGTGTCTGCCAAAAAAACATTAATAGTATAGTTCAAATTGTCTTGTAAATGTGTATTTTGCGGTGAGGAAAATCAATTTGTTGGAAAAAGAAAAATAAGGTAAGTAGTTTTGTTCTTCTAAAAGGAGGAACTATGTTCTTCAGTCAGCAAGTCTAGTCACAGGTGAAAAATTTTGCAGCAATGCTAAATAAAAAGCAGTTAATACAAGGGGTACCTGAAACAGAGGATCATTACAGCATCCTTGCGGATTGTATTTTCAAAGAATATTTCATCTCTGAAACTACAAATTCTTGCCTTGCCATTCTTATTCCAGGAGAGGATAATTATTGTTCTCATGGTCTTGATCAATGCCCTGGCAATACTGTCAGAGTAATGTTCTTCCTTGCCTTTTATCAGACTTGAAAAGAATTGAATGTGCCATTGAATTATGAAGTGATCATCACAGCATAATGTTCTTAATTTAATATTTGAAGCTGGATGAGATTGCACTTCAGGTGTACCAGTACTTGAAACCCCAGAAGTTAAAGAACAATCTTCATTATTGAGCTAATGTTCTTTGCAATATTTTGCATTAGTGTTTTTATGTACTTGTGTCTGCAAAGCAATGTCTGTGACAGTCTGTCCGGCCACCTTACTGAAGGTGGTCATTTACAAAATTTTGTTGAATGAAATTGGTGCGTGAAATATCAGAGAACTGACAAGTGTCAGTGAGAGGCCAGAGACACCTTCTGGCTTGTGCTTGCCTTGATGAGAGAAAAATCTTCAGTTTTTCAGATAAGCTACATTTATTCCAATTTTAATCAGTGTTATTTTGTAGGCCATTTACAGGAAACTCTCTTAATGAACAGTGTTTGGGCAGGAAAAATGTAATTTAACTGGTGTCGATCTACCTAAATATCCTTATAAACAATAGAGAAGGAAAAGCTTCTGAAAGTCTTCAATCAAAATTTAAAAAATTATGACATTTTTTCTCACAATTTAGAGCCATTGTACATTGCTCCAGTTGTTTGGAGAACACCTTAAAAGCTTTTCCACCCTGTAAAACTGGCCATAAAATAAGAAAAGGTTATGCTTTTTGTCACTCTACTATAAATAACTTTCTAGGGTTGTATCCATTGTTTTGCTTCCTTCCTGCTTTTCACCCGGCTCCATTGCTGTCCAGCTGCAAAGCTGCGACTCCAATGGACTTACACTCCTGTGTGCTGGTGTTCCCTCACTGGTGCACCGGGATGTCTCTGCAGCACTTCTCACATCAAGTGCCTTGCTCTTCCCTCTGAGAGTCTTCCACTGATTGCTGCTTGCCTTTTCAGTGCAGGTCAGGAGGTTTTTTTGGTTTTTATCTTCTCTTTAAAGTTTTTTCTGCCATTGTTCTGTTCACTGTCTCTATTCCTATCACTGCTTTCAGTATCTTTTGTACTTCTGTCTCTCAAGAAGGGCTTGTTTTCATTCTGATCCCCATTGTATTTGGGTCAGAAGATGTGTATCCTGTTTGCATTTCTCTTTCCCTTCTTTCCTACTGTACTGAGCTAATTAAGAAGTGAAATATTATTGCGTCACTTCACATTGCACTGGTAAAGTCTTATGATTTTGGTTGGTATAGCTAGGTGAAATGGTGTTTTGTGTGCTGGTGGGTATGCAGCATAAACTACTATCACAGTGTCTGAATGTTTATAAAAATAGCTTTGTCTGTATTCCTTTGGGTAGGCACTTCCTATTCTAACTTTTGCAAATTCTCTTAACTGCTTAAAAAGCAAAGACCCACACTCCTTGTGAAGCGCTTAAACTGAAAGCTAGATTTGATACTTTCTACTTTGATGTCTGACTGGATAAGTATAAACATAAGTATTCAGTGAGCCCCTCACCACTTCTTTAACTAAGGAAAGGATGTCACTTGAAAGGTAGAATGAAGAGTCCCCCATGTGTCTGTATGGGTCAGTTACAAAGGTAAAGCACCAAGTGTATTGTGGCCTGTTAAACTTGTGTATTTCTTTATTCTGCAGGCTTTGTCATGACTGTCTATGTGTTTTCAGTGATGACTTGGCAGTTCAATTAACTACAGAGCAAGAATGACAGATATTTGGTTACCTTATTTTCTTGGCTTCTCAGCAGGCAGTGTCACAAGTGCCTACAAGCAGAGGAGGAGCATGTGGGCGTGGAAGGGGAAAGCTCGTTGCCCTTTGCAGCAGTGTTGGGTGTTGGTCTTGGGGTGCCTGGCCCAAAGCTGGCAGTGAGAGCTACTGCCCACCACCTGAGGGTGGGCTCCCTGCCCTCCCTTCTCTTTTCTGCCTGCAACTTCCCCACGTCACACCTTCCTCATGATCCCAACTCGACTTTTACTCTCCGTCCATTGCCTCAGGAGAGCAGTTGATGCTTTTAAAAGGCTGCAGCTCCTCAAAGACCATCTGAGATACTCTTGAAAATAGAGCTTTACTAAATCCTGTATGATGTGGCTTAACATTTTAAATGTTTTGTGGGTAAAGGAAGTTGGATTGGGGGGGTATTTTTTAATGTACGAGTAGCGTATTTTCTTCTTTTCAAATTTGCATCTGTTTTTCAAGTTTCTGCCTCAGATTTAAAAATCTTAATGGGCATGTTTGGAATTGGGGTGATGGTGGAAGATTGACTCACATTGTCTCTCAAGTTGTTAATGTAAATTTGCAGTAAATATTTAATAATGACAAAGTTACTTTGCCTCTCTAGTTCCCAAGTCCTCAAAAAAACTCCTTCTGTGTAAGCAGAGGACAAGACTGTTTTGAGTATACAAATTTATTTTTGCAGTGTAAATGCTATGATTGGGTGTGGTGTGTGGAAATGATTCTTTTATGTTGCGTTTATAGTTCATGATAGGATTATAAAACAAGAGCAATTCTTTGTTTTTCACATTAAGGTCCAGAGGAATAATGTCTTGATCATGTTGTAACAGTTGTAGAATTATTAAGTATGCAAACCTGTGCTGGTTAATAAAAAATGATGCTTCATTTTATTTGTCTTTATTATTTTAGGTCATATTGAAGTTGTGAAATTACTCGTGACCCATACAGCTGAAGTGACATGCAAAGACAAGAAATCATATACACCCTTACATGCTGCAGCATCTAGTGGAATGATTAGTGTAGTCAAATATCTTCTGGATCTTGGAGTTGATGTAAGGAAAAATAAAACGAAATGGGAAATAATTTTTTTAATTGTTTGAAATGCTCTTGTTAGTTCTGTAGCATACTGTTTATTTAGGGATGGGTTATGATATAGTGAAAGTATGTGAGTGAAGATCTCTGGAAATACTACTTTTTCTTTTATAAACCCTCATTTCTCCATTAAGAGAAAACCTCCTTAGAAGCCTTGCAGATTTTGCACAATAATTGGAAAATAAATGTGTATTGAATCAGGATTTTTGTTTATTTGATAGTTCTTGCTGTTAATTCATTGGACTGGAAGTCAGGAAATAGGAATTCCGATCCTAGCTTTGCTACACAATCATTTTTGAAGTGCAGGAAATCCAATGCTTTTGCTTCAGTTGGTGAAATATAGTTGGTACTGACTTTCCTACATGACAGAAATTTTAGAAAATACTAAAAATTGTGAGAAACTTCACTACTACAGTGAGGCCATATTAATGTTGAAATGCAAAATAAATTAAAAGGTTCTACAACACCTGCCTGCAAAAAGTGTATTAACAGTAAACTGTGAAACTGTGTAAGAAATCTACATTGTGAGTTACAGTCTTAGTCTTGCAAGGCTGGAGACTGCAACTCAAGCTCTATATTGAGAAGTAGATCAGAATTCAGTGTCATGTTGTATACAACAAGAAATTCTGTTTCTATACACACAGACACACACACAAAGCCTCTGACCTCTGTTTTTAATGAAAACTTGCAATGCTGTTTTATCGAGGTCTGTGCTATGCTTTGTGTGTAGCATCTGTGCAAATTGCCACAGTTGATGTTTTTGGCATGAGTGTGTTCTCTTAAGCTGTATACAGGAAACTGATGTGGAGACAATTGGAGGAGGTTGGCTCGCTTGTAAAGCAGTCATACTCTTCCCCAGGACACAGATCTCAATCAAAATGCTATATCCAGAGCTTGCTTTTAATTTGTTGTTTTGAAGAGTTCCAAAACATAATCTCGTGACGTGATTTTTTCCTTTGTTAGAATTAATTGCTGCATTAAGTACAGCTTTTAGCCTACTAACTACTCCTGGGGTTTTTTTCTCTTACAGATGAACGAGCCAAATGCCTATGGGAATACTCCTCTCCATGTAGCTTGTTACAATGGGCAAGATGTTGTAGTGAATGAACTCATAGACTGTGGTGCTAATGTAAATCAAGTGAATGAGAAGGGGTTTACACCTTTGCACTTTGCTGCTGCATCGACACATGGAGCATTGTGTTTAGAGCTCTTGGTCTGCAATGGAGCAGATGTAAATATAAAGGTAGGTGTATCCAAAGCCATCCATTCACACTTTAAAGTGCTGTACATCTTTATCAGAGGTAGCTTTTTCAAAAATACTTGTTTTGATAACATGGAGTGGTTCCCACTGATAGATGGAGTATTTATATGAAAAGTTTTACAGTGAAAAAGAGCCAGTATGTTGCTTCAGGAAACTTGATCTGAATCTGGAAACCTCAATGGGATGTATTATATAGCCCAAAAGGATGAAGAAGAATGACAATGTTGTCTGGTCAATCTCAATTGTATTTAAATGTCAGAGTTCTGTATGATTTGTTTTCCCTAGTCTAGCCGTATAAGTAAGAGCAAATAATTTTAAAAAATGTAAAAGTACATGTTTTTCTTATAAATAAGTAACATGAATGAAATCAAGGCTATTTCAGGGAAATGTGTATGAACTGGCTAATTGCTGGAGCAGTTGAAGAGATGATAATGTTAGATCTTAGAGTCTAATTAGTCAGGGAGATTTGGGAAGGGTGTATTAAAAATAAAAGTATAAGTAGATCAGGCCTTGGAAAGTAGATGGAAAGTCTTAAACAGCTGGTGTTCTAATTACTCCAGCAAAATTGTGTGAGCAAAGTCAGTATACATTTTACATCTCTTAACTTGGTCACAAGTCTTTGACTGCTGAATGTTCCTTAGAATCCAGCTTTATTGTAGGTAGAATTTAAAACAAGCGAGTTTCAAAGGAAACTATAACTTTTATCTTCTATTGTCTTCTCCAGTGTGTAGGGTAAGCTCTTGAGATGTGTAAGAGAGATGTAAGACCTTGTGTTTTGTATTATGTTGATTTTTACTCTAGTAATGAAAACTTAACTGTGTTCAGAAATATTTAGTGGCAGTATCTGGTGTCTTGGCAGGTTTTAGGCTGAGGGAAGTGGGAAGTGGGTATATGGAATGAAGAGTCCAAGTGTTCCTTATGGCAAAATGTCTGGTTGTCTGAACTGTCACCCGCATGTAGTATGAAGAGAATTATCTGTTATTTAATTTCTTGAGAAAAAAATGAAAAAAAATCTGCTTAATAGGTTTATGCTTGAATTTCAGTACAATCTGTGCAGGAGGTGAATGTTACAATAACATAATAATAACATTTCTGTTAAAAATCTTGGGGTTTGTGGTTCACTTCATGTAAGCAGTGATTTTTACAGTGATTCATGCTGATTTTCAGCTAAGTAATTCCAAAATACAATTTTGTATCTATTGTTAGTACAAAACTCACAGCCAACTGAAAATTTGGGAGTAGTTTAAAAATAAGCTCTTTGATGTGGAAAAATCCTAAATGTATGTTTCTGCTCACTGTAACATATATTTAGACATGCAGCTCATTTAATGAAAATGTACATAACTCAGTTGTGGAAAAATTCATCACCAAAGTGCCCTGCAGAAGTAAGGAGCTGTGTTACAGGGTTTATTGCCAACTTGTCCTAAAATATCCAGGTCACAGTCCATTTATTTTTGTTGCCAGCTTTCTGCTCTGCATAATGTCCCACGCTGCATATGACTGAGTGTTCAGTGTTGCAGGGCTGGCTGACTTTTGTCCTACATTCTTGAAACATCATTTTTTCAGTAAAGTGTGATCTGCCATGAAAATAATCCCACAATGTTAAATATATTCATGATTATATTCATATGTAACTCATGCAAATAAGAACAAAGGAGAGCTTATAGCACCTTCTAGTACCTGAAGGGGGCCTACAAGAGAGCTGGAGAGGGAGGAGTTACAGGACAAGGGGAAATTGCTTCAGACTTTGAGGGTAGGATTAGATTAGATACTAAGAAGAAATTCTTTACTGTGAGGGTGGTGAGGCACTGGAACAGGTTGCCCAGAGGAGCTGTGGATGCCCCATCCCTGGAAATGCTCAATGCCAGGTTGGATGGGGCTTAGAGCTACTTACTCTAGTGGAAGGTGTCTCTGCCCATGCTAGTGGGGTTGGAACTGGATGATCTTTAAGATCCCTTCAAACCCAAACTGTTCTATGATGCTATGACAAATATTAACCAGCCAAGAATTACTGTTTTTCTAAAGACAGGGCTGCAAGGGTTCGTGACTTTGTGCATATTTCTGATGTGGAAGGAAGAAGTGGGCAGGGCTCCATTTCAGAAACAGTGTTTAGGAGCTTTAGCTATAGGTTGATTGTAATTAAAATGTGCTCATTTCTTACATATCGAAACTCTTAAGTGCAAAATTAAGCAAGTAGGGCTATGTAGACATTTTAAGCAATTACAGCTTGAAAACAGCATTTATCCTGTTTCCTCATCAAGGTGTTTCTGTTGTAGTTCTGTTAGTAGCATTTCTGTGGTTTTATACCAGTATGACTGAATTTGGCCTGTAAATTTGCACCTGAAGGTGCGAACAGCCTTACTTTGCATGTGAAAACTTAGCACTTGCACTGTGGAAAAGTGCAAGAACTGAGGCAAAAGAAAACAATTTCCAAGTCAATGTCTACTCCCCTGGAAAGGCCTATAAAGATAAATCTTGGATTTAATCAGAAGAGCAATCCCTAAAAAAAAATAGAATATGTTGTGTAACTAAGAATGAATTGTGGATTTAAAATGACGTAGAATGAGGGTGTTCTTACTAAATATTTATTGAAACCAAGCCTGTTCACTTTCCAAATACTGAGGCTGAAGTTCAAAGTAGTTCTTAAAATGGTTATACGATCTATTTTTCATCATAATTATATTGCTTGTGTAAGCTGATTCAATCATTTCCTCCCATGTGCAACTGTTCCTGTGGCTTTAGAGGTAACAGAGTGGATATGGATGGTAATCTAGGTGCTGACTAGACAGGACTATTAAAGCACTGCCTGCTGTGGATGACTTTGTGGGGAGAGCAAAAGGGAAATATTCTTGATGGCAGATAGAGGGGAAGTTCTTGTGCATATCTGTGAGTGCTGGCCTCATCTTAAGAAGGGATTATGTAGCAGAAGATAACGGAACAGTAGAAATATGTTATGTGCTTTTTATCACCTCTGGACGTAATTTCCTACTTGTTTTCATAGTCTTGTCAGTGTCCACTGTAGAACAGTGAATCTTGTTAAGTATTGCTCATTACTGCAGCACTCCCTTTGCACTATTCAGGATTTCCATGCATGGAAGAACACATTGAAATGAGTATGTAATGGGACAGTATTAATTGTTTTATGGACCCCATTGCTGCTTGAAAATTCAGTGACCTAAATAGAAAAAGTTTTTTACTTCCATTGGTGGTACTAGAACATGAGAATTGTTGCTAGGGGGAGATTTCGTTTGGAGGAATGCTGTGACATGATAGACCCACATTTCCTCTCCCTCCATGAAGCTCAGTAGTCTGAGTATGGTGAATATGTGAGTAATCGCTCAATAAGACACCGTGTGCTGTGTATTATGTCTGTCTAATTGCAATTGCTGCTCTTTGCAAATTTTCTATGATCTAAGTATTTTGTGGATATATTTTCTCTAGTGATAGAGGAGATTTGGGTGATTTCTTTCCTATTACCACATTTAGCTGAGTTTCAGTGAAGACAACAAAATTATCATTAGCCCATAGCTGTCCTGTCATGTGCTGTGATCCTGTCTGATCTAGTTAAATCACACAGCTGTAGTTAGCTTGATATTTAGACACAGGATCTTAAAGGCATAAAGAAAGGGAAATTGAAGCAAAAGTTTTGATGAAACCTCCCTGCTTAAGCAGTCCAACCTCCTGGCATCTCAGGAAATAGTGATTTGCTTAATAGAGCCTTGGTATTTCATTGCCTAAAGTAATGTTTGGCTACTGCTTCTGGTCCTGTATATCCTTTGCTAGTGACAGTGTCTTAGAAGGGAATTCTGAATGCAGTCCTATACCTAGCCCTTCAGCTTCAACATGGGAATTGTCTTCATTTAATCTTATACCTGTTCTATGTTTATATGTTGATAGACAATTGCATGTTGTGTTATTATATCTCAAAGGAAGGCTGATGAAGAGGAAGAATAATCATCAGCCTTCCTTTGAGATACAGATTTATCCCATCTAAGCCAGTGAGACTGCAGGCTGCTTTTATCTGAGCCCTGAAATTCTTCTGTTACTTCACTAAGCTTATTTTACATGATAATTTTTCTTTAAATTAATAGATTCTATAGATTCTTCAGGTTAAAGAAGGATAAAAGTAAGGGGAAAAGTCACCAGATGTCTAACAGTTGTTTTAAAGTAACTGGACACAAGAGACTTCTAATAGTTGGATAAAGAGATGAGAACTAAACTGTAGGGAGAAAGATGAAAGAAAATTGGAGCACAGAGATTGCTTTGGGGAAGTTGTCACATAGTGTGTTTATTTGGCCTTTTCTTAAGGCCTCCAATGACAGAATTTAAATTGTCTAATTCCTCAAGAGGATTTCAACCCCATTTTCTGGGTTTATTTGCATCTGCTATAGATATGTGCATGTTGTCTTTTGGATTATTTATGGTCAAAGAAGTCTGCTAGCTGGAAGATCTGGAGATGACTTTCCTTATCAAGTGTTGTATTTCTTTCAGTCTCGGTCTGAGAGGACAGTGTTTCATGTAATTGTGTTGTTATGCTGCTCTGGGCAGTGACACAAGGAAAAATTCCATATCCATCCCTAAAAGGGTCTCCAGCAGACTTTCAGCATCACATCCATAGAACCATGTCCATTTGGTGTCAGAGGGAGAGTAAAGATGGGGAGACACTTCTGCTTATGACAGCAATTTGTGATGTTTCAATACATATGTTCATATCATATGTTCCCCTACCATCTTTGTCTAATTTAACTTTGTATTTTGTGAACATTTCATACTCTTCAAAGCCATCATTGAAAATTAGATGTGGTATCCATGTACATTCAAGGGTCCTTTGATTTTCTGTGTCGTGTTGGCAATTTTTTGAGTGCGTGTGTAGGAACCTTTTTCTGCAGTAAAGCTTTCCCATTACCTGTGATAAGTATGAGGGGCAAATCTTTCCAAAGTAAAACAACAGAAAAAACAGGTTTGTAAGTTCATTGAGACTGAGCTGTTAAAAGCTGAAGTTTCCTTATGCATTACTGTGTGCCTGCTGCAAGGATGTCTTTACTGGGTGAATGACTAAGTGCACATTTAAGATGTGCATTTCAAATGTGTGGCATCTGGTAGGGTTGAATAGTTGTACCCTAGGGTTACTTGTGGTTCATGATAAATTGCTTACAAACATCACTTTATAGAAATTTGCAGGAAACACATGAGCTTTGTAATGTGTTGTCTTCTAATACAATGTGTAAACCTTTCTAGTAAATACAGCTACTTTTTTTCAGGAAACAAACTTAAAACGTTGTTTTATTTTAGCCTTGGGAAGGGGAGGTGTTGGACACAGACTTGTTGCTGAAATTTTGTGCTGTCATCATCCTCTTGAGAGTTACTATCTTAAGGACTAAGTGTGAGTGAGTGGGCATCCCTGCGTTGTCACTCGCAGCTGGAAGAGTGACTAAGAGCAGCTCTTGGGAAAAGCTTGCCATGTCATGCTGACTTGTCACTGCCAGCATCTGTCTGGCAAAAGTGCGTAGAAACTATTTGAAGGATGGAGTGTAGAGGAAAAAAAAAAGGTGTGTCCTTTTTGTTGTTTTGGGTTTGGTGGGGTTTTTTTGTCAGTTCTGATTAATTGCTGTTACTGGCCATAAGTAAACACAGGATTTCTTTTTCTTTTCCAGAGTAAAGATGGGAAAACACCTTTGCACATGACAGCAATCCATGGTAGATTTTCAAGATCCCAAACCATCATTCAAAATGGTAAAAAGGGGGAGGGACTATTTTTGTCATAAGCTTTCCAGTTTGGATAGTTTCATCCTCTTGTATTGGTAACAACATGCTGAATTTTTTTCACATCCAGTGTCCAATAATAGTGATGGAGTCTGGCATATCTGTTTATAAAGTTTGATAAGTTACACTGATGAACCAATTCCTTTTCAGAATGGAGGAATATATATAGATTTGTTTTCCATAACCCAGGCTGTAGAGAGTTTGTCCCATAAGGTTACATAATAAAATGCTTTTCTCTACCACTGAAATATATATAGGTTTTAAGTCCAAAATATTCAGTCATTGACAATTAATAATGATGCTTGAATGATCACCAGTGCTATTTTTCTAACAAAGTATCTGTATGCCTACATATACCCTTACTTAGTAGTCACTTTTTGTTATAGGAGCTGAAATAGACTGTGAAGATAAGAACGGAAATACTCCTTTGCACATAGCAGCTAGATATGGCCATGAGCTATTAATCAACACTCTGATTACGAGTGGTGCTGACACTGCAAAGTAGGTAACTTTACTGACATGAATGCAAGCTGGCATAATTTAGAAGTGTATTTATTAGATTAACAGAATTAGTACAATTTTTAATATCTTCAACTTGCAATAGGAAGTAGTTTGTATATTATCCTGTATTGTGCTTGTAAGTAGCTAGTCAGTATATCACAATTTGTACCAAAACAAAGAGAAATAGAGTTTTCTGTAATGTATTTGAAGTAAAAGCTCTGAAAGGTTTAATAGGCTGTTGAACTGATAATGCATGCTGATAGCTTGGAAGGAAGTGTTTGAGATGTGAATAGCTCAGTATTCTAATTAGGTGGTTTGCTGAACCCACCATGCATGTGGACTTTGGCACACAATCATGTTTGTTTTATTTTAATTGTAATGAAACTGTGATACCTGATTATGGTGTATCTTAGGCGGGGTATACATGGGATGTTTCCTCTCCATTTGGCAGCATTAAGTGGATTTTCAGACTGCTGCAGAAAGCTCCTCTCATCAGGTAGGATACTCTATTAAATTCTTACAAGGTGCTTTGTACTTCATTTTTTATTTCACAGAATAGCTTTTAATTAAATCTTAATTTAGTGATACATAGAAATCCTTGTAGTTTACTAGTACCTTGGGGCCAGTGCTTGTTTTTTAATGGATAGTCCATAGTTAAAGTGAATGCAAACTTTAAAAACAAAATCATCCAAATTGTAGTAATGCATTTATAATTTCTTTAACATTGTGCATTTCGAGTTGGCCGTAGAGGTGGGATGACTGGTTCAGACCATAATGAACCTTCAAGGAGAAAAATTTGGTAGTCTTTTTTATTACTTCATGGACCATCCAATTTCCATTCCATGATGTCTTTAGCTTAATACAGATCAGTCTATTCCTGTCTGTTCCTGTAGTGGGCACCTAATAGCTCTGAAGACTCTGTAGACTGCTACATTAAGAAGCTGTTGCACTGGTAGCATATTGTTAATCAAATGCAATGCAAACTGCACTTTTCTTTCAATGTTTGACTCCTCCCTTAAGATGTAGATGTTGGAAGGTCATTACTTCTCTTGTTGGCCAGAATCTTATGTGAATTCTGAGCTCTTTGAACTATTGCAATTCTGAGAAAGTAGATTTGTCCAAAGGAAGCTTCTGGAACAGAAGAAGAGTAAGAATAAACTAAATGGTTCTATATTAATCTGAAGACACTTAATGTTTTGTGAAAAAAGATGAGTGGGGAGGAGAGAGTAGGGGAAAAGGAACAGTTAGAAATGGCTCTCCCAGCTTTATACTGTTTGTTAGGGAAGCCTTGGAGAAGAACTAGAGAAATATAACTAAAACTACCTACTGGTAAGGCTTTTATTTGCTATCCTGTCATGGGTAAACTTGCAAGGATTCACTTCAGGAAAGAACTGCCCGATAGTTGATAATACTTCAATTGGATGTGTTCAAAATGAGGGATACTGGCACTTTCTCCTTTCTGCACATGGTGTTGTGCTGGCTGTGCCCTTACTGGAGATTCAGTATGGCAAAGGAAACCATGTGGAGGACTTGCAAGTGGTTTCTGTGACTTTACATGAGTTGAGAAAACTTGGATGCAGATCTAGCCTGGAGAAGATAAGGACTTCAAGAGTATGTTCAGCCTTCAGGCTAGGAAGACTAGATACTGCTAAGAGCTTTTAGGTTGTGCTCTTGGTGTGGGGATTGGTGTGTCCTTTTTGGGCTTGGGAGAGGTCTCCTTTATGTAAATTAAAGATGTCTGATTTTAAATTCATTGATATTCATGTGCAAACCTTAACAAAATGTCACCTATCTGCCTTGTCCCAGTACTGAATGACATTCAAGTACTTAGTGATGGTAGACGAGCAACTTAGGGATGTGGGAAGGCATCAAAGGCTGTTCTTCAAACCAAACTAGGAAACTCTAATCTTAAATTGTTTGTTATAGAGCATTCCCTATTGAAATGGGATAAGAGCATAGTGGCACATACAAAACCTGTTTTAGGGGACATGAAGTAGAAAAACAGTCTTGAAATAATAGTATTCTCGAATAACACATCTTGTGTTGTTCATTATCCAGTGTTGAATGGTTCTTAAAAGGAAAAAAACTGCCAGCATTCCCAGGTACCACAACTGGAGATTTAGTAAATAAGTTACATTACACAAGAGCAAGATTCTCGTGAGAGCATAGTAGTTTTCTCAAACCAAAAATGTAGCTTTGAAACCTGATTTAAATAGTACTCTTTGTGTCAAATATATGGTTAGACATGGAATTGCACAGTTTAAGTTTGTCATCCTGGATTTGAAGTTCCACAGCTGAACCTTTCCGGAAGCAGAAAACTACAATGTTCTGTAAAGAGCTCCTCTGTAATTAACTGCTATTTGCAGCCATCACTCCAACTCAATAAAGTTCTTTCTTTGGGACTAAAGTACAAAACTCAAGGATGAAATTTAAGTAGCTCCTATATTTAGTAATATTGACATCCCCAAAAATTAATAATCTCTGCACAACAATGATAAATTTTAGCATATTCTTAAATTTTCATACAACCTGCATATATCTTAAATTCAATAGTAAATTGCGCTGAAATATTAGCAGGTAAGTAGACTGAGACAGCACACAGCCTCAGTGCAGCTACTTGTCTTTTACTTTATCCCTTTCAGGTTTATTTAAATGCCTGTTTTTCAAAACATTGTAAATAGCAAGGACGTATTTCAAATGAAATAATTTTTAATGCTTGAGTGCTCTTTGTAAATAGCTGTTAAGTTTGCTTAGCAAGCATTTCTCTTAACAGCAGATGACAGCAGTTTCGTGAAAGGTTGTGTTACATAATGATTTTACAAAATATTTGCTTTGTAGGTTTTGACATTGACACACCAGATGACTTTGGCAGGACTTGTCTTCATGCAGCTGCAGCTGGAGGGTGTGTAAAAGAGCATTCATGCTTTCATATTCAGTGTTTCTTTTTCAGTTGCTGCTCATTCTTGTTCTTTTTTCTGTTATTTCCTCTCTGCTTTTCCTGCCCTCTCCCCCTGGAACTTAAGTAAACATGAAAATAATTTCACAATGGATTCTATCTGCAAACAAAAGAAATTAATTAACTGTTCAGCTTAATAAGTCATTGCTGGAGTACAGTGTCCAAGTATCATCAGCCTTACCTTAGGTTTATGTTTGGGGATGAGCTGATTTTTTTTTTTAAATTCCCATGGATGATGATAAAATTTTTAGAATTTACAGCATTCAAAGATGGCATGCCCACCTCAGATCACTGTGGGACATGAGATAGAGAACAGCAACTTTGGGAAATTTGTTTTTACCAAATCCATAAATAAAAGGTCAGTCTAAATAAACTAAAAGCAATAATTAAATTCCAGAGTTTAGGTGGATGAAGTAGTCAGAACTACTTGCTCATCACTTGAGTTGTGATCCATATTGATTATTGTTATTGTATTGTAGGTTTTCTATAGCAGCCACTCAAAATTGCCTGGAAGAATTGGGTAATAAATTTCATGATACACTTTGTGGGACACAAGAACTCCATGATATTGATATATTCATTTTTCTGTTTGACTGTTGTTTAAGTAATACCGTTAAGTAATCATTCTAAGTCGAAAGTACTTGATAGATACATCCTTGTTGCAAGTGATTAAGGTTAAAATGCTGTCTTTTCATATAAAAACCAAATAATTTGTGACACATTCCCTCACTCATCTCCAGTTTAGGAAAGTTACCAAAACTAGTGTTTAAACAATATAGTACATCTATTATGATGATCATATTTTATTGAAAATTGACTACACTAAAAAGTAAAATATATATGTTGCAATTTACATTTGGCCTTAAAAAATATGCAGTAAAATCTTGCCTCTGTGCTGGAATCCTGGTAGCAAAAGCATGTGACATGCAGGTGTTATTGTTTGTTTGTTTATAAGAATTGAATTTTTTTATTGAATTAGGTTCATATTTATGTGCTTTATGCATGCCATTTGGTATCTATTAAACTTACATATGTGGTCTTGAAATAATTTATATTCTTTATTGGTTTGGTCCAGAAATTATGGAATCCATTTTACATGCAGAAATGTATTTATCAAAAATTCCATATTATAGTTCAATTCCATTAAAAATAACATATGAGATGTACATGTGTAGCAGTTCTGATATTTGTAGAGGCCAATATTAAGGAAATAAAATTTGCAATCACAAGTAATAGTGTATTAATTTAATAGGAATTTGGAGTGCCTAAATCTTCTGCTAAATACTGGTGCAGACTTCAACAAAAAGGACAGATTTGGAAGGTAAGACATTCTAGATTTTTATATTTTAAGGGGTTGTTAAAAGTATTGCGGAAGCAGCTTACTGATATGAGGCTGAGTCTGTTCCATTTTAAATGTTTTTTTATGATATGATGTCTCTAATAAACTGTGTTTCAGCAAATGTTCTCAAAAGTGACAAACATATTTTGTTAATCGTGTTTTGTTAGGTAGGTGTTTAGTCCTGTTTTTAAAGACTGAGTTTTATATTCAACTGTAATTTTTATGAAGCTTTTTTCCTTATAACATGGATCTAATGTGTTTAAAATGCTCTCATCCAAGGACATTACTAATGTTTTCCAAATAATATATTAGTCAAATCTATAAATCTCTTGCTATTTCTATGCCCTTTTATTAAAATACACAGTATTTTATTATAACTGCTTCACCTTTTTCCTTTCATGATATCCATCCCTTTCTCTTTCCCTGTTTGAGCTCTGAACTATTTTGGAATGACATTAATTTCTCTTTTTAGTATAGGATTATTTAAGTTTAGATGGCAGGATCAGTACTCATGTAAAACCTCACATCTCATAATGGAAAATATTATTTTCCAGGATGTGAACAGCAGGAGTAGGACTTAAGGAAAAAGTTATGGATCCAAAGTTGTATTTTGCTTTAAATTCCACTTCCATTATTTCCTGAGAAAGGAACAACTAATCTGTCACAACTTTTGTCATTGCAAATTGGGGTTTCCTGTTAGTTTGGTTTGGATTTTGGTTTAACATTCATGTTATATAGAGCAATTATTTCAGGAGATGGAAAAAATTAAATTAAAATGGAGAGAAATGGGAAAAAGACATTTTAAGGGAGAGGAAAGAGCCTGAGTGTCTCGTCAAAATCATGATATTTATAGCAGCAGTCTCTTTTTAAAAATAGAAAATTGAATTCTGAGTCATCTTTGTCCTCTTAAAATTTTAGCCAAATTGGCATGTTTAGAGAATTGCTTATGTGTTTGAAGCTGGGACAAGTTTTCTCTGTGATTATACATCAGTACTAATATTTCATGGATTTCTTGTAAGAAGACAAGGTATATTTAGCAGTGCCTCTGCTATGTCACTGTAGTTTTCCTCTCTTAGGCAAAATTCCGATCTGTTTATTAAAAACGTCTGTTTGTGCAACTGTTGTATTTTATTTGTGCTATGTTTAGTTGTTGTGCAGTTTTTGATTTGTCCATATTTTTCCATGTGGCTTAAAATTGCTTAACAGAAAATAGTATTTCTAATGTAAACTGGATTTCCCTCTATAAGTTTACACAAGAAAATTCACATAAAACTTCCTCTAATACAAAGTTTGTGCATATTTTGACTGGCAAATAAATCCTCTATATATTGTTCAACATTATTAAGTGGTCCCTAGAAAATGGCCCTATTCTTTAGTACTATGATGATGCATTCTTCACCAAAATTACTTGTTTAAAAATGTAAGGAGGATTTAAGTTTCACTTTATTTTGCTTTTTCTGTCTCTGTAATATTATTTTGCTGTTATTTACCATTGTACTTTTTATTTAAATGTGTACTAAAGAACTCCACTCCATTATGCTGCTGCCAATTGTAATTATCAGTGCCTGTTTGCCCTTGTGGGATCTGGAGCTAGTGTGAATGACCTTGATGAGAGGGGTTGTACACCTCTGCACTATGCAGCTGCATCAGACACAGATGGGAAGTAAGTGGCATGCTTTGTACTAAAGCCTTTCTCATTAGGAACATTAGAGCTGTGAATTTTGTGTGTGTTCTGCCTTCAGATTTGCCAAATGCATTTCTTGTAGTTTTAAAGATGAAACTTGATAGTGGTGTGTACATTGTATATAAAAGACTTCATGTAACGAGTATTTCAGAAGAAAAAAATGAACAACAGGAAAATGTATTGTAAAAATTTTATGTCCTAAAATGCAGATGTCCTAATTCAGGAATTAATTGGGAATAGAGTTCTTAATCCCATCTGCTGTGTAGAGGTTGAGTAAATATCCTTTGTGGGGGTTATTAAGTTAGTTGTGGGCATTTTACCTTCAAATCAAACAAATTCTGATGAAGGATGGGTATTAACTTGACATTTCAATATAAGATGCTTTATCTATTTGATGTTTGAGTGAACTAGAGTTGTAAGGCCAAACATGACTATTTCTTGATAGTGTAAATTTTTATTATGTAGTTACACTTTCATTAATGAAATGCTTCCAGAACCTTTCATAAATCCACTGATCTCTTACATGTGTTTATTTTCTAACTAATGGTTATATTTGAAATATTTATTGATGACTTAAATGCTTATATGCAAAGTGTATATAGGTAGCACCAAAGTGATGAGTTTACTTAAGCTCCAGTCACTGTATATATTGAGGGGACAAGAAGAGCATCACTTGGCTTGTGCACACAGCGATAGCTTCCCTGGAGCAGTGCTGCTTCGTGCCAAATCATCTTGGTTTAATACAGCACCTTTTAAAGGGTGAGGTAGCAGTAGGAATGAGGTGGCATATAACTTACAGATTGGGTTTTGCAGGCTAAATAAAGAATACTGTCATGGCCATTTAACTCATATTTGAAGAATGTGCTTTTTTTTACGTAAAGCCAAATTTCAAAATTAAATTGCTGCTTTTTAGAAATAATTTCAATTCCGGCTGGAGCTTGCTGAGATAATTTTACTTCAATTGTCCTCTTACAAGTTGAGCTAGGATTAATTTTAGCTTCACAGTTGCTCTGAAAACCTCCAAACTATAATGGTTCTTCAGGTGACATCATTTTGCCATCTGTCTTAAAAAAGGCACGAGCAGGAATGATGCTGACAATACTGCAGAGCTTCGTGAGGTAACTCAAAGCATCATCTCTGGAGCCCACGGGCTGTTGCCCTTCTGATTAACATTTGGGTCTCTGGAAGGCAAAGCAGAATGGCCTGAGGGGAAGCTTTTCATATTGATGCAGTGAGATGATTAGTAACAGCTGGAAAACCAGTACTGCTCAGCTCATTCAAAACAGGAATGAAGTTCAGAAATGATTACTGGAGTTGGAATATAAAGCCTGGGAAAAAACATGTCAGGAAACCATCTATATAAAATTCTAAAGGTATTTATGTGTGTTTTCATGGTCTTCATTCAGACATCTTTAAAGACAGATTTTAAAGACAGGGATGTTTTTGTTGAAAATTATTTTCCGGTTTATTCCTGTTTGAAAGTATTTGTTTTGTATCTTTAACAAACGCTTTTGATCCGGAACAAACACCAGAAAGCCCCATTTTTCCAAGAGTAGAGCAAAAAACATGATTCCAGAACGAGATAGAATAAGCAGCATCTTAGGGGAGAAAAAACTATGCTGCTTCTACGTTAGAATTTTCTAATGGACAGTACACCAATAAATATATGGGAAATAAATTTAATTTACCTGGGCTTTCCAAGAGTTTGATTAATCTCCTTTCTAAGAGACCTGTTGAGGACAGTAAAGTATGCGAAAGATGCAAAGTTGGTCTCTCCTGGATGCAGAGAAACATCAAAAATAATGATCTGGTTTGCACTGGAAAGATTGGGTCCATGAGGATTTTTAGTAGACTTGGCTCCATACAGTGTATTTAGTGTATTGTAGAAATTTAGGTAGCCAAAGCCAGTGACATGTAACATTTATTAATGAGCCATGAATGTTAACACAAAATTACTGATTCAAATTAAAAACAAAGTTAGATGATTGGACAAATGGAATGTGAGAACTGTAATTCTTACTTAATGAGACAAATTGATTTGTCTTTGGGTTCTCAGAATTCTCATCCCATTTTAATTCAAATAAAAACATGCAAGCACAGTTGTCATTAATAAAATCCAGTCTTTAGTTTACTGGGCAAATAAAACCTGAATTAATTGGTTAAAAACATAGATATGCTTTACAAGTAGCTTTTTATTACATATATTGAGCTAGTTTTAAAGTTACTTGCATCTTATGTTACATATATTATTCTTTAAAACTCAAGAAATTTTACCTTTTTCACTGCATACTAAGTCCTTGTCTATGCTGGGCAAAAAATGATGGAAGTGAGAGTGCACCTCTGATAAAGAAGTATTTAGTGACCCCAGAGAGAAGAAGGGATGGTGACCTGTTGTACACTTCAGAATAACAAATGGCTTCACCAGCAAGTTCAAGGTCGTGATAATGACTTTGGAAAATGGTGCTTAAATGATAGAAAACATAAAATTATGAAACAGCAGAGCTATTGCTTACAATCATGTAGTGTGCACACATGGAGTCTCTTAGAAAACTAGGGGGAGAGTGAGCTGGCTGGAATCCCCTGTTTCTCATCCTCCTGGCCGAGTGTGTATGGTTGAAACTGGGCTCATCATGTTCTGCCTTACAAATTTGTCTAATGGAAGTAAGGAATGGTAAGATGTAAGTATGACAACAACAGAGTATTTATTGTATAAATAAATCAAAAAAGTGTCTGGTGGTGGAAGAGTGTGTGTGTGTGTGTTTGTGTTACTTGTATGCTGCCATGAAGAACTCAGCTACTGCTTCTCTTCTTCCCGTATAACAAACAGAAGAAGGGATTAATGCAGAAAAACATACAAAATAGTAAACATTGATATTAGCAAAGGTAACTGCAGTCAGCTAGGAGGAAAATAGCCATGAAATACTAGTTTTAACCAAGTCAGATAACTCAGAAGATGCAGGATGTCTGCAGAGAGGGATTATTTCAAATTTTGAAGCTTTGTGACTGACCTGTACGTTTGATGTAATCAGGTAGGTTTCTCTAGTCCTAGCCAATATTGTACATTAAATCAGTGTCCCTGTGTGCTGTATTCTATTTTCCAGTTGAATTGGAACAATTTATCACTTAGCATTAAGTTGAAATTCAGCATTTAGATACATGGTTGCATATGTCAATTTGAATAGGTGCCTGGAATACTTGCTAAGAAACGATGCCAACCCTGGGATCCGAGATAAACAAGGATACAATGCAGTTCATTATTCAGCTGCTTATGGTCATCGCTTGTGTCTTGAATTGGTAAGGAAACTCATCATAGATGAAAGGTATAAAAGCTGCCCTTACAGGGTGGGATGGAGAGGCCAGGGGATTCCTCCACCTCGGCTGTCAGCTAGGTCAATACTGCTTTTCAGCCTCTGTGCAGATAAATGTAAGCAATTGGTATTCCTACAATAGAAGCAAGATGAGGAGCTAAGATGCTAGATACTGGCTTAAAAAGATGAAAACTTCTCAGATGAAGAGAGAACTGGTTGAGGATGTGGGATATTAGTTTTGGTTTGTTTCTGAATTTAGACTACACTACTAATTTTTTTTGCTGGCAGCTGAAATAAAATAACCACAGGTTATCCCACTGAGAACTGTTAAGAAATTTCATGAATGTCATTTGAAAGGAGCAAATGAAAATGTGGGGAAAACCCATATGTAAAGAAAGGGTGTCTTATAAAACAGTTCATGCAGTTACAATAACTACTGGCCACATAATAGAATTTCAGATAATAAAGCCATAGTTAGTATTTTATTGCTCCCTTTGAAAAAATATATGTATGTTATTTGATATGCTGTGTTATACAACTTCAGTATTTTTATTAAAATTGCACTTTTATATTTAAATGTATTCAAACATGAATTGTGAATGTTTTTAATTACAGATTGCAAGCGAAACGCCTCTAGATGTTGTAAGTATATTATTTCTCACTTTTTAAGTACTACTATAGAGCAAAAGAGAACATGTAGTTTTTAAACTACTACTTATTTTTTAGACTTACTCAACCATTTCTTCAATGTATGAATGTATTATTTAATTTCAACTACAATTTAGATTTAATTGGACTTTAAAATTTTAAAACAGGAAATTATTTATTAAGCCATGTGGTATTTTACTTAAACAGTTTATGACCATGATATAAAAGTGTGATAATGAAAATATCATTTGAATCTATTTGGTGTTCTTCAAACACTTCAAATGTTATAATTCTACTAATGTACTCAATTAAATATGATCTTGAAAAAGACCCAGAATTAAACCTTTAGAACACATCTGAAAGTCACAAATATAAATGTATATACATGGATATTTCAATGCTATAACACTTTTGCTTTTCTTGAGTCTGTTTTTTCTCTCTGAAAAATGTTTTCTTGTTCTGAGAAATCCATCCTGCCTTCTGGCCTTTCATACTGTTTTCTTGCTGACTTTTTGCCTAGTCAAAATGCTTACTTGGCTGATGTTTGGGGTTTGGGTTTTTTTCTGACTGCTGCTGCTTTCACCTGTCCTTGTCTTCCCTTTGTATTCATCTTACATATTGCTACTTACATATTGCTACTTTATTTTAATTTCTGATTGAAGTATTGCATTACTATGCAAAATTAAACTACTGGGCTTGGAACATGAAAATGGGGGAGGTGTTGCAGTTGATTCAAACTCTGTAAAAGGCGGAAGATCAGGAGATGTGTAATTCTATACTATTCTTCCTATTTTTTCTCCTTTATTTTTCAATCTGTGTGTGTGGGAAACTGTAGCAATTACTGCTGAGTGTTTTCAAAGGTGAGGGGTTTTTGCACTCACTGTGACCTTCTCTCTCTAAGCTGATGGAAACATCAGGTACGGACATGCTGAATGACTCGGACAACAGAGCACCTATCAGTCCTCTGCATTTAGCTGTAAGTGCTTAGCTCTTTGGTGATGCCAGCTCATCTGCTGGCAAACTGTTGGTGCACAGGTTTATTCATTCTGGATTTTATCAAAATGGGTTAATAACAATCAACAAAATGCAAACACATGTACTGGTATTCCTGAATGAGATATACAGGATGATTTTTGCATTTCACTTGAAACTTGCTTCATAGAACAGCTTTCATGTGGAATCTTCTGATTAAAATTTATGCTAATGAAACTTTTATAAGACTTGTTCTATGAGTAATTACGACTTTTTTAATCATTACACTGTTTTACTCTCATAATTTTTCAGTATGAGAAATGTTTGTCCTCAGTACTTTAAGAAAGATTTGCTGAAGGAGTAGTGTAGGACAGTCATGAAATTCTGTCTATACAAAAATATTCAAAATACAGAGTAACCTGCTCAATGTGTAGCTTTGATCTTTTCAGTGAATTTAAAGGAATTGAAAAACCATACTGTACTTTCTGCAAATAGAGTAAGTCTCATGCAGTACCTATATATATGTATCTATCTATATCTATATATCTCCAAAATAAAAAATAATCTTTGATAGTGGTAAATGAAAGCTGTTTGTAGTGCATTCTTATTGCAGATGCTTGTGGTTTTTTTAGTAATTGATGTCAAAAGCTAAAAGGAATTACTTAAGTTTGCCTGTGTTCCTCACTTGAAATAATCTGAGGATGGTGTAACTACAACATAAAGCAATGAAACGTGCAGTAGTCAAAATACTGTTCTTTATGCAGATTGAAGACAGATGATTTTCTGAGAGTAGTTGCAGTTGCTGACTGAAAGGATAAAATAGAAAAAAACCCACTAACCTCCTTGCTGAAATTGTGGGGTTTTTTTAATTAGTCGTAACTGTTGTAACTACTTATGTGCTGCATCAGTTGCTCTTCTACATGCTAAAATAAGAACAGTGTCTTTACAATTTCATTTATGTAGTTCTGGCAAGAAAGGGAAAAATGTTAAGGATGGGGAAATTGAAGAATTTTCTTACTCTTGTAGGCCTATCATGGCCACCATCAAGCTCTGGAAGTGCTGGTACAGTCACTGCTGGACCTTGATGTGAGGAATAACAATGGAAGGACACCACTGGATCTTGCTGCCTTTAAGGGACATGTGGAATGTGTAGATGTGCTCATTAATCAGGGAGCATCAATCTTGGTGAAAGATTATGTTGTAAAGAGGACCCCAATTCATGCTGCAGGTATGTGCTAGCCACTAACCTCTAAAATTTTGATTTTTGAAGTGGATAATCTGTTTAGAAGTCTCTGTCATTAATGTTCTAAGAAATAATGTTTAGGAATAGAGGATGACTTCTAAGGTATATGCTGTGCTAAGAAAGGTGTAGCAAAAGAGTTGCAGATGAGAACCAGCATTAATCCAACAAACCAGCTGAGCCCGAGGGGTGCTGTTCCACACTTCCCTCTGGAAGGGTGCATTGTCCTTGTCCATTCAGCTGGCTGTGCTGACAGGTGTCAGTGACATGTCCCTGCTTCTCTCCTCGTCTTTCATGCAGCCCAAGCTGCAGGCCCAAATTTAGATAGGCAAATTGTGTTGCCTGTCTTGGCAGTAAAATGCTTCTTAAAATTACCGGAGTCTTGGAGAATTTTGACAGTTTGAGAAGAGACACGAAAACTTACTTTGATTTTTTTCCAAGGATTTAAGTGACTCCTGAACATTTTCAAAATAACAGCAATCCTTTGCAGTATTTTCTTGCTGACTTCCTAGAAAACATCTCTAGGCCTGTCTAGAATCCACACTATAGTCTTATTTTTTCCTTGCATTGAAAATAGGCTTATTAAATTTGACATTTATAGTAATGGTGTTACAGAAGTGTTGCAGTTAAAAAGAGCATTATGTACAAAACATCATCATTCTAACCACTTAATTTGTTGTCCATGAGCACAAGCTGCATTCTTCTATTTGATTTAGCTTTCCTAACTTGTGTTAGCATGTCTGTCAGCTACAGAAACATGAACTGTTGCTGTGCTTCTGTGGGCTGAATACTGCAGCTGTAGGTCAGAAATAATTTCCAAGAAGCAATCATTTATCTTTCATGAGTTGCATTTAAATGAGATTTCTCGATTTTCTGTTTGTTCTTTTCCCATTTTTTTTAACTGCTTGGTTTATTACATCTATGCATTACATTTCCTTCCCCTTTCTAAATGTGATTTCCATTATTATTTTATAACTATGCACACGCTACACTTGCTAACAAAATCTGACTATGATTTGCTAGGTATGTGTTTACCTGTGCCTTAAAACAGGCAAAAATTATGCTAATTCCTATATTTAAATGTTCCTTCTTGTGTATGTTGTATAAGCATATATTCCAATTACTTTTTATATGTGCAACCTCATTTATATGTAAAAAAAAAACTGTTGGCAGTTGATAGTTGGAATCAGTTGCTTCTAACACTGTTCAGTTGAGAATACCTGATTTCAGAAATTATTTTCTATTGTTCATATTTTAATTTAAGTTATAGCAATGGTCCAGCTATACAGTGGGTTTTCAGGCTAATGGGTTTTAGTCTGAGCAGGTTGCCATCCTGTTTGAACTCTCCACTCAAAGGCAATTAATGTAAACCCCCATATTTTTATAATGTTTTACAGCTACAAATGGTCATTCAGAATGTTTGCGGCTATTGATAGGAAATGCAGAACCACAGAATGCAGTGGACATTCAAGATGGAAATGGACAGTGAGTTTCAATGATGGATGTTCCGTTCTACACAAGTTATTGTGTTTACTAAAAGAAAAAAGCAAATATTTTACAGTAGTTATTTTTAACTTTATTTAAAAGGAGATTATTGCAATAAACAAAAGTTGGGAGTGAAAAATGTTCTTGTTCAGTTGGAAGGTAACTAAAATATGTCTTACTGTCCAAATACTGAGAAAATGAATTCTAGTTACTTAATCAGGACTTCTGAATTGGGGGTGTTAATTTGTTTTCTTGAATCTAAAAAGCAAATGAGTGGAAGGTCATTGATGATGTAAATCTTAACAGTGTTGACTGGAAGGATAGCAGTTGTTATACTTGAGCTGAGTGCTACTCTGTTAAATTTGCAAGTGTAAATTTCCACTTTATTTCTGTCTCTGCTTAGGACTCCTTTGATGTTGTCAGTTCTCAATGGGCACACCGACTGCGTTTATTCACTCCTCAACAAAGGAGCAAATGTAGATGCCAAAGATAAGTGGGGAAGGACAGCATTACATAGAGGGGTAAGAGATTATTCCCTTTCTTTCCTTTCCAGTTTCCTACAGGCTAATTTCAAATAAAGACTTCATATGTAGTGATAATGAATGTCTCATTATTCGCATCTTGCCATTTTAATTTGTAATTGTATTTTTAGTTGCATTGAAAAGATGGCTTTTGCCTGTTTACTACCTACCCTCAGAACTCCTTTGGTCTTCTAGAATCTCCTAGTCTTGCTGTAAAATGTTGACTGGAGAGGTCCTGGAGTAAGCTTTTTGTTCAGGGGAGGTAGTGTTAATGGGAGGAAGAAAAGCATGATGCAAGCCACATGCCAAGTATTTTGTTTATAGTATCTGCCAGATAAGACAATTGAATGAACCCTAGAGATTAGTAGTTCATTCAGTGTTATTCCAAGAAAATATTCTGTTACCAGTATTACAGTACATTGCTATTTTCCCACCAGAATGGCTGATTTCAGGAATAAAAATAACTTATTTTGTTATGCCATAAAAATGCAAGAATTTACCTGAGATTTGCTTGCTTTAGTTCTCCACCTTGGCTTATATCCATGAATCTTTTCAAGCTGGCCCTTTGCTGTCTCCCTCTCCCAGGCAGTTACCGGGCATGAGGAATGTGTGGAAGCTTTGCTCCAACATGGTGCTAAGTCCTTGCTACGAGACTGTAGGGGCCGGACCCCCATCCACTTGTCAGCTGCATGTGGCCATATAGGAGTTCTGGGAGCTCTCCTGCAGTCAGCCACTGCTGTGGATGCAGCACCTGCACTGGCAGACAATCACGGCTATACATCACTGCACTGGGCCTGCTATAATGGTAAAATGCACTGAAATACAGCTCTGAATCTGTTTGTTCATATTGGGGCAGAAGTTAGTAATACTTACAAAAGTGACATATAAAGTCCATCCTCATTCAGTTTGTTTCAGTGAATGAGAGAAAAGGAAAGACAGGATGTCTTGAAGAGAAATTTATTAACATCTGATACATAATAAGAATTGTTTGCTTTTGTCCTACATTTTTTTCATATACTACCTTAGTTTTATGCCTCAAGGAGTCTTTAAAGAAAGCATATTACCTTTGAATAGAAAAACATCACAAAAAAATAACCTTCATAGGGAGGAATGGTTTCAGATTAAATCTGTTTTTAAACTTGCTTCATATCAACTATGGTAGGCATAAGAAATTCAAGTATATAAAAGTGATTCAGTAAGAATTTAGTTTTTTCTTCACTGATACTTTTCATGAGTTTGAGAGTGAGGGAGGCCTTAAAATGTAGGAAAATCATTCAGTTCCTTTGCTAAAGATTTTGTTCTGTGTGTTCATTTAGAACATAGTAGAGGTTTTTTTATTTCATCTCTCAGTGACATGATAGGAGAAAAATCAAGAAGTAAGAGATTAGACCTTCATTTTACCAGTTATTATTAAGTGAATAACTGCTGGGCTGATGCAGCTGGGTTAGAATTTCAACTAAATGTGGAACAAAAATAGACCTCAAATGGTGGAGTTGTTTTCATGTAGGCAAAGTGGTGAATGTACAGAAGAGTTTGAAATGCAGAGGTGTAAAGAATTAAATGAAATGTTCTGGATGTTCTTCAAACAGCATGAGATACCTTCTAAACTTCATAAAGTTTACAGTGTTACATGTCAGTTTGATTTTCAGGATTCTAAGAATGTATTGGTTCCTAAATGTAGCCCTGTTGAATATAACTAGCCTTTCTTTGAAACTTTCAAATACAATACTGCTTAATTTAATTTAGATGCGTATTTTTCATTGTAAACCATAGTTAAACCCTTTCCTTTCTTTTCAATACCTAACTTTTACATTTGCTTTAGGTCACGACAGTTGTGTAGAGCTGCTCCTGGAACAGGAAGTTTTTCAGAAAATGGAAGGAAATTCTTTCAGTCCCTTGCATTGTGCTGTGTAAGGAAGTGCAAAATTATTCTTCATAAATTTCATTGCTGTATTTAACAAAAGATTTATCATTCTGTAAATAACAGTCTGTTTAATTCATTATAGGATAAATGACAATGAAGGTGCTGCAGAAATGTTAATTGATACACTAGGTGCTGGTATTGTCAATTCAACAGATTCAAAAGGAAGGTAAGAGTGTAAATGAAGAAAGAATGTTTGTAATGTCATACAGTGGCTGTTCTAAACTCTTCAGTCATTTGGGGTTTTGTATTTGCTGCTCATGTTAATTCCTTATTCCTCTGGTTTTATTCTTTGAAGGTTTTTTTATATTCTGTGCTAGAAATAAATTTTAGATTTTTAAAATCCTGTTCTGATTCAGTAAACTTGAATTGGCTTCTTATTATACAGGCAAGTTAGAGCATGTTTTAAATTTTATCCCTTTGTGGATAGAGTTTTATGCATCCTTTATTTTTTCTGAACCAAATTGTATTTGTATTATAACCTACATGGGTGGCATTATTTGAAACTAGAAAGGGACTTTTTAAAGGCAGCAGTCACAACTGCAGCAATACTGATTGCAAAGGATCAGTGGGAGAGACTGCCCAGTCTTCTTTATCTGTAGGATCACAGCCAGGGATGCCCCTTTGAATTCAGTAGAAAACATGGCTGAACATGGCCATATTGTCTTTTGATCTGTTGTAGAACTCCTCTGCATGCAGCAGCTTTTACAGATCACGTTGAGTGTCTACAGCTTCTGCTTGGTCACAGTGCTCAAGTAAATGCTGTAGATTCTTCTGGGAAAACACCTTTAATGATGGCTGCAGAAAATGGACAGACGAATACAGTTGGTAAAGAGAAAGCTTTATATATTTCTGCTCTTAGCTTTGTTAACCTTACTGTGGGTGAAGTAGCCTTATAGTTAACATTCCTGCGAATATATTTTTGTCAAAGTTCTATTTTCCTTTTGCACAAATGTAAGCCATTTAGATTTTAAGCAATATGCTTTCAGTTAATACAAGTCTTTATTTCCCCAGAGGTGCTGGTTAGCAGCGCTAAGGCTGATCTGACTTTGCAAGACAGTTCTAAGAACACAGCACTCCATTTGGCTTGCAGCAAGGTGTGTGCATGATCTGACTTATCCGTGGTGGGCTTTGTGTTCTCAAGCACTGTTTGAAAGTACTGTTACTTTGAAAAAACACTCAAAGCAATTAGTGAAGAATATTTGTTGTGTGACAGATGTTTGTTCTGTGTTAAGGGTCATGAAACTAGTGCCTTGTTAATACTGGAGAAGATTGCGGATAGAAACCTCATCAATGCCACCAATGCAGCCTTGCAAACGTACGTATCAGCAGTGAGGGTGTTGGAAAGATGAGTTCTGGGTGGGTGTCTTGCTCATAAAGAGGAATATTTTTCAGAATTTCTTTTTCAAATTCATTGTTAATAGGTACCAAGAGTTGAACCAACGTGGAACTGAAATGATGTTTTGCTCCTATTTAAAGCTCTAGGTATTTTTTTTTTCTAGTGGGTGAATGGGATGATAAATAAAACTTATTTATTGTGGTTTATTATTGTGATTCCTGTGTGGAGTTACTGCAATCCACCGAGATTACCTATAAGCCAAGACTTTTCTGTTCTAAAAACTATCCAGTTTTTCAGTTAAAAATCAATTCATTTAACAACTTGAGGCAAACTAAGACTTGGCCTTCAAAGATAGCTACTTAAAAAAAAAAACTGCCTGAAGTGTGCTTTTATTCTTCAGCATGCTTTCTGTTTCATGTTTCAAGGATGAAACATTATTTTCTATTAAATATCCTGGAGAATACACTATTCTTAAACCTTCCTGAAGATCTTTCTTCAAGTAGAATTAAACCTATTTGATTAGCCCACATCAGAAGGAAACCTTAGAAATGTATGGTATGTCATACCAATCAGGATGGGTTACTAAAATGGCTCTTGTGCATTTTTCTTCCTTTTAGAGAATGCATTTGTGTTACAGGCAATACTTGACACACAATGTGTAGCTGAGTTATGCACATGAATTATTAGACTGCTGTAGTAATGCAATCACAGGACATTTAGGAGAAAGAAAAAACCAAAAAACCCTTGCACTGGAACTTGTAAGCAACTCACATATTATTCTGGCCTCACAGCCCTTCTGGAATCTCGCCATATTCACTCTTACAGTGCTTCCAAGTATTCCCCGAGATCTGCTTGAATTAAGGAGTTAAAATAGTAAGAATTCTTCCTTTGCTTTTGCTTCTCACCATGGAGCACCTCAGGCAGCATGAAATAACCAGAAAGTAGGAAAGGATTGATTACCTCCTTTCTGGCTTGAAGCAAGGATGTCTTGAGAGAAGGAAAAGCAAAAATGAGATGGGAACAGTTGTGGGAAAGTATGCTACCACAGGCTCATGTAATTCCACCCACGTGCCTTGGCTCAAATAGTCTGATCAAGAGATGTCATGGGATAAAATAGGTACACATTTGCACCTCCATGAAGTGTTTATATAAATTGCAAGGTTTTAACAGTTGTTTAAAATATTGCTGCTTTAGCAAATGTTTGATAATTAAATTGACTTTCTGAACAGCTTAAACAAAGTCCTTCTTTGTGGCAAGATAAGCATTAAAATTGTTGGTCTCTACATTAAAATTATTTTAATTACAGTACACTTTTCAGTATATCTGGGGTGTGGTAGTTCTTGAATTTTTAATACTTTAATGCAAGCACCGTAGGTACAGCTGCTCCTGTTTGTATCTTTTGCATTTCTGATATCTAAGAAAGGCATTTGTTTCCAACTCAAAATACAGCTTATAGTTAATTCAAACAACTTTAGGAAACTTAGAATGAATGAAGAGCAATATAAAGCAGAAGGGAAGTAAGCTGATTATTCTGTTTCCTGCTGAGTGATGGTAAGGTTTTATTTAGCCAATTTTGAAAAACTGTTGCATTTGAAAAACACATAACTAGAATATTTGAGATAAAGCTACACTTTCCTTTATAGAGCAAGTCAACACAAAATTGATTTATGGTTAGTAGTTTGAGGTTTTGAAAAGTAATCTGCTTTTCTTGCTTCATGCATTATACTGTGAAATATTTTTTCATCTCTAATCACAGTGATACAGAGTGATTTCTAGAAGGCAGATTGATGAAGTGCTTCTGCATTTCTTAGGAGCATTTACCTGCAGTAGCAAACGACTGCCATTCTGCTGTTAGAGCTGCAGTGACTGATGGCAGTGATACAGTGTCTCTCAGATGTGACAGTATCTGTTAGAGCAGTTGAGTGGGGGATTTGTCAACAGTGGGATGCCAAGTGTTTCTGACTTTTTAACGTGATGAAGTCCATAAGCAGGCACATCTTTACTAGCAGCTGCTTCCTCACTGTGTGCTGCCATGGAAAGAAGAAAGTTCACAACTGGTATTGTAGAGTGTCTTTGCAATAAGAGATTTGCTGAGTTTCCTGTCTTAGTTACTACATCTACAATATTTATATAATGTGTAAATAACATAGAAATATAAGTATTACATTTAACTAGATGCAAGCTACCTATCTTACTTAATGACTTGTTCTAAGGTTTATATATGAGTTTGCTTGTCTTCACAGACCTCTGCATGTTGCTGCTCGAAATGGACTAACGGTTGTAGTTCAAGAGCTTTTAGGGAAGGGAGCAAGTGTACTTGCTGTAGATGAAAATGGTAAGAAAAATCTAACTTTGTTTCCCTGTAAGGAACTGTGGTTCTAAACTCAACTCCCTGAAAAGCAATAACTGGAGACTTCAGATGAGCCTTGCAGTAGGTTGCCCTCAGAAAAAAATGCGTTGGTGGTGGACCATTTTAGCAAAGCAGCAGAAGTGTACAGAGAGTGAAAGCTTTCAGAACCATGCAGGTCACGGCACAGAAATGTTTGGTTTGCATTTGTAGTTTTATGATGCACTATAAAAGCAGTTTTATGATGCACCTAAAAATGCACTAGCTTTGGCATACCAAAAAAGGTCAGAAGAACCTAATGCTCAAAGTAAAATATAACTTCCAGCTGTTAAGAAGCTAGATGGAATTGCTATTCGATTTGTCACAGTAGGTATATCAGTGTTAGCTTTTAAAATCTCAAGCTTCTGGCTCTTCAGAGTTTTTTGGCACATGGAAGTAAGAAGAAGTAACTGCTTTATTACGAGAATAAATCCTGCACCTTGTAAGAACAAAAGAAAATTAGATTTACTGACTAATTTGCATGTTTTCATGTAAGACATCTGTGGTTCTTAGAAGCTGTGCTTTTAAAAGTGTAAGGCTCTGTCTCTTATGCCATGAAAGCAGTAGCTGGGATTTGGGGAGGGGTGAGGGAATGGTCTTGGATTGTTTGTTTTTTGGCTTTGTTTAGGTTTGTTGTGTCGTTTTTTAAATCCAAAAGTGATGTGCCTAATTAATAATTCTATTTCCACTTTGGAAAGTTTTTCCTCTCTTGATGTTCACTGTGACTTTCTCTGTGTGTTTCTCAAATTACACTGCTTAAAGTGACATGGGTGACTTAAAGATCATTCCTTGCCTAAAATAGGGCACAAGAGTAAGTGCTAAAAGAAACTCCCTAAAATGAAAAGATTGGAAAACGTATCTTTTTTATTTTTATTTCTCATAATGTGTATGCTGGCTGGAGACATTTGCATTTTTGTGGGCTTCTCATAGGCAGCCCACCAGTCCCTTGTTAGGATGGATCTTTGACATAATGAAGGAAAACATTAGGAAATACATTTGTGTCAAAGTACCCTGGCAGCCTGGGGATCTAAAAATCTTCTTTTTAATTCTGCTCATATTTTAAATTTTAAAGTAACTCTGAGCACTATCTAATATTTTTCCTCACCATGGTTCTTTCTAATAGCAATTGCTTTGTTCATAAAATTTTAAGCAGCCTTGAGAATATTCACAATGAATTCTTTTTCTGACTGGAGAAATAGGCACTGGAATATTTTGGATGACAACACTGATCTTACTTTATCATAGTCCAGATAAGTTCAGTGATCTGCCACACAAGATTAGCATTTCATACAGAATTAGATGATATGGGAGTTCTAGTTTTAGAAAGTTTTAGTGTTTTACATAGAAGTCTGTCTTGATACATGGAACATGTAACCAGCAGAGCCTCAGCTGTTACGGAGTGATGATCCCCTTTTTGTCTTTGAATTTGTCCCTTTCTGTAAAAGCTACATTGACTTTTTGCAAGCAGTCTCTATTTGTAGCTATAGCTGTATAAATTGAGTCCTCTGCTGCTCTGAGCTATAGATCATTTTTGAAAAATACGAGCTTTGAAGAAAATCAGCATCACTCCAGTTACCTGGATTTCAGTTTATAAATAGTTTAAGATTTTTAAAACTCTAGGTTTGAAGTCACACTGTTTTTGTTATAGAGCATCTCTTAATGTGGTGAGATCGTTTTTGTTTAAGAACTAATGCCTGTAGAAAAAATGTAATCCTCTTGGTTCTTAAAAGATTAAATGCAGCTGAAACAGGAAATTAACTCTCCAGTATACTTCCCCAAAGCAGTTGTTTAGAGGGTTCATTCTCAACTCTGTATAAGTTCTTATTCAGATTTCAGTTCTTTTCCCATGTTTCCACACCAGTCATGATGAAACTGCCATCACCTTCATCTACAAAAATTCTGTTGAATTGGACATTATTAATGTAAATTTGCCTGTCTTAGAAGAAATTACTGACTTTTTCTTTCATTTGACACCATATAAAGTTTTATTTTGTCACTCAACCAACTTTTCAAATTTTTTTGTTTGTTTTATAGTGGGTTTTTTTTCCCTGACTGTTTAACTTGTATTTTAGTTTATATTGGAAATGTCCAGTTTTCTGGAAGGAATTTTTCTGTAATTTCTTACAAGATAAATTGTGCCTCAGACTCTCATCTCTTTCCCAGTGTTAACACTTCATTCAGTTGATCTTGAGAACTCTGATTGCACATTAACAACCCTCTGATTTTCCTGTAGATGCCTTCCTTGAAACTTTCAAGCCCCAGGGAAGGAGCAGCTTTGCATTTGGGCAGGGGGAGCCCCAGCCTTAAGTCAGTGTCCATCACTCAGACTGTTTTTTGTTGCGTGAGGAGACTGCCCCACCTCACTCTGCTTCTACTGCCCCATTTACAAATGAAGATAGTAAATATTTTGTTGTTATTGTTGTTGTGTGAAGGCTTATGCAGGTACAAGTGCATATTGTGGGGACCATTTCAGGAGAGCTGAGTGAGAGTATTTCAGTGGAGTCAGTTCATTTACCAACATCATCTTCAAAGGAAATATAAAGTATTTATATCTTTGGTTTCTCTAACTTAGGAATTATCACTCTGCAGTTAAGTGACATAAAATGACAATTTGTTCTTATAAATTTGAATTGATATATTGGAGTTCATGTAAGTTAATATGATGAAGGACACAGATGTCAGTCTTTCTTGGTGTAAGCAGTTACTTCATCTTGCTGTGTCTAAGGCAAGAATAAAACTGGTATTTCATTCCTGCTTATGAAAGCCACGAGCTTGAGATCAACAATTGTATATTAATTATAGAAACAGTTTTAGGAGAACAGAGAACTTGCAAAAGAAGCAAGTATTTTGTTTAATCCTTACATTGACCTTTTTTATGATGAACTGGGTTGCTCTGTTCCAGAAGGAACATGAGTATTCAAGACCCTAGAAGTCTTTAAAAGGGGGAGGGGGGAACAAATAAACAAACCCCTTAAAAATAGCAGGTGCCTGCTTGTTTTTCTGCTTTTAACTTTTATCAAGTCACATTAGTGAAAGGAATGGTGTTGAATATGACCAGCTTGAATAAACTTACTTTGTGTGTCATCTTACCTTCATACAACCTCCAGCAGCTGTAGATATTAAATGGTGTGCATCTGAGTATCAGTTCTGAGCCTTCTGTTCTGCCTTACATGCCTGAAATGCAGTCATGATCCAGGTGTGGCGAGCTCTGGCCCTTGCTTCTGAATCCTCTCAAAATGTATCTCTCCTGCAGACTGTCACTGTTAACTCTGAGCTGTTTAAGTGCTGTGGTACCTTACTAACAATGAAAACATCTGCTGCGCTGCACTTCTGTACGGCCCTATCGCATGGTCAGCTGGTGCGTTCTGTGCTTGAATTATCTGTGTTTCCTTGGATTGTGTGCTCCCTTGGGCAGGGACTCTTGTCTTGCTCTGTTCAAAGCATCAAGCACAAGGTCTGTCCTGAGCAAATAATGGTTCAGCTGCAAGACTGTCCCCTGCTTGCTGTTTTCTTAATTTCTATCTACAGTTATTTTCCATAATGTGCTTACTGGTTTAATACTTATGTGCAATTGTACAATACAGTAACTGCTCCTGAGCTCTATCCTAAAACTTGATCTGGACCTACTTCTACAATAAAGATGATTCCTTGGTAGTTAAAGCACTTGCTGGTAGAACGAGCATTGCCTTGTTTTCCCTGCCTTCCTAAGGTCTGGATAGAAATCTGTCATGCGCTTTGCATTAAAGCCATCTATTATTTAAAATTACTCGTGTACATTTTACTTGGATGTTGTAGACCTTTAAGTTGTGGACTGGGGGTAGTGTGGGACTTCAGACTCCCAAATGTACCTGAATATGACTCTTCCTGTTGAGCTCATTGTGGGCATTTCTGTCCCACACAGTGAGAGATGCTGCAGGGTGACCTGGGCAAACACTGCCGGTGGAGCCAGGGAGGGGGAACTTGTCCTGCTCCTGGCAGCAGAATTAGCTGTGATCTGTGGTTGTACTTAGGAGACTGCCCTGCTTTTAGAGCTGCCAGTGGCACCACCAAGTGCAGTCCCTTGGTGCTGTAGGTGCACCAAGACCTGTGCCAGGACTCGCCCTCAGGTGCCGTGCAAATGGTTAAGCCTGAGACAGGAGCAATGCACAGATCTCCACTGAGGAGAATTTGAAGCATTTTCTTGACATTGAATGAGTAGAGGCAAGTACACAGAGAAGGGGAAGCTGCAGAAGGAACAATGTTGGAGGATTATTAGAGCCACAGAAACCCAGAAGAGATGTCACAGCTACGTGACCTGACTGCAAATCATTCCACGGCCCGAGACCTGCATTTGGGGCTTGTCACAGCAGCAATGCCTGGCAGAAGTTTGGTTGGACAAGTTGGGCAACCAAGAGGTGTCTCTGCAAGTCCTAGCCTGCTAACCCAGCTAGCATTTCCTCAGACTTCTCTGGATTTCTTAATCGATACCCTACAAATAAAAGTTAGGCATTGGCTTTATAATTTATATTATTAAATATTGTAATAAAGTATAGGTTAATTGAACTTTATACTCTGCCTTGGCAATTAACTGGCCCTGATCCTTTAGCCAGCTTGTTACTGAGATAGCACAGTGTTATTAAAGGAACTGTGTGTGATGAACAGCTGTGGTGGAGCCTCTGGATGAAGAAACATTTGAGCTGTAGTTTCTGCAGTAGCTCTTTAGTGAACACCATCACCTATCACTGTTGGCTGCTGTTAGTTGTCTCTCCTCAGCCAGGTGACTTGCTCCCTTTTTCCAGATCTGGGCTTTTCTCACTGGCCTAGAGTGTTTGGCTGTGCTTAACAAAACAATTACATCTTTTTTGCAAAGCCCATTAATTTCAAGATTGTTTTTGTAACCAGAAGCTCAAAAATACTAATTGATAATGCATTTATTTCATTTTTTTAAATTTTTTGAACAGTGTGGAACTAAGCAATGTAAAATACTTTTGCAGCTGAAAGATTGTATGAACTTGGAGGAATTTGTGCAGTGTCTTTATTTTAAAGGAAGGTTTTGTTTCTCTTGATTTCTAGGTTACACGCCGGCGTTGGCCTGCGCGCCCAACAAGGACGTGGCCGATTGCCTGGCTCTCATCCTGGCCACCATGATGCCTGTTTCATCGAGCAGCACATTGCCCTCCCTCACCTTCAATGCCATTAATCATTACACCAACACCTCTAAAACTGTCACCTTCGATTCCTTGCCAATCATGAGGAGTGACCACAGCTCCTACTGTACTTTCAACAACATTGGCAGGGAAGGTGGCTACCCCTACACAGAAGAAGACGAGCTCAATGACTCTGATTCTGAGACCTATTAGAAGATACTTTTTGTAGGTCTGAGTGAACCCTTACGCTGGAAGGAAGGTCAGACTTGTGCTATCAGAAAGCTGTTGCTGTTTGAATACAGAAAGAGGACACACCTTTGAGAAGATGTTTTTTATTGTGGTTGCATATAAAAAAAAAATCTGTGAGACTCTAGGAAGATTTTTAAGAGCATATTTTGCAGAAGAAGCATAAATTCTTGAATAAATACTTGGAATCCATGGCAAAAAAAAAAAAAAAAATAAAGAATGTCAAAACTGTTTTATTTAATTGTATTCTACCATTCTGTTTCTGGTGCCGGGAGTAATTCCTGCAGACTGGGCACCCAATTTGGTGTATATGAACAACACTATTGTGCAAGACAAAGGATGCTAGATTCAAATACTCTCAATAAACCTAAAACCATTTTGAAGGCAATAAATGAGTTTGGTACAGTAGGCATTGTTTGTGCTGCAAATTGCCAAAGGACCAAATAACTTAAAGATTTTTTAAATTAAATACGTTTTTGTGAAAACTGGAATAGGTTATTTGAGAAGTTATGTCAACCAAACCTTAATTACTTCTGGAAAAGAAGCTTAGATTTGAGTTTATATGTTGAATTTTATTTTTTTTTAATCATCTGAAAGCCTTCCGACACTATTAAATGTACCATGAAAGAAAGCAGATGTGCTTTTAAGTTTTATTTTCTTTTTCTTTTAGGTGAAATGAAAACGATCTGTCATACTTTTATAATACTAAAATTAAACCAGCTCACAAGGTGAAGTCAGGGTGAAAAATGTACAGTGTAATAAGGGAAGGAAGGGGTGGGAGTTGTGGGAGGGAAGAAGTAATTGTTGCACAGTTACAGATTTTTTTTTTTAACTTTTGGGTTTTGGATTGAACTTTTCTTAATTTAAAAATACATGAGTAACTTGGAAACTATGAAACTGCATAAAAAATGGAATTGAAATGTCTTGATAACCCTGTCGTGGCTGAAAGTTTGTTTCAGTGATTTATCTACTTCCTTACATCATAAATTTGTATGTAAAATTAAAATTGTATGTCACTGTCACCTTTTTTTTTTTTTTTAATCCCAGATTTACAAAGGGGGGAGGGAGGAGGGGAGGTGAATTTAAAAGTATATTTCCCTATTAGAGAAAAAAGTACAGTGTCTGGTCTGTGGGAAGAGCTGTGTATCTTTGTTGTGCGCCATTTAGAAAATAAACAGCAGAAACAGGTCCCTGTAATGTAGTTCAGACTTGCCCAAATATTTTTTTTAATTTATAACAGACTACTGTGTTTTTTTTAATTGCCTGAAGAATGAAAAACTGACATAAGTAAGCTGAAGTTTTGTCTGTTAAATATGAATTTATTTGGTTCTGCTTTAACTATAACTGTTACTTTTCAAGTGAATTTGTTTATGTACATGCAAGGAATCCTTGCATGTCCTGGCAAAGTACAAATAAATTACTACAAACTTATTCCAATTTCATTTTTATCCTTTTTTTGTATTTTGAAACTGGAAATCTTTGATATTGTAAATTAACAGCTGCTTTTCTGAACAAAGTGTGGATACATGGGACAATATTTTGATCTATTTGATAATTTTGTGGGGTTTTTGAAGAATTAATGAGCATGTACATAGAAATAGTGACTGCTTGAATACTGTATTTATCTGCACTCTTTCAGTACTTCAAGATTCCTGTATATTTTACAGAGTATAATAAAACCCAAATGTGAGTTCTACTAATGAATAATTTATCTGTATGTACTAAGAATTAATGACAAAGTCTCTTGTCAAACTGTTGGAATCTATAAAGCCTTCATGAAGGCTTTGCCAGCATTTTAATTCTAAAGTGAAGGTGAGCTACTTAAAGTAATTTTAAATATTACATCATATTCCTTCAGGCTTCCTTATAAATACTGCTTTCTTAACCATTTGTGCCTGTGTTCATTGTTTATCTGTGAGCAGAGTTAGAGAACTTCAGGGAGGTCGTGATTTCTGTGCTCTCTTGCCTCTGCATCTCTCATGTGTGTGTCTGTGGGAGTGATGTTCGTGCCTCAGCCAGGCACACAGGCAGCACTCACAAGATCCACGTTGGCCTGTCTTGGGATTCACTGCAACCATTTAAATCCAAAGGCTGAAGCAACATGGACCCATTTTTTCCTCCAGTGCCTGTGGGAAACCTGATGAGAGCACCAAGTGCTGTGTCTGTCATTTGAAAGGTAACAGCTGCATGTTTCTGTTCATGAAACTGTCTGATGTTGGTTCTAAAGCAGTGTGAAAGGATGATATTAATAGGCCTTTATTATCTATGCTGACCTCTGACTCTGAGATGACCTCTTATCTCTGTGTGGTGTCTGTAGCCAGAGGGCACAGATGATAGCAGGGGACACTCCTGTCCTACTGGAAAAATGGCAGTGCAGTACAGGCTGAGCTGTTCATGTCCACTGTGCCTGGGTGACAGAGGGAGAAAAGCTCAGATGGCATTGGTTTGTTTAAAAGTTGAAGATTTGGGTATGGAATACAGGGGTGTGTAGAAAACAGTGCTGTTGAACATACTTGTTTCCTTATGTCAGTCAGAAATTGTGCCTTTCTTTCATTTCATTGCTACTCACCTCCTGAGGAAGAAAAGTTTCTCACTGCATTAAATTGCATTATTTTAAGTTAGGTTTTGTGAACTTTTTTTAGCTAAATGTCTCTTTTCTAATTACGAATTCTGAAGTCCAGTTAGGAATTCAGAGTTACATGATTTGTGTAGCTCACCTATCTCATCATTGCAGTGTGTTCAGTGAGCCTGTACATTGCAATTTGCATGTATTTGTTAAAAACAACCCCAAAACTCTATTACTACCTGGCAGTAGGGGTAGGACAGTAATTGTGCCTTGTAAGTGATAATTAAGACTATTATTATAATATGGTCTAATTCCAAAAATGGAACATGATTTGTTTAAAGACCATGCTACTGTGCTTAGAGACCACTTCCTTAATGAGAGGTCAAGGAACAGCAGGTTCCTTGTTTCTGAAACGCAGAAAAGGATGATGGTGTCTGGTGAGGGGTTTAAAAGAAAAATGTTCATACCTCGGCTGGAGGCCTGTTCATTTCCAGAAAATTACGTTGGAAGCTGCATTTTTCTAAAAGAAATTCTCCTGATTTTCTACAGATGAATATTGCACAGTTATTCTTACAGCCTTCATCCAAACAATTTCTTGGATTTGCACCAAGGGAGAGCAGTGAGCCTTGGCTGGACCTCTGAAGCAATATATTAGAATCAAAGAAACCCTTTTTGTTCTGGGGGGAAAAAAAAAATCAAATGGACTTAAGGAATGAGGACAGCTGGCTCTGCTCAGTTTTCTGTGTTCTCTGACTTCTGGGATGTTTTAGGGGTTTTCCATTCTCAGGATAAATGTTCTGCAGGAGAAAATGCCAAGTCAGTATTAACCTCATAGGTTGAGCTGTTAGAGTTTCATGTTGCAGGATAAATGCTGGATGCTGATAAGATGAACCATCAGTGTGTCTCCCCCTAAGAGTGACCCTACTGCCATTGAGGAGATTGTTCATGTAATTCCATATAAAATCTTGACTTCTGTGTCCTGCTTTGTATTTCCTCCTGTAACTTTTTATCACCTTCCATGCTTAGATATCTCCAAAATAGTTGTATAAATATATGTGGAACAGTCAGAGCTTTTATTATAGGCACTTTTTAAACTTAGATTGGTTGGAATTGTTTGGAAGTTTTTTTATGGTCATTTATTTAGTTTACAATTCTGAGTTGTCTATATTTTGGTTTTGGCTACCAGGCTAGAGAATTAACAAATGTTTGGTTGAAAAAGAAGTTGGTATGTAAAAATTAATACTTCAAAGTTTTGCTCCTTTTAACATCTACACAGATGTTAAAAGGAGCACTAAAGTTTCCAAAGCTGTTACCTAAACTGTAGGGAAGATGACTAAAAAGGAGCATGAGATACTGTTTACAGATTCTCCAACCCAATTAATTCTGGTTTTGAGAGGAATTAGCCTTCCTGTCTTGCCCAGATTGTACCCATTTAAAGACAACAACTGCTGTAGTAATCCAGAATAACATGCTCTATGTAGATCTACTATACAAAAAAAAAAGAGAGAAGGTTCATTAAATGCAGTTGGTTGGGGATAACACAAGTGTTTGGGTAACTCAGCTTCTCTTTTGCAAAAGAAAAGTGTGGTGACCTTTCTGTTGCTGATCCTGCAGTAACTGGGTGAGAGGATCAGAGTGTGGAAACATGGGAAGCGACAGTGAACACTGCCCGAAGAACTGGCTAGCATTTACTTGTGAGAAGTTTGTTAAAAATATTTCCTGGTTGTGACAGTCTGCAGGGAGCCCATAGTACTCAATTCCATGTTTGGATCAGTGAAGTTTACATCTTCAAAAACTGAAACCTAAATAAAAAGGTAAGTGTTTATGGAAACAGCAGTTCTGGAGAACTGGAGGTCATGCTCTTTGGCTCCATGTACCACAGGACAGGCGAAGGAGCTCCAGGGGCTTCCCTGGCTGCAGCTGCAGGAACAGCAGGAGGATCTTCCCCATGTCCCACAGCTTTGCCCTGGGCCTCTGCTGACAGTATGTATCCACCAAAGAAATGCCATCACAGTTTTGGTTAAAGAGCATTGATTCCCACTGACAGTAATTTCTGATAATCCAGTCCTGTTGCAATCAGACTACGTAGACGTTGGAGAGAAGGGCCTTTATTAATCTCTTAATAAGTAGTTTAAACTTCTAACACAACTTTCATAGGTCTGAACTTAAACTCAGCAAAATTGATATTAATATCACGAAAAACTATTTAAATTCTTAAACTTGGTCAAGCCAATTCATAAAAATCCTTAAATCCAAGATCAATAGTTACTGCTTCTTGCAGTAATCTCAGTGATTTGTGATGATTTCCTTATAATCCTCTTTAATATGCTGCAGAAGCTGGCAGGACAGTCAGAGAAGAATTCTGATTGGGATGGAAAACGTTGTATAGAAATGTGTAGCTGTGACTCTGAATTGGACAAGATGAGAATTTATAAAACATGGGGCTCCAAACCTCACAGACTGAAACCTGAGGCATTAAATGCTCTTGGGAATGTGGTGTGATTCCTGGGGTGATCATGTGCAGGGCCAGGAGATGGACTTCAATGATCTTTGTGGGTTCTTTCTAATCAGACTATGAAATGAGAAGAGACACAGGCTTCTTTGTTAGCGGATAGCATTGGCTTTTTGCTTTTGCTGGAGTCCTTCTCTCCCTATAATATCCATATGTTTTCAAATGCTAAGGGCAAAGGTATCACTATGCATTAATTTTAAACAATGAAACAACTGGCTGTTCCTAAGAAACTATTCTGTTGTATTCATGAGAATCTGTAAGCCTTACCACAAAATCCTTTCATTTTACTGCTTAAAAGGAGAAGGAAATGCCTGGCTGAGCATTGGGAATGTCACCCAGGCCCCCAGCCTGATCTGTGCTCCCTCTCAGACTTACTGAGAGAAACACGGTCTGAAACGGCAGCCTTGGAAAGAGCATTTTGTTCAGTTGTTCAGCCATCTAGAGCCCAGCAAGATCACAAGAGTGTTTTGGTTTCCTTTCCCTGGGGAAGATTAGTTACAAATGTGACTAAAATTTTCAAATTCTACAGCTCATCTCACAACTGAACTTTCCTGACAGGGAAAGACGACTGTCCTTGCTTGCAGGACTTCAAGGTTTCTTGCAACTCTTTCCACCCTGGTATCCCAGTCTCTTTAGCACACTATTTGTCTTCAAATAAAGCAGTATTTGAATTATCCATGCTTCCCTTGTGTGCTGTGTGTTATTTTACATTAGGATAAATTCAGTTCACTCCATTCCATGCTATGTTTTGGCAATTTTCAAGCTGAGGTTGGCAAAGAGATCTTGCAGTTTTCCCCCATGTAACTGTAAACATAGTTGAATAATAGAGAACCTAAAGAGCCCTTCAAACTGTCTTCACATTGATGGTGTCACTAAATATTTCAAGAGGAATAAAACACCTTACAATCTTTTTTAATTAAAATTGCAATAGATGCAGCCAGAACTCTCGCTATTCAGGTTTACAACAGAACAAACCAAAACCTGCTTTGAAGTCTTGTCAAAGGACAGACATGCAGGTTTTTTTCTCAGTGTACTTGGGATCTAACATAAATCTGACATCTCAGGTGTTGTAGGTTAAAAGAATGCATTAGATAGCTTAAATAGTTCTAGAATCCAGTGATTCGTGTATCTTGTCATGTATTTTCTGTCCCTTGCCCAACTTTGTTACTCAAGCTGTCTGCGTAATTTTCTTAAAATCTTAAAAATCTTCCTAATCTATTAAAGTATTAATGAATTCAACCTTTCTAATCTCTTCCACCAAGAGTTTGTTTCATTTGCTGTGGGTCCCACTGTTGTCTCTGATTTCTGACCTGCGTTGCCCACACCTGCTCTCCCAGGGCAGGGAGAAAGGAGAGCTCAGTGACTCTCAAGTATTTTCATTGTTGCTGACTATTAAAAACTTGATGGAGTGATAACTCAGTTCAGCCTGTGAATATCTGGGGGTTTTCATTTCACTGGCTGAGATCTGCCTAAAGGAGCTTATGCCCAGCTGGGCATTGTGAAGGTGTCTGGTCTGAACAGATTGTGTCACCTCAGCCTCTTCCCATGCCTCTTGATAGCTTAACTCCAAGGTTCTGTTTTCCAGCTGTTCCTTTGATGTGCTTTCTGGTGTTTCTCTCCCTATAAGGAGAGTATCCCAACATCCACATGGAAAAAATCACTGAATCCTGAAGCAGCAGATCCCTTAGGAGGAACCTCCCAACCCCTCTGACTCATGTGCTGTTACTCCTAGCTGGACAGACAGCTCCTATGGGTTGTCTTTCCCCCTCCCAGTGTCAAGGCCCTTTAAAGACACCATCCCCTGCTGTCTCAGAGAGGAAGTTTCTATGGCGTCAGTACAAATTCCCTAATCCTGATTTCACTTTGGTCCACAGACTGAGTGGTTTAAAGCTGCTCTAGATTTCAGCTCTACTTCCTCTGTCTCAAAAATCCTTGTGTCCTGGTTTGGATTTGTTCCACTCTCAGACAGGAATGGCTCAGGAAGCTTTAGCAAATCTGTTCATATCCATTAGATGATGGGGCTGCATTACAGGATCATCAGCCTTGCTGAAGGCTTCTCACAGCTCCTCAGTACGTGGTAGCTTCACTCCTAAGCCTGCAGGGTTGTTTGGGAACAGGGCAGTGCTGGGATTGCTGCTCCAGCACACACTGCCAGCAGCCACTGATGTGTGCTGGTACCGTAGGTCACTGCTGGGTGCCCTGGGTCACACAGACACAGCTGGTGTTACTCAAAGAGCAGGCTGGGAGCAGGGAGTAGATGGTTCCTGGTAATCCTTCGTGTCCAGTACTGCCTTTTCAAACTTTCCCAGTGTCTCTCTGCAAGAGGTGGCTGTTTTGGGTGAAGGGAACAAGGTATGAGAACACACTCTAATACTTAATGCTTGCTCTTCTCAGAGAGGAGACAGAGGAATGTGCCTCAAGCAAACTCCAGTAGGGCTAGGAGGTCTTGTTCTAACAATTTTAACATACCCAGAGTTAGAACAGCTCTTTGGGACACACTTTGCAAGTATTTCACAGACAAATACTTCTTCTTTCCTTGAGCATAGCAAATATGTGTAATGCTATTTATTTATTTAGCCTAACTTACTGTGATAATGGTCTGCTTTGGAACTAAATCCCAAAAAATATTTTAGTGCATGAAGCTGCATGTTTTTCAGCCTGTAAAGTGGAGGGTCCTGAGAGCTGAAATCTCCAGTTGTTCATTATTCCATTCTTTCAGACTTGCTCATGTGCTAGTAGAAGCAGAAGCACCAACAAGCTCTGCAAATGCTTTTCTGTTCTACCCTGCACGCCTTGGAATCGTGCAGCATTCAGCAAGAACATGGTATGGGTGCCAAAAGATTAATGATCTTTAATAACCCTGTGGTGGAATGGTCTACTTTTATAGCAGCAAGTTTATGCCTAATGAGATACAGACATTCCCCTCTCCTTATTTCTGTGCAGTACATGCTGCAGGATAAACAAACCTGGTGTGCTGCTGTATCAAAGCAGTGTTTGACAAGGGCCTGATACAGACTGGAGAAGGAGGGTTTGGTAGAGCCCAAGAGCTTCCATAATTATACACTAATTTTATGTAAATATCTAAGAAACCCTGAGGTAGGAATTCAGCAATTTTTTGGTTTTTTTGCTTTCTGAAACCAGAAAGTGAGTTCATTCAAAGCAGGAGCTGATTGAGCACCTCTCAGGACTCATCCTTGTAGCTGTGGTGGTTTGAGTGTGAACCAACTCAGACCACCAAAACAGGGGAAGACTCACAGCTCCCCTATCTACTGTGCCCTGCTCCTTTCAGCCTGACAGTCAGAGCAGCTGGAACACAAGGACTCACCAAAGGAACAGTTGTGTTTATTCCATTACTCAACAGCTATTACCCAGATGAAATCATAACAGCCAATAAGAGCCCATAAAATTATAATGCTTGAGAATACATTAACTTGTCTGAATTTAACCCCAAATTAATAACCTTTGAATATTCTCCTCCCATCTTCTCCACTGCAGTACAACAGCTATAGCACTTAATCTTGCTGTTGCTCCGGAAAAAATGGTGTGTTTTAGTCAGCAGCCCAAATCTCCCATCTGGCACATGAGGCATTGATGCAAAAACCTTGCAGTCCCATAGCTTCTTATGTGCTTTTCATAACTCCTCTTGAATAAATTCATGAACAGTGTGTAAGATGTCCTAAAGTCAAAACAGTCTTAAAATTACTTCTCTTTTAAACAGGGAAGGTTAAAATACTCCAACAGTACATAACATGGCCACTGATATTCAATGCCGATGTTTTCTTTAAACATAATTTCTTGTGAATTGTGTCTTTCTGCAGTCTAGGTTTTCAGTCATTTGATATCCTGTTCCCCAGATTAGCTATTCTGTAGATGTTTACCCTGTAACATTCAGTTAAATGTGTAACAGGATTACAGATACCCCAGTGGCCAGTCAATGGTAATGATTTCAGCTGGGAGGTTTTGACTCTAAGAAGAAAAACAATCGTGCCACCCTAACCAGAAATCAGAACCTCAGCACATAAAAGCTATATGTATGTGTAACTACATGTTTTTGTGCATGTCATGCACAATATTTGTGTCTTACTTCCCTTTTGTTTGGTTTTTTTTTTTTTTCTTGCAATAGTTTTCTATTCCATTCATTTCCATACTCCCAGCCAGGACCTCCAAAAACCAAAGGATTAAATTAAAAGGAACAAAATCAGTTGAAATGAGAAGTGTTATTTTCCTGGTATAAAACATCTCACCAGATCACAACAAGTTTTTATCTTTGCAAGGCAGTTCTTTCACTCCTGGTAGGACATCAGCTACCATGGTACAGATTCTACTTACAGCCATTATTTCAAATGTGGGACCTAATCAGGCAGTGATGGGACAAACACACCTGAACCTCTAGGATATATGGATGTTCAACAATTTCTGTTAAGATACAGACTCTGAACATACAGGCAGTTGTTTCCTGACTCAGTCAAATTTCTGTGCTAGTCCTTTTCATACCATCGTCCATAGAGAGCAGCTGTCAGGAGGCCAGAAGATGTTCTATTTTTGCTTAGGAAATAGTGGTTGTTTTTCCAGCCCATGTGATCAGCAAAGTCCAAGGTAATACCAGATGTCAGCAGCAAAGGAAAGATGTAAGGGGTGCTCATATTTCCCCATAGCTGGAAATCTATCAGAGCAGTGGCATCTGTGACCTCCTGTCCACAAGTGCTAAAGCTGAGACCACCACACTTCACCAAGGCACAGGCCTGGACATAGTATGTGCCATGCACTGTATGGAGCCCATCAAAAACTCCCAAAGCATATAATTCATCAGTTAAAACAGCTCTCTGATAGTTTAAGTAACAACAAAGGGTATTGGCACAAACCTGGAGCTCTCCTTTTTCCCCCCATACAGGAACAAAAGTGAAGTTGTCATACATCATTTCTGCATAAAAGGAAGGAGGTGGCTGTTCCTTTCCTTTTTCAGATACTCTGCCAGGAGTCTCTCCTCGCTCCTTAAAGCAAACTTCATTATCCAGTGAGGTGCTCGTAAAAGTCCTGCATGAGTCATGTAAGTTCTCTCTAAATCTTTCATTACTGTCTAAATTGGTTTTATAATCTGTGCTAATCACAGGAATTTCTGCTACTATGAGTTTACCACCATAACTTTCCATGTTGTGGTAGATGAATGATTTGACTGGAGTGTATATGCCACTCCCTGTCATGCCCAAGGTGGGGTGGTGGATGTTGGCTGCTAAAATATTGACATTGAAAGCTGTTGCAAAAGCTTGTTGAAATTCTACAGCAGACAAGAGCGGGAGCTGGTTCATCCAGGCAGTCGGATAAACAATTTGCTTCAAATTGTATTGTCTGATGAGGTTCACTGCAGGCTCAAAGAAGAGGATATCAAAGCAAGTGAACATGCCAAACTTGCCAGCAAAAGGGGTGTCAAAGACAGCATAGTCAGGCTGGGGAGGGGTGTCGAAGGCGTGTTCGAAGTACAGGTTGTGTTTGCGGTACGTGGCCAGCAGCGCTCCGTCGGCGCCCAGCGCCACGTTGGTGTTGAACTGGTACCTCCCGTCCGAGGGGCAGCCAGGCTCCGCGCGCCCGCACGGCTGCTTGGTCCCCAGGTTGGCCACAAGGAACATCCTGTTCTTCAGAGCCATGCAGCTCAGGCGCTGAACCACCTGGAGAGCAGCGTGCAGAAACAGCAGCACTTCAGAATGTGCTGCAGTGAGTTTTGCTTAACCACCTATGACTTACTTAATACTTCCCAAATTATTATTTTCGACTGTGTTCAAAATTGAACACATTTGGTCATATCTGTAAAATTTAAAAGCACTGATGATTTTGTGACAAAAGCTACTGGAACCAGTAGCTTTGTAGGCAGAAAGGTATTTCAGGTGTTAATTTTAAAATAGCTCTGAAAAGAATTGTCTGAGTTTAATTTCCTCAGAAGGAAGTAAGTAAATTAATCTATTCCAAGGGTGTTAATTTTTAGAAACTTGTGACTTGTAGGAGCACCAATGGCTTTAAAACACCATATGTCAACTGAAAGCTTTGCCAAGGCAGCACAACTGACCTGTGTGTACCTTTAGAACAGCAAATATCTAATAATGATCATCTGCACCTGGATGTTTTTACTATAACTTTTTAAAAAGCAAACTTCTCTAGCTACAACTCAGAGAAGCAGAGATGGAAAGGAATAGACCTTGCATATATAGAAAATAAATAGAAAATGTTGCAGACCCAGTACTGCTGGGATAGTTCTTCCATATCAGAGTGCTGTACCAAAGACTGACATTACCACAGTCTCCAAACAGCATCATCTGAATGGCAAACCAAGTTCTTGCTTGCTTGGCCATGAGCATTGGTAACAAAGATTCATAGGCCAAAATAGATCACTGTTTACAACTGTGATTCATGGTTGCACACCAATTCTGCTTGGTAGGTACATGCATGATTTCTCTCATTATACTGAGTTCTGTAATGTTAATAAGAATTAACAATCTGTATTTACTAAGCATGGGTATTTTCAATTCAGGTCCAGAACAGTCGATGACAATACTATTTTTGTAACAGCCAGGTCACATCTTACATAATCAGGCTTGGTCCGTGTCAAGCTGTGACTTCAATTGCTCTGTAGCAGGTAAGTCCTGTTACTTGTGCTAATGGTTTCACACACAATTGCTGAGTCAGAATGCTGTGATGTCATTAAGTCAATAAACCCAAGTAACAAGAATGCACCAGCAGTGAAGATTCTACTGTATTGTTTTATATAAAATGATGTTGTTCAAACTAAATTCACACACAATGTATCTTATGAGAGAGCAATCTGAGGTTGGGGAGGAGGAGATGAAAATCCAGATGGTTCACACACAACTAATTTCCTTGCATGTATGGATCTAAACCCTCCTCTGCTAAGAATGAAACCAGCAGAGCCCGAGCATCCATGAAACAGACTCTGGTACGAGGAGCTGTTAAACTTCTTGCTTACTTCCCTAAGCAAACAAACCTGAGCTATTTCCCACTTGGAGCACAAACGTAGCATTCAGTTATCCCACCCCTGCAGTCATCACCCCTACATTTACCTCTGTGTCATTGAACAAATAGGGCTCTCTGCAGGGATTCCACTTCCCAGAGTGCGAATGCGGAACAAAATCCAAGTAAGGGTAAATGGAGCTTCTGGTGAAGTTGAAGCCATGGATTCCATCTTCAGGAAAAACAATGATCTGTGCCCCCTGTGTGTGAAACAAAGACATGTTTTGTAGGCAAAGCAAAGGAAAAGAGGGGATCTCATGGCTAAAAAGAGCTAAAGAAAAGTTAAGGATAATCCAATTATGTTCTGCCAATAATGTAGCTTGAAGATGTCTTTTCTTCGACTTCACAGTAGGTGTAACTATGTAGTAGGTGTGTAACTGTGTACAAAAAAACCCTTATTTAACCTGACACATACCTTTAGCTTGAAAACTAATGCATTTGGCATTATTTTAAGGGTATGCAAATAAGAGCATACTGCATCCAATTTCCTACCAAAGGTATTCTCCCTTCACAGGAGTCATGAGAATGTCATCATTCAGATTAAACACTGATGATGTTAAAACTTGCCTTAATTTTTTTATCAGAATTATGCTATTTGCAGATTAACTTCGTCAAAGGTGCAGCATCACTTACTTAATTAGGTATAGGGTTGGACACAGGGTACTTGGAGTGTTGATTTCAGAAACAGCTTCACTGTGGAAGCAGTGCACAGTCTGGTAGAAATGCAGCCATGCCAGAGGCTCTGCCTGAAATTCAGGGAGACCTGAACCATTCCTTAAAATGAGGCAGATTCTTCTTAAATCACACACAACACCAGCCACTCAAATTCCTGTTAGTTTTCAAAAGTCAGCTCAAATGTGTTACCCATGCAATGGCTTTGGGATAATTTATGTGTTTTGGGTGCGGGGCTGCAAAAAAATTGCTGTTTTGCTTCTGCCCAATCATCTGAACTTCTCAAAAAAAAAAAATCATGTTTTCAAATTATATAAAAATAGTAATTATTCTCTCCCAGAACAACAGATCTGTGAAAATTGCAATTCTTCTCTGTGTAGGGCCAGTAACACTTGCTTCCTGTCACTAGAACCAGCTTTGGGTTTTCTTGGGAGGGGAGGAAAGAGGGCTGTGTGTAAGAACAGCTGGCAAGACTAGTCCCTCTCCTCTAAATATATTTAGACTGAGAACCATTCCATGGTGGGTAGGAGAAAGGAATGGAAAACTTTAGCTCCACAAAGTTGTTAAAGGCGGAACATTAATTTCCAAAGCATTTGACTTCCTTAGTTTTTAGAAACATTCAGGAATTTCCATTGAGAGCACTGGAATAAAACCAAAGCCAAGACAGCTGCCAGTAAGACAAGCTTTCAAGGAAACCCTTCCATTTAAGAAAATAGAAAGGAGCTAGGTATTCAGACCAAAATAGAAAATTAATTTCCCTATACTAAATAACTGTACGTGTGTTTTTCCAAGCTTGGAATAGCCCGAGTCAGGCGGGATGCTAATTGGCCTGATTCTTTTTCAGAGCTGCTGGCAGGTCAGATCGTCTGAGAGCCCAGACCATAGTTCTGTGTATAAATACGGCTGTAGTTGCCTGGGAACACAAAAGTGAAAGATTATCTGCAAGCAGCACTCCCTCTATAGATCCCCAGGGCCCGCACAAGGCTGCCGGGAGCTGGGCCGTACCTGCCTGGCTGCAGCCTGCACCTGCTGCTCGTAGATGTCGAGGTTGCTGCCCATGAGCTCCAGGGCGGAGCTGCGCTGCACCGGCGCCGCCGGGTTCGGGCTCAGGATGGACTCGTGCTCGTACACGGCGGCCACGTAGTGCCCGTCCCGCCTCGCTCTGCCCCAGGCTGCTTGGCAGAGGAGAAAGCACATGGGCAGCGCCCAGCACTGAGCCACCATGGTGAACGCCGTAAATCTACAGGGGAAAAAAACAAACGGCGGGAGCATGAGAGAAATATCATGCCAGGAATTTAAATTTACAATGAAATAAGGATGGTAACTGAGGGTCTCAGCAGTGTGGTGTTTTTAAGTTCCTGAATGACCACGTGCATGGGGTTTCTAAACTTTAAATCCATCTACACTGGTGCTTTAAATAACTGTGTCCTGTTCAAAAGTGGTTTAGCTTCATATATAGTTCTACTGATCTCCTTGCAATTGGTTTCCCTTTCTAATTAACATTCGTTTATAGATTATTTCACCATATATCAACACATCTTTGAGAAAAGTTTAAAGCAGCTCGCAAATTTGCAGTTCCTCCCCCGTTTGGGGATGGGGGATGTATTTAAAAGTAGCATTTTCTAAAATTACTCGGAGACTGTATTTAGTAGTCAAGCAGAAATAGGACTTATGTTATCAATACTGAAACAGGTAATTGCCAAGAGAATTACACTAGACACTACTTCTGCATCTATCATAAAAATGCATCTCCTAATGGATTATGAATTCACTGTATTCCAACTCCACATATGAAACAGGCAAATATTTCTCCTACAGTGCAGCTTTTTTGAACATTTATAAAAATGTTGAGTGCAATTCAGATGCTCATTCCTCCCATACAATGTAGATATGTAAGGTTAAAAATGCTTTCATAGTAATAACAAATCAAAAATCCATACAAAACTGAGAAAATTTGCATTAGTTAGCTTTTCTTAGAAAAAAATTAATAATTATTGAGTCTGGAAGGCTGGGGCACTCTCTGCAATATGGGCTCCCCATGTAACGCTCCTTTTGGCTTCCCAAGTTAAGAAAGGACTTAGGAACACGGACTGAGACAGTCAATGGTTGTGCAACACTTCAGAAAGGCTGTTGAAATGCCTTTTAATCCAGAATCATTCTCACAACATGAGAATTCTGTATTTGTCACCACAGTGTCACTAGTATCATCGAGGAATTAAATCTCAAGTATCAGTGAAGCTGGAAGAGTGTGCAGGAGAGATCTGCTGGTGCTATATATTGATAGCTGTCAGTTCAGTTACTGACTTTTTAATTGTATTTGTTCTCTGGGAACTTGTATCCAAGAAAAAAAAAAGTTCCAGAACACTCTTAGTGCCCTTCAGTCTTTGTGACCTACAAATCCCTGAATTTTTCCAAAGCAAATACAGACTGACAGAGCCATGCATGAAGAGTCTTCTCTAGATCCCATTAGGAGTTCAGCAGGAAAAAAAGATCAATTCTAAACTAATCACAATCTTATTTTTATTCATGTTATATTAAATGTAGTTTTGTACCTAAAAAAAGAAAGTCTATGGCAAGTTAACTGAAAATATCTCTTTGCTTGAATTCCAGGATGCAAAGCAGCTAATAATAATCCTCAATAATGCTTTTTTTTCCTAAACACCAACTGCTTAGTACCTAACAATGAAAAAATGGAAAAAGCATTTAGTAAGTACTATCTTAGTTTAAGGCACTTGTTTCCTTCTAGGAGCTCTACATGCTATTTGGAACTCTGGTTTGGTAGCAGCACAATCCCATGTAGGACAGCAAAATCATAACCTTGGTGCCCATGGTAGGCAGAATTGTTTGCTCAACCAAAAAGTCTCAACATGTAACAGTAACACTTCTAAGGTAAAGGAGTGACTTAGCCATTTAATGCTGCTAAGTTCAATTACATATTGCTATTTCCTTGAGCTTTAATTAGCCAAAGTGTCCATGCCTTCAAGGGTAAATTTATTTAAAGTGTGGTAAAAACAGAATAAAACCTTGGCCTCTCTGTAATCGGATGGATTAGAAATACTGCATTTCTATAAACAGTTTTGAAAAGTGATGTATGACAAGCTATCCTTGCTATTCTGCATGTTGAGGAAAGCATTCAGTACTTTTGGGGGGTGATTTGGCAATGCATGTCAAGAATAGAGGGGCCTCCTTGTCCTGTGCAGCTCAGCTTTGCAAATGAAATACCAAAGCACATGTGAAGATATAAAGCAGCAGCAGGAGGAGGGAGTTCAGGGGTGGGAAACCTCTCACAGTTAAGGAACGTACTGAAAATAAACAAGCTGTGTTGCATTTCACTGACAAAACTCTCTTTTCTATTTCTTGTCATCCCTTCAAAGCCAAAATGCCTATTTAGGTCAGGAATGGGTTCTAGTCAGCTGCTCCTTAATAAAGTTGTCAACTAAGATGTAATTAGAATTCATCATTACTAGTGATGGAAAAAGTTGGAGAGTTTCAGATCACGAGATGGAATTGCTATGCATTAGAAAAACTGCCTTTTTTAAAGCCAAATTCACTAATAGAAAAAAATTAACAGGTAAAGACCTTCTACAAAATGGGTTTTTTTACAAACATGCTTGGAGAGTTGTTATTTTTCTACCAAGTTTCATTTCCTGGTGGTCAGAAACACTCAAAAGTACTAATCTGAATCTCTTGCTCATTTAGATGCACAAGAGGTTTAGCACTGAACAAGCCACTACACAATCTCATCTGGCTGAGCCTGGGCCAACTAAAATAACTAAAATAACTAAAATAATTCCTCTGAGTCCAGCCCTGGGCTGTGATTGCTGCCAGTCCTACAGGTGATGGCTGAACACTTGTGTGAGTGCTCCCTAAAGCCTTTCCCCTGTCTGACAGCTTGAACAACAGGGCTCTGCTATCTCGTGGATTGCTTCTAACGTGGAGAGCCGTGACAAGCCCCAAGGCTGGGCTGGGGTCTGTTAAACTTTCCAGCCAAAATAAGGATACCAACAGGGTTTACTCAGCCCTTAGGCTGTTGATATTCCAAATATGTCTCTGACACATTCTGGATGTTTTTACTACTGGAAAGTGCTACACCCAGAAGTCCTTTCTTTGAAGAGAAGTAAATTTGCTTTGGATCTGCAGAGCTGTTACTTCACTCGAACCACGACTTTAAATTTTCATGACCTGAAATACTTGATAATTTTATTTCTTTTTATGTCCCTTTGCTGTGATTTATGTGGTCTTTTGCCTGATAGACAGGCTTCAGCAGGATCATGTCACCCAAATATAAATATTTCATAGCAGTATCACTGTTCTGCAGCCTCAATATTCCAGTTACAGTTCCACACAAAGGGTAAAAAGACTGGTGTTCAAGTTTGGATGCCAAGTTTTCCCCCCAGTCACATTGCACACTGTTTTCCTATTCACCTTTTCAGAACCATCTAATCCCAGTGTCTTGTGAAGTAAAGCATCCAGTCACTTGCTTTTCAACAAGTTTGGAAACTTGGAAGTCTGTCATGTGTCACCTGTCACCACACCTGGATGTACACAGAGAAAAGCAACACATACCCTCCTTCTTTGCACTTCTACACTCAGAGGAATCCAACAGACGTTGAAATAACACAGGCAGCACAGCACTAGTCTGGGTCCCCCTAAGTGGTTAATAGCAAATCCGTGTTAAGCTATGCCTAACATATCGTATAGTAACATAAACAGCAACATAAACAGTAATAAGCAGTAATAGTAACATAAACAGTAATGGTTACTAGGCAAATATTCAATTTGCTACGGAAAAATAAAGTCTTTTTTAGGTTGAATGATATCCATGGATTGTGATGTTGCTGCCATTTTACTATATATTCTACAACATATTTTAAAAATACATAGAATATAGTGAAATTCAAGGGGTTTTTCCACTGATCTCTCCTGTCTACTGCTTTCATTTGCCGCTTTGTATTACAGTATTTTACTACGTAGGTTTTGTGAAGGTTTTCTATTGTCTGTGTCATCTGTGTTTGTTATGTATGGTTTTTTGTTGTTTGGCGAGTGAGGGCGAAGGGAGCGCTGCTGTCGCCAGTGGTGTGGCGGGACAAACCGAGGGCGGAGGCAGGGACAAGGCGGAGCCTGGGGCAGGGACACTGTGTCACCCGTGTCACCTCAGCGACGAGTGCCGGGATGGGCACAGCCGGACAAAGGGGCGTGCGCCGCCCTTCAGCGGGGATTTTGGGAGGGTGTCCCGCACTCCTCTGGCGCTGCCGAGCGCGGGCGCCGGGCACCGGCCCCTCACAGGCCCGCGCTCAGCCCCGCTCCGTGCTCGCCACCTCCGGCCGCCCCCACAGCGCTGGGGGCGGCTACCGCGGGCACCGCGCGGGCCTGCGCCTCACCGAGGCCACCGGGGCCGCGGCCGGGCCGGCAGCGATCCCACCCCCCCCGGCTCCGTACCGCTGCCGGCCAGACCCGGGCAAAGCCCCCCTGATCCCGACCCCGATCCCGGCCCCGACCCCGATCCCGACCCTGCTCCCGCTCCCGCCCCCCGCGCGCCGCGAGCCTCACGCTGGGGGCCCGGCGCCTCCCGGCTCCTGATTGGCTGCCCGCTCTGGCCAATAGGAAGCTGTCCTGGTCCCCGCCCCGCGCCGCCCTCCAGAGGGGTGGCGGTGATCGCCTCGGGCCCGCCCCCTCCGCTGTCTGATTGGCCGGGCCGCCTGTCAGTCACTGCGCGCGACCTTCGGCCCGGCGCGGCCCGTGGCCGGCGGGCGGCGGGGCCGGCATGGAGGGCGCGGCGGTCAGCGGGGCGCAGCTCATCGCCCAGGGCCTCAGGGCGCAAGTAAGAGCCCAGGGCGGGCACCGGCAGCCCGCGGGCCGGGACGGCCTGCAGCGAGCTGCTCTCGCTCCGCCGCTCTGTGGGAGGGAGGGAGGGAAGGAGGTCCCGCCGCGCAGCCCCGGGAGCGGCCCGGCCCCGGTGCCACCAGGGCAGTCCTGAGGTGCTGGCCCCAGGGCGGCGTTCCCCAGCCCGGCACTGATTCCCTTCTTCTGCCGAGCCCGCCCCCTTCCCGAGCTCAGGCGATGCCCCCGTTACTACCAAGCGATGCCTCGGGTCCTCTGCGGCTCTTGCTGTGGCAGCTGGATGTGCCTCCTTTACAGTGACGAAAACTCGGTGTTGTCTCTGAACACGAGATGCTGCTGACCTGGCACGGGTCTTGAGAGAAGGCTTTGCGTTTGGCCTGTGAAACATAGAAAAGTAGTTCAGTTATAGTCCAGATAAGCGCAGTCTTCTTTATCTCTGTGTTTCTGTGGGCACGATACTATCCCAAGCATTTCCTGGGGCCTTTTGCCGTTAATTTTCTGTGAAAGTGTGAAAACGCAAGGTGCCATGAGGCATTTTCAGGGTAGAGGAAGCTGACATACTGAGGATCAGGAAAGTGGCATAGCAGAGCTGTGCCAGGTAAGAACTGGTCAGTAGAAAGCGCTAAACACACATTGACCGAGGTACTGCACCGTTGTCCCCTTGCTTGTCCACCCCCAAAATCCAGGGCTTTCAGCACCACAGCGGGCTGAGCTGCAAACACGAGCTGATGCCAGCTCTGTATGCTTCCACAGTGACCTGCGAGCTTCTTTGGGATTATATATGTTGTTACATTTTAGCTTTAGACTGCCTGTGTAGTTAGCATGTCTGGGTTTGGCATGTGCTTATTAGAGCTGTCTTTTGGGAAAAAAAAGTCTGATTTTTTTCCAACATTTTTCTTTATAGAATATTGAATACATGTTTGGCATTGTTGGTATTCCAGTCACTGAAATTGCAATTGCAGCCCAGGCGGTTGGAATAAAATATGTGGGAATGAGAAACGAACAAGCTGTAAGTATATATCTGTAGTGGGATCAACTCTTTCCTTCACTGCTTTACAATGGAATGAAACCCAGTTAAAGTTTTCTTACTAGAAAGAATGTGGTCTCTGAATGTTCCTTTAAAGAACCTGTGCAGAAGCAGCCACTGTTACTTTGTAATAATGGAGAATATTGGTGCATTGGTTTGAATATTTCTTTGTGCCCTTCTTTCCCCAATTCAATTTTAAACTGGCCCCTCCAAAGGGAATTGCATCTTCTTTAATTTAAAAATGCCATTCTCTAATAAGGGAGCAATGATAGGAAAAAAATAAAGAAAAAGGAATTCAAAAACAGCATGTGATAACTTTGATAATTTTATTTCTTCTCTATCTCCTTCAAGTGATATATTTTCAGATTTTATCTGCCAGGTTTTGAGATGCTCATCCAAGGCTTTTTGTTTTTCTGGAGCTTTCTACACACTCTCCACTATTCCTCCTTAAATGTTTTTCCTATTTTCTTTTACTGATGTGTTCCCTTCCAAATTGGGGCAATATTATCATTCTCACTCCAATTAGTAGTATTTTAATTCTATTTAGACCTTTGTTACCTACCTCTTTACTGTTTTATTCCTTGTCTATGTGGTGGTCTTAAGTGCCCAAAGAGGAAAGTTTTCCTGTTGATTGATAAACTTGTTCTGACGATTTAAATAATTATGGGGTTTTTTCCTTAACTGTGTTTTAAAAGCTCACAAAACTGCAAACCATAAAAAGTAATAATGCTTCCAAGTGCTCAAAATCAGGCATGAACATATGCTTAGACTCTTATTTATGTGTATTTTAACTTTATTGTGTACGTATCAGAAATTAGAGTCAAGTTCCTCAGCATTTTGGTGTTATGCTGCTAGTTCTGCATTTGTTTGGTTTCCCCCAGTAGTAACTCTTTTAATCTCAGTAATTTCTTGGGTGGCCTGAGGTCGAAGATAATAACCTTGGGTTTGTATGTTGTTTTCAAGAGTTGCTGCACAGGATGGGGAGCTGGCTGCTAGCTACTGAGCTGGTGGCAGATGGACCAGCAGGTCTACAGCAGTTGCCAGTTTCCCTTAATCTATATAGTTAATAACCTTCTGGATTGTCCCAGTCCTCAACAAACTATTGTAACAGTAGTTCTCCTAAATCAGGTAGTTGTGAGCTGTATGGTTTTGTTCTGTAATCTCTATATCCTTATATTGGAATATGAGAATTTAGAGGAATGTGTGTCTCTATGGAAAATCTGTAACATATGAGAGAGGCAACTGTATACAAACATGTTTAAAAGGTGTATTTGAGTCTTTGAAGGACTGGGAATTCAGCACAGTCTTTATGTTCCTGTAGGCCATTTAGCAAATATTCTAGTTTTAGCTGTGGTTACTAACATGATTAAAATTAATTTCCTCATGTGTGTCTGTAATTAGCAGAGATGATTGCTTTGCACTGCCAAATGAGATGCTGTTCTATTTATTACTCTTTACTAGATGAAGGAGACAAGAAACCTTCTGCTGTGTAAATGATGAGCTGCTTTTGCTTAGTGGAATAAAAATAACATAAAGACTTGTTTTAATGTCAAAATGTCAGGACTTCTCTTCTTTGGGGAGTAGAAAAGGATGGATGAAGATGAGAGTTTTGGTTTGTTCTTTATCCTCAGTGAATAATAATTGCTTGGCAGAGGAGAGGGTGAAAGGTTATATATAGTGTATTCAAGATATACTCAATAATTACATGTCATAGATGTAAATGTCTCAGTTGTGTGGTCTGGCTGTGGAGGATGTGTATGCAGCTGCTTCCTTTATTGGTGAAGGCAGCTGTATATGATATAAGATATGTGGAAAATTAAGGGTTTTTTTCCAGGGGTCGAGTTTCTACCTCATTTCTAGGCCAGATGTAGCAAAAGGATTTCCCTGTGAAAGTGGTAAAAGTTTAATTAGTAGTGTTCACAGGAAATAGGGCCCATAGACAAGTTAAAACACAAAAAAATCTCATGATAATTTGATAAGAATTTGGCATTCTTATGTTCTTATTCTGCCGAGGATGGTGATGGAGTCACCATCCTTGGGGTGTTCAGAAATGACTGGACGTGGCACTTAGTGTCATGGAGTAGTTGACAAGATGGTGATTGGTCACAGGTTGGGCTCAATGGTCTTGGAGGCCTTTTCCAACTTTAATGATTCTGTGAAAGGCTCATAAAACTGCAGGCTAGAAACACCTGATTGAAGCATGAAGCTAAGAATAGCACTACCAGTACTCATAAGCCAGTCTCCTGTAATATGGTGTAAGTTTGCCAGAAGCAGTTCACCTGCATCCATGTGCCCTTTGAACAGTGAAAAATTGTGTTGCAACTCCACAGGGGTGTGTGTTTTGTGTATCTGTCCCTGGGAAATTAGAGATTGCTGTGATTGTTTAAAAGTCTGATAACCTAGATGAGTTCTAAACTTCAAAAACCCCCTTTACTATATGGTTATTTGTTAACAACACACATTGCTTAGGTTTAGTTCTTAATCTTTAATAATAATTATCACTACACATTCAAAGCAATTTCTTGATGTTTGTATCCTAAGTTAGTTGTGAGTATACAATATGCTGGAGTTGGTGCAGCTGTCAAGGGAATAGGGCTTGAGAACCCTTCAGTAATGGCAGCTGGAACCAAACTGGGCATCTTACCACCAGAGTACTCAATAATAACTAAAACATCAAATCTCAGTTCAATTTACAAATGAAAGAGGCAGTTTCTAAGGCCAGAAGCTTACTTTAAAAAAATTAGAAAATATTGCAAAATTAGGTTTTTTTCCATTAAGTGTTAGAACTTGCTGATTTCAGGACAAGAGCATGAAAATATGAGAGAGTGGGAAATGTCACATGTAAATTCTTGAGTTCTCTTGTCACCTGTAAACTTCTGTTTTTGCTTGAGCACGTATTGTCTTTTTACAAGGTGAAATTTGCATCCAAATGTTTAATATCACCACAGAAATAGCATAAAAATGTGCTCTGCAATAACACTGCTGATAAGCTATGCTAACACATGTTATAGATATCACTTTTGTGATTTTTATTCAAAACATGATTTTTCTTTAAATGTCAACGTAGCTAAAGCAAAGTGTGGTACCAAAGTGGAATGAGAAGTATTTCAGCAGCACAGCTTGTAAAAGACAATCCCAAATTGTCTAATTATTGTCTCCAGTGTGAGATTTCAATGTTTTGCTTGGTATTTGAAATACAGTGTTTCTGAAATACAATTCAGAATGGTTGGATTACTGCTTGTTGTCTTTCTCTTGCAAGTCCCTCTTCCATGTTAGTCCAGAAGGCAGTAGAAAGCAGAAGTTCTAGGCATTGTTCTGTTCTTCTTCCCTGGTTTTAGTTGGGTTTTTTCTTCTGGTTGATTTTTTACTTTTTCAAATCCCAAATATTCCTAATTTAATATCTTGTAACAACAGGAGCCAGAAATGTGGAGAGAAGTGGAGAAGAGTCCTGAGATTTTTCACAATCTTTATGAGTACATCTTATAATGGGAAGGGTGGTGCTTTTACTTTTAAGCTCTGATAGTCAGGGAAGAATCTATAGCTGCTTATTTTCAGTATTCTTGTTGAAAGTTATGTACAAAATATCATGAAATATATACATGATAATAATTGTATCATTAACACCAATATTTTCAACAGGCCTGTTATGCTGCATCTGCTGTTGGATATTTGACTGGCAGGTATGTAAAGAGTCTGCAGAGCTGTTAAGAAATGCTCACTAGTTAAGAATTACCATTTTTTATCTCATCACTTAAAATAACAACTGTCTGTGCCTGAACTAAAGTGCAGTAAAATTTGTGTTGAATCAGATGCACTTCTTCCAGTGTGAATTTTCTTCATTGGTAACTGCTGATAAAGTACAGTTGAGAAAACTGCAAACATAAGTTTACCAAATTGCATACAAACATTAGATGGTGGAGCAAATGTCATAGTAGAAGTCAGGAGCTGTGTTAGGACAAGCCTGTGTATATTGCACACCTCTGTGTGGGTGGCACATAATTGTTCACTTGCTTTTCCAGTTGGACTGATACAGCTTCATAGTTTCTGATTTCCATGTCTATCTTTAGTCATTCATACAAATTTGTAGCCATTCATGAATTATGATGACATGAGTAAAACTTTAATATTCTATTTCAGCACCTTACTAATTTTAGTTGATTATTTATTTGGTGTTCCCTGCGCTCACCTTCCTTTTCTCTCTTTCTCTTTTTTTCTTTTTGTATTTTCTCTGTAGACCAGGAGTATGTCTTGTAGTGTCCGGTCCAGGTTTCATACACGCCCTTGGTGGGATGGCAAATGCAACCATTAACTGCTGGTAATTTACCTGCATTTTCCCTTTAAAATTCCGATATTTGTGTGTTGTTATTTGTTTCAGATGTTGAGCTCCATGGTATTTAATATTTTACTTTTTTCCCCCTTTCATGTGGCTAATGAGAAACAAATTCTTCCTTTATCAAGCTTAAAATTAATTTTGTTCCATTTTCTGTATTGTCATGGATAAAATTCTTCTTTTTTGTCCTACCCTATTTTGTGTATATTGAGAAATGTATCAGTATAGCTGCTTGTATGGATGTGTTTGAAAAGGAAGTCAGTATTAGCCTGTAATGCTTTCGTGATCATGGAGATCTTCTTAAAGGTGTTTTCTAAATTTAAGTTCATACTGCCTTTGAATTACTGTATTTCTTATGTGAATAAATTGACAACTGCATTGTTAAAATCCCTATTTGCCCCCCACGCAGACATTTAGAGCAGTAATTAAGTACTGAATTAAATGATGTACAGAGGGATAGTATTTCCTCCTGTAAGCCTTCACTGAGATGTGACAGCTTTACCTGGCCTGCCACCAAAAGCTGTTCAGAAAGCTATGCTGAGGTGTTTTGGGAAGAAACTGTAGCAATAGCAAGCAGATGTGTTCACAGAACAGAATGTGATCCAGAACAGTGTGATCTGGAACACTGAATTAGCAGTGGCTGATGGATGAGGGATGAGGGAAGCTCGGTAATGGGAATGCTAACAAATCTGACATTTTGAAAAAAGACTTCTAGTGTTCAAATTCTTTTTTTAAAAAAATTGAGTTATTGACTAAAATTTTGCTGTCACTGTGACCTTGGACTAAAAAAGGAAGATCATATGAAAACCTTGCTTTTAACAGTCAGGGCTTTGGTCATAAGAAAGAAGCATTCGTGTCATTTACTTATGGATTTGCAGGAGACATTTTTGAGGGTAAAATACATTTTCGAGGGCAAAAACCTCTTGATGTTTTTGTGCTGCAAATTACCTGCCATGCTGCCTCCTGTCCTGTCTCATTTTGAGCAAAATTTTTTACCTCAGTCTGGCTATGACAATAGACTCCAAAGACAAGTGTGTGATAGTTGGTAAGATTTGAAGTAAACACTAGCATGCTGAAGTACCATGCTCTTTCTCTGAAGTTGCAGTTAAATTTTTTTTCACCTTACTGAAGTTCTTGTCCTGCAAGTCCATAAGACTTAGCACTTTTAGTTTCATTACAGTCAATGTTCTTTCTGCCTCACTGTTGTTTTTGACTTGCTTTATAAGCTCTGCTCTTCAAAATATCTACAGTATTGTGACAGTAGTACAGTGATTTCCTTGAAGGAAAAACTTCTTTCTAGTTAGAATTATGTAAAACTTCAAGAGCAGAACTAAACCTTTTCAAGATACAGCTGTTGGAGTTGGCTTTCTAAAAAGTAGACCAGTTTTGTAATTGTATTTCATTATTGGGAAGTAGTAGTTACTTTGTTCATTAAAACATTTAAATAAATTTGGAAAAGGCAAGTGAGAGGAACATAGAGTTTGTCACTGTCTAACAGCCTTGTTATATATGGGTAGTGATAAATTTTGCTGAGGGGAGAGAATAAGCAGAATAAAATGTGTAGAGTGATCACCAAGTGCATTTTTCCATAACAATTTTTTATAGAGGTAAGATACAGCCTGGAATTCTCATTTCACTGTGCCAGGGGATTAGAACTGAGATTTTTTGATTTATAGCAGAGAAATGGCCTGGTTATGAAGCTTGGATCTAGATACACATATCCCCAAGTCTTATAGGTGATTAAATTTAGGATTATGCATGGAACAGTCTGTAAATGTTTCAGCTTGATACATTGTATAGATAAATGCAGTCAAAGAAGAGGCTGTATCTGAAGAGAAATTGTTTAAGAGAAAAAGCCTAGAAAGATATTGACCCAATATTTCAATATAGTGCAGATGAATAAGCAGATTAATAAAACATCTTTCTTCTGTTGACTCAGCATTTAGCATTTTAAGGAGTTTGACCTACAATTTGAATAAAAGACAGGTTTTCATTCACTGTAGGAAAATTATTTCTTGTATTTTGTGGAAATTACAATAAAAATGTGCTCCTGTGAAATGTATAACCCTTGTTGTAAACTAATACTGCCTTCCTCACATAGCCATGAACTAATTTAAGATCAGGACTGCTTGCAAGCTTGTTAATTTTTTTGTTCAGTTCTTTGGTTTTTGGGATTTTTTTACTAAAAACAAAATACAGGGAGTTGTGTTCTCAGTCAGTTAACTTCTGCTGTGTTCCAAATTGTATGCAAAGAAAACGTAATCTTTTTGAAAAGTTGTATCCTAGCTTGTTTCTTAGTTCTAGTGCATGTTACAATACCATTTATAAACATGTCTTAATACTTTTTAGACCAGTCAATACTTTTTAACTTATTAGGTGTTGTTGTTCCCTCAAACCACTGCGTCACCTACATTATCAAACTTGAATGAAAATTGCCTGAAATGTGATTTGGTCTTAGAACTTCTATGTTACAAGTCATTTAATATGGCCAGATTGTCCTAAAGCTAGTGACCCAAAAGCTGCTGGGAAGCTACTGGCTGACACTCTGATATTTAGAATCCATTTCTGTATTCTGTATGTATTCCTGTAGAGATCTGTGGATGCTAATGGTGCACAGCACACCAAGAGCAGTAGGACTTGATTGTAAGGAGAGTTTACAGGTGTGATTGCAGTTATTAAAAAAAAAAAATATATATATATATATGTGTATGTGTGTATATATATATATGTATATGCTTATGGGGTTTTTTTGTTTGTTTTTTTTTTAAATATACTTTTCCAGGCCTTTGATTGTTATTGGAGGTTCTGCTGACAGAAATCAGGAAACCATGGGAGCGTTCCAAGAATTCCCACAGGTACACAGACATACAACTTTCTACAGTAAGGTTTCAGTTAAATAATTGTTGTTTCTTCATTATTGTAGGAAAAACAGTCCCAAACACTAACATTTCCTAGCAGATCTTATAATGCTGTTGATTTGCTCCATCTACTGGTTTAAAATTGACATTGTGTAAATACAGCAGATTGCCTGGAATGTCTTTGTCCCTACTCATGTTAGAATTCATACTCTGTTTTAGGTTCTCAGCTAGTATAAACTACCTTTGTTTGTTCTGAGATGGACAAAAGCAAAATGTCCAAGAAAAGAAACCAGTTTGTGGGGAAGCAAAACAGAACAAAAACTTAAGCACTTGGAGGAACGAATATGGTTTTGACAGTTTTCAGCAGCTGCTACTGCATTTTTCTGTGGGGAATTTTTCACCTTGTTGTTTTTCATCTGGTATTTCTTTCATTTTACTCATATTGGAATGAGATGGAAATGAGCAAATCACTTGGCTAAATCAGCATAATGGTTATTTGCTTTTATTCAGGTTGAAGCTGGCAGGCTGTACAACAAGCTGTCTGTCCGCCCAAGCAGCCTGGAAGTTATTCCTGCTGTTATTGAAAAGGTATGAAAAAATACAAAATTAACAGTAGAACATCAGGTAACTGTCTCCTGTTTCAAATTTTGAGGGTTTATTTTTGTGTAGTTGTTACTCTATGTAATTTACTCTGGCAGATGTGAGGTGATGGTTGATTGAGTAAATTAACAATTGGGGAGGTTCTGCCTTATGAACAATGCTATGGAATGGGCTAGAAATAGATTCTAATCCAATCTGATGCTTACTGATCCCTGCACTGTTTTTTGTTAGCTTCAGACAGAGTTGGAACATTTTTGTGAAATAAATGCTTTTGGGGAGAGATGCAATAACTAGAAATGTAATGCTTCAGCTGTTTTACCACTGTCATGTGAAGGAGGTTTGGAGGGGGGCAGTGGAGATGGTTGTGTTTGGGGTTTGAGTTTGGTTGTTGCTTTGTTGGGTTTTTTTGAGAGTGAGAGAAAACACATCCTTATCTCAATGCTTCAGAGAGGATTAGAGAAGTCTCTTGGTACTGCTGTAGCAGCCCTTCAGCCATGTCAGCCCAAATTCTGCATGCAGTCATACTGTTTCCAGAAGTGCAAATTCAGCAGAGCATCTACCTGCAATAGAAGAACTGGAATCAAAAGTAGTAGAAAACGGAGGCATTGGTTATCTTGGTTTTACTCTGTGCTACTTTAAGTAGAATTCAGCATGAATGTTTGATTTTGTGTCTCCAAACATAACAGCTAGATAATGCAATTGTCTCATTGTAAATTAAACAAAGAATTTAATACTGTACATCTGCTGAAAGGCTCCAGCTGGTATATAAGGGAAAGTATAAATTGGTATCACAATTTCAATTTATTGGTATAAATAAAGCCATGGAAAATGTAAATAGTATCAAGATTTGAATTTATTGATATAAATCAATCCATGGAAGCTTCCCCTGTGATGAAACAGCACAAAGAGCTATGCACCTTGTCTGCCTACAGAAGAGTTTTCTTGCTTTTTTGAATATAAATATTTTTAAATCCTGTCAAACAGTGATTAAAACTATGTTTTCTAGGCTGTAAGAACCAGCATGTATGGACGTCCAGGTTCCTGCTATATTGACATTCCCGGGGATTTTGTGAATCTTCAGGTGAATAAGAGCTCTGTCAAGTGCGTAAGGATTATGTTCATTATTTTTCAAGTCCCTGAACAAAAGAAAATTCATTTATAGGTTAATTTCATTTGCTCCTAAAACAAGAAAATCCAGCCTTTAAATGTAACATTCCATCATAACATGATACAGATTAGAGTTTGTAATGAAATGTGCAAAAAAAAAGAGTTAATATGGTAGTATAACAATGTCACTCTGTAAATCCCTGAAACAACACTACCTACAAGATTAAAGAAACAAGGAGGGAAAACTTCAAAGCTTGTTTTAAAAAAATATATCCTGTTCTAATAAATACTGTAACATGGTGTGTAGCAGCTGCAATTTCATGCTAAACAATAGGTTTTGTCTTTCAACATTTCTTGTTTTGGATTTTTTGAAGAGCCTCTTTTGTTTTGCTTGGCTTCAGGTACGTGGAATGCTGCCTGCCTCCTCCCATCAGCATGGCTGAACACTCTGCTGTATCCAAAGCAGCCTCTGTCATTGCTCTTTCCAAGCAGCCTCTGCTCATCATTGGCAAAGGTAGAATGCTTTGATGTAGCTTTGAACTGTGCACATTCAGGACAAGAGCAGTGATTGCTTTTCCCCAGAAGTGTTACCCATCTTCTTTTTAGTCAAACAAACAAACCAACCAACCAGTAGTTAAAACACAAAATTCTTTGGAATTTAACATTAAAATCTGCTCTGGTTTTAGAGTATTTTTTTTTCTATTCTGTAATGGTTTATTTTTCATCTAGTTTAAAGAAAAATCAATTGATAAAATACAAGTTTATGTAGAAAAAAATCAGATAACTGTTGTCTTTAATCCTAGAGCCAATACCAAGGGATCACTTCCAAAATTCATAACAATTTAAATTCTATTAAAGAAATTATATTCTCTGTCTGGTGCTCTGGCATATGTAGCAAGAGTCAGGGTAGCCAAAGGTCATTTTTCTGTTGATTCTCACTGAAAGTGCCAGCCTGTGTGGGGATATAAAGGAACACAGCAGGTGTTGCTGCTGTTGCTGTTCTACAGACTTTTCATTGTACCCTGCCAGTGTAATCAATTCCTGGAGCTGGAGGGTAATTATTCTCTGTGCTGGTTCACTTCTTTTTTGCCTCCTTGTGGAATGTTAGCCAGTGCCAGTGATGTTTTCGTTGAAGATACAGGTCAGCCAGGAACAGAATTAAAATAACCAGCTCACTTAACCCAGCCTGTTTTCCTGCAGATGTGGGGAATGATCTCTATCTATATTTAATTAGAGAGTGCAATGATTGAAATGAGATGGATCTTATGATTGATTAGGTAATGAAATTGAAAACAGAACGTAGATCAGGAGAGGTTATGGGGTTTTTCTTCTCTCTCTGGCTGAATACACGTGAACAAAAGGGCATTCTTTGGAAGTGAAAGGTGGAAAATTTAAAAACATAGATCTGTTTTGTTGATGTCAGCAACTGAGAATCTACTCAACAAATGTATCTGGACTTTGTGCTATACATTGTTGTTTGCAGAATTTTTGAAAGATTTACAAAAATATATTCAGGATTTAAGACTCACAGATCAAGCCATCACACAAGGACTAGTCAGTTTTTCCAGGTTGCCTGGGCAAGCTTAATTCAGCAGCCATGTGCTGCTGCAGCATCACAGGAAACGTGTGCACAAAGACAGACCTTTGTAAGGACTTCTCTGTGCTTCTCTCTTTTCACTAAAGGCTTGTAGAAGGCTCTTCAGGCAGGTTGTTATGGACCTTGTGGTACAGCAGCATGCAGGGGTAAGCAAGAAATGGCATGACACATCATAAAGGTCATCTCGTGTTGCTGCTGCAGAAGTCTCTGTCCAATAACACCACACTTCACCCACTAAAAAATTGTCATTTTAAATAAACAAGATCTCCTATTTTTCCCTGCCCTGCTTCATAAAGATAGATAAAATAGTTCAGCTGGAGTCTTAAAAAAAACCCAACCAAACAAAATTTTTTGTCAAAAATATGTGAAATTTTAACCCTAGATATCTATGGCTTGGCATGTTAAGTTTTGGGTTCCTCAGAATGAAAAATAACAGGCAGCTTTCATTATGGGAAACAGTACTCTTTCTGCCACTAATGTAATCAGCTTAATTGAAGTTCAAGCAAATGCAGTTGGTTTCTGTGGTATTAAGCAGTCTCTTTCATTTTGTTCAGGTGCTGCTTATTCACATGCTGAAAACAACATCAGAAAGTTGGTGGAGCTTTGTGGACTGCCTTTTTTGCCTACACCAATGGCAAAAGGAGTAGTTCCTGATAACCATCCAAACTGTGTAGCTGCAGCAAGATCAATGTAAATATAAAGCAAGGCTTCTAATCCTAACAACTGAGGAACAACTAGGAATTTTGGTGGTCTGCAGATGCCAGGGAAGAGAAAATTCATACCACAGGCATTTTTTCAACCATGTTTTACACCTCACTGTAGAGCACTGAAGATCTTGCTGGGAAAGGGACAACAGATTTAAGTGGATCACTTTAGAATGCTGACCAGGAAGATACTTTGTCTGAGATATGTTATATTCTGTAACTATGAAACCTGTGGCAAGCAGATGTATCAATGTTGCTAGTGTGTATTTCATAACATAAAATAGAGCCAACAAACAGTTTATGTTAAACATTTAACTTTGTGCATGAGACAAACTGCTTTTTACTTTAACACCATAAACAGAAGCTTGAACTGGCCATGTTGCAGTTGAAGTTTTGCCAGCTGTTGTCTCTGTCTGGTGTTTGCAATACCCTATCATTAAATTGCACTTTATTCATAAAGAAGAGTGAGATATTTCAAACTACACTGAAAGACTATGTTTAAAGTAATTTTTAACAGGGTTTTTTTTTGCCTTTAGGCAAAATTAATTTGAGTGGACTCTAAGAACCCTACTATGTATGAATATGCACAGAGTCATCTTGCAGATGGAGCATTTATATACCCTGAGATTAAATTGCTGTCCATTGCTGAGCATTTTAGTTTTATCACTGTTAAGCATGCTGCTAGGAAGAATGGGGAATAAAAGGAAATACCAAATATTGTCTGCCCATCTAAAAGGTAAATTAATGGGACTAAACTGAGAGGCCCACAACAGTCTTAATTTTGGCACCCACTGTTGCCACTGTCACAATAACAAGTCTTTTGCTTTAACCTCAGCATCATTCTAGCATTTTGTTGGTCTCCTAATGTTACAATTCGTTTCCTAAATACAATGTAATAGGAAAAGAGTAATTAATTTTCTTCTTAAGTTCCTTAGCTCAAGAATGACTTGGTGATTGGCATATAAAAGGATAGAGGGTTTTGGGGGCTAAGCAAGCATTTTAGAGGAAGGAAGGATTACATGTATATTCTGGGGTTTGCTACGGTGGTTAGGATTGCTTCTCATTTTGCAAAGGCTATTAAATGTAATAGTGATTCCTTCTTATCTGATTCTGTCATTTCCCTTTATTAGGGCATTACAGCATGCTGATGTAATCATCTTGCTTGGTGCAAGGTTGAATTGGATTTTGCATTTTGGTCTTCCACCAAGGTATCAAAAGGATGTGAAGGTTATTCAGGTAAGCAGGAAAATTATTATCGTGTAATGGAAGTCTTTTGTGTTCTAGCATTGCCTGGAGAAATTATTGTAAATTATTTTGGTAATGTATTTCATGTGGCAAATACTGCCATATGGGCAGTGCAGTATGATACCTATAGTTGTGGTAATTCCCAAAAAATACTTACGATTTCTTTAATTATTGTTTTTTTCCTTATTTTTTTCTAAGAATGCTTACAATATTGTATCTAGTATCAAGAGCTTGGTGCTGGTATAATGAGGAGGGCAGACACTTCTATGCAGTTGACTAATACAGGGTTAGATTGATACTGTTGTGATCTTTGGAGCGTTGGAATTTCTGTGTTTGAAAGAAAACTGTCTTTGAAATTGTGGAATCTTTCGTAATGCTCTCTTGGCTGAATTTTTCTGAAAAATAATTGCTTTCTGATCCTGAGTCAGTCATAATGTAAGAGCTCAGTCATTTGGAAATGTTAATGAAATAAGAGGAAGAAAGGCTATTTAACTAATTAATGTATTTGACAATCTGCCAGCTCTTAGAAAGAGAAGTCTTTAAATTGTGTTCTTAAAATCTCTTCCCCAAGAGTCCATGATCAAACAGTAGTAATTGATCCAACATGCTGGCTGCCCTGCTTACACTGACCTGGAACATGATCTAAAGTTCCAAACTTTGCAATAGTGTTAATTTTTAAGCTAAATTTTTGCAAATACACATGCTATTTTTGCAAATAATATTTTTAAAAATAATACATATTTCATGTTTCCTCTTTCTAAAAAATTTAAAGGAATTTTTTTTTCCTCTCACTTAAAGTAATTTTTTTTCAGTATCAGAGATTAATATTAAAATACTAAGTCAGTTCATAGTCTGTGTGACCTGGTCAAAAGTAACAGTTTATGTAACCTTAGAGGGCTCATGCATCACTGATAAAGAAATTTGCTTCAGTTGCGGCTTACTTTTTGGTTTCTTCATGCTAGCTGAATTCTTACTGTCAAGTAGCATACACACAGTTTTCTCAGTGAGAAAATTGCTGCTTTGTATAGACTTTAAGGGTGTACCTAAGCCTAGATTTTTAGCTCTCATACAATTAGCATTTTATTCACCACCTTCTCCTTAACGTTGTAATAAAGTTCTATAGTGTCTGCCAGAGCTTGAAAGAAGCAAGCAGTCAATTTTAAGGATATACATGAATTTTTATTAAAATAGGTATGTACCACAGGGTTTTACTTTGTATAAAGGATTTCCTGATGTCATGTCAAGGAAAGGCAAAGGAAGCTGTCTGTACAGCCAAAACAAGGTATGAAGACAATGTTAGACATGTATGTATGTTAGGCCATGTTCCTCTCTTGAACTGATAAAAAAAGTTCTCTTTGATATCCTTGAGTTAATGGTGGTCTTTCTTTTTGAAATACAGATTGATATTTGTGCAGAAGAACTGGGGAATAACGTAATGCCAGCTGCAACTTTATTAGGTGACATAAACACCGTGACTCAGCAGGTAATGTCATGTCCCATGTCCTCTGGTTTTGACCTCAATTTCCTTTGATTCATATAAAGTAAATTGCCAGTTAAAAATAAAAGGAAAAAAACCCCAACTGTTCAAGGAAAACCACTTTTCAGGCAGTATATTCATGCTTTATATCCAGTCTATTCTCAAATTATACGTTAAAGATTCTGATTAGTGTTACCATGATTGTGCTGGGATCATTCTTGATAATGTTACTCTTGATGCTTTTGTTGTCTTTTAAACATGTTGAAAGACCCCTCTGTAACATTTCAATATTGTTCCAGCTCTTAGAAGAATTCAACAAAAGATCATGGAAATACCCTTCAAATTCAGAGTGGTGGAAGAAGCTAAGAGGGAAAATAAAGAACAATGAGGAAAGATCGAAGGTAGTGTGACATTAAAGAAATTAAAAGGTTTCTTGCTGTAACAGTCACTGATGCATTGTCAGTTTAGTAACTGGTCTATATCCAATCTCCTCGATTATTTCTCAGTTATGTCACCCAGACTTTGAAAATTTGTACCATTCTGGTAGAGGCTTACTCCTCTTATGCTTAGGAACTATAAGCATTATACAGTATTCTATGGTTTTGTATAAATTCAAACTGTGTGGAAGTCATTAAACTTTGGGATTGGATTCTTAAAGCCATTAGTAGAAGACCACAGCCAGAGCTGCTGTATTATGGGTAGTGACTTCTAAGCAATGGACAGATACTCCAAGGACTCCAAGTAGAAGCTGGCTTAGGTGAAGATGCATTCTTAGTTTTCTTCTAATTGTAACCATTGTTTGTAACTGTTTGGTTTGGGAATGCTGATCTAGGTTTAATCTGTGTTAAAAGCAAGTAGCTGTTAAGACCAAGAGACCACAGATGCTTGGTATATACCTAACTTTATGTAACTCATATTCTGCAACTTCAGATGCATCTTTCCACAACTGGGATCTAAAATAAAGTAATTCTAGCAGGTTGCCATTTTGAATTATCTCCCAGCACACAGATGACAGCTCACTTAAGGTTGTCAATAGTCAAACCTGTGTGCAGAAAAATTGCATGTGCCTCTTGGGTTAAACTCAGTTTTAATAGCTTCTGCTAGTGATAGGCCATTGAAGAGTTGCTGAGTTTATTGATAGCCTTTGATAAATATGTTGTGTAACCAGGATAGCTACAGAAGGAGTGACCTTGATGTAGTGTGTGGAAAACCAAATGCTCCAGCTTTACCTAGCAGAGTGTATTTTTATTTCCATCATTATTATTTAGGTGTCTCTGTTTTGCACCTTATAAATTCTATACATGGGAGTTACTAATATCTTTTCTTTTTAAGGGATTAGCATTACAGAAATCTCTGCCTATGAATTATTATACAGTCTTTCATCACATCAGAGAACTGATACCCAAGGACTGCATTTTAGTAAGTGAGGGAGCAAACACCATGGACATTGGACGAACTATGCTTCCAAATTTCTATCCCCGTCAAAGGTGTGGTATCTTTTACACTGTGCTGACTCAACGGGCTACATTTATGCATGAATGTTTTCATTTAACTAAGAAGTATAATGGTCTGGAAAACAGAAGTTTAATATGCTGAGAGAGGGATTAAGGAAAGTTTTCCACTCACATACTGATGTCCTGTCATAGATTTTAACAATCCTCTGCATGCTCTGCAGCAGAATGGTGATAGTCGCTCTCTCTCTTGTGGAAAGTGAATGATGAGCATCATGTTCAATTCCCTGTGAGGAGTTCTTCTTTGAAACACTTCAAAATGGGGCAGACTTGAAAATTGGATTATATATTGGGCATGCTTTCATGTAAACCTGCATGCCTAAGATGTGGGTACTCAAAATACTACTTTGTAAACAAACAACCAGCAACCAAGAAAACCTGTGTACTTCCAGTAGAGTTGGGGGAGGAGTGTGCATTTTTCCCCCTTATTTAAAATAAGGACACAGTAATGTTACTGGTTGTCCATTCAGACTGCATTGCACATATCTGAAAGCAAATTTAAGAAGTTAACCCTAGAATAATCTAGTGCTTTATGTACTTTTGTATCCATTATGTGCTTCTGATTGAAATGATCTAACTAAATTACAGCTTTCAATTTGATTTCAAATGGTTGAACAGAAGACTAAAATTTGAACAGCAGTATTTAATCAATGGCTTTCAGACTAATAGTTATATTTTCAAGGAATTAAATATAGAAATATTTCATGTTGTCTGTCTCTCTCTCTACAGTAATTGAGTGTTTTTGGAATACTGTTACTATGCAAGCTAAAAGCATATGAGAATTGTGCTTTATTGTAGCACTAGTGTACAAGAGTCCCTAATTTTAATTAGAGTTCCAGTATGTTTATATCACATAAAATATTTGCAATTTTATCAAATGTTTGGCTGAATATAATAATCTCTACATCCGGTATCTCTTGATACTAGTTGTTTATAAAACAGTATTTGAATAGTATATGGCAAAGCATTAAAAGTAAAAGTAAGGCACCATGGATTAAGTGAAGAGATTAAGTAGCAATGAATAGTAATTGTGCATTCTCCCTGCAGGCTTGATGCAGGTACTTTTGGAACCATGGGAGTGGGGCTGGGTTTTGCCATAGCAGCTGCAATGGTAGCCAGAGACCGAGCACCTGGGAGGCGAGTTGTCTGCATAGAGGGAGATAGTGCCTTTGGATTTTCTGGGATGGAGCTGGAGACTATCTGCAGGTAACTGGGTTTTTGGGCTCAAGAAGGTGACCTCTTCGGGGTCACTTTAACTAGAAGGCCAAGGATGCTGCTGGTAGGGGGTGTATCCATAAAGCACATGAAAACAAGCCAAAAAACATACCTGCTCATTTTTTATGGTGTTGTGATGTAGTGTGTTACCAGTGATGATTAAATCGTATTTCAGGTGGAAGTGATTTTTTTTTTAAGGTTAAGTGATGATTGTTTTTTTCTTAACATCTTACAGAAGGGGACAGGTATTTCAGAATTTTTCCAAATGTGTCTTTTTATAGATACAACTTGCCAATCCTGATTATCGTAGTAAACAACAATGGGATTTACACTGGTTTGGATGCAAATTCCTGGGAGGAGATGTCAAAGTTTGGTGACCCTGCTACATGGTAAGCATCTTCAAAGTATGTCCTGTTAATTGTGAATTAAGTGACCAAAATGGACATTCTCTTAATTTTTAATGCTTTGTGATCCAGATTGAAATTACTTTTATAAAGTCAATTTAGTCCTGGGCTAAGTTCATGTAAATAAGAGCCAGTTACCAAAAGCAAACAGCCAACCTAATTCCAGCCTATTGTTTGCACAACAGTGCAGCAGAGAGATGATTCTCTATTAGTTTTCTCAGGTTCCTGCAGCAGTTCAGCCCACACAGTACAGAGTTGATAGTGGGCTAACCTTCAAGATCCCGATAATCTCCAAAATTACCTGAGACTTGAGTTCTGAGTTTACACAGGACTTCTGAGCTGAGATCTCTGTACAAAGAGAGCTATGCTAAAGCTTAGCTCAGGAATGTCTCCACAAGTTAAAAGTGAGTGTGGTACCCTATAAACATAGCTTAAGTGATATAGGAACCATAGTTCTTCCAGCCCAGAATTCATCCGGCCAGCACAATAATCATCTGGCACTTTAAAATTGGTGCTGAAGTAATTAAATTGGTGAGTCTGGCAATTCTCCCATGCCATTAATCATGTTTTCCATTCTGTTACAGTGTACCTCCTGTTTCTCTCCTGCCAAATGCACACTATGAGAAAATTATGTCTGCCTTTGGAGGTAAAGGATACTTTGCTAAAACACCGGAAGAATTGCAGAATGCTCTGAAAGCAAGTGTGTCTGATAAGGAAACACCTTCTCTTATAAATGTAATGATTGATCCACAATCAGAGAGAAAGAAACAGGTGTGTATGTGTTTTCCTTTCTTTTTCTGCAAGCTTCATGGTGGTGAGCTTCTGAAAACCTCAGGAGCTATCACTTAAGCCACAGAGGAGGCAGAGGTGGTCACAAGGCAGAAAGTTTGTGTTTAGATTTGGAAGATAGAGAAAACAGGTCCTTTTACACCATCTGCTTTCCCTGCTATCTGCTTGTTTGGGTTTTTCCCCCATTGGCTATTACTAATGCAGTGTCTTTAATAACTCTTTCCAGAATTTAAGGTTATTCCTTTTCATTCTAGATCAAATCAGATGAAATATTTTTGAGCAGTCTTTATATCCTGTGAGTTCTGTCTGGTAGTTAACTGTTCTTTTACTGTTTGCCCATTCTGATATGGTTTTTATTCTGTGCTGGTTTGGTTTTTTTGCTTCCAGGAATTTCCCTGGCTGACTCGTTCTAACCTGTAGAAGAGGAGGATGATGGCAGTCTGTTAAACAAAATGGAATTGTTTTCTGGAAGTGGAACTGATACAACTATATTTTGCATAGGAACAAAGTGGGATTTTAGAACTGCTGTTAGAGAAATCTTTAAATGCTGAAATTAGGTAATTGTAAAATGAGAAAGAGACATATGAATGTATACCAGGCCTTCTAGCAGATTGTACACAAACACTGATAAAATTACATAGTTTTTTTTTTAACTCAGAGTAATACCCATTATTTGTGAATTAAAGTCTTGAATATTCTGGATGAACAGAGTAAGGTGAGGGTTTTATGCTGTCTGAAACAGAAGTGTTTGACAGTCTGCAATTACAGTAGCTTCATTTTTAACCAACCACACCACCATTCTACTTGTTAAAAACTTTGTCCTCTAAGGACTAAAACAAAGCATCTTGTGAAAAAGTCCTCATTTTGCATAGAAGCCCATTGCATTGGTAGTAGCTTCCTAATTTTACAGATTGATTCTTCTGTAGATTTACTTCTACTGAATGTAGAAGTAGCATATTAAAAATGCAGACTTACTCAAGGGCTCAGCTTTTGTCTACTGAATGTTCTTTTGATAACTAGAATGTATGGTGCTTGTAGGAAAAGAAAATCCTGGATTTTTGTTTGAAGCTTTGCTCTTCACAAAGACACCACCATGTCTGTAAGCTGAGAACGTGGCCATATTTATTAGTGAGATTTCCAGTATTAATAGATTGTAAATCTTTATAATCAGAAGTGTTTTAAATAAAACCTTACCACCACCACCACCAAAATATCAATAGCACCAAGAAGACAACAAAAAAACTCAACAAAAAACCAAAACAAATAAACAAAAAACCCCTCACCAGTGCAGCAACAATGATAAAAAAAGTTAGACTGGAGCATAATGTTCATTTTAGCTGACATCACAAAGCAACCACCAGTGTTTGTGCTGAGGCTGGCTAGCTGTGCAACAAAGGTTCTTAATGTAACTGTATAGAAACCTGGTGTCCCACCTGCACTGTGATGCAGAGGTAACATTTAAAGTAGATATTCAGCCTACCTGGCATTCTGTCTGCTGTGTTTTCATTTGTTGTTGCATCTGACAACCTGACTTCAAGTTCAGACTTTAAAATGAAGTAGTTCTTTGTCTGTGCTTCTGTCATGGCCTACAGCAGCTACACAGGATACTCTAAACAGATTACTTTGTATTTACATCTGTTCTTAAATGCACAGGTTCTTTGTTGTTACATGCACAAAAGGAAAAAATCTGCCAAAATTTGGGGTTTGCTTGCTTTATTTTCTATTTTTCCATTGTCAGTAAGTGTTATCTAGTGGAAGGCACTTGGATGACATAAGGAGGGGAAGGACTGGGCTGGCAGGGGATCGTGGCCTGCAGTCAGGTTTGTTGCAGAAGCTTTGGCTTATTGGGTCTGGCACTTCAGCTTGGGTCTGGCCCAAGGCCATGGGTCTGTGAGGCAGAGGAAAGTAGGAATGTCTCTGCACACTAGTACAGGAAGATAATATCTGAAAGAAATAATATATGAAATATCTGAAGTGCAAAAGGGGAAAATCCTAGAATGGATACAGCTCACAAAAAATGTAAGGCTGCTGAGTTGCTGTGTTCTCTGGGGCACTCTTCAAGGAATGTGGAGCAATGTTGAATCTTGACACTAATTTTATTTGGTTCTTCTTCTTGTCTCACAAATTAATTTTGATATGTTTCAGTGATTAAACACAATCCAATCCATTGTGTTGGGGAAGAATATCTCAAAGAGTTAATGCTGGAACTGACTACAGGGGAAATAATTTGCATTGGATAAGCAAATGTAGAAATTATTGTTTTATACTTGAAAAGTAATAAAAAGTGATTTTCATACTGTTTCTCTTTTAATGAGAGTATTTGAATTATGTCAGCATTTTGTGTCAGCTGTTGGAAATCAGTTTATATTTGATTTCTTAAAATGTTGTTGAATAACTACAATACCATGCACAATTTATTTTAATAACTCAAGATATGGAAAATGGAAAGCAGAGATTTGAAACTGTGGGAAGGCAATAACATAATTGATGTTGTCAGTTTGGATTTCATTAAGATTTTAAATCTTAAATCTTTAAGAAAGAATTAACACTGCATTTCTTGTTGCTTTAAAATAGACATAATACCATGATATAATAGTATTTCTTAGGGGTTTTGAGATGAGAGAGGGCACAATTTCCATGTAAAACCAAGGAGAGTGAAATCTCTGCTGCTTTGTTTATACAGCTTACCTGCTTGATACTATTTTACACCATGGAGTTGATCTAAGAGGAATGTTAGGCAGATGAAATTGCGTGAAAGAGAACAGTTTCAAAGATGAGACAGAAACAAGCTGTCCTAAAATGTCCTAATTTTATTAAAAGTATTAAAAAAATTACAGATGCTGTAATCCTAGAACATGTTGTGACCCATGTGGCTTTACCCAACTGGAAATTTTCCTTCAAGGCTGGAATTTGGAATTAAAGATATTGAACAGACTCAAGAGGAAGAAAATGTCTGGCCTCAGCTGAGGGAAGATGCTGTGAAAGAGGTACTGAGTGTAATGGGACATGCCAGGAGAAGTTTGTGTTTAAGTAAGATGCAGTTCTGAGTCTCTTTCTTATCATGGTTTCAGGTAAATCAAGAATACTTGAAATTTTGCTGTGCATGTTACGGGTGCCCTCCATCAATCATTAGTCCAGTCCCTGTGAAAACTTTTCTAACGTGGCCCTGCTCAGTTCATGGGGTTAGGAAGCCCAAAGTTCAGCCCAGCAGCACTTGGCTTCTTCAAAGAGACATGAAAGGGGTTCCAACATGGGACCAACAAGTGGTACAGGAAAAGTATTACAGAGATGTCCAAAACCCAACAGGTAATTTCATTATGGGGCCAGAGGTGAAACCACTAGGAGTCACAAAAAAATGGTCTGGTATGAGGAATAAGAATCACAGAATATTCTGGGTTGGAAGGAACCCAGAAGGATCATTGAGTCCAGCTCTTTCAGTGGGTGGCCCACAAGGGTCAAACCCCCAACCTTGGCATTATTAGCACCATGCTCCAGCCAACTGAGGTAAGAGGCAAGGTTTGTTACTGTTTCAGCACCCCACAAAATAGCATAAGTTGCTGAGTGTGTGTTTCTGGAGGCCCTTGTGTGCTCAGCTTGCTGATAGGTTTGGTGTGCAGTAATTACAAACTTGTCAGTAATTGTTCTGCCTGTAGGCTGCAGTGAGCAGGCTCTGCCCTGTGAGCATCTGGGTGTATGGCAGGTCTGCTTGCCTTGTTGTGGCCACAGAGCACAAATCTATTTGATGGAGAATCAGATGTAGGTTTGGTCTGGCCAGATTTGATTTTAAGCACTCCTTCAAAAGCCCAAGTACACATAAAACAAGCAGCAATGCCTCTTCAGGTCTGCCACTCTGGACCCACAAGCAACAAGCACACACTGGCTGTAAGCTGTGGTAAAAGTCTTATTAATAAATATGTCTTCTGCACTAGCTACCTATTATTTTATATGTTGTAATCAAAATCCCCATTGCAGCTCTTTTTAGGCTGTTTAAAGAGCTTGATGGCTGTGCTAAGAGAAAAGAGTGCTTGGCACTCCTCTACTTTGCAATGTTCTGAGGTCAGACCAGGTGTCAGAGCTGATCTTCTGTATGGCAAACTGGCAATGTGATTTCTGTTGATTTATTTACTTATAACTGAATATTGAAGTGAGTAAGAAACAGCTATTCTGAAGGGGACATTTGCTGTTTCTTTTGATTAGATGATTGAAACCAGATGGACAAGCTTTAGAGAGGCCCTCAGTAAAGCAGACCCTTCCAGCTAATTATGGCATACACTAATATAAATGAGAGTTATTTCAGTGTCTGTTCTTTCCAGGAATTGCTAAGATATCTGAAATAGTGCTGAAATAAGTAAGAAAAATTCATAAAATGACACTCTGCTTGCTTGAGTCAATATGCTTAAGAAATTTTGGGTTTTGTCAGTCTTTTCAAGGGGCTGATAGAGAAGGCAAGGAAGGATGCTACTGAAATTGATGCATAATTTAATCTGGAATTATTTTTCTTTTTATCAGCTATACATAATAGTCTGAGGAATCCAACTAGCAATTATTTGTGTAATGCCTTAGATCAAATTTTAAACTGGATGCAGAGAAGGGATGCTTTTGAAGACAGGATATGATTTGCTCTATTTGAGAGTTGGAGAAATGGATTAGCAACTTATCTAGGATTGTATAAATGACCATGGTCATATGAATGTAAGCAGCTTAGAACATCTTTGCACATAAGTGATGGGAGATTTCTTCTAGTACTTAGTGCTGGTAGTGTTACCACTTGAGGAAGATAGTGGAAGACTCACATAAGCCTTTTTACAGCTCCAGCCTACACAGCAACCTATGTTCCTGTGGCTCTTGATTCCAGCAAGCAGTCACTGTTCCTGGGCATAAATTTTGTGCAGTGACTACCTGTAGCTGTTGCAGCATGAAACTTGTCATAACCTGCAGCCTACCTGAGAACAAAACTGTTGGACAGAGAGGCCTTTCAGTTCTCTGTGTGTTTGCCTGCCTCTGCATCACCTTGCAGCTCTAGAGGTGATGTGGTGTCGACACTCTCAGGCAGCCATCCAAGCTAGAGCTCCACAACCTCTGGATGCAAGTCCCTCTCTAATGAAATCTTCCCATTAAAAATATATTTATTAAAAATTTGCTCTTTCCTAAGTGGTTGGAGGATTTGTCTTCTGTCTCCTTAGCATCATCATTAAGACGATGTGCGTGTATGGCATTTTATAAGCCTTGGTGCTTGGAGGTGCTGATACCAGAACTGGTGGATGTGCAGGCATCAGGTTCCAGCCAAAACAGTGTATCCTTTTTAGAGCAAGGAGACATGGCTGCAGGGATTGAGGTGTGAAAGCCTCCCAAGCCAGGCTGTCAACCACCTGCTTGCTCTGCAAAAACAGGGATATTGTTCAAGTGCTAGGAAAATAAGTAAAAATTATGTTAGTTAAAATCAATATTTCAGCCCTGCCAGGGATTTAAATCTACCACGCCTAAGCAGCTAGTGCTGGGCCTCATTTTATGTAGCTGGAATCAGTGAGACCTTATTAATGATTTTAGTGCAGAGGCTGTTTTTTCTCAAAGTTTTCATCTCTGTGTGCCAAATTGCCATGTGGTAAGGTCGTCTTAAATACAAACTACTGAAGCTTCAAAAGTAGGACTTTCCAATAGAAATTCTAATGCAGCCTTAATTACAGTTCCCTAATACTGCAGAGGGTGCTGGGAAAATGCAGTTTGTCTAGTTTGATTAGATTCAGTTATCTTGTGTTTGGAAGATAACAACCCTGGCATCCCAGAATGACTGAGCAACAGGCACTGCCCAGGCATTTTCTATGGCTGCCATGGTAACAGTATAGCTGGGCTTCAGAATTTGAACCACTGTAAAAAGACAAATCCTCTCCACCTTTAGCCTGAACCAGCATCTTTTAAAATCAGCATGAAATTCATTATCAGCTTACAAAACCAGGGCAATTTTCCAACATGGATGTGGCTTGTCCAACAGCTAAGGTGCCAGAGGAGTCTCACCGAGTCCTGCTTGCTGTAGTGTCATGGTCAGCACTTGTAGCCATTCATTTGCTTAAAAAACCCTAAAAATCAAAAATGCTATTTCTTCTTGCTGTTCTACTGTGACCTATTTCTTTACCTATCCCCAGCTTTATAATGTTGGCTCTTCTGTCAAGCCTTTGGGTAAACCCTTGGCTGTTGTCCTCTACTGCTGCTCCCCAGGTGGGTTCAGCAGGTTTGCTCCTGATTTTGCATTCTGTAAGTCATGGGATCCCTAAACATTTAGTGCCCTGATGTATCCAGGAGAGAGAAAAACGAGCTATGGGAAAGTGAGGCTTCACACTCTTTAAAAGCCAAGGTACCTGCAGCTTTTTCAGGCCCTGATTTGCCAAGGCACCTAGGCACATGCTTCATTTCAGGAGCAGCTTCATGCTCTCACTTGCAGGCCTGTGGTTACACTCATCATTAAGTGTTTTCCTGAACTAGTGGTGCTCTGGCCACGCATCTGAAGGGCACTGCAACCCTCTGCAGAGGATCCCTATGCCTGGTGGCATTCTCCCAGGCATGCATGCACTGGTGTTTGGGTCCATGTTTGTTTGCATCTCAGTGCTGTAATGGGCTGTACTGCAGTATGAAAATCAGGAACAGGATGCTGCACTGCCAGACATCCGTGAAGCTCTCTGAAATTTAAAGTCCTGAGTTTAGTGTGAGCATTAAAATAATGATGTTAATCCTATTTTCCTGCAAAAATGTTGACAGAGAAAAAAGAAGATTGTGCTTTCTGGTGTTTAATTCATTGGGCTCTTTGGCAAGCTAGATGATAAATCACTTAAATTAGGAGCTGTGAGAGCCAATTACTGCCAGATATTCCTGTGTTCTGTGCCTCCGGCAGCATGGCAGCAATACTGGTACAGGCAGGGAGTTCTGCAGATATTTACTAATACAAGTAAATAGCAGTAGACAATCCAAATGAAAATAAGATGAAAAAAATTACCCTGCACACTATTTCCATCTCCTCTAGTTGCAAGTACCAAGATCAGACTGGGTTATAGCTGTGACTTGTTTATGATTTGCCCTCTGAGGATGTTGAAGACAATTTATCTACTTAGATACTGGTGACTGGAGACCTCAGTTTGCTGGGACTATGACTGCCAAGGCCACTGTACACAGGGATTTCTGTTGGCATCTTCTTTGTCCTGTAGGACATTTTTTGGTGAATCATTCTGAGATTTTGTATGTTTGCCCCAGATTTTCCAAAACCTGTCAATCTTGGACCTATATCTTTATTCTGTGCATATGTGTGAGCATGTATGATGAGTCCATGTCATCCAAGAAGCATTGCATGTTCTACAATTTGGAAGGCAAGGTTTAAAAGACAAATGACATGGAAAAAGAGGAAGAAGGGTGCTTTTATAAAGGTCAGCACCTGAATTTTTGTTTTGAAGTTGTTCTACTTAGTTGTGCCCTCCAATATTAAAAGGCCAGAAGTGGGGCAGTTCTGGTAGCTTTGATGGAACTCACTTTGAATTATCCCATAAACTTTAATCATGTCCTTAACTCTTTTGTTCTATAGACTTCAGTAGAAAAAGAAATGTGTGCATGGGGATTACTCATTGGAGTGAAAAAAAAAAAAAAGTGAAGGACTGAGCCTTGGAATTAAGTCTAGAAGTGCAATGTTAGAGTTTCAAGATGAACTTTCTAAACATGGGATGAGAGCTGGGCTGCTCTGTAAAGAAATATGCTCTGAAGAGTGCAAAAATAAATCAGCTTGCCCAATCAGTTTTGCATTTCTGTGAACATAGAGAGGAGGCCAGAAGGCCACTGCTTTTTGTGCAATGTATAACATCCATTAAGTGGCTCATTTGCAAAAAGGAGTTGCTTTTGTGGATTGCTAGGCGTGAATGTCCTTCCATCAATGTCCTCCCTCACCCTATTCATGCAGTGGGCGGTAATCTGCAGACTGACTAGTGCTGGCTTTAGCTGAGCACCTGCCCCGTGTCCTGATATCCAGCTGGGTGACTGGCATGGCTGGAGCTGTGGGGTAAACCAGAGCTTCATCATGTGTGAATGTGGTTGGATTTACTTCATCACACAGTTAGTGGGTCTGTTCCTATATGGGCTTCTGAATTAAATTTAAATACCCCAGCAAGGAAATGGTGAAGCCACTCACTGCCTTTCTGCACTTATTATTATTTTGCTTCAACAGCTGCCTTTGTGCTTTAGGTAACACCATCCTCCAAGGTGACGTTAGCTATGTTGTCATAGCACTAAATCTAAGTGTTAGGCATAACTGATCTAAGTGTGCAAAATGGAACAGGTATTTTTATTGTGAAAAACAATTGTTGCTAAATAACTATCTCACAAGGAAAATGTAATTATGAAGATTCTTTTCCAGCTCCTGCACTAATTGAATGAACAGGAATCTTCTGTACTACTTTGCAGACACAAGCTGTTATTGAATTACTGCATTAACTTGGGGTTGCTGTTTTACCTTTGCCCCACTCAGAAAAAGAGCTTTCAGACTTTTGGACTAGAAAGTCTCAATTATGTATTAAGTATCTCAACAGGACAGGGGGGAATGGTTTTAAACTAAAAGAGGGTAGGTCTATGCTAGATAAAAGGAAGACATTTTTTGTGGTGAGGATGGTGAGACAGTGGAACAGTTTGCCCCAAGAGATGGTGGATGCCCCTTCCCTGGAAACATTCAAGTTCAGGTTGGGTGGGGCTCTGAGCAACCTGATCTAGTTGAAATGTCCCTGCTTATTGCAGGGGGTTGGACTAGATGACCTATCTGACCCAAACTAGTCTATGTGTACCTTTGTCCTTCTAACTAGAATGGTGTTCATGCAAGAATTTGGGATTGATGGTATTTTAACTGTATTCATTTTACCTTGTCTCCTTGATGCAGTACCTGCCAACCAAAAGTGAGCAGGACTGGGAAGAAGCCTTCTTTTTAACAAGTATTCATTAATTCTTGCACAGAAAAAGGCTCATAAATTCTATTTACATGGTAGTGTCATCAGGAGATTCCTCCATCCACTTCTAAAGCTAAAGTTTGGGCTGAAAAGGTCAAGCAACAGCTCCTTGAACAGGCAAACTGTTCAGGTTATTTTTTTTCATTATGTGTTGGTTGGCTTTTGGCATTTTTAATTGCTGTGGCATCTACCACAAATAAAAAAATAGGGAATAGCTGGTGAAATGTATTGCTCGGCTGAGCAAGTTCACAGGGCTCAGGGCCTGGAAAGCACATGTTTATCAAGTCTCTCATGCCAGATTCCCCCTGCTACATGAGGGATCTCCCCCTGAGAATCCTCAGGATTCTCTCTGCCATAGGCACTGATGCCATGGAGGTCAGAAGGAAGCTGTGTACAGCCTTGCCATCCAGCCTGGAACAGGGAATATCAGTCTGCTGTGCTGTCACCTGCATAAGTCAAAAGCAATGAGCCCACAAGTGTTGTCCATTTTATTTCCAATGGACTTTGTTCTTCTCCCATGAAGCCATCAGCAAACTTTGCCAGCAGTCTCAGCTGGGACGGCCAACACCTCAGAGTTAGAGGAAACAACACAGGACCTGCACTCTGACATGGCCTGGCTTGCTGCCCAGCTTTCCCCTGGAGTCTGAAGAGGGAATGGAAACACATCATGAAGAACAGGTCTCTTCAAATGAGTATAGGTCCAAACATCCTCCCGTGTTTGTTTGTGGAAGATGTGTGTTTTCCACAGAAGGGTGTATGCCCGCAGCACTTTCTTCTCACATTGTCTGAGAGCCATTTCAGGCCAAACAGGGTCAGAGTGATGGAGATGCTTTGCTGAAAGGAAGGAGAACATTGACAAAATCTCCATTTTTAGTCAGGATTCTCCACTGCAATAAGCAGATTAAAAAGTCTCTATTTAAGAATTGACTGCAAAGTTGACTTTATGTGTTTTTCTTAACTCTGAAGCAGCCCTGGCTTTCTGTATCACTTCTGGCTACCTCTGATATAGGATCATAGAAGGAGGGGAAAGATATGGGTCCTACTGCATCATCTTAGTTCTTTCTAATATTATTGGATTAATTATTTCCTTGTCAAGTAGGACTTATTTTGTACTAGAAATCTCTAACAAATTTTCATTTGCTAAAAGACTGCAGGAGGATTTCAGCAGGATTTGAAATTATTCAATTGTTCCTTTGACTAACTATTGTGTTGGTCACGTATCTTCAGAGGTGAATCTTTTAATACAATCTTGACATTTTAACTTTTAAACAAATTTTTCCAGCATCCATGCAGGCTTCCGACTTGGGGATTGCCCACTGCTTTCCTTTATAATCAGGCAGCTGGACATTTATCTTGTGTGCTTAGGGCTCGTCATGATAAACTTCCCAAAAGGTGTTCTTTTCCCTCTGAGGTGCAGCATGGCAAGAAAACTAATGGTACTCACTTATTCCATGGTTATCTTGGTCAAAGAAGAAAGAGACCAAACTAATATCTTCACTAAGAAGAGCCAAATACTAAGAAGTAACAGACAGTGGAATAAAGTAGATTAGTTGAAATTAAAATAGAACATCTGTTATCCAAAATGTTGCAGTACTGGAAAGAGATTTTAGAAAGAATTATGGTTATATTAAGCATGTCCTTTAAGGATAAAAAGATATAAGGCAGATGTGATTCTTCCCATCTAGCCACTACGTTTAGAAAGGTTTTGTCAATATGTTTGCAGTGCGTTGAAAGTAATAGCCAATACTATTTAACCAGAAATGTGGAAATATCTCACTTTGCTGTACAGTGGAGTTAATGCCCAGGAGGGCATGTCATCATTTCTGTCAGTAAGAACTCTTCTCAAGTGAAAAAAAAAAATCAATTCTGTAATCAATCCAAAATATTTTCATGTTTTTCTTGGGGGAAACAATAAACAGTGGGCAAAGAAAACCATCTCCATCTGGGAGAGAGTAGTCATGTTTTTCACAGCAAAGGATGTACCTCTGATTTTCTGGGAAACCACTGTCAGATTCCAGGCAGAAAGGAGGATCTCTTTGCTAGTGTTTCAGAGGGCACAGGTTAATCTGTAAAACCCTGCATGTTGCAATAGGGCACAGAAACACCAAACTTCTGTACAGGTAGCAAGGGCACCTGCTGCTTGCCAGAGAGTGGGAGGTTTGTTTTCTTCACACAGTGCTGTGTAGTGTGTTGACCAGCACCACCCCCAGAGCTGATAGCATTTCACTCACCCCATCATGGCACATGTATTGTTTCTTCCACCTGTTGCACCCCATCAGTGAACTCTGTGCAATCCTGCAATGTCTGGCACTATCAGTGATACTCTCATTTTCACTTAAAACTGAGCTAACAATGTGTGTTTTTGTTCGTGAAGCCTTTGTGGCATCCCTCGCCTTGAGCTGCACTCTGTACATGAACGCAACTCTCGTAGCTACCAGGGATAAGCAGATGTTAGGTCACTGCTCATCTCTCTCATTAAGGCAATTAGTGACCTGTAGAAGATGATCAGTCAGGGATTTTATCCATCTCGACGCTGGTGTCTGGTTGCCTGTACCAAAGGATTCTGTTTATAGTCCAGTTCTTAATTTCTCCCTGCTCATCATTATTATTATCCAAAGTGCCTTTTTGCTTCTGTTAGCAAAACCAGAATCCCCCATGCCTCAGTTTGAGCAGCTAATGTCCACAATAGGGGCAACTGATCCAGCACAGGAGTTAAATATAACTGTGTCTAGTGTAAGGAGAAGATTTAATGGGAAATGGTTGGCATTCTTTCTTCCTAAAGGCACGGGGAGGGAGGGGGGAGAGAGAGAGAGACGTACACACACAGACACACACACGCATCCCATAGTGAGGGCAGAGGCAGAGAGCAGGCAAGGCAGAGAGGGAGAGAGGGGAGAGAGAGAGCCCCAAAGCAGCCCTGTGCCTCTGAGCTGGGACCTGCCAGGGCAGAGCCAGCATGCTGGTCCTCAGCCCGCTTGTCCGGGGATCTTACCTGCTGCTCTTCTTCTGCTTTGCTTTGTCTCAGACTGCGTACGCTGACAGTGGCTTCTCAATTTCAGCAGGTAAATTGCTTTGAGTCATTACTTTTCCTTGCTTGGAGCTCTCTGCACGCTGATTCTTGCACTTTCTGGTGATTGGGAGCACAGGCGAAAACAAATAAATACTTCAAATCGCAGATCTCGGTGGAGGGATTTTGCATTGCAGACCTCCTCTGCCACAAGCCATGACATTTTGTTACTTGGGCGGTTTTGCTTTTTGCTTTATAATTTCTGGTTTTAAACCCCTCCCTTCCCTTCCCCATGAGAAATAATGGACAAGATCCTCAGCTGCTCAAAAAAGGTTTTTTTTCCATTGGCCTCTGCAGTGCTGTGCTAATTCATGGATCTGGCCCAATTAGTGTATTACTTGCATGTCTGCATGTTTCTTTCTGTTTTGAATGAGTTTAGGTAGAATACAGCACAGGAAAGAGAATGAATCTCAATGTATATCTGCTTCTATAAATAAAGCCCTGACCTCAATGAGTGCTGCCGGAGTCCGACTGGATGTTAGCAGAATAAACATCATCTGGCTCTGGCTATGACACTAACAAATACTCGGATGACTTACATAGCAAACAAGAGTCCACTGCATGGAAAATCCCTGCTAGGCAAAGGCAAAGCAAATTAGTTGTCAGCTGAGCCAGGGCACTGGAAATTCCTCAATACATTTTACAGTTTCAGCAGCAAGACTTTCCTTTAGTCACGTTCTGTGCAAAGGAAGGGGAAAGCTTTATGGCTGTGTATCTTCTTTGAGGAACTTTCACCAATTTATGGCAAATCACTGTCTCCCACCTTCTGTCTGTTATTCTGTGTCAATAGAGGTGCTGCTAACTAATGTCCTGTGTTCCTTCAGTGTCAGATGCGAGATGGTTCAACTGAGGTTTGTAGGTCAGGGCCTGCTGTACCTATAGATCCTCCCCATGGCTTTCACAGTGATCAAAGGGGTGCATATTTTAAGTCTGTACATAAAATCAACCCTAAACATGGACCTAAAGGCACACAGCCCTTCTTGCTCTCTAATCCCTCTGGTGTACCCACAGAGCCAGATGGTTTACATTCAAGCTCTCTGAGATGCTAAAAAGCCTTTGCATTTATTACCTTTCCCATTTCTTTTCAATCGGATGTGCTTTTTCCATTATGCGGAGGTTAGTTAATGCTGAGGCACAGGAATCACCATTTTTCTCTGATATACTCCAAATTGTTTTGCAATAACATGAAAGTCATCAGGCATCAAAATTTGTTTTGGAGGACTTTATATTCATTTGACACTTGCAGATGCCACGCAGGCAAACAAGAATGTGTTGTTTCCATCACCTTCTCCTGTGGCACACTCTTGTGTCTACAGCAGACATTTGAGCTGTCCTCTTAAGAAACAACAGCTCAACAAACAACCTGCCCCTAAGAAGAGGGAAGACTTGTCATCTCTGCTAGAACCACAGTAGAAGAGGCAAACATGAAGGAAAATGCCAGACCATTTGTGGACCATTTTCCATGGTGCAGTCCTGGGGCTTGTCTGCAAGAGACCCCTTTGGGCAGATCCCCACCCCACTCTCTGCTCCATGGCAAAGCCCCACTCTCTACTCTTCTGGCCAAGACACTGAAAATCACCTTTATAACCCAGCAAGCTCTTAGTGAGGCTCCTGCCATGAATGTACTGTCAGTCTTTGCTTGATAATATGTGGAAAAAATAGAAGTTGGCCAAAGATTCTGTCATAATCCCACAGCCACTGGGCTGGATTAAGAGACATACCTGTGTGCCATTATTACTTGCCAATTAGGGCTATTTGGTATTAAAAATTATGTAATAAGGGATTCCTTTAGTGTTTTGGTTGCATCTGCATTTTAAGAAACTTCTAAGAAAAAAGCAGTAAGTTCTGATTTTTCTGATAGAAATCTGACAGTGGGCACAGGAGGTGAATTAATTCCATTCACACTGCAGGTGAATTAATTCCACTTACATTCTCAGTTATTTTAGTGATTTCTCAAATGTTCTCTGGCTGTCAGCTGAGTCAATTATTTCTATCTGGCACCAGGATGCAATTTCACATTTAAAGAATGAATTTCAACTGTGCACTTTCAAATTCTGAAACTAATGCCATTTAGCAGACAGGATGTTCTTAAGTGATAGCTTGTCTTTTCTATAGTTGGGAAAAAACATTTGGGTATCTTCCAGGTATGTCTGAAAACTTCTGACCTAGAAGTACTTTTATTTCTGTCCTCACACATCTTTGCACAGCAACAGGTCACGAATATAAAGGCTTACAGGTCACAAAGCCGTAACTAGAAAGCAAATGGGAAACAGCCTGTAGGGTGGAAAAGTGTTCATACAATAATTGGGAAAAGAAGAATAGTCTGGATCTTTGTTTCCTGCCAGCTCCACCTTAGAGTCCCATCAGCCTCAAGCAACCCTTTTTTCTAGAAGTATTTTGAGTGTCATGTCAGCTCCAAAGATTTGAGTCTCATGGTGCTGAAGTGTCACTTCTGGAGAAAATGTTTCAGGGAATAATACTATAACATGCTTAAGCACGTAGCTGTGCTTCCACATGGCAGTGAAGACCCCCAGGGATGGGTAGCTCAGCCCCTGGAGACAGCAGGTTATTTTCAGGGTAACCTGTCATATCCCACCCTTACACCACTTGTGTTTGTGGTGTCATTTACATCTATTTTTCAGAGCTCTGCCCTACTGAGGTTCCTGAACTGCTGCACTCACATGATGAAGGCATGAGTTCTGTAGTCAGTTTTAGTAGGGCTACATGAACAAGTCTGCACCTTGTAAGAACCAGCCTGAAGGAAGCCACCTTCCAAATTCAGGTAGTAGAAAGACTCTCTTCCTCTCCTCCTCATTCCTTCTCCTCTCCTATCCTGCTCATCCAGGCCCAGCGTTTCTGGGACAATATTAAAATTCCCAGAAGCACACAAAGAAAAAGAACTGCATCTCAGCACTTCTTCCAGCTTTTCATGCATGCCACAAATGCATCCCTTGATTCAGTTGTTTCCTGCAGCCAATATTGATTCACAGTCCTTTGGAAAGATTATGGCTGATCAGTTTAAAAGAACTGAATGGGATATCAGAGCACTATTGGCAGTATTCCTCACTCTTTCTTTGCCTTGGTCCTATTATTTTCCTGAAGAAAAGGAGCATCACATCTCGCTGGGCATTAGGTTCATCCTCTTTGAGTCAGGAAGGTGTAATATTTTCAACCAGACCTCATGTGGCAGAGCTGCAGAAAACAATTCAATTTTCTCATGGACTGACACTGTTGGAGCTGTGGTGATGGGCAAGGTGGGCTGGGAAGGGGAGCTGTGTGCAGTGACAGCCTTGGCTGGGCAGCACAGAGAAGGGACCTTGGGAGCCACTGTGGTGCTGTGCTGTGGGGAGAGGGCATTGTGCATTGGTGAGAGGAACAGCAGGAGAGGAAGGACACAGAAACAAGTGATGATTCCTGACACTGAGGGAGTTGGGATCGGGGCTGTCTTTCTGTAAAAGGAATATCTGACCCCATCATCAGGGTTTGGGTTTCTTTTCCCTGCAGGAACCCTAAATATTGTCAAAACAGACAGCAAAGGTGTCAGGTGGATGTATTTTGTTTCTAAAGAGAGTAATTGTAAATATTTAATTACGTAAAATCACAACAGAATGCGTTATCAGAGTGTTTGCAGGAGAAAGAAAGTTGTAGAAGGAATTTAAAACAAGATGAGAAGTAAAAGCTTGAAGGCTCTCAAAAGGCAGCAGCCAGAGCCTGCTGGGAAAACAGCCAAAAGGGTGACTAGCAAGCAAAGATATCAGACCAGGGAAGGAAGCCTGGCTCTGCTCTGTAAAGTCAGCATGGGCCCAGGAGGTGCTGAGCATCCTGGTGCCATTGGTCAGTGGTTTTCTCATGGAACACATATAAGCAGGACAGCTGTGGCTAGATTTAAATTCCTGATGGAAATGAGCCACTGGCGAAGGCTACAGCTTCATTAGAGAAGGGCAGCAAAGTATCATTGGCCATGAGAGGGCAGTCACCTAGCTGTGGGTCTGAGGAGTCAAAGGGCTTGGGGCAGGACGTCTGAGAGCTTTCTGTCTTGTTTGTGATTCATACAAACCTGAAAGGGAGGCAAAATATTCTTTCAGTAGAATCTCTGTTCAGCTTCAGAGAAAAAAATAACCTTGGGATAGGCTGTTTTAACTTGATAGCCCAAATGGGTAGCTGGGAAGATAAGCCAAAAGGAGGACGGTGTAGTGACTACCCTTCTGAGCTGTTGAAGAAGACAGTTCCTGACCAGCCTCTGGGGAAAGGCTTGGACTGGTAGCAAATTACCAGCCTAGTATGGTGTGGCTACTGTTGCTTCAAGCAAATGGGTTTTTAAAACAAGCACAGTTAAAAACACCACCTGGTCTGACTTTATCTGTATATTCTCCCCTGGCAGATATGACCTGTGGAAATCCCAAACTGGGTGTCCTGCTCAGGTCAATGTAGGTGATACTCAGGAAAGGAGTCACCTTAGGACTCACAGAGCTTCTCTGGTGGTGTATGCTGCAAAACTGTGCTGAGGAAGGTGAGAGCAGAGCAGCCACACTGGTGCACAGCCTGTCTGTGACTCCAGGCCTGCATCCACCTTCTCACCAGGAAGGGCAAAGGGAACACTGATGTTTTCCACAACAAGCAAGGCCCCCCAGGAGATGCTCTGAAATTGGCAGTAAACCAGTAAGTAGGAGCCCACTTGATCCTGTGGGTAAGGGACAAGGAAAGGACATCAGAGGCAGTGCAGGGGGTTGTGGCATTTGCCTTGCAGCAGTAAATAAAAATCAGAAGAGGACATAGCCTCTAGTGAGGAAGCTGGAATGTGTTTGCAACAAGGTTCCTTAAGTGCAGTCCTGGTCTTGCACACAGGAGAGGAAGGAGGCTTCTGGTGTGTTTATGGCATTACTGGTTGACAAGGTTCTTGTCTTGTTAAAAAAGGTTCAGTGACAATGCAGTTGAAGGGAGAGGGTTCAGTGAAATACTGTTTAAGTTGAATATCATGACATTTGCTTGTTGGGTTGTGAAGAAGTCCTCCAGCTGCCAGGGACAGAGGTCAGCACAGGAGCTGAGGCAGCGCTTGCTTGGCTTTCCAGCAAAGGAAGCAGTAACTGATCTGAAGGTTTTTCTATAACCTATGAATGTTTCCAACAGGCAGCAACCAGTCCAAAAGGGAATCTCAGCTGAAAGTGATCTGCAGCTGACACGGAGATCCAACTGGTCCAAGCTTGTCCATGCTGTATCGTTGCCATGAATGAGCACAGCACTGTCTGCAGTCCAGAGGTGTTGGGTGTGCTAGAATGCTAGAAGGTGAATACTAGGGTTTTGTAAAGAGCAGACTGAAAGGTGGAGGCTTACATTCCAGCACAGCAAAGTAAGGTGTTTCAAAGTCAGGTGTTCTCACTGAAAGGATAGAAGCTCCACCAATAAGCAATCCAAAGTGCTGCAAAATCAGCTTAGTCCCTACGTAGTTGTAGACAGATGGTGCTTGTAGGCCTCTGCCTTTAGTACAGACAGTTCATTCGTGGGTATGTGTGCTGGTTTGGCCAAAATCCAGCAATATATCCTCTGGGAGAAAACCAGGTTACAACCACCCTTCCCCCCACCAGGTTTAGGAAAAAACTTCCTCCAAGGAAAGTGAAAGAGATAAAACCTATTTATTAACAAACACACAGGAAAAGGATAATAATGCTAAATAGTAAAACCCCTCACTGTAGAGAGAAAACCTGGGAAGAAATTAGAGTCCTTCCGTAGGTGTGGTCCCTCCTTCTTGGAGCTGGCATAGGCCCACCCCCGGGCCTGAAGAAAAGTTCTCCTGATGTGTTCTGATGCTGTTGAAACAGTCCAGAAAAGGAAAAAAGGAAAAAAAGAAAACACCAAAATCCCAGGAAACACGCCGGAGAAAAAGGGAAGGGAAAAAGCCCGAAGACCTGGCTGAAGAGACAGGCAAGGGTGCTCCCTCCGTGCTACCACAGCCAGGGAGAGGAGTCTCTATCTCTGTGTCCTTGGGAACTTGCTTTGAAAAGTTCATTTGGTTTTTTTTCCTCCCCTCTCAAGCTCAGTTTAAAGGCACAAAATTAGTTTTTTGGCATAGAGCCGTGATAGGGGATACACATCATAGAGTCACCCCAAGACAGTATGTCGGTATCACTAAGCCCCTGCACAGGAAGGGAACAGTCTGTGACTTCACATTTTATCCTCCCTGCATTTGACAGTCTGTTTCCTATCAGACACTGAGGTTTCCCATGGGTGGGATATTGGCACAGGAGCACCAGCAGCGTGATTGCAGCAAAAGAAACCGCAAATCCTATTTAAAACTATAGAAAAGTATCAGTTGTGTTTGGATCAGAGGACATTTGTTGTCACAACAGACCCTGTATCCCTGCAGCCTTTACCTCCTGGTGCTAGGATGGTGTGTGGCTGCAGAATCAGCTGTGGTGCAGCACAGGACTCAGTCAGGACACGGCCAGGAGATTTGTCTCGTGCTGCAACTTAAAAGGTAGAGGAGAACAGGGCAAGCTCTTCAAATCCAGGGTTAATTGTTTGAGCAGGATCAGAAATAAGCAAGAGAGGAAAAACTCTACAGGAATTAGCAGACCCCAACCTAGGTGCTCTGTTTCTTCCCTTCTCCTCTCCAAGGAATCACCCCTTTAATGGAAATGAAATTGTAGGGGCGCTTTCTGTAGTCACATGGCTGTGATGGTAAAAGGGCATTTGGGAAGACAAGATGGGTATAGGAAAAACGGAGGAGAACTGAGACACTGAGGGGGAAAAAGGTTAACCATTTTCCTCAGGAACTAGCAAGAGGGTATGGATAAATGTAGGCTTCTGGGGAATGCACACAAGTAATGACAGTGCTACAATTTCAGTTTTCTTCTACCCAGGGAAGTGATTATAGAGTATTTTTATTAGGTTCTTGAAACTACAAAGTTAACAATTTTTTACAATACAAAGTCAGCATACAGTTGGGTTTTTGGTCAAAGGCAGGAGAATAAAGTCAGCTGAGCTGGGAATCTGTTGCAGCAAGGGAGTAATGAGGAATTAATCTAGTTCATGGCAACAAACTTTCAAAGAAGACTTGACAGGCTTTTCTATGAAGTCTTTTTGAGCACACAGCAACACCCACAGCCTCACAGGGATTGTCTGGGACTGTCTGAGCATATGGTGGAGCAACATCAAAGTCAAGTACATGTTTGATCTATGCCAGCACTGACAGATTATGATCTTGCAGTTGCAGAAGGGTGGAACTGGTGTCTCTCAGCTTTGTTGCTACTGATCTCACACAAAGTGGGAGGGGACTGTGTGACAGTGAATGACATGTAGATGTGTTTCAGGGCAGATGCAGCAGCCATCCTGCTTTAATCTTTAGGGCTTCAGGCTCATCTACAGATTATACTAAATTCTTAGGCTTTAATACTCAGAATATTTATACTATTGCTCTGGTGTGACAAGTAGTTGAGTTTTATAATCTGGTTCATAAAATGATTGAGACGAGATGCTGAGATTCACCAGATTGAGAGTCTGTTTCTGGTACTGTGAGTTACCCATGGACTTGGGGGACTTGCTTGACTTCTCTGTGCCTCAGTTTCTCATGCACTGATGAGGAGTGCATAGAGCTGTCAACATTTTTTAGCGGTGTCTAGAGCTCTGGACCTCTGCAAATGAAAGGCAATAGAAGGAAAATTGCACAGAATTGCCCTGTCACGGTTATTGGGATTTATAAAACATGGGTTTATTTTATAAACCCTTTTTATAACCTACTGAAGCGTTCCACCCATCAGATTTTACTGGGATTTTTCACTATTTTGTGAAAGGCAATGCAGAGCCAACACAAGCAAATCCTCCTGTCTCTCTCTCAGAATTTTCCTTCTGCAATCAGTCTGAGAGAACAGTGAATAATTTTCTGGCATACATATTGTCCTCATACATGCACAGACACACAGATAAAATGTCTGAAGTGAAATAGAGGGATTAGAAGGCTTTTCCTTTGCTTAGAAACCCCTCAGCCCCCTTTGCTTTCCCACACCTTGCCGTGTCTGCAGTGTTTTCTAGAGCTGACCTCAGAGATGCAGCCGCCCACTGCTCCCCAGCCAGGCTGCCAGAGCTGCTGAGGGACGTGAGCTAAATATTAGGTGGGGATGGAGGTCAGAGTGTCCTTGCTCCTGTGGACAGGTGAATACCCAGACCTGCTGTCCAGGCAGTGTGCCAGGGATCATGCTATTGTCAAGCTTTTGGAACACTGACTGATTTTTAAATATTTTAATTTGTTTGTTTGTTTATTTATTTATTTATGGCAATTTCTGAGTGTGCACCAGCTGGTAAAGTAGATGTTACTGCTGCCACAGCCTGTAGTCACTTTGGAGATTAAAAATGGAGCACTTTCAAATTTTTCTGAGATTTTCTTGACTGTGCTAGGTTAACCTTTTGAATTTAGCGGTCTTTTTCAGCCCAAGGGGTTCTATTATTCTATTAAAAGAAATTTGCAAGGTTTCATCTGGATTTCTTAATTTTCTGAAATTAATTGAAATAATTTCTGATCTGCTTCGTTTTGTTTCTTGAACACTCTGAAGCCCCATCTTAAGCAAAAGGAAACTAGTAGCAGGGGAGATCTGCAGCTCTGTGTCTCATCCTGTAACTCCCACGGGAATTTCATGGGTCACCACCTCCTCCACACAGACACCATTACCTCAGCTTGATATATTTCTTTGGCATATTTAATCTGGTTTAGGGAAGGATATATTTAGGCCATCAACTGTAAGGTCCAAGTTCAAAAATTTACTGAGAGATGCAGACAATTCACTACCTTGACTGCTCAGCCCAGCTCCAAACACAAGCTGTATTCTCATCTCTGCTTATATGTCCTTAAAGCACACTTTGGGTCAAAAAGTTTCATAAAACACACTTTAAAGAAGCATGTATTGATAATGCTGGCACTTCTCTTTGGCATTTTGAAGGGGAGCTTAATACCTGCATCTGCTCTGTAAATACAGGGTGGCTCTCAAAAGGCACCTTTAACAAGCTCTTGAGCTTTCCTGACTTAAGAGGAAGATGTGCCCTGGTCACCTGCAGTAGAGGTACAGAATGGAGCTGGGCAGCTGCGGCCTGTGGCTCTCTGCTGTCCTTGCAAGGAGGCTGAGAGGAGCCTGAATGAATGGCAACAAAGCAGATCAAGGTCTCAGTTTCAGCTGGACAAGCCCACATTCATTAACTGGCTGGTGTGCCCAGCTCGTTTATTATTAATTCTGAGTGCCATCCGAGTGGGAGAAGCATCTGTGATGGGTGTCAGCCGTCAGAGGGCTCCGTCCAGCAGAGCCCTGCCTGTCACAAGCTGGGCAAGCCACCAGCCCTGCTGTCAGGGTGAGAAGGCTTTGGATAATAGCTCGGCTTCCCGTCAGGGCTTGCTGGATCACTGTGGTCATAAATAGGAAGGGAAACACATGTTAAGTATCCATTTCCTTTCTCGTCCTTTCCTCCTGGCGTTCGGCCTACAGCTTTGTGATTTTAGAATGAAAGTCACTTTCATGGTTTATTTATGATTTTTTTCAATGAAATCCTGTAAATTGGACTTCAATCCAGGGCAGGACTTCTCTGGTATCCCTGTTGCAGCTGTGGGGGTTTGTAGGGTTGAAGATTCCTCTAGGATCTGCCCTAGGAGGCCTCTTGGGCCTCATATGAGCCCCACTCAGCCCAGGTGAAGGCTTCTGCTTTGTACCATCTTGAATAAGAGTTCTCAAATTCCACGTATGGTCACAAGAAATCTGCAGGAGCAAAATGAAGCATCACACCTTATCTAAAGTATGTTGTTTTCTGAAGCTGCCATTGGCAGTATACCCATAGATTTATAAAGTCACTTTCTTGAACTGGATTAACTTATAGCCTCGACCATAAAAATAACCTGAAAATGTAAATACGTTCTATTCTTAAAGTGACAGTTTTAATTTTTATGTTCTTTGAAAACAACTGCCTCTTGGACAAGTCCTAATAGGATTTTTTCGTTTTGTCTTTCTTTTCCTATTGAATATGTTCTTTGGCATTGAAGTTGTTGAAAGAGCAGCTTTCATATGCACGCTCTGTGTAGGCAGGGTCTTCATATTTCACAGAAAACTATGACAGTCCTATTCTTGGGCTGAGATTTTTTCCACTGATGGGGACTGGAGTATTCTGAAGCTGTGTTTAGCAAACAAAGCTAACCTGGAGCCTAAAAATACTCATTGCATTTGCAGAGAGCCTGTAAGCCTGCCAAGGTAACCCTTTTGTGATATAAATCAAGGCGATACTGTAAAGGTTGTACATCTTGGACCTATCGCAGTTACTGACAAAATCCATACCAAAGAAATGTGGTGCTTACTGGAAGATCAGATTATAGCAGTCATACCTGCAGTCCCTCTGTGAATCATTCATTTTTTTGCTCCTTCAGCTCTCATATCACCTGTCATACCTGAGTGGGGAAGGTTCTTGGGTCTACAATCAGTCTTTTCTTAAATATTTCCTTGACAAATGCACCTTCCAGAGCATAGCCAGGGCTACTGATGGAGCTCCTGAAACATTAACTACCCAAGTCATTACATAATTGAAACCTGTCCTCTATGGCAATATCTTTACTATTAATAGTATATAATTACTTAGTATATAATAATAGTGTCTATTAGAATTTAGTGTCTATCTATAGTAATAGCATCTATTAGTGATAGTATCTAATAATATCTATAGTAATAGTGTCTATTACTGGTAGTTAGATTTTGCTTGTCTCCACACTGACATCAGTACACGCTGTCACTGTTCATATCAGCAAACCTAAAGTGGGCTTCAACCTAACTTGTGTTACAGTAGCACAAGATGATAAACACTGAAATGAGGGGCTGGTTTTTTACAAGCTTGGTTAGGTAGAGCGTTTGTCACAATAAAGCTGTTCCACAGATTTTCAGGCTTTTCTTCTAAAAAGGAGAATCCAAATTTTTTATGAGCCAGGACTGGACTTTACTCTTAGGACGTGATAAGTATCATATTAGAACTATAGCTGTACATCTATGTTTAATCTTATGTTTGCAAAGTATTTAAAGAACAACACTTTTTTTTAAGTAGCAGTTACAACTGAGGTAATGCAGACCTTTTTCTGCGGTTCCTGGTAGTGATCTCTTAGCAACTAAGCCACATCAGGCTGGTTTTGGTATTCTTATTCCTGTTGAACGATAATAATCCCACTGAAATTTTATCTAGACCATGGAATGAGGTAATACTAAGAAAGATAACATTGGAATGTGACCTAAAATAAAGTAATAATCACACTTTCTACCCTGTTAAATTACAAGCTGTCCATTACCTTAATAATGTGCTATTTAGTCCCAATGCAATATGTTCAAATACAACCCTAAAACTCAGACAACCACAGAAGTATGTGTGTTAAACACAGAACACACAGAAGTATGTGTGTTAAAAATTGAAACACTTGGTTACAGCTGCATAAGAGTGACTGAATTCAGGTTAAGTCAATATAAAACTCAACTCTTCATATCTTTGTGTTTTATTACTTGTAAGATCTGGAAGCAGGTGACTCATACCTTTGCTACTTTTTAAAGGACATTGGCATTTTCAGTATGTAGTTAAAGCTTTAAATTAAAAAATATACCTATTTTTAATAAGTCTTCTGCCTTTCTCTTAAATTGAAGTTTTTGACTGAGTTTCAAACTTGTGAGGAAAAGCTGAGAAAGAGTCTTTGTTATGGATCCTTCCAGAATTCAAGTCAAAGGTATCATCACAAATATTGTTTTAATAGAGAAAAAAAATCTGGATGACATGAACTGCCCCTGAATGCTGCTGAACCACACTCCCCTGGGCAGCTCTTTTCTGTGCATCAGGACTGAGAAAATGCTGTACCCATTAACATGGGATGGTGGAACTGACACAGGATATTTTCTGAGACATTTGAAAAACCAGAAGTATCTCTGTTCTTCCCTTACCTTGATATGTGACTAATATCCAGCCTGCAATTGATTTGCACACAAATCTAGCAATTTCATCAGGTTTGTCTTCCCAGAAACCTAATTTAGAGATTTTCTATTAATACCAGATACTTCACCATAGGCTTTTCTTCTTGGCTCCCTGCCACCCTTCGGTTCACAGACACCCATTCCAGCTGCCACTAGCCAGAGGAAGAAACCAACAGGCATAAATAAATATTTGCTATCCTTGACAAAACCTTTGAAGAAGGCTCTCACTCTGATTAGTGATGTATTTCCCAAGGAGCAAATAAAATTCAGGGAAACAAATACAGTGTATAAATGCACCACCTTAATATCCTTCCTTTGTGAATTTTGGTCACAGCTTCTTAAATTCTTGATGGAAGTTTACCTTTCAGAAAACATTAAATACACTGCCAAACACAACTGAGGTCCTGCCTTACCAGGCAGTCAGTGGCAAAGCTTTCAGCTAAGTCTGGGTTGTGGGATATTTATTCTTAGGGATGATGCACAAATGAGAAATACGGCAAGCTGGTTGAAGTCCCAGAGGAAATACAAGTAAATGTGTTGTGGAGCAGCTTCCCACTTCCCACCCATCAAAGTGATTCAGTTCACAGGGAAGGTGATGGCCAAAGGCACTGAGTGCTTTCCTGGTGGCATGTGGGCTGTGACAGGGAGCAGAAGGTGCTATTTCTAACACACTTTTGGAACAGAGGGGAGAGAAAACAATAAATGTTTGATTCATTTTCTAATGTCACCTATCTGAAATTTTCCAGATTCAGCCTGTGTCAGAGCCACATTAAGAGCTTAAAAGTCTGCACAGCCTTCAGCACAAGAAGGAACTTAGAGATTTAAGGGTCCACCAGATTTCTTAAATCCGTGCTTGGATTACAGCATTGTAACCAATGCATATAGGATGTAGGAAAATACTGTGAAATGGCAACTTCTCTTATTCTGTAAGGAGTGCTTGTGCTGTTCAAGACCACACATGAGTGTTTGTATTGAACAGATCTCCCTTGTTTGGAACAGAAGAAGCAGCCCAACTGCAGAGCATGCTGCCTCCTTGGCCCTCCTCCACCGCCCCTGTTCCCACCACCATACTTCAGGCAGAGCTGGAGAACTGTAAGTGTGGCTTTTACTTCTTTTACATGAGTTTTAATGACAGAGAATGAAGAATCCTCTCAAGCACTGCTTCATGGTGTCACTCAGCAAACCTGCCTGGCTGTGCTGATATGGCTCTGTGAGGACAATCACTCAGCATCCCAGACTGGGGCTTGAAGTAAATCTCAAATAGATCAAGGAAGAGGCTGGATTTGTTCCAGCAGTTAATTCAATTAACTTAAAATATTCTCCTTACTCTATTTTGAAACCTTCTTAGAGTAAGTCAATCCTGAACCAAAGGAAATGGCAATGCAGTAAACCAGTAAGGACAGAAAGGCAATTTTCCATCCTGCACAGTGATTTCAGGGTGTTCACAATGTGTATGGCCTGTTCTGCATCACGTTTGCTTTGCCTAGTAGGTGAAATAGGTGAAGTAGGTGAAAAGGTCCTGAAATCCTCCCATGGAATCTATTCCCACCATTTCATTTTGCAGAACCACACAGGTGTTTAAGATGCTGGTGTGCAGTTTTCACCCACCCACCCTTGCACAAAGCTGCTCTGTGTGATACATGTCCATACACACATGCTGACACAGGCAACGTGCAGGATACAATGGGAATATGATAACAGCAGTTTGCCCAGTTACTTTTACTGCAGGTTCTGCTAATTACAACATATTCTCTATCCCAACATAACGATTTTTTCTACCTACTTGGTAATTCCTATTTCTTAATTTTAATACTCATTTATCATATACAAACACTGTGATTATTGCTAGTGTTATGAAAATAATTATTAGTAAGATGTCAAGCAAGAAGTAGCCCAAGAAAAAATACAGTGTAAAATCTTCCACTGCCTTCTGAGAGATCAGGATTGAACTCAGGGTGCTCTTCTCTCCAGACCAAAATTTACTTGCCTTTGCCTTCCTCATCACCTCCCCTGCCTGTGCCTTGATTTCCACAAAAATAAGATCCAAAGACAAGATCTCTTCAGGAATGTGGTGTACTCCTTCAGTGAGGATGAGACTGGGGCCAGGGTCCCTGAGACTCCTGCAAGCACCTCAGAGTAACCTGAGCCTAAAGTCACTCTTCACACCATCTCTCCATAAAAGCATGATATGAAAATAAGCAGTTATGAGCAGGGTGGGAGCCATGTGAATTGAACTATGAGCAGTTTGTTCTTTGGAGCCTGTAGCCAGAGCCTTACTGGAAAATGGCCTTTCACTGGGAAGCTGAAGATCAGTTGTTTTAATCCTGTGTTTCTGGCTCAGTGTTCATCTGTGTTTCCAGGAGAGACCACTTTTGTCACAGGACATAAATAAGGCATTTCACTCATGAAAGTTTAATTTTGAAGTCAAAAGATCGGATATTCATTGATTGTTTAAGGTAGTGGCTCTGATCTGCAGTGAATGAATCTTCTGGAGCGAAGTTCACGCTGCCTGTGCCCTCCCTGAGTGAAGTCTCTATTATTAGAGCAAAGATGCTATTCTTGGAGAGGAGCTGCTGCTGGCAAAGTGGGACACAGAGGGCAGGGTCAGGTCTAAGAATAGGCCAGGGTCTCACGGTGGCTCAGAGGGGCAGCCTGGCTGCAATGTGCCTCTGTGAGAAGAGGAGGAAGAGGAGGAGAAGGGGGGGTGGGGGAGGAAGCATGGGGCAGGAGGCTATGCTGAAGTGTTGATGTTCAAACATCCATGAAAATAACTTTGTGACAAACCCCAGGCTTCTCCCAAAGGGAGCAAATAAACTCTTTCAGGGCTGTAATGTGTGGTGGCTGGATTTTTGTGCATTTCTCCACCAGGCTACGTGTGGCTGCATGTTCACTCATATGTTTGATGTTTCATAGAAGCTGGATGTGGAAGAGCTGTGTCATGAGCTCCAGATAATACAGGCTTCCTCTCTGCCTGAACCACACTGTTCTGCAGGGCCTCCTGGCCCCCAGGTGAGTGATGCATCTGTGATTAAACCACCTCGTTCTCTCACTTGCTCCGAAGTCCCTACAAAGCTGTGAAACATGTGAAAATTCTTTTTACCACTCAGTAAGCATGCCAAGCTCTGGCTTTATTTCATTTTGATATGATTTTGCATAAATCATGTAGGCTTTTTGCCCTGTGTTCTCATCCCTGCCTTGCATACTCCATTCTGTTTCAAGTTCACCCTTCATTTTGTGCAGTTTTACAGTGGGTAGCACCCATCAAAAATCCTGGAGGTGTCCTTCAGAGCCTCTTTGTCAGTTTTTTCTTTGCTTTAGACTGTTCTCCTTTTTTGTGAGGACAAGAGCCTGTGGAGTGGACACAGAAGAGATACAATGGACTGGAAAGTTAGTGGAGTACATCCCTGAGAAGGCAAACTACAGCAAAATCAGGGACAAGGAGAGGCTGTAGATGTTAGCAAACATCTACAGCAAAATCAGGGACAAGGAGGGCAGTGGGGTGGGATTTAGGAGGTACAGGGTCTCCTAGCTTGACCTGCAACATCTCTGCCTCTGACTTGCTGGAGAGCCTTGGACCAGTCTTTTTGACCTCACACCTCATTTTATACAATTTCTTCATTCCGAAATCTTCAGAAGGTCAGAAATTTTGGAGTCACATAACAGTTTGAGTTGGAGGGGACCTTTAAAGGTCAACTAGTACAACCCCCTTACAATGAACACAGCAATCTTCAACTAGACCAGGTTGCTCAGAACCCCATCCAACCTGGCCTGATTCTTCTGAGGAAATGAACCACCTCTAGAGGGAAGATTTTTATTAATATCTCCGTATTGTGGAGAAGGTAATCCATTTGCCTTTCCATTCCAGTTCTTTCCAAAGGAAAATGAAAGTTTTCACGGAGAGGTACTTCCAGTTTGTCCTGGGGCTCAGGCACTCCCAATCCATGTGCTCTGCCTGGTGCTTTGGGACAATGATCTTCCTCAAGGCCCCTTGGTGCCAGTTTATTGCCATACAGCCAATAGCAGCCTGTGCGGAGCAAAGCTGTGACTGAGGCTTTGGCAGCCTGAGAAGGTAACAAGCACACAAGCAGTATTCAAAAAGTATGGACACCACATCAAAGTGAAGGCTCAGTTATGTGGCAAAAAGCATAGCTTTAATTACTTACAAGTCAGTACTTCAGAAGGTAATTGCAGAGTCTAGAAGTTGCAAGGTGAAAGCCCCAAGTATTTCGTTTTATAGAATCATAGAATGGTTTGGGTTGGAAGAGACTTTAGAGATCACCTAGTTCCAACTCCCCATGAACTTTGTCTTTATTGTTCTGCCATTTTGTCCTTGCTGAGATGCAGGATGAGGAAGATTAATTTAGCTCATGAGAGTGGAGAAGTGTGGTCAGAAGTGATGGGAAGTGTTTGCCTAGTTCTGTCTTGAGGAAAGTCTTCTCTGCATTATGAAACAGCCTTGCAGTGTGATTGGCCATGGTCCAGAGTTGCTGTACATGTGAGAAAAGCACTTGTTATTTCAGTCTTTTCTAGACTCTCTCTAAAAAAAAAATCCTCTTGATAGTTTCTCTAACTTAAATTGCAAGAAAGTAATGTTAATTCTATTGTTCTACAAAGTCCATTGCTATAAATAATATTAATCTTGCAACCAAATGACCTATGATCCCTCCAAGAACATTTTTAAATAGAGCAGGCTGGCAGGTTTTATCATAACAGCAGACAGTAGGATGGGTATAAAATGGCTTTGGAATTTTTAATTATAGGTTACAGGACTGTGTCTTGTACAGGGACAACGTTAGAGCCAGCGGTCTTCTGGGAAATACTTTCGTGACAATGGCCACCTGCAAAGAAATACTACCATTACAAAGAGACATCTAGTAATTACTTCTGAATTCTTCTGTAGCTTGCATGGCTTTTAGAGGAGTTTCAAAAGCTCAGACTGTTGACTCATAGCTGAATTTTAATAAATTTTTGTAAGAAGGAGAATTAGATTTGTAATGGTATAACTTAGGTTGTAATTCCTCCCATGTGTATCCCAAGGTAAAAATGAAATAAATGAGATAAAACTTGATTCTGACTCTAATAGGATGCATTGATTTTCACTACTGAAAACCTAAAATAACTCTACTGACTAAAATAGTAGGAGTAATTTTTGTTTGAGGGTACATTTTGTTCCTATTAATGCACAATTTGATCACATTTTGGACAGTATTAGGCAGCCAAGATCCAAACCTGGAGTGAGTGATTTTTACAGTGAATCTAATATTCTCTGATGTGGGTTCATGGGATTTTTTTTCATTAGCCATTCGAAAATAAAAGGTGATCTGTGAGCCGAAGCATTCTAGAAACAAAAGTGTTTTGCTGGATTTTTTTTTCTGAGGTGGTGTTCAAGGTCCCCCTGGTTTAAGAAGACTCCTGAAAGGAGAATCAGCCTTGTTTAAAAGAGGAAAATATCTTCATAATTCAGAAGTGGTAGTAGCAATCTCCCATGTCCATCCCATCCTGCAGAGCCCATCCCATATGTTTTATGCTACTTCCCTTACCACCCCTTTGGCTGATCTCTTTTGCCAGCTGATGAGGTGTCTCCATGTCCTGGTTGCTAATTCTTCAGGACTCTGATAACTTCCCATCTTTCATTTGCCACAGGCTTGTTTTTCTTGCAGGTTCTCCCCATTTAGGAGGTTCCCCTGCCCTTCCCATGTGGAACTCTCCATCCTGGCCCTTCAGCAGTGGCACAGACCTGGTGTTTGGAGGCCACATTCAAACACAACACCCAACGCCTCAAACCTGTGAGTTCACTGGTCCCAGGAGACGCATACAGGGTCAAGGACTGAAGGAAGACGAGCACCTCACTAATGCAGCTTAATAATAGCATTCATTTTTGTCCCTAGGGTCCACAAGGAATTCCTGGTGTAATGGGACCAAAAGGGGAGAAAGTAAGTGTCTGTTGTTAAGGAGTTTGATGTGGTTTTGAGGAGCAAAGAAGCAGGGGAGGGTGTTCATTTCTTTAGTGAATAGTGAGCCTTATGAATGGAGAGTTTTGCTTTAATTTGAATGTAAAGCTATGAATTGGTTTGAAACTATAATTTAAAACTTAATCTTTCAGTGTTGATTTTCAGTCTTGAAATATTTTTTATATTATATTTATAGCTTCTCATGCTGTGACCTCTGTTTAGGGTATGCTTTGAGAAACATGTCAGGTGCAAAAGTCAGCAGTCTTGCTGACCCAAAGGCCTTTGAGCTCCCTGTCCCTCTGGGAGGACTTGAGGAGCAGAGTTCTCCCATGCAGTGTGAATTGTATGGGACAGCTCAGGTATTAAAGCTGGCCTATATGTTAAGTTATATTTTCGGAAGTGCAAAGATTTGCTCCATAATGATACCTAAAGAATCTTATACCTGAAGCTGAGCACGTAATTATGTGCTTCATTATACAAGATGTTGACTGTAGGTTTAGGGCTGAGAACACAGGAAAGACCAAGGAGTTCTGATACAGAAATTCTTCTCATTTTACCTCTGTAAGCAAAGTCTTGGGCACTTGAAGATATTCACAGCGTTTTGTTTGGGGCTACTTGTTTATTTGTTTATTTGGGGAGGGGGTTATGGGTTTGCTTGTTTGTTTGTTTGTTTATTTGTTTTTTAGTAGAAATGCATCGATGTGGTGGCTTAAGAGCCCCTGTGCTTCATGTGGTGCCTACAAGACTGACATATTCCTTTCTCTGGCAGGGGGAGATCGGCAGGCCTGGAAGAAAGGTATGAACAAAGGTGCTGTCTCAGAAATCCATCCAATATTTCATAGCAGCTGCCAGGGAGGGGTGCAGACAACAGTTCAATAAAAATTAGCTGATGTGGAAGTTTCACCTGTTAGTGCTTCTCTCACTGGTACCCAGGGTGGATGGTAGGGAGCTTTGGGTGCAGGGCAGGAGAGCTGCCTCAGCTCTCCAGCCAGGTTTGAATTTGACAAATTCCCTGAGTAAAAGCATGGAGACAAGCCAAAGAGTGGGGCATTACCTGAACTGTCTGCGTGGACAGGGGAAGCAGACTATGGGAGCTATCATAAAAGGTGTACCAAAAAATACCCCAAAGCAAAATCAATCCTTTTACTCCTCCAAAGTCTAAACAGGGCTCATCCAGATACCCCTGAAGGAGGAATAACCATTAATGATTACCCTTCCAGAGCTCTGGCACCAATGCAATATGCTGACTACAGTCCTATGCTTGGGGACATATGAGCCGTGATATATTGTCAAAAATATGTGTTCCTACATGTGATGAAACAGAATACGTTATCTCAGTCACTAAGTACATCCATTTAATGTAATTAACTTTAAAGAAGACAGAAATGCAGGATGAAATCAGAGATATGCAGGGGGTGGTCACTAACTAGGAAAAGAAGTACCCTTCTAATAATACACCAAGGATTTTGACACCTTTCTAATAATATACCAAGGATTTTGACACCAGCTACCAGTCAGCAATTCAAATAAATATAAGACACATAAACAGAAGAGGTAATTTTCTTCAACCTATTTTCAAATGCCCTACAGTAAACAAAAATATTATTAATATAAATTCAAGGGTTCAAAACAGTAATGCCTTCGAGAGAGTAACCCACCAACCTACAAGAAAGTGCTGAACTTTAAACACAGTATGTCAACACTTACTCTTCTGACAAAAACAAGTAGGTTCTCAAAGAAAAGTTGCTCAGGTTGGAAAAAAAACAATTCTTGTTAAAAGCTGTCTGGCCTGTGAGAGTTCACTCTTGGCCCTGAATATCGTGATGACATTTCTGAGATCATGTCAAGCAGTGTAAAGCAGTGGAATAGCACTGATCTGCAGCACTTCAGGAGATATTCAAAGAGTGATTTACAGGCAGCAATTAAAACAGATAAATAACTGTATGTACATATGCAGTTATTGCTATCATATAGTAGTTCATAAAGAGCAATTACAGCTAGCAATATAGGAATGTTCAGAATAAGGACCAGAGTAATAGGAACAGCTAGTTAAAGATCTGGTTCCACTCTCAACATAAATTGGATTTGTATGGGTATAAGTACACGAAGGTTTTTTTATCCCCTGTCTGTAGTAGTGACCTGTGCAGGAATGATGTTACCTGAACCATTGTAATCAATGTTTTCTGTTCAAGGGTAGACCAGGTCCCCCGGGCGTCCCTGGGATGCCAGGACCAGTAGGATGGCCTGGACCTGTGGGACCAAAGGTAAGACTAAAATTCACACGGAGCAAATTGTTCAGCATCACAGTCTGAACAGAAGAGTTGTCTTGGGAAATGTCTAGACAGCTAACTTGCAGGAGGCTGGGAAGCTGCAGCAGTGCAAGGACTCTCTGTGCTTGGCCCCTCTCTTACACTGCTCTGCAAAGGCCTGCCCAACCTAGGGTTAGGTTACTCTGCCTTCAGCCCAGCCCCTGTAGCACTTCTTATGTGGATTAAACGTGTCAAAGGGAAATTGAAAATGAATACAATGAAGACTCACTGATAGCCACTGGTGTCTCACAATCACACGAATCAGTGTTTCTAAACTGATTGCCAACATTATGACTATTGTTTATGAGGATCCCTTTGCCTGAAGGTGTACTGTGAGCTCGTGTGATCAGAGGGAAAATACCAGGCTGGTGTCAGGGGAAAGAGATTACAAACCATGAGAATGGCTGATCACATCTTTGAAGTTAATTCCCATACAAATAAATATTAATTCCTGTTATTTTTATTAACCAACAGCAGAAGAGATTACATGCTTTGCTAATGCAGAGTGGCTGCTTCACCTGGATTTGTTATAAAAAAAGCTTCAGTACAGTCCTTTAGTGAGTACTGGCTTATGAAAAAATATAACAGCTCTTCATAGGAGCTATGGTTTATGGAGCTTCTACTGGGACTTTTGAGGTAACTTGCTTTTCTTCAAACTAGGATGCATTAGGCTGAAGGACTGCACACAATGCCTAGTTTGAAACTGCTCTTTCTGGTAACTCTTTGAGTGTCTATTTGCTCTATGAATGTTGAGGCCCCCACCTCAGAGGATGTGATGCTGTAGCTCTTGATACTGCAAGAATAGTAGTAGGTGACTTGTGAATTCAAGCCACATCTGGGAATCAGACTTTCAAGATCTTCACAGCCATTTTAGATGAAGAATATAATCTAGTATGTGGGAATGTAGGCAAGCAACAAGAAAGTATGCAGTCAAAATAAATCAGTGTTCACTTTGAACTGAGATGGGAAATGGTTCCCCCCACAAATGCATTGTGTGCTATGATTTACCACAGCAGGAGCAGTGGGGGCAAAGTTCAGGGAGCCCCTTCCTTCATAGTCTTAGTGAGGGAAGAGAGCAAAGCAGACAGAAAACTCATTCACTTGGTCTTTTCCTTATAAACAGTTTAGTTTTATTTATGTCGTCTTCCTAATTTTGATTTAATTTCGTCTATCTACTCTATGCTTTTTCATCACACTCCTAGAAGCATCCCTCATATTGAGCAGTAATAGTTTTTCCTATGCTTTAACTGTGCGTCCTACTTGCTGGTTGATTATGATTCTTCTGCTTTTATTGTCTCTTCTTATACTGGTCCCCTCTGTTCTTTAGGTAGGTTCACAGTTTCATTTTTTCTGGTCTTTATAAATTTCATTTTCCTGCCAGTCAGTGAAGGCTCCAGTTGAATACAGTGCAGAAGATCTGTGTGGTCTCTTCAGTTGGTTGTGTCTTTCTTTCTTTTCTCCCCATCTCTGATTTTCTCAAACTTCTAATTCTCATCTTCACCATAAATATTTGCTGCATCCCTGTCTTGCTCTAAATCTCCAGTAGGCTGCTGTCTGGATTTTTTAATTCATGTCCACCTCTGTGGATATTTGCTATTTCTTCAGCTGGGTCTTGTTGTCTTCTCTTACTTTGACACAGCCTTACTCAGTCCATATTTCTCCTGCTTCATTCCATCAAGTCTTGTCTGAACTTCTGCAGGGGCAGCAGCCAACAGGAAAATCCTCTCCATTTCTTGGACAGTGAAAGCCAAAGGAGAGTAAGAGCCAAATGTGTTCTGCTGGTAGCACTGCTGCATGTCTGGGGGTCTACTCTGTATTTCACACTAGTTATAATTAGCTGACAGCAGCCAGAGAAGTGGTTGTAAAGCTTTTTCATGATTTACTGGCTCCAAATGACTGTTCAGCACATGGTGTCTCGGAACTACAATAAAAGCAGTTGCTATGCCTCCACAATCCACAAGGCATGCAGCAAAATGCCTTTCTTTCCTGCAGCTCAGTGGAGGTGATGCTGGGTAGAGACAATGCACCTTCATGCAGAAAAGGATGCACTGCTGGTGGTGGTTTGCTTGCATGTCCTTTAATAACATCTGGGAAAGCTGAAGCAAAAGTTACCCGCACAAGAAAATGCAAAGAGAAGAGTAAGATAACATGTGAGGGCTCAGGCAGAACACAATTGCAATATAGACCCCAGTCCTCAATGCTGCACCAACGTCAGGCTTAACTATTTGACATAAAACCTGAACCACTGAAGTGTCAGACATTCAAATATGACCTCATCAGAGAGCCACTTCAATAACTCTCTTTATTGACCCCTTTAGGGTGAAAAGGGAGAGTTGGGTGTGATGGGATTGCCAGGTACAAGAGGACCAATGGGCTCCAAGGTTTGTTAACCAAACACTGCATTTTCTGGCATTGGTTTCTAATGCTCTGCTGACAGCTGCTTCCCTCACGAATTTTCTGGAAAGCATTTATCAAGATTTATCTTTTCTAATACAGCTAAAATATATATTCTACATCAAGCAAGGTTATGTTGTCTGGTCGGGCTTGGCTGTGTTTTTGGCTTTTCGTAAAAATGCTTTGGTAAATTACTGTAATTTATTTTAAAAGCAAGCTCAGATATAATTGTATCCCACTAGAAAAATGGAGTTCTTAAGCATATCTGCAGCATTAAATCATGTCTGCAATGTTTTCCACTCGCCTCATAAGTCTGTGGAGATCATTTTCGTCCCCTACTAGAACTACACATATATACTGACAGTTGAAATAAATTTTGTAATCAGTTTATTCAAATAAAGGACTGGAAAGAAAAACCGAATACTTCTGTTTATTCTATGTTTCTTTAAGAGAAACTCAGTTTTGTATCAATGATCACACTAGATTACTTAAGCATAACTTAAGTATGTTCCATGGGGGAAAAAACAACAAACAAACAAACTAAACAGAAGAGGAAGATTATTGTTAAAATTATTTTAAATTAATAATTGTGGCATCTAATGCTTTATTTACTCTCAGTTACATTTTATTTCACCTGTTTCAGTTTCAAAGCATTATCAAAGCTGCTGGCTTTACCTGGCTTTTTCATAATGGCTTTTGGGCTGAGTTGTCTTGCCTTTAATTCATATTTCACAGTTCTGTTTCAGTGCAATTGTAGGAGCTGTAAATATTCATTTGCATTTACACGTTGATGCAATTAATTATTTGTGCTTTGTTCTTTTTCTTCACTTCAAAGTTTGAAAGTCCGGCTTCTTGGGTGATCTTGAAAGCAAGAAGCATTAAAATATCTATCATTCCCTTTAGGGTTTTCCTGGAACTAGAGGAGAAAAGGTCAGTGTGACAACAGAATAATGTATAATTTAACATTTGGAAACACTTACGTTACAAACAAAAGTATCTGTAGAAACGAGATTGAATTTTGATGAAGTCTAAAGGTCCCACTGAGAAATGAGAACAAGTCTTGAGAAGGAGCACAGTCTTGTGGCTTGGGCTGGGGTGCTGAAGAAGTTGTTTTACATCCTGTAGACTTGTGAACGAGTTGCTACAGTGAAACTCATTCCAGGTTCCCCATCTGCAGCATAGGTAAAATAATCCTTAATTGTTGGTCTGGTTTAGTTAGGTGAGTTTGGCACTGAGACAGTTTGTACTCTAAGACCTTACAGTGGGACCTGAACTGGGGAAAGAAGCCAACTGGGAAAAAAACCCCCAAATTTTAAAGTATTATGTCCAGGAAAGCATGCATTTAAAGTACTTATCTGGGGAGAATGAGTCCCTTTTCACATAGTCCTTACCCCCAATTCTCTTATGATATCAATAATGAACCATATACCTCACTCTGAAGATATTACTGTATTTCGTTGACTTCAGTAACGCGCTGTGTAGGAGAAATATATTTTGCTTCTTCATGAAATGGTAGTAATTAGGCTGTTGTTCCCCTGTTATCTCTCTTCAGGGATCCAGAGGTGACAGAGGTGACAAAGGAGTCAAAGGAGACCAGGTAATTTTCTTTTCCAAATGGCTGTGAATGTGCATCTGAGGAGAAACGTACTTCTGACAGGGAAAACAGGAGGGGCATAGAGGAATGGAGCCTGGAAGCATCTTCCAGAGAGGGCAGGAGTGCTGAGGGAAAGCAGTGGTCCCATCTGATGTGAGAGTGGTGGGGCAGCTCCATGTCCATGTGCCCCCAGCCCAGTGCTTAGGGGGATTGATGAGTCAGAGGAGGATTTACCTGGAGGTCACCCCAGCCCCTCCTGGGCTGTGCAGCCCAGAAGCATGGCAGCTTCCCAAAATCCTTTCAGCTGGTGATATGATAATACCAGGAGGGGAAGAGGGGGAGAGTTTCGTGGCTTGGGGTTTCTTTCAACTAAGAAAGGAAAGCTTTAGGTGCAAATGGAGAAATGCCATTCCCAGAGGCAGGGTTTGGGAGCTGTCCAGGTAGCAGAGCTGCCTGTAGACAAGAGCACAATCGGGATGGTTTTTCCAGAGAAACAGAAGCTGGCAGCAGAGGACCAGACAGAGAAGTAATGGTACCATACAAGGAGCTTTATAGTAAAATTTTGCTTATAAATATCCACCTACTGCATCACCTGCAGTGCTGAGTCAGTTTTTAACCAATATCCACACATGGCACTTGTTTTCTTCCTTCCAAGGAAGGTGTTGCACATTTTCTGATCACTGCACATTTTCTGATTATTTTTCTCCTTTGACTTTGTAGGGAGAAATTGGCTTCCCTGGAATGCTGGGACAAAAAGTAAGTGGGCATGAGGTGTTGAGGAGTTGTGTTAAATGCTGAAGACAGGGTCAATGAGTGGATTCAGGACCTCCCTGGAAAGTATAAGACATGGAGGGTCTTGCTTGACTCAATGACCAGCACTGCCTGGACTTGATCAGATTCTTTAGGCTTTTTAGCTTAGGAGAAAACTCTCAGATTTAGCTCTTTGCTGCTGTTTCTCTTTTTCCCCCAGATTGTTTGTTTAGTCATAATCTTCCTCCTGCTTAACATATCCAAACTCTTGTTTATAGATTCATAACTGCCCTAATTGTTTGGGTTTTATTCACTTGAAACTAATAAATATTTCCTTCTTGATGCTCTGAAACACAATGGCACTACTGTAAACAGCAATGATAACTCTGACCAGATTTATGTCATCAATATTCTGTACTTGGAAAACAATCAAGATTCAGATGTTGGCTTATGGAAAACCTAAATGTGGACAATTTCATGACATAATCAAATCATATCTCTGAAATTAGGAAAAGGAAATAATAGTTGCTTCTAAAGAGATTAGAAGATGAGTAAATTCACCCTCCTTTCCCTAAGCATTTTTATCACACATGCATCTTAACAGCAAAGCAAGGTATTGCCAAGGAGTCAGAGAGTTTTTCAAGCCTTGACCTCTCCAAGTCTCTAAGCAGCTTTCTGATCCCGTTTGGCCTCTTCCTTAGGAAAGGATTTTTCAGGGGTATGTGAATAAATGGTATGAGGTTTTTTTTTAACTGTATGCTGTTTTAAAATATTTTATTATAATTTTGAATTTCTAAGAAAGAAACGGTGCCAGCATTATCTAGAGGAATCATGCGAATGAAAGTGATGTGCATCTGTTATAACCATGTACTCACCTCCTTTTCCCTTCCCTCTGCAACCACCAAGGGAGAGATGGGCCCCAAGGGACAGTCTGGAGTACCAGGACACAGAGGACCTATAGGAAGACCTGGAAAACGAGGCAAACAAGTAGGACCACGGTGTTTCCTCTTCCTGTGGCTCATGGCATCTGTGTGATTGTGTGGTCTAAGCTCTTGTACTCTGCACTGTATCTATCACACAGGGAGTGGACAGAATTCCTGGAGCACCTCACAGGCATGCCCAGGCTACACAGGAGTTAAAGCCTGAGCTTTAGGGCTGGAGTCTTGTCTGCAGCATTCAGCTGCCTGCCCATGCAGCGTGGGAAAAGTTGTATTTATCCTGGATTGGTAATGAACTCATTTAATACAATTTGAGCAGACCTTGAAGGCTTCCTTTGAATCCTAAGCAACACAGAGCTATGGTCCCAGCCCCACCTGATGGCTAGACAGCTCAAAATTATGCTAGCTGAGGTATATTTTCAGACTTACAGATTAATTGTAAAGACCAGGAACTGTGTGGAAATTGGATACTGACTCCACCACTATAGCATTCCAGTGGTAGGGGCTTAGTTGGAAGTATTTTATTTGCAGCCTTGTTATGCCCGGCATGGCAAGGAGAGGCACATCCCTGCTTTGCTTGCTATGATTAGAACAGGTAATATCTGAAGTGATAAAATAGCCAGTGTGGGGGAAAAAAAGGTGGGTGTTAGGGAGGAAATAATAGGTAGGAAAGTAAGGAAGGTGTGCACAATGTAAGTCTGCTAGATGACCAACAAGCAATTTCATTTGGTCCTAGATTTGTCAGGTTTTAAAAGCAGGCGTGTGCTCTTTACTGGTTTTGAGGGGTTTGCTCTATTTTTTTGGTGAACTCTGTTGATCTCTCCTGCCCATGTGCTGTGGAATATCTTTCCACAGCGTAAGGCAAGAGAACAAGCAACGCCTGCAGAGCAGCTTGAGCACTGTGCACTCCTTCTCTGACCTTAGACATGTTGTCACCTTACGCAGTGGCTTAATAAAAACGTGGTGACATAAGCATGTCATAAATTAAGGCAACAATCCATGTGACTAAAAGACCTATAGCCTGGCCCTAGATCGGTGTTTCCAGTCCCAAAGCTCAGCACACAAACCCCTTTCTGGTGCCCTGAAAGCAATCTTAGCATTGATTCAGCATGAAAAAGGCTTTCCCTCTCTGTACCTGGTGAACTTGAGCTATTTCCTTTCTTCTTTTCTAATCCTTTGAAAAAACTGGGGAGTGGTATTTTAAGGCTCTGTGGGTCTGGCTGCCACCTTTAAGTGCTGTACTTGTCTGGCTGTTTGCTCAGCTGAGAGGATCGTTTCTACCAGCACGGGGCCATTTCCTGTCTCTTGATCCAGCTGACATGCCTAGATAAAAGCAGCTAAATTAAGCAGGTGTCACTTCCACTTCCATTTTGAGATATGTCTTGATTAGCTCACTGACTTCTTCGACTCTCCCTGCCTCTGGGGTAGGCTCTTCCTAAAAGGTAGCCAGGAGGAGGGAGTCACAAGTCACAGCCCCACGGCTGCTAACTGAGATATAACACCCAGAGCTTTGTAACTTGGGAGCTGACCCTAAGCAAACCCAAGTTTAGGGTTTCAGTCTTGAGATGGAGGAATGACTTAGGGCTTTAGATAAGGCTACTTTGAAAGAAAGGACATGAATATAAATATTGTCAATGGGAAAAGCTTCTCCGAATGCCGTGGGCACGTGTGAAAAATAAACAAGGCAAAAACATTGAACATCAACCCTTGCTATTATTATTTAATCCATCAGTGCTAAGCAGGAGAGCATTAAGCAATCATTCCTCCAAAGCAGGGGACACAGAAAACAGCTTGTTTTCAGTCAGTACACGTCTGACTGGCACTGCCTTGCCTCTGTCAAATTGCTGCTGTGTGGGGGAAAAAGATTTCCCACAGTCTTCTTTGGGGCTACAAAATCCTGGTCTGCTAGTTCTGTGTTGCGTAATGTAAGAAGTAATTAGAGATCAGCATCACTGACATTCACATAAATCCTGGAATGGTTTTATGGCTCAGAGCTTACCTAATAAGATTAAACAAAGCAAATATTCAATTAATTCTTTATAGGCCGTGGCAAAATCAGCCTTCCTCTGCTGAATTGGTGCAAATGACATTCAAACGTATCCATGGGATGTAACATATTATATACCAGCAATTATTTCAGCATATATTACTATATATGCTTTGCTACCCTTAAATTAGACATGCAACTATTCATTGTATTCCTTTGAATAAACATTAACCTGAAATTACACCAGCTTCAAGGAAATAGTCTCCCTTGTCATTAAAAGAAAGCTTACATAGTACACATCATTTTTATTGTGCTAAATAACATGTGCTGTTACATAAAAATCAAGTCAGATATTTAAACTTTAAGCTATGTAATACATTTGTGAAATATGAAGCTGAGAAATCCAAGCCTTGGAGAGTATATGAGCAGGAAGGTAAATATAGTTATTTTTGATAGATGTCACCATATTAAATTCAGGAGCAAAAAATGAGAAGGTGTCAAACAGTTCTAGGTTGAAACTTCCAAATGCCTAAGGGCATGGTTGCACAAACAAGCTCCCATGAGGCAAATTAGGGCTGATTTTAGAGAGTATTAGCTATAGCATGGTAACTGTGTGCAAGTCCCTCTCCCACAGGTAATTTTGAGGCATTGGCTGCTTGTTTGGCTGCCAGAGGGACATCATTTGTCAGCATGGCGTTGCTAAACACTAACCTGCACTTGTGAAGCCAGGGTCTCACTTGGCTTGTGATGATCTGTTAACATAGATATACCTATGGTGAAATCAAGGAGATACAGCAATCCAGGCACCTCAAGCACTTCTGAAAATAGTGTGAGCTTCAAAGTCATTAGTGTGCTTCTGAAAGGCTGCACCCTAGGACTGGGAAATGTCACTGTGGAAGCCCTTGACAACTCCTCAGGGGTTCTCTGCTTTCTTTCTCAGCTGCACTCCTAGAGAGTTACAAGGGCTAAAAACTCATCCTTAAAGAAAGGCTATCAGATGATTGAAGTCAGAGCAGGGTGATTCCTGACTCCTCCCAGGGCAGATCCCTGTGACCATTCCCATTTGGGAGCAGAAGTCCTGCCTGGGCTCTTTGCCTGCCTTTCTGTCTCCGCGCAGGAGAGGAGAGCGCCTGTTCCCCGAGGTGGTGTCCATGAAGCTCATGCTGTGAGCTTCTCCTGGCAAATCTCTTGGCTTTCTTAGATGGGAAGCCAATGTTGGCTGGAAGAGGTAGTTTGTTACTAATAGTTTAGTGAGTAAATGGCTGTCACTTCTCTTCTAGGGACTCAAGGGAGACATTGGACCGGCGGGTGTCATGGGCCCACCTGGTAGGCCCGGTCCTGTTGGCCAGCCAGGCCCCCCTGGACCCTCAGGATTAGGTAAGCAGAAGAGGAGGTGATGTCCCCAAGAGTGTCCCTGCTCCCCAGCCCCCCCGACTCATCAGGCACCATAGGCCCCTCTGCACAAAGTGCTGCAGGGCTTTGTTTGCTTCTCCATTGATGGCAAGGGGAGGATTTCTCCTGGAGGCAGGTCATGCCATCCTTGTCCACTGTAAGGACTCTATACCTTACTTTAAAGCCTACTTTGTGTCTTTTTATGTTTCAAATAAAACCAAAAGTAAAGCCTATGTGGTCCCTGAGGGACTTTTGTAGATGGGGACAATGAAAAGCCATCTGGTAGCCTTGAAGAGACTAGGTAATCTCCATCATCAAAGGTCTGCTTCTCCAGGTATCCTGGCTTACAGTGAAAAACTGATTTCTAATCAGCCAGGACATGCTCACCCTGTGCAGCTCTGCAAGAGAAAAACAGATGAGATTCAAGTTACAGTGGCATTAAGGAAAGAAGGGAAGAGAACAGAAATGGAGTTGGGGAAAAAAGAACGGTGGAGAAAAACTCTCTGTATGATTAAGTGCTTGAGATCTATGCTCACTGCAATTGTGTGTGTTGTAGAAATCCCAAGAAAAACCTTGTAATAACTGGTAATTGTACAGCCTCAGAGCTGTGCATACACATGAACCCTGGTCAGCTTGTGGGTCCAAATGTGGACATGAAGGACAACACATGACCCACAATGCACAGTGCCAGGGAACCCTCAGGTAGGGTTTCTCACCCTGGATATAAACTAAAGTATCTGGAAAGAAAAGCAAAACCTTACTGCTCCTTCAAAGGTACAACAGCTGTTTGTACTGCAGCCAATCTCTTCAGTGTCCCCTTCCATTTTGCTTTCCCTTTTTCTTCCCTTGCTTACATCAGTGGACAGGAGGTCTCTTCTTGTGGTGGTGTGGAAATGGAACATCTCTGAAGCTGGACACAGCTTCAGAGTTTTCATATATCTCATGTCTCCCATTAAGAAGCATCTTTGCTTGAGTAAATTAGCTGGAAGCTTTCAGAAGGCAGAATTTTCACCATGCTGATGGGAAGGCAGCCAGGACCTTGAGATTACTTTTTAAAGGCTTTATTCCATCCACAGAAAGTTTATGTGTCAGGGTTGTTAATCTTTTTCCTCTAGAATATGAATTCTGATCCTAAAAGACATTTCTGTAATGATGCCACTGCTTGCAGAATGAACATATTGGCTCATTTTCTAAATCTGTAGAGCAGTGCATCCTTGCCAAAGTTTGAAAGTCAAAAAGCAGTATTTTTTTTTTTGATGTTTAATTAAAACATTAAAAAACTCCTGTATTTTTGGTTGGGTTTTTGCTGCACAGAAACCTGTGAAACAGCATTGTTCAAGTGGTTGTACAAAGGCACAAGTCCAGTGTGTTGTAGATGCATACAGAGACTGACTCTACAAAACCTGGTGCATAGGCACTGTAGAGTGACCTGTGCATTCATCCTGTCCTGAATTTCTGTAGCTTCAAAGACTGATATTTATTCCAAGCAAACACTCTCTCTCCCCCTCTATAAAACTGGTAGAACAATTCAAAAGGTGATCTGAAATAATACGACTGTGGTAAAAAAATGGCATCTTTCTCCTGAATTAGTGTTTCTAGTAACCCTTCAGTTCCCAGTGGATTTGGTGGGGGATGTGCCTGTCTGGAAACTTGGGTAAAGTCATATATCCACCTGACCTGGACTTTTCCCACTAAGGCTGTGTTTGTGTGTTGGGCAGTAGCTTCATAACACGGCAACTTGGTACTCTGCTTCCCAGGGCAATTTGCAATAGGACCAAAGGGAGAACGAGGACTTCCAGGGCCTCCAGGGAGATGTCTCTGCAGAACCCCACAACATATGAGTAACCCATCATATGAGGAATCTGTGTTTGGACACAGCTACCCAAAAGTTCCCGCGGTAAGCAGGTTTTCTGGGAGGGGATATGAGCAGTTCTTAAGTCCTTTTACCACAAGAGATGTTGTACTCACTAGTTTTTTTATTTAATAGGAAGGTATATGGGCAATGTGTGATTTCTAGTACCCAAAACCTGTGAGATCCAGCTGGTGCAGAAGAGTTTGGTCTCATAGATAGTTGTGTGATTGATGTACTGAAGTGCAGCTGTTTCAAAACATCAGTAAGGTAGCACGTGTTTGAAAACCTTTTTCAAGCCTGAGGATGCTCTTTTATATAATCTGTTCTTTTTATTTCATTAATTCAAAATACATTTCAGATTGGTCAGGAAAGTAAGCACCTCTTTCTTGGTTTTTTTTAAGACAGTGATTTCAGAATTGAATATTGGGGTCAAGCATTTCACATATACAATAGAACTTTCTCCCAAAGCACACACCCTCAACCTTGAACCAAACAGGAGTTTCCACAAACCATGAGAATCAGGTGTCTGGGCTTCTGCAGACACATTCTATAGCTAATAGCACACATTATATAGCTCATTTCCACCTCTAGCCTTGAAAGCATTTTTATGAACAAATTGGACAAAATACTTCAAAGGACAAGGCATTGGTGAAATGTGACCTAGTGATTTTTCATCACTGATTTCTTTGGGCTTTGTAACTACTGTTTCTGTACTTTTCCTTCTGCTGGGCCCTGCCTTACTATTCTGTAGTCAGCAATGCAGATGCTACCTTGCTGCTGTGTGCCAGCAGAGCCCAGCCACTCCACTCATGCAGGTGGAAATGGTGCAGTGTCACTGAATGTCAATAAGCAGCAATTAGCTCTGTTGAAGCCCCATCTGTCACGTTGTCAGAAAGCTGTTACAGTGTGTGGAAGGGACACACTCTCAACACTGCCCATTAAACTGGGTCCTTGAGCTCAGCCTTTCGCACGAGTTTGCTACAAGTCTTGTCAGCTGTGTCAGCTGCTCACTCATCCCTGGCTGTGTTGGATTAGGAAAAACCCTCCTGTTGTTTTTAAAACATAATGGTGAGAGATGAATGTGCCGAAATAAAGGTGCATATCATATCACACTGCATGCAAAAAAAACCACCACGTGCTTTGCAGCCTGGAGAACACACAGGAAAAGGTGTAAGGCTCACAGTATAATGTGTAGGTCTTATTACCCTCCTTCTCCATCAGGCACAGTTTCATACCCGATCTTAAAAGATAGTAATGAGAGTGTAAGCATCTAAAATACCATACACTGTCATTATGAGCCCCCAAATGCCATTTTGTTGCCAGGAACGTGAGATGGCAAAAAGGCAAGGCCAGAGCAGCAGTCCCTGTTTTCCTGCCTGCCCCATTTGTTTTACTCCACTGAGTGTAAAGAGCAGGAGCATAAACATCACTATTGTTTATTCTGTTCAGATCCTCATGTAGCAGCTTTGAAGCCTGCCTTGGACCACTTGTCAGCTCTTGTCAGGGTTCTATCTGCACATGGAAAAGATCCAGAGATGGTGCTCTGTGCCCTGGACCCGTGGTTTGCCAAAGCAGCACATCCTCAGTGCCATCACCCATTGCACCCAGCAGCTCCTCCAGTGCCAGCACAGCCAGAGGAGGGCAGAGGCTGGGAAACAAAGCACTGTTTTTCTGTCACTGCCTTAGATTCATTCCATTTTTTAAATCCTGTGTGATTTTAAAGGCTGATATCTGTAATAGTTTGAGACAGCACAGTTCTGCTATTGATTTCAAGAGAAATAGGAGCTCTGGGGCTGGGCTATGAGCTCCTGAACACAATTATAGAATCAGTTCTGTGCTGGCTTCCTATTTCCTTGCTTTCTTTCAGTCAAGCTGAAGGCATTTTTATTCAGTGCTTCTTTAATGAAATTGGCTTTTATCCAGGGTTATGGGAATATTCTGCTATGTAAAAATTTCAGGGTAACTTGTTTTTAAAAGAGCCAATTCTGTTTATGCTGCTGAGACTCAGCCCTAAATCCATTTTGCTCAGAAGCACTCAGTTTGCTTTTTCTTAATTTAAAAATGGCTTGAATCTTGCAAAAATTAAATTTATTAAGACGCTGAAGGAAGAGATTATTTCCTAATGCCTCTTACATCCAATTTCATTGACCAAGACATTAAAAAAAATGGGTAAGAGAGCAGCTTGTCTTAATTTTACCATTTGAACTATTTTTTTTTTTCTCTCTAATTGAAGACTTGGCTTTAGACCATAGTATATGCATATAAGAAACATGCATTTTAATGCCAGTTAAGTCTAAAGAAAGCACAAAATGGTAAAAGTTAAGTGAAGGTTGTATTAAGCCATGCATTATTTATTTTGTAGCCACAAACATGCCTAAAAAGTTATAGTCAATCCACAAAAAGCACTTATGCCTATTTGGATTTTGCACTTGTTTCAGCATCAAACTATTTGAGCAGCAGGAAGTTCTTCTCAGCAGTGATTGTGCACAACTATTTGTATGATTTTTACCTGTGGATGTGCATTTCAAAATAGGGGCCATTGAAGCCAAAGTTAGGTGCCCAGGAAGCACCATTCTTTCCATGGGTGTAGGTTCTCACCTCCTCTGTCTCTGAAGACAACTAAACCATTTTTATGTGTGATTATTTACCTATTTGAAGATACATATGGCAAAACTAGATTCTGTGACACTCCAAAAAACTTCTTGAGAAGGTTACCAATCACCTCTTTTTCTCTGCCCCAGATATTTGTGGTGAATAATCAAGAAGAATTGGACCGGTTAAACACCGAAAATGCCTTAGCTTTTAGAAGAGATCAGAGATCTTTGTATTTCAAGGATACCTTTGGATGGCTCCCAGTCCAGGTGAAAATATGACTGTGGTCTCAGAAAACTAGTGAGTGTATGTTTCATTTTGAAATACAGAACATACTTCTGTCCTTCAGGTGTCATACAGAATCAATTAAGCAAATGGGGGAAAAGCTCATTTTTGAACACTGCCACAACTGTACATAATTCTGTGAATTTTGTTCACAGGAGCTTTAGTTACCAAGGCATTAACTCAGCAGTGATGCAGGTTTTGCTAACCTCCCTGTGAACCAGGTTCCACTGGTGAGCAACCTGGAGCAGAGTTCAGGGAATTATGGTAGCAAAGAGAGTTTTTATTTAATACAAATTGAGGCAAAACTCACCAGGGTACAAAGCTGCAGAACAAAAACCCTGCAAACCGAACTCATGTATTTCCTTATTGTATCGAGGAGCTAAGATGAGTCCTGCTGAAATTAACAGTAGGATCCTTCTTGTGTCTACTGGACTTTGGATCAGACTCTGTATAAACCCTCTGACCAACAATTAACAAGACATAAAAACCTGGTTGTGGGATCTTCCCCCCAGAGCCCTTCACCTCTGCTTGCTTGGTCTGGTTGAGTAACCACGGTGTGTTTGCTTGGCCAGCTCACCCCGTTCTATCCCGTGGATTACCGCTTCGAGGACGGGGCTACCTGTGGAGATGGGATCGTGCAGGATGGGGAAGAGTGCGATGACGGCAACGCAGTGGTGACTGACGACTGCATCAGTAAGTCACAGTGCAGCAGGAGAGGCTCCTTTCTACCAGGGAAGGTGCATTAGTTGTACCACAGGGCACACTGCTGTCTAAATCACACAAAGAGAGCTGGCGTGGGTTGTGCATCAAGTGCAGGCACAGGGAACGGGAGGCACAATGGCCACAGGGTGAAAACTGAGGCCTTCATGCACGTGGATGGCCAGCACAGGACAGAGGTGACTGACAACAGCACTTCCCACGCATCCTGGCTGAGTCCGAGCCAAACCACTGCATTTTGGGGCCACATCCAGCAGCTGCTTTACACACACACCTTTCCTGGGGGCTGCCAGCTCTCTGTCTAAAAGCTGTAGCACACCTTTGCAGTGCAGGACAGCCCTTGGGATAGACACTGAAGCTGGCTGTTTCTTATGGTAAAATAGATCCTGAGTCTAGAAACACCACTTTGAATTTTGTAATTCACTTGCATAGGGAAGGTGTCGAGGCACTACCTTCACTATTAGGTTTATACATTTAATTAATGTCTACTCCATCTTCCTTCCATTTTGCTGATTGTGGATAGCAAAGAGCATATAAGCATTCAAGCAGCTGTGGCAACTTTCACTTCTCCCTGTCAGCTACTTTTATGGCTTGAATCCTTCCCCAGAGCACAGCACTACACCATCTCCACACAGTAGGTTTGGTACTCTGTTGTTCCTAGCAAAGGGATGCTCCTTCAGCATTTCAGAACAGTGTCACCCAACACTGAAAGATGCAATTCTTAATTTATATATCCCTCCATTTTTTAGCCTGATTTTGAAAATGGTGACTATGCAGCCATGCCCCATGCAAGTTTCTTCATCCACGTGTCCATCACCACCCTTCCCCTTATAACTTAGGAATCCCAGCCAACTTCTCAATGACAACAGGAAAGAGATTTCAAAGGCAATTCAGTCTCAGCCAGTCTAGGGAGACATATAAATAAAAGCCCCTCTAAGCTTGCCTGACTGCAGAGTACTCCAGAGAGACAGCAGGATCTCTCCTGTCTCTAGACATGAGAAAATGATTCAATTAGAATTTGCAATCAACCGTGGGGAACAACCATGCAGGAAAATAGTGTTCATTAGTTCTAGTGCCTGCAAAATTGTACACTGTATGTCTGAGGGCACATCATGTTCTCTGTGCTAAGTACTGGGCAAAGCTTCAGGTCAATGGAGGCCTTGGAATTCATAGATTTCTGACACTGATATGACCCAAGGAGTCATCACTGAATTACTTGGAAATGAGCACATTGTCATCATTCTTCTCCTGTGACAGAACCAAAAGGAAAAGGCCAGCCAAATGTTAAATGGATTTTATTGTGAAATAGACTTGTTGGTCTTAGAACCATCCATTTCTGTCAAACACACTCTTGGTGCAATTAATTAATCATTTCTATTTGTAAACAACCCACTATAGCCTCTTACAAATTCCCTATTCCAGAGTGTCTGTTTAATCCTTAACATCAGTGGATTATATCCGAGATGTCAAAGGGATTTTAACTAAATGAATTTGTTCTTGTTAGAAAGTCATTCTCAATATGCTGAAGATATCAAAATCAAAGTCCAATTGCTAAAATGGCAAACAAACCCACAAATTTCTGCAGCCTACATGTCAGTCACCAAGAAAAAATGTGACAAGTCCCACTCACGCTCAAGTCAGTAGCAGTCAGCAATGGGAAAAACACATTTTTGGCAACCATCATATACCTTTTTTTTTTATAGACAGGCTCTATAATTCTGTTCATATGTGGCAAGTCACAGCAGACAAACATAGATGCTGCACAGAATTGGGTAAAGGTCTAGGCTGGGAATTTCAAAGCACTTGACGACCTAATAGTACTTTTTTGAGATTGTGACCTCCCCAGGTCATTTATGTTAACTGCATTTTATGGCTTTTTTAACTTGTTTTGATAGTAATTATCCATGGCAATAATAACTTTTACAGCAAGTGCTATTGTAATTAGTGATTGTGTAGTAATTATTTTTAGCATTTATCCATTCTTTCCCTTAGTCATTGAAATTGGGCTAAAAAAAGTACATTCTTTGTAGCGAAGAGTACTGCTCCTCCTAAGACAGCCCTTACAGAATGCCCTCCCCAAAATACCTTGTTTTGTACTTAGCCCTTAAAAATCCAGTTGCACTCACTTTACCTGTTTCTTTTACAAATGAAGTGCCTGGAAGGTATTTCTCTCTTTATCTTTCACCAGGGTGCCGCCGTGCTTACTGCGGAGATGGCTACAAGCATGAGGGGGTTGAAGACTGTGATGGGATGGATTTTGGATATTTGACATGTAGAACATACCTTCCTGGGTATGTAAGAGGAGGTCTTCACTTTGGTTTGCTGGGCTTTTGGTTGGTTTGTTTGGGGGGGGGTGTGTGTGTTTTTCCTTTTCTTTTTTCTCTTTGCCAGCTTTAAAGCAGAGAAGCTTCACACACTTAAACCTTGTTCTACTGGGACCACTGCAAGTAGCAGGGAAGAAAGAGTCTATCAAATTACTTCTGCATATCATTGACTTTAAGGGGTAAATCTCATTTCTCAATGAGAAGTACATGCCTCTTACTGTACAAAACAAATGAAGGTCACACAGACCTATGTTTGCCCACTTCTTGTTAAGATTTCCTCAAATGTCCAGCCATAACATAAGAAGAGTAGGAAAGACCATGACAGGATGATCACACTGGAGGAGAAAAACCACAGCAACCAAAGCACAGGCTCCTACCGACCTCCTGCTGCCCTTCCGGTTAATGGGTACTCTAGGGGTGTATTCCCTTCTGAATCAAGCAGTCATCTGTCAGCTTTTCCAAGGCGCAGGACATTCATTCACCAGCAGATGCAAAGCCTTGCATCTGCTTAGCAACGTCCTTCATTTTAAACATCTGCTTATTGTTGACTTGCTTTCTCTGCCTTTGTTTAGGCAGCTTCCTCTGGTCAGCGTTTTGCCTCCAACAGCAGCACCTCTATTTAGCTGTCAGGTATTGTTACTGGCTAACAGGAAACATTTAATTTGCAAATTAAATTATGCGCAGGGCGCTCATCATTCAGGGAACAATAATGTGCTAATTGACAGGCATAAGAAACCACAGGATGTGTTTGTAAGTCTAATGCTGTGCTAATCCTCCCACTGTAATTGTTGGAGCACTCCCGGTGTAAGAGATTACTAAAATCCAGACCAGTAAACCTGACAAACCTGAAACACTTTACGGAGACCTCATCTTGAGACAATGTGGAGCTGTTTTCTACTGTAAGAACTATTCCCTTCTAAGAGTCTGAAGTTTGGTGCCAAAGATAGCACCACAAAAGCTTGAGGAAAATTTTATAAATTTCACTTTGCGTGTATATTCAAGTTGTGAAGAGCGACTGAGATCTTTTATTTTTGTGTGTAGTCTGCAAATTATCCGCCAAACTAAAGAAAAAGCTGTGAATCATGAGTAAAGTGGGCTGAGTATGTGAGCACGGCACTCCCATGGGAGTTTTACCCCAAAGTAACCTTTCCTCCAAGAACTCTGCTGCAACTGATTTTCCCATTTTTTACTCTTTCCAGCCCACAGATCCCTCCTCATGTTTCACACACCTTCTCTTCAGATTTTATGTTAGTCTGAGAATGTGGGTTAACCAAGGACATAGTTTTAAAGCTGCTTAGTCCACAGCTTGATGCTGGCAGCAATAAAAACTCATTTAAATTCTTATTAACAGCTCTGGTCCAGTCTTCAGTAGGAAGAGTCACTGCAGCTCAGTTTAAATCAGTAGAAAGACAAAATGTCTGTTTTCCTTATTTTGCAAGGACTCTTCAATTTACTTTTTAAAAATTATTATTTCAAATGAGGGAATGTGTCAATCATTATTCCAAATACATGAGAAATAAGTTAAAGGACAGGCACAGTCACGCCTGCTGGAGCTATTGGGAGTAACTGGAAAAACACTTAACTCACACCGTCAGATATTTCGTTCCACAGCTCCCGTGGGTGAGCGCCAGGGCCTTTTGCATCCACCCCCATGAAATGCTCTAGTCCTGCAGCCAATAGGGATTTTATTTTTTTTTAATTGACATTACTGGGAGTTAAGTCTTCACTCACAGTTTCTCCTGGACTCCTGTTTTGCTGACAGAGGAGAACACAGTCGAGTACTGATGAAAATTGCCCTCCTGACTTGTTTCCCATATGTTGCTGCATATGTATATTCTGAGGCTCTTCAATCCTACGGAGAGTTGCATGCAGAAACCCCATAAGTGAACTATACCTAGCTTTGAAACTGAGATATGCTCTTTTGTTCTAGGTCTTATGGAAAATTGCGGTGCACTTCTTACTGCTACATTGACTCCACACAGTGTCGATACTTCACATGAGGGGAGCGGAGGTGGGTAGCATCCCACGTGTAGCGGTGCTAGGTGCTACACTATCACCTATCCAAGAAGGACTGGGACAAAAAACACCCCACCCACCTCTGTGAGAACAAACAAAGACACGTCATGCTGCTGATGGCCATTTTGAGATCTTTTTTTTAATAAATTCGTCAGATAGGGAAAAATAGGACCACTGCATCCTGTCTTAATAGAGAAATAAATGTCAGTATGTGCCAGTGAGACTTTCATGCGGCTGAGGATGGCAACTTGCTCTCAATCATAAAAGCAACATTAAACTACGGGAAGCTGAGTTTCATTAACCAGGAATATTGTGTAACAATTACCTCCACTTAACACTGTTAAACCCAAATATAATCTCTTCAGGGGTTTTGTCCTTAACCCTTCTCTGCATAAACACAAAGCATATCTTGGATGCGATGTTTAGAAGGACTTTCTCTTTAATTACAATGTGAATTTAGCAAGTGCTGTATCCACAAGAGATTACTTCAGCAACAGGAAGGTTACCAATACTCCTTCATTGGTTAAAGGAGTTAAAGTTCTTCAGAATCAGCAAATCAGCCAAATAAGCTCGTTAACGTCACCTTCAGGCCAAGGCGTTGTCTGTGTGGGTCTGTGCACTACAAGCAGTCACAGGAGGCCTGCAAAACACACCACAAAGGACAAACCGGACAAATAGACTGTGAAATAGCCAAGAAATTCTCTCCCAGGAGAAAATCAGACAAGGAGGGAAGATAAAGAAGGAACATATTTCCATATTTTTCTCCTCTGTGCTGAGCTGGCTGGGTTCTGCCTGACCACAAGGGGCTGGCACAGCATCGGTTCCCTGCCTGAAACCATGGCCACGTACCCATTGTCTTCACTCTGGTGTCCACACTGGAAGGTCTTTACATGTGCAACCCCTTGCCCACCTGACCATCATCATTCAATTCCCAGTTACACCCTGTCCTCCCTCTCCCTCTGCCACTTCCTGTTTCCGCCGTGCCGCACCCGAGTGTGTGAGCTCACTTTTGTGTCGCTGTAAATCAGGCCTCGGAGCAGTGTGTTTATGGATACTCAGTCGTGCTGTGCACTGTACATGTGGGTTTCGTTTTTTGGGAAGGTCGCTCAACTATATCAGCTCTGATCAGAGTCAGGGTAATTATACACTTATTTATTAGCAAGTAGTAAAGAGCCAATTTCATATGGAAAGCATATTAAATGTTATGTGACAAAGAGTCTACAACAGAAAATGAAGCAAAGAATGTGCAGAATTCAGGACTAAAAGCCTTAACACTAGGCTTTGTTTTCATACAAGCCACTCTTTTCTGCTTTGTGGTAAATGTTGTACAGGACTGTGTGAAATGTGTGAGTTATCTGTGCCGGTGACAGCACTGCAAGAGCTGCACTGACACTGGCACTTCTGTGGAGGTCAAATAAAGGTTTTGTGTTCTAATGATAATGCATTAAAGCAATCAAGAAACACATGCAACTTTTACCACTGGCCTAGAAGACTTTAACTATGCATGTATGAAGTGATACTGGAAATCACCAATTGACAACAAAAAAAGAAAGAAAATTCGTGTACTCTTCATGACTATCACTTACCTGGGCTCTTTATGTTGCTATGAAGCCAAGCCACCAGCATTTGTAGCCCAGTTCAATTTTTGTTTTTTTTTTTTTTTTTTTAAACTGAGGTCTTAATAAAAGGTCAAAGAACTACTGGGGCAAGAAAATTGCCACAAACTCTGGAAATCTGGGCAGTAGCACAGCTGCCTTTTAATTTCCTGTGCTTGTGCAAGCAGCAGATTCCAGCAGCATCACACCACAAGGAGCAGGTGTAGGGTTGCTGGGAGGCTCTTGAGGACAGACACATTCCCAGCAGCACATCCTGCTGGCCATCCCTCCAGCTGAACCTCTGGCAGCATCTGCTGGGTGTTACCATCCTGGGCTTGGAGACACTTCATCTAACTACTCACCTTCTCCAAGGAGTTCATCTCAACCTCCCAAAAGGCTGGAGTCTCCGAGGAACTTGGCAATTCCAGTGGCCTTTCACCTTCAGTTTTCAGTTGAATCATTTTTAATTAAAATCTCCTACCTCTGAAGGACATTGGAATAGCAAAGCTACGTGCATGGATCATAGAATATGTAAACAGGAGATGTGATCACCCGGGTCAAACTGTACTGTGCTGCACATGCCTATCAGTCTGGTCAGTCTGAGAACACTTACAAAGCATGGATTTTAAATGGACAAAGCAATGTGAAATATAAGGAAACAAAACAAAAGTTTCATACTACTGTTACTGTCTTGGCCCCCTCAGCTCATAAAACATGAAAAAGACCTGGGAACGTGTAAAATATATATGATTTTAAATGGTGCAAAAGAAATCCTTTGCCCTCATTTCTGACCTACCTGATTTATCATTATTTGGATATTCTTGAGCTGGGTTGTGCCTGGTCTGCTGCAAATTGTCTTCCCTCCTTCTCTGAGCTTCTTAACACATTGTGCCAAGACTGGTTCAAAAGTTAATTGGAATATTTCAGCTCATTGGACTTTTGTAGCAGCACACGCTTGTGGGAGAGTTTTCTAATGACTAGTATGCAACTCTAGGCAAGTACAAAGCATTATGCCATGCACTGTATTAATGTATACAAAAAATCTGGCTTGCACTTAATATATGATTAAATATATGTAATTACCTACTGCCTATATTAGCAGCTCATGTCAATAAATCATGCTACCTTAGTTCCCCTACGTCCTTACTTTCACTTACTTAATTTTGGGTTTAACAACATGTTTTTTAAATAGAATTACCTAGTTTAAGATGCTGGGGAGGGGAAAAAAACCCTCTTTTCCCATGCCTGCTGCCTCTCCCTGCCTGCCTTGGGATCTGGCTCTGTGTGGGCACAGTGAGGTATGCGCAGCCTGGGAGTGTGACTGTGCATTACTGCTCCTGGCTTGCCGCTGCCTCATCCCCAAAATGACCCCTGCAACATGCCACGGGCAAAACAGCTCCACTTCCATTGATTTCTGGCTGGAATCTGCAATGTACTTGTTCTTAATAAGGCTCTGGGCTGTGGTTTGGCGGATTATCCCCTCCTGCTACCTGATAATGTATTTACTGGCTGCTTTGTGTCAGAGGCTGAGCTGATGGCTGTGAACCACAAAGCACCAGCCTCGGGTGCTGGTGGACAATGGGAATGGTGGTGTTGGCACCTGGGATTTGGACACTCCCAAAAACTGGCACCAGGGCTTTGAGAAGAGGGCTCTGCCCTGCAGCAGCAACCTGTGAATCTGTTGTCCCAAGGCCTCTGTGTGTAACAGGGAGTTCCAGAGACGGGCAGTGCTGCCTGTCCCCGGGGGAAAAGGAGGTGTATTGCCAGACAGAGAATGAGTGAGTCTATTTTCTGCCTGTCCTTTCTAAAAACTCAGCTTCTCTGGCACCCAAATGCCTACGTCATTTCTCCCTTCCCTTCAAACCATGCAAAATCATAGCTGTCAAGGCTGTCCTTACCCATAAATCTGGCCATGCACCTCATGTCCTTCTTTCTTTCTCCTTATTTCCTCTGAAGGCACCAAAATTCATATCCTTTGTAGCCTCCTGAAAACTCTGAAATGCCCTCACTGCTTTGCTGAGTTTCATCAGCTTCTCTTTCAGTCTTTCACACCATCCCTTTTCTAACATCTTCTGCTTGTGACAGCTCTGCATATGTCACAGCAAAGCACCTTTGGTCATGGTCCTTACCTTCTGAAAATTGTAAGGGTTCATTTCCCACTTCAGCCCCACTCACTTGTACAAGGAGAGAGGGGATTAGTGGTTATCCTTAAACTGCGAGTGCCCAAAAACAGTCACTGTCCTTGAGCACCAGGTGTTTATGAGGAATAACAGTAATAAGTCCCCAATTAGCTGCTTTTGGGGACAATTCAATAGACTTGGCTGCCACATACACTCAGGAGATATATTTTAAAAAGATGACGAAAATAAACCCAAGAGAAGGAAATCAGTGCTGTAGTGTGGTTCTTTGATGATATTTAAGTCTATCATGCACAATGCTGCAAGGAGATCTTTAAAAATGTGTTGGAAAAATCATGTTTTAATTCAGCAAGGGTGAGGCAAAGAAAGCACTTCCTGATAGACTTTCAAGTTCTTTCTCTGATAGCTTTTGCCTAAGGAGATGTTAAAGCAAAGGTCCCTTCCCTGGAAACCATTGCCTTGCAAGGAAAGCACAGAATAATGGGCTATTGAACTCTGCTTCAGGTACTGGCAAAAGGACAGACAACTGGTGAATGTAAAATTCGGATCAGGAATTTGGGTCAGAGTAACTGATGCTTATTAATCTGGTAAGAGACCATACAACTTGTAGACCATTAGAGCACTGCCAGACTTTAACCAAAGAGACAAAAGGAACAAAGCCTGAGCAAATAAGCCATTTGTGTCTTTAATGAACACAGTGAAAAACCCCACAATATTAATGTGTCCAGTTACATGCCCAGAAATGTGCTCTATGCAGAAATCTGGTGTTATTGCAGGGCTGAAAAGGCCAGAGCAAAGCCTGGGCACATGCTTTCATTGCATCAGTAATTACTGGGGCATTTAGGAGAATGGCCCTGAACCAGCCCAGCTAGGGAAAGGCTGCATTTGAAAGGGTAGCCAGGCCAAATTATATTAGAGGAGTGTACTCCTGATGGAAATTACATTAGTGGCTACTTCCCTCCCTCCATCCCCCACAAAATCCTGGCACTTAAAAGGCACTGAGTTATAGCCCTGGCCTTTTACATCTCTTAATTCACTCTGACAGTTTCCCCGAGCATCTGAGGGAGGGTCCAGTTTGGATGCATAATCTTCTCCAGTGAGAGAGAAGAGGGTTTAAACAGACAAATTTTGCTGCAGCCTTCCCACACACTACTGAGCAAGTAGCCCTCCTGCAAGGAGTGCTGCTCAGGATTTTTTTGGAAAGGAGGAGGAAGGAGAATGATGGAGCTGAACCCATCAAAGCCACTGCTAGCAAAGCGAAGGGATTGCAGGGAGCAGGAGCTACTCTGGCCAGTGTGGCTGGGGTGGGAAGGGGCCTCATGCCCACGTGGGGCATCACATACGTATCAGAGAATCCCCTGTTCTTTGAGAAAAGCTGTGTGCAGTGCTGTCCCCAATGTTAATGCTTCTGGTGGTATCTCCTGCAGGACACAGGGAAGGACAAAGCACTCCCTGAGCTGTTTTGCAGGTGCAGCTGGGAGCCTGCCTGGCTGGTGTGTGATAACACAAACACAGAGGTTCGACAGAGCTGGAATCTGAGTTAATGGCACAATAAATCAGCCAGGAGGAAGAGGAGGTAACATTAACCTACTCACGCAGCAGTATGTTTAGTATATTTAGAAACCTGGCAACTGATGACCCTCTCTTAGCTGGTCTAAAGTGTCACCATTTAATAAGTGAACAAACTGACATCAGCATTAAATTCAAGCCCATGGCAAGATGTCTTTGACCCTTGTGCCAGGTGTGGAAGAAGTTTTCAGTATTCGTCTTGAAGAGGAGTCAGAGCCCTGTCAGGGTCTGTAGCGTCCTCTGTAGGGTAAACAGGGGGGTGGATGTTGATGGTTATCCACTGTCACCCTCCTGGGAGGAAGAGATGCCCAGTGGAATTTCCCACTGAACCACTTCTGAGTGCTGACTTAAAACGTGGAAATGCAGGCATGTGACACTTACTTTCCTTTGCCTTTCTAACCAGAATATCCCCAATTTGGTGGAGCAAGGAGAGAACTGCTCGAGAGCCCCATCTGTTTCCCAAACCCTTCATGGGATCTCAGAAACTCTTCAGGGACTAATTTTGGTTGGAAGAGGAGAGGTACCATTGCTCCCTGCCCTCCTCATTTCAATTAGCCACGTACCCCCTTGAAACTCATCATGCATGAGTCAGGAGACGCTGTGCTGAGCCAGTCAGACATTTGGGACAGGCTATGTTTGGTGCTTCCCATGCCTTCCTCTCAGAGGTTATTTGATGGACAAATGGGAATATAGAGGAGCCTGGCAACCCTGATGCTTCACAGCAATGTAATTTCTTTTACACATTTCCGCTGGGTTTGACATTTTACCTACCTGGCACTACTGCTCTGAGGACAGGATGTGACAAGAAAGGGAACATTGAGGACTGCTCAGGTTTTGAGTTGTTAGCAGATTTAAAGAGGAGGATGACTGATGAGAGGTGAGAAACAGAACAGTTCAGGCAACTGAAGTGTCCAGAAGTGGCTGGTTGAAATGTGTATATTATGGGCCAAGCTCCACAGGGAGACTGGTTGTGAAATACAACAAAATGCTGGGTTTAAAGTGTGATGCCCCCGCACATTCAGATAAACCATAATAAACCACGAGGTGGCTGTAGAGACAAGATGCTGTTTTGCTGTCATTTGAGCAGAGATTGGTTGTCAAACCCAGCAGCAGCCCCAGAGCAGAAGCGTGGGACCAGTGGGGAAAAGCTGGTCATCTCACTGGTCTTGGTGGGCACAGTGAAGGGCAGAGAGGCTTGCACTGTGCCAGGACTTTTTGAGCGAGACAATATCTGGTGAAAGGCTGCAGGATTACAGCTTCTAAATAAAGCTGCAAGAGCTGTACCTGCTGCTGCCTGGGGTCAGCAAGCTCTGCCTTATGCTGCCTGAGACCGAGCTGTTATGCTAACTTAAAGATGTCAAATATTTGTCCTCTGCTCCACACTGTCGGATTATTCGATGAGCGATTATGTTCTGTAGGTTTGTCAGGGAGTAACCACGCGGCAGGGAGGATTAAACTGCCCCGAGTGGCCTATGGAATAAACAGTGACATCAGAGAGTTTGCACTGGGTATTGGCAAGCAAGAACCGAACCCTAAGGACATGCAAATAATGTGTTTATTCCTCCTGCATTCGGCAGTCAAGTATCTGTCAGGCCATTTGCAAGGGGAACCCCCTGCTCTCCCCATACTGCCCTTGTATTTTGCAGCCCTGAGGGTGGCGGGGCTCCAGCTCCAGGGTAAAGAGAGCTAAAGCTTCCTGCCAAAGCCCCCCAGAAGGCTGGCAGGGGGTTTCTGCAGCACTGTGGGGGCAATGCCGGGTGGCTGCAGTCTCTCTCTTTGCCTGCAGCACTCATATCCGCGTTTCCCAGCAGGGTGGCCTGCTTGGTGAGCACATGTAAATATGTGAAGACTGAAGACTTCTTAATTTCTGCTGTAAGCATGGCAGATGAATTGCATCGGCATCTGGGAGCGGAAGGAATTCCCCCACATCCCCAGCACCTGTGGCTCAGTGAAGGCTGTCACTGGGGCTGAGGGACACACACCTCTCAGCTGTGATTTACCAATGTCTTATATTTATTTAGTGATATAAACCAAGGCAGCTTTCCAGACCCTCCCTTGGTTTCACCAAACTTTGAAGCCCATAAGAAAACTTCTTTAAGGCAAGACTCCCTCAGCAGATTATTTTTTTGTCTCTTTCTGTTTTAATAAAAAGGTGGTAACAAATAGCTATTTTTGAAAAGTTCTATTTGTGTAGGACTATCCTGCTTTATTGTGTTCTTATGCATCTCCTTCAATAAAGCAGAGAGCTGAGCTCCAATTGAGATGGTCAGTAGGCAAAAAAAATATGAATGTGGACAGATAAATCCTCACCCTGGATGGATAACAGCTAAATTCTCACAGGCTGTGAACACTGCCTGATGATATAGGGTTAAGAAAATGTAAATTAATATTTAATTACTTTATCCAAAGCGGAAGAGCTTGGACAGGAGGGAGTCCTATTTCAGAAGGAGCATGGTCTGGATATATGAACTCTCCACACAAGACTGATATAAGTAAACAAAGCTATATGAAGAAACTCTGGGCTGGCCAACAAGCATGTCCAAGTGCTTTGAAATAGCCCGGGGTTTTCCCCAGATTCTGCCCAGGGGCTGTTTTGAGCCCCAGGGGAGAGCGGCCTGCTCAAGGTGACTGATGAAGTGTGAGGTGGGGATAAGTAACAGTGACTATTTATACACTGAGAGTGCACTGTGGATCGAAGGTAAGAGAATACAGATCCTTAAAAGACTCATGGGGAAGGAAAGGGAATTTAGTAAGCTGGACTGAAGAAAATAAATTGTGAAATGTCCTGGCATGATCCACTGTGTGACTGGGACATCCAGTACATCCCGACAAGGGGAGAAGCACGTGCCAGAAGGTTCCTGAGCCTGGCTTGCACACCTTCTGAGGCAGAGCTGTCAGTGCCTCACACCATGGCCAGGGGCACAGGAGGAAGCTGTGTGGGAGAGCAGGCCTCTTGCTGCTGACGAGGAGGTTTTTGGCAAGAAAGCCTCTCCCAGCTGTCCCGGGGCTCAGAGGGGCACAGGTTTCACAGACACCCTGCTGCACACAGGCACGTCCTGCTGGTGGGGCAGAGCTGCTCGGCTGGCTGGGGAGAGCTGGCTTGGCTGCTGCTCTCTGTGTGGTGTGGGGAGCGCTGGGCTCAGCCAGTGCCCAGTGCCTGAGGCCACAGCTCTGATGTCGAATGTGGGGAGAGCGAGGTGGGCGAGGGGCGGCAGCACAGCAGAGGCGGCACTGCCCAGCTCCTCCCGCTTGCAGGAAGAGGTTGGGCACCAGCTGCTAAGCAAGAAAGCAAGTGGAAAACTATGACCTATAGGAAACTATGTGAGGCACGTCTGGTCTCTGAAGGCTACAGATGAGCTGGCGATACCAACACTGGAAACAGATGCTAAACTGATTGGAAATTATTTTGGCAGAAAGCCATAGCTGGAGCAGGAGCCCTGGTACAAACAAATTGATGCAAAATGTGTTTCAAAGTCTCAGATCTGTTTGATTTTAGGAAAACAGTGAGCTGTTCTCTCTTCGGCATTGCTGTAGGACTTTGCACAGGTCACACACCAGTGCATCTTGCTGAAAGCAGTGAGGTACAGGCAGAGGAAGCAGCCAAATGTTGATGGTTGGCACCAGGACCCACCGGGAAAGCAGCATCTTAGTGAAGCTTCTTGGCTGGCAGCTCTGGAAGGATATGAGCATCACCAATTTCAGCTCCTCCTGCTGCAGGCAGAACTCCTGCACTCATGGGGACACCTCCCAGAAGCTGTGGGTAGACAATGAAAGATCCTGGAGAAATTTTACCAGACCTCACAAGCCAGGACACCAGCAAACGAATACAGGCTGGTAAAAGGTGGAGGCTAGGGGAATGCAAGAACCCAACAAAAGCTGGAAAAGCCTTTTTCCCTAATCCCCAAAGTTGGGGGCTGTACCTGCAGTGCCATCAGTGCAGCTTCTCTGGGAACCATGCCCTCACAGGGGCAGGGCAGGGAAGCTGGAAGCTTTCTAAGGCTGATTTTTGTTTTTAACAGCAGCACACAAGAAACAAATCTAAAACCTGTGTTAGACACTGGAGGAGTGGAATAAGTATGTTCATTAAGAAATATATTTGGGTCAATGTATTGAAATATTAGGAAAAAACACATGGTGACATCTTGGACAAAAGCTTTCAAATGGAGCGAGAGATGCTTAGCTTGGTTGCACCAATGGCCTGGAAATATCTGGTGTACTGCAGCATCTCCTGCAATTCCTTTTCTCAGTCCTCATACTTGTACTTGATTCTTCCTCTACCAGTTCTCAAATGATAAAACTTTTCTCCACATGGCTACAATTCAGGGGACAACTTTGCATAAATGTATTAAACTGATGTTTAAAACCTGTACTCCAGGTTTTGCTGTGGTGCTGAATATTGTTCATTTCAAGAGCTTTTTATTTCCTAGAGGTCAGCAGAACTGCATGCCAGCCCCATGCTGCCTGCAGAGTAGCAGGGTTTCCAGCTGGGCTAAAAAGAAACCAGCCCACTGAGGGTTTCACTCTGCCTCATTGCTTTGGTCATTGCTTTGGTGCTGAGCTTGCACTCTTTCCCTCTTAAAATCAGAAAACATAGTTTTTACCCATACAGAAGAATCTCAAGGAAAAAATACTTCAGGATATTTTGGTTATTTCTGAATCTAATGTGTCCTCTTTGACCTTTCCATTTTAACAGCAGCACCTGTGTGTTCCTATGAACCCCACACACTCAGCACACCATTATTTTTTTATTTTGAACCATGGATCTGGATTCCTGCAGGGACAGGAATTTAGCAGCCACTTTCACATGCCCTGACCTTTACTAAGAAACATGGCAAACTTTCAAAGCTGAGGCTCTTTCTGCAGTTCATCTAGGATCCTGTAATGGCAACAGATTAACTTCTCTTAATCAGCAGAAGCTGCAGTGAGGTGGCACTTTCCTGGGAGGTATCTTCTTGTGGATGGGATTTCTATCAGAACATGTCTGTGCAGTGCTGCTGGTCTGTGTTTGGCTGTTCAGGAGAACCAGGCATTTTGCAGAGGGGACTGACAACTCATGCTCAGTCCTTGCTGAAACAAATACAGCTCTTGGCATTTGCAAGGATGATCCTCTGGGGCCAACTGCAATCAGAAGGGTTCAGAGTCTCCTGTATCCCATGGGAGACAACAGCTCTCGCTGAGCAGTGCTGCTGCAACAGGATACATGCACCTCATGCTCCCCCTGCCACAGGGCTGCTTAGGTACATGCAAGGGCTCTTCAGCAGCTGAGAAAATGCCTCTGCCACGGCCCAGATCTCTGCCTGGTTGTTGTCATTTAACAGAGGGACTTGCCCTTGCTAGAGAGACACAACTGGGGATCACAGATCTGTGTCAGGCCCATGCTGTGTTTATATGGAGAGACAGAAAAATGGAGAGGAAAGGGATATGTCACACCCATATTAAGGAGCAGCAGTCCTTATCTGCATCTCAAGATGACCACATGGGAGTTTCTGAAGTCTTTGAAATCTCTGTGGAAGAGATTCAAGTCTAAGGACAAATAATACATGTAATTTGAAAATACCAATTCCTCTCACACTGCCCAGCTGGGCTTTTTAACTACAATCTTCATGTATTTACACTGGCCAAGGACCCACAACCAGGTGCCAGACACAGCTTTTATTCTTGCAGTCTAAACAGGCTTCATGTGTGTCAACATTCTTCATACAAAGATACATACAGGCCGTTTCTGTGAACCAGAAACATACTGGTTTCAACTGTTCACACAGTACCCATAACAGATGCAGTCCTGAAGAGCACTTTAGGCCCTATATTGTAATAAAAGAAACAAAATCCATGCAAGGAGGAAATGACATTTTAAAACATGCTTATTTAAAATAAGTTTATTATAATGAAATAATATAAAAGTCTGTCAAAAGTCTTAACAATGCTCCAAAAGAAGAGACAGATGCTGTATGATTTGAGAGATGATGCAGACTGGAAACTTCAGAGTATTTCAGACGGAACTGCTTATGACAGCACAATTTGCGCAAAGCTTACACTGAGAGAGGTGATTTGGGGGGCACGAACAAGCCCTTAGAATTCAGTAAATTTAAAGTGTGAGGCAATATACCTTCTCTTCATCTCTAAATGTATTTCAGTATGTATATATTTTAGTATGCAAAGTAAGGCTTACATTAAGCTTAGCTTGACACTGATGAAAATGTATGCCCAAAACTGGCTTGAAAAAAACAAAATAGGAAAGGGCACCATAAAAGCAAGCTGCCTTGGTTTTCAGTTTAATTATTGTACTCTGGAATGCAATTTATTCATTTGGTTTCAAGCAGACATAAATCTCAAACTTTCAAAATGGCTTTAAATAAAGGAATCAACAAATTTTGGACCCCTTGAATGCTGAAATGCAAAACAAACTTAACATACTTAGTGTTAAGCAGAAATGAGGAAATGAAAACAAGGAAGTTTAATATTTAAAAAATCCAGCTTTAGCACATCTGGAGTATGTGGGGGAGAAATCTTACACCAAGAAAGGGATATTAAAAATGACAATCAAAGACTGCATTTTGAAGAACTGCATGCCAGTGGGGTGGTGCACGTGTGTGGAAGTGAAGCATACGCCTATGTCATAACTTCAAAGCAAGTGCTTAAATCCTTGTGTCAACTGTGAGCAGGATCAGCTTATGGCCTGGGTTTGCTCAGAGCCAGTAAGTGCACTATGACACCCCTCCTGCACGAGGGAGGTTTTATATTGCCTGGAGCAAGAAGAAGTTTGCAGCGTTTGTTCACCAGGGGGCTACAGAAAGTAGTGAATTCAGGCATGAATTCAGTTATTCCCACCCTGCTTGTTTTGTTTTGTTATCTGCGCTATGCAGGCAAGAGAAGAGAAGTAAATTAAAACAACAAAATAAAAAAACAGAAGCAAAAAACCTTGTGCTTTCATTCCTATGAGGCAGAACATCCAAGTCTGAAATGTCCCAATTTACACTGCCTGCCAAAGAATTCACGTCTGATTTTCCAAGTTTGTATTTGCATGCCTTACAAAATATCCTGCTTTGCTCTGACAGCAACAGCTCTGATAGCAAAGCAGATGAAAATGGATAGAAGGGAAGGACCAGGTGGGGAAAAAGTTCAAGACAGCCAGGTAAGAGCATGCTAATGATCTTTCCCGGTGTCTGAAAGGCAGTTTAAGCTTCCCTAAAGGTTTCCACAAAAGCTGAAGTGACAATGAAAAGAAATGGCTAGAAGGCCCAGCATATGGACATACGGAACACTTTTTTCTATAATGGCCCACACCCCTTTGCCAAAGCAGGCTGCAAACAGCTGGGGCAGATTTTGGGCATACTTTTTACATGTCCAGCCAACCAAGTGACCCTTTTCAAACTATGAAACGTCTCAAAAGCAAACAGCTGTAACTTAAATCATGATAATGCTTTACAAAAAGCTTGTAAGTGAAGGTACATGGCCCTTAACTTTAAGTGCATCTGTTAAAGGGAGATCCACAGCACAACAGTGTTGAGACAGGATGTTTCAATGACTCCTTATATTTACACTAAAGCACTTGAGTGTGCAGTTCATATTCTACAATTGTAACGTCACAGAACTTCAATATGGAACTGAGTATGGTGCCTTAAAATAGCAGAGGGGGCTCCAGAACATAGCTTGTTTCGATTGTTTAAAAAAAATAACAACAGAATAAATAAAATAAATAAAAGTGTCCGATTGCTAAGCAGAACTCAACTGAAATTGAGAGCTCTGCTCTAATGCCAATGACACTATATAACAAAGATGTGTTCATGATCTCTATTCAAATATGCTGACTGCAATTATTCAGTACTAGATAGCACTTCTATCAGATTGCTTTGGGATTTACCCTGTCTCAGCAAGGATGCACACTGCCTGTCTCAAATGCTGTATCAGAGTTCTATGCTCAGCTGTACTAACTTCACAAAAAGCAGCCTTACTCTTCCCTAGGGTAAGGCTGTGATTACTCTTATTTCACCTTGGATAAGTAAAATCCCTGAGAATATGCAACTGTTAGACATTGAAGGAAACAGCCAAAAGCATTTCTAAAGGAAAGGGATGCAAAACTTCAGACTAGTGCAATTGAAGAAACCAAAGCGGTTCATGTGAAGTATACAGAGCCAGGGTGCTGTTATCTGAGAGTCATGTGGATCTCTATCAGTGTGCAGGTCAGCTGTTTATAAATGTCAGCCATTAATAAAAACACAACAAAGAAAACAACCCTAACTAATCGACAAACCAAACAAATGAAACAGAAAACCTTCTCTCCAATTCTAAATTTGAAGGCCAAAAGTTAGTTGCTTGTTCTCTACAATTATTCTAATGAAATGCCATCCTCTCTGCTTGCCAAACTGACATCACAGGAAAAGACAGTGAGTTGTCTATCAGTGCATTTGCTTCTACTTGCTCATCTGGCCTACTGCATCCTGAGAGGTGTAACTTGGAGTTCAGCTCTGCAACATGCTGCATGGGTTTCTTTCTCAGTGGTGGTTTGACTGCAAAGATGGCATTCATAAGTCTTAGGAATGCTCACCATCCTGCAAGAGCAGTGCATGGTGAAGCACAAGTTTTGAAGGCAAGGAGACCTTGCTCAATTCCTTCTCTGCAAGGCCCCTGTTTAACAACAAGCACAGAAAAGGTCTCCTGAAGCCACAGTCTCCTAAAAACGTGCTCCCAAGCACCAATTCCAGAGTTCAGAAAAAACAACTTCACACAGAAGAGCAAGATGAGAAAGCCTGCTCTGAGGCAGGATGCCATGCTGATTAGAGGGTATGTTATGTGGAACACTCTCCCTGCTTGCTGGATGACAGAAGCATGGTAGGAGTTAGTAACTGGAGCTAGTGGCCCAATTAAGATGTTCTTTGCCTACAAAATAAAGCCCCCTGACCTTCTGAAACAAATGTTGCATCTGATGCACACTTAACAAACTAGTGATTCTCCTGCTAGTTAAAAAACAAAACGAAACAGAAACCCCCAAAATACCTCCAAACACCCTATACTGAATATGCTTTCCTGCTACCGGAAAACTTAAGAGCAAAAAGGAATTCAATTTTTGCCATGACCTGACAGTTAATTTCTAGAGAAGAGGGATCTCTTCCTGGTCTTCCCATAACCTAGCTGACATTCTGTGGAAATGTGGTCTCCATTATCTTTCCAGAGCATTCAGCTAAAAACTGTTACAGTGAAGTTTCCCACAGAACAGCTGAAAACCTTGAGGAGACCACACAGGGTGGAAAGTTGGTCTACTACAGGGGTGATTTCTTTGGATTCATGCTTAGAAGCAGCAGACAACTGAATCCCAAAGGCTCTCAGCTTCATTTTTAGCACCGCGAGTAATGAAATAATTGAATAGAGCTTTGGTCAAAAGTTTTGACTTTGTACTCACACATATACTACCTAATTCAAGAAAATCCAAAAAACTAAGACCTGATTTTTTCTGATCCCTCTAGAGTACCGAGGAACTACAGATGGGTAAAACTCAGAGAACATGACAGAGCAAAAAGTCACACTATTTAAATAGTCTTTTGGGAATTTGGAGAGGTCCCAGCTGACTGGAAGCTGGCAAGCATTGTCCTGATTTTCAAGAAGGGGAAGAAGGAGGACCCTGGAAATTACAGGCCTGTCAGTCTCACTTCAGTGCCTTGTAAAATCATGGAAAGGATTATTCTGGGAGGTATTGAAAAACACCTGAAAGACAATGCAGTCATTGGTCACAGCCAACAGGACTTCATGGGAGGGAAGGCCTGCATGCTGAAACTGATTTCCTTCTACAACAGGATAACCCACTTAGTTATCCAGGAAAGCCAGCTGATGTAATCCTTTTGGACTCCAGCAAACCTTTTGACACTGTCTCTCACAGTAGCCTTCTGGGCAAGATGTCCAGCACACAGCTCAATAACCATGTTACATGATCAGTGAGCAACTGACTCATAGGTTGGGCACAAAGGCTTGTAGTGACTCAGGTGACATCAGGCTGGTGTCCTGTCACTAGTGGGGTTCCACAGGGCTCCATCCTTGGCCCTGTGCTCTTCAACATCTTCATTAAAGACTTGGCCACAGGACTGGAAGGGATACTAAGTAAGTCTGCCAACAGCACTAAACTGGGAGGAGCTAAACTGGGATTCCCTTGAGGGCAGGGAGGCCCTGCAGAGAGACTCTGACAAATTAGAGACAGGCAATCACCAGCTGCATGAAGTTTATGAAGGGCAAGTGCCAGATTCTGCACCTGGGACAGGTTGTGTGCACAGAATGGGGAATGAGATGCTGGAGAGCAGCGCTGCAGAGGGACTGGGGGGTCCTCATCAGGGGCAAGTTGAACATGAGTCAGCAGCATCCTGGAACCTGGGAGGGGACAGTCCCACTGCTCTGCACTGGGGTCAGCTCACCTTGAGTGCTGGGGGCAGCTTTGGGCACCACAATATAAAAAAGACATTAAACTATTAGAGAGTGCCCAAAGGAGGGCCAAGAGGATGGTGAAGGGTCTGGAGGGGAAGCTTTATGAGGAGGTCACTTGGTTTGTTCAGCCTGGAGAAGAGGAGACTGAGGGGAGACCTCATTGTGGTCTTCAACATCCTCCCAAGGGGAAGCAGAGGGGCAGGCACTGATCTCTTCACTCTCGTGACCAGTGTCAGGACTCAAGGAAATGGCATGAAACTAAGTCAGGGAGGTTTAGGTTGGATACCAGGGAAAGGTTCTTCACCCAGAGGGTGATTGGACACTGGAACAGCTCCCCAGGGAAGTGGTCACAGCAGCAAGCCTGTATGAGTTCAAGTAGCTTTTGGACAATGCTCTCAGGCACATGGTGGGATTCTTGGGATGTCCTGTGCAGGGCCAGGAGTTTGGCTTGATGATCCTGATCCCTTGGGTCCCTTCCAACACCGCATTATCTATGATTCTAAGAAATGTCTAATTAGAGTCCTGGTATCTTTCTTTATACAGTAAGTCTGATGCTGGCCTTTTCTTCACGCGTCATGTACGTTTCTCAAAGCTCACAATGCTAGGCTCTTTAGAAAGGATCAAGTATTCAGTGTGCAGAGGCTCCTGTCACAGAGCAATGCAGGGCAGCAGGTCTGTAGTGAATTCATTTTACTGACAACATTGGTTTTAGCCTAGCAAAAGCCAGCACTACTTCTGTGAGTATGGCAACATTGCCTTCTGTATTTAGGAAACTTTCCCAGTTCTAAGTACCTCACTAGAACAGTCTTCTCCCCTCCTGCACACGAGTTAAACTCAGCCTTTTGTACAAAGCCATCTGAAGCCCTAGGTCAACACAGAGACCTGCTTGTGCCTTGAATGGGAGTCAGTAATTCACAGACAGCCTTCTGGTCACCAACACAACTAGAAATTTTGTCTCTAACCATATCACTAGCTAAAAGGACTTCATTATTTTTAATAAGAGGAATGCTAAGGAACATATTTTTATCTGTATCAGCAAAATGGGAAAAAGGGCAAATCTTACTTTCTTAAATTTCAGTCACTTCTAAATAGTTTCAAAAGTCAAGATTTGTAATTGGTCCAGTGTGTAAGAGCTCCATCACAAATTCCAGCTTCCCCTACGCTTTACCCATTTCATGTCCATTTTCATAAAATTTCTGCCTATAATGACAGTCTAGGAAGGACTTTAATGGTATCTGCTTTCACATACTGGGAGCTGGTCAGGGAACACAACATCCTGTTTCAAAGGCTAGACCTTGGGACCACTCAGACCACCAGCCACATACACCTGTGGTGAAGATCTCTGTAATATTTGGATTAAAATATTTATTTAATTTAATAAATATTTATGTAATGCAAATACATTAACTATTTGCATTCAAAGAGCTTCAACCCAAACTGAGGGACAAACTCACTGCATTATAAGCTGGTGTTTAGCTATCCTTCTCTTCTGCTACCAAGGTAACAGTAACTCTCACTATCCTCCTACACCATGGCAGGGAGTGGGCACAGGGAATGGGAGAGTCAGAGCCAGCAGCACCTGCCTGGGTGCCATGCTGGTGACCCAACAGCTCTGCTACATGAGCAAGTCTCTCCTCAGCAGAGGCCAAATTCTCCTTGGCAGCAAAGGCCAAATTCTGCTCTGTTACTTCTGTGAGGTGAAGAGAAGAGGAGGTGCACAGGCAGAAGAGAAACAGTCAGAAACATTCATCACGGACATAGTTATGACCCAAAGAGAGACAGTACCTCCGCATTCAAATGCAACACAAACGTAATGAAAAGATAAAAATCACACATACCCTTCCTCCAAAACACTCAACACCCTTCCCACCTGAAAAGATACAATGAACAGAAACAATGTCCCAAAACCAAAATGGAAGAAATCTTTGTTAACAGACACAGTCCCTGAATTTTTAAGATGTGGTCTTGCTGTAGTCATACCACCTCATCTGACTCCAAACCATGTACTTCATAGAGAGTGTCCAAGATATCTAGCTGCTTTTCCATGGCTGGTAAGTAAATGTTGAGGTCCCTCTGCATTCCTTTGTAAAATGTTTCTTCCTGAGGATCGCACTCATCTACAGACAGAGCTGCCACAAAATCTTCATACGTTGGAGCTGCCCTTAAAGCTAACTGAGAGAGGAAGAAAAGCTTTTAGATTTGCAACACAGAATGGAAAAAGAAACATAACTAAAGCCATTAAAGTTTCTTAAACTTCCCTCTTTGCACTTAGACAACATAGCTTTAATTTAATCATGTGTACATGCCTATGTTGAGAATTTTATCTAAAAGGGAGGCTAACTTTTTATGCTGGTTATTATTTTTGTTTAACACATCTTCAGAGATACCTGACTTAAAGAAAGTGTCAGTGCATCATATTTTATATAAATAAATTGAGTACATCAATAATTAATTAAATACAAACCCCAAATAAAGTATAGTTTGTTAGAGGAGCTCCCAACCCAGTGTTACACACCATCACCAAACTCTCAACATGCTCTTTAGAAAGCTCTCTCCAACATTTCTGCTTCTCTCAGTCAAAGCCGTGATTGCCTGGATGAGGTTTTCCTTTTTCCTTTTGTAATTTCAGTGATCATTTTCCAGTGACAGACACAAGGGGGAGCTGCCAGACTGGACGAAAAATTTCCTCTCGCCAGTACATCCTGCTTCAACTCCCTGCACACGCTGCAGTAAATCTTTCTCAATCATATTCAAAGAGAGATCAAGCTTCAAAAAAGAAACCTCAAATCCTCATTTCTTCATTTAATATCCCTGCAAGACTGTGCTCAAAAGCACATAATTAAAAAATTGTGCATGCAAGTGCAATCTGCCTGTTTCATCTCTAGAAAGCAGGTTCCACCCTAAAGTCCAGTATTAAACATAGTGAAAACCGCAATCCTCACTTCGAAAATAAGGTCTGGCAAAGGAATATGCTCATTTGAACGCTTAGAATTTTAACACAGTTTATTAATTACACACAGCATAACATCACACAAGCAAGACCCCCAGCTCTATCAGCAGCCAGGATAAATACTCACGGCAAAGACCCCGCGGACAACCCAACCATGGTGCTGCCGTAATGTCTTCCCATAAGCATTGTCTTAAAAGGAAAAAAAATTAAAAATCAAGAGATAGATGTATGGCAGTTTTAAGTCTGCAACACAAAGAGAACTCAGAGCTTAGAAATGACTATTCAAGGGTATATTCTTGCCACTCAACGTAAATAATGGCTGTTTCTGAGTGCCAAAGTTGTGACTGAAAGGAGATGACAGATTTGGGATTTCTGCACTGGGGTCTCAGCTCCGCTGTCAAATCTCCTTCAACTCATCCACGGCAAGTAAGTGTTCTAACAGACAGGAAGGCAAATGTAAAGTCTGAGAAAATACTGTATGGATTGAAACTCCAACAGTAAACCAAAGCTGCACTGGTGGTACAGATATGGAAGAGCTTTTCAGGGGAAGAAAAGGAATGAAAAAGTAGAAAAAACCAGCAGCATGACTGCTGCAGACACAGAGAAATTCAAGGAGTAATTCAGTGCTGAAACCTTCAGACTCAGAAGGTCAAATAAGTGCCTTGACTTTCCATGGTGTTTAACACCCATATCTGGTAGCAGTGTATTTACAGTCTCACTTTCAAGAGCTGCTACATGCTTCAGTGTAGTTGTTCTTTTTTACTAATCCTATAAAGCAACTGCTTTGCTGTGTATAAGAAGCTAAAATAAAAAGCTTTAAAAAAAGCTGTTTCGAAGTCGGTTTAGAAGATTATTATAACATTAGACTGCATGCACATAGAGGGTCTTGCTCAGGAGTAACCAAGTCAAGTCTAAGGGGGGCTTGTATTTTTTTTGTACTTGCTGTGGCCAATAGGCTGACAAAGAAAGCGTCAGAAATTGTGTACTTGGAAAAAATCCTTCTTCTCTGTTACAACCTTCCTTCTAATTGATGCTTAAAACCACTACAGCAACTCATAGCTGTATTGGCAAAGAGGTGATTTCAAAGAATGATGGCAAATCACACAAGGAATTAGAAAACTAACAAAACAGCAATTATACATTTGGAAGCACTCCCACTGCAAACCAGTAGAAAAAATTTGAATGAGTCAAAGCACTTGTTTCCCTGATACGTGACTGCCTCCTCTGCCAAAAATATGCCAATTAAAGGAATCTTTATTTGCTAATAAATCAACATTTACCAATTATCTAGTAACTCATCTCAAGGCAGCCATTTTAAAAAACTGCAGTTTTCAAAAATGTCACGTCTTAGAGATCACTTGCATCATCAATCACTGAAGGAAAGAAGACACATGTTCTAAACAAGGAGGAAAGTAGCCAAGTATGTAAATTTAGAAGCACATAAAGAATGAAGCAACTGGCACTTACTCAGAGCTGTTTGGATATTCTTTTCCCCGTTCTTCACTTCTGTCAAAAACCCTTTCAAGAACTTTAAGCCTCTGCCGGGATGAACCCATGAAATAAAAAGAAACAATCTTTATAAGAAAATAACTCAAAGTATAACAAAAGTTGCAATACAACTCCGAAGTGCAAAAAAACTCAGAGCCAATTTCAATCTGAACAAAATTGCAGCCACCTCCTCCAGCCTCTCTCCCAGTCCAAGGGAAAACCACTTTGCTAAACACTTCTGCTGCAGCTTGAAATCATCTTCTTGATGCCCTAGCCCAGTAGGATCAAGTCAGTCATTCATAACTTCACTCTTACGGGAAAAAAGCTTGCCTGCAGTGTTTTTTTCAGGCCTTTTGGCAAAGCTGCAGTGATACAAGCACAGACAGCACATTAATGTTGAACCTGGCCACTTTGGATTGATGGAGCCTGTGGAAAGCAAGTCTGCTCAATGCACATAAGCGTGCACTGGTGAAAGGCCCCTCACTGCACCAGCAGTTCACAGTGCAGGCAGAAACACAAGGCCATTCATTACCTTTTCAGCCACAGGAGAGCCTCTGTAGCAGAGTTTCTAACTTGTGCTACACCTGCGTTCACTTCATGGAGCACGATCTTCTGAAGGGTATCAAACTCTTCTTTGTTGGTTATAAATTTCTGGTTTATTTTCTGGAAAGAACGTAATAGGCAAAGCTTTAAGCTTTTAAGACCAAACAGGTGCCTGTCCTATAAATACCACCCATTTACCAGGACTCTTCCCTGCTAAGAGATACTACAGATTCCCAAGGATGTCATGCACTCCCCATGGCACAGCTGCTCTGACACACTGGGCATGCTGTCCCAGGGCACACTGCAGACACATCTGGATAACACAACCAAAATAGAGCAGCTCAGTCAAAAATTTACATGGGATCTACCCTTTCTGTCCAACAAAATGCTTGAGGTTCACCTGACATCTTCCCCACTGGAGGAAAGGAGTTAACTCAAACTGCTCTTTAAGCAAAGTGCCATTTGCCCAGAGCTTCAACTACAAGCAAAATTACATTCTGACCACTGCAAACTCTCAATCACACTTAGCAGTCCTCAGCATGCCTATGGTTTTAATTTATTCCCAAGTTTCTACACACGACTCATCACACAAACAAGAGACACAATATATAAGGGGCAGACAAATAGATTTTTCTTCTACATTAAAGGAGTCTGTCACTCGACAACAAATATTCTGTTTTAGTTTTTTAAACAGCATTCTTTTCTCTTGCTATTTTCAGTATTCCAGTAGCTACCTTCTATAAGATAAGCAACCAAACAAATCTGATTGTATACAATGTTCCTTAGCACACACTCAGAAGATGTTTTGCTTTTTTTCTTTCTTGAAAGAAAATGCTATGAAAAGTCTCACTATGAATATATTTTGTCTCATAACCAGTATTTCAAAGGTTCTTGAAGGTTCTTCAGAAGATTCTTGAAGCTGGAAGAACTTCCAGAACAAGAACCAAGCCTGCATGGTCTGTCCCAGTCTGCTGAGAAACTGCTTCTTAAAGCATTAACTTCCTCCTACTTGGCTGAGCAAAGCGGTTTTTCCCCCACCCTTCCATTTCTTTTACAGCTTAAGTCAACATTGCCCACATCACATCATGACTTATACAGCTCAGAATCAAAGTCATATTCATTAGGTGTAACAGATGTTTTACTTGGCACTCAACCAAGTATTTTTTAAGTTTGCACACAACTGGATTTATTAAACACAACATGTACTGTCAGAACAGAATTAGGGGCATTTCAGCACTTTAATCTGACAGATGGCAACACTATCAAATATTAAATAGCCTTCCAGTGTTGACCCCTACCACAAAGATTCTTGAGCACTAAAGTGGATATTTTGTTTAAAAAAAAAATAGGTCTAGAAACAAGTTGTTACCTTGATGTTGCCTACAAAATCCATTTTAACTGGAGCAAAAACAGTTGGTCCCAGCTTGTCTAGGGAAAAATAAAAGGCCATATTTTAAAATTGTGTCTTTTTCCAGTTCTCATGTTTTAATAAAAATTAATTTCATTTACTCATTTAACAATCCTTCTAAATGGCAGGCGAATACTAAGTGAGTGACAAAATGTTTTTCTCTGGTGTAGAACCAATTCACCCCGGTTGCTACAACTGTTAAAATGCTCTGACCTACTCTGGAAGTCTTCAAAAGGCTGCATGCTCACAGACACATCACATCCACTAGATGCAGGGGTCAAGCTGGTGGGGGGCTGTGCTAGCTGGAGATCAAAGTCTTCAGAAATATCAAATAGAGAGCACAGCTGATGGTGTGCTGTCAGCTGTACTAGGCTGTAAGGAATCTGTGCTGCTCTTCTGAGGGAGAGAAATTGCTGCTCCACACAGACACCTGGACTGCCAAACAGCTCATATGTAGGTCCCATCTAAATGAGAGTGGATCCTCTTTAAAGCAAAGGGGCAAGAAACGTGTTCTGGTACCAGTCAAACTGATTCTGGTTCTACTATATCACTGAAGTGAAGAAACAAGTTTTCCAGCCCAACTGCTCCACTTTGGCTTGCTGCTAGCAGCAGTGAAAAGGAGTCAGAAGAAAAGAAGCTGCTTACCCAGAACGGGCACAATTGCATAACACGACTCCAGGAACTCCTCTGTTGGTATGCCCTCCTCCTCCCGAAGCTCAATATCACTGAACCTGGTGTCCAGGACAAGCAGAAAATATTGCTACCTCAACAATTCCTTTTGTGCAACTTCTAAAAGCAAAATTAGATTTCCTGTCCAAGTCATTTGCATAGAGGTAAAATTTATAGACATGAAACCACCAACATGGCTTTTGTTTCACTATGTTAAAATAACTGACCACAGAGAACATATATTGGGTGGTGTGCAAGCAAGGCCTGCAATTGCAAACAAGCAAAAAACCTCCCACTTCACTCTGTACAGCTAATTTTACAAAAGGTATCTTCTTCCAATTACTGGGCTGTAGGCAGTCTTGTTAAATAATCTCAGTAAATACAGCTTTACAGACAGAAAAGTCTTAAAAGTAAGTCAATTAAAGGCTTAACAAAGTTTCAATAATACTTTTAATTGAAATCTGCACTACCTATTGCTCATGACACTGAAGAAGGTAGGAGAATCATTTTCATTCCTTTCTTCCTCACACAGAGTTAATCCACTTAAAGAATTTGTTTCCAGCTGCAGCAGCTTGTGGGCACCACAGCTTTCTGCACCTTGGAGCTTGTCCTCTCCATTGTCTTTAATGCCTAACATTTATAGAAAACAAAACAAAAACAAAAAAAAGAAAACAGTTACATATACATATTGTTACTCCTTTTCATCAAGATGCCTTTCTATTTGAAGGAAGGCACTTGGATATCTGGTTAGTGCAAGTTTAAAAGCATCCCTGCCTGCACCACTACTCTCACCACAGGTTTGGTAGGTGCTCAGACCACATTTCAATCAGTCACCCCCCCATTTCTTTTGAACAGACAGACCAAGCACCAGGCTGCAGTACAGGTGAGCCCACACAACCTCAGCACAACCTTGTGAGAAAGAACAGCACTGAAGAAGTGATTTGGTGCAGCAGGGAGCAGACTCATCTCTCTGAAAGGAAGATTACTTCTCCCATGGCTGTAACTTTCCCAGTATTGTTGAAGTGCCACAGTGCCTTTTCAAAAGGAAAGGAATAGCAATGTGTTTGCTTCTTCTCATAGGTAAACAAACTGGCTGCTTAGATGGACACTTGTATGGTATCAAAGGCTGCTATGTTCTCCCTGATTTCTATGATTATCTTTAAAGTTTCCCAGAAAAATGTCCAGGTGCCTCTTCCCCACTGTGGTGTATTTTATTTCTTTTTGGGGCCAAGTACATCTGTTTCACATACAGCACAAGGAAGACAAAGGACAGACAAAATCTTTCATATACATCCCATACATGGTAAGACCTTCTGACCTCATGAACCTCAGAGAACAAGTCAAGAAGCAAAAATGATTCACAGCATCTGCATCATACAAGCCATAGCTACAGGACATCTTGCTGCCAGACTGTCAAACTAGCATCCAAGATTTCCCAGGGAACCTGTCTTTCCAGGAAAGGACTACTTTCAAGTGTCAGTGAGGATTAGAGACCTGAAGCAGAACTGAGCTTCTGGCTGAAAGGATCAAGCTGCAAGGAACTCTCTTCCTCCAAGTGACAACTGAAAGCAGGCTTGCAGCAGTCCTGACTAGCTGCAGAACCACTGAACAAACCTGGTGCTGGGTGAAAAAAGAACCCCTCATACCCAGACCAGCCATTCTCCTCAAGGCAGAATAAAAATGGCCTCAGGCATCACTGACATTCACATGCAAAGTGTGTCTGCCAAGGAATGATAGAGGTTTGAGTGATGCCACTGATCTGTCCTTCACCAAGCCGCATAGGCTGGGGAGTAGAGAAACAGCCCAAGTCTGCAGTGACTCCACAGGAGTGCTATAAAAACCCCCTGGGTCCTCTGAATTTCAAACTCAAACACTGTAAGCCCTAAACGACAGAGAAATTTGCTGTGGGACTTAAGTGCTTATGCACTTTTAAAGACTGACTGCTCATAATAAAGGTGAGCAGGAGGGAAAAGTATCTTTTTAAAGTATCTCTTTTCAAAGAGACAGGGCAAAGCTCTTGGGGTCAGAGGAGCACCCAGATACAGCCATCAGCCAAACAAAGCCCATGGGCGGGCTACATCTGCCCAGCCTATATGGGTGGCCCTGCACATCCTAACTCCACCCCATACTGACAGCAAAACTCTGCAGCTCAAATGTGTGCACCCAAGAGGGGGTAGCCTTTTCTCTTCTGTGCACAGGAACCACAGTAGCTAAATGACACCAACAACTTGATTTGAATTAGTATGATGTCCTTGCTTTAGTGCTGTTTTATAGAGATATTATGCTAAATGGTGACATGTGTGTGTTACTCTGCAGGGACTTGCCACGCTACATAGTACCAACCACAAAAATGGCAAAAATCCCAAAGAGAACCCATAAGGGCAAAATCACTATCATCATTAACTTGGGCTTAAAAACTTCTGCTGACTCACTGACTGCATATTTATGTTTTGGAGTAACAGCCAGGCAGAGGAAGCTGCTGCTCAAGAATGGTAAAATCCATTCAACAGGATGAGCAAAAATCATGTTACATGAATACTTGTCCAAATTAAGTTCAACAGCCCTTAACAATATAACTGCACTGGAGGGAATTTTATACTGAATTAGTTCAACAGTATTTTACTGAAGTTGCACACAAATCTTAAGCTTCACACTATTGCTAAGGTAAAGGAAGAAGTAAGATGCTTCCTAGGATACTCTTAGTTGCAGAAAAAGGGTTAATTTTCTGTAAACATTTGTCAGAGCAATCAAGAGTGACTAAAAGTTCAAACCCTCCCAGACAGGCACACAAAGCTTCCATGGCCCCTTGTGACACTGCAGCCCTACATACCAGCAGGGAACAACGTGTCTGCCCACAGCGAAAGGAGAGCCCAAGCTCTGCCAGGCTGCTTTGTTACACAGGTCAATCTGCATTTGGAGGGCCAAACCAGAATTTGATTCCCTTCTCCATTCAGTCCCAAGGTAGCCATCAACAACGGCAGCAGAAGCTATGCTGAGAAAACTTGCAAGGGGCAGGTATCAGACTAAAAAACTGATATTCCCTCTCCTGGGAGTCAGGGATCAGCAGTCTCACAGGGAGCCGATACCTTCCTTAATTTACACCTACAGAAAAATCATCCTGGATAAAACACTGTACATACACTTACCTGCCAAATCCTCTGCTACGTGATCTTCAACATAAACATCACCACTCCCCTCATTTGTTTCCAAGTTTAAACATTCCATACTTTTAATAACCGTTTGCTCTTGATGGTTAATTTCTGCTTTTACACAGCCATTTTCACAGGGGTTCAATTCCACCTGCCTGAAGAAAGGCAAAGAATAATAGTGCATAAAGCATTTCTTGGTAAGCCTCTTCCTGTGAACACACAAATAACAAGAGAAAATAGCTGACAGAAGTTACAGGCTGTCATAGGCTGCTCTGAGCAAAAATACTTGTCTAAAATAATAAGAAGAATGAGGCAGCTTTTTGTAGCAAAGAGGATTAAAGACTCAACCTCAGCTTGCGGAGTTCAAGTATATTTACAATGATCTTTATTAAAAAGGTACATAACCAAAAAAATACGATTAGAGTAAAGAAAATCACAAGCAGGTATTGTAACTTATAGAATATCCCCTCATTAGTACTTGAAAATACACATCCTTGCCACCTACTCCACGAATCAGTCTGCTCACCATCAATGCTTTTTATGAGCTTATGGAGTGGAATCTAAAATGCAGGAAGGAGCACTGAAGCAGGATAGAGTTGGCTGGTGATTGAGCAGTAAGACACCAAGTGGACTGCAAAGAAAAATGACAGGGAAAGGGCTGATATGGTGGAAACATGAAGTGGGGTGAGCCACACCCTTTTTTTTCACCTGCTTCCAAGCAGGCAGCTCAGAGCAATACAATTCTGCCTGCATCCAGTAACAGTATAGGGTAACAATGGGGAAAGAACAGACACCACCAAACACAGATTACAAAGAGATTGACAGTAAAGACTTCTGTCATACCTGTCTGTTGAGGTGTGACTGGACAAGACTGAGTGCTTTACCTGAAAGATATGCATAGGGAAGAATATTCTTTAAAGGAAGAAAACTATCACACTTCTCAAACTTCACATTTTATTAAACACAAGTTGGAGTCAGCAAAAAAACCCTCACTAATTCTCTGAGCTGGAGGCAGTATACAGACAACTGTGAAAATGGTGCTACATTATTACACCATTACAATATTGTAAAGAAAAAAAGAAATAGGAAAAGAAAGAAAATCAGATTTCTTTCAAAAGCTAGCTAGCAAGTGTCAAGTGAGACACCACACAGCATATGGAAAAGAAACAAAGCTGTGAGCTTCCTTCGCAATGTTTTCTTTACCAAATAAAAAAAATTTTGAAAAAACCAGAAGAAACATGAGGCTAGGTATCAGGTATGGTGAAGCAATCTCATTTCTGAGATGCAGTCATGCATCTACTTTCCAACATAGACCTTAACTTCCCGTTTGCCAGAGATGCTCCAGTTTTGCATATGTAGTTATGGATCCAGGATTCAGGAAAGTGCCCTTGTCATTCAAAAGCTAAACTCATCAGCTCCCACTGGCATATTAGCACATATCCAATACTGCTGTAGCTTAGCAGAGTAATAATTGCTGTGAGCTCCCACAATGGACAACTTGCTGTAGAGCTAAAGTGTTTTGAAACACCACTGTGTAACTTTCAGGCCCTGAAAGTTAATGTTTAATTAACTTTCACCCGTCATTAAAGGTTAAGAGATTGGTCACTGCTTACTAAAAAAATGGCCCTACCTCACTTGCAAACCACAAGAAATAGAAGAGTACGTCCAGTGTAGGACCAGTAGCTATGATGTGGGTAAAAAGGCATTCCCTACTTCTACAAATGCTACTTTTGACAAAAGGACCCATTAGCATCCCTGCCAAGGCTGAGAAAAGAAGATACTGGCCATTACCTTGCTTGTTCTGAGAACTGCTAAATTTGGGGATCCAGGTGGGGTCTGATGCAACAACTCAGAAGTGAAGGCAGTATTTGCAATCTGCATACATTCTTCAAGAGTCTTCAGGAAAGTGTCACAGGTTGATTTTAACAGAGCTCCCATATCAATCTCACTCTGTGAGAAGAAATCAATTGGAAGAAATGGACTCACCACAGATCAATTTGGAGCAACTAATGTTGCAATGCCCACAGCTGCTACAGTTGTGATTTCTGGTTAATATGAATTAAAATTCAGTGTGTCAGCTGCTCAGAGAGCTGGCATCACACATTACTGTGGCTATGTCCCCTAGCAGCATTACCACTCTTGTCAGCCTCTCTATACAACAAGCTTAGTATGCTTGTGTTTTGAAATCAATGCCTCTTAGTTACTTATCTTATTGGTGTTAGAACTGTATGAAATACTAAGCCTGGATGTATTCAACGATGGCATTCCAGGAAACACCACTGACAGGAGAAATGAAAAGCAAACAAATTAAACAGATGCAGAATGATCTGCAGATAATCATTTCCAAAAACCCCATGAACAAAAAATTACTGCAAATGACAAAAGCGCAGAATAAAGTATGACACTGCCACTCTGCAAAGTGAGTTATTGATGCTAAAATGCTTCTAGCAATAAATCTTTGCAGTTAAATGCCAGTAAGATCAGGGAAAGAGAGTCTTCCCCCAGATGCATGAAATATGAGCAGGATAAACACCACATTACAGCTCAACACCTGTGAGCTGCAAGTTCTAACAGTGCTTTTTAGTTATTTGTACACCACATCAGGCTTCTGCACTGTCTTTTAATTCACCTTAAAAAGTTTATCAAGTATCTTTACAGAAATGGCTTGGACATACAAATGATTAACCTTCAGGTGTTTTGCCTGCTTGTTCTGCACCTGAGCACCCATCTCTCCAGTGGGAGGCATCCCAGAACTCCACACCAGCTTCTCTTCTCTAGCAAGGGAAGCACATCCCTCTTCACACATTTCTCTCTCAAAGCAAGGGGCAGATCACTGTCTTTAGGAGATCACTCTTAAATGAGGCTTCTTTGGTCAGAAAAATCTGCAAGGTTTGAAACTTTAACTTATGTGAGGTTAACCAAGCAGTTCTTTATATCAGGTTTGCCCTTTTTTTGTGGTCTGCGTCAACTCTTGGCCTTTTAAGGCTCTTGGATGTGCTTTGCTGAGCAGGATATTAATGACTCAGAGGCAGAAAAAAGTGAACTTCTTGCAAGTTATCTTTTTATAAAAGAGCTGCTTTTTTGGATCCACTGTAAACACATGATCACCTACAGAGGTGTTACCAGAGGAGATACCAGATCTCATCTCACTACCTGCTAGCCCAACAAAGGGCAAGTTTTTTGCAACAAAACAGTAACACTCCATTTAAACAAGAACTGTTGTGTGAGCATTTTACTTCCCTCGGTTCTCCACAGAAGGAGGTTGCAACATTAAGTAACTGTGAGTGAATACTACATTGGCTACCCAGAAAAGTTCACAAGCTCAAGACTTTACAGATGTGGTCTACAGCAAAAACAGAGCTGTACCTCTGGTTCTGACACACCACAAATGCTGGCTTCCTTTGTTTTATGCACTTGCTGAACAAGGAGGTTACAGTACAGTCTAAGTTCAGACATTTTAGTCTTCAAGGCTTCTGTGTTTTCAGTGAACTCTAAAAGTGAAACAAAAGAAAAGTTAAATTTACCGTATCCAATGCAAGGCAAGTACACAACATTTGGTCTTAGCAGGCTTTTTAAACAGGACAAAAGCCCTACACATAATATTCTTTGTTTTCACAAAGTAGTTAAAGGTGCAAGCAATACCATTGTTTTTATAGGGTTCTAGGTAGAAAACATTAGACATAAAACATGCATTCTGTCCAACAGAAAGGGATTAATTTAATACAGATATCCCTGAATCACATAATGCATGAGGTTGGAAGACAGCTTTGGAGAGCAGCCAGTCCTTCTCCCCTGTTTAAAGAAGAGTCAGCAAATTACTCAGGTGTAGTCAGGTTTTGAACAATGCCAACAATGGAGATTCCACAACCTCTTTGGGCAGCCTTTCAGTGCTCCCTCATCTTTGCAACATAAACATTTTTGCTTATGTTTCAATGGAGTGGTTTGTATTAAAAGCCATGCATATTTTCTCTTGTTCATTCACTGAGAAGACTCTGGCTTCATCTTTTTTATGCTCTCTCACTAGGTATTTCCTTTAATCATCTTAGCAGCCCCTTGCTGGACTCACTCCAGTATGTCCATATGTTTCTTGTACTGAGAAACAGAGTGCAGGACTGAGAAGACTAATCCAGATAAGACTAATGGTCAATCTCAGATTTTTCAGAAGTAATGTTTTGGATATTAGAGTCCCTGAATTATAAAATAAATTGTCTGTTAACAAGACTGATGTGGTTTAGCTCTGCAAATACATCAGTAGCTTTTCACCCCGTGTTACTGTATGTCTCGTTACAGACATAACTTTGTGCTGCTTCTAAGCACTGCACATCAGATCCTCACTGGTGAAGGACTCTACAGTAGCATCTTCTGCTCAGTTCCGACTCAGTTTGAAGCAGTAGATGCAAAGCCTGGTGATGACACACAGAAGGCTAAGAGGAGAAGCAAATCCTCACCTCAGGGAAAGGAAGTGCTCGCCACCCCCTGCATTTGCTTAGGACATTAATAATTTGCTGTTTTTCCAGCTTCTGCATAGTCATTGTGCTGAGGTTACACAAGGTTAAGGCATGAGGCCTCACAATGACCTGTGACTGATGCCACACTTGTAAGCAAGAGGGGTTTTCACTGGGGAGAAAATGAGATTGCTGGTGAAAGCAAAGTGGTAACTGAATTAACTTTCATAGCCTGACCATGATCAGATTTAAGTTTCTGAATACTAATATACAGATTTGGAACCCAGTGCACACCTTTTCTTAATTGCTGAGGCATTCTCAAAGTGCAGAAGACAGCCCAATTAGAACATGGAAGGAAAGGGTGTGAGGAACTCCGAAGCTAAAGAGACCTTGGTGTGAGAGGCTGGCTCATCATATTTAGACAGTTGTACAAGGTGGGGGTCTTACATTCTTGTACAGTCTGCATCACAGTGACCCCTAGCCAGGACCTGTTTACTCATTGTACTTACCCATCAGCACATGGTTTTCAAATGGTTTTTATACAGTATATTTTAAGAAAAAGCCAAAGTTTTCAAATCTCTGCCCTGAGAATTAACACCTGAGATTTCTAGTTAATGTTCTCACATGGCTTAGCTTTCAGCAGCACGAGAGACCTGAAGCACAGGCTGGACACTGAAGTTGTGTGTACATGGGAAAGCATGGGGAAATACAAAGCAGACAGTATGTGCCAGCAAAAGGGTGTTCTTGCCTTTTTCCTTCTGTGTCCTGCTGTCAGTCAGACAGGCTTTGGCAGTTCCTAGTGCAACCAGCCACTTTTGCCTTTCAACTGCATTTCTTGCCTTCAGATAGAAGTACTGCTCCCCTGGGATAATCAGGTCCATTCGTGTGTTATCTGCAGGATGAACTGAAAGCAACACAGACTTCAGAGCAGCTCTCTGGCCCTTCCCAGCCCAAACAACCATCTCAACAGATGTGTTAGCTGGCAGGTCAAACAGTAATGAAAGAGGAATCTATGGTCCCAACTTCCCTCACTGCCATTTTATGACTCCTCTTCTGAGTTCAGAATGGGCAGGATGCACATGTGTACAGCTATGAAAGACAATTTTGTGACCAGTATAATCTGAGAGTCTTTATGGAAAGGGCATCCTCTTCTGGCAAGCCTCTCTTTCAGACTTCCAGCCCTTAACTGAAACTCAAAAATGTGGCAATATGAATGAGCAGACCAAGTACTAAGGTTTATCATCCATGTTCCTAGCTTCAGCTTTGTGCTTATGAGGAGCCATTTGAAGCTGTGTGATGTTCCACCACAGCTCATGAAAAACAGTGACCCACCTGCATGTAGAATACCCAGGATATTAGAGGTTTGCAGTTCTCTCAACATTTTCAAAATACTATGAAATAAAAACTGGCATATACATCAAGTTACTGCAGATACATACCAGAGAAATCAAGCTGCCAAATAGCTCCTCACCTGAAATCTCATCTTAAATGCAACATTACTGGACAAACTTCATGCAGCTGAGTGTTACTGTATCTTAGTTACCTTGAATTTCACAAACAGCCATTTGGATGCTTCCCTTACAACCCTTCCAGGCATCTTCCTGCGAGTCATAATAGGACAGGATGCCACCACAGAGAAGGAACCACCGAGGCTGCCAGCCTGAAAAACAAAACTGCATTTCTCAGTTATGCCTCTCCCTGCAATTCCACCACCCCTCTCACTTGGGACTTGCTGCAAATAGGGCCCCAAAGATTCTCAGTCCCCCTGGAAAATTAAACTCTTTGAGGTAGTAAGATTTTTGGAGGGACTTGGATGTTGCACACCATAACCTACATGTCCGTTCTGCACACAGCTGGACCACAGCAGTGTCTTGAGATGCCATATGTCATTTTCAGTAGTTTTGCTAACACAGCATCACTGACTCACTCTCTCTTCCAAAACCACCTTCTCAGTCCACCACCCCTCAATTCCTTCCATCACTCCTCAACCCACCTCTTCACTCTTTCCAAAAGCCACCCCTGCTGTTTTGCCTTACAAGTCTTCCTTCCTGGGCTAGCCAGGTTATCTTGAAAAACAACGGGTAAGAATCTCCTAAAAATCCACAGGAGGGAACAGAGGTGGATCTGTTGATTTCGGAACATTCTGAACACCATCTTTCAGTGAAGCAGTTTTCAACAGCTCTTGAAACTCCTTGTGCTGCCCACATAAAACACAGTCTTGAGTTCCTGCACTTTTGGATACCTTCCCAGAGAATAACCAAAACACAAGGCTAGACCCACACCAGTAGCTCTGGGTACACTTTTCCCCACTCTGCTGCCCAACTTTAGAAGTAAATTACCCTTTCTTGTTTTCTACTTTTGGAAGCGCTACAGCAGTAAGAAAAGATAAAATCAAACACGATCTGACAGCCGTCATTTATGTCTAATTAAAAACTACAAGCTCATTAACTTAAGAAGAAATGAGGCACCAACGTCACTGGAGGAAAGCAGCTTTCATTACTGAGCTGCAACAAGCTTCCCTGGCCAGGTCCAATGGGTGGAGATTCTGACACTCCCACACTGAGCCAGCAAAGCATCTCTGGAAAGAACACTTGGACAAGACCATGTGAGCCACATGGCTCCTAGATATTTTGGCAGAGGGTCCTCACTTCTGCTGCCCCATGAGCCAGGGCTCTGCCAGCCAGCACTGTGCTGCAGGAGCCCAGGCTGGGCTTGGACTGATATCACATTGGAGGAATGACAGCTCCTGTCCAGCTAGGAACTGGTTCCTTAGGCTACTGCTGAAACCAAACACAACACAGTTTAAGGTTAGAAAGGCCTAAAGCCTCAGGCTAACAGCAGGAGTATGGTCTGGCTTGCCCCCACTTTTTTTTTTTTAAAGCAATACCACTGCATTCAGTCCAGCCCAGTTTATAAACTGCTGAACCTTGTGTGGTGGCTGGAAAACAAATAGAAATATTATTTCATACCCTTCTAGATCTCTTCCATTACTTCCTAGGAGAATACAAAAACATCAAAAATCTAAAGTATTCTCAACACTTCTCTACTTCATATGAAGGGGGGGAAAATGGCAAGAATGAGAATTAAAAAAAAAAAAGCAATCAGCAAGACTGGATTTTATTTGTCTTTCCTCCAAAATAAAGAAACTATCCTAAAAGTCACTATTGATATGTGGGAACTCACAAAAAAAGGAAGTGATTGTTCAGCAGAGAGAAGCAGTTAATTGCTTCAGACACTCAATGGCACAGAACCAATTCTTTAAATAATGCACAGCGCCACAGTCAATACAAGCCTCTAATTCAGTCTGGAGCTCCTGCTGCTGCGCATGAATCATTTCAGCCATGGTCCTACAGCTTACAACTGCAGCTGATGCCCAACCAAATTGCATCCCATTAATCAAAGGCTGTGCAATCAATTAGCCAACATACAAATCACTCTGCCTCCATCACTTTGGAGGTAGGTTAAAAGTATGTTATGAGTCAATGTATTTTGTTGAGACTTTTATTTGGTTGGTTTTTTGGTTCTGGGTCTTGGGGTTTTTTGTGGGGAATAGAACTATCTGTATTTCTTTGCAGAAGCCAACTTTTCTTTAATTATTACATATGTATTAAAAAGGCTGGGATAGACAATTTTACCTACGACAACACATTTTCAGAACAGAATTGTTACACTAATAAACACACATTTTTGTAAAAGGAAAACAATTAAAAAAAAAATACAGCAAGATTCTGTCAGAAGATGTACTAGCCACCTGGTACTCACTGACACTGAGTCAGCAGCCATGGGAAGGTTATCCTAAACAACCAGCTAAAAATAGCATGTGGCTGACAAATCATGGCCACTGCTCAGTGATATAATCTTTAATTACAGGAGCTTCACTTTAAGTGAAGAACGCAGGAAAAACAAAAACAAAAACCAAAGCAGCAGAAAAAGATACTTAGGCACTTCCAAGAACACAAGCCTTGGGTTTATTCAGTGTTATTTTCCTCCCATAAATTGTCATAGGAATATTGCAATTTTTGGAACTGAGCATTCAGACTTCACCTGATATGGAAAGGTAAAGCTGAACCTTTTAAGGTTTTACTGGTGCCAGCATTAACACAACTCTGAAGAAGAATTTACTAAGTCCATTTTTACTGGTCGTGCACAGGCAGGAAAAAATATAGCTCGTACTTCCAACATCTCATTTTAGATGCACAGTACCATTAACAGTAAAAACTGACCTTGCTGGGAAAGATATGTATAAAAAATCCCCAATAAAATGCAAAGCACAATAAAAAGTGATTAGTAGCTTAAGGTCTGAGCCATAGAAGAGAGTGAAGATACACCAGATGACTTCACAGGTGCTGGTCAAAGTACATATTGCACTCCTGTGTGAAGCTTACAGTCAGTGCCTGCAGTACTTGGAAGATCTGATATTGTCCACTACAAAAACAGATATTTAAGCAGTCTGTGCTTGCTAAGGATTCACTATTTCTCCAGAAGTTTCCACAGAAAGAAAGATCTGCCTACTTCCACCATTACACTTCAGGAGATCTGGATGTAGCTATCACTGAGCAAACTTGACATTTCTTGATAACACAGTTGAAATTTGGACATAATTCAAACTTTAATATTATACAACTCAGACTCCAGACAGCATTCCTTCCGAAGTGCCAAGCCTGAAGAAAAGAAAAAAAAACATTTGAAGACATGTAGATCATGTCAGACATCCACAAAGCCAAACCATCTGGGAGAATTACATACTCAAGAAGTCAAATTGATGACCTAGAAAACAAGCTGCAATTAAGAGACGCCGGTTCCAGCTGCATTTCTAAAATGCATAAAGGCCAGACACCCACGTTTTTATTATTGCTTGCTTTCCATGAGAGTTATGTAACCCTGTAGGCTTATTAATTTCTTGAACTTCAGAACAAGTTTTTGTAAAACTTATGCAATAGATAGTCCTTGGACTTCTTTGATCCTAATCCAGACTTTAACTGCAGATATGAGATAATTATGAACTTTCCACTTTACAACATCTGTCTAACAGGAGGAGTTAAAGCCTCTATCACCTCCCTATTGCTTACAATAAGGGCATGATCAAAGACTTAGTAGCAGGTGGCAGAGCAGGACAGATCCCTGTTTTTCTGTGCAGGGTCACTGAAAAGTCCCAGAGTGGGTGTCCTGGTAGTCAGAGCCATCTCACAGTGAGAACAAGCAATAGCCATCATTTCATTCTACCCTGAGCAAACGTAAACTGTGCCATGTGTTCACTGTCCTATCTACAGCTTTATCTCCCAAGGGCAAAAGCACCACATCGTCTGCCCAGAGCTGTGTCAGTGACTGATAGTGGGACAAGAGCTGCTGAAAACTCAGCTCTAGCAGGGCAAAGACACTGTCAGTCACCCAGGTTTCCAGTCAGGAAAAGCAATTAGCAAGAAAGCATCTTACACAGATCAAACTTGAAACTTTTCCCCTTTTTCCTCATTCAAGAAACAGAAGTAACACAGTTAAAAGGTTATCTTGACATAAGAATTTTGCACCCAAAACTGGTGCCTACTTTTTCTATACAGCCTCCTAAGGCTAGCCAGTATTTTGGGAAGGGCAATCCCAGGTGCTGGAACACATTTTGCAGCCTTAATTCTATAGCAAAACAATCTGACAGGATAAAAATCCAATGTGTATCCATGAGGGACAGCAAAGAGGCAGACAAGAGTGTGTGACAATCTATGCCTCTTCTCTGAGCTATTACCTGGCACCTTGAGAGCAGCTTCTGGAAATGTCCCTATTGCAATTTTACTCTGATTATGTGCATATTAACAGCAGGGATCAATACCAAAGGCCCCTAAAGGTAATGAAGTTCAAAGATTTAGCACTTTAACAATGCTATCACTTTTTAAAGCACTTGTTTGAGGCATACTAGAGGTTCGAGTGAAGGAAGCAACAGCTGGAACTGGCTTTAACACAATGACCTTTTCTCAAACGATTTTTCTCACAGGGGTTCCATAAAGTCCACTTTTGTTTCAATCACAACTGTCAGGGCGATGTTAGCAGCACTGAAAAAGCATCCTGTCATCACAGGGCAACTGGGTTTGTTTGCAAACGATTTTATGGCAGTGACCAGCCAAGGCACAGAGAGCACAATGTACCAGCCGTCAGGCATTTTTGAAGGGGACACAGTGAAAGGATGAAGGGCAGAGAGGGGATCGTGGTGGAGGCAGAAGTTCAGTAACACAGGCCACTCAGTGCTCAGACACACTAATTCAAGTCATATAAAGCTCCTAGGAGTTTTCCTCTGTTTACACTTCCCAGCCACAGCAAAGCTGCTCCTCTCTCTGACCCCTGGGGTGGTTATCAGGCCAGACTAAGTCAACACACTGAATTTATGTAAGCACATTCAGATACTACATGATGGTATCTCTCTTCACCATCGGTCTACCACACCTTTGGTTTCTGTCCTACCCAGCCATTCCTTGTGATCACTTACTCATTTCAGCACAGAGGGACTGAATGCAGAGGCACCGGTACTGCAGCATACCTGGCAGGGAATGCTGCGCCATGGAGGCTCTGCAGCACTGCTCTAACACTTACAGAGGAGAGAGGGGACACTGATTTCCATTCCTGCAGCCTCATCAAACCTTTCTACTCTGAGCACATTACTCAATTCCAGAACGGCTGGACAAAAGCAAGATTGCTGCGTGAAGAAATACAGAGGGAAAGGGAAGAAAACCACGAGAAAGGTCAAATCACACAAAGACAATTAAGCAAAATCCAAAGAGAATTAACTAATCAGTCCCTGAAGCATCCTGCATGAAAAGTCTCACCCAGGAGAACTGGCTGAGACTCAGGCATTCATCTGAACAAACACCTGGTCTCCAAGAGCAGCTACAGCCAGTAATAGAAGGCAGACCATTGCCCTGAAGGCAACAGAAACCTCAGCTGTCTAGGTCCACCTCCGCAAAAGCCAGACTTCTAATTTTATACAATCAGAACTTGGACTATAACCAGAGGCTAAAATGAAGGAGAAAATTACAAAAGGCTTTTTAGAACCAAATCTGTATCTAAGTGTGAAGTTTTTGATTAATTCCTCCATCTCTGGAAACAGAGGACCTTATTTCCAGAGCTTGGTATCAGCTGGAAGTATATGTGTCTCTTGTCCTAAAACCTTAAACTTAAGGTTTCTTAAACTACCAAAACAAAGACTAACTCTAAACAGTATCACGTGCATCCAGATCCAAGGACTAATGCTTTTTCACATTTTCTTGAGCTCTACCCCCAAGTTTATTAAGGAATTCTGAATCATTAGAGACAAGAGTAATTTAAAGTTTTATGTGAAAGCTGAAACTTACTGCTTGGTGCTGGCTCTTGGTATCTTGGGATAAACTGAAAAGAATCCAAAGTACAACAATAAACTGAGAGGGGATGATTACATACAGGTAGATGGGGAGAGCTAACTAAAGTATGTGGCATGATGCAGCGTCACTGGTGATGGCATGAAGGTGTGTGCATCATGCTTTGAGGAAGATGAATTACTTAGGGTTAGAATTACTCAGCACAAATAAGTAAGTGAACATTTAAATATTGGGAAAAGCTTAGCTTTGTAAAGGAAAGTGATCAAAGCCATTTCATGGGGCATGTAACAAATACTAGGCAAGCCAGTGGAAGCAGTCATCATTTTTCTTTCAAATGATGAAGCTGCCTTTGAACCCCAAAGCCAAGAGCTGATCCATACCATCTCTTCCAGAGTTAGCAGCAATCCTGCCTGTGGCCAGCAATCCCAGGTAGGCTGTGTGCCTACACTGAAGAGCTGAACTGAACTGAATTTCAGCAGAAAGAAAAAAAAATCAACTTAGAAGTGCCAAGCTCTCACACGTACCACTGAAGGGAGGTATTCCCCAACTCCATGCTGTGTTTCCCAGCAATAGCTTACTCATTCTACAAACCTGATGAGAAAAAAAATCATAGATGCCTTTTACAAGGCAAACTCCAAAGACTAAATCAATTTGTTTTATCAATCAGAAGGTATGCTGCTCCACAAAGAGCACGTACTGCAGGTAGAGTTCAGTTGGAGAGTCCCACAGGAGGCAGCTTCCAAGCAGCAAAGAGCAGCCTTCACGTGCAGTTCAGCTCTGCTCTCTCCTTTCTCTGCCCTGCAAGCAGCATTCCCCAGCTGGAGATCAGTCACGCTATGACACTGCAGCCAGGATCTGGCTTGGACGTTGCCCACAGCAGGATGGTTTGTGCTCAGCCAGGACTGCGGGCAGGAGCAGCACAAAAGACCGAGGAGCTACAGGGAAGGCACACGGTGACACTTTTATCATCCCAACTGCTTACTGCAGGAAGCGGTACTGAAACAATAGTTACACACCCATCCCCAGCCCCCACAAACATCACCAAACAAAGCTAACATCAGATAGAGACTTTTGGCAAAGGATAAAATCTAGGAATTTTTTAAGATTACGTTACATGCTTTGCCTGTAAGCTCAGCTGAGGCCAACTTACATGCCTGCATGATTTAAAGTCACCCTGCTCTGGATTTTGAGGATTAATAATTTGAAGTTTGCAGATGCATTATGTATTTGCCCAAGAGAAACAGTGCTGTCTCACTTTACATGACAACGATAATTCTGCTTGCAAAGTTCCCTGCTCCCTTAAGGTTTTAACCAATTTAGTGGGGGAAGCACAGACAAGAGCAATCAAAGGACACACACTGCAAACACAAGATCCCAATGGATTTTCATAGGCTAGAACTGTGTGCATGTCTATCTGATCCAGAGCTGGCACACTTCACGTGAACTTAAACAAAAGTAACACACTGAGAAATCACTATCTGATGGCCACTGCATTAGGGGAGAGAAAAACTCTAAAAATCTCAGTTTTCTAAACTCAGATTTCCAAGGCAGCACTAGAAACCCTGCATATAGAAACCACAATGTGAGTGCAAAATCAACACCAGAGGAAAACCCCTACCTCCAAGCAGAAACCACGTAATACTGATTTATCCTAATCTATATAAAGCAAACAAGTGCCTTTATTACAAACAAGATAACTTGTTTAAGCAGTAAAGTTAACTAATCTGTCTTTCAATTGGTGGCAATCATGCTGTGCTTTCTCTGCCCTTTGCCCACAGAATGCCAAACTAATTTCCTCTTTCTGAAATGTTCTTGCTGTCAATAACTACGTAATTTGCAACACAAATCTAGCTCCCAACCCAAGAGCTGGGAAGAAATGGGTTGATGTGGACTTGACCTCTCATGATGGCAATGACATAAGACACTACAAAATCAAAATTCCCAGAGAAGACTCAATTACCAACAAACTCCCATCAGCTCCTCTCTCACAGCAAGAAGGAAAAGCAGTTCTTTTCAACAGTTTTATGCTTGTTTTTTGTTGGATGTCCTATCTCTTCTCTGACTGTGAGGGGTCCTCATTCTGAGGAAGAAAGGGGAAAAGTACCTGCAGTGCACGTGTACATCAGCACTGTGTTATTAGCACAGGCACACACCAACATACAGAGATGACACACAAATTCCCTGGTTTTGCATGCATCATTTACACCATACAGCACCTGATTCATCAACCTTGAGCAACAGGAAAAGCATACTGAGGGCAGAATACTGGCAGAAATACTGTTCTGGATGACCTGTTGAACCTTCTTACTTCCCTTAATCCCTGAAAGGATGCTTTCCCGTCTCTCACTCTCTGGCTCTTCGTTATTGCTACAATAAGCACCACATTCCAGAAGGAATTTTTTTTTCTTTTTTTTTGCATCTCTGCATAAATTTATAACTTAATGGCTTCAGGGCAGGAAGTCTTCATTTTATGGCAAAAGAAAGCACTAGTATGCACAGTTAGCTTGCAGAACAGCAAATTTATTGTTCTCAAACACACCATGGGCCTTCTACAATCTAAGAAAAGGCACAGAGTGACCTTGACTACCACACCTACCAGAAGAGTCGGGTTTCAGCAAAGAAATCAGAAAGATGCTTCAATCTTCCATCACAGATTTTCTGTTGACAGCAAAACCTCTTCTAGTTTTCAGCCAGTGCAAATCTTACATATGCAGGGAAAAGAGTTTCCTTCAGTCTGCATTCGCTTAGACTGAGGTTTGCAAAGTTATCCTTCTTCATGAAGGGTCACTTGATTGGAAGTACTTATCAATGTGGCTAGCAAAAGAAAATTTAATTTTGATGAAAACAGAATACTTCTTAGTCTCCATCTTACCATCAAAACAGAAGTCCAGCTCATCCTACCACAGGCACACTCAGGCACTAAAATGTCAAACGCCAGTCAGTTATCTATAATATGCATTGCTTCCCACAGACACACATTCCCAGGTCTCATGGCATGCAGCCAAGCACAAAGGTTCCAAACACACCCCAGCATCTCAGCAATGCAAAGAAAATAATGTAAAACTTTAGCTCAACTGAACCATATGTGTTTTTAGTATGGGGAAAGGACTAATATCACTGCTAGAGTTCTGCAATTCAAATAGAAAAGGCAAGCTTGGCTGCTCCTACTGCCACAGACTTTATAATTCAAGAGCATTCACAAATAATTAACAACAACAAAAAAATCCATGCCTATTCACTGAGACCTGACAAATTTTGATTCTCATCTCGGAACACCTATTGCCTAAAGGGGAAAAGTCACAGCAATCTTCCAGCACAGCAATAAATCCAGCCTCGTGCACCACTCCTGCCCCCTCTCATCCCTACCACATGAATTCAACACTTGCTTGCGTTCAGCTTTTTCTGTGTTTAATTTTGATTTCCCACATTTTCCCAGCTAACCAGAGAGGTGCAGCTGTTCCAGTCTCTCTGGAGAAAAATCAAGCAAGGCGGCAGCCCTGGCACATACACTACGGAGCAACACTCGCACCTGGCAATGTCAAGGTGGTCGTGCTTACTTTTCCCTGACCTTCAAGTTTCTGAACTGTTCCAACAAACCACAGAGAGGTTTGCACCTGGCAAGACCCCGTCCACAACCCCAAATCATCACACGCCTCTGCCTCACCTGACTCGAAGGCGCCCGGCAGTGGCCATCCCATAGGAACACGGGTGGCACTGGATCCTCCCCACCTCTGCAGTGCTTCTGACCCCACCACCTTTAACCTCTGCTGAGCAAACTCCGGCCACTCACTGCTGCTTCTAATCTGCCATGAAAATCAAGCCTTCCGTGCCACGGGAACACCCCCAAAGTTAAAGTTTGGGCCTAGAGCTAGCAGGACAGCCCCCCTCCACCTCTCTGCTTGTCTTTCTTTTTTTCTGCATGCCTTTTCATCCGAATCCCCCAAGCGGGACTGAATGGCAACACCTTTTCCTCCCAGCTTTGGGAATCCCTCGAATCCGCGACTCGCCTCAATAAAAGTTCCACGGGGGTGTGTGGAGAACGGGTAAGTTCGCTGTTCGAGCTGTGACCCAGAGCATCCGAACCACCCCAAACCCAAACCCCAGCCCGCGACCCCGGGGAGTGAGGGGCGCCGGCACCGGGATAAATGCCGGGCACTGACAACAAGGCAGCGCCGCGGCGAGTCCCCTGCACGGCGAGATAAAGGGGCAGCGCTGACCCGCACCCAGCAAACGCAGCGAACACATGTACGTATGTACTTGTAAAAATACACATATGAGAAGATGACGGCGCCCGTCCCGCAGAGGATGAGCACTGGCAGGCACTCACCGCTCAGGTAGTTGGTCCACTTGTACAGCACCCCCTCCATGCCGGCCGGCCCCCGGCCCCATGCAGCGCGGCCGCCCCCCGGCGGGGTCACGCCGCCCGCCGCCGCCGCCCGCGCTCCGCCGCGCCGCCGCCACACAGCGCCATCGCGGGGGGGCGCGCCCCGCCCCGCCCCGCCCGCCCCCCGCCGCCGCCGCCACGCTCCCAGCGCAGGGCTGCCGCAGCCGCGCGGCCACAGCACGGCCCCGCGGCGCTACGCCAGCGCAACCCGCGCTGTGAATCGCGGCCCGCGTGACCGGCGGCGGGGCGGGAGGCAGGAGCGGCGTGCCCGGAGCAGGTGGCCTCTCGCGGCCAATCGGAACGCGCCCTCCCTGCCGCCGCCGACCAATCAGCGGCCGGCAGCGGCCGGCTGCATTGTGCGTGCGCTCCGCGGGGCGCTCCCGCTCGCCGGCGCTGGGACTTCCCGGAGCGCCCGGCCCGCCCCTACCTCGGCTGTCCGGGCCTGCCGATTGGATGGGCTTAGAGACGGGCAGGGGCGCGCTCCAATGGGCGGCGGATCCTCCTGAGCCCGCCCTGCGGGGAGCCAATCGGAGCGCGCGCCGCCGGTGCCGGGCCGTGGGGAGCCGGGGCTGGCCGCGGTGCGCGCCGCTGCCACGTCGGACGGAGCGGCCGGGCCCCGGGTTTGGGATGGCGGCGCGGTGAGAGCGGCGAGGCGCGGGCGATGGCGGGGGCGATGGCGCTGCTGCTGCTGTGCTCTGCCCTGCTGGGCTGCGCGGGCGCGGCGCTGATCCCCCCCGCGGCCGACGTGAAGGTGGAGGTGCTGCACAAGCCGTTCCTCTGCCACAGGAAGACCAAGTGGGGGGACATGATGCTGGTTCACTACGAGGGCTTCTTGGAGAGGGACGGCTCCATGTTTCACTCGACGTAAGTGAGCAGCGCGTCTTCCTCGAGCGAGCTGTTGGCTGAGCTTGCGTGGGGAAATATATATATATAGATAAACAATATAGAATCATAGAATGGCTTGAGTTGGAAGTGACCTTAAAGATTCCTTGACCCTTCCACTAGACTGAATTGCTCAGAGCCCCATCCAACCTGGCCTTGAACACCTCCATCAACATCAACAGCTTCCCTGGGCAGCCTGCTCCAGTGGCTTGCCGCCCTCACAGTAAAGAATTTCTTTCTACTATCTAATCTGAACTTACTCTCAGTTTAAAGCCATCACCCCTTGTCCTGTCACTATATGCCCTTTTTAAATAGTCTCTCTCCATCTTTCCTGTAGGCTCCTTTGAGGTAATGGGAAGGTGCAATTAGGTCATCCTGGAGGTTTCTCTTTACCAGGCTGAACAGTCCCGATTCTCTCTGCCTTTCCTCCTAGGAGAGGTGCTGCTCCATCCCTCTAACAGTCTTGGTGCGCCTTCTCTGGTCTCGCTCCTCTCTCTCTATATATAAATATATATATTTGTTTTAATATAGATGATCCCTTGGTCGTGCTTTCCTGAATCCAGACCTCTCACAGGGGTCTGCAGTCCATCTGCGAAGTAGCTCTGTGAGGGGGGGTTTTGTCAGGGGCAAGTGTTTTCGTTTGTTTTTTTTTCACTCCTCCCTTCCCAAACGCCCAAAACTTGCAACTGCTTGTGTGCAAGGAAACAAAAGCAATGCATGAATGTCTTATTTGTTTTTGGATAAAAGAGCTTAAATAACACTGCATAAATTTGTCATTGGGGCCCCTCCCACTGCCACTTGTTCTCAGAAAGTTTGGTGTGAAGAACTGTCTCACAATGCTGTTCAAGATAAACACGAGCAGTAAGGCTTATCTCCCTTCCCAAGGTTATAAAATAAATCTTACTTAGCCTTTGTTTTCTGGTCAGTCTGTAAAGTTATGTGACATTCCTTAAAAGATGGGGATGTTATGCACGGAGCACCTCTCCTATGGTGGAAAGGTTGAGAGAACTGGGATTGTTCAGCCTGGAAGAGAGAAGGCTTTGAGGTGACCTAATTGTGCCTTTCCAATGCCTGAAGAAAGATGGAGGGAGACTTTTTTCAAGGGCATGTAGTGACAGAACAAGGGGGAATGGCTTCAAACTTAGAGAGAGCAGGTTTAGATTAGGTTATTAGAAAGAAATTCTGTACTGTGAGGGTGGCGAGACACTGGAACAGGCTGCCCAGGGAAGTTGTTGAGGATCCGTTCCTGAAGGTGTTCAAGGCCAGGTTGGATGGGGCTCTGAGCACCCTGGTCCAGTTGAAGGTGTCCCCGCCCGTGGCACGGGGGTTGGAACTGGGTGATCTTTAAGGTCCTTTCCAATCCAAACCATTCTATGATTCTGTGATTTAGGTGCAGGTTTTGCTATGTGATCTCAGCGGTTTAATAGCGGTCTTGTGCTATGCATGAATTTGTTTGGTTTCTAAAGCAAACTATTAGTTAAAAAAAAAAAAAATTAATATGCGTCCTTCCAGTACCGGCAGCACAATCACAGCTTTTCATTATTCTTTACCTGTCCCCGACCAGACAAGTCAACATACTAGAGCCACAGAAATGCAAATAGGAGGAAGAGCCAGAAATTCGAGGGAGTCTGCTAAGAGCCTGCAACGACTTGCTAATGCTGGATGTCCTGTAAAACATCAACGAAATGTTAATAGTGTGAGACAGCAAAGTACTCAAGTCTCTGCAGGCTGCCTGAAGGCTACTTTTGTATATTTAAAAAAAAAAAAAAAGTTTTGCATGTTTATGCTCTTGCAGATGATTCAACTAAAATCTCACTAATTTTCTCTTGTAGTTAACCTGCCTCTCTAAAAGGACTTCTAGTGACACTCTAAAGTTTTTGCTGCTGACTAACTTCTGTAAGTGTTCTGTTTTCTTAAATACCTTTCCTGCATGACTAGTAAATAGAGCTTTTAAATTCCTTGTCTATTAGTAGAGTGAAAGTAGTCCGGCTTGTACCACCTGGTTAAATTAGAAAAGGGTTTTTTCTCCCTAATCTAAAGTTGAATGTTTTGCATGCATTTGTTTTTCTTTTTTTCTAGACTGTTATGTAGTTGTTTCATTTTTGGTTTTTTCCCCTAATGGCTTCTTTGGAAAGAGATGTGGCTGATTCTTCTAAGCATGTTAAAATGTAAATTGCTATCATGACCATGCTGGTCTGTGATTTGCAATTTACCGAAGTTTGTAGATGGCTTTGACTGTGGATTTTTAAGAAAAATGCTTTTCTACTCTGATCATTTTCCAAGTGGAAGTAGGTGATCGGGGAAGTGAAGGTGGGGATCCAGGTTGGTTGGTGTTATCATAAACACACCAGGTAAATATTTTATTTCTTTCCACTTGTCATGCAAAGCATAAGTTTTAAAGACTTTGAAAGTCTTTCATTTAAGAGATGTCAAGGTGCCGAGTAGTGCTGTGTTTTTAACTATATATCTACATTATGAGCATATTCCATCTGCCTCTTGTGGAACTTGATGTTTAAATATGAAGTGTTTTATTCCTTTCTTTTCCAGTCACAAGCATAACAATGGTCAACCTATGTGGTTTACACTTGGCATAAGGGAAGCTCTCAAAGGCTGGGACAGAGGTTTGAAGGACATGTGTGTGGGAGAGAAGCGGAAGCTAACTATTCCACCAGCCCTTGCTTATGGAAAAGAAGGGAAAGGTAAAGCATGTGAAGCCCTTTCCTTGCTCTATGTGTTTCTAATCTCTGTATTTTACTGTTATTCTTGGCCTAAGAGGTTAGCAAGCTTTCAAACTTTCCAGTTTGATTCCATTAAAGAAGAAAAATTGAAGGAGTTGGGTGCTCTTTCTCATAAATTTGTTTTCTGCAATAATATCCATTAAGTGGCTATGTGGTGAATGCAGGAAAAAACCCCCAGAAACTGATGGTAGCTGCTGTGCTGTATGTTCTAAGTGTCTTTTCTGTTAGTGCTGTGCTCAACAGTGCCCTGCTTTTTCTTTTTTTTCAGTTTGGTTTTTTTTCTCCCTTCTTTTACAGTCAAGTGGAGGTGGTTGCTTAGGTAACAGTTGGCTTTTTGGCTGTTGGATCTGTTTTTGTGGTAATACTTCATGAATGTGCATGTTCAAGCCTCATTCTTGCTTGCAGGTTTCTTTTGGAACCCTGTACTACTGCCCAGCCAGTTCTTGGATGATACAGTGAAAAGTCACTGTTTATTTCTCCACATAGGGACATGAATTCTTTCCCTCCTAGAGCTGTTTTCAGTTTGGGCGGTGGTCCCTGTTATCCACAGTAAGATGTGCAGGTGCACGGGCAGTCATATTGTCACCTACTGAAAATGCACTGACTGCTGTGCAGACAGATAGATATAAACATCCTTTGTAGGGTTTTCTCAACCTGTCTACTACTGAGGGTGTTTGGGGCTTTTCCTTTCAAATATTTCCAGATTCCTAGAACGGGAGGGCCGGATTTGGAATATGCAGTTGCTTAAGCTTGAATAGTTCTGTTTCTGCTCTATGGGATTTGTTTTAGTTAACTTATTTGAGCAATTATTTTGAATATCTATGTCATGACAAGAGTTGCAACAAATGACCTATGGTAGTGCAAGATTCCAAAGCAGAAAGGATAAATGTCTAGGAACATACAGTCCATCCTGCTAATGTTCTCTCCCATCACATGAGACTGTTTGGGAATGAGGACTGTTTTCAGTCCTGTATCTTCTGGCAAATAGGGCTGCACATAGGCTTAGGACTCCATATTACCTCATGCTTGGTAGTATTCATGCATACAGCATACTTCATACCCTCCTCTCTTCAATGTACCCATTTAACACATTTTTCTGGAAGCTCTGCTTTAGTGTTCAAGATACAGCATTAGAAGTAATCGTGTTTCTAGTAGAGAATGGGAGCGTTGTGGTTGTCATTTATTTGTCTTTATGCAGGGAGCAGCTGTAAATTTTTCCACAAAAAGATATGAAATGCTGCAGTGCTCATGTAGACATCAGGCCTAATTGTTTGATTAATATGTAAAGCACTGTAGTGGTTCTTCAAAGACTTGCAAGCCTCACCTCGGTGTTTAGTGCAAGAAGGTTAAACAGCTAAACACTGCTAACTGCTGTAAGAAATTACATGCTTTAGGAAGACTTTGAAGTATTTGGCCATAATTATGTTGCTGTTTTCAAATGATGCCCTTGAAGACAGAATTATTTCATTTTCTTCATGCTTTCCTCCGAATGCACATAATTTCAGTAGCCTCCCACCTTGGTTGCTGTCTGACTCATCATTTGAGTCAGATGCCTTTTTCTGTAACACTCAAAAAAATTACCTGTGTTCCAAACCCTAAAGAGGGCACTATGCCCTGTGTTTCCAGAATCTGCACATTTATCATCCCAGAAATTTACAAGCCTGTTGGTTGTTGCAGCTCAGGGTGTATTTAACTAGTAGATGTGGATTATTTTTTCCCTGTCTTCTCAAGGCACTTTGGGGTGCTACCATCCAGTCCAGAGATATATTTGGTCCTATTCAACCTCTCTTTATATGAAGGAGTGAAGTGATGTGCTAAAAGGTCTTTGACAGTAGCTTCAGCCATCAGCATGAGGGCATATCACATCTCTGTGAAAGCCAATGGCTGATAAACTGAAATCCTCGAGGTGTGGTGGCATGGGGGATTGCTCTGTGGCACTGTTAGGAGGTTACCGGTCTGTTCACCTACATCAAAAATGATGTTGTGGTAACACATGCCTTGTGATCAGGTTTGGGTACTCAGTTTTTGCTGCATGTTTGGAAATAACTCAGTGCTTTGTGCACTGAGTCCAGAGACTGCTGTGGGAGACCAACATTGTCACTACCCTTCTGTCTTTCTCTGCAAAAGAGTTTTTCTCTGAACAGCAGATACAAGGTGTCAGTTGGCAGTGGAGAGGAATTTGGAGACTGACGTGGTAATGGTGTATTGGGAGGACTAAATTCTCCCTTCTTGCTGCCCTGTCCGTTAGTCTAGGCTGTAGCCTGTCTGTCTCTAGAGTCTCCTTCATTGTTTTCCACTTTATCTGGCTCTGGCCATGAAAGAAAGAAGATTCAAGAATGTTGTTTGATAAACTTGTGATGGTAATTGCTGAATAAGAGCTTGCATCAACATCTAGTAGTCTCCAACAAAAGTAGTTGCATCTAAAGCTGCACATATGCTGTAAGGGCTGGTCAGAGTCCAGGCTGCAGGCTGAAATGGTTGAGGTCATCACTGTTACAGATACTTATCCTTACTAGTTCAAACTGCAGGATGCTTTGAAATGACCAGGATTACTGGAACATTGCTCTGACACATAGAGCTTTTGTGTGGCATTGAATATATAGTTGGTTTTAACTTCTCTCCATTTTGGGCAGGAAAAATTCCACCTGAGAGCACATTGATTTTCAACATTGACCTTCTAGAAATTAGAAATGGACCAAGGTCTCATGAGTCATTCCAAGAGATGGATCTTAATGATGACTGGAAACTATCCAAGCAAGAGGTGAGTGGGTTATCCTTCTCTTGTGAGCAAATCTAACAGGATGGGAGATTGAAAAAGAATGCACATCTATGCTGCACTGCTCTGAGCCTTGCATCCTAGTGAAAATTCCAGACTGGAGTTTCAAAAGGAGCCTTGGTAAGCTGAGGATAGGCACGTGACTCGTGTGTGCGTGCTTATGGAAGACTTGGATAAAATAAAGCATCTTAGGAATAAAACCAGACTTCAGGGCTTTTTGGATTTAATTGCTGATTTATTAATAAACCGGAATTTCTTCTGCTGTAGGGCAGTCCTGTTTCATAGCATTCACTCTGTGAAGGACGTATTCAGCATTATTCACCATCTGTTTGCCTCTTATTTTCAATCTTCTGCTTTTCCAGTGTGCAAAAGTGATCCATGAGAAGCTAGTATAAACCATTGAGTTCTTTTTGATTTGGATCTGGTACAGTTTACAAGACCCAGAAGGCTAATTAATCATTTGTACTATGCATCACACAGTGTCAGTGTGTGTAATGTCTGTGTATTAGGAATATAAACAATAACCCTGACAAATCCCAGAGAGTGAAGTGACTAAAACAGACCTGAAACATGGCCCATGAGTGGTATCTGTTTAATAGATGAGTATGTTAGTCTTGTTATTTTTGTAGAAGGCTCTGCAATTCAGAACACTTGGGATCTCCATAGGTAAACCTTAAAAACTTAGTAAAAACAGTCTGATGTTGTTGAAATCACTGCTTACCATTAATATCTAGCTTAATGTAAGTAAGTGGTCTGTTTCAAACCTGCCTTGGCTCTTTGTCCTTCAGAATTAACTGTATAATAACGTTTGCAGGGGAGATCTCCTACCTTGGAGGTATATCACAATCCCTTCCTCCTTATGCACTCTTCCCCTATTGGTTTGGATCGCAAGGCCCAGGTCTCCTCCGGATTCCTTCTAATCGAGGTCTTGGTTCCTGTTTTCACCCATTTTAGAAGTTCCTGTGGACTTAGGGCTGTGCCCTCCCAGGGCCAAACTTCAGCCATTTGGGTATCTCCACAAATCCAACAGTTGGTGATATTAAATGTTTCACTTATGCGTCCAACCAAGTCAAGGAACAAGTTTTTACTGCTTGAGATAATGTCCTCTTCCTGCCTTATTATCACCCCTTGCACCTCTTTTTCTTTAATCTGATCTTTTTGATACGAACCCTGCCTCAACTTTCCCAATTTTGTATTTTGCTCAAAACAGATCCATTTCTCTTTGATAGGGCACTCTCCTCATTTCTGTTTAAAACTCCCTACATTTTTGGCTAACCAGTAGGTTGTGCCTTCTTCTTCAGGTTTGAAGATTCGAGTAATCCAAGCAACTTGGTGTATTGGTTTGAAAACAAACCAGTGGGAGATCGCAAGTCAGGGTTAAAATTTAATAGGAAAAAGAAAAAATTAAAAATAATACAAGGGGGAAAAAAAACCCACTGACAAAAGTCAGATACAACCTGGCACCCTGTTAGGGTGGTGGTAGCAGTCCAGATGAAGTAGCTCAGTTGAAGTGGTGATCCTATGGAAGGTCTGGCCTCCAGCTGAAGGCCCAGTGGTAGCTCTTGTCCTCCAGGAATCCAGTAGACAGGGCTCTCCCATAGTTCCAAGGCCAGGTTATATCCAGGTGGGAATGCTTGGCTCCTCCCTCCTGGGCGGAGCATCTCACAATAGGATGAGATAAGTCCATGAGTCATGCATTGGTCTCTTGCTGGCCCATTGTCTGTTATCAGGGGTGGGTCACAGCAGGAGATAACAGCTAATGGCCCACAGCTGGTGGTAATAGAATACATCTATATTGTAACCTAGGACACTGGGGTTCAGGCTCATGTGGATCCTTACTACAGCACTCCGAATTTCTCCAGAATATAGGGGATAATAGCATTTGTCACATGCACCTGATTCTGCTTCCTGAATCCAGATGCAGATACTTATTAGCCACCACACTATCAGAGATCTGGTAAATGTCCCCTTCGGAAGTTCACACTCATGGGTGCTCCCATGATGTTACACTTTTGCCTCAAAGGACAGGGATTGACCAGCCTTGCCCCTATAATGCGATTCTCTGTATCTCTTTTCATCTTAAATAGAAATTCTATATCCACAGCCCATACTGACTGACACTCTGTTTCACTTTCTCTTTGCCAGATCACTAATATTGAAGGAGAGTGCTCTATGCATACATATGCTTTCCTCCTTTTTTTTTTTTACCTTTTTTTTTTTCCCAGCCTTTAGCATTACTTTTCAGAGCTGATCACAGAACAGTAAAACATTTTTTCTCCAGGAAAAATCTAGTCTTGGTTTTCCCCAGAATCCATTCCGGACTCCAGGAAAAATCCAATCCAGGTTTTCCAAATTACCGAGTCCATTCCAGACGCTGGGAAAATCCAGTCCGGGTTTTCCAAATTACCAACTCCATTCCGGACTCTGGAAAAGTCCAGTCCGGGTTTTCCAAATTACCAACTCCATTCCAGACTCCGGGAAAATCCAGTCCGGGTTTTCCAAATTACCAACTCCATTCTGGACTCTGGGAAAATCCAATCCGGGGTTTCCAAATTACCAAATCCATTCCAGACTCCAGGAAAAATCTAGTCTTGGTTTTCCCCAGAATCCATTCCAGACTCCAGGAAAAATCCAGTCCAGGTTTTCCAAATTACCGACTCCATTCCGGACTCTGGAAAAGTCCAGTCCGGGTTTTCCAAATTACCAACTCCATTCCGGACTCTGGAAAAGTCCAGTCCAGGTTTTCCAAATTACCGAGTCCGTTCCGGACTCTGGGAAAATCCAGTCCGGGTTTTCCAAATTACCGAATCCATTCCGGACTCTGGGAAAATCCAGTCCGGGTTTTCCAAATTACCGAGTCCATTCCAGACTCCGGGAAAATCCAGTCCGGGGTTTCCAAATTACCGAGTCCGTTCCAGACTCCGGGAAAATCCAGTCCAGGTTTTCCAAATTACCAACTCCATTCCGGACTCCAGGAAAATCCAGTCCGGGTTTTCCAAATTACCGAATCCATTCCAGACTCCAGGAAAATCCAGTCCGGGTTTTCCAAATTACCAAATCCATTCCGGACTCTGGGAAAATCCAGTCCGGGTTTTCCAAATTACCAACTCCATTCCGGACTCTGGAAAAGTCCAGTCCGGGGTTTCCAAATTACCGAATCCATTCCGGACTCTGGAAAAGTCCAGTCCGGGGTTTCCAAATTACCAACTCCATTCCGGACTCCGGGAAAATCCAGTCCGGGTTTTCCAAATTACCAAATCCATTCCGGACTCTGGGAAAATCCAGTCCAGGTTTTCCAAATTACCAACTCCATTCCGGACTCCAGGAAAATCCAGTCCGGGTTTTCCAAATTACCAACTCCATTCCGGACTCTGGAAAAGTCCAGTCCGGGTTTTCCAAATTACCAACTCCATTCCGGACTCCAGGAAAGTCCAGTCCGGGTTTTCCAAATTACCGAGTCCATTCCGGACTCTGGAAAAGTCCAGTCCGGGTTTTCCAAATTACCGAATCCATTCCAGACTCCGGGAAAATCCAGTCCGGGTTTTCCAAATTACCGAGTCCATTCCGGACTCTGGGAAAATCCAGTCCGGGTTTTCCAAATTACCGAGTCCATTCCGGACTCTGGAAAAATCCAGTCCGGGTTTTCCAAATTACCAACTCCATTCCGGACTCTGGAAAAGTCCAGTCCGGGTTTTCCAAATTACCGAGTCCATTCCGGACTCCAGGAAAATCCAGTCCGGGTTTTCCAAATTACCAACTCCATTCTGGACTCTGGAAAAGTCCAGTCCGGGTTTTCCAAATTACCAACTCCATTCCGGACTCTGGAAAAGTCCAGTCCGGGTTTTCCAAATTACCGAGTCCATTCCAGACTCCAGGAAAATCCAGTCCGGGTTTTCCAAATTACCAAATCCATTCCGGACTCTGGGAAAATCCAGTCCGGGGTTTCCAAATTACTAAATCCATTCCGGTCTCTAGGAAAATCCAGTCCGGGTTTGCCAAATTACCAATTCCATTCCGGAGTCTGGGAAAGTCCAGTCCGGGGTTTCCAAATTACCGACTCCATTCCGGACTCCAGGAAAATCCAGTCCGGGTTTTCCAAATTTCCAACTCCATTCCGGACTCTGGAAAAGTCCAGTCTGGGTTTTCCAAATTACCGAATCCATTCCGGACTCTGGAAAAGTCCAGTCCGGGGTTTCCAAATTACCAACTCCATTCCGGACTCCGGGAAAATCCAGTCCGGGTTTTCCAAATTACCAAATCCATTCCGGACTCTGGGAAAATCCAGTCCAGGTTTTCCAAATTACCAACTCCATTCCGGACTCCAGGAAAATCCAGTCCGGGTTTTCCAAATTACCAACTCCATTCCGGACTCTGGAAAAGTCCAGTCCGGGTTTTCCAAATTACCAAATCCATTCCGGAGTCTGGGAAAATCCAGTCCAGGTTTTCCAAATTACCAAATCCATTCCAGACTCTGGGAAAATCCAGTCCGGTTTTTCCAAATTACCGAGTCCATTCCAGACTCTGGGAAAATCCAGTCCGGGTTTTCCAAATTACCGAGTCCATTCCAGATTCCGGGAAAGTCCAGTCTGGGGTTTCCAAATTACCAACTCCATTCCGGACTCTGGGAAAATCCAGTCCGGGGTTTCCAAATTACCGAGTCCATTCCAGACTCCAGGAAAATCCAGTCCTGGTTTTCCAAATTACCGAGTCCATTCCAGACTCCGGGAAAATCCAGTCCGGGGTTTCCAAATTACCAACTCCATTCCAGACTCCGGGAAAATCCAGTCCGGGTTTTCCAAATTACCGAATCCATTCCGCACTCTGGAAAAGTCCAGTCCGGGTTTTCCAAATTACCAACTCCATTCCGGACTCTGGGAAAATCCAGTCCGGGTTTTCCAAATTACCGAGTCCGTTCCAGACTCCGGGAAAATCCAGTCCAGGTTTTCCAAATTACCAACTCCATTCCGGACTCCGGGAAAATCCAGTCCGGGTTTTCCAAATTACCAAATCCATTCCAGACTCTGGGAAAATCCAGTCCGGTTTTTCCAAATTACCGAGTCCATTCCAGACTCTGGGAAAATCCAGTCCGGGTTTTCCAAATTACTAAATCCATTCCGGACTCTGGGAAAATCCAGTCCGGGTTTTCCAAATTACCGAGTCCATTCCAGATTCCGGGAAAGTCCAGTCCGGGGTTTCCAAATTACCAACTCCATTCCGGACTCCAGGAAAATCCAGTCCGGGTTTTCCAAATTACCGAGTCCATTCCAGACTCCAGGAAAATCCAGTCCGGGGTTTCCAAATTACCGACTCCATTCCGGACTCTGGAAAAGTCCAGTCCGGGTTTTCCAAATTACCAACTCCATTCCGGACTCTGGGAAAATCCAGTCCGGGTTTTCCAAATTACCGAATCCATTCCGGACTCTGGGAAAATCCAGTCCAGGTTTTCCAAATTACCAACTCCATTCCGGACTCCAGGAAAATCCAGTCCGGGGTTTCCAAATTACCAACTCCATTCCGGACTCCAGGAAAAGTCCAGTCCTGGTTTTCCAAATTACCAAATCCATTCCGGCGTCCGGGAAAATCCAGTCCGGTTTTCCAAATTACCGAGTCCATTCCAGACTCCGGGAAAATCCAGTCCGGGTTTTCCAAATTACCGAGTCCATTCCAGACTCTGGGAAAATCCAGTCCGGGGTTTCCAAATTACCAAATCCATTCCGGACTCTGGGAAAATCCAGTCCGGGTTTTCCAAATTACCAAATCCATTCCGGACTCTGGGAAAATCCAGTCCGGGTTTTCCAAATTACCAACTCCATTCCGGACTCTGGGAAAATCCAGTCCGGGTTTTCCAAATTACTAAATCCATTCCGGTCTCTAGGAAAATCCAGTCCGGGTTTGCCAAATTACCAATTCCATTCCGGACGCTGGGAAAGTCCAGTCCGGGGTTTCCAAATTACCGACTCCATTCCGGACTCCAGGAAAATCCAGTCCGGGTTTTCCAAATTACCGAGTCCATTCCAGACTCTGGGAAAATCCAGTCCGGGGTTTCCAAATTACCGAGTCCATTCCAGACTCCAGGAAAATCCAGTCCGGGTTTTCCAAATTACCGAGTCCATTCCGGACTCTGGAAAAGTCCAGTCCGGGTTTTCCAGATTACCAACTCCATTCCGGACTCTGGGAAAATCCAGTCCGGGTTTTCCAAATTACCGAATCCATTCCGGACTCTGGGAAAATCCAGTCCAGGTTTTCCAAATTACCAACTCCATTCCGGACTCCAGGAAAATCCAGTCCGGGGTTTCCAAATTACCAACTCCATTCCGGACTCCAGGAAAAGTCCAGTCCTGGTTTTCCAAATTACCAAATCCATTCCGGCGTCCGGGAAAATCCAGTCCGGTTTTCCAAATTACCGAGTCCATTCCAGACTCCGGGAAAATCCAGTCCGGGTTTTCCAAATTACCATATCCATTCCAGACTCTGGGAAAATCCAGTCCGGGGTTTCCAAATTACCAAATCCATTCCGGACTCTGGGAAAATCCAGTCCGGGTTTTCCAAATTACCAAATCCATTCCGGACTCTGGGAAAATCCAGTCCGGGTTTTCCAAATTACCAACTCCATTCCGGACTCTGGGAAAATCCAGTCCGGGTTTTCCAAATTACTAAATCCATTCCGGTCTCTAGGAAAATCCAGTCCGGGTTTTCCAAATTACCAAATCCATTCCGGACTCTGGAAAAGTCCAGTCCGGGTTTTCCAAATTACCGACTCCATTCCGGACTCTGGAAAAGTCCAGTCCGGGTTTTCCAAATTACCAACTCCATTCCGGACTCTGGAAAAGTCCAGTCCGGATTTTCCAAATTGCCGAATCCATTCCGGACTCTGGAAAAGTCCAGTCCGGGGTTTCCAAATTACCAACTCCATTCCGGACTCCGGGAAAATCCAGTCCGGGTTTTCCAAATTACCAAATCCATTCCGGACTCTGGGAAAATCCAGTCCAGGTTTTCCAAATTACCAACTCCATTCCGGACTCCAAGAAAATCCAGTCCGGGTTTTCCAAATTACCAACTCCATTCCGGACTCCAGGAAAGTCCAGTCCGGGTTTTCCAAATTACCGAGTCCATTCCGGACTCTGGGAAAATCCAGTCCGGGTTTTCCAAATTACCGAGTCCATTCCAGACTCCGGGAAAATCCAGTCCGGGGTTTCCAAATTACCAACTCCATTCCAGACTCCGGGAAAATCCAGTCCGGGTTTTCCAAATTACCGAATCCATTCCGCACTCTGGAAAAGTCCAGTCCGGGTTTTCCAAATTACCAAATCCATTCCGGACTCCGGGAAAATCCAGTCCAGGTTTTCCAAATTACCAAATCCATTCCAGACTCTGGGAAAATCCAGTCCGGTTTTTCCAAATTACCGAGTCCATTCCAGACTCTGGGAAAATCCAGTCCGGGTTTTCCAAATTACCGAGTCCATTCCAGATTCCGGGAAAGTCCAGTCTGGGGTTTCCAAATTACCAACTCCATTCCGGACTCTGGGAAAATCCAGTCCGGGGTTTCCAAATTACCGAGTCCATTCCAGACTCCAGGAAAATCCAGTCCGGGTTTTCCAAATTACCGAGTCCATTCCGGACTCTGGAAAAGTCCAGTCCGGGTTTTCCAGATTACCAACTCCATTCCGGACTCTGGGAAAATCCAGTCCGGGTTTTCCAAATTACCGAATCCATTCCGGACTCTGGGAAAATCCAGTCCAGGTTTTCCAAATTACCAACTCCATTCCGGACTCCAGGAAAATCCAGTCCGGGGTTTCCAAATTACCAACTCCATTCCGGACTCCAGGAAAAGTCCAGTCCTGGTTTTCCAAATTACCAAATCCATTCCGGCGTCCGGGAAAATCCAGTCCGGTTTTCCAAATTACCGAGTCCATTCCAGACTCCGGGAAAATCCAGTCCGGGTTTTCCAAATTACCGAGTCCATTCCAGACTCTGGGAAAATCCAGTCCGGGGTTTCCAAATTACCAAATCCATTCCGGACTCTGGGAAAATCCAGTCCGGGTTTTCCAAATTACCAAATCCATTCCGGACTCTGGGAAAATCCAGTCCGGGTTTTCCAAATTACCAACTCCATTCCGGACTCCAGGAAAATCCAGTCCGGGTTTTCCAAATTACTAAATCCATTCCGGTCTCTAGGAAAATCCAGTCCGGGTTTGCCAAATTACCAATTCCATTCCGGACGCCGGGAAAGTCCAGTCCGGGGTTTCCAAATTACCGACTCCATTCCGGACTCCAGGAAAATCCAGTCCGGGTTTTCCAAATTTCCAACTCCATTCCGGACTCTGGAAAAGTCCAGTCTGGGTTTTCCAAATTACCAAATCCATTCCGGACTCTGGGAAAATCCAGTCCAGGTTTTCCAAATTACCAACTCCATTCCGGACTCCAGGAAAGTCCAGTCCTGGTTTTCCAAATTACCGAGTCCATTCCGGACTCTGGAAAATTCCAGTCCGGGTTTTCCAAATTACCGACTCCATTCCGGACTCTGGGAAAATCCAGTCCGGGTTTTCCAAATTACCAACTCCATTCCGGACTCTGGAAAAGTCCAGTCCGGGTTTTCCAAATTACCAACTCCATTCCGGACTCTGGGAAAATCCAGTCCGGGTTTTCCAAATTACCAACTCCATTCCGGACTCTGGAAAAGTCCAGTCCGGGTTTTCCAAATTACCGAGTCCATTCCGGACTCTGGGAAAATCCAGTCCGGGTTTTCCAAATTACCAACTCCATTCCGGACTCTGGAAAAGTCCAGTCCGGGTTTTCCAAATTACCAACTCCATTCCGGACTCCAGGAAAATCCAGTCCGGGTTTACCAAATTACCAAGTCCATTCCAGACGCTGGGAAAGTCCAGTCCTGGTTTTCCAAATTACCAAATCCATTCCGGCGTCCGGGAAAATCCAGTCCGGTTTTCCAAATTACCGAGTCCATTCCAGACTCTAGGAAAATCCAGTCCGGGTTTTCCAAATTACCAAATCCATTCCGGACTCTGGGAAAATCCAGTCCGGGTTTTCCAAATTACCAACTCCATTCCGGACTCTGGGAAAATCCAGTCCGGGTTTTCCAAATTACCAATTCCATTCCGGACTCTGGGAAAGTCCAGTCCGGGGTTTCCAAATTACCGAGTCCATTCCGGACTCCAGGAAAATCCAGTCCGGGTTTTCCAAATTACCAAATCCATTCCGGACTCTGGAAAAGTCCAGTCCGGGTTTTCCAAATTACCGAATCCATTCCGGACTCTGGAAAAGTCCAGTCCGGGTTTTCCAAATTACCAACTCCATTCCGGACTCCGGGAAAATCCAGTCCGGGTTTTCCAAATTACCAAATCCATTCCGGACTCTGGGAAAATCCAGTCCAGGTTTTCCAAATTACCAACTCCATTCCGGACTCCAGGAAAATCCAGTCCGGGTTTTCCAAATTACCAACTCCATTCCGGACTCTGGAAAAGTCCAGTCCGGGTTTTCCAAATTACCAACTCCATTCCGGACTCCAGGAAAGTCCAGTCCGGGTTTTCCAAATTACCGAGTCCATTCCGGACTCTGGGAAAATCCAGTCCGGGTTTTCCAAATTACCGAGTCCATTCCAGACTCCGGGAAAATCCAGTCCGGGTTTTCCAAATTACCAACTCCATTCCAGACTCCGGGAAAATCCAGTCCGGGTTTTCCAAATTACCGAATCCATTCCGGACTCTGGAAAAGTCCAGTCCGGGTTTTCCAAATTACCAACTCCATTCTGGACTCTGGGAAAATCCAGTCCGGGTTTTCCAAATTACCGAGTCCATTCCAGACTCCGGGAAAATCCAGTCCAGGTTTTCCAAATTACCAAATCCATTCCGGACTCCGGGAAAATCCAGTCCGGGTTTTCCAAATTACCAAATCCATTCCAGACTCTGGGAAAATCCAGTCCGGTTTTTCCAAATTACCGAGTCCATTCCGACTCTGGGAAAATCCAGTCCGGGTTTTCCAAATTACCAAATCCATTCCGGACTCTGGGAAAATCCAGTCCGGGTTTTCCAAATTACCGAGTCCATTCCAGATCCGGGAAAATCCAGTCCGGGTTTCCAAATTACCAACTCCATTCCGGACTCTGGAAAAGTCCAGTCCGGGTTTTCCAAATTACCAAATCCATTCCAGACTCCAGGAAAATCCGGTCCGGGTTTTCCAAATTACCAAATCCATTCCGGAGTCCGGGAAAATCCAGTCCGGGTTTTCCAAATTACCAAATCCATTCTAGATTCCAGAAAATCGAGTCTTTGAATTTTTTAATTTGGGGGAGTTCTGTGAAATTGATTTGTACCTTCTGAAAAGGTCTCATTGCCAATTGCCTTCCTCCCAAAGGTTCTCATTACTTTCATGTTTGCTTTCAAGAATATTATACAATCTCTGGTAATTGTTTTTGCAATTTCATAGATTCCTACACACACACAATTCCTGAGGAAAGCATCGCACAATGCCTGCATTCCCCAGTGGGTAGAAGTATGCATTTCTTCTAAGATTTACCTGGCTAGAGCCTTATTTACCACCTGCCTCCCATCTTCCATTCTCCAGTTCCCTTTTTCATCCTTTATAGCACCATTTCCTTGAGTGTTTCTTCCTCCTGTTCAGTAAACATCGGCACCTCCTCATCTGCTTCCTGCTGCTTTTTATGGTTCACTGCCATTAGCTTTATTTCTTTATCTTCCAACGCTGCTTCCTTTGCTTCCTTATCTGCTAGATTAGTCCCCATTATTTCTTTACATGTCCCTTTCTGGTGCCCTCTGATATGTACTATCAAAATTTCCTCAGGACCCTTCACCACCTCTAGAATTTCTCTCACTATGCCCTCACGCCTCAGATCCTTTCCCTTTGAATTCAGAAAACCTCTTTCTTGCCAAATTTTCCCACATGTGTGCACCACCCCGTAGGCATCTTTTGAATCGGTATAAATAGTGCCTCTCTTCCCTTTTAACAACTCTAACCCTCTCTTCAGTGCGTAAACTTCACAGCTCTGGGCTGACCACTTTCCAGGTAACTTACCCCTCCCTAGAGTTTTCATTTTATCACCATCTGCAATTGCATAGCCGGAGACTCGCTTTCCTTCTACCATTTCCAAGGACTCATCTACAAAGAGGATGTCTCCTCCTGATAGAGGCTGTTTGCATAAGTCTTCTCTTACCCTGGTCTGATATTCTATCAGATCTCAGCACTTACGATCTAAGTTGTCTCTGGGTTCGCCATACAAAAACTGAGCAGGATTTTGGCTCTTGGTTACGGTCAGCTCAATTGTTTTAGCATCTAACAACACTAATTCATACTTTAACAGCCTGCTATTGGTAAGCCATCTGCTGACTCCTTGGCTCAGAATTGCTTTAATGTCCTGGGGCGTGTATACTTTCATTCCTCCTCCTAGGGTTAATTTTTGAGCCTCTTCAACAAACCTTACCATTGCCGCCACTGCTCTCAAACATGTAGGCCACCCTCTGACCACTGGTTCTAACATTTTTGACACATATTCCTCATTTCACACCACCTTTGGGTAATAACTCCATATGCTATCCCATCTTCTTCATTAGTAAACAGTCCAAAGGGTTTTTCTAAATCAGGTAAGTTTAAAACTGGAGCTTTCACCAACTTTTCTTTCAGTTCCCTAAATTTGTTATCATCATCTACTGGCCATTCTGGAAGGTCCCCTCCTACCAGTTTCTCATACAAAAACTTCACTGAGGTTGTATACCCATCTATCCATAACTTACAGTATCCAATCAGACCTAAAATCTTCCTAATGTCCATTTTGTTTTTGGTGGAGGAAGGGATAGGTACCTTGGATTCTGTCTGTGCTTAACTTTTTATATCCTTCACCAATTATATGCCTTAAATATTTTACTTCCCTTTCAACGAATTGTAACTTCCCTTTTGATACCTTTAGTCCTTTTTTCCCTAAGAAATTTAATAAGTCTATAGTAGCTTCCCACACATCCTGTTCCTTCTCCCCTGATATTAACAGATGATTGACATACTGTAACACTTGTATTCCTGTCATAGTTGTAAACTGCCTCAGTAGCTCTTCTAACGCCTGTCCCAAGAGGTTTGGAGATTCTGTAAACCCTTGTGGAAGACATGTCCACCTGAGTTGCTGTTTCCTTCCCTGTTCTAGATCTTCCCATTCAAAAGCGAAATAATCTCTGCTGTCTTCTGCTAGGGGACAGGCCCAGAAGGCATCTTTTAAATCAATTACACTAAACCAGGCATGTTCTGGGTGAATTTTGCTCAATAAGGTGTATGGGTTTGGCACTACTGGGGATCTAGCTACAGTGTGTTTATTGATTTCCCTTAAGTCTTGAACCAGACTGTATGAACCGTCTGGTATCTTCACGGATAAAATAGGGGATTGTATTGGGACATACATGGTTGCAGCACCCCCATTTGGACTAGCTCTCGTATAATTGGTGTTAGCCCCATCTTTCCTTCGGCGGACATAGGATATTGCTTGATCCGTATAGGTGGGGTGTCCTTTTCCATTTCTACTTTTATCGGTGGTATCTCTAGTAGTCCACATTTTCCCTTTCCAGCCCATACTTCTTCATCTGTTTCTTTTTCATCACTCTCTTTTAATACCATAATTTTGGCTACCATTCATCCATCCTGCGGGACAACTCCTATCCTCAACTGAATCTGCAAATCCCTCCCTAATAGATTACATCCCAATTTTGGTAGAAATAATAAATCGCAGCAGCCTTCTCTTAAGTTTCCTCTTGCTATCACTTCGTCTGTTATTGCCATTTCAAACGGCTCCCCTTTTGCTCCCTTCACTTTACAATTTTTAGTCTTATTTAATTTACAACCTCTAGGATGTCTAGAAATCTTTTAGAGTCTTTCCCACTGGAGCAGCAAACACTGAGATTGTGGACAGATCTCTGTATATATTTGGGGTGGCTGTTTACATGTATTGGGTTTTCAGGGTGCTAGAATTTGGAAAAGCTGTCTCTGACCAATTGGTAGCTAATAACTTCTGCCCAGCTGTTTGTACTTTACTGTATAGACATCAGAAGACAGTCTGTCCTGGCTCATTTTTTCAGTCAGATACCATAAAGGTATGGCAACAGCTTTGCTGGTTTTACTGTCACTTCTATCACTAAAGACTCTTCACTCCAAGGGACTGCAGAATCAGTTAGACAAGTATTATTCTGGCAGGGGCATAGGAGGGGAGGTGTCTATTATCTAATATCACCATCCTGAACATAGCATCCCTCTGTTATGCTGCAGTAATCAATTCTTTCGTAAGTCTGAAAATGTTCGCTCTCACCTTTTGTTTAACAGGTGAAAATTTACTTGAAGAAAGAATTTGAAAAGCATGGAGCAGTGGTAAATGACACCCAGCATGATGCTTTGGTTGAAGACATATTTGATAAAGAAGATGAAGACAGTGACGGGTTTATATCTGCAAGGGAATTTACATACAAGCATGATGAGCTGTAGAAAAGGGTAGCATAATTTTTTTGACACAAATAGTGGTGACTTAGACTGTCTGGTTCTCATGTCATCTTAATTCTGTGTTTTGGAGTTGACAATTGCTGTTGGCAAAGAAACACTTTGTTTATATAAAAGAGATTTTCTCTTCATTATGTACAAATATTTTAAACTATTTTAAAGTGTGAAAATGTACCTCCTCATATAGCGAAGACTTGCACATCAGTTGTTTTTTAAATTTTGTATTAAATTATTTTTCAGAAATGAAACAAACTTTCTAGTTATCAAACATGAAAATCAAAATCCAGTTCAGTGACTTTCTGTGATTTATTTGTGTGCCAAGATCACTTTCAGCAGCTATCTTACACATAACTTGTAGTCTGTGGCTTAATTACTTGACCTTCCTTCTTGTGTGTCACTGCTTAAAAACCAGTGTGCTGACCTTGGGTTTTTTTCCTGCAGATTTTTAAAAGATGTAGTAGAAGGCATCAGCATCTCTTTATACAGCTGAGAAACTGATACAAAGCTGAATGAGAAGAATGATTATCGTGTGCTGATCTTGCCCTTCTAAAGGGAGAGTGTTACCACCCATGGCAATAATAGTCTGCATTTTTTTGTTAAATTTTGTGAAAAAAGCAGGAGTTAAATGTCAGACTTTCACTTCTGCTGCCAGCAACATTCTAGGAAACGTCTGTAATTTGGAAAGCAGCAAGTTGTGCTGCAGTGCAGAGGTAGTGTCCTTTAACTGTACACATGCATTTGTTTTGAAACTCAGACTTGGCATTCATCAGAAAAGATCATACCTTTCTCTCACAGTTTGAGGGGGATCTTAAGCAGAATGTTACAAGTCTGAAGTTTTTCCTCTTTGCAGAAGGGAGAGAGTGTACTGACAGGAGAATCAGTAGGGTCTGAAGAACAGTTTCCATGGGCTTGTCGGCTATGCAGCTGTGTGAGTTGCAGAATTTTTTTCATTGCCCCTTTGCAGCATTTTTCACAAGTAGCACACAAGTGATAAGAATTTTAAATAATAAAGTTTTTAGAAAAATAGAAGTGTGAGGTAAATGTTATGATACTGTGTCTTTATTGAGGTGGAGATCGCTAGGATTTCAAACACAAAATTGGAGTTCAAAGAACTATTTTTGGAGAGGAAGAAACATTTTGCAATTGTCCATGGTTTCTTAAATGAGAGGGCAGGGTATTTCAGGGACAGAATTTATTCTGACATCACTAACCTATGGGTCTGTGAACACAGCATTGTACTTGAAAAATGTTGCCCGAAGCTATGGAAGGACGCGAAGCAAATCCCGTTGTAGGAAACCGAGATTGCTGCATTGCACTAACCCTTAACTGCCGCAAACTGAGACTGCATTCAAGGTTCTCGGTGCTGTGGCTGAGTTAGATGTTTCCCTGCCACCTAGTGTTGCGACTGAGGATTAGAAGACTGCTTCATTAAACTGGGTTCAGCTGCAGAGGGGCATTTAAGGATGCCTGTCAATAGTGACTGTTGAGAGGGAAAAGGAAAGTTGTAGGTGAAGGTGAGCAGCGTTGGGCTGTTCTGTTTTGGTTTTCTTCCAGCATCTGACATTTTGTGGGTGATGTTCTAAGTGACAGGGAATTGTAACCATGCATTTTGTTTTCAGTAACCTTAGGTCTTTTTCCTCAGTGATGCTGTCTGCTTTTCTTGAACCCAATAATACTTTTGCTTTTATGGCTGTGAGTTTCACAGTAAAATAGTGTAGGAAAATGTTTCCCTTCTGTTTTAGGCTCATTGCCTGCCTTTATTCTTTTATTATGAAGAAATAATGAACAGTCATGTCTTGATTTCCCCTACAGGCACCAGAGCACTGGGCATCTGTGGGCAGCTCATCACACGTGTGTTGTTTATCTTGTACTGGGATAGCTGCCTTATCAAACAGGGTGTCCTGTCTTTCTCTGTTGGCTATGTGGGGTACCGAGACAATTTGTACAGCCTAGGCCAAGGGAGGCTGATAGGATATGAAGCTGATCCTTAAGGCAGTCGTGCCTGAATGTGGGGACTGGCAGGTACCCAACCAACCAAAGGGGAAATACTGTGTGTGCTGCTGGGAAGAGCAGAACTGAGACTTACATTGGGTCTGTGAGGGTTTTAGATCATTGCTTGCAGTGTTTAGCATGTTCTCAAAACATCTGGCTGGGGAATGAAAGCATAAGAGCATGGGATAAAATTTGCCCATGTTACTGACCTAATACATAAGAAGTTAAGATTAAATAATGGGGTGCCAATATGTGACTCCAGTAAGGGCCAGTTGTTGTTTCTTTTGTGTTAAGTAGGAGTTTATAGTCAGTGACTGCTGTGAAATATGTATAGGCATTATCTTCTGCTTGTATTTTTAAAGCATTTCATAAAAATAACTTTTAGTGAACATATAGTTACTTGTTAATGCCAGCAGAGTGTTAAAGCTGCAGGACCAAGACACTTTATTTGGTGTTGTGTATAGGCTTATGCCAAATGAGAGCATGGTTTTTGTTCTTAATAACTTTCTTGAGAGCTGTGTTAAATTCTGAAATGGAACTGAAAATGTTTTTTAAAGGCGCAGAATCAGCAGCAGATTTGAGAAGTCACTTCAACTGGATTATCATTTGCTATCATTAAAGTCCTCCCGTGAAGATGAAAGGCTTTCCTAGGTAGAAGTAGCACTGCCTGTTTTAACTTCAATTGCATTTGCTTGTTAATCCACAGGGCAAACTGCTGCAGTGCCAGCAGGAGCCAGCCAACAACCCCCAGGATACCAGAGGCAGGCAGCTGCCTGTCCCCCGAAGTGGGGAGGAATATTGGAACTTCAGTGGCACTCAGGGATGTTTCAGCTGGCTTGTGTGTGAAGTGCAAGGTGTATTTCCCCTGAAGAAACAAACCCTCACTGCATATCTGTAAAACATGGCACTTGAAAAAGTGGAGAGGGTTCAAAGCAGACCACTCTCCTCCTGCATCTTACAGCCTTCTTCAAACATTTCTTGTTGGTTTGTGGTTATTTAGGAAAATATATAGTGATGTTTTTTAGAACTGCAGCCTGTCATTCACAGCCAGTATCTAACAATTACAGTGGGAGTTGCTGCCTTCTGTAGGTACAGAAGCAGCCTTCAGAGCACATTTTACTTGAAAATTCTTGACATGCAATGCAATGACACAAGAAAGCTTTTGGCAAAGCTTCAGGAATGGTGCTTTAGTCTGAAATGTTTTTTAAAAGTTTTCTTTTTTGAGATAAACTGACAAGGCAAACAGTGATGAAAGTGAACGAGTCACTTTATTTGGTCTTACATCTTTTCAGTACCTTATGTCATAGAATTATAGAATCATTTATGTTGGAAAAGACCCTTAAGATCATCCAATCCAGCTGTTAACCCAGCACTACCACGTCCACCGCTCAATCATGCCCAAGTGCCACATCTACAATGTCTTTTGAATACCTGCAGGTATTTCAGTGGTTCCTCCACCACAATCCTGGGTGACCTCTTCCCATGCTTGACAATCCTTTCCATGAAGAATTTTTGCTTAACATCCAATCTAAACCTCCCCTAGTACAGCTTGAGGATGTTTCCTTTTGTCCTGTGCCTTGTCACTTGGGAGAAAAGGTCTGCCCTCACCTTGCTACAATGTCTTGTCAGGCAGCTGTAGAGAGTGATAAGGTTTTCCCCCTCAGCCTCCTTTTCTCTAGGCTAAACACTCCCAGCTTCCTCAGCCACTCCTCATCAGACTTGTCCTCCAGACCCCTGGGCAGCCTCATTCCCTTCTGGAAGCACTCCAGCACTTCAGTGTCTTCTAGTGAGAGGCCCAAAACTGAACACGGGATTTGAGCTGCAGCCTCACCACTGCCCAGCACAAGGGGACAATCACTGCCCTCATCCTGCTGGCCACACTACTCCTGATACAGGTCAGGTTGCCATTGGCCTGTTTGGCCACCTGGGCAGACTCCTGACTCGTGTTCAGCTGCTGGCAACCAGCACCCCCAGGTCCTTTTCTGCTGGGCAGCTTTCCAGGCACTCTGCCCCAGCCTGTGGCACTGCCTGGGGTTGATGTGACCCCAGTGCAGGACCTGGCACTTGGCCTTGTTGAACCTCATTCAGTCGGACTCAGCCCATTGATCCAGCCTGTCCAGATCCCTCTGTAGAGCATGTCCTTGTTCTGCCAGGAATATCCCAAGTATAAAGTGTGTTTTGGTATTTTGGTGAGTATGATATGTTACAGAGTCATAAAATTGTAGTGCTAAGTACATTTAGAACAAATTACTGCCATAATTTCTTCTTTGTGATATCTTCAATGAAAGTCATATATAGTTGGTTTCCTGAGTACTTCGGTGTGAAAAATAGGTTGTACAGGTCAGCCCTTAAATTACCTTTGTCATACATGTTCCCCACATCCCATTGTTTATGCTGGTAAATACAAGGTGTTCTATCCCTTGATCCAGAAATCTGAGTTTCAGATGCAGGTGAGTACCAGCAGGATGGGGAAAGCTCATTGCTTTGGGGCATTCTGGGAAAAGACACAAAGCTAGGGAAAATGTCAGAGCAAGTGAAATTATGTAGAGTGATGTGAGAAATGCAAAGCATTTTATTTCCTAGATCCTTTGGCATCTGCTTACCTGGAAGAAAGAGCACTGGCAGCCACTGATGTAAGGACTGCAAATAATAAGGCTAGTTCCTGATTTGGCTTTGATTAGAAACCACTCCTTTGGACAGTTCCTATATGGAGTTTAAGGCAAAATTTAAATTCACACTTCCAAGGTCTGTTAAAGAATTTTCAGAATAGGTATGGTAGAGTTTACTTCTTGAAAATACATTGGCCTCATCATAGAGTTTTTGCAAAAATCCCCAAAACACAGCCCAAAACACACTACCCCAAACCCCTTAATTTGTCTTCAATGCTGAATTGTTTTTGGTAACAGGAAATAAATCAAAACTGCTTATATTTGTATAATCCTGGATAATTTTAGCTTCTCTTGAAAGTTAATCATAATGCTTACATTCTGTGTCCTAGTTTTCTCCTGGTTCATAGGAAAAATAACTCTCTGACAAAATAAGGATCTTTCTTTAGCTATACTGCTTCTGTTTTCATGCCTGTGCTTGATTATGTCAACAGTTTCACACAAGAAATATAATTGACAATCTCAGTAGGAGGCTGTTTAGGGACAAGAACTTCGTTATCATCTTCCAGCCCGGGGGGGATTCAGATGGAGGCTCCTACTGCATCACATTTCTTCCTCCTGGGAATTTTTGTTCCAAAAAAGGCTGGTTTAGCTAGGGGTTGTACCTGGTCAGAGACCATGCAGTATTTCTGTTGAATGATGTAAAAAAAGTAGGAGCTTGGTTTATCTGAGAAAGTTGCCATGACAGAGGATAGTTTGAAACATGGCAGGTAAATAATTTTTTGCAAATTTTCTGAAGGTCATGTTCCTTGTAGGCTGGAGTTTGTCCAAAGGGAAAATTTTTAATTTCTTTTTTTTTCTTTTTCTTTTTCTTTTTCTTTTTCTTTTTCTTTTTCTTTTTCTTTTTCTTTTTCTTTTTCTTTTTCTTTTTCTTTTTCTTTTTCTTTTTCTTTTTCTTTTTCTTTTTCTCTCTGCTTTTCATTTCCATTAGGTAAACAAGGACAAACCCACTTTTAAAATATTATGGTCTGACTGCTGAAATCCAGTGGAGCCAACTCTTCAGAGCTCCCCAAATCCCAGCTATATTTTCCTCTAAAAAATCTGAGGTTGATGTTAACTACCATTAAGAGCTGCTCTTCATTTTAGACACGATGCTTCTAATTTCTAGTTTGTGTCGTGACCTGCATAAGGAGATTAAATGATGCAGGATAATTGATTCCTCATCTGGGAGTCAGACTGGAAGCATTAAATCAATCCTGTCCTCTTTCATGTTATTGCCATTGAAATTCCTTTAAAGCAGGTATGCTTCATCTTCTGCCTCTTTCCCTGCATAGTGGACTAGGTAATACCTATTTTTTTTGTGTGCTTGGCCTGCTCTCTCTCTGGGAGTAAATAGCAGAGTTTAGCTCTGGTCTCTCTAATCTGCTGGGATATGTCTTCAGAGAATAGGTTTTCATTCCACAAGTGCAATGCAAAATGGTTTTGTGTTCATCTCTGGGAATGGGCTGTGTAGGTCTGTAGCTAATGGACTAACTGTAGTTGAAAGGAAATCACAACCTGCTGGATTTTACTCTTAGCAACGCTGACCACAATACTCAAGAGAGACAAGACTGGCGATGTTCCTTCATTTTTACAGAAGGTGAGAATTTATCTTTGCCTCCAGTATCTCAGCCCTTATGTGCCATCACATCTTCACTGCTGTTGTCAATACCAGCAGCTGGGTTAAATCCTGGGCTTCACATGTTCACATGGCAGACTTGGAGAAAACACCAGGGCCCTTGGGCTGGCGGGGAATAGCAAGGAAGGTAAGCAGGGGAATATCTCTCCAGACTGTCCAGTTTTTCCTGGCTGACATCCACAGCAAATATGAGGAAGATTAAAAACTCATGGGTAATTTATTATTTACATTTCTCTGTTAAAAAATGTACATAAGGAATAACATGCAACCAGCATGACACATACAATACAGTGTGGGCATCTATTAACTACTATTTTCCAGATGAACCTTGTGGATAAGGCCATTTATGTAAACATGGACTGTTTTATGACAGATACTCAGTAGTAAACATTTTAGAAAACACAGTTTTCCAATCCTTTTGGAATTTCAGGAGCCAAAAGTACTCCTTTTATTTTAGTTAGAAATATTTCTGGTATCAGTGATCTCTTCCCACCTTGCAGCTATCTACCCCTTCCATGAATAACGAAAATGGCTTATTCATGGAGAGAGTTTTTTGGAGTCAGAACTCCTTGAAGGCATATCACAAAAAAAACAAAACAAAACTCTCCAAGTTTTAAGTCTCCTGAAAAATGGAATACTGGAAAATGCTGCAGCAAAAACATCTGTAGCCCAGGAAGGACATGCCACAGCTCACAGCCCCCTGTGAATGACGTGTGTGGGAGGAGAGAAAAGGTTGCTGACACATGCATAACTTTAAGGAGCACTCAGGAGACCTGTTGTGGTGGTCACTAACCAGAGCCTCCCCTGACTGAGTGCTATTTGCACTGCACCAGATAGCTGATAAATCACATCGGGGAATTTGCTGTCCCTTGTGCTACTGTCTGATCTTTTCTCTAAGTGCTATGATTTAATTTGCAGCAATTTACACATAGCTTATTCAGTCATGACACACTAATATAAGACATAAAACTGCTGCAGGTATGCAGTCACTTTAGTGAACTCCTGTATCACCTGCATAACACAAAATGTATTTTGTTTTATGTATTGATGTTCAAGATGTTGCAATTTGATGAATAATGCTGAGGAAAAAAAACCCCTATGCTTGAATTTTAACATAATTTTAATAACATAGTTACTGTAGCACATTTATTGCAGAGGGAAGTGAGATGCCTTTTGCAGTTCATTGGCCTGCCACAAACATTTCTGTACAGGCAGCATCAAAACCATGAAGCATAGATAAAGATAAAACAGGCTCATTGCATAAGAAAGTAATGCTGTTGCCTCTGTATTTTCTGCTGCTTGGTTGTCATTACTGCCTTACCCTCTCAGGATGACTGTCCACCTGCCGTATTTATTATTATGATTCTTAAGCTATTGCCAGGTGCTTTAGCCTCATTGTTACAAGAGGAGTTCTAACACATTAAAACAACCAATATTAATAAATGTGTCTCGTGATACTTTTTAGAGTTACAAACATAAATATGCTGTCTCAGATTTCTGTGAATTAAAATCAGGAAAATGACAAAATTTATGGAAACAAAGCAAGAGACTGATGATTTTTTGATACAGCATTACTCCAGAAGTAGGCAACCTTTTTGACTGGGCAGTGGAGGAGCTTGGATGTGTGGTTCAGTGCTGTTGTGCCTAACAGGCTTCTAGACACTGAAAGTAACTGCAGCATGCCCAGAGTCCTTGCAGCATCCTGTCCCTGTCACACTGAGGAGTTGTGTTCTGTTATGTCACTTGTGTAATGGGGGTATGAATCACCTTCTGTGGTGCATGAGTAAGAGCTCAGCATCTAAGCCTGCTGTCGTGCCTACAATCACATTTTATGTACAGCTGCAGCCATTTCCATAGATTAATCTTCAATGGTATAATTGGATAAAGAGGCTGCAGCCAGGATTTCTCCTTTTTTCATTTTGAACATTCACAGAGCTCAGCAAGTGACATCTTTATTTTACATCATAATCCAGCACCTGCTGTCCTTTTTTCTTTGCTATGGATGGAAGCCACCTTTAGTGTGGGAGAATTACTCTCAATTCTCTGGTCCAGTCTTCTGACTATAAAAAATTGTCAAAACAAGAACACCCAAGTGCCATTGATACTTCTTGTTCTTTAGGTTCATTCTATGACATTAGCTGAATTTACTGGCCTATGGTGTAACTATTATCTAGGGTCTCACAGGCATTTTCAATGTTACTGACTCTGCTGACTCTGAAAAGAAGCTCTTTTCTTCCTGTAACTCACTGTAAGAGGAATCATTTAAGTTTAGTGGGATGCCTTCACGGGTATAGGCTTAGAACTCTGCCTTAGCAATCAAGTACATTTCTTCTGAACAACCCGAGTTCATCTGATTTTTAGGTACTCCAAATCAGTGTTCCACCAGAAAGAACATGACTAAGATGGTGGCTTGAAATGATAAAAATGAATACTAACAAAAAGCTTTTCTTGGCTGTACTACCCTTCCAGCAAAATCTATCATTTTAAGCCTTTTAGTATAATTTCAACACTTAGATAGTATTTTCTACCATCTACATTAAGTCAGCTTTTCTCCTCCTAAACACAGTTTATTGAGAAAACTACTTACATCTGTTGTATGCCTGCATGGCTGCTGTCTTGAACTTGCAGAGGAAAGTATTTTGGAAATGATGAAACAAAGACTAGTGCTGCAGTATCTTGATGATTTTGGGGTACTAGTTCTGCTGAATTAACATTGATCTCCAACTAAGCAGGTGTTTAAAGAAAACTAAAAACCCACTGTTAACTTAAGCTGTATATTGCAGTGTCTGCCTTTTGTTCTCTTCCCTTCACATATAAAACATGGAACAAAGAATCTTTAAATTCTCTTTTCTAAAGATGTGTCCTTCCTGCTCTCCTTCTTTGATTTTGCATCCCATTGGAAACCAATCTTTTACAGGAGGAAAAAACATTTATAAAATCCATACATGCTGCTGTTATGTTCTAAAAGAGGAAATAATCAATAGATAAGCAGTGTGGCTTTGTCCTAATTATTGTAATTTTGTATTTTCTGTTTACACAGCAATCTCCATTCAAAGATTTTAAAGATGCAGCTCTGAGAAAATATTCTCCCCATTTCTTGTGTGAGGTAATTTAATTACTGTGAGGCTGCAAGATTTATCCAAAGCCAAGCAGCAAGCTTATGGCAGAGCAACATACACCCCAGGCTCTCTCGATTCCCAGTACTGTGCTCTAACCACTCATCCTTGCTGCTTTACACAGCTCATGACAGCTTACCCAGAAAGGAGGCATCAAGGATTTCTGTGTTGACAGTATGTAATCATTCTGTAGACATTCTAATAATTCTTAGGTAGATTATACTCAGCCATAATCATCTCTAGTGTAATTAGAGAAGAGACTTAGTCATCTAAGTGAGCATAATATAGGTAATATAAGTGGTGTGTTATAGGATATAATCTAAACCCTTTTCTAAATTGCACCTGCTCTTTTCATCAGCTGTCTTTCTGATTCCAAGAAGCAAGCTGCCTGTGACGCAGTTCATCCTTGATGTAACTCCAGAGCAAGGAATTTGGGTTGTTATGTTCAACTAAAATTGTTACAATTAAATTGGTATAAAGTCCTCACCTTTTCAGTGATTCAGATCACCTTTCAGTTATACACTTAAGCAGGAAATATACAGTCTGTGGATGCTGAAGGCTTGGCTATGGAGAGATTTTCCAGCTTTCTGCCAGCATGTATGTGAAAGTCTTGCTTTCACACGGATGCTGACTGAAAACAGTTAGAGGTTTCTGTGAACCAATCCCTTTATCTTGCAGGTGCAGATTGTTATGCAGTATTGTTATGGTACTGACTGAAAAAATATTTTGAAGTAAATGTTGTGAGGTTGTCTTGGGGTGACTTTATGATGTGTATCCCCTGTCACTTCTCTATTGCCCAGAAATTAATTTTGTGCCTTTTCTGTGCCTTTAAACTGAACCTGAGAGGGAAGAGAGGAAAAAAAAACCAGCAAACTTTTCAAAGCAATTGTTCAAGGACACAGATACACTCCTCTGTTTCTGCTCGGGCAGCAAAGGGGGAGGAAACACCCTTGGTGCTTCTCAGGCAGCTTTTTGGCTCCTTTTTTTCTCCAGAGGGAGAGAGAGAGAGACAGAGAGTTGAACTTTGTTTTCCTGGGACTTTGGTTTTTTCTCTTCTTTCCCTTCTGGACTGTTACAACAACAGCAGAACACACCGGGAGAATTTTCCACCAAGGCCCGGAGGTGGGCCCACACTGACCCAGCTCTGGGGAGGAAGAGAGAGACCACACCTACAGAAGGACTCTGAAATCTTCCCAGGTTTTCTCTCTACAGCGTTTTACTATTTAGCATTATTATCTTTTTCCTGTGTGTTTGTTAATAAATAGGTTTTATCTCTTTCACTTTCCTTCGAGGAAAAAGTTTTTTCCCGAACCTGGTGGGGGGAGGGGTGATTGTAACCTGCTTTTTATCAGAGGGTATTTTCCTCCAAATTTGTCCAAACAGGGACAAAGGTTTGGCCAATTCCTCTGAGAGGTGGATGAACAAGGAACCAATAACTTTATACCACTAAGATACATAAAGAAGTTTGTATATTAATAAATGGTTCCATTCCTTCCTGGATCGTGTCTATGTCATTTTCTCTCCATCCTGTGCTCAACGGCGACAACAATCTTTTCTTTTTCTGAGGTAAAACACATTGAAATGTAATTCTGATGACAGCAAAACTGATAGCAGAGGAAAACAAAGGTCTTTCTTGCTTAAAATATATAATGGAAACTCTTAGAGTATGAAGGGCTCCATGTTGCTAATGATTGGCCCTGCTTTTTAATCAAATTAGTCCCTATTCAGGTTACTGACATACCCCAAAATGTCCACCCCAAAAGGTGCAGTGCCACAGTATTTCACATTCACTGAGACTGGGAACAGCAAACTATTTTCTCTCTTAGTTATATGATGGAGCTGCAACTTTTGGTCTGCATTTAAGTTTGACAGCAACAATATCCAAAGCTTATCCACAATTTCTGAATACATGTAGACCCATGGTGCTGTTTGTGGTAATGAGAGGAAATTCTTTTCAGTGCATATGTTTTCAGAATTTTTCCTTCTATATTTTCTTTTAATGTAGGGTCCCATATGCAGATTCTGTCTGGATTTTTGTTTTTTCTTTTGCCAGGTTACTAAAACAGATCCTCTGATCTAATAGGCAGTATGATATTTAAGTGTTACTGTGGAACCAACCTAACATACTTGCTTCTTTCCGCTCTCATGGTGAAGTACTCTAGTTCTTAATGCTCTTTAATCTCTCTACTGGCTCATCCTTGCCTCTCTGCTTCCTTTTAACCTTCCTATCTTCCATCAAACATACTTGGCAGTCTCTTCTGCACATTAAATGTCTAGTTTAAGGCAGGCAATGGTGGAATGTGCAGCAAGGTTCTTCTCCTTGAAGACAGAAATAGAAACATAAAGGTGCTGCCTTATACCAGTACCATGTAACCATGTGTGTTAGACCATATTTAGCAGTTCAACCATTTATGCAGGGACCTGCATGATTATACTTAGCAATGAAACTATTTTCACCTCTGTCTGGAAGCACAGGTTGTGTGCTGAGGATGGAGTGCAGAGGACAGCCCCATTTGGGCAGGTTTGGCAGAGAGCAGGCCATCTGCTCCACATGCCATGGCTGTGGGACGCTGTGCTGTGAATGGGGCCTCAAAGGGATGGTGGATGCTGCCTTTCTCCGGGCCTGGTGGTGCTGGTGCTGCTGCACCCGAAGAGCTGAGAGGTCCCTGGGGGTTCAGCTGCTGGAGGAGTAGGAGCCCACTGTGACACTTCACACGCAACAGCGGCGAAGTCCTCAGTCATCAATCACAGAATCAATGTGATTGGAAAAAAGTTGCAAAAGGCCTCCAAGACCATTGAGCCCAACATCTGACCGATCACACCTTGTCAAACAGACCACGGCACTAAGTGCCAGCCCAGTTGTTTCTCGAACACCTCCAGGGATGGTGACTTCACCACCTCCCCGGGCAGCCTATTCCAGTCCTTAACAACTCTTTCCTTGAGGAAACTCCTCCTGACGAGGTCATCTCCTCATCTTTGCAAAGTTTGGAGAACTCCTTGTGCAGCGGTTTGACGGGTTAATGAGGTAGCAGCCGTATTTTATAACACCGGCTTCACTTCCTAGACTTACCCTCTGTGTGAGACAGAGGAACACAAGTTAACCGTGAGACTAAAACTGACTAAAAACGCCCCTTCTCTTCCAGCACCTAAAGAGACGGGCACGTTTATGCCCGCCCTTGGTCCTCAGGACAGGCTGAGGGGCGACACGCCACATGCTGATGCCTCTGCGCAGCACCACAGAACGGGTCGGGCGGGAAGGGACCACAGCGGGACACCTGGCCCAGCCTCCCTGCTCCAGCAGGGTCATCCCACAGCACGCGGCGCGGGCTCGCGCCCAGACGGTCCTTGGGTATCTCCGGAGCGGGAGGCTCCCAGCCGCTCTGCCCGGGCCCGGTGCCGCAGCACGGTCGGGGCCGTGCCCTCCGCCGCCGGCCGGGACTCGCGCGCGGAGCGTGAGGCGGCTGCGCGCGCAGGGGGCGGGGCCGGGGCCGCGGGGCTGAGGGGAGCGGGCGGAGCGGCAGCGGCGCTCAGGTACGGGAGCGGTGCCGGCAGCGCCGCGGGCAGGGCGGCAGCTCCCCCTCGCCTCCCCATCGCCTCCCCGTCCCCTTCCTCCTCGGAGCGGCGCGGCCGGGCTGGTGTGTTACTTCTCGGCGCGGGGGAAACTGTCGGGGTCTGCGGGCAGCGCCCTTCCCGGCGGGGCTCGCCCCGCCAGCGCTGGGCGGCGGCGGGGGACAGGGAGGCAGGCAAGGAGGGGGGAGGCAAGGAGGGATGTAGGGAGGCGAAGAAGGACGGAGCCGTGGGGGATGGCGCGGGAGGGCACCGGCGGGGATGTGGCGGGAGGATGGCGCAGAGCCGGTTTCCCGGAGCCGGTTTCCCGGAGCCGGTGCGGGCGATGTCCCCCGGCGGCTCCGCGCTCCCGCAGGCACCGCGCCGCCGGGCGGGGTCCGCGGGCCTCCCGTGCCGGGGCTGCGCCGCCGCCTCCCCCGGGGTCCGGGCGGGGGAGGACTCAGCGTTGGGAGCTGGCATCAGCAGATGCCGTCCCCGGCTGTCCTTTGCCTTCCCGTTTGAAGCGAGGCTCTTCGGCCTCTCGTCTTCGCTGGCTGCCCTCTCTAGTCGCTGCTGTTTTCCCTTCTACTCTTTAAGGACCCGGCGAGGGTTGTTTCCCCCCACCTTTTTCTTGAAGGTGCCTTTTCGTATGGTCACCTTGAAATCTAGATGGCTTCATGTGCCTTTCTAAGCATACTGTTACGCTCAGGTGGGTATGTGATGGTTTCCGTCACTGATGAGCAGACACCTTCCTGCAGGAGCCTACAGGACTGACATCTTTATTTCTGCTACTGTAATAATTCCACAGGCTATGATTAATCTGCCTTAAAAAAATTTCTCCAGTACTGATAGTTAAAGGGGAAATAAATCATATTAAGCCAGATTCTCAAGCAGAAGACAGCTTTGTTAGGGCCTTGATCCTATGAGTGCCCATACTTGTAATTCAAAGAACTGAGGAAAGCCATCCATACCTGTAAGATATGAAACTTTAATAACCCCAGAGAAATGATTGTGCTGCAGTAAACCTGGTAAATTCTGTGATGCAAACTATGTGTGTATGCTGAGTAGTTTAAAAGATAGTAAAGACATGAACTTGTGCAAAGTAGAGGGACTGTCTCATTTGGTTATAGGCTATTGCAGTTTCAACTATTGGTCTAAAAGCTGTTTTAGAATTAGTGATTTAAGGCACCTCCAAACATGCTGTTTTGTTCATAATATGCATTCTAAATCTTCAGCCAGGCAAAACAAAATCTTGAAAACCCCCCAATCACATTCTCCTTAGGAAGTAGATCTCTGCGAACACAGGATTTTCAGCTTTTTGAGGTGAACCGAGACTGGAGTTAACTTAAACCATTTATAGTGCTGTGGACTTTTCCAAGTAGCTTATGTCCCAGAGCTTACATAGTCTAAAAAGGCAGGTGGTATATTGAGGCAAATGTGGTGGATGAAAATCCTTTATTGGTATCAGTTTTGTCCTCCCCAGAGAAGTATTTTTGATGCTTTAGATTTTTAAAGGTCACTTCCAGTTTTGAAAGACATTTGTAACTTTTTCTTGGTTTTGTGTTTTTCTTGGTAAAGTACAGCACGATTTAAGCTCCATTTTTTTACTTGTGCCAAAGTTGGTGTCTTTGGTAAAGGGTACTGAATTTGGTTCTCCACCCTCTCCTTCAGAAGTCATCAACTGTGGATGCTTTACGCAGCTTGCTTGTGGGAAAGTTTGCTTGATGTTTGAAGCTGATAGTAAGAATTTCTGTATTATGAGCTTGAAGAGTTGTGAAGATGGACGTTGTCCCTATAGTGTATTTTTCTCTTTGCTGTAAATTCAGCGGATTGAGAAACAGAATCGCTCCCCAGACTTGCCTTTCTGTGAAGTCCCCAAAAACCTGGTTTCTGACAAGGTGCTGCGTTACATCCTAACATTTGCAGACTCTTATTGGTAGTGTTGCGACACTTGCTGGTTTTTAGGGTATATTTAAAACTAAAAGGAGACTTCCAGCAAGCTACTTTGATGCTTTTTCTTTAGCGCCTTGTTAACATAACAATGTTGCTAATTTGAAATGACGAGCAGTCAGTGTCCATTAGCCGGGGAGGCTGCGTGCAGGGACGAAGACCCGACTGAGCCGCAAGTCGGGGTTGTGCTGCCTCTACAAAAAGCGAAAGCCTCACGGCCAAGTGTTATGCAGCAGTTAGCAACTCCTCATTATGAGCTTGTGTGTTGCACAAAGATGCTTTAGATGCCAGCAGCCCCTAACAAGGGTCTCCGCCCCAAAGGCAGAAGCAAGAAAACAGGTGCTTCTCTACAAAAGGAAGAGTGTTACAAATATGACCTTAAACTGCGGGCTGGGATAGGAGCCACAAAAGGGATAGAGTTCTGTGACTGCTTGGAGACTTAATTAAGAGCTCTGACACTCACTCAGTGAAAAGTCTGTATAAAGAATGAATTTTCCCTGTATATGCAGCCTGTGATGGAAATTAGTCTGAAATCTGTTGTCTTCTGGATGACTGACCCTGATTTGGTTTTAAATAGAACTATGTTTTCATTAACATAATTCAGATTACTTGGGGCAAAAAATAAGATCCTGTCTTATTTTGAAAGATGCCTGCTTTGAAAGCAAGGACGTACTTTGGACAAGGGTGTATTATAGAATTAAAATAGAACTGGTTGGTAAAGGGATTGTAAACTCTTGTAACAGCTGAAATATTACCATTTGTTAGGACTTAAAGTGCTGAAGAGTTTCAGAATGCTCATTTGATGGCCACTATCTGATTTTTTTTAGACCGTCTAAAGCAATCTGGCAGCTGTTGCCAGGAATATTCCAAATTTTCCCACATACAGCAAGAGAAATATTTTCAATTCCTTCCAGGCTTATTATACATTTGTTCAGTTAAATGACTGAAGGGAGCATACAGCTTAGTAAAGCTTTGAAGTGCAACTTGATTTTATGCCTGTATAGGGAATTGCTGTTTCTCGTAATTCAAAAATAAAAGTAAATTTACTGGAGAAAAAGGCCATCTCAAATCCCTGACTCAAAGTTTGAGATGTTGCCCATTTTGAGTAAATTCTTGAGAAATTTTCAGCATGTAGTTAATGTAAAAAAAAATAGAAATGAGTTGGGCATGGCTTGCTAAATTTCAGCTGCTGATTAAACTCCCCTTGGGTATCTTGTCAGGCACAGCTTAGAGGGACAGTTGAATGTGGCACCCTCATGCAGTAAATTGGTGTCATCATCTACTGGTAGTTAGGGAAGAGTCAAACAATTTGACTAAGGTCTGATAATGAAATGCCCAAACCATAGGAACACAGGGATCTGGTGTGGTTTTGTGCTTTATATTCAGGAACAGTCTCTGCTTTCTCATTTCTTAATACGTGCAACCTTCCTCTCTCCTGATAAGTCATGCATTAAAACTGTCCAAATTGTCAATAAAAAAAAATAACCTTTCAGTGTTTCCTTAGATGAGAACAGTATTATTATTGTGCCTTTCAGTTTGCTGTCTTTGTTCTGTGCCTGCAGCTGAATGAATTTTGCTTTTCATTTCTGTTTTTGGAAGCATTGCTTTTCTGCAGGGTGCAGAGATCACATGTCTCTATGTGCATAAGATGCTGGGCTTGATTTGTAAATGGAAACACAAGCTTGTCTCAGGCACAAGAAACATCTTAATTTGAAAATTAAAATAGAGGTTGAAAACAGCAACTCAGCCCTGAACAAAGTTTTCACAATTGTAACTGACTTTCCTTTTGCCTAACCATTAAAAATATGGAAGAGTTGAGAATAAATGATGCATGGCCCATGCAATATAGTCTTCCTTTCCTAATAAGACAGCCTTGATCCAAATCTGAGGACCCTTGTTCATATGCTGCCTCTCAGTTTTTTATTGTAAATGTTTCTTGCAGATTAGATCACTTACCCTTTCTGGTTGCAATGAAAACAGGTTTATGGAAATCTTAAAAGATTACTGAAATAGTTCAGCAGTATTAGCACAGCTGGGTTTCCGTTTTATAAAAGCACAAAATATAGTGAGGAGTAGTTATCCTTTAATACACAAAACCACATTATATGTCTTTGTAAGAGGTTTAATGTGCTCTCTGGACCTTAAAAGCAGCTCAAATCTCTTTTGTAAGATAAATATGAAAGAAAATGCTGTCGTCACCAGAATGTAGTCCAAACTTAGCAGCAAGGAATTTAACTGCCTCTGTGTTTCTGGTACTTCAAGCACCTGTTAAAGACCAGCTTTAATTTGAAAAAAACAAAGAAGTGAGGGTGAAAAGATCCGGCTATATGATCAATAAAACCGATGTTCTGACCGAACTATTGTGGAGGTCTGAGATGAAACCCTGGTGTTAACACTCCCACACTTGTTTTTGTGGACATCTGTGTTGTCTTGAAAACATGATGTTAATTATTACCAGTATTAATAATGGGTTATCTAGGACAATCACAGGTGTGCTTGAAAAACTGGGAGTTAGGAGAGGTTTAGTCTTCATCCTGTACAACACTTTGATCATGTCTGAGCTTCAGAGAGCTTGACAGGTATACCAACAAAGCTCTTGAAGACAAACACAGAAAAAGTTTGAAAGATGAGTCTGTGATGTATCTGTGCAATCTCACTAAGGTGAATGTAAGCAGGGTGTGTTGTTCCTGGTTCCATCCATGCTTGCTAGCATAGCTGTGCTGAGTAATGAACGCAGCAATGATGCTCCTGGGTGAAGCTTTGGCTCAATCAAGCTGAGGTTTTGCCAGCTTCTGAGTCTAATCAATACCAGGCAGATTTTACAGCTGAGTGCTACTCATCACAACACGAAGTGAATGCTCTTGTGTTGTCAGTGCTGACTGCTTGGTCTCACTGGAGCTTAATATCCTAAATATCTGTCTGAGCGCTGCTTCAGTTTCTTGTGAAGAGGATCTATAATGCTGGCAGCTGACTTCTCATGTAGCACTTTTTACTTTGTACATGATAGTGACTGGCTATTATTAAATTTTTGAGCAAGAGACTATATTGGTGTAGAAAACAAAACTTCTTCATAGTGTGTTAGGGGCAGAACTGTTTGTAGATGTGTGTCGCTTAAAATGTCTTGAATGGTGTGTTGATGGGAAAGAAATAACTCTATGCAGGAACAGCTCCTTCAGAACTTTGTCATTTGGTGTAAATCTTAATTGAGATTAACAATAAATACTAATTAACATTTGGAAGCTTGTATTAAACCCAAAGGGTTTTTATATGTGGTGTTAGTGGCATCTTCAGCTTTCCCTGGGAAAAAGTTCCAGGGCATGAAGTGAGCAGCAATTAAAAGAAGTGTGAAGAGCAAATACTGGTTTAGTTCAATAAGCATGAGTTAAATTTCAATTACTTTCACCCTTTTTTTCTCACACCAATCCTTTTTATCACCCACTGCTTCCTAGTGAGTGCTGCACTTTCATTACAAGCCTATTGTTTTGTTCTTCAATTGACAGAAAAGAGAGAGAAAAGAGCAAAACCAGTTGCACTGTTAGAGAAATAAGTTTTAGAATTGAACAATAACTTGTTATAAGACCTTCAAGATCATAATAGTTCATAATGCTGAATGTTTATTTTTGGTAATTCGTTTTCTTAATAAGACAGCAACTGTGAAAGCTGATGTTGGCAAGCCAGTTTTCACATAATTTGTAACTTTGTAAAACTAGTAATTACTTTGTGCTTAATGTCTTCAGGTTATTTTGGCAAACAAGGAAAATTAGTTGACTTGAAAAGTCAACATCTCTTTGATGTGGGATGATAAAGTTATTTTTCTGAGAAGTAGTTTTATTGTAGCAGTCAGATTCTTGAGCTTTATGAAAGATTATTGCAGTACCAAATTACAGCTTTCAGAGAAGTACACAGTGTTATTCTGGAGAAATAACAGAATAAAACCCCAAGAAATCTAGAGAGAATTACTGTGAAAATCTTCCTTTCTTTAGTTTGGACTCTGGCATGCCATATATGCTCAGAGTGCTTTGTTGTGGATACATAGCTATTTTAGTTTTCTTGGGCTGGGGGGAAGGAAGACTCCAAAGCACACTGAATTATTTATGCCTGTCTCTATTTTCTTAAGAGCTTGGCTTCAGCCTCTGACATTCATGTTCATGAGGTGGAGGATGGGATACTGCAACCTCTGTTCCATGTGTTAATCTCTCTTCCAGCATTATTTGTCTGTTCATGTTTTTGTAAGTGAAACATGACATCTAAATGGAGGGTTTTTTTAGATTGTCACAAGCTGTATGTACAGATTTAATAGCAATTTTGTTCCTTGTTGACCACTCTAAATTTCTGATTGTGGATAAATTTTTGCTCTAATAGTACAAGCTGTTCTGATTGGAATTTGTAAGCTTTTTAAATACATGTCAGCATCTGTAAGAGCCTTGTGCTGCGAAATGGAAAATACTCCAGCGTAAAATGTTTCAGGCTTCAATATTTTCAACCTGAAAGTTAATGTTTTATGTTCATCAAGATTTATGGGTTAGTTTCCTTGTGGTGGTGCTAGGCAGTAACACACCCATGTTCACCCTATTTCAGGAGTCTAGCGAGGCTCAGACGTGTTTATAAAGGCCTGATAATTGTCATGCCTGTTGTTTCCCATTGTGATGCTGGGAGCCAGACGTGTCCAGAGAAGGGCAGTGAAGCTGCCAAGAGTCCTACGAGAAATAGCTGAGGGAGGTGGGGGTGTTCAGCCTGGAGAAGAGGAGGTTCAGAAGAGACCTTATTGCTCTCTACAGCAGCCTGAAAGGAGGCTGTAGCCAGGTGGGGGTCAGTCTCTTCTCCCAAGCAAACAGTGACAGGAGAAGAGGAAATGATCTAGAGCTGCACCAGAGAAGGCTCAGTTTGGATATCAGGGAGACTTCCTTCGTTGAAAGGCTTGTAAACACTGGAACAGGCTGCCAAGGGAGGGGGTGGAATCACCATCCCTGGAGGTGTTTGAGAAACCCCTGGACATGGCACTTAGTGCTGGGACTTAGTTGACATGGTGGTGTTTGCTCAAAGGTTGTACTCAATGATCATGGAGGTATTTTCCAACCTTTTTGATTCTGTGATTGCCCAATGTATATTGCTCCTTTCTTTCTGCATTAAAATACTTACAAACTCAGTACTGTCTGTTTTACTGCTGACAGTAGTGGTGATATATTCATACAATTAATTTGGCTTGTCAGTTGTTAAATGGGACTTATCACAATGAGAAAAGATCTTAATAAAGGAATGTGTTAAGTAAGTCTTCTGTATAGTGTCAGAACACAGGAGACTGGAAAAAAAATATAACCAGGTGGAATATTGCATCCCTGCTGTAGCACGTTTTTGTCAAACAAAAAGAGAGCAAGTGGAGTATATTAGCTTGTGGCTGCTGCTCAGAACTCTTTTTTTCAACCCTCGTGCCTGCAGTGATTTGAGGTTGACCAAGCATGCTGCCTGTTAACTTCCTGCAACTGCAGCAGTTATTATATAGTGGCATAGCATAATGTACAGCTTTGTCTGTTTCCAGGCTTCCATATGCAGAGTGACTTTGGATACAGCCTATGATGGTCTGTACAGCCCCTGCTTCTCTTAGCTTGCAGTGGCCCATCCTTGAGTATAATGGTTTGCAATCAAGACATATGGTGTAGATTTACATCTGTCTCCACCAGAATGTAGGTCTGAGGTATGGCCTGTTGAGAAAATCAGGCCAGTATGCTTAACATGATCCGGGGTAAAGAACTGTGTGAATGGGCAGCAAGGTGCTCTTTGAGATTTATTTGTAGTCATTCCCTGCGTTTTCTAAGGTTTTCAGGATTGCCTTTCACTGGAGGAGCCAACTCTGTGAAAAAAGTGTAGGAATTATAACAGTAGGTGGTTTTGTAAGTTAGACTGAGTTATCAGAGGTACTATGAAGGAGGAGGAGTGTTCTTTTCCTCCTGTGGGTGAAAGATGTTTGGTACTGAGCCGTGTAAGAGGGCAAAATGTCAAAATGAGAATGAGGACAACGTGACGTTGAATAAAGAAAAGAAGAACATGAAGTAGGCCAGTGGAAATGTCCTGCTTAGATAGGTGGTTGCTAACAGACTGTTATGTGACAGAGGAAGATGACGTACAGTAGAGTTCTGAACAAATACAGGTTGTGGGTATATCTGAGAAATGGCCCTCCTTGTCATATTCAAAATAAACCAAATGAGGTTCTAGGAAAAAGTGCTACCTAGCAAACGGAGTAGATTTAAACTGTGGTACACTGCTAGATGCCTTCCTTCTCTAAAATGAAATCTGAGATCCCCCACTGACAGTCATGTTTTCAGTATAAGGTGATAACATTTGACATAGTGTTCGACTGTTATGTACTCGCCTGTATGAAATACACTGTGTTGAAGTGACCTTTAGTTATTGGGTAGCTTGCTCATACTTATAAAATGTACTGTGTGTTGAAGGGAACTCTAGTTATAGAGGAGCTTACTCATACTTTCATGCTTAAAAAGCATTACCAAAATGGCAAGTTTGTTTTTGGCTCAGTAACTGTTGGTATAATTAAGGAAAAAAAAAATCCCACAAATACACTTACTCATACTTTCATGCTTATAAAGCATTACCAAAATGGCAATTTGTTTTAGGTTCAGTAGCTGTTGGTATGTTTAAGGGAAAAAAGAAATCTCACACATACAGTTGAGGCTATTTATTTCAGGGAGGTTTCAGAATTCTGAGGAGCATTATGTACTTACAAGCTTTTAATTCTTTTCCCTACCTAGTCAAACTGTAGGTAAGTAAGTGCCTGCCTTGCATACCTTCATATTTGCTCAGTAACAGACTGCTGAAACATTTCCCATCTTTTTAAGCCTATCTGCCAATATTTTTAGGTATTAATTTAATAAAAATTATTATTGTATATAATTTTAACCTTTCTTGCTAGACTGTTGGATGCCTAATACTTTTCAGCTGTGTCATGTATTTCAAATAAATCTGCTTAGTTCGTGTTTAGAATAAAGGAAGTACTTCTTTTGAATAGTGAGATCCTCACTAAGTCTGCAAGGTATTCAGGATTTTGGCTCATCTGGCAGTGTATCAGAAGACAAATTTGGTGCACTAAAAGATGAGTTACCTGGAGGCAGATGGGAGCTCTTAGAGTGCTGGAAAACAGTTCCACTGACATCACCAACGCAGCAATACTCATACCTGGCATAATTCATAGCAAGTTGCTGAATGGTTCATTAGTGATGAAGGTTGGGCAATGCTCTACATGCACACCGTGCTTTGGTTAAACCTCTGATGACTCGCAAGCCGTGAGTGGCAGCTGAAGGGGGCTTTTCATCATGTCTGTGTTCAAGACACTCATGTAGAACCAGTCATGTCCCAGATTCAGAGGCACAACAGGCAGCTCTGCAGCCCTGTGTCCTTACAGATGTATTTTATCAGCTGAAGTAATTCCAGCTCAGAGTAGCTTGTCCTTTCCCACCGGTCAAAGCTCTGCTAGTAAAAAGGGATTTGTTTGTTTCCTAATGCATTTTCAGCTCAAGTAGGTGAATATAATTTTACCTAAATTGAAAGGTTGTGTGAGTTCCCTGGACAATTCATTGCCTCACATTGTGTTGGTAGAGGGCACTTTTAACATAGAACTACTTGACCTTTTTTGCAAGGTTGAGCATCTGTGCAACCTGTTCATAGTCTACAGGCATACAATTTCCATTTTATGGATTACAGCTTTTATAGAAAAGGAATTCTTCCTCTGTTTCATTATCTGCTATTCTGTGAGATGTACTCAAATGGTACTGCTTAAAAGAAAAAAAAAAAAGAGCTAAATTTGAATGGTTTGAAATATGTGCAAGTTAATGGTGAAAAGCAGCTTTGCACACTCCCCCATGCCCAGCATTGTTTGGGGTCTGAGTTTCTATTGCTGTGATAAGAATTATGAAGAAAGCTTAGGCATCTGCATTGAGTGCTTTTTTAACAAGTGATAAGCAGCCCACCTTTTTATTTTGTGGGCAAATGTGTCAGAAATCTCCTGAAAGGTGGGAAAAAATGTCAGCTATGGCAATGTACCCAAGATCAGCTACAGTAGTGTCATAGTCCTGAAACGGTTTATATTTTTTCTTAACATATTGTCATTGCAAATACTTAAAATTATCCTATAAACATTTCACATTAGCCTGCATAAACAAATAAACAGCAATCAATTAACTTGAGGTAAGAACAGCAAAGCAGACAAACCACAGAGAAAATAAAGTGCAATTAGTGCTTCAGTCTCTCTCCCATCTGAGTTGATAAATTGACTGACAGTTTTTGATGTAACTGTGCTGTATCTTTGTTCTGTTTCCAGTTATACTATTGTCCTCTCTCAGGAACCCCTCAAACATGTTTTATCTTTCCTTTTTAAGAATATTAAAATGCATGTGAGCAGAGGGAGTAAATTATTTAAAATTATTCTGTGTCTCTGCACTTGTCTGAGTCAGCAGAATACATCTAGGTCATATGTTCCTGAGCAGCTCCAGTGCAGAGTATCTTCTTTCTGTGGGGACTGAGTAGACTCATTAAGGCACAGTTATCTTGCCTCTTTACCTCTTTATGCCTTCACAAGGCTTGGGTGAAGAATATTGAAAATGGTTATATTTTTAAAATTCAGTTCAGGTAAGCTTCCTTTGAGCTGGCCTGTTCTTCCATTATCACTGGACAATTGACTGACAGAGGGAATGCATTCCCTCTTAGCTGCAGTTAGTGGCAGTAAACTGAATGATTCTCTAATATATGCAATTATGAATTAAAAACACCTCTAGTTTTGTTTGTTTATGCTTTCTTCCCTTTCTAGGATGGCTGCAGCTCCTCCAAGTTACTGTTTTGTAGCCTTCCCCCCATGTTCTAAAGATGGGCTGGTGGTATTTGGGAAGAACTCTGCACGGCCTAGGGATGAAGTACAGGAGGTCGTCTACTTTGCTGCTGCAGAACATGATCCAGGAAGCAAAGTTGAGGTAAGGATGAACTGTGGCATTCAAACTGTGAGAAATCACTGTTACTGGAAGAAATGAATACTGTCCTCTTTTCTCATCCAGTTGTGGAGTCCTTGCTCACTTCACTCAAATCTCTTGAGTAGAAAGAGACAAAATTTTTTAAAACTTTTGAAAATCGGACTCAGAATGTAACTTTTTTAACTGGGGAAAAAATATGTGATCTGTACTTCCTCCAGCAGACAGGCAAAACTGTTCACATCTCAGATTCCTGCACCACCTAGTCTATTGATTACCTTTTCCTTTTAAGGGAAAAATATCCTGGCTAACTGGAACTAGAAGCCAATTTTCAGAGTTTATCACGTGCTAAATGAATTATTCTCATTTCATGGTTGTTGTTTGGCAGTAATAGGGGCTGACTGTGCTACACAGGTTGCAAAAACAGGAAGCCAGAAGTCTGGGCCTTGAGGAACTTGTGCTCTAATCAGGGAATGTCAGAGGAGGAAAATGAGAGTGTGAAAGCCTTGTAAGCCAGACTTAACTCTTGTACATGCCATTGGCTCTGTTGGTGTGTTCTGCAGCTGGGCACTTGCATCATGGTCAATTTTGAGTGCTGTGGCTTCTCTCTAAATCCAAGGATGTGGAGTCCTGAACCTGGATGTTGATGCCATAGATGCAGGTTGAAAAGGACCCTGCTGGAAGTTACTGTAATTGTAGTCTGTTACTGCAGCCTCGCTCTAATGACAGGAGAAATGAAAGGATAAGTGGATGTGGAAGAGTGAAGCAAAGGGACAGATGAACAAGGGGACAGGAAGAGGGGAAAGTGTAAAGTGAAGGTGGAATGAAGAGACTGAGGCGTCAGAAGCAAAGACAAGGATCTGTGCAGGTAGTCATTTTACCAGAGGAGACAGAGCCTGATGCTGCACTGCCAGCAACTTTTAGAGCCCACAGGTTCTTGCTCTGACCAGCAACTGGAAAAGCAGAATCTATGAGGTTCCCTGCATTCACCTTCCTCCTGCCCCTGTGGCTGTGCGGAAGGCTGAGGACAGGAGGTGTTCTGTGCCAGGCTGATGTCTGTCATCCCAACAGATTCTTTATGGATATAATAGTCACTTGCCCAGAAGATATCCTAAGGCCAGTGCCAGTTTTAATTCTGTTTTTTAAGTGGGATCACTTCCAAATTTCAGAGGATTTGGTGCTCTTCTTTCTAACAGTTAATGTTCTCTTAATTCTTTTTGCTGCCAACATCTAGTACAACTTATGCATTATTTAATGGTTTAATTTTGGATATAAAGAAATCCCCTCCCCCTGTCCAGGAGCACTGCATGCAGTTAACTGGAGGGCTGCAGCACCTTGTAGACATGTGCTGGCATACGTAACACAAGTGTGACAATAAGACAAGAAGAAAGCTTCAGAGCAGTTTTTGTTTTTTTTCTTTTTAAGCATCTCTTCACAGAACTGGAAATGAAAAAAAAAAAAGATCTGTTATTGGGGAAGAGGAACATTGGAAAGCTTCTCTGTTTTGTACCCTTAATGGAGAAGACTTTGTAAGAACTTTCTGTAAGAGTTCTTGATTCTTTTGGTCTCTTTGCCCCATATCTTTATCTTTGATGAGAGTGTCATAATTTGCTGAAGCATATAATTAAGCCATAAATAATCTATTATGATTCCTCTTTCCTACCATGATTAACCAGTTTAATGCCTTTTTTTTACAATTCAGTCATAAACCCAACTCTTTTGCCAGGCCTTTTAGAAGCGGGAAGCATAATTCCTTTTCATAGCACAACACAGTTTGTAGATTTAGTCTGCTAACCAGAATCTGAAAGCATTCTCCTTAAATGCTGAGATTTTTTTTTTAATTCAAGGTAAAGTTTTTGCAGTGTGGTGAAGATGCACTTTTAGATGAGGGACTGGAGTGGGCAAAAATTTTTTTTTTAAGTAGGGGCTTAACTCCTAATTAATGGATACTTCGGCTTCTGCTGGTCTATGCTACTATGTAATTCTTCATTAGCTAGCCTGGGGTTTTTCAAGTAGAGTGGTGTGCAGGAACCTACAGGCTCCAGATGTTTGCCAAAATTTTTCCTGTTTCCTCCTACCTCAGGATAAAAACATCATCATTTTCTCTGAGAGCAGTGCAAGTGATTGCTTATCACTGCATCTTCATTGCACTCAGCACTTAGTGTTGTTAATGTATTTTTCTTTTTTGTTTTACTCATGCATATTTTGAGTGGAGTAAGCTGGTTAAAACACAGTACTGATTTCAATTGCTTTGTTAGGTCTAAGGGCTGTCTGGCAGTTTTGCACAGTCATGGTGTATGGATAGTGAGTAGTACCTCAAAGTCAAGAAAAGCTTTAAGAAAAGGCTTGAATTCAGCTGCTTTGCCTTGTTAAGTACGAGGCATGCCATGCTACCTACCTTTTAAGAAAACTTGTCAGAGGTAATTAACTGATGGGGGAGTGGAGGGGAGTGTCAAAGCTTCTACATGTAGCTTTGACATACTCAGGGTTATTACTTTGTTATTTAAAACCCGTGAAAGCTGCCAACACTTCAGTTATTGTTGGTGTAGGTTTTGGGGTTTTTTTTTTTACTACAGCTTTCCTTCCCTTGCACTTTGTATAACTAACTAAACAGCTCTGAGAAACTAAGTGTACCATATTTACAAATGAAAAGGTGTGTTTGATCAATTTCACACTACAGTTGTTCTAAGTCAGTAATCCTTTGTGCCTCTGACTAAATTTTTCCTCTCATCTATCCTAGTGTTTTGGTGGGTTTTTTTTCCAAATGAGCAGCTTTTCTCTCCATTCCACATTGTATATTTGTTTTGGTTTCTTACCTTCATTGGACAATGATTTGGACTTGGTTTTCATTATATTCTATTTTTTGCACATAATGCAATTCAGTCTGTATCAAATTGTGATTACCTGTTTGTGGCTGTCACTCGTGGTCTGAACTTCTGTTAAGAGGTAGTGATGACAGGGGCTGCTCTGTCGGAGAGTTTGTATCCTAGTTCCTATTTCCCTTCTGGGCTGCTCACGTTTGCAACTGTGACGATGCACAGTGTAACCAAAAATGGCACGGAAATGCGGTGAGATTGTTGCCATAAAGGACTCGGGCGGGCTGTGCTATAGGGCTATCAGTTAGTTTGTGGCAGGGCCTCAGGGGAACTCAGTGAATGCTGCAAGTCATTTTCAGCCTGATCTTTGTGGCTCAATCTACTCGACAAGCAGCCCTGCAGCTAGCTCATCAACATAATTCCTTCCCTCCATGTCAGCAGGTTCCCAAGACCCTGAACAATGGGGCTTTTCATTAAAGGTCCCTTCTGTGTTGTGTGAGTGACAACTTTCTCAAAAGTTTGTTCTTCTCTTGCATTGCAATTTTGCAGTGGCAGATGCTGGTCAGCCCTCTTCCTTGTTGTAGTGATCAGCCTAGTGGATTTGTGTGTGCAGGTGAAATATTGCTCCCCTAAGCATAAATATGGTCCTTTTTTGAATTCCTCTACTAAAAGAAAGTGTGATATTTTTTTCCCCAGATGTGGATTTTAAGAATTTGTCGCGTTACTGAGAATTCTTGTCATATGCTCTTTAAGATGCAAGCTGCTCTGTCCTATTTTTAAGGTAGATTTCACTTAGTAGATTTCTTTTATTCTCTAGTAACCTGCTGCTTGCTGTGGTTTTCCTTCTCCTGAAGAAGTCTTGGCTGAATGACTTTTTTGTAGATGTATTTCCTATGTGGATTTTTTTTTTTAGATCTACCATCCTTTTCTCTAACTTGACCTTATATTCATTATTTCAAAATAGCCATGGTTTCTTGCTTCACTGTAGAGCTGTAAAAGCTCTTTTATCTTAACAGCATGCAACTTCTTGTGGAGGAATGGAAAGGGGAAAGTAGAAAGGGTAGACTAGCAAAGAAGTCTATAAAACTGTGGAATATGCAAAATTTTTCTAGTATGTTGGTATTAAACACAGATCTAGGCTAAAAGCCAGCCTTCTGCGGGGTAGGAGGAATTTTTTTGGTCTCTAAAACTTCATGTCATAGTTATGCCTTAGTTATTTTCTTGTTTTCTCTGGGGTTTTTTTGTTTGTTTATTTGTTTAATGGATACCATTACCTCCCCTTGCTCTGAGTTTTCAGAGGAACAGAAAGATTTTTTCTGTACATTGGTCTGAAGACTGCAGACAAAAACTCACCTAAAGGAAACTGATGGGTCCCTGCCTGGTGTTGCAAGATAGTATAAAGCTTGGAAAGCAGATTGATTGTATTAAAGTTGGCTTTGTATCACCTGGAGGTATGGTAATCCTGGTGTTTGTAGCATAATCACCAAGCATCACACCAGTGCTGCAGTTCAGTTCTGGGGTACTTTGGTTCCCTTTTTTGCCAGCTGTTTGGGTTATCTGCATTGTGTCATGGGCAAGGTGTTCAGAATCAGGTGACAGAAGTCAATCAGCAGCAGGATGTACTGCGAATTTGCTCTTTGGGAAGCCTCCAGGTCAGACTGGCCGTGCTAACTCACAGTCATGTTGCTGCAGGCGTGGACCTAAACCTGGGCACCCCCAATGACACTTCCATGGGAAAGCGGTGCCTGGCAGGAAACCTCGATGAAACACAGTGGTGTTTGTGCCCCTGATGGAGCTTTTTGCTTACTCTGAGTAGACAAATAAGGCTGTATCTGAAGGTTTGCAGTTCAGAGGTGGTTTGGGAAGCTGCATTCTCACCTCTCTGCAGAGATGTGGTGCTGGCTGGGAGGCAGCAGAGCTCCTGCACACGCAGACAGCTCTGCCCAAGGCACCCTGCCGAAGCTCACCCTGAGACCTCGCACAGAGACAGGGGAGAAGCACCGTGTGAGCAGACAGCAGCTAATAAAAGGAACTGGCTGCTGCCTTCAGCAGTCTATTGCTTGGCTAATGTGAGCTTTTTCTCTCTTCTGCTCCATTGCAGGCCGCTGGCCTTTAAGCTAATGTGTTTGACTTGGCTTTGTAGCACAGTGCACAACCCAGCAGCAGTTCAGAGGTAGAAGCCATAATCTCTTGGATGTTTCTGCCCTCTCAAAGCCTGTTTTTACTGTAGGAGTGCTGCTTATTTGTTCTCTTCTGCTACCAGAGCAAAACTGGTTAGCTAGAACTATTTTTTTTGTTCTTAATCTTTTTAATTTTCCATTTTACTGTAGCAGAGAGGAAGAAGAGGGGAGAGTATTAGTGTGGGGCAAAAAACTGCCAACTCTCCCATCTTGACCCAAACCATTCAATTGTGTCAAAACATATGAGTGAGCAAGTTTTTCAAATGCCTAGGATAGCCGAGAGTTCTGAGGATATCTCTGTGATGGGCTTTTTGTGGCTTCTTTGAAATCTTTTTCTTACTGTGTATGTTTTCTTAATGTTTTAAAACATTAAATTAATAAGCTTCATCCCCATTTCAGTTTTACTTTTGCTACTCACCTAGGAGACTGCTAAATTTGTATCCTGAAAAACAAGAGGTGAACTTGCTAAATTTATATCCTGAAAAACAAGAGGTGAACTCTTGACTGCTAAATCAACTCTGACATATAGTGTCTCCAGACAGTGTCCTCAGCCTTGGGTACCTTGCTGCACTCTGTGGTATTTGATTTATTTAAAGATATTTAGATTTCATTTTGCTGAGCATGTTTCCATATCGTGGCTCACATGCCTGAAGCTCCTTGGTGGCTTGGTAGAGCAGGTTAGAGTCAGTCAGAGGGTGTAGATAGTTCTGCTTTTTTGACAGGGGAACTGTTTGGCTTTTTCTAGCTTCTCTAATTATTTTTTTTCCTAGAATAAATTCTATCATCCTTACTGCTAGAGATAAGATTCAAATTTTATAGTTATTGGTTGCAGTGAATACAAACAACTGGGAAAAATGTGCAAATGCAAAGCGTATGTAAAGTGCACTAGGGTCTTCATAAAAAGAGGAAAAAACTGTTCTTAATATGAAGAAGAAAGAAGCACTTTATTGTGGCAGAAATTGGCTTTGTTCTCTATTTGTGCAGTTAGTAAATGCTTTTATATCTGTCTACAACGTGAGGATAAGAGTAGTAGCACAATGTGTGTTTCTGAGAGCTGGCTACCTGAGGATTCATCCCATCCTGCTGCTGGAGAGACTTCTGCTCACTGTTCTGGTTTGACTGTGTGACCACTAGAATCAGGGCTGACTGCTTGAGATGTACCCAGGCTGGATTTATCCTGGTCTAGGGCTGTCCCCTTCACTGTGGCATGAGCTTTGCTGCTGTAGGAGCTGTCATGGCCATGTTTAATGGCCACATGTGGTAAAGTCATCCAGATGTCTTACACTCTGTGCTTAGTTCTGCTTAGTGCATGAACAAGCAGTGGTAATGGCACTGGCTAACCACCTCCTCTGTATTGCTTGCATGTTTCTCTTTCCAGAGAAAAGTTATTCCCACTTCTTTGAGCTCTACTAAATTTGTTCCTGTAAATAAGCAGCAAAAGAATTGTCTGTAAAGCTCATTGGCTGACACATCTGCATGAGATAGTCTTCCTTGAACAACTCTGTTCTAGTTTCCCAGATTTCCACTTCAGTGTGATGGGAAAGCCCAGGCAGCCCACGTCACCTGTGGAATCACCGGTCTAGACATTTCCAACCAGGCTGTCAGTCCCAGTGTCTTGATGGCCAGGGAGGCAGTGGGTTGTGAGACTGCCTCAGCACATTTTTTGCATCCCTCTTTTGGAAGGGGTTAAAAAAGCAGCCATGGCACAGCTTACTGAGTTGTGGCAACCAGACAGATATTTTACCTATTTTCAAATATGTGCTATGGTATGGCAGTGCTTGAAGTAGTTAAGCAAAGAGTTAATGCCAAGTTGGAGCCTGGATCTGATGGCAGGGAAGGGAGTTGGGGTGGGATCTCTTTTGTAATCTGGAATCTTAATGCCCCTTTTCAAAGATCATTTCTTTCTAAAGCATTCCCTGACTATTGCCTTTGTTATCCTGGGCTGAAGCCTATGTGATTTCATTGATATTTCATAATGACCTGACTGACAGTGCTAGGAATTGGGCTTCTGCAGCCTTAGTACAGTAGAAACTGCACAATCGTTTCTTTTCATTAATGAAAGAAGAAATCTCTTGTGCTTATGACTGTCATGTCTAGTTTTGGAATACCTCCAACTTATCTGCATGCCCTAGCTAGGGTGGGAGATACATTTGTGCCTTGTGCTATTCTTAGAACTCCCTTGATAAGATTCTCTTCTTGATACTGTAAGTGAAATAAAAGAAATATCATCAGTTCCCAGCCTGCTCAATTCTCTTTAAAGTTGTTGGTTGCATCTCTTGTATGTGAAGTCTCTCTTCTTTAGTTTTCTATTTTCTGATGGGAATTTACTGTCACAGGGCAAGATGCCAGTGATGCTGCTTTCAGGGCTTGAGTTCTAGAAAATCAATGGAGCCTGACACCACTCACTCTCAGCCTTTGCCACCAAATTTGTCAGTATTCTTCTGGTTTTAGCATTCATACTCTAAGAAAAATGTTAGTGTTAAGAAATGCTGAGCTTGGACACTTCAGAAATTTTGAAGACAGGGTTAGTGGCAAGCAGAATCGCAGCAGTACCTGCTGTCTGTTTTATTTGTCATTGCCTGGTTTGGCACAGGGCTTAGTGGAACAGGCTGCTTTGCTGTTGTGCTGGAGGGATGTGCCAGGTCTGTGGGGTGCGGGAGAGGGGACAGGGACGTTGGAGTTTTTGCCTGTTTTTGAAATCCCATCATCATCCGAGCTCCTGTTTCTAGGGATCTAGTGGCCAGTGAGGTTTTTTTGGTGGCTAGTGTTGTCTTTCCCCCACTGTTTCCTTTTGTGCTTGAGCTGTTGCAAGGATTTGTCCTGGTTTCTGTGGAACAAGAAGCAGTGGTTTTCTGTGCTGCAAATCCAGTGTCTGGCTCTAGTTGAGCTACCTTTACAACTGATGTGTCCTACAAGTGGATAGCCCAGTTCCTTTTGTTTCTGGGGAAAGAGTTTTCTCATGTTATTTTAAGGGGAGATGGTGAAGTTATGAAGTGAGAGCTTTATGTTTAAAATTAATAATCTACTGTCGTCTCTGAACCCTATTTTTTTTGAGACGCTCATACCTACTGTTATAAATATGAACCAAGCCTTAATACATCAATCCCACTGAGTGCCTACTTTTTATGCTTGCTGGAGTAAATAATTATAGTGGGAAGGTAAAATTTCATCAAGACTTATTCAGCAATGTCAATAGCCATGACAAACGAATAAGAATCAAGTCAATTGTAGTTTTACAAGGCCTGTCAGTGACCATCAGGTTGAAACGGTTTTTCTGTTATTTAGGGTCTTCTGAGACAATTTATATAAATAAGGCTTGAATATTGTCTGTGTACATGAATTGTTGTATGGAAACTGAATATAGTGTGAAAATATGGTCCATGTTCACTTCTTTTTGGGTTGGGGGACATAAAAAAGCAATATGGAAGGTGACAGCTGTATTTTGAGGTGTGTAGTGTTGCCTGTGGATGTTTTCTGGCCTCTGATTACATAGTTACAAAACAAAACCACATTTTTTCAGAATGCTCTGGATTTGTCAAGCAGGAACAAACAATTTCCTCTTTTCCTTTTCTCAACTGCTACCATTGACAATAAGATCTCTGCTATGAATAGCAGCTTTTGGAAGTGCTTGGTTTTGGAATGAGGCACCAAGTAATAAGCCATTGGTAGCAAGGATAGCCTTGCAAATATGTTTTGCAGAGGAAAGGCATTCAGCATTTTTTTAGCTTAACTATCACTTTTCAGAGTGTTATCATTTTTCCTTCTAGAAAATCAAAGAGTCAGTGTAAGCAAGCTTGTATAATAGGGCTATTCAGCCAGAAAGTGCTATGCAAGTGTGGGTTTCTGCAGTCCTGAAGTCTCCTCCACACCGTGTCTAGGTTTTTGCTTTCTGCTGTGGAGTTGAGAAGGTTCATGTCCTGGATGGCTCTGCAGGATGGCTCCAGCCAGCTGAGCACCTTTGACATGTGGGGGGCTAAGGCTGCAGACTTGGGGCCTGATGGCTGCTCTGGGGTTGTCCTGACCTGTAATCTTTCCCTGCTGCTCCAGCTCCCCCTTTGCACATCCAGCAAATACAGTTATTCTCTGTTCACACACAAGCAAGCAGCACTGACCTGACGTTCTGAAATGAAACTGCGCAGAACATCAAAAATGAGATTTGTTTGTTGACAGCTCAAAAGGAGAAGGGGGAGTTTTGATAAGAAATGTCAGTTACAGCATGGCTTGGTTACACAATGAAGCAAAGGGTGAACTGTATAAAGAGTTTTAATTAGTCAGATCTTAGCTCCTGGCCAGTGCCAAATGTTGTTGCACCTTGATAGATGAGGAATTTGCCTCTACAAAATCACAGTGTATTACTATATACGCAATTTGGTCAAACAGTGAAATATTAGGGGCGTTCTCCTACAAATACAGCAGCTAAGTCCCTGACAGGATCTCATTGCCTAGGCCTGTCCTTAGACTGAAAGGATTCACTGCCCCTCTGTTTCATTTTCTTTTGCTTTTTGTTTTGTTTTGACCTATTTGCACACATTACCTAATGAAGGTTGCATGCTCATTTCTTGTATCCCTTTTGCATGGTCAAAGTGAAGGATTCTGAAAATCCCATTTTTGACCAAAGCTAGTCTATTACACATTTTAATTGCATGCTAGAGGAACTATTACTGTAAAAATCACTGCTCAAGACTGGAGGCTGAAGATGATCATTCTGTATAATCCCTAAAGGGGGGAAGACAGGCTAGGAAAAAAACAAAGCTTCTCGCTGCTCTGATAATTTTGGACTGATTTCTTTGGCTTTAGGTTTTAATATAGACACAGCCAGGCAAACAAGGCAACTAACTTTTAGTCCACAAGTCCATTCTGATGATCCTGTTTACCTTGATATGTCTGATCAGATATTCCCCCAAAAAACAGTTGCAGATTACTTCCTGTAAGGAAGATGTTACAACAGGAATGCTGGATCCTAAGAGATGCCTCATAAATACAGATAACTTTAATTTTCTCAGAAGTAAGTTCTGCAGAGTTTGATCCTTGAAAAACTTGATGGGAACTCAACAGTAAAATGTGAAGTCCATTTCTTTGGTTTGCACAAGCCAGTGATGTAATGATGGATTGAGCTCTCATCCATGCTGTCTGGGAAAAGAGTGCTTGTTTTGAAGGCAAGGGCTTGTTTTGAATGCAAGTAAATATGTTTGAAAGGTAACATAATTTTTCTTCCTTGCAGTTTCAATGACTTTTCTGCAGCTTTCCTTTGTATTTTTGACTTGTCAGAGTACATCCACAGACATCTAATTAAAGTAGTCCATTTAAAATAGCAAAAACACCAGTTTAAGCAACAGCAATACCCATGTTTTATTTTATCAAAGCATACTACTGAATCTTTCAAGGCTTGGTTTGTTTTCCTCTTTCTACCAGTTGTCTCTGTCTTGGAGGCAGCAAGGGAGAGGAGGAAGCCTTCTCATGTATTTTGTCCCAGTCACCACTGTTACACTATGTACTCAAAGTACTGGAGATGGTGCTTAGGGGAGGTGGTAGAAGGGTTTGATGTTGTTACTGTGTACAAGTATGATCTGTGTTTTATTAGTGTAGCACTACAGTCTGTCTCCTGCTGCTTTCCACTGATTCTAGCATTTGGGTCCTGCTTGTCTCTTGGGAGCCTGCAAGCATCAACACATGTATTTTCCTAGACATATGCAATATAAGGATGTAAAGGTTCACACATGACACTAAACGTTGTTTTAAAAAGTTCCTTGTTCATTCACAAAACGTGGACCTTTTAAATAACGTGTGTCCTTTCTGTACATGGTGATTGTTTGACTTTCTCTGTTGCTGCTGTCTCTGCAGTGCACATACATTGAGATTGAGCAGGTGCCGAAGACTCACGCTGTGGTGCTGAGCAGGCCCTCCTGGCTTTGGGGGGCAGAAATGGGAGCTAACGAGCACGGGGTGTGTGTAGCTAACGAAGCTGTCGTGACCAGAGAACCTGCTTCTGAATCCGAAGCCCTGCTTGGCATGGATCTTGTAAGGTGAGTGTCTTGCTGAGCTGTGACCAGCCTTTCATCATCAGCCTTAGATGATGCTGGTAGCAGGTAACAGCTTTGTGGTGTTGGCATAAGGAGATTTTTTAAAACGCTGTAAGCAGGAGACCTTTCTAGGTAGGGCTCCCGGTACAGCTGAGTTAACACTTAAAACACTTGCAATCTCAATTAACACTTAAAACACTTGCAATCTGAGTTAACACTTGAAACACTTACAATCTGAGTTTAGCTACCAAGTATGCACCGGTCTGTCGTGGGTTCACTCAATCTACCTTGTCTACCTACCCTTCAGTCTAGCAGTGGCTGTTCTGATAGGATAACAGATATGATTACATTGTTAGTAAAGAACTGCTAACTAATTTGTAATATCGGATTGCCGGTGCGCCCTTCATTCTCCCCCACTTTACAACAGCCTACTCTGACCTAAAAAGCTTATTCTGGGCTTATAGCCAACTGTAGGCATAAACAAACTACTGTGCCTTACTTCAGCCCATGCATTCCAATGCAAACCATTGCCCTTACTCAAATGCTGGCACACAAACTCCTGTGAGCCTGTTCATTGACGGCTGCCTGCCCAAAAGGCTTGTGCTGCCCTGTAAGCCTCAGCCTGCATGCTGATCTTGTAGTGAAGACAGTTTAAAGGAGGCTTGGGTGGGGGATGAAAGCTGAAAGGGAAAGAAGAGAGAACATGTGAACTTCTCACAAAGAGAAATGAAGCAAATGGACTCAATTTAAAGACTGAAGAGAACAACAACTGCATATTTAAGTAAATCAGTGTTAGACCCAGTGGTCCTAGAATTTGCCCTAGGATACTTAATGAGCTGACTGAAGCAGTTACAGGTGAATTCTCATTTATTCTTGAGGACTAGTGAAAGATGGGAGAGGTTTTTTGACTGGAAAAACTTAAATGTCGTGGCTATGCTTAATATATTTAAAAAGATTTGTTATAAACCAGCTTAACCTCAGTTCCTGAAGGGGAAGAAACTCAAATATCAAGGAGTTGATAAATGCACAGTAGTAACTGGTAGTCAAGAAAAATCCTCTCAAACCATTCCACTTTGATCCTGCAATGAGTTAACATATTTTATAGATAAAAGGATAGGAAATAGATACCTTGACTTTTAAGACATTAAAACCTTAGAGGTTATTCTTACAAGCAAGCTGGGAAGCATGAGTTAGAAGAAATTGTTGTTAGGTGTGTAGCTGCCTGAAACCGTAACTATAAATGTTCTCTAAGGTGTCTCTGCAGAAATATGGTGTCTGCTTCTAGCTACCGTAAATCAAGGGGAATATGGGCCAGTTGGAGAGAATGCAGTGGAAATTGGAAATGTGATCAGAGAGCTATAGAATCTGACCAATGAGAAACTCATGAGGGAATTTGGGTTATATTCCTCTTTGGTATTTTCTCTAAGCCCTGTATATACTGAAGGAATCTGTGGAGAAGCTGTACCTGCAAGGATGAGTTAATTTAATTGCATCAAGGGAGACTCAGTAGATGTGAGGGGTTGTTTAAGAAAGTATAGGACAGCCTTTTGTGAGGAAAAGGGCTTAGATATCTGACTTTCTAAGCTCCACCTTTATTTTTTTCCTCCTACTGCAGTCCTTTTGAAACCTTAACAAACCATGTGTTTAAATGTCAAGTTCTGCTTATTTTGGTCACAGTTATTGCAGTCTCAAAGGACTGTTTAACATTCAAATATATATCCAAATATATCCAACAGCTCTAGATTTACCCACACCAGCAAATCAGGACATATCAAAGTAAGGAGGTGCTGGTCATAAGCTACAAATAATCATCACCTGTAGATGCTACCCTCCCTCTCTTCCTTCTTACCTGCAGAAGAAATTGTAGCTCAGATGCAGAGAGAGGGTGCTTCAGGCAAGGAGAACCAGGGATGTGTTGTTACCATTGGCTGCTTGTTACAGCCAAAGTGATTCTTTCTCTTACTGTGAAGACTTGGCCACTCGAATTAAGTGTGTCTGTTTCATGTCACCTCGTAGAATAGAGAACCATCAAGTACAAAATCAATCTCTATAGGCTGCAGTGAAGCAGCTGGCACCAGCTCTGCCTCTTTGATAGAGTATCATAGCATGTCAGAACACTTGAATGATAATTAAGAAATTAATAAAGTTTATGTGATGGACTTCAGGGTTAGGAGTTGGTCCCTATTCCCATTCCATGCAGGCTGGCCCCCACCCCAGTTAATCAAAATGGAGAACATGAACCTAGTCACAACACACAGAAAAACTGAGAGAAAACATGTTCTAGCACAAATTCCTGAGGAACCTTTTTTCTCCAGGGATTTATTCAAAAGCTTGATTTTTCAAAGCTGTTACCAGTATTGCTGCATTGGTTGGCTTATCAGGATTTTCTTCAGGTATTCTTCCCAGCTGCCTGCAGTTTTGGGTTTCTTTGAGGCACAGTTGCCTCTATAAAGCACCTGTTTACTTAGCGAAGCACATTCGTATGAAGAGTTCATGTATCATTTTGCAGATGCAATTAGAAAAGGACAGCATTGTCACACAAAAGGTGTATATGGAGAAACCTGTAAATTACCCCTTATTTTTGCATTTTTGTCTTATTTTTAATCCCTATGTGTTTGTATTATTTATTTGTTCTTTTCATCACAGGTGCAATAATTTTTTCAGAGCCACACAGAGATGCCAATCTTGGCAGGGAGTCAAGAATGCTCTTTAAAATGGTATTAATTTGTTTACCAATTTCTTTCCTTAGAGACCTCAAAACTGAATAAAGTAGAATGTCATCAAGTGTGTTAGTTAATTTGGAAAGCCTGCATTATGTAATTGATAGGTGAAGTTGAAAAACTTAACATAATGTTGTTTTGACAATATGATAGCATATTGGAGGTACTTAGGCAGTGGATTGTACTGAATCACTGAAATTTTATTAATGATTAATTCAAGTTCTCATCTGGGGATGAAGTTACTTCAAACTTTTCTTCCAGCTTACCTTGAAGGGTATTCTGAAGTGTGTTAGTGGGAGGGTTATGCTGTGGCTGCCCAGGACACTGATGCTGAGACAACTGACAAGACTTAATTTTGTGGAAATGAGTTGTATGATTGTTGTGTAGGATGGGTTTTTCTTTTTCCTTGGTGTTTTTTTGCTGTCCCTTGTGACTGACAGATAGGAGCAGCCAAGCAAAAGCAGAGCCTAGACCTTTAATGGAAATAAATATAACATTGGAGCCCTTTATAAAAAAATCATACCTAAAGGATCCTTCTTCCAACTGAATCCCTGCAGTGCTTTTGACAGAGAAAGACAGACTTTAACCAGCTCAAATGGAAAATTTCAGGGAGACATTATTAAAAGTTTTAGTGGGATGTTATGTCTTGGCAGGTTTTGATCTAATTATAACCTAATGGTTTTGGCCTTTAACTGTGGAGAAGGGAGCATCTTACACTGAATCTACTGACTGCATGGCCACCAAGGTAGTTTTTGGTCCATTCACTTACCTGTGGCAGTGACAGCTCCTGGGATTGCTCTTAGGGAATAAATTAGACATGCTTTTGGACTAGCTTTTAAATTATGTCTTTCAATTTTTTCTATATTATGGTCTGAAAAAGCAATTGCACCAGTGACGAAAAGAATGAAGGAAAAACATAAATGCATAGGAACTAAAGATGGAGTCACCAGTACAAAACAAGTCTCAGCTAACAAGAAAGGACAAGAGGGAAAGATCCTATAAATGCAAAGTAAGAAGATGATGGGGGAGGAACTGTCACTTTAAGTTAGACCTTAAAATTCCAGTTGGCTCTTGGCTCTTCTTTGTCAGTAAGTGATAAGTAGATGCTGCTGAGAGAGATGAAAACACTGCTTTCAATAATTCAGCCTAAAACAAGGCAAATGGTAGCCAAGTCTTTAACAAAGCAGATCCAGTGCAGGATCAGGTTGAGAAGTACTGAGATCAACAAATCTGTACTCAAATTATCAAGACCTGATTTGTCTACTGTAGTTTTTAGGACAGAAACAAGTAGTTATTTTCTTGTCATGTGATTTCAAGAGAAATGGAAAGAGCTAGCATAGTACTTACATCTAAAAAAGTGATTTTCTTGGAACTATGCATCAGTCAAAATTATTTCGTCCATAAAGCCATTAGAGAAAGACAAACACAGAGGAAAATACTAATGTGACATAAATAACAGAGAGAAATTTTTGGACTGATTAGGTAGCTCTCCCATTGGATGGAGGCATGGATATGCTGTTGTTTGAAACACTGCATTTCCTCATTACCAGTAATTGGATTTTGGAACCAGTGAAATCGTTTGCAGGTCTGATTTGAACTTCTGGTTACTGCTTTTGTTGTTGATTCAATTAGGGCTGTAAATTATATCAAGGGATTATCTAATGCCACTTACTCAATAAGTACAGTCATTCCCTAGGGCTTTGTAAAATTTATTACCACACCTCAGTTTACTTTTCCATAAAATACCCTTGCTTTGCTCGAACTTCCTTTTGAAATTATGTTCTTTCAGACCTGTGGTTGCTCTTACTTCTGACAAAAGCCATATCTGGTATTCAAACAGTTTTTTGGGGAAGCCTCTGCAGGAACTCTGAAGTATGAGTGTGCACAAATGCTTCTCCTTACTGTGTGCAGTGTAAGGGTAACACCTCGTTTCCATGGCCAGGCAGAGCATTGGGAAAGAGAGGTTGTAATACTGGATATTGGCTCCTTCCCTTTTTTGATAGCTGGTAATATTAATGTACTATTTCCCACTCTTGTACAGAAAAGTAAACTTGGTACAGCTGTTACTTGGAAAAAAAATGTTTGCAAATTGTCCTTCAAATGTATTCTGCCTGAGGAGGAGATAAATAGAGCATTGCATGTTTACAGTACAGCTGAGATCATTGGTTGGTAATTGGACTCTTTTTTTAAAAAAACGAAAGCCAGCTATGATAGGCTTGAGAATAAAGAACCAGTGCAGAAAATCAAGACTAGAAAAAAATAATTTAATATCTCATTCTTTAATTCTAGTAACTCATTAAAGCAAGAATTCTTATACTAGGCATACCAGACACTTCAATATTTTAAACCCAGATGAGTGCTGATGTTTAAATTTAATAACTTAAGGAGATCTCACTGTTTCATTCCTCTCTGAATCTCTGTTTTACCCTTTTCTTACAGACTTGGCCTAGAAAGAGGTGCAACAGCTAAAGAAGCATTGGATGTAATAGTTGCTCTGTTGGAAGAGCATGGACAAGGTGGAAATTATTATGAAGATGGAAGTTCATGCCATACTTTCCAAAGTGCGTTTTTGATTGTGGACAGAAATGAAGCCTGGATACTGGAGACTTCTGGAAAGTATTGGGCAGCTGAAAAAATCACAGGTTAGTTTAGAACTCACAGCAAATCTCTCTTATTATAAATACCTGTAAAGAGCTGTCTTGGAAGTGCTGGTCTTAAAGTCAGTAAGTTTAAATAAGTGACTAATTAATGCAATGTTAGTCTTCTATATATGTGCTACTCTTGTTTTTTTTACGTGTTGATTTGCATTGGCTGATGTAACTTAGCATTTTCTGTGAAGATGGAGATTGTTGCCTTTATGCCTAAACTATATAATAATCATCATTTTTATATTTGACAGGTGTATTTTCCCAGATTTATTTCCTGTTTGGAATATGTCAAGTGGTTTTTTGATGGCGTTAATGCCCAAATTATTACTTAGAAATCTAAAATACTCTGAGGAAAGGACATGCATTGATAGTTTTGACAAAAAGGGCTTTTTTTGAGGTGATAAATTGAATGGGTTGCTGGTGGTGGTTCCTTTACTGAAATAGATATACTCCCTTCATATCCCTGTTTTTTAAATGATAGTGCAAAACAATACTTTTCTACTCTTTAAACTTGTAAATGGTTTCTTTTTCTGTATGTGGGAAGCCAGAGCTGCCAAACTAACTTCTAGAATTCACTGGCTTAGTGGTTGAATTTATTTAAAACTTTTCCAGTCTATATGGGCTGCCTTAATGTAATATGATTGTTTAAGGCCTGTATTTAATTTATTCTCATTTCGGTTTTGAAGGGATTTTTATTTTAATAAGAGTAGAGTTTTTTAAAATGTACTCATGTTTGAATGAAGTGAAAATTCAGAGTATTTAGGAGGACTTTTGGCATCCATGACTTGAACTATGACAGATCCATTCAATTCTCTCCTTATTTCCCCCTGAATGAAAGGTAGGAGATAGCAGATATGGGAAGGAGCAAAGAAATAACCCCAGGCTGTGCAATGTTGTGTGTTAGCCTACTGTCAGTCCATGCCATCAAATAGGAATCAGTTACCTTAACAGAGCTGGTGTTTTCCCAAGTAAAGCTTGTATTTTAAGGACACCTACAAGTCTTCTGGCACGAACAGATACCAAGCCAAGACTGGAAGTGCTGTCCTGATAAAACCCCACTTCTGGAAAGTAGCTGACTCCTGAGGTTCCTGGGATTATGCAGTGACAGCCTGCCTTCTTCTCTTGACCTGCCTGATACTTGAAGAACAGTGGGTTTTATTTAGCAGTTTTAGCTGCATCAGCAATACATAACCTTCATGTCCTTCTTCCCAGCAAATAAACTGTTGCCTTCATCTGCTGCTTGCAGCTTTTTGAAACGGTTCTGCAGCTCTGTTCTGGTTTTTACCAGCACACTGCTCTTCAGGAGGTCCCTGTGAGCTGCAGATAAGTAGTTTCCCTCTCCCACAGCCTGCCAGGAGGAAAGGCTGCTGGCTATGTAAGAGCTCTGTATTTCATACTTTGTTCAGGGGGTTCTTTTTTGCAGCCATAAGTGTGCCTCTTAAGCTTTCAAATGAATGCACAAATGCTGCTAAAACAGGGAAAATGTGTCATTCCCCAGTGTGAAGACATATCTTTTCCTGACTGTCCTCAGAGTTGTTCTAATATTACTGCTGCAGGGCTGCAAAGCTTATAGTGAGTGTTTATCAAGCAGCTCTCTGACAGTAATTTAGGGATAAACACTTCAAAATCCTTTCTATTACTGTTCTTTAGTCTGAGTGGAAAAATTTATTTGATTCATAGATTTTATTTTTTTGTGGTGGATCAAACCCATGAAATATTATTTTGCCGAAGTTAATAAATGTAATATTTAAAGAGTTCTTAAAGAGTGGCTTGCCTAGCTGGGCATGAACACAAATACTCTCATCACTCAAGTGAAGAAAATTCCCTGAAAAGTATACTATTTGAAAGTGTGAATCAAAATAAGCTGTCAGTGACCCTAAGTGTAAGTCAGAACTGGATGACAGGGACTTTTTTGCAGAATGATGCACAGAACTTCCTTAAGTTGTTACCCATTATTTAAATTGCATGCATGAGGCATTACAGAAGCAAGCTTACTTTTTGGAAGGCAGTATTAAAAACTTTCACAACTACTGGTTTTGCTTCTGTCTAAGAAATGGTTTGTGCCAAATTCCAGAATCTGTGTTTATTTTAGCCTACAGTTTTACTTTATCAGCTCTTCTCTGGCTTGTGATACATTTGCTTTATTCTCTCTGAGGAATATCTACAGCAACCACTGTCATACTGGGGATATATGGTTGTAAGCACTGAGGTATTTTTGAGAAAAGGAACTTAAAAAACCCTTTAGTATTCTCTGGAGGCTACTTACACATTCTTTTTACTTCATGCCATTTTAAGATTTAAGATAAATTTAATTTAAACCTGTCTTGCAGCTTACAGTGAAACTGTTTCTCAACTGGGAAGCTTAAAGCAATTGTTAAGATTTTAAAAACATTTTCCAATTCTTAGTTTTGAAGGGCAAGGCAGGTTCATTAAGTGCAGCTCTGCTGAAATATATTTTGAAATCAAGTCAGATCTCAAGCCTTCTTGTGTCTGTGGAATACACCACTGGAAAACAGATTAGGCAGGTGCCTTTGGCATTTGGATACCACTATTGCTTTGTGGTCAGAGCGTGTGAGGTGTGGATTGGGAAAATGGCATTCTGACTAAATCCCACTATTAATCACAAGTGTCAGTGTCTCAGTAGGGCACAGAGAACTGAGCTCTGCAACCTGCAGTGATTGGTAATTCTGTGTATGTGTAATTATATAGTTACACAGTCATGCCAAATGTAAATCTTAACCAGTGGTTTAATTTGTTTCCTAAAAAAATGACATTTTCCCTCCAGCTTCTCCCAGAAAAACTGTATTAATGCTCTCTTTTAATATGTGACTCTTTCTAGAGGGAGTGAAATGCATTTGCAATCAGCTTTCATTAACTACAAAAATTGATGCTGAGCATCCTGAACTAAGGAATTATGTGAAAAGTCAAGGCTGGTGGAACGGAGACTCAGACTTCAATTTTTCTGAAGTGTTCTCTCTTGCTGATGGCCATTTAGCCTGTTGTTCTGGCAGGGAGAGCCTAGAAAAGCAAGGTGGTAAGTGTTGAACTATCTTTCTGTGGGTACAGTGGGATTTTTAGTCACTGCTGCCTCCTTTTCAGGCATTCTGTCCAGAACTGCATGTGACTGAGAGCACCTCTACATGTGAACTATGTAGGAATGAAGATCAGAACAAAAGACTGTCCCTAAACTTGCCACAATTTAGGATGAAGCCCTTAGTGTCACCCTCAAGGTTTCAAAACAGGATTTCAATTACAAAGTAACTTCCTTCAGTGTTGTGATGTGCTACTGCATTTGTGCTTTCCTGTAATTTTAGCGGCCCTACCTAACACTAAAATTGTATAATTTAAAAAAACATGCCCTTACATATCAAAGATTGAGCTCAGTGTAATCTGCATTTTGGGGAAAATGTAGATTTAACCTCTTGGGGAAAGGTTCAAGATCATAGTTAAAGGAAGGACAGCTGCAAACTGAAGTCCCTTTTTCATGGTTGAGCAGAACAAAGCTGCTGGAACAGACAACGTGCCTATTCCCCTCAATCAAAGGAAGGGCTTATTTGCAGACCCAAATTTATTACTGACTTCAGTTCACTGCAGCTGGCCAAAATACCTCTGAAATGACCAGCCTGCAGCAGTGCATGGCTGACATATATCTGCTCTTCCATGCATGAAAAATAGCACAAATTATCATTTTCTAAAAAGCTCTTTAATACAGATGTGAATTTACTAGACTGCTGGCATTTTCACATGTTGGCAAATGTCTAGAAGAGTGTAGAGGTGGGATATTTGTTGCACTGCAGAGTTCTTGCTAAGGCTGTACAATTGCAGGGAGCGTGGTTTGTGTCTGAGGCAGATACAGTAAGTCCAAGGGACTATAGGTAAAAGATCTTAATAAACTTGGATTATAGCACTAAAAACCCTGAGGGCCCCTGCAGACAGATGGCTGTGGCTGAAAATCTTGCAGGCTGCTGAGTCATTCCGTGTCTCCTGGTGGGCTGAGGCACCTGTGCATGGAGGTTTGAGTCACTGCAGAGTCTGAGGAACAGGGGAAGAAGCCTCACCTGCCAAAGGAGCAATGTGAGAAAACATGGAGAGGCCATGGGGGGAAAGCTGTGAACAACACAGGCAGGAAACACGGTGAGAACAGGGGATTCTTCTAGATAGGGGTTTGGAGAAAAATCTTGGTGTCCAGGTCTGCTGCTGTAACATTCTGTGACTGTGAGATGATGTTTCAAAATTTTGACAGAGAGATAATGGAAATTGAGAAGTGGAAGATCAGGGTGCTCTCATTCTGCCCTGCTTGGGTAGAGGAAAATGGATGTTTTATGTAACTAGTCTGTTCATAGTGACTGCTAAAGCAGTATTACAGCCTTGTTCCTGAAAAAAGTACCTATTTAATAACATTTCTCCCTACCTGGCAATTGTCATGCCCAATTAATGCTTCCTACCATTCTCATTTACTAGCCAGGCACGTTCTTTCTGAATGGTCATTGTTTAAATAGAAACTATTAACTGGGATTTGTGACATGCCCAAGTGAAGTGTCAGTGGCCGTTTTAGGCCAAAGCTTGTTCAGGCTAAAATCCTTACCTGGGCTCCAAGCCACCGAACACTCAGGAATTTTTTCCCCCCTCCATATAGGTGACGTTTCTGCACAAGCTATGATTGATGTCCTGCGTGACAAGGACAGTGGTGTCTGTGTGGACTCTGAATCTTTCCTTACTACAGCTAGCATAGTGTCTGTTCTGCCTCAGGACCCTAGTTTTCCCTGTATTCATTACTTCACTGGCACGCCAGACCCTTCCAGGTAAGCCACAGCACTGGGGTCCCTGGGGTGCAAAGAGGTGATGGGTTGAAAGGTAATAAACAAACCCTGCCACCCAAACTGGAACGTACTCGAAGAGCATGTTCTCACCAGAAATGCAGTCAGTGCTCTGTGATGTGCAATCTGACAGTCCTGTGTGAACCAACTGCATCTTGCTGCAATTCCAAATGGACACCACTGGGCTGAGAGACTGGATCTGGAACTTTGCCTAAAGTCAGAGCTTCTAGGGGAAATGCAGTTTAGGGAGGACCCAGGAGTTCTAGTGTAGTCACTTTCCACTTGGAAAGTTGTTTAGATGATGAGGTTGAGGACTTCCCAAGTCACTTCCCTTGAACAGGTGGATGCAAAACTCAAAAAAAAATGAAGTGTCTTAACTATCAAAGAGGGGTTGTGTACTCTAGGTAGCTTCATATGACATCAAAACGTTAACACAGCAAAACACCTGCAAGTTGCTGGTATCCCAAGCATGATTTTTATTGGAGGGACAATTTCCAGTTGGTTTACATGGTGTCTTCTCTAGCTGAAAGTAGCTGAGGAGATTAGGGAATTCATGGGCTGGATCATCAAAGAACTAATGAATTATCTTGTGTTTTAAACAGAATCCACCTGGGATTCACAGAAATTAAACTAAACCACTTGCAGTTATTCAGGAGATCTGCCACTTGCATTGAGGTAAAGAGGTTATGGGGAGAAGAGGATGGTGCCCTTGAACAGCTGACAGTCATTCCTGTAAGAGGACTGGTAGTAACCATTAGGTTTTACTGAGGGCTGTGGAAGTCATCCATGCCAAAGGGACTTTCCACCCACCCTGCATTATGCAACTCAGATTTTCAGGGTTAACTGTCAAGTTTAAACTTGCTTACCCAAACTTCTCTTTGACTTGATGCAAATCCTTTGTGATAAAAAGGAACAAGCCTTCAAATTATTGTGTTGGGATTTCTGTCCTTTTGAAGGTGGAAAACCTAGCTTAAAAGCCTCGTCTAGAGACCTTTCTTGCTTTATTCTACACTGTCATGCATTTAAAAAGCATTATTTAAATGCAGCTAGTGAGTCACGTAAATTCTTAGTCAGCAAGGCTTCGTGACAGTGATGGAAGGGGTGGCAGCACTGAACCTGCTGACTGTACACAGGCAGTGGTTATTAATTGTGTGTTGCAGAACTCTTGCACTTCTGGCAGGTTCTTCACTGCAGAATGCAGGGTGCTTTATTGTTCTGTAGCTAAAGAGAAGGAAGGCAGTTGTTCCATGCACTTGCCAAAACCTACTTTCAGCTTCTCAGGAACGAAGATCCTACATTGATGGGGATTTTTTGTCTGTCTCTCTTTGGAGTTTAGATCCAAACTCAGTGCTGAAGTTGTTTGAGAAGTGTCACAATATTGGTAGCCATGTCTTCCCCCAGCTTCTGAAGTAAAATTCTAAAGTGCTGCTGTTTATATGCCAGATCCTCTGATATTGAGTAAGATATGTAATCTTCCCTGCTCCACACAAGTGTTTATTTATGATTTTAATAAAAATTAAATCTGGAAGGAGGAGGAGAGATGCCAGTGAGAACAGAGGAGAAAAACTGATGTGAGGCCGAATGTTGAGATTTGTTACAATAAACTTGGAGAAGAAAAACAGTGCTACTCTTCTAAAGAAGTGGCAGAACTGGCATGAGGACACCAGAGAATCTTATAGGTAAAAAGGGGTAATGAGGTTTTACAATAATTGCCAAACCCAGTTCTTTTAAAGCACATAGATTTGTTTTGCTTGTGACCAGTACCAAGCCTCTAACCTTATCCATGCCTAGTGTAGATGAATTGCCTGTGCTGCTCTGTATGTGTTGTTTTAAAAAAGCTGGTGAACATGTCAGTAACATATATGAGATCTCTCTTATTACTGCAAGCAGTAATTCTTATTTCTTTCAGGTCCATATTTAAACCCTTTATTTTTGTCGATGATGTAAAATTAGTACCAAAAGTACAGTCTCCTTCTTTTGGCAATGATGATCCTGCTAAAAAGATACCTCGATTCCAGGAGAAACCTGATCGTAGGCATGAATTGTACAAGGCACATGAATGGGCCCGATCTCTCCTGGAGAATGATCAGGTAAGAGCTGTGGGACTTGCAATTAAAGAACTGAAGTCAATGTAGATTCCTGACTCTGTAATTTAGTTCACAGTCACTCACTGAAAAACAGTCTCTGAATATTCTAAGAATCCTTGCAAGCTTGAATAATGATGCCCTCTGAAGGAGAAACTATTCTGCGTAATTTTTGTTATCCTGAGAGTGTTGCTCTGTTTCATTTCTTTCACAAAATGAAAAGTCAAACTGGTAAGCTGGTTATCTTGTTCAGTCCCCGCTGTGGATATAGTCTTTTTAGGGATTAGAACACTGGATGCTAGAGCAACGTGGTATCAGAATTATGTGATAGGATGACAGCAGGAGTGTTGTAATTTAAATTATATGCTGGATTAAGGACTACATATTTTGGAAAGGTATTTTTCTTGAAGGAATAATTTGCATGTGACAGTTTTGCGAGTCTTGCATTTTGCAATTCAGTGCATTTCTGTTAATTTTTAAGATTTAACTGAAAATGCCATGTGAGAAGAAAGGGCACTTTGCAGTGCCATGCAGTACATACCCGAGGGCTGAAAACCTTCCATTGTAAAAACTTGAAAGTGTTGAAGATCTCTTATGCAAATAATTTTGGAACAAGTAAAGTCAGGAAGAGGATTATTCTATATAGCTCTTCTAAATGGTTGAGATAAAACTTTTGGTGTCATTGGGCAGGTAGTTCAATAACTTCTCGACATTTGCAATTACAACTACAGCAGTAAACTGGATAGGTGGTTTTGAGGAAGTGAAACAGAGGGAGAGATCACCAGGGCACACCAGTCAGGCTTTTATTGGAATTCAGGCAATTTGTGGAAGACCCTCACATAGTTGTTGAACTTCCACAGAGGACTTGCTTTCCTACAATTTCCCTCTGTGTGTATTTGTAGGTCAGAGTCTTGCTACGATCATTACAATGTTTAGACCTACCCTTTATAGATTAAGGAAGCTATCATAAGCTTTGCTAGTACAAATGTTATTTAAATGCAGTTTGGGCTAGATTTTTAATTTCTTGGAATGGTGTAATTTAAAATCTGTGGCCTCTGTGGTAATTTTGTTTTAATGTGCAGCTGGCTCTCATATCATTATGTAAGATGTTGGTTTTTAGGGAAGACCTAGAAGAGGCATCTTAGCGTCTTGTGAACTCTTGCCTGTTAAAGTCCCCACAATGTGACACCAGTAGTTGTGGTAGAAAAGGAAATGCAGTTTCTGCTCAGGCTTCATGCTATAAAAGCTGCCCAACCGAAAGCCTAAACCTTAGATGACGTTCTCTACTCTTTCTGGACAAAAGCTGAGAAAAATCCTGAAAAACTCAGAACTACCACTCATTCTAAATGACTTTTTCCCCCTGAAACTCAGTTTTGAAAGCTGCAAGCAAAACAAACAGTGCTTCTCCATGAAAGAAAAAAAAAAAAAAATAAAGGGTAGATTTTTTAAATAACATGACACCTTTTCCAGGAGTGAAATTTTTAGAAACACAAAGACCAGTAAGTCAGAATGGCACACAAAACCTCCCTGGGATCTGGAGTGTTAATACTGTTACATGACACATCATTTCAAATCTGTTGATCATCTTGCAGGTGTTGATTTGAGGGATGCACATGCAAATACCACAATCTGTACAATTCTTAGGGCTTCTAGTTTTCTCATATGGTTCTGTTTGTGGGACTATAAGCTTAAGAACTTGCTTTACCTCTATTATATGTACAAGCCTTATATAATTTTCCTCTATTAATCTTTCACGCTCTTCCTTCTTTGCTTTAAACTCAGCAACTCCTTGTTGTTGTTTTTCTCAATGCACAAAGTGTCCAGGACTGTTCCTTTTAGCCTTTGGCCATCCAAAATAACTAATAACAGAAATAGTTTGTACTTAAAAAGGCTTTTTCATTTAAAAAAAATATTTGAAAATGTCTTTGTAACAGAAAAGAAACAGTAAAATGCTTTAATGAGCCTGTTTGCTGGTTAACTCAGTTTGGTTGTTTCATACCTTTAGGATAAAGGCCAGAAACTGATGAGGATTATGTTAGAGCTTGAAAAACAAGGTTTAGAAGCAATGGAAGATATCCTTTCTCGTACAGAGATTCTGGATCCAGCTGAAGTAGTGGATCTTTTCTATGACTGTGTTGACACAGAACTGAAGTTCTTCAAATAAAGTAAGCAAACAATTCTTTAGGTACTACTCTACCAGTGAATGTGAAATGTTGGGTCCGATTCTGAACCTCCTCTTTCTCTTTTACACTAAGCTGAGGATGTTAAGAATTGGGTTCAAACCCACCTTTCTACCTGCTCAGGTTGTCTCCAAAATCCCTTTTCCCTATGCTGCATTGCAGGTGATTTTTTTTCAATTTCACTCTTGCTTGGAATGGATTTTCAACAGATTTTATCTCATTTCAGCTACGGTGGCTATTGTTAGCCTTTTCACTGGAAGACTGCAATGTTCTTCAAGCCTTGAAAGAAAGTCTTCACACTTGTGATTTTGCAGGAAAAAACATTTCTAGAGGAAAAAATGTTACTTACTAGCTGTATCCGGTTAACAAATTGCTTTCCTTTGTCCAATCTTGTGGTGTTCCTGTTTGTGTATGTATATAGTGAAAGGAGAAAGTCACTGACTGGTCCAATTACTGTGTGCATGCTGGCTAATTTAGTACAGAATGTTAAAACATGTATGTTGGGCAACCAATTAAAGTAAAGATTAACTTCATCAGGCTAATTGCCATATTGTCATTGAAAGCAATCTGGTTTTCCCTCTGTTGCTCAGGACTAGGCTTGCAGCAAAGCTGACTTGCATTTTTCTCTTCTTGCTAACTCATGCAGAGTTGAAATGGTAGAGTTGAAATGCCAGTTTGAGACGGGCAGGAAGGTAAGTCCTGGTTCCTGACCTTGTTGTGCTGGCCTCATGTGGCCGTATGGGGTTGCAGTCACTCAGCACCTGACATGATGCCTGTACAAATTATTAGAATTGAGTCCCCCAGGTTAAATTCTGCCTTCACCCTCAGCCAGCTTAGGGCAGCTTGTGTTTGCAGTGCACCTGGCAGCTGCTCCAGAACTGAGTACAGAAGTGCAGAGCCAGCCTGGATGCCATAGAGGTCTACACATATTGGCTCTTAAGATGCAATTAATAAGGTGTCAGATTTATCCACAAGCTACAAATCTGGATTTTTTTTAAGGAATAGATGCTGGACATTGATAAATACCTGGCTATTCTCCATCTTTCTGCCTGTGTACTGCTGAACAGTTTTAGTAATCTCTGTTGTGAGACACATGGCTGATGAATCCATTAGTACCAGTGAGTTGCTGGTGGGTGTGGCAATCCAGCTGGTGAGGCTTAGAAATGGCTGTCCTATGCTTCCTTACATTGAGTGCAGTGCTGCAGCATGCTTTCCTTCCTCCACAGCCCTACAGGCAGACCTGCTTTTCAGTGTATTTTCTTCTTGTGGAAGTGAGGTAGGGTAAACACTGAGAATTAAACCAGTGAACACTGTGTCCAGTGAAGATGGTTGGTGGGTTTTTTTCATACAGGAGGTTGAAAGAGGATGTCCATGTCTTTAATAAGTGGAAGTTAACATATGGAGTTAAAATTACTGTTTGGGAAAGTGGATGGTGAAGAACCACAGGCTTCTGTATTGAGGAAGTAAAAGCTCCTTAGAAAGCAGTTAACACCTCAAGTTGAAGCTGTAAGAGTTGTGCATCAGGGAAATAGTCATTGCCATATTGGCACACTGCATTCTCAGGATTTTTTCCATTAAATTGTTCCATTCAGACTCATTACTTTGGTATTGCCTTACATGACAAGTGGCAATTGGACAAGAAAACATGGGGCCTTTTCATTTAGAGAAAACAAGCAAGAAGATATTTTCTCTTATGGCCTACCTAATAATCTCCCCTTCACAAAAAAATCCTCCCATGCTGTCTATCATAGGACCAACTCCTGTGTCTAAGTATTTTAAAGTGTAGACAATGGGAGAAGAAAATATGCAAGTAACCCCTGAAATTTAGCTGCTCTATATGGTAGCCAGAGGAGGGGCTGACTGCAAGAAGCACACTTGATTTCAGAGAATGTTGTGTGGGAGGAAGCCTGCTGAAAGAGAAGTGTGCTTTTTCCAGCTGCCCATAACTGAAGTTAATGGATTTCCCATGAAATCACATCTCCTGATTGGAGTAGCTGGGTATTTCTGAACACCCAGGGAACAGGGATAAAATGATTGCCCCAGCCAGAGGACAAAAATTAGGATATACCAGTTCTCACAGCTATTTTGCACAACTTCGATCTCTAATCTTTGAGAGCTGGGAGGGAGGCAAGATGAAAGAAGTGGGTGTTCCTGTTAAAAACGTCATATATCTTATTTGCCTGTTTCTTAAGAAAGAAGAAAGCAACACTTGCAATTATCATGGGCGGTTATATCCCTATTTGGAACTGCTTATATGACAGAATTAATAAATTGTTTTGAGCACAGTGATCCAGGTAGTAATTTTCTAATAGTATGTTGATTTTGCTTCAGTTGTGTAGTGCATTTAAAAACAAAAACCAAAAAACATGGTTGGGTGGTCAGTATAAACCAGAGCAACTGCATGGTCTTAACATTTCCAGTGGTCTTGAGCAGAGCTGTGCCTCACTGGAAGGACACAGTGGGACTTGTGGGACCAGCTGCCCCAGGGTGACAGCCAGTGTGATTCTCTGTATCTCCAGAATGGATCTTGAATGACAAATATATGGAAACAACATTTCAGTAGTGCTAGAAAATATGCACAGGATTTCTAATTTCATCCCTGAAAGATGTTGTTTATTTCTAAAATACCCAAAGCATAATAAAAAAATGGACTAAAATTTTCTTCTCCTTTATGTATCTGCTGGCAGGTAGTCTAGCATTAAGTAGTTTTGAAATCTTTAGGAAGGTACTTAGTACAAAGCAGTACACAAATTTCAGAATAAATGAGAGCCACCTTTAATAGTACTGTAACAAAATAGTTTTTAAAGCAGTATTCAACTTTTCCAGTTGTTTGAGCAGCAATATAGATGTAGACCCCTGGTTGTTACTATATTCATGCATATTTATCAAGTAACTACAATAATGACAGTGACAGTATTGGTCAAAGCATCACCACTTTTTTTTCATTTTTCTTTTCACATGATGGACAGCAAGGTACCGTAATAGGCTAGAAAAAGACTAATGTTGCTTTCTTGGAGTCCTGTGGGTGAAGAGCTTCTTGCCCCTACACCATCTCACACCATGAACATGCATGTGTGTGGGAAGAGTTAGAGCATAACTGAGCAGTTGTAAGAACAAAGAGAAAAGCAGGAATGTAAAGATGCAGTTACCTGTCTTTTCCAAGTAGTTTTGTTCCAGGGCAACACCATGGGGAAAGATCATCGGTGATCTATAACATTATTGCAGCTGTAACTGAGGGGAATTGATGGCAATTATATAAATTAATGCCTAACTGAAATAGCCTGGCTGTTAGCACCAGACTCACCCTGGAACAGCAGTATTCTTCTTAAAGTTTGTGAATCATGGAATCATTTATATTGGAAAACAACTCTTGAGATTATCGAATCCAACTGTTAACCCAGCACTGCCATGTCCACCACCCAACCATGTCCCTGAGTGCTATAGCTACAGGTCTTTTAAATACCTGCAGGTATTCAATGGTGACTTCACCACTTCCCTGAGGAGCCTGTTCCAATGCCTGACCACTCTTTTGGTGACGATTTTTTTCCAAATACCGAATCTAAACCTCCCCTGGCACAGCTAGAGGGCATTTCCTCTTGACCCGTGCCTTGTCACTTGAGAGAAGTGACTGACGCCCACGTTGGCACCGTATCCTTTTGGGTTACAGAGAGTGATGAGGTCCCCTCTGAACCTCAAGCCAGGATGTTGTTGGCCTTCATGACCACCTGAGCACACCCTGGCTCCTGTTCAGCCACTGTCAACCAGCACACCCAGGTCCTTCAGTGCCAGGCAGGTTTCCAGCCACTCTGCCCCCAGCCTGCAGTGCTGCCTTGGGGTGTTGCAACCCAGGTCTAGGAACCCAGAATAGCTGTAAGGGGAATCAAAGGGTGGTTGGGATTGAGAGGGATGGCTACAGGTCACAGAATGAACTAGGTTGGAAAAGACCTTTGAGATCATCAAGTCCAATCTATGACCTTCTCATCAACTAAACCATGGCCCTGAGTGCCATGTCCAGTCTTTTTTTAAACACATCCAGGGATGTGACTCCACCACTTCCCTGGGCAGACAATTCCACTGCCCAATCACTCTTTCAGTGAGGAATTTTTTCCTGATGTCTAACAACTTCCCTTGGTACAGCTTAAGACTGTGTCCTCTTGACCTATGAGTCATTGCCTGGGAGGAGAGACTGACCCCCACCTGGCTACGGCCTCCTTTCAGGCAGTTGTAGAGAGGATAAGGTCTCCCCTGAGCCTCCTTTTTTCCAGGCTAAACAACCCCAGCTCCCTCAGTCGTTCCTCATAGGGCTTGTGTTCCAAGCCCCTCACCAGCCTTGCTGCCCTCCTCTGGATGCATCCAAGCATCTCAACGTCCTTCCTGAATACAGGGGTCTGGAACTGGACAGAGCACTCAGGGTGCAGCCTCACCAGTGCCAAGTACAGGGGAAGAATGACTTCCCTGGCCCTGCTGGCCACACTATTGCTGATACAGGCCAGGATGCCATCGGCCTTCTTGGCCACCTGGGCACACATTGGCTTATGTTCAGTCAGCTGTTGACCAGCATCCCCAGGTCCCTTTCTGCCTGGGCACTGTCCAGCCACTCTGGCCCCAGCTGTAGTGCTTCAGGAGTTTGTTGTGGCCAAAGTGCAGGACTTGGCACTTGGACTTGTTAAACATCATGTTGTTGGACTCGGCCCATCGATCCAGCCTGTCCAGGTCCCTCTGCAGAGCCCTCCTGCCCTCCAACAGATCAACACATGCTCCCAGCTTGGTGCCATCTGCAAATTTCCCGATGGTGGACTCGATCCCCTCATCCACATCATCAATGAAGATACTAAACAGACCTGGCCCCAGCACAGATCCCTGGGGGACACCACCAGTCGCTGGCTGCCAACTGGATGCAGCATTGTTCACCATCACTCTCTGGGCCCAGGCATCCAGCCAGTTCTTAACCCAGCAAAGACTGTACCTGTCCAAGCCATGGGCTGCCAGCTTTTCCAGGACTCACCTGGTCCAACACCCCTGGTCAAGCAGGGTCACCTAGCACCAGTTGCCCAGGACCAAGTCCAGATGGCTTTTGAATATCTTTAAGGAGTGAGACTCTACAAGGTCCCTGGGCAACCTGTGCCAAGGCTCAGTCACTCCCACAGTCAGAAAGTGTTTCCTGATGTTCTGACAGAGCCTTCTGTGTTGCAGTTGCTGCCCATTTCCTCTGGTCCTGTCACTGGACACCACTGAAGAGAGTCTGGCTCCATCTTTATACCCTCCCTTCAAATATTTATCTACATTGAAGAGATCCCCTCTGAGCCTTCTCTTTTCTAGGCTGAACAGTCTCAGCTCTCTCAGCCTTTCTTCATAGGAGATGCTCCAGTCCCTCCACTGCCTTTGTGGCCCTTTGTAGGACTCTCTTCAGCATAGCCATGTCTTCCTTGCACTGGGGAGCCCAGAATTTGGATACAGCAGGTGTGGTCTCACTAGTGCTGAGCAGAGGGGAAGAATCACCTCCCGTGACCTGGCACCACTCCTCCCAGTGCAGTGAACTGCACAGGAATAAGGGCAATTCTTGCTAGAAATAGACATCTTAGGACCAGATCTGAACATCTGTGATCCAAAGACCTTACCCAAGGTCTGATTATTAAAAGGAGAAGTTCAAGTCTTGTCTGCTGCTAGGTTGTTACTTTTCCCAACCAGCTCTATTTGAGACAACAACCACTTTGGGGACTGAGTGTTCCACGTGGTGCATTTTGGACAATGAATCCTCTCTGCTGGCAAACAGTAGTAGCTCTAGTTGCCTGTTTAAAATGTAGGTTTTGGACCCCTCATCCAAAGGCCTTGTAATTGCTGGGTAAAGGCAATCTATCACAGAAATGGTAAATACCCACTCTGCAGGCAGGAAAAGACAGGACACGTCCTTACATACATTCATCACAGCATGTGTATTCACACATACCATTTCTTTTTCTGGCTTACAATAGAGCAACTTCCTTTTCCTCCACTTTGGAAAGGTTCTGTCATCTTTGTCAAGTCCATGACCACCCTACCCAGCTGGGCTTCTTCAGACACTATCCTGTAAGGATCTGTAATCTTTAGGAGGTAGGCTCAATAGCAGCCACAGCTCCTTGGCGTCTCCTCTTCATGCCTCATGAGAAAGGGATTGTGGGCCCATCTCTTCATGAAAGTGACATCCTGCTGCAAGCTGAGGACAGGCACAATGGAAGAAGTGAAGAAACATAAAAACAGACTAAAGACTGCATATTAGTTTGACAGTTGATTCAAAAAATGTCTGAATAATAACTGTAGAATTTCCAAAAATTATGATGGAAGGGGAAAAAGAACTACAGGCATGTAGCACAAAACATTCTGAGGTAACATTGTCAGAATTATAAGAATGAGAATTGTTTCAACACTACAAAGAATTTAAATTTTATGCTGCTTTGCTTAAAAAATATTCACCTATATACAGTCTTAAAAGCCTGTACTAACATTCCTGTAGTATGTAGGCCAGTTCAAAAGGTGTCATTGATACTGTTTTTCCAGTTTATAGAAATGTTAACATTGCAGTACATTCAAGTACAATCTATCACTGCAATGGGGACGCCTTCTGTTTTATATATTATCTTGATCTTCTTTTTTAGTACTAGTCCAGAGAGCATCAGAAGACTCTTCTCATCTCACATGTGTTCTTAATGGAGGATTTTTAGAGGGATCTGAAAATAAATAGGAATGAAAAGTCATGCAAAGTACCTTAGCATGGAAAAAAAACAAAACAAAAGGTTAATTAAAAGTTGGAGATCTAATAATACAGAAAACTGTGTTTTACAAAATGCAGAATATGGGCACCTTCAACAACCCATTTTCAAAGCTGGATAGGTGAACTGCGCTTACAACAGTGACCTGATTCTAAGTTTCTAAGTTAAGAAGGGAAGAAAAAAAAAAAAAGCAAGGTTCAGCCATTTATCATTTTCCTAACAAAGTACAGGTACTAAGTCCCTTTGTTATTCAGGTGTGTAAAACACCATGCATAGGATTTAAATCAAAATACATGATGGAAGACATGGATCAGGTCACCTTTGTCTGTGATTTCACATGTTAATGAACATAAAAATCAAACTCAGTAGCTGCCCAAGTCTGTTTTACAACATTACTGTTTTTAACATCACAGGCTTTGCAAATTTAGCAATCTAGAAACACAGGCTGCATGTGCAGCCACATAATTTGTTTTTAGCTAAGACTCTAAAGCAACTAAGTGCTTTTCATTATATCCTTGGTCCCTGTTGCCACTGTGACAAATCCCATTCCTCTCTGTGCCTGTGCTAGCAGTCCAGTTATGTTAATGCTGGTTCAGTTCTTTATTTCTTGTCCCCATTTTTAAACCTCTTGATAATGATCAGATCTTTTCATGTTTACACACTTACCTCTGGGTATCTTGCTGGGATATGTTTTCTGAAATGGTTTGAATTCATCAGGTGGGGGGAAATCTTCCACAGAATGGAAAGTAAATTTAGATTCGAAATCATCTGGAAGTTTCAGGGAAATAAACATTAGTGGCTGCTAGAGAGAAACTTAAAAAAAAAACCCCCAACAGTGTTGCCACAAGTAATTTCAATTTAAAGTGCTGGCTTATTTTCCCTTGGAATTAATAGTGCCTCATTCCATATAAACCATCTTGATGAGTAGTTCTGTGAGCCATCCAAGTTTTCTGCCTTAATTGCAATCACTGCCTGCTACTAAAACTGAAGTTAAGCTTCTGGCTGCCATTCCAGTTTTCTGCATTGATGGTATTGTGGTAATAGAGGTATTCCTTGGTGGTTTTCAAGACATGTAGCTGTAAACAAGAATGAATGGCCAATTCATCAGACCACAAAAATAATTCTTAGTGGTCTTTGCCCTATATGGCTGAAGCCTCTAAATGTCCATGATCTGGTTTTAAGAACAGTAATATAAGCACACTATGGGAACTATTCATATTTTCAGGTAACTTTGCAGGTAGTGCATACTTTTCTACTGATTGAATTCAAATCCTTTGTGAAAAAGCCTTAATTTTTCTATCATTGTACGAAAATGTTTCTATTATGCTACCCTGTTACTGCTGTGACAAAGTCTTGAGTGAGCTTTTGAGGTCTGAGACACACGCAGGCTTTTGTACTAAAATTATTAACTAAGGCCAAGAGATTTAATTTAGATGATATTACCAATGATGTGCATATTTCCATTTTTAAGAGGTGTGTAGGGGTCATGAGCTGTAGCCCAGGCTGAGACTCCAGACTTGCTTGTAAGTTCAGTTGTTGGGGATCTTGCTGGTGGCTGTGGAGGTGTGACCAGCTTTCCAGCACCGGTTCCTTCAAAATAAAAACCCAGGAGACCAGCATATAAACATCATCATGACTTAAACCTGACAGACAACTGCACACAAAAGTGGAGGGGATGTAGAAAGAATGCAGTGTTTGGGACAAATATACCCACAGCTGTTGTTTGTCAAGCCTGACCATGAATTTGTAGCACTAAGTATTAAATTCAAGTCACTATTGGAGTTGGCTGAGGCTTTCCATTTCCAGTTCTAAGGAAAGTGTGACATTCTGAAGTGTGGTTTTGTCCCAGTCTGGAAGGGAAGATTATCCTTCCACTTTCACAAGAACAAGCAGTCTCTTTAAGCAAAGGAAATCAACGAAACAACCACAGTAGGTGGTATGTCTAAAAGAAAATTTCCTGACGCTTTGGCAGCTCTGCAATGGAATTACCATTAGTCTTGTGCATTTCACTGAGGAGTTGCAAGGGCCATCGAAGTCTACACCTGGCAGACCTGCCACAGGAGCCATGTGAGGGGGAGGGAGCCCAAGGCCTCCAAGTTAGCAGCCCCTCAAAACTGCTTATCCTCCTAGGTAACCAAGGGACAGGCAGGCTAATTTTATGGAAACCGTACAAATTGAACTACCATGAGAAATGGGCATCTCAACATAGTAACAGTTCATCAGAGAGTTCTGAGCTGCATTAATCACCACCACAAGGCACCTGATCTGCTGTACTTAACATGGCCTTTGCCCTGGCTCTCAAATGGAGCCAGTAATCTTTCTCCTGACATGTGGCTGCTAAAATACAGGGTACAGAACATTCCCTTTCAGATGTTCCCTATTAAGTAGCTGTCTCCATTTCTCAAACCCACACAGATGTAGGCTCATCTTTTTTATTATTTTCATTACATTAGAGGAGAATAATAAAATTTCCTTCTATCATCTACTCAAGGAAATGCTGGCTAATACCCCACTTCACAAGTAGTTGGAGAACCATTTGGCCCAATCACCTTGATCACAGGAGGCATTGGCTGCTTTTCTTTGTTGAACAGCAGAGGGCTGCAGCCAGATTTGCTTTTGCTCACCTGTGGCTGGTAGGTGCCCCATTTCTGTTTCATTATCTCCTGTAGTGTTTCCCAGCTGTTGCCTATATTGCTCCTGCATGGGTACAGTGTAGAGGGATGTCCTGGGCAAGCTGGCACATGAGCAGCTGCTGACCTGGCAGACACAGTGGTGTGTACTCTGCAGCTCTACCTGAGCCTGCCAGAGTACCACCCACTGCGCTGGAGACACACCAATGCCAAAACAAAAGCAAGAAGAGCCCAGTGATCCGAAGCGTTTGCCTCCACCGATCAGCATGTCACTTCCAAGAGTGACAGCTTAAACAATCCGGCATGTGTGCCCAGTGCTAAGAACAGCCTGACATCTCAAAAAGCCGTATGTTTTGGGTGTTCATCACGTGCCGTGCAACCTACAGGTATTCCTCCCATGTGTGCTCTTCATCCCTGCCCCTCCATGCTCTCCAGTCACCAATGCAACAGAATGGTTTGGGTCGGAAGGAAGAACGAAGTCATCTTCAAGGTCCCGTTCCAACCCAAACCATTCTATGATTTCCCCCGGGAAGTGCAGAGGGAGGGAAAAGCCTTCAGAGGTGCCGCTCTCACCTGCGCCTCGGCCGGGTCTCTTCTTCCTGGTCTCCAGCACGGCTGCGGGCTGAGGGGGGCCGGGGGTGGGTGGCAGCGGCAGCGACTGGATGTTGCTCGGCTTGTGGAGCTGCGACAGCAAGTGCGGAGACTTGGGGGGCAGCGGGGGGGGCACGTCAGCAGCGCTGAGGGCCGGGGCGGGGGGAAAGGAGAGCCTGTTGTGCGGCGGGGGGTGGGCGTGCGGCGGCGGGGGCGGCGGCGCGGCAGGGGGACAGTCCCTTCCTTCGGCCGCAGGGGCGGCGGGGGCCTCGGCGGCCCTGCCCGGCAGCCCGCAGGGGGGCCCGGGGGGCAGCGGCGGAGGAGGAGGAGGCGGCGGGGGCGGGTGCGAAGCGGCTGCTGGAAGCTTGGCGGGTTTGTCGGCCTGAGGGGGAGGGAGCGGGGGCGGAGGAGCAGGGCCCGGGGTTCCCCCCTTGGCAGGGCGGTCGGCCGGAGGGGGCACGGGCGGCGGAGGAGGGAAGGTGAGGGAAGGCTTGCTGGCGGCGGGAGGCGGCGGAGGCGGGGCGGGCAGGCTGGGCCGCCCGGGGCCGGCTCCCGCCGCGGCTCGGGAGGCGGCGGGGGGCTCCGGTGGGACAGCGGCCCTGGGAGCCTCGGCCGGCTGTGAGGGGCTGCTGTTCGCCTTGGCAGCGCCGCTGCTCGGCGGAGCGGAGGGTCTGGGGGCTGCTGCTCGGACTCCGGAAAGCTGCCCAGGCTTCCCTCCTGGAAACCAGATAGCACATGTTACACACCGGGATTGCGTTCTCACTCCTCAGGCCCAACAGCGACAAGGGCGAGCTCTCCATCTTCCCCTCCCCAGTGATAGCCGGAGGGATTAAACTAATTCACCCCGAACACCGCATATCCAACAGGTTTCCCATGCTGTAATGGGGCTTAGGAGGTGATGTATCCCAGTGGGCACAGGGGATTCTGCTTAGTTATTTGACGACCTGCTGAGAGATCCTGCTCCCCTCCCTGTTTCTCAGTTTCTGCAGAATGAAACAGTTCAAGGAGAAGGCACTTTTCTGCAGAGCCTGGGGTCCTCCACAGCAGCCTCATCTGCCTGGTACAGCCTGCTGGGCATCGAGAGTCCCGGTGAAAAATTCACGAGCAGTTTGACATGCATCAGCTGGCATCCTTCAAGTTAAGTACTTGCTCAGGATCAAAAACATCACACAAATGTTATAGAAATCTCAACTCCATGGATAAAAGCCAATTTTTTAAAAGCAGTGCTTCAAAGGCTTTCCAGAAAGCCCAGGTTCTGGTGTTTCCTTTTTAACAGCAAATGCCTGAAGACTCTTGAACTTACAAAATGTTTTTTCCTGAGTAAATGTCAAGGATTTAACACAAAGCAAGATGTCAAAAAAGGCATCTCATTTGACACTCACACAGTCTGATAGGCACGGCCATAGTTTTAAGAACAACTCAAAGTAGTTACTGCCACTGAAGCTGTGTCAAAAGCCCCATCACACACAGTGCTGGGCATCTTGGGCTTGCCTTTCAGGAGCAAAAAACCTTTAAGTAGAGCCAAATTCTATCTTCCCTGCAAAAAACTACTTTTCTCTGTGCTGCCTGAGCAGGCACCAGCTGCCCAGCAGTGCCAGAGATCAGTACTGTGACTATTAAAGTCATCCCTCATTGATGCTGGCACTTCTCGAGCTGAAAGCAGCAGTGGGGCTTCCTCCTGTCATCGTGAAGCAACAATACCCTTCTTTTTCAGGTCAGTAAATTACCTTGCTGGGTCAAAGTTATACTTTATAAAATCCAGAGGGCAAAAATCTTAAACATGAATCTTTAAAATAATACAAAAGACTGCAATACCATAGAAATATACAGTAATGGAGGGAAGGACATATGACTTTGCCATTTGTGCTGAAACTGGTAAGTTCAGATTTCAATACTGTATTCAAGACAGAATTAAAAGTTTTCATTAAAATAATGTAAAGAGCTCAGTTAAAGAGATCTATTTAATCTCTTTCTACTGAGTGGGCTTTTCATTTACATTTTAAGGAATAAGGCACCTGAGAGCTAGAAAGATGGCTTCAATCAATATTATTAATTGAGCCCTCAATGGTCACATGATGATCTAAGCATTCAGAAAAAAAAAACCCAAACAAACAATAAAAATCAGTCACTAAAGCTAACCCCAAAGTACTTTCATCCCAAATCACTGCCCCCCCAGCTATGCTTTCATACAAACCTGTCATGTCCCTCTGGCCTGCTGGTCTGAGAACAGGAAAGCCACCAGCAAATAAACCTCCCAGAGGTGGCTGAGAGCCACCTTTATTAACAGCTGGGTTAACTCCATCTCTGTTAGCTCCTTTGGGCTCTGTTAAAAGGAATAAAAAAACCAGGGTATATCAGAAAATAATTTCATCCTTGCCCTGAGACCGCTAAGGCTTGGCATCACTAAGCAGCCAAGGCCAGACTTCTCCCTCTACTGTTTCTACAGAAACTTCATCACTCTCTGACCTGTACCTTGGAGCACAGCACCCTCTGGTGCTCTTCAATCTCACACGAATCATGACACCAAGAAGAAGCAGTTGTGTTAGGCCTAATATTACATTTATGTTTCCAGAATTTTTCAACATTTTTTGTTCTTTTAATCTAATAAAGAACAATTCTTCTGCTAGAGCAAACAATTCCCACAATTATTTTATTGAAAAACTCTCAAGGATTTCATCATTCATGATTTTTTTTCTTTTTGAACAAGGAATGCCTGTTAAGGTGATACCCAGTTAGAGACTTACCATGAAGTGTAAGTCATTGATCTCAGAGCAGGATGCACATTTAGAAAGTGTCCCTGCTCTGCATCCTAGAGCCGTATGAAGATGCAGACCTTTGCTGACCTTCAAGCCTGCCCTTCAGTTTGAAACTGTCCATCTGACCTCCACCCACACACAAGGCTTCAGCAAAGCTCCCCAGGGCCTTACTGAGGAGCAGACTCACTTTCAATCTGTGGTGCACTGCGGTCGTTGATTTGAGTCACTTTCCTGAGGCGAGTTCCCTGCTGGATATCAGCCAAGAGTGCGTTTCGGGCTTTTTGGTCTTCCTTCCGCAATTTGGGTATCTCTGAGCTTGCCTGTTGACAACAAGATGGGAGGTACAAACAGAAATGCATGTTTAGAAAGGATACACAGGCAAACACAGGACAGAAGATTTGAAATAAGCCATCCTTGGCAGCTGTCACTCCCAAGCCTTTGAGTCGAATCAACAGGAACAGCACTTGGTTGTGCAGGAGGCAGGAAAGCTGAAAGTTTAAATATAACACAGATCTAATACTAGTTGGGCTAATACTGTTGAAAGCAAAGTAGGAGGCATGCTTAAATGAAATGTGACCTCATTTGGCCATTTATGGCCTCTGCCCCACCACTTCAGCTCTGACAGCTTCTCTCAGCTCTTTTCATGCTATTTAAAATGCTTTACATCAAAATTTTTATATGTCACATTATAATAAATATCTGTTTTATCCATGTTGCTTGGGAAAAAAGATCAATGCAAGCTTCATTTATATTTGAATGTGATAATTAACTTATTTAGACTGCGTCTCTGTATTGGAGATTAACATCAGTTTAAGTAGAATGTCTTTAGAATAATATAATTTTATTTTAGTAAGTTTTCTACCTGAACCAGGCTTGGTAAGTGTAAAGTCAAGTTGCAATTTAAAACTTTGTAATAAACCAACAAACAAAATTTATTCTTTATTCTTATTTAATCAAGTTTCTTGTTATATATATTGAAAAAAACATACCTTAAAAAAAATTGGATGTTTCACTCTTAAAAAGCAGATAATAAACAGCAAAGCTGTTATTTCTAAACCTATTGTGATTAACAGAGCAGTCTAATAGAGGGGAATCTTCACATCAGAGGAGCAATGTTCTGCTCACTTCCAAAATTCCCAGAGGTTAGCTAACTCCCTAAAGAGAACGAGTACCAGAAATATTTCCATAGCCCTTAATTTTAGCGTCATAGTTGTAATAAAGAAGAACAATACTGTCACACTTAAAAATCCCCCAAAACCAACCCAGCTTGGTAATGACCTTCTGAAAGCAAAACAGAAACTTGAAAACACTAAACCAGCTGCCGAAATAATAATGTATGTAACTCGCTAACCCCAAGTGAAGAATTCTATCGGTACGATACCACTCGTGGTTATTTTTGTCCTTGCTGAAAAAATCCAAACCCGGCCAGCGGGATTTGCCGCGCCCCGCTAGATGGAGCTCCAGGCCGCCGCTAACGCCGCCGCATTCCCGAGCCCTGATGTAAAAACTCGGAATTACAACCCGGCTGATATGTAACCATGTGTTATTTTAAAATGTTAGGAAAACCCCCACTCTGTTACAGTGTTTCCTCGTCTGAAACAGCGCTGCCTGCCTCGTACTTGCAGAACGGGGAGTCCCACGGGCCATTCAGAGGCCCCAGAAGAGCTGTCGGTGTCAGGAGTGTTAGAGCATGTACCAGCCACAAAGCATTTCCACTGCCCTTCTCTGGGAGCTGACGATACTTACTGTGAAAAATGGAAATACCATAACTGGAACGAGGGTGATTCCCTTCCTCATGAACGCTCTTTACCAGTATCTTCAACTTCTTCTCTCTCTACTCCCACTAATGACTTTGCTGCAGCAGGACAAGCAGGATCTAAAGGGATCTGATCGAGAGCTATGTTTAAAATTAGATCCAGCAGCTGTCTTTCGTTTCCGGGTTTAAGTGTCCATATATTATGCCAGCTGTCCACTTCACCTCCCAGATCTACTTCTCTGGGCAGACAGGCTATTAGAATACAAAGTCTTGGTATCCAGACAGCTATTATACTAAAATAACTTGTGGCAACTTGTGGCAAGTGACCCATGACTTGGTATCAATGTAACACAAGCAAGACAGAAATCTGTGGTATAAAAATGAGGACTATTATTCTGCCGGTCTGTAATGCACCATAACAAGCTGCCTCTCTCTTACAATAGATCCCCTTACTCCAAACACGGCTCTGTCCCATGCCCCAGCTCTTTCTTCTTCCTCATGTATGTAAGAGATACAATCTTCCGTGTCCAGCCTGGTGGACTCAGATGATTGATTAGCTGCCGAGCAGCTTGATATGGATTCTCTTTTTCCATTACAAAGTCAAGATGGTCTGGGGTGTAGTGTTGCCTGGTTGCAGAGTGGTCAGAGCTCCTGTGGATTTCTTGTCTGCACTCCCAAGGCCAGTGATAATCCTTGCCAAGAATCGTTCCACCAGGTAAGTATCTCGCCCACTCATCTGCTGGGGTCTTGCATTTGCAAATTCCTGGATTTACCATATTGTTTTTTGAGAGAACCTTCCTTTCTTTGATGAAGAAATAAATCTTGGATTCACACTCATGCTGTGCTTGCAATCCACAGCACAAGCACAGATAATAAAAACGTAAGTTCTGCATCAAGAGGAAAACAGAAAGAGGAACTCATGGTTGTCAAATTTTCAGTCCTGATCACATGCAATAGAAGTGTTTCAGCAGGAAGACAAATACATTTTAAGTCACAAAGGGAAAACAGCTGCAAGACAAAAGATGTAATTCTTAGGCTACTTTCTACCCCACCATCTGCAGGGCAGCCTCATTTATTTACAAAAAGAGAAAGATCTCAGTATTTCAATGAAAATCAGAAGGGAAGTGGAGAAGAATGTGAAGATCATTTGTTTTATCAGATGCCAGAGCTGCCTCAGGTAACAGAGTGAAATTAAATTCCATACTTTTTTTACAGGAATCAGTAAGGGAACGGTGGGTTCTCATTACCTTAGCAACCACTAGGTTATTCTGCTACTATTTCAGACACAAAGAACGTCACGTTCAGTACATACTTAGAAACAGAATGGAACAAACCACGCATGTAAATAGCCTGAACATAAGAATGACTTCCTTTTCATCTCACCCAACTCCACCACGTTTTGTCTTCAGTGTCCTAAATTACACACTCAGCTGTGATATTGAGGAAAGTATAGGATTAATGTTTAGGCTACCTGTCAGGTCTTTGAAGTACCTGTAAATAGGAAAATACCATCAAATCACTTTTTTTAGAGTGATTTCAGACTGTAAATCATCAGTGTTGGAAATAAACATTTCAGAATTTGAAGCTGGTAGCTTAGACTAACAGAGATATGAATGAGGACAGCATGAATATACAGAGAGATCTAAACCACTGCAGCTTGAGGCCATTTGAAAAGAACAACAAACCAAAACATGTTTCCCTGCTGCTGAGGTGGAGGGGGGGAAAGGGAAAAAATGCGCAGTATGGAAATGTCAAATGTAAAACTGAAAATGACTGGAATACAAATACTGGTCATATCTCTGAAATTAAAGCCTGCATTCCAAGTGCCACAAGCCTGAACCTGGAAGGGGGCTCCAGCAGCAAGCCTGAATGAGCAAGCATGGCAAGGAGGGATAGCATAGTCCTCCAGTATATTTCATCCTTTCAGAGAAAAACAGTGCGAGCATAAAGGGAATGACAAGTTCTCTTCTGGTCTCCAGAGCTTTAAAATTACATTGTGGAAATCTGGAGATGCAAAAGAAAGAGCCAAAGCAGTGTTCAAAACACTGGAGGCAACAGCCCAGATTTTAGCAGCTTGGTTTGTACTGTCAGCCATGAAGTCTATCTGAGGAGTGGTCTGCCTGCACACCACAACCTGTACTGGGAAATGGTGCTGAGGATTCAGGCAGCAGAGACAGGTATTTGGTGAATTAATGTGAGATGCAAACAGCCAAGCTGCAGACAGCAGCAGAATATCAATCTCCTGGTGTCTGGATCAAGGCTGGATCCTCTCTGTCAGAAGTGGTTTTTGTGAAGCACAGGTCACCAGGTCCTGTGCAGAGCAACTTGCTGATGTGCAGTACCCTGTGGTGGAGGGGCACAGCCAGTGGTTTGTAACAGCTTCTTCCAGTCAGGAATTCTGTGAAAGTGGATTGTTTAGTTTAGAAGAACAACTCTGTATTTTCACACTTTCTCTACATGGACCACTCCAGGTTTGACCCCGAATAATAACAACCTTAACACCCTAAATTGGGTTGTATCAGACAAATTAAGAGCTGAGAGACTTTTTCTAGGGAAAATGACTGAAATGCATGGCAATGAGCTCCATTTCTGGGTACACTCTGCTGTGATATTTGCATCACCTTCAGAATGTCACTTTACAACCTGCAAGACAGATGGGAGCATCGACCTACCCTCTGGGCTCCTACAATACTTAAAATATTTAAGAGGTCTACGTGCCCAGATACTAAAGTGATGTCAATGCAGAAGGCACCAGCCATTTGAAAAAGTTAATATTATTAATAATCACAATCTTCAGATTTTAAAGAGTACCCCTGCACACAGAAAAGGGGAGATCCTCTGGACTCTGGACAGGTAGTTCAGTCACAGTTCATACGTTCTGTCCCATAAATGGATTATATTTACTCTGATTTAAAATATGCTTTTAAGGAATTTGTAAAGTACTTCAGGGTAATGCAGATCTACATAAACATGACAACAGGAAAAATGTACCTCTAGCCTTCTGGACAGCCCAATAGCCAGTCAGTCATGGGCCTTTCTTGCAGAGTAAACCCATCAAGTGATGTGAAAAGATGATCCAATACTTTAACTCTAAATTACATAGGAGCCATAAGTAAGATAAAATAAAGCATTATTCCATCCAAAGGCACTACATACTCTTTTATTTAGTGAACTTAATAGTACTGAGTATTTACATTCCTAACATGCAATGAATTGTATCATCACAGTAGATTTCCTCTCTTGGTCACATTTTATAGGAAACACTGGAAAGACACCTGTGTATAAAATAATTTATCTGAACTAGGTAAAAAACTAAAAAAAAAGAAGTCAAAATACATTTAGCTTTTCTCTATTTTTTTGAGACATATGATAAAATTAAAGCCCAATCAATACATTTGACATCAGTATTTTATTATGGGTGAAGGAGAGCTCTCTCTTTTGCTGACAATATAAATTATTTCTATGAATCTGGTGGCAATTAATCTTCCTCTCTCCCATTACCATTTTTTCCCTCCTAGACAAAACCCCCCAGATTCAATGCAGAGATCAAGCACAGGTACTGGCAGAAGGCATAAGCAGAATATATTTTAGTGCAAGAAGAGTTTGAGGACACCCCTTAAGAAACCCTTGCTTTCTTACGTTTTTCTGCCATGCTCAGCTGAACATGCACAGATCCAGACTGAGGCAAGTGATCTTCACCACTGCAGCATGAAACACCTCAGGTTTGGCTTTTAAGGAAGGGAAAGACAGCACAGAAAGATAATGAACAGAAAGCTCTAGGATAAAGGATATGTTGATCACAGAGACACATATTCATGAAAAAAAAAAAAAAAAAAAAGAGTTCCTGAGCCAGTCCTGGCCTCCTCTGGCATCCAATCTGTCATGATTCAGAGACCCAATTTAAACTAAAAAATGCAAGAGAAAAAGCCTACAAACCTGGCAATGGACAATTAAAACCAGCATCTAAAACAGCAGGCAGGGCAAAACCAGCAATAGCTGGTAGCTGTGTAGGCAATGCAGTCAGTAATGTGAGAGTGCCAGGTCTAGTCAAAGAAAATTTTCATCAATAGTGAGAGATAACTAAAACCTTAAATAAAGGACGTATCAAGCATCAAGGAAGTGCAGGAACCACTGGAAATATACAAAATTCTCTGAATATTATTTTTATATTAACAATAACTGAAATTCTGGTGTGGACAAACAGATTTTTCAGCAAAGAGGACAAAAAAGGTGAAGCTAGCTGCATAATGCAGTATGCGCACATATCAGAGACAGCTGAGAATATGAGAGAAAAACACAGCTTGTTTGGGGTTGGTAAACATCTGAGGAAGGATGATGAGTGTTCTCACTGCCCATATGGTACCACAAGACTCTCCAAGCAGGAGAGCATGAAGGAAGAGATGACGACTGAGTCCCTATCCAGCCATAAATCTCCTGCTGCCCTGAAGGAAAGTCAGGCGTTGGGTTGGTGTTCTTAACAGTCTGGAAGGGCACAGACCTTGAGTAAGGGGCCCCAAGGGGCAAGAGTCTGTTAAAGTATCCTTCTGGGAACACTGATGATAAAAAAGAGTGGACTAGGAACAGGGGAGACCTGCTTGCAAGCAACTTGCTCTGTAGCTTCCTTCCACTTAACCACAAACTGCTGACCACAAGTATTCCATAAGGAGATTCCTGTAACCATCAGGACTAAGGTATTTGAATGAATTCAGCTCCTCAAAGACTGCATCCTTCTCAAAAGCAGAACTGACAGGAAAAAAATAATATTGCCAGTAAGATGCCAGAACTGTCCAACAAACTACAATGTCATAACTTTTTATTAAAAGAATGAGGTTGTTTTGCAACAAAGTAAAACATGGAAGTTGACCAGAAATCTCACTGCAAGATGACCAGCATGTCTTCCTTGACATAGCACAGGATTATAAAAGTCATCTATGCATTTGTAGCTCAACATGAAATCTGAAACCCCAGAAGAATTTGCAACTTGATCCCAAGATCAATCCACTATTACTAGTTTAGAATTATGCCAGGAATTAATGAATTTACATTTGTAGCAGAAACAATTTGCCCTGGAGGCAAGAGCATTGCTTTTACAAAGAATTCTCAAACTAGCAGCTAAAGTCTCCACCAGGAATGTGCCAAGAAAAGTAGCAACAAAAAGAAGCAGCTTATTAAATAATAAACCCAGTTTTCAGCACATCACAAATGGGAGTACCATAGAGAACATAGAGAAAAAACAGGAGTAACATAGAGAAAAACATTTGTCATCCTTCTTGTATTTACATTTCATGTGCATCAGGTGTGGTTTCACTCATGTACTGTCAAATGCAAAATAAAATTATCAAAATAACCTTCCTTTTGAGTTTAAGGAAAAATACAACAAGTCTCAACAACAAAGTGGAGGTCTTCTTTTATTTTAAGTATTTTGAACTGCTTGTTTCTAAAGAAGCTTGGGAGATCTGGTAGCTGGCAGTTTTGGTTCTGTTCACAAGAGAGCCCTGACCTCTGATTTAAAGCTTTTTTAGTTATGGGAGACCTCACCATGGTGCAAGACTCCACCTGCACAGTCATTTGCAAGATCAGAGCCACTTCTTGTGTTTCTGCTGTGTAGCATTGGACAAAACTAATTAATTCTTGGCACCTGGTCTGCCTGGGCAAACATGGCAATCTCTCAGCCTTCTAGCAAGCGGAGCTTCAAATGCTTCCCATGCAAAGGGTCACTCTCCAGCCAGCTTTTCTGAGGGAGCCCACATGAGGGGACCTGCCAAATAGCTTCCTGGCAGCTGAAGAAATCATTGTTTCAAGAGAATTACAGGACCAGCACTTGACAATTCCATCTACACCCAGCTCAGTACTGATTAACCACGATCTCAGTCTCCATCGCACAAAGTTCTGCAGTCTGAACCTGTCAGGTTGAAAAGGTCATCGAGCAATGTGTGTACTTAGATAGGCTGTGTCTACACCGACCTTGTTTCTCAGCTCCCAGCTAGGGAAGCAGTGCAAAAGTTGTTACAGATCTCTTCCTGGCGCTACAGCCACCGCCTAGTCCTGGCTTTAGTCCCAAACAGTGAGGCCTTCCAGTGTTAGCAGAGCCTGTGGTGCCTGCTCTGCAACTGCTTGAAGTCACCAGCACACACAATGGCAGGGAACAGAACACAAAACCCACCATAGCAGGAGCAGCTTTCTTCTAAATCTGTATTCTCAGTGCTCATTTCAAGCACCACCAGAAATCAATGCCACTGCACCCGATAAACCCTCTGCACTTTATGCTAGCACCGCTGTATCAGATAATATAAAATCTTGTATACTGAAAGGTTCAATTGCCCCTGCCTCAAATGGAGCAGTGGGCTTATTAACTAGGGTGTACTTCAGGTTTTCCAGTGTGGGTTGCTCGATTTCTGTACCGTAATACAAAAATTGCAACAGAATCAGTAGGATCATTTATACCTGCTGAGCTTTTCTGTGGGTATTTAACTTTCTGACACCCACATTTTAAATTCAAATTCCGACTGTTCTTTTGCTAAAAGAAAACATGCAATAACAGAAGCCACCAAAATGGAGGCAGTATAAAATTTAAACTACTCTAAAAGTGTTTCCCAGCAGTCCAGAAAGATCGCAAGTCAAATACCAAAAATATCTTGAGACTGGCTTCAAAAAATAATTTTGAACTCCGTCTTTTGATTTCTAAGTTCTTGGGATTCAAAGTCCCATGACTGCCTCTGCATCAGTGAAAAGAAAGGGAAAACTCTCACATAAACAAGAAAATCTGAGCGCCTGGCATTGCAAGGAAAACATCAAGCAGTACAAGGCTGAAAACATCACCATGGGAGCTGGTGACACTAGCACTGTTTATTCTCTCTGTCTGCCATGGCAGAGACCCCAGGATGACAAGGGATGCCATGAGTAGTGGCAACAAAAATTTCAGCATGTAACAACTTACACACATCACAATTTAATCTCACTCTGAGAACATCAGGCCATTTCTCGTACTCAGTTACGTGGACAGAAGCCACTGATCATTCTGAAATGCCTTTCAGCATTCACACAAAATTATGGTTAACCCAAGACAGAATAATGAGAAACTAGCATTTCTTGCACTCCTACCTTCCAGCCATTCAGAGAAATCCTACTCAAGTGTTGCTATAATTCTGAGTTCTCTTATAATTAAAAGGCTAAAAGTACAATATTAATTGACAGATGGAATTTAATATGTAGCCACTGCATACACTAGAGATGGGGTACTGACTTTTAAGGGCATTATTACTTTGTGGTTAGAATGGTAAATTAACCTATTAGTTCTCTACAGCTAGGCTGCTTCTGGTACCTGGGCTCGATCATTTACAGCTGCTAACTCTACTCTGCAATTTCCATACTTGTATATTACACAGATGAAAAACAAAGAGAAAGAATGCTCTTCAAATGCTTTCCATTCCATTCCGACTCATAGAACATATGACATTATGAAGAAACCTGCAAAACAGAACTCAACATCTAAATGCATTAAAAACTGTGACCTAAGAGTTCTCAAGTGAAGCAGTCAAGAAGATTAGCACCTAGGAACTATATGCAGTCCATAGCCCTGTACCTGTCCAGATGAAACAGAGCAATGCCAGCCTAGTATTTATGTTTTCTTTTCATCTTCCCCACCTTTCACAGCTCCCACTTACCCTTTCTGTGTTTGTTGACTACAGGAGTAGAAGGCAACCGCAGCAACACTTTGAGATGCCGCAGCCATGCAACCCCGATTTTCCAACAGCTGAAAATTAAGTCAAATAAACCACACAAAGACACAGCATTTTTTTTTCCTACGTGATTGCCTCTAACTTTTTAACTAAAGAAGACTGGGGTGAGATATGATATATTATTAAAACACTATAAATCAGTATCCTTTATTTTGTCTGAACAAGGCACTCAAAAATTTCAGCTGTGCTTTGTCCAGCCCTTAGCACAGTCTGTATGATTAATCAGCCATCAACAAGATTACCAAGCCTGCACTTTCTCTCACTTTGGTGTGTTTTACCTACCAGCAATAAATACTGTGCTTTAGTATCTCCTGGCCTAGAGAGACAAAGTACTAAATATGATCTTACGGCTCAGATAAAATTTTAATAAACACATTCCTACATATTTTGCAATTAGCACCATGCATGATTCTGTTCTTTCAGTATTACACTTGCATGTCTGAATAAAAACTTGAGAAATTACTTTAGTTTTTACAATAAATACTTAGCAAGCATGACCAAAAATTTATGCATATGAGTGCTCGTATGTGCACATTTGCTCACACTGTATTTGGTAAAACCAAATCAAAATACCATAAATCATCATTATCTTCAGCCAAGATGTTTTACATATGTTGTTTGTTCTCTTTCCAAAGAACAGTAGTGCTAAATGTCATAGGAGCAAAACCACCTCCCACACAACTTCAGATGAACACTCTAGCTCTCTGAATTTCTTGGGAAGGCTTAAGGAAACAGCTCAGCAAGGTTTTCAATCTAACAGCTGCATGAAGGAGGGAAAAAAATATCCCCCCAAAGAAAACAATCAGGTGATGTTTTTCTGAACCTTGGAAATCCTTCCTCTGTGTAAATTATGCTTTTATCACAGCATTATATCATGAGGAATTGCTTTTCTGCGTTTTCCATTACAAGAATAGAAAATAAGGTGAGAATAATAAACTTGGTAAACACTGACAGGTTTATCTACAACTGGAATTCTATTTTTTTTTTTTTTTAAATTTTAACTAAATAAGAATGAGGTAATTATTAAGATTCATCTACATGCTAGTGTAGCATTCATCACTGTTTCAAGTCTCACATTTCTATCACCAAAGTAAGCACATTACTTTCTCCTCCTGCTATCCTAGTTTCTAGTGTGCCACAAGGCAGCAAATAAACACCTGGTGCTACTTTATGAGCTTTAACCATCTGATCCATTGTGATTTTGGGGGTTAGTTCCTATGCTAAGACTTTAATCACAACAATTCTAAAGAGAACAGAAGTATTTTCTTAAACTCCACGAACATGAATCATTAAACAAACATCTCTGAGTAAGGCACAACCCAGCAGGGCTGCTACGCATCCACTCTTCCTTCAATATGAACATTTTGATAGGTAATGACTGATCATAACATTAGAGATTCACATAGACAGAGGCTACACAGCAGTAAGCAGCTCTCACTGCATGTAATAAGTGAACAGGGTTTATCAAAGCAAAATTCTCTCTTGATCCTTTCCTTGGGAAATTAGGTAAAGAAAAATTTTAATCAGTCTCGGTGGTGGCACCTACTCTAGAAAATATGACAAACAAAAACTAACCTGGTTGCCTCATATGCCAAACTTAAAGGCTAGAGTGGTATGGTAAAAGAAATAAAGGGGGAATAAAATGAAGTTTTAAAACTCCAAACCTACCAACCTCTTCCCCAACACAACCAACAAAAACTATGAAAAAACCTTACCTTACATGACATGACCATAAACTAAAAGAGCTTAGGAATAAACACCCTATACCTCCTTTCTAAGTGTGCTTTGTTAAGATACAGGGGGAAAGGAAACAAGAAGAGATCTGAATTCTGTAAGCCAGTGCCAGAAAATACATCAGGGCACAGTTTTATCCTGCCTACTCACCCCTCTCATCTATATGACCCCCAGAAGGCAGGCATTTGAAGATATGCTCAATTAATCTAATTAGCTATATTTACATTTTAACTCAGCCACCTACATCTGCTACAGCAGACACCCTACCATTCCCTCCTGAGAAATCCACATAGTTTTCTTTTAAGTTTGCTCTAATAGCCAGTAACTTTTTGGCTGTTGGGCACAGGTGGCTCCTAGTATGTCTTAAATACCATCTCCAAATCACTTTATATTATCTTGTAACAGCTTTTGTGAATAAAATTCAGTACAAGTACTTACAGAGTATCAGGGAGTCCAAAAGTCTTGGAAAACTGTAGGAACAAGGCCAAAAATCTTAGAAAACGCTAGGAAAGAACCTTTCTTCTGCCTTTAAGAAGGAGTTAACAGGACAAAAAAGCTACGTGCCAACAGTGGTTAGAATTTCCATGAAGTAAGGACTGCAAAATTATTTCGGACCATGGCTCACAATATTCATGAACAAAATGTGTAGGAAAAAAGATAATGTGGTGACTACGTCTGCTAAAAATCTCTTGATAATGAAAGCAAGAGGAAAGTGTGGCTATTATGCACAGCTAGAAAAGCAAGGCAAGTCTATGGTACCCCTGCCATAGCATCATGAAAAATGACAGGATTCCAAAACCCCACCTACACACAGGCATTTTTCTTTTAACATAAATCAAGTAAGTTAAGCTAGTGGCTCACCTGCATATCAATAGCGAAATCAAAACCTAACTTTCATTTGCTAACATGCAAATGTTACTCTGGTTTAATCATACCAGTATAATAAAAAACACTGTGCTGTTTACTTTGGAACTTTTCCAGCTGTTGGCCAAATAATGACTTATTTGCTTTGAAGGTTTTCCTTAAAGCTACATGCCTGTTAGAATTTTTCCTTCTTCCATCCCCCAACTGTAGATCTAGCAGTAACAGCTGTAACAACAGCTGGGCAGTTTAGCACTGTCAAAGACAAATGCCAATCTCTAGAAAAGGGCTTTCTGGTAAAAGAAAACAGGGTCTGTAGCAAGCTTTTGCAGACTCCCCAACGATAAGATTTTACTCTGTAACTTGGCACCAGCTGGAGAGCTGACTCTTACTCTGTGCTTCTGCTGAACTCACCAGGCAGATTCCTGATCCTGTCTCTCATTCAGTTTTGACAGCAAAAAGTAATTTTGCTGTTGCAGAAAAAACAATGTTCTGCCATGCTATTTTACTAATTATTTGTGTTGATTCATATGCTCTTTCTAGTATCAACACTTACTAAAAGCAAGGCTTTAATATCAGGCATTAATTAGAAACACATCTAGTATGTATCCTGTCACCAAGATTAAGCTGACTCTAAATTCTGCGTATCTTATACAGAGACCACCCCATTTGAAACAGAATGATCCAGCTAAAATATGAAAACAAGCCTTCTTGTATCAAAACCCTATCACAGTAGTGGGTTTACCTGTCAGAAAAGGGAAGGGGAAGCAAAAAACTCTGAACTTGTTCATAATGATCCTTAGGGGTCTTCTTAGCTTTCTCAAGTCATTTACAATTGGCATATGTTAGAGTCTAAAAATGTCTCTAGGTACTTTAGTGATCTAAATGTATTAGGATAAGAACATTTGTAGCTTCTGTTGACTTTAATTGCAGTTGTGAGCATTAAGCTGCTCACAATATGCAGCCCACTTGTTTCAACATCTAAGTATAGGTTGTGTACCAGCCCAGAAGAATTGCTAACTGGAAACACTGCTCATGGTGCCAAAGTTGAAACTGAATGCTGAAAATGATAAAACACTGCTTATTTCATTTGCTGTCTTTGTCCTCCTCCTCTTCATCTCCACAACTCATGGGGAATTTTACAACATGGTTCCTCCCATAAAGTAGCGGAGAGAAACTTACAAGGAAACCTCCTTCTGGAAAAAAAGATAACATAAGAGCATTATGAACACTACTAAACAAATTCAACTGACCTTCCTGGGAACAAAACAGGCAGAGATGCCAGGGAATGCAAGGGAGAAATGTAGTTCTTAAAAAAATAAAAATCTGAAGTACATTTGAAGTACCACGTACTGTTTTGCTACAGAGACTAACATACTCTGCAAATAAGTACAGCAGTGGCAGAAAAATGTATGAAAAACAGTCAGGAGAGATTTTATGACTTGAACACAACCATGCCAGGTTCCACTCTTTCAAAAAAAGTCTAAGAATTTCAATGCAGAAACAGGTTATGACCAATTGATCACAGAATTCAAGGAATTACTTAAACAGGTTTTACCATAGGTACAATAATTGATTGTGAAGGTATGAAAATGTAATACCCTGAAAGTTCACCCAGAGCATCCTCCTCTTATTGCAAACATGCTGGCAAGGCACATGTTCTACTTCATGACACACACAGTAATGATCTGTTACAAGCTGTAATTGTTCCTGCACATGTACAAAAGAATATTGTGCTGTATCCCCAGGAAGACGCCGTGTGCTAGAAAGGGCAAAACCTACAGCTGAACACTGTGAGTCTTAATAGGAACTGTAAGAAAAAGGTTGGAGAAATTAATACTTACCATCTGCACATTACCAATACAAAAATGAATTCCCTGTGGCTGGAGAAGTATTCACAAATGCTGAATTCTCACCATATGCACTCTAATAATCTCAAAACTTTTTGATCTTATACTCCTAGCAGTAAAAAAATTTTTGAGCAGGCACCCCAATATACATAGGTCTATTTCTTTATGAAGTGTACACATGCATGATGAAATTCCAGTATTTTCATCCCACACACCAATGGATCATCTCACACACCCCACTTTGGAGACCACTGCTGTAATGAACAGAAGAACCAGCGCCAGCAAAACAAACATCTGCCCCTGATATTTGCTATGAATATCCATGCCAAGATCCTGTGGGCTCCGAGCTGGCTACTACAGCTAAGCTTTTGCTCATAGAAATGAGAAGTCAGTCTTACCAGTGGTGGTGGTGGAGGAGGCCCTCCAGAAGGTGGTGGAGGTGGTGGAGGAGGGGGGCCTCCAGAAGGTGGTGGAGGTGGTGGAGGAGGAGGTGGTGGTGGCACAGGCATCCGCTCGGATCTCTAGCTTCACGCAGTTGTGGAAAGTATAGCCAAAGTCTGTGTCCTTGAGGAGAAGGTAGGGAGGAGAAGGAAAAGTGGAAGAATAAAAAGAAAAAACAGAGAGGAATGTGTTTATACTCTGCAAGCTGAGGATCGGCCAAATATCTAGCTCTCAGCAGACTGAAGACTTTTATACTGCGCTGCTTCCAAAACTACAGTACGAGCAGCCTCATTACAGTTATGATGACAACACACATCCAAAGAGCAAGCTCAGGGATCTGGGCCAGTGCCATGAGTACCAAATGCATAGATGCTAGCCTGTCCAAATATTACATCTCGCCTTAACCTAGCCCATAGCCCTGAAATGAAATTCAGCAGAGAACAAATCACAGTCAACCACATGTAGACTCTCCTGCTGGGACAAAAACTCTGTTGACTTTAAGCCAGAGCTTTGCTGCTCTAAGGGGAGAGTAAGGGACTTTTTAAGGTTCAGTGGAATTACTCAGTGTTTAAACAAAAAAAAAAAGAGGAAAAAACCCCTCATGATTTCATGACTGAATAATGAATAAAGAAATAATTCTACAAATTAAAGCTTCTGTTACCAAATGATATCATATCAAGGGCCAGACATCTCAAGTGTTGAAGTCATGTGTTTTTCCTGCCATTTAAAAATGTTAATTTTCTCAATTCTTTAGTAATACACTGACAAAAAGACACGTATCTTCCAAAAACAGCTACATGTTTTCTTCGAAAAGAAGTTTTTTGCAGAATGACGGTGCATCACTCAATGATTTTCATACCTAACTCAGCCTTCAGCATGACTCTGTCATCCTTAAAGTAAACAAGAAACCCCTGTATTTCATTAGTAAAGTTGCAAATGAAAGTACTAGGCAGTGCCAAAGAGAGCCCTCTGCAAGCCATACTTGAAATCTTCTTTTGGTAGTGACACTTGGATAAATGCTCTGAACACATCTAGTTTTACATCTCATTCTACATCCATCATGTCACAACTATCTTCTGAGACTCTTCACAACGTCATATGAAAGAGTGTCAAAAGCCCTACAATAACACAAAATATGTCATATGCTTTGTCTTTTCTTTCTGCAAGGCTTTATCTTAACAAGAAATTACATTGGTTTCTCACATTTACTCTTTATACATCTCTCTGGGTGATAATTTGTTTTCCTGTCTCCTGCAAGGTCTTAAAAACATTTTTCGCATTTTGATGTTTTACTAGAAATTGATGTTAAATTGAAAAGACCATAATTCCCAGACCCAAGCCCCTGTGTTTCTCCCTTCATTTTTAAAAGCAGACATGCCACTCTTTTCCAGAATCATCTGTGTAAGGATGAGGCACGACAGTTAAATCTGGAAAAGTTTAGGAGAGAAGACAACACAGAAATGAGGCAAGTTACAGTCTTGAGGGGAGTATCTGGCTATTTTGTTAGAGGGTTAGATTAGAAGAGGCAGTGAAATTAAAATGTACATGCAGACTTGTTCACTTCCTACCTAGTGTACATGAACAATATCCAGATAATATCTGAATATTTTTCTCCTTCTTTATCTCATAAAATACTCAATGGGAGATCAGTCAAAAATTAAACATGCAGAGCCTCTGAAACGCTCACTTTCTCTCTTGAGAGATTGCTATGCAAAGGACTGGCATATCAAAGCACCCTGATATGTAACAGAATTGGTTGCAATCACTTTAATGATCACTTGATGAAGCTTTCCAAGAAAGCTGGCATCACAGCATCTCCACCATTCCACCCTCATTGTTGCCCTATTCAAAAACCCATTATCAGAAGATATCTCTTTTCCTCAATTAAACCATTCAAAAACATGGACATAAGGAGAATGAGTCTTCCCAGCTAATAATATGTTTCGGGTTAGTATCTTCCTACCCTGCAATACAGGCCTTTTGTCTTCATTAAGGATTTGGAATGGGAAATATGCTCTTAGTCAAATTAGAAAAAAACTAGAACCCACGCTCCTGTGGCAGACCACATGAATGGCAGCAGGAGGTAGAGCACACTGCAGGCAAGCAGCAGTGGGAGAGAGGAAATGGGAATCGGCTCTTGCTATTTAAAAGTCACAATCTGAAATGCCATCAGATGACTTTTCTAGCTGCCTCTCCACCAGTCTCTGCCCCAGCACCTGTTCCTCCAAATGATGCAGCCTAAATTCAAGAACTAGAAGCTGTGTGTGAGTACCTACAACCCAAAATTCAGGGCAGAGGAAGTGTTCACCACATATCCCACTCCCATACCCTCCTGTCCAGTGGCATCAGGGAAAAATGCATTTAGTGGGGCTATAACACACAGGCCTTGAATGAAATACTGGAGACACCATAGAGCTTTCCTCCCATATTCAGAGGCTCAATGTCCTGACCTTGGCATGCTTTTGTGACACACTAAAATTCATGTTTTTTATACCAGCACTATGACAGGGTAATGCCTACACAATGAAGAACCATTTTCCATGTAGGGGCTTTATTTGTTCAAGTGGGCTTTGTAAGGAGCGCTGCCACCCCACAAGTAGACACTGCTTGTTAATGAAGGCAGGAATCTTCAAGCTAACTTACAATAAAAAACATTTGGCTCTTAACATTTAGTCATAAGTGCATGATCTACACTTTTAAATATGTAGGATTGGCTATGAGAACCTCTTTTGTAATACTGCAGCTATCTCACGTGGACTGTATTGAAAGAAAATTACAGAGAAGGCTGCAACACTTCGAATATATCAACACACGTTACTTGGAGGCCTCTTTGCCTTGGTTAAAGGCTGTATTTAATTTACCTCTCATTATATTTACATATATATATAAAAAATAAAAACAATAGATATATATAATATACATAATATAATATATATTATATATATAATATATAAAAAACATGGTCAGTAATTTCACATGATAGCTTCAAATCACGTCGAGTTTATGGATTTCCACATAACAATCCAAATAAATTCTGAATTAAAACCAAAAAAGGAGTATCATACTGATCAGTTCTAGTGTCTGATAAGAGCCAGGCAACAGGGAAATGCTACAAAGAATCCTTGAGGCACATGTGCCCTTTCTCCACTCCTCTAAATATACATACCTATAATTGGAAGAGAGGGGTCTGAACTATCCCTGAGGGACAGAAATAAAAATATACAGTTCAAAAACCTGGCAATAGGTGGAAGAGAGAAGCCTATATGTTTAACCTCAGTTTCCTAAGGCAAGAAGCAATGTAAATCTTACCTTGACTTAAATATCACAGAACAGAATCAAGCCCAACAATTGTAGAATTTATTGCAAATAAAAAAAAAGAGAAGAAAATCCCAAACCCTGCCTTTTCTAGTCCACCTCCCTACCAAAGCAAGGTTGTACATTTTTTTTAGTGCTTTCTGAATTCTAATTTTAGGTGTCCCAAATAATGTGGCTTTTATTATTTCCCTTGGGAAGCTCTTTCCCAGTCAAATCACTCTTTTAGTTCAGATTGCTTGACACGCAGCCTAATTTCTCCTTCTCTTAGTTTGGTCCCATTTGCACTCCACTGCAGGTGACTCTACCTCGTTCCAAGCAAATTAGTTTCTTCTACTGCTCAGCATCAGCTTTGTGGAATACAAAAATTGAAATTCAAAAGTACATTTACAAGGACTTGTTATACTTCTTGAGTTGTTTTACTTCTCACAAGGCAGTGAACTTCTCATCAGTCAGAGAACATTATTACTCTTCTCGAAGCAATTGGTCTTTTTTTGTTCTGTTGGTAAGGATAATTCTAAACCTGGTAATTTCAGGTGTCACAGATTGCTCCTTGCGTGTTCTCACCGCACGTGCTTGAATAGCAGCTGGCTTTAAGAACCACACTGCAGTCATCAACATAAGAACTCAACCTCTACATTTCTGAAAGCCCAAATAAAGTCTTCACCCAGACTTTAATTTTAACGTGTCAGACGAGACAGAGGAGGCGCAGATCTCTCTTCTTCATGGACTGCTCTCTCAATCTTGTCCTGCATTTGCCTGTGGGAAACTCAAAACCTCTGCCTAAGCTTTTCTGTAGCTTTGGTCTCACTTTGCCCAGCTGCCAGACGTGCACAAACTCTGATCCAAACACTTCCCAAACATCTCCTCCTGAAGTGTCACTGCCACAGCCACAGTGCAGAGCTCACACTAAAACAAAATCCTGCTGGGAGCAGAGAGCCACACTAAGAAACAGTGGATTTTGGACAGCAGTTGACATGTCTCCTGCCACACTGACATTCAGCAGAACCACCACAGGTGTGCCTGCAAAAACTATTCTAAAATACCTTCCCTCATCAAGGAAAGGAAAGGCATGAAACAGCTGTACCTTCAATTTAGTACAATGTCTAGAAGGGGAAAAGACAGAGGGAAAAAAAATCACAATTATTTAAATGTGCATAATATGCATTTATGCACTGAACTCTAAATAGGGGTACTTTTTAAATGGCCAACGTCCTTAGGTCTTTAGGTGGTATAGTCATTAACATGAAACAACACAGCTGGAATTGAAAATCTGACCCTTATAACCAAATTGGAGAAAGGACTGCAAAATAAATGGTTCATTATTACTGGATTTGCAATCACTGCAGCTGCATACTCTAAGCAGGTAATTCAGCTTTGGGGAAATGTACAGGTTTTCTTCTTTTAAAGGAAAGTCTGGGGCAGATATTTCAAAGGTGTGCAGGAAAGCCAATCTATAATATTGGTCTTACTTTCTTGATTAAAAACTGAAGAAAAAAGTAGACCACAAACTGGTTTTATCTTTTAATCAACTTCTATGTAATCAAATATGATTTCCTCATTAACTGTACTGTGCTGAGTTATAGCTTTTAAGTCCTTATATATTAACAGAAATGTCAAAAAATTTCAAAATTACTTGTGAAAAAACAGCATCAATAAGCATCTGCTCAACTTTCATGATCTCAGAAGTAGACAATTAGTGTAGTTGTGTGCCCATTTGCTCCTGTGAAACATCACTGAAGAACAGCTGAAATCACTGGTATGCACACTCCACAGATCTTTTGAAGACAGTACAACACATGTAGATACAGGGAAGATTAAAAACAGAAGAACAGTAGATGTGTGTTACACAGATCAACTTTCCTGCTGTCACTATCACACAACTGGAAAAGACTTGAAAAAAGCTTCTGTTTGGAATGAGCTTGTCTAGATTATAATTTTAAGAGAATCAAACCATTTAATTTTTAAGCATTGGATGCTACATTTTTTCTTCTTTTAAGAGTACGAATGACATTTCGTTTTTAGAGAACAGAGCAAGGAAGAATCAAGGCAGAGCCTCTGAATACCCTGTCTCTTTTCCACCTGCAAAGATAACCCCATTCACTAAAGAGCTGATAGTCTCTGCTGCATTTAAGACCTGTTCAGAAGTGTCAAACTTTTAGAACCTTCATTTACAGAAGAAAGGCAAATACCCATACACATGCCCATTTCACTATATATATATATATATATATATATATAAAGACTTTCACATGTATATTCCTACAGCTGACTAAGAAAACTCCAGCCTTTCCCCATCTCCTAACAGTTGTACACCTGAATTGTGTACAACTTGAGAGAAATTTCTGCTCTCGATCACCACTTACATCACTGCAACTAAAGGCAAAATCTGGCTTTTTCAATACCCTTGCAATGTGCAAATCTTAATGAAGGCCTCTTCCTCCATTAAATACTTGATGGAACATTTTTAAGCAGCATTTGTCTTCTACAGGGTCTGCAGGATTGTCTCACAGCACGTAACAGCATCCTGAATTTAAGCCAAGGACCGTAAGTTCCCCTCAGCTTGGACTACTTCCACCAGGCTTAATGCAGTTAAGGGCTGCATCCCCTTTCTGCCTGAAAAGAAACCCAGCATGATTCTTACTCTGTCAGAAGCCTGATAAAATTGCCAAAAACTGTCCAGGGCTGACCCAGCAGGACAGGAATCTGAAGACGCCTTGCTTCCATGTGTGCTGTGGGCAGATCTCTGCTGGGTTCCCTGTGGTGCTGAGGGCAGAAATTACTGTGCTGTGCCTTGATAAACCTCCCTTCAGAGGCAAAGCTGCACAGATGACTTCACATCCCTACATATGACTATTTGAGGGTGTAGCTTCCTCTGCTCCATGGGGATCTGTCATAGATGACTGATAGTAAGGGAGCAGAGTAAGAGAATTCATCACCCTCTTTTAAATAAGGAGTAAGAGAAAAGAACAACACATACCAAGAAGAAATATGTTGTGCTTATAGTAGTGTTAACCTGAAGTTAGAGAGGCCAAAGACAAATGAGGTAAATTAGAAGCAATTAGGACTTGCACAAAGACATAACTTTTCAAAGGAAACAATTTATACAAAGGGTTTCCCTGAAATTAATACTGCATCATCCACACAAAGACAGACATGGCTTGTTTCACTGCCAGATATACAAACAATGGTGAATTTGATATACAGTCATTAGCAAAGTTAATCATTGGCCTAAGCTAAAGAAAGTGCAGCTCAGTAGAAGTTCAAGGTCACTGCCACATTCTGAGGACAACTGTTTACTCTTATGCTCCTCAAGAGTACCAGTGTAAGCAGCGCTTGATCTCTCTCTGTAGAGGTAATTTGATGTTTCAGGTTAACATTTGCAGGTTTTGCAGCCTCTGCTAAGAAACTAACTGTATTTTTTCACATAATTATTGATGATGTATTCCTTTATAGTTATTCATATATTTATTTACTCTGTATTTGTATAATACAGAGTTATTTGAAAAGTATACCTGTACACAGAATGGTTTCCACGAAAAAAGAATCCAAACATTGTTTAACCAATTTCCTTAACAGAAGAAAGTTTTGATTTCCAATTAAGTAGCTAGCATCAAAATGGAAAATGCAAACAAGGCAGTATTCAGCATCTTGCTCTTCTATATTTAAAATGTCAGTCAAGTGAAAGAATTTGCAAACGTGGGTATCGGAAGACTAGAGGACTTTAAAAATCCAGTTCTTAAATAATTCTGAAATTTCCACTTTCAACCGCATGATATTTTATCAGAGGTCCTATTTTCACAGCTTTACATCTAGAAAAGATAAATTTATAGAAACCTGTATGCATGCCACGTCAGACTGATAGCTACCAGCCTAAGAGACAGTCTAATACTGGCCATGCAAGAAAAAGAAATGTTGCTATTAAACATGCACCATTCTTTCCTACAATACAGTATGAGGCCTCAGCATGGACTGTGGTCACCGTATGTGGTAAGGAGAACTGAAAGAGATGTAAAACACAATGACCTGGTCACCTGCAGGAATAAGTTGCCAGGGAAATCCTCACCTCAAAGGAAGACTGGGAAGCTTTGATTCTGGTTTTCAGTGAAGTTGTGATTACCTAATTATCATTCCAAATAAATTTCCAGTGGTAAAAATGTTAGCCCTAATGGCTTAACAGTTTAAACTGTAACTTCTGAACATGCTTATTCATTCTCACTTTCATGCCCTTTTCTGTCCATCCCATTGAAGCTGCTGTTCCATTTCAATGACATAACTGATAGCTTCATCTCAGATGGTCTTTACACAAGGGTAAGGCTTCCATATTTACAAGTACATAACTACAAACCCCTGTGTTGTTAAGAAAGCCCTTGTTATGCTACCATAATATTGCATTTTTGCTACTTTAACTAATTTATTGTTCTGAAGAAATAATATACAATTTGTTCTTATTGTCCCTTAAGTGTCAAACTGGTATCAAACTTCCTAAGTGCATAAAGGTGTAAATATGCCTTCTTGTACAGAAAATTATTAGCTCTTTTTAAAGGCAGTGCACAAAGTATCTAGCTCCAATCTTACATCCATTTACTCAGGACAATGATTTTTCTTTGTACAATGAACAACAAATTGCAGTCATTTGCAACTGCAACAAAAAAAAAAAATCCCTGACAAAAGATGTTTTGATTTGTAGGCCTAGTTCTGAATTGCTAATAAAACAAAGTTCTCAGAAAAAAAAATATGAGTTTATTAAATTGAAGCTTCAACCCTTTAACTTATAAAAAGGACTTCATTTGTAATTTCTTGGGAAAGTCATTAGAGAAGGATTTGTGATTGATACCTACCTGTACATATGGCATAAGCAATGAACACCAGGCATCCAAAAATGCTCAACTAACTTTGCTGCCTGATGAAGAAGGAAAATGATTCTAGAGATTAAATGGCAATAGAAGATAATTTTGCATTTTTAGCTGCCATAGGCACAAAGGAGAAAAGTGGTTTTCTTTGAACAGCTCCCAAGTACACTTTCAGAGCAATCAGTACCTGCTGCCATCAGACGAAGCAGGTTAAAGATGAGCACTCACTTGTTTCTGAGAATTCTGGTGTCAAGTTTTATGCTGGTTTTGGACTTCAACTTTCACATTAACCAGTCTGGATCTGACCCTTCCTCCTTTATTTCACTTTGTGAATATTTCTCCCCTTTTCTGGTGGTTTACCAGTCTCTCCATTCCCACTCTCCACTTTCTTTGCCCCCGTCACCATTCACTGCACCTGTTGCCTGCTGTTGATGCAAGGCTACGCAAAGAGGCATTTTATTTAAAAGCTAGAGTTGTCTGCCCTGGGGAAAGAAACACTGCACACGGTGCAAAAGTAAGTAACTGCATGATGATACTAGAGGTCCAGCACAGGCTACTAGTACTGAGAAAAAAACAGAAGAAATGCAGAGCTAGGCTGATCCAGCTCTGAAAAAAACCCCAGAAAATGTGATTCTAGGAGATATCAGGATGTGTATCCTGACCAGAACTCATAAGTATTAGTGCCAATGTACAAAGCCCCACCTGATGGACTGGATAAAAGATTGAAGTACTGGAGAAAAACAAGCAGGTAAAACAGTCTGGGCAGAGGAAAGAAGCAAAGGAACCACAGTACATTCATTCTGCAGCTACACCGGGCCTTTGCAGCTCTTGGTACAGCTTGTTCAGAGCAAGTACCCCACGTGGAACTGCATCATTTATCCTACTGTTAAGTCAACGTAAACTCATGATCACTTGATCCAAGAATATTGTGTACAATCCGCTTTTGCATAATTTCCTTGCTACTTAGTCATTTCAAGGCTAAAAAAGGCTTTCATTCTGCATTAAATGCCCTATTAGGCCCCACATCTATCACTCACACAGTACATTACAGAGAGAGTCTCCACCCCCTCTGCCAATTTACTAACCTAGGGACTAATCCATCTCTTATTTTTTTTATGCCAAATTTTCCTTTGTTTTCAGTAGGAGTGAGATCAGTTCTTCAGGGGATAACTCTGAAAATACTCAAGGAAACACAATCTGCAGCAACAGAAGTAACATCACCAACATGTGTTAAGCTGTTCACACTCACACAACTGACCAATAAAAGCAAATTTCTGTCCAAATTCCAGGCAGAATTTGACAAATATTTTTGCAGTGATTTACATATCCCCAAGAGGAGCAAACATTCCCTCTGAAAATAAGTTGCTAAAGCCCCAGTCTGTTTTCCTGGTATGTAAGCCTGGCTTGTCTTTTATGTGCCTCATGGTTTTGTTTATGTGTCTACTCAACTAACACAGCAGATCTATAGATTTTGAACAGATATAGGGTTATTTACTATCTTCTTTAGCATATTAAAAATGTGTAACTGACTAGGACAAAAGCCAAAAACCTGTCAGGACTATTTTATACACATCAGTAGTGCTGGTGCATATATATTTTTCTCTCACACAAAACTATGCCAGTTAGGAAAGAAATAACATATAGCTTTAAAACAATAGGGTACGAAAGAGGAACGAAAGACCTCAAGACCTTCTTTGTGATCCAGTGCCATATTCTGTTCTCCTCTTTTTTCTTTTTTTTTTGTTACTTATAATGAAGAGAGGAAAACATGATATAGTAACTAGAAAAAGTTAAATAGTACAGCAGTCATTTACAGACCTGTGTATGGCCTGTGAAAGAGACCAGCACAAAGGGGTTACTATCTCTAAACCTATTCATTCACTTCGTTCATTTTACCCCTCTCTTATGAATGAAGCAGGAGCACTGTAATTTGTAGCCAACACTTCCATTTATCAAGGCAGACACTGCAGTTGCCACCAGTGTAAATGGAGGATATAGAATATCCATCACACAGAAGCTGCAGAGCAGACACTGTTTGTTTAGTTTTCTTAGACACTTGTAAGAGCAGGGTCAAGACTGAGCAAGTGCTTTCACGCTGAATTTCCTGTTTTTATACTTAGAGAACTTAATCTTGTAGGGATTTCTGGCCCAGTTTTCTTCCACTTTTCTCTTTGGCACTTACACTGTAGCTATAGCATAGGTGCTGTGTTGCTCTGCTCTACCTGGGCTGGCATTTGCACCACAGAGGGTTATATATCTATTTGCACCAACGGTGAAAGATGACACAGGGTCAATACAAAGAAGATGCATGATCTTATTTGAGAGAGAGATATTTCTGGCAGTGAAATCTGTTTCAGCTGTTGTTTCAATTACCGTGGCATGAAAACATGCTTTTCACATCTCCTCAAAATCCTTTAGCTGTTTCTCATACTTTCAAAGCAATCAAAAGGCAGCTTTACAGCTGTCATGTATGTAATACTGAATGAGTCCACTTCACGATACTCAGAAGTCAAATTAAGGTGGGTGTATTCAAAAAAATACAATTTTGTCTAAAAATACAGTTTCTTTCTTTCCAGTCTGGAAACCCCAAGGACATTTTTTCCTGTTTGCAAATATAGCATGCTTTATATCTCTGTTCATCCTGGCTACAGAGCCAGCAGACAACCCTGATGCAGAATGACCACAGATAAAAAAGCAACTGTGAAGTACCATGAAGGTTTTGCTACTATAAGCCCGTTTTCAGAAAGCTTCAGTCTTTCAAAGACAGTAACTACTCTGTGTAAGAACACAGACTAATTGAGGAAGATCTATAAGAACAGTGTTAAAGGCATTCCAGAAAGCTGCATCTCAAAACTGCGTAGCAGCCACTGGTAACTCGGTGTAATGTGAGTACTAAAGACTTCTAGATAAAAGACTTTACTGGATATCTCACTTGATTATTATGTTTATTTAGATACTAATTTCACATACACTCTGAAGAAGACAGGAATCTTTATTCTGGCACAGCAGAACCAAATATTTCCCCAGAGTTTCAACTTTTCATCTGTGATCTCATTTATTAGAACTTAAATGAACTGCATAAAATACCCACATAATAATGCAGCAGATGCTCACACACAAGCAGGATCAGTAACTTACAGGGCAAGAAAGCTGAGCTGAGCCTGTCCAGTCTCACCTACTTTGCATGACTGAACAGAACTTGTCCCAGTCACAGAGCACAGAGAAGAAAAGCTTCCACAAAAGCAAATGCTTCTGAAAAAGTAATGTAATTCTTATAGGTGAGTTATGACTTACAAACAAAGAGATTTGATATCAATCTTTTCAATGCTTTGCTTTTCTTTGGAGATAAAATACTGTAAAATATTATTATTTAACTTTTTAATACTTCACATAAGTTAATATTTATTTTAGATGTAAAATACTAAATTGTGTTTTCCTACTTTGGAGTTCTCAATATCTCTCTCTTAAAATGTGCAAATATTTTTCTATTTGTTATGACTAAGATATTATTTTCTGCTCAAGGCCTTCTTTTCAGAGGACAATGAGTTTCCCAAAATATTGACCTCATCAAGCAATAAAATTACTAAGTATAAAGATCATCTACTAGCATCTGGCTATATCCTGTTAGGACATTCAACAACCAGTGCTGACTTTTACGGTGTGATTGCTGAGACATGATACTTCTCTGTTTTGATTCACTGTAAAAAAACCAACTATCTAAATACTTTCTGCAAATTCAGATTTAATAGTCATTATGTACAGGCTCCAAACATTGACTGTACATTCCCCTACTGCACTAACAAAAATTGAGATGCTACAGGATCTTTGTTTATATTTCCTCTTGTAGGTGCGGAAGGAGTGAGAGAAAAAAGAGGAAGATGCTTTGTATTATACTACATGATTTGATAAGTACAGTCATATGTTGCCCTTTCCAGTACAGTACAATCACAGAATCTGAACTTCAAGCGCATCTCAACCATTTTCAGGCACAGATCCAAACCAGCAATAACTTGAGCACTGCAGCTAATGAATTAAGCATTGCATCTGCCCCTAAGCAACCAAAGTCTGTATGCAAAGCTGATCAAACTATTTATACACCCCGTCTTTAGAGAATATATTCCTTGATTTAAAAAGACAAATAAAAAAAGTTTCATAGTTAAATTGCAAGCCCCATTCCCTAACCTGCATCTTCTGCAGGAAAAACATCAACTCCCACAGCATTCTTTCTGGTTATGAGTCTAACCCAGATTTTGTCATCATCATCTACAGCAAAACAGCCAAAGCAGTCTATCAATTAAAAAAACCACACTCACGCAATCTGCTTTAAGGGTCCCACACTGAGCTTCTCATATGTTATCCTGCACATGGAAGCCGGTCCCTGACAGCAAAGCAGACTCAGCCCTTCCACCGCACGCAGGGCAATGTCCCGTACGAGCCGTGGGTGGCAGCAGCGCCTGCACCGCCTGCGCATTCCAGCCGGGACACTGTTTTGGGTCACAGGTTCACGCAGCGAACGGGAACCGTCCCCACGCACACGGACCTAACAAGTGTCCCAGCTCCCACTGCCATCACGGAATGAAGCTGCATGCATTTCCTTGATCATCTGCCCTATGGCTTGTCCTTCGGTACAAAGCACGCGAACTGAAGATGCTAACATTGATTATACAAACACGCGTTGTTAAATAAGCAGGAACTTGTGCTGGATATACAGATGGAGAAACTGAAAACACTGATTGTATCAGGAAGCAGTTCAAGGACTTGATTCATGCAGCGTGCACAGTAACAGGTATCACTGCTATCGCAATTTCAGCAATATGTCACTGTCTGAATCAGCAGGAGCACTTGCAGACTTTAGCCCATAAATCCAGACTGCTCCACGACCGTTCTGTGTGGAAATCTTCAAACTTTATCTTATATCAATGTTTCCTCTCCTACACCAGACTTATTTTGCTATCTTTCAGAAATGCCGCTCAGTAATATTCCACTTTCAGGACCAAACAAAATAAAGGCATGCTGGTCTCATGTGTCCTCCCTATTCTCAAACTCCCGAATTTCTCGAGCGACTCGAGCCCACTCCGCCTCCACACCCCAAGGATGCGGGCTGTCACATAACCCACCATCTCTGTGCCTTCGCAAACTCCGAGCATCTCCAAAGAGAAATAAAAATCCGCATGCTACCCTTTACCAACACATTCCCTGTCGCTCTGTACTAGCGCCAACAGGCTGATGCGAAAGTCACTAGATTTTAGTCTCAATTTTATCCATGTTAATTATTATTAAAACTTAAGAGCTTCTCTCCAGCATTTCTCTAGCTTTCCCCCTTCAATACGTACGTATTTAATACACAGTAGTTTTCACACTCAGCCCCGTTTTCTCGGCTGACCTATTCCACCACATCTACTTCAAGGACGGGAACTAGGAAAAAAAAACTTCTTGCCATCCACCGCCGCCTGAAAACAACCCGTGTTCCTCTGCTTGGCAACAGAGGAGCAGCACCGCCGCGCACAGCCCGTGCCTGACCTGCAGCCACGCTGCCTCCTCCTCCGCCGCCGGGAGTACCCACATCCCAGGGCCGCGGGTGTCCCGCTCGCCCCGTGCCCTCGCTGCCCCGCCGGCCGGACGCTGGCCGGGGCCGGGGCCGGGGCCGGGGCCGGGGCCGGGGCCGGGCCGCGGCCCGAACTTTGCCCGCCGAGTCGTCTCTGCCCCCGCGGCAGGGGGAGAGCCCCGGCCCCAGCCCGGCCCCAGCGGCGACCGGGGGGAGGCGGCGGCCGGGCCCCCGCCTCGACTGCCCGAAGCTGTGAGGGGGCCGGGGGCACCGGGGATCCCCAGCCCCGCCGCCGCGCCCCCGCCTCGACTGCCCGAAGCAGTGAGGGGGCCCGGAGACCCCCGGCCCCGCCGCCATGCCCCCTCCGCGCCCACCTGCTCGGCGCCGGTGCCGTCCGGGCCGGGGCGGCTCCTCCCGGGCAGAGGGCGCCAGGTACGGCGGCCGCCCGTCTCCGCCGGCGGGGGCGGGGGAAGGAGCGCAGGGATCTCAAGATCCCGAGGGGAAAAAGCCCGCCCCGGTCTTCACGAGGGAATAAAAATTAAAAAAAAAAAAATTTTTAAAGTAGTAGTTTAACACACAGGCACGCACATACACACCCCGCCCCCCGTGGGCCCCACTTTCCATCCCCACCCCTGGGAGCGCGGCGACTTTGGTGCGAGGGTGAAGTCCAGCTGCAGCCCGGCACACCCTCTCACATGCTGGTGCCTCGGCTGAGCTCAAGATGTTTTTAAAAGCCCGCGTGGATGCCACAATGCTGCCCCATGGCACGGAAAAAAGATGGCACTACCCTGTCCCCCTGCCCAAAGACATCCACCTGCCAAACCACTTCTGCCCAGCAGTGCCGTGAGGGCCTTGCACTTGGAGCTGGCTGAGTTCCCTTGGCTTTTGTACCCCTGATTGTGCACTACTAGAAGCATCTGGGGAAAAAACCCATCTTTTTTTCTTCTGGATTTATTCCTAGGCTGCTTGCAGATGGGAATATTAAGGTCTTGCCCTAATGAGCCTTCTGTGTTTCGATCAGGGCAAGGGAGTCGCAGTGGAGCAGCCTCCCAGACAGCTGGAGGAATGGGGCACCCCCAGTTTGTCATGTGCGAGTGCCTCAGGAATGAGGATGGATGAATAACTTAAAAATCATTATGTGGACTCTGGTCTGCCCTGCAGCCTTTGGATGGTGTTTTCAGGTGGCTGAGAGGCAGGCCCATCTTCACTGGATTTCTCTGGAAAACCTGTTTAATTATAGAAATGTTTTTCATTTCCTTGCTTGCTTATGAAGCAGTCTGGACAAATCAATGTTGCTTGGACCTGAATGATGGCAATGTCAGCCTGAGATTGGTGGAAAGTCAACAATGGGCTGTTGTGGCATTTCTGTTCATCAGGGCAGGGGCACAAAAATCAGTGCTGTAGATCTCCATGTCCTGTCTGTCCAGAGGTGTGAGTTTGATTTGTTATTTGAAAACATCCTCCTGATTGCTTGCCAGACTAAATAATTTTCAGGCCTGAGTATCTGCCCCAGTTGCTTCCACAGTGGTCAGGTAGTTCTAAACCAATTTCCAGCTGGTCACTAGTTTGAACTTCAAAGCACAAAACAAAGCCAAGAGGAATATGGGTAGTGCTCCAGAAAAATCAAAATGTCAGCATTTATTAAAAAAATATATGTATAATACCACACTTGAAAATGGCTTTCGTTATTCATGCAAATTAGTCTCAGCTGAGACTTGATTTTAGATTGCAAATGCTGAAATGAGCTTTGTCCACCTTTTGGACTAGACAGAAAAAGAACTTCAGAGGAACAAGCTTCAGGAGCTGCAGGAAAAAGTTGGTTTTGTCCTGTTTCTATGAATTTCCTTTAATTTAATTTCTTTCACTTCCCAACAAGTTCCACATAAGGACTGCAGAATTTGTCCAGTGCAGCAGCAACCATTTCCACCTATGGAGCTGGACTGATCCAGTACAAAGTTTGCACAGTGGTCTGGTCTGAAATAACCAGCTGTGCCTGTGCCCACATTTAATACACTGCAGGATGTACTGCTGCCTCTTGGCTAGTTACAGAAACTTGTCAAGCATTGTACTTCATTCAGAGAATCCTACTGGATTGCATGCCTAGGAGTTATGAAAGTCTCCTCTTTCTGTTTTGTCTTTGGGAGGTGTAGATGAAAAGGAAGAAGGAGAGAGGTGCTTCCTTTCCAGTGCTGAATCAAAAGGAAGGCACATCTGGAGTGCACAATGACAGTGGAAGAGGCCAAAGACTTCTGTACAAATTTCAAGGAGTTCTGTGAAAGCACTGAAACACTCATTTCTTCTGGTTCTCCACATGTAATCCTCCTCCTCCTTCTCCTTCTCCTTGTCTTCCTCCCAGCTGTATCCAAGATCACAGAGAGGATAATGCAGCAGGGATAAAACTGACTCTGCATTATGATACAGGATTTTTTTCCTGGGTTTTATTATCTAACAGTTTATTTGAAGTGTTTTCAATACTGAAAACTTGCCTCAAACTTATTTGTAGCTAACACTGATATGTTTTACAATGCATAGCCATAAATGCAATTTTATTTTCCATACATTCCGTCTGCATAATTATTAAAAATTATGTTGTGTACCACAATTACATTTTAACATGGATAAAAAAAAAAATCAATTTCTTTAGAAAAGGAGAATCTCTGTGTATGTCTTAGAGTCAGGCTACTGGTTCTCTGTAGTTCCTTGGCACCATTTCACAAGTAACTGTAAGGGTTGTTTTGGGTTTTGTCACAGGTTGGGAACATGTCTCTGAGGTCAGTCTGGAGAGGACTTTCTGAGTGGCTGTGCTGAGCAACATAACAGCCCTGGCCTGTCATCTTAATATTACAGAACAGACAGCTGCTACACCTCGTGCATTCTCCTGCATTTCTTTCCTTTGCTGTGTCCTGCACAGCTCAACCCCAGCTGAAGCCATCTTCAGCCTTGTCAGACTTAATGAGAAATTTTACACCCTTCCATTTCTGGTCCTGGCCCTTCTGCTGAAAGCCAAATTCATTATGAGCCTATAATTTCTAAAACATTTCCGAAGTGTAGTCTAATGAGTACAAATGAATGTCAGGGTAAATCTGAACTAAAGCAGGAGGAAGCAGAATCTCTGTCTTCTATACAAAGTCTTGGCCATTAAAGACAGGAGAGATGTGAATGGCCTGTGGTGAGCTGCTACAGTATCTGATGGAGACTGAGAGAAATTTCATTTTGATTCATCATTTTTTTTACTACAAACAATGAAAATTAGAACAAAAACCCCCATATAACTTCATAGGAGTTTCCTCTCATTCATAACTTGTTCAACACTAGATGATGATCATTCTTAGCAAATATATCATTGACCATTTCTTAGTTAAAAATACCTTTGTACAAAGTGTGTTTATGACACTGTCATATTTAAGACTCCTCAAAATCCCACACAAGAAAATGAAAAATACCTGCAGTAAATGAAACCAATTAAAAGGAGATAGTGTGCCCCAAACAGAGAAAGAATCGGAACTATTTGGCGTGGTTACTGATTTTGAGAACAACAATCTGTGAGGCTTTGCTGGCATGTGTCAACATAAATACTTGCCAAAGAAGTGCTTATACTTATCCTAAGTACTTACACTTCTTTTCCCCTCCAGACAATATAAGAAAAAGCTGAAAATCTTCTTACAGCATTTGTGCCTTGGTATTTTGAATAAGAAGCACATGTAAAGCTTTCTGGTCACCACTGAACACAAACAAAAAACACATAACTTTTACACACATAAAAAAACCAACTTTAAACGTTGATCAAGGCTAAATACATCTCAGAAAATACGAATTGGTTTGTATTTGCCTGTGTTTACATATGTTTTTGTAAAACGTAAGAAAAATACCCAGAGGTCAAGGCTTGTGAGTAATGTAAAAAATAGTTTTTGCATAAAAATGCATGAAACTTACAACTTAAGAGCAAAAATAAAAAATAAGTTTCTTCCTTTCAGGATGCCATTTGATTACACATCTTAATAGCTTTCAACATTTGAAAATAGTTACAATAATTGTCTCAGCCATTGTGTTTGATGACTTTGTTAGCTTTAGAGCTGACACAATTAACAGAGACATTCCTATGTATGAACAGAGATATTTCCATATATTTGTCTCCAAATATTTACCTTTCCCTTATTATTGGTATAAATGAAGTGCTTTCCATAGAGAATCATTAATAGCTCAAAGCTTTAATTTTCTCTAATACATTTTACCAAGAAATTCCTAAAAGTGCATGAATTGCTTGTTACAGAACAATGGAGCCATGTTTACAAATGCAGTTTAGACAGCAATATTGAGGGAAGCTGTAGACAAATAATTAGTAGAGATGATTTCCCTAGAGGGGGATATTAGTGTTTACTTTTTCCAGTGTTTTTAATCCAAATCCTAAACCCTTACTCCTGATCTTGTTGAGCAAGCTGTTTGCTGAGTTCATTGGAAATTATGTCTAAGTACGTTCAGGCTCCTAGTAAATAATTAGTGCCCAATGTCAATTCTTTCGCTAATTGTATTTCTTCTGCTTATTTCTGTTTGTGCTGTGGGATGTCTTAAAAAGTATCTCTTAGGAAAAAAACCTTTGGATTTTCCTCGGTGCTTGGTTCTGCCATTCATTTTCTGCATGACCTCTGTGAAAGTACTTAATCACTTCTAATAGTGTGAGTGGAACAAGAATGCATTCATTAATACTTGTGAGGCTGCCAGATACTATGCTGCTGCAAGCATTTACAGTACCTTAAAAAAAATTATAATTGCGCTATCCAGCTGGTTAATGTTTATCCCGTTACTGAACAGCTAAACAAAAAGCAGAGAGGCAGACCTACTGTTTGTTCCCATCGGTATTGAATTTGAAAGGAATTTTTCCATGTTAAAGCTGTAGAATTAGGCAGTAGATGAACTACCATTAGCAGGCCTCTGTAGAGAATAATGAGCTGAAATCATGCCCGGTGCTAGTCTGCAATTAAGGTGAAAAGTGAAACAGGGCAAGTCTCAGAATACCATTCCGGGCCCTCACTTTTCAGAGCGTACCCTTTTCATCCCCACCAGGGGGAGCCTACTTGAAGATAATAATTAGGAGGCACAAAAAGTGTGTTTGAAGAGGATGCTTTCTTTTGCCACTTTCTTGAAATAGAAAGATACTTCGTGATCTTTGCAAGACTTTCCCCCTCGGCTACCCCTCCCCTTCTTCCCACCCCTCCCTGTTGAAATTCCTTTCGCTTCAGCTATCACATTGCAGCAGAGAAGCAGCATGAGCATTTTTCTACATCCCAGGCCTATTATTCTGAACAATTCTGTTTTTAAGCATTGATGTCAAGCACAAGATTTAGCTCAGAGTTTACCTAGAACAGAAAATGGATGTCTCCTGCATCATGGCATGCACAGCTATTAACGCTGCATGTGCAGCTCAGAGCACTCAAAGTGAGGTGAGAGTCCTCATCTGCTCATCTTGAGTACAAGTGACCAGGTTGTCCTTACAGCTCCTGACGATAACTCAGGCTTAACTGACTGTTCTCAGCAAATTATGGTAATTCCTTGTTCTCTGCCTCCGGAGTGCTTCTCTTCCCTGTCTAGTTCATCATCAGTCAAACCTGAAATACTGTTCAACTCCGCAGTCCTTAAAATCATGCTCATACAGAGGGGTCAGCCTGTGTTGTTGGATAGTAGGAGGCAGGCAGGCAGCAGGCCTCATGATTTGTTTGCATAAGCAAATTTTCAGCTTTAACATGTGGCTATAGTATTGAAAATCCTTCAGATTTTCTTTTAAGTAATAATTTGGCCCTTTGTGTCTAAAGAAAAGTATAGCCTTGTTTGAAACTAAGATTTCTCTTTTGAAACTGAGATATTCTTTACTGTGAGGGTGGTGAGGCACTTAAACAGGTTGCCCAGAGAAGCTGTGGATACCCTGTCCCTGGAAGTGTTCCAGGCCACATTGGGTGGGGCTCTGAGGAGGCTGGTCTAGTGAGAGGTGTCCCTGCTCATGACAGGGGTTGGAACAGGATGATCTTTAAGATCCCTTCCAACCCAAGCCATTCTATGAAGTAAATAAAATGTTAGTAAATGCCTGTTCAGCATTTCAGCACTTAACAACAAAATCTGAAATTTTATGTTCTGCTGCAGATGAAAAATATTCGTGTAATACCTGTAGGAACAAGGAGGCTCACACAATTCTTTACCAGTGGTGGGATCAACATTTAAATATATGTTTAAAAGCATTTTTCTCTTTGAAATGTCATTGCTATCTCTCCCAGCCCACTTACAGTACTTTAGACTCATCGTGGGGATCTGAAGAAGGGAGTGCCCTCTGCTGCGCTGTATGCAGATAGGAGTTTCAATCAAGTTATTAAGGGGGAAAGATTGCACTTGAAGGACTATAATCAAATTCACTGTCAATAGTCTCAGCAGCAGTTACTACCACTGTCTCTTTTTGCTCAAAGTGATGTTGTTATTTCAGTCATTCAGTGAGGTAAAATTCAATAATAATTTATTATCATGGGCTACTTCTAAGTGGAGGATTTCTTCTCATATAAAGCAAATACAGGTTATGGTGTGGCATTCAGGAAATATTAATAAAAACAATAGGGCAAGACTCAAAAAGATTATAATGGATAATTGCAGGAGGAACGGCTGGAGAGGGAGAAATTAATGCAAATCATTGAGAATAGAACAGACCTTGCAATTGGGAAAAAATAGTAGTCGCAAACCATAAGCAAGAGAGTTTCACAGCTGGGGCTACAGTGCCAGGAATCAGTTCCTCCTGGCCTGGACTGCTCTTTGGAAAGGCACTACCTCCACAGAAGGGAGCCTGTGTCAGTGGTGAAGAGAGCCAGAGAAACAAGCTCACTGAGTGTCAGAGTGCAGAAATGCTGCTGGACTGGAGTCTCAAAGGGATAGGACTTCTCCAGGTACTCCTGGGAGGAACTTGAGTGGTTTCCCTTTGTTTATGTGGTTAATGAAGGCGCTGGGATGGAGGTAGCTATTGGAAAGAAGATTGCTGGGAAAGGGAGACAATCAGATAAGCATATGGAGGAAATTATAATTTCTGTTTGTGTGTTCATCGCTTACTTTTCTTTCTCTGTAGTTGCATCCCTTTCAGGCCAGACCTTCAAATTACAGAGCTAGCAGAAAAATGGAAATGAGGAAATACAGCAAGTATCTATGATCAAAAGTATTTCTCTCTCCCACACCAACCTTGAGCTCACTCATGCTGTAGAAAATGCAGGCAGCAGGGAGATCAGTATAGAACAATGCAATGCATGTGTTTTCTTTCCATAAAGCACTTTAGAAAGTCTTTAGAAAAGGTGTTCAAGGCATCAAATGGGTGGCAGGAGCAGAGCAACTGACGTTTTTATCTCCCTACTATTTTTTTAGAATAAAACTTGACAACTTATTGGCAATAAGTATCAAAAGGAGAGGACTGAACTATCTTCATTCTCTTTCTTCTGCAATTTTTTTTCCTCTTTCCTTTATCTTTCTTCTCTTTTTTCCCTCATTTTTATATTTTTTTCTATTTATGGCAAACTGACACGATAATTTCTGGGAGTTGGTGGTGTTCCCATAGAAACAGCCTTGATTTGATGATATCACTGCAGGTTGCTGCTGTTATTCTGCTATGTTCTAATTAAAATAAAATCTTTCTAGATACATTGTATTTAAATCTTCAGACATTTTTTTTCTATGCAATTGGACTGGTGTAATCTCAGTTTTTCTTATGACCATGTCCGAACAGGGGCCAAAAGACTCATGATGATCAAGACACTGTTCTCTTTGAAGCAATCTTTTTGTCTCAGTTCTCCAGAATAAAACCCAAGTGGGCTTTTATGCCTAATAATAGTAGTTATAAGTGGCTTTAAGTGATTTGTGGGATAAAAGCTGTAACTGTTACATGCCACTGAGGAGCTGCTTCTTTTACTCAATGTTTAATACTTTGTAATAACAACTGTTTTTGTTTCAGGATCTCAATGCACTTGCCATTATTATGACTTAAAGTGCTAATGAATTCTGCATTAAAAGCCAGATGTAAAAGTATCTGAGATAAAACTCTCCAGAGAAATAGTTCAACTGCCTGCAGTAACTGGCCTGCAAGTTACAAAAGGCATAGTGTGTCAAAAACATTCTTTTTCATCTTCCTGTTTGCATCCACTTCCCCTGTAGGGTGTAGGAAAGGCTTAATTGCCAACTCATCTGTTCAAGATACTGAGATGAAAATAAAATTGTGGGTTTTGTCTGGTTTGTGAAGTGAATGATGCTAAAGGATGGAAGGACAAAGCAGGATTCCTTCAAGTTTGTGTGAGTTTGAGACAGACCCACTACAGTTCCTTGAGGCAAGGATGCCTCACCTTCTTTGACACATGAAAACTGCTGTTGCAAGGTTTGCTACCATCTGGTTTGAGGTGAAAAAACACCAAGAATATAACCCAACTCTCATTCTCTGATTTGTCCACCTGTGGTAAACCTAGCCCAAATAACCACAAGCATTGGTGCTTCTCAGTAGAAGGCAACACGAGTAACACCACAAATTTCATCACTCCCTAGGGAAAACAAGATTAATAGTCTTTTGAAGAGGAGATGGTAATTTATAAAAATGCAGAAGTCCCACAAGTGGAAAACCTATGAACAGAATTTGGAGCAAGATCTTTTTTCTGCTTTCTCTGTCAGAAACTTGCCATCGAACCCCCTTTTATTTAGTGCTATTATTGTGCTTTGTCATTTGGTTTTAATCATATATTTATCAAGTCACTATGTTCATCCTCAGATAAATTCTCATAAGTAAAGAATATTTACCTGAACATGAGGTAAAATGGGTCAAAGATGAACACATTCTTAGAAAATACTGGGACATGAAATGTACCAAGGCAGAGATCACATTTTTATTCTGAGGCTGGAGTGTGATGTTTATGGTAGGATCAGGTATGTCTGAGGATCCTTGATATTACAACAGTAAAAGAATACAAGAATATTTGTTCCCTTGGAAAGTGTTGCAGTATCCAGAGCTGCCCAATCAACTCATCTCACAGGCATGGCATGTACTTCAGCTCAAAAGCTAAATGAATAAACAGAACCAGCCCAGATGAAATAATTTCTAATTGAATTTCCAAGGTTAGCAAAGGCAGTGTGCAGAGGAGCAGCTCAGCACTAATCAGGCTGATTATCCTGGTGTTCAGCACGAGAGGGCTGTGGAATGGGAGAGCCTTCCCCTAAAGCCTCTCAGGTAGCTCACAGTTCCCTTTCCCTCTAGAAAACTCTGCAGCAAGGCGGGTGCTAAACACTGCAGGTGCTCTGGAGCAGCAAATGTGGTGCAGAACATTTCACCAGCCAAATTAGTCTCGACACAAAGGGCAGAATGACCCCACAGAAAACGAGCCTCTGGCAAGCTGCTCGCAATCAGCCAACACCTCTGGCTTGTATTGCTCTGCCAAGTCTCTCCCAGCCAACTGGAAAGTCACTAACAAAGCACGTTTTAAATGTTTCCAGGCAACAAGGTCACCATGTCTTCCTCAGTTATGCCATTTTCTTTTTACCCAGCAGGCAACCACTTTGTCTTAAGAGCTAATTTCTGCCTTTTCTTTGCCTTCTAGGACTCTCCAGTGTATTGCATACCACCCTTTTCTCCAGCTGGGGGGCAGGTTTTGGAGGGCTCAATAGAAAGGGAGGGATTTTGATGCAGATTTTGCTGAAATCAGAGGTTTCACACAAAGTGGCTTCTACTTCAGCTACTGCTTTTAATGTACTTAGTGACCTCTCTTTCATGGATCTTTTTTGTCTACTCATCTTCGAGATCATCTCTGTCTCTTTCATTCTGATTTATAACAGATTGCCCCTTTATTTCACACCTTTCTAAGATTTTTCCAGTTTTTAGTTTGTCTTTTGAAGAAAAGACAGAAAAATCCTTTTGATTGGACTGGAAAACTTTACTTTTTTATTTTATAGTTTGTAAATATCCTGAGAATTAAACAAAACTTCTTTTTTTGGCAGGATGGTACATTTCTTTGCGAGTTTTTGTTTATATAGTTTTGAATAAAATGAGATTTATTAGGCAGAAGTGTTGTGCTTACACCAGATTCAGCTTAAGGCTTCTCAGCAGCATCAGAAAAAAATGAATTTTCCTGCCTGGAGATACATTCTATGTTCGTTCTACCACAGGAGGGGAGGAAGGGGAAGGACAGGACTATGATAAAAGTGGGGACGACAGTTCAGGAGAGCCAGACTTGCTGCTGCCAGAGGAAGGGGTGAGGATGACAGCTGCTTATTCTGAAATGGCTCATTCCCTGCCCTAACCAACAGCCCTGACTAGGTTTTCAGGCCCCAACTTTGACAAAATGGGAAGCAGGACCATGGATATCCGCTGCCTGTAGTTTAGCTCTTGGTGTCTCTGCTGCTTACAGTTGACCTAAATCCACATACAGCTCTCAGGGTATGGTACAGGAAGATGATATTCAGATCCCTTCCTTGCCTGATTTGGAGCAAGAAGTTATATTTAGGTCTGATGTTGTAGGAGAGTGTCTTGGTTGTTGATTTAGGGAGTATTTGAGCATCTGCTCTTGAAACTCTCAATTTTGTTTTACTCTGGTTATCAGAGCTGATCCTAGGAGATGCACACAAGTGCCTTGAGCTGCACCATTCCTTGCCCTCTGACCTAAAGGACATTTGAACTCTATGAACAACTCCCGAGGGAAAGACTGAGGAAAAAGTGCTGTTTCCATGACTCTGTCAATAACCCTGGATGTTGTTCTTGGTTCCCAAAGCATAGATTTATTTTTAATTCTCACCAAAACACCTGTTTCCCCATTCTGCTTTTCACACAGTTCAGCACACAACTGAAATTTATGTTTAGTTTTACATTATGTTAACAATAACATGTGAAATCATTGACTTTCACTCTCCTTGTAGTAGTTCCTTTCTTATATGTCACACTGCTGCAGGGTTAAGGTGTTGGAGGAATTTGAACTGATTCTACAAAAAAAATCCTGAAGGAAATGTTTTTTTCTCTCTTCCTGAATCAATTTCTGTTTTCTTTTCCTGTTTAAAGTTCTGTGTGTTTTTATGGAACTCTGCCAATCTGATCTAGTGTGTATTTCTGCAATCTTAAGGCTCACACATGTGACTGAGGTATGAGAGCTCAAGAAGTTACTGCACATCAGCTAAGCCATGGCAACTGTCCTGTGTTCAGGCTTAGCCCACAGCAAATGCGATATAATGTGAGTTATCTTAAGCCTCTTTCATGACAGACTTATCTCTCCTATGTACTTTCCTGGGAGGCTGCTGGGTGTCATTATTCCAGCTGCACTGATTTGTCTATTTGGGCTCTCTATTCCTCTACCCTGTGAGTAATTAAATCACCTCCTGCTATATATTTAACCTTGAAAATCTTTCCTTTTTTTTTACTCCACTTTAATTGGCTGTTGCTGCAGATACCTTATCATACTTTGCACTTATGTGGAAGTCTGCACTAAGCATTACAGGCTGGAGGTTGTAATAGAGGAAGATTTTCAGTACAGAGAAGAGAAAGAAGTGGATGCAAACAAGAATGTACCCAAAGGCAGAGAATCCCTTTCTAAACAAATGGCTGCTGTATAACAGACCACTCACCTGACCGCTGATGCACGAGACTCCAAAGGTCTGATCAAAAGTGATGGATGAAGAGAGAAGTATAATGGGTGCACCCAAGGGGATGACAGATGCAGGACTGGGGTCTGCAGCTGCTGCTTGGGGGTGACCTTGGTGCAGCCTTACTGTGGTTATGGGGCAACTCTGGCAGGCACTGCCAGGGCTGCAGGCCCCTCGTCAGGGGCATTTGTGTTGCAAATGCTGGAGCTGCAGACTGCAGCCAGGCAGAGGTTAATGCAATGCAACAGGGGCCGGGAAAGCTGCAAGTCTAATTATTACAATTGGGCAGCTGAAGTAAAGGGAAGAGTGTGACTGCTAAGGGCTCAAATACCAGACAAATGAGCAGAATGTCTGTAGTCCATCCAGGAACCGGGACAAGCCCATTTACAGGCTTAAAAGAAACAGTCTGACCTGAGTACCTGTCATTGCTGAGGCTTGGAGTTTGTGCGCCTCTTTAGGGCTTGGGGAAAGTATGTAACCATTTAGAAAGGGAATGGTAAAAGAGAATACCCAGCAATATGCTGCAAGATATAAGAAGGTAAATAAATGTATACAGAAGACACTTGCAGCTTGAGGGTTATGGAATTCCGGGAGCCGGGCAACTGACCACTGCTTGATTGACAGTAGGCCATTCCTGTTTGTTATCCTGCCTTAATAAAGCAAGGCTAGTCATAAATCTTGTGTCAGCTTGTGCTCTGTGGCTGAGCAAGGCTGGGAATGAATTTGGTTCCTGGGAAAAATGGGATTTGAAATCAATTTAGGAGCAGGCAATTGTGGCTTAGCAGCTGCACCCTGAGGAGCCAGGAGCTGGAGTGAGGCCTGCCTTGGGGGAGCAGCCCGTGCAGGGTGGGCCTGTGGGAAGAACTCATTTGAGAGTGCTCAGTTCTCATGTCATGAAACATAGCAGGTCTGAAACAAGTTAACAGAACTGCTTCTGAACAAAGGTTGTCTTATCCACATTTTCAGCCCTACTAACACACAAAAGTGGAACTAAAGCAACCCCAACATTCAAAACTCAGTAATGCCCAAGCTCAACCTTTTTTCCAAAAGTGAGCTAAATATGGGCCAAATGTGGATCAAATTTTTACCTCTCAGGGTCTTCCCTGCTACTAATAACTCCAGGAATATTCTTCCCTTTTCAATTACGTAATGAAATGCACAGATATTTAGTAGCCTCCTCCAAAATAAAGAACAAGACCACCTGTCAAAACCGGCAGAACTGGGTGCAGCAAAATCATCCTGCCAAGTCATCAGGAGGCTGCCACATGTTCAAAAGAGATTAGGGCAATCATGGGACACCTACAAAATCTGCCCTGAATGTGTGCAGTCAGGTTATAACTTTCTGTAAGTGTTTTTATGTCTTCAACAGATTGTTCATTGCAGCATTGGGTCTGTGAAGAGAAGACAGTTGGCCTACTTCACTATTTCATTACTTTAACATTAATGAAATTGTATAAACACATTATAATCAAGGGAGTCATGCCGCAAACAACCAAACGTTGCCTTAGACCCATGAGCAGATCCCTGTATTCTGAGACAGTTGCCAAAATGGTGACTATTTTCATCTCAACGGAGAAATAAAATCTACACAAAACATGTTAAATTTTCATTAATGTATATGAATATGTAAGAAGGAAAAGGGTTTGGTTTGACCTAAACAGAATTGTCTCTGCTGTAGCAAAGTACACACGCACCCAAACACAGGAGGGTGCTGCTAAGGAAAGCTGATCCTCGTTTTCTGCTTCAGTCTCTCAACGTGGCTTAAGCTGACAAAAGGATTAATAACCTTGTCACATCACAGAGGTTACAAGTCACAAACTGACACTGTTCCTACTGTAGGATAAAAAAAATAAAGGCAAAGAGACTAAGAGACCATTTTGATAGTGGTGTTCATAGCTATTTATTCATTAAACCAGTACGAATTTAAATACAGCAGTTCATTGTTCAGCCCCCGGACAAATTTCATCTGCTTGAGGTAGCCAGACTCGTCTGAACTGAGGTGCAAACCCCTGTGGCATGTGATACAGATCCCATCTGTGCTGATGCACAAAGGCATTCTACAGCTCACAGCTACGATGCCAGTGATCTTCAGCTCAAACTATAGCAGCACATAGATCCTTGAGGTTTGTTTCCCCCAAGGTCTGAGGTTCATTCCTCCATGCATCAGTCAAGGCAGCAGCCTGCACACAGGCTTCCATTGCAGAAAAGAAATTGCATGTGAGACCTTGATATGACTGAGAAGATGGCCTAGTAAATATGATTAGACACCACCACATCCCAGGCAGCTGGCATCAGCACCTTTCATGTAAAAGCTGTCCACAGAGTAGACTGGGGCATTAACTTTGAATGTACCTTCACCAAGTAAAGCTTTACACTAATCAAGGGATTGCAATTGTGTGATCAAATTGGAGACGTAATTATTACAAGGTGCATAAATCAGGCATTTTAATCCAGGAACAGCTACGTGAGTAGAGGACAGAAAACACACTGATATTGAGGTACTTTGCATCTTTATTCCCTTCTGTTGCCCAGTTAACCTCTAGTATTTGTACTGTTTAAGCTGTATCAGCTTGAAAGCAAATATAATTAACATGCTAACCAGCACTGCTAAAACAAGGCTGACCTAGTCCCTTGAATTTAGAATTTATTCCCAACCAGTATTCATGTCCTGACCAAGGCCATAGTCATAATCCAACCTAATCCTCACAGATTTGTATGCACAAAGTGAGGACAGGGCTCCTGTGAATGATGGAGCCTTCATCTCCCACACTCTTTAGGACTCCATGCTGCTCACTACACAACAAATTTCGACTGCACCCTGTTCCTTTAATCAACAGGAAGCAGGAAAATATAGGTCTGGCACTCGTCCCAGCTTTTAAACAAACACATACCTAGCTACATGGTTTTATGAACATATTCCAATCCTGAGTAATGTTTGCATAACTACACGCATGAGAAAGCACTGGGTATTTGAGTTTTGCCACAATGTTTTCAGGACATGAACTGTACATGTTGTAACACTGTGGCTGTGACAGAGTGGCCACATCCTGAGCTCAGTCTCCTCTGATATCCAGAGTGACTGGAGCTGGAGCTCATTTTCAGGTTTGACTTTCAATGCCACTGCTACAAGTTGGACTTTAAGCATGCGGTTGGTCTTGAAAGATAAACTTATTTTAAAAAGCAGCAATCTTTAAGTCAAATTTCCTTTGGGTCTGCTCCTGAGAGGCACTTGGTCCTTTCTGCTCAACAGGGAGCCTGTTAGCAGTATCTGTGGTTTGATGAAACATAAGCCAAGGTTCCCAAGACAAGGTTGTCTGTATTGGATCACTGGCTCAAAACAGAGTATAATATGGTTGGCAGGAGGCTCCTTACTGCAGAGAATGAGTGAAAAGTTGTCTTGTGTATGTGCGTGTTTTTTTGTCTTTGGAGCTGGTTGCATTTGGTGATGTGGTTGGTTACAGTGCACTGAATCACCAACACAAACATTTCATGATGGTTCGTGGATCACTGGAGACATAGAAGACTTTCTTTGTTTAAGAGCCCAGAAAGAAGTCACTCTTCAGCCTTTTTTTTTTAATTTAATAAATCATGTGGAACTGGAGACTTGTCCCCCACATTCTGAGTGCTTTTTAAAAAACCTGGGATGTGCAGGAGAGGATTAATGATTATGTAAGCACTAAATTTCACAAAGGACAGGATCCTAAATGCCCTTGCTTTTGTTAGGTGGCAGAACACAGCCTGCAGAAGTTCTCGATGTAATGGCTTCTCATGAAGTCCAGGAACATGGGAGGGGAACTCCATGGACCAGGAGCTGGCCACCTCTGATTGTAGATTCTGTAGCTGAACGTAAATACAAATTTCCTGAAGATCATGTTTTTTTTCTGCATAGCTGGCTTTCATAAATGGCAAATAATGTGGGACTGCAGAAAGCCTTATTATTGCAGAGCCCTCCAACTGTACTGTGGAACACAAAATGAAGGCGGTCTGAAAATACTATTTAAAGATGACTTAACTTTAAAAAGAATTGCTAGTTGTGATCCCAAGTATTAAGATATCTCAAAGTGATGTAAAAATTAGTTGGCTTTGCAGGAGAATCAATGATGGCAATCATTTTGTGTGTTTTTCTGACTTCTGTTATAGAATACAGAAAATACTTTTGAAATGGCAAGCAAATAAGAATAGATAAAGTAATTGCAATGTTATATTTAGTGGACTAAACACACTGACCACTATGCAGATGCAGCACATGAAGTTCCTGTTCTCACTTCTTCCAGCGCTTTCAAGTTGACAGTTTCCTTTTGTGAATCAAGAATTTTAAGCACTACTTTTTGGTAACTTGGTGTGGTAAATGGAAGCAGAGCAGTGCCCCAATGACTTTTGAATGTCTCCAAGAACAGGGAATCCACAACCTCTCTGAGCAGCCTGTGCCAGTGCAGGTCATCCTCACAGTGATGGCTGGACTAGATGATCTTTAGAGGTCCCTTCCAACCCTAACCATTCTATGATATTATGAAAAGTGTTTCCTGATGTTCAGACAGAGCCTCCTGTGTTTCAGTTTATGCCCACTGCCTTGTCAATTGACAACACTGAAAGAGATCCATCTTCTATGTACCCTTTGTTCAGATATTTGTACACATTGAGGAGAACCCCCTGCCAAGGCTTTCTTCTCCAGGCTGAACAGTCCCAGCTCACTCAGCCTTTCCTCATATGCTGCAGTCCGGGATACTATTGGATTCCTGCTCCAAGGGCACACTGCTAGCTCATGTCCAGCTTGCTGCCCAGGACCCCCTATGAGTAATCCTGTTCTCCCTGCAATCATAGAGTTTACAAGTAGCATTTATTAGGCCAGAAAAATTGTGGCTAAATAATAGCATGCTAATTTTTAAGAGATTTATTTACTTGAAACCCAGCCAGCTAAAAAGGTAGATGTGTTAATGCAATCATTTCTATTGAGTTTTCTGAATGGTGATAAGTCAGAGTTGTGCACTTCAGGTGGTTCTTGTCTTCATAATAACCAATGTCAGTGGTTCAAATAAAAAGTTACCTACTTAGGGCTGTTTCTTTTACAGCAAGGCATGGTAGCGAAAGCCATGTCATCTACATTTAAATGGTTTACCTCCTTGATTAATTCACTCTAAAATAAGAACTACCTTTGATTGCATGATCCTTAATATTTACTTTGCATGTGTTATTATGGCGATATTTTGATCCCCACCGTCATTTCTAAGCAGTGCCATACACCTGCTGCCTACGGGAGCTGGAAAATGGTATTAATTCCCTTTTACCACTTGGTGGCGATCTCTTAAAAATTATGGAAGCTGAAAGTATCTTACTCGTTCTTTTAATTTTGGTATAAGTAAAGGAAAACTCAGAGATAAGACTTAAACACATCAGAATAGCAGTCACAAAGTCTGTCCAGAGGAAAACAATATCCCAGAGTCTGCTTTTTAGGCATAAGACGTGCCAGCAGATCTGGCTATGCTGAAAACAATACCATCATTTTCTAATCTCACCTGTGCCAAAGTATTCAAGTACTACAGAGTTTATTATGATTTCTCAGAAGAAACAAAGGTCTTTCTACAGAAATAGAAAGAGATGTAACTCACAGCTTTGAGGAAATGTTTCAGGTGTAAATCCTCTCTGACTGGCATGTATTTCGAAGTGAATTGCAGTTGCTTTTCTGTCACTGTTGGGGGTTTTGCTGTTCCTGAGATATATACAGATAAGCAGAACTTTTCTGCTTGCACTCTCAAGTGCCTTTGTCATGTCAGCAAGTCCCAAATGTATACCTATTTATTATAAGAAGGAATAAAGATTTAGACACACGTAGCTCTCTAGGAATGCAATGTTATATTGGCTAATCTACCTTTGAATTTTTCTTTTCTTTTATAGAGTTTTCCAAATACTAAAGTACTGAAAGTGAATGGTGACCATTTTCTTTCAAAACACTGCTGCTTCCCAAATTCAAAGCTCTTCTGATTGTTACCATACTTTCCGTACATGCAATGCTACTGTGCATACTCTTTACTATCCTTCTGTACATTCAACAGTAAGAGTGGAGTGCCTGCTTAAAATAGATTTCTTCTCATTCTCTGATTATTGTCCAGATTAGGAAGTCACCATCAAGGCCTTACCTTCAATGAAGACCTACCAACTATGGCTCTGCAGATACACCTATTCCTTTATCATGCCCTCAGTTATGAAAATGGAGAAGGCAATGTGAGCAACAGGACAAAGAAAACTAGAGAAATGTTTTTGAGAAACCTAGCAATTAGCCTTTTCAATATACTGAGGGTATGTATTATCCACAGATAGTATTTCTAAATGGGTTTATCTCAGCCTTAAAATGCCACAGTCTGTACAGAAGCATTGCTGTATACTCCAATTTCTTTTAATTAGTTGAACTTTAGTTGAGCTTTCAAAGGGGCTGTGGTATGGGTTAGATACAAAACTAGCAGCTGGTCATGCATCCTGACAAATCTCCCAGGTTTGAGAAGGTTTACAAAAGTGATACCTCACAGATGGGTGCATTATTTTACTGGATCTATCTGAAAAGGTACTTGTAGTTTAAGGATTATTCTGATTGATGCTGAGATATGACTGAAGGAGTCTTTTTTTTTTTATAGCTACACCTCTGTTGAAGTTTTTAACAAGTGTTTTAAAACTCCAATGATAATGAGCTGCATAGCACTGCAGTCTTGCAGCAAAAAAAATTAGATTTGAGGTGACCACTACCTTTTCCTAACTAAATCAGGAGCCACAAGACGTGCCCATTTCCTTTTGACAACAATTAAGTATAGAGATATGGATTTCAGGGAATAAAATAAATATGTTGAGACTGGACTCTGCCAACTGCAAACAAAAGCACATGAGCAAAGGTTGGCACCACACCCAACTACCCTTAGCTCGCTTGTTTTCATTTAGTCAGCTTAGTTACAGCTGAACAGCTTGAGATACAGTCCTTCTTCAGTCACAGGACATGCTGGGGAGATCAACAGGACCAAATGGACAAGGGTCTTTGGATCTCCACAACTTTCATCTCTTGCTTATCCTAATGAGATAAGAAAATAAGCGTCATAATTTTTGGAGTCCATAAGAAGTGTTCAAAGTATGGAACAATAAAAAAGCAGTATCATAGAAGGCAAGAAAAAGCCCTTAGCATAGCTATGAGATGGGAGGAGTGCGGCTCCTTTGCCAAAGAACTGTTTCCAAAATGTTTGTCCATATGTAACATTATTATAGTAGTCATTCCTGCCATGCATCTCACAGACTTACATCTTCATTGCTGGCTTTTGGATTTCTTCAGGAAACTTAACTCCCTGGGTGCCATGGAAATGCAGAATCACCCTTCTGAGCAATCACTTGGCTTTTGGCCAAGACATTCTTGCCATCACTGAGCAAAATGGAAAGGAATTATGACCACAATAAAGCATTCAGCTTACTAATTGCTATTTAATTGCTGCTCAGAATTTCCAATGCATTAGCTACCAATGACAGTGTTACATAAACACCTGAAAGCAGCAGCTGACTCTTCAGGATGCAAGGAAAGGCAGTGTCTGACTGCGTGTGTTCATGTGCATGCTTGGAGGCACTGGACAGGAAAAGGCTTCTCTTCCCCACTCTGTGCATGACGCATAGCCATGGAGCTTATGGATATATCCTCCAAAGGAATAGCCACTGAGTCTGGGTGATTCTTTCCTACAGACTTTGTAGGAAGTACATACCTTCCAATACAAGAGCTCTCTGACAATGGGCTTCCATTTTTTCAAATGAAACTCCTGGAATTTTTGTTTCCACCCCCACTCAGAAACACTCCTCTAAAAATGTTGAGCTTCATTAGAAATGCAGTCAGAAAATGCAGGGATGAAAAAAAGAAAATTAAAACAAAAGCAGAGAAGAATCATCTTTCCTTCTCTAAATGGGGAGAAGAACAGCACACAGGGAGAGCTGGGGGAGGCAGTGGGACGAGGACCATGGGCAGCCTTCAGTGCAATCCAAAGCCAGGACACAACCCATCAGAGGCAATGGCTTCCCACGAGCAGAGTGTGGTTGTGGTTACAGTGGGCTGAGATGCAGCTGCTGGGCTGCATTTCAAATGCTTTCAGAGCAGCACAAATCTGGAAGTGCCCTCAGCTCTGAGCACGTCAGGAGGGCAGACCTGCACTACCCATGCACTGCACTCTATATCTCTGTTTCTGGCACTGACAGGTTAATAGCTAATTCACATTATGTGAGTCCGACTTTATTGTCCTCTGCATGCTCTAATAAAAAGAGGGAAAACTGATCCAGAAATCCCATCAGTATTGTCCCATCAGCAAGAGTCGAGGTGCCTTCCCTATGAACTATGTGAACATTCTCTTTCCTTCTGCACTCCCCCATCACCATTTTGTGGCACAGAGGGTAAGCCACCAGCACGTAGGCACTGCAGAGGCTTTAGGAAGGGCACTCACTCTGTAAGCACAGAGCACTGGCAGATGTCCCAGTGAGGTGTGGATGACATTTTGTTTAAGGTAGCACTAAGGACTATGAAGATTCAAATCCATTTTCTGTCACAAGCTTCCTGTCTGATTCTGGTCAAATAACTTAATCTGCAAAATAGGGCATAAAATAATTTCTTTTAGAACCCATTTGGGCTAGAGACTTTCTCTCTGAGACATAGGTGCATGGTATTAACTACAAAGAAATGTGCATTTTAATGAGAGTCTCTTGACATGCTTGTAACATATAAAGAAATAATAAAGTAGTAGCTGTGGGAAATTTTCTTAGTAACCCATAGATTATCTGGTTGGAGAGATTACCTTGGTTAATGAATCTGACTTCATGTACACCATGAAATAGGAGGTTTTGACTAACATTTTCTTTCTTGAACTAAAGCCTCTTTTCTATAAATAATTTTATTACTGCCTTAAAATTGCAACGATTTTATAAAAAATTACATCTTATTTATAATCTGTGTTTGCTGCCACCCTGTCCCAGATCTTGTTATATCTTTGTCTGTGAGATGAAGGAGCCTGAGATCAAAGTTTTGTCATGCTGTGGCTCCTTTGTTAAGCTAAACAGATTGAACTCCTCTTGTCTCACACTGAGGTCTATTTTCCAGTGCTTTAATCATTCTTGTATGATCTTACATGATCAGTCCTCTCTCTAATCATTCCCAGACAAATGAACTAGATGTTCCTTTAGAAGTGGCTACACCAGTGGAATGATGGAGGCAGTATGCCTTCCCCACTCATTCTCACCATTCTCCTGCTCACACATCAGGGTTTATGAAACGTTCTTTGGCCACTGGAAGCTTGCAAAGAGGGCTTGCATTTCATGGTCTGATCACCCTGTGGTCTTTGTTTCTATGTATTGTTTGATGTAACCAGAAGACCCAGACTGGTCTTTGTACATGACACCCCTTCGTTTTTTACCACTATCTCCAGTCTTTGTGTAAGCTCAAGACTTCAGTAATTGTTAAGACTGGGAATTATTCTTTTCTTCCATGACACTGATGAAAAATGTTAAATTACATGAAAATAAGAGCTAATTCATGTCAGATTTTACTGGCAACACAACCATGTTTATTTCCCATTAACAGTGAGATTTTGGACATGTCAAGTATTAACTACTAAAATTTTTTACTTTTTTTTTTGGTATTCTTTTGACTATTAATAAAATAGCTAGTGTTTTTCCAGGAATATTTCTGCACATAACAGTTTCTGTACCTTATCGGCCTTACTTTATAATCAAGGTATTTGAGGATCAATTTTCTTTTTCCTTGCAATTTCTCCATCCAGGCTTTAAAACTGGAATCTAAACACCTTTGAAAGGGAGAGACTAGTCCCATCCCCATTGTCTCACCTCAATTGTCCTGTCAAGGGGCAGGGAGGAGGGAGGCATGAGCACACCTCAGAATCAGAGAAACACAGAACTAATTAGGCTGGAAAAGACCTCTGAGATGATTGAGCTCAGCCCATGAACCAACACCACCTTGCCAACTAAACCAGGGCACTGAGTGCCACATCCAGTCTTTCCTTAAATACCTCCACGGACAGTGACTCCACCATCTCCCTGGGCAGCCCATTCCAATGTCTAATCACCCTTTCTGTGAAGAATTTTTTCCTAATGTCCAACCTAAACTTCCCCTGGTGCAGCTTAACACTGTGTCCTCTTGTCCTATCGCTGGCTGCCTGGGAGAAGAGACTGACCCCCACCTGGCTACAAACTCCTTTCAGGGAGCTCTGGAGGGTGACAGGGTTGTTGAGCACCAGGACATGGCCAAATCCTTCTGTCTAGAAGGAAGCTGGAGCAACTCTTGATCAGCAACAGTGAGGGCAGCAGGGTTGCAAGCTCTTCTTGCAGAGGTTTTGCTCCCTAAGGAGCACCCATCTGCACCTACATCCTCCTGCTTCAGGGACATGCTCTTCTGCAGTCTCCCTCCTGCTTGACAGCTTTGGCACAGGTTTACCCAGACAACTTTCAGCCTGCGCTCCGTCTCCCACAAAAATCAGAAGTCTGTGAAATTTGTTTACAAGGAAGCAGTGAAAGCTTGTCTTCATCTTGCTATAAGGAGACCCAGTCACATTAGATGAACAGATGAACCTCCTGTTGGACCAAATGGGTGGCCAGCAAATGCCAGTTCTTGCTCCATGCTCTGAAACTCCTCTGCCATAAACTGCCAAAGACTTTTGCTGCTATTTAATAATTGGATTTTTATTGCAAATCGCTAAACTCAGTTGGCATTTACTGCTCCGAGGCTGTGCTTGCTGCTGACAGATGGGAATGTGAATATTTGCTGTCTCCTCGGATTTGTGCAGCTCCAGGGTGGGCACAGTGTTGCCTGCTGTGTAAATGAAACATCCAGGGACTGTTGCAAGGGGCTGAGCTGAAACATTCCCTCGTGTTGATTCATGCCTGTTTTAGGGTTCTCTAGATGCAGGCCAAACTATCTAAAAAACCTTTTTACTTGGTTAGGAAACGAGTTGCTCCAGCTCAGGCTAGAAAAGGTAAATGTTTTTGGACACAGCGTGAGAAGTACTGGGAGAGTAAAACACATGAAACTTGGAATCCTACCACACTGGTTTGCTCTGGACCCTGGAAACACCTGCTCTCACCAGTTTTTGCTGAGATTTTATCTCCTGCTTCTTCATCAGAGCCAGTCATTCCTCTTAACATGCACTTTGCAGAAGTCATTTATGGCTTCAGCTTCTCCAAGGCCAGATGGCTGCAATCCTCAGAGTCATTGTGGAAAGGGCCAAGTTTTGGCATTTACAGCACCCTTACAAATCTTACTGCTGAGAAAGACCCTGCATCATTCCCAGTAAGAGGCTTTTCTCTACCTTCTCTTAGTACATGCCAGGTATCACGAAGGTGGTTATGGCCTTTACTGGTGTAAAAAATACCATAGGTCCATACAGGGATTCCAATTATTCAGCATGTTTCCCAGGACCAAACAAACAGTTTATGCAAGATCAGCTTCATATAAATGTCTTTCCTTGGTGGGAATGCTCCTCCAGTGTCCATAAAACAGCCATCAGAGACAGACAGCCACTATTTCTCCCTTTACAACCAGCTGCTTGGAAGGCTGGAAAGAATCTGAAGAGATCCCTGGCTCCAGCCTGCTGCCCCAAGGCAATGTCAGCTATATTTCTGAGAGGCCCTTATTTTAAAGCTGTGTATAGCAAAGGCAAGCCTTCCAACCTTTGCTTTTTCAAATGTCGAGCCTAAGCTTCCACTTTGAAGTCGAGACCTATTACTACTCCTTGCCTTAGCTACCAAGGACACAGGAAGAAGATTATTCTTTCTTACAACAATTTTATAGGTGTTTCAAGACCATTATGTTTCCTGTTCTTTCCTTTCCTTTCTAGATTAAAAACCTCTAATTTCTCTTGTCTGTCCTCATATATCATGCTTTCTAGGCTTCTGCTCATGCATATTAAGTACCTCTCATAAACTCTTTTTACTTACCCTCCCTATTTCTTAATGCCTGAAGGATTCCAGCTTGGATGAACACTCCAATTGCAATCTCATCAGTGCAGAACAGACTTGAAGCATTGTTTCCCAGGCCACGCTACCCTTGATTCAACACCTTCTCTGCAACAGTTTAATAGCATTGTTTGTGGGTAAAAAACAAGTCACCGTGTTTAAGGGACTTCAAGTATCGGCATGGCATTCCTGGTCACAGGGGTCAGGATGCACCTTCAGGAAGAAAAGGACTCAGAAGCCTGGACACATGAGACAATCATCACTTTTCTACAGGTTTTTTTGTTGTTGATGTTGTTTTGCTTTCAAAGAGACTTCCTGCTGCTTCTGCAATAAACCAGAGAACACTACATCAAATGTCTTGTCAGTAAAATTATAGGGATCTTATGCTCATTAAGGATATAGACTCCTTGGTAAATTACCATCATTCTTCATTTCATTGAGCTACTTCTGTGATGCAGCTCATCCAGACTGCAGCAATTCTCGCTGCCCTGGTTGTTTTGCTACCACAGCCTGTCATTTGTATGCAGTCTTTGCACTATGTTCCTGGTAAGTGGCATACTAGAGCGAAGTTCTTCCTAAAAGCCATATTCCCATGGTGCTTAATGACGATTTCCCTCTAAACTGATGACTAAATTCCTCCCTGTCTTCCTTCAGTTCCTTAAAACCAGCAGGCTGCTTCATCTGAGGTCAACTGAAACCTAGAAGAGATATTTCAAGAACAGCTAGGGGAATTTAATGCTTTTTTCCCACTGATGGCAGCAGAAGTTGGACGTCTAAAACATACTAACATTTATAAAAAATTAAGTAAGAATTCTATAAAGCTCAGTTGTGAAACATCTCTTGGCCTCTGGATTATGTGAAAGGTTTTAAGATAAATGGTCCATTGTTTTTAATACAGGATTTTTAATCCTAAAGGGTGCTGTTCGTAACTCCCTGAAAATGCTGGGACTCATTTCTCAACATTTTGTCTACTTGCACGAGTAATTCCATGTGTCATTTTACAGAGGGTATACAGCAGTCACACCATGAAAGGAAAAGGACTTTAAAGAGGGATAGTTCCACACTTTGTTCTGTCTCTCTCTGAGAGAGCTTCCTTTCTGTTGCTTTCCTCCATTGAAATGTTCTTCATTTAAAACAGAAGACATTGAAACATATCTTGGTACTTTGTGGAAAATATCCCATAGAAAACCCCAAGGCATTTAAACGGATCCATGAACATGAGTTGATCACTACCTAGTGCAAGAAGCAGTGACTCATGGTTTGGGTACTCAACTCGAAAAGTAATTGAAAGTATTTTCAAGGAGGAGCTCAGTTTTTCCTGAGAAAAAGAACTGCCAACAGAGAGGCAGAATTTAGCATTTTAGCCAGTGCCGCCAGCTCAGAGCTTGGCAGTGTTAAGTTCCAGGATTATTTTCACCTGCCTTTTAATTTCTCTTGGAAATATCCCATCCATTTACTAGGAGGCCACGTTTCCCACCCACTCTTCAGAACTCAGCAGATGACAAGTGAAGTTACGTGGCTGATCAGGACCAGCCTTACCTCCATGCTCACCTCCAGCTTTCCCTTCTTGCCCTTCTTTGGCACTCACTGTTTACATTCACAAGCCATTTCACAGGGGCACAGACAGCTTCCACTGAAAGTCTGGGCATGGGGTTACTTTGTTGGGGTTTGTGGGTTTTTTTGTTTAATATGAAGTGATTCATTGTCTTCAATCCCAAAGCCTGTTTGCTAAAACATCTCCAATTACTGATCCTTCAGCTGAACCAAAACATCCATTTCCATAGCAAAGGGCAGTAGCAGACTCCAGCTTCGCTCCACCTGAATTGCCAGCTTCCAGCTTCCCCAAAATGCTGTACTCTCTCTCCCCTCTCAAAAAGGGAGTGCATGCTGATCAGTGAATAATGCCTTTGCTATTGGAAGTAAGTGAACTTAACCTGCAGGGAATATTCCAGAGAAAGGAGTGGTTTCCAAGTTAGTTCTTAGGATTTCAGAGGGTGGCATTGTTGTGAGTCATGAGCTCATGGGAAATGCAGTTGCAGAAGTGGAATTTGCCAACAGGAACAGGATTATAGAGCGTGAAGTTCAGTTGAACTCAACCACAGCTACAGGAAGGTGTTGCTTTCTTTTTTTAATAACTACTCTCAGCTATCCCTTTAGTAAATATTTTGTCTTTCCTTAGTCAAAATGCAGCATATAAAAATAGTGTGAAAATATAGCACAGCAGAGACACGGAAAGCTATCCTCACAAAAATAACTTTTCTGGTGCCTTTTCCCAGGGGAAATTTTTTAAACCATTTAAATTTTCTTCAGGGAAATCTTCTCATTCTAAAAAATGAGGCTGCTCCAATGTCTGTCTGCTTCATAGTCATTAGCTAATTCATGTTTGTAAAGCACTTTGAGTTCCTCATATAATGAATGATACTACATAAATGGGAAAATGTGGTTGGTCCCTGTTAAAGATAAATCACTCTTTAGTCTGGATCTTTCTCTAATCATGAAAAAAATCCTTTTCTCAGCCCTCTCTAACACAAGGGTTAGGGTTGCTAATTCATTGAGGTTTACAATTTTTGGTAAACCCTTAGTTCTTTGAAGTCATGTTTTATTTTCAGAGATTAATCTAAAACTGTGAAGTCTAATGCACACCAGACCTGCTGTTTAGGCATATCATAATTTTTAAGACCCTATATAAGAATTTGTTAAATCAGACCAATTGGTAGCAAGACCAAATCTCAAAGATCTCAAAGCAACTATTTGACTTTAACAGAGAAATAACCTTTTAAACTATCCCAAGTTCTGGCGCCAAGACTCTGCCATGACCTGTGTTATGAAAATAACATAATCTGTGGCAATATAACAGTACTGAGTTAGTATCAATAGTCTGACAGAGCGTAGACAGCGAGCACATCGTGCTGTTTTAAAATGGCTCCCTGCCATATATTTACAAGGGAATGATAGATGGCTTGTATACTTTTTATGGGACTCACAAGATAGCGTGTATCTTCCAGCACTATCTGATGTACAAACTTAATTTCAGTATTTGCCTCTCAAACAGGCAGATTTATGGATCCGAGCAAAGGTCCATCCAGGCTGGTAGCTGGGCTCTGCGGCAGCCAGTAGCAGATGTCGAGGAAAAGTGTGTAAGAATAAAACAAGTGCACAATTACACTTCCCCTGGTGTATCCTCACAGATCCCAGCAGACTAGCTGGGGCCTACCTGAGACAGGGATTTAATCCATACCTTTGTATTTTTATAATTTTGATTTTTTTTTTCATCTGCAAATTTATCCACTTTCTTCAACCTGCTTATACTTTTTGTCGCCACAGCACCCTATGGCAAGGAGCTGCACATCTTAATCCATTGGCTGTGAAGAATACTTCCCAACTGCTTTAAACCAGCTTCCTCAAGCTTTTGTGTAGAGAGACAATGGTGTTCTGCTCACCTTTCTTTGCTGTTTGTGATTTTGTATAGGTGTGTTATGTCTGTTATATCACTACTTTTGCCCAAGCAAATCTGTCAAATCTTGTCTCAAACAAAAACCTTTTCAAACCTATGGCAGCTTTTTCACCTTCCTATAAACCTCTTCTAGCCCTACCATCTTTTCACTGACATAAGGATCAGAACTGTCTTTGACAGTCACACTGTGGTCACATCATGAACTTGCAGTCTTCAGGTTTGCCCTCTGTTCCTTTACTGATAAATCTTAACTTTTGATTTACCTTTCTGGACTGCCACAGGGTACTGAGCTGGCATTCTTGCTGAAATAGCCAACACAACAGTTTCAAGCTCTCTTTACTGCACAGTAATAACTTCTGGAGAGTTTAGCATTGTAAGAGTTATTTTCTCTGGACCCATGACTGTACTGACTTTGACTTTCATCTGTCATTCAATTTATCAGCTCTTGAGACTGTAGTTTAAACTCTGACTTTTCTGAATAATAAATGGTGTTGTCACCTTGCCCTCCACTGCCTTTTCATTGAGAGCCGCTTCCAGCACTTGACCGTTTATTACCCTTTAAAAGTTTTGTCTTTTAAAATATTATTGATTCATGAGAGGTCTATTTCTTTTTCCATTAAATAATTTATTGCCCAAGTAACAAGGGAACTCTTCCACTCAGTTCTGATTGCTGTGGAAGACAGAAATTTTCAAATCCATGCCCTTTTTATACCTACATCTTCAGTCTTCACATACAAGAATTAAAGGAAATATCTTTCTTTATACATAACAGCTCTGGATCCTGCAGTTAAATATGTGTAATTTAAAATACATACAGTGATTGCTGCACACTCAAAGTAAAACATTGCTTTGGCCATATAGTCCTATGGTCCAGTAAAGCTCTCCATGTATCTACCAGCAATTATTTGTTTTCCAAAGCAGCAGGAAATCAAGATGTCTCTGCATATAAAACTTGGATAACAAAAGCAGAAAAAACTCATAATAGTTCTCTTGTGGCTGAGGCCAGCAGGGACTGTTGGTATACTCCACTGAGTATCAGGTATCAAGAGTATAATAGGAAAATTTTTCTGTCCTTAGCAGCTTTTTTCAATTGGGAAATTAAATGTCCTTTCATCCACCAGCCATGGATCAGGACCAGCTTTACTACATTACTACTTAAAATGCCAGTACAGGATTTGTTAATAGTCATTGTGTCATGCTCATAATGCAAAGAGCAATAAAAGACAGAATGACTGTCAACCCTGCCCCCAGTTTGTTAGAGGGCTCTTTTTCTTACCATACCAAAGCAGACTGCTTGCCCATCAAAGAGCACACAACATGCAAAAATATTTACGTTTCTTTCTGGCAGGTTACCCTGCTGCATCTGTAACCAACACAGAGCACATGATGTCCTGCTCCTCAGCTGCTGCTCTTCCTACTCCTTCAACCTCCCAGCTCTGGCACAATTTACAGTTCAAATCAACAGCATTTGTAGCACTCATGGCAAAATCACAAAGAATGAACTATATTCCTCATGCTCTGGCTGGGGGAGAGACAGACTTTGCCCTGCAGATTTCTGGCTCCCCCTTCCAGGTGCCTTCTCTGACATTTTCAGGAGCAGACTGTCAATGGGTTATGGGTCTTGTGCCATCCCTCCTGTGGAGCTGGCAGTGTGCATGAATGCCGTGTGGGAGATGTCCATTGATCAGCTTTTCTAAGCCACCAAGAAGCAGAGCTACTCAGCACATGCAGATGGAAAATAAAAAGCCTTACATAGAGAATTCAGAGCAAAGGACCTCTCCCCTACGCCTTAGCAGCTACCCACAGCTGAGCAGAGGACAGCAGCAACCACACCTTGTGAATGGAGCTGCTAGGGAAGGTGGCAGAGAGAGATAAAAACTATTTTGGTGCCCACTGAGATTGCTCCAGGCCCAAGACAAAACAATGTTGATACACTGAACTGCTGAGAGGCCCATGTGCTATTTTGTAAAGCTCTCCACCACTTCTGGCAAGAGTGAACCATTCATCCCTTGTAATGCCTTAAGCACCCAGACATCCTTTCACACACGTATTAAGAACATCAGATTAACTCTTCCTCCCCAAGGAATCTAATAAAACTATAGGCCTGACTTACTCCTGATTTAGTTATATACAGTACTCTTAAATTTGAGACAAATTAAGCTAATCCTACTGTGTGTCATTTGTTGTGGATAGCAGTCAGTTGTAGAAAATCTGGGAAAGTTGTGTCCTTAGCTGGGCCATCAGTGTCAAAAGGAAGGCCTGCAAACATGAAAATTAACATTTATATCACTGTTGCTAATGTATAAAGCTTTAGGATGTTTATGTTTAACATAATTAAAAGCCTGATTAAAACCTCTTGGAATCTCCTGGTTGTGTTTTCCCTTGATGTACCAGTCTGCAATTTCAGCATGCCTCTCGAGACCTCAGAGGGCAGAATGAGTGTGAAGACTGATGCATCAAAGAGCAAAAGTTTTAAGTGTTATGGAAAGCTTAAATCCTCCAAACACGATCACTCTTGACAGAGAACCAGAATCAATAGCAGCAGTTATTGTCAGTGCCCAACAAATAAAGCTTGTAAACTGAATGTTTTCAAACTCATAGGAGGGTGAGAAAAAAAAAATTGTGAGCGGTAGATTGCATCTGGGACTCACAATTCCTACAGGTTAAAATCTCAGTAATTATAAAAAGTCAGTTTTCTGATTTCCTTGCCTCAACTGGGTGATGCAACTTAGAATAGCCCCTGCTCCAGAGGAACTTGGAGATCCTTCAAATAAACTCTGGATTTTTTTTTGTTTTATAAACAGATTGTGAGGTACCTTTGACAGAAGAAGTATTTGTAGTGTTTTTTTTGCCTTGGGGTTATTACAGTGGTGTAAAACAGTCTCTGTCTGCGAGACTGAGGCTGTTGCTGAAGGATCCTCCACAATCACAGAATATTCTCTGTTGGAAGGGATCCATAAGGACCAAGTCCAACTCCTAAGTGCATGGCCCATAGGGGGATTGAATTCGTGACTTTGGCATTATTGGCACCATGGTCTAACAACTAAAAATGAAGACCTAAAAACATAAACTATGAACATAAACAATAAGAAGCTACTAGGAGTCAGCTCAGGAAATGATCAATGTTAAGCAATTTTATGTACACATGAAAGGGTCAGCTTCACATGGCAGGAGTTGTACAGGTAAAATTCTCATTCTTCTTGCAGATTAAAATTTTACTGGGGCATACTCTAGATCAACATAACTGATTTAAAAAATATTTCCCTTGGTAGGTAAGTCTAAAATCTGGAGTCCCTAGAAAGAGTACATGAGAGTAAAAGCTGTCTTCTACTGCAAAGGGAAAGCTGGAGATGATGGACCTGGGTGTCTCCATTGGGAAGGAGATGAAACATCCCAAAGGATGTGGCCTTTCCCATCAGCCCCTCCCTGTAGCAGGAAGGACACTGTCTATTACTGTGTAATTCTGAATATTTTATTGTTTGAACATTGGACAGTTTAATTGCTATAAACACCAGCATGCCATTTCACCCTCCGTATGCCTGGAGCTGTCTTTTGTGTTTATTGTTGGTTTGTTTTGGTTTTTTTAAAACGTTGAACATGACAAAACATTTTAAAGATACTTCATGTTCTAGTGCAGGCACAGGAACTGCTGCCAAGTACTTGTTGACCCCTAGGAGCAGAAAGCTGTCCCTTCTGTTCATGCAGCTCCCATGCAGAGGAATTCAAAAGCATTTAAGAAATACTATCTGCCTGTGAACAAGTACACAGTGTGAAAAATTAGCCACAGCCACAATTAGATAAAATATGGCAAAGTTACAGCTCATTGTAGCAGCTGCAAAAGGTACCTGTTAGGTTTGAACCAGAGAGAAACCAGCACTGACAAATGCAGCTCTTTACTGTACTCTTTTGTAAAGGGTCATTGCTCTGGTGCAAATTACTTTTGGTGTGATAGCAAAGCCAAGTTCCCTAAGGAATTTCAGTTTTGGACTCCACTCCAGCATGGGACTGGAACCCAGCAAAGCTTAGGTGCTGGGGTTGGGTGAAAGTTCTAAGGACAGTCATGAGTACTTTGTGTCCTACCTTTCTGCTGGATCATGCTTTCATCAAGACCACCTCCAGAGCCTTGGACTGCTTCTTGAGCTCACGTGCCAGCACCATTTCTTCCACAAAGATGCATAGAGTTTACTTTCATTTTTTCTTTTACAAGATACAGGTTTTTACCTGTCAGACCAAACATCCATCTAATCCAGCAACCTCTGACAGCAACTGATAGCAAATACTCCCTTCTCATCTTCTGAATAGGATGAACATGGGATAACTCTTCTGCTATGCTCTCCCATTTCTGAAAAGACATCAACACCAACTGTTCGAGAAATTCCCTTTGGGGGGGTTATAACCCCATCTTTGTACTGGAATTTGCCTAATAGTTTTTGAGCCCGATCAACAGCACTGAGATACCTAACCCGACATTTAAAGCACTTACAAGGAAGGTGGCTCCCTCAATTATGTTTCCCTCGTGCCTGAGGGGAGTCAGACCTTCCTCTGTCATGAGAGATACCTGGAGCCATAAATCTTCCCAGCCGATTGGATGGGCAGGTTTCTCTAACTACCTGATACCACAAGGCATCTTCATCTTCAGGCATATTTGTAATAGCCTCTGGGCAGGTTCAGGGCGAAGATTAACAGCACATGGTAGCAGAGCAGCTGTAAGGAAGACATTGAAATGGCACAGGGGTGATACACTGCCATAAGCTTAAAAAGAGGACTGTCAGTGTGCCTTTCTTAAAAACCAATTACAGGAGTGAAAACTCTGCACATTCTCTACAAGCTGGGATCTCATCCATCGGAAAGGATGGAGAACCTCAGGTTTGAAGTCCTTCAGAGCACAGACACCACTTCCTACTGGAGTGTAATGGCACCTAGATGGCACCCCATAGTCAGCTGCATCTTCAGATAAGATCCTGCCACTCACATTCACAAGAATTTAATAGTTGTGGTCATCAACAGATAAGGCCTTAGGCAAGGGAATCCCTCCCCTTTAGCTCTGTTTGATCACCTAAAAATGACTTTTCTCCAAGTTATTTTCTTAGTCAAGCCTTCAGTGAACCACACCCCTTCTCAAATCTGTCCAACATTTCCAAATGATATTACCATGCTACTTAAAGGCAGATGAAAGCAGGTGGTAAATCTGTCACAGCAATAGGCAGCAGCAACACAACTCCCACAAGTAGTTTTGATTTGGCAAAGAAGATGCAGAGGCACTTCTCCAGGATCTCTGTGGCATTAACTTTGCTGGTAGTAGCTTTTACTTCACATTTTGTTGGTTGAGCAAGTTCTCTTTCCTCTCGAGGGACTGCCAAGGTGCTTTAGGAGACACGCAGTAGACATGGCCTCCTCAGGCCCAGTGCCACTGAGGAGTCACATGGGATGTGCAAGGATGCCCAATTCCCAAGAAAGACAGGAAGGACAACCTTTTCAAAATGTTTCCTGCATGCTGATTTTCAAAGGTCCATGTCTAAATGCAAATCCTTCACACATACTGGCAGGTGGCATCTTATATGCAGATACCAAAGGCTGGGTGTAAAATACATCCTGAAAACATCCCACTTGCGGGTACACACTGGGCATGCAGAAGTTACCAATCTCAAGAAGCCAAATTTGTGCTGCCATTTTTGCCTCTTCCCTAATAGCAGGCACATTTTTTGGTATCACTTGTAGAAACTGTTACAGAGCACACAAATGCCATAAAGGACCAGCAAAGCCTTGGCAAGTAACCTTTCTCCAGCCTTGGGAACAAGCCCTGAGAACCTTTACAGTGATGGTTCAGACCCAAAACCAAGTTAAAATTGTACTGCTGCTTTCTGCTCTGGATTAAAGGGTTTCAAAAGGTGTCATATGACTGCTGCTTGACATGGGCATTTGTTGAAGCAAATATTTTAAAAAAGAGCTTGAATAGCTCTTAATTAAAAGGGTTTGTATTGTGCTGTGTGAGGGTGTGCCCCATCCTGGCTGGCAAAGCAAAACAGGTAAAGGCCAAAGCAGTAACTAACACCAAAACACGGGGAGGGATGGGGGGGCTCCGCACACCTCAGGACTTAAAACTCTCTTCAACCTTTGGTCTTGTTCTCAACGCAAACAAAAGCACGAGAGAAGGTTTCATTGGCGTTTATAAAGAAGCTGTTTAGCAGTAAAAGCTGATCTACAGGCAGTGGACAAAAGAACAATAGCCCTGCCGAAATGCTACACGGGGCTGAGGTTCTGTAAGGAATAATTTCAAGTCGAGACTGGAAAAGATCAAATAGCAGCTGGAAAGCAAGAATATACCAGGGAGGAGGGGAGAAGGCAGCTACACACATTCAGAACAAAGAGCTGAAAATAAAGAATAAAAAATACATGTGATATTAGGCAGCTCTTTTGCATTGTTAACTCTATTTGCATTGGTAAATAAACCAGAAATTTTCCTTTTTAACTTTATCATCTAGTACAATTTTGACAGTTTTCTGTAACTATGCTCCCTTTTTAAAGAGGTTTTACTGAAGCTTAGAGCCACAAGGGTACTGAGGCACCATTGAAGTAAATGGAATCAGACACCTCAATGCCTTTGTCAGTGTGACCCTTTGACCACACTGGAAATCTGCAGCTGCATGAGGGGAGATACACTCCCACACAATCACACTGGTTTACATACACATCTTAGGATATAACTAATTTTTTTTTCTATTTGTGCAAGAGAGATGCCAATGCCATAGATGCAATTCCACTTTTGCCTGTCTCTGGTTCTTGTTGAAGTCTCAGCCATGCCCTGGAAGATGCTGTGCAGTGATGTGCTAGGTTGAAATAATCTTAAAACTCCCACATACCCAAAGGCTCCTCTCAGAGGTCTAAAACTTTAGAAAGCCCATGTGACATTCTTGCCACCACTTATTATTACACTTTGGTTTTCTTAGGCAGTTTTGGCATAGTCTGATTTCTGTTCTCAGACGTAATGCATAATTCTGTTCACATACTTAGAAGTTTTACTTTAGCACTATATCCTGTATTTCCTTTCTTTAAAGTAGGGATGACGCATGCTTCTTTTCAGGAAGATGAAAGGATCAGTCTTCAGGTGAGCTCACTTCTCCAGAGCTCTCCACAACTGCAAGGTATCGTTATGAATTTGAGTTTAGGTTTATGCATAAGTCATAGGTGTATCTTCAAATTTTATGGGAACCTTTTGCAGGTGATAAGCTCAGCCAAATTCCTGTTTCAGCAGGAAAAAAAGTGAAAACCAATCAATAAAACTAGAGAGGTAATATACAGTGTGTAAGAATACTCATTAAAAAGGTATCTGTATGGTAAACTATTAGAGCAGAAAAATAAAAATATATGGATTAAGGAAAAATAGCTGTCATCAACAAAAACAAATAATATTTTAAGTGCTTCAACTGATCATTTAAAATGGGGCCTCAGCTTTCCAAAGCTTACGTGATTTCAGTCATGGTCAGCAATACTTGCTGTTCTAATGTGATTCTTCACTTTTTCACTCTTTGCCATTTCAGAGTCAATTCAGCAGATGTTAATTAACACCTGTGATAGCTAATATATTACCTAGAGGCATTTTCCTATCTACTGTTAGTCAGCTGAGAATTGAGCCAGGAACAAACCATAACTTGCCAGCCTTGCAGGAAGAATTAAACTACCTCTAAATGCCCAGTGCAGTATCTAGCCGTGGGTTTCTCTCTTCCTTAAATGTATGCCAGTGCAAAATGCTGTCCTTGTATATTCTGTACATCTGCCTATTTCATAAACTCTACTTCTCTAGCTGTTTTAGGGTCTAGCAGGGAGATTGTTTTAGCACTAGTATACCAAGAAAGGAACACAGGAATAGAGAAGTCAGAAAATATATTTTTCTCTCCTCCTCCTCCTCCTTTTCGCAGAGGTCTGAGCTACAGCATTTCTAGGAAGTACTGTTGGAAGGATTTCTCTTTGAAGTTTACACCATGCTCCTAGTCCTGAACCCAATGATGTTAAACAGGACAGGTGAACCAATTCTGGTTTTCGGAAACTTGTCACTGAAAGCACATGCCAAGATAAACACAACCAAGAATGCACAGACTATGAGGCTCCTTCTGTTTCCCAGGTAGTCATAGTTCCAGAATCAAAACTAAGGCTCAGTTCTGCTCCTGTTCATAAAATTCAGTGGGAAAGAGCCCAGAAATAGATCTATTTTAACTTTTCCTTTTTCCTTGGCTACTGAAGTGCTGCCCACTCTCTTGTCACTGAGAAGCTCTTGTGAGATCAGCGGACAGTTTATCTGCTCAAACATTTACAGACTGAGGACAAAACAAAGACCTGGAAAGCAAAATAAACTTAAGTCAGCAGTGGGGAAAAAAAAGTGAGTCACCCAAGTTCAAGTGCACACTACCTGCAATTTTTCACTTCAACAGGCATACAAAGGTATGGTTCTTGTTTTTGGTAATGAGGAGAGCCATGCTGTTTACCTCCTCATGTAAAAGGAACTACCATGATGAACAATAACTTTGGATGAGGGGAAAGACCTGAGACATTGCAAACAGGCAGCAGAAGATGCACAGAACACACAGGCTGGTGTCTGAGAATCAAGCCTATTTCCCACATCCCAAAACACCCAATAGTCTGGTAACTAATACCCTGAAGAAAACCATTCTATCTCATTTTACTTGCAAGAAACACCATGTTTAGATCTGATGAGGATTATTCACTAGGGTAGATTTTTTGTTTAAAATCATGCCTTACAGCTATCATGGAAAACTTCTTGCTATCCCCAAAACATATTATCTGATGTTATATTGCTTTGTCTAGATAAAATGGGCAGTAAATCAAATTCATAAGCTGCAGCTGGTAATCAATATGCTTTAGTTGAGGACTACATTAAAATACTGTTTCTTAGAGATATTTGTGAATTTCAGATGTGTCATTAAGGATAAAACTGATAAACCACTTCACTACTTCTGGTGTCTATAAAACTGAGCAACTTTCTCTCTTTTGTTGTATTCTGAAATGAAAAATCACGGCCAGCAGGTCTTCCATCTTATTTATAATAAATTAGTGATAAAGGGGAAAGGTTTGCTTTTCAAAACAGTGTAATTATATGGTCTCAAATATCATTCTATAACCAACCCTCTCTTGCCCCAGCTTTTAAAAGACATCTTAGAAAACACCAGGTTTGGGTTTCTTTGTTTTGTTCTACCAGATAGAATCCCAAGAGGCAGCAAAATGAGCTTTCAGTTTGTGCGTGCACTTGAAACTTCTTGCCTTCCGATGAGATATCAGCTGTTTAAATGAGCCAAATTAAACACAGGCTTTAAGGTGGAGCATCCAGCTGCACTGGCCAGACCAAGGCCAGGAGTTCTGTCCTTCAGATTTTAGCCTTCATATGAGGTTATCTTGCTAAGGGACATGAGACTTGATATTTTAAATATAAAATTATCACTGGTGGCATTACAGTGAAGAGAGAGCTAAAAAACCACAAACCAAAAAAACCACCACCACTGCCATAAAAACCCTGAAAAACCCCAAACCAAAGAAACCCCCCAAAACCAAAACAAAACTAAAAAAGTCTACAACCCTCTTCCCCCTCCCCCCAAACAGTGAAGACTCTTCTCTTCCCCTAAACAGTAAGGTCCCTGCTCCATTCTCTCAGTTCAGTTTAAGTCATACCCTGACATAACATCTGAGGTTAGAAGTCTTGAGGCTTTCAAGGCATTTATTCCAGCGTTTCCAATTTAGGATCATTTGCTGCAGGTGCTCCCTATAATCATTGTTGAGGTCCAGACTGACCAACCTACAATAGCAGGGAATGATTCACCAGGCAACCACTCAGAGATTTATTTTTAGTTTTGGCAAGAGCAGGAAAAAGCAAGCATATACTTTGCAAGTATATTTGAAAAGTTCTCTATTTGCTAAATATTTATTTTTTGCCCCAAACCAGCAATCTTTAGTATCTGGGATAATATTAAGAAAATTGCACTGTAACGGACGCCACTGAGGTTCACCTCATCTGCATATTTCCATTTATTTTGTCAATATGTCACTGTTTGCTTTTAAAAATAAACTGCAAGTACTTTCTCAGTCACCCTATTTCCTCAACTTACTTTCTGATGCATCATCCTTATTAAGAAGATGAGAAAAATACCCACACTAAGAGTGCAAACTGCCCTTTAATAATCCAATGCCCAGAAATGCACTATTGTTTAACAGAGCAAGTATTGTCCAATACATAAGAAACGATTTCCACTTCAAGAGTTAAATAATTCAGGTGCTCCATAAAATACCAGGGTTTTTTTTTTCTCTATCAGCTTAATTCATTTACATGTGTACAGATTACTTGAGCTTTATTTGGTGCTCAGGCTGAGAAACACGAGGACTATTTCTGTGCAACAGGATGATTATGGCCAAGAGGCCTTCTCCCTCCTCCTGGCCCTTGTACCTGGGTGAGCTCTAAGCTGCAGGTATTGCTGTCACAGAGGGCGGGGAAAGTGAGACAAGGCAGTCAGCCCCTTTTCTCATGGATCTAGTTTTTCAGTGGCTGCTATCATATTCATTGAAGCAAGGATTTGACTGAGCAGGAAGGTAGAATTACGTCTCCTTCCCACAGCTCAAGGTCAGGATAAAGATGGAGGAGGGCTGTGAGGCATTTCACATGTGTTTATTGACTTCATATTCTGACCAAATTTCCAAGATGAAAGTATCATATGCAAGGATTAAGACATGGCTAATATTTAGTCACATATTAACCAGTATTGATACTGAATCTTAGCAGCAGCACACCACACTTCTCAAATAAAACCCAAATTGGAGATTTCTTGTGCCTAGGTAAAGATTTGCAACTAACAAACCTGAGGCATTTCCAAAGAGCAAACAGAGGTTCACTGCAGAACAAGGCAGCTTTGAGGTACAGAAGAGAGGAGGAAACGGTATTTTCACAAAAGTGAAAGGATTAAAAACACAGAAAAGCATCTACATGAGCTATATAAAACAAGAGTCTGCATTCATTCTCCAGCCTCTGGATAGTTCTGAGGATCCAACCCTCACAGAACTCACACCAAACCAGATACAGGAGTTAAGAAATGCATCAGTGCAATTTCTGCTTACTTGTTCTTCCATTATGGAGACACACATACAAAAATGTTTCTTTGGACCATAGAAATATAAATACAGGCAGACTGTTTCTGCCTATAACAAACATGAACAGTTTGCCTTCCAAAGGTAGTATGACAACCCTGACAGCAGAGCCATCCCTTTCTGCCTCCTTCCCCCTCACTCCCATTCTGGGTTAACTGTAACTGGAATACGGTTCTTCTTTATCCACCTCTCTGCTTCCAGATTTTAAAATTTCCTCCTTCTCTCTCACCCCCCTTTTTCCAAGAATAGTTTGCTCCAATTGCTTCTTCTCAAGAGCAGGATTTCAGATGCCCTTTGATTGAAGAGGCCTCCCATAAGAAAAGCACCTCTGAGGAGAAAGTTTAAAGAGCTCCCCTCACCCTGCCCCAGATGTCTGCTTGGTCAGCATGGAGTCAGCAACACAAAAAGGCAGTCCAAATCCACTACCTTGTAGTTTTACTAAATGAAATTTAAAAAGCATGTATCTACACAGTGGGTGAAAAAAAAGCTTTCATGGGAATCAATTTGATGCTACAGTCCCTTTGTCCTTGGGTTCCAGAGTCTGAAGGAGTGAATGACCAGTGAGCATCTCAGCAGCTAGGTTGTCTGAGTTTATTGCACAGGAGCTTTCAAGGTTCATTACATATTATTGTGCACATTGAACCATGGGGCACTTGCCCAGCATCTAGTGCATCATTTCAGTGATTGTCAGCAGTTGGTTTAATCCATATTTTCAACTGGAACTCAGTTCTTATTTCCTTTCCAGTCACTTTTTATTTTTAATTGACCTCAAATGATTAATTACAACCAAAAAAATCATAACTGCATAATACTTGACTGTTAAGAAATAACCTTCAGTCCCTGCCACTATGTAGTATCTCGTATTCAGAAAAGGTCTAAAACCATTTTAACAATATAAAGTATATTGCAAATGCATTTAAAATAAATAAGTCAGTTGTTGCTACATCACCTACTATCAAGAAATGTATAACTGCCAAGTATTTTTAGCTGATTTTGCTCTGTAAGGCACACCACCAGTACAAATCTGGCTTATACTTACTAGTCCAAAAATCCAAGAGCGCTTAGAGGGAGCAGATAACTGCTCAAGTGAAAGCACATTATCTCACCATCAGAAGAAATCCTGGGGCACTTAACCTTGCATCAAAAGCCTTGGACATGGTAAACAGTAAACACTTCCAGTGGTGCCCAAGCCTATTTCCACATTAGAACTGCAACCCTGCTTGTGCTCTCCAGGGCTGGTCTCATCTCCCAGAACAATGTTTACATCTTATCACACAAGTTCTTCATTGGAGCTTCATTATGCCGGTTATAACCAATTATGCAAAAATCATGTATCCCCTGGGTAAATAGTGTGAATTGCTAGACAACATGGGCCTCCCTCTGTAACATAACTATGAGGGACCAGTCTCTGAAACACCTGCTTAGTATTACACAGTAAGAAGAGAAAGAACACCAGCATGGTCCTGCCTTTTCCATACGTAAATGCGATCTGATGTGGGACATGGGCGAATGCAAGAGCCTGCCCCTCACAATACCCCTCTTTTGACCCCTGTGGGGGGCGGAGGATGTGTTCGTGGCTAACGGCAGGACAGGCGTACTTTCGGCACCGCCGGAGGTCCTCGGCCCTGAAATTAGATAAGAGCACTTTGTTCCCCCCTTCCTTCGATAAGACAGCTCGTGAGATGAAAGCAGCAAAGCGCCTCCTCGGCTTGAGAGCCAAAAGGAGCTAGGTCACAGGCCTGAGAAGTCAGCACGTTGGCTCCTGGCAAGGGCTGCGGGAAGGTTCAGAGACCCCACCATCGGCCTTGGGATAGCACCTTTGAGTCCGCTCACCACAGTACACGGAGTGGGGTGTTTATTTGTGGGTTTTTTTAAAGACAATCACATCGTCCCGTCATCCGGGGGTCGGTACTGGCGGTGCTCATGTAACACGGCACGCGATTCCCTCGCCTGGCAGCGGTGCCGGGCTCCCCGCAGTGTCCGGTCAGGGTTTGGGAGGCCGCTGCCACACGCCTACATGTCACCCATGGGTCCGAGCCCAGCTGTGGGGCAGTCACTGACTCCGGCCGCCTGTCCCGCCGGTTCTCCGGCCTCCCATCCAGCGGCAGCTCCTCGGCAAGGTCCTCCCGGGCTACTCGGCCCCTTGGGCGGCATGGCCCGGGGCGCCGCCGCCGTCGAACACCTCGGGGCTGTCGGCCAGCAGCGAGGTGCGCACCTTCCGCCGCTCCTTGAAGCGGCCCGAGTGGGACACTCGGAGGCTCCGCCGGCTGCCGACTCCCGTTCCCGCGGCGTCGCCGCTGCCGAAGGGAGCGGGCTGCTCCTCCCGGCCGTCGGGGCTGGGGGGGTCGGCGGGGGTCTCGCTGGCGGCGGGGTGCGGAGGGGCTACCGCCGCTTCTTTGTGCTTCTTCTTGCTGGTCAGCGATTTCCACCAGGGCCCCGCCGAGCTCTTCACGCCGGCCCGCGGAGCGGCGGTGGCCGCGGCGCTGTCCGCCATCTCGGGCTCCTGCGGGGAGGAAGAGGGCGAGGGCGGGTTGGCAGCTGGGCACGCTCAGGCGGCGCTGGGACCCCTCTGCCCCGGCACCGGGGGCGGGCAGCGCTGCCGGGGAGGTGTGCCCGGCTCCCGGGAGCGGCCCGCGGGGAGGCACGGCTCCTGCGCCGGCGGCACGGGGGGAGCGTTCTGCGCCCCGTCCAGCGGCTCGGAAGCGCCGCCCGCCTCCGTGCGCGGCTCGCACAGCCACAGGTGAATAAAGCCGCGGAGCCGAGCCGCGGGCCCCGCTCCCTGCACTCGCCGCCCCCATCCCCACAAGCAGACCCGCGGTCCGGTACCTTGGGGCTGCCGCCTCCCCGCGGGACGAGGCCGGGAGCCCGGCGCGTCCCGGGGCTCCTGCGATGGGGCTCCTCTCGCTCCCTCCTTCCCTCCTCTCCCCGCCCCCCGGCTCGCTGCGCAACAGGTACGGGAGGCGACACTGACCTGCGGCGCCCGCCCGGCGCTGCGGGAGCGCGCTCCGGCCCCGGGGAAGCGCTGCCGCCGCCGCCGCTCGGCCCCGCGGTGCCCCGGCGCGGCGGGGAGGGAGGGCAGCGGGCGGCTGTGCGGGGCTGTGCCGGGCTGTGCGGGGCTGTCCGGGGCTGTGCCGTGCGGGGCGGAGCAGCGGCAGGTGCCGGCGGCCCCGCGGCTCGCCCCCGTGGGCGGAGCGGCGGCACGGCCAGCCCCGGGGCCGGGCGCATCCCGCTCACCTGCCCGGCTCCTGCGGGGCGGGATAGCAGGAGGGGCCGGCCCCGAGCCCGCGGGGCTGCAGGGAGGAGGGTCCGTGCCCCCTGCAGGCAGACCCGGCGGTGGAGAGACGGGGGAAGAGGAAGAGGAAGAAGAGGAGGAGGAGCAGGGGAGCCTCAGCGCAGGTGAAGCAGTGCCGTGAGATCTGGGGCTGCCGAGGGTGGATGGAGATGGAGTTGCCGGCGTGCATGCCTTTAACAAAATATCACTGCTTTTTGTTTGTGCACGTGATGGATGTGCATGGGTGGGCGTTTTATAGCCTTGAAGAAAATAGAATTGTGGTTAACTGCCCTTCTTTAAAAAACGACTGGAGCTGTAGGTCACACTGACTGTTGTATTCAAACTGACTTAGTATTGGGACTTTGACTTTCTGTGTGCTGATGGATATATGGCCATACAAACGACTTCACCTCTTCTTTTTATTTACACAGAAAGGAGAAAAGAAAAAAGATTTGCTTGTGCCACACCATGTGTTAAAAGTGATGATTTGTTCTTTGGAGAACTATGCCATGTAATATGCATTTGATTCCTAATGCCCTTCCCATCAGCTACCCAGTCAGCCACTCAAGGATGCCTGTGATGGTGTGGAAGAGTGTGTGAAAGCATCATATTTCAGCCTCATCTTCTTTTGCAGATCAACTTCTGCTACTTGCAGCTTCCCTGAATAGCCCATAAAGAAAAGAGGAATGGAAGTTGGTGAATGCAGGCTACTGAGGCTGAGGAACCTGGGGCATGCACTTATGTTACTCTGTAGATTGCCCTCTTCAAAGGCAAAGGCTTTTGGATGGGGAAGCACACACACTTGAATGTAGTCCAAACTATCATAGTAATTAAAATCAACAGCAAAAAGATTCTTCTATGGAATGAAACACTAACTTCCAGTGATAAAAGATGGCCTTTTCATTCCCTCCTAACAAGTAAGCAACTAACATTTTCTAAGACACAAAGTACCAGGGCATCAGGCTGTCTTGGGCCAAGGGCAGCAGCAGACTGCAGGGTCAAGTTTCTCCTGCTCTGCTACTCACTTGTGTCTGTAGAGAAAGAGAACACCAGCATCTCTTCCCATCTTGTGTCCCAGGGAAGTGCTGGGGAAAAAGGGAAATAAAGGTAGTTTTTATTTTTAAATGCTCTTTTCACAAAAAAAAAAAAAAAAAAAAAAAAAAAAAAAAAAAGGCTGGTTGTCTTTTACAGCTTTCACTCTGCAAATAGGCTACCATACACCTGACCTCTTAGCTCACAAAATGCCAAACTTACATCAATTCAGCATGGTTTTTTTCAGTTAAACCCATTTCAAAGAGTCCTAGAATGAGAGATTTTTCCTTTTTGACAGTGTACTGAAAGCAGAGCTTACTGAAAAGAGAGAGGCAGGTTGGAATGCTTTGCAAGAGACGTGGGAGTGGGAGGATGCTGCCTGCATGAGTATGTGGTGGTGCAGGAGGACAGCAAAACCTGCTCTGCTTTTGAAAGTCACAGCACACTGTTCCACAAGATTGTCACTAAGGTTAGTGTTTATACAAAAACAACTCTGACAGTGAGAATCTGTTCTCTCTCCCTTTCTTGCTGCAACAGTACTTGTTGCATTCTTTCAGTATACATATATTTACAGTGTTTATTTAAACAGAAAAGTAAATAACATATTGCCTATTTCAATGCATGGAAGTTGGACAGCACATTGATTTAATAAGAGTGCTGCAGTTAAATTCTGTCCTGTCTTTGCAGGAGGCTGAGATAAAAAGCGGTGGGGTTTTGTAGTCCCAGTTGGGGTGTCTGTGCAGGATTCTAACAGATGCCCCAGTACACTGCAAAATAAAACACTAGGGCCCTTTTTTCACATTATTACATGCTCCTTTTGTGTACAGTTGGACCATATTAATGTAAGTTTCTTCCTAATACTGCAGGCTCTCCAAAATTCAGAAATATCCTGGTATTTTCAAGATTTAGATTCTCAAAGACTGATTTTGATTTCAGTCCTCAAACAAATCTTATTTACAACCCCTAACTTACAGCAGTGAACAAAAAAAAAAAAAAAAAAATAGTGCTTGTTGTGGTTCCCATGGTCCTTTTTCCAAACTTTGCAGACCCTGCTGTGCTCAAATTGAAACTGGGATCTGGAAAGCTTGGATTGCTGAACCACACCCTCACCTAATTGTGTTGAGGGGACCCATCACAAGACAAGAGAGGCACCGTCCACTGCAGACATCAGCCTTCCAAACACCATGGAATCCTTTGGTTTCCAAAACTCTGATATTAAATGCAGTTACAATAATACCAAGAGGACCCCCAGGAGCATAGAATGCCCTTGTGAATACTGCTGTCAGATCTCTCATTTACCCTGAAACCCCAGACCATCCAGCAAATATACTGGGTGTTTGAAATGTGGGTTTCTCAAATGCTAACCTTAAGGCCAAAGACATATTCAAGCCAACTGAAAAGAGCATATGGAACTGGCACGAATAGAGAGCAGAGCTCTGCTAAGGTCCATATTCCTAGAAATATTCAACATATTTGGTTCTTCAAGTTTCAATTAAACTTTTAACCCTGCCCTGAAATACAGCTGAGTAATTGGCTCACAGAAAAAAAAAAAAATGCAACACTGATACCTGCTGGCACAAGTTGGCCCTTTAGCATTCAGCAGTGAAACCGGTTCTTGTAACTCCTAAGTCTCAGAGCCTAAATGTCATGTTAATTTAAACCAGTGGACGTCTGTGTACAGGAAAAGACCACACAAACAACTGTCTCCCATCTGTGTCTAGCTGCCAATTCAGAAGAAGCCAGCAGTAACTTAATTTCTTGTAGATTTAGATTTCCAAGTGCTAGCAGCATCTCAAATATTCACTTTTACCATAACAGCCACAGGAAGGACTCCAACCATTTTATAATGGGCAAGAACATCTTCCCTGTTGAAACCAGGCTGCTGCTCAAGACTGTGGTACTACAGTATTCATTATCAGTCTGTCTGCCCTGCTGAAAAAAAAAATTAGAACCAGGGCATGGGTTTGAATCCTGCACCTGGTGTATGTAGCCTATTAGTGGTGACTCCATGGCATAATTTTGAATTTGGGCCTCTGTCAGTATTTGTGCATTGCTCAGGCATGCTTTCAAGGCAGTGAGAGCAAAGGATTATTCCTCTTAGGCGGAATGGATGAAAGTGCACAAGTTTGTCCCCCTCCACAGCTTTAGTGCAACAGGCTTTGCACCCTCCGAACACTCGGTTCACAACCACTCCTCATGCAACAGCCAAGGACATGCATTGCATCATAGCCTCTGCGTATGAAAGCAGCAGTTTGATGGGCTGAAACACAGCCCTTACACAATCCTTGAATCGGTACTTCTAGAAAAAAAAAGTCTCTCAAAAGCCACAGGTGGCACTGTGGGCCCCTGAGAGGCCCTCATTTAAGTAAAATGTAATATGGATTGGGCATGACTGCCTTGACTCCATTTTATTGACTGACACAGGTGTAGTCTTAAGTTTTCTGATCTTACCTCCAACACTAAAGCAGACAATATCCTTATTTACACAGGCCCTAAGGTAGCTCTATGACGGGAACTAGTCTTGTAGTGGAATGCAAGGTGTTAGCTTAGTGCTGGTGCTCATCCTCATTCAATGGGAAGTTCAGCTGCCTGAATAAATCTGTCTCAGAACTCAACAGATTCTGAAACTTTACCAAAAACACTCATAACTATAAGGAAGGCCCAAAGCTTCATCAAAACAGACCATAAACACAGCTCCTCAAATTTTCAGTTCCCAGCTGGCCTCTGACACCAGCGCTATTCTTACATTTGTATGTCCAGCAACAAACTCAGTCTAATTCTTTTAATCTCAAACTCTTAAAATTTGTCCTCTCTTTCACCCTTACAGTATCTGAAAATAAAACTAGGGTCCTATTCCTTCAGCAGATCAGAAAAATATGGATATATATGGTGACTACTGACACCAGTACCCTTCCTAGCTCTGCAGGCCTTGCAAAAATCTGTTTGTCCAATATCCCTATTCTTAACCAGAGAATCCACAGATTGAATGAGAAGACAGAGCTGATCATTAATGATGCCAACATCTTGCAGTTTTCACAGCTTTGGGAACCACTCAGTCCTTCAGGCTTTAGATTTCCAAGGTCTGTCCCTAATTCCTACTTTAATTGTAACTGTGACATTTACGTCTGTAACAACAAAAGCCCCACCATGAACAACAGCCCCTTATTGACATCATCCCTTCTCCTAATACTGAGGTCTGGGCAGCTTGCAGTGACATTACTGGTTCCTCAATATTTGGATTCCTAACCTGACCCTAGCTGTTACCAATGGATGCTATGGATACCTCCAGAGCCCAGTCTCCTGAAGTTCTCGGGCAGCAGCATGTGGTAATTAAAATGGATTTTTTTATGCACATTGGTCATCATAGCTGCCCTACAGAGCAGAAATTAAGGTATCGTCAAATATGGCTGGCAGCAATTTATGCTCTCCAAGATTTACAGTTCCAAACCCTACATCTAACCCTACTCCCCATTCTAACATTCCTTTTAGTGGTAACAAATGGCTCATACTTTCAAGAAAAGAGAGAGTATTTTGATAGGCACCTTGTCAGGCCTTGCAGTGAAAGTGACTTCCAGTGGTTGTGCCTTCCCCAAATATGCTGGAAACTTAACCCTGACAGTTTCTCTACTTCTAAGCAGCTGTTCATTTCTACTGTAGCTTACAATGCACTTGCTCCACCTGACACAACCTTTCTTCCTAACTGCAGTCCTTAAAACATCCTGCAATTATCCATGTCCTTCAGGCTTTGAATGCCCAGTCCTGGCACTACCTGTAGCATCAGCACAATTACATTCAGAACACCATGCCTTTGGAGAAAGATAATGTAAAGTATGCCCCCCATGTGAGATGCACTGATGTCCTGCATCTGCAAGCCCTGGAGCATTCAGCAATAATCTTAGTTCCCTAAGGTTTGGATTTCTGAATCTTAACCGTTACCTTTAATCAAGGAATTAATTTCTGCAGCTAAAGAACATAAAGCGTATTGATGCTCTCACCCTTATCTCTGTCTGCCCTACAGTCTCTTCATTCCCTTTAGATAGCTGTAGGGATAGCAATGTAATTCTGCTTTGAAGATCCAGTTAGATGGCATTCTTCTTGCCTAAGTGTTTGTGAATTACCTTCCTACTCAAGAGTTCTTGTGCTTTCAGTCCCTGGTTATGGGTAGGGGGTCTATTTGCACTGGAATTTTCTTCCTCTCTTTTCTGCAGAACTTCACTCTGTACTTGCCAATAAAGAGATAAGAAGATGGCCAGACAGGTTCCTGCAGGGAGGTTGCAGAGGTGTTGGACTAGATAGCCTTTCAAGGTCCCTTCCAACCCAAACTATTCTATGATTCTGTGATTCTATGATTCAGCCCAGCTATTTATCACTCCAGGTGTTCCCAGCACGTCTCCAAGGTCTCTCTAAGAGCAGAATTTAGCCCAATACCACACCTGCAATCCCTTCTCCCTCCCGCATCCTGCATTTGCCAGTAATGCACAGCTCAGGTCTGTCAAAAACCTTGTTTCAGAGGACACCCCAGACCTGATACATTCCTTCCCAGGGTCTTAGGCCAAGTGCCCCTGAAGCACTGGCTCTGTCAGTAAGACTCAAATTAAGTGTGAGCTTTGAGAACCTTAAGTGTGGGAGAAAGTGTAGTCTTACCTCTTCTTTAGAAATAAAATGAATGTTGTTCCAATGCACCCAGCTTTGTGCTCTGTTAACCTATTTCGTAGCTTAAATTGACCTCAGCTTGCAAAGCAGAGAGCTGAGAACAAAGCTCTGTCTTCTTTGTACTTTGTAACTTCATGTTAAAAAAAGTTTTCCTTACCATGCACTTTGTTTCTCTTCCCAACCTCCTCCCTGCAAGCGCCTCTCCTTCCTCAGAACTTCTACATCCTTTGTCCAATTCCAGCAGTATTTGACAGCAGCAGAGAGATAATTAAGCTTCACAGCAACTGGTCTCTGGGCGGAGGAGCCCCAAATCGGTGTCTCATTTGAGGAAACCCTTTGACAGTTCCCTGTCCAGTGCCCTTTCAGGACATGTGTGCTCTGGAATCAGACACAGAGCATGCTGCCTCATCTCCAGCGTGGTGGTGTCAGAAAACAGTTCCTATGTTCAGTTCTCTGGAGGGCTCCAAATATTTAAATCTGACAGCAACGAGTCTCACAAAGATGAGTATAAAGAAGAGATTTCAACTGTTCCACGGCGCTTTGGAAAGCTACCACCTTACAAACCATTAACCTAACTCGATGTAATGTTTCACCAGTCGTGGCTAAGACACATCTGCTTTATGCAAGACAAGTTGTCTCACCCCAGTCACTGTGAGGGGGTTCAGAGTGGCACCCAGAACACGGGGATAGCTGAATGGCAGACAGGAATTGGGAGTGGGTGGCTGCAGGAGGGGCCTTGTGCTTCACCAGAGGCCTTCTCCAGCAGGTGGAGGGGAACAAGGTTTCTGCTGAGCACCTGGCTGCAGGCAGGATCCACTGCAGTCAGACACTGGCATCTCAGCTGCTCCCAGAGGTGCAGACCTGTGTTCTGCTTGAGACGAAATGACCTAGCAGGGAAGTAACATGGGCTCACACACAGCCTTCTGGAGCATCTTTCAAAGGACTCATACTCTCTGCTAGTGCTTCATGTGAGATAAGTCATCATGCTCTTGCTGAATGCTTTGAAGCAAAGGGAAGGATTTCGTTTAATCCAGTCAGACCCATTTCTTTTCCTGTGTACTGGAGTATAGGTTTCCATTAAAGGTAAATATGGTTTTTCTACTGTCTCAGCAGTCAGTTTTCCAGAGGGAAGTCTGCTGCCTTTTTACTTCCTCAAATGGTGAAATTGAAATGGTCTGACCTCGGCAGCTCAACCCCAGGTGCAGCAGTGATGGCCACAGCAAGTGTGACACAAGAGATGCAGCAGGCGCAGCACAAGGTGGCACTAATGAGGTGTGGAGGGGCCAGCGTCCTTCTACCTCCGTGCTCAATATGCCCAGAGGACGCTGGACTTCAGCTGATCAGTTAGCCAAGTGAAACATGAATAATTTAGTAGATATTTGTGTTTTAAGGTGCAGAATCATACTCATCCTACTGTCCAACAGATTAGAAACTTCTGCTCTACTAAGATACTAAGGTACTTCTAGGCACACTGCCTTGTACTGTCATCAAATCCTCAAGATGGGACATGTGTTGGAGACTCCAGACGGTGAGACAAGCTAAAGCTACCCATGTGCTGCCTTAAAAAAACCCCTCATATCTGAACTGACCAGAAAAAATAAAGAAAATCATTGTGACTCAAATGTCTGTGTTCAAGGGTGCAGAAGAATACTCTGATGGCTTTGATTCTCAGATATTGATTAGATTGATGCTGGGATTCATTGCTTCCTTGAAGTTTTGCATAGAGGTGGTTCAGGGTGGTCTCTGAAAATAAATGTGTGCATGGGCTTGGCTGTGATAGTATGGGCAACCTGGTGCCAATCTGAAACTGCGACATGCAGTAAAACTGTTCTAAATTTTTGAGCAGGAAGGTTTCCAGCAATGTCAGAATGGTAATTAGCGATTGATTTTTGTTTGGCAGCTTGCCGTGTAGTCAGTGACACACACCAAAACTCTTTTAACACATTTAATGGGATTTTTCCTTCCATTTACACTATCATAAATTACAAAGCATATTTCACTTCACAAAATAAAACCATTTCCAGATCATTTTTATGACAGTATTAAGTAGTACATAACCTACAACAAATAGTCCTGTACAAGGCAGGAGGATCTATGGAAGTATTGGGAACTCAGACTATTTAGCATTTGCTCTGAAATCTGGGTTAATCTATCTAGCCCTTAGTTATTTCTCTAGAAGACGACAAATTTACATACCCTCTACCTCTCTTCATTATCATAGTTACGCATATTTTTCAATTTGAATAGAAACATGTGCTCCCTGAAATAATTCAGGAAACTGCATCACTGAGTTACCACGCATATGATACAAATGATCAAGATGAGGGAGTATTAGAATTTTTTTTGTACTGAAAATTGTGTTTGGTAGTAAAGTATGTTGATTTTCTATGCTTGCAGAAACACGTCATGCTGAGAAACAGTTTTAACATTAGGAATAAGTTGCAGTTAGACTATGAACTCTGTAGGTCAATGTTTGTGAGGGGAGAAAAATATTAAAATTTGGTAATAATTAAATTTACCAGCTCCCACATGTCCTACGCATTCTTTCTTTCTTTTTTCTTTTTTTTAACAAACCATCAGGAAACACATTCAAGATAAATACCTACAATTTTAGCAGATTTACTGTACATTTATAAATAGAGAAACATGACAAAACATAACTCAATTTTTACAGAAAAACCAAATCCTTCATCATTCACCCAAAAAAAGTGCTGACTTTCAACAAGGCCAGAAAATATCCAGTGTCCCAGCATCACGTAACTCATATATTACTGTAATCCAAGAAGAATCTGGCATGTGAAACTGATACTACCACCAGGACTTTTGAAAAATTCTCAAGACCGTATTTGACATGGGAGGAAAAAAAAAGAGAAAATACTATATTTTTGGGGAAATAGTAAATGGCTAAGTGTACAATCCTAGGATGCTAGTGCCTAAGTGCAAAGACACCTAAGGAAAGCTGAAATATGCACAAGAAAGGTATTCTCCTTTAAAACACTTGCAATGGAAGAGGTATGTCAGGATAATACTGCATTAGTGGCAATCATTTTCAATATATCATAGCAAAAATGCAGGAAAGAATTACGTGAAAATAATCAATGCACCGCATTGATTTATAGTTTGCTAAAATAAAATGCCATTCTTTCAGCTAGGTAAAGTAAAAATATCTTTATAATATAGGTTCTGTTTCACAATTGACATATACAATTATGTCTCATGAAGAAGGAAATGTATAGGGTGTATACAAGTAACACTGATTAAGTACCTTTTTGCTTCTCTAGCCATATTAAAATACGTTTTGTGTTTCTTAATAAGTTAACAATAAAATTGTTTGAAACTTCTCAAAACAAATATACATCTGAGGCAAGGCAAAAGATACAAGGTAAGAGGATTTTTTCTGACCTTCTTTTTCCCTTCTACAAAGAGGCATATGTCTATGAGACATAGGCTTTCCCTAAACATTTTGGCATTCATCTGCAACTTTGCAGAAATTGAAGTGCAGTCAAGGAACTCTTCTGTTTAGAAAAATTTAAAGAAATGTTGCTTTTCCTTCAGACTAATTATCTTAAAACAAACAGCTTTGAAGATATGCCTCTCTGACTAGAAGAGAACATCTTCATTTTCTATTAGAATCTGCACAATTAACTTCTGGTACCGCATGTCATTCAGTGTAGCAAGGGTACTGTCCTCTGGAGGTCTCATTAAAGTAGGTCCAAACACTATTCCCAGGTTTTCAGCATTCATAAAATTCTCCTTTTCATGCAAGGTAACCCTAAAAAAACCCAAAAAAAGTAATTAGTTGCTTACTTCCCATAAAAAAAAATATCTGCATCTTTGTCTGTAGTCTTGCTTCACATCAAGCACTGGTATGTAACGACATCTTTCAGTAACAATTTATACTTTATCTCAATATAATAACTTTCCACAACAAGCACAGTGAAACTACGGTGGGGCTGTGATTTTTAGTGCCTTTAAACACCTCTCATGTGCCTCTTCAGTGATTTTTCCATGTGACTGTCTGTTAGGGTGTAAGAATTAGTGGAAATTGCTTCTTTAAAAGCATAATCATGATTTAAATGATGATGTATGGAACAGTCCTCTATGTTACAGTGACTGCAGTTCTCTGGCAGGTTGTGCCTGGTGTGTATCACACTGGGGGTGTGGGTGTGCTCCACAAATACAGGCATGGGTCTTCCTTAGACTATCAGTGCTCCCAGACATGCTGCCAGCCTGCAGGAACCCAGCCCCTCACATGGATGTTCTGCCTTGCTGGCTTCCTCAGGCCAACCAGCAGCTGAGTTATGCCGACTACTTGTGACACTTTAGGAGTAGGCTGAATCCTGCGCCTGCCTGGAGAGGTGGCTTGCTTAAATTGGGCTGTTATAAATGCCATCTATCCTTGACAGAGAACAGAGGCACTTCAGGGAAGAGCCCAGGCTGTTCTGTTTGCTGACATACATCATATAATGTACATACAAGAATAGATGGACTGCTTGTGGCTGGAGCAAAGACCACCAAGGATTGGCCAAGCTGCAGAGAAGTCAGCTCTGACTGGAAAATCAGTCAAGCCTGCTGGAAAATGCAAGGTATGCTCAAGGTTTCCCTCCAGGTAACAGTGCTGGATCACACCAGTGTTGTCTCATTTGAGTGGCATATTGAGTTCAGTCCTAAAAGTGCTCTTGCACTGCCGTTTAGGACAGCCACAGTCCCTTGATCCGTCATGGTCCTTGATCAGTCACGGACCAGACATTTGCTGTGGTAAGTACAGCCTGGATGACGTTTCACATCTCCTTCACACAACTCCTCTGCCAGGATGAAGCACATCTGGTTTTGGACAGTTCTCCTGGCAGCAGCTGAGACCTTCCCTAGCCATGGCAATTCCCAGCTGGGCATTGTGAGTGGACTCACTCATGCCACCAGGGGAGCACAAAGTGGCTGAAACCAGAAGTACTTTGGTCCTCCCTTGTTTGCAAGGTACTCATATGACTCGGTTTTGCTTCTGCTGTTGTCTCTCTGCAAAGAACGGCTCCATCACAGAAAAATGCTGTTCCTCTTTGCTTGCAGGACAGAAGTCCTTTTGTGCCCCCACAAACAGATACATCCTCATCTTCTAGCACAGATATATTAGCTGTGCTTTGCAAGGAGCAAAGACAAACCAAGGCTGGGAAGCTGAAGCCACCTCTGTGCAAGTGTATGTCTGACGCTCTGCTTTCCCTCTGTGGGTGTATGCAGCACAGATGTTCAACAGCTGTGCAAAGCTACACAGATCCTATTAGCACCTCTGTTCAGTAGTGTGGGGCTTGCTGCACAGCTGGGGTGAACACAGAGAATACTCAGAGCCTGACTGCGATGTCAGTGTGGATGGAGTTGGATGTATTTCACCACAGGGGGGACTGCTCATGCTATTGCCTTTCCTTCAGTTTTGAGCAAAAAGTTATCAGAAAGGTAATTCATTGACTGAAAAACTCATTTTTCGTTGCTGATGTTGTCCTCTGCTAGATTTTCCTGTGCTTTTAACAACTTTGCAGTTTCTTTCTGATTGAAAAACAGCAGTGGGGTAGAGGCTGTGACCCTGCAGTCTTTATATAGACTCCCTTATACTGGTCCAGGTTTTATCCATGCACGAAGAGTCCTAGGGGGTTGAAGTTGAAACTCTGTGTTTAACCTACAGAACAGCATAGTCTGAACCTTAATGATTCTTTCACATTCAGATCTCTCCAAGAGATTCTCCATAGGAACTGACATGCATTTGATTTCCATGCAGGCACCAAAAGCTACGATTTGGGAATGGAGAGAAAACTCATTGCATGATTTGCAAATATTGGAAAGAGAAAGCTTAATCAGCACTTTGGACTATTTTTGCCTCATCAGTCGTTCAGCTCAACAGCTGAACCAAAGCCTGGACTGCAGTTCACAAGAAGGAAGGCAAGACCAAACATGTCTATTAAAAATTTGCTGCCAGGACATGAAAGTACTGATTCTGTGTGCAGGTCCCTTGTCTACAGCCTCCACAGGCCTTCTTAAAAGCCAGTGTGAGTCATCATCAGTTGTCCATGCATATGTACTGACAAGGGTGGATATTTGCACATCTCATTTCTGTAGAGTCCAAAGAAGCTCCTGCATGCCCAGGTAATGTCTCATCAAGGGGAAAAATTACTCAGTTGTAATGACCTGAGCTGATTCAAAATGAGGAAAAGTCTCTGCATAATGAGAATCTGATAGAGCATGAAATGCACTTCACACCAGTTCTCTGAACACCTTTATATGAACAGAGGTCTTTTTCTTTTTAGGTTGGCATGAATAGTGCAGAGTAATGCAGATGAAACCCAGAGAGTACTCCACATTCACAACTGTGTTGCAAGTAGTGGGACAACTAAGAAGAGATCAAGGATTTTCTGAACAAAACATCAGTAGCTTTATTCCTCCCTTATTCCCTCTTCTGTTGTTTCCAAGTAGCAAAGTTTAACCAGAGACAAGGAAAATTTTGGGCAATATATCCAAAAATGAAGACCTGCTTTGAGATGACAGCACCAGTCTGTACTCAGCTTCAGTTTTTAAATACTTACAAAGAAGATCTCTTGAGGCATGTAAATACCCAAGGCAGAAAAGGAGAGTTAGCATGGTTTTGAAAAACAGTTTTGCTTGAAATGAGTGGAAGCTGGGCATCCTTTCTGGAGCAGTGCTTAATTTTCCTAGGTACCTAGCTGAAAACTTGGAAAACTTGGCAGTACACTCCTAAGTAACTTACAAAAATTAAATTTAGGCAGTTTTGAAAAATTTGTAGGCCTTATGAAGCTTTTTGAAGGCCCTCATGTATGTCTTATGCATGCATAAAGAAACTTTGGAAAGCAAATGAGGCAGAGCGTGTTTAAAACCAAGAGAGATATAACTGGGACCTGTATTGCTTTTAGTAGTCACATAAAAATAGGCCCTGCTTGATTCTTGGTTTACTGTCATGTGAGCAAACAACTCACACGAGACAGCTCTTTCCTTTTAGGGTTATTGCTCAAGAAGACAGAACAGAAGGTAACGGGAGGCAGAAGCAAAGCATGGTCAAGTGCCTCACATCAGCACATTTAGCACATCTCTGAAGTACCCACCCTTCGGTATTTTTCAGATATTATCGGCCTCAGAGAAGCGTGACAAATGTCAATTAACTCTTGAAAGGTTTGCAATAATATGCCAGCAAAAGGATCTATGCTGTATGAGCACACAGCTTATATGCACTTACACAAACAGCTTGTCTGCTTATCTGTAACATTATTGGTTTAGTGGCAGTGCCCTAATGGAAGCTTTATTAGTACTTTCTGTAATATTTCTCTTTCAAAGCAGAAAACTGTTAAGCTCTTCAAGAATTACCCTGCATGTCAATTAACTCACTTTTTGAGATGAATCATTAGGTATCTAAGTGTCTCGTAGTGAGCAGCAGGGAGTAACATCAACACTTCATGTATTGCTTCTAATCGTTCATCAGGATTGGAGATTTCTGAAAAAACACCAAACAGGATTAATGTTAATAGGGCTTTCCATGTGTACACAGCAATAAATCAGGAAGATAACTTATTATTATGGAATCATTTACAAGCCATTGACTGTGCTTGGAGGGATAAATATTGCACTCATAAATGTGACGCTTATCAGCAACTTCTGCATTCTCAACAAAAAAAATATCTTTAAAAAGAAATCAGCAACAAAGACCACCCAGGAGTTATCTCCATGGTCTGTAGCTCTATCTACAGGTCTGTATAGGTACAGTACCCGAGCTTTGTTAAGGGCTTCATAATATTACTCTGCCCAGAACTGTCCATTTAAAATTCTGCAAAAGATCACTTCCATTAGCCTTTAGAACTGGATGGGAGTGTGGATATATGAATTTAAAAGACTATGCTCGAATATGTAAGTTTAGCTAGAGATTGAAATGGCATTAATTACTTCAAGGTTTCTCAGTGTATTTAAATACGTAGGTATTCGTGATACCTACATATACTGAGCACCAGTGCTCATTTAAAACTGTTTGGCAATCTCTCTAAAAATCTAAGCAGGATTTACAGTATCTTTTTATCTTGACATACAAAAAGACACTGAAACCACACTTTCTGATACTAGTTGGTTATTTTGATACCATACATTTACTTTTGTTTTTTAAACCTGCATGATATCTCATCTGATGAACAATCAGGCAAAAGTTTCATGTGAATGAAGGATGTGGAGGAGAAGGAATGAAGACAGCACCCATGTTTTTTCCAGTTTTTCTTCTGTCCTTTCCTTTAACGTGGACAGCTTTATGGACGGGAATGTAAATAAAGGTTGGTACCAATGACTATGCAATACTTACTCGCTGCCTCTATGAACTTGGAATAGGTGTCATAGGTGATCACAGGAATTGGTAAGTCTCTGAAGTACAGCTTCAGTGCTCCAGCAATGATGTTTATGTCTGGATAAATATTGGCAGAAATATCAGCCTTGTCACCATCTAGAAAAGGAGGAAGGAATCTGTTTAAAACCACCCTAATTTTGACTCAAGCAAGGCTAGACTTCTAAGTCAGATTTATTGAGTGCAACCTGACAAGAAAAAACAACCTGAAAGGGTTTGGAAGGCTTAAATGAGAATATATTGCTACCCACTTTACAGTGTATCAATGAGGAATGGTAGTTTCCTGATGTTTTAGTAAAAAATTTATTTGCTTATGTCTCTAGGAGGGGCTGGTCATTACAGCATATCTGCAGTGCACCATCTCAAACATACTGTTTTAATGTTGGATCAAAAACCATGTTCATCATATATTTATTGCATTTAGCCTATTTATTCACCGAAACTAAGATATTAATAATTTGTTCTGATGTCATATTTTCCATCTGCAGATTGGTGCATAGGAGTATGAACCATTTTTTTTATCTCCACTTGGGGAAACAGAGGCATAGAAAAATAACAAAAATTTTCAATGACCCTCAGGAGACCAGTAGAAAAAATCAAGAAACATCAAAATCTTGTACACATCTTGTACCAACATGTCTATAGTGATTAGCTGGAATGAAAGCTGCGTTATTTTCTGGTGTCTTCTAATGTCTTAATATTTGATTTACTTATTTATAGCAAAGATCTGAATTTAAATAGGCATGCTAAGGCATTTAGCTATACAATTTATTCTGGAATGTGCATTACAATTTTTAAAATTAATATGGATACTTGTAATGGATGAAATGCTAAACAGATGAATTATGCATCTAAAAAGGCATACCTTTTGTTTGCCACATTCTAGCAGAGTTAGTCAGAACTCTATTACAGAGCACTTTTAAACACATGAGCTTAAAGTTTACAGGTGTTGCTGGGAAGTCCTGGCTTGCAATGAGTGAAATTACAAGAACTAGCAGCGAGGCAGGATCACTATTATTTTTCAAGTTCAAATGACTACATCTGTTCTGTACTATTAGCCTCATACCCACATTTTTCTCCAGATCAAGAAATTCTGCTGTCCTCCCTTCCTGGGACCTGTCTGTCTTGGTGGTCTTCCAATAGAAAGATGGCGAGGACACTGGCCAAGTAGGGGGTGTGGCTGTCTGGATTTAACCCCCAGCTTTCCCTCAGGCTTCTTGCAGATTAGTTATAACCTGTAGCCCCTACTTCCCACCTTTCAGCTAAGGATACTGTGCCTCCCTCAGGGCAGGTGGTGCAGGTGAGTACCATACAATGAGTGAGGCAATGCAAGGTTCTGCCTTCTTGAACAGCAGAGAGGGGTTTTCTGTGTCTGCCAGGAGGGGCAGGCACAAGCTTGGGCTGTCACCAGCAAGGTGCTGACATGTTGTAAAACCATTGCCTTGCTTGTCTCACAGTAACAGTGCTTGTGGACATGCCCTGATACAGACAGATGAGTGGAGATGCTTGATACGTGGTGTACAAGATGGAGATAAAGGCTTTCACAGCACAGTAAAAGAGTTTATATTGATTGCAGACATTTTATACAAACCTATGGCATTAATCTTGCAGGGATACGTCCTGTCCAACGTATGCACATAATTCTCATTAAGACTAATAGCACTACATGTTCTCATCAAGATCAGATTATATGCTTAAGTGTTTAAAACAAACAGCCTTTCTTGATGCAGCTGAGCAGTCTGAATACATCCATCAGCATTTAATTTAATACAGCATCAATAAGCCCTAGGAGGATGTTTACACTGCCCCAATCTTTTGTTTAATCCACATATTCCAGGCACGGTAGCATTAGTCTTGTAAATCTTTGTGTGGAGAGCTCTATTTAATTGATGGACACTGAGCACTCAAAATGCTCCACTGAAAACAGATACCTCCAAGGAGCCAGCAGCTGCCTCAGAACAGATATAGCAAATCACAAGCTTACATCTATTATCCAGGTCACCAGTACACTAAATGGAAGTGTTATTTATTTAGTACTTTTACAAAGCAGCCCAGCAAGCTTCCTTAAAGGGGCACTTCAGCTTGAGGTACTTCCAACGACAATGCACTTCAAACATACCTCTTATTTACATATTTGCTTACTTCAGGAAAAATTATGAATTCCTGAGTCAAAGATTTTACTCTTCCCTTCAGAGACAAATACACATCCATTGGAAATGCACTGAAGTTTATTTTAAAGTGAGCCCAACAATACATCTGCTGTAATATACCCTGCACATTTCTGCAGCAGATATGTAGGGGTTGGTGTATGTATGCATGTATGAACTACAAGTGGTTTACATGGTACCTTCTGCACTGCCACAGTAATTTTTTCACTCTTCAGTACAGGAACTTTTTCAGATTGCAGGTGGTATTTTCAGTATCATTGCAGCATCCATATGTTAATATAGCTTTTTTAAAATATTTTGGATTAAAAAGACTTAGTCAATTTCAGCTTTACAAACCGAATTCTACCCAAACCCCATAACTTCTCTTTCTTTGTTAGTTTGACTCTAAATGTATTTTGTTGCATTATGTTGAAATTGAAATATCTCAAGACAAATAGTTTTCATTCTTTTCCTTAAAGGTTTCAGCTGACTTTGAATGCCATAGAAATTTATCAGCAGTTCATCACAGAATGAAATAGAATAAGCATTACATTCTTAAAGCCTCATCCATGCCCTCTGAATACTGAATTAGATTTTATTTAAGTTCCTTTCTCCTAAATGTTTTGGTTTCATTGCACAACCTTTACCATGCTAACATGCTTCTTTTTTTTGTTTCTTGGATTTGGCAGTTGTCAGGTTTTCAGCCACACTGGCAAAAGAGCGAGTAGGAATTAGGATGCCTCTAAGTACTCATGTAATATTTAACAGCATAATATTTTTAGCAAGTGTGTTGTACCAGCCAGTCGTACAAACAAGTGGGGGGACAGAATGCAGTGGTGACAATGGCAGCTCTGTGGATAAAACACACAATGGGTGTTCTCTGGAGGCCACAACGCCATGGCCCAACAATGCTGACAGAGAGCAACTGTCATTCTACAGCACCAACATTCACCAGATTAAATAAATCCACATTATTCCCCTCCTTCTCATTACAAAAATCACTAAAATGGAACATTGTCAGTGCCTCAGAGAGCCTAATGCTAATTTACAGTAGGGGTATTTACACTTCTTTGGCTTTGGAAGGCAGTTTAAATCAGATGAAGACCAACTTCACCCTTTTTTAAAACCAACTATCACAGCTTCACTGGGCCCAAGTAATATTATGTGGGATGCTATTCTCTTCCCGACATGGAAACTTTTTTCTGCTTCTGCAGTAATTCTTTGGAAGCACCAAGTGACTGTCTCTTTGTCAAGGCAGAATTAGTCAGAGGGAGGCCTGGCTTCTCTTCACTGCACCCCTTCAGCTGCACATGAGATCAGCAGGAGAGGTCCCCCATGGCCAAGTCAGCTCCCACGCCTCCTCCCGGTATCCTACTGTCTTCTGGCCCCTGTGGCTGGATGAAGAGCTTGGGAACCAGAACGCTTGATGGCATTATTGGAAGGATGCATTCTGTGCATTAAAATGGGAGGACTCCTTGCCTGTCTATTTTCAAACCCTTTTATTAAACGCTGCATTTCTGGAGATGCAGAAGTGTCCTGGCATTTTAGCCAGGTGCCTGAGGACTGACTCAGAAACCATGGGCAGGGAGGGACCTCTGGAATGCCGAAGTGCCGTGTTCTGCTACCGCAGGCACCTTCTTGGAAACTCCACAACTTCCATTCACAAAACCAGCAAATGTTTTTAATCCCTGCTCTTATTAGAAGGTTGTTTCAAAGCCTTGCCTTCAGATGGTTAAAAAATGGTCTTTAAATTGTTAAATGAAATTTATTCCTGGCCAATGTACATCCTCCAGTAGTGTGCCAAGACTATCAATTAGATTAAAGAGTTCTCTTCTCTGGTTCATACCCCTGCTCTCAGCATCTCCTTTAACTATCCTCCCCCCAGCAAAAAAAAGTTAATTTCCTGTAATTTTAATTTTCCTGTAATTTAGTTGTTTTAAAAAAAGTTAATTTCCTGTACTGAATGCAGACATAAGAATTCTGTAAAACCCTCACAAACTTCACTTTCTGGGCAGAAAATGAAATTTGAACAGAAAACTTGCAGGTGGTGTTGAAGACAAGACCTGCCACCCGGCACTCAGCTCCTTTCTCTCCCAGCTCTTTCACCTGGGACAGAGAACTGGGATACTCCTCACTCTTGATGTAGTTCACTCCATGCTGCTCTGGCTTCTAGGACTAGGAAGAGTTAATAGGGCAACAGAAAAGCAGTGTGTTCCTGCCTATGGGGCTGGGATGCAAAAGAGAGGATGGCATCCCTGTCTCTGTAAGGATCTGACAGGGAAGCAAACCCTGAGCTGTGAGGTTGGAAGTCTTGCCAATTCAATCTTCTGCCAGCTGACAACCACCTTCGAGCTGCACAGCCCACATGTCAGAACAAAAAAACCCTACTTTGTTATTCTTTAAATCGTTGCCTGCAAAAACTCTCAACTTCTGCTTTTCCGCCCCAGTTCAGAGAGAGAAAACATTTTCAAAACTGGAAAGTTTTGAAAGTTGTCAGCTTCTGGTCTCAGCAATACTCTAGTCATCTAGTCCATAACAGGATTATATTCATGCTTTTATTCATGCATTTTTATTCATGGCAACACCCTCTCTTTCCTTTCTTAGCCCTTTCCCCTCATGAAACTGTTAAAAAAAATGAAAACATAGATTTTTGTCAATTTCTGCCCAGTGGTCTACCCCACAGCCTTTGTATACCAACTCTGTTCTTGCTTTCTCTGCTTTTATGTTTATCCATGCTTTTTTACCTTTGGAAATCCAATACTGCTAGTCACCTTCCTCTTCCTGTTTCTAGGTGCTGCTGCCTTTGTAAATCACACTTTCTTCTTTGCTGTGGGTCTAATCCAAGTGTGTATTGCCATCAATTATGTTGGGAGTATACTTAATAAATAGGCAATAACCTGAAGTGGCTCCAGTGGTTCAAAGCATCTGCAAAGGAACTACAGCTGCAGCAGTGTTGAAGTCTTGCTCAGACATAAATTTAAATCTGCTTTCTTCCAACTCCTCCCTCTGCAACCTGTGCCTCTCCTTCTAGGTTTCATCCAGGTTGTTACACTTAGAGGAGAACTAAGACACAGAACAAAAGGGTTTGCCAGGCCAGATCTGCCTGCAGGGAGCAGAATGGGACCTGTGAGGATTGTGAGCCTCCCAGTAGCATTGCTGCACGTGGCTCATCTGCATCACTACATTGCCATGATAGCAGTTGTATCACTGTGCATCCCTCTGACCCAAAGAATGGCTGACCTATGTGTGTATATGCATATTTCACAACTGCAGCCTCCAACATATTTTAAAAGATGTGTTATTTTTTAAAGACTAGTTCAGCCTGGAAACAGTCAATTTGGAATTTCCTAGCTGGACTTTATTTATGGAGATGTCTGCATTACAAAATGTCTGCATTACTGCCTCCAAACAAGAAGTGTTCAGGCACAGCAAGTGTAAGATGTGCCATCCACAGACCTTTCTGGCCTGTGCAGCCTGCCCTGGAGCCCCCACTCCTCCTGCCCATGGGCCCCCAGGGCCCTCAGTCCCTTCCTGAGGGACATCATAGCTGTCTCCAGCTGCACCATGATGCTGTGGGGCCATGCACCCTTCTGGTCACTGCCCTGACCCCCAGGCTGATTCTGTCTTGACCTGGACCTGGCTCGTATCCATGGACTTGTGATCACAGGGCTGTGTCTGACCCTATCCCCTAACACAGCAGAGGCAACACCTGAAAATATTAAGTAGGAAACCACTATTTATGGGAAAGGAGAAGAATATTCATGTAACATCTCAAATGTACTTGCAAATGTTTTCTATTGATGGAGGCCCTACCCCACGCTCACTTACATACACACTTAAAGTTAGTCCTGTGTGCAAAGACCGTGTGCACAACCAGAACAATCAGCTCAATCAGTTCAGAAGGGCTATGAGGATGACAGCCAGTGTTTTAATTGTTAGTTTTTCAGCATGCTGTACAACCAATCTCCTCAATGCCCTTCTCATCTGTAGCGCAGATGCCATCACGTGCACAGTGGTACAGTGCTTTCGACAAGGCTACAGGCAGAAGGACTTCCCAGTTAGAGTTCCTGATCCTTAAACTCATAAACAGACCATTGTATTGTAAAGCACTCGGTCTTTTAAAGACAGGACTAACAACTTTTCCCTGGTACCATCTACGCTCACACTGTGCTCACACTCCCTGCTCACACGGGAGCCTAGGCTGTGCTGCTATGTTGAGCAATCATCCAGTCCCCTACTTAGGCTTCTATACACAAATACTTAATGTTTAATTATTCCCTCCAACTATGAAACATGATTTCTTCTTATGAAAAGGACTACAGATCACTTTAAACTCAGAAAATACAGGTTACTTTCTGTACTTCTGCTTATTCATCAGTTTCATTACCATGGTACATATATAAACCCCAAAAGATCTGAAATGTCCTAGAACTGAAAGCTTAGATTAAAATTTACAAGATTAAAAAACGGTGTACCTCGATCAAAGGCCATTTTCACATCTTCAATGTGCTCAGTGAAGCCTGAAACTCTGTAGAGGCCCTCAGACTTTAAACCTGAAAAAAAAGTTCTTGTTAACTCAGCTTCAGTAACCAACAGATATTTAGGCTTAAGAACAATAAAGCAACAACAACAGACCTACTAAGCGTAGCAAAATGTTATCTGTAATGTGAAACTCTGGAGCAGTTAAGGAAAGATCAAGATGTTGTTAAACTGTGTTTTTTTAAAGGATTAAAGCATTCTAGAATTTATACTTTCTGATTTTGTTAGGTACATGGTTGATTCGATCATGTTAGAGGAAAATACTGCAATTTGCTAATGGTGAGGCATGTGATGTTATTATGATTTATTGATTTTATGTAGGAGATTTTCCTGGATTTGGCTACAATTAATAAAGCTTTAGAGGTCTCCCTTCTTTTTACCACTTTCCTAATGATAAATAGCAATGCAAGTAAAAGACTGCCTTTCCCTATGAGCACAATTCTTTCCTGTCACCTTTCTTTTTGCTGTCACCTTTTACTTTTACACAGGTAATGAATGTGATGGATACAGTTCTTCTCCACCACAAGAGATCTGGTCACTTGCACAACTCTCCCCCCATTGCTCCATGCCAACAAGACATGCAGGGCAGCTCAGCAGAGCAGGCCAAGCTACACACACATTATTTATTTCAATCCTAAAATCCCTTATTTTAACTATGCACTGTGCTAACCTACTTGTAAGTTACAATATTCTTTGTTTTCTTAAGAACAAAACCAGAATCTTTCATAGTTCCATGGCAATTAAGGGAAGAAATATAAAGATGTTGAAAAAACGGAGAGTAGGCAGCAGATTTTATCTCAATCAATAAATGTACAAGTAAGTGATTAGATCTCAAATACAATGTAGCTTCCTGCTATATCATCAGACTAAAGCTCTTCTGTCTTAGTCCATACTATTCTTTCCATTTGTCCCTGCAATGATGATATAATCCTGGTAGAGCTTTACAGAGCAGTGCAGGGGATTTACTAGTAAGTCTTTGATTCAATTCAGTAGATGATGCGTGGGTTTGAAATCCCTATGGCTAGTATCAGTGTGTTGCTATGCAGATTACTGGGATCCCATGAATTCAACATTATTAGATTCCTGTGCTGAAGCTGTGACTAACAGGAAAATTTGGCTTATTGGGCAGCACAACATGCATATTTGCTATCCAAAGGAAAAATACATGATCATTACGGAGGGGATACATGATTATTGAAGGGGACATGTTTTTCCTTCAATCTGGCACACATCTGTTCACCAAAAACCTGTCACAAGCCTGAGTTTCGGCAGTGACATGCTGCCTGTGCCACGGGATCCATCACTCAGTAACTGAGCACCATGAGAAACCCTGTGCAGTTTGTGTCCTACCACAAAACACCACAGCCTCTGACCTCACTTGTCTGAGTCACTTCCAGTCACTCGTCTTCTCCTGCCCACAATGTCCGTAAAGGTTATTAATAATGGATTTGATTTAAATGGATTACTCCGAAATTGGATGTGTCCCTAGGTATGTTAAAATAAAGTAATGAAAAAAGACACGTAAACCCGAACTTAAAAGTTCACTTTAAAGTTCACCCCCTTTCAGAAGTGTAACGTAATACATGTTTTGACATGTTTTCAGAAAGCATTTCAGGAAATTGCATTAAGAAATGCCATGATTTAATTTTACTAGCTAATGCAAAGCCATGTATCACCTACACTAAACAATGTGAAGATACAGCTAGAGAGCAGAAGCGGGAGCACTGCTAAACTCATGTCAGAAGTGGATGTGCTAACGCTGCTAGGCCGCAAACCATGGCAGGCAGTACAGCCTACCACAAAATAGTTACGGCATGCTTGGTATGTACCTGTATCAGCTAGTGCTAGCTTTTAGTTTTGCAATGTTATTAAAAAACATAGATATGGTTGTTATAGTGATTGCTGCTTATAAAAGAATCTCTTTTTAGTTACTGCTGAAAAGGTATAAATATTCAGCTCTGTATCAATAAAGTTGGCTCATTGCATCCAAGCAATCTCCCCCGTCTTCCATCGCCGACTGACACGCGACAAAAAAACCCCTTTTCTCATCCTGCCCTCAGTGTGCATGAGCACAGCACCCTGTTCTAGTTTAGCACGTAATTCAAGTCATCCTCATCTCACTGTGCCTGCTGCTCTCCCAAGCACACAAACCTCTGGCTTCGATCTCCCGAATGCAGGAATCCACCACCATGGGCCTCTGGGTGTTGTGGGCCTTCACGAGCGTGGTGAGATCGCAGCAGTAGACTCGCTTTATCCTCTTGAGGTCTGGCTGGCAGTCATTGGGCACGTATTTGGAGCACTGCTTGTGCACGTTCAACCCACAGTCTGCAAGCAGAGTTAGCCAGGTTAATTCATTCATTAATTAATACCAGCGCTGATAGGTCTTGTCTAACAATTTATTTCCCTGGTCCACATCAAGCGAGGGGTACAATTTCCCCATCAGTCAGGAAAGATAGAACAGTGTGGAGATGAGAGAGATGAGCATGAAAATGTGTAAAAATCTCATGGTGGGAAAAGTAAACTCCAGAAGGGATGTTAAAAAGCTATAAAAACTCTAGATGTCCCCTACACTCCTCTGAGCTGTAGGTGACTGCTGGTGGAATCTGGATTGGTTCATTACTGGACATGTAGCTCAAGGTGTTGCATTTAAACACGTGAGACTTAACTTCTGGGTATTTTAGATTAGCCTTAAATAAAACTGGCACAGTAATGACTGTCTTCTGCTGGCTGTCTTGTGGCTTAGCACAGTCAAAGAGCCTAAGATTCACCTGAGCACTCCAACTGGGACAGTGCTGTGAGCCAGCATGCCTCACTCCCCCTTCCACATTCCCACATTTTGGCTCATTCTGCCACATCAGCAGACTCCCTATCCCAGGCTCATCACTTCACTGGTGACTTAAGTGTCCCCTGTGGTTTAGTCTGTAGGTCAGCTTAGGCATATAAAATGCTGTGAAAGGCATGATGTAGAAAAGTGATTTGTTTTACAAATAGTTCTTGGTGTCTTACTCCAGAGCTAAATACTACTCTCAGTTGCACAGGTGGGTTTCTGTTAAACCATCACTGCTTCACCTCCACAAATTGAATTTTTCTAATAGATTCAACTATTCAGCCAAATGAATTTATAAGCTTCAGTAAAGCAAACACCACCACCGTGAGCTGCATTATCTTACATATCTCTGATCCCTGTTTTAAATCCTTCCTAGTCATGCCCATCACTGATGGCACCCTTTGAGATAATTTAACATTAAGTTATTAAAAATGTAAACAGGATTATTACTTGCAGCGTGTTTCAATATTATACTCTATAAAATATTAATCAAGCAAAATCATAAGCACACCTAAACATTTAATGGAATTGAGTAGGTTTTTGTGTGTTTCTCCATACAGCTATTACTGCATAATACATTATTGTTTGTGAAATCTAAACAAATGTGAGAAGCTGCAGTTAGGCTCCTGCCTGCATTGTGTTCAGTGCTGTTCTCTAAGTATGTGAAGTTAAATTTAAATGCATCAGTCTACTTAGAGTTAAATGTTGGTAATTTTATGAGGGAGAGTATTGTGTTTCATACTAAATAAATATGCCTTTTCATAAGTTTAATATTTTATGTATGTGAACAAATACAGTGCTATGCATTAGTGAGGTCAGGTTTTGCACACTAGTGTTTAAGATCAAATAGCTTGAAAAGCAAACTACTATTCCTCTTTCCTTATGTCCTTCCCATATTCTTTGTGTTACTACTATTCACCTACAGACAGACAAAATGCAGCAGTAGCTGAGAGTGCATTTATTAAAACTGTGCATTTGTGAAAGGCATTTTGATCCTTCAAACTGTGGCCCAAAATAATTTTAGGTAACAGCCACTTCCTCTATCTATGAAAGGCAGACGTCAGGGTAGGATATGTTTGGTGCCAGTCTGAGATCAGGAATGCCTGGAGGTCAGGGCAGGGAGAGGTAAGACAAACAGGTTTTGGAAGAGATTGCAGATCTGAAGAAAGAAGTGATGAAAATCCAATTGTAATGCACCAAATACTAATTCACTTGCTGAATCCAAAAGCAAGTGATGTGATGATTATTGCATTTTTCCAAGATAATTTTTTTTCCACAAAACAACAAACAAATTGAAAATAATTAAGGCACTATTAAAATGCCAATAAAGGCAACAGAAAGCTAATCCCTCTTCGAAAATGAAGGTCATATTTTTTGTTTTTATCTTGAGGTGGGATACTTCAGTCTTGCAGCAATGCATGGTATTTTTATGGGAAACAGGTGGCAGTCTTTTTTTGCAGACAAGGGCACTTCCCAGCAATTGGTAGCAAAAAGAGGAGTTATGAAGCCTGGCTGCTGGCTGGCTTTGCCATTTCCAGTGCCTGCTTCTTAAGACATAAAAACATCAGGGATAACTTAATCATAAAGAACCAGTTCAAATGTATACAGCAGGCACAGGAACAGGCACAGGCAGGACCAAGGTACTACTAGAGGATGTCGCTCAGCAACGCAGGGCTGATGGCTTCATTTCTAAACCAGCTAACGAGGCAAATGAAAATACTCTAACTTCTGCGGGAGGATTTCCTGCTTTGTTCTTTAAAGAAATCCCAGCCCTCCACTCCTGCAGGGAGTGCAGGCTGGGGTGGGACAGATGTCTGAGCATTTCAGGAGAATGACAGAAAAGGTTGAAGTGCTACCTGAACACCTCACTCCCTGAGCGATGAGACCCCACATGAAGTTGGCGCAGTATTCACACCAGTGCGGACCTCGAAACGTATGGACCTGCAACACAAATGGGGGTGGGGGAAAGAAATGGGGTCACTGGGAGGCAGATGGTCTGACAGATGGAGCAACGGAAATGGATAAACAACAGAAGACTCAGTAGGAGTAAATCTTTAGCACATAGTGCCCACATCCTTCCAACGTCTAGATGAAATAAACCATGGGAACAGAAATTTGCTTTGATCTTGAAGTTTATCTTTCAATAGGCTTAACATAGCAGAGAACCAGGCTGTGGATGACACTGAAAACAAATAAATTTTGCCTGCTGACATTCTAGCTATAGCAGAGGGAAGGAAACCAGCAGAAAAAAAGTAGAACTAATAATCCAAGGAACTGTAGGTGAAAGCACCCTTCCCCACTCTAGTAAGTAATTTGAAGTCACATAGGGAAAAGATGTCAATAGACTCTTTTTCAGCAGACCAAACTTCATTTTGCTCCAGTCCACACACGAGTAAATAAGGAAGAATAAAATGATTTGTGTGCTGACAGACCCCACAGCTCCCCAGCCATGTTTTGCAAACTACTGCTTCTGCCACTGCTTTTCCAAAGGCTACAGCAGAAGATCTTTTTATTTAAGATGTGTATTCTGGTAAAGGAAGCATTGAATTTTCATTGAAATGAAGAATAAATAGTGAGGTCTATGCCCATGTGAATGGGCATGGTATGAGCTAGTTCTGGCCAGAGACTTAATTGAGCTTAACAAAACATAGATCATGCACTCTCTGGCCGCTAATGCATCCCTTCCTTCTCTCTGCTCTTGTTTACCCGTCGGGTGGATGGCTGAAAGGCCACTTCCACCCCTGGGATGGGAAAAGCTGCTCTTTGCTTTTCATAGAGTGAAAAAACAGTCATCGCCCTTTTTCAGATAAACTGTAAAGTTTTAGGCCAAGCATTTTGCATGCTAATGTTTTTGCCCCATTTGTCTGCAGGAGCACAACTACACAAGCCTGTACTCTTTGAGCCCAGAAAGATGAAGAACTGTGATTTTAATACAGACCTCTCTTCCTGATTTTGTGATAAAAATGTGAGCCTGGCTGCGAATGGCTCCTGACCAACTACTCACAGTCAAATAATTGTGTTAATAAACTTAAAGCAATAGTAGTTCTTCCTCCCTTCTGACAGTGAAAGGTCAAAACTGGAATGTTTGACTTTATTTGAAGTGGTATTTTACCTCTCAGAAAAACGTGTATTTCTGTGAAACAAGACTTTTCAGTAAAGTTTGAGAGAGATATATTAATAGATATAGCCCCACACTTCTTTCTCATTTCATTTTACTTTATTTTGCAGAGTGGGTAGCATGAATTTCAGACATGGCTTTTTGTGGGGGTAAATAGCTGTATGTAACAGCTGATGACCTGAGTTTCAGTCACATGCACTATGTGACCTTCAGTGGATACAAAACTACGGATAAAACTAATTATGCCTGCATCTTTATCATTTTTAGACTGAAAGCCACATAATTAGTAGGTCTGCACCTGCACTTAATTGTGGGTGAAAATCATCTGCTGTGGGAAGATAGCTAGCTGTGTCTTCTGCTTTGCAGCAGTTTACAAAAGCTAACCTTGTGAGAAGGGGTTGTAAGAGCTCAGCCAGGACTTTTTAAAATGCACCATTTCACAAATAAAGTCCATTGCAGTTGCTAGGATATTTGGGGCCTACTTGCTCACTTTACATAAAGCTTATTTCAACTGATCTGGCTCAGGCTTATTTTGAAAATGGTAGCTGATTATTCCTTGATCTTTCCTGCCATTAATTGGAAAGCCATCAATGCTGACTGAGGGCTCCAATTGAGAAGTGCTGACAGCGCACCCTTCCCTTGTTCCATTTAGCTTGGTGGCCCTCAAAGGTTGAGTTCTCTTTATTCATTCACTTCAATTTTTCACGGATCCGCATTTTAGCTCAAATGGCAAGCCTCCAGCTGAAATACCCTGTGAAAAGCTGGTCTTGGTGGTTGCTGGCCAAGCTGAAACAGGGAAATTAACTGAAAAAAGAGAGAACTTCAAAAGTTTCTCGATGAAGGTGCAAAAAATCCCTCAAGATGCAATTTTTAATGTCTCTTACGGCTTGCCATTAATTTTAAAGAAATAACGGAGGAAGCCTGTTCTTAGGAACACAGCATTTTTGCATGGTAAATGGGAATTTTGCCTGCACGATTGGCCTCATCTCTGTTTCAAACAGGGAGAGGTAACAGCAGGTCTTAGATTTTTGAGATGGAGTTTTAGTTTTTGCCCCACCCCTTGTAACCATATCACTGCAAACAGAATGGGCATAGATTTTTTGGAACTATGATCCAGAGCTATTTATTGCTGGTTCCTACCCCATCCTGAAGTAGACCTCTCTGTGTACACACAGCATAGACTTGAGCTGCCTGGGCTAGAGTTGAGACATAATTTGAACTTTAAAAAAGAATTTACAGGGAACTATTTCTTAAAATAAGCCAAAGCCATGATGTTTCAGACTATACACTACTTTTCTTGTTCAGTCTTTCATCCTCTTCCAATGAAAAGTCGCTTCTTACATTCACTGTCTCTTCTCTGCTGGACAAGCTCACACAACACTACCCTGCACATCTCTCCTTGTTGCCTTCCTGTTCTCTTTGCCCTTCGTCCCTCCAGTTCCCTTGCTCTCAAATGGCAGCATTCCCCCTGCAGGTGCTACCTTATTCACTTCTAGTTTGTGTCTGAGTTGCCTTCACAGAGCAGGAAACTGAGACCAAAGTTAAGGAATGCCAGTACAGTGGCAAAACAAAATAATGCTGTGAGCAATATTGCAGAAATGAACAAAAACAATTGTCTTGAATTGAAATGCTTTTTTTAAAAAAATTGACATTATAAAGTATTGTTTCTGAGACAATTTTGGGTTTATGTGAAGGTCTGAAGACTTTTCTATTTGCCTTCCAAGAAAGTAAGTTTTTTTCAGACTTTTGCCTGAATGCAGACACATTTATACTCTTTTGTAGACTCCTGCTGAACCTGAGCCATTTGCAGGGAAGAAAAGCTGACTCTGCTGTTATTTTTGTTTAAATGAACACACAAAATCTTCATGATGTCTGTAAAAAATGTCTCCCCCAAGCCCTTTGTCTCTCAGAAGCAGTATTATCTGCAGTGCTTAACACAAGGGGAAATTTATCCCAAAGCCCTCTCTCTCCCAGCAGATCTCCTGACTTGTCTGCCTTTACTCCCCTAGCCCGCCTGCAAATGGGATTTGTCCATGCTGTGGTGGCAAACAGGCACAGTATTGTGGTAGATGCACATTATTCAGCTGTATTTGCTCACTTAAAGCAGCACAGAAGCCCTCTCATGAATTCCCAGCCTAGAAGAAAAAGCATGGAGCATCCTCAAACTCCATGCTGCTGCCCTCAGGCACGAGGTTGACCTCACCACCAGCTGGGACCCCACTGAAGTCGGCAGGTAAAGCACATCCAAAAGAGGCTGCTGGATATGAACTGGAACAAGATACAAGAGGACTTTGGGATCCAGTTAGGCTGACACCCACATCACTAGAGAAATACCTCTGTGTTTTTCTAAACAGGGCTTCAGAGATTTATTTGCTTTCCTGAATTATGGTATGTCTACACTGGCTTATGCAAAGTTGTGCCGCCAGACAGACGCCAGCTCCAAACCTAAATCCATGTGACTGCGTGGTGTGCTCAGGATGAACCCAGCTTAACAAATCAGCCTGGATACTAAATCTTTTTTTGTTCACTTGCCTTGAGTGTCTTGAAATTTGGAAGAGAGGTTGAATGAGAAAGCATGGATGCTCAGAAGGGCATAAACCTGGTGGCCTCATGCTCCAAACTTCAATGCTGCTTTTTAATTTTTGTATTAGCTTGGCAAGGATGGAGGGAGAGCCATCCGTGTTCTGAATTTGTGCCTTGCATCTATTTCTTCCGTTTGTTCCTTCTCTCTTGCAATAGGTACGATCTTTGGTGTAAGATGTACAAAAATCCCATCAGCTTTGATAGAAATGTGCCCTTAATTTTTAAGATCCTTCATGGCTAAAGGACAAAAGCTAAAGAGTGCCTGTTTGTTCATGAAGAATTGCCTATGACAAGATTATGAGGGACACTGTGACACATAACCTTTATCCCTAGAAACTGAGATGAATGATATAATACACATCAGCATTCACCTTAAAATGGGGAAGACAACTTTTTGAATATCTGCAAAATAACATTGTTCTTCAGATAAATCCCATACCATCACAGCCTGAGTGCTGTCAAAAGCCATTAAGCATTTTGCCCCAAGACCCGTAAAGCCATTCCTTCTTTTTAAAATAATTCCTTAACCCTTTTATGTAATGACTATGAAATATATTAAAGATATTAGCCTTGAGCTGTGTTTTAAATTTAAGTGTCCTCTTCTGAGTACACTATTCACATTTTTTGTTTAACGACTAGACAAGTTCTAATATATTCCTTTGGAAAACTAAGTGTATTTGCATGGTGAACATACTCATCCATTAAGCAAATGTAACACTTTTGATTGACCTTTCCGGACAATTATTTAAAATTTTTTCCCCTAAGGTCTGTTATTGCGTTTACTCGGATAGGACAATTATTTTTGGCTGTCAAGTCTTTGAACACATATCTATTTTAATCATGTGGTTTCCAGTTAAACTATGACTCTTTTGAAACAGAAAGGAACAGAAACTGTACAACAGCTAGATTGTGCAAACACAAAGTTAACTGGGCACAGGTCCAACTATAAATCAAAGCCAAAACAAGGGAAATTTTGAAGAGGAAAGAATGCATGGGTCAAAGTGGAAAGAAATCCCAGTCATGAGAAAATATTTTCTAGTTAAACTAAGATAGTTTTGATATTAAAATGATAATGAGGGCAAAACCCAGAAAGAATAAAAGTTGGCTTAATCAAGCAAGAAAACACAGAGTATTTCCCCTGTTTCCTTCAGTGCTGATCAGAGAGGTAAATATCGACTTTTCTGTAGACGGGGTCAAGGAAGGGGAATGAGAAAAGGGTTGCTATTATTTGCTTTGTTCACTAATAATAAATGATTGATTTGCCAACAACAGCAGAAGCACTGCAGAGGTTAGCAATGTCTGCACAGCAGAGCATATAGAAAAATAAGAAGTGAAACTTTTTTGCTAAGTGAAATTATTTTGATCGGTGCTTCTCCCTTTTTGACAGGCCCTAGATGAATATCAGAAAATTCTTGTTCTGCTAATGAGTTGAACTATTCTGACAGTGACCCAGATCCTCAAGGAGCATTAACTAAACTGATGTTTCAAAGCTGAGATACATTCCTTTCTTGTCTTGTTGCTGCCTCTTATTCTTGATGCTCATCCCGATAAGCATCAAAACACAATTTGACAGCATTAGCTACGGTAACTGGCTGGCGTGCTCTGAAACCAGCACAGTCCTTTTGGCAAAGCATTTTAATACAAGCTGCCTGGAAGGTCCATTTCCAAAGCTGAGTCACTTCCCTGCTGCAGCCTGCCAGAGACAGCACTCGGGAAAAGAATCCCTAAGAACCTGGTTTTGTCCGTATAGACAACAAATACATGATCCATTTAAACATCCCTGTGTTTGCCCAGCGATTTGTTTTAGTTTGACAAGCAAACACAAGCTCAGATCCTATAGCTCAATGAGACTCTGAGAACATTTCCTTAGCATATGGTGGGGGAACAAAAGCTAGGAGACAATACCCACCACTGTGCTTTGCTTTATTGTTAGGAGCACCCAAGCTCCCCCAACTTCTTCTGAAATCAGAAATGGTCCAAAATGTTTGCTGGTAAAACATTACTGGTTTCTGATAATAGCTAGATTTCGAAAAGGGGTGTTTTTCTTATTTAAAAGTAGATACACTTAAGATAGAGACAATAAATAGAAAGTACTTTGTTTCTGAATAAAAAAGAAAACCAAATCTGTGAAAAAGAGTTAAATTGCCAGTGAAGTAGTGCAGTGAGCAGCAAAATCATTATTTGTATTAAGTGCCTATGTAACAGAATACTAAGAATTCAATTAATGGAACTTAAAGTAGAAAGAAAAATGCATTTTTCAACACTTTTCGTAGAGCTAGTATGAATAGGTGCATGCAAACCTCATCACAACAAAAAATAAAATTTGAGGCATCTCAACAGAACTTTTTAGCTGAAAATAATAGGAAGCTGTGCTTACCTTAAAATTGTGTGCTTTTTCATAGTTGAAGTGGTTGTCGTTCTGAGTTAAGGCTGCTCTTCTGACCAAGGAGGTGATCTGTGAATAGGCAAAGAGTTTCAGAGGTTGCCACAAAAGTGCCCCCTTGACTCCCACCTTCACCCCCAGGGCCACAGCCAGGAGCTCTTGGCGCTTCCTTCCTCGCTTCGACTTGTGAACAACAGCACAGTTTTTCTCATTTTCCAGCCACAGATCCTCTGAGAACATAGCGCTGGGATCCCAAATCTTTTCCCTGTCTTCCTCGGCGCCGGGCAGCCTGACTGTAGTCAGCACGGTACAGTTTGTCCAACTGCTTCTGATGTTAGACAGCAGATTTGAAGCAGCTGCAGCCCATTCTGCCGAGACCTCTGGCATGTGACTTGAATGGGCCGTCTTGTGGGACGGAAGGAGCTTCTGCATCTGAATAAGTAACGGCCTGTGCCGTGCAGTTTCTTGAGGCAGATGTGTGCCTCGAACAATAGCACAAATTCATACACTGAGCAGCCTCCCCCACTGTGCTCCCCCAGAGGGGGTCTCCAGATAGGTGCTGCTGAAATACCGGCTGGGGGACACACAGCGTTACAGCTTCACCCCCAAAGGCATTTCCAGGGACAGATCTCTTCCAGTCTGCGGTGTGTTAAAAAATGAACAAACAAACAAAAAGCCCCTGGAAAGCCCTCACAACTGAATCCGATGCTGCATCCAATTACACTCAGACTCACAGACTTATCAGCCAGCAGTCTGCATGCCAGCAGATTAAGCCCTTAAAACCATGATGATTGTTTAATCTTACAGGGCAAAAAATATCTTTTTTTTTTATTTTATTTTTTTTTCTTTTCATATCCTGTACAAGGGAAAAAGATCCAGCAGCACTCCAAGCACTTTTATGCCGTGGTTTAAACTAAGCATTTTGTCAGTGTGCACTTGGTAGCACTGAGGTAGTTCACTGCCAGGGAAAGCTGAAAGCCCAGCTGGGACTATGCAGGCTTGGAAGCCCTGGAGCCCTGTGCAACACTCGAGAGCAGGGGAGCTTCGCATGGATGCAGGAGGCCCATATGCATACTCCTGTTTGCAGAACAGGATCTTCAAGGTGGCAAGGGCAGTTGTCCTTTGCTCTGGTTACCTGCATCTATACATTTTGAGGGGAACTAATTTCTAGTCAAAGTGCAGGACAGGAGGTATTGGGACCCTGGCCAGTCTGTGCTACAGCATTCAGTGTTACTTTGGACAGGTCATCCACTTTTTTACAGGCAGGTAGTTCTGCATCCCAGGACTCAGATGTCTGATAGTGAGCATTCACTGGGAAGCACATAAGCACACTCAGTGCCCCCTCCCCACCAGTTTCCTTCCCTCCAGCTGCCCTCTCCCACTCCTTCACTAAGTATTCCAATTCCCCATCCATAAGAGGAGGATAGGAGTTACCTGCTCAGCAGAGCACTGTGAGATTTAAGTCTAAAGGTGTGTCTAATGCTCGAAGTGATAGAGCAGAGTGGGGAGCTGCCAGTGCTACTGGGAAAACTGCCTCTTCGAACTGGAGACACTAAAGAGCACATCAGCCTTTTACAGTCCGCCCCACTTCAACCAACCCAAAAAACATGTGAAATTAAAGTATTTCATTCACTTATATTAACTTGGGAAGTTGACCTTGCATCTATTTTTTTCAGTCTGCTTTTACCTCCGGCTGAAAAGTCAGAAGGTTCATCTAATTCACTTACTAAACCCTCCACCACACAGACTGCCTGTGCTTAGTAAAAGTGATGCTCTGCTGATTTGAAAGCCCATGGGGACAGATGGCTGTCCGTCAGTAACATCAGGCTGTGCAATTTCAGAGAGTACCCTACTTAGGGTTTTCAAGAAGCTGGGCAACCTGCAAAATCAGCTTCTCAGTCATAAAAAGATGCATGCACTTCTATGTATAGCGTACTTAATTCCTTTCTTTTTCAGGTAGCTCACAACACCACTTTTTGCATGCTCCCATACACCAAAGCTTCTGCTCCCCAGCAGGGAGAACTTCCACACAAACCCTTTGCTCCCTGAGCTGTTGCTGCCCATTCAGCCTTTCCCCAGGGCTTGGCACTGTTCTCTGACCACTGGTGACAACTGGCTGTGCTGCATGCATGAACATTGCTCTGCCTGCAGGAAATCCCTGCTGCTCTTCCATATGTCCTCCTGTAGTGAGTCCCAGTTTCTGTTAGCTCAGGACCTTTATCTGCTTTCCAGCAGATAGACAGACAAAAGCTCCTCAGCTCTCTCTTCATTCAAGAGGTAAAAAGTACTGGTTTTTGGGACGTCTCTGATCCCTCAGCAGTAATGGCTTCAGTTTGGGCCATCACAAAGAAAACCTTGGAGTTTCTCAAAGTTCTTATCACATTCCAGTTTCTTTCCTCAGTGCAATTTAAAATGTATTTATATTTATCAGGAAGAAAACCCCCAAACTAGCTCTGGGTTGTCAGACACCTTTGAAGCTACAGCATCTAAATCCCCATATATATACATAAGCTACTTTTTCTCTGACTTTCAGCATAACAGATCCAAAGTCAGAGAGAGGTCGGTTTCCTACTAATGCTCTAATATTTGCATTTATGTCACTAGACTGATAAAAATCCCATTATATAACCAATATTTTTTACATAACATGGCAGATTTGATACTCAAGTGACAGGCTTATGATGATACATCTTGGAATTTCAATTTATTAAACTATTTTTGGAATATCAGAGTGTCATCCTGGGATCAGACATACAGACATATTTAATGGAAACTCTGAGTGATCGCACAGAAGCATTAAACTTAATAGACTTGGGGGAGGAAAACTCAGCCAAACCTAATGACTAAGGCAGAGCAGCATTTACTGTTTATCATATATGAAGTTTTATTTATCCCCCGGGTATCTGCCTTGCTTGGGCCCTGTTTAGACTGTTGTTTAAGGGGATTCATTGCAGACACAGGATGTGCACAGAAGGCCAGCAGTGAGTGCATCCTCTTAAGGAGCTTAATCAAAGCCCCGACAGGTTTGGTGTCTAAATGGTGCTGCAAAACTCAGATGAGCTGGACCACATACACAACCACTTCCTTCTCTAAATACAGTGAAAACTTCAGCAATGACAAATTCTCAGCCGCAGTCAGTTCCTGATACCACAAGCTCACCCCAGTGCTCCTCTTCTATCCGTTCTCTTTTTCCTAATAAAAAATTGGCTGCACAAGGAGTCAACTCATTCAAAGAGCATCTCTTGATCAACTTAGTGAGTTAGCCTGAAGCTAAGGAGGAGAAGGCCAGTGGCTAAGAATATTATTGCTGGTTGTCACAGAACGTGAAGCTAGTGAAGGCTGAAAGGCGAATATGGGTTATCAGTGTTTTCAGATCAAAGCATTTCTGCCTAACATATAATTTTAGTTTACTAGTCTCTCTGTAAAACAGATGTGCTGTATAGGAAATTGGGCATTCAGAGCAAAATAAACATCACTGAACCAGAATAATAAAACTAAGGGGCGGAGCAGGGGGGAAGAGGGCGACTCAGCTGTTGCGCCATTTGCAGCGCGCCTCCGCAGCATGAGCTGAACCACACCATTGTCTCTCCCCTCAAAGACTGGCGTCTTGTTTGCTAACAAAGGCCTCAGGCGTAGGAAAGAACAAATTGCAGTATGAAAAGCTTTTGGTTTTGTACATGTGGTATGATTTCTATTGTAGTCGTGTGGGCAGCGCAGAGGACTTGCTGGAAGCAAGCAGTGGGGGAACTCTGCATGCTGCCCTGCTACTCCGTGCCAGCTCCAGTGTGGTGGGAAGAGACGCTGGGGGAGTGATGGCTTCTCTCCCTGAGCTGCCACCATGCCTGACTGTGGCTGGCAGGGAGGGGAGATTGGGGGGCACATCCTTGGCTTGCTGCTCTGTCTGACAAAGGACACAGCTGTGGGGGGGAAAGGAGGAGCACGGGCATGTCTCTTTGGACGACACCACAAGTGAAACGGAGATTGCTCCATGATGAGGAACTGTGACAAATTCGTGACTGATCTCTAACGAAACACACTTAACCCTGCACATAGACACAGTCATAGGTCAAAGAGAGGCCTGTTTCCTTGCAGGCACGGCACACTCGGTTATCTGCCAGACAGATTATGTTTGCTCAATCGCAAACACGTGGCGGAGATGACACACGGAGCAGGAATCTTGCAGCTATTGGGTTTGTCCTAGTTTTCTCCCACGGAGCTCTTCCCACGAGGTGCTCAGAACACGTCAAAGAAGCCATCTCTTAGCAAGACACAGGACACAGAGGGGAAATGGTGGTGGAGGCCAGTCAGCCAAAGGCCTTTGCCATACCACAATCCCACCAGTCCATGCCTCCCACTGCCACAGCACTGTGAGCTGCCATTAAAAGGCTTCTGTGCTGCTCAAACAGTGGGAGGAAACAAGCTCCAAGAAGAAAACATGCTGAACACAAAGCCAAGCACAATGCATGCAGAGTGGTGCTTGCCAACACGATCTTGCAAAACCCACGTTCCTAAGAAACCCTCTCTCCGGCAGGAAGGCTTCTGATGTCAATCAAGTGAGCAGAGCTTGCAGGGGTGAGCAGGGCCAGGAAGATCCTCAACATGTGGCCAGGGGCTATGGGAGAAATCAGATTGCACAGCTACTGGGCTGCTGCTGCTCTCTGCTTTGCTTTTTGGTGGGAACACCATCTACCTGCTCCTAGTTCAATTCAAAAAGTTACAGCTCTGCTCAACAGAGCCCTAACTGCAATCACTGAGAGTTTCCGCTAAGTGCAGGTCCATTGGGAATCCTCAAGGGTGCCTCTTCCCCACCCCAAACCCAACAGCCTCTTGTTTCCAGCAGAAAACTTCCTTTCAAGGTGAATTGTCACTCAGTGAACTGGACATTTTTAATAAGAAAACAAAGAACCACAGGTGGTTTTTTTAAGGATTAAGATTTATCTATAGTTTTTACTACTTGGAATTTCAACTTTCTTTTTTTTTTTTTTTAATAACCACCAGTAGCTCTACCTCTGAAAATCATGACTGAGCTTCTGTCAACAATAGGCATAAATGCTCAGGCAGCAGATTATTTACACTGGGTTCCTGTTCTGGACAGCCTGGTTGCACTTCCATCACCACCATTCACACTTATGTTTTGCAGATAATCCACAGCAAAAAAACCCTGTTTATTTAGGAAGACTTCCAAAGTACACTTTTTGATGATAAAGTTATTAAAATTGTAATATTTACAGTAGTCCTAAATTAATGTGATTGGTTATTTATTAGCATCACAGCAACCAGCTGTCATTTATACGCACTTCTTTCTGACAGGGTATTCAGTCCACTCCTACACAGATAAAAGACATAATTTACCTACAGCAAATGGAAATCTATCTCCCTTAAACTTCAGATAGACTTTCCAAATCCTCCTCAAGCAGATTTTTCTTTATGCATCATGATTATTTTTTCTCAAAACAACGTAGTGAACCAAACAATACAACATCCAAAGGTGAAATACTGTATAATCATGAAGGTACTAGTGAGACTATTATTAAAAATAATAGTTGCTGTAAGCCTCTTATGGTGTATTAATATAATAAACTATTGTCTATTTTGGAACAACAACTGGAGATCACATTATGTGGTATGCAATTACAAAGCCATCTTCAATTAAGAAATAGTGAGTGGACTAAAAGCTTTTATGTTGTCAGCCAATTCTATCACTTAATGCATTAATTTGTGTATTTCCCATCCACCTTTGTATTCAATATGTCTGAAATAGTATTTTGATTTCTTATTTTTGTAAACTATAATAAATATGCATTGTGTAACAAATACAGCGTCAGTAACATGGAAGAAATAGTGCAGAAATGAGGAAAGGACCTTGGTACAGTATGAACTACCACAGCAATTCCCTCAAATAACCCTGTAGAGATTAACATGGTAACAGCAGGTCTAGCCTATTTATTGTCTCGACTTCCTTTCCTCCCACTCTCTCCTTTATCCTTCCCAATCCATCTCCATACTTGTCAAGGTTATTAATGACGTTTTCCTGGCCAAGTTCATGATCCTCTCCTCTGTGCTTAAAATTCATGACCAAAATGGTAGCAGAGGGACGAAAGAGAAGAGGCATGAGGACTAAGTGGGGCAGATGAGAGCAGAGCCACACACCACAGCCACGGCTGCTGCTGTGGTGGGAGAGGAACACCAGGGCCCCACGGAACAGCAGCCCCCACAGGGCTGCCAGGAGCTGCTTCATCTGCAAATAGGGCTTTCTCAGGGAAACTGCCCTGGATTGATTTCTGAATTGCCTCTTGTTCTCTCTGGGGATAAAACACATGCAACTGACTGGACTTGCCTGCCTGCAGTGTATGTCAATGAGTACTGTTAACACACGTACAGATCAATGTGTATCCATGATAACATCTGGCCTGTAGGCAACTGAAAATTCAAGCATGATAGTTATCCTGATATTTGCAAAATATTGGCAGTGATCCTGTTATTCTGTCAACGATGATGGTATTTTTTTGACAACAGAACTAACACAGTATTTTTCTAACAAATAGACATTTAAGAACTGAATGGATGGATGAATGGATGGATGGATGGATGCATGGATGCATGGATGCATAGCAGGTGTCCAAGCCAAAACAGTAACATGTTCTTGCTTTATAACCACAGGAGAAAAGCAGAAACCTCCAGTGATTCATCCTCTTCTATGAGAGGTCAAGTCTAAAATGGATGAGCTTGAATTGCCTTCTTGCAGGTCATTTATGGATCATATAGGAAAACTTGATGGCTCTGGTAGAAACAGATAGCTTTGCTTTAAGATATTCAAAATTAGGTAAAATCAATAGCTCTCTGTATTATTTTCTGTATCTATTCTGTTATCTGTTCAGTTTTAGAATAAATTAAGTAAAGAGTAATTTATTTTATCAGACTCAACTATATCTATAAGTAATTATAGATTAATAACTGTACTTTGCTTTGGTTATCACTACTCCCCATACTTCAGACTGGCTAAGACTCATGCTCTGGAAATGTAGAATATCCAGTTTGCTGTATCATTCGTTACACAGCTGCATGCAACTTTATAAAGCTTTATAGGTTTATCTGGGCTCATTGAATGAACTTTTTCAAGAAGTGTAACTGTAGAAGGAAGAGTCTACATTAATAGAGATTTCTAACACTGACTATGTAGGTAGCCAGTATTTTGACATCTCACCCACAGAGGAAATAGCCTAGCAACATAATGAACTTAATATGACATACAGTGGCCTCAATGAGTTAAGAAGGAAGTGACTCATGCTGTCTGCAATATGTGGGACTATTAGTCAAGAGACAGAGATTTAAAAAAATAGCCTAAACATTACAGTTTTATCCAGACCCCCAGTGGATGCTGGCTTAGCATCATGTAAGCTATACACCTATATGACCTGCTCATATTTTTGCATTTTCACTGTGAAGCTCCTGATTTCCAAAGAAACAGCACTTTGTTTAGGAAAGCCAGCTTGCCATTGATTAAAACCGTCATTGCCCTGCAAGGAGACTGCAGAGCTTGAACCAGAGCCAAACCCGCTGGGCTGCCACAAAGAAGTGGGGAAGTTAACGCTCTTACTTTGCTGTCTGGAGAGAGGCAGGGAGGCAAGAACGTCCCTTCCGAGAAAGACGACTCCTGTGAGTGTGGCAGTGCCCTTGAAAGGACGTGATTAGGGGAAAAGGAAAAGATGGCGAAAGGCCTGGAGGCGCCATAGGCAACAGCGGTCCTGCCCTTGGGGCCTCTAGGCTTGCTCGTGTGGGGTTGTCATTAACCACAACTGCTTAATGGAGCTGGCTGGATGTCATGCTCAAACACAGGGTTTGACTGAGGACCATGTTTTGTGACACTGCACTAAGTCTGTGTAACATCAGCTTTTTAACAAATCCCAGTCCTACACAGCTACTATGTTATATGGTGGGCACAAGGCTTGGATGTTCGACCCTATGCCTCATTACACTCCCAAATGTATACACAGCACCCTACACAAACACCTACACCCTCACTTTTGGGATAATTCTCATTTCTCTGTCTCACTACACCCTACAGCCAGGTATTATCCAAACAAATTCAATAACTGTCTATCTCCTCCACACACAGTAAAACCTAACACAACAAAAAAAACCACAATGCAAAAAATAAAAGTCAGAAAGTTCTTCTGTTCCTCACTTTGAGTTCCAATATTCTATGTTAGTGACCGTAAACTTCTCCTGGACTGGGACCAACTCAGCCTTGCAGCACACACTCTGGGCTGAATCTTACAGAGTGCAGTCAAAGTGCCTGTTCATACAGAGAAGAAAAAATCTGCCCCTCCTGGGATTATGATAAAATGTGGAGAAAAACAGGCTTCATGAAAGTTTCCCAGAAACAACAGTCAGACAGCAATGGCATTTATTACCAGAGCCTGCTGATCTCTGGAGGAGCTGTACAGCGGCACTGACAGAGCTGCCAGAATGTAAAGTATGCTGTGGCAGTCTCAGGAATCAACAGCAGCACCCCAAGTTTTGCCCCAGCTTAAGACAGCTTAAAACAAGAGACTTTATTATGGGTTAAATAGAGATTTATGCAGACTGAAACGGAACAAGTAACATGTGAACCAGTGATTCATGAACTGGTGATCATCTTGTCTAAAAAGCTGGCAATCTATAAAATTCTTCCTGGGCAGTAACAGTTCAGGAGTGGATTCTCAATGGTGTGATGCTCTGTTCATTTAGCATTCACAGGGAGATGGGAATGATAAGCAATTTGCAGGGAGGACAGTGCCAACATCAGCATCAAGTAGCAAACAGGATTTTCCTCTAGTTTTGGCAGTTTCTTGGTGGTGTGAAGGAACTCTAAAGCTTCAGTCTCAAACTTCATTCACATGACTGAATTACACTGCTGCTCAGCAGCCATGGCGCCTTCAGATAAACTACACAGTACAATGACCCAGAAATGTAGTCATGTGTTTTTCCATCATTAGCAATATTTCTGTCCCCTTTTACTGCAGCATCTTGTGACTTTTTCCCATTAAAAAAGCATAAACTCGGTAGACAATGTAAGGTGACAGGACTTATTCATGCCATTTAGGAAACAAAGTAGGCAATTAGCAAATAAGAACATGACATGTTTTCAGGTTGAAAGAATACTTTTTAACAAGCCTGAACAAACAGCCCTTAACTAGAAAAAAAGGGATAAATGCTACTTTTATAAAAACGCTGTCCTTTATGACTGTGAAGTTTCATTTCAGTATCCTTTACTAATTGCATCACGAAAAACCAAAGAGGGTAATGGGGAGCCACTTTCCACATGCACAAGTGAAATTGTGGCATGGAGGACATCACTGGTTTTGGTGATGGCCCAGCCATGGCTGTCTGACAGCTCATCTGAGCTCACCTGTATATCCATGAATGTCCCAGGACACATTCCCCTTAGACAGGAGCATACAGTGTTTATAGCTTACCTGTTTGTGAAACACATGCTTCTGTCCCATCACCTCCAAGGAATGTCATTAACCCTGGTAGTGACAGACAGTGTCAAACCCCAGGCTGTCATCCCAAAAGAAGTGGTAAGGCTGTATAGCCCCTGGTATATCTCTGGCTTCGAAATGTGTGTTTGCTTAAAAACAGAGAAGGAATCCATGCAGGCAAAAGCGATGTGGGGTTAAAGAAAAGAAGGAAAGCTCTGAACTCAGCCAGGTTCACATACCTATTTCATCATATGCCTGGACTTTACCCAAGAATGTATTACATTGTTATATAAGACGGGTTCCTATAGCTTACACTTGTATCAGTTTCTGTTCTGAAATGGACCCAGCACAGAGAAGAAGAGTTGGGACAGGACTGGCACCACATATGGAAAAGTAGAAATGCATCTCCAGGAATGGGCGATTTCATTCTATGGGATATGTACCCTCCTCCAACTCCTTCCAGCTCACCTTGCAGAAAAAGCCACTGAAAGCAAAAGCAACTTCTTGTTCTCATAAATGAGGTTTTGAGCACCTTGGCCCTCGTTCTACTTCCCTTTCCCCACAAAGCAGTGAGGGAACTCCTGTGTGCTGCAGACAGTACATGAAAACATGGTTCACTGCGCTTTTACAAGGGCATGTTACAGGATACGCTAACCACTTGAGATCACACTCTTTGAACTTGCATAAAGTACCAGAATGTATCCAGGTTGTTTTATTTTCCCTTCAAAATAATTGTTTTGTGTGGTGTTTGCTTTGCCCTCTGCTCGAAGCTGGCTTTGTTCCTCCATTCCTCCATGGGTAAGTAGCGGCACAGCTATCCTTGAAAGCACATACACATCCCCATGGCCATTAGGGAAACACCCAGACAAAGGCTGACCCCACTTCTCTGCTACTGAAAGAACACACAAAGGCCGTATAATCCTAGTTTTATTTTCCTGTACAGGTGTCATTTGACCCTGATATCCTTATAACCCCCTTTGACCCGCAGCCCGCTGCCCGCTGGTATGGAGCAGAGGCTTTTGTTCCTGATGGCACACCATGCACAGCTGCTTCCATCATTGTCTGGACAGGGACAGATGGCTGCTCTCAGCACAAAAAGGAGATTAAAAAAGAACTGAGGGAATGACATCACTCCTCAGCCTGGGATTTAATTCATAGGACCTGTGGGGCTACCGGTGGCATGGACTAACACTGCAGTTGACTCTGCCCATGGACAGGAAAAAGGTTGCACTTTGCAGAGTAAAATAGAGGTTTTTTTTAAATATATAGTTGCCACCACTCTAATAGTATATTCTTTAACAGTTTTTAGTTAATCTCAATATATACTATCCTATCAGAAGCAGCACTTCTAAAGTACTCTGAAAGTAAGACTGATACCCTACTTCTGTCCATGGCTGTAGTTCAACTGCAGTAACTTGGTTTAAAGCTTATTTATTTTGTTTCACTTGTGATGAAGGAGTTCATAAGATATAGATGGGGAACCATAATACAGAGTAAATGATTTTCACCATTAGGAGCAATCCTGTTATAACACTTCATAGGTAAAAGATTTCATCCATATCTCGTAGCCCTCTTAAGTCAATTTGACAGAACAAAACAAGAAAAAATAGTGTGAAGCTTTAGTTCTGGAAGTAGTGAGCTTTGTTGTCACTTTTCTGCCTTTAATTCAGCACCAGATCTATGAAATCACTGAATTCTTCTTTTTGTGATTACCAGACACCAAAGGCATTTATCTGAATTTATTTATTATCTTAAGTACATTACTTGATTACTGTTTGGGACATGGGAATTTGGCCTCTCTCTATGTCTGGTACACGGTGCCATCTGCACCAATGTTTTTCTGCAGAGCAGAGATTTTTGCTTTGCAACAGATGTCTCATTGAAGACACTTGTCAAAATGGCCACGTAGCTGCTACCACACTCTTTGTGTTACTGGCAGGCACTAGATGTGCAGGAATGCTGCCATGTGAAAGTGAATCCATTCCTCAAAGAATATTGTCATGGTTTAGCACACTAAACCACTACAAATATAAAGAATAAAAAGCTCCTTCCAGGTGTTTGTGTGTGGGGGTGTGGGGGTGTGTTTTTGTTTTGCCCTGAAAGGAAAGAAAGCAAGCAATTTCTTCTCTCCTGGAGTGTCTGGGCACATCAGAGATGCACTCCTCCACGCAGCCTGAGCTGGGGCTGTGACCCATCACCTTGCAGTGCAGCTCCTGCTCCAGCCCCACAATCAGGCTCAGGCCTGAGGATTGTTTTGCTCCTAAGTGCTGATCAGCATCTGTGGGAGACGTCACTGTCTGCTTGTGGTTCTGCCCAAAGAACCAAGCAGAGCCTTTCCTTGCATGTGACCCCCCAGAGTAAGGTCCAGGTTATTCCCTCGGGCCAGCTGTACAAACCAGCTCTGTCTGGGAGCCTCCTGGAGCAAAACTGTGGCTTTCAGTGTGTTTGCACAGCAGTGGCCAGCAGATAGGAGTGCAGAAAACCATGATGCTGATGAGACAAGAGATGTAACATCTCCCATCAAACACAGTCTGAGTTTTACTGGCTCAGCAATGCTGTTGGCAACACCAGCATAGAGTGGAAGGTCTCAAATCAACAATACGTTGCACAGCTTCCACTGTCACTAATTCAGAGCAGGAGGAATTCAGCAAACCACAGAGTTAGACCAGAGGTGATGATTAAAAGGAGTGATGATTCATTTGCTTCATAGAGTACTATCATGTTTTATTTGCTAAACTGAAGAGTGGAACATCTTATCAGCCAATATGCTCAAACAGGGGGTGAATTTTTTAGGGAAACACTTTTTGTTGCAGAACTTGTGACTCATCAGACCAGGGACTTTACACAGGGAAGTTCTGACCAAGAGCCAAATTAAGTTTTTTTTTTTTTTTAATGTGGAAACACTTAGGTTTGAAGTATTTTAGAAACCAATTCTCTGTTTCCAGTTTGAAATGTTTTCTTAAAAACAGTTAATAAAACATTAAAAGTAGCTGGAACAGTTTCAGTCAATCCAGCTTCAATCTTTTTCTGCCTTTATCCTGCCTTCTCAGTGCTTGGTCATGAAAAGCTAAGTTTTACTTTTACTGCAAATCAGACAGAAGTAAAAACAAAAGAGCAGAAATCAGCCATTACTGTTACAACCCTCCACTATGTGCTTTGATAAAATGTTAGTTTCAAAGGTGATCTTCTAATGATGACTGCCGAGCAAGTTGTATCCCCCTGTACGAGCTCAATACAGAGATACAAGGGTTTTACATTAATTTTCTTTTTGTTAATCAGTTGTTCCCCTGGGCTCTTTTAATCTGCCATGACAGCCTCAGTACTGCTGAGAATGCCTTTTCTGCTATTAAAACAAAAGGCACATCTCAAAACACTTTATAATTTCAAGCAGAAAAGAATCTCATTCTCCTAGTTGAAGAAAGCAGTAACAAAAGACTCATGTCCTAGAACGCTGATGCGAATCATGGCCATCTTCTGCTTTTATTTTTGCTCTCTGGGGACTTCCAGCTGAAACACAGACTTAACCCAGCCAGCAAGGTAAGGGGCCACACCACAGCCATGCCCCTGTGAAGGCTGAGGGATGAGAAGTACCCCTGAAGGAATGCTTTGGAAAGGCTCTCAGCTGTTTGCAAAGTATCACACTTCAGTCCCTGTGGAGGGGCCAGACACACTCAATATAGAAGGCATTAACGAAGAATTTACTCAGCCAGGACCAGACAACACAGCATTTTAAACCTGGAGTTTACACAAATCAGACAAAAACTTGCCAGAACACAAGACAACTAAAATCAGACTTCACTGCACTGAGACATAACCATAGCTCCACACATGTCCTTTTGGGTAGTGCATTTTCACAGCACACTAACTGCCCCCATTTATATTACATCAATTTCCAATTTAAACAAAAAAAAATATTGCCACATTAAAAATAACAGCTTGTTGGTTCTACATTTTGAAAAATAAGCTGAGCACTGTATTGTTCATTCAAACAAAGTGTTAATTTATCACTTAAATGTATTTTCACTTCATTTTAAAACCATCTAATTTGCTTTCAGAAGTTTAACAAGTTGGTTTACTATTGCTGTAATACAGGGAGATTTCATTAAATGACCTGCCATCTTCTATCAACATCATCATGATTGCATGTTTCCCTTGTTTTACTTTAATTTATAGCACTTTTTTGCTACTTGCCAACATGGGTTCTTAGTAATGTCACAGATTGGCAAGGAAAGCAAGCCAGTTGCTTCCATTTCCCCTGTGCTCAACATTTCATTTGTATCCCAGTTTCACAGCCTTCAATGCTGCATGGTACTTGCAGGGCATCAAATCTGGATACTTTCCTGAGGTGTAGATTGAGTTCTTCCCAGCCAGGCTTTTTTTTGCTTTCTTACTGATCTTCTTCATCAACTCCAGCAGTGGCAAAATGTTGGGAAGAGAAAGGTTACCTCTACAGGCAACAATTAACAAATCACCTCAAGCTTTATAGGTTTAAGCCTTTTAAGCCTTAACATGCTAAATTTGTTTGCAAACCAACAGGCCAAACGTGCCTTACAACGTGTACCCCTCGCTCCGCGATGCACAAGCCACTGCAGAGGCTTTTGCTCCAACACCCATTTCTGGTTTGGCTTTTAGGAACATGCAGCTGGTAGCAGCAATGGGGCAGACTGTGGTGGCAATCAATGTTTCTAGAGGAAACTGCTGCAATCCTCAGGTAGTTTCAAGGTAGACAAACAAGTGCCCTTAGTAGATACCACTGCCCATAAATGTTGAAGAGCAGCAGAGGGTGCAGCAATAACCCAGCTGCAGGCTCTAGTAACATAGCACAGACAAGCTTTGAGACTTGAAGGAGCAGCTGTGACCCTCAAGAGACTTCCAGGTGGCTTCACCACATCATCCAGATTCAGCTCCAAGTTATCTAGAACTTGCCTGTGCCGCTGACTTCCAAATTGCTGCCTCCATCTACAAGATGCAAATCAACCAGTTGTGGGTGAGATGAAGCCCAACACCTCTGTAATGCCACAGCTGCCTAGCCTCTGGCAGGGTGGAGAAGGAGGAAGATCTGTACCAGGGAGCTCCCAGGACAAAGAACCAACACCTGGAAATAAACAAGTGGTTGCTCTCAGCTAGCAACAAAGCCACGAAAAAGCAATTATGGCTGTTTTCCCTGACCGCTGTTTGCACTGATAGTATAATCAGTTATGGTCTCAGCAGTGTAAAATACATAGATGTTTACTGATAAGGAGAAGAGTTAGGAACCATCCAGGCATCAGCTCTCTACACCCAGCCAATGAAGACCAGGTGCCGGGTTTTGGCACATTATGTGCAAATGAAAGGGACAAGGATGAGGAAGCATCACTTCTTAAACCCATAGCAGTGCTAAGCCCCAAATGAGATCAGAAGAACCTTGGAGATCAGTCAGGGATAAGGAGATTAGCTCCTTGGTTTCACATGGACCAATGTCACGGGAAGTTTAACCTACAAGTGAAGAAGAGCAGTGGCAATTCTGGCAGATTTTTCCACACCTGAAAAACATCATCTAAGCAATGAGAAAGCTGTCCTGAGAAGACAGAATAATGTCCAGAACATTCCTCCAAAAGTACAACATAAAAGACAACTTACAACAGTAGCTCTTTTATTTCTTACTTTTGTATAATAAAACGTTCCACTTGGAAGGAAGAAGAATTCAGTGAATGTTCAGTTGAGACTCTTCTGTAGTTTGGCTCCAGCTCTGAACAGTGATCCCTGCCTTGTCATTATGACAGACTTTTACCCTGCATATTCTTCACCTTCTGCTTCCTGCCCTTGTGTAATTGCCTGTCTCAGATTAGAAATGGGCCATCCATCCTACTGTAGACATTTGGGCCACTATTTGCAATGCAGTTTTACATATGCTATCCACAGCATCAATATTCCCATGATTTCCTGTTCACATTCAGCTGAGATGACTCTGATCCCATAACCGCATGAAGCATCAAATGAGAAAAATACTTACTGAGTTAATTCAGCTCGTAAAGTTCCATTTTTATTTGCTAAGATGTCTGGAATCACTACTACACATTCAGTCATTGCCTAGAGAAACGTATTTTTTTTAGGAAAAAAAAAAAGAAATGCCCTCTACAGTTACCCTTATGATAATTCACGTAGTGAATTGAGTGATTAGACTCTCTGCATTTACAGAAGTACTTAGCTTTATGCTTTAGCAATTCTGCAGTTTACAGAGATTTATACTTACAGAAGCCCTTTAGGGCAGGATCCCAGAGTAAGAATTCTCCTTTGTTTGGTAAATCTGTACAGCCTCACTATTTACTGTTAACAAGAAATGTCATCATATTTACCATCAGCAAATCTTCTAAAGTCTGCAAATTATCAAGTAGCTGAACGGCTAATTTATAAAACTCGTTACTATTTTAAATTGTCACTACATGTTGAAACAACCTATAATGGAGAGCATTGACTTTGACACGCAATTTCCATCTGTTCATAGTTGGGTAAGACTCCAATTGACCGGACACACTCTCCCCTTTTCAGTAGTGTTTATTATTTGCATTGCAACAGTGCACAGGAGCTCGAGCCTTTGACCAGGTCAAGGCAACAACAACGTGGTAGAAACACAGAGTAAGAGATGTTCCCTGCCCTGGAGAGCTTACACTCTAGAGAGCTGCCCCACCTTCAGAACAAGGACATCTTTTTTTCACACAAGAAAAAAACACATGAAATCAAACATAACCACAAGAGACTTAAGGCTGTAAAGAAGAATTTTCATATATCAGATCAAGGACCCAATACTAAATTACTAGAGTATTTTAAAAGTGCACTATATGTAATACCCCAAGTAATAAAGTTCCTGTCTCTGCTTAAGTGCTGAATTCCTGACTAAAATGCAAATGAAGCAGAGGACAGAAGTAGAAATCCCGTTTTAATTCGAAGGTTGTTCTCCTTGCTGCCCCTGTTTTGCCTAGAATAACAAGAGCCCTTATTTCTTCAGGGAATAAAACAGCACAAGTTCAAGAGAGAAATGTGTACAGCAATGGAAAGTCAATGTACTCAATGTTTATAAAAATCTAGAGTTCTCCCTGAGTATTATCATGGGATGTAGATTATTTTATAACCGTAAACTCTATTTTGTAATTCCTGACAAACCCCAATCTGCCCAAGAACTCTGCTATTGCAAAACTCTACAGTCCACATCACAAACACAACAAAACTATTTTTAGAACATCTACTGAAAAATCACAAGGAGTTTAGTTCAAAATGAGCCTCTCTTAGACTTTCCATTAAAATACATCTTTAAAATAACTTTCTAACTTTATAAATAGACTGCAAACTAAAATATTTGGGAGCCAAGAAATACCAAAGCTAAGAATTATGTGAAGAATTCCCCCCTTGCCCTTCTGGGCACAACAGAAATCTACCTACTTATAGACAACATATTTTGTCTAATTTGGTGTGTGTGTGTATCTATATATACCCACACACACACATATATATGTATGTACTCACAGTGTCTGTCATTCCATGAGCATAATAGGAAAAGGAAAATATTAATATAAAGGCATTGTGGATTAACACAATGATTTATCTGAGTGTGAGTGGACTAGACTTGGCTGAAAAGCATGGGGTTTGTTCTCTGTGAAATCTCTTGTCTTTTTTCCAAAATTTCAAACTCCAGGGGAAATGGTGGGCTTTTGATGGAAGGAGTTTTCTGGCAAAAATGGCCCAGTTTCAGGTCTGCTGTGCCTGGGGAAGCTCTGCCAGCCAGACAGTGGTTTGGGTTCTCAGCTTAATGGCAGACTGCCTAAGGCCCAGGGATCATTAGCTTTCAACATAATTAGTCCATCTATCAGGCAGATTAAACTGAGGCTCAGGACACCCAAAGAAATCCAAGGAAGTAGTGAGGTGTGAATGCTGAGGGTGCAGGTGTGATGTGTGAATACATATGGTCACTTGGACTCAGTAAAGTATTTTTTTTTCTTTTGACTGAAATATTTCAGGCTCAAATACAACTTTTCTGAAAAATAAAAATGAAAAAAATCCTAGGTTTGCTGGAAAACTTCCAAATATCTCTAACCTGTACTCCTGCTGAAGGAGATAGTGCTTACTGGAAGAACCAGGACTAATTTAATGAGCAATGGGCCTACTTTTTCAGCAATGAAGATAAAAATAAATATTGAGCAGCTGCCTACTTGACTATGCAGCAGCCACAGGCTTTAATCCATTTGATGGACCATAAATCTGCATGGAAACCAAAGACCAGTGAAAGTATTTTATATTTATGAATCTATTATATGTGTGTATTGTAACATTAACTATTTGTCCTTAGTATGTCTGCATATGTACGTGCCTTTTGAAATGCTATGCACACACTACATATGCATATAATATGCATATCATTACTGAACAATCTCTGTATCTAAATTTAATCAGTTGTCCATATTTGAAAAATGTATTAAAGACAAAAGCAAGACTTGGCCATGTTAACTGGAGCCATGCACAGTAAGTACCACCCTCACATACACACGGTCTGACTCTAAACTAGATGTTATGGTGCTAAATTGTGTAAGGGCAAATATAATAATCAGGATGTTTCATCAGAAATATGCAAATATTTAGACTTTTGGATTTTAGACAATTTTGGATATTACCATTCTACACAACTGTATTTTATAGTAGTGGATATATAGGGGAAAAAGTACAGCATTTAGAAAGACTGACCACATTTTTTTCACATGGATCTAAGTTCACAGTCAGGTCAAAAGAAAGTTTTTTTTAATCAAAACATGTCACCTGTTCTTCCTGCATACCTTTCAAATGTTATTGTTTAAAAAACGATTGTGCAAGTATACAACTAAAACAGGAATCTCCAGCAGCTGTGTCAGTGAGTGCGTTTGGTAAATAAGAACCTAAACTGTCTACCCAAGGAAGATAAATCATCTTTCCCTGAAACAGTATCCGCAATTAGCAGAATTTATTAGAGCTAGTATCCCTTCTCAGCCATCAGGAAGAGCACTGCTTTACAGAATTTAAAATACCAATGAGGATGTGAATTTTTTTTCTCTCATGGAGACTTTGCAAGACTCTTCCCTGCTTGACCACCTCCAGGGTGAAGGAACTTCCCCACCATTTGTTTGGGAGCAACCCTGGAGCACCCACCTGAGGCTTTGCATGCCAGGCTGCAGCCACCAGCCTTCTCTTCTTGGTGAGGACAGGATGCCCAGAGCACCCAGCATCTGCACTGGGCTCCCCGGGATTCACTTCTACCCAGTGGCTCTCCAGCAGCACTGGGAACGTCGCTTCTCCCATTTCCGTCTACCATTTAAACTTGGCAGGCTACAGAAACATCTGCTTGGACGGGTTTCTGAGATGGCTGGATTTTGGAGGGTGAATGGCAAGGAAGAGTACCAAGCAAGACTGACCTGCCAATATCATCTTTTTTTTCGTTTTTGTTGTTTGTTTTTTTATTTCCCTGAAAATACTGCTCCAGTTGTAGGCCATGCTTAGACTCTGCTGTGGATCACCTACTACATTTTTGAGTTTTGTAAAAACAAGAGCTGTCGCAGCTTGGCATGAAAGATAAATTGTTACAAGTAATAGATGAATAAATACAGCCTAGAAAGATTCATTTTACCCTACTTCAGGCAAATCCCAATTGATTACAAGTTTCTAGGAAAAGTAACTCGCTTCCTTTTTTGTACATAAAGTGCCTAGTACACATCAGTGATACTAAAGAAAAAAAGATATTAATAAGAAGAGAAACTATTAATAATATTCCTCAGGATATCTATGAGATGAGCAGATACTTGCTTCCGGGTGATGGGAAGCAAGTGACAAATTGAGGGTCACAGTGAGCATGGTCTACGGATAAACCCTCCAGAGCATGTTCTGAAAAAGCTGATTTAGTGGGTTGATTATTTTCCTTTTTATTACAATATTCTGACTAAAAATTTTTGCTTCTAACAACCACAAAGATGGTTGTTACCCTTAGTGGTAAAAAATGCTCTAATCAGCCATATTATGTTCTTAAAAAACCATCAAGCATTCCCTGTGTCATTTGTTTTATTTGCTTCTTCCCACGACTTCACGGAACAACCCGGTGGCTATTTTTCTATCACACTGACTTGCACTCAGCAAACAGCTGATTATTTGTTGTCATGTATGTAAATCTTTGAAGTGCACAGCAAAGGAAAGAACATCCCTATTTATTTCTAAAGTGAAATCCCAGCATCCAGCAGAATTTTAAAACTGATTTTTCTAGGGCAATACTTCTTTCATCTTCTGAATACTAAATATTAAATAAGAGAGATCTGTCTTAATTCAAGCTGAGCTCTGACCCTTGAAGTCTTATGACGCTGTCTGTGTTTACATGAGCACAGACTATTTTTCTCCAAGCTAGTTCACATCATGCACATTCCTCTCAAACTCTTCACAATCCAGAATGTTAATGACCCTCCCTTCCCTCCTGGCTCATCAGGGAATTGGGAAGCTGTGGAGTCTGGATGCTGCACAACGGTTTTCATCAGAAAGCTGATATTATTCCTGGTTCATTGACAAGAGGCTGACTCGTTATATTAATCTTTTCTCATTTTTGGCACCTAATTGGAGTTGCAGCTTGCATTTTTTAAATAACGTTTAATAGGGTATATTATTTTCTATATTTAGATAACAGATCCCATTAGTTTCACCTGCCTTTACTCAATACTTCTGCAGAATCTAATGTGTGCACTCAGTAGCAGAAGGAGCCTCATTAGCCTTTTAACATGTTTGAACTACTTGCCAACACAAAATGAAGGCTCTGGGCAGGGATGTAATCCAGCCCATTGTGCAACTTTCAACCAGTTTCATCACTGCAGTAGACTTCTTTTTTTCATTTTCATCACATGCCTTTCACTTCCATAAATAGCAAGGCAAAGCTGCTTTCCCACAGCCACCCACTCACTCACAGCCCTGACTTAGTAGTCATTGAGAAGTGGAAACAATAGAAATAGTAGCCAGCTATAACTGTGGCATACAGGGGAAAGCAAAGTTTGGAAATTCTTGCTTTTAAACAGTTTGAACTCAGCCCAGGGAAAACAGCATGTTTAACTATATAACCATGCTGCTTGAGTTGAGCAAAGGCTCTCCAGTGCACTGAGTGAGGCAGGAAACCCACAAGAAAGAAGAGAGATCCTGTAACTAAAACCTCCCCTGTCATGTAAATGCACAGCTGAGGTTGTACTGGTGACCTTCTGTCAGGCATTCCTTATCTTGATTTTGTGCCCTCAAAGCTCTTTTAATACTGACTCTTTTTATCTAATTTCTTTGGACTCCTGCAACAATGTGAATCCCTTTCCCAAGCTAAAAGTATGAGTTGGGAACCCCAATGACTCCAACACGGTCAGTTGCCCAGACCGGACCAAAGCTTAAAACAAGGACAGACATCTGCAGTATGAGCCAGCACAGCTCAGCAAGGGGTAGGTAGTAACTTTGTGGATGGGTCAGTCATGGGAAGAGCAAAAGTAATCAATGAATTTTCACAATTTTTTGCTGACAACAGGGAAGTTATGAGATTTTGGACGCAGAATTTTTAAGCCCTATAAGGGAGAGTGTCATGGGGTACAAACACCACCCTGTTGGGCACCAGCCAGAGCCCAGCCTCTCCAACTTCAGGCTTCTTCAGGCTCTTATCTGTTAAAGTGAGCAATTTGTTGGAGCTGAGCCTCCAGAACAAGGAGTTGGCATTTTTCAATGGAAAAATGCTGTGTAGAAAAATCCCCAATGAACTAAATTAGCTGGAATCTTCTATGTGCTGTCAAAAGCTTGTACTTTCCCTCGAACTCATCTGAGTAGTTTTCTGCAGTCAGAGAGGAAAATCCAGCTTGACACATATGTGGAAACCTCCCAACCAAATGGCTGAGGCTGAGCAGAAGAATGTTTCTTGGGCCTTTTTCAAATGGAGAAAATCATGCATTTATGCCTCTGCACAACCAAGAGAGTAACTCACTGGGAGAACAGTCCCATTGAAGAAGAGAAGGAAACTCAATCTCTCTTGGAATCAGGGCAGTCAGAAAAATGGAGAACAAGTTTAAGAAGTAACCTAATAGGTGATTTAAAGCAAACAAAACTAGAGGACACCATTTGATGCATATTTTTCTGTTGTATATTTTTTTGTGTCACTGAGCACATGTAACTCCAAGCACAATTTGGGGAAGTGGATGTTGCAAACTGGTTCAGAACAGATTGTCCTGAATGATTCTAGTAGGTACACATACCTACTTGATACCTCAGGTACAAAGACAAGAGCCACTCTGGAGGCCCTTCTTATCACTGCTGCAAGGAGGCAGTGTGTGCTCCTTAGCTAGGGACCTAACTCCATCACAGAAGGGTGATGCCCCTTTCACCCAGAGCCCTCATTTCAAGTGAAGGAGGTAAAAATTAGAAATTTCTCAGAGATCTCTGATAAATGAGGCAAAGGAAAGAGATTCCCTCAATTTTATCTTTGCCCCTTCCAAAGCTGCTATTCCCAGAAGCTAAAGGCAGGAGCAATTGCTCTCTTCCCTTCAGTCCATTTGAAAAGAGAGGAGAAGTCTGGGAGCCAGATGCTACTCAACAGTGTGAAAAACAGCTCCAGTAAAACTTCTTTTTTTTTGCTCCACCCCATGTAAAAACACCAGCCACTTTTTGGAGAGGAAGGACTCACCTTCCTCACAATTTCAACTGAGCAGGTCTCAGACTTTTGGGGAAGTGCCCAACTCACCCACAGACACATTTTCTTCCAGCAGCTATCAAGCAGTGAAAATTGCAGTCAGTCACACCTGTGGTGTTCAGGGAAAAGCAGAATTTTGACATATTTTTTTTTTAAGCCACCTGAAGCCAGTCTGTGGAATATAATAAGCTGGCAAGTCACAAACACCCAGAAGCAGGCTGTATGGCACTGGTGGAAACCAGGGGAGCCCCTGCAGCCATGTATTTTGCAGACAGAAGTATGTTTACAAAGATAGGGTGGAACAAAAGGCAGAGGTATATCTTATCACTACACTTACACTTTCAGGAAGGCAAAAAATATGCCTGGAAACTGTACCTATGGAGCTTAAAAAATATTATTAAAAATAAAAAGTAATATCAGCTTCAAATTAGCCAGGCTGCCTTAGAAACATTGACTGCAGTGTACGTCAATCTCTTTCACCACTTGCCCTGGCTTTCTTTTGAACCAGCTGACCTGTTTTAGATGAAGTTGATGAAGCAACAGTCTGAGTACCATGAAACTTAATAGCTTGACTGAGGTGAGAGATGTGGTCTGAGCTGCTGTGCTCCCCCGTGACCAGCCTGGCAGCAATGTCTTCTGCCTCCTTTGCAGGTGGTGAAAAGGAAATAAGGTGAGAAGAGGGTACAGGAAGGGGGAATGGAGATGAGGGATAAATGTGTGAAAGGTCTGGAGGGATGGCTGGGCCTGCTGAAGTTGGAGCAAGGTGTGCAGAAAGAGCACAAATGAATAGGGAACCCAGGCACTACCAATTCCAATGCTCACAATAAAAAAAACAACCCTTTGTAACTGGCTCCAAGTGTTTTGTGTCAACCAGAAATATCTGGAATTGCAGAGATTTATTCTTTCACGTGTTCATCGATTTTAGTGCCTAAAATTTCAAGGCATTGCATATCTTTGCTATGGGACTCCCTTTAACCCCTTTGCTGCTGGTCCTTCTTGCATCTTCTGTGCTGCGGCAGAAGGTGACAGTTTTCCTTTGCTGTGCCGGTGCTCCATAGGCAGAAACCAGGGTATCTGTGTTGGGGTTTCTGAAGCATAAAGTGGGAAAAAGCCAAAAGAAAGACTTTTTCTTGTCCTGGGAAGGCAAGAGGGGAAATAATGAGGAAAACTAAGGGTGGCATAGGGTGGTTTTTAGGATGATAGCTTAAATAAAAGAAATAAAAATGGTTGAAGGAAAAAACACAAGGCAAGGGGGGAGACATTTCAGTGCATCAGACTGGAGACAAGTCTGTTGGTTTCTCATGTGACATTTTTACCAAGATCTCTCTTTTTAAAGTCCTAGAGTATTAAGGCAAAATTCCTGCTGGAGGATGCTTCTGAGAGACAATTTTATTTAGCAATTGAATTTGCAACCTTTACTGCACTTTATCACAGTTGACAGGGGTGAAAGTTGTCTTCAATATCATTTCCTCCAAGATTACTCAGAGCAACACCTGAGAACTTTGCAGGCAGCATCTCAACATAGAATCCCAATCTGAGACCTAAAATGTTGAGGCTCAACATGTTTGCTTGCTGGCAGGGAATGCAGAAAGCTGAGAAGAAACACAAAGCAGGCTGTGTTCTCAGCCAGTCCGATCTTTCTGGCTCCCAAAGAACAGGTGTATTTAGGTTTTTTTCATGGAGCAGCTCTGAATTGCCTTTTTTCCAGTCTGGATCCCTGCTGTCACTAGTCTTTCTCCTCTCCCTTCCATGCTCCTCTTCCAAAAAAGCCACACATAAAAGAGCATGCCTCCTGATAAGCATCTGCTTCAGGGAAGGAGACCAAGTCATGTACTGGGTTAAAAAGCCTTTCATGGGCATCCTTCTCCCTAGATTCTCAGGAGAGCACTTATTTCCACTTTGACTTCTGAAACAAGTCAGCAAGGGCTTGAGCAGCCTTACAGAGACTGCCCTGATGTTGCTCTGATTAATCCTGCTATGACTAACACCCTGTGATGTCCACAATTTCTTTAGTTAATAAGGAAAAAGCTGAGATTACCACAGACCTAATGTCAGATATGAAAATACTTCCCAGCAAGGGTTTCCCACAACCAGCCTGGATGACCTTGTTGAAGGAAGTTAAAAATGGGCAATGACAACAGCACTGACACTTTTCCCCTATTTGTATATATGAGCACAATTAAAAGGTGTTGCTTTTCTAGGGAAAAAAAAAAAAAAAAAAGAAATATTGTGGACATAGAATTCCTTAAAATTTATCGGGGGGGAAAAAAAAAGAAGAGGTATGTGTATTCCTCAAAAATAATGCTTCCAATTCTTCAATGCTTGTTTTTGGCAGGCAGATCTTACACCAGCCTCAAGCTGATACAAGCTGTTGGAGAACGAGATCCAACACTTTCTTAATTTGGAACTTCTTCTGCTTTACATAATTTTCATATTCATATATTAGTAGTATTCAATATCTACATAATAGTTTTGGTATATATTTTGGGCCAGAAAGAATTAGTTTTATTTCTTAATAATCTTCTTCCTTTAACTGATGGTAAGAACAACATTTATAATAATCTCTGGGTATTTTACAGGGTTGCTCCTAAAACTAAATATTGTAGCTTAGCTGGATCCAACCATATATTATATATTATATATTATATATTATATATTATATATTATATATTATATATTATATATTATATATTATATATTATATATTATATATTATATATTATATATTATATATTATATATATATATGTCTGTAATATACAGCCATTTTGTTCTGAATTTGGAAGACTTCTTTCCACTTGTTACTGTGCCTTCAATGTCACTTAAGACTAAAGACAGATAAGAAGGCAGTTTCTTTACATCCCTCAATAATTTCCATGTTTGATCCTTGACAGTTTGTTTAGATATGTGCATATGTTTTTTAAATAAAATGAGAAGTCAACAGACACTAATATCTGTCCAGACAGATATTTATTTCATATTAGTGAAATTTCTTTTTTTCTCATTGCTTCTCTGGAAGTGATGTCACTTGTCAGAGGAAATTATTAATGCTCTGCTCCTCATTAGCAGCAAAGGAAGTCACATTTCTTATCACGTGTTTCTCTTTGCAACAGAATCTGGATAAACCTCAACCCCTATTCATGCCAAAATTGTCATTTCATCCCTTTTAAGAGATTCATGGTGCTGAAGAGGGACTGAGGCTGACCTTCTGCCCTTCAGGGTAGTATCCAAACAGCAGGAAAGATTTGCAAATATCCAATGGTTTTAACTCTTTTAGAGACCGTATTTCAAAATCACTCTCCCCAGCTTCTGGCTTGGACAGTCTCATTTGTCGGAACAAGTTCCCTGGACTCCTTTATTGCACCACCAAAAATTCTCAAGCTTGATTTTGAGAGAAAAAAAGTAAAGCCCTGCAAAAGCAAGCAATTAGACTGAACAGAAGGGCCCAAAGCTAAGGAAGGTAGAACTCAAAGCACCATTACCAGAGATACACCCACGAGGCCTTAGCAAAGTCATAGATGAGGAAGCTGCAAAATGTTTAACTGGAAAACGGACACTCTATTTACTAAGTCTCTCCTAAGCACACACTGTGAAATCTTACTCAGAGTTGAAAAACTGAGGTAGTGAGACCTGTTGAACCAAGGGATGAATTAAGAGCCAAAAGCTGCTACATTCAAACCTTTGTTCCCATCTCACTGTCCATAGCCAAAGGCTCACCATGTCCCTGTTGCTATGTTTAGGTGCAAATCACATGCTTGTCTACTCGTCTGAGTGAAGATTCATTAAAGTCAAGGGAATTTGGAAATTCAGGCTTTGGCAACTAAACCTGATTGTAGCACTATCTATCACCTGTATTTGTTTTACATGTACCTATACAGATGTATTAAAAATTCTGCAGTTTTTAGATCTGGAAGTCTGAACTATCAAGACATCTACAAAAGTGTAATTAAGGCAAAATGTTTTGACTTTGGCATTTTGCCACAGAAGAATGTTCAAGGAAAAAGGCTGATGACTGAGAACAGTAAGCAATTTTTTCAAAGCCTTTTATGCCATTTCTGCTATTGTTTCTGTCTCACATGGCTCCATAGTTTCTTCACAATAGCTGTCTTTTCTGCACTTGCCACTGAGATCAATAAAGAGATGTTAATTAAAAGAAAATCTGCTGGAGGTTGTACTTTTTTGTTGGGATTTATCCCAGTCTTTGGCTGCAACACCTCACTGGCCCTGACTACATTGCCAAAATAGGCTTGGTCTTGTCTTGTCAAGGAGACGTGCCTGGGTACAACCCTGACCTTTAGTGACAGTTCCACTAGCACACATGTGCCTCCTTCACATCCCCCCACCACACCCCCTCCTCTACAGACTGACTTCTGCAAGCTGTTAGGTATACAAAATACACTGTGCATCAATATCACTATTCCAAATAAATCACCATAAGACCATATTTACAAAACAACCCTAATTACCACAGCCACTGACACATCACTCTTGAACAAGACAGATCTGCATTTCTGTCCTAAAGCCACTGTTTGTGCATCTTTGCCTTCCCTTCCGTGAATCGAAGAAAGTGTCCACATGTAAAGTCACTTGTGCAACAGCAGCAGAGATAAGGTCTTAGTGGAAGCCATGAGGAGGGATCTCACCAACTGCTGAGATACAGACATCAGTTCATCTGGCTACATACAGAGGTTAAGGGCAGAAAGTGAAGAACTTCCCATTATTTGGCTAGCAAATGCCAATCACAACAACACAACAGGTTTTCAGTACAGAGGTCCACCGAGGGGACAGCTAGCCTGTGTAAAAATGGCAAGGCAGACAACCAGCTCAGTGACATGGATTCCAGTTCAACAGAATATGCTCTGCTATGGAAGGAGAAAAGCATCTTCTGATGCTCTGCCTGGCAGTTACTTTCACTAGGTTCAGAGAAAGCAAGCCAAAAAAAACTCCAGCACCCCCCCAAAAAAAAGAGACTGCTGAAAATAAAACAGTTCAATTCTCATTACTGTGCATTTTGCCTGCATCTGTGTGTGGGCTGAGAATCCTTTTTACTAAGTTTCTTGCTTTTTGAATATATCACAAACACACACATAGACAAAACATGAGGCCTAGACCTGTCAGAGGCAGTCTAATGTCAGCACTTCGGCCTCCTGGCTGTCAGGTCTGATTCCAAATAACCTTTTGTCTTCTTGTACCAGCTAATAAATTACAGATCAAGTGAAAAATGTAATTATACCCCAAAATGCCATGGATAGTATCTTGGAATACACTGAATTATGAATGGAACAACAATAACAAAAAGATAAACTAGTATTACCTGTGGTGCATGGCTAATCCAAAATGCTCCACGGTCTCACAATGAGTTATTATAGAACTGTTTCCTATTTGCCAATTTCTCTTTTTCAGAGATACAAACAATTCACCCCCCCCAATCCCCCTGGCTCTTTTTAAAACCTTGTGAAAAATACATCCTCGCTGTTGCAATAAATACTCAGTTATACTGTTACAGAATTCTACTGTACTTGATTTTTTCCTTGAGGATGATGCAGAACTTGTGTTTTTTAAAGTCACATGAAGCTGGGAATATCAAGACTTATTTTCTATGCGCAAATTTATCTGCTAAATTTTTACAGAAGGAAATAATACAAAAAATCTATTGGAATATATTCTTTTCTCAATTGGCTCTAATAATGTTATATTGGATTGGAAGTGTTATCAAACACTGAATTAATTTGGTTTTTTCATTTGTTTATTGGAATATTGAATATTCAAGGACTTTTTCTGCATTCTTGCACACATCTCCAAACACACAACTGTTCAAAACACTAAATTATTCTCAGCAGCACCTGACAAGACAAAGTAGGTGGTGGTGTTAGAGTGCAAACCTCCACAGTTGTTAAGTCAATTTACATACTATCAGAAAGAATGCTGATGGCTGAAGTTTTTAATCTCCTCTTTCTTATTAATGTCATGATTCTTACCCTTATTCAAGCACTTGTACTCATGTTTTAAAAGGAAAATAGGCAATAAACTGGAAAAATATTAACATTTCAGTTACCGTCTCTTTATTTGCAGCCTTCTACCTCAAATACAGCTTGCACAAGAATCAAGCTCACCACCTCCATTCGCTAGCACCAAAGAAGGTTCTTCGGAGTCTGAGAAGATATGAATATTTGTTACTCCATAGACAGCTCAGGCTGTGCTTGCTCAGGAGGCTGGCTCAGCACAGTCCCAAGGCACTGGACCCAGGGGATGTGCATCACAACACACTGGCCCACACTTCTAGTCCTGGGCAGCTCTAATGGGACAGGAATGTGCCTCAACCCGTGTCTGCACAGGCTCGCTCTCACTTCAGCTGGGGCAGTGTCCCACCTTTGTCAGAGAGCATACACTGTGACCTGTACAGCAAGAAAATGATGCAGGTACCCCAGCTACCTTTTTCTTTTTTATATTTGCCATGTAAAATTTAGTGAGAAATAAAACAAAGGAAATTAGAGAAGGTCATCTATTTTCCTAATGAAATTCAGTGTCTATAGGTGCATGATACAGAGCTTGTACACTGCTCGCCTATAGAGAAGGGAACAAGCCACTGAATTGAGAGCTCATTAAAAAACCACACATGGAAAAATTCCCTACAAAGTATCATGTGGAAGTTACATGGATCCTGCATTGAATGCAGTGTCTCATAAAAAGCGAGTTATATCACATGATGACTTGACTCTGTTCAACTGGGATTCTGCCAGCCCACAAAGAAACCACAATCCAGACTTTTCTCCTAATTCCTAGTACTTTGGGGTCTATGAGAAACCAAATCAGGTGAATACTGTCTTTGAAAATACCCTCTTTAGTCCAGTCTCTGGCAGTATACTTCATTTTCAGCCATTCTAGAAGTGCCTTAAGCTCTGTCTGCAAATTCACTTGGCCTCACATTCAGCAATGCATTATAGACCAGATGGATTTAGGAAAGTCCACTGATTGGATTGATCAAATTAAAGGAAGGGGAAGATGGAAATAAAGGAAACTTATTTTTCCTCTACTTCCTAAAATATATAAATAAATAGAATTAATTTATTTGAAAGGGTTTCCCAGGTGTCTCTCTATGTACTTAGGCTGTAAACCACAGTTTTATGAATGCAACCTGGCAGCAATCAGGGATCCAGCCATGGACATGCAGGACAGCTGCTCACTGTCCAAACTATGTGTTGGTCTATTAATATTTTCCTGAGGCCTGCAAAAATAACAGACATAAAACCCCTCACAGAATATGGGCACCAGAACTACTGAAAATGAAAACAGACATAAATTCATCTTTGTGGTACAAACCACAAAGACTCTCCTGATGCCAGAGCACAGATGCTTTGGACACAGTTTTGATGTCCTAAGGCAAGCTGTTAAAATCACAGAATCACAGATTCATAGAATGGCTTGGGTTGAAGGGGACTTAAAGATCACCTAATTCCAACACCAGGCATGTCTGGGGCAGACCTAGTGCTGGGCAAGGAGAGGATCTAGCCCCATAATCTTGTTCCTATGGCAAAGTCTGTTTTCCACACTTCTCAGCACTGGCATAATGAGCACAACCCTACATATTTAGCTCCCTTTTTATATGGCCAACCTTGTTTGTATGAGCTCACACTCCACAGCAAAAAACAGGTCTGTCAACTCAGGCCCATACACGAGTTATGGCAGAGCAGGCTGACACACAATAGGATTCACCTCAGAATTCTGGCTGGTGGGGGACCTACAACTCACTTCCAGGGAGAGCTGCAAAAACCTGTGCAACCAGCAATATGGATATCTCCTGCATGAACAAAGTTTATTTTCAGAGTATCTACAGTTAGTCCAAAGGATCTATTTGTCTTCTTAAAATATCCATAGCAGGAAATAAGAATTTTTAGAGCAGACATACTAAACAGTATTTTTTTGGTAGAGGCTCTGCCCTGGTGATGGCTGTGGCCCTGCCTTTTCTCAAGGATGAACTGTGTGAAAAGTCCTTTTTTCACACAGCAGAAGATAGCTGCATTTATTCTTTCACCGATGGAGAAGCAACAACATATGTAAAACTGCAGCCTGGCTGATGTAACAGGTGTCACACAGACAAGCAGAATAAAAGCATATTTTCTGCCAATGAGTATTTAGCCCTAACTATTAGATGCTTTTACTTTAAAATCCCAGCTCTGAAATCAAAAGCTGTGCTTTTCCTTCACATAAGAATAAATGTTGGGTTTTTTTATTTGAATTTTTAAATGCATTATATATTCCCACATTAGACTTTCGGATAAGTAAAACAAGTAAAACATATGATGTCTTTGCATATTAACCCCTGTTACTATTTACATAGGTCCTCTGAGACTGGACCCTTCTGTAGGACCACTGCCATGTACACATCTATTCCTTACAGCACTGCATTTCACATTCTGGGTTTTAAAACAGAAGTGACTGTGAGAAGCTGAAGACTAACTCTAAGGCTGAAGTAAGCAATGGTGTCGTTGTGCCACGTTTTTTAAGAGCAAGATGAATGCTTGTTGTTAAAAAAAGGCATCAGGTGGTCATGTTGCCATGAAACCACTCATTGCACAAGCACAAATGGGTGTCAGCAGTGTTAAGATACCCTAATTCGGTCCCCAGAAACTCTTAAGTAAACATGCCACCTAGTGTTTAATTGTGACAATTTCATTCATAAATCATCTTGATTGATCCCTCCCAAGCTGTTCCCCGCTAGTCTAGGTTTTAAGAGTCTAGCAGAGTTATCTAGAGATGCCTTCTCCAGATTTGCCCCCTCCACCCCCAACATAAAGCCCCATCTCAAATTCTGTTTTGTTCCCCATAAAGCTCTGCCAAGCTACACTCCCAGCCCACGCTTTTTTTTTTGCGGAGCCCACAGCTCAGACTGCCATGAGCAATGCAGAAGGCACTGAAAACTGACCTCAGAGGGTCATCCCCGCTGCCAGGGTCCCAAAAAAGCCTGACAGACTTCAGAAAAGCTGCCTTGTCCCACCAGCCAAATGGCACCTGGCACAGACTTCCACATCTCCCTGCCTAAAGGGACTGGGCAGAATTATTCTGGGAAGGTGAAGCACTATTTCTAGCTTACAGCTTGCCAAAAGGGGATGAGTTACCACAGCTGTAGGTACTGTTTTGATGGATGGAACCAGCAGAAAATCAGGGAAAGGCATGTTCAAAGTGTAGCATCTCCACAAGCAGTGAAATTTCTCTTGAAGCTACGGCAATCTCCTCCTTCATCACCTCCAGCCCCTGCTTAACAGAGACACGCCTGGCTTAAATGCAAATAACCCTCCCTGTAGAAGACCTACAGCAGGTATGTGGCTTGGCTCCTTTCTATGCACTTAAAACCCACCAAATTCTCCTCCTAAAAATTCGAATTGAGATTCTCTTGATGCTTCTGTCATGGACGCTCATTATGTTCCTAGGGATTAAATTCCTATACTGAATGACATCATAGCACAAACTGTCCTGAGTTTTCCGTAATGCCTCGTTCGCACTTTTTCCAGATCAATAAAAGTCTTAAATGAAACTCCTGTCCCTGCAGTACTTCATCAGCCACTTCATCCCAGCTCATCAAGTTGCTGTCTATCTCCATTCTTTGCTTGAAATTCCTCTACCTATTTTTGGTCCATGGAACCATGCTCATGAGCCAACCAAATTTGAATTAATGTCAAGAGTGCAGTTTCATGAGAGATTGTACTACTTTACTAAAAATCCAATTATTCTGCATCTGCTGCATTCTTTTCATTCAGTACTTTTGTAAATCCATCAAAAAGGCAATCAAGTCTAACTGGCAGCATTCCTTCTTTATAAGCCATGCTGACGACTGTGTGCAGTCCCACTGTTTTCCAGGGCTGAGAATGCATTACACAGAAGAGCCCACTGTTACCATTTGTACTTGTCACTCCACAGCCTCCTCTCTTCCAAATATGAGCAGTTATAAAAACTATTGGTTTCCAAACTTTGCAGTCAAACCTCAGCTGAGAACAGTCAACAGCACGTACTTCACTGTGGCCACTACCAGCTGTCCTTCTGCCCAGGCTGCTGCCTTCTCCTGCCTGGCAGAGACCTCAAGCTCTACCAGCTGAGGCTGTGCCCGACTTCCAGCTGCTGACACAGCCTAGAGGTGACCAGGGAGATACCTGCACCTGGATTCCCAGTATCCCAGATGCAGGATGTGGATGCAGGCTGCTAACCTGCCTCTGTGGTGAGAGACCAGATGGGAAAGCCTTGGACACTAGGATTGTGGCTGCAGTTAATGCCTCTCTAGTGCAGTGGCAATTTTGAAGGTTGAATGTCCCTTCCTCCCAGCAGAAGGAATCAAATAATTGGCCCTTAGCTACTTTAGTACATTGTCTTCATCTAGCCAAGATGAATCAGAGCCTAGATAATACATTTTCAGACACAGAAAACCACAGAGAAATAGGACTAGAAGGTATTGTAAGACGCCTTTCTCCTGCCTGCCTCAGGTATCCACGCTATCTGTGCCATTTCTGCCAGATGTTTTCTAATATGTTTCTATGCCTTATGCTGAGGGAGATTTTGTCACCCCCTCAGGCGCTCCAGCACAGCATTTCACTGTTCTTTTTTTTCTCCCTTAATAGCTAACCTGCAGTGTTCATCACTGTATTTCGGTCCTATCATTTCTTGTCATATCCAGCATGAACACAGAGGACAGGTTGTTTTTTTCCTTCTAATTTGGCCAAGCCAATGTATGACCTAGACATGAATGTCACTTAAAATACTTCTTTTCTAATCAAAATATAAAGGAAAAATACTACTCAAAATTTAAATACTTTCTTCTTGACACTAATTCCAAGTCCTCTACTACCAGAAATTAATCTCTCTCTTACATTTAAGAAGTTGAACACTTGCCTTCCGATATCAAAACGTGGCAGTTTAAAGGCGCTTGTTAAACTTTAGTGCCTATTCCTACATAGTGTCTCAAGATACATGTAAGATAATCAAGTATAGATTCTTACTTTAAAAATGCCTTTTCATTTTCCAGTGGCTAGACAAAAGAAATGTTTATGCTTAAGGCTCCATCCCAATCCCTGCAGAAGTTTGCTTATAAGAATTTAATGCCATCAATCTGTGTAAAGAGTATAAAAGCCAAGATAATACATCCTCATATAAGCTTTAATTTTTAGTACATCAAACTAAGCATGGTTTTTAAGCAACAAACACTTAGCTTCAGTAGAATTATTAAAAAGATTCTAAGAGGAAAGCACACAAGAGAAAAGGATTAATTTATGAATTCGGTAGAGCCTAGCTGCAGATACACAGTACTGTACTTGAAGAGCCAAGTGGCATTTGCCTTAGGAGTACTATGAGCACTTCTGGTGTATTGACTAATTTTTAGTACTAAACTGAAATTCTCACCTAGAAAATTTCAACCTAGTTGTGATACTCACATTGCTTCCATTTGGCTGCCTTTCAAAAACACTGGATTGGGAAACACTATGGTGGTAACAAACTTGGTATTTACGTTTGCTCCATATGCTTAGCAATGCCCTGAACTGCTCCAAGACTCAGTGAAATCCTTGGAGGTCTTCCCCTTAATTCGGTAGCATTTGGATCAGATTATACCCATTGCATCATGTCATTTGTGTAAATCAGCATTGTCTCCAACTTACAAGCTCTCTTCAGGCATAATCATATCACTATTCTGCTTAAGGCAAAAGTCATGAATTCTAAGCTGACGGTAATAACACAACACAAACCAGGAACCTGGAGAGATGTTAACAGTTCAGGCAAGCAATGTAAGCAAATACTTTGCTATGGAACCTCTCTCTCTCTTGATTCCCTCAATTTCCACCATTGTTGTAATGAATACAAATTATCCCTTTCAAAAATCATTGTTTAATCAGGCTAAATATTAGGTAATAGGAGTGCCACAGTCAACTACAAAGCATTGTCCCTTTTTCTGTGCACAAACATAGACAGCCAGAGGGAAGGAATTGAAAAAGACACTTTCCATGATTAAACTCTGGTAGCTTTCTTATTTTTATTTCTTATATAGTATCTATTTTATAGATGCATTAAACAAAGCTGCAAAGAGACACAGCCAGAAAATACAGAAGAATGCCAACACTGAAGGGCAAAAGAAAATGATCAGCTGAATATATTTTTGGTATGATGCTGTTTGTCATTTGAAATACAAATTTACTAAAATATATATGCTGGTAGACTTACTGTATTAATATGAACTCCTCCTTGCTGTGCTATAATACCAAAGAGTATTCTGGATGGAGTCACTACTGAATTGCTAACAGTTATTTAAAGAAGAGAGTCAGCTATGCAGTTAAGTACTCATGTCAAGGCACGCTACAATTAAGTACATACATGTGGTAACCTGTGTGTAGAATACTACTCTTGCAGGACAAGCCTGAGTGACTGATGAAAGGAATTCATTATTCCCAAAGTCATTTTGATGTATTAGTTTGTTTCTTCTAGCAGCAAAAATGCCACACACACATTTTATCACTGCATGTATTACTTAACCCTGCAGAGAAAGGCCACCTTTGTGTACAGGCTTTATGTTGCTTTTTATCAGTGAGGTGTCTGAGCATCTTCTGGGCAAAATCAGTACTGCCAGGAAGAAGCCCCTTGTGAATTCTGTGGCCATGCATACAGGACTGTGACTGTAACCCCTAATAAAAAACAATGGTGGGTTGTTAACATCCATGTAGAACTGAGCATTTTAAATTGTTCTAACCAAGCATGCTGCAAAAAGCAGGGAGCTGAAGGCAATGTAAAACACAACATGTCAGATTAGCAGTGCCTTTCCAGCCCAGAGTCTGCAGGAACAGATGCTTCTGCTCACTGCCTTCTAAATCCCAGGATCTGCTGCTGGGGCAGCACAGTACCCTGCAGCCCTCCTGTGGAAGGAAATGCTCAACATCTGGATAGACATCCCAGCAGAGAATTAAACACTATCTAGCAACCTGTAATAGGTTCATTAGAGGTTTAGAGGAGCTGCAGAATGGGAAGAATAATGAATAAATGAAAGACTAAAAAGATTTCTTTATTGTTTGCTAATAGCAGTACCTGTAGAAAATTCAATGAAGAGACAAAAATGGAGTTGTAAGATGAGGCTAAAAAGCCTTCAGGAAGGGACGTGGTGTGAATAACAATGTAAAAGTGTCAAATACCTACAAAAATGGAACCAAACCCGAGGTTGTCTTAAAATTGACTGCCTCCTGTACAATTTTGATGTAAGAAAAACAGCAGTGCCCCTAAAAATTTAGTTCCATAACCAGATTACATCTCCAATTAAGGGATATTAGAAAATAGTCTTTCCTGGAAGTCCTGCATTTTCTTCTGTGGGAAATTGTGTGTGCACAGCATGAGTAATGAGGACAGTAATATCAACTTCTAGCAAAGTTATTCTTCCTTTTCTGTCACCTTTGCCTTAATAGGAATAGTTTTCTTATCTGTAATAACTTGTGTGGGATTTTCTGCCAAGGAAATCTACAGCCTCCCAGACTTCATAATATGCTAATCATTTCAGCTCTTTAGTTCTAGCTGCAGTGTTAACAGTGGGCTCTGCCATTTGCACTTCAATGCCCAGTTATGAGTTGCAGCAAAACACACATAGAGAGGTTACCACGTCCAACAGCAACACAGAGTTTTCTGCACTGTCCCCCTGTTCAGTGAAGACTCCAAGAACAGCTCACTCTTGGTTTAGCTCAAACTCTGCACTGCTCTGTACAGACCATCACTGCTAAATGCCTCGTGCTGCTTCTGGCATGTACTTGCAGCCAGAGAGCAGAACAAGCACTCCAGCCCCGGCTCCAAGCAAACTCATATTTCATGTACAACCAGTATGTTTGAACTGACTGAGCCAGATCCCACTAGGAGAGAAGTTGATGGGAGCTTTGCCAGGATCCAAGTAAGCAGAGACCTGGCACTGGAAAAAGCCTTCCTTAATCTTTACTGCACTTACCAACAGTTTGTCCTCTTTCAGATAGATTAAGATCATTCTTTTTGCAAACACTTGAAGCTCAAATGCTGCCAAGGGTTTTCTTTAACTCCAGCCTGATCTTCTCATCAGACCAGCACAGCAAAGAAACAAGTTGTGGGGCACAGCCTTTGTCTGACACAGGGCACTGTGTCACAGCATTCAGGTCTCACCCAAGGCATGGGGTGGTTGCACTAGTGCACAGGGCAGGTCACAGGAGTGGGATTGCAAGTGGAACCAGGATGGCTTTCCACCAGCAACTGTGACAGCTTTTACCTGATCAGAGCATTTCATGAAACCACAGCTTGCATTTACTTCCAACACTTCAATTCCTTGAATATATTTTTCCAAATTATACCTGCTGAGGTAGGATTAGAAAGGAGTATTATTTTCTCCTCGTCTATGACACAGAGACTGCTGACTCAGTAAGGGCAGCACTTGCAGGAAAACGAAATAGCGATAAATGTTTCAGAACTACATATTTTAGTGACAGATTACTGCAATTTTTTTCACTCTTATATGTGAAGATTAATTGCTTACAGCAGGTTACACTTCTCCTACATTCTCCATTGACTTGAACTACTGGTAATTAATTACAGGAGGTACCGGTACCAGGTACTTATCTGCCCTACATCTTCTAGTATGTGTGCATTTGCCCCAAGTACAGCATTCCATACACAGAGCAAACAAAAAGCAGGCGATCACAACTTGCCCAAGCTTAAATCACAACCCTAAACAGACATGTGATCATCAAATTTTCTTTGCACGACAAAACTCTCCAAAATCCTTGTTGAACCTGGATCCTGTTAAAATGACAATTGCCTACAATGCCAAGAAAGAATTTGCAGTTCTCCCACAACACTTCTTTCCTAAAAATCATGCAGTTCCTTTCAGATTAAAGATCTGTCAAACTATTCGGACGAAAATTTAGAATTTGTGTCTACAAATCAAACACCTCTTCAAAGTCAGACAGAAATAACTTTTGGATTAAACACCAGCATTAAGCATCTTAAAGCATAAATGTTTTCTTAGGCCTGATATAAAAAACGTTGGATAAAAAAGCATGAACAACAACAGCTCAATCCAGACCAATTATCACATCCCCCTTCTGGAATGGGCATGACTCCACTAATTACAGCCTCAAAGAAATTATCATTATGGGAATAGACAAGTACCTCAGGCAGTACCAAGACATCTCATCCGAATGCTGGCTCCTCCTGCCAGGCTGTGCATCGGTGGCCCCCCTCTGCCGACCCATCCCACGGGAGCGGTGGCACCGGAGTGACAGAGACATTGAATAATCCCTGCTGTCAACGTGGGAGGCGACAGCACGAACAGACTCCCTGGATGGCGTTAACAAACCCACTGAGGAGATGAATGCCTTCAGCTGCACTTTCACACTCTGGAATTAGTTTCAGTATGAAACAAAATCTCGCTTGTAAAGAGCCTAATTTCTTAGAAGAGTACTGGTGCTTAACCTTAGAGCGCTGAATTCTCATCCTGCTCTTGAGAAATAATGGGAGTTTCTGTCCTTCATGTATGGCTTTTCCACATCATTTCTGAATCATTCAAAACACTCTAGGCAGCACTTTGAAACAAACCGGCTCAGTAATGTTATTTTTTAATATTTTATCTGTTCAGCTGGCCAGAGAAAAAAACATGAATGTTTTTTCACACATTCAGCGAAGAATGTACTTTGCAGAAAAACGTCATACTTAATATTCATTAACTTATTTCTAGGGGTCTGAAATTTACTGGAGTTACTGAAGTGGGTGAAGGCTGTGATTTGTGGGCAAACCATGGCCTTTTTCTAAAATGCTGTACAACATGTCAGCCTCAAGCAAAACATCTGATAGGACTCTCACTGAACTACCACTTCCCCATAATATTCTTCTACTTTAGAGGACATCTAAAGTTTATATAAAACCAAACATGAAATTCCCTTTATCCTGTTTTATCCCCATTTGTTAGTACTGACAAACGCTTGATAATTCACCAGTTTATTCCAAAGCCCAGTCCATACTTTATCTGAGGCTACTGTGAGCAACAAAATGGAACATGACCCCTGAGCCTCTGTCCGCTACCAAACCTCTCGTGACTTCCCTCAGGAGCATATGAATCAAAAGCAGCTATGGTAAGGCTTCACCATACAGATTTCCATGAGCTTTTTTTTTTTAGTTGCTAATATTTCAGTTGATGTAATCTTTTTTTCACATGTATTTGCATGAGATGATGGAAAACTACTGGTACTGGTAGAGAAGCCCATTGAGAGTCCTAATCATCAGCATGGAGGCTTCAGCTGCTACATCAGGTCTCCAGCCTGAGCAGATCCCCTTGCCTATTTAGCCCCACTCCTCTTATAGCTGTGATTGCTCCTACTCCTCCTGGCAAGAAAAATATGTTAGAAACAGCTGCTATTCCTCCTTCTGCTCTTCCCCTCTGTGGGAGGAAGGCAGAGAGGGTTGCCAACAGTGTAGTGGCTTAGCTGAAGCCAGCTATTTTTACATGACAGCACAGCCACAGAGCCCAGCCTTGCAGGCTGCTCCTGCCTGCACGTACAGAAATCTAGATGAGCACAAGTCCTTGTAGGCCAAGGAGCTGCCTTTCACATCATGAACCACCTCAGAGGTAAATAATCCTCTAAACACTTAAATTTCATTCAGCAGCAATATAAAAGAAGACCTAATACAGTCACTAATGAGGTCCAGAGGTGTGTTTTCACCATTGCCAGAGCATTACATCAACTCCAAACATTTTCAAGCACAGGTACCTGGAACTAAGAATGCAGCACTCCTCTCACATTAAGCCAATATAATAATTTTTTAAGCTGTCATCAGGGAATAATCTTGGACCCTCTTCTGTGCTGCATTTCCATTCATATGAGATGGATCAGGTAGCAGATTCAGCCGAAAATTCAATTATTTTTTCTTCTGGCTGAGTCAGTTTTAGTCCAGAGCTGTTTGCTAGTGTCACCTATTGTGTAGCTGCACAAAACTACGTCAGTAAAAAGGTGGTGGTGAAGGAGAGAGGCCGGGGTCCCTTCAGCAATGGTTTGCCTTCTGTGGGTCTGAAAGGGTTTTTACAATACCTACTCAAAGCTGCAGAGCCTGAAGAATGACATCCAACCCCAAGCACAACAGAAAACACAATCTGTTATGGAATATCTGGTACTAGAGCAAACTCCTCTGAGGCCTTAGAAAGCACTTTGAGAATTACAAAAGGCTTGCTCCTCAACTACAAAAATTGTAAGTAAAACTAAACACAATTTGAAACTGTATTTTTCCTTGCACAAAACAAATTTTTCTCATTTCCTAAAGAATGTAGCATGGGTTTCAATTGTCATGATTGCTTTATTACTACATGAATGTAATAATATTTACGATCATCCCACTAATGATCCGTTCCAGAACACCCTCTGGACCATTCTCTTATTTACACAGAAACACCTACACAAAAAAAGTTTGTCACACTGCACTATGTCTACTTCTTACTGTGCCTCAAATAAAGTAAAAATTCCCTTTCTCATGCCTGTCACAGCATTTGAAATCAACCAGTGATCAACCACAGGAATCAACTGAACGAGCATTGGATGTCTCAATGCCATCTACTCCTCTTGGACATTGCAATACCATTCAATTGAATCAAAAACTACCATTACCACTGGATTCATTTTGAAATAAACTTGAAGGGAGGACTTGTGCCATTCTCTGAAGGCCTTCCCTGAATCAGTATGCCTTCCCTCAAAAATGTAATTGTAAATGGAATTAATTTGTTATAGAAGATGAATAGGTTTACATGCTAGGTCAGTTACTCAAGGAGTTATTATAACTGAGAAATCCAAGCCAGTATATAATCAGCCAACGCAGATATGTGAACCCAACAGATAATTCTGCTAGAAATGTCCTAGAGACGAAGATACACATAAAAAAGCTGATCTCTTTTCATACTTGCCATGACTACATGACAGCAAATTCACTCCCTGCTTTCCAAATACAAACTGGCTCTAGCTCCCAACTAGCTGGCCAGCACTAAAATCAACAGTCACACTGCAGAATTATGCTTAACAGATGTCAGTAAGTCAATTCAGCACGAGGACCAGGCTCAAAAAAAAAGTTTTGTTTGACAGCTCTTGCTGCCACACCACCTGGGAAATGAAAATATCCACATGTCACTGCTTACAAGGCTGTTTCTCATATGTAAAATAATTTCTAATTTTACATCTTCAGATGGCTGCTAACTGCACAAAATTCTCAGTTTATCATCATGTAAGTCCTAGTCCATACAATGCTATGGGATACGGGTGTATGACAGAAGGAGATCAAGGAAAGCCCACTTCAAATGAGAAGAGCAAGAAGAAATGGAGGCAAACAGACAACACCCCATTTTCAGATCCATGAGAAGGAAAGAAAACACACAATATCCCAATGTGAGACCCATCCACCAAAGGCTTGGCAGAGAAGAGGAGCTTTGGACCATGTATAGAAAGATAACAAACTTGAGCTGTGGTGAAGGAACCAGATTTATAACCCTACTGCGGAAAATCCTTGAGTATATACATGGAGAAACATAACCTGTGACCAATTTTAGAGGCAGCTCCTAAGTTAAATTGTATATACCCATATATTTGCATGGTGAAAAGATTTGCATTAGGTACTTATTAGAAAGTTTTCATCATAAGCTCCAGTCAAACTTTAGTTGGGAGCCAAGGCCATATTAACAAGATGTAAACTTTGCAGTGGGATAGCAATACTTCATCAACGTATAGAAAAATACAGACAGGTCTTCTGACAAAACACCTTTTCCTCTCAGGTTTGATAGGAAGACTGGTATTAATTACAAAAATTTTAAACTGAATACTTACCTTTTCAACTGGAGTATTTTCTTCACTCGTTACACTTGCTTTTCTTGATTCATTTTTTGTTCTGCTCAGCCTCCGGGACACTTTTTCTCTAAGCAAAGTGGCATATCCAATGTGCTCATATATGGGGTTTGTTGTCATTTTGGAAATATACTCAGAAGCCTTTGTTTCTATATACAATGTTATCAAGCCATCTGTAACCAGATCATGGATCGATTCAAATCTTTTCTCCCCAACGAAGTGCTTCCCATCATAGAACAACCTGTAGTTTAAGGTCTGATTACCAAACCTGCAAGCACCAGAAAAAAACAGAGGGAGAGAAGAAAGAGAGAGAGAATTCAGATGGTGTTGAAGGCTGCTCCATCCTGAAGCATTTTTGAGGTGCAGAAAGTGGGTGCTTAACCACATATGGGCATATTTACAGTCAACAAAGAGATGGACATCTACCAAATAATCAAAATCCTAAGGGTCTGAATCACCCTCTGTAAGGAAGCCAGGGAGACCAAGCTCCTAATTCAGGGCCCAGTTAAATATCCAAAGTTATGTGGGAAAACTCTAGCCCTATTTACAGCAGGTGTAAGCGACTGGATTTTTTAAGTGTTTTAACAATCCAAGGGCTGTAGCAGCACATTCAGTTTGTGACACTGAGGTTGGAATCCCATCATTGATTAAAGCATTCAAAGATTGTGTTAAATGGTCCTTATATTGCAGCAAAACTGCATGTCTTTGCAGATTTTGCTGGGCCTTCAAATCACATGGTTTAAGCCTCTTATTTTTCGCCCACATTTTTCATATGAATTCCCAATTTATAATTAAATTCAGTTTTTGATTCTACAAATAATTATCCAGATGGATTTAGAAAACGTTGTTTCATCAAAACAATAGGCATTTTGCCATAATTCTTATCCTTTATTTTTTTTTATACTTCATTTTGAAATCTCCTCCAAAACCCTAAAAAATTGTGTTTGTTCTTTTTCAGCTGACACAAATTGGTTTTAATTTACACCACTTTTTAGTTGGCATGACTCACCAGCTTTTCCAGCTTTACCATCTGCACATCAATACAAATTCTAAGCATGATTTCAGCACTGTATCACAGCTACTTGGGGTAACTCCTCAAAGGATTTTTCTTCGTATCTTACCAGCAGAAGGGTAAAAATGCAGACTTTTAGTTTGTGTGTATCTCACAGGAGTAATAATGCTATAAAAATTGGAATGTATTGCCAAGGAGTTTGTTTCGTCAAAACCCAACTGATTATCTCGTCCTCTTGCCACTAATACACAGTGTATTTAAGACCTGAGGGGGCAGGTTTTGAATGGCACAGCTAAGCCAGGAAAGGCATCTGTGAGGGGCAGTGAGTTTGGAGCTTGGGTTCCCACTGCATTTTTCACTCAGTTGAATAGCAGACTCTTCCTTCTTTGAGCAGCAGCATCCATGCTTCAGAACGTGTTTCTACAACAAACTTGAGCTCCTACTGCTGAAGAAAACTGCCCGTTTTCAGCTTCTGGACATCATGATTTTCCAGTTTTATTTGGGGTTATTATCACAGGTAGTTGTTGATGTTTGTACGCAACACTGAACTCAGAGGACAACTTGGCTGTGTTCTCTACTGGGACAAGTTCCTGTTCTGTATCCCCCACATCTTTTACAGAGTTTTCAAGGAGATGCTCCACCTTTACAAAACTTAACTCTAGGCAAAAAAAAAATCCGAAAATGGGCACAATCTGCTTCTGAAAAAGGACTTCCTAGCCAGGTGCTGAAGGAGAGATTGGGTTGCTGCAGTACGGTGATGGTCAAACTGCTGACAAGAGGGTGTAAAATCACTCTGGTATCACACAGTGTTTTAAGTAATGGTGGCGACAGACTTCAAAGGGGACCAATATAATCCCCTCCATTAAGCACATGTCCATTGGAACTGTAAACCTCTGGTAAAACAGCATTTACCTGAGAGCAAGGGTGTAGCAGCCGGGTTGCCGCTGGCTTTCTCTAAGAATATACGCTCCTTCTACGCCAGCAAGTATTTCATCTGCTTGCTCCCGAGAAATGATCCCGTGAAACCTAAGGGAAGATATTCCAGTGACTTACAGAATAATCCAACCAGAAAAACAACCTTCTCCACCCCAGAAACCATTTGAAAACCTCAGCACTCTAGAGCACCGTGGTCTAAACCATCAGGGTAGCACCCAAGGAGCAGGATGGTCACCTGGCCTGGGCAAGTTCAGCATAGACACAACAATTACACTGTAAATGCACTTTCAGTCAGTACAAATTCAGCTGCAACCAAGACTATTTTCTATAAATGCCCTGTCTTTTCACAACTTTTCTCTTTTACCAGTCTATGCCCCTCCTTCTTGTTTCCTTTCTAGTGGCCTTACAACAGAAATGAAAACTAGGCAAAAAGGCATTTAAAAAAAAAATGGAATTATTGTATTTAAATATGTAGTTGTTTAAAGATATGCATTTATATACATAAACATTTGAGTATAATTAAAATCATAGGTCTTATTATTATCAATTTGCTTTATTTTATATTGCTTTCTCAAATTTGTAAGGAAAACAGAGACAAAAATGGAAACAATTATTCAAAATTCTATTCTGCATATATTAAAGTAGAAGAAGGTACAGAAAAATCTTGAGAAAAACATTGTTTTCTTTATGTCAAGGAGCTCCTCATTCAGTGCTGGAAAAAAGCATTACTTCTCTGATTCTTTTGTCATTGCTATTTTAAGAAAGAAAGAGGGCCTAGGATGCACAATTAACCTTATGAAAACCAATATTTAGCAGTGATCTCTCCATAAGTACAAATTCAGTCTTGACAGCAGTTTGAGTCTTAACTCCTACGCACATCTTGCTAGCTGATAAGTCTCTGAGGGTCTCTTCAGAGGTTTTGAAAGTTTCTATTTTTGCTGCTGTCTAAAAAAAGGCACTAAAATGTACTGGCCTTCAGCATTTTCTCTTTTCTGACAATACACATGAAGTGGCACATTCCTAACACTGCCTCTGGCTCGGTAGTGAAAGAGAAGAAAACACGTTGGATGTAAATGCAATTGTTCCGTTCTCTTTACGTTGCCTTTTCACAACTAATACATGTTGAAAATATTAGGTTTAGATGACCTTTCCAGAGTGACTTTGTATTAAAAGTAATGTGGATTCATTCATCTTTTCTCTCTGTACAGGTGGGGGATGAGCATCCTTTCAATGACACAACTTAAACATGATTTTACCAGTAAACTCAGGGCAATTCATAATTTTAGTTGAAAATAATAAGCATAAGCTATTCCCCACAAAATACACCAGGCTTTAGGTTAGATATTAGGACAAAATATCTGTGATCAATTTAAGAAATCACTTGGATGGGATACTTGGGGCACCTGTGAAATTTCTTTAACCGTGGGTGGTAAGCACTGGGTAATCTGGGCTTTCTTATGGATATTTTTAGTACATTTTTGTAAGAGCATGAAAAGAGCTTGTACGTGGTACAAGATCCCCTGAAAAGAGCTTGTACGTGGTACAAGATCCCCTGAACTAATGCCTGCTTCTGACAGCAGCTGACAAGAAATGCTTACAGAAAGAGTGCAGGAAGCAGTGACATATTTCTTTCACTTCACATCCCTGTCTATCCATCACTGCTTTAGACACAATCGTGTCTGATCACTTGTGACCTTACCCTTCATGTATTCGAGAGTCTCACTTGTAAACCCTTTTAGATCTTGGTGCTTTTGGCCTCTGCAGCTGCCTCTGGCAATGAACTTGAAAAGGACACTGTGCACGTCCCTTTCTTGGGCACCACTGAGGAGACCTCTTCTCCTGTGGCAGGAGCTGCATCCCTTCGCTCCACCATTGCTGCCCCTCACAGTACCTTTCTCTTCTCCTATAACCTTTGTGAAAAGGATGGAGGAGGAGAGGGTAGAAAGGAACCAGAATTATGTGCACTACTTAAAATGCAGCCACATCACAGATTTATATAGTAATGTAATTATGGGTTTTTCAGTTTCTTTCCCTAGAAATTCCTGTTTCTCTTTCGAAGTAGTACTGAGTCAATTGCTTTTACAGGACTGCCTCAGTACTTCTGAAATTTCCTTTCTGAGTGATAATAACTAAGGTGATCTTGCCTGGACAGGTTCACCAGGGTGACGTCTTGCAGTTCCTGCCAGCCCTGCTGCTCCACAAACCCAAGCACGTTTCTGGATTAGAGACTGCAGCAATGGTTTTACAAGTCCTGCTGTAGGAAGTGTGATGTGTTACTCAACTGGCTGCTGTCTTCAGCTCTGTTGTACTCTAGTGGCTGCATCTGAACTCCTCATTGGCAAAGATAATATTTAAAAAATGAAACTTCAGTAACTAGGGCCAAAGCTACCAGCTTTTGAGGCTTCTGATGGTAGAAAAGGATCATTAAACACTGATAGTGTGTCTGGGATGGAATAAAAAATAGAACATGGGATCTAAGTAATTTAGCTAGCATATTACTCAAGTAAAGGCCAAATACCAAGTCTGGGTGGCTGCTGCAGTGGCTGTGCCTTTCAACTTCACCTGCCCAGACCTTCATGCTAATGCACAACACAGCCCCTTCCTAGTTATTTATAGTCAAAAAGACTGCTGAGTGCAAAGGAATCACACTCCAGTGGTTTGTTATTTTCCTTCAAAGAAAAATACACCTCTTCTTCAGGTATTTTGGACCTTGTAAGTTTAGCAGGGAGAGCAGCAGTTACAAAACAGCAGCAGCATACACACATACTTCCACAACTCAGTAGGGTGGTGAAAGTATAGGAGCATTCACAAAAAGGCAGTGAGAGAGACAAGCTGCTTTTCCCCTCCCCAGGCCACTGCAGGGCCACTAACAGGTTTAAGCAGCAACCAAAATAAAAGGAAGACAATTTTTTCCCCCCCAAAACTCTCCTGAGAAAAGTAAAATAAACATGCAGGCTCACACAACAGCATAATCCAAGGATTGTGAGCAGCAGTAATGGACTGTGACACAGCTATACTATCAGGCTTTCATTGTATTTGGCTCCCATTTAAAGTGAAAGGCAAAATAAAATATTTTATTAGACCTCCATTGTGCCTTTTTTTTTTAGTTCTAGAGTAACAACTTTTGGATACACTTAGCAGACACTTAAAAGAGAAAACCACTTACTCTCTTCCATAATACTTTGGTCTGTTCTCCACCTAAATTTTGAAAGAAAGGAAAAAAAGTATTAAAAATATATTTCTAAATAAGCTACATAAAAATAAATTACTCCTGATGAATAATGAGGATTACTGCACCCATCCAAGCTACAAAATTCTGCACATTCAGAACTGTGACTGGAACATGACTACACAGAAGAACAAAAAAATGAAAACAGAAGTGGTGGTTTTAGCGATATATTTCTGGGAGGGAAAACGTAGCAGTGGTCAAAAATAGAACTACACGTAATTGTACGAAATCTGACCAAACAGACAAAGAATATTTTATCACAGTTTTGCCAATCTCATGTTTATAACATAAAGTAGGACCATTTCTGTTATATACCCTTTGTATACATTTGTATACCCTTTATATTACATACGCATCATATATATATATATATATATACTTATGGACATTTATATACCCTTTATACACATTTTTGCCTCTATATGGCAACTGACTGAAAACAAGATGTTTAATATGCTTTGAACAAACAGGGTTTTATGTACTTACACCTAGTCCTACATCCTGTGAAGTCTCAAGCTTTTGTGGGCCTGACCGCAAGTACACTGGAAGTCTCCGGGAAAACTCCCAGCTATTTCAGCGATCTCTGAACCAAATCTTAGGGATGCCACGAGCTCTGGGCACCTGCGGAGCTCCGGCGACCCGTCCGGCAGCCCGGGATCCCGGGGCCATTCCCGGTCCCTGCATCCCTTGCCGGCGGCTCCCGCGGCGGGGCCGGCAGGGGGCGCTGCCCGCCCGGCCTTGGCACGGGGCCGCTCCTGGGGGCGCCCCAATTAGCGCAGCCCGGCCATGGGTCATTAACGCAGCCCGGCCATGGGTCATTAACGGAGCCCGGCCATGGGTCAGTCATTAACGCAGCCCGGCCATGGGTCATTAACGCAGCCCGGTCATGGGTCATCAGAGCAGCCCGGCCATGGGTCATTAACGGAGCCCGGCCATGGGTCATTAACGCAGCCCGGCCATTGGTCATTAGCGCAGCTCGGCCATGGGTCATTAGCGCAGCCCGGACATGGGTCATTAACGGAGCCCGGCCATGGGGTCATTAACGCAGCCCGGCCATGGGTCATTAGCGCAGCCTGGCCATGGGTCATTAGCGCAGCATGGCCATGGGTCATTAGTGCAGCCCGGACATGGGTCATTAACGCAGCCCGGCCATGGGTCATTAGCACAGCCTGGCCATGGGTCATTAGCGCAGCATGGCCATGGGTCATTAACGGAGCCCGGCCATGGGTCAGTCATTAGCGCAGCCCGGCCATGGGTCATTAACGCAGCCCGGCCATGGGCCACTAACGCAGCCCGGCCATTGGTCATTAACGTAGCCCAGCCATGGGGTCATTAGTGCAGCCCGGCCATGGGTCATTAACGGAGCCCGGCCATGGGGTCATTAACGGAGCCCGGTCATGGGTCATTAACGCAGCCCGGCCATGGGTCATTAACGGAGCCCGGCAATGGGTCATTAGCGCAGCCCGGCCATTGGTCACTAACGCAGCCTGGCCATTGGTCAGTCATTAGCGCAGCCCGGCCATGGGTCACTAACGCAGCCCGGCCATTGGTCATTAACGCAGCCCGGCCATTGGTCATTAACGTAGCCCAGCCATGGGTCATTAACGCAGCCCGGCCATGGGTCATCAGTGCAGCCTGGCCATGGGTCATTAACGGAGCCCGGCCATGGGTCACTAACGCAGCCCGGCCATGGGTCACTAACGCAGCCCGGCCATGGGTCATTAACGGAGCCTGGCCATGGGTCATTAGCGCAGCCCAGCCATGGGTCACTAACGCAGCCCGGCCATGGGTCATTAACAGAGCCTGGCCATGGGTCATTAACGCAGCATGGCCATGGGTCATTAGTGCAGGCCGGTCATCGGTCAGTCATTAATGCAGCCCAGCCATGGGTCACTAACGCAGCCCGCCGTGGGTCATTAGTGCAGCCCGGCCATGGGTCATTAATGCAGCCCGGCCATTGGTCATTAACGCAGCCCGGCCATGGGTCATTCATTAACACAGCCCAGCCATGGGTCATTTACGCAGCCCGGCCATTGGTCACTAACGCAGCCCGGCCATGGGTCACTAACGGAGCCCGGCTATGGGTCATTCATTAGCGCAGCCCGGCCATGGGTCACTAATGCAACCCGGCCATGGGTCACTAATGCAGCCCGGCCATGGGTCATTAGTGCAGCCCGGCCATGGGTCATTAGTGCAGCCCGGCCATGGGTTATTAGCGCAGCCCGGCCATGGGTCATTAGTGCAGCCCGGCCATGGGTTATTAGCGCAGCCCGGCCATGGGTCATTAGTGCAGCCCGGCCATGGGTCATTAGCGCCCAGGGTTCTGCTCGGGCACACCCACACCTCGGTGTCTACGGCGCGTATCAACAGGGTCACCTGGCCAGGCTGCAGCTTCAGTCCCTGCTTTCATCCAACAAGCGTGACAGAACTTCGTGTAACATACACATGGAGCCTCCAAATTATTGAAGAAGATTATCTGAGCTCTGTATATATCTCAATAAAGATGTCTGTATCAGTGGAATTGCTACTTCTTACATGCTAATGCATGTAGACACATTGTGGTTTCAAGACTGTTTCATTCTTTAGCATAAAACCCATTTACAGATTTTCACTCAATTTCTCTGATTGGAAACAAGTGCTCATGTTCTTGTTTTCATGATGTCTTATTACTTTGCTCATAAAAAACTTTAAATTGGCAAAGATTTTCTTTTTCCTTTTTTCTTTTTTTTTTCTTCTGAATAGCAAATGCATAACTGTCACATTTTTGATTCAATAATCTACACGCCAAGCACTGAAGAGAAGCAGCTGACTTTCTACCCTGCAGTCACTAGGGCTACAACACAGCACAAGATGAACAAAAGTCTGTACAAGATAATGAGAATCTTCAATGGAAGACCTTCAATCAAGTCCTTACTGTGCTTCTTTCCCAGCTCGGCATTTCTTTTCTAGCATGGCACTAACAATAGCAGTATCATACCCTTGAAACTCCTGCCCAGGAATAATACCTTGCTACAAACATTTCTGAGCTCTGAGGGGCAGGAGTAAGACGGAAAAGAAATCACAAAAGTGAAGAGAGAGCAAAATCAAAGGAATTGCCAAGTGCAGGTGCTGTGTCTCTATGTGCATATATGGGAACTCAGAGAAGAAAGTGTATAATTTCAATTTAACTTTCTATTTTTATAAGTAAAAAAATAATATCAAGAAAAGACGTATTAGCCTTGAAAGGAGGTTGTTCATCTGTTCATCTTCAATAGCACTATATGACTTTATTATCTTGGAACTGTACAGCCTTCCTGTCATCCTTAAAGACCTTAATAACACTTGAAAGCATAAATTTAGCTGGCAACTCAATTAAAAAATGGGTATCAGAAGCTGGGTTAGGTAAGACCACCACATGCAATCTTCTCTTTGATGGAAACAAAGGCTGCTCAGTACACTGAAAATTGCTGAATAAAACCTTTAGGCTACAGAAGTAAAGCATGACTTCCATTTAGTAGTCAGAAGCTGCTTCTATTCAAAAGTACTGATTTATCTTGATTGCATTTATATACAGAATAAACCCAAATCTACCTCAGAAAAATGAGTTACTAGCACCCACCCTCAAAATTACCTTTAAGCACAAGTTCCCCCATATAAGTATGTATATATATAACAATATATATTAAGTTTAAAAGCAATCTGGAAATAACTCCTTGAACAAAGGGCGGCACATTTTTTTCATCCTCCTCACACTATTTATGCAAAAATACAAACTGTTCTGTGAAATTTTTATCATTTAACTAGCAACTGACTAAACCACCTTGGATAATGCGATTTCCACTCTTCCTGCTGTTCATGAGCTAAAAGATTTGCTCTGCTGAGAATCCACACAAAGCCTCTCTACTTTTCTCTTCTTCCCCCTATTCCAGAGAACAGAAACCTTCACTCCAACATCTTTTAGCATTCATGTGTCTAAAATCACCACAACTTCAGTGTTTGGCTATAGACAGGAAAGATATTGTAGTATTTCCTGAAATGAAGCTCCAGATCTGTCAGACCATCCAGGTGCCTCAGAATCTAAAAATCCCCTCTTGTGCTCACTGCAACCTTTACCCTGAAATAATAATTTCTCTCCTAACCAAATTTATCCCTAGGAACAAACACAAGGAAACAAAGTTAAAGCAAGATAAAAGATCAAAAATAACATCAGGGTCTCTACATCAAAACCAGAATGTTGGACTGAAGTTGGAAATAAACCAAAAGCCTGCACAATTGATGAAGCAGAGGCTTAAAAATATCAAAGGAGCCAGTAGGTCTGTTTTGTGCCAACTGCAGACTCTGTAAAAACTTCAAGGGAAATTCTATATATTCCAGAAGGCAAAGGTGACTGAAATTCAGTTGGGATTAGCTTTTCCCCTCCTGTTATAAATGGGCTTGCACACACAAAGTCAAGCAGATCCACCTAAAAGAACTCTTAGCAGTGGAAAGAGCAGAAAATCCACAGGTAGGGAAGTGATGTTTCCTGGTGGCAGGAGCCCAGAACAATCAGTCCTGTTCTGAGGACACATACACTCAGGTTTTCTTTGCAGTGATAATGCCTATGAAGAACACTTTCATCACTTTCAGTACAGTCCTCACAATTTCCTTGCTGAAAAAAGAGCCACCTTTCCTAGGCAACCAGTTGGCTCTATGCATCACTCCCTGGACATTGAGCAAGGGGAGAAATCAGAGGGTTTGAATCATTTATGGGCTCTTACGCTAACAGACAAAAACAAAGTACAAAAATGAGGAAAATTACATAAGGCAAATTACAGTGAAAACATATTTTGCCTTTAAGAGCATCCTGGCTTGCTTTTACTTCTCCCATACAGAAGATAAATTAAATGGTTTCTCCCTCTCCACTAAAAGTACATGGCAGCTTTCAATTCAAATGTGAGATGATAATTTTTTGGCTTAGAAAAAGGTATTATTGCCAATTTCAAACCAAAAGTGTTCTTCCAAACCAGGCATTTCTGGCTGTTGTTCCAGAAACCATAGGGAAAACGCTGAAAATCACTAATGAAATTCGTCATTGTATAAATTGTGAAACACCAGTGAATGCCAAAATTGTTTAAAACTCATGTCACATTGGTCAGGAAACAAGATGTATGGTAGAACAACCTAAATCACTACTAATCCAGTAATCTTACAAAGCCAGCAACATTCAATGACATCTAATCTTGATGCATGCTCAAAGAGAAATGAAACCCTGCACAGCTCTCCTGGCACTCTACAAAGGCCTTTGGAAACTCATGTTTGAAAGACTCTGCATATTCCCAGCCTGCCAAACCTGATTGCCTCTCCCCATCTCCCCAAAAAACTTACTTGTTCACAGTCTACATTTACATAATTTTTACCAATGTTATAGCATATTCTTCAAGGTATGGAGTTAGTTGTACTTGGATTTGATGTCAACACTGAGAAGAAAATAAGTCTTCTTAAACTGAGCTAGCTATAATTCAATATATGATGTTTACATAATTTTGAAGTTTACTGAATTTTAATGCACTGGGATTTGTGGCTCCTCTTCTGGCCACGATGGTTTAGCCCTAGCATGACATACTCCCACTAATGTACAGATTATTGTATTAAAATACCACACCACTCTGCAAGATAACTCATCACAAAACCGCTGGGAATCATGCAGGCAGGACGTGAGCATCCCATAATGTGACAGATTTTCATTGCAAGCATTGACATCCAAGCCACACTGCACTGAAGATTCGAAGATAACCTGAAGAATTCTCTCTGCCTAAGTACTACCACAGAAATAGGATAACCCTAATTTCAGAAAAATTTAATTTCTCTTCAGCTTCATTGCACAAGACATATTTTCTTATCCAGTGGCCAGAGCTGAAATCTAGAAATGCTGGAATGAAAGTTTAGAAACGCCCCTAGGACAGCAATTCTCTAATTCAGAAGGGCCAGCACAGCATAACATTGTGTACTGTGGACCTGTTTCAGCCACTACCTTATTATATCCATGATGAGAATATAAAATTGGAAGGGAAACAATAAGGTGAGTACCTGGTTCTCTGTTTTCCAACACACAGAAAGAACAGAGAAACAAGATCCACAAGTTAATAATGTTGGTATGTTTACTCAGAGCAGGCAGTGAGGCATTTTCCCAAAGGAAGTTTAATCTGATATATTTTCTGTTTGGAACAATCCTAATTATTTTTCAGTAACTCTGGTTGACTGGATATAAATATGTTTTTCAGCTCAGTTTGACATAAAGAGAAATAGGAGGGTTGGGAAAGAAGCTTTGAAGACAAGCCCAGAAAAAAACAGACTGTAAAGAAAAGGAGTTTATTGTCTGTATTGTTCAGCTTTTGGCAGATTTATCATAAGCCCACTGCAAACTTTATACCTACAATCAACAACCAAAACGGATTAAAGGAAATTGCAAGCCCCCAATAAATGGAATGGAGGAAAGCTGTGCCGTATTTCATTACTCCTATAAAACTTTTCTTTTTTGCCTCTGAATTTTTTAAGGAAAATTCTACTTAGATCAATTAACATATCCAAAATTCTCTCCAAATAGGACAAATTATTTCACGTCAATAATTCTTAAGCAATTTAAATTGGGAGAACATTCTTTTGGAAGGGAAATATTTATCACCTTTTTTTTTTTCTTTTGTACTTTTTAACCACCTTTTTTTTCTATTACCTTATCAGGCTCTCTGGCACCAATGTTTTCAAAGAGAAACAACTCTGGGTTTTGCAAAATGCTTCGCATCATAAAGCCTGTTGCTAATTTTGCCAGTAGGAGTAGCAGCAATGCAACATGTCTAGTCCCCAGCCAAAGACAGGCCAGTAACGGAACTTAAGTGTACCTACACAATAAAAAGATGGTCTTCTCCCTTAAGATTTTCAATGTCACTCAGCATTGGACTGATCCAACAGGCTTCATATGACAAACCCATCCAGCACATGTAACTCCATGAGTATGTCCCTGTACTTTGTGTGGTGAGCGAGGAGCAAAGGCATTCCTCAGAAAGAAACTGGCAATGCCCAAGCCCCCAGGACATATTCCACCCGCACTGCCCATGTCTCAGAGGCCATCCAGAGAGAAAGGTGACAGGAATAGGTTTGGAAGTGTGCATCTCCTTTTGTCATTCAGTCACAGAGTCACGGAGATGCCAGCGTTATGGCCACTTGAGGGTTGCACATTCAGCCAGGAGACGGAGAGGGATTACAGTGCTTCCAAGCAAGTAGCTGGGAGCAAGATGTCAAATCCATTCAAAGCACCAGAGGGCCAATGACCAGACAGATCTCTGCAGAAAAGGATCCTGCCATGGTTACAGATCAATAAATGAACTTGAATCACTTGATGCTATCTGTAGCAAAAACTGCCAAACGCAGAATGCCACACTGAGGTACAAACCCAGGAATGCAGCCCACAAGACACCTTAGAATAATCCTCTCTTTGAAATGTCCACTCAGAAAGCCTCTAGACAGAATACTGACTGTGGGTTTGGCACCACCTCTCAAGAAGAACTGGAGCAAATAAATGGAGTGAGCAGGGATTTAGCAACCCTGAAAAGACATGAAGAAGGATTTGCCTAAGGAACAGAAGATAGAGAGGGGGCTGTGGCAGACAGGTACAAAAAAGGCTGCTTTCCAGAGGAAATGAGTCTGTTGTCTGTGTGCTGACTAGATGTAACGAGAAGAAATAGGCTTAAACTGCTAAAAAGAAGATAGAGCTTAGGAAAATGTTAAAAATAATTAAACACTAAATAAATAAGCGGAGGCAGTAAAGAAATCCTCATGAAGCCTTTTTCAAGGCTCTAAGAAATGGATATGCAAACATATCTTCTTGACACAGGAATGACAACACCTTGAGTTTCTTCTATAGTAGAAGTAGTGTTCTCCTACTTGATTACTGGTTACAAGGTAGCACAGTCCAGCCTATTCCTCATCTCTGCCTGGACTGTTCTCAGGAGATAGGGATAAGCAGGGAGAAGACTTGAATAAGCTGTATAAATCACATATAAAACCACAATAAATACTCTGCCCACCTCTATGAGGCTCTCAGGAGAGAAGACAGCACTGAGAAGGCAGTGCACCAAGTGAACTGTTCTGGAGGAGAAAGATAAACTGTGTTTGGTATCTATTTACAGCACCAGGGAGAAGGTAGGAGTGCTCATCACCACTATGAAGAATGTAAAAGCGTTCATCATCATTATGAAGAATGTAAAAGTGTTCATCATCATTATGAAGAATGTAAAAGAATGTAAGACAAAAGTGAAAAGCACAAAGAATGCTTTTCTTAATTGCTGTTCAAAGCTGCACATCTCTGCTCTGATGATGTGCTGCAACCTAAGGAGAAGGTAAAATGCATAGTGGCTCTTTTGCAGAAGGATAACACGTAGCAAAGAAACACAGGAAGCTCAGCAGATGTGACTGTTATTGTGGCACTTACTGCAGGCTGATTTCCACTCAGTCAAGGTTATTCCTACCATTTTTGAAGATGATATTCAAATAATTTAATTCACTTATTTACTTTTACCAAACTTTCAAAAGAGCTGCTTGAAGCCATCCTTTCTGAGGGTATTTTTAACTCAGGTCTGTTTCCCTTCTATGACCTTGAGCAAACTGACTAGCAGCCAATAATCAATACACCAGACAAAACACTGTGAGCTCCAGAAGGTAACAAAAATCTCTCCCAACATGGACATGGCTAGTGCTACTAAACCAGAATATATTTCTGTATATACTCAGCTCTAACAGAAAAGATCAAGACTGAATAAGAAAATAAAATCAAAATACTTTCTCACCTAGTAAAGAAAACAATTGTCTCTTGAACATGAGCTAAAATAAAATGAAATAAATCTTAATCAAGAAAGCTTCTGCTAAACAGTCGGGGGAGACAGGGTCAGGTTCAAACAATTTCAACAGCAAAAGCAGGAGTCATCTATTTTGTTATGCAGCTTCCATTCACTCAGTAAGGGCATCATTAAATGTAGAAGGAACATCGATGTTACCCTGAATGCAAGATGAAAAATTTGAATACAGCATTTAAACTATGCTCCTTTTTTTTCCAAGAATGCTCTGTTGAGTCATTTAAATGGGAAGAAAAATATCCCCGGCAGCAGCAGATAAATGCAGTGAGCCACATCAGTGCTCTGGATCCTTCTGTAACAAGTGAGAAGCACTGAAACATTCATATGATGCATGCCACAACAGTGCACAGTTCCAAAAAGATGTGTGTAACTGTCTGATTCAATCATTCTTGTCTGTAGCTACTACATGCATACATGTACAGGAAGTATAGGAAGTAAGACAGAGAGATGGGCAAAGTTTCTATATTTATTCATATTAGGAAATAAAAATTCGTCAATTGCTCAATACTCTGAGTTCCTGGTTTTGACTGGGGTAGAGTTAATTTTCTTCACAGTGGCTGGTATGAGGCCGTGTTTTGGATTTATGATGAAAGTTGGTAACACAGAGATGTTTTTGTTATTGCTGAGCAGGGTTTACACAGAGCCAAGGCCTTTTCTGCTTTTCATACTGTAGTGCTGGTAAGGGGACTGGGGTGCATGGGAAACTGGGAGGAAACACAGCTGGGATAGCTGATCCCAACCAACCAAAGGGATATTCCAGACCGTGGTGGCATCATGCTCAGTATATAAAGTGGAGAGAAGAAGGAGGAAGGGGGAAGCATTTGGAGTGATGGCATTTGTCTTCCCTAGTAAGCATTACACATGATGGGGCCCTGCTCTCCTGGGGATGGCTGAACACCTGCCTGCCCATGGGAAGTAGTGAATTAATTCCTTGTTTTGCTTTGCTTGTGTGTGCAGCTTTTGCTTTCCCTATTAAACCGTCTCCTATTAAACCATGAACCCTATTAAACCTTCTTTCTACTTTTTACTCTTCTGATTCTTTCCCTGATCCCACTGAGGGGGCAATGACTGAGCAGCTGTGTGGGGCTTGGCTGCTGGCTGGGGTTAAACCAGGACAGTTCCTCATCTTGAAATTTGAAAAAAATACCAGACAAAAAGTATCAATCAGAGAGCAGAAACAGCGAGACCTTCTTCTAGACATTACTTAACCAGGCACAAGGAATACTGGCCTGAATTGGAACAGGTATGTCAATCTGTACAAGCACATAGCTTTTTCACCTGCATGTAGGCTTATTGATAAACTTTATCTAGGTCAAGATATGAAAGAGGCTTTCATTTATTTTGGTTTGAAAACTTCTTATATTCAACACTATGTCTAAATAAAAAGAACCAGCTTAAAAGAGTGATATGTAACAGGGATAAAAGAGAACAAAAATCTAGGAGAATAGCAAAATCACAAACACAGACACATGCACATCACCCACTTCCAAGGAGAGATGGAAGGGAGCGTGAAACTTTGCAAAGATTGCAAGCAAACCCAGAGGGATAATTAGCATATTCATCAGTCCATAAAGACAGCTACCTACAGTTTGTGCTCATCAAACAAGTCAGAGCTTGCCATCATGTCTTGTAAAAAAGATGGTTTTAACTTTCCCATTTCACAGTGATCAATAAAGGCACCCACTGATTCATACCACATTCCTCTGATGAAGATGAACACAGGTCTAATTTGCAAATCATAACCTAGACCATTAGCAAATCAAAACTGAGGAAATTCAAGTGAAACAGATAAACCTCTTCTAGTTTTGTTTAGCTGTAACCACTCAAATGAAATATATTTACTATCCTGCCTGCAGAATAATTGGGAAGCTTACTCCTCTGTTCAGTAGTCAATGGACTGTTAAAATGAGAATGATGTGGCTTTGTCTGAGTGCTCCACCACCTTACTATTGCAGCAGAGTGAAACTGCAAGACTCATGGACTCTAGGAGAGATGAGATTTCCTGTCAGCCATTAAAATGCCCTGGAAAAAAAAACACTGGCAAATTTCTCTGATATGATGAGTACAAGGGAACTTTGGGCAAGCAATATTCCAGCCTCCCTTCTTTCTTTCCTTCAGCTGCGAACCACAGGCACTCTGTGGGGCAAAATTCACCATGGAGATACTACAGAAAAATGACATTTTTCTGTAAAATTTTAAACCCACATTTTAAATTTATGTAAAAAAACCTGCAGGTAGTCAGTTTAGAGGGATGCTGGATACAATATATTTTACATTCCACAGGCCCTCTGTACCAGTTTAATTGAACACCCCTCCTGGCCTTCAACTCTTCTCAGCCGCCACCAGTGCAGTCAGGTTTCCTACTTCCTTGCTATGGATTTCAGCTGAAGAACTTTCCTCCACTTGTCAATGTCTATTCAAAATTGCTCTTTAGCTTCATTTGCAACCCACAGACTGCTGCTGTGTCCTCTTTGTTTCTTTTTGTTTCTGTCATAAAGGGGATTATAAAAACACAATTAAAGCGTCAGCAATATTATAAGAATTTGAAAATATAGGCTCCATTAGGTCTTATATGTACAAACATTTTCATTAATGAAAACAGTTTTCAGCACTATTCTGCTCATTTTCACTTAATTGCTGGCTAATGGGGTCTCTTGGTGTGTCACTGTGTGTGTTCTGAGGTTTCTTTCTAAGGGAAAGATAATATAATATTCTGAATTATCTCAGATAAGCTCTCAGGACTGACAGTAAAAGACACCTCATGGCAGTGTCTGACTTTTTGCAGCAGAGTGATTTGAACAAGTGCCATGAAAATTCCCATTTACTCCCATTATTTACCACCAATTTTATGGCCAATTTCAGTGCCCTATTACAGCTCTCTGGTACTTTACCACAGTATGGAAATTGTTCTTAGAAAGATGAGGGCAGAGGGAAAGAGGAAATATTCAGCTTGTAAAGGTCACTAAGTGAGCAGAATAAGGGAATTCATGGAAGACTTATTGCAAGGATTAAATACTTATTATCCAGTCAGATAAACTATGCAAATATCTTACAAAGGCTGAATTTTAACAACCTTGCTCAAGCCTGCCTAATCACAAGCTTTTCCACGTGTACAAATTTAAAGTATTGTGGTATCTGAAAGAAGGACTGATAAAAGTAACCAGTGTTCTTAATATTGCAGTTGTTTAAATGATACTCTTCTAATTGCATTGTTCTTAGCTTGAATCTTGGCTTCAGAAGAAACTCTGAGGAGAACTGAGCAAAGAGTAATTTGCAACAGTTCAGTTTTGGAGATGTGTAATAATCCTGCATATTTGCAGCTGGTAATGCACAAGATGGCAACAGCTTTACAAACCTGCTTGTGACCATTTCAACAGTTATGCACCATGAAATGCCACTGTCTATACACTTGTTTTGATAAATCTAGGTAATGGATACCCAGAGGGCCAAAACAGTTTCTGACCCTCTGGATGGTTTAAGACTCTCAGCAGTACACTGTAATATGCCATCATTATTTTAATCTCTTACAATGACTTAAGCAAAAAGAAAAAGGGATTTTTTTTTTTTTTCAAAGAACAGTCTCCCTTTTGTAATCATATTTGTTTTTAGTCAAGAAACCATGATTTTTATGCTTTAAAGGCAGAGACAATAATCTCTATCGCTTCTGACACAACCTATTTGGAATTCAGAACGGCAAGGAAGGCAATTAACTGACATTTTTCTACATAATAATATAAGTTAGGGCTCTAAGGCTTTGTCTACACTAGGGAAATTTAGACAAGTTTCTCAGTGTTGCTGACACTGGCTTGGCCAAGGCACTGTTAGGAATGTGGAAGGTCTAATGCAGACAAATTCATCAGCCTCAAAAATTGCTATCAGGAATTAAGGCTTTCTTGGAACAGAATGGGAATACCATTCACAGGTATGAATATTTATACACAAATAATCCAAGAACTCATGAGTAAGACTCATTCCCTCTTTGAAGAAAATGTTGCATGTGCCTATTGTTTAACCAAAAATAGTCCAAAGTAATGTCACCTTCCTTCCTTAATTTTTTTACTTTGTTAAAGCCTCTGTTTCTTTAAAAGATATTTCAACTTTGAATAATCTACTCCTGAAATACTTCCTAAAATTAAGAATCATTTGACATGTTCCTTTTGAATAAAACAAGGAATTTGAAAGCTCGAGTTATTTTCTGGGAAGGTAATTTTTTCATAAGCATTTCTGTAGAAAAAACCTTAAAAGACACTTTATAATATGACTTCCTCACAACATGGATCTGATTCTTTGGTGCTGATCACCACACCACTCAATATTTAAAAGCTACTCCTCCACCTGAACAGAGCTTTTAAACGGAACTTTTCTATTTAAAAGCTAAATCATTAAAACACTGCTGGAAGGAATATGGTTACAAATGAAGATACTGGCAGAAATCCAATGATATTGGGAAGGTAGGATATTCACACGAGTCTGCTGCCAGTGGTGATTAATTAAAAGACGTTGGATACCTGAAGCCTGAATGGTTCATTCAATATGATTCCCATTGCAGGAATGACCTGCTTTTGCTGACAAGATATTTATGCAACCAAAAGAAGAAAAGGAAAATCATGATAGCAAAGCTCAAAGACACAAAGATATAAACGTTCATGTTTTATTTACAGTCCCAGCTTTTAGTCTGGTGGTTTACATATCAGGAGAGGTGATTTCTGTCTCCACAGCATAGTTTATCAAGAAATCTGCAAAAATTAGATGGTAGAACTGCAGAGATCTGAGGCTAAAACCCCTGTGATGATGGAGCAACAGAGAAGTAATGGAAGAGCAAATGAATGCGGAGAATGTGAAAGATGGCAATGGAAAAGATGGAGGAATGATGAAAACACTAAATGGTGAGAGAATAAAAACCAACCTCCAATCCTTGTTTATGTGTTGTTGTTACAGATTCGGTTTGCAGCAGATGCTACAATTTCCTTGCAAACAGTGTAGAATTTGCCAATTATGAAAGACATCTTCCCAAAAGTATGAAGGATTTCAAATTATTTGCAATTTTTAGATTTGTTTGAATTAGTTTGAACACTAAATTACACATGTAAACACCCTCAGCAAAGTCCACTTCCCACGATATGCACATGGAGAGACAAATCTTTTCTGTCAGCCACACATCCTCCTGACACCTTCTCTCCAGATGCTGGATAAGCATCACATTGTGTACTAAGTAACTATTATATTTCCAATTAATATATTTTCACAAACAACACAAAATTAGATTTTGAGATCTTTCTGTGTAACTGGCAACTCAGGATTAATAAAACACCATCTTCAGTGAAGCAAGCTTGTAAAATCATCAGATGACACTGAAATCAAGCTAGAATCAAGAAAAACAACCCCAAAACACCCACCTTGCAGACTGTGTGCTAAGAAAAAGCTAATAGGTGCCATAGGAACAGAGTCCTGAATTTCGTGTCTAAAATAATCTGTGATGCTCTATAAGTAGTAGTTCTACTTTATAATATAAACTGATAATATGAACCACATATTTGTGTATGTTGTCATCTTCTAGGTATCAGGACATCCCATCTGCCCCACCTCCCCAGCTATATGCAAAAACTAAAGCACATCAGCAGTGTCATAGCGGTTTTTTGGCTCTTGGGTCAGAGAATCTGTGTGTCTGGCAATCAGGCTGCAAACACATGCAACTGAGCTACACAAAGATTCAAAATCCAAGTAACAAGAACCAAAGATCATGTTTGTGGGAATTCATACTGCGTTATATACCTACCCCTAAAAGAGTCTCTGTATTTTCAGCTTTTTAACTAACTTCAAACAAAAATCCAAAAAACTCAAAATAGGACTCTGCAGTCTATGAAGTGAGCAGCTGAAAATGGTTCATTAGTCAGGACAAAACCCAGATTATATGAAACAGACATATTTTGCTTATTTTGTTACGTCACACTTTGTCAATTATGCATTTATTTAATTAATATGATCTTAACTTCTTTCTGCAACTCTTTGGGAGTGACCCGAATAGGCACTAAGTATGTATGGTCTTTAAAGGTCAGGTAGAAAGGATAACTTCAGTTGTACATAACATGTTCTTGAGTTCAAGGAAGTAAGTTCAATATAGCACACTGATAACGAGTTCACAGTGGCACTTTCACTCCCCTTGTGTAGATAATCTAGTTTCTAGAACAAGAACACAATTGCTACCACACTTTGACTATTTTACCTTGATTCAAATTTTCTCTCATGGAGACAAAATAGAAAATGCTTAAATTTGAGTTAGCATAATATATTTTGGATTAAATTTATGCAGTATAATTTGTATTCCCACAAAGATGAGTTCATATTGTAGACATGGTTTCCTAAGCATTCAGTGCTTATTAACCAGGTTTTCTAAAGACAAGTTCTTCCTCAAAGTAGTCTCAATATGAAATAGGTAAAATAGATAAACTATTAGCTCAAAAAAAGAAAGAAACTCCCCTAAGGCTGTGCTGGAAGAAAATGAATTGTTTACCTTTAATTTTTTACCTTAAAAATGTTTTATTTTTAACTATACCATAACTAGTTTGATACCTGTTACATGATACTCATTTAGTAAAATCCTTACTGTCCTCTCCTTTAAAAAATACCAGCCACAGAGACCTAACTGTCCTTTGGTTTGCATGAGGATTTCAGAGAGGAAGGTCTTGATAAAACCTGTCAGCACATGTGCACCGAAGTCCCAGAGGGCTAACACATGCTTCTTCTCCCCAGGCCTCATTTTTGACAGGGAGAAAGGATGGCACAAGGGTTCAACCACTCTGCTGTTTTACTTGTCCTTCTTAGCATCCTGTGTATATGTCTTGGGACCATCCCAAACTGACAGGCTTTGAAGAGTTCCAGTCTGAGGCCAAGAGCCTGCTCTCCCTGCCCTGCAACTAGTAGAAGGCACTTGAGAGAAAAATGCAGTGCTCTTTTAGTTAAGGCCCTGGATGGACGTGGGTAAACCATACTCAATTCCTGGCTTTGCAATGGATTTTCTTCACCAAGCCAGGGAAGTTTTCTGCCTTGCTACAAAACCTCCTGCCTCACACAGAAGTGTTTTGAGACAGTGTGTTAATGTTTGACAGATGCTAGGATTCTACTTGCATGGGCACACAGTGTGGGAAGCAGGACAGAGCTCAGGATGATGCCTGGGAGTAGAGCTATATATCACACTGATGAGCCACAGTTTCTATCTTCCTGCACATCATCTTTTACACCCTGTGCAATCATTTCATGTGTTTAGCATTTCTACTGCTAGTATTACATGTCTCTTTGCACAAAATTTGTCCCTGACATTATGGAAGATAAAGCTATCACAGTCCTATTGATTGAGCAGAGACATCTACGTATGTTTTCCATTACTATTACGCCATGCAGGTTTTGACATACTAAAGTAAGAAATGGAGAAACACAGAAAAAGAAAACAGGGGGACAAGATGATTCAGCCAAACCTGCAGCCCTGCATATTTCTAAATATTCTATAACCTTCAAAGTTTCTGTGAGAGAACAGAGCTCTCTGGCTACCATTTCAGTATTTTAACTTGAACATAGCACCTGGCAGGAAGCATTCAACAAATTGAAGCTACGTGTATCATGTTGAAACATATCACACAGACATTATTATGCAGATGCAGGAAGAAAAATACACCGTCATTTTGACAAGGAAACTCAAAACTTTAGGCAGTATGCAGAAAAGCACACTAAACAATGATTAATAAGTACTTGTCTAACGAAGGTTCCTCCAATGGTGGAATGAGGCTGCCATTCCTAATTAGCAAATATTATCCAGCTTTAATTAATCAACCTTAAGAAAAACGATTATATAAAATAATGGCATAGAAAAGTTAAAGCAAATAATACCCACAGACTGTACCAAAGATTTTTTGGTAATCCTATGCTGCTGACAATTCATCAGATATAACGAGGTAGAGCAAAAGAACTGACCTCCCGAGGACAGATGATTCTCTTGGGACGTGGTGCCTCTTGTTGCAATTGATACACTGTCAAACACAAAAATGTACACATCATTAGAAGATGGCAACATACACAAACTTTTATTCAGATGAGTCTTTTTAGCCAGGGGCTGCAGAGAAAAATGCAAATGTAAAGAAAATGACAGCAAAATGAAGTATTTCAGTATGTCTAAGTCATTTATATGAAAATTGGTTGTTGACTGGCAAACTAACTCAAGTGATCAGTGCTTTAAACTGTTACAAGTATTATCCTTTTGTACTGATTTTTACATTTCTATACCGGGGAAGACCAGCCAGAAAGATTTATTAGGTCTGTCTCAGGATAAAACCCCACATTTTGCATATACTGTGCTGTAACAACCCAAGAACAGATTTTTTTTACCAGTAACACGAGCAGTTTTTGGATAGGCCGAGAAAAAGTTCAGTACCTTTGAATGGGTTCATCACAATCTCTTAATTTATTTCAAGATTTGCTGGCAACTACTGAGGAGCAAGGAAACGTTCCTTTCAGAGCAATTATGCCCTATTCAAATGGCCCTGGATCAATTTTGCAAATCTTCTGAGGGCTGCAGGAGAGGGACCTGAGGCTAGGGGTACTTGCTGCCTGGCCCCCAGACTCTTCACTGCATGTATTTAATGAGATCCTCTCCCTGCCTTCCACTCGAGAGTCGTGAGAAGAAGCTGACATGCAATGACAGTAATCAATTCCAGTACAGACAGACTGTCTCTCTGTAACTCCAGTAAAAATCCCAGAGGTTTGGATTGCCTCCCTCGAGAAAGGCCTTCTGTATGCTGACCTTCTTGTATTCGGAAAGATCATGTCGTGTCTATGAATTTTTTTAAAAGACTGAGTTTCCAGGACACGTTTATTCACAATGTTAGTGAAGCTGAGAATTACACCCTGAAAGGGGGTAGATTATGGGAGGAACAGAAATGTCTGATGGTCTGATGAACACAGAAGCCCTGTTGCAGAAAGTGAATCAAAAAGGTAGGTGTTAGCCCTCAGCACCTTTTCACACCTTCTGCACCTTCTCTTTAAATGGGGCTAGAAGCAATGAAATCTGGAAAATGGGGAAATCCTCAGCTTGCACCCAAGTGTGTCACACAAACTAAAAAAAAAGCTTTGGGGTGAAAGCTTTTGGGGCTCCTGCTTTCTGCTCATGTCAAAGTGGAAAAACCTATAACCTCTTCTTTTCCCAACCTAACCTTCATTCCTGGTTTCTTGGAGGGGCACAGAAAAACAGTTCACGATTTCTTATATCCCCTACCAATTTTAATGTATATGGATGTGATCCAGCTCTACATTTATACTAAGGCTTTGTATTTACTCTGCATCATTCAGCACTGCCAGATCTCCTGCTACTTTTGCACAAGATTTATGGTAACTTGATAATATTTTGATAACTTGATGATAAATATGGTCTTTCTTACCTCTTGTAATTATGTGACTAAGATTCAAAGACTTCTACTCTTCTGTGATCAAATAACTTGTGTATCTGAATAAAGTGTCAAACAGTGCATGAAAATTTTGTTCAAAAATTACAGATTGTTTTTTAAACCTCTGATTATTCTAGAGCCAAATATAATGACTTTAGAATTAAGTTCTGAATGCCTGAAATCAGCATAATCACTGATTGAGCAAGTTACTGATGCTTAATACTAAACATATCCAATAGGAAAACAACTTTTTCCTTCTCCCCATTTCCACTGGAGAAAAGGAACTCTAAGGATTCAAAACACAGCAAGAATATGATAGCTTCTCATTTAGAGTAAATTATCTATTTCCCCAATTAATTAATTTGAATTTTAACTGAAAAATCGTACCTCATAAAAACTGTATTTTTCAATAATCTAATCTCTTAAACATTGACTGACACAGCAAATTAAGCTAGTGGAGCTGTTCCTAGGAAAACTTTGATAAGAGTGATGCAAAACAAGTTGGTCTGGAGGGCGCATAGGAAGCCTATCTTTGTGATGTGCTACATTTTTGAGAAATGAAAAAAGCAAAGAGATCTCTAACATGACCAAAAGGATCTCTGAGGCTGATAACATTGAAGAAGCAATGGTGGGGAGAAGAGTCAGCATTTCACAAAACAAAGGAAGGAATGATTAACAGGAAAGGGCAGATACATACATGAAAGACCTGAAAGCAAATACAAAAAAACTGGATGCTTATAGGATGTAGTGGGATAAATCAATGCAAGGACTCATGATGAGTGCAAGGAGGACAAATCATCTTAACAACTGTATTTTGAATAGACTGGGAAAGGTTGCTGTCATTCTCAGAGAGAGGCGGGTAATTAATCAGCACAATAATATGAACTGAGAAACATATCTGATTTAGAAATACAGCAGAAGAAAACACAGTAAGATTATCACTGTACAAATAAATAATTACAAATTATATGCTAAATGTGTTGGATGAGAAAATGGCCCAAGCACGATTGAGATTGTGAATGGTGGTAATCACAGAAAATGTCATGAACAGGAAATGGTTTCCCCTGAAAGATAAAAAATCCAGATTTGGCCATATTAGCTTTAAATTGATAGTCATTAAACTGACAGAAAGACAAACCAGAGGAACAACTGGAGGGAGATACAGAACCATTAGATGGAGGGAGAGAAGACAGACTGGGAGAAGTGAAAGGGCTGAAAACCAACAGTGGCACTGTGGTAAGGGACACTGAGCAGCTCAGTGGGAGACAAACAACAGAGAAGAGACAGACAGACTGACACCCAGCTGCCAAGGATGCCCAGTAAAGACACACAGCAAGGCAAGGATGGAGAAGGCAAAACGACAGTGCCAGTTAAGTGGAAAACAAGGAAGGCAGTATCTCACAGACTAAGGCATTAAGGAGCAAAGCCCATGTGACCCTACCAAAAGCTGTGTTTTCCTTTAGAAAGGTCTCTGCTGTTTCTGCTTCAAATGATTGCTACGAGAAATCTGCTAATGGGCTATGAATACAGTGCAGTATTATGGCTAAGGTGACTTGAGAAAAATGTGCCCTACAGCTAAGTTCCAATGAGCACAGACACCTCATTAAGTGACCTCATTTTCAGAAGTGCTGAACATCCTGCAGCTCTGCCTGATTTCATTATACACTTTTTCCAAAGTGCTGGGCACTCACACTGAGGCTGACATTGCTGAGACCCCAGCACAGTCCAGGGGATGGTCAGAGACTCAGAAGGCACATGTCTCTCACTACTTGCTTAAATGACAAACAATCCTTGCCTTTCTGCCTCATTTTCCCATCTCTGAAAATCATAAAACAGAAATCAATGTACAAGACTATGGTTAGGTGAAATAATAGAAAAATACACTAATTTAATGCAGTGGCAAGCAGTGATTGACATCTGACCCAGTCTATTCCAGGATTTAGAACTGACAGGCAGGTTCAGACAAACCCACTGTGATCATAGAAAAGATGACACTTGAACATAATGATGTATTATTATTTTAGCCCTGAGAAAATTAACCTTATAAAAAGTCAATTGCATGCAAAAAGTAAATGTATTATTACTGCTCAGAGAACAGCATCAGACTGGGAGTGGTTTTTTGTTCAGCATCAGATGCAAATGAAATGCACAGTAACAATACACATTAAATATTAGGCAAAAATGCAGCTCTACAACAGAAAAATGCAGTAGCTTCTATTTGACCCTTGAACATCTTTATCAGTTTCATACTTCACATAGTTTGCCAGCATTCATAGTATCATAATCACATTGGAACTTACAGTGTTAACAAAACTTTAATTTATTATTGAATTACTTGAGGAACATTTCTTTGAGATGTAAAGTAGCTGGTTAGAATATATCTTTCTGTCTTTTGTTCCCGTTAGAGCACGAGTCTTGTCTCAGGGGATGAGCTAGGGAAATTCTACAGTATGTTTTAGGAAGAACTGTCTAATTCCAAAATCCAATCTGCCTAAGAAACAAAGGGATGACACACAAAAATCAACACTTACTCCTTTTCTGCCAGGGAAGAAGGGCTATCACCCATTTCTTCATACCTTTTTTTTTTCCCATTCTGCAGTGTGTCAGGACCTCAAGCCTTCCCCTTTAACTCACCTATGATGAGTGTTCAGTGATGCTCCAGCGGAGAGGAAAAATTCCTATCATCATTTTTATAAAGCAGCAAGGAAACATACCGCCTTCTGTCTCAGAATGTTTCGCAGAGTTCCTGAGTTTTACCTCCTCAGCCTCATCTCAGTCAGGCATTTTATCCATGTGCTGAGCTTGAACAATATGAGCTGTCCTATTTCTGCAGGATTACTCACATGCTTAATTAGGAACCTAAGTGCTTGGCTGAAACAAAGACTTAATTTCTACCAAAAATGAGTCTCGGACACTGTGCCTATTATTTGATGAAGGACAGAAGGCAGGGAAACTTCGTGAGGAGCTGAAGCATGGCATCAGCTGATGCTCTGTGCTTTGCCACTTTGCTTCCCACCAACACACTGATCTTGAATAATGCAAACAAACATTGAAGTGCCATTGACACATGACTGACTCAGCACATGCCATCTCAACAGCGGTTAAAAGCAGTAAAAGGAGGAAAAGGGTGATTTTACATATCTTCAAAATTCAAGCACATACATGCTGAGGCTGGAAACCAACAGTGACTACGCTGTTTCAGTCAAATGAATTGCCTACTTCTCCCATGAAGCAGGTTAGGTAAACAGGTTCCCCCCTAAGAGGACAGTGCAGTACTGGAGCAGGTTACCCACAAAGGTGGCAGAGGCTCCACCCTTGCAGGTTTTCAGGACTCAGCTATGTAAAGCTGTGGCTGTTCTGCTCTAGAGCCAACAACAGTCGTGCTTCGAGTGGGAAGCCTGATCAGCTCACCCCAGCAGCCCTGCCAACCCTCATTCTGTGATTTTTATCTTTCTTTCTTTACTACCTCAATGATGGTAAAATGGCAAAATACCATTTTCTACAATACTAACATATGGCAGACAACAAAAAAGAATCTGCTATTGGAATGATATAAGAAGTCTGTTATATGTTGATCTGCTTCTCAGATAAAAATGCAATCAAATTCACTGCCTAGACACTGCTGGCTGCTAGAAACTTTACTAACTTTTTCCCAGGTTCTTTCCTGTTAATACAAAATTATTCTTGCCATTTCTTTTATTGTCTGTGTCCCAGGGCTATCAGAAAAAGTCTGAAAAAATTTGTGACCTGTGAAATCTATGACTTCATAAGCAAGTGAGGATCATCTGCATTAGAAGTGTCCATGTTTTCCAAATATAGCTGAAACAAATTTGTACATTATGTCAAAACAGTTAGGCTTGAGTTCTGAAAACTGTTGCACTTTGATCAGCATTTGACCATGGACATATGCAACACTGTTTATTTGAACACTTTGTCTGCATAAACAGGAAAATCTGCCTTTGTCTAGAAGGATTGAAGCCTTGATCGTGATGTTAATAAAAGGCAACATAGTCACCTAAATTTATCCAGGACTTAAAATAAGAAATCAGAACTGTATGCAAAGTATCTTACTGGTATGTTAGCAAACTTTAAAAGTTACTAGGTTAAATAGACCAAAAATAATTGTTAAATAGGCAGCAAAGACAAAGTGCTAAGCATGAAATATATACATAAGTTAAAACTGTCATGAGACAGGACAGCAGATTGAATCATAGACAAACACTACTGTTGGACATAAACTCTATAATTAATTTACCAGATCAGAATTTTTCTAGCTGAGTAAAGAAGCACACGTTACCTACCACAGCAAAGAAAAATGTGTATCTGTGGCTTAGCAATCTCAGCAGTAAATCTTCCTAAGCTTAAACTCTTTTCTGCATTTTTTAGCTGTGTAACTTTTTCCAAGGTCATTCATGCATGGAGTTCAGATGCTGAGGCCATGATTTTGTCATTACCACAATATTGGCATCCTACATACAGTAGAATAGGAAATTATATATTCATAGACTATTCATTTGTTATGGTTTTGTTTTGGGTTTTGTTGGGTCTTTTTTTCCATTGAAAAAAATGTTTCCATGGACTACATGTAAGCTATGAGATAAAAGTAACCAAACTTTTTCACTGCCTGCAGTGATCTGTCTGCTGCACAAGTAGGGCAACTAAGAGCGGTTAGGTAAAGATATGTGCTTATTCCCTGACTTTTTAATGAAAACATTCTGTTAAAAAGGAAATATCTCTCATTTGAAATGCTAGTCTTCTCAAAGTCAGTGGGAGCTTTTCATTGATTTTGAGTAAGCCAGGTTCCTCTTTTTAAAAAAATCACTCAACTGTCTGCTTCTTTTCAAGTATTCAGCAAAGTATGCTGGAGTGGTCCAACACTCTTGCTGACTTTTTAGGAGGTTTCTCTTACATGTTCAAAACGTTACAACAACAACAACAACAAAGTATCTAGAAACAGTGTTCTGAGAAGCAAGTTCTGTAATTTAAAGGCACATTCAAATTTTGGTTGAAAAAATCCCAGTCCATTCTGGGGCAGAATGTCATTCTCAGGTAACACAGGGGTGATGTCTTTGAAGTCAGCAAGACAGTTTAATGTGCATATAAGTGAAGTCAACAAGTTTATTCCAGTCTTTAAAATTATACATGTACATGCATGTAGCTACTGTGATCATTGTCTTTTTGTAGCTGCATTTTGGTAATGGCACTGTACTGAATTTGCCACAATAAAAGAGACAACTTTTGCTTAGGATAGTTGTGTATCTGAAAACCAAATACATAAAACAACTCTATATACCCAAAGCTACATTCTTATTAAAGTTCCAGGAAGGGTTTAAAATAAAAAGATCAAATTTAAAGGCCATCCTTAATAAGGGATTTAAAAGCCAATATTTTGTCTTAGATCTGTGCTACTCTATTAGAAAATACATTTGGAACAAAGCAAAAGAGCATAAAATATGCACTGCACTCTATGTAAATGATTTTTCTAAAGGCAGACAGGAAGGTTCAAAGAGCTGATAATGCTGTCTCCAACTTCTAAACCTCCACTTCAAAAATCAGCTTCTGTTGCTAAGGATCAAAAATATTATTATCTTAAAGTGATTTGGTGACCCATATAAAAAGACAAGTATTCTCAAGCCTGACCTTTAGTAAACATACAAAGCATTAACCTCTAACTCTGAAATCCTTCCTGAAAATATCAGCAGAGAAACCATGAAACCCAGGAGCTGCACACTAGTTAGGCAACAGAGGGAATCTGGCACACATAATCCTGCTGCCCGTGCTCCATGGAAATCCATAAAAGTTCAGGTTTTGCTGCTGTCCCATACAATAATTTGTACAGGCATCTAGTACATTTACGTCTCACTTCCAAACAAAAAAAAAGAGAAAAGGCCTAACAATGACAGACACCTTGGTAAGGTACTAAGATTATTCAAATTGCTTGTATACTCACAGTATGATTTCCATATTGGAGGCTGGTATTCTTCAGCATCTAAAATAGAAAAAAAAAGGGGGAAAGAAATCAGTCATTTGGCCACTGGGTCAAACTGTCAGCATGCACTTTTCTGCAGAGAGGTCTCTACTTGTCAGCAAAATTCACATTTCTTTCCCAAGAGAGATGATAGCCTATTCACAGTACAGTTTGCTATGTGAGAGAAGAATACAAATTTCAACCACTTGTAGGTCCAACATGCTTTTCTCAAATTATTCAAATGTAAAAGAAATGAATTCTGTACCAATCTGCAATAATCAGCAGTATTTTTAAAATAATTAACTGGACTGGTAACTACATTATTTATTTGCTTTACCTGGCATGATAAACAGATAAACCACTACAGGTTTTCAATCAGGCTTCTAACCCCACTAGCATCAACAAAAAACACACGCTGGGGCTAAAAAGATGCACAGCTAAGCCTGGACTCAGATGCACAGACCTGACAGCTTCAACAAGAGTCAATTACACTTCTTGAACCCACTAGCATATGTAATTGGCATATTTTCCAGAAGCTGAATCAACAAAAACAATGTGAAAAAGGAAAGACTGCAAAACCTGCCATTACAAACAGGTTACATTATTGTAGCATTATTGACTAAAGGGGCACAAAGAGTTGGTGTCTTTTGTTAGGGACCACTCCACGAGGAGGTTTGCAGCTCTCTGCAAGAAAGTCAATTGCTGTAACCTACAGAAATCCCAGCGGAAGCCAAGATGGGAAGAAGGAGCAACACCAGCAACAAAGGGCGGGGTACTGGGTACTAGTTTGGCTCTGAACTGTCACGCTGCCAAACACTTTTAAGTAATTTACTGTGGATATGTCATTAACTTGCCAATACCATGCAGGTTAATTAAGGTGTTTGTTATTTACTAAACTTCTACTTAAGTTATGCTAATATAATTCAATTATGGTTGCATAGCTCATGCTTCTTGTCTATTTACATACACACAACTACTTTAAATATATTCCTGCAAAAGTCTGTTTAATAGGAATGTTAATCACTAACTGCCATCTGCCACTTTTAACTCTATTGTTTTAAAAGAGGATAAATCTAGCAACAATCACAGTTATGGCCTGGAATAACACCCTGCAACAATTTGTAGATCTATCGATTGGGAAACCCATTCAGTTTTAGTTTCAGCTGAATCCACCTCACAACACTGACAAAGTTCAAAATGCTCCCAGACTGACACAGTTACACAGTGCTGTGGCAATCCAACAGTAATTAGCCTGCAAGTTCATTATGCAGAAGACTTATTTTAAATTATATGAAGCTATTCATGAGACAAATGAAATTTATTCATACAAGAACTAATTTTTTCTCTTCTCAAATTATAACTGTAATATGACACTCTTCCCCCCCCACATCTATTGCTTAACATATAGTTTACCAAAACACCATAATACTGTGTATTAAATTCTTCCCTCAATACTTTTGTGCTACTGCAAGAGAATTTCCGAATTTCCTTCTTCACTTACTATATTTTTCCAAAAGAAGAAACACTGCAATAATGCAAGTATCTTATTATCTATACTTGTGACTTCAGAAAAGGAAGTAATAGGGGGAGAAACAATAAAAAACCAACAAGTCTCAGTTATTGCTTTAGTCTTCCAAATTAATTAAAAAGCACCCAGTAAATTCAACAGTGAAAGCTGATCTACAAGTGGCTGTAAAGTGCTTCATTAGCTGGAGACAGACTGATGGTGAGGAAACACTGCGGGCGAGATAGAGAATCATCCAGGAGATAAGTCATAAAACAAAACTCTCAATGATTGCATTTGATTTGTCACGGTTATGAATCTGTCAGCTCCGGAAAGAGTGGACAGAACCATTCCTCAATAGCTAAAATAATTCTAAAAGACAGCACACTCAGAGGAAACCCACGTGTCACCAGCTCCACATTCACCATTACAAGGCACTGCTACATCCTCTGTGATCCCTTCAGCTGAAAGCACGTCCCTAAATCACAGGGAACAAAATGCCATAGAGGTGAGAGTATTAACAGAGTTTATTGTCAAGCTATCATGCGTTTGATGGCACCCATTTGTAGGGAAATAAAGAATAATTAGTTTAAATACAACTTGGAGACAAGGGTCATGGTTGAGGACCAGGGAGAGGTCTAATGCAACCCAGACGGAAACCTCTTTCTTCCTTTGTGGCAGGAGGCTGCTAGGCCCCTGCTTAGGCAACTCTCATCCTTGTATGGTAAAGTCTTAGGACTCCCATCCTGGTTGACTGGATTAGACTGAACTTCAACCCCTCTTAAGTCAGAGGTCAAAAGAGGCAAATCCTGCCTGAGCAGATTTGATAACTACTATTTGCCCTCAATGAAATTTCTGTTCTTCTATATTTTATTATTCCTCTGTATTACACAACAGCTCTTCTCATTAAATTGTGCTCCACTCTCCATGACTGGACTTTAAACAGCATCTCTGGCTCATGGAAGTTACCAATACAAGTTTGGGTGGTCGGCTCAGTTGCCACAGGACACCTCAACTCATACAGCTTGTGCTTTAGTTCTGCACATGGCAATGGGCTCAGCAAGGACAATGGACTTCAGTTTCGAGCCACTTAGCAAAAATCAATCAATCAATCAATCAATCAAGCAATCTGACTTGGCACAAATGACAAATGCCCTGTGCTGATGTCTCATGAAATGATATTCCTCATATGAACTTTGATCGTAATGACTATCAAAACTGTGACTGGCAGCGTGGGGAAAAGGGTTCACTGAGATACTCTCAGGTGATAAGACAGGGTCTTTCCTACTGCTCTTTTCTTGAAAGGTTCATATTTTCTACAGTGACTTCTTGTCTAGTTTCAGACAAAACGCCAGCTATGGTTGAAAGCAGTTGTCAAAGGAGAAACTCAGATCACAAGATGAGTAACAGCTCTGAAAACCCCAGCAAAATAACCCAAGGTCATTTGTGACACATTTTTTCTGAGTGTCAGCATAAGAAAGACTCACTGTAAAAGAATTACAGAATGTCCAGTTTAGGTATTTTTAAAATTATTTTGAGTCTTCTCAATACTGTATCATAAATGACCTTGGCAAAACTTACTGGAAAGACTAGGTCTGGAAAAAAGCATGAGAGACTTCCACAAATAATATTACAGGCAATACTGTTAACGAAAAGCTTTGAACCATACCAGCTGAGAAAGTGAATATTTATTAGACCTACAAAAGTACTAGAAGTCAGTTGCATGTTAAACAGAAAGGAAAAGGAATGCAGAATGCTGACTCTTGAGGAATATTACACTGAAGGTTTCTCATAACACAAAATTGACATGAAAAGATATTGGAGAAAATTGTCAAACCAAAAATGATACTTGGAACTGGAAAATGGGAGTAAGGAAAAAACAGGTTATTTCTTCACTTTACTTGCTTTACTCTTCACAGAGCAGAGAGGATGAAAAGGATCTTAGGTAAAAATACTCTCATAAAGCTGATGGAGCACTTAAAGCTGAGTAAGTATAGAAAGACTACAGTAAACAGAGGACTGAAAAGTTGGCAGAGCTTTAAGCAGACATAAAAAGTAAAACCACACAAGAATTTTTTTTCAAAGAAACATGAAGGCAGAATACAGTATTACTGCCAATAATGGGCAGTAAAGGGTTAATGCATTACTCAGAGCCATTCTTAAGCAATTTCTGAGAAATGGCCTTACATTAATTATACAGTAAGAAAAGCTATCCATGGACTTCAACCCTTGCTCTTCACTGGGCCTGGCTCTGTACCAAAGTGACACCTTTCTGGATGCAGTTATGAAAGACACTGGAATGACAGAATTGCTTTTTACTACTTCCTTGTACTTTGTGAAAATGATGATGTAATGCCAACATGTGTGTGTTTGTGCTACCAGCACCAGGACTGACTTGGCTAAAGCAGGTCTAATAAGAAACTGAGTTCAAAGTGGTTCCTCTGACTACCAAGACCAGTAACACACTGGGAAGTGTAAACTCTTTTTTACAGGAAAGCCCACAAATTGCACCACATGAATCAAATATTTCTGACTTATAAGTGGCATTTCTAAGCATAAGGAGAACAGTAATAAATATCCATACTGTAGCTATAGGCCATAGGTCCTAGATATGCTAAAAAGTATTAGTGATTCCTGTGACAGTAAAGAGTTAAGAAGACCAGCAGCAGGACAGCTACCAAAGGGGAGCTGTCATTATTTGCTGATTTCTTATAGTCTCGATGAAGAAAAGAGTAAAGATCTTCCTTTTTTTTGCCTTTGTTCCTACTAAAGGATTATAAAAAAATATTTTGTAGTTCACCTTGGGAGAATTGCCTCAGCCTGGATTCTTTGCCACCATTGTCTGAATTTTGGACTTCCTTTCCAGTAACAACTAATTTTAAAACTATGACCTGCATGTGCAAGGAAAGACACTTGTGTGTGAGGAAAAGCCAATCTGGAAGCCACTGGTTTACTAGCAGTGTGCAGATAAATGATTCACCGGATGAACAAGTCTAGTTACTAATTTTTTTTAATCTTCTATTGTTATTTTAGGACCAAGACTAATAATTATGAGTATTTTAATGTTCTTTGTATATTTCCTTTAACGAGTATTTTCACAGGTTTACCACGTACACTTTCATAGTTATTGCTTTGTTTCCAAAACATTAAGTTAGCATATATTATTAAATACATTTTTCTTGTTTTTATATATGTAATTATGTATAGAACAGTAACATAAAACTGCTGAGTAAAAGCTTCTGTGAAAGATAAACAGCGTTTGCACTCTTTACGCACACAGGGTTTTTTATATTTTTCTTCATACAGACAGAATTTTATTACTCAGTTGACTATAATGTGGATGGCTATCACAGAACCACAGAACAGCTGGGGCTGGAAGGTACCTTCCATCTGGAGGTCATCTGGTCCGAACCCTCTTTTCAAGAATGGACGCCTATAACCATGTCCAGACAGCTTCTGAGTGTCTCCAAGGATGGAGACACCACAACCCCACTGGGCAACCCGTGACAGTGTTTGGTCACCCTCACAGTGAAGAGGTGTTTCCTGACGCTCTGACAGAGCCTCCTGTGCTTCATTTTTGTGCCCATCGCCACTGGTAATGTCACTTGGCACCACTGAAAAGAACTAGCTTTGTTCTCTTTGCATTCTCTCTTCAGATATTTATACTTTGATAAGATTCCCCTGAGCCTTCTGCTCTCCAGGCTGAACAGACCCAGCTCTCTCAGCCCTTCCTGAGAGATCCTCCGGCCCTGCAAAGATTTTGTGGCCCTTTATAAGAATCTCTCCAGCATGTCCATAGCTCTCTCACTCCAGGGAACCCAGCACCAGACACAGCAACCAAGGTGTGGCCTCACCAACACTGAGCAGAGGGGAAGAATCACCTCTCCTTTGACCTGCTGGCAATGCTGCTCCTAATGCAGCCCAGGATCCCATCAGCCACCAAGGGAAGGATACACTGCTGGCTCATTTTCAACTTGGTGTCCACCAGAACCCCCAAGTCCTTTTCTGCCAAGCAGTTCTCCAGCTGGATGGTCCTTGGCATACGCTGGTGGATGGAGACTAAAGTGAGAGAGTAATAAGGGGGCTTCTTCAGCGGTGTCAGTTCTTTTCTGACACATAAAATACAAATCCATTCTTTAGTTTCCACTCTGTGATTAAAAAATAACATTTACAGACAGTCATTTTCTCTTTAGCTGATCCCCTACTGGCTAATCTTGTGCTGGTGAAGGGCTGGTTTAATTTATTTTGCCCTCTCAACAATTAGTATGTACACATAGACAACTATGTCACTTTGCAGTGACTTTTTTTGCAAGTGACTTTAAATTGGTACATTTTTCTATGTCTGATTGCACTCATTTGGCACACATTTTGGACATCATGATGACTTCTATTACATGTAACTACCCTTACAGGCACATCTGACCACACCGTGAGAAAGAATATTCTTATTTTTAAAGTTGCAAATAATCATACTGTCAAACAAGCCCCCCACTCTTAATTCCTGAAAAGTCACCGCTCCTGTGAAGAGCAAAATTAACTCTCTCGCAGTTAATAATTAGCAATGTAGCTGTTGAAACGTTTCAGCATGTCAAAAACTCTGTTTAATGCTTCATTCAGAACGAATAGTTGCCCGTGGAGGAGTGAGCAGTTGCCAGCTTTATCACTGAACTTTCTCATCACCAGTACATGGACAGCTAAAATATGGAATGAGACTTCAGTTCTTGTCTTAATGAGGCACTCTAGCTTTCAGCATAAGGTACAGAAATGATCAAACTGTTTACTTGCAACACAGTTTATAATTGGTGTATTAATTCAGATGATGGGAGCTTCCCACTGCGCTGTTCTCTCTTAAAGAAAAAAATTAAAAATCAGCAATAGTGTATAATTTAAATGTCAGAAAAAGCTCACAAAAGGGGTGGAGCTCTCTCTAGCACAGCAATTAGACTGAAACAGTAAGCTTTTAATAACCACTATCTAAATTGACAGCTATTTTGTATCTTTTGCTTTTGCCTACCACAAACTTGCTATTAGAAGCCACTGCTGTGAAGGTAGCTCATTTAGCCAGTTCTACGAATCAGGGTCATGCCAAATTGTGCTCTCTCCTGCTTTTGCTTCAGATTTCAAAACTGTATCTTTCCACTAATAGACAGGTGGTCAGCCCATGGTTAATTTTGTTTAACACACGTGTCTGTTTAAGTAAAATGCAGGTGAAAGATCATGCAAATAGGTAAATCTAATCATTTAGAAGAGTTACCAACTATCAAATATAATATGACTGTGCAGTAAGTGAATTATTAGGGATGTACTCCAACAGATCACAGGAGATTTGAATTTTTTAAATCCACAGCTAAACTTGTAGAACAAAAGCATAAGGAGCCATGTTCTGCAGTTGGTGAGAGGTGTTCAGCCAGCTATGACCATAGGATTGGAGCAATATCTCATTAATTAAAAAATCTGCCTTTCTATTCTGCACAGATTTAAAGATAATTAAAAGCACTGAAAATATAATTTTATATTTGGAAATTGAGAGAGAATAATCAGGGTTCTCAATCGCAATAGCAGAAATGTAAAAGGGAAGGGTATCTGTACAGTTGTAGTTTTCAAACGCTCTTTAGGAGTCTAGTCTTCCTTAGGCCCCAAAAAATAGAATTAAACTAGCTCTTCCAGAGTGCAAATCCAAGAAGCTGACAGGGATCTAAGTAAGCTGATGAAAATATTCCCCATGCTTTAAATATTTCCTGGGTAATGCACAAGATTTAAGAGTGAAGAGGGGTATTCACACACCTAATCTTAGACAGGTAGGTTCTTTTTAATGCTGAATCACACTGAATCTATTGCCCTTGGATGGCATTTAAGAGCCCCCCTAATTTAAGTGTTCTGAAATTATTTTTCCCAGAGCAATAATGAAGAATTTCCTTATACAGATCATTAACGATTTGTGTCTAAAAACTAGGAAGGTAGGCAATGAATAAACATCACAAAATATCTCCATCCTTCATGGTCAAGAAATTTGTTGTAGTTATTAGCTGCCATTAAATTTAACTTGGTCACTAAAAATTACACCCCAATGATTGTTACCATTCCCTGCTTTAACACTAAGGCCAGAGTAATTAAAATCTAACACAGTTATTTTCACCTTTTCATTTTTTTTAACCTATAAACCAGAGGCATCAAGGCATGAAAATAGGATAATCAGAGCTCTGCCTGAGAGATTGGACATTTTTTTAGGAATAAGCACATGACATAAGTTAAATCACATCACATTAGCAGACCTCCTATCTTACACAGATATACTTTAGCTTCTAACTAATGACTGGTTAGTTCCTGGCTGAAAACCAAAACCAAATAATCAGTTGGCATATCTGAAAATAGTTCTGTTGCAGTAATTTTATCACTGTGCAGGATATGCCAGTGCATTTCCAGTCATTTACTTATTGCACCCTAAAACACAACCCCCATAGCCTTCCAGCCAATGATCCCCGGACTCAGCAAAGCAGTTCAGGCATGGTAGGAAAGAGCATATGACAGAAATAACCACAAGAATGCCAAAAAATGCCATTGAAATGGTCACCATGAAGTATTTCAAATAGAACATTTATGTTGAAGTATTGCCAGCACATTCCCAGTTCCAGAAATTCACTCATACCTTGACACGATATCCATTTTTCTGGCTTATCAAAGGAGCCAGCACATTCCCTAAAAACTTATTAAACTTCAGCAAAATCCAAATCACTGCTTTTGGTAACTCTGTTATTTTTGACAGGAGACATCTCATCATCTCTCTCTGAGAAAGGGTGCAAGTGTTTGTCTATTCAAGGGTATGAGGTGGCCCTAAACCTGCAGTTAGCAGTGGAGGCTGTTCATCATCTTTTAGAGATCATCCCCATCTGCCTCATGCAGCCCTGCGCTTGCCCCTCTCTGCATACAGAAATGTAAGTATTTCTAAAGACTAAAACTGCATACTCAGAATGAAATGGAAATCCAGTAGTTCATCTCACTCAGCAAAGCCATGGGAATCAGAAAATTTACACTGGTAACTTTAAAAAAAATCACAAAATGTGTTGTATTTGGCATAGGGGCTATGCATATCCCAGGGACCTTAATGAACTCCTTGGCCTAAACACAACTTCAGGCCTTGGACATCAGAGATGAGAACTATCCTGTCATTCAGAGCAGGCATAATGATCTGCAGAAGAATAAAAGCTTAGCAAATAATTAGACTTTATTTTGGCTTGCTTTACAGGTCCTGTAGTATTGCTGCAGTATTTGTGTCTATAAATTAAAACGTGAAAAACAGGAAATACACCACCTACCTGCAAAGCATATTTATCATTCCCACAGCTCTTGGATAAAACTCAGAATAATTGGGGCTCCTAGGACAAGAAGCAACACTCTACCTACATTTCCCCTGTTAGAAAAGCATGACACTATTAATCACATTCTTTGGTGGGCAGTTTTACGTAAGTTTATCAACTACATTCAAGGCCAATTGAATTACTATTTTATGTGAAGTTAGTGTCTGAATCTTCAATTTATCTCTTCTAAGAAAATAGTTTGGATGAAGGTAAGCTGTTACTGAGGCATTCACATTCTCTTCAAGTATGTTGTACAGTTGGACAAACACTTTACAAATCTGTTCTACCATCATCCACCCACTCATCAAAGTGCTGCTCCTGCTCTTCCTACTTTGGATCTAAATACTAGAGAAATGTTGACCTTCTTAAAATTCAGTTCCATGATAATATGTTTATGCTGACAAGAACCTTATGTCTTAGAAACATCTATGTAACTACTCTTTCCCCCCTGCAATTTTAGCCATTAAAGAATTACTACCAATATTTAAAATACTATCATGGAGTATTTTCCCTCCGAAGAATATGGTTTATGTATTGTTTCTTTACCTGGGAGGAATTTTAATTGCCTTGGAAGGCAATTAAAAGTGGAAGTCTATAATTCTTCCAAGAGCTTTTTTACTACAGCCTGGCACTTTTAAAATTGATAATGGGTTGTTACAGAATCATATATTTACAAAATACCTTGTATGAAACACTATAAAATTTAAAATAAACTTAGATCTTCCAGAAATTTTATCAAACTAACCAACAGGTCTGTGCCTGGGCATAGGTTACACAATTCTTCTTTGCAACCTTCAATGTTGGCAGCACTTTCCCTAGAGAAACTCTGGCCAGTGGCATGTTAGATGAGGCCAACCCCACGTCTCTCTAGCATTTTCATTGTCAATTAAAACAATTCCAAACCTGTGATCATAGGACAGCTGTACCAGTGCCTCCAGCGGCATCAAGTGAGATGACAGAATTTAGCCACCCAGAATATATAAAGGAAGATGCAACTGCAGCCTGGATAATATCCTGGTTTCCTACTTTGTGAATTTTGAAGATGAAGACAGAACAAGAATACCATATTTATGTCTTAGAATACACGAAATTTCTTTACATTATATAAGTAAATCAAATAGAGTGAAAGAAGTAATTCCTACATAAAAATGGATTTTGCTTCTGTGTAATTCGAGATAGGTGGGTTTTTTTACATAAATAAATTACAAGGGAAGAAGCACGATTTTTCTCAGTATCTTTTCTGGAATTGTTCTTCACCCTTGTAAAAATAACAAAGAAAATTTGTTTCTTACCCCACTTATCTTAAAGAAAGACTCAGAAGATGGTAAAGCTAGTGCTTAAAAGCACATCCATCATATCTTCGATCATAAAAATCTGTTGGTAAGGAAAAAAATACCCTCTTCTATCCTGTTATTTTTGAAGATACACCAAAGTGCCACAATTTTGCACAAACCCTCTAACTCATCCCACTGAAACACTTTGTGTAAGGACAATTAATTATGAATAAGGTTAGGGTTTTGGCACAATAGTATTTAATATATTTCATTGCAGAGGCTCAGGGAAAAGAAGCAATAGTCATCAAAATTTCTGCAAATGTATTTGCTGTAAGCTTCCAGCAGGAAAATAATAAACAATATTCAATACAACACCATTAAGCAAGTATACTTTCTACTGTGATTTATACCCTGAAAGGTAAAGTTTAGACATCAAATATCCTCTTTTTTTTTCCTGTGGGCCAAAATCAGCAGCTGATCTATATTATCCAGCACAGTCTTTCCTTTAAACAGCAAATGAGTCAGAATTCTTTAAATGCCATAGCATAACCACAGCCTTGACGGTGAAACCTGGCCAAATGCAAGGCAGAATTACAGAAGCTCTTTTGTCCTTGTGTCTAAGCTCCCAGGACTCACGTGGAGGAGCCAGTACTCTGGCAGATCAATACCTATGGACACAAAAAAGATGCTTTCCATCAATTGCTTCCCGGCAATGAAACCAAGGAGAGCTTTGTCCTTCTGATAACACACTGATCTTCACCCAACAGCAAGGTTCGCCTTCAAGCATTTCATTACTCCCGAAGGACAAACGTGTGTCTACACGCTCAGAGACTCAAAACTGACTAATGTTTCTCTGGAGCACAGAGGGAAGAACAAAAAAAAATCCAAGCCTTTCCTTTGGAAGGATCTGGCAAATGTCCAAAGTAAAATGATGCCATTTTTTTAAGCGAAGGGGAAGGGTTGGTTACAAGCAAGAACAGCAAGTCTTAGTAGCAACCACGGCTCTGCAGTTCTTTTCTCTTCCTGGGAGACAGGAAAGCTGGGTAAAAAGATGAGCAAATTCACTCATGTCCAACATCACCAGAGCTAGGATGGGTATTTCGTCTTGTAAAGACACCAATCCATATGTATCTTTTTAAGAAAAGTTTTTCCTGCTTTTCCTGTGTGTTTTTTTATATCACACAGGAAAGCCTGTCAGAGCATGTCAGATCATTCTAGTAGCAAAACCTCCCAAAATACAGATTTCCTGGAGAGCCCAGAGGATATGGTTGCTGGTTGTCTGTGGGTTTATTGGCAACATCAGTTGTAACTAATGACTGAGACAGTGTGCTGCCCAACAACCCACCCCAACTGAAGCTGAGGTTCTGCCAGGTTTTTGCTTCATTGCATCAACATTATTTGATGCTCACAAGGGAGATAGCGAGCAACTGTGGCAGCTTCATGCACTGGGAACTATAAAAATATTCAACAGCTGTAAAATATACATTTATTTTAAACTTTTACTTCTTGTTCTTCATATTTTCAGGGATAGTTAAAGGTATACCAGTCTGAGAGAGTAAATATGCCTGCTTATGACAGCAGAAAATAGACCTGAATATTAAAAAGAAGCACATCTCAAGAGGCAAGGGCAGTGAGACTTAAATCCAATTTGCAAGATAAAAGCTAACCAGACCACTTACTATTGCCATCTGATAGCATTCAATATTGCTTGAAATTCATTAATAGGCTAGGTAATGTAAGTACAGTGCATGTATACAAATTTAATTCTATTAATTTCCACATCAGAAAAATCTAGTGAAAGAGGAGGAGAATAATTATAAGGCAGTCTTACCAATCTGTGGACAAGGCACAGCAAAACCAGTCTCAACCTCAGAAGAGTAATTATCCCACGAGATTCCCACCTCCTGGAAGTGCCCATTATTGTGCTAGGGGAACATAAAACTGACAGCTATTCAGAAAGACCTCCAGAGCAATTTCAGCTTAGCTCTATTGCTTATCTTACCTTGTCATCTTTCTGGGATATCTACAAGCTTCCAGCTAACTTACCAATATTGTATTTTATTTTTACAAGCAAGCAATAAATGCTTCTTTTATAGCATATACTTTGCTTAACAGTCCAAATGTTGGAAAAATGCTTATGTATCTTAAATAAAAGGTCATTCAAATTTAAACAGCTTTATAGAGTAATAATATTTCATTTAGATCTGCCTACTAACTGCTGATTGCTTAGTCAGATTAGGTGGAACTCTAAATGAAAGAGAAGCAAAGCATTTTATTACCATTAACTCTTCCCATTATGGCAGCATTTGGAACCCAAAATTAGGTTCAGTGTTACGTCCAACTGCTAACAAGTACAGTTTAAAAATAAAACACAGCAGTCGCTGACCTAAAAGTGCTTGTGATTATAGTGTGTGGCAAGCATCCAACAGATAAAAGGAAAAGAGATGGAAAAGGAACAGGGTAACAGGAGTGCTATCCACGTCATCCGTAAGTACCAGTCACAGCATCCTCCCCTAACTATTAAGAGAGTAGTTTCATCTGGATGCAATGAAAAGATAACTAGAAAACAAAAGACGCTGGTAAAAAAAAATAAATTAAGCAGCACAGAGCATCACATAAATACACTAGTAATAATTTCTGATAAGCTGATTTATTATTACATGAGAGAGGTTTGCTTATGAATGTTAAGAAAAATGGTGGAGATTTAGTTTCTTCTGAGAGCACAAGAAAAAACAACCTCAATCCATTTATATTACATTTTTATAGAAGTGACACATCACATAAATAATAGAATTATTTTGGATCAAGGTTTTATAATAACCTTTCTCTACTGAAGAGTGAATTATTCCAAAGCAAGCTGCAGCTCACCCTGGCCATATCCTTCCCTGCTTAAGGTGCAACAGAGAACTCCATTTTATTTTCAAAGACATACCTACAGCCTATTGCTCAGCAGTTTTATTTCAGTGCATCATTTTATCTGATGCCAGTCAATTTACTTACACCGCTGCTGTGCAAAGTCTGGTCCAGAGTCCCCAAATGGTAAAAATTTTCAACAGATAAATGCTTCTTTTCTGAACCTAATTTGTTGTCTAGAAGAACCACATTTCCTCCCAGCTTCTCACTCATTAGGGCCCAAGACTCAGTCCCCGGCAGAATGAGGAGGCCAGATTTGAGAGCAGTCATGTATATCTGATGAGGTCCACGAGGCACCCGATTGGTGCCATTAGACAGTGAAATTCGGGAGAATGCCAAGTTCTGCCGCAGGCAATTTGCGATGACATAACCCTTGGATAGGAGGAGACGTGAAATGTGAGCTTCAGTCAAACAACCCAGTGGTTGTGCTCAAAAGGACTGGAAGAATATTAGCACGAGGTGGTTCTTCGTGATCATTAGCTGCAAAACACTCCTCCCCAAAAAAATGCATTGCAGGCACTTCTAATACAGCAGGAGAGCCTTGAACAAAAGCTATTCTCAAAACACTCACTGGAAAATGCTTCAGTGTTTTTATAACAACGAGAGAAACAACTGATTAGGTGCCAAAATGGTTTGATACCATCTCTGAAGAAAGGCTTTGCAGCTCTTATGATTTCTCTTAAAACAGTTCCAATTTTAAGTTGCAATGTCCTTCAAAGTACAAGTGTCTTCTTGTACCACTTCCAAAGAGGATTTCAGAGCTGAGCCCTGACTGCTCCTGCTGTTCTACAGAAGTGTTATTTTTTACATATCCTAGACCAGTGCACTACATTCCTGCACTATTTATTCTGCATCTCAATTATTATATTTATTGTCTTCTGGACAATAGGTAACAAATCCTTGCATGGTTTACTTTAAAAAGTGCCACAAAATATGTACCAGCTTAAAATTTATCAAAAAATGAACTTAAGTGAGAATAAAGTAGCATAATTAGTACTGAAGAAACATCTCCTAGGAGGTAAAAAATGAATGCAGCCTACAACTGAGACCTCCATGATGCTTCAACTCAATAAAACATTTTATATTAGAGATTGCCAAACTTTGATTTATAAAACTTACAACTGCTCCATTGATTTCAGTAGGGTGAGAGTGATTTATTTCAGCCAAAGAGCTGTCCAGAGTTATATATAAGCATTGTGAGCTCAGAAATCCCAGTGGTCATGGTGTTAACTGCAGATGGTTCTCATGTTCCTTTGGTAAGCTCAGTACCAGTGACTGCAATACATTCTACTTATGTTTACCAATTGTAATAATTTTATTTATGCACTATAGCATACTAACCAGAACCTGCCATTCTCATTATCCCTTACAGTCCAGGATTCTTGCCACTGGAAGGGCACTTGATCTACATGAAAGGGCATGTCCTGATCTACAGAAGTACTCTCCTATGACAGAATTTGCATGCACTGCTAAAGCAGTAAAGATTAAAAAGATCTATGGAACAACAAAAGTATTTTCATCGAACTATACACTGGACAAATAGATTCTGCCAATCACTGAAAGAAGCATCCAGCCTGATGGAAAAAACTCCAAACAGTTATTAAAAACCTATTTAAAAGCTAATCTAAAAACCTACCAAGATCCCAGAATAGAAGCAGTATCAAACACTTTCCAAATCAAATCCATTTAAGTCAAATTCCTTCACCCTTAAATATTGTCAAGATAACCTTATTATAGAATGGAAAGTTGAATCTTTACCTATAATCAAGGTAAAAAATAGCAGACCTGACCAAACACCAGTGTTGTACAATCAGATTCTGAAATGGATATTTCCAATGACTATATCTTAATGTAGATAAAAAAATTTATTGAAGTGCAACTTTTTTTTCTGAATATGCTCATATATATTTACCAGCATATATAGACATAGATTTCTCTACCGTATCTACTCACTAATATTCGGTCTTTATTCTTACATATATGATCAGTGTACTCCATCCCTCTCACACACTCACTGCAACTCTTTTGATCCCTTATAGTTTCAGTGGATTTCTCATAACATATGAATCACTAAGTTTTCTTCCCTCTTTGCACTGACTTCCAAAATAAATTTTATGGTTTTACCAATTTTTTATTCAGTTTCATGGGTCCAGCTAGACAAAAGACCAACCAATGACACAGTCGAGGCATGTAACAGGAGGGAACACCCTGACATCTAGAAATTATACGGAATGGGTTTGCAATTAAGGGACAGTAATGAATCTTCAGACACTGAGTTCAATTTCAAATGCTCCCTATGTTATGCTCCATTGCTTTAAGAGGGAGAAAAACTTCCTCTCTGAACTTGCCTGGTGATGGAGCCACCTTACCCCAAGTCATGTGCAGCAGCAGAATCCTTGCTCAAATCTGGCCTTTAGACATCATCACAAAACGAGCCATAAATATATCTGCTGACTCAAATAGCAGGACACATTTCAAAAACAAGCAGCTCTCTACATCAGAAAAGCAGAAAGAGAGGGAGAGTGAAGTAAACAAATCTAATCTTCAATGCAAAGTTCAGTGGATTGGATATTTCTAATCTGACAAAAATAACCCTGTTGGTGCTGCAGTGCTCAAATCAGTGCACGGAAATCTGTGGCAACTGTTGAGAGCATCATTGAAGAGGGGGCATGGGGAAGGAAACTGCTGTTGTATTATGAATCAAAATGTGTTCTCAGGAGCTTTCCTTCAACATTCCTGAACAGAGATATCCATAGCAGTCAGCAAAAGCTGGATTCCCTTCCTCCACCCTGGTTTTATCTGCAACCCTGTCATGGCAGAGGAAGTAAGAACCTGAGGGTGTGGGCGTGGAAGGAAATGAAGAAGGAGCTTGAGCTGGGATGGAATTAGTTTTCCTCCTTAGTAGCTTGTACAGTGCTGTTTTGCATTTAGGATGAGAAAAATGTTGATAACACAGTGATGTCCAAAGCTGGCCAGAGGGATATTTCCCACCACAGAGTATCATGCTCAGTATGAAAACTGGGAGGAACTGGCAAGGAGCTGCCAATGACTGGTGGCATGTTCCAAGGAGTGATGGCTCCATGCCTGCCCAAACCACAGCAGGAGGGTGAGCAGGAGAGAAGGAAAGCAGCTAAGAAAACAACCTGCCTTGATTCCTTGCCCTCACTGTGGCCCGGTGAGAGGAGCTGCTTGGCTGTGTGGGCTGGCAATGCACCAGCACTGCACGGTGCAGAAGAATCTGCTGGATCAGAAGACTCCCTGCATCTACCAGCTACCCTCTAACCAAGTGTTTAATGTGGTTTTGGCTCTCTTGCACTACTTGTTCTGGACAAAAAGAGCAGGTCAGGTTAGACAAACCTGCTGCTGAATACTTATCTTGGCAGCTCTTTATTTTTTTATTTATTTTCAGTACCACAATGGGGCTTGGTGGGCGCTGCTGCCTTTTGGGCTCATCCCATAAGTGCTTCTGTGAGCTGGACTAATCCCATCTCAGCACCTCCTTCTGAGGGCCTTCAGTTCTGACTGCTGAGGTGAGTATTTTCAGCCAGCAGCTTCACTACATCAAACAACTATTATCACTCTGAGCGCTCTTTTCATTAGCCAAACATTTCTCTACACTCTTTTAAGCTGAAACCACCACTTCTACTTAATAGAACAGCAATTAACTTGAAATACTTGGCTTTTTACTGCAATGCATCACTCTTTCCCAGTCTGATATGCTAATAAAAATTGTATGCTAACATAATGTATAAAATATCATCTCTGATTTTAAACTAAACCAAAATTTATTGGCTCCAACAGTGCAATACTGATGTACCCTATGAATATTAATGTAATAACTTAGGTAGCAGACTCTTACGACATCAGGGAACTAAATCAGAGTGGAGCAGACCATACAATGCACTGAAGAAAATCTCAGTTTTTCTGTTTCAATAGAATTTCTATTCTACTCAAACCTGAATGCAGCTCCAGACTGAAAATGATAAGGTATTTTTTGCTACCTGTCAGCTCTCATACCCCATAATACATTCCATCAACCCCCCAGTAAAAAAAATAATTGGCAATCTTGCAAACAACAGTCCCAAGTTCTTCTATTTCTTCTAAGGCATCATTAGCAATTATAGGATGCTGGCAGGACAAATTGCATTCTCAGTTATATCTCTACAACCCACCTCTCTCCTGCTTGTGCTCTTAATCCTTACCCACTTCCACTGAAAATGCAAATCTTTGCAATTATGACTGTAGGGATAATGGTAGAACATTACTGCTGTAAAAATGCCCATTTACCTCAACAGTGCTTAAACTCCAAGCCTTGCATTGGCATGGATAAACATAAATTAACTGCAATGTTTAAATGCTTAAGCTAATATTGAGCAACCACCACCCAAAACCAAGACAGCAAACAGCACTCCTAAACTCCATAAGGAGTTACACCCATCCATTCCATCTGAAAAAGGAAGCTGATGCAATGCAAGATGACATGAGAAAGTGATGATTGATTTAGCTCCTCATGAATAACAAAGTACTCCCTAACTCCACAAAGAAGCAGATAAGTGCAGGAAGTAACTGAAGTACTGAGACAAAAGATACCAGCAAACAAAAAATACCTTCCAAATATGGTGGGACAGACAGAATTAGCCAGGAAAAAAAGCTACATCTCAAATAGCTGTACGGCTCAGGTGTCTTTCCTGATTTCAAGCCGTGTACTTTTTTTTTTTTCTGTTCAAACTGGACAAGGACATGTTCTACCTTACCCACCTCTAAAAGTTATTGTTATATATCCAATTCCAACTCTATTCATTATTCATTTACTGATTTGGAATTTCATCTTGCAAACAAGCTGTTATTGAAAATCTTTCAAGAAGTGTCTCCTGTGACCTTTGAGACGTCTTCTTAAAAGAAACATAATTCTGAAACACAATTGTGCAGCAGACCTTGCACACTGTGTCTCATTGAGTAAACTTAATTAAGGTCAAAGTCAAGTGCTCTTTTGTTACTCTCTGGTACTAGAAACTAACTGAGGAATAAGCCATTTCAGCATGAATAAGAAATACAATTAGTGAAATAGTGGATATTTGTGCTGCTATTAATGCATTACAAAACACATCCACCCAAAGTTTGACTTGAAAAGCTTTCACAACATTATTTATTTATCCATTCTATTGACAAATTGTAGCTACTAATAAAATGTACTAGAAAACACATTCACTTGAACTAAATATGTACAAGATAAAGTTAAAAGTATCAAGGTGTAAAAGCCATGAGAACAAAGAGGTGGCAATACTAAGGCAAGACAAACTGCTTGTCTAAGCCGACACACTGTTTCCAAAGAACGTGAGAGCAGCACAACCAAGCTGAAGGAGATTTCTTCCCACATGTCACCATCAGGGCTCCGTCACACCCACTCACTCTGAAGTGCTTCAGACATAAACAATTCTGGGGCACACACCAGTATCCATATGGAAAAATCATGGGCAGAGTTTTAAGTGTGCATTGTTTTACCTTAGCTTTAAAATACAGATTGTATCAAGATTGTACCATTATGTGGTCTCTGAAGTAAAAAATAAGACAGGTTCACTTCCTATATTTCAATTTTATGACACTTGAACTGCACCAAATTAAAAAATGGTAGCACTGTAGTGTAACTGTAAAAGTATTATGTTGAATCAGAGCAATTCCTGTGAACAACATGGCCATTTACAGCACTATCCCAATATAATACATATTTATAATAGAGTGCCTGCTGAGATAAATTAGTCATACTGCAAACAGCCATCAGGGATATGGAAAGTAATAGTTTCTCATGACCTGTTACATGTGCACAAAAGCAAGTGACTGAAATGATGTAAATATGAAGATGGTATCTTTAGCAGGCACTCCTCTGCCCTGGAGGGAGAGCGATGGGAACACTGTCTGCACACTTCCCGGTGCTTTAATGAACACCCAAACTGCAGGCACACATCCTCCCCAGCAAGCAGTTCTGCTGCTTAAAAAGGCACCAGAGAAGGAGGATAAACACATTGCTCGGTCACCAGGGGTTAACACCAGGAAGGTCAGAGGCCAGTGACAGCTGAATTAGCCAGCTAGGCAAAGGGAAACAAGAAGGGCTTTTGCAAGCAATGACAGCAGCAAAAGGAAGTTTAGGGGAAAATGTAGGCCCAGAGACTGCCGGAGCAGAATCACAATATGGGAAAACTTGCTTCCAGATCCCTGCATGGACCACTGCAGTTTTAGAAAGTTTGGGCAGTTGGCAGTTTGTAAGTAACTGGTTAGGGACTCATCAGCAAAATTCAACATATTCATTCAAACACCTGGGACTGGAGTGGATTCATCCAGGGGTGCCAAAAGAGTTAGCTGATGTGATTGTGTGGCCATCATATATGAGAAAATGCACACTATCAGAGTAAGTCCCCAGAGCTGGAAAAAGACTGATATGCCTATTTTAAGAAAGGCAAGAAGAAGGACCAAGAGACAACAAGTCGGTCAGCCTCATCTCAGTCCTTGTACAGACCGGAAACATATTCCTTGGAGTCTACTTCCAGATACATGAAGGACAAGAAGGCAATCAAAAAAACTCAACACAGGCAGACCATGCTTCATCGAGCTGACTGCTTTCTGTGACAAAAATAACCTGCTCTGGGGATGAGGGGAGAGAGGTGGATACAATATATCTCAACTCATTACTGTTTTTGACACTGTGGCTCTCCCATACACACTTGAGAGTTGAGGAAGTAAGGGCTAGAACAGACTCCTAGGTCTGTTGGAAATTGGTTGGGCTGACAGTCCTGAAGGGACTTTACAACTGCTCTGGTAATCAGCAGAGTACCCCAATATCAGTAGCAGGCTGATATTGTTCAGTATCTTCAACAACTACTTGAGTGATAAAACAGACCCCTCAGCAACTTTGTGGACAATCGTAAATTACTTTTTTAGCTCGATCTCTCCCTGAGAGATTCAGCAGAGAATCCAATGAGGTCCCAATACTCCTTAAACTGAGGAGTGGGACAACAAAAACTTCATCATGTTCAACTACAAGTGTGAAGTTTGGTTTCTGAGCAGACTAAATCCATACATCACTGACGCCTGGGAATCGACTGCTTGTGTAGCAGCCTTGCTGAAATGACCTGGAGGTCATGGTGCACTCCAAATGAATAGGAACCAACAGTGTGCCTTCTTCACAAATAATACAAACACCACACAGAAGGCATGGGACCCACAATGAAAGGTTAAGGCAGCTGGGCTTTGTTAGGGTGGCAAAGGGGAGGTCAAGAGGCAATCTAATAAAAGAGCTTCTGGAGTGCTGACAGACCCAAATTCACTTTGGTAGTAGCAGAAATGCAACAAGCGGTAAACATCACAAATTACAGCTTGGATGCTTCAGATTTGACAAATGTGATTAACAAAATTCTGGGCAGCAGTGGAGCAGGCTGTCCAGTGGGATGGTGCAACATCAATTCTTAAAGGTTTTCAAGACTAAGTTAGACAAAGACCAGGTTCACCAGAGATAGTGCTGGAAATCATTTTGATTCAAGACTTCCAAAGGCCCCTTTTGTCCAACTTTTTTATGATTTAATGAAAAGATTATTGCCCAGCTCACTCACACAGCCCTCCTGCCAGACCATAGAATCACAGAATCATTAAGGTTAGAAAAATCCACCCAGATCATCAAGTCCAACCTGAGATGCCTCAGCTCACAAAAGTGCACCAGGTAGGGTTAAACACAGACATGTTTTCCAGGCTGCATAAATTAACCGAGCTTGTTTTGGATGGAACAAGGTCAGGAAACATCTTAAGTAAGCATATCTGTGGGAAGATCTGAGAAAATAGTTACTTGCAGCGCTACAGCCACGATAAGAAATTGAGGATGGGCCGGAAAAAAAAGCTGCAACATGTTTCAGAGTTAGCAATAGCTGCTATGTACCTTTGTAGCTTCTGCCAGGATTGCTTTCTACACACCAAGGGCTTTACACCTTCCTTACCTCCCCACAACGGCTCTACCACCAGCTGCAAGAAGTTTTGTGTCTTGTCCTCTTTTCTTTTGATTTCCAACCAAACAGGCAGGTCCAGCTCACTGACATACACTACATTTCTCAAACAGTGAAACTCATCAGATCTGTAGTTTAAAATTTATTACACTCCATCCAAGCAGAAATTCCAACCATGCTGACACTGTCTTAACATCTCAGCCAAAGGTCTCCAATAAAAGCAGTTTAAAAGCTGATTAACACAATCCAATTAACTGATTACTCAAGATCCAATGCCTGTAAGCATACAGAGTGCAAAGCTAGTAAAATGGTGTCATGATAGTGGATAAAGAGGTAAGAACTGTCAAAACTTTAGCTAATAGCTTCTGATGGTGTGACTCTGGTAGAGATAAACCAGTGGCTGAAACCTGGTCAAAAGTCTTAAGGAATAAACCACAGACAACACAGTGATGCTGTGTTTGGTATATTCTTTCCAAAGGAGATAAATCAACATTACCTTTTGCCTGAATCTGCCAATGAAGTGATGGGTCAGACTGGCATGTCATTTATACTTATTTAAAACAGGTTAATCTGATCTACTTTCTACCACACTTTAGATACACCTGTGCATTGAGACACCTGGACACAAACCCTAGTTACTGGTAAGCTGGTAACCAAACTGGTTTGGTTCCTCTGTCAGGCCTCAGACTGTCCAAATACTATGCACGGACAGAGTGAACACAACAAAATATTTCTAGGGGTTTGTCTCAACTTAGCCACATAGAAGTTGTGCATCTAGGTCTCAGCTAATAATTTAGGCTACTTTAAGTACCAGTCTAGAGAGAAGCTTCCAAGTGTGCTTGAGCTCTGTGCAAGATGGATGGAATGAGCCCCTCTTTCACTCCCTTCTCCCACCAGGGGAGCTACATCTCTCCACTTCTGCCATGGGGAAGAGGCCATTCCAGAACACTCTAAGGAGCGCTCCATCATGGGGGAGGTTTTGAGAGGATTTTCATCTCTACCTCAACAGCACAGAATCTGCTTATGCCACTGTGTGCTGAAAGAGAAGATAGAAGAAAAAGACTAGATAAAAATATTGTTTAACTAAATTTTTCAGCCTCTTGGAAGTGTGATTCTGGGCCAAGAATTTATCATCCAAGGTTATGAAGATGAACATGCTCATGCATAAAGGAGGTGCACAACACATACATGCATATGCATGACCTTAACTATGTAGCTCAGAGCAAAGCTGCACTTTCAATTGTCTAAAATCTAAATGCTTTTCCCCATGTGAATTAAGAGAATGCTGATAGAGAAAAGATCTCATGGGATCAGATTTCAGAGGAGTACAAAATTTTCCCCTTAAGAGTTTTAATTTATGTGAAATCACCACTGGAAAATAATTTCCAATCCACAATATAAAATTTTGCTATATATTTTGCTGTTGCTATGTAAAAAAACTTCCTATTAGCATTAGGACCTCTAAAAAAATGCCAGAGGAACTGAATGTATCCAATGTAAAGAAGACCCCCAAATACCTCCTGCAGCTCAGACCTACTATCTGTACTTTATAAACTAGATGTTGGCTGTTGCGTAGCTCTGCTTAAAAATTATGTGTGTCTGTACTTATTTCACCTAAGAATTCTTTCAACCATATTTAAAACAAAGGTAGGAAATGGGAACAGAATTGTAAATAATTAAAATGATTTCTTTTGACAGCGAGGCAGGAAATCACTGTTTTAGTTTCTAAATCCTGAGTTTAAGGAGTTCCCTTCATGAGGAACATTCACTCACTTTTTTAGTGGGCACATGCTTCAACAAAGAAAATGGAAAAGGCTGACAGTAATGGCAATTAGCAACACCAAGTTTGATATCAGAACATGTTTTTTCCTCAAATGAACTGAAAAGTGACAATAATGAAGTTTCACTTTTTTCTCTCATGTGCTACTCATTTGCTGAAGATGCTCTCCTCTCCACTCTCAGATGGGCAGAAGGTCAGGCTGCCCTCACAAAGATGGCACTAGAAACTGGAACTGTCACACAACCCATCAGAACCCATAAAGTCATTATCAAACGCTGGCCTTTCCCCAGACTGGATAATTGGGGCTGGATTTGTGGCACAGCTTTCATTTTATTTTCCAAGAGGAATGCTTCAGTGAAATAAAATTCACCTCCATGTAGCTTATTCTACAGACCAGAGAGGAAAATAAAAGGAAATGCGTAATTCTCCTAAAAAGCCATTCAGCACTCAAAGCCCCGCTAATGATAGGGAAGGAAATAGAAGATTATTCTAATTCATCACCCAAACTTAGCTTTAAATGACTAGGATGGCAAAAATAAGGAAAATTACAAGCTGCTTCTCTTGACACTTAACGCAGTGCAACTTCTGGAGCAAGAAAAAAATACAGAAAATAAAAAAACTAGAGCACTGCACCTCATTTGGAATCAAATACCATGTATTACTGACAGCTTTCTTCTTCCAGACCCATCTAACACTTCTTGCTATGTCCTTCCTATTAAATATAACAGTCTTCTAGTCCTTTTAGTAGAGATCAGTGTGCAAGGGGCAGAGGTCAAGGCGCAGAGTAGATACCATTAAAAGTCTGACAAGGTACTGAACGTGTTAGACCGTGAATTGCTCCTGAAACTGGTCATTTGCAGATCTGAGTATGGTTAAAATTGAGGGTATTTAGCACTTACCAAAAGTAAAGCTGAATACAAAAATATAGCACCACGTTTAATTACAGCACTCAGATCCTTCTGGGGAGGGTGTTAATGACCAGGTATTTTGTACTTCAAGCTCTGTCCCCCTCCCAGGAGGCATCTGCTGTACTCCCTCAATTGATCTTTCCTTGCAACTACTTGTAAAGAAATGAAAAGGCCATACAGCTAAGCAAAAAATCCTAACAATAACAAAAAAATTAAATTATATTTTAAAAACCACTCTGGCTGCTGCACTGCTACTGAAGCATCTTCCTCATTCCTAAAATTACTGCAGTAAATGTTACCCCTCAAATTCCTATAATTTTTCCTGAAAGCCTCCTATAGAAGAAAATGAATTCAGAATAGAGAATGATATTTTTAAAAGTTCTTGCAGTTGCTGAACAACAATCAATATTAATTTTGTAGCCATCTAACCCTAAAATACCTTTTGGAACGTTTTTGTCTAACTCCTTGGAAAAGCCCATCTCCCTCCTGCTTTCCCTTCTCCAATCCTGAGATAATCCTAAAGCCACAAACTTACAGAGAAATGACATCTCACACTTTGCTCTGCATCCACAAGGTCACTGGCATTCCTTACTGTCTTCCAAGTAATTATTGTGAATTGCAAATAAAACTATATTTTACCCTTCCTCTCTTGGCTTTTGAGCACTGTTTACCTACCACTGTTTTCAGTATCATGTGTATACTAATTAGTAATGCTGCTTTACAAATAAAAGTATTGTGAGATGATAAGAGCTTTAAAAGACAAACAGAAATCGTATGACTGAGAGAAGCTCATGACTAATTTTCACCACGAGCTTAACCATTGCACCACTTCAGCACTGAAATAGGTCTGTGTGTAGAGCAGGCACAGTAACTGTAATTGCATATAGGCTTCTTGTGGATTCACTGCTACATTTCTGCCTTCAGTCAAAGGGATCTGGTCATTTTAGTAAGTTTCATAGGACACCAGGCCTGAGACTATGTATTATTCTATATATCACATCCTTGTTTTCCCTAATATTTCACGGAAATGCATCTTTTTGAGAAGTGTTCAGTGTTCACTGGAAGACATCGAGGGATAGACACTGCACCATCTCCCTCACTCATTTATAATTTCTCACATTTAATCAAGTACCTAATTTCTGCTTTATCTGGTTTCTGTTTATGACTATGATTCATTTTCCACTGAATTAAAAAAGCCTTTAGCACTCCATATCTCCTCCGTGGAGGAATTTGTACGCTGTAATCTAGCTCTCCCTCAAATTCCTTTATGACATAATAAGCCTGATGTCTTTTTTACATTTATTGTATAAGACTCATTCATTACTCAGACCCTATCTCTGGTGTCCCTCTTGTTTGCTGTTCCATTTTACAACTTCCTTTTTGAAGGAGATGAGGACTGACTCAGTACTCTAGTACCAGTTGTACCAGTGACATGCATACTGGAAGTCATCAGTCTATTCCTGATAGTTACTGCCCTACTTACATCTTCCTGAAGTTTATAAGCTCATTTTGTAAAAGCCTCTCTCGAGATGTGTTTTCACTATAAGTCTTCAAACAAATACCAATTTGCTGGGACACTGTAGCCCCATTCTGACACAGTCAATCAGAGATCACCCTCTAAAGCAAGAACTACTTTAGAGGGTTTTTTTTGGGTTGGTTCAGATAAGCATACAGTTCTGCACAACTGCCTTGTCCTCCTTATTACATACATCCTTTAAAGACCTCAGCATCAATTTTGTGTACTTCAAGATTATTGATCAAAGCTTCATTCCTCTACAACCCAAACAGCCACAAACCCAATTCAGTCTTTATTCCTCATAAGCACTTTCTGGTAAATGCCATATTACTTTTCAAAACTATTCAGATCACCACACTATCATCTGTTTCACATTGAAATCACACTGAAAAAAAATCTGCAGAAAATCAGCAAGGATGCACAAGTAGGGCCAATCCTGTTTCTTTCCAGCTCTTTTCATCACTCAAGCATTTTGAAAAGCCACAAAAAAAAAGCAGAGCTCATCAACACTCACCAAGTGACTCAACTGTCACAGAGCATAAAGCAAAACCAGGGAGAAAGAGAAATGCAACTGTGGTGCACTGAAACAACAGCAAAAACTGCCAGTGCCACAACTTTCACGACAGATTAAGTGTGAAGTTTTACTGCAGCTAAAAGCACGTTGTGTGGGAAGATGTCCAGATTCATCTTAGTATCCTGTCACCTTGCAAATGAGCATTTTGCAAATCCTTATGGTCACAAGACCACACAGAGTGCACCAATCGTATTATCCAACACAGGCATATTAAAAAAACTTTTCTAATCCATTAGGTAGCATTGCAAACAAGTTACCAAAGAAATGGCAAAACTAAAAACCCCACCAACAAATATGTGACTGATAGAAAGGATAACCCTTCACTTTCCTCCTTGGCTGGTAAGAGTCAACTAGGAGTTACTCAAGGGCTCCTCTGCATCTTAAGGACTACAGATTTTTTAAAGCTTCTGAGATCCTACAATCCAATACAAATTAAGACTTTGAACATCTCAAATTTTTCTTTCCCATCTAAATAATGTCTTCAGGCTACAAGGGTCTTAGGTATCTTAAGGCTTATATTGTATCAGCTACATTCTCAAAACAAGGGTTAAAATTTGTGACTTACAGAAGGCCACAGAAGGGATTTAGGAGTTTGGTTTGTGAAATTTAAGAGCAACGTATAACTGCATAGCTGGCAGTCAAGGGAGCATGAGAGGAGGATGAAATATGACAGGAGAGAGTACAGGGGACTGCTTTGAGGCAAATGAGCACTGAAGACCACAGAAACTGCAGCTGCAGATACTGGGGTGAAGCACAAGGTGAGGAGGTAATGTTACAAACCCACAGCAAACCAGGTTTCATTGCAGTTCTGCTCATGGAAGAACTTGTTCTTGATCACGATGATTGCCCAATTGAGGAAGTATTATATTCATCCTCTCTGGTGCCAGGCATAACTGTACATCTAGCCAAAGACTCCATTCATTGTCCTTTTATACCTGCAATTGTGAATCATCTCCGCCTTTGCATATTCATGCCTAAGCCTGCAATTAACCTGCCAGCCATGTTACTCACAGGTAGAAATTGCCAGGTTCCTTTCTTACTATTTATTCATTTTTGTTTGGCCAGTGGAGATAGGGTAAATACACATAAACTTACATGGTATTCTATATACTCTCTAGCCTTTACCTAATTATTAAGAGCAAATGATCTTATCACACTCGGGTACAAAGCCAACATCCTGTGAGAGAACTGCATATCTGAATCAGATACTAAAAGACATTTAAGACCGTCTTAAACTTTGGAACCAAATAAAAGGAAAAACAACATGCAAATCTTTTACCAAATAGTCTGTGTTATAAAGAATGAGTGTTTACTAAGCAAAATACAGGTAAATACTTGTGCTCAGGTATCAAGTATTAAAAATGAGGTTTTCTGCAAGTTTTGTGTTCCATAAGCATCGGCACATTGCCAACTGCTCATACTTCTCAAATACTATTAATTTAGCAGGGCAAATTTGAGGGTAGCTGGGGCATTGGCCCTGTTTTCAAGAGATTCTGAGTCCTAACTTTTCATCTTTAGAAACTTTCAGCCAGGTGTTTTTGGAGTACCAAGCTGCTCACCTAAAATTTGGATAGACTAATCATCAATTGTTAATGAAGTCACTGCTTTATGTCACATTTCATCTCCTTTTTGTGAAGTGAAAACCTCCATATATCCAGTGCTTAGCACTGAGGTTCTCTGCTGCATGCCCATGACCCTAAAAGTTCAATTGCCTGGTTATTCTAACTACTCATGCAACAGAGTACCTGCAGGCTTGCCAGCTGCCTCACCTGGGATGCTCCACACTACCAAAGCACACTTACAGTCTTCAAAATGTATTCTGTGTTTGGCCTTGACTCTTTTCAAGCTTGTGTTTCAGTCGTTTTGAATTACTGGGGACACTCTCTTGCAGTGAGGTGATTTGAAAAGTACAGCCAAGGTAAACAACACACTTTTACACTATCAATGAATATTTTTACTACAACCCTAACAACATTCTCATAAATCTTATTGCTACACAGAGTTGAAAGAACCTGAATGCTTGTGTTATATGCAGACTAAAATTATGATGTGCAGACTGAAAACAAAGAGCAGCTTCAAACAACCACATTGCTGGAGGTAAAAAAGGCAGAGGGAGGCTCCTCTTGTACCAAAGCAGCTTTGAAGCTGGCAGCATTAGTGGCAGGTCTAGACTAGCATCAAACCCATAAAGTAAACAAAAAACATGTAGGTAAAATTTGGGATTATCAGCCGTACAGCGTCTCCTTAAACAATTATTTCATTGTTGATATGCTCCACGGCATTCGGAATCATGCCTCCTATTAAAAATTCTCACGTGTAACATAAGCAAAAAAATATAGGAAGTATTTTATATATATGTAGCAATTAATAGCTCTGGGTTGGTTATTTCACAACACTTTACACATCTGGTTTCTCAAAGTCATCTACTCATGTTTTGCTTCCTTATAATAGACATTAGAACCAATTATAGACTTAAAAGTAAGTGGTAGGTGGGACATGGGAGTGAAGTCAATCTATTAGTAAAAGTGTTTTCCTGACTGTGTTGGAAATAGGGTAGGAAACAAAAACTTCACCTCTCCGGTTAATGCGATATGAAGGGGTAAACCAGAATTAGAATGACCTAGTTTAGATGTATTGTAATAATATAGATTTTGCAGATTTTAAATTTTAAACCAAGAATGAAGCATTTATTTCCACTTTTCATGTCCAATAAAGAAAATTACTTAGGAGTACTTGGGCATTTGTCATGATCTTGGCATCTTGTGCAAGAGACCCATGGTAGTTATACTGTTGTGGCTTCTCATACTACCCGAAAATAGTAAGCAAGTCCCTCAGCAAATCATCCCTGAACACAGGATGAAGCTGTGCCAAAATGTTCTGAGTTGGGTTGTTGAATCTGGAGTTTGATTAAGCTGGGAGTGGTGCTGAGGCTTCTGCCCAGAGATGGGAAACCACTGATTTCTTTCTGCTCAATTTTTAAGTAAAACAGTATATGTGAACTATATTTTAAGCAACATGTACAGTATGAAATACGCAATGAAATCCAAATTCTTTAAAAAAAAAAAGTTCAAAACTGTCACTTTAAGCTTGCATTAACAGCTTCTCCCTGATGAAAATTTTGTTAATGTTGAAGTTGATTATACCACACTCATTCCTCAAGGCATTTGTCTGAACTTATGGAATAAATACATTTAACATAAAAATCACTTTCCACAGCATGCAAATGTATGTTACTGCATAAAACATTCAGGTCTTCTTTCATTAAAAGAAAGATAGTCTAACACACCCAGTTCTAACAGGTTCTCTAAAGACAATCTTCAGAAAGGGCCTTTCTATTTTGAAATGCAACATTCCTTGTCTCTGAAACTGCTTTATACCTTCTGCCATTTCCCAGTGTTGCCCACCACTCTATCAAGTACGTTCCAAAAGCTGGAGGCACTTTCTGTTTCTTCCCTTGTCCAAGCCGTGTTCATGCAGTGCTACTTCTTCACACCTCTCGGTTTGTCTCCTTTCCCAAACAAGATAAAAATTGTTCTTCATGTCCCACAGCTCTTGTCTGGATTGCTGATCTGTTCAACAGCTGTAACTAGATCATATAAGGGAAGGCTGCATCAACATAATGATTTCTGAAGTGCCCTGGGGTCTCCAGTGCTCTAAGAACCTCTGGCTGGACAATCCTAACAACTTCTCTTGGACTTCAGTCCTCTAACGGTATTTAAACTTACTATTGGATAAATGTTCTCAGAAATCACTGTATTTTTTCCATACATGAAATTACCGAGTTACATCAAGCCCAACTAACATTTTTCCCAAGAGTAAATTTGCCAAGAAATGGTAAGTCCAAAACCTAAATACCATCCATGTGAACTAGACAGCTTGCATTAGCCAGCAGCTGTCCAACCTCATTCTAATTCTGAGGATGCCAATGATGACTGCAGATTTCCACAGACCTTCAGTGTTTTCTCTCAGTGGACATCTGATTCAATGTTCCATTTACTTGTCTGCAATAAGATCTGTGCAGAATGGGTCTGATGTATACTCCTTGCACTCCCAAACCTCCTACTGCCACTCACAGTCACTCCTGGAGTACAGGAAACACAAGAGCCATTTTTAAATAGTATCTTAACACACAAAATAATATTTTCCATGGGGAAATAATACACAGCTTGTGCACATGAGCTGAAATCTCAAAATATTCCTTGGTTTCAGTCTCATTTTTTAAAAGCCTGAAGCATTTGGTAAATAATCTCTTTCCTCAGCAGCAGAATTATGATTCTGAAGCCACACTGCACAGTTCATGCCCAGCTGGTTTTGCTGAGCAGAAAGCAAAATGGGAACCAGAAATTGCATAAAAAGCATATCTTTAAAAATGGTGTTTTAACATCCTTAAGCTTGACCATCACTTCTGCCAACAAAAGTATTCTGTACTACACAGGACATAGACTGAGTAAGGTTTTCTGTAGTGGTAAATGGTGGTTTGCGGAACGAGGTTCCCGGTCCCAGCTTGAATATTATGGGCAGGATGGCAATAAAACATCAGATTATAAACATGGTTAGTCAAAGAAAGAGACATGCATGTAAAAATATTTATAAACAAAGCTTGAATACCACACCTTCCAGGTTCTGTTTTTCTGTGAAACATTTAATTATTACCCCTTTAAAAAACAGGATATGAACAGTTTAAGAGGGGAATGAAAGCGTGCAGGGCTGCACACGATAATTTCCTGTCGAGCTTCACCAGCTACTTCTGTGACCTGTGCTAATCAACAATCAGAGATAGGAAATGCCTTTCAGAAGTGTTCCACTACAGAGAATTCAAGGCAGACTTTTAATAACAGAACCCAAAGCAAAGGTATTTATCCTGGATTCCAGTATTTTGTGAGGGTCCTCAATATTACTAAAAATTTGTGCTTTTCTACTACCTGAGATTTCTAGTTTTATATTATTTTTGTACTTCTTGAAGTCTTTGTAAAAATTGTGAATTTTGAACAGTTGACTCCTCTGGATGTGGAAAAGATTTTCATCTGTTAATTCAGTTTCAGTAAACTGAATATGATTCTGCAGATTCTTTTCATTATGAAGGATTTTCCCTTCAGAATTTAATCTGTAATTGGTGTTGGACAATTACTATTGCATGTACTCTTACTACTACTGTATACTGTCCTAATAAACAAATAGAAGACATACATGGGGCACACATCCTAATCCATGCTTTCAAATTTGCTTTGTAAGCTTTCTCTTTTCACCAAGAAAGAAAAAGCAAACATCCCAGGAAGTGCCAAGGTATTCCATGTAGCTTTTTTTTCTCTTGGATAAGATTCTATTTTCTTTTTTTTTTTAATTTCTTTTTCAATTCCATCTGTGTTATAAGAAACTTCAGAACATAAACCAAAACACCAGCATTTTTTTATCAACAGTCTTGCAAAACAAAGATGATTAATGTATGAAAGGCATCGTTTCCCAGCGATTCCCTCCACTGCAGTCAGGTGCTACCTTTAAAATCTGTCACTAAATTCTAGCAGTCCTGCATGGGTCAACGCACTAAAGAAATCCAAAGAGGTAATTCAGCTTCCAAGCACCTACTCTGACTCAATCTGGTACCCCTCTGATAGTGCTACTTCAACCCCAACCCTTAAGATTTTGCATGTACACAGCCTAGTGCTCCAACAGCTGCTCATGTGAACAATGCAGTTAGTAGATTTGCATATTACAAATACTGTTTTTCCAGAATAACTCCTCTTGTCTTCTGGACAGTGAGCAATGAACTCCATCCCACATTACTGAGTATTCACCTTCACTCATTAACTTTCATTATGCATGAGAGCAGGGCCACTGCAACTCTCTCTTGCAGCATGTTCCCTAAAAAATCAGTATTGGGCACAAGGAAACACATAAAACTTTCAGGTAAAGTGCTTGTAGATTTTAAAGGCAAAGTAAAATGCTGAAGACCTCCATACAGAAAAAGCCAGGATGGGCTTGGTAAGCTTTAAAAATACACACCAGCTTCCTACCTATGGTAAGTTTCTTCTTTCATTTACTCTTTCCTGCTACTATCCAAATAGTAATTGAAAGTTGAAAATTTCCCTTCTTGACCTCCTATTTTCTCCCTTTTCTATACTCTATTGGCTTTTTCTTCTACAAACAGTTACATCCATTCATGAGTAATTTTTTTCATTCTCTTAATATTCAAACTCATACATTCATCTTTCACCTTTCCATATCTCTAGGTCTGGACCAACCTTTTCCCTTAAATTCCCCTTAGAGCTGGTGAGTACATTGGCTCAATGCTGCTGCTGGAAAGAAGCTAAGAGAAATTAAGGAGCAAAATTACCTAAGTCTGAGCATTCCCAAAAATGCTGTGCTTGTTAAGATCTAAGTAATGCAAAGGTAAACGCACAAGTTCCCTAGTTGCATAAACAGCAGGAAGAATGCGTGAACATTAACATATAAAACATGTACCCATGAACTGCTGCAGTTTACAATATCACTTATCATCTGAAATTACAATCCGAAGAATGAAAAAGACCTGGGGCATGATGAAAAGCTTCACAAAATTCAGTGAATTCCACCTGGAAAGTGGGCCAGACTTTCGTAACTTTTCTGCACCCTCAGTATTTCTTCTGCTCAGTTAATTACATTCCAAACTCTAAATTTTGGCTAACACATTTGCATATGCTTTGTACTTCAAAGGCTGACTTGCTTATTAGCATAGCCTAGTTCCTGTTACTTGTATAAATAACTATGAACAGGAGTCACACTGATCTAGCTACACTTCATTTCTATTGTCTGTACTGGGAATTCCTCAGATTCAAGCTCATGGAAATTTTTGTTTGGTTTGGTATAATCAATTTTTGATTATGTATTTCTATGGGGAAAAAAAGTCTCTCATTAATAGAAGAAATTAATTTTGTTAGGGAAGTTACAGATGTTTGTGGGCTCAGTGGTAGGTAGTAAAAAGTTGATGTCAAAACAAATGAACTGAGATACAAGAAATATATGCAAAGTAATAAATACAAAGACTAGAAGACAGAATTTGATCTGATTTTCAAATACTTTGGAAGAAAGACTTTATAGACATGGAGTTTTCTCTAAAAAGAGCTTGATTTTAACCGAGTTCATACATTTGAAAAAGTGTTAGAAAGTTTACTTCATTTCAGAAGATTTTTTTTTTCCATGTACAATGAAACTGTTTAAGTATAATCCGTGGTACACAGGTCAAGTAAGGTGCACACGCTTGGTCAGTTCTAACCCATAGCAGTACCTAGGGCCCCACAGCTAAACTTCAGGTAGGTATTATAGCCACTGAGAAGCTGCTGAATCAGACCTTCATCTGTTTTAAAATGTCCTTTAAAAAAACACCACGAGGATTTTATCAGGATTTTTCCTCCTCAATCTAGCCCCTGTTTGATGGTTCTTCCAAGAAACTGAAGTTGTGTTTTATTTCTGAAAGAGCATGTACTAAAAGTTTTCTGATGGCATCACCACATCCTGCCACTTACCACAATAGCTCTTTAAAAGGGAGATTTAACATCCTCCTGCAGGATGACCAGAACACCTCCTTCTGGCAAGCAGGACAGAAAAGAAGGTAGAATGCTTTCTCTTGGCAGGATAACATTCATTTTTCTGGGGTTTTATTTTTTTCTCTCTGACAATGCATTTACAAACATTTCTGAATTTCTTCTAGAACCTCTCTGGAAATGTCACCCAGTTGAGACTTACTTGGAGCCATTGTTCAATGAGTTTGCAGACACTGCCTTTCTTAAACAGGAGAGCAGGAAGGATAGTGAACAGACAGGACAGGGCCCATGCCAACTGCAAGGGCTTCCTCAGCATCCCCGCTTCCTCAGTGTACTCTGACCAGCTGTGGCTGTGGAAAGTCCATTTGGAAGAGGCTGATCCACTAAACAAATCAGGACATGTTCTCTCTTTAGTAATGTAGCAGACAAAGTCTGGGCAAAGCTTGGTGTTTTGAAAAGTGTGCTTTCAACTTTCTTCTGGCCAGAAAACAATGTGCAATTATTCATTAATTTTAATACCTTATAACCTAGTTTGTATAAACCATATATCCCATGTCAAAACAAGAACAAAGAGGAAGTTCCAGTTTCTTCACAGCTTCTACTGGGCGTGCAGGCACCACCAGCATCGTTATGGAAATGACGCATCCTTTTGGAGATGCATTGACAAGCATCTCTTTGAACTGAACTGCAAACTCAAGATGAGCAATGGCACCATGCCCAACATGTTTGTGTGCTAAGCCAGTAAATGAGCCTGTCATCCTTGCATTTTCTTCCATGCCATAGTCCCCTGTGCCCTGGCTTAAAAGTGATTTATAACTCATCAGCTGAGAAGACACATCAAGGAGGAAAAAGGAATAAACTTCAAGTGTTCAGAAATTAGCATACACATTGCCCCAATGGCATCACCTTTTCTGCTAATCCAACTGTGGGTTTTAACAGGAAAAATGCCTTGTCCGACACATAATTCCCTAAGTTTTCAATTGCTACATGAATTTTTGTATGCCAAATGCTCTTCAGCATATGCATGTTCTTGGTGTTCTAGGAGGAGAAATGGGAAAATGATGCTTAAAAGACAGTGAAATACTGAAGACCCAAACACAAGAAATAGCAGAAGTACTGATGGATAAAACTTTTTTTTTCAGTTTGTCTTTTGTGATGTATCAATTACATTAAAAGAGATTTTTTCCAATCTTTTTTTTCCTACGGAAAGGCAAAACTGCTTTTAGAAAATGGAAGTGTGCAGTTTTTCACTTGACATTATTTTGGAAACTTGCAAAAATATACCAAGGGGATAGATTGTTTGTTCCTTGACTGGCTTGCTGCTAACAGCAACATATTCAAACAGATCAGAAACTCAAATCACTCTTAAGATACATGAATTCTTGTCATATTAATATTTCCTACATTATAATTTAGTCATCACTGCCTGTTAGTCAACTTCTAATTTATTAAGTACATGTTTACAAAAAGATTAATTCCATGGAAAATTCCCATCAAAATGTTAATCTGTCAAAACAAGTAATGTAGAAATAGCTGATACAGCTATCACATACTCATCAGAACTATCAGGGGGAAGATTGCGTTCAGCTGCATTTTGAAGAGAAACACACTACAGTCTTTACTATTACACTGCCAGATGCTCAGGTTTCTTTTAATGGAGTTAAGTGGAATAAATTTCTCAAAACATAGTTTTATATATGCTGAACCAAGCATTTCAGAAAACACTCCATTTTCTAAAACTTAAGACTTGGCTTTTTCTCCCCCAAATAAAAAATCCCCAAGTCAGAACAGTTTTTTTAAAAATATATTTCATATGTATTAATCAGAACACTGTATTTGTAAACTGAGATTTTAGTTAATGGGCTATTTCAATTCCTTTGTATTGGAATGACCTATTTGTATACCTGAATTAACAAAACTGAATTTGAATTTTAATTTCTCCTGTAGTTTCAACACTCCTTTCCTTCAAAAAATTGATCACAACATCAAAACATTTGTTGCCCCCAGTAAAACAGTAAAGCAGGTGCATTGCTACACACCTCACAGATTTTGCAAATTAGGTAAAATGCTCGCTTGGTACAGGTTTTCAAAGCCTTTACTGGAATACATGTGGAAAAAAATAGTAGTCTTTAAACTGTTAATTTGTACTGATGTTGAAGTGGTACCGGGCACTTCAGAGAAATCCTGCGAGGTCAGACCCTGCTGTCAGCACCCAGCCTGGATAGAAGGTTGGGTGCTGCCTGTTCTAGGCTCCTCCACTACCTCTGCTGCACACCAAGGTCCTGGCAATCCTTCCAGTCCCTGCTGCCCTTTGTCACAGAGGTTTTGGCTAAATATACACGCAGGCATTTATCCACCCTTCAAACACTTCCTCCTCAGATCAGTGCTTCACTGCACACAAGGAAATGTCTCCAGTTACATCCTGCCCCTCTGTGAACCTGACTAGCCTTCACCACTCCAAGCCCCTTCCAACCTAAAAAGAAACAACAGGAGCAAGTTCACTTTCTGTAAGCAGCAGTTTGCCTAAGATTTAAGCCATAACCTACCTTATTCCTTAAACCCGAATGTGTAACTAGACTTAGACTCACCTCCATAACCTGTGTACTACACTTGCTTGATCTATGTTTAGGTCTGCCTGCCTTTCATGTTAAACACATTTTCCACCACAAGTATGTTCTTACCAATCCTTCTGAATAAATCCTTTATGTAAACTGTGAAGCATGACTTTTAGAGCCCCACTTGCTCTGGATCTACAGACCTTAGTTAACTTATCCTGCTGCAGATGAGGCTTTTATTTCAGACCTCCCACTTTGCTTTCTTCTGGGCTTCTTCCACCGTTTCACAGGCAGCACCTCCCAATGAAGCTTTCCTTTGAGATTCTCATTATCCCTATTAGCTGCCTGTTGTTCCTCTGAAAGACAACAAACTGCCTTCTTCCTGCAGGCCTGGACCTTCTCCTGCTGGATAAATCTCACGTTTGTCACCAGTTGTGACAAGCACAACAGCATGTCACAACAGTTTACAGCGAGGCCAGCCAGGCTTCAACACTACTGTACAAAAGGTCAGGTCGGAATGTGGCCCCACAAGACCAGGTGGGATCCCAACACTCAGAAACAGGGTTTCAGTGGATGTCTCAACTCCAGAAAAGCAGTGCAACTTGCATCTGGAATCTGGGCTTCAAGGCTGGAAGGCAGGAAAAGAGACCAAAGCAGGTAAGCTCGGGAACTGTTCAGGTAGAAGATATCTCAGCTTAGAACAGGCACTAATAAAAGGCCACAAAAACTGCAAGTATTGCCTTAGAAGTTTTCAAAGATATTCCTCTACAGCTCTGTTTATAAAAGTGACACATTAGACATGAAAGAGACTTGCTCACACTACAGAATACATTGCATCATGCTAAAATAACCCCAGTGCAGTTGGAAAATTTCTTCATGGAGAATGACCCAATTATAGGAAAGAAATTTAAACACCAGCTTTCCCTCCTATGCCCAAATGCTGATTATGCTTATGTATCTCAAAGACAAGTTAATAGATAAATTCAAAGACATATAAGTTTCACACCCCAACAAACATTCAACAATTGAAATGGTGTCAACTTTTTATGTCAGCTTTTTATGTTTTTTACTTTGAATTTTTTATTGTAGGATACATGCAAAATTTGGCACATACAGGTACATAACAGGCTTGTCTCCACAAAAACGTAGTCCTCTTAAGTTGAGCCCTTGCTTTCTGGCAAGATTGGATGAGTAATTTTGAAATGAGACATGGCAGTACTCTGTTTGCAAAACAGTGGGCATAACTCAGGCACCTCTTGAACGTACCTTCCCAACCTATATCCTGCTGCACCATCCCAGCTGACCCAATAACCTCAGAGTGTGGGACTGGCATAGGTTAGATTTTGAGTCAAAGTGCTCAAGAAAAGGTCACTTTTCAATCATCCATCATGCAGTGTCATCTGCCAGGGCCTCTTGGCACGAGGCAGGAAAGGCCTTGTATAGAGTTCATTTCATACCACATGAATCCACAGTCCCCCAAAACCTTGAAGGATTCAACCCTCCCAAGGACAAGCTCCGCTAAACTACTCTGAAGGTGTTTGATCTTGCTACTGTTAAATCATGAAAAAATGTAGATATTTTTTGTGGTCCTAGGAAAGATGATACTGGCTTTTAATACTCATAATTGCTGGCCAGCTAACATATCTCATCGAGAAATGTGAAGTTTGGATCCTTTTTTCTTATGTTTCCATTCAATCCTTGAGCTCAGAACTTATTAAAGCATAGATGCTTTTGGGATTGTTATTCTTCCCCCACTTCATTTCTACTGAAGATTCACTCAATGCCTCTAAGCCAGAAACCAGCAGAAAAGAACCAGGTTGGGGTTCAGCTATGGATGATTTCTGGAGTGCAAAAGAAAGCATTTTAGAAACATACAAATACTTAATCATACAAACCACATATATTGAGTAATAGTGCCAAGAAGTAGATTTAATCCTGAAGTCCTTAAGATGCCAGAGCTCAAGGAAGCTGAATGCTATGGTCCCAATTAGTAAAAATACTTATGCACAAGCTTTGTATTAAGCACCAGCGTAATCCAATGAAGTTTATGAAAAGCATGCTGCCTCAAACAAGCAAAACTTGTGTTGAATACAATGGGAGTTCTGTTTATGCAAGGTAGAAAGGCTACCTTGAACAAAAATCCAGGATGTGAGAGTAATACTGGGGCTGAATGATTACTCTCACTTACATAAACCTTATTTCCCCATTCAGAGAATTCTGTCCCACCTTTTAAGGTGTTTTAGTCTGATGGATATAATAAACTTATTATCCATCTGTAAGGTTTCGGGACATGAGATGTAGAGCATTTAATTCTATTATGGTTTTATCAAAAGAAGCTCCTTTCATTCAGTTAAGGATCAGAAAGAAAGCACTTCTAATCCAATGACTCTTCTAATTTTAGTAATGGAGACCTAATTTAATTTCAGACATGTAGATAAAAGGATACTAAAAATGAGACATATCAATAAAGGTGTTGTTACAAGTACTGTAAACAGTTGCCTGTTTTCTCTTATTGTCTTAAAACCCTGTGAGAAAATGTCTTCACTGAAGCTGGTTCCTTCAAGAGCATGCAAATAATGTAAAAACACAATAAACTTCATGAAGACATACTAATGATTCACACTCATATTCGTAATTTCAAAGAATGTCAGGAGCAACCACCTCATTTATATAAAATCTTTAAAAGTAGTGCTGTCTATGAAATTTTACTGCCCATTTCCCTTTTCTACATGTCCTACTCGCAAGAAACCACCTCCACCTGCCACTGCCACCCCAAGATGAGAATTTTTGATGCAAATTGAGTTCCCCCACACACGCACGGAGAGCAGACTGGGGCATAGTACCAAGCACCTGGTAACACATCACCCTGGTTGGTACGCCTCTGGTGCTCACCAAACATGTAAATGTGCTAAGAATGCACTAATTACCGCTTTCCCAAGATGATTTTTCCTGTTAATACCTTCAGTTTGCAGCATGGCTACTAGTAGCTGCAGTCACCAACACAGTAGCAGCAGTAAAAGGCATCAGTAGTTCACCTGGGAATTTTTAGGCTACTAAAACCTGGGTTTTGCATTTTTCTGAGTATTTGTGTTATTTCACTGTCAAATGCTGCCATTTTGGTACGTTCAAAATATCCTAGCAAATAATCCTGCATTTAGACATTCTTTATCATAAAGATTAAGTTAACTAAGCACTGTCAGCATCCAGCCAATTTCTCATCATGGTAAGCCCAGTAACTTGTCAACAGGAATTTGCTTTCCATGATTAAAATCAAGAAAACAGCTCTTATCAGAGCAGATAACACAGAATTTGGTCTATTTTCTAGCACAGCATCAATCAAAGATAAAGCCAAGAGCAGGAAAACAGAAACTTGTCTTGCAAGTAGAACAATATCTTACTAAACACAACTACTTGAGAATGTTCATGTACTTCAGATATAAGTATTTATATACATTACCTCAGAGCACTCATTTAAAGCAACAAGTTTGCTCTTAGAATTCACGCAGCAGCAAACACTCCAAGTCTGTAGCACATACTGCAGAGCCAACCCAAATATGAATTAAAATTCTTGCTTCAAAAATATTTAGATTCTTTTGACAATCAGTAAGAGGGAAAGAAGCAACTGGTGATACAATATGTCAGATTTTGATTTTTATACTCTGATGAAAAATCATCTTCTTTCAGTATTTTTCAAATTTGCAGGAAAAAAACTTCCAGCTTTCTCTTAACTGCTGCTATTGAATGATTTTACACCATTTTGCAAGCCTGCACTTACTCAAGCTGACTCTCTACATTCGCTGGTGACTAATAAGGAAGGACTAATGAGCTTAATTCCCTCTTTCTTTTATGCTTTTAAACAAACAAAAGCCCATGCTTTCTTCCTTCTTTTCAACAGCAGAAAAGGAGGGGAGCACTGGCAGCTCAGGCCCAGGGTAAGGACAGATGAGAGACTGGCAGATGGAAACCTAATCCCTAGCAACCTTCTCCCACCCCTGCCCCCTCTCCTCCCCAGCTCCCCATCCCTCTCTCCTATTAAGACCCGTTGACGCTGACAACTTGCCTTTAACATCTCCTTCCCTCCCATCCAAAAATGCAAATCTGGCACCTCAAAAGAGGACAGTGGAGGCAGAGGGCCCAGGTAGCTGTGATATCAAAAAGAAGGGAGAGAGGAGAAAAGGCATCCTGGCAAGTGGGATAAAGGGAAAAGAGAAGAGCAGGAAAGGGAGGAAAGCAACCTACGGTGCTTACTAATTTCTGAGCGGACCAGGAGATTAGAGATAAGACTTTGGGCAGAATAAGGGAGCAAAAATGCACTTAATACTAAAGTTGATCAAATTATTTGGAGATTGAAAATGAGTTGGTGTAGAGTTAAGAAACAAACGTTTTCAACTAGGTGATAACAGGTAATTGGCAGCAAAATATTCTCCAACTCTACCAATCAAAACTTTCTTTTCAAAATACATACTAACATCTATTACCCTTAATACCTTTAAATAATACTGTAAGAAATTTGTCAGGATCCTGAAACATACAGCCTTGGGGAAGACAAATTAATTTCTGAAACTTCACCCCACCCAAACATCTCTTCAAATGGCCCTGATTTACATAGACATTTGTTAATGTACATAAGGAATAATAGGAGGGAATAGCCAGAAAGCAAGTCCACTCCCCCTCTGTGGGCCATGGCTTCACTCTGCTTGTGTCTGTCAATACACCAGGCCTCATTTTCATCTAAAATTGGTGTCATGCTGCAAAATGTAGTCATTCACTTCGAGAACTGCAATTATTGCTGTGCTCACATGCAGCAAAGCACCATCTGGCCTGTTCACAATGCAGGCACAATGCAGGAAGAGCGAGCTCTGATGTAAATGGTTTTCCAGTAATACTGAATTCCTCCATAAAAAGCAAGTACAGTTGTATTTCAGTAACTATTCACAGAAACAAGCACTCTTAGATATCAATGAATACTCAAATTTTCTGAATGAACCCTGCTATCATCTTCTGTTACATTTCAGTCAATATTTCAGGGACCTAAAGAATCACTGAATATTAGAATTTGTATCTATCTGGATAGATTTCCAAAATTTCCAAAAAAGTATGAGATTGCCATTCCTCTAGGCATATCCAGGTATATTCCTATTTTTGAGTCAAAGCAACCTATGGATTTTTCAGACACACAAGAAAATACCAATCCATGTGGTCATTTCAGTAATAAATTACACAGCTATTAAGTGCTTACCATTTTTTACAACTGTTAGCACTTAAATATACATGATCTAATGCTCAAGCCAGCATTTCAGCTATGCCTCTATGAACAGCAATAATACCATTTAAAATGAATAGCCTGCTATAGTCACAGAATGCATTATTGAGCATATAATGAATGAAACTGCTCACACGGATGGTGGTTCCTCCTCTATCCTTCCCTCCCCTCCACTTTGGAAATATATCAACAGTGATGTGATAACACATCAAAGATACACTGAGAAGCATTAGTTTGGGCACAGACTTTGGTGAGTTTTACACCACAGTTTAGACATGGATCAAGCAACTGCTTTGGCAGCAAGAGCAACCCAAGTTGCGAGGAAAGGCAGTAACTCCGAAAAATAGCTACATCAAATTAGTAGGAATCTCACAGAATTATTTGTTCCAATCATTCCCTCTTACACTGAGATGTGGTAAAAATCACTGCTCTTGCCAAAGCCCGATGCCTTCTCAACCAGAACCAGGAGACAAATACTTTGTGGGTTTTGGATTTTTCCCAGATCAAAATGTTGGAGTACTTGAGAACAAGGTTTCAGTTTGGAGCCAAAACTGATTATAATGCTTAGCAGAAAGCAAGTGGCAATTCACTTACCAAGCTGCCACATTTCAACATTTTGTTATAAAAAATTAAACTTGCAAATTTCCGCATGACTATGCAGTAGAAGTGAAAAACAAAATGATAAGGACTACCAACCACAGAAAATTTGTGTTCAAACTCAGATTCAGCTCACTTAGCCCAAGCCATCTGATGCTGTTTTAAAATCATTGGACACAACTCTTAAAAGAAATGAGTACTCTCTTTTACCAAGTGATGAGCCCTCATGTCAAATACCAGGGAACACAGATAAGACCCCAGCCATTAAAAAGCTGGAACACAAGGCTCCAGGAAAGAAGAGAAAGGAGGGAGGGACCCAGGGAGTTCTGTCTGTGCCAGCCTTTCTTTGTCCATAGAGAAAACCCAGTTAATGACTATTAAATTGCAATACATGCCAAGGTACTCCAAAAGATCTCATTTGATAGAGGAAAGAAGCCAACATTAAACTGAGAACAAGTACAACAAGGAATGGACTGGGGAAATGAATAGGAAATTTAAAAAGATAGCACATTATTTGTTCCCAGAAGCAGAGCATAAGATGTTGGATACACCAGGCATGTCCACTATTGTTCACATGATGTCTTTGTTAAGAATGTAATTTAAGTTTTTGTGTAGAGTACAATATACAACAGGGAGAGATAAATGAATTTCACATCACCCAGCTGAATAGTCTGCAACCGGAAGTAATATAAAAATTAAGCTCGTACAGATTGCTTCCAAATACTTCAAAAAATATTTACACATTTTAAAATGCATCTATTGAGTTAATGAAGAGAGACTGAAGGCTAGTAAAGTTACTTTAAAACCATTTAAAAATGGTAAGAAAATAGTACTTTTGGAAGAATGGTAATACATCTGCTACATGTCAGGCATAATAGTGACAGGGCAGAGTTGCTTGTGTTTTGCAGTAAGAAGGCAGCCAGTGCATGCAGTCCAAAGGATGATTTACAAGTGTGCTCTGTTATAACCATAAAAGGAGGAGAGGAAATCTAATGGCCAGAAATAGAACCACTGTAAATTAAGTAGGGGCAAAAAAATGCTAGAGAAGCACACGATAAATGAAATGGTAAGTAAAAAGTTGGGCAAGTAGAAACAAGGCCAAAGAACGGAGTATCAACATGACACACAGGGGTATCATGCAAAAGCATTCTGTAAAGGATGGTGTCAGGCATGAGCTGACTGCCGAGGTCAAGGAACACCAAATTCCTGTGAAGGAAGGGGTTATTTTATCTTGCTATCTTGCTCTGCAAATCAAAGGCAATGATACCCACCTACCTACCTACCTATCTCTTGGACACGGCAACAGAGAATCAATCAATGTCCTGACGGTGCTCAAACGATGTGTGTGAAATCCTGGCTCTGCTCAAGCTACTGGCATTTTTTAATGCTGACTTCAACAGCGCCAGGATTTTTATCTACAGTTTGCTATCAAAAATGTTGGCTGTTATTATTTGAAAGGATTTTGAAGCCTTTATTCTTAGTTACTTCACAAATCAAAATTGCTCAGTCCATAGGTCAGGAAACAAGTAGGGATGTGGAAATCCCACTCCCTTCTTCCTGACTTGCCTACTTCTGCTGTGAGCAAAGAGTCAGGAGTTGACCTGAACTGACAGTTTTGCTTTCTGTGGTAAGAGAGAAGCACCCGGTTCATTGTTACACAGCTAAGATGGATCTTAATGTTAGCACTTATAGAAGGTTTTCAGACGTAAAAAGTTGGCATTTCTATATTGCAATTCTCCTAGAACAGCTATTCTTCAATATCTGCCCCAGAGAACTCATTAAAGATACATAAAGGAGAGGTAATTGAAAAAGAAATACAAGATCAACAAAAAATATTTCTTGCTACCATTATCCTTTTTATTAGACATTTCAAAATGCAAAATAAGCTGTCAATATTAACATTATGAATCTAAAAACAAACATTCAGAAGAACTGAAATTACAGACAAAAGGCAACGCAGTTTCCTATGCTAAACAATGCTGCAAAATAACACTCTGCTGGCACTGTTACTGGGAGATAACTTCATGCCAACATCATGGCTTCTCCATATGTCAGTTAAGAAGACAGAAGTTGTTAGTGAAAACTTCCAGAGTTCTTTACAGAAACTAGGGGGAGGGGGAAGGAAGGAAAAATCCTAACATGTGCAATTTTTTTTTTTTTTTTTAATAGATAATACTTCTCTGGAATATATGGCATGGAATCACAGAAGTGTTTAGCTTGAAAAAGACCTCTAAGACAAAAGTCCAACCATTAACCCCGCATGGCCAAAGTGACCACTAAACCATTGCCCTAAGTGCCACATCTACAGAGGTTTAAATACCTCCACTTCCTTGGACAGCCCATTCCAAGGCTTGACAACCCTTTCAGTGAATAAACTTTTCCTAACACAGAATCTAAACCTCCCCTGCTGCAACTTGAGGCCAAGTTTCCTCTTGTCTAGCACTTTTTCCTTGGGAAAAGAGACCGACAGCTTGCCTCCCTTGAAAGGATTGACCTCTGTTGTCCAACCACACTTTGATCCTAACATCTCCAGTGCAAAGGTGTCAAAAGTGTCTCACCCAAAATTTGTGGAAATCCTGATTCATTACAAAAGTTTTCCTCAAGACTGAAAGTAATTCTTATTACAAGTTTGAACCTCAGTTTGAACCTGTGCTTGTCAGATATGCTACTCTTAACATTAGCAAGCAGGAAAAACTCAAGCAGAGAACTACCCCAGCCTTGCAGCAGTCACTGCAATGGAGTGCAAATAAATTTTATAGTACAATGAAGCCATGATCCCTTTGTGTCCTTTTTAGCTTGGGAATTCAATGGTATTTTTATTGAATGCAGATCTTACAATGGTCAAAGGCTAATATTTTATAAATCACTCTTCATGCTTCAAATGTATTTGCAAAGAATTAAGAAAGAGCTTAGAAATGTATGTAAAAATAATAACCAGGAGCTTCAGTAACAGTATTTATCATTCAACCAACAAGTAAAAGCACAGCTTTGCTCTGGGGGAAGAAGGCATCAGCTAACACATTAGCATAAGCCACCAGGTTCTGTTTTCATGTGTCCCTGTCATGATCAAATGGTTATGCAGTCCCTTCCCACTCTTACATCAAGATGCTATCTGCTGTATCTCAATTTTTACAAATTTATGTTCTATAACTTCAAGATGCTGCAGCTAAAAGCATGTCTAGACAGAAAAATGTGGCAGATTCTACCTCTGCTGTTTAAGCCAATGCGTTTTCAAGCCTTAAAATGTAGCTACTGTGTGATAGACTTTGATGATGACAGCTGCTCATAAAACATCTGGAGTGAGAAGTGCCAAGTCTGTGTCTTTGGTTTGAAGGTGACGAGGATGTTGTCCTTCAGATTTGCGCTGGGCTGATCTCCGTGCAAACTCCATGTGTTGCCTGCAGTGTCCCCTTTTAGAGGAAGTCCACAAACCAGAACAGTGGATTGTTCATTTCCTGACTAATTTTACACCAGCAGTGGCAGTTACTTCACTGTCAGTGCTAAGCTCCCCTTTGGGGTGCTTGCAGCTCCCTCCCTTACAAACTCCTTTGCAGCAGCAGATGCTTTCTAGCTTCCACCACTGACCTGTTGACCTCGCTCTGTGCTGGAAGGCTGTGGCAGCACTTAACCCCCAAACTCTTCTTCTAGTATATTTGAGGCAGTGAAGAGCCTTAATTCCCTGACTGATTAAATGTCTTCCATGAACATAAGGAATTGGCATCATCAATCAGACCAGCTGGTAGTGTCCAACCTGGTCCCAAAACTGGCATTCTTGTGGAAATGAATGGATGGCTTTAACAAATCACTTTTCAAACAGATATAACTGAAATTATTTCAAATTATGGATACTTTAATTTAGAACTGTCTAAAAATATAATTACTTATTATTGTTAAGGTAAGTTTCAAACTTCAAACTCTAACAAATACATTTTCCTCCTTTTTAAATGTATGTAACTGATCAGACTGAAAGGAATCACATTCAGTCACTCGTGAGGACACAGCAAAACAGCTTTCACATTTCTAGAAAGCTGAGTTTCAATTTAGTTCCAAAATGACAGTCCCTGTTTTTCCTACAGGCAACAAAACTTACTGCAATTCACTGCCCAATTACTATGCAATTTAAGAGAGTGAAAAATCTTAGAGACATGTTACTGTAGGTTTATGTGGCTGTGAGACTCAAAAGACAGGGAGAACTCAAATACTTTAACACCACTGATAGTGTTAGAGAGCAGAACCCCACTGGGGATGTCCTTCTGGAGACAGACAGACAACTCCTGACATTACCTGACAGGTAAGTGCACATACAACTAGAGACTAACAAGAGGACAGGGTGACTTTTGACCAACCAAGCCCAAAAATACAGAGGGTACTTCAAGAAGTAGCTTACAGATTTAGGAGGAGGTGGGAGGGCTGCAGGGAGATGGATAGAGGGGAAAATGTGAGCATATGTGAGGGGAAGGCAGACAGGGACAATGCCTGGGGTATTACAGCTGTGGTGTCACACAGCATCTAACCAGGATCTGGTGTCATGGCAGCGCACAGCTTAGAGCACTCAGGATGAAGAGGGTTCAGATGCTCATCTATTCACAGAATTCCTTATTTTAGCCCCCCTTCCCCAAGTTGTCCACCAGAAACTCCCCAGAAATTGCTGTTAGGACTAAATAGTTCCATTCCAAATCAAAGCCTAGAAGTGTGTTATCCCAGACAATAAACAAACACTGTAACAATAACTGGAAGAAACACAATTCAATCACGTATTGGAAACAAAATAATCACAGGCTTTATCCCCATGATCAAGAATATCACACAGCGTTTAGCTGACCAACTGAGACATGCTGTCACTTCATTTTGATGATGCAATCAGCTCTACACAGCTGATCCATGTAGTGTGTGGAGACCTGCTGATAGAAGTGATGTTCTGCAAAGCAGAAATGTGTAGCCATATGGAGCTCATTGCAAGAATGAGCCTCTCTTTACACTCCTGGTTGAATTTCTCACATATCCTCATTATCTGTTATTGAGCATTTGTAGGGATGTAATATTCTGAACTCCAGAGCCAATTCCACTTTTACTGTTCTCCAAAGCATTTCTACTCCACCAAACATATTTTAGAGACATAAGTGTAAGTGGCATTTCCTCCCTGTTGAAAAGATTTTAAAAGTTTTATGTTTTTCCAACTATTTTTTCCCAGAGTTTAAACTAATACCTGTGTCATCTCTGAAATTCCCTACATAGCTATTTGATTTATAATGAGTTGTTTCTCAAGATTCAATGGGACCAAAGTGTTTCAAGTGAATAAAGATTTTATGTTCCTTATTTTACTATCATGTCACTTTAGACTATCACGCATCCGAAAACTTAAACTTATCAAGTTACTGACAGGTTAAAAAAAATGTTTGCAGAACATGTTCGAGTTAGAGGAATCTGTTTCCTAAAATGACACACTCTTTTAATCTCTCTGCTCTTAAAGTAATCTAAGTCTCAGTTGCAAAATATTTCATGCATGAAAAAAGTTATTCATTCAGCATTTAAAAGCTGCAGTTGAAAAAAGGCTCATGGCAAAATATACCCCCAGTAAATGCTATTTATCTAAAGCTGCTCAAGAGACAGTTTGGGTTAAAAAAAGGAAAGCAATGCTGCAACAATTAATAATTAACCAGTTGCTAGTAACAGCTTTATTGAATTGGAAAGACAAACTGTCAGCTGCACAGAAATTCACAATATTTTTATCACCCAGGTAGTATGAAATATTGAACTAGAAAATTGGCACTATTTCTCCAGGCAGAAAAGTTTTCTTGGCAGTAGCCCAAGTTAATACAATAGGTCAGAGAAAATCATCACTTCCAGTCTACTGTTTCAAAGGAACAGGGAAAAAAATATAAAAAAAGACTGCATCCTTAGAAGAAAAAAATGAAGTCTTTTCATGTGGACAGCAAAGCAGGACTCTAAAATGTTCATGCATGAGTTCACTTTTCCCTCCTTTTATTTTTTTAATCCTTTGGTGCTATAGGACTATTGCCATCTCTGTTTAATAAGCACATTTCATTTAAATAGGTTTCTTGAGTTCCAGCTCACCCCTCTAATAAAGCACACAGTGTTTCAGAGATGTGGTAATATTCAAAGCACAAGCAGTGTGATTTTATTTTTTGCAAAGTAACATTACATTGTACGGTTGATAATTAAATTTTAATACTGATGTCGACAGTAGCCCATGAAAATGTGCACCTAGACTCTCAACTTTGGAATTTCATGTCTTATCATCACTTGGTGGTAGATGAAAACATCACTTGGTACTCCTCAGCACTATTTTTGCTTTGTTTGTAATACAGAATATTGTTCTTTTTTGTTTGTTTTTTTTCCATCAGAAAACTCCCAGTATGGGCAGCTGTGCTGAAATTCCACAAAACAGCCGAAGATGCTCTATTCAAACCTAAGAATGGCCCAGATACTAAGGAATTAGCAAAATCCATGTACAATTGATAAAGTTAATATTGCTTCTTACATGAAAGGAATGATACAGGCACCAAAAAATTTTCCAGTTCTGAATGAGGGGAGGAAGGGTGGGGCGCAAGACGAGGAGCTGAGGAGAAAGGCCAGGGCATTTTGGAAAGTCTCTGCAAGCAAAGTTGTTAGAAATTACCAACGTGCCACGTAAAGCGTATGAAGAGAAAGAAAAAGCGTATTTAAGGAGAGGAGACCATTTGCTAAGCAAAGGGCATAATGAGATTTCTGCTTTTCACTGTCAGCCCTGCCTCTCAAGCAGCGCCGGCTGCCAGCTCACAGAAGGACACGGCCAGTGCCAGCGCCGTGAGCGCACGGCAGCAGGAGGAGCAGGGAGCAGGAGCAGGCAGCAGGCTGGGACACCACCCCTCCCTGGCAGCAGCAAGAGGTTCAGCCTGCTCAAGCTGCCTCCTGGGGCTTCCCACTGTGACCCCACTCTACACATCTTCTCCAGGCTAGGGATTACCCTGAGCAAGGATTGTCATAATCAAGGTGAAAATAGTGAGCAAGGGCACAGGGCTTTGGTAAGATGGAGAGGAGCCACACAGAGCATGGCAGGTGCATTCAGGAGGAACATATTCCCCAGGGACATGCCTCAGGAAAGGGAGAGGTGAGGACTCGTCATCCCAGTCAGATGGAAGCCTCTGGGGTGTTATTTCTGCTTCTTCTGGAACAGACCTCCCTAGTCATTCACTGGAGCACATTTCAGTGTCATCTTTTCCTTAATTAACACAGAGCCACACCCCTTACAATCATATTAAAAAGTATTCTTAAACTATAAGTAAGCAACCTGCACACCCTATACCTCTTTGCGTCGTGGGGAAACTGAAAGCAACTGTGACCAGCCGAGAAGAGGTGCTTCTCAGAGGGGGATATTTCCAGGCTGCTCGGTCTCTGCACATTACTCACACAGCTGAACTATTCTCTTCCAAGGTCTAAAAATAAATTTGCTTTCAGATAAATCTCAATGTTGTAAATTTCAAAGACACAGAGGAAGGTTCAGAAAGTCAGCATGGAAAAAATTATATTATCACAAAGCGAGCTCACATTTGAAGTTTAAAGAAAGAAGTTCACAGAGCAAGCACTTCTTGCCTGGAACAGGTCAGATCAAGATTAATGGCTGGGTAATGTGACAGCTTCTGAGTACATGTATATGTATATCTGTAGCCCACTATTAAATTTAAAGAAAGTGCACCATTCTGGTTTAAAGAAGAATGTCTGCTCACTGTTTCATCTTTTCTGAAATTCTTTTAACTTCTTCTTTTAAAATATTTGCAAATCACTAATCCTGCTTGGTTTCTCTCCCCTTCGAGCAGCAGTGTCAGTGATGTCTTATGATGCAATCCAATCACCCCTACGCTTCTGACTCTCTAAAAAGCTTTTTCATCAAAAACAACACCACAGCTAAGTGACAGGACTTTACTAAACTTGTGTGGACCACATCAGTCCACACTTATTAAGGCTCTTCACTAACACTTACTGACTCCCCAGCAGGATTTATCACAGTCAGATGTGACAAAGACATGCTGTTTTAGGGGAGTGTTCCAGATTCTTCCTGGAATAAAGTTGTCCCACTTTGGTTCCAAAAAATGTATGTCTAATTGCACAAGCAGTCTTGCTAAACCATCTCCATCCAAACTCAAAACTGCAGCAGCTCAGAACTGAGATCTCCCTTCCCAGACTCTCTGGGTACAAAGGCAGCTTGGCTGACCCTCAGGCAGCCACAGGTGCTGGAGCTGGCAACATCACATCTGAAGAGATGATTTCTGCTAGTTTAGAGCCTGATAAAAACAAACAAAAGCTAGCTTTGACTGCCTAGATTCTACACTTAGAATTCTTCTTCTTGTCAAGAAATATTATCTGCTCCCTATCTATGAGGAACAGACACACGAGCTTACACAGTCACACTGAGTTCTTAAGAGTCTGGACTTTTTTAATGGGTTTGTGACTGTAGGTAGTGTTGATACACATACCAGGAGATTTTGACAGGACTGATAAAACCTTAGAAATCTGATTTTTAAGTCACCCTGGAGGATACATTAAATCTTGCTAGAAGGAAGCTAGCTAATTGGGGAAACTAAGATAATTAAACCCTCCCAGGTTATATGGTAAACAGGGATATCACGCTGGAGGCTGAGTGCAAATACATGCCACATAGCAAAAAAGGATTTGAGAAAGTGGTAAAGCAAGGCAGTGTAGCTGAACAACAGGGTATGAGAGGCTGCAAGAAGCAAAAAAACATGCTTCTGAAATCTGGAGTCACGTCCAAATGAAGGAAGTCAGAAGACTCATGACCTATTGCTGGCTAAATAAGTCAAAAAAAAAAAAAAAAATCAACCCAAAACGAAAGCAAACTCAAACCACAATTGGGTAAGTCAAAAGACAGCTTGCGAAATGACTATGAGAAGACACAAGAACTAACCACAGCCCCTTTTTCACATCTGAATACAAAACCTGTCAGTCTGGCCACCAGATGATCAAGGGATAAAAGCAGCACTCAGAGCAGAAAATAAGTATTTTGAGCTCTGCATACAGAGGACCCAGAACCAAGAGAAGCTGACATGTCAGAACCATTCTTTATGAAGTACTGGTTGGATCATCCATTTTAAATGGAGATGTCAGTGGAAAAGGCTGCAGAATGAGCATATGAACAATAACAATTTGCACCAGATCAGAAGATATATGAAAGCATTGCTAAGGAGCTCATGGATGAAGCAGCACTCTGAGTAACAGCCTCTTTTAAGACTGCCTCAGAATCAAAGGACTGCAAAATGGCTTACACCATGAACATTTTATAAAGGGCCCCAAGAGAAAGCCAAAAAAAAAAATAAAAAATCAGGCAGTCTGATATTTGCACTGGGCAAATTGGTAGAAACTATTAGAAAGAACAATATTGGCAGACACACGATAAAATGTTATATTAGGCAAGTCAACACAACTCTCATAAAAGCATGAAAATACTACTTGTGAAAAAGAAAAGCAAATACTAAGGAACCAAGAACACATCCTAGTTTCAGTGGAATAAACATGAAATGCATCCATCACATGATGGCTGTTTTAATTTCTGGTCCATTTTAATAAGATTACCTGAGAACAGGAAAAGAGTAATAAATGTGGATGACCAAAGATAGGTAGGCTAACCCAAACAAGGATTGGTCAAGTACCCTCTGACTCTTCAGGCTGGAAAAGAGTTGACTGTGGCACAGTGATAAAGGGCTTTATGCTGCTTCAGATTTCACACATGTATAAAAATCAATTTTCACTGTTTATGCAAATAAAAGTGGTATGGTGTATGAAATAAAATTAGCCATTACAAGTACAAAAGCAACTGAAAAAGGCATCTTTTTGCATTCAAAGTCTAGAGCTTTTCTTCACAAGATGTTCAACGTTTACACGGGTCCACATAACAACTTACCAAATTCATGACATCAAATACAAGAATAAAAAAACATATATTAAACTTCAGAGCCCAGCTTTTTGTCTCAGGAAGTTCCCAAGCCACAGATTGCTGGGTGGCAGCAGAATACCCTGGAAGAGTTTACTCCACACATTTTTCCTATCCTTATGCAGCACTGTCTGGTGGGCGCAGGTGGGAGGAAGACACGGGGCTGTAGCTGAGCCTGTGGCCACTGCTGCAGCTCTTCCTTCACAGACCAGCTCTGGTGGCTGTTCTGGCTGCTGTGCTACAGCCAGCTGCCCAGCACAGCCTCATATCCTGCAAAGGCACCCAGAACAGGGAAAACAGAATGGAGACTAAGTCATCTTACTGGAATATTTTTGTCCCCCTTCATACTTTTTCAGCTCACCTGCCTTCTGCTACATTTATTCTACTATTTCCAAAGGCAGGGAGAGCAAGGACCAGCATGAGCAAGACATTTTGACAAAGTTCTGTGAAGGGTTGGAGATAGTCTCTTCATACTTGTACCATTGTAAGGCTGATTTTTATATTCCTCTTATTAAGCCTGCCCAAAGAAAAAATACACCTGACAATATAAACTCAACAGCAGAGCTACAGATTCAGACTTTTAGTAGCAGATCTGTTTTGATTCCCTTTTGCACTGAACACTGCTCTGACAGGTCAACTAGTTCTAGAACTTAAACTTCTCATAGAACACTTACAGCCAGAATCTGATGACTCAGCTGATTTTCCGCAAGATTTGGTCCCTTAGGATTACAGATTATAAAGACTGGTTTGTTTACTAGGAAGAAGGGTGGAGGTCTGGCTGTTTTTGGAGGAGCAGTGGGATGAAGACAGGTTGGCTTAAAATTTGGTTTGGTTTCAAGTAATAACCTCACTACGAAACTCTTTTTTCTCAGCATTTCAGAAATCTGGTCCAGGCCTGAAGGTGAGTTTCTCATTCTTTCCTAGAGTTCCCTCAAATGAGAGCTGGCATCTCCCATTACATGGACTGCAGGCTCCAATAAATCACAGGATACAGTAAACTGAGCTGACTACTGAGTCTTACCCATAAGATCATATTTCTTTAAGTTTGTCACAACCTGGCAGGTAATCAGAAAGAGAATGCCCTTGCTCCTGAGCTTATGGGAGCCCTGGATATACAGAAAGTCCTGAAGTCATTCCTTCTTGACATCACACAAACAGACTCAGTATCTGCAAGCAAGATAAACATATTCATGGTGGGAAAAAAAATCTGTTAAAATAAAATATGCAAATGCTTTCAGGCTTGCATGTCGTTGATATTTTGGAAAGGTTTTGTGCGCCCACGATGTTTCTCCTTTCAAGGATGGTAGGGGACATGTCCAAATCGTTACCTCAGCAGCTGCTATTCCAAATGGTGCTCAACAGCCCCAGAAATGAACAGCACCAACTCCTTTAAGTACGTAGCAGTGAATAAATCTGTTCTGAAATGTTTACTAGGGAACAATCTGATCATCAAGGATGTGGAAAGTCAGCATCAGACTAAGTAACTGTTAGAATATAAATCCAGGATGACACTGTTCATGTCATTGGCATTTCTTGCAGTTACTTAACTGGTTTAAACTTAAGTCTACCTAACCCCAAGCCTAAGCATAGAAAAGCTTTACATCTGGGGAAAGACAGTATATATGAAAAAGGAGGAAAAAAAAAAAGAAATTTATCTAAATTTTACTGACACAAAGCATGTCATAAACTGAGTCAATAAAAAGAAACAAAAATGTATAAGACAAATTAGGACACATTACACAAAACCAAAATAAGGTAAATGATATGAATGGGGGAAAAAATACATCCTTTATATGAGGCAAAGTTCCCAATGAGGTCCAAGGAGGGACCTCAATTCATTCGCTGATGAACAGAGAATGTTTCCTGAAAAATCTTCTATTTTTACTCCATGTAGACTTTAATTTTATTCATGATAGTAGCTGAGTGTTTCCATTTTTCTGCCTGATTTCTTCCCAGTTGTGAAACAGGTGCTGTGAAGATTAGTTAAGTATTTAACTAATCTTCATCACAGGGTGATGAAAATAAGAGTTTTTAAAGAAATCCTGCTGTTACCAAGCTTTTAATTATATATTATAGTATTTCCGGTACTTTTGAAGTTAATATACTCCTTACAAACCCTAGACAGTGATGGAGTTTCCTTCTATAAAACACATCCCTTTCAGACAAATTTATGTACACTTATGCTTTCTAGATGCTTTGGACGCTTTCAATCAATACACTCCTGCCAGGAGTCAGTGTGCCATTTTCTAAAGCTGCTTAAGAGGTGGAGCTGAAAGCCTTTTCCTGTAAAGTGAAAGTAAATTACACTGCTCAATTACACTTACGATCATTTTATATTGAGTTTTTCTTACTTAATTTTTGAAAAGTCTATTTTCATAAGCTTATTATGCATATTGATAAGTCAAATAAATTCTTTTTTTAAAAATCAGCCTGAACCAGACTCTCCCTCATTTTCATCACTTAGGCTACAGTACTTGCCAATAACTGTGAATAATATAAATTTTAAATTACACTTTCAGTGAATGTATTTATTACTGTCACATCTGAGCAAGAGGAAGCAATTGTAATACCAAGAGATGACACACGCTCATCAAACCAAAAGAGATCAAAGGATCTAAAACAAACACAAGACAGAAAAGGTTTTCCATGAGCCAAAGTTCTCTGCAGTGACTCTTTAAAGACAATGTGCCTCCTTCTTCTTAGTTAACAGAATTAAAGAAGAAATGGCTCATGGGGGACAAGGAGCCAATTCCTGCTATTTTCTGAAACATTCTCCTTCCTTTTAGTTTCTTAAACATACACACACAATTGGATACATATCATTAGCAAAAGTGTGCCAGTTCTTCCCCATTTTGACTGCAGTTTACACACACTACCCTCATGTTCCCAATATTTTTCAAGTTACAAGATTTTTGTTCCCCCAACAGGCTTTTATTCTATATTTATACAGCTACTAACTTCTCTGTGGCTTTTTCACCTGATCTCTATATAAATGTATTGTCAGCATAAATGATACAGCAGTAATTATAATATCCTGTTCAACAACATTCAGCAAAGCAGACCTCCAGTCCTGACTGCACCTCTCACATGCCTATGAACGCTTCTAACTAATAATGACCTGTTTCATTTAGCAAGGTTTTACTCTGAAATTAATCATCTTTATCTTCGTTTCATCCTTTCATAGTTAAACCATCATGTGATCAGCTCCCGGGCTAAACAACACAAAACTAAATAATAGAAGAAAAAATCCTTGAAAATGGCAGGTTCAGTTTTAAATTTCTGATGCCAGGAATGCATTCTGTCTGCAAAAAGGGAGCAATGAGCTTTCAAGAACATATGCAGCAGAAAGGAAAAAGAAAGACGAGAAGCTTAGTGTTACTCAACAAATGAGTTTAATTAATGTTGTATTTCTACACCTTTTAAGTCAATGATCTACATTACTATAACATAACTGAACAGTGTTCAGGAATAGCTGTTCCAGAGTAACTATTCCATTATAATTCCATGTCTGAAAATATTTTTTTTTCATTATAGCTCTTATGATCTTTTTTCAAAATAGTTTTCACGTGCAAACAAACCTGTACACATCTGCCATATTTTCTAGTGCTAGAAGAAATCACACACTATCTGTTGATTTCTTAAGTTGCCAGTGCTTAGGGCTTTACTGTTACATTAATCATTGAAAATAATACACTTAATTCTGGTTTTGCATTTATATTTCATTTTTTCAGGTTTATTTTTAAAATCAATGGTATAAGGCAATTTAATGGATTTGGGAGGAGAGTTTCATGGGTTTCTTCCTTGGAGATTATTGAAGGAATTAATCCATCAGTTCTGAAAGGAAATAAAACAACTGTTTAGCAATGTGCAAAAGCACGAGGCAGCCATGCTACCCAACAGCACGCCCAGAAAACCTCATGTATGCACAATACGTCCTCAAATTGCAGGAGAAATCACTCCAACTGCTATAGGGAAAGCCATGGCAGTGGTCACTCCAGGCACTGTGCCGATGGAAATGCAGTTCTTGGAGAGTTCCATAAAACCCTGAAACTTCGTATCCTAGAAATACTGCATCACATGTACCTAAAATGCTACCACTGCACGGGATAATTCTTCACCTTGAGTCAGCTGCTGGTTCAGTTGGAGGAAAAGGGGCTATAACCTAAGCTCTTGTGGCCAGGGACTGATGCTATGCCTTAGAGCTCATCTGTTCATGTGCTCACTCACAAACACCAGGTAAGGCCTCAACCCATCAGGGTCTCTTTCTCCCATGCTTAGGTGTACTCATCTACTACCAAAATGACCAGCAATTCTACATTAAAAAACCATACATTTCTACCCTGGTGAATAACATGGGCTGATACAGCAGCCTGCGTTGTAAACAGAGTTCAGGATCCTGATTCCTCTTTCTGTACAACCAAAATAAAAACATCTAATTTTTTTGTCTACATAACCTTGTGAATTCTCACCAATATGACATCTACTTACCTCCATCTTCCTGCTATCTTTATTTCTCAATGGCTTACTGATTTAATGCTGTTTTTAGTGTCATAATGGAACTGGAGAAAAAAGTATGCTTGTCAATCACTATTTCCATGGCTTAATATATCTTCCAGCCTTAAATTTCATCCATGACAGCAAGTTCTATTTCATTATTTTTATTTATTCTCTAAACTTAAGCAAAATTTCCAACAAACACCAATATGCTAGACACGAATGAGCATGAGGAAGCTTAAAATTGAAATTTGTCTATCCATTTTTTGTTAAGACATCAAAGGGTTCAATATTCTTTCAGTAACTGCATTTGTCAACATGAAACATTCTAACTACATGCTTCAGATTGAAAAATAAATTAAATAGAGAGCTATCACATCATGATGCTAAAAGCTGTCCATAATCTTGGTTTGCCTGGCAGAAGATCAGGAGTTACGGAGAGTATGCTCCCTCAAGAAGCAGGTATTTATAGAAATTACATATAATTTGAGTCTCGTACGTAATCCTTGGAAATTCATCACCAATGAACTGACATGTTTTATATATATATATATATATATATATATATATATATATATATATATATAATGTAAATCAACTGAATATAAAATAAGTTATGTACTTGGATGAGGGGAGTTTTACCACATAGCTTGTAATAATTTGTCCCGTCATAACAGCAGATGCTATTTGAATGGAAACTGGATAAAACAACTCAGAAAAGCAGCTACCCCATCCAGTAGTTGCTGATTTACTAACTCGATGAAGTGGCAACAGAAGGGACCAGGCAGCTTGAAGGGTCAGGACTTAACACCTTGTCTTCATAAAGGGTTTTTCATTAACAAACCAAATCTTTTACAAATAATTAATTTAGCTTTATGACACTTCTGTGCACTACAAAAATTTGATTGCAACATTCAGGTTTTTTGTAAAGTCCTAAATCTTGGAGCTTTGAGGAACCTTATATGAAAAATTCTGTTACAGCTCTTGAAAGTTCATTAATTGCTAGCCTTCCTACTGGAATCAGAAAGAATGAAATGTGATCCAGCTGTAGCTGGATCATAAATCCAGCTGGTTCATGTATTCATATAGCAAAGGAGAAGAGGGAAAAAGCCTTTCAATCAAAGGAAGAAAGGCAGCTTGAGACAAATTTATATACTTTTCAATACAGCACATGATTAGTAAGATTTTCCTATCAGGTCTCCATGTAAAGCAGATGCAGGTTTTAGTTTTGTTTTTAACCTGCAAAACATAACATCAACTTTCTGTATTTCAAACTCATCCCCAGTTTTTCCTCTCTTTTAGGGGCCCTTGGCTTTAGAACTCAGGACGTAGAAGTGAAGGTGTGCTGATTCAGCAGCAGTAACTCTACCAGCTCTACAGATAAGAATGGCAACGACAGGTCAGATCAGTAGATTATCTCCCACAGTGACTATAAGCAGTTACATAAGGAAGTGTTAAAGAATACAGCAGCTTTATAGCCTACATATTTCACCAGCTTCCCAGCTTACATACAGCTCAGGGACTTCAGGCAGAGCTGGTATCATTGTGCTTAACAGCAGTAGATGGATCTTTCCCCTGTAAAGTTATCTAAATATGCTAACAGCCCAGGTCAGCCACCAGTGTCTCTAATGTTCCGAGCCAAAGAGGTCCACAGTTAATGTATGTCTCTGTTCCAGGAAGTGTCTAACCCTGAACTCCTGCTCTGGAGAGGATATGGTTTGCTATTAAGTTATACGTGCTTACACACACTGTAACCACTTAAAAACGGACATACAAGGGCTAGCACTGTCTGTGTGGCCACAGCACTGTGGAATATGCCAAAATATTACAGTGCTACATGCACAGAAAGGTAGGGTTCAGCCACACAAGAAGCTCTGCTCAACTGGCTTTAACAGCAACCATAGCGATGCCTTGGAGAAGCTGAAAATTGAGAATTTGTCTGGGTCTCTCACGATCCCTCCATCCTTTCCTCTTTCCTTTGGGGCAATCTGATCTAGTTTATAGGGGAACTAAGGTGGAATCAGTGCAGCTTCAAACAGCAGAAAAATATTACAGCAGATATCCATGACTTTTGATGGCAAACTTACTGCTGAAAGAGCTCTTGGGCTTCTTTTGCTTCTGACCACAGCACATGTCCTCTGGCACACAGCACAGTGCTGGAGGAGAACTACCTCATCCGAGGCAGAACTACCTTATCCAAGGCAGAACTACCTTCTACTTTCTGCCTGCCTTTGCAATGGCTGTGCCATATACCTGTACATGACGTGTACTTGTCCTTTTTCTTCCTTGCCATACACAAAGACAAACATTTAACCAATTGATCTGTCAAGACAGGACACATTTTTAGCAATTAAACATCTGCTCAGCAGTTGAGCCTCATTTACAAACTGAGGTCTCCATCTCTTCCAACATCCATTGCTGTTCCATGATGAAATAAAAAGTGTAACACCAGAAACACACTTCACTTTATCTAAAAGCTACAAGTGATGTTTAAGCAGCCAACAAGAAGAGAAGGAAGGAGAGGAACAGCTACATGACAAGCTTGTAAGAAGAAACTGAGAGATGTGACTTGACACACAGGTCACAGCAGGTGACACGTGATTTACCGATGATAAGAAAGTGCCCAACAAGTACTTTCTATGCTGTCAGAAATAACACCATACTGGAAACACCTTGTCTCTGTGGAATTGGACTGCCTGATAAAGATAGCCTCAGAACAGATGTCTTATTTACTAAACTGATTCTTTTGTGATGACCTTGATCAAGCAAGGTGTGTGATGCTTGTGTCTTCTTCTGAATTTAAAAAACCCTTTAACCTCTCCTTACCTTACCAAATACACCAGCCTGTGCTGTCAAGTTTCATTGGCAAACTTTGAAGTGTGTTAATGTTATGAGAACACTATTGCAAAATCAGTTTCCTGCTGCAGGGATACACTCACCCTCCAGCCCCAGGATTTGGACTATTGCTGAGTAAAACAGGGTGGTGAAACCATTATTGCTGAATTCTGCATGATTCACAGTTGGTAATAACCACCTCCAAATGCAACATTCAAATTTACATTCTCATAATCAAAGGTCAGAAAATGACAGCAAGAATGGGTCATTATTCATAGCTGTTAAAACTATACATTTACACTAGATACTATATAATTCTTAGACAAACTGTGACTACACCTGTAAAAAATGTGATATATCTAGAATTACAGATTTATAGCTTCTTGTATAAATCCTGCTACATTTCCCTGCAACAAAAGCTTTTTCATGCAATATTAATGTACCATTCCCTAACACAGAGTTCTCCAAATATTTAATCTCCTCAGTATCTCTTGCTTTTGTAGACGAGAAGAACGAGTGACAACAGACTGGCTCCCCAGCATGGGAACAGCTTCTGCCAGCATTCAATGTTGCAAGTGAGGCCAATCCAGCCAGTGCTGCCCTTCAGCCAAAGGTCTGTATATAAACAAATGAACTTTAATTTTTTTTTTTTTTTGGTCTAAAACACCAGGTTTAAGACTCACCTATGTACCGTAGTAGCCAAATTATTGTAATTTCAGACACGTAAAACATTATGGGCATGGGGATGCAAGGCAACTCACTACAATACTGACCAATGTAAAAACATTCCTGCCTGCAATCACTCAGCATTTGGCATATGTAAGCTTCCTTAGAACCATCAAACAGGAGGCAAGAACTCATCAATAGAAAGGATATCCAAAAAGGTCATCAGCATGAGAGCATGAAAGACTGTTCACCTGATCCTCCACAAATGGCTGCAAGAAAAGCAGATCCATAAGAAGAGTAAGACTTCTGCTTTACAGAGCATGAGTGCTTACAAGCTAAATTGAGAAGCAGGCATGCATTGTACCAGTTTCCAGGCTATTTTATTCTCAATAATCACAGCCTACATATTCAGTAACTAACTGTTGAATCAATCACTACATCAGAATGGAGTACTTTCACATTTTTCCTTTTTGAATTTTTATTATTTTTAATAAGAATGATGAGTTCTTTGCAATCATCAGATACAAAAGACTTCAGCTTTAATTTAGAGCAGGAACACCCTGGCCAGCAGAAGCTTGGCATGAGGAACAGAAATAAAAAACTCCTTATTGCCCTTTCAAAAATCAAAAGTAGCACCTTATCAGCATAATGACAGTATGATTTAAATAGCTTTCATGTGCCAGTTTCACAACACTCTTTCTATTAAATCATTAAGAATAAACACCTATTTTCATTTACTAATCTTTTTCCCAATTAGAATTTTTCTGAATCTATGTACAATAGTAATTTCATTTCTTCCCACTTGCTTGCATCTTAATTAAAATCGGTACATGTTGACTTTCATTTTTATAATATATCTGCCTATTTCACATCATAGCACCTTCATGACCCCCAGAGAGTCATAAGCCTTTAATATTTTATTTTGACCTTGTTAAGTTACTGGAACCATCAAAGATTTTTCTTCTTCCCTCGATAAGTGTTTTTTTTATCCTTCTCAAAATGTAGAGGGTGTGTAAAAACACATAGTTGAGAACTATGCTTTCTTTAAACAACTCATGCTCACTTATTTAAAAAAGACCCAACGATTTGTTGCCTTTCAATTTATTGCAAGTATTAGTTTATGAACCATAAACTTAATTATTAATTAAATAAGGATCACTGCTTAAATGATACTTAAAGGCCTTTTTCTCTGAGCTTCAAGACACAAAAAAAAAGTTTGATTTTCAATTAAAAAAAATAGCATCAGTAATCAGTGACTTGACTTTGTAACAGTCTTCTATACAGCATCTGAGTTTACTGAAACAGGGGACTGGGGGGAGAAGCAGCTGTCTTTTATTAGAGCAGTGGACTCAGCTGAAAAATAAAAACACCCTGACAAAACACACAAGCCCTTCTCCAGGCCTGTAGCAGAAAGCTTGCCTATGAGTTTTAACTCCTTCACCTGCTCTGCTGACAGGTATTACTCAAAGTGCTAACAAAGCACATGAAGAAGCACCAATTCAGATGGAAAGCAGAAAGGTGCTGAGCTATCCCTTCAGCCTAACACCTGCAAACTTGTCTTTGGAGCTCAAAGAAAAACAAACTCCTGGGTACACTGACACATACATTTACATATTTGCCTTGGGTCTTCATCCAAATTCTTGCAGTGTCACCACTCTCACAGCACAGGCTCAGGCTCATGACAAGGTTTTGGCACAGTCTGAGTCCTGCTGTCGGAAGCAGCCTGATTACACACTGTCATTTATCAGGCTTGTATCTGCACTTACCTTTGGTGTGGAGCCTCACCTGACAGCCAGCCCAAGCCATCCAACCCATCCACCCGCTGCAGAGTGTATCTGCAGAGGGTATCTGGCCTCAGATCTCTCCAGCAGAACAGCAGCTTTAAAGGCAGCTGGGATTTATGGCCACTTTGTACTAACTTCGGATGGCATAACTGCACAAAGAAGTACAATGCCTAGAAATACCACTGCGCAGAGCCTAGGTGGGAAACATGCTGCATTTGTTGCTTCTTTGAGAAGCAAAATAGGCACAGCCACAAAGGTCTCTTCACTCAAGCTTCTATTTACATTCCAGAAAGTCAAGTCTCAAGTTCATCAGTTCTGTATAATCAGTATTTGGCTACTGGGTGGAGGAAACTGGAGGCAGCTAGTGACAAAGTGGGAGAGGTGGATTGTTTGCCAGGAAAAAGCCGAGAAGTTTCAGTAACAGCAAAAAAGTTTTCAAAAAGGAAGATTATAATGAGTGAAAATAAGGGTCACTACTAAGATGGGAAGTGGCAGGGGAATGTCTATTTTAAGGAGACTGCAGCATGAAGGAAAGCATAAAATCATGCCCAGTTCTCTTTAGAGGATAGGAGAGAAAGAAAAGATGCTGCTTGTGGTCAAATCAGCACTTCCTCTAGGCAGAAGAACAAAATTTAGGGGTTTGCAATGAATACAGCTAATAGATCACCTGGGTATGCATTAAAGAAGAGATTACAGGAAAGTAAAGTGGAATTCCCAGTGGAAGTAATTATAATTTCAGCTTTTTATATGGTGTGCAAATTTATCCAAGGTCCAAAGAAGAATACTTAATGTAATTGGTTACCATGCCCCCTTCTCCCCCCAGCATATCACCCCTCTTTCTCCCCCAGCCACTTCAAACACACAGTTGGTAGTCAGGGCAGCTTAAGCTCTCTTACCAAAAGCAGAGAGCTGTATGTGAAGAAATACAATATAAATACCCACAGCTCTCCTGTAGATTTTGTTACCAGTGAGTGCCAGCTTACTGAAGAAAGTCCTTCATAGGGTTCTGTCAAATGAGGCCTGTAACAAGTACCTAATACTATTGAACCTATAATTAGCCTCACAGTGGCTCTTGAGATGGGTACACAGACCACAGACAGAAGCTCTGAAGGAGGGACTGGTCCTCCAGCTGTGAAATCAAAGGAGCAACAGCTTCCTAAGTATGAGTATTTGCTTTACCATTAGTGGATAGTTGAAGTCATAGCTCTCCATACATGTTAGCTCCCCATCTGTACAACAGCTACAGCTCACCACCCTGCCATGACACTGGGCAGGTAGTGCTCATAAAGAACCACTCCAGAACAGAACCAGATTCTGAGCTTTAATGTAGACACCAGTTCAAGTGCAGACTATAAATCCCACTTGCACATTTACAGAACTATAAGTGGGCAAGCAGAATATCTACACCATAAAATTCTTGGGCAGCTTCCTCACAATAAATGTATTTGAACTGTTTAACCTTCTCATTGACATGAATTGGCAGGAATTGAAGCAGAAATGCTACATCACAAATGGTCACTTGTAGTAACACATTCTCAAGCTTTGGCAGCATTCATAAGTAGTGGTAGAGCTGAGCTCTGCAGCGTGGTATTCTGCTATCAACCTCAAACTTCACTTCCTTTTTCTATTAGTAAAATGTATTGTGGTAGTACAACCTTCCCTCTTCCGTGGAATAGAAATAACTATATTATTTGGAAATCTTCATATCGGCAACTTAAGCAAACATATAAATTCTACCAAATTAAATTTTAAGGCAAGACTGTTTGTTTAGACCATGTAAACAAAATGCTGTAAGACTTGCTGAGTTCCGAGAACTTAAACCACAGCCAGCCAGAATACAGCTGCACATACTCAGATATGGTGTGTCTACTAATATTGGAAACTTTATCAGGCTGCAGCAAATTTAACTTCTGGTTAGTATATGCATAGAAGAAATATAGATTGAATAAACTGAAACAAAACAAAAAACCGCTCCAAGGTCATAAGTTATGAAAGTCAAGGGCACTCAGTTGCTTTATGGAGTACTTGACAGTATTTATTAGTTGTACTACTGTGGCACCTAAGAGCCCCAGGCATGGGCCAAGACTCAGCTGTGCTCACGCTTGCAAAAATACAAAAGATAAACCATAAACCGTTGTAGGCTGTAGTTAAGTGCTTCATACAAAGCAGGGTACTGTCAGGTGTCAACTCCTGATGTATGTACATCTTTTACTGATGTACAGCTAAAGCCCAGAGCTCAGTTCCTTGGCTGGATGTTAATTTTGGCACTAGATTTACCTGGTGAGCAGGAGGCCACCTGGAGTTGGATGACATCAACTGCTCACACCAAGGATGTGCCTGAACTCCCACTCTTCCCTGCATTTCAGGCATTTGAACCAACACTGCAAGGGAGACACATCTCCCAATTCACGAGACAGATCCTGAAGGCCAGATTCAGTCAAGCCAGAGGGGACCCAGAAGTATGCCTTCAGCATCCTCCTGCAGACGCTGGAGCAGCAAGCAAGAAAGACCATGAGATTCATGGAGCAAGCTTTCTCCACTTTCTCCAAGCTGGGGACATGCTCCTGCAGCTTAATGGTTAATGCACCAAGGAAGAGAGTCACTGGTTCCAGTCTGGGCTTTTAAAGTTGTTTCTGGTTTTATCACATAACTTAGATGTAAAAACATACAAATGATGCATAAAATAAAACCACATTGCCCAAATGAGTACCTACAACTTTACAAGCCGTAAAGTTGGCTGGATTCTTGCTTATTTTCATTCTGGTCTTGCAACTCTTACATTGTGAGTATGAACACAAGGCAGAATTTCTTGTGCCTACTTCTTTCAGGTGCTTTCGAGTCAAGGCAATAAGGGCTCACAATGTTTGTGGTTTTTTGTTCAAACTGTTAAAAAAATGTTTTTAGCACCTAGTTCCTTCTTTAGATCTCTTTGTAAGTGTTGAACATTGAAACAGTAGCATAGAATATGCTGTGTAAGTTACATACATTGTCTTTTAAAAAAACGTAGTTGCTCATTGCCCTTTACATTTACTTGTATTTTTCTAGAGTTGTATTGATAGTCAGAGGAACTTGTCTGCTGTTCACAGCACATATTGCTCTGTTTAAGAAATGCTCTTACAAAATCGCAGTCTGGCACCTCAAATAAAACACTGACTCACAAGTCCCTTGAACCCCAAAGTTGTTCATGCTTCTATTTACTCCTTCAGCCCACTAAAATGCCAGGACGTTACTCTCAGCCAATTTCTCATAACTTAAATATTACAGCAACTGCTCGTGAGCTAAGCAGCAGGCAGTGGTACTCTTTTGTCACTGCTTTCAATTTCAGGCTGCCTCGGTTAAAAACGCACTGTAACTTTTCTGCCTTCCTGCGGGTCTGCAGCGCAGCCAGCCCCGCCGTGAGCGGGGCAAGCGCCGCGCCGCACCGCCTCCCACCCAGCCCCCCCAAAACCCACAGCAGGCACAAGCTCCTCACACCCGCGGCCGAAACCCTGGGGCAGTCCGTCACGGGAGCATTTTTTATCTGGATCGGGAATTTAATTGTTCCCAGTCCTGCAGAAGTACTGAAAACGCGAGGTGTGCCACAGCACCCACCAAGGGGCACGCCTGGCAGCCCCCGCCCGCCCCACAGCACCACGGCGCGCCGGGGCGCGATGCGGGGCCGGTCCCGTACCGCGGGGACCACGGCAGAGGATGCGCGTCGGTCTCGGAACGCCCTGGGCACCCCAAACCCCGCGGCGGGAGCTCCCGGTAACGCGGAGGCGCGGGGGCCGCGGGCGCGCCCCTTCCCGAGCCAGGAGGGATGCTGCTCCCCCGGCGAGGGAGCCGGCCGTGGGGCTCCCCTCTCCCTCACCCCACACAAAGGCACGGCAGGGCGGCGGGGAAGCGAACCGGGCCCCGCCGCGCTTCCCCCGTCCCGGCTTCCCCCTTCGGTGCCGCCTGGGGCACAGCTGACCCCGGGCAGGGGCATCGCCGCCCGCCGGGGGAGCGCCCGCCCTGCCGGGGCTCGGGGAGCGCCTGCCCCGCGGCCGGGGCGAGCGGGACGGCGAGGAGCTCTGCAGACAGGTAGCTCCCTGCTAAAATGGAGGGAGGGGAGAAATGCGGCGCTCGCTGGAGAAACTTACCGGAGGAAACCGACGAGCCGGACAAACTGGAGTTACTGGATGCGGCCATGGTCCCTCCTCCTCGCCCCTTAGCTGCGAGCCCCTCGCCGGTCCCCGCTGCTGTCCGGCCGCCGCTGCCGCCAGCCCATCGCAAAGTGCCGGAGCCGCGCCGCGCCGAGCCGCCGCCGCAGCCCGCGCTCGGCTCCCCGCGCTGCCGGGGAGCAGGAGGCGGCGGCGACCCGCCGAGGCAGCGCCGGCCGCGCTCCGGGGCTGGGCGAAGCCGCTCGGCAGGTCAGGCAAAGGGCCCCGCGGCGCTTCCAGCGCTTCTCTCCGCCCTGGGGAGCAGGGCTTACCTTGTGACGGGGACGCGAGAGCCGCCCTGCCAGCGCCTTCCCTCGCCTCCTCCCTTCCCTTCCCGTCCCTTCCCCTTCCCCGCCTCCTCGCGGGCAGCGCTGACAGCCCGCCGGGGGGACCCGCCGCAGCTCCCCTCACGCACACAAAGGAAGCGGCGGCGCTGCCGGTCGGGCTGCCGGCCCCGGCTGAGCGGGCAGGGTGGGTCCCGCTCGGGCGAGCCCCGGCGGCGCGGCAGCCCCGGCGACTGGCGGCCAAGCCCCTTCCCGGCCGCCGCCGCCTGGCACGGGGCTGGCAGCGAGCGCGGCTCCCGCCGTGTGCCGGGCCCGTCCCGGCGGGGCGGCAGCGCCTGTTGAGCGCCTCGGCCGGCGGCGCTGCCGCAGTGTGGGCTCCGCGCTCGGCTGCGTCCCGGAGACCCCCGCCCCGCCGGAGACCCCCGCTACGGCTGGGGAAGGGCTGCGCCCCTCGCCCCCTCCGCCCTTTGTCCGCCTCCCGACCCGCGGGCTGCTCTCCGTTCCCGCGGGGCTCTCCCTCCCTCCGGGCAAGCTCCCACCTTCGCTTTTTTTCCTTTCCTTTTTATTTTTTTTCCTCTCTCCTGACATCCGTTTTTCTTACTAAAATATCGCCAAAGCAGGCCGACACCAACACGGGATTTTGCCCTGCCAGGTGCACAGCGAGTGCAGTTTGGGTTCGCCCTCCCACCTCCCCCTGCAGCGCTCCCGGCCCGGGGGCTCTGGGGGTGCACCGGGGGCGGCTTCCAGCATCCAGCGGGGGCATGGAAGGTCTGGGGCCGACCAGCCGGGACCGCAGCTCTGTGTCTTATGTGGAAGTGGTAAAGAGGAAGAGTCGACAAAGCATCACTTGGAGGCTTCCTCCTGATGACTGCCCTTCTCGTTCCCTTTTCCAGTGTTTTATGGCCAGCCAAAGCTTCCATGTCACTTTAGAAAAAGAGGATGGGAAGACTACAGGAAGGTGGGCACCCGAGTGGCATGGCACACCGTCATGCTGGCAGGGGATCTGTAAGAAGCTTGCAACCTATTTGCCATGACGCTGATTTATGAAAGCCTTCCATGTTTCGTAACAGGGAGTCTCTAACACAAAGTTACTTTGGGAGCGAGGAAGCGCATTAAAGTTTCTTTGGCAATCCAAGCCTTACCCACCCAGCTACTCCGCGTCCCAAACCAGCGTGCAAACCGCCTGCCCGCTCTGTAATACGCGCCCAGCGGCTTCCCTTTTCTCCCGGAGCCAAAATACATCCCGGGCTCCCTAGAACCTGCAGTCGGTTCCCGTTTCTTCCTCGGGTAAGCAGGTCCCGAGACCCCCTCTAGCGGCAGAGACTGCAGCGGTCCCCGCAGTCGCGGCTGCCGGGCGCAGCATCCCGCATCACACATCCCGCATCCCGCACCCCCGCGGGGCTCCCGCGGCAGCGCTGGCACCGTGGCCGGGGCCAGCTGGCTTCTCCGGGTTTTATTCTGTAATGATGGCTTGCTCCGTGTGAGAAGGAACGAGCTTTAAACCAGGCTTGAGCACTAACTCCTATTAATCTGTAAATTGCCCCGTACGGACATAAAACCGGGACAGGCGTGTCGCTGCGTGTTGGTCTTTGGCCAAATACTTCGCGTCACGCAATTTGAAGACTGGATGTTAAGGACAAAGTGAGAAAGGCGGATAGGTCATAAAACCTGGCTGATACCTGGGGTGTAGGAAAATACCACAATAATACAGTAAACACCAAGACTGTCCCAGTAAATGGTTACTTGCAGTGTGTGTGATGTTTCAAACAGTCACATGGGATTCATTTGTCTCCTATGTAGTCGTTTTTTCGGCTCCTTCTGCTATATCTCTTTCCAGAATTTGCCTCCTTGTAGTCTGCCGTGTCTTCATTTCCCCCTCCATAATCTAGCACTCTCTTGCCCTCGTGTCTCTCCAGCAGCTCTTGGGAACGTGTCTCATATGATCAGTGAAATAGGGTGGTGTTAACAACGATCAGAATCTGCAGGGAAAGGGGCAAATAACCTGAAAGAGAGAAAACCGCTCCACTCTGCTGAGACTTGGCAGACAGAAAAAGAATTTCCTTAACAAATTTTAAATTATCTTTCCACCCATAGATCTGGATAAATCAAGAGAGCAATTTCTTCAAAGAATGATTACTCCAGATATTCCAGTAATTGAAAATGGAGTATTTTCTGTCCAAAACCAATGAGTATGAACATGTCTTGTTATGAGTGTGTGTACCTTTGAAATTATCAACAGGCAACTGTTGATAATTTTTGTGGTAACAGCAGGTATGAAGTTGTGTAATCTCAGTTTATACAACACTGAAAGGTAAATTGATAAAGTTAAGTGAAATGCACTGTAGATTAAAAGAAATTCACATTTTGAGACAGGATGGCCTTTTTCCCATTACAAGCAAAGAACATAAAAGCCATGAAATTAGAGGGGAAATTACTAGATCAAAGGGGAAGCAAATTTAAATGATACAAAAGCAGCCTTGTTATGTGTAAAAAGTGCAAAGTAAAGACAATGCCATCAAATCTCAGTTCTGTTTTACAGAAACTGTGGATGGATTCTGCCCTAGTCTAATTTGTGCAAAGCCCAGATATATCCATTACTAATGATAAAAATACTTAGTATCAAGAATAAATTTTAAATGGTAAACTAAATACTCTGATGTAAACTATTCCTGGACTTTCCATAAGTGTATGCTTCATAGAACTCTAATAAAAATCTTCTACTTTACCCTCCCTATAGAACTAAATTTAGTGCCTACTTCCATGATATCTGCACTTTGACAAGAAGCCCCAGCTTCCAAAAGTTTTGAAGAACTCAGAAAAATCACATTTCCTTATGTATTATGACCTTAGAACACTGCATTTGACATTAACGGGGAGTTGTGAAGGAAAAATACCAAACTGTATGCTTTCCATTAAGCATGAGAAAGATCTGAAAGCTTTTCTGGTTTTCATTCCTGGGGGAAGATTCCTTGAAGATTTTCTTTCTTTTAGATTGGTTCAATGTAGTTTTTACTGACAGAGTTGCAGTGTTTGTTTTATGGGGCTGTTTCTTTGCCTTTTTTTTTTTTTAATTAAGAGATTAAAGAGTTTGTTGAAGAACAAAGTTTTAACAAACAAGTCCTCGGTGTATAGCAAAATTCCAAAGAAGTGAGTGCCTACCTAAAGCTGAGCTAGCAACGTGGTGTTTGAAATAACGTGTGACTCACTGTGGGAGAGGCCATTGTATTCCAAAAACTAATAGATATGGGAAGCCCAAAGTAATAGTCGGAATATCCAAGGAACCCAAACCCATCGCTGCTTGTTTCTAAAAATAAAACTTCAGAAAATACTTAAAAGGTTTCTCCAAGCTTTCAATGTGTTAGGTTATTTCTGTAGGCTGATTATCCACTCTCATACTTCTGCATGGTGAAACTCATGTTCAAGCTAGAGCTCATATACATTTTGTTCTCCAATAAGCAAAATTGAGTAAACACCATGGAATTACAACAAATAGTAAGTCTTGCAGCCCAAGAACTGTTAAACTAAACACAAAAATAAGTAAAATTACATTTGAAAGTAACTTTCTTTCACAGTTTATTTTCAAACCTGTTGGCATGTAGGTACATGCATAATTTCATTGTCATGAAAACTCCGGTGGAAGAACGTATTTTGGTAAAATTGTTAGCTTAAGCAGGGTGAGGCCCTGCATTTGGAGAGCCATCAGTGCAAAACATAGTGACTTTGACAGCTGAGGACATGTCTGTGCTGCTTTTGTGCTATGGACTGGCCTTGGGTCCCCAGCTAACTGGTATGTACTGGTTTGTGTCCTTATTCCAGAGCAAAGGCTCTGCAGATGAGGAAGGACGCCTACCCTCTGCATGGCCACCACTATCATAGCTAAGTTGCAATGACTTTGTAAAGACAAATTCTAGCTGACAAACAGTTGTTAATGTTCCCATGTGATAAAAGCAGGCAGAAAGTCACCCTTGTCTTGTACAGCGGGTTGAAAACCTAGAAATAACAAATAAAGGAAAGCAGGGAGAACTGCACTGCTTTCCTTCAAGAAGCCAGATTTTTCCCTATTGACTAAATGGCTTATTGCATAGCTAATATGTTTAACATTCTGGTTTCCTCTCATTCAACTTTAGACATAGTAGGTACTTTCACAGTGGAGGCAAAGACCTCTGTGTAGAATTTCTTTCATTTTACTGACTTGGCAGAATGCTTCCTGCTGCAGAAAAAGAGATTTAAAATACAAGTATGGATGAGAAAAAAAATAGGGCCTGCAGTAGCATGAATCTCTGTATCAGCCTGAATTACTTAGTCTGAAAGAAATTAATCTAAGACAGGCAATCATTTAAGTTGCTATCTTTAAGGTGTTGAAATCTCCATTATACAGGAGCCATTTCATAAGAGCCCCCCTAAAAGAATCTGGCCCGAAATCAGCACATTTTGAGCCTCCTCAGCCTCAAGCCCCTTGCATCCTATACGACAGCCAAGGTTTGTGTTGCCTTCTGGCAGCCAAGTCCCCGTAAGTGGCTGCAGCACCATCCTCAAGGCCCTTTTGGTTTTGCAGTCACGGCATCTCGGATTATGTTTATGGAACCTGCCATAATCCGCTGTATCTGATGGCTGGGTTATTGTAGCAGAGGAGCAGTGGTTTACTGTGTGCCATAAACTTTCACCTGGCAGGGAGGACAGCAGTTTGAATCCTAGGTAATGAATTTATTCCAGCGTGAAAAGTGGCAGTTGTTATTTCAGTGTGAGTGTGGATGGCTTGGCAAAAATGTTGGAATTTAATTAATTATGCAAATAAGAGGAAAGTAAAGATGTTTGGCCCACTGCTCTGATTATGTAATAGGTATAGAAATATAAATGTTCTGTGCAAGACAGCAAGACATATGACACCAAGATTTAGAGTGCAAAGACCTAAAATGCTAATCCCTCCTTTGATGTTTATATTGCTTAGCTGGAAAGGGAGAAAATGCATTTTTCATTCTTTGATGCTGTGAAAGGGAAAGGCCTTTATAAGCAAAATATAATCCATATTTATATACTCTCCACAGTGCTTGGAAAGTTTATTCAATATAAGCAGAAGCTATAATAAGAAAAATAAACCAAAATATCAATAAATAGCAGATGCACACTGTATTTGGGTATGAATAAATTATGTGAGTCATAATGGTTGCAACAGCAGGTGGTGGTGTAGTTCAAGACTCTCTGTGATTTCTCGCTTTTTTCCTCATATTCCAAAGAGGAATGTTTGAGACCCCTAATGCCTGGTGCAGTTTTTAAATCTGCACCTTCAGTTGGTGAACAAACTAGAGGAATCTATTGAATTTTATTAGCTCTGCAAAAAAAACATACAGCAAATGGGCTGGTCATAATTTGTGAGTGCTAAAGCCGCTGCTATGACTAATTTATGAACATCCATCCTATTTGTCCTTTCCTCTTTCTTCCTGTCTCATACATCCTATTTTAATTAAATCTCAGATAGGGAGTTCGCTGGGGTAGAGAATTTCCTTGTTATGTTGTTTTCAAAGTTTTTCATACTGAAGCTCTCAGCTGCAATTGGAAACTGATAAAGATTTTGAAATTACCAGTCAACTATGTAACTGCCATTACTTTATTATAAAAACATAAATTGTATCGAAGCAGTTCAGGTGCAATTGACCTTCAGTGTGTTTTTCCTTTCTTAATAATAATCAGCAAGTTTCAGATATTTTGCCTTAGAGAACACAATTTGAAAGTCCTGACTATTTGCAGTATAGTTCTCTTTTACATCATGTTTAAGCTTACTTTGGAACATGACAGAGTTTCATTGAAATTTTTCCAGAGGTGGAACACAAAACAACTAAATATTTAAGCATATGGCTAATTTTTTTACTGAACCATAAAAACTAATAGTTTTGGACAGTGAAACCGTTTGTTGGTCCAGGCAACTAGTATCAAACAAGTCCTACACATATAGGAAAAGAGGACTTCTCTCCATGTCTCTGTACTGCCTTTCTCTGAACAGAATGGGTCCCTATTTACTGTGAAGGTCATGTTTGTATAAGAGCTACTCTCAACTTCTCTTTATAATCATTGAAAGCAATTGCACTACCACATAATTTGATGTAGGGGAAGAAGTGAAAAAAACCAAGAGTAGAAACAATTTTGATGAACTTAACAACAATAATCAGTCTTCTTTTCTGAGTATTCTAATTCTAATGTTACTATGTATCAGCAAACTCGTTATGAAATATGGGCCTAACGGGCATAAACTGAGATTTTCATATAGAATTGTTTCAAGTACATTACACTTAAAAAGTAACTCCATGATGAACAATGCATAGCTTTTATTAACTTTTGGCCTTTTATCTAGACTGACATTTAAATAAATTCTTTTCCTCATAGTTTAACATCTTTCTTCATCCTGCAGTAAAGTCATCATGTTGAATTCACATTTCACTTCCCAATTACCATGACAAAGCAGTGATATCAAAGCCTTAGCTTTACTCTTTCATTAAGAAGGGAGAAAGAGTGGGGTTCAGAACAGAGCTGCTTTAACTCTCCTGCCATTTTTTCCTTGTATGTGAATTATATGCAAACCTACCAATATTTAATTAATGAATTTATTTACTTTTTCAGCATTCTCACTATTTCTTGGTACTAACAAATTTTGGCTGATAGATTTGAGAACCGTTCAAAGGAAAAATATATTCACATACTCGAAATTCACAAATAGTGGTAGAGCTGTATGTTTTGTTACCTAATTGGTGTGTTAGGAGCCTTTAGAAATTAAACCAGCAGTTGTCCAAAATAAGTTCTATTTCAGCTACAGAGCTGAAAATAGTGTTCATCAGACTATTGCAAAAACAAAGCTTTGCTCGTTTGTTTGTCAAAAGTAAATTAGTCAAAGTATCTATTTAGAAGTTATTTACTTCAGATGTTCATGAATTATTTATCTCAATATTTCCCCTGTTTAACTGTGATACCATATTCTCTTAATTAGCTACAAATATCTTAAATTAGAGAGGGGCAGCTACTAGAGGAGAATTCCCGTATTAATACGGTTTTTATTTATAAATGTTTACTGCTCCTTCATAAAATACTGTCTAAATGTAATTGCGTATACTTTGTAATTACTAATATAGGCTGGGGGAGCCACAAACTTGGCTGTTTTATTCTTAAATATGTTCAGATTTGGATGCTCTGTATAACTTACGTTAACAGTAATCTTAAAGGCTATAATGGGTTTTTCAGTTGGGCTCTTCATTCTTCGTTTATAGGCCTGGAGGTCAAATGTAGATATTTTGGATGTTTGATTGGACCAACATACCATTCATCTATGTAACACAATTTCCTAAAGGCCTACTGACATTAACCATCCTAGATTCCAGATGAACGCATTTCTCTTCTCTTCTCTACAGTTTTGCCTAAGAGATAAAATCAATATATAGCTCCATGTTTCTCCCTGAATGCTTGGACTGAAACCTTGCCTCTACTGAAGGCAGTAATAGTTTTTCTTGCTGACTTCAAAGAGGCCAGTGTTTCACCCTTCATTTCCCTGCTGGATACTGCTTTTCCCTTTAAGCTACCACATATCATAAAAATTACTGTGCTTTGAAAACTGTAATGCACCACAGTAAAAATTGTAATGCCACAAGGTAGTGTCAATATGTATTTTTATGCAGTGGAGGGGAGGAGGAAATAAAACAGGAGAGACAAATGTTCCCAGTCAAAATCAGAGTTTTTGTTGCATTTATAAATGAAAATACATCTTTCAAGCAATAAAACCCCCATACACCTGCTTAGTCCCATTCCACCAAGGGCAGCCACAAGGTTTACCAACAGATCTATTATAATTTCCCAGTCACAAAGAAGGTTAGAAATGTGGTTTTGAGCTCCAAGGTGTTTGTGAGAAAAGAGTAAGTATCCAATACATTCTGCAGATCTTAGGTATTGAACCATTATCCTGGGGAAACCTAGATTCTAGTAAGTTCAACTTCATTCTAAGATATGGCATCATGGATTACCTCACTTCTTTAGTTAACTTTTCCCAACCATTTGTCTTCTGCCTGAGATGCTTTGGTGTAGTTTTAAGCATCCAGACCAAATATACATAAGGAAAAGATGATAAGGTTTGTCTCTCATTCAGAACCAGATAAACTTATCTTGCATGCAGACTATAGAGTACTACAAATGAGTAGAGACAGTGAACAATAGGGACAGGAAACTCTCACAATTTGAGCTGTTGGCCCCTTTTAATTTCCTAAGTCAGGTCCATTTATGTGTCTGACAACCCTGACCTTGAAGGGAAGGCCAGGTCTTGGTCCCAGTGAAGTATTTCTGTATTTCTATACCTGTTATTTGTGATCTGAGGGGGGTGGTGGGGTGGTGCATATTTGGACTTCAAAGATAAAAGCTCAGCTGAGGAAACATTTTGATGAATAGGTAGTAAAGAATATTTCTATTCCATAAGTAGATTGCTATTAATATATATATATACACACATATGGTCTGTACCAACAGATAAAAGCACAACTGAGGAAACATTTTAAGGAAAAGCTTGTAAAAAGTACACCTATACCATAAATATTTTGAGAGGTAGTAGAAATTTGCCAAGTAACTATCCAAGACAGACAATGAAAGAAGCTGACAAAGTAAATGAAGGCAAAATGAAATCTCCAGTTTAAAATCACCATCAGAGGTAAACAGCCCCACCAGGAAGCAAATGAATGTCTCCTGACAGTCAGGCCAGGAGCCTATCTGCAATACCTGTCATAGCTCTTATCTGGTTTGGGGATTTTTTCTGGTTGGATTGGTTTGTTTGGGGTTTTTTTCCTAAGGAAAATGAATGCTTGATTAAGCTAATTCTTTGGCTTACTCCATTTGGTGCATAATTAACTGAATATTGAATAGTAATTTTGCATGTTATATAAAATCAGCTTAAGTGGACATGAAAACATTCAGAGTACAAATGAGCTTTTATCAGTGACTGAAGATCCTATTGTCTATGATTCAAAAGGAAAGTAAACAGAGGTGCCTATACCCAACCTGTCTTTCATACCATAGAAGTAAAAAGGAAACAAAACCTTGAAAGTCCTGCTCTCATTATTATTCTGACATTTTGAAGCATGCAAAAACGTTATGTGAAATGCAAATTCTAGGGAATTTTATCAGAGCCAAATGCTTTAAATGATATGATTCTAAAATTGCACAATAAATTAAAGATAAAATTGGACGACAGCTATGTAAAAGAGTCATAAATAAGTGTCTATGTGCAAATAACATTAACATGTCATAAGCTTAGCTGGTCAGAATGGGGGCTCTAAAAGCGTTAAGGATGATTTGGTTCAAATTTGCAAGTTCTTGGCTACAGAGAACATGCAGTGCAGGATTTCAGGGCCCAGGCAGTTCCCCAGGGAGCTGTGAAAAGAAAGTTGAATGACATTTGGTTAAAATTCTGTGGTGAACACCAATAAAGGGACAGCCCTTTCAGGGTCTGCAGAGGTCCCATTTAGCAGTGGCTGGTTTGGACAAGAGCATAAAGATCACTGTGTTCTCATAACATTCAGAAAATTAAGAGAAAGAGCTCTACCATAGAAACAGCAAAGTATTTTCATGTCTTCAGAAGGAAATGCCTCAGAAGAATGAATAATTAGATGGAGTGACTTGCTAAAGACCAACCTCTTATGTCACAGTTCATCCCGAAAAGAAAATGGAAGTGACTGGTACAAATGTTAAGGATTAAGTCAAAGTGCATCTCGCTTCAGGAGTGCCAATGGGAAACTGAGGAAATTTGCTCATGGTTGATCAAGATTAACCCTCCACGCTCACCAAAGTCTGTAGAATTACAGTCAAATGTTGCATAGGGCAAAGAAGGTTGTTCGCCAGTCTTAATTGGCTCTCTTGGCTACCTCTGGACACTTTAAACACTCACTTAAAAAAAAAAAGAATTAAGCAGAATTTTCCTTCTTTTACCCCTACTTGGGAAGAGTAGCCAGTAGGAAGAGCAGTGGAATTTCAAACAACCCTGTGCGTGGGTCACCCTAGTTGGAAAAAGGCAACAACTGAGAAGGATGTGCTTGTGTGCCCGTGAGACACCATCCATACATGCGTTTGTGAGTGTGTTTGTATGTGTCTGTCTGTGTGTGTCTGTGTGTGTACCACTGCTCACACACACATAGCCTTGGGAAAGCCAGACACATTTCATGACTGGCTGGATAGGAAGCTGTTTTTCTCTCTACAGTGATATAGAAAAAGGAATAATTTTTGTGGTCATTAGAAAGCTGTGCATAATTTTCTTAAAACATTTTGCCACATCTGGAGCCCTATTTTCTTCTCCATAGGCTGCTTAACTCTTATTAATATCAATGGGGGTTATGCACACATGTGGAGAATAAATTAGACTCTTCATTGTTTCCTTCTGATAAAATTAAATGTTCTTTCCACATGTTAAAATTAACTCACATACTGCTGTTCTCAGGGTATTGGAAATAGAGGGCATTAGTCGCTAGAAGAATCTTACATTATTTTGCCTCTTAATAAAAGACTGTATCCTACTCTTTTTAGAATCAGAAACTACTTATCAAAAGCTTCAGTCGGAACTTGAGTTTTGTGACTTCATCCTTGGGCTGTATGGAAGCCCTTTTCTCCCAGTATAGTGCATTATTCAGACTAGTTTTGTGATAGTAGTTTCTTCATACTAATAGATGGCTAACCTCTTTTCCAGTCAAATTTTTATCAGTCAATTCTTGTTTCCTTTTTTTCTATTTACAGCCATTGGAAGACAAATGTTTCTGTCACAGCCAGTAGAGAGACTGTCTTAACTCGTTTTCCTTTGATGCCTGTAAGTGAAAAACGCTAAGTGAATTTTCAGTGACACGAATTTGAGACGCAATTTAATACCGTCATTATACAGGGAATCATTATTGTGCATGATTTGGTATATGTAAGATGCTGGGAAGGATTTTATACTCTTTGAAGTGGTTTTTTTGTAGGGCAAGTTATTATATTTATAGAAGACCTATTAATATTTATCCTTGACATTGCATCCAAGAAATAGCTACAGAGACTATCCCATAGACATTTCACCATTTTTAGAACATGGAATGCTGATCATTAACATTCAACTCAATCGTAACGCAGTTCCCTGGGGGATGATGACATCAAATAAATTGGACCAGTTTCTAAGAAGCTGCATATGGATCTCTCAGTAGCAGAGAATGATTAAGCTTTATAACTTCCTAGGGCAGCAGTGGAGATGCAGCTGCCAATGGAAGAGGAATACTGGGTTGGTGATGCTTGCCTAACTGTCCCAGAAGTGGTGTGAGGTGGGGGAATGTCTGCAACTTGAGAGACTGAGGGATCCCATAGTATTATGAACCTCTTGTTGCAGATACGCTCTTGGAAAATAATTTGACAGAACTCTACTGAATAAAACCTGTGTGAACTCAGCTTTAAGCCACAGTTAAGAAAAGTGAAGAAGTCAAAAGAGCTCCTACCAATGCCATCAATGGAATCAAGAAAAAGGACTTGTTGAAGTTACTTGATCCAGCAATCTAGCCAATATTAACAGATAAAAACTGATGATCAAATTAGCAGAGAAGAAATTGTATTAGAAATAGATTTATCAAAATCCAGAATCAGCATTCTTTTTTCAGTATTATTTATTTTAGTGTTTAGTTACATGGACAGTAGTTTTTCACTGCAATTCACGAACCATTTAGACTTTGATTTTTTCTCAGACCTATAGTTAGCTTTGGGATTTTGGTTTTTTATTATAAGCTCACTATGCCACAGAATATCTTTATGACCTTGAAACAAGATGCAATCTTTTGATGTCTAGTTGCACTTACTTTTCAGATTTTATTTCAGGTTTTTTTTCTGATTGCAATAATACATATCAAAATATGGTGCAAAGTGAAAACTACAGCTTGTGATATTTATTTTTACTTCTTGATTTGGTTTCTGAATGTCTTTCAGGCTTAACTTCTAGGTTCAGACATATCTTCTAGGTCCTTGGATTCTCCAGGTTGAGAAATCGTGACTTGAGAAGGTTTGCCATGAAACATTCAAGTCACCCCAAATTAATGAGTGGGATCCACAATATCAGGACTCCTAAATTTAGGCATCTAGATGTCTTAGGGACTTAGGTCCCATTATAGTAAATCAGGATTTTGTCAGTGTCACCTGTGGGTCTCAAAGAGCCATTCAGCTGCCATTCAGGTAATGCGTATCTGTTTTAGAGAGAGAAGCTGATTCTGCTCTGCTGCAACTGAATCTCATCAACAGATGAGTCCTACCCAGAGCTTCAAAAAGATTGGATGTTCTCCTAAATCTTCCATCTTATTAAGCTCCAGCTACAAACCTCAGAGAATAAGATCTGATTTACAAATTTTAGTCCACTTGATCAGAGTGAGGGATTTGGTTTACTTGGCCTATCTATTCTCTTTACTGCATTTTGTTTGAGGCAAATTTCCTGTGATGGTCTCAGTATCACAGAGGGAAGATATGTTACACACAGTCTGATTTTCTCTATTTGAGTGTTTTTCACACTTGAGAATAATCTTAACCTATTTAAGTCAGTTTATTTAGGGATATGTGTCATGTACAGTCAAACAGGATCCTGCCATGGCTGAGATGTGAGTTGAGGAAGCTGAACAGTCTTGGCCAGTTCAATGCCTTTGCAATAGAAAATTCTCAGCTTCTCTCTAGGTCTTCTGAAGCTCCCTGGGTCAAAAAGTTCATGGGCCTGGGTATGTGTGGGGAGAGAAGCTACTTCCTACTTAAATTATTGCCACACCATCGCTGGAGTCCCATCTCCCTGTCACTTTTTTTCATACCATTGTAATGGAAGAATGAATTAGTGAATCTTAAGCATCCCTCAAAAGAAAATTTGTAGCATTTTCAGCATTCAAAATAAAATAGAAGGCAAAAAAATCTTTCCAACGAAAGTTATGGTTGAATTAGCTTTTCAAATAAATCCCAGAATGCAAATCTTTTACAAACTCAAGGGGGACACATTGCCTCTTTGGCTGTCTTAACAAAAACATCGCACAAATGACATTACCATAAAGATATATTGGGACCAGTCTGGAAGCCAGCACACCAGTTAAGTTGTGGCTGGCATGGAGTCTCTCCATTAAGGTCACCATCTTTTAGAAAGAAATCCTATTACTTTGTAGAAAGTGAGCAATTCTGAAATAACAGATAAACTCTTTCCTCTTAAAAAGCCTCCGTTGTCCAGAATGACTTCTCAAGTAAAGAAAAGTGGGTGCAAGCTCAAAGTAGAGATTTAGAGCTTTGCACAGGAGTCAAAGGCTGATCTATGCTCTAGAAACACACAACTGTATTGGCATCTCGTAAGCATATTGGTTTAATTATTGCCTAGCTATTTTCTCTGGAACTCTCACTATCATATTGGATATGTTTCACAAGCTGATAACAAATACCACATATGTAGCTCCAGCCCCTACCAGCAGCAGTCAATGCACTTTTATGTTCTTATAAATGTAGACTATTTTTCCAAACAGATTAACACGTAAGAACAAATGCCATTGGTTATCCTCGAGGGAGGACATTTTTGGTTACTGTGACTTTAGTCTCAAACTAGGTCAGGACATTTTGGAGCAGAAATATACAATAATTTATTTGCTTAAGGCTTTCAAGTCTCTGACAGGGATGTAAAGCTGTGCAGTTGTGTTTGTGAATGGTTTTTTTGCCACTTTGACTTCCTCATTCAAGACCAATTGGCCACATGTGTTGATAGTGACCATTAAGGGTGAATAACTTCAGTCTTTCCTGAGAGTATCAAGAGATGCTGTCATAAAATGGAAGAGTAAATGTCACTGAAGTATTACACTGAAGGATTACTTGTTAACCTTGCTATGGCTAATAAAATTCTAATTTGCAAGACTTGATTCACTGCAGTTGACGTGCATGTGAGTGACGTGGAATTACTTTGGTTAAAGCTGTTAAAAGGAGAGGCCTACATGAAAAATATATTATGCAGGGAAGAATTATCACTTTTTTCCCCCTTGAACTGAGGTTAATCCATACTTTCTGTCCACTAGGTATGCTTGGATTTACAATTCTGTTCTCTTAAAACCCAGTTAATTGCTTTAAGTGCAGTTGGAATGTATTCAGAGATGATTTGGCCTTCTGATTATTTGGCATATATTGAAACATGAGGTTTCAACAATCTGAATGTGTTAGTTATTTATCAGTGATACTATAAACCTCTCCAGTTTACACTATAGAAAAGAAACAAAACACCTCCTAGATCAAGTTCCAGTGCAGTGCCTTAAACTTTTTGATGCTTTCAGTATTCATCAAAATGTGTAAAATGCATTTTCAAGCAAGTAAAATATGGCTACTTGCTCTGAGTTTGCGTTTGGTATAATGCACAGTTATGAATTATTTCTGTGGGTGGATTTTAAGACACATGGTCTTGTCTACTTTATGTTATGACTAAATTATCCTCATTCTTCAGGCTCAAACCAGAACCTCTGTAAGCTGTAGAGCAGCTGTACTCAGCCTCTATCACTGCTGTCTTTTAGTCATGTCTTAACCACAAGATCCTTCTTTAATTATAGTAGTGCTTTTGCAGGAACAAACATGTATGATGAAATTTCATACTCTGCTTTTGCCCAAGAAAATAAACAAAATAAATTGGTTTTGAGTACTGTATCAAATTCCATGGTTGTGGATTTAATTATGCAGAAATTTAGTTTCTGTAAGCTGTATCCTTTGTATTATTTAGGATTGCGAATGGAAGTGAATAAAATAGCATTTATGGCAGAGCTGTGAGCTGATGGCAATGCAGCATGCCTTCACATTTTTCACTGTGTCACATCCACTCTCGACAGAACTTTCATTTTAAAATTCTGTCATTCATATGAAAAACCAAGGACTCCTCAGTGAGATGGTTATTTAATTATTTCTGTACCTTTATGATAAAAGATACAGAAAATCTCAAGTTCCCTAAACCAGCTCTCTGCTTTTATTTGCTTCCTGAGAAACAACTTTGACATAAGTGTCGTGGCTTGTCCTTATCTTGAGATTTCCTGTAAAGCTGGAACAGTTTTGGATGCCAAATTCTTACCCTCTTCACCTTTGCTGAAGTGCTCATGCAACACATCACTCAGGGTTGTCTTCCTATTCCCTCTGTGTAATCACATAAAACCAACAGTGAAAATAACCATCTGTAAGCGTAAAGTTTTGAAAATACAAAGGCTTGTGCATAGAGTCTGTGCCCAATGTCTATTACCTGCTATCTTAACAATATTTTGATTTGCACTTGTCTGGAAGTGCAAATCCAGCACTGTGCTGAAGGAATTTTATTGTTTTTTTCAAAACTGTGACTTGTTACCCAGTTAAACTTCAGAGCATTTACTTGATGGCAAAGACCCAAAAATTTTTTTCCAAAAGTCATTTAATTGAGCCTTCCATGACACTTATCTGGCACCTGCACTCTGAGATGTGGAATCCAGGACATTATTACTTTAGTCATCTCAATGCAATCATAAATTCTTTTATGAAAAACCTTGCATGTTTTTAATGAAATGGCGTGAAATTTCTGGTGACTTAATGATGAAACTGCCAAAACCAAAAATTGCCTTAATTCAAGTAATGACAAACCACAGTGAAGGATTTTAGATACACCTTCCTTTATACCTCAACTGGCTCAACCTGTTAAACATTCTAGGCTGTAACAGCAGGAGAAAATGGGGATACGTGGATGACAGTAGCTAGGGGACTGATCATTCTGCCTCACACAAAGCTTTAAATGAAATTACTAAAGGAGGACAGAAGTATCCATTGCCAAAAGGAGACTGCATCATTCCCAGCCACACTAACTGATACATTCTGCTGAGAACACCTCAGAGTTGACAAGGGGAAAGTTTACCTACCACCACCTCTTGTAGGAGTAGAAAAATTTTGTTTAGCAGTTGTGCTTAAAATCAAAGGAAGTGTTTTGTTCCAGTGACCTGGAGTCAGTCAGAGGATAAAATCTGCGTGCTTTCTTTTTGTGCCAAGGTAGGAGAACCAACAATTATAAAAGGAAGCTGTGCTCCCTCACACCTTTCCTGCCTGTTTTCTGAAAGCAGATCTTCCACCCTGCTGGTTACAGCCTGCCAGCTTTTATTTGTGTTAGTTTTCCCTAACCGATGCTAGATTGGGTTTTAGTGTCCTCTCCACACTGTTACTTCTTTCACACAATTTCCCGTGTCTTGCTCCTGCTATGTTGTGAAAACAGTGATTGAACCAGACTGGCACATCGTGGTGTGCTGTGGTAGCACTTCCAAGAGCCTTGATGGCACCTCCCACAGACAGTCTGCTCAGGGTTATTTTCCTCATGTTTGTGATCTCAGAAATCCATGTCAGTTGCCAAGAGAGGAAGAAACGTGGTCCCCGTGAGTGCAAGGGCTGTGTCTGCTCTCCTCTGACGTGCTGGTGGTTGCTGCCAAACCCTGCTCCCGGGGCGTGGTGCTGTGCCCTCACGGCTGGGTGTGAAGCTGAAAAGTAAACTGAGCAAATCTCTGCCGCGCTTGCCGCTGTCTCTCCCTTTTCTGAAGGAATTAATGTGCTCACCAGATGGCTGAGACACAGGCAACATGTGAGCACCACACTGGAAAGATATCTAGCTGACATATTAGACACACATTGTACCCATGTCAGAAAGCTTGTCTTTAGGCAGAGTTCTGAATCAAAGGCTCCCATTTTGATGTGAATTCCACTTGTTTCCCTAACTTTGCACTAGGGAATTAACTTTATAAAACAGTAACATCTTCAGCAGAAACACCTTGCTTCAACTTTTTTCCTAAGTCAAAAGATTGCAGCAGCGGTCAAATGGATTAAAAGGAAGGAGCTGTGTAACTTGTGTTGATCCAACAAGGTACTGCACCTGATTTATGATTTGGTGCATTCATTCACTCCTCTGTGTGCTCCTGCATTTTCAGCTAGTCATTCCACAGGTGTGGACATGAAAGCCTCACCTATGACCCTCCCATCCACCCCAGCCTCCAAAAACGCAAAGGCCATGAAGAAAGGTATCTCAGGCTTTTTAGATTGTTGCACCCAGGAAAATTCAGAGTGTTGATTGAACCACCACAGGATGAGGATTGAGGATTAAATCAAGAATATTCAAGAAGTGGCTCACTGGTATCTTTTATCAGAAGTCGCCCTGGTTGTCTAGTCTCTAATTTGTGTTTGCAAGACTGAAGCCTTCCTGCTAACTGTTCCCTTCTTTAAATCCATTGAAAAACCCACAGTGATGGACGGTCTATTTGCTAAAGATCAATTGATTTTGTGTGAATGGAACTAATGTGCTTCTCATACTGCTGCAAAACTGTTCACATTACTTTCTGATCCATCTCCTTTACTGGCAGAAGACTTAAAGTAGCACAGTCTTGCGGCCCAGCTGGGCAAGGGGCATTTAAATAGCCTCCTGACTACCTGCTTTTCATCAGGTATCACCACGCTGAGCTCGGGAGGAATTTTAAAAATGCTTAGAAGAACAAAAATCAGCACGACATACGCACAGTCTGAAAGTCAGCCTTGGGGGAAACCATGCAGGAGAATGCCTGAGGGTTGGCAACAGTCCTGGCAGAGTGACTAACACCCTAGCTGAAATCAGCAGGATAAATGAATTTTAGCCTTGCCAGTGCAAGAAAGTCACGCTGCCAGTTTGGTGTTTCTGGGAGCCAAGGCACAGGGAAGAGCCACAGCTGGATCCTGGTGTGTAGCCGAGAGATGCAGCACGCTGCTCCCAGCACGGGCTCGAGCTCATGGGAAGCACAGCTCTGCCAGATCTGCTGCTCTTGTGCTGCACACCCAGCTGCAGTGAGCTCAGGGAGGGAGAGCTCTCTGCCTTCCTTGGGACTGTGATGAGAGTGACAGTGCTCAGAGCCCCTTTGCAGGCTTCCTAAGCAAATAGGAAGCCCATTACTGAAATGCCGTTGTCCTTCATTTGTCAGATTAAGACTGCTTAATAGATTACACCAGCAGCAGAGCAGCAAGTAGTTGCTCTGATTTGTGGAGTCTGGCCCAGAATACTAAATACTTGGCTCCATCATACAGTGTGTTTTCACATGGATTTATCAGAAGAAAAAACAGTCTTTTTACTGCACACTTGCACATTCTTAAGCATATGAAAAGAGAATAATTTCCTAGGAATTTTAGCACTTATTTTTGCAATAAAATTGTGACTTTATCCTTTTACAACAATGTGGAAGTAAGTGATTAGGTTAAAAAACCCAACACCCACCCCTCCATCTATGATTTTGTTATGAGAGCATAGTAACTGATATTCACTGATAGCATTCATCCATATCACCTGCAGCTACTCCAGGAGAGAGGCAACATTACAGACTAAAGGTTCTGTGGTATAGCTGAGAGATAATGACATCTTACTGATCACACCAACCGGAGGATATGTCTTTGGACTGTGGTCAGGAGGAACACAGCAGGTTGCTTTTGCTGTCAAATTCCTGTAATATCAGTTAATTTTTCCAATGGGCATTATTTTTCAGAAGCAGGCTTTTATGGGAACAGTGGGTCAGCTAAATTAGTCTGAGAACCTTAGTGAGAAAGTGGATATTTCTTTAAGGTTTCATGTGTGTCTGAAATTCCAGGAAACTGATTCCCAGCCTTGTTTTCTTGCTGCTGTGCTGCAAGAAGTGCTAGCACAAGGATTTGCTCTTAAGTGTTCTCTTCCCATGGCCTGTGCAATTAGCATTAAGCCAGTGGTAAAGGATGGGGCTGACTTGCCTGAAGTAACTTTTCAGAGAAGTTTGTGGAGTGATGATGTCAGGCAATCAGAATATGCTCACAAGCTAAATTGTAATGTTTTGTACCTGGTGAATGGAGCATTGATTCCTGCCTTGTAAAGAAATCAGGGAGTGAACAATGCTGAGCAGATAGTATCATCTTCAAATGAATCACTTCCACTAATCCAGATACAGAAGCAAACTGCAGCTTTTTCTTAGATTTTAGAGATGTTGCAATTCAACTTCTTTTTCCTGCAGTGTTTTCTTTAAGGCAAAATATGCAAAGGCAGACCAAGGGAATCATATAAGCTTATAATCTTTCTAAGATTGAGAAATATCTGTCGGTGCAAGCATCAACTTACTTCTGATATAGCCTTTGCAGTCCAAACGAATACTGCAATAGGTTATGAAACAGAACATCTCTCTTCCAACATCATTGCTGAACCCAAATTAATCCACTGATTAACCAAGGTCCCTGTCGAACCTGTTTAGGCCCATAGCATAATCTGTAAAGAGCAACGTAAAGGAAACAGTTCAGCCTTTGTATGAATGAGTCTCCATCTACAGTATTTTGTAAATTTGTGAAGATTTTCAGTAAACTGGAGTTGTAGATGAGTGCAGAAGTTCTTCTATTTCTTTGTTTTCCTTGGGGTGTCTCTTTGCTCCACAAACTTGAGCGAGAACCTCTGTTTTCTCCCTCAAATACTGTCTGGTAAACTATTTTAGAACATGGAGCTGCCTGTTTTAGCCCTTTCATACAGACAAGAAAATCAGAATAGAACTCTCTCAGGGAACAAGAGATACTAGTTTCAGCCTCTGAAGTGGGAGAATCAATAAAATCTGGCAATCTCTTCTGCTGGCTGAGATTTCTAGCTAATGAGTCATTAAAAAAACCCAAGCAACTTTCTGTTTCCAACCCTTTCTTTAGATTGTTTCTCTTGACTCAGTTCCAAAAGGGTTGAGGCTGAATGGACTACCCTGTGTCCAAAACTACCAAGTGACCTTGCTCACCAAACACTTCTTTCAGATTTTCATTTCACTGACAACAAATAACTTTCCCTTGTCTTTCTCCCTAGGACTCAGAAAATCTCCAGAAGACTATCAGTTATTCACAGAGCCATATTAATACTGTTTTCAGGTTGTTGCCACCTTTCTTCCCATCTTTTCCAACCTCACAGTTTTCTTGGCTGTTCCCATTAGCACACACATGTCTGTTTTCTCTTAGTCACAGAAACTGGTTTTTACTCCAGCCCTCCTCCTGTAACATATTTTCTGGTCTTATAAATGCAATTAAAGCCTTCAATGGACATGTTTAGGAGATGGCTGCAAAATTGTGCTGGTGGTTGGCTGGTGTATTTTTCAGTGTTGTAGCTCAAACAAACAGCTGTACCTTGCCACAGATCCTGTCTTCAAATGAACAGCAGGTTTTAGTTTTTATTGCCAGATATGTGCATGTGGTGTTGTGGAAACTACATCCATCTGTGGACTACCTTTTCCCAAACCCTGAGCTGTGAAAATGCTGAACCTTCTACAGGGCCTGATATACTTTTGTTATATTGTTCTGTTTTAAAATGCTGAACCTTCTACAAGGCCTGATATCCTTTTTGTTATATTGCTCTCCTTATAGAAATATAAATGAACTTAGAAAAATCCTCCCTTTTTGTTCATTTGCAAAATCTAATGTCAGATGACCTCAAGGAAGGTTTACTATTTATTCTTTGTTGGAATAACATCTGAAGCCAAGCTCCATAAAATATGTGTTTTCTTTCATTTGCTGGAAGTTCTTGAACAGTCAGAAAAACTGTTTTGGGTTTAGATGAAACTGTATTTAGAATTAAGGTTTTTTCCCTTTACTTTGATAATGTCAAAATGATAGAGCTTATTTTGCTGTACTAGGTGAATATTCCTTTGAAACCAACATGCATTTGAAAAATGTTTTTATTACCAAGTCCATGAGCCTTTTCCTAGGAGATTTTATCTAGCTAAAATGTTCCTTCAGTATTCTTCCCATAGTCTCAAGCTCCTGAGCAGTGCTTTGTAGGGCACTGTATACACAGAAGAAAAAGACCTCTGACCTAAATAGCTTGAGTCATTGAATCAAAGAATCATTTAGGTTGGAAAATATCTTTAAGATCATTGAGTCCTACCATTAACCCAGCACTGCCAAGTCCACTGCTAAACTATGTCCCAAAGTGCCATATGTACACATTTTTTAAATACTTTCAGGTATGGTGAGGTACCACTTCCCTAGGCAGCCTGCTTCAATGATAGATAATGATTCAATGAAGAAATTTTTCCTAATATCCAATTTTAACCTCCCCTGATGCAACTTAAGGACATTTTCTGTTGTCCTGTCACTTGTTAACTGGGAGAAAAGACCAAGCCCCACCTTGCCACACCCTCTTTTCAAGTAGCTGTAAAAAGTGAGAAGATCTCCCCTGAGCCTTTTTTTCTCCAGCTGAACAGCCCCAGTTTCCTCAGCTTCTCCCCATAAGACTTGTGCTCCAGACCCTTCCCAGCTCCATTTCCTTTCTCTGGATGCCCTCCAGCCCCTCAATGTCTTTCTTCTAGTGAGGGGCCCAAAACTGAACACAGGATTTGAGGTGTGCCCTCACCATTGCTGAGTGCAGGGGGACAATCACTGCCCTGGTCCTGCTGGCCACACTGTTTGTGACACAGGCCAGGATGCCATTGACCTTCTTGGCCACCTGGGCACACAGTGGCTCATGTTCACGTGCTGCCAATCAGTACCCCCATGTCCATTTCCAGCAGGCAACTTTCCAGCTGCTCTACCCTTCTGTCTTTGCTAATTTTTTTTTTCTTCTCATTTCCCATTGTTTGGGAATTGTGGCATCAACACATAAAACCTTTTAGAAGTGCTGTTTTTAAAATTCAGACTTAGCTTGTGTTATCATGGAAAAGCAGCCTTAGATCTCTACCTGAGAGCTGAACAATCCCAAATTGCAATTGGTTGTGGACATAAATGCAAATTCTGTACCAGGGACTTTTCTGAAGTTGCAATGTGCTGTTTCTGATCTTGCCTTTTAGAAATGTGTTTATGAAAATTTTCTGCTTCTCCTTCAGTGTTGCCAGGAGGGCACGTTATCTACTTCTTGCTGTAGATCATCAGAAACTTTATTTTCCTCTGCTGCATCACTGTGAAAGTGAGAACAACTTGAAGAAGTGAAAGCAATTTGTTCTGCAGGAGGTATTAGATAAAGGGTGCCTAGAGGATTCCTCATACCATCTTGAGATGGAGACAAAATAGAATGACATGATAGACCATTAGACAAAGCAAAGTAAGCACAGCAGCAGATTCTTGTCTCAGATCTGTGATGCATTTTCCTACCTTGGATGATTAAAAGACAGTGTCTAAAACAACAGCTCTCCTGGTTTTGCTGAGCTCATGTGGAACCTTAGGAGTCAGCAGCAGTCTTTGCTCAGAGAGATAAAGAATTGCAAGCCACCCAGAGGACACCCAGAGCAGCTGCTCTTGCTTACCCTTCTTTTGAGAACGGCAGCAGAGTTAAAACTGTTTTACAGACTCCTTGCCTAACCTTCACTAGGGATCTGGAGCTCCCCGTCACTGCCAATTTCTGAAGCTGCAAGAGTTTAAGAATCCAAGCAAGAGATTAAATGAGACTGCAATGACATACCCTAATGTACTGCTCATATGGCAACAGAAGAGTTCATTAACTGTGCTGGTGCTTAAATACTACTAAATGCACTGTGAAATAACTCATTTTTAAAGAAATTTTGGAAACGTGAGACTCTGCTTTGAAAATTTTCTGAAAACTTGGAAAACAAAATCATGAGCTTTACAATTTGTGTTAACCAAATAGGTTTTTGGTTTTATTCTCTCTCACAACAAATTAAAAAGAGCTTACATTTCCCAGATTACGTCTGAATATCTAGCAGAATCCAGGATCCTAAAAAACTAGTTCAAATGAAATGCCTTCTGCCAGAAGAAACAAGATCATTAGTAAGCTCAATGACCTTCCCTCTTCATTGCCCCAGGGGCCCACTGTGCAATTTGCACTGCAGACTGGTCTGGGCATCCCACAGACAGGAGCAGGAACCAAAGTCTTCATGGCACTCACCCAAAATTAAGGTGCTGATGGTGTGGATATCCCATATTCTCCATTTCTCTAACAGCCAGTAAAGAAAGGATCAGCTTCTGGAATTGTGGATGCCCAGATGGTAATATTTGCTCGGGGGATAGGATACAGGATGTTGACCTCTCTCCTTCTTATTTTTCTCTTTCCATTCACTGTGCAGAAGAAATCTCTGTGCGTCAGTTTATGCCTTGTAATGACATACTCACTAAACTTCATGGCCTCTGTGTCTTCCTATTGACACCCTGTCCAGCTGAACAACTACCCACTACTTCTGCCTAAGCCAGGGCTTTTCCTCACCCAGCCACTTCTTTTGTGGTCTGAATCAGCACAGCCACCTCAGTCAGCAGAATAAATCAGAACAGGCCTTAAGGTGAATAATGTTGTGTACAAAGAAGTGCTTTAAATTGTAAACATTGAATTTTCAGTGTATGAGTCAAATAGGTGATGCCTTGAAAGCTTTACCACAATAATTATGTGTGTGTGTTTGTGTGCACGTGTTAACTAACACTCTCTCACTTTAAGCATATACTCATTTTAAGCATATACTCCACTCCTTTTAAACACTTGTTTTAATTTCCTCTCATTCTTTGGGAAGGAAATTAAGTTTGGTTGGCCGCCTCCAAGGAATAAAAGCCAAAAGTTATTCTAGTTTCCCTGAACTGAACAAGACCTGAAACAGCAATCTCTTCTGCATGCTCTCTGCCAAGGCAGAGTTCTCCTGCAAGAGGCTGGCAGAGATAAACCCTACAAAGCAAACAACCCACCCCCAAACCTCAGCATGGCAGTTATTTCAGTGTTCACAATAGGAAGATGACATTTCAGAAGAAAAGCACTGTACCTTAGACACTAGCTATCAAACAAGCACACAGAATAGCTCAGAGTTAACATCTGTGTAATGAAAACCAGAAAATAGCAGCGATTCCTCTGGAGACGCTTGCACCTTGTGTCCTTTCTTTCCTACCCATATTATTCTCACTGGCTACATGCTGGCTCCAAACTGCTGTAGGTTGATTTAAGAAGTCCAGAATGATCCCAGATCAGCTTGTGTGTGTCCATCAAACTTCGACTACTTGTCTCAGAGGGCGTTTTTCCCCCCTAAAAAACAGACAAGAGCAGGAACAAAAGGTTATGAGAACCTTACATTCTTTTGTATTAATTTCCCATTGCTAATTAACTATTCTCAGTATTGTTCCCTTCCCTGCAAGTCATCTCATGAACATGCTTTAGAAATTTGTCTTTTTTTTTTTTCTTTAATCTGTACCCTTAATATTTTTTAGTCTGGGAATTATCCCACCATATTTGCCTCATGCCTTCCACATCTTATGTATCTTTTCTCAAAAAAACCCCAAAACAGATGAGTGATTGATCCTGATTTTTAAAGAAAGCATCATTTTAACTTTTAAAAGCTGGTTTTCATGGCACACTGTATCCTGATACATGCTGCTAGGGTAGTGGGGTGATTCATTTAATGATGTGTGATTACAGTTTTTCTCTCCTCCTGAGTACCGAAGCTGCATATTTCATCCAAACTGCTAGCAAAACAGATCTCTTGTGAGAAATGTATAGTACGTGTTGTCTCCAAGGTTAAAAAGGAAAGTAATGGAAAACAGCCAGCTAATGCAGTTTTATCACGTTTGTCCCCGAGGATCCTGAACCTGCACCATGTTGGAGAAGAGAACCTAACCAGACCCTCAGGCAGGTACTGGGAAGTCCTGGAGGGCATTTAGTAAGGAGAAGCCACCCTAATGGGAAACCCTCAGCCTCTTGAAGTTGACTGACTCCACATTAGCTGTGCTATTGACTAACTCCTGAAGTTTGCTCATCTCTAGGAGTCACTATCACACGGAGCCAAAAGCGTTTGACAAGAGATTGGTATCTTTAGGATAGAAAGCAGCGAAGCTGCACGTCCCCACAGGGATGGGGCAGACTCCTCCAAGCCTCACGTACCACGGGCGTCCCCAATCTTACCCCCATATTAGGCCTTGCACATCTCTCTGCTGCTCTGCTCCGCCAGCCTTCCTTGCTCTGCCTAATTAGGTCAGCGGGAAGGAATCTAGAACTGTTTCACATTTTGCTTGTGCGTGTTGGAGCAGGAAGGACGGCGTGTCAGTAAGTTCATGAGGCAAGCTAAACTGGTAGCAGCTGGATTTCTTAATAAAATAGGTATTTTGATACTACCTACAGGATATCTCCGAGGAGGATTTAGGCTTCCTATCCAGCACGGCCTGCAGGGGGCATCAAAAGAATTCCATGGACACTAAACATTGTTTTCTGACTGTAATTCTCTAACAATAATGACCCTCAAATGGAGAATTTTGCCATTAAATCAGAAAAGCTGAAAAAAGCACTTGATTAAATGAGATGTTTACATTTTACTACACCTTTTCTGCCTTTTTTTTTCCCCCTGGCTACTTGGTAAGGGAAGACTGGATTTAAAACCCCATTCATTCTCCAAAGTCTTGCTATCAGCAGACACTTTGAGAAAATGCCATGGGAAAGGGAACTTCAGTCACCATTGACAATAGGATTTAGAAGGTTTTAAAAGTTTCTGAGAAATACAGCGGACTATTTCAGAAATTCTTGTGTTTTCTTTATATTGGAATAGGCTTCTTTCCAGTGTTAAAGAGCATTATTATCTAAGTTGAATCCTAGTTGAAGAGTATTGTTGCATTTATAAGGATAAACTGTTAATAGCATCCACATTTCTTTGCTGCACTGTGAGTACAGGTATAGTGAACTTGACTGGGAACAATAGTAAAAAACTTGAGATACACCTTCTTTTCCTCAATTTTCACTGTTAGTATTCCCCATAACTTCTGGCCTTTCTATTTCGTATTAGGATCTCCGACTGGATTTTTAATTCAGATTAGACAGTGGTCCTGAATCCTGAAGATGCAAATATATAGGCTATTGGTGTAAATCTGAAACATTCAAACTGCTCTTCAGATTTTACAGTGGGCCTGAATCCTGAAGAGGCAAATATATAGGCTATTGGTGTAAATCTGAAACATTCAAACTGTTCTTAAATATTTTGTCTGTACTTTTCTGCAGCCTGTTTAACTTTCCTAGCTCTGCAATATCTTTTCTTTTCCCTTCATCCAACATAAATCACAGTTACATTTTGCCCTTAAATAGATGCACCTGCATTGAGCTTCTCCCTGCCTTCCAGTGTGCTGCTTGTTTATTTGCTGTTTGATCCAGGTTGTTTCCTAGTTATTATATTACATTATATAAAATTTTCAAAAAAGCATGATGTTATTAATGACTTACTGCATTTTCTTTGCAATGAACTCTCTTATCCTTATTTGTCTGTTTCTTTTACACTTTGAAAAAATGCTTTCACCAATATTATATTTTCTTTGTGTTTTCTTTGTTATGCAAGTGTAATAGTTTGATTTAATTGTAATGATGACGTGTCATAAAAAGCAAGCAGTTGCTAATCTGAGTGAGAGTTGTGATAAAAATATCCCAAATAAGATTGAGCTAGGATTACACAGGCAGCCTTAATCTGAAACTTTTTATCTTTTGAACCCTTCACTCGATAAAAACTTTATTTTAGAAGGCAACTTTTTTTTTTTTTCCAGTGAGGCATAGGTTCTTCTGAGATTTCTTTCCAGTCCCCAGTCTGACCTTCTGCTTTATCTTTTTCTGCCCATGTTTCTGGGCCAAGCTCTGCTCTGGCTTTGTATCTTCCTCCCCACTTTTTCCAGCTTGCTGTGTAATTTTTCTTACCCAGCCAATCCTTCCAGGCCTGCCATCTAAATTTTCTCCCTAGTGCTCCCAGTGTTGTATCAGCCTGCTCTCTGGACTCCTCAGCTGCTCACACGTGCTTTGTTCTGCCACCTTCACCTTCCCCCAGGGCATCATTCCTTCCCTGCTCTTTTCCCCTTCCCACTTGCTACTTCCTTCCCAAACTTTTGCTCCTGCAGTTTCTCCTCCAGTTTTAGTGTCCTCCTTCCTGAGACACTTTGATATCCAGCCTTAGAGGGAAAATGACCACTTCCACCATCTTCATGCCAAATACCTGTGCAATCTTTTTCCATTCCCCATCCACCATCCCATCTTCTCCCATCCTCACTGCTTTCCAGATTAGCTTTATTTCCTCTGGTGCATCATGGACAGAGTAATCATCCTGCCAAAGTACAGTTTCAAAGCCAGAAACACAGGAGCTGTTTAAAGGGAAAATCACCAGGATGCTTTAAGGTAACTCTTGAAAATCATTGAAAAACTAAAACTGAAAACATTCTCCCCTAAACTGTCTTGGGCCAAAACTCTGGACTGAAAAATATCAACTCAACATGGCTGAAACTGGGTAACTGGAACTGGGATTTATAACTGCTTCAACACTGCTAATGCAGAACATACTGGGAAAATACAGTAGCTACTGTGTCTCTTGTGCACATTTTCCGTGGTCGTATTAATTTTATAGCAGTGGTACTCTAGTTATTTCTTACATGTGCCACTAAAATTAGAGGCACGTGTAAAAGAAAACAGGGAATCATCTACTGCATTGTTTTGTAGTAGTTTGTTTGTTTGGTTTTTTTAAAAGAAAAATTCCATTATTCAGGGAGTGTCAGGGCTGACAAGAAAATCTGTTATCAGTGAATAAACAAGTTTCCTTGTACATCCAGGTTTTCCATTCATAACCTTGTAAGCCCTAACACTGAATATGTATTTCCTCCTTCATACCTGAAAGCAAATGGTCTGTACTTGCCAACATCCCTCTAGCAACAGGCTCTGAAGAAACAAAGAAACCTTTGGGGACAGGTTTCTGAACCATGTGCATGCACAGGGAGAATGACAGCTGCATGAAGGCTTTTGCAAGTTGCTCAACTTTTCACGAGGGCATGTAGTGACAAGACAAGGGTGAATGGCTTTAAAATAAAAGAGGGTAAGTTTAGATTAGATACTGGGAAAAATTCTTTACTGTGAGGGTGGTGAGGCACTGGAGCAGGTTGCCCAGAGAAGCTGTGGATGCCCCATCCCTGAAAGTGTTCAAGGCCAGGTTGGATGGGGCTCTGGGGAATCTGGTTTAGTTGAAGGTGTCCCTGCCCATGGCAGGGGGTTGGAATGAGATGATCTTTAAGGTCCCTTCCAACCCAAACCATCCCATGATTCTTTGATGATTCTATGATCTATGAAAGTACACATCTATTTATAGCCATCTAAACATTTTCTGAGCACCTCTTTGACTAAATGAGCAACTTGACTTTTACATACATTTTCTTTCTTGATGGAAAAATTATATTAAAACAAAGAAGTTCTTCCTGGTATATGCAAGTCTGCAGCCTTTGGAAGACTCTTTGCTCCTGAATGTGGTGAGAGTATAATGGCTAAGGAGCACAGAAAATCCAAAGCAATTTGGGTTTTTCTTTATGATTTTTAAGAAGGGGTTGATAAAATTAAATATGGATTCCCATCTTCTTGGGCTTATGTAGAATGTCATATAAGAAAAAAGTGTAAGAGCATCTTTTCTTCATAAAATTTAGAGGTCCTAAGTAGAATTTACTCATTTTAATATCAAGAAGCAACATGATGTTAGTTTCTAGATTGTAAAAGGAAAAATGAGTAAAACCCTACAAGCTGGTTTAGTGATGAAGAGCTAGGAGCAGGCTTTTGCTTTTCTAGGAGCAGGCCTTAGATTTTTCTTTATTGTTAGTTTAGGATTAGCTTTAGTTACGCTAATGCTACAGGGTATGTAGTAAATGAAGATGTTGTGGGAAGGTTTTTATACAGGTATATACTGCTTCCTAGGTCATATTATTTATGGTTTTTAAACACTCGCTGTCTGCACTCCCAGAATTTGATACTGCTAACATCTCCTGGGCAACTTCTAAAATCTCTCCATTTCATTCTTTTCTCCTTTACAGTTTAAAGAAATTGATGTAAAAAGGGACCCTGAAGAAGTTACTGCTTTTAGTGATAATCACTGGTGTTAAGAAATCTCTCTGGGGCACCAAATTGTCTGTAATACCTGTAATATAAATTATTAACTGAAGGAAAATCAGAAATAAAAAACTTCAGGGAAAAGTAATGGTGAAGTAATGATTTGAAATGGTAAAAGATAAATCGCTTGCCTTGTAATTCATCCTCATAAAAATTCAACCATAATACCTGGTTCCCACGAACAAGTGTGAATAAAACAAATTAAGTTTTCCTAAGACTTATCTGGTTTATGTGTTTAAACTCTTCTCCTACCATATTCGTGTAGATGTAACCTTGTTTTTCTTAAAAAAAAGAAGCCTCCACTGGCTTTCTTGAAAGCCTCTGTCTTGGTCTTTTTGTTAAAATAAACACACTCTGTGAAAAGTCCACTTGGATATTTACAAGCCTGTTTGAATGTCTGTCAGAACAAGACAATGATTTCAGTGTTAATGAATTCTTCAGAATGGATAGTATATTATGAACTAACCAGATCTTTTTTGCCTTTTTTCATTTCTCGTTGAAACCAATATTCTTCTGATGTTTTGAGGCTTTACTGGTGTTTTGAGCAGGAACAAAATCTTCTAGTGGAGGGATTGAATTTCCTGTATCAGACATATTCACTTTGCTCTAGATCTGTTGTCTCCTCTCATCCTTGAGCAGCAAGACGTGATCTTGGGGGAGGCTGAACATTGAAGGAAATGGGGCAGAAGTGTTGGGCTGCACAGGGCAGAGCTCAGAGCTGCCACCACCACCATATGTTCAGGTGGGTTTGCACTGTGGCTGTTCTCCTGCATTAACAAGTGATTTATTTGCTTAATTAACAGAAGTCATGACTTTTATGCAGCTTTCCTGAATTGTCCCAAAGATGCTTTTAGCTATTAGTTTCCACCCCTGGATTTTGTTGCAGATTCCAGCTGACCTTCTCTGTGGCTATTCACTGCGGGCACGTCACTCCTCTCCTCTTGCATGACATATGAAGAGAAGCTAATTCAAAGCGTTCATTGTTTATGGCTGGGTTTTTTTAGTTCCTTTAGCTTCAGGGGTTTAAAGCTGGGGAACAGCTAATCAAAGGCTAGTGCAGAAAACTGATTTCAGCTGTCTTTTCATAGGTTTCACATTTTTTTCAGGCATCTTCCCCCCTCTCTAATGCAGTCCCCTTCCCTAGAACTGAGAAGAAAGCAAAAGCAACTTTAAAATTTCCAGAAAGGCATGTCCAGCTACAGGAAATTAAGGGCTGGTGGGCTACTTTTATTTTTATGCCCTCCATCCCTTCACTTGAATACTCAGTCTTTGCCAATGGTTGCCTCGTGAACTAACAAACTTTTCTCCAACCTTAAAAATATTTACTGCCTGCTTGTAACCCAGGATGTACATACAGCACTTCAGAGAAAACAGCCCTCTTTATGGCCAGGGCTTAAGCCAAAGCCAGCTACACTTCCCTCTCTTTATCATCTTGAAAGGAGAGATCTGTTTCCTTCAACAGTACTGTTTATAACTTCACCAGATGAAAACTGTCATATCCCATTTCCACTGAGACTGAGTGGCATCTATTCACTGGCTACAGAATTAAGAAAACATAACTTAGTTCAGCTTTAATGCTTGCATACACACCATGCAAATTTCCTTCAAATGAGCCAGGAAATTCTAAATATCATCTCATTGCAAAAAAAAAATTGCTGTCTCCAAAGGTCAGCTTAGAAATGTTATGACCTGTGATGTCCTTTAGTATTGGCTGCATTTCCCATAAAGTATGTGAATTCTGGATGAGATGACTGCTCAGGCTGGAGTTATATTTTCCACACCAAGTAATGAGACAGTTATATCTCTTAAAGTGCCATAAACATAGCAAAATGAGTTTTCTAATCATAAGACTACCAATCCAAACAACAACATCTATATGAAACTCTGCTATGTATTTCAAGTAAATGTACTTTAAATGTGTTGCTTGAATTGGGAGAACATTTCCTATATAAGCCTGATTTGTATTTTTATTTATAGACCAGGACATTTACCCATTTTTTTTTTCCCAGTGATTTCTGCATTACCAGAAAAATTATTTCTGTGTTACTGGAGAAATTACTTCAGATAAAACAGCCCCCAGCCCCTGGAAACTATCTTACTTTATAACTCCTTGGGACCTCAAGAAATAAATCTTCATTGCCTTACACTCAGTGACAGACATCAGTGAGCAGAATGATGAGAGGGAAAATTTAGGGTCCTCATAGGTAAAGAAGGATAGGAACATTTTTCTGTTGTAAATCCTGTACTCCTTGTCTTAGGTGAATATGAAGCATTTCAAGTACAATGTAATTCTCTGCATCAGAGTCTGATTCTTAAGGTCTCTATTGGCATATTTCAGCTTTGTTACCAGATTAGCAAAAAATCACCTAAAAAAGAGGTGAATCTAAATTCTCTCTATACCTCACAGAGAGACTAGTCACATACATCTTTTAATTTATACACTTTCCTCCCCAGCTGCTTCAGAAAATTATTTAAGAGCAGCAGTCTGTTAGGGGATGCTACCATTACTTTTAAAGTGCATGCGACAAATTATTAGCCAATTTCCCCAGACTTATTAGAGATAAATTTTAGATAAAGCTTGCTTTACTGCTTTGTTGCACATTGGATGTGTATTTTAAGACTACAGACTTGCCTGGAATAGATTATTTTTCATCTTAGCTCCTTCATGGGATGCATTATTGCAATAAGTCCATTAAAATATTGTTGGAGCTTTTACAATATTATCGGATTTTCACTGGATTCCCATTTTGGTAGAACAGGCAACAGTTTCTGCTGTTAAACAAGCTTGGATCTTGAAACATGGATTTGTAAAGCCAGGCTCCCAAACATATTTGGAAATTAGCAAATTAACCCATAACTGAGTCCTGGAGTTATCTGGAAGCTCGTTAGAAGGTGCTGCTAGAAGTTATGTTTTGAAATAATTTCCTCTAATATTTTTTTCTATTGGTTGAAAGGTTTTTATTTCCCATTGTTCATTCCATAGGGAAGTAATATTCTATGAGACTTGGTTTTTGTTCCCCAACTAGAGAAACTGTGTGATGTGGCTACCTGCAAGGATGATCCAGAGGTGTACAGATGTTTTATCTAACCTTCTGACCTTTAAAATGCTTCAGAAATGTAGGTGGAAAGCTGCAGGCCAGCTCTTTTTGTGGCCTTCACCCCATTAACTACCACGATTTGGATCACATTGAGCATCACCTTGGCTCACATTGCAGGGCTGGAAGCTGATGCCTTGTGCTGAAGATCCTTAAGGACTTTCAAGCAAAAGTTAAAGCACATCTGACCATGGTTTGGTATCCCCACTGCCTCGCCATACGCAGGGAAAAACATTCTTCGTTTGCCAGGGCTGCTACTTTGTCTCCTTTGTCAACTTGCACTCAATTCACTTTGACGTTTTATTATTCTCCTGTGCCAAATTGGCCTTATCCTTGCAAGAAACTCTGAAAAGAATCTGAGTCCTTTCTGAAGACTGTGCAATTCTTTGTTCATTAATATAAAGACGACTTTGGAATTAAGTAGAATCAGGAATCAGTCTCCATAAGGGTCTCTGGCAGATAGCTACATTTCTTTGAATTCAACTGCACTTGCAGAATTTTCTTAATCTGATCTCTAAGTAGATCCTGTACCAAATTGCTTACAAAATGTTGTGTTATTTCTGTAGAATATTACCTGCATCTCAGATATGGGGAAAAAAAAAAAAGATGCTTACTTTTCCCAGGTTGATGCTGTATGTACAAGCTGCTTTTGTAGAAGCCCTATTTAGTGACAGTTTTGCATGACAAAATAGCTAGATTCCTATGACCTTATTTCAACTTACTCATTCAGCAGAAGCAAATACCAGGACCATACTAAAAGGCGTCCTAACAATCCAACACAACTTTTTATGAAAGACACCTGTCATATACATGCTATTTATAAAGAAACACAAATAATGGAAGACATGTTCACTGGAGAATTTAGTTCCTCGAAACCCTACTTTTTCTTCATTTTCTTCTTGGCATCTAAAGGAAATCTCCACTTACACTGAAAGCATATAATGCTTTAATCTACCCAAAGGTGTAGATTAAACAGAATTATTAAATTTACTTTGCTGACACTTAATTGCATATTTTCATTAAATATACTGAAGCTGTGTTTTATTTTTACGGTAACTTAATAAGAGGAAGTAGGCTTACAAAATTTCAATTAGATTTGCCTAGAAGGGAAGGCGAAGAAGAGAGAACAATAAGTATAGGAAATAATTGAATAAAAGATAATGGCAAACGATTTTGCTCAGTAATAAAAAGCTACAGAGACAAAATGGGTTTTCCTGGTATCCCAAGGAAAACCTCAAACAAACCACAGCTGAGTGGATGAGAAGTGTGCTACTTTTCTATTTCAGCCTGTGCTGGATTATTGCTGTGAATGGATTCCACAGCCTGCCTATTTGAGAACTTGTGGTCAGTCCTGCGTGCTTTTCACTGAGAGGCCAATGCTTAAATAACAAAAATGCATTGAGAAGAGCAGCAGAAAAAAAAAGCTTTAGGGAATTCCGTAGTGGAAAACGCTGTTTTCCTGAATGAATTACAATACCATGTGAAGTGCTGTATGAGAGTGCAGAAGTGTGGGTTAAGGTTGTTCATGTAAAGAATAGGGTTTTGTCAGGGTAAAGTCTAGTTAAGTGTGTGGAGATGAGAGGGAAGAGTCAATGTTTGGTTTCATTTGTTGTCTTTTGATACCCCTGTCAGACAACTCAAGATAACATCCAGTGCCCTAACAGTGGGTCGTTTTGCTTCTCCACACTGTATTGTTATCGCTGCTGTAAGCTCTTTTTTTGTAGCGACAAATATCTTTGCACATGTAAAGGCATTAGCAAGCTGCGGAAAATTCAGCCATCAGTAACAGCATAGCTCTGGGAAACGTTCACGAATTAACCAGCTGAGGGAGCACAAGGCATCGGTTTTTCAGCAACGGCACCATGGACTTTAGGGACTGCTAGAAGAAACAGTGTGGTAATTATCATGTCTGCTTCACTTAACTTTCTGCAAAACATCTGAGGGTCCTTCTTCTCATGTGGAATAGTTTGGGTCAGAATTAATTTTTTGGAGGGGGTCAGAAGTGATTTTTAAAGGACGTGGCTGATCTGCTCCTTTATTTAACATACTGGTCTAGAATATATATTTTTTAATTGAAACCAGGTAGACAGTGTTTGATTTTAAAGGTCTGAGGTGAAATCCTGGACCACCTGAAGCTAATGGCAAAGCATAATTTAGGGGATTAGAGCCAAGTGTTGATCCTTGCTCTAAATACAGAGTTGTATTAACATGCAAATATAGTAATAGTTGTATCATATCAGATCTACAGCCTGCTCAGCCCGTGATCCCGCCTGTAGCAGCCAAGCAATAACAACACCTGCAAAATCAGGACAAGCAATCTGGGACCCAGAGAATTCTTGAATTAGTTGGAGTGTTTCATACAGATTTGACAAAATAATTAGGAGACTAAGCTGACAGAAGAGACTTGGTCTACCTTTCAGTGTGCACTAGCCAAGTTTTGCTGCTCGGTAGGACAGAAGCAAGCCAAGGTCTTGTCTTCAGCTCTAAACTGCTGGGTGTCCATGCAGGGATATGCTATGCTGCAGCTGAGGCAGTGTGGGGTTCCTCTGCAGAAAAGCCTTTTGAACTTGCTCTGCAGCCCATGATTATGCAGATGGGCAGTGCTGGGAGAGGCAGAGAGAGTAACTGCTACCACATGTGAAACTCTGGTCCCAGGATATTGTTTTCATTATAGTTTTGTTCTCTGCAGCTACTTGGACTCTGAAGTGTCAGATTCCAGTTTGATTTCTTCATTAGCAAAGCCACTGCTTCAGTAGTAATGAACAACAGAAAGCACAAAAACACTCTGACAATGGTTGGTTTTGTTTAAAAATGTTAGCATGTGTTAGACAGTGTCTAACACTAATGCCTGGGACAGGTTCCTTTCATTATGCTTTGCATTTCTGGAAAATAGCTCAGCCTGGTTTCACAGAAATTGGTTCATCCATACAGCATAGGTCAGAAAAGACATATAAACTAGTAATGCTTCTTCTTTTTGAAAAGTAGTAAAACAGACTCTACTCTTTGTAAAGTATGCTGCCATTCTGATTACTTACCAATGTAACCCATTTACACATCAGAGTAAAAGTGGTCTCCCATTTCCTGAAACAGAAACCTGGTCTCACGTTCCTGTAAAGCCCTGTCTACCTCCAGAACAAAATATGACACACTCAGATTTTTTGCTCATAGGAAGTATTATAAGCTACCTGGATTTTTGTGGTGTTGAAATATATATGTCTTTCTTCAGATTTATAAGAGTAAATAAGCCCTAGTTCATTGTTCTTTGCCTTTCCTTAAGGAAATGATGAACTTTTTTTTTTTTTTTTTTGCTTGTTTGTTTGTTTGTGCTGCAGGAAATTCCTTTCTTCCTGCCTTGGGCAAAAGTGGAGTTATGGTAATGAAAATAGGCACATAGTAAAAAAAAAAAGGGAAAATCTTTGTCCTAGAAGAAATGAAGGAATGCTTTAAAGGTAGATTAAATCCATTTTAACTACTAAAACTTTATTCCATAGTCTCTGCTTGTGAGAACTAAACTCCTTTTGATAAGAAAAATCCTTTGGCCTTATATAATTAATCTGGGAAATCAGATAGGTGGATTTGGAGGTGCTGGTGAAATGTGAGGATTAAATTTTGAAATTTGACCAGCAGTGTTGGGAAGACAAAGAGATGGTTGAACAAGCAGGGACATCTGCAGCTGCCAGCACAGGTAGGCTGCATTCCTCTGCCAGAATGAGACTCTTCTCCACTGCCCCCACTTTTCCAGCATCAAGAACAATGAAGCAGCTTGGGATCAGATCTTTTTTTGCAAGGAAAGTCAAGTCGTTTTGCTGGTGCTCTAAGGTTTTTCTAACTTGATGATGAGATTAGCATGATTTAGGACCTGTATGCTGACATGAGCAGAGACAGAGGCAAGCAAAGGTAATGTTTATGTACCACATGCTTTTTGAAGCATTTCTCTTTTTTCAGTTTGACCAGAATTACTGTATTCTGGCCAGATTCAGTTTGTGCCAGCTGCTTCTCATTCAGCATCCGATTTCCTGAAGATACCATGGCAAAGTCACTGTATGAAATAGGAAATTTAGAACAGAGACAAGTAAGTTTTGCTGTATTATTTGGTGGGTCATTGACTTTGATTATAACTGAGCTTAGCAGCAAAACTTTCCTATCAGAGAGCCCAAAGGGTACATTAGGAGAGAAATAGTGAACCTCTACCATTTTCAGCTCATATAAGACTCTGAAATTACATGCATGGACGTTGTGCACGCCCTACTCACATAGGACTCTGGTCCAGAGCCTGTTGGCCCACTGGGCCTGGGTCTTAAGCAATGAGAGGGAGAGGCAATCAATCAGTCCCCTAAATGATGGCAATGTAGGACACCACACAGAAAGGCAAACAGACCAGGCCTGTGTAGAAAGTGTGGCTGGCATAGTTATGCCATGAATAGCCACCTGCACACATAAGAAAGTTCTCATGGGCTTAAGCCTGTATAATGATGCCAAAAAGAGCCATCTAACCCAGCCAATCCTTTCTTTTCCCCAGCATCTCCTGGCTGGGTGAATATGGGAAATGAACACAAGTATTTTCCCAGGAGAGTGGTTGGGAAGGAGGAGATGGCAGGTTTAAGCTCCTCAGGGAGCTGCAGTGTACAGTGTGTCATTCCCAAAATGCCCTTGCAGCACAGTGACCTCCATGCAAGCTCAAAGACCCAAGTGAGGTGCCATGTCAGTGCGGTCCTGCTGGTGGCTGAATCCCTCTTCCCTGTCATCCATGGCTGCCTGCACAGTAGCACAATGCAACTGTGGCTAATATGGTTCTGGGACCTGTCCCAGTGCAGCCATCACAGCTTGCTCAAGGGCCATTAACAAAGTAAATAGAAGGGTTTTAATCATAAACTGAACCTCACCAGAGGAGAGGAATAAGTTGCCAGATTCATACATTTGCAAGTTACAGATTTCAAAGACATTTCTCTTAATCCTCTCAGTTCATGGAAAAGAGCTTTTTCTTTCTTCCTTCTCTCTTTTAGGGCATAGAGATGCGTTAGAAAGAAAATTTTCCTCTGTGTAATTTTCCTGATCTGCTTTACTCTGTTCTCAAGCCAATGCCAGAGCTGGCTCAAAGGAAATGGTGGAGGAGGAGAGGAAGGCCTGTTTGTGAGCAGTTTGCACAGAGTGGCTCAGCTGTGTCATAAAGCTACACCTAGGGCACACTGGGATGAATAGGGCAGTTCATTGGACCGAGAGCTGCTGTTCCAGGTGCTCTGCACCTGTTCTGCTCAGACATTGGCCTTTTTCTTTGCAGCCGTAACCATTTTAGACACTGGTTAAATAGACCTAATGTTGTGCATGGTGAATTAGGAGCTTGAAAACAAAGCTGGTATGTCACGCTTCTGTGTTCCTCGATAATGACTAAAGTCATTCTGAGAAAAATACTTCCAAAGGATCAGATTTCTATGTGGACTGCTCAGTTTCCATTGTATGTAATGAGATATTTTTATTCAAAACCTCCAGATGATTAGACAGTTTTGCCCATAGAACCTGGAATCCCTTTGGTTATGACATTAAGTATAATTTTTGCTCATTAGGAATAGATTAGGTGAATGCTGCATGAAAATAGAAACTAAAAAGACCAGAAACCTATAGTTACCTTATGAAAGCTGAATTTAAAAATGTTGCTATGCAGTCTAAGAGGGAAATCCTTCAACCCTAACACAAAACAGACCATGTGATCTCATTTTAAATCTCATTGACTCAATCAACCTAGTGCTTCCTCCAACCTTAGAATGGGAAATCTGCACCTATTATCTGGTGCTAAATTCACACCTATAATCCTACCTCCTAGATTATGATCAACTTCAAAGAGATTGCTTATGGATGTGGGTGGCAGGAAATTTACCTTTTCTTTATATCTCTATTCTCTTTGCAATTAAGTAGACTCATTTATCCTACTTTGATAAAAGTAATTTTGCAAATTATTTTCTGATAGATTTATAGCTCTAGTAGCTGTCAAAAAAATTCAGACCCCACCAGACTGATTCTCTGTTCTGTTGAATAATATAAAATGTGTTCTAACGGATTCAGGTCTTTGTTAGTTACCAAAAGCAAATGAAAATTATCTTTTAGATAAAATATCCCTTCTCCAGGAACCAGTACTGCATTTTGCATGTCTGTCTGAAAGATGCTGGTTACAGAGTCCCCTCAGTGATGGGCTCTCCCTTGGGGCAGAGAGTCACGTCCAGCAGCTGGCTGAGCAGGCCCTTGAAAGTATCCGGGAGAAGAAATGGAGAGATGCCACTAAAGTACATGCTGAAGGACCTTGAGCTGGCCTTCTGCAATTAAAACCATCTGACAGGCTGGGGGTCAGAAAGGGGCGTGAGGGAGGTCAGGAGCCGTCTGGAAAAGGTGTCCCTTGCAGCGGCGCCGAGGGCAGAGAGGCAACCAAAGAGAAAGGAAGAGCTGGCCTCAGTGTTTGCTTTGGCCTAATTTCAAACAGAGCCCCTTCAGAATCTGTTTATACAATCCTGTCTTTCAAGAGCTTTTTTAATTTCTTTAACTAAGGCTCTGTGAGCCCTGAAGGTTTGACTTATCCCATGGAAATCAGAAGATATGCAGTCTAGAGAGAGTTGATGTGGGCTTGACCACATGCTTTATGAGTTTCAAATTCAGCAGCAGTGGCTCTCTTTTAAGGCACTGCTGAGCAGAGATCTTGAGGAAGCATTGAGCTCTCTGATAGATACCAGATCATAGCTGTTCGAGCTTATGGCACAGACATTTTCTAAGCACAAAGTAATATACTACCAATACGTTACAGCAAGCTCTACAATAATAATCCTGTAATTTGTATGCCTAATGTGTAACTTTGCTTTTCAGTAAGTATTTTCACATCATATTTATAACTGTTGCTCATCTCTTGTAGCTGGGCTACTATGCATTTAATATGCAGAAATCTGTCCCTCATTAACATTAGCAAAAGACAGCAATAAATGAAGACAAATGCTACAATTAAAAAAAAAAACTCCACAGCATTATTATTAGCCTTCCAAGAGGTCTGGAAGTACACTACTCACTTTGGAAAGGAACAATTAGGCACTTTGATAAGGCTGGAGCATGAAACGTCCATCACAGTGAAACGTTTTGATTGGCATGAGTCCTGAGAGCTGGACACCTGCCTCCAAGTCCTTGGAAACTTCCTGCTGGATCTAGGACAGAACATGAAAGCTGTGCTCAGAGTAAGACTTCAGAAAACCAGGCACTTTCTATCAAAATTACTCTCTCCTGGCCCGGCAGCACAGTGCCAGCCCTCTCAGCAGCCGAGGCAGGCCATCCTCCCACAGCACAGCCAGCCTGGGTGCAGCCTGTCTGTAACACTGGGACAGCTGTGCCAGGGACAATGAGATGTTACTATAACTCTGCCACTCAGCTAGGAGGTGAAGAAAACAGCCTGGTACAATTGCATATGACCTAGAGGCTTCTGACAGCTTACGTTGATGTGTCTTGTTTGGCTTTGGGGGAATCACTTGCATAAAGCACACATTCTGCTGATAAGGGCTGCATGTGTGCAAATAATCAACAGCTGTAATATCCCCACTTCTCAAAGCTTGTAAAATCTCTCAGTTGGGTAAAGCACAGATTCACCTGACACAAATTGTCTCTTAGGCCCAATGCTGGTTGTTTCCAATTACCTCAGTGCCTTTAAAGGCCTGCATTGAGGTCATAGGGCCCCACGTGCTTGTGTCCTCCTGTAAAGTAGGAAAAGGTGTGTGTTTCATCTCATAGGAATGCTACAAAGACTAATTCTTTAAAGAAAATTCAGTGTTCAGACACTGTAGGAGCGAGATCAGATAAACACCTGTATATCTACATCCACATATAGGCAGCTTGTCATTTCTTCAAAAATTGTATCTGCCATTGTTCACCTCCAGTGAGGAGATACTTGTATGGCTGAATACAAGGTTTCGCTCCTCTTTGGGGGGCTAAATTTTGGGATATCGAGCTCTAAAAGTGTGACTATAATTTTGTTTGCATCTTTGCTTACAGAAGACAATTCCAGACTTACCAAATAAAGGACTTTACCTTTCCCAAAAAACCTTTCCTCTCTGTGTTTCAGACTCGTGCCATTGGAAATGCTTCCCCCAGGATGGGTTGCCAGGGCATGCTGCTGGCTCCTGCTGAGCCCACTGCTGACCAGTACCTCCAGATCCCTTTCTGCAGGGCTGCTCTTTCTTTCTCTTAATGTTGCAATACACATGGGAAATAAATGTTTGGAATAACAAGGTGTCATATATAGAGAAAAAAAAAGTGTTTAAAGGTGTCTTTCCCAACCTTGCAATAAAAAGAAAGAAAAAAAGACTAAAAAGCTGATTTACACTATCTGATTGACTAATCTTTGTCTCAGTAGAAATGAAGTTATGTGTGAATTCCTAAAAGGAAGCTTTTTTTTGTCTGTGATGTAGTATATTCAAGAGATTCTTTCACATATTGCACTGGTGTGAGTAATAAAAGCTGTCACAGCATGCTAGAAAAGGGATATTTGTTCAGGCCACAAGTTCAGTGTGACTGTGAACGTATCAATAATCTATTTTTTCTGAGCCTACTGTTTCAGGCTATCACCTTAAAGGACTAACTTGTGACAGAAATGTCATAGAGCAATACAAGATGTTCCAGACCAGTTCTAAACCCAACTCGATGCTTTTTCATGTGACCACAAGCTTCGGAGTTCAGAAATGGAAGGCCTGCTGGGGGAGCCAAAGTGAAAAACTGAAAAATTTTGGAAGAGATTTAATGTATCTGATAAGGCCTCTGTTAAAACAGTGAAATAAATCATGCTATCACTCACCTTAAATTTCTTACAACCACCAAGATTAAATCCAAACAAGGTAAAAGACTTCACAGCAATGTATGACAGGCCATTTTATGAGACAAGTTCAAATATAGGTACTGCTTATTTTTTATGGTAGAAGTTTGGGACAAATTATAATTCAACACATATTGGTTGCTGTAGAGGAAAATAAATTGCATTACCATTGCTTTGAAGGAAAAGTTTTGTGATGATTAGCTAACACGCAGCAGTTGAGTATTTCATTTCAGTTGAGTAGCACTCAGCTGAAATTTTCTTACAGTACAATTGTAAAGTAATAGTTGAAACTACCTATAAACCTATTCTTGAAGCTGTAAATTATCTGAAAAAGCTGCATTTTTGCTCTATTTATTTTCATTGTCCCTGGAATAATGCAATTTGTCTTCTAATGAGTATTTTTTACTGCAAGGATAACACAGATGAGTGTAGTCCACTTCAGCTCTTCAGGGACTCGTTACTTATAAATATGTATAAGCCTTCCCTCAGCCCTATTTTTAGGGATGGAAACAAAGCAGAGATCCCTTTGAAAAACATTAGTTTCAAGTCTCTTGAACTAAAATCCAAACTGGAAAGATCCTCTGAGAATACCTTGAACTGGGCATGAATTCAATGATTATTGAATGCAGACTCAAAAATTTCATGAATTCATAGAGATCTAAATATTTCAAATTGAATTTTACCCAGAAACTAAACTATACAGAATCTAGTGTTAAGGAAGTGAGGGAGTGGAGATGCAGGAGGAGAATGGGGAAGAAAGGGAAAGCCCATTATTCATGGAAGAGCAAAATAATTCAATTCAGACTGAATTTTCTCTGTGGTTGAGTGCAGACCTTAGTCCACTACAGAAAATGAAAGACAGAAAGAGGTGTTTGATGACTGTAAGTAAATATAAGTAATTACAAATCTTAACAGACCTGTCCTACACTATATAAATAGTCCTAAATTAGCTTCCACGGAGAATAGATAACCTTTAACTCCTCCCTATACTAGAGCTAGGCTGCAAATATGAAACTGCTTAAATTAAAAAGTAATTCAATTCCATCCAGGTGTGAGGGAACACTTTGTGCCATATTATTGAACTAGTAATATAAAAGTGTTCTCTTCTCTCACCGTGGATTTGATATAAAAAATGTAAACAGTCATTTAATACTAATACTTGGAAGGAGATTGAAAATTAAACTTACCAGAATGTGACCTAGAAAACAAATTCATGTAGAAGAAAATTTTTTATTTTAGGGGTTATATTTAAATACACCCTTCCATCTTGGTTTACAGTGATTGTTTCTCCAGATATTGTCAGGTTGGCTATATAATAATATAAACTGTCTTCCTTCCCTCTCCAAGAATATTAAAGAATATATTAACTTCTATAATGTCTTTTATTGCCAGGCAAGCTCTCAATATGATTGAAACAAATGACCTTGCTATGCCATCCAGTTGGTGTACAAGCAGAAAAACATGTTTTTATGTAAATAAATGTCTTATTCTTATACCAGCACTAGGAAATAGCCTAAATGCAGCTAGTGTAAAATTTGGTTTATCCTTGCCATGTGGTCATGCAGTTCAGAGTACGTTGATCCAAGTGGAGGAGGAGCTTCACTGATTTCAAAAAGGCTACTAAAGCACATAATAATAGACTTCCATAGTCATTTATGTATAAGCTTAAACTATCAGACACTGTTCGTAAGGACATTTTGATACATTATTGACTTTATTGATAGTTTTTTAATCCAAGCCCTATTGCTTTTTTTACTAGAGCTCATTCTCTGTCTGGAGAGGAGTTCCTTTCCATGCACATCAGAAACAGCTTAACTGCATGGTCATGGTCTAACCTCTTCTCCACTTCAGTTTCTGTGAAAGCATCTCCCCGTACAGTAGGGGTTATTTGAGGACTGCAGTGGACTTGCTCAGAACTGCTGTTGCCAGTATAAATGGTAAGGATTGTGGTCTGATCTTGGTGTCTGAAGTCAAACCACTGAAAACTGCTGCTCATGTTTATTTGGCATTTGGATATGAAATTAGGGGCTGAATGTACCTGATCACACACCCCATAACTGGTGTGATCCTTTATAGAGAGAGGATCATTCTGAATTTTCACAATAATGAGCCAAATTATTTTTATAAGAGTATGTCATAACTGCATATTTGGGCTCCCACATAAATCCACTTTCCAAGAGGCTTCTTAGCTTGAAAGTGGTATTACAGGTATCATTTGTTGGTTACTGGTTTATTTAAGTCTGTCAGAAGATATTTATATTCTCTATGGAATTATTTTTCCCCAAAAAGGGGAAAACCAATTCTTAAAAGACTCCTAGTTTTAAGTGTTGCATCTGAAAGGAGATTAGATATATGACATGGGCTGATAGCAGATTATTATATAAATGACTGATGGAAGATAAAAACTCACCTCAAACTTTGGATGTTTTGCTAGAAAGAGATATTTACAAGACTAACATTTTAATTTATAGTTCAAGTGATTCAGCCGTTTTGTATAAACTACATTTTTGCATCCCATGATGTAGTCCAGAAGCAAAGCCTTTTATCTGACCTTGTGAGCATGCAGTTGAAATGACCAGAAATAGGCTAAAACACTGCTGGGAGCGGGTTTGATACAATTAGCTGCAATTCATTGCCTGGCATGCATAAAATGTAAATTTAAATAGTTACTCACTCCCTTTCTCACAGACTGGGAGGAAAGACAATGTGTATCACCTTTGCTTCCCTGTGGCATTTTGTCGTGGGAGAAAGTGGGATTGCTGACATTGTATCTGAAGCATGACTGTTTTGCAAAGAAAATCTTTCATCTTCTTTTCAATTAGAAAACATGTAATTCTCTGGACCACGAGAGGTATTTGGGTTACTTTGCTGCTGCTGTTTTCTCTATTCTGACAAAAATTATGATGAAATGCATCAAATTATTTAGAACTTTGAAGTGCTGAAGAGAGATTTCAAAAATCAGGAGAGGCTTTTCTCTGTATATGCGATAATCGTGATGCTGGAAATAGGTGCTGATTGTGTTGTTTGAGGTACTTTTTATTCTGTTCACAGAAACTTTCCCTTAAAAAAGGAGCCTGAAGACTAGAGTGATTTTGCAAACTTTTCATTGCTCCCAGACCGAATAACTTCACCCATGTGAGAAACCACACTTTGCACAACAGGACTGTCTGTAGTTGCATAGTTTTTAACTGAAAATATGATGAAGACAATAAAGCCTTGTTAGCTGCATTAATGCAAACAAGAGCTTCTAACCACCTAGTCTCTGGTCTTGTTTCTGTGCAGAAATGAGTTTCCCTGCTGCTTACATACTGCCTATATCCCATCTCCTAGCCATGCACAAATCATTGATCCAGACACTGAGGAATTTTTACCAAAAGTTACTGTTGCATCATGAGGAATGGATCCAAGATAAGCTGTTGGGTTTGCTTGATCTGCTAACCTGCTGTCTTTGTAATTAGAAAATACAATAAACTACTTGGTAATATATAATTTTTTCCTGGAAATTTTTCCAGAAATAAATACACATACACACACGTATACACTCCTCTTGTCCTGGTCAGTAGACGAAGTTGCAGCCCAGAGGTTTTTGAGCGAAATATCCTAGCTCTTAGGAGGAAAGTGGGAAATAAAAAAACCTCCAAAACTCCACCAAGCATCTGAACTCTGACCAGACTCAGCTGTAGTCAAGCGACCGCTAATGCACCTAAAAATACAGCTGGATTTATAATACAGCTTGCTCTAACTTGCTGTGTGGGATATGTGGAGGAATGTCCTGTAATAACTGCTGTGATGGGTCCTGGGGCCCTCTGCTCTGTTATCAGGGCATAAACGGCTGCGGGTGAAGTACATGCCCAGAGCTTTTTTATTTGGTACTTGAAAGTGCGTCAGAAAACACCCACAGCATTCTCAGAAATGCTACTTGTTGTATCACTCTCCTTGCAAGCAATTGTGGTTTTTTTAGAGAATCTAACATAAATAAAGCAGCTTTCATTTTATGTGAAAACTTAAGGTTTCCTTCTCCCTCCAACTCCACGAAAAACCTGCAGTGATGTCCTTGACCCAGTGAAATGAAGATGGGGGAGGCAGTGATGCAGCCCAGGGTGTAACGGGGGGAGTTCAGCTGAATTCAGCCCCTGAACCATCAGTGCCAGCGTGGAGGATGTGCCAGGACCCACATCACATTAGGATGACATAAACACACAACTCAGCTGCACCCTGGGATTGCAGGGCCAAAACGATCCCCTCAGTTCATACATCTGAGGGGTCTGCCCTAGGAAATGGTTGTTCTCGGCTCATCATTAGGTAATGAGGAGGACACAGGAGGTGATTTGGGTCTAGAATGAGCGTGTCCCTAACACACACCTTACAAGCAATCATCTGCATTTATGCATCTGGTCAGAGATGGGTTATTCATCACCCCAAAAGGCAGATTGTAGTTCTTGAATATATTTCTCATTGTGTCTGTTTTTAAAACTGCAGAATTACAACCATATATAAAGCCAGTAGCACTTACGTTCTCAGCAGGCTGAGCCGACACTCTCCAAGATGAAGGTGGCTGATGTTGTTTTACTGGTACTTTTTGTTTTGCAGAGTGTTCTCTAGCAGCTGCTCCAGCTGACTGTCTCCCTGCAAAGCCATTACACTTTGCCACTGGCAGTATGGGTACCCTGAAGAGTTTCTGGCTTCCCTTAATTGAACAGAAGAAACTAATTTAAATTTTAAAAAATATAATTAGTTTGACTTCCTCTACCAGGAATTCTGTAATTGATACTATGAATAAATTATGGGATGCAATTGTGAGGGTTCTTAGTTACAAAGCTTCCTAGCTGCACAACTTCTGTGCTGATGAGTGATACATGTTTTGTCCTCCAAAATGGAGCACAATTCTTGTCATAGAATATATCTTGCATGCTGCAATCTGAAAGTGAGGACTGAACAAGTGCACGCCTCCTGACTGAACACTTGCTGGGGCAGGTATCACTCAGCTTATCTGTGCAGAATGCAAATCCAAAGCAACGCAACTGGTTCAGGCTCGTTCAAAAGCCAGAAGGGGTTTAAACATAATGATTGCAATTAGCTAGAGCCCTGTGCAATATGCTTTAGTTTTCTACATGTCTGAATTAATTTCCAGCCATTGTCATGTTTTACGGCTGCTCGGTGTGAGTTTCTTTCTCTCTGAGCAAATTTTTCACAAAGAAATATTTCAGTCACTTCTCTCTCCTCTTCTTAAATGAGTCACTTCCTCATGTATGAATCAAATTTTGCTTTCAAATGTTTTGTGAAGTACAAATGACATCACATACTTACACCAAATGTAAAGGGGAAAATTTAGAATAAGACTAGATTTAATAATTATTTGGCATAAAACTCAAATAAGAATTAAAAAATATCTTTGATGAAATGTAACCTTATTTACTGAAAATTTCTTTGCTATGAATAGCAACACAGACATTTAAACATCTCCTTTTGTTAAAAATCAGTGAAATCTGATGCATTATCTGTATCTAGGGAATGTGTAACGGTTGTGTTTTCCCATTTCTCACTCAAATGAGCTTCTTCCCTTTAACAGACTTCACTTCCTATGAAGCAGATTTTATTTCTTAATCCCATGCAAAATTGCTTCTTTGTGTACTTTCTAGACTCAATAGCCAGTATTTGCATGATCAAATTAAAGGGGCCAGAGGCTATTTAATACCCCTGCAGCAAAGCATCCTAGCTTATCTCGTATCCCAATACCTATTATCTCTTCCTTCCCAAAACCAGGTGGCTGCACCCAAACTACCCTCCTTGGCACTGCTGAGAAGGCAGTGCCCATCAGGCATCTCCTCCTATAGGGCTGGCCCAGGTGCCAGAGTCTGCTGACTGTGATGGAGCTGTGTGGATGAACTCGAGGGCAGTGCTGGAATTCATACCCTGTCCTTGGCCCATAACAGGGGTGCAGCTACTGGATGTGAGGCTGGGAAGGAAGGAAGGAAGGAAGGAAGGAAGGAAGGAAGGAAGGAAGGAAGGAAGGAAGGAAGGAAGGAAATGGAATATCTGTCTTCCAGCTTCAGTAACATCTCATTGTTGGATGGTTGTATTTTATTCACTCTTCTGCTGGAGTTGGCATTTTTGGCCCTCACTGCATTTTTTTTGCTACAACTCTCTGCAATTTCTAAGCTGTCTGTTTGCCCAAAATTCACCACTGAGGCTCCTGCAGCTTCTCAAGTTTGTTGCCTTCACCATTTCCAAGGCCCATGAGCCTCAGTGCTTTTTCCCCACCTGGCCAGGCCATGCTGGAAATCACCCCAGTCCCACGGGCTGGGTACTCACTGCTTCTTGCTGCTCTAAAACATCAAAAAGCAGAAAGACCTAGAGAGCCCATCCCACCACTTTGCAGGAGCAAATGTGTTCTCACGGTACAGAACCTCAAACAACTATTGTACCAACATTTTTTTTCTTTGACTTTTTAAATCTAGATTATACACATAGATTTGTTCATTTAAAATAAAACAAACCCTGAAGGAAGTACTTTTATTTAAGGAGAGTATTAAACTGCAATTGAGTTTGTGTATAAATCAGTAATTTAAGATAATTATCACAAGAATAAGCATTGTATCCTCAGGAAATCCAGACTAAGATTAAACTTCAAGGGAAATGAAACAGATACAGAAGTACACACTTGAGCAACTTTTGCATTGCCTTGTAGCACATAGGTGAAAAATGCCTCCAATCCAAGACATTAGCTGGGATTCAAGCTCCATGGTGCCCTGATCATAGCAGAGTATTTACTGTGGCAGCTAAAACAGATGAATTTATTATGAAAGCTGTTTTTGTGATTATTTGCCAGAAGTTTGTTTTGAAAATTAGATGCCAGAAATCATGTTGATGGGACATTATCAATATATGTAGTTCTTCACTATATAAGAATGCAACAGCATTACTGAGATAAAGAGTTCCTGGGAAACCATTTTTTTGACAGAAACCTTATTTTAAGAGGACTACTGGAACTGCTGGATGAAACTGGAGGGAGCAGAGGGAAGGTGATTGTTTCCAAACAATGACTTACTCTTCATCATGCACTTCTCATGCTGGAACAGGGAACGGACAATTACCACCAGTTTATCTATTTGATAAAGGGCAGTTATGAGGCAGCTGCTGCATTAGAGGAACTTCTGGCTGGAAAGCATTTTAGAACAGATGACTGTATTAGACTTAGTCTTCTGGAGGGATCACAAACCTAGTGAACTCCTTGCTGCTTCCTTCTCTCAAATCATGTTATATTCCAGAATGTTTCAGAAGGGGTCTTAATTAATTCATATTATTTTACTGAAGATAAAATGTGCAAAATCTTACGAAAGCATTTTTGCTGCTAGAGCATAGGATATGGGGTTTTTTCCTTGGTGTATTTTTTCTGTGCTATGGTTTAGAGATTAGGCTATGGGTTTTTTCTCTGTTACTTGGACATACGATTGTATCAAGATGCCTTCTAAAGCAAAAAGAATTTGGTACCTTTCTCTCTTGCAGGTGTTGAAGTATTTCATTGCATTGCTTACAGATTTTTATCAAGTTTTTTAGAATATGCTTTATACTGCCTCTTTCAAGGAAACATTATTCCAACAGGTTTAGGCAGTGATTAAAGTATGGCACACGAGCAGATTGGCCATTTTTCAAGGCTCTCCCACAACTTTGGCTGCATTGTTCATACTAAAATCAGAAAAGAACCTCAGGAAATAATTGACATCTATTTAATCTTCTTGCATTTAGTGTTTGACTGCTGCTATTTTAACTGAAAAAAAGAAGGGTGAATGGTATACTTTATTTATCAAATCTTCATGACTGGCTGAGAAACAGGTTTCATAAAATGACATAAACATAGCAAACTCTTGTTATCCACTCACCAATGATTCTGCTATGCCACCAGTATGTGAGAGTGGTACAAAATCCAAATACTGTGAGGAACGTGTGATGATTTGATGGTCTGTGGCATGCCAGTGTGAATTGTGTGACTCTTCTGCTTCTCTCCCAAAGACTGGTGGTACATCACTTTTCACTCTTGGGTTACTTGGCAAGGCATAATTGTGCATGTTGTGGCAGTTATTTGGGAAAGGTTGGATACAATCAGTATTGGCACTTCATTCTATGGTCTTTGTGTTCCACATTGAGTTACTCATTTGGAACCTTAGATGACTGTTGAAAGCTTTTGTCATAGTTGGATATTATCCACCCATCTCTGAAAGGCTTTTTTGCAGAGTCTGAGAAGTGTGCAAGCAAGATGAACATGGAAGTGAAGAAAACTAAGGCCAGCTGCAGTCTGGTAACTCTAATTTTTATGAAGATGCAGCCTCCCCACAAAATTGCATTAGGAGCAGGCAGATAGCCATGCCAGGGTCAAAGGTAGTAGTAACCAAATATCTCAACCTTTTACTGCTTCCTTTTTGCACCATTGCCCTCCCCCAGAGCACAATCCACAGTGCTGCTGGAAAGGGGATTCCCCTTTACAAAGTCTCTCCTGGGTTGGAGATCTCCAAAGACAGATGGATCATGGCTCTGCCTTTCCCCAGAGACACTTCCTGGTGCAGTATGCTGTTCTTCATCATGGCCCCTACGACTGCAACAAAATCCATGTTGTGCCAGTTTGGCCAAAATTTAGCAATATATCCTCTGAGAGAAAAACAGGTTACAACCACCCTTCCCCCCCACCCAGGTTCAGGAAAAAGAAATTTTCCTTGAAGGAAAGTGAAAGAGACAAAAACTATTTATTAACAAATACACAGGAAAATAATAATAATGCTAAATAGTAAAACCCCTTGCTATAGCGAGAAAACCTGGGAAGAAATTAGAGTCCTTCTGCAGATGTGGTCTCTCTCTGCCTCGGAGCTGGGTTGGCGAGGCTGTAGGCCTTAGGTCCAACTCCAGGCCTGAAGGAAAATTCTCCCAATGTGTTCTGATGTTGCTGAAACAGTCCATAAGAGAAAAAAAAAAGAAAAAAGCTCCAAAGTCCCAGGAAACACGCCAGAGAAGAAAGGGAAGGAAAAAAACCCAAAGAGCTGGCTGAAGAAACAGGCAAGGGTGCTTCCTCCGTGCTACCACAGCCAGGGACAATGCAGAGGAGTCTCTATCTCTGTGTCCTTGGGAACAACTTGCTTTGAAAAGTTCGTTTGGCCTTTTTTTTCCCCCCTTCCCTCTCAAACTCAGTTTAAAGGCATAAAATTAATTTTTTGGCATAGAGCCGTGATAGGGGATACACATCATAGAGTCACCCCAAGACACATGTCCTTCTCCACTGCTGCTACTTGCCTTTGCCTATTTCAGATAAAAATATGGTGAGAGGCATGTCCCAGGAAAAAGGTTGGCACAAGAAAACTCTGTCCTGAGGCCTGCCTGCAACCTCCCCACCTCCTGTCCCATCAGGTAGGACAAAACAGGGAGAAGCTGATTACAGGAGAATTCCACAGCAAAGAACTTGCAGTCTTTAAATACAAAATTTCCCTTGCTTAATCATGTTCCTCCTTGCCTAATTATTTAAATAGTGGAGATTGTGTGGCAGTTTTGAATAGCTGTAGGTGTTGGTGATAGTGTAAATAAAGCATGGTAATATTTGTCCAGGGCTAGGCCAGCTTTCTAGCACAAAAGGTAGTTGGCAATTATTTCCTAAGGAAGTCAACTGAGTTAGAATTGTATTTGACTCCTTTCACATCTAGATAAGGTCATGGTTCTCACACAGTCCCATTACACATTACTTTTCTTGTGGCAAAACTGGCTTAATGTACTTCTAGTCCCTTGTCACAGCAGCTGCACCTTCTCTGATACATAAGTGTGACATCCTGTCAGCCAGGCTGGGCACTGGCTTGGGGAACAAGGTAAGACAAAAAAAGCAAAGTAAAAAAAGTTTGTTTTGCTGCCAGCCCCAGAAAAATATAATTATACTGCATGTCAAGCCACTGAGGAAGCCAAGAGTGGCAGGCGGTGAGGAAAGGCAGAGGGATATCACAGCTGGTGACACGCTGAGGAATTCCATGTCATCACACATTTCACAGCCCCAGAAGCTCCAAACTACACATCAGAACAGTTACTATCTCCTTGGGAGTTTTGATAAGTGCTCAGTATCACACTGCTGGCTTTATACACCCACCATAACAAATACATGACAGCAAAGATAGCAGATGTGGCATTTGGGGAACATCATGTTTAATCTGTTTCCTTCATTACTCCCTCTCTTGCCAGCTACTTTCCGAAGATGTTTTTGAAGTGCCAAGTAGTGCCATGAATTGTGTATTTATATGGTCTGTGTGTGTTTTCCAGGGATGTGACCATGCTGATGGGCTTTCTGCTGAATTCCAGCAGTTCAGTGTCTCTATGACCTATGCAGAATTTCTGGACCATGCTTGAACATGAGTGGGAATTCACTGTTCAGGCCAGCCTCTTGCTGCAGGTACAGGCTGGCAGTGTCAGTGTCTAGCAAGGTGTTGGGTGCCTTCGAGGACAGGTGTTGCAGGAGAAGGGTATTTTTATCATTCTTATAGATCCAGATATTTAAATTCTGATGAAACTTCAGTATAGAAAGCATATAGGCATTTTGAACCTTCACAGGTGTTCTTTCATTGCATTATCTCTCAGCCTTGTTCACTATAAATTCTGTTAAAATAGAAGGACAGAATAGGGGAGGGTGGCTGAAAAAAAAGTAGTAAAATTCAGGCCCAATCCACTTCGTGCTTATCAGTCATGGCCAGTGTGTGCTCTGTGCTGAAGGAGGAAAAAGAATGAAAGAAAAAAATACAAGTGATCACAGAGGTATGGCACATGTTACAGCTTATCTATCCTAGAAAGTTTAAATGGAAATCTTCCCTTTATTGGTTTTTGGAAGCATGAGCAATATGTTAGTGTCTCCCATAGGGAATCTGAGGACTTTGTCATCTTCAAGTAATTTTTATCTGTAATATTCCCCACGTTAAGATTGGTAGCGAGACTTTGACTTGTCAAAAGTCATAGACAAATGGTTGCAAGTCACTTGATTCTCAGACCCATGGTTTATCTAGCAGACTTTCCCATTGATGTTCATGAATGTTACAAATAGAGTTTTTCTAAAGCTGGGATTTGCTTTCTTTCTGGGATTGCATTTCTGGTCCTCTTTTATGAGGTGTTTTATTATAGGCTTTCTTTGTGCATCCTCTCCATCACCCAAACTGTGTTTGATGTGGCTGCGGATACTGGATGCCCTTGATATCCTACCCGACTCTGGCTACTTCAGAGGATCCTCTTGTCATCAGACAAACACTTCAAGCCACATAAACTAGATTAAAAGGAGCAGAAAAAAATGTTTAGACTAGCATGGAAAATGATGCTTGCTCTGATCAGAGTGAGAAATTGCCCTGAAACTGTAGGAATTTCCTGTTGCTAAAGTATTGTGTAGATCCTAAAATCTTTGTTTCTCCTCTGGCCAGCTAGAAAGGTCAACGTGCCTTGGGGTAGGACGTAGGATTGCAGTGTTTAAGAGTTCATCTAATCAGGAAATTATGGCTGTAAAGTTACATAGCCCTGTCACTTATCATTACACAGCTCATTAAATCTCAGCTAATTGCAGCTTCACCCTAGCATCCAGGTCCTAATGTTTCCAAGCCTAATTAGCACAATGAAATCCTAAAACCCAACTGATTTCTTTTATTTTAGTCACTTCTTGTACAGAAAGCAATGGAATGCAGAGGTTTAACTTGTTCAAAACACTAAAAATTGTACCCTAGTTATTCAATCATTTAGTTCAGTTGTTCAAGAGGTAAATGTTTATTCCCAGAAGGGGCTAGAAATGTAAATTATATATATCTTAATGCAAGATATGCCTGTTTGTGCATGAACATTATTTCTTTTTCTTTTATTGTTCATTGTACTTGTCTTGCTCCTTCTGTTCCTTCCCATAAATACCTCTCTACAGAGTGATCTATAAATTATCTATCACATTGTTGTCATCACATGATTTGCTGGAAAAGCCATCAACCAAAGAAGTGATTCATAAACAAAATCACAAGAAAAAATATTTGAGTGGTTATTTGCTATAAATAACACACCCCTACATTTCATTAGATCATTTAAAATATATTTTCATATCCAAAAAGTTCTACTGCCAATGTCCAACTTAAAAAGTATGCTTGAACACACCCTGTCTTGTACTCAAAATAAAAATAACATCTAGTTTAACCATAGAATCATAAAATGGTTACAGCTGGAAGGGACTCTGAGGATCAGCTAATTCTAACCCCCTGCCATGAGTAGGGACCCCTCCCACTCCATCTGGTTGCTCAGAGACCCATCCAACCTTTTCTTGAACAATTCCAGGGATGGGGCACCCAAAGCTTCCCTGGGCAACCTGTTCCAGTGTCTCACCACCTTCACAGTAAAGAATTTCTCCTTAATATCTAATCTAAACCTACCATCTTCTGTTGAAAGTCATTCCCCTTGTCCTGTCACTATATCCTCTTGTAAATAGTCTCTCTCCATCTTTCTTATAGGCCCACTTCAGGTACTGGAAGGCCACAATTAGGACACCCCTAAGCCTTCTCTTTTACAGGCTGAACAATCCCAATTTTCTCAGCCCTTCCTCATAGGAGAGGTGATCCATCCCTCTAATCATCTTTGTGGCTCTTCTCTGGACCTGCTCCAACAGGTCCATGTCCTTCCTGTGCTGGGGCCCCAGAGCTGGATGCAGCACTGCAGCTGGGGTCTCACCAGAGCAGAGGGGCAGAATCTCCTCCCTCAATCTACTGGCCACTTTGCTTTGGATGCAGGCCTGGATAAGTCTGACTTTCTGGACTGCGAGTGCATTGTCGGCTCATGTCTGGCCTCTCATCCACCAGCACCCTCCCTCTTGGTATTTTCTATTAGTACAAATAAAAGCAAAAATCATAGCTTAGAATCATTCATAATTTCAGGTGACTACTTTCAGAAGCAATCCATGAGTCAAAGTTGTGTCAGAACGCTTTTTTTCTTCAGTACAGACTTTTGAAGACAGAAATAGCATGCACCAAGCTTACCATCATCTTAGCTTGAAACACAGACTTTTATTTTGCAGTTAAAAGAAACCAATCACTTTCAGTCATGCTTATATGATCATGAGACAAATGTAGCTTTTTACTTATTTTCCTAAAACTGCCAGTTTCAATTGACAGAAGTCTTCTTTTATTTTTTAGAAAAAGACCTGTAAGTAGTATTTATATTTGTTATTCAAGTTTAAGAATTTCTGTAGCAGTCTAATTATTCCTAACTGTAGCAGTGGGAATAATTCCACCATAATTAGCATTTAGATCACTGAAATAAATTGAAAATTCTTGCCTTTTTGAATGAAGTTTCTGCCTTTTTTTTAAGATTTTCATCATCATTACTCCACCTTGATATGCAAGATTTAAGAGCCTTTTCTAATGAATTTGGTAAATAAATTCAATCTGTAGTTAGAGATATATTATTGTTGTGTGATTTTCTATGAGGAGCTGACGTTGTGAGTAAGCATGTTAACACACTAGCTATTGCTGCTGCTTTTACTAGGTTTTGCTATACTTGTTAGCCTTGATTGATTCTGTTAATTATATTGCACTTACCTATGGGCTGTCTTCTCAGACACTCTATATTTTTGAAAGTGATAACAATCAATCCTGAAGGGGAAAGAAACCTCATAAAGTTTAAAAAAATTATATTGCAGTTAATCTAAAAAACTACCAAACACAAGAAGATTTCTCTAGGCTGTCATACAGCATGCATTTAATTTTCACAAAACTACACTTTTATGTGCAGAAAGTGGCAATGCAGTTCTGCAAGATTGCCCATCAATCTTCTGATGCTACATACTGGAGCCTGGATAATAATTATTACTTATCACAAGAGGATCTCAGCACAGTTGTTCCTGTTCAGAAACTCTTCTACCCTGATACTGTCTCATGAGGTGTACATTTTCCACACCAGAGCAAATTCATAAATACTAATAAACCAGGTCTTGCAGAACTTGAGTGATGTATGGAATCTCTTCGTTTCACAGATGAAAAAACCAAGAGGTGGAGAAGTTAGCATTGGGTAAATTACAGAGAAAAATGTTGAGGAGCTGTTGCTAAACTCACGTGGTGACTGAGCAGAGTTGTCTTGTGCCACTCTTGGTGTCTCGTTCTCAGCCTTTATGGAGCCAGAACAAAGTAAAAGTTTGTGAAGCTGGATCCCAGGTCTCCTGCTCACTGACGTGAGCAGCGCTTGTGGGATGGCTGTATTTATGCACTAGTCACTTACCATTTGAGACCTTTATATGAAATACCCCTATCTAGCCATCATCAGAACAATTGAGTCTTGTAGGTTACATCTGGGATAAATGAGGCAGTGTTCCAAGCTCCCTGGGAAAGCTTGCAAGGCCTTTTCATGTCTGTTTGGTCGATCACCATCTCGGAGCGTTTTCCTCCTCTTCTGTTGATTGATGCTGAGGCACCCTGCCCCCCCATACTCTGCACAGGAATGTTCAGCTCTGATTTTTCAGTCCATCACATATTAGTTATTAATTTGCACTAATTTATCGAGTACTGGAGGCCAAATGTCTTCCCTCAGATCTCTTTTTTTGTTTTTTTATTGTTGTCTAGTCTGCATGGTACAGGACAGTTGAACACTCCAGGCGGGATATCCTTCATACAGCCTCTTTTACACACCAGTGCCTGCCCATTCGGTCACTCTTCCCAAAAGTGAGACCGCTTGACCTTGCTGAAATGCCTCAGTTTGTTATGATGCAGCTGTTAGACAACATGGAGAATTTATCTCCCATGGGCAGGTTTGTTTAACCCCTGAAGTGCCTCTAGCCAGAGTGGCAGACTGAGGTTACTCTGGGATTCCTCTGTCCTTTTGGGCATCAAACCTTTTCTTCACTTAACAAAATTTGCAACATTTACTTAATCAATTGAATTTCTTTACTTGAACTTTTCTGGACTTGAATCATGAAGGAATATTTATCAGCATTATTTCCAAAGGAACTCAAAAATATTAAGGCTATTTTAGGGATATTCCAAAGGACAAAATACAGGATGTGCAACTGCCTGTGACCATACACTTTCTTCTGAACTTGTCCCATTGCTCAGGAATGTTATTGCATTGCCTCTGACTCATTGGAAAAAAATTAGCAGAAGCGTCTCTTCCTAATTAGGACAGGCACTTACGGTCTCTCGTTTCAAATTTTGGATATAATGTTGCACTTACTTGAGCAATTAGAAATATACTGGTAAAAAGTTGTAGAACATCACTTTGAAAAGGCCAAAATAAATACAGATGTTTTTGCAGATGTGTGCATTTATTTTTTGTTTTGGAAAACTGCACTTGTGAGACTCAAAATTATACAAATGCATTGATCAGTTGTTTTCTGTGTAGGATCTCCATTCACAAAAGACATAAACATATAATCTCCTCCTGCCTCTTTGAAAGCAGATCACTCAGAAGAAAAGATTTTGAACAGAAAGATTCAAACACCTGATGTTGTTTTAAAAACTCCACAAAGATATCTTTTCATCCATGAAAGAAACAATAGAATTAACAAATCTGGATTCCTATGGTATTGTTTCCTGTGACACTTTACAGATATAGCCTAAGCTCGTATCAGTTTATTCCTTGCTGCTACATCATTAAATTGCCTCTGTGTCTCCTAAATCTCCCACAATATGATGGTCTCTCTCCTCTGCCTCCTGAATAACCACAGACTGCAGCCTTGTTTTTCTTATAGTAATAATCTAGGTTTCTTTCTCCTCTGTTTAGAAATGGCTTTTCATGAACATTGAGTTGAAGTTGGCCAGTGGGCTCAAAAGTGGTGGGGAGAGCCAGATGGACACCACAGCTGCAGGAGTCCCAGACCCTTCCAAAACTGGGATAAAAATAGAGCTGCTACAATCCCCTGTGACTTGCATAAACTGGGTATTATTTGGTATCACTTGTCAAACTGAAAGATGATCTCTATATATCAATGCCTTCCTCTAAATATAAGCAGAAAATCAGTTCCTTTGATTTGCCCACTTTGTTTTCCTGAAGGAGGGAGAAAGAAGCCCTCTGCTTATTTTACCTCTTCCTGTTTTCCCATGCTGACCTATCTGGGACTGTTTAGACAAGGCACAGAGCAGACTTGTTTCGGGGGCTGGCATTTGAAAGATCAGAGTTTTGGTCTGCTCTTTTCTACTGGCTTACTGTGTTATCTTGAGGTGGTCGTTCAGTTTCTGCTTTCCCTCCTTGCTCAGACTGCTGCAGCTTTGCAGAGGGGCTGCAGCTCTGAAGAGGGGGTGAACCTGTGGATGAAATGCAGGAAGAGGAGGAGAAGGAGGGACAGCAGGATGAAGGTACTGCCTTCTGGCAACAGCAGACTCTTAGACCAGCTCAGCTGCTCACCAGACCACATTGTTAAGAGCATTTAAGAGTTTAATTGTTGATTTTAACTGTGGGGTCAATGTAGGCTCGCTCACAATCCAGGCAGTGATGGAGAAAAGCTGTTCTGCACAGCTTCTGAAAAAAAATTCCCCTTAGCTGGCATGTGCAAATCTTCACATACTAAATCTTCCTAGGGTGTAAAGTGAAAATTCAGTTTAATTGAGAGAACTGGCTTCTCTGACTTAAATTGCAATCACAGTTTTCTCGGTTTCTGTGTAAAATGATCTCCAAATTTCTCCCATGAACATCACCAGAGAAAACTACCAGATGTAACAACTAGATTTTAACATTGCTTTCAAAAGGATAGTAAGTTTTAGCACAGAAGAGATGGGCATTTTTTAGCAATGACTGTTAGGCAAATCAGAGAAGGAAGATTAAAAAAGTACAAAGAAGCTTCCAGATCTGGGACATGGTCTTTGTCAGTATCCTGTTTCTATTCAAGCACTCTGAGATGGGTCAGAGAGAGCAATGGGAACAAGAGCTGTGGCAACTGTGGGTATTTTGAAGATGAATTTCCAAAAGTAGAAGGTTATGATTTATTTCTGTTACTAAGACATGACTATAAACCTTCAACAGAACTTTTGGTGACCTTGAGGCTACAGTTATGTTTTATCTTCTCTTGCTATTAATACTTTAGCTCCTTTTCAGAATATCAGAAATAACTTTCCGTTTGAGATGGATAAATATTTTTGTTCCAGTGTTTGCATTTGTTGTCGACTGCTGAATGCATACCTATATTTTTGATTTGTCTGGCATGGTTCAATGGCTTTGATGAGCTCTCAGTCTGTAGCCTGAGTGTTTAAGTGCAAAGAACTGATGTTTTAAGCTGAAAATATTCCTGATAGAGCACATCTTTGCAGTATCTTTAGTACAAGAGAAAACTGTGATCCAAACTTACCATTTTTCTGCTGTATGTAAAACTTTATTATCAGCTTCAGTTACAAATTTGAGTTCAAATGCTCAGCTATTTGACTTTTGCAACCTGTCCCTCCTCCTTTAAGTCTTCAGCTGAAAAAGCACAAACTGATGGCAGTGACGTATCTGAGTACTTTTTTCTTAAGTGTCGCAGTGTCGGACACGAACACGCAGATTCAAACAGCAGGTAGCAGCAGGTCAGCCACCGAGCAGAGCGAAAAGGGCCCTGCCCACCTTTATTATCACACTTTTATACCTCTTCTAAAACAATCATGCATTGGTGGATGAGGTTAACACCTCTAGCATTTTACAGGATAGGAACACAGTCTATCACCTTTCTCCGCCTTGGAGAAAAGAATGAACAACAATCTAAAAGTTCAGTAAACATTCTTAGCCGGTTAGAAAACAAGAGCTATGTTTATAGACAATGCATGAGAACTTCTACTACAAAAGTAAAAACATGGAGCACTGTGAAAACCAGGGTGACACTTAAGCACATGTAACCTTAGATAGATGAACATAAATCTGGAGTGGAAATCATTCCTGAGACCGGCTCTTCATAGGGAAGACCTCTTGCATGAATCAGAGGATGTACTATTACATCCTTTGTTTGTCAAATGGGGTATTATAGGTACATGTATACGCATGTATACATGTGTATACACACACACACACACACAATTTATACCTATGTTGTAATTTAGTGCAGCTTTTGGAGTGTGGTGTCTGATACGGTGTCTGATAGTGGGTTGACTCTGGCTGGATGCCAGACACCCACCAAAGCCTCTTAACACTTCTCTCCACAGCTGGACAGGGCAGAGAAAATGCAAGAAAGGGTTCACGAGTTGAGGTAAGGACAGGGAGGGATCTCTCACTGAATACCATCACATGCAAAGCAGACTCGAATTAAAGATCTTAATTAAATTTATGGCTAACAAAATCAGAGCAGGATAATGAGAAGTAAAATAAGACCTTCAAAACACCTTCCCCCACCACTACCTCCTTCCAGCTCTACTTCCTCCCCCTCTGCAGTACAGGGAGACAGGGAAGGGGGGTGTAGTCAGTTCATCACACATTGTTCCTGTTGTTGCTCAAGGAAAGGAGTCTTTCCCCTGCCCCAGCATGGGGTTCCTCCCATGGGAGACAGTTCTCCATGAATTTCTCCAACATGGAATTTCTCCAACATGAGTCTCACAGACAACAGCTCTCCACAAACTGCTCCAATGGGGATCAGTCCTCCACAGGGTGCAGTTCTTCAGCACAGCCTACTCCAGTGTGTGTCCTCCCCAGGGTCACAAGTCCTACTGGGAAACCTGCTCCAATGCAGGCTCCTGTCTCCATGGGCCTGCAGGACCCTGCTCCAGCACAGGCTTCCCACAGGTTCATAGTCTCCTCTCAGGCATCCATCCACTCCAGCATGGGTCTCCTCCACAGGCTGCAGGTGGATCTCTGGACTCCCAGTGACCTCTGTGGGCTGCAGGGGCACAGCTGCCTCAGCATGGGCTGCAGGAATTCTCAGCTCCAGCACCAGGAACACCTTCTCCCTCCCCCTTCTCCACTGACTGTGCCCCACGCACATATTCTCACCCTGCTCTTCTCTGGTGGCAGTGACCATCAGCACAATAACTTTTTTCCTCTTCACAGAGGTGTTTCCACCATTTCTGGTTGTCCCAGCCTTGGCCAGCAGCCTGTCCATCCTGGAGCCAGCTGGCATTGGCTCTGCTGGTGATGCCATGATGATTCTTTGCCTTTTATTTTATACTCCTGTTATGCCTTTTTACAACTTCTGTATTCTTAGTGCTTTTTGCCCACATTCTTGGACTTGTTTGTCAAGCCGAGAGACTAAACATTTTAGGGGTTTTGTAGTTAGGGATCAGAAAGCCCCAGACCCCAAAGTCCTCTCCAGAACACATTTTGTAAACTAAGATAGAACCATCCAGGGGAAGGTTCCTTGGGGAGGGGGGCTCATTCTAGCCTCTCATTGGGGAGTTTATGATAGATGTGTTAATTAGTAAAACCTATAATGTTATACCAGATCTTTTGGGGAGAGGATTTGTGGTGTACATTGAGGTGCATTCAACATGGACGTGGTGCACCTAAGGATCCTTAAATTAAATACCAAGGTAAAATCCCTTTTTCCCTTCTAACCATGTTTGCCTCTTGATTTTAAGACCAGGAAAAGGCATCAGTTGCACACAGAGGAAGCTTCTGGCAACTTCTTACAGAAGCCACCACTGCAGCACCCCCACTACCAAAACCTGTCCATGCAAACCCAATACAAATGGCTACTCAAAATCTTGAAATTTTACCTCTAGTAAACCCTCTGAAATATTGTACCATATGACAGCTGATTGTAAGCTGAAAAAAAAAGATAACGTGACCTTACCTAACTTCTGTCTTCTTAAAGCAATGCACCCCAGCACAGTAGTGTAGCATGCAATCTGGCAATAAAGACAAGATGCAGAGGACCTGTAAAAGTCTTCTTGCATATTTGTTAACCTGAGAGGGAGACTGGATGAGCAGTATAGGTTAGCTATCAGACTTTTTGATTGCTTACAGGCTTCTGGGAGCACAAGCTGACTTTATGAATCCAAATTAAAAGATTTATAGATTCACATAAATATGTGTAGGTGCTTTCCTACTCATGCAGCCATTTCTGGGATAGTGATAAAGTTTTCAACTTGGTAAAGAAAAGAATCAAATTCCCTTTCATATGGATCCAGGCCTCTGAAAGAGCTTGATATGCTACCTGGATCAGTTTTTACCCAGAATACTTACTCGTAAAGTTCTTGAAATTGTGAGTATATTAGTGTCCATATCCTTCTCCATCCCGTGTGCACAGACTCTTGGATATATAATTGTTTCCAAGACTGAATAAACCTGCTCTTTCAATGCTGGCAGATGCAATGTATGCAAATAGTAATTATGGAGGAACTTTATTTTCTTTTCCTACAAGTTTTATAGGAAAGAAAAAACTCATCCAGACTATTTTCATTTTTTTAAGCCTTTTCACCCAATATATCTCAAAGAAAAATGTGGTTATACTTCCAACAAACAACAACAACTGAAAGAAAAACAAAACAAAACCCAAAAAACCAATCAAACAACCCCCTCCCCCAAAAAATCCAAACACTACACACACAAAAGAATTGCAGTTAAATTACTTTATTTGGTAATCTCTTCCTTGTTGCAAGTTCGGTTTGACTCCAGGTTTAGTAAATGCTCTTTCAATGTGTATTTATACTCAAAAATATGAGTGAGTGGAAAAAACAGTCAAAGAAAACAAGCCTTTGCCTTGTCTCTCCACAGTCTACCAAAACTCTAGCTATAAATCCCTAATAGCAATTTGCTGTTTCTGCTAATTTAAATTAGCCTTAATGAGGTAAATCAAGCCATTGGTGTCTAATTGGGCTTTAATGAACTGAATTCCTCAAGAAGAGATTTATGGAGAGTTTACCTGACACAAACAATTGCACCAGGGAAAATCCTTTTCCTCTCCTCCCACTTCCCCTGCAGCAAGGAAAAAACACAGGAGGCACAAAATAGCACAAAGCTGAAACTATTGTGTTGCCATAGCCAAAAGCATTCCAAAATTAGCCGGAGTCTCCAGCAGTAGAAGGAAGAAATATGCTCTCTTCTTTGCAGATGGTTCACTGTCATCCTGACTCTTGACTTGGTTTGGTCGGTGAATAGAAAATTGGTCAAAATGCAGATGCACTGCAGTCAGCTGGGATCAAGCTGCAGAAAGAGCTGAGGTTGCTCCTCTGGTGCCTCCCCACTCAGGAAACCACAAAACCTTGGAGGCTGGGATCACTGGGTCATTAGTAAAGGCCTATAGGTTTGTCTGCAAAATATTATTATCTCCTAGGAATAGACCAAGATATAACAACAAAAATAGTTTAAAAACACAGCAGGTGGTGGGATGGAAGAGTAAAACTTTCTCTGCATCAAGCAGAGAGCCTGAAACAACTCTCAGGTGTTACTGCAAGGGTGTAGCTAAGGGTGCTCAGGAAGAGGGGACATGTTTGCACACTTTGGCCAGTCACCTGCTTTCCTGGGCCACAGCTCAGTGTGGAAGGATGCCCCTAATTTCCTCTTGTTACTGGCACTTAGATTCAAAAGGACACTTACCCTGTAGGCACATTTCAAAACCCTTTATGCCAATGGTTCTGAATTTTAAATTCTTTGTTTATGCTCCAGGTAGGGATTTATCTCCCTCAGTATACAGATTACTTTATTGACAATTCTTATCCTGTAAGTGTCTATAGCTGCATTATAGGTAAAACCACCCAAGCAAATGCAAATCCAAATGAATACAACACATTTGCATGCGTGCTGTTAGCTAGTGATATGAAATGTTGAGCTAATAAAATCTTTAATCAGAGTTCAAATACAGGCTCTGTATTGCCTATCACCTAAAAGTAAATGGAGAATTTGTATTGGCAAGGCTGTCCCTCTATCTGTCTTCTAAATGGTGAATTATGTATTAACCTAATACAGGTTTTATGGAACATCAGAGCCTGCTGTGGGTCCCCAAGGATATCTGATGTGCCAGAGAGTATTCAAAAGTCATGAGCCAGGCTTCAAATATAATTGGATTGCCAGAGGAGCAGAAGGCTTTCTAAATAACAAAGGAAAAGACAATATGTAACTTGTGGTTCCTTCCTTTTGCTTCTCTGGTTTTGAGTTTCTTGTTTGAAGTAAACTTAATTCTGCTAGCACAAGGGCAAGGAAGTGTCTCTGTAAAAGAGGGAGGGAGGAAGGGAGATGGGAGTTCATCATTACAGGAGTTTCGAGCTCTGCATTTGTAGAAAGAAATAATATCATCGTATTTCCAGGCGAAATGGGGATTTCCTGGTGTTGCAGCAAAGGGTAATTCCTCTTATGTCAGAACAATTTTGAAAAGCACGGAAAAGAACCACGAGTTTTTCTGCCACAATGAGGATGATCAGATCTCCGGTAGCCTTTTTTTTTTCTTTTTTTTTTTTTTTTTTTCTGGCTCAATGGCTCCAGGCCATAAAGCAAGTTTCTACTGTGAAAGTCTGGAATAAATCTAAATCTCTTTTGCTTCAGATAGCAAAACTCCCCAAACTGCTTAATATTAAATACCTGGCATCAGACAGAGTGCAATTTGAACATGACTTCAATCAAACTTTATTACTATTAAGCGTGGAAGGCAGAATATATTTCATACAAGCATTACTACTTAGAATCTGACTTGCTGCCAAGCTGTCTCAGAGCTGTCTTCCATATATTTGGCTTTCCTTGGGTCTCAGCTTTCTTATACAGCCTCAAGCTGACACCCCCATCAGTGATTGTGTGCCCTCAATGGTTGGTAGTATGGGAAGGATTTTAAGGCTGGCTCAGAGCCCAGACATAACACCGAATCTACCATAACTCAGCTGTCAGGAATATGCTCCCCAAAATTCCTGCTCTGAAATTAATGGTGTTTGTATAGGTCAGAACCTGCATATCTAATATATGTTTACATGCTAGGGGCCAAAATACTGATAACATATTAATAATTACCACTAAGAGATCCTAGGGCCTTAGGATGAGAAAAGTGGGAGAGAGATATAGAGAGAAAAAACTGATAATGAAGGAAATTCTAGTAAATTGATAATGCACTTAATAAGTCTCTGATGGCTTCTCAATAAAATAGTGTTAATGAGAAAATGTTTTATATGCACTGGAATGGTCTACCTCATCTTTTCATACTGTGTTCTTTTAATAATCTGCTTAACACAAACAGACCTGCTGAGTTGTCTTGTATGTTAGAGATCTTGCTGGTTTTAGTAAAAATCATTAAAGTAGCATTTCATTCTTCTGTGTCAAATAAGCTGCTGTGCAACAAATACTCATGGAAAAAAATGGTGGAGAAATGCTATCATTTCTACCTGAGTTGTATTGTAGTCCCATATTTACATTACATTGGAATGCATCCTATTGCATTTTCTATGTAGATAAAGCCATGCACACTTTAATAAAAACATTTAGCAGTAGCAAACAAGAGAAGAAATTAATGCTAACAATGAAGGTAATCTGAGAGCTTGTTAACGTTTCAGAAAGAATACTTTATGGGAGAATATCTCAGTTAAGATGCATAATCTTGGGCATACAGTAATTCTTGGTGTTCACATCCATAATGTGGTGTAAAAGACAGATTTAATGGTGTCTATGCTGGTAAATACTTCAGAAAATTCTCTCAATATTATGAGGAATACAGATCTCTCAACATCCCTCACATACATAAATACTGCAAGTATTCATTCATCTGGTTGGGATGAGACTTTGCAGAAAAACCTTTGTGCCTATCTTGGGATTTTTAGTAGCTCATAGAGGAAAGACCTTTATATTTTGCACACAAAGAGATTTTTGTGTTGGTTTAAATCCTACAAAATTGCTGCTGGATCCTGACTGATACAAAATGGAAACACTACTCCAGTCCGAATTTAGAAATTAGTATTACCCAATGTATGGCTTCATTGACTATTGATAATATGTTTCCTCTAAAGCAATACGCGTTTTCAATACAGGGGTGTAGTTTTTTCTTTACTCCTGTTCCTTGGCCAAAAGCATCTGCCTGTTTCCCCCTAACATGATGGAGTCCAGGGGCATCAATTCCCACATTTACTGTGGTGTCTTCCACAGATTTATGATTCCTCATGCTGCCACCATGAACATATACCAGGAAATGCTCAGACACACAGTTCAAAGGTTAAGTGCCTTTTTTAGTATATCAACCACTTTTGTAAATGGTGTTTTTAAAGAAACATTAAATCTTACAGTGTGCACAAACATTTTAACAAATTTTTCATTCTGCTTAATTTATATGCTGCAGCAGTTATATACCATGTTTTGAATGACAGTTCTTCAAATCATTTCTTTTTGTACTGTAAGTGCACTTATGAAAAGACTGGGTACCTTTTTTGCTCACTTAAATGTGCCACGGGCATCAAGGGGTAATTTTTCAGACACTCAGTATTTCGTCGCTTCTACAGATGCAATTAATTACAAAAATCTTTTCAAACACTGAAATTCTAGTTCAATTGCATTATGAAAATGTACGGTGAGACTGCCTTCATGTTTTTATTTAATTAATGGCTGCATTAAACTATCTGATTTCCTAACTGCCATCATATGCAATCTTTTGCATTGACATTTAGAGGCGTGTTGATTGAGGCTAATCTCTCTGCACTTCCTTTACAGGCACTGGAAAGAAAGGGGTTCCTTCAGAGCTATGATTTAGGTGTCTGAAGTTAAGCTCCTGCTCTAAGTCGCCCCCCAAACCTCCCTGTCATTGACGCACGTTCTCATTGAAGTGAACCTTTGTGAATTCCTCCTTTGTCATTGAAATAGGAAATGCACGAACACTGTACAGCAAAATGAATAACCAGATAAAATGCTGCCACTGAGATCTCTCAAAAAGTGAGGCTTTCTGTTCTATTCTGGAGGCTGTCAGGAGTCTATGGAGAATGCTGGAGTCAAACATGCCTTATAGAGTCTGGATTTTTAGGTATTTGTGATGAAAATTTGGGTCTACCACAGTCTCTGTGGATGTGCCAGTGATTATCAGCCAGTAATTGATTCTCAAAAAAAAAAAAAAAGAGAAGGGCTGGGAACTGATAGCCTGCAGAAACCCTGGTGAAGGAGGAGGAAGGCAAAATATATGGGCAGAGATGGCTTAGAATAATTTTCACTTTTGAAATTTTAAGCTGCTTCCAAAGGTGACAAAGTAATCAAGAACTGGTGATGTCCCTACTGGGTCCAATACTGCTCATCATCTTCATTATTGACCTGGATGATGGGGACAGACTGGTGTGATGGTTTAACAGCAGCTGGGAATTAAACTCCAAATAAGACCTTCCCCTGTTCCCCTCTGGTGAGGGAGGACAAAGGACAGACTACGGGTTGAGATAACAATTTACTGAAAGCAAACAGCAATGGAGTAAGAAACACACAGTGACAGCAGCAATATTAATAACAAAAATATAAAAAAAGAGAAGGTGCTTTACACACAAAAGGTGTTCACCACCTTGACTTAGTTCTGCTTGGCCACCGAGACAAAGAGAAGATGGTGGGGGGACATTCCTGAGACTCAGCAATGACAGTGCTTATTCCTGAGGCAAAGACAAGGTGGCAGGGGGATGTTCTTGTGACTCATGAGGGACATTTGGTTATTCCCGAGGCAAAGACAAGGTGGTGGATGTTCCTGTGGCTTGGCAGTGATACAGAGTTATTCCTGAGGCAAAGACAAGATGGTGAGTGCTCTCCTTACTCAGGGCCACATGGCCTCCTGAGACAGACAAGATGGTGGATGTTCCTGTGGCTCAGCAATGACACAGAGTTATTTCTGAGACCAGATGGCAGGAGGACGTTCCTGCGCCCAGGGCCACGTGGCCTCCCAGCACAAAGACAAGATGGTGGGCCCTCGTGCAGCCAGGGTTTCCCATCCCTGAGGCCGAGCCATGGAAAACAATGGAGCATGAACCCTCAAAAGAGCTGGATTGTCCACATTGCGCAGCGCCACCGCTTTGGACCTCTCTGCTCCATTCTGCTGGTTCAAGTCCGTGCAGTGCTGCCACTTCAAACTGCTCTGCTCTGCTACACCCCGCTCCACATGGCTCCATTCGGCTCAGCTCCTTTTGTCTCAGGTTTGAAGGCTCAAGACAGTTCCTTACGAGGACCATTCTCCTGTTCAAAATTAAAACAGAGCTTGGTCTCCAGTTGAAAAAGTATTTAATAAGGAGATCCACATGAATTTCTTTAAAATCTTCACTGAATCTCCAGAAAAATTATTACAGAACTAACAATGGAAAGACAAGTATCAAAATAATCTGTGTTCTTTACTAGTTTAAAGCATATTGATAATGTTCCTGTGGTGTTTTTCTTCTTAAATACGACCTTTTTGTGGCCCTTGTTAAATTTCCTGTTAACTGAATTACAGTTCCAACTGTAAGTAATTTCTTTACCATAGTCCAGGTAACTCTTGTGGGTAGCTGAAGAGTACCAGCAGAGGTGCTTAAACATTGGATGTTGGGGACAAGTGCTAATAGCTCACAGTGCTGGACTTTGCTATACTTTGTTTCAGAAATTGGAAACTTGCCAATTTGTGAGAACACACTAATTTTGGAATATAGCTATGAAAGCTGAGGGTCTAAGGCCTCTTATGGTCATTCTAAAAAGCTGGCAAAAGGCTCCACTAAAAGTTTTTTAATAGGAAAGACAAGCTCTCAAAGGGGCCTGGCAACAGATGGAGAGTCATATCATAACTGATAACTTCTTTGAGGTCTTTAGTGATCTATTCAAAAAACACCAAAAAATATACAGGGGTATGACAGGGGTGAGTTCAAAGTTTGTCTATTTTCTTAAATAGCACCTCAAAGTGGTTCTTTTTCTTCTGACTATTGTTTCAGTACTCTGTCTAGCCACAATATGATTTAAATTATAGTTTTTCTTGGTTGTAACAAGAAAATTAAAACCTTTTAAAAAAGAAACTTGATTAGACTGCATTCCACTTACACAGAAATGGTTAAGAAGAAAAGAGCCAGAGCACACACTGATCTTATAGCTAAAGCCAAGAATAATTTTGCCTGTGACCTTCAGGATCCAATTCAGAGAGGCATAAAAATGGTGCCCCTGGAGAGCATAGACATCCTATGGATTTGTTAAGTGGTTTGGGTTGAATTTAGTCTCTACCTACATTTTTTATTGTGCAAATTGAAGTAATCTCTTTTGAGAATGTCCATAAGCTCCTGCAGTCCTGCCATGTATCTCTGCTCCCCCTTTTACCCTCTCTGTCCTCAACTTACAGTCTCTTCTCATATTCATTTTGCCACCAAAGAGAGTGTGCCTCTTGGCCATTCAGTTCTTTGTTTTTGGGAAGTCACAGAAATGCCTTCTGAATATCTTGTTGAGGAGAAACCCTCACCAGCAGGAAAGGTTTGTAAAGCAGTTCATTGCCTGGAGCACATGGAGCAGCTGCCCTGTCACACACCCTCTCTCCAGGGCAGGGGATGCTCCTGCCCCTGCTCATGCACTAGGAGAGCACCGTTCTGCCGCACAGAAAGAGGCATTTTCTTCTGTTCTCCAGGCACCTCCGTCCTCACAGGGCTGAACTGTCCTCAGGCAGCCTGCAAGGTCGCTCTGGATCTCTGTCACAGCTCTCTCCAAGGGTCTTCCCTGTAACAACAGTGATTCTCCTGATTCACAGAAGGGCCATGCATTTGCTGTGGGTCAGCAGCTGGAGGATTAGCTGAACTATGTAGCCTGCCTGAGCGTCTCCTATTGCTGTGTATAGTGAAACGTAACTAAGCCTTTCTGGAGTTTAATCTATCACAAAGATAGAGAGTACAAACTATATTCAGCTCATTTCAAGGGCTGGGGTTTTTTCCTGGTTTGTGTCTGGAGATACACAGTAGGTGGAACAAAAATTCTAGCACAGTGAGCTCCCTTTTTGAAAACAAGGCCTTAGGGAACCCTCAGATTTTCGTCTGCATTTTCTTACTGTGTATGCACCCTCCTACATTTATACCTGGTGACAGCTGGTACTCTCAAAGAGTTTAGCAACCTGGAAGGTGGATCCAATTTAAACCAGAATGAGGAAATTGGGGGTGAAAAGGCAAGTAAAATTACTTAATTGAAAGCCCTATCAGAAACTACTGGAAAATCACAGGGTGCAATTCATTCTTTCCATAAAATAATGCACATAATCATAAATGATTAAGTGTCTTGTCATTACACTTTTCTGGTAAAAAGTTTGTCCAGGAAGATGTGATAGGATTTTCTCTGCTGCCTGTAACAAAGTCCATGGTAGAATCTGAGTCTTAGAAGTCTAAGCCTAGTGATTTATCCACTCATAGACTATACTGCCTCTACACATATGTTGAGAAGAGATTGTAACATTTCATAACATGCAGAAAGGGAAAAAAGAGACTTACACGTTTGCGATAATTAAGTGGTGTTTAATTCTGAATCCAGGCCTTTTCATTTTTATATGGTTGATTTTAAAATGTTGGCAGAGATCTGCTCTTCTCACTGCTCAAAGATCAAATACAATTGTTGAGCAGCAACAAAAAAATGTTCTCCATGAAACTTGAATGTTTGGAGGCTTTACAAATGGTAAGTGTGTGGAAATGGAAAAATGGGCTGTAGCTGCTGTGGACTTTCATTTTAGCATTAGTTACATAAAACAAAAGCATATGCTTGTGTTGACAAAAATGAAAACTTTTTCTGCCAAACCCTTTGGCTCTTAAATTTAAAATAAACTACAGTATGATAGATGCTTATTGTCTATGCTCAGTGTGTTACAGAGAAGGGAAAAATGTTATCTTTAAGAAAAAAGTGATAAAATTAAGAGCAAAGAAACACAACTCCAAGAAACTGGGTACAGTTAAGTTTTGACCTTAAATGCAGCACAAACTTGTTATTTGAATGAACCAAAACTAGAATACTACCAACTTAAACTGGTTTGAGAGAAGTTCAGCACAGTCAAGTGTAGGTATGCTTTTGGAGTTTGCACAATTGGCTGATTCATTTTACAGTATATTTTACCTGGTACAATCTTCTGGTATAGATCAGGTTGGAAGGAATGGAAATCATGAAGATTTAAGGATATGCTACAACCACATTTTAAGTCACTAATACTGACAATAATATAAATCTTCCTCTACCTGATCAGTTCATACATCAACTGGTGCAGTAGGAACTGGATAAAGCTGAAGAACAGGCTAACCCAGAGTTCTGTCTTTGGCAGTGGCCAGAAGCAGGTTCCTAGGAACGATGTGGGAGGTGAGCAATGGCAGTCCCAGTCTGCAGCCACTGATCGCTCAAGGGCCATGTGACTCTATCGTGGTGTCTGGCAATCCCTGCAGTGTCCCTTTGGCCCCCCACCCATTTCAAGCATTCACAGCACTGTGAGACAGAGATTCATAGCCTACCTGTCAGTTAGACAAAGAAGATCCTCCTTTTTGTTTTAAACTTCGCCTCTTATTAGCTCTATTGGCTACTCCGTAGTGCTTATACTGAGAATAGTGAACAACCAATTACTATCCACCCTCTTTGTTCCTCTCAAGATTTATTAGATGCATGTTTTATTTCAACTGTCCCTTTGCAGACTGAGAAGACCTGCTTTGCTCAGCCATTATGTGGACACTGCTGTGTGCCTCTTTTTTCTCTTCCTGACCCTCTCTGCACCTTAACACTTTCAAGTGGAAGACAGAGTGGAGGGTAGAAAAATAAACTCATGCATAAACCTTTGTGGAGTACATGACAGAGACAGAAAATAGTTGCAAAATCATCACATGTGGATACCTTGGAAAATAAGAAAAGACTTGCACTGAACAACTACAAATTGCATAGGTAGACGTACTGAAACATCAAAGTATTTGAGATAAAGTCATGTTAAAACATTTTAGGAATAGGTTGATGCATTTGTACTTTCAAAATGGGTTTTGATTATTCTTCCAAGTACTGTTTATTAAAACAAACTAGAACAGGTCTAGATATATTGGTCTAGCAACAAACCAAAACTCCGAAACCAAAATTCCCCAAACAAATCGAAACCCTTTGGCCTAAGAGAGTATAGATTAATTTCAATTATGCAAATGCTCATCAAGCCTTAATATTTGCAACATAATTTTAAAAGCCTAAATGGTACTGTGTGTAATGAACTTAGAGGAGGTAGTGCAAAATTTTAACCAAAACAACTGAATAAATAAAAAAAAATGCCTGGCAACTTTCTAAGCAAGATCTTTTAAAGACAAAATACAGGTAGCAAACTGACAAATCCTAATCAGATGGTTCTGGTTTGCCCCATTGCATTACATTACATTAGACAGTCTGCAAACTGCTAAATAGATTTGGGATAATTATTTCTGGACCAGCTCTTTCTCAGGAAGAAAACCTTGGTTTTATTGCAGTCTTTGTTAAATTAAAAATGCAGATGCCTGGTCTGCAAAGCATGCACTTGGTTTCTCATTTTCTGCTTAGGCACAGGTCTTTGAAAAGAAAACTTGGTGGACAGTTTGAGTACATCACAGAGGCAGCATATAACCTCTGAGTATTTAATGCTAATTCTTGCTAAATACATGCATGTGCAAACCTGATAGATGAGTGGGTAATTACATTTTGTAATCCTTAGATCCTCCCTTTTTTCCCCAAATATAATCCTCGGTGTATGTTCATTTTGCAGTTCTACTACCAAAAAACCACAATCATGTGTACCACAGGCTGAATTCAAAGTTTAACTACACTAGGATTTTGTTTGGGTAGTCAAATACAATAAAATCAACCCATCTTCTACATTCTCAGATTAGCAGTGATTTCAAATAGCAAAGAATTCCACAGATAAGGAAGTAACAGAACAGTAGTTTATCCTTGCTGACCATATAACTTTTTAGATTTAGATTTTAAAACATCTTTAATGGTTGTCATAGTTGTCATTCTGTCAAAATGAATGTTTAAATTTTTTATTGTGACCCTGCTTATTTTCACAGCCTTTGTAACCTTAATGTGTTAAATAAACGCCTCTTGTCCAGCCACTGAACAAGCTAACATGCCAAATGATTTGTGGCTTTCCACCTGAACTGTTGCTCACGAAATTGAGATTATATGCCTGCAGGCCCACACGTGGTAAAAGTCTCATATTAGATTGCCTACTGTGCCTCCAGGATTTCAGCAGCAGTTGAGGCTTCCAAAAGTTTGCAAGAATGTTTGCATGGTTTACACTTAGAAGTACAACTTAGAAGCTTAACTTTTACCTTTATTGAATGAAAATATAAAAATTAACATTGTTTTGCTGTCCATTTCTTTCTCCTTCTTTCACCGATGGAACTAGATGTGAATATCTCACTGACTCTACTCACACAGATACAATTTAATCAATTAGGTTACTCATATATACCAAAAAAAAAAAAAAAAAAAGCTAATTCCTTCTTCTGTAGCTTCTGGTTGTGGTAAACATGCAAGCAAAAATGTAGTAAATGTTGAAAATATCCTGAAACGAGACGGGACCAATTATCCTGCCACCATACTGTCATACTGAATGGAAGTGATCTGCTACTTGGACTCCAAATAAATGCCTACACCTGTTGCTCTTTAATACAATAAAACTGTAGTCTTCATTAGGCAATTCATGGGCATTACTGTAAAAAAAATATTTTATTAATAAATTATCCAGTTCTTAATGACAAAAGTGTGAAAAAATAGGATCCATGCCAGTCTAGTTCATTGAGGGGGACTTCTCAATAGAGCGAGCAAGCAACATCTCTCTCCTCCCCCTCCAAGATTTTAATTGAATTTATTTAAAGACGATGGTTTTAACTAACTTCAGACAAACTCTTGGTGACCTCAGTTATGTTTTGAAGCTCCAAATTCCCCCAGCTAGTTGCTGAATTGCCAGGAATTTCTCTGCTTTGGAGCAAGACTGGGAGTGATGCAGTTGATACTGATACCACTACATCCAACCCAAGGACAGCCACAATGCACAGCTTATGTAGCCTGTTTCAAACACGGAATGTGCTGCCATTGGTATGTGCAGAATGAAGAACTACATTCATTCTGGCTGGTGAGGGTCAAACTGGGCAGGCACAAACCCCTGGTGCATGGCAAAGAGCTGGGAAGACACTTCCATTTGTGCTGGCAGAGAAAAAAAGGGGCTCTTAATAGCACAAATTTCTGTTTTACAGAAGTAAGTGGCAGTAAATAAAAGGGCCTTTATTGCCTGGTGTTCACAGCTGACACCAAATAGACATTGCTTGTGCAAGCATTGATTTCAACTCAGTGGTGACTTCTCTGGCGTGTGCTGTGGAGAGAGGAGTGAATCTGTCTTGCATGCTCTTCCTTAGGGAAAACAGGATCCTCTTCCACTACATTAGCTCTTGCAAAAAAGTAGGGGAGCAAAGGACAATAAATGATCCTTTTCCAGTGCTGATGTAGGGTGCCAACAAAGGAAGCACACTTTTTTGGTTCATAAAAAATTTGCCTTCTATTTTAAACAGTACAATTGGCTTTGATTTTACAATGCTGTTTGACTGATCAGGATGCTGTTTCCTGTTGGATATGTGAGTGGGCTCACATGAAATTCTCATTGTTTTTATTACTCCGAAGCCATTGCAGTAGGCTCAGGGTATATCCTTTAGAGAAAAGCATATTTAAAATAAATTTTGAATCGAAGAAAACTTGAATATATCTTTGGAATGTTTAATGTGGCTTTATCTAAAAATACTAAATTTCATAGTTTTAATATGTAAATAACGTTTAAGAACTGCACAAAATCTGGTTGTAACCCCTTAACATATGAATTATGTAATGTTGATACTTAGTAATTTCATATTCCAGGCTGATTTTCTATAGCTACTGGGAGCCGCAGATGAGACTGTAAGCCAAGACACCCATTCTACTCACTCAGAGCTGTTCCAAAATCAGTCTGAGGCTCCTGGATCTCCACCCATCCCTTAGCTCTTGGTTGCATTTCACTACACATTGAGTCTCTGTTTCCTGCAGTTGCCAGCCATCTGCATGAGGAGTGAAGCTGTCTCTCTTCAGTTTACTCTCCGGTTTTACCCATGCAAGGCAGGTTGCCCTTTGAGTTTTGGAGCAGAGCTCACTGCTTCCACAGCACATCCCAGCCAGGGAACAATAATTCCACATCAGGAATACAGCTGCTCTCCCAAATGATACTGCACTGCATTACCACAAAGCCACAGGGCTGTTGAAAACACCCACTATCAGCCAACTCCATTCCCAGGGCAGAGATCAGAAAACAAGAACACACTTGGCCTTTTCTGCTCTGTGCTTCCAGCAGTTCGTGCTCCCAGTTATGCTGGGTCTGTCCACATCTGTTTCACAGTACTTCTCTCATTGGTTTAATTGTACATGCTTCCTGATATCCCAGACAAACCACAAAGAACCATAGCATAAAGCTAGCTAACAAAGAAATGAGGAAAGAAAGACAAAGAAATAGCAGCATTCTGTCAAAAGTAAAACTTTATTTCTGCAGCATGGAAATAAATATAAATTGTCTCTTTGCAGATGTTGCTAATTACATACACAAGTTTAAATTTTTTTTTTTTAAACTTAAAATACCTGCAGTCTTTACTCTAAATCTTTGACTTGCCCTTAGCAATGACTGTTTTTGGATAAAAGGAAGGATGTCAGTGAGAGCCTGGTTTTGGTGGGATCCAGAACAAACATACTCCCTTTAATAATTCATTCATTTGCTAATAATATCCTTTAGGCAGACTGGCTACTTCCACTGATTGTTTTAGTATTTATTCTAAACAATAGGCTTACCCACTTAACAAATTAGGTTAAACTTAAGAAGTCATCACTTGTCGGACATTGTTTGGCATTTATCTAAGATATGAGACAATGCTGCTCTGTGTTGGAAATCTCCAGTGCAGAGAAATCCTTTCCCTTCAGCTCTTTCATGTGCAGTGCTGCAGAAGAGCCTCAAGGACTTTCCAAAGCCTTCCTGACAGCAAGACACCAGAGACATTTGTCTGGATTCAGTCCATAGCTGAGCACAGTAAATAACAGCATTTATGCCCATCCTGACCTTGACATCCTGCAGGAGGTACGTTGTGGAGACCTGACCACTTTTCTCTAGAGCAGTTTTGATCACAGCTATTGCAAAGGTTCATCCAGGAGATAATAGTTGTCAGAAGTATTGGGGGGAAGAAAAGGATAGAGAAATTGATATGAAAAACATAGCTGGACACACTTATTTCAGCTACTGGGAAAGGTGCATTACAGGAAAAAAAAAAAAAAGCCTCAGTTTCCTTTTAAAGTGTGTTATTTACGAAGGAGTGAAATGTGGCTTAAAGTGAAGAGAAGGTAAATATAATCCAGAAAGAAACGCTGCCCTGCACAGCATGTCACTGACCTGTGGGATACACCATGGCACCAGCTCAGTCAGCTGCTGTACAATCCTTCATAGAACAGTAAACCTGCTATCTGTCCCTACATGTGGTAAACCTGACATGGGCTGAGAGCCACAATTTCTATCTGCAGTTACCTCTGCCTGACACAGATGGTTTGCCATATGCAAGGGATCATGCAATCTCTCCTGCAAGCCTTAATACAACCTAAAACAGAGACCAGACTACATTAGTCAGGATTATATTAATTGGGACTGTACATAACAGGAGTAAAATCACTAAGATACACCTCAGTGATGTCATTCAACCAACTTGATGTTTGTTTGTCTTATTTAAATTCCTGGCTTATTTAAATCCATGATCATAGAATCATTTAGGTTGGAAATGACCTTTAAGACTATTGAGCCTAACTGATAGCCTAGCACTGCCAGATCCACCACTAAACTGTGTCCCTAAGTGCCACATCTACACACCTTTTAAATACTTCCAGGTACTTAAGTGGTCCACCACTTCTCTGGGCAGTCTGTTCCAGTGCTTAACCACCCTCTCCACAATGAAATTTTTCCTAATAGCCAATCTAAACCTCCCCTGGCACAACTCAAGGCCATTTCCTCTTTTTCTGTCACTTGTTACCTGGGAGAAGAGACCAAAGCCCACCTCACTACAGCCTCCTTTCAGGTACTTGTGGAGAGTGATAATGTCCCTCCTGAGCCTTCTCTCCAGCCTAAACAACCCCAGCTTCCTTGGCCACTCCTCACAAGACTTGTGCTCCAGACCCTCCCCCAGCTCTGTTGCCCTTCGCTGGACACATTCCAGCACCTCAAGGTCTTTCTTCTAGTGAGGAGCCCAAAACTGAACACAGGATTTGAGGTGCAGCCTCACCACTGCTGAGAACAGGAGCACAGTGTCTTCCCTAGTCCTGCTGGCCACACTGTCTCTGGTACAATTACACAGGGTAGTTACATCCTAAAGCCAGGGCCTTTACACAACCCAGTGGTCCAAGAGGAAGCTTGGGTCACAATTAATGTCAGCAGGGACACCACATCCCACCACTTCCCTTGTTTCCCAGGAGCATGCCACTGCAGCTGGGCTCTGCTGGGGGAGCCTCTCCCAGCGGTGCTTTGCAGCAGAGCCTGGAGCAGGGGAGCTGCAGATGTTCATCCACCTGACTGCGCCAGCTGCTGTCTCATGCCTCAAGTTCCTGCAGACCAGCAATTAAGGCAGAAATCTGGAAATCCACAGCATGGTTAGCAGCTTCTGGTCATGGTGCTGATTGGATTAGGGGAGAGAGTGCTGTCTGGAAGGATACAGCGCTGACTGCTCTGGGGATTTAAACTGATCCCCCTGCCAAAGGAAAATGAGTGTGGTGGCTGTGGTTTGCTTTCTGTTAACATTATCTTAGAGTTTATGTCCTAGAGAAATTGGCATAGCTGGCAAATCCTGGGAGCGAGGCCCAAAACTGATTTAGCATGAAGTCTGAACTTTCTCTCACCCTCTGGAGCCCAGGTCTTCGTCCTCAGAGTCAACTAAAGGGACCAGGTAATGCAGTAATTCTTCTCCTCCTGCATTTTCTTCTTGTCTCATGTGAATGTCAGAAATCATGGAACACAGAGATTTTTAAAATAAATCTACTAATCTTCTCATGGGAATAATTATACGTTTTAAACACGTATCCAGAAAAGAGGATCTCATGCGTTAGAAAGCCAGATAGAGAAATTTATTTCTCAGAAGGTAATTAAACAGGTAAAATGAGTTGGATAGAAGTAATTTGGTTTCTAAACATAAACTTTATGAGTTGAAAGTAATATTCTGGTTTAATACTCTGGTTTAATACTCTGGTTTTCATGCCAAAATACAAGAACATATAAATAATACAGGGTTTACCATATGTTGTTAGACAAAAACATAGCAGAGAGGTTAAAAAAAGTTGTTATTCTGTAATGCAAATCAGATTTCCTCTTATTTTACTTGAGCAGGCTTCACTTTTCTTTAAACAATAAAGATTAGCTAACAGACCTTCTTTCTGATGTTTATATGTAGTTGGAAGAATCATTCAGATGTCATTGGATACTTGAAGTATCTAGCTGTGCTGAAGCTGTATGCAACCTAACAAATACTGACTTAACTGTACTCAGTTTTTGACATGATTAATCCATTCAAAATTTTTTAATAGAGTGAATGCTATAGGAGTAATTAATTTGCAAATGCCTAGTTGGTAAAGGGTATGATTTTTAAAAATTTATCTTAACAATATGAGAAATTTTCAAAAGCCACTAATATCTTATTCTCAAAAGCAAACTGGATGCATAGCATAAATTACTCATAGAAAAAGAGAATGGCAATCTTAATATTGTTTAAAGGCATTCAAAACCATTTTCCTAATTACCACTTCAAAATCCTCTACTAGCCAATCAAAGAAATTCAAAAACTTCAACTCTTTTTTTTGTACTATACGGTGTTTTGGAGGTAATAAAAACTTGCTCTGTACTTCAGCAGGCTGTAAAAGATACATTCACTACTATACATTAAAAAGCAGATCAGCAGGAAGAGTAACCTATTGAATCAGAAGGATTCTGCCCCTGATTAACACTGAAGTGTCTCTGCCTAAGGTGAAGAAGCACTGAATTCCTTACTAACACATTCTAAATGCAGTGAAAGATTTGACTATTCTCCTGAGCAAAGAGGTAGCAGAGGATTGGATGGATGGGGGAGTTTGAATTACTGAAGATGGATCCATCAAGGTGTATTTAGAGTTGCTACAGCTGACTGTACTTAATGAGATTTTTGGCTGAAAAATAAATTTCAGAGAGGGTGTAGCACTACAATTTGGGCTTATAAAAACTCATGAGCTGCAATCCCTGCAGCTGGAGAGAGGCAACATAATTTAAGGTGAGCAGCCAGTTGTTTGCAGATTCATTTTCTGTAGTCCTAGGTATCCCAGGGAATACTGGCTTGGAAAGCCAAGTTGCTGTAGGTCCTGGAAAATTTATTGAGCTCACCTTAGAGCAGTGATTCAAAATGACACTAATTCACTGTCGTCTGAATACAGCTGAGTTTTAAGAATACAGTGCTTATCATTGGAAGGGACCTTAAAGATCACCCGATTCCAACCCCTGCAGGGACACTTTCCACTAGCCCAGGTTGCTCAGAGTATAATCCAACCTGGCCTTGAACACTTCCAAGGATGGAACATCCACCACTTCTCTGGACAATCTGTTCCAGTGTCTCATCACCTTCACAGCAAACAATTTTTTCCTAATACCTAATCTAAACCTAGATTTTTCAAGTAAAGGTGTCTCAGGAAGGAAAGGTGGAGAGGAGAACCCAAAACCACTAAGGTGTTCTTAACACAGATAACACTGAAGAAGAAAGGAGGAAGTCCTCCGTCCTTAAAATTTTGAAGTTATGTGAGTAATCAGAAGAGGTTTTTTCATCACATGTTGTTGCAAAATGAAATTTTCATAAACTAGACTAGTGATATAAGTATAAAGAGCTAAATCTCTTCAGTTTTAAGTTATCTTATCCCTAGTGTCCAAACTGCTGACAAGTTGGTCTGATACAATACAGTCACGGAGAAAAAAGACCTTTTATTATTTAAATATAATGTCAATATTGAAAAACAGAGGGGAGAAGATACACTACACACGAAGATGAAAATATATCTGAAATCTCACTGTCTTCTTATATATTGTCCATAATCTAGAAACATGGCACCCATGTCTCACTAACAGCACTTGAGAGCTGAACAGACCATGCATGTTCTTTCCTTATCAGTTTAACAGAATCAGTTAAATAGAAGATCAAAGAACCTCAGATGAGACAAAAAAAGAACCAAAAAGCTGTCAGCCAAGTCATAAAATTCCATTACATAAAATATATAAGCAACAAAAAAGAGAGGAAAAAGTGTTTGCATTAACCGAACAACAGTCAGTGCAGAAAGTCAATTAAGAAAGCTTAATTGGTTGGTTTATTGTGCTGTATTGTGCAAGTAATAACTCATACTAAAACTCTTTGATTAATAAAATTAAATTTGCAACAATGTTAAATAGCTTTATGAGGAAAACAGTTTGTAGTAAAATATATAAGGGTTATTATCTTAATTTAATATTATCTTAATTTACCAAACAATGCAAATTCATATAATGGGACACATAGATACAAATGTTTGCAGTTGTTAGACTGTGAAATACTGGCTGTTAACTTATTGCTTACCTTATTGAAGACTACCATAAATACAAAATGCCATAGGGCATTCCATGGTGAATATTTTTTTTTCTCTTCACTTAGAAAAAGGCTGCAGCAAAGAAAATCTTTATCAAGAGTTGAATCCATGAGACAGAAGATTCATAAAAGGCATTACAACAATATCTCCTTGGACATGATATCAGCTATCAACACCAGTAAGTCCATGCAAAGCACCTGTACAGGACACAAAACTCAGCCTGTGCTTTCAAGCAACTGAATTAAATGTGAATTTGTCCCAAATTTTGCAAATTTTCTCCAACTCTGTGTTCTTAAAATGGTATATATTTTTCTCTCTGGAAGCAACTTCAAGACTGTGCTTATCCCACCTTACCAGAGTACAGATGAACCCTCATGCAGAATGAAAAAAATACTCAACTGTAATAACAAGCTATTCATGATTATTAATACATTAGGACCATGACAGTAAATAATTAAAGAGATGCTTCTGCTTGAGAAAAAGATTATCAAACTGAAAGGCCAACTATTCTGTCCTAGACTGTAACTTAATCCACAGAACTGGCAACAAATAGCTCCTACTGCAGCAGTATGACCCCGTTACCTCTCTAAAGTCACCTAGCATATTCTTAAAAATTTCATATTTAACTTTTTAGCCTCTATGTCACATGAGGCAGCAGGTAATTTATTTCTCAAACTCTCTTGATAGATTGCCAAATTAATCCATCTTCTTAAACTAAGAAAAAACCACACAGAAATATAGGCAATATTCAAACAATGAAAAACTTGATTAAACTTCTAAATCCAAAAAATTTTAAATTAATTCCATAGTGCATTTACATATACCAAACAATCTTTTTTTTCTTTTAAATAGTTTACTCTGTTACTGTGGGTTAGCGTGAAGCAGACTCTGGACCCCCTTTATTTACAGGAAACCAAAGCTGATTCTGAATGAACCTGCCTGTGTGGCTAAGACCAGAGTTGACACCAAGCAACAAGGTTTTTTTGGATAGAATACACATTAAGAGAACATCATTTGCAGATGTTCTTCATCCAGTTGGACTCCCTGGCTTTTCACTCTCTCTGCTCACATGAGCCACGGCCAAAACAAACAAGTTGTCCTTTGCTCAGCAAAGTGCATTTGATGGTGCCGCGTGGATGGGAGGCCTCCAAAGCAATGGTTCTCAGCATTCCAGCTGATTAGCTCTTCTAATTGGCTCTGTCTCGTCCCATCCCAGGATCTTCTCACAGTAAATCTAGCTAGGAAAAGATGCATAAAATTCGGTATAAAGGAAGTACCAGGGAGATGATGTGAAAGTAACATTTCTTTTCAAGCTGCATTCCTAGCATAGAAGACCAAGAGTTTATTTCCTCTTGGCAGATGTAGAATGTAAACAATCTTTCTTGGTCATCTTGCTGCTTGATCATCTGTTTTTATATGCTTTGTACACTGTCTCATCAAGAGCAAGTATTAGGATGGAAAGCACAAGGAGAAATAAACAAGTTGGGCTGTGCTGGTGCACCTCTCAAGGACAGCCTATTTCACCTTGCTCACATGCCCACTAAAACAAGGCATCTGAATTGTGAACAGAAAGATAAGGCCTGCCAGGGAATTCTTGCCTTAGCATGTACATTTACACTGTATACACACTTCTAAAGATCATGCAGAAACTATTGATCAAACCCTGTGTTACCAAAGGACCCCAAGTAATTTTCAATGCTTTGTATTTCTTCGTATGGCAGTTTGTAACTCGGCTTTTTTTACAAGCTTTTGGAGAGGTAAAAATGGTCTCTACCGCCTTTTAAATTTAACATCTACTGCAGTTATCCACAATCACTTAGGCCTGAAGTTCTCGAGCACTGCAATTAGATTTACTCCTCTGTCTGCATAAAGGGCCAGAGCAAGTCATAGACTCCTTGAGAGGGCTGCAGAAGAAAAAGTCAATGCTTCAGATAAACTGCAGAGTCTTCTGTCTTTGGAGTTAAATTATCTGACATTATTGCAAGGTTGTCCAAGTATAGGATAATGTTTAATACAGCTCTGGAACCCAGTTGCCTACTAAGTTGAAGCTTCTTTAGATATCTGACGTTTCTTGTCAATGACATATAAAAGCCTTCCACTTTAGAACAGGCTCAGTGAAAGCAAACATACTTTACTATTAAACAATTGTGAAAAGGCTGAGCCAGTTTATTTGATTCTCTAAAGCTCTTCATGCAAAATAAAGGCATGTTCTCAATAAAAGTCTTCAGCCCAGAAAGCTCAATTTCAAATAAAAGATGTAATGTAGTACAGCAAGTATTTATACATGAAATATCTTCAACTAAAAGGACACATTTTTTAACTTAAGGAAACCAAGATACATGTTAGATGCAATGGTACACAAGCCATACAGGTAGTTCCTGTGAAACCTAGAGCAAACATATTTCTGCAGGAATGTCCACAGAGCATTATTATCAGAGATGAAATTTCCAGGTTTCTTCCTTTTTTAAAGCAATTTCCTTTGGACACATTATATTCTCCAATGCAATTCACCTGTGAATTTATCTTTCAATAACAGCAAACCTACTGAAACTATTGTTTATTTTGGAGAACAGTTTTTTTCACAGAACTGTCTTTGTTACATACATTACTAACAGGTATAATGATTGCATATGACTTCAGTATAAGGAGTTAAGATTTTGCATTTTTGATTTCCTGTACCTCTCTTGTATTTTCACTTGTTTATTTGGAAAGCTGATACACATTAATATTGAAGGACTTGGCATGAAAAGTGAATCAAATTGATTAATATCTAACTTTCAAAAAGATTGAACAGGCTCATGGACTTTTTAAAGATTATTTCTATGTAGGGTATTTGATATATGTTTGCAGTTCAGTTTAAATAAAAAAAATGCAACAACTTGTCTATAAAACTCCTTCTCCACTTCACTGATCTTTTTAATTTTCCTGATTTTCAGATGCAGACAAGCAGCAAGGATTAAGGAAGGGATGTTCAAAGTCTGTACAAAACAGAAACAGATATTTAGAAATTTAAGTGCTCAGACCAATGTCACAGAACTGTTTACCATACTTACGTATTCAGTTCATGCAGCTTGGTAACTGTGAAGTGAGTACTTCACACACAAAAAAAAAAAAAAAGGAGAAAAAAAAAGGAAAAATCCTCTCTCTACTTCAGTTTTCAAGCTTGGGAGTTGGCATGACAACTGTAAGCAAGTAGTCAAGTCATGCACTGACTGAGAGTAAGAAGCTGAAAGAAACTGTCAGAAACATGTAAAAACCGAGAATACAGAGAACTGCTAGGAAAAAAATTATAAAGCGTGGACATCACAGAGCTTTAGAGATGTGGGCACTATCACAAACATTGCGACTGTGTCCCTGCATAGCAGTAGGCAGAGTATCATATAGCTGAGGTGGTGACTAGCTGTTTCTCCAGCACATAAAAAGATTGTGCTACTCTAGGCAAAACTCCAGCTCTGCTGTGTGCCAACAGAAATAGCTGAGCAGGCTGCACAAGAGCAGCTTCATAGTGAACTGCGAATAGCGACACATAAAGAGCTTATTAATCTTCCTTTATTGTCCTAGAAAGTTTAATTTCCAGAAAATTTATATCTAAATCAAAGGAAAGAATTCAGAAGGCTGTAAAAAATAAGAATATCTGACATTTGTAAAAAAAGGGGGGGGAAAAGTAAAAGAAGAAAAAAATTAAAAGAGAAAGATTACGGAACAAGAGGAAATCTTCATAGCTACGGTAGGACAGACTATTCTACACCTTCCTTGGCAAATGTTTTTTGTTTGTTGTTGTTACCACAGTATTTTGTCAGAATAAATTCTCTTCTATCTCCAACTGACATGTGAGTTGATAGTAGAGCAAAAACCATACTCCACAACACTGTACACATAGCCTTGGATTTGCCTCAGAAACCATTCTGCTCTTATACAGTGGCATCACTGTCATGTGTGAGGACAACTAAAGTCACATTAGCCAACAGGAGAAGTCTTCAGTCCCATATTTTGCATATTTTCTTATCCAAGTACATTTTTTTAATAATCCATTTCAGTTGAAATCATGACCTAAAGTTGTTTGCACACAATTACAATCTTGTCTCTTGCCTTTTTTTTTTCCCCCAGAAACCTGGTCATTATTGTCATGTTTGTCCATTGATTAAAGTCTGCATATTTTTATTCCAATTCTTAAAATACATGCATTTTAAATACAGACACAGCTGTAGGATAACATATATTTTTTTCTTTAGCCTAGCAAGTAATTTTTCTGATGCCAGAACCAGGCCTTTAAAATAGGAGCAGGACCAGAGACTCTCACTAAGTTAGAGGACAAACTGACCTCACCACCAGACTTTTCCTACGTGAGATGCCTAAAGCTGAAGGACTCCAAGCATCTCACTTTGTGTTTATTCTACTGGTGGACTTGAGAACTCTGAAATGGAAAAGAAAAAGAATTTTCATTGAGATGGTGAAGTTTGAAAGCTTCTCTCATAAGACATAAAATTTTACAGCCTTAATGGCCAAGTGGCAAGTGATGGGAATTCTTACATTCCTTCTGCTTCAGATAGTTATTTCCTAAGCTATAAATAGGATTATTCTTTTGATTTGAGTTTAGTAACTTTAACTTTCAGATTTCTAAATCTATGGTATTCACAATTGATTATGACCTAATATAAAATTGCATTGTTCATTGTTAACTGGAAAAGAGAATAATCATCTCACAAAGGTATAACACTTCTAGACACAAATCGTATTTCACATGATATTTCAAGTATGAAAATAACAAGTAACAGCCCATGGAGGAAGGTTTTATTTACTTCATAGAGTCATAGAATGGTTACAGTTGGACGGGACCTTAAGGATTATCAAGTTCCAACCCCAATGCCACAGGCAGAGACACTTTCCACTAGATCACATTGCTCAGAGCCAAATCCAACCTGGCCTTGCACATTTCCAGGGATGGGGAGTCCACAATCTCTAACCCTCATAGTAAATATTTTTTTCATAATACCTAATCTAAACCTAGATTTTTCAAGTAAAGGTGTCTCAAGAAGGAAAGGTGGAGAGGAGAACCCAAAACCACTAAGGTGTTCTTAACAGAGATAACACTGAAGAAGAGAGGAGGAAGTCCTCTGTCCTTAAAATTTTGAAGTAATGTGAGTAATTAGAAAAGGTTTTTTACCTCACAATGGTCTAAAGCTGCTTAGTCTTTTATTAGCAACTTTAATAATGTGCTTAAACAATTCTATTACTATACACTGTGTATCTATTTAATACAGGCTTTCCCTGTAATTCCTGCTGAATATTAAATCCCTTGTATCATGGCTATTATAGAGGATGAAGTCCCCAGGAATTCTAAATTAATTACTCCTTCAGATGCACTTTTATTCCACAGCATGAACAAAATGGAAGTTATAACTGAAAAGTTGCAATCGTTTCTGCACCTTTCTTATTACATTTCAACTTTTGAACATGATAATATTACCTAATACTACCACTGGGAAAAAAAAATACTAATTTTGTTAAACACATTTCATTTTTATTTAATTTGGCTTCATACATAACTCAATCTCTTCAGGTTATAGAAGACTTTAAATATTTACAGGAGGGATTGAGTAAAAATGTTGCATGCTGATGGACCAGCACTTCAACTCATGTAAGGAAAAGCCTGTAATGGTATAAAAAATAACGCCAACTGAAGATCTGGCCCAAAATATAGTGTATCTTCAGCTTAACAGAGAAGTCACTGAGGCAGAAAAATCATTAAAAATCAAATATTCTGTGCTTACTGCACTTTCCCCTAAGAAAAGTACATGTATGTTATACCACAGGCTCAAGTTCTATTGTTTTATTTGAGATTCCAGCAAAATAAGTATTTTTTTAAAGACCAGTCTCCATAATTTTAGACTGGACAGCACTGGGTTGTGTTACACAAGTTCCCTGGTGGCACTAGTGTTTACTTTCTTCTTCCACATGGCCTGTACAATCAACAGTAGGTCAGCTATTAAGAAGTCATTGCGATACAAAAATATTTATGAAATAGAAAGGACAGTCAAGTAATCCATGTACAGTAACAAACAGCAGAGCAGAATGATGGAATTCCTCAAAAAGCAACCTGAAAATACCATAAAAATTTAAATCTACAAGATTCTCCCCGTAAGTCGTAGCTCTCCTTTCTGCCCCTATTCACTTCCTCTGCCTCTGAAGCCAAGTTTCTGAACCTGCACTGATTAAGAATGAGATATCTGTAACATGATACATTTGCAGTGATCCTATAGATTTCTGTTAACAAGCAGTCCATCACAAATGTGGCTTCTATTAAGTTTTATTACTTTCAGGATGTTAATTTTGGTACAGGCTTATTTTCCTAATTTTGTGCAAAATCCCTGCCCATGATGTAAAACAAACGGCAATGGGGAGGTGGAAAAAAAAAAAAGAGTGAGGTAAAATAACACTGCTAGAACAATGCTGATGTAGGTATCTAAATATTCAGCATTAATCTGAAATAGGGTTTTTTTGGACAGTTTTACAATGACTAATTGAACAAGACTAGGCAGAAGCCCTCTCAAGACTCTACAATGTTACTCTATTCATATTGTACAAGGCTACACAGATAAAAACTATATTATATATGACTATAGAAATTAATATTCTAGATCCAATGTGCTACATGAGAAATATGTAAGAGTTCTTAATCAAAGAAAACACTTACTTTAGAATAGAATCCAAATTCATTGTCTGAGTAACTTCAGACTTCTCAGAAGATTGTGAATTTCAAACCCGAGCATGAGTTATCATGTGAAACCTGGAAAAAGGACAGCACTGCTCTTCACAATCTGATATAGAAAACAAAAAGAGTTTTCTTTTATAATGTATGAAGAGAATTATAGTACTCCAGGAGGTACAGAGCACTCCAAATATTAAGAACTTCAATTAACAATACAAAAAAATCACATTAAAATATACGATGATTCTAAAAGTTCAACATCTAGCTATTAAGAAATTTCAGAATTTAGGTTGCCTTTAAACCTTTTCAGCCTTTATGTACATATATATTTCCATACATTCTGATATTAATTATTGCATAGATCTTTTTGAAGGAAGCAGGGATCTTGGCTTAGTGGCACTGAAATTCGAAGACTTGAAGAGGTTGCTATTAGCAGGACATGAGAGTGAGATTGTACTGGAGACACAGACTGGAGGGGTTAAGGAGAAAAAGGATTTTTTGAGTCCAAATACTTAAATGCTTCCATGGAGTAGCCATTTCTATCTTTGTCTCTATCACAGATCAGCCCACAACCCCCACAACTTTAGAGTCCTTTATTTCATGGCTGTGTAATTTGAACCATCTGGAAAGTCTGATTTTCAAAAGGAATGACCTCTAAATTAAAGGTGGAAGTTCAGTTAGCAGAAGCTACACACTAAATATTTAAATACTGCATAAATGATGACTATAAACCAGGTGATGAGCCTCTCCGTTTAGAGACTCAAAAGTTACTGAGCTCTATTCCTCCGTTAACCACCCAAAAAATAGAAGTAATTCTTGTCTTGTCAGCATGTTTTTAAGACAAGACTTCTCACTTAGAGCGGTGAAAACTACAGACATGCACATTAAATGAGCTTATATATCCTGTCCTAGTACCAAAACTGCTGTAACACTCATCATCCTTATTGCCCTCCGTGCCTACATTCTCTCTTCATCACATCCTTTTTGTGGACTATGAATTACTTTTTTTCCTTAGATTATTTAATTGTTAAATTAATTGTGATCTCTGACCCTATCCTCCAATATCTTCAGCTCCTCCTCTGTGCAGAATTGCCAGTAAATCAAATAAGCATTTTCTATTCCATCACCCAGATTTTTCACAACAAATAATGCACAGCAGAGGATAAATCCCTGAAGAACTAAAGCTGACAAATCTGACAAGTTCTAAAGCAACTACCAACACAGATCAGCTGTAAGCTTTCCAGCCACATTTAACCTCACTTTAGAATATTATCATCTAACCTATATGTTTCCAGACCCTGAGAATATCAGAGTAGCTTCTTATTTATGTTAGGTGCTCTTAGAGCTCTTTCATCACCAGCTCTATACATTAAGCTCCATGTCATAGCACGCCTCTCTTTTGTCCACAATGCCAGGCAATATCATATACTCTAATTTGGAGCTAACTGGAACATAATCAGCTAAAGTAACATGTACCTCAATAGTATGGAGTATAATGGAATACTACAAATAAATCAGCCATTTTAAACAAGTCTCAGCTACAGCATGAGCAACAGCTTTGATCCAGTATCACATTTCATCATGTGGTATTAAGTACTGTGTAATTAAAATGCAAATATTTATAAAAATAAAAGAATTTAAGGTCCACAATACTTTTGCTTCTACTTCATTTTTCTAGGTCCCCTCATTTTAATTAGCAAATGTTTTGAAAAACTCTTTAACAAACACTTTACCAAGGTTCTTACACAAATTAAGTGGCTGCACAGAACAACTCAATACAGGATTAAAAATACGTGTGAAAAAAAGGTGTAAAAAAATCTCTGCTTCAAAAGCTCATTGTCTGCTGTGTTAAGACAAAATGTTTTTGTTTCCCCCACTAAACACATGCATATACACAGGTCAATTTATATATAAATGCTCACTGCTTAAGGGTGAAGGATTATATAGCATTGTCTTACTCCCCATATTCATTTAAAACAATGATTCTTGGTACCACACACTGCCATATATAGCAAAAATGTGATATTAAGAAAAAGTGACAAAATCTTAGAGATTTTTCAATTAAATCTAGAGTTTTCACTGTTTATATAGGACAAAAATGTACAAGTTAGTGAAGGGAGTTGAATGAAATGGCCTTAAGTAATTGCAAAGTGAGAATAATTTTAAGCATATGAAACTCTCTTCAGGCACTAAACAGATTTCATCTGGAGTTGGTGTAGATTTCTATCACTCATATCCAATAAAGAGTAATTAAAACAGAGATGAGACAGATTGGCATCTGGGAATCAAGGGAATCAAGAGTCTATTTCTGTGGCAGCTTAAACCAGCTTCGACTGTTTATCACAGCAAAACAGCCTGAAGAGACAGGACTGGGCTCTCCATAAATATCAGAACACTAAGCCAAAGATAAGTAAAGTTTTTGTAAATTAAAGGGTAATTTAGACCCTCAGGAAGAAATGCATACTAAATAGGAAGAAATTATATCAGAAATTGGAAGGTTGCCTACTAGAACCAGAATGTTCTCATTCTTCCAGTATAAGCAAAAGGAGCAAAAACCCCTGAAATAATTTCTCAAAAGGATGTGAATGAACTCATATGACACACTTTGATAGCACATGATGAAAACTGATGACCCACTCAAGTCTTTCTAATCAAAACTTGGTTGTGCTTAAATGGTTTCTTAAAAACCATCTAGGACTTGAGGCCAGACCTTTATTTATGAAAACATATAAGCACATCTCGATTAATGTTAAAGGTAGGCTGAGTCACTCCAGTTCAGGTTTTCAGCACATGGTTTTCAGTTATTTAAAACTATTTAAGCTGGGAGCACATACCGATGAGAATTTTTTGATACAGATGACTGACAAGCTAAGGAGGTACTCAGTTTCACCTGCTTCCATAAACGAGAAAGAACCAGTTGGGGTTGTGAAAGTTGAGGGCAACCTTAGCTGCAATGACTCCAGCATTGTGGAGTTTAAAATCCTGAGTCAAGCAAGCAAGAAAAATTTAAAAATTACTATCCTGGCCTTCAGGAAGGCAGATCTTGCCTTGTTCAGGGACTTGCTTGGCAGGGCATGTGGGATACTGCCATGAAGGACAACAGGGCCCAGAAGAGCTGGCTGATTTCCAAGGGCAAATTTTTCAAAGCACAAGAATGGTCCTTCCTGACACTCAGGAAAACAAACAAGTATGGCAGAAGACCACAGGAGATGGACAATGCATCAGACTACTTGGAGAAAGAGAGACCCTGTCTGAGCAGGGAGGCATATAGACATGAGAGCCGAAGCTCGGCAGAAGCCAAAACTACCTAGAGATATGAAAATGAAGAATCAGGAAGGCTTTGGTACCAGCAGCAAAAAAAAAAAAAGACTAAAGAAGAGGTGAGACCACTGCTTAACAGGGCAGTGGATCTAGTGATAAATGAAATGGAAAAGTCTGACGTATTGAATGCCTTTGTCCTTCTGTTTTCATTGGACCTTTTCTTAGGTGTCCCAGCTCCTTCATGTAAGTAGCAGAGTCTTTAGGACTAAAGTGTTGCCCACAACAAACAATAATCAAATTAGAAACCACTGAAGCTAATTGTGTATATACAAGTCCATGGGCCCAGACAGGCTGCATCTTGGTTGGCTGATTTCATGGCAAGGCTGTTCTCCACTGTCTTCAAAACATTATGGGAATTGTGGGAGGTTCCAGTGACTGGAAAAACGCCATCCTCAAGGAGAGAAATGCCACTCAGCCTTGCCTCTGGTCCTAGGAGAGTTCTGAACTAAGTATTCTTAGATGTCATTTCTGAGCAAATAAAGGACATAAAGGTGACTGAAAACACCCAGTGTGGATTCATAGAGGATAAACTGGGTGTAACCAACTTAAATGCCTTTGGTGATAATGTGACTAATGGTGAGTGGACAAAGGATGAGTAATATATGATGTTTACTCTGATTTTAGCAAAGCCATCAATAGAGCCCTGTTAATATCACTATAGCAACATTGGTGAGACACAGGTTAAGTAAGTGAATAAAGTGGATGGAAAATCAGTTGGATTCTCAGACACGTGTTCTGATCGGTAATACTAAGTCCAGCTGGCATCCAGCTACTATTGTCAGTGCCTCAGACATCAAAAGTGGGTCTTTATCCACTCTTTAACATCATTGAATTCTCTTTCATATCCTTATTAACAAGCAGCAGAATGGGACAGAGTGCACATTCTGCAGCGCCATGAATGATGACGCATGAGGAAGCACCCGAAATGCTGGAGGGCAAGGGTGATCTTCAGAGGGACCTCACGTGACTGGAGGAAAGGGACAACTGAATGCTCTTGAAACTGAACAAAGGCAAATGCAAAGTCATTGGACAGTGTATCTGGCTTTTGAATATCTCCAAGGATAGAGACTCCCCAGCTCCCTGAGGCAACCTGTGCCAGTGCTCCACCACTCTCACAGTGGTTCTTGATGTTCATACAGAGCCTCCACTTTAAGCCCACTGCCTCTGGTCCTGTCACTGGGCACCACTGAAGAGCAGCGACCTCCATCCTCTCTGCACCCTACCTTCAAGTATTACCATACCTTGATGAGATCCCCTGAGCCTTCTCTTCTCTTCTCTTCTCTTCTCTTCTCTTCTCTTCTCTTCTCTTCTCTTCTCTTCTCTTCTCTTCTCTTCTCTTCTCTTCTCTTCTCTTCTCTTCTCTTCTCTTCTCTTCTCTTCTCTTCCCTTCTCTTCCCTTCCCTTCCCTTCCCTCCCCTTCCCTTCCCTTCCCTTCCCTTCCCTCCCCTTCCCTTCCCTCCCCTTCCCTTCCCTTCCCTTCCCTTCCCTTCCCTTCCCTTCCCTTCCCTTCCCTTCCCTTCCCTTCCCTTCCCTTCCCTTCCCTTCCCTTCCCTTCCATGTTCCAGCATTCTCAGCCTGTCCTCATGCAGTGGATGTTCCAGTCATTCCAGTTCCTTAATTATCTTAGTGGCCCTGGGATTTTTAGTTGCCACAATACAAGAACAACAGCATTGATCTACGGAAGAAAGTATAGTGGAGGTCCACAGATAATTGTGAGGCTGAAGCTCCCCAGCATATGAGGAGTGACTGAAAGAAAAGGGTTTGTTTGGCCGTAAGAGAGCTCTGCTGCCTTCAGCTAGCTAAGGGGAGACACCAGGATCCTCCACTCTCGGAGAGCTGGCAGAGCCCTGAGCAGCCAGATCTAGTTGGAAGGCTGGACTAAGTGGCACGGAGCAATCCCTTCTAACCTGATACAGGAAAATTGCATCAAACAGTGAATGTTTTTAATTTTTCCGCAGATCTATCAGAACATGTTTTACCAATTAGTAATAGAAGTCCTGATCTGAGCGGCATTTTGTTTAGGTTTTTTCTGCTACAGACTCTCCAAATTATGGGATGACAGGAACAGAACAGAGCATCTCACACTGAAAACATGTCAAGGGTATTATTACCCATTATGAAAGAGACTGACACAAGTACACATACCCTTTTATGGAGACAGAGAAGAAGAAAATGTTTGCAAGAACACTTGCCTGATTTCCCATTATGGAAAAACTGGTCTAACAATACTGCAAAGATTGGGTGTATAAAGAGATAACCATGTGAAAGAATTGCAGACACTGCAACAGCTACTTGGCCCTGCATAAGCTACATATGCATTTGTTTTACATAAATTACACCACTCTTATCGTGACACAACTAGGGTTCTCTCTTCTGTCACAGATGCTGAACCATGTACAAAGTATGGACTTCCATTAATGAGTTTCTCCCACAGGAAAGAAGTGTTGGATAAAGCCAAATATGTCAGCTAAATAATCATTTAGGCTTTTGCAAGTATGATCCAGTGAATCTCACCTCCGTAAGTGATACATATTGGCAGATATCACCACACAGAACAACACAGACACCTAACTCTCCATTTATTGTTATGAAATACTGACAATACAGCAACATCATCCACTACTTGATTTGCATTTAATTGTATAGCTTGAGCTAGCTGATTTTCCCTTGCAGAGAGAACATGAGAATACAGTGTACCTGTGGATAAATCTACAATTGGTTTCACACAGTTTAGGCAGGGAAACTCCGAAGAACAGATTTGAAATTATTTGGTAGGGAAACTGATATGCACAAAAGAACCAGTTGCTGTAATCAACACAAACTCCTGGAACTGCCTGCCCAGAGGAAGTCAAAGAGGCACATCCTACACTACACGAAATTCAGTGGGGTTTGACTGCTTGACAAAGCACGCACACAATGGTAAATGCATGTCTAGCCTGGTATCATATGTCAAAAACACAAATATTTTACTCAGATGTTTATTCTGAAAAGATTGAAGATTGTTGCAGCAGAGTTTTGTAGGCCACAGACGTCTATGGATGATAGGAGCAGATATCCATAAAACATCTGGTAGATTTCATCCTGTGGAGCTGAACAGGCATGTAATATAAACTGCTGGCCTGGGAGTCATGCTTCACTCCTGAAGAACTGGATGTAGCAAGTGACATTTCATTGCACACAAACCGTGGTATCAGGAAAAGGTTTATTTAAAATTTTAATTACCTACAGTAAGCACAACCAACCTAAATTACACAACATAGGTGAACTCTTTGTGCAATTCTGAAGAAAAAAAAAAAGCCCTTTTGGCATGAGAATTTTCCTGTTTTCATACACTATGGTATTTGCATTACTAGCACTGACATATGGAATATCAAAAAACTGGTGACCACTTAAAAGATGATGTAATCCATGGGCTGTAGGAGCCACTAATAAAGATGGTATAAGAACTGGTCTTGTTAATACTTTAAAGTGCTCCTCAATATTTTTATCTCTTTGAAAAGCAAAAATAACTATAAAATTATAAATTCATACAGTGACACTTCATCAGCTAAAAAACAGGAATGGTGTTTTTTCTTTGTTCTTACTTCAGGGGAACTCAGCGTGACCCATGGAGTAATGTTGTATACAACAACTTCCTGTGACAGTGTAAGTCAAATAACTTCAAATTAAGTTCTTATATTGAAACCAACTAAACATGTTGATATATTAACTTACAGAAACTTTTTTTCGTTTTAAATGGGAATTCTGACACTAACGTTGAATAAAGTTTCTATGAAGCCAGTTAATTTGGTGAGAAAGTTCAAAGCTGACACTTCTTAAAACATTTTTTACAAGTTCAGATGAAAACATCTGTGAAGTGCAGTGGGCAGAAAAATTGTATGGATCAATCAAAATATTCCTCTTTTGAGATTAAGCTCCAGGTCCTGGAGACATTCCTGCCACCATTCCTGGCAGCTACATAAATCTGTGAAATACCAGGCCTTAAACTTACCAGTTCAGCACCAGTTCTCTTATTCTGGAGTCAAGAAAGATCAATTTTTAATGGAGGTTTCTCACATGGGCATTGCCACAGTCACAGTATATGCTGGGATGGAATACACTGAGTATGCTGCTTCTTTCACTCCGTTTTGCATTCTGCCTACAAATACGTGTTCATTTTCAATCACCAGTCCTCTCACCAGTGCCTAAAAAACATCTCTTGAAAAAAAAAGCAAACCAAAAAAAGAAAATCAGAGATATTAGGTATAACAAAGATATGAATACTATTTAGCCATGAAACAATACCTTGTTTAAGGTCAGTTCCCTCATAATTATCATAGGAATAGGTATGTCTCAGTGGAAAGATGGTATTTCTGATCTTGCCAGTTTTTCTTGGCCCTTCAAAGTCCTCATAATTCAAATCTCAACCATGAAGGTATGTTTTAAGATAACCCTTAAAGCTTTTAAGAAGCGGTTGCTTCTCCCTCCACCCAGTTTTTTCATAGGTGGTTTATGCTTTTTCAGGTTGGGATAAAAAGAGAGTACTACTTCTCAATCATGCATTAGAAATTTTATTGTGTGTTTGGATAAGGAAATAAGAACTACAGCAATAGGGAAGTTCCTCTTCCAAAGTAGGAAAAAAAAAGTGGCATCTTTAATCTCAACAGTTGCGTTTCTAATGTATTTTGAATAATAACTTCCTACTTGAATTAATTTAAAAAAATCAGAAAAAAAATCCATTGCAATTGTTTATTTTGTTTCTGGTATAAAATATTTTCAGTGTGAGAACAAGTGTGCGATGAATTGTCTTCTTAAGCATCACTAGTTAATTTTTTTTTAAATTCCTGCCACTTATAATTCCCCAAACCCAGTGAAAATACCCATACTGGCTAAGTTTCAGAAGGCATAAATCAAAAGCAATACATAAGACAAACCTGACTTAAACTTCTAGTATTTACAATGACATACAGAAAAAGATCTATGGTGCTTCTACAGGAAGGACAGTTAATAAATTGCCCTTATAAGCTTAACTGTGTTTCAGAAGAATAACCCAAAGGAACAGAAAATAAGCACACCATTATACAGAATGGTTTTCTAAAATTCCACTATTTAAAGTACATCCCAGTTAAGTAAATGTATCACTAGGCAGTTAGTCTTTGCTCAGAATTAAAGAAAACTTTCAGAGCCAGGATGCCTTTCTGTGAACCATGGGGGCTTTGAAAATGAGGAAAGAAACACGCAATCTTTGCAGGTGAAAATAGTATCTCTACTTTTTCCTGAATATTAGACATGATATGATGTATTGAAAAGAAAAAGCTGGAAAGGGAAAAAATAGTCAATAAGGAAGAGACTGAGCTAAAAGGTCTGGATTCTTAGCCCATAGTCATTTGAATCATGAATAAATGCTAAATGGTTTTCTTGAGCAACCTGGAAAATAAATTAAAAAGGCTAGTAACAAGTTCTTTTTGTGAAACTTACTCAGATTTATTTCATGAAAAAACATCTTATTAATCAAGTATGTTCAAAATAGAGCAGTTACAAATAATTAAAACAGAAACATTCTAATTCATTCAAGAAATACACAAGCCTCTTGACCACATTCAGAAAACAATGCAACAACAATTTCAGATACAAATTTAAAACAAGGTAAGCCAAGAGCAGGCCTGTTTGATTGTGAGATAGTGAATGTCTGCAGAAGTAATCAAGTTCTGGAATCTGACAACTCAAATTTCCACCATTTTTGCTTAAAAAATTTTAGTTTTTAATGTAATATACAATAATGCCTTCCTCTACAAGTAGATTTTTAGGCATAAGTACCTAATCTTTCAACAGAAAGATTACTCTTCCAGCTTATAAAGACTGCATAAGCAACAGCCATTTTTCACCAAAAAAATAAATCTCACAACAAACCCCAAACCAGACAACTAACCAGCTTTCCTTGGCATAATATTCCAGCACATTATTGTTCACACTGGGTTTTCTCAATAAGCAAGTTATAATTCAGAGCTGCTCGCTTGATTTTTGAAGATACTTGCAAAATTCATCCAGAGTATCTAATATCATTCTCTGGCCCCAAACATTACTTCCTACACCGGCACAATGCAGTTACCACTACAAAAAGATTATTCTTCACAAGGCCCATCCTCAGATAACTACTAGAGCTAGGAACTGAGAGGCTCAAAGTGATGTTCCATTGACCAAACCAAGCCTTATCCCCCTTCTCTTCAAGGTTTTTTCAGGACCAAATCAGAATTAGATCAAAGTAACATGAAAACAGACAACAGGGCCTCACCACAAACTACCACTCATGCTACCTGCTCATGTTGACATGGCCACTAAAACAAAGCTCCCACAAAAGCTATCTACATTCTGCCTTTTGGTAAGAGAAAGAAGCGGGGCTTGTACACAGCTTTAGTCCAGAAACACATGCAAAGTGTGTGCAGTTGCATACAACTTCATGTGCTAACAGTTTCCCAACATCTTCATTAAATTTGCAACACGGTATTCTGGTTGTTACCTTCTTTCCTTCATCATTCTTAGATGTCTTATATACCTACATATTTAGGTATTTCCTCCTGTCCTTAGACACTTATTTACTCGACTGGTGACGTCTTAGAAAAACAAATAATGTCAACGGGAAAGGCAAGTCATTGAAAGGATGGGTACCCACTATGTTTCTTTTTCAGTATGCTCTCCAACACCTTCCTTTCCATCTGAATTTGCATGCTGTTGAGAAAGAAGAATCTCTAAAACAGGAATTGTTTCTGAAGAGCATCTGGATCATTCTGATGAGCCCCTCATGGAGCTGGAGCCATGTTCAATTGCATCCTTACTGGCAGCTTTGTCGGGAACCTACTAGGCAGGACGGTGCGCAGAATGAAAATTCATTCCCTTGTGCACTAGAGGAGGCTTAGTCCTCTGATTGCCGTTCGCTCGACACAAAGAGAAGTCCTCAATCCGTGGTAAACCGTAACTATTGCTTTTGGCAGGTTTCTAAATACGAGGGGAAAAAAGGAGATGGGGTGGGCAGACGACGTCTAGTTTACTTCTGTTCCCTTCCCCCTCCCCGACGCGCAGCTCTATCTGCAACCCATGTGGCTGGGAGGCAGCCACAGCCGGTTCCAATTCCTACTTTCCCACTCTGCGCCCCTGCTCGCTGTCGGGGCTGAGCCGAGCCAGGACCGGCCGCGGGCTTCCTCCCCCCGCCCCCCGCCGCGCCGTCCTCCCTCTCCCCCGCTCCATCCGATCCTCCGGTCCCCCAGGGCACAGTGTGGGAAGTACGAATTTCCGCTGAGTTCTCTCGGCAACTTTCGGAGCTCGTCTTTCTCCCGCTCCCCGCTCCGCCCGCCGCCCGCCCCCTCCGCCGCTGGGAGAGCCGCCGGAGCCGCTCCGCAGCCCGCCCGCCCCCCGCGGCAGCGCCGGCCCCGCCACCGCCGCCCCGCAGCCCGCCAGGGGCGGCAGAGCCCGGGCGGCGGCCCCGGCAGCGCTCCGGCCGGCTCGGGCCAGCCCATGGTGCCGGGCACCGCCACCCGCCGCCGCCGCCGCCGCGCCTGCCTGCCCGGTGCGGAGCTCAGCCCGGCGCGGAGTAGAGGAGGGGCCCATTAGCAGCCGCGGAGGAGGCGGAGGGGATGCCGGAGAGACACAAAGCCGGCGGGGGAAGCAGCCCACGGCTCGTCCCGGGATGGGGGCGCGGCGCCGGGTCCGCCTGATGGTGCTGCCGCGGCTGCTCTGGGGCTGCGTCCCCCTCATCCTCCTGCTGCTGCCCGCGGCCGAGCCCATCTGCCCCGAGCCATGCGACTGCCAGCAGCACCAGCACCTCCTCTGCACCAACCGGGGCCTGCGCTCCGTGCCCAAGACTGCCGAGCCGCAGGATATCCTCACCTACAGCCTCGGGGGCAACTTCATCGCCAACATCTCAGCCTTCGACTTCCACCGCCTGGCAGGGCTCCAGCGCCTGGACCTGCAGTACAACCGGATCCGCTCGCTGCACCCCAAGGCCTTTGAGCGCCTGGAGCGGCTGGAGGAGCTTTACTTGGGCAACAACCTGCTGCCAGCGCTGGCCCCTGGCACGCTCAGCACCCTGGCCAAGCTCCGCATCCTCTACGTGAACGCCAACGAGATCGGCCGTCTCAGCGCTGCCTCCTTCTCTGGCCTCGGCAGCCTTGTCAAGCTGCGACTGGATGGCAATGAGCTGGGCTCGCTGGGCGATTCCACTTTCTCAGGGCTGCCAAACTTACTCTATCTGCACCTGGAGTCCAACCGCATCCGCTGGCTGAGTCGCGGTGCCTTCACTGGCCTGGCCAAGTTGCGCTTCCTCGACCTCTCAGGGAACCAGCAGAGCTCCCTTCGCCACCCAGACATCTTTGGGCCGCTGCGCTCCCTTCACACCCTGCTGCTGGCCAGCAACAGCCTGCGGCAGCTCACAGGGGGGCTCTTCCAGCACCTGCCCGGCTTGGCAAAGCTCTCACTCAGTGGCAATCGACTGTCTCACCTGGCCCCGGATGCTTTCAGGGGGCTGGGCTCGCTGAAGGAGCTGCGCCTGGAGGGGAACCTGCTGAGCCACCTACCTGCCACGCTACTGGAGCCGCTGGACAGCCTGGAGGCACTGGATCTGAGCCGCAATGCACTGACCGCCCTGCACCCGGCCGCCTTCGGCCGCCTCGGCCGCTTGCGGGAGCTCAGCCTGCGGGACAACGCACTGGCGACGCTCCCCGGCGAGCTCTTCGCCTCCAACCTGGCCCTCTACCGCCTGGAGCTGGAGGGGAATGCCTGGAGCTGCGACTGCCGCCTTCGCGGCCTCAAGCGCTGGCTGGCGGCCTGGCACTCCCAGGGCCGCCTGCTCACCGTCTTCGTGCAGTGCCGCCTGCCGCCCGCCCTGGCCGGCAAGTACCTCGACTACCTGCAGGATGCCCAGCTGCCGCTGCCGCAGGACGGCGGCCCCTGCCCCGACGGTGCCTCTCCCTCCCCGCCGTCCCCCGAGGGGCTCGGTGGCAACAACAGCGCAGCGGGGCAGCCCCCTGGGCCGCCGCCGGCCGCCTCCACCGCCCGCCTGGTGATGGGGGTGCCCATAGCCGCCAGCCCCACGCCGGCACCGCTGCCCAGTGCCGCAGCCTGGCCGCGACGGGCCGGTGCCGCCGGGGTCCCGCCGCTGGTGTCCGACCCGTGCGACTTCAACAAGCTGTTCCTGCACAACCTGTCGGTGGAGGCGGTGGGCTCCAGCTGGGTGACGGTGCGCTGGGCCGTGCGGCCGCACCGCAGCCCCCGCCTGCTGGGGCCGGCGCGATTCCGCCTGCTCTTCGACCGCTTCGGCGCCGCCGTCAAGTTCCAGCGCTTCGTGTACCTGCCGGAGCGCGGGGAGCCGGCGGCCACGCTGCGGGAGCTCCGCCCGGACACCCCCTACCTCGTCTGCGTCGAGGGCGTCCTGGGCGGCCGCGTGTGCCCGGTGGCGCCGCGGGACCACTGCGCCGGGCTGGTCACTCTGCCCGAAGGCGGCACCGCGGCGGCGGCGGCGGGCGGGCCCCGCGGCCCCGACCAGCAGCTGCTGACGCTGGTGCTGCTGGCGGTGAACGCGCTGCTGCTGCTGGCGGCTCTGGCCGCCTGGGCCGCCCGCCTGCTGCGCAAGAAGGTGCTGGGGCGTCGGCGTCGGAAGGCGGCCCCGGTCCACGTGCGGCAGCTCTACTCCACACGCCGCCCGCTCCGCTCCATGGGCACGGGCGTCTCCGCCGACTTCTCGGGCTTCCAGTCCCACCGGCCGCCCCGCGGCGCCGCCGCCTGCGCCCTCAGCGAGGCCGACCTCATCGAGTTCCCCTGCGAGCGCTTCATGGACAGCGGCGGCGGCCGGCACGGAGATGAGCACCTGCTGCAGCGCTTCACCGACTGAGGCCGCCGAGGCCCCGGCACCGCGGCAAGGCGGACCTCGGTCTGTGAGCGATGCTGCGGGCCCAGGGGCCGCGGCCTGCGAGCGGCAGAGCTGCGGCCTTCAGCCGCCCTTACTGCGGGCCGCGGCCGAGGCTGCGTGGGTTGCCTCTGCTGTGACCTCACCGTTCTGTCAGGAATCGTCTCTAACCCAAGGAAAAGCGCTGACAGGCGGTAACTGTGCCCTGCCATGAGGAGCAAACGGCAGGAGCCACTGCCAGCAGCAGCCAGTGCCTCCCTTAAGGAAACTCAGAGTTATTAATTTAAGTGTGCTGTTTTACAGGTGGTTTCCTCCGACTGCAAGTTGGGAACAAGTTACAGTGAGCGGCCTGGCCCTGTGTAGGGAGCTTTGAACAGATCTTGCCAAGGCACCAGCCCTTCCTAGTCAAAGATTTGGATCGAGGGTCATCTTTTAATTGAACTGTGTGCAACCAGGGAATTGTCTGGAGAGCTGGAAACGTAGGAGTTTTTGCTGAATAGTTTGAAGGCTGTGCCATTTCCACTCAAACCGAGTGTGAGGCAATCTAATGTGCACAAGTGTGCTTTCATACTTTTCTGTAAACGAGAAACAATAATGCAGCTGGTTAGTTCTACAGGAATATATTGCTGACACCACTAAGAAAAACTAACAGGTTTTTGTAGAATGTTTACAAATGAGCTATTTTAAAATATTTTTTTAATAAATACTGCTTGGTACTTGTACACATTAATGTGTGTTGTAGTTGTCTGGGTCCATGATGGTCAGCAGATTGCTGACTGTCACATAATCCATCTTCATTTCTAAATGGGGAGCTGCAGAGGTGAACTGTTGATGGATAAATAATCATTGGTGCCTTACTTCAGGAACAGTAATAGGTGAGAATATTTCAGGAATGTGAAACAATCTTTATCCTAACAGGCAATTCTCTCTTAGCCTTAGCCTTTTAAAGTTAGAAGCTTTATGTACCTCACTGTGAAATAAAACATTTTGTGTATTAATCTAGATTATGTGTTTTGTGTAGCTGAGTGAGTAATGCTAGAGTTAAACCCTTATGCAGTAGTATATAATGTTTGAGTTGTTTTGATTTGCTGGTTGTTGTGGGGTTTTTTTAAATTAGGATTTTGCTTTTGGTTTTAGAGCAATGCTTATCATTTTATGGTCAGTTGCTCTCTACTTCTCAGACTTTTTCCTAAATATTTACAGAATGTGGTTCTATTATTTCAAAATATGGTGGTATAGTTTACATTAATAATTCTCTCTGTGTGGTCTACAAATGAGCTAGTTGAAGAGGTCCAAACCAGGATTGCACTTTAAATGCAACTGTTTTAGATGGAGTTTGGTAAATTGTTGAGACCATTGATACAACTTTGCTCCTTTGAATTTAATGTGCAACCTCAGATGACCTCTTGTGGAACTGAATGGCTTGAAGGAAGTGTTAGTGTACTATGGAGACTTTTGTCTCAATATCATGCATTCATTGCTGACCCGAGGTGTTCGTGACTACAAGTTGTTTATTACCATTATTGCAAGTAAGCAATTTGGGGGTTTTCTCTCTATTTTTTTTTCCTTTTCATTTTTTTCAGATGAACAAGTGTTTACAAAAGATACCATAGTAACTGGTACCTTCAGTTGGAGTTCAGTGGCTGAATAGAGAGAAAAGACTTTATGTTCTGAGGGAGAGAGTGTAGAGATCATTTGCCTTAATCTTTGTCTTTTAAATGGAGAAAGTAAAAACTGAAGTCTTGTTTCTTGGGTCAGTAGCAAGAAGTCCCCTGGGATTTCATTTTGACAGGCTGTAGTTTTCATGAATATCAGGGGCCAAACTCGGTTGTCAGTGTGTAGATTAAAATTCACTGCAATAGACACAATGTTGAATGGAATTAAAATTGCGGGAATGCAGTATCAGGTTTCGTTTTTTGTTAAGAATTTTAAATTTCTGTTCTTTTGGAGACCTGGGTGCTTTTGGCTGTTTATGATTGGGGAATACACCACTGTTTGTTGTTAGAAATGCAGTGGGATTATTGAGTAAAGCTGTGTATCACACTAACGTTAGCTCTATCACTGGATATTCTTCCAATGGGAGATGCATAGATGCTGTACATGGTTATAATCAATTATGTCAATAAATCCATTTGCTGAAAGAAAATTTGTGTCTTACATTGTATCTCATAATGCATCCCTCTTCAATCATAGATTGGCTATAGCTTCTTCATTTTATGAGCACGAGGACTTGGGCAGTCTCATCATTCTTTCATATCTTTTCATCATACATAATGTTTCCTATTTTGTTTTTAATATGTTTGGGTAGTGCAAACAGTAAAATAACTAAAATGGGCAGTAGGGCAGTTCTGAAACAGGTAGGGTTTCTGAGACACTGTATCAAGGTAGACTAATATGGTGCTGTTACCTCAGTGAACTAATTGATCCTTTAGGAGGAAAATTAAGAAATAATGAATGTTTGGGATCATACCAGTAGTTTATGCTCATTGGAAGTTACAGTTCTGAGGGTTTTTCAGTATTATCAGGCTAATGATATCAGTGTGTCTTGTTCAGCATGTGCATGTTGTCCTAATTAAGAATTCCCTGCTTCTATTTGAATTTTTGCAAACATCTGGAGAAATGCTAGAATGAAATGGAACTGGCTTTTTGTTCTAGCCTGGAGAAGTAGATACATAGATCTGCACAACAGCAACAACAAAAAGTTAACAGAACGAAGCTATTGACTTTTTAAAAAGCCACAACTTCTGTAACTCTGGGAATACTTACAGGCTTTGTCTGCAGATATTATTTGCAGCATCTTTGCATGGAGGGAATTGTACTAGCAGGTGGCTGAGAAAAGAAATGTCAGTGACCTTGAATGACTGAAAAATGTAAATATAACATGGCTCTGTTTTTATCAGTAATATTTATATATATTTGGGTCTTTTTTAAAGTAAGCTCCTTTCTAAAGAATGACTGTAAAAACAGCCCTTTCTAAATAGATCAGTCTGTCCTCAATTTGTGCTCAAAATGTTTATCCTTCTAGCAGAAATAGAGTTTCACTGCCCTGTCCTCTCATGGCATCCATGCAGATTGGGGAAGAGTGAGCTCAGTGCTGTTCTCCTGCTGAGTAATTACTGAACGTGGTATGTATCAAAGACTGAAAATCATTGAAATACTGCCCCATCGAATCAAGTGGGCTGCTGCTGGGGGGTCTGCAAGAGGTACCAGGGCTTCCTTAGTGTCCGCACTGCCTAACTTGGCAGCCTCTGCCACCTCCTGCTCCCCTTCTTCAGTTCCTGACTCCACTTCATCCAGCTGGAAGGTGAACTGTGAAACTGATAGCCCTGGAAGATACCCTTTCCTAGTACCTCCCCTCTCCCCTATTTTTCATCCAGCTCAGTTTCTTTGATTCTCTTTGACTCACACAAGCAGCAGAAGTAACAAAATGTGGGTATGGAGTTCAGAGGCAGGAAAAAAACAGTCAAAGATGGGAAGCTGCTTAAACAGTCTCAGTCTTGACATTCAGTTTGCCCACAGTCTAAGAAAATCTAGGCTATTCACATTACAGAAAAATCCTATGCAGGTGCTATAACTTTACTGGAAATCATTAATGATCTGCAGAATTGAAAGTGCTTAGAACTTCTCTTTAAGGTCCTAGAAATATTGACATTACAGCATGGAGCTAGAGAGAAACAATCTGAGGAGAGCAGAGGTGTAATGGTGTCAGTGAATGTCCACATGTGGATGAATACCCCTTGTTAAAAAGCACCACTTGACTATCAGAGCCTGAGTTAGCACAGCTAAATTTATAAAAATACTGATTTCTTTATGCTGTTCTGTTTACTTTTCACAATGCACTGCAAGTCCCAAATTTTAAAATATCATCATTTGAACCCTTAGGAGAAGGGACTAGGTAAATTATTCATGTCCCTTGTGCCTTCTCCTGTCTGCTCTTTCCTGGAAGAGATTTGAAAAATGAGGAATTGGGAGGAAAAATGTCTGCTCCAGTATATTTGTTTGTCTACTCATCAGGATATTTGTTTAACTAGTAAACCAACATTTTGATTGTAGGGGATGAGTCTACAAAAATCATTTGTTTCCATGACAGTATTGGTATTTGTAGAAAACTCCACCAGTGAACAAGAGAAATAATGCTTGATTCCCAAAAACCTGGCTGCTCCCACTAATTCCTGTTTCTCTGGCCACCAAGTGTGTGCATATGTTGTGTGAGGTCCACAAGTGAGGCTTTGGTTTAAAAACTTATTTTAAAAATTAAATCAGACAAATTATGCGTACATAGGGATGTACTTGATTTTTCGTGTGGGCAACTCCTTTGAGATTGAGAGAACTTAAATTGTTTCATAAATGTTGAATCTATAATCTGATATTTGCTAAGTAGAAATGAGGAATAAGTATTAGAAAACACTGTGTGCTGAATGTTGGGTTTGTTCTTTTTGCTCCATGCTAAATATAGCATAGTTTTGGCAGCCTGTCCAAATACTGCTGTTGTGTTTTTCTCCATAAAAAGTTGAGTTTTCTCAAGTGCATACTTTAATTCCCATAGAAATTAAATTCCTGTAGAAAAATAGTCAATTGTCTTTAAACACAAATATTTATCTTAGTATCATTGTACATGACTTTATTTATAGAGATGCTCCTTGATAAGTCTTTTAAAATAAATTGATATCTCATTTGCTTTTACAAACAAGACCATAAGAATTAGAATGAATAATACAGTATGAATAAATAGTTGGAAGAAAACTGCTTCAAACATAATAGAGATATTTACTAACAAAGAGGAATCTGACACTTTAAAGAGACTTTATGAGTTTTTATGCTGTGACACTCATCTCCTTTGTTGCTGGATTTTTAAAAGTACATTTATTTATAGTTTGATAATCTATGTGTAATAATTTTATGTTGTAGAAATAAACTGTTGCTTCTCCAGAAATGGGAAGACCCTGACATATATAAATCTCAAAAGCTATTGAGTGTTAAAAAGAAAATCGGGGTACTGTTAAAAGTATTTATTCTCAACAAAGTACTGCCTGATTTTTCATTGCAAAGTGCATTTGAAGTTGTTGCCAAGAAAAGCAGTCCTTAGCTAATAAATTAAGTGGTGTTTCTTGACTTCAGATATAGGTGTAATCCTGTTCTTTACTTTACCGAGGTGGTTTTTTTTCATGTCCAGACAAACATAATCTCTAATCACTTTTTTTTCCCCCCAAATATTTCAATTTTGTATATATTCAGTATTTCAAAATGCTTTGTTGCACTTCTGAGATCCATCCATGGGGAGCCCGTACCAAGAGAGAATCTGAACAAACATTAAAGCAATCTGTCAGTTAACATATGTATGGCACTTTGTAACATAGCAAGTGCTCAGAGGTTGTGAAGTGAATGGTTTATTTTTTAGAATATTGTGAGAATGAATGCCCAACAAAACATTCATGCAGAGTCACAGCTGTGCCTTCTAGTGATGGCAAATGTATTACTGTAATGTAGCACCTTATACATCAGTCTGGGCTAGTCTAGTTCATTTTGTTTTGCCATGTGAGACTAGAAAAAAATACTTGATTTTAAGACAAGAATTCAAGGAAATAAAGCAGATAAGCTTTTTGTGAAGTCCTTGGCAAAAATCCTGTTAGCCAGCATTTTCCTGGTTCACTTAACTTCTCATGGGTGAAATTTGTTTCATTGTCATTAGTTCAGTGTATGTTTGTTTATTTGTAGTAAATATTTATAATGAATTTGAATAGCTGAAGAAGGCCTGGGTACATATAATAGATAAAAATCATATACAGAAAGATAATGAGACAAGTTTTCTCATTGAGAGATTGATTTATCTCCTAAGGGACAAATATGTCAGGGATTTGTCTTTAAAATAAACCTGAATGCCAATTTTAAGGCAAGAAAGGAATATTCTTTCACTGGAACATGAAGAAAGTAGGAAGGTTGCCAATAGTTATATTAGTTCCTTGCCAACAAGAGCAAAGATCGGCATTATGTTAACAGATTTTATTACATGGAGAAACACGTGTATCCTATCTGGATCCAGAAAAGTTCACTGAAATTGTGTCTGTGATTCATTGTTACATTGCTGTACTTCATCCTGACAGTGAGAAAGACCTCTTTTGATATGTCCAAATCCATATTTTAGTACAGTCTTTAGCCTCTCATCTATCGTTGTACCATTGACTTATCTATGATTGTACCATTTATTTTCCTCATCTTGCTAAATATTTAACTATTGAAGTTAAAATTTTAAAGTTGCTCAGCACTGTAGCGGCCTCTATCTGACTGCTGTAAAACAATCTGAAGTAGGGCAGGATACACAGCAGTGATACCAATCGGATGAAAGGTCAAAAAAAAATTTACTGTAGAAGAACACGCTCAGGAAAAGCATGCTTTTAGAAAAAAAAATGTTGTTTATAACTGAAGGATAACATGGTTTATTTGCTGTTACTATGTCTCGATCTAAATCTTGAACAAGCATGCTGCAAGACAGGGAGCATATGTTAGACTTACGAGACAGTTTGGAGTGTTGCTCAGTACACACAGCAGATGTTCTAGCATGCCATTTTTTTCAGCAACAGCTTAATCCTTCTTCTGTTTTCACTCCACAAGAGTGAAAAGACTTCAAGACTCTTTATGTAGGTACCCATCAGTAACAGGTCTGTGGTGATGGAATTAATTGTATTGGATTTTTAAGATGTTCATCTTAAAAAAAAAAAAAATTACTTCTCAGATCTGATCTGATCAACTTAGAGAGATGAACTTCAGTGTTAACTGACATGGAAATGTCTGTCTTGGCTGATAATTACCAAAGAGGGGGAATCTTTCACGGGCATTGCAGGAAGTTGTTAACTCTGAAATTTAAAGACATTTACCGTAAGGACCCAATTAATTAATTTTCCCCTGAACCAAATTTCTCCTCTTCCTCTTGTTGCCTAAAAACATCTACGTATTATTTAAAATATTTTGTCAAAACCTTCAGTTTTTCTTTCTCCCAGCACCACTCCTGTATTAGGTGTTGGCAGTATAAAACTCTGTTGCAACTTTTTAATGCAAATGTGGCAGAAATAACTCAGAGCTATCTGTACTCACTGAGTTCAATATGAATGGAGTAGTAAATGAGCCAAAAATCTGGAACCTCCCAGTAGTTCCTGTAAGCCTGGTGAAGGTGCTGGAATCCTTGCTGTACAGTTCTACTTGTGCCTTCCACTTGAGTGCTCTTCCTGGTGTAGCATTGACTTCTCCTAGCATCTTATTCCTTGGCACAGGGTTTTTTTAAAGAGATTTGGGGCGTTCAAGCCAGCAGATGTTTATTTTTTTTCTAGCTCATCTTTAAATTCTGTATAATGGGAGTTTGTTTTGGTTTGTTTTATCTGTTTTGAAATAAGAGGTAACAGCCATTTACAGTCTACAGATTACAGCCAAAATACAGTCTGTTCTTAGAAAGAAAAGGAAGGAGTAATGAATTTTAAATAAATCCTGTTTAAATGGAAGTTATTTTGTTCAGGAATGATTTGTGATTGGAATGGTTCACTGGGATCTCACGGATACTATTCTGCTGCACAAAGTGCAGAGCCTTTTGGTTTTCCTGCCATGATATATCCCTAAGAACCTGAGACTGTAGAGAAAATAAAGACATCCCTTCCTTCCATTTATGTGGCTCAGATGGAAAAGAAATTCAGGCTCAGCATCTCTGTGCACCAGAATGGCTAAGAACATTATTTATTCTATAACATATGTGTTGACCTAAGCTGATTTTGTAACTGGAGTTATTAGTAGTATTCACACTAAAGGGAGCATAAAAAACCGGACATTTTTGAAGACGAAGCCTCCTTAGTTTTCCTCTGTAAAACTGAAGTCAGCACAGACTGAAGTAGCTGGCAGTTTGCTGAAGGTGCTAACAGCTCTTTGAGATGTCTGTAGTATATAACTGGGTGCACTTTCAAATAGTCTCTCATATATTTTATTCAAAAGTATTTAGAATAAGTCCCAGGCAGAAAATACTAAAGAATTCCAAACCGTTCACCTGCCCTGATAGTGACCTACTCAGATGTTGGATTCATTTTTATTTGCACTTGCAAGTGCACCTGAGGCATACCTGAATTTCAGTCTGCTCATATGCTTTTATCCAACCTGCTAAAATCACCTACCATTCCAATTAGCACAGCTGTACCTGTAAATCTCTGCCATTCTCACTTACAAGTTTTTACTTTTAGCTTTTTCACTTATACCATGGTAGAAAATCATCTTAATTTACAACCTCCTAGGCCTTGAGATATGCAGTTGCTTATGAAATAGGAGAATTGACAGTTTTTCCAACCTTCCAAACACAGTCAAACTCTAACAATGAGAACAGGTTTGTTTTGATTTCCCATACACACCCCCACTACCCCATGGTAAAACCCAGGATGGATTAGAGCTTTGCCATATACCACATTTGCCAAAGTCTACCAGTAGCGACAGTAGTGGCAGGACTTAAATGTGTATGCACTGGAATAATCATTTGGCTGTTCAGATTTGGAACTCTACAAAATTTGAGCATATGAAAAACATCACTAGAACTGATTTTATACTTCAGGACTTATTAGTTATTATGTCATGGCTTTTTTCCCGAGAAATGTTCTTTGTCCTCTTCCCTATTTTATTTTGCTTCTTCACCTGGCTTTTGGATTAACACAGTAAGAGTGACTGGAATATGTCAATTAAGGATGCTGAGCATCCAGTGTGTCTGAGAAGCTGGAGGTGCTTAGAAAATATGATGCCTTACAAAATATGCAAAATATAGATTTTGAGAGGCATCCAAGTTCAACATTATGGTCATTACATGGATAGCTGTCCAAGTCCATGTGTTATATTTCCTGTATATCCTCCTGTGTATCTCCTGTTATCCTCCCTCTATACCACTATTAGCTGTCTTTTGTTTCTCTTTGTGGTCTGCAATGAGGTGCCAAGTTTTGTACCTTGAACGTTGTGTTTTGACCTGGTACTACTGTAGCCACTCAGGTTGCATTTTTCTCCAGCGTGGCCAGTACATATATTGGGTATTGCTTTTATGCAGAGTCAATAAAGTACAAGAGAAGAAGAATTATGGATTTAGAAAATGTGTTTCTTGCCTAAAGCTTTATCATTCAGCTGATGATAGTGCAGGCAGACAGCCCCAGTGATCTATGTTATCTATTTGGTCTGATCCTTCAGAACAGCTGCTGCACCACCTGAGAGGGAAAAGCTGTCAGGCTTCTCCTGTTCTATGTTTGTGATCTTTTCCTTTTGGTTGAAACTAGTTCCTTAAGTTTCTTGTCAGAAGGAGGTAAAATCCTGACATACAGGCCAGTGGTAGGGCTTTTATCACCTGTGTGTGTTTTCACTTTAAAGAGCTTGTGTAGCTGCCTGTTTCTCCAACAGTGCCCTTTGGACCAAAAGTGATCAAAATCAGACAGGAATGGTCAGAAATGAGTTTTTGTTCATGAATCTGAATATTCAAACCAAGAGTAATTAATATATCATAAAGAGAAATTCTGGATCTGTCATAATTCTCTAAGGCACTAATTTCATTTTAGGCAGCTTCTTTTGCTGGTCTCCCCTTTAGATCTCTCCCTCTCTCCCATGCCACCCCTCTGTGCACTGCTGGCATTGGCTGGCATTTCTCAGAAGCCTTTGGAAGTTGATTTGCTTCTTGGGTTTTGGTTTGGGGTTTTTTTCTGCTGTATACAGGCCTTGTCCATGTCCCCTCCTTCTTTGCCTTTTTAGGTTTTTAAACATCAGGATTATGGCAACCGGGTCATTAGAGCAGAGCTGCCAAAACTGGTGTCATGACCTGTGTGTTTTGAAGTCAGGGGTTAGAGTTGATGCTCTATCTGCTTAACTGCAATGCTGAAACATTTTAAACAACCTTTGTTTCATAATTCTTCTGCCCTTTGTATGTCCTCAAATGGTCAATTTACTCTTCTGAAAAAGTGAGTGGAGTTTTCCTGACTCATCTTTTCCATGTAAAGTCATTATGTCTGACCCATAAATATAAACTTCCAAAGAGCACATACTTTGTATCTGAAAAGGTCGGAATGGCATGTATTTTCCTGAGGGGACAGAAGCCCTCTCAGTATATCCAGGAAGATGTTATTAACCACCCATTTAAAATTATGTGAAGTTAAATATCACTTTGCAAAAGGGATTGTTTTGGAGAACAGCATTGGATATAACTAAAACTATGTTTATTATATATTAATAACGAATTTAAATGACAGGATTAGAGCATAAACCCACAGTTGTTTATGAATCCTCCAGATTAAATAGTTATTCCTGGAATTATTTGTTTTATTGGTACAAATGCATTATGCCAAACTGGTGTAGCACAACTGACCCTAAGGCAACCCAGTTTTTGCTAATTTCAATGCATCTATATCAGACCTGAACTTGAGCCAATTCTTCTATTTTCCTGCTTCTGCTGCAAAATTTAGCTGTGGATATTAAGAAGAATTGGTGGTCTATTTAAATAGGAGTCTGATTAAACAAACCAATTGTTTATCTCTTTCATGAACTTGTGAAGTCATACTCTCATAATTGGTGAAGCAGTGTGTGAAACTGATTTCCGGAAAATGTTCATCTGTGATTCAGCTACACCCGTTATGCTTCTTGGAATATCACACGGAAAATGAAGCTACCAAAAGGAAACATCTGTTTGTATCTAAAAACCCAAATATTTCTGAAGTTTAGCAACATGAATTCTTCTTGGGGCTGCCACCTATTATATTCAACTCTAGAGCAAATACCAAAAGGATACTTGAGGTGACCTTTTGTATCAGATTAAACAAAATGAGAAAACACTTGGCAATCACACTTCCTCTGCTAGGCCATGGGAAACAGCAGAGCAGAGGAACAGATACAGTAAAAACATATTAATTCAATCTCGTTTGCTTTAGAAGAGTCCAGCAGTGAAAAGAACAACTAACTGTGAAAAACCTGAGGTCTCTGTAATTTGGCACCTCTTGAAGACTGTCTAGATTGTCCTGACAAAGGCTATGTCAGGCAGCAGTAATACGTGAGGGGATGGAGAAAAACAAAGGACTAGAAAACATTATGTGAGAAATGGTTTTCTTTCAAAAGCTACTTCTTAGAGGGTGAATGTCCCAGTGGACTGCAGTTTTGGTACCAGTGTTCTTGCTGCATGTTAACACATACCGGGTTTGAATATTTTTTTCACTTACTTCTTTAAAACACTGTGTGGATTTCAAAGTTCCCTGTGCCTCGGTTATTCTGTGACTCCCTTGTTTGTTGGTGTGCTAAGCAAAGCTGGGGAGGGAAACAAACTGTAGTTTCCCAGAAAGGTTAAGCTGGCACAAACCAGAATGCTGTTAAAATTACAGTCCTGTTTGCTGGTGGGTGCTCATCCCCTCTCTCTGTCCATCCAGAACATGCTGGGTAATAACACTACTGATAGTATAGGTTGCTGCTCCTCACTGCTTGTTGGCACGATAACTGGGTTGTTTATTTGCATCTGACAACACACAAATAATAGGAATAGTCAGCTCTACCAAGCAAATTATAGATCTATGATCAAAGGATGTCCCACTCTAAAAGGTGAACAGATAAAGCAGTCCTCGGGGAAGGGAGGATGAATGCAAATGTTTACCTGTTATAATGATTTGCATTATTATGCAGTAGGTATATACACCAAGGACTCACTTAAGAAGGTTAAATTTTAGACCTGCTGTGCAGTAGGGATAGTTTGATTTAGTTTGCTCAAACTGGTTGTTCAATGCCAGCAGTGATTCTCTGCAGGCACCTGTCTCTGCCTGCCTCCATGGTGCCTCGCTCCACACCGCTGCTTTCTGTCCAAGCACATTCAGATCTCTGAGCCCTTCCCTGTGTGCAAGGGCTTAACATCTGCAGGCTTCTCCTAAATGGATGGGAAGTCATGGACACCCTTCCTCCTCCTTCCAGAGGGGAGCAGCTGCAAGAAGAATGGGAAGGCGTGAGGACATTGAGATTTCCACCCCAGCCATATGTGGGCGAGAAGCCCAGAAGACAAACTGTAGCTTCCAGACCAGTTGTGCAGCCAGTAGGCAGGGATGGGAAAAAAAGAAAAGGGAGATTTTGCCTGGAGACAAAGCTCCAGTGACAACAAGGATGCTGGCCAAACAAGGGCTTGGTGAGGAAAAGAGGATTGCAGCATGCAGAACCTTTGACCGGGTTAGGAAAATTCAAGGCTAAAAGTCCTCATAGGGTTGTTTTGGCCAGCTGAATTGTTTCATGCGTCCATCTCTGTCTAACAGTCAGAAGACAGATCTTCCTGTTTGCTTGGGCTTTTTAAAAGAAAGGAATATGAGTGTTTCAACTCTCTCACCACCCCATAACTCCCCTTGACCATCTGTGCACTGAGTAGTCAGAGTCCACTGAGGACAGAATTTTCTTGAAAAAATAGGGTCCATCCACACTGTAGGCTGCTGCGTCCAGCAGCAAAGTATCATTGTTTAGCAGTAAGCAGGTCTAAAGGCAGTTTAAATAGGATCACAGACTCTGAAGGAGAGGTTCAACAGCCAAGTTCCACCTTTTCCATGTAGCATTTCTGCTTCTCTCTTTCTCCCTGAACAGGTTGCCGTATGTTGCATTCACTTTCCCAGGCTTTTGGCATGAGATTGCAGCTGTGGGTTGATGCTGTCAAATTACAAGTAATGGCAAATATCACATTTCTTGGAAATAAAAGCAATTTCTTTAAAAGCTGCTGAAAGTCATGGGAAACTTGCATTGCTGCATGAGGTCTATGTGTAAGGTCCCATCAGGGTGATGCTGCTGTTGGCTGGATGCTCTAGGATAATTTTTAACAAATGGAGGTGTACTGTCATGGAGTTCTCTTCTCCTCATAAGAGAGATGGTGATATGTGCGCAGGTACATAGAATTAAACTCAATTATTATTTCAGCCACAAACCAAGAAGGTAATTGAGTCCTGTAGGTGGTGTTCTAATATGAATGCAATCTTCTTCCTCTGCTCTCACACGAGACCTCACTGCAATATGCAGGGTGTGGAGAAATTCCTGCTGCAGCTGACTTGCCCAGATTGGTAGAAAAGTTCTTGGGGGGAAGATTTGGCCTCAGGAGAAGGAGTTTCCTAGATGGAGAGTTTGACTGGCAGTGGTGCATACCCCTGGAGGATGTGGTGGGCTCAGCCCTGAGAAGAGCACAAGGCACACAGTTATTTAATCATCCATTTAAACAGTCAGGCTACTCACTGCCATCACTGTGCAGATTTTCTGCATGTACCCATCCTCCTTGACTCTCCCTTCTTTTCTACTCAGAACCAGAGCTCGGTAAGAGCCAAAACCCCTACAGATTCTGTAAGGCCAGAGAAGCTGACTGAAAGAGAACATCGTGTTGGATGTCCAAAATGGTAGGTGAATTTTTGGAATTAGGGGTAGAGAGAAGGGAGCACAAACATACACACATTTCTTAAAATGCAACCCCTATGCTCTTTTGGCTTTGTATAGTTTTAGTTTTTTCCTTCTCCTTTTATGTTCACCCTTTTTTCCTTCTATTTTTTCTCTTAACTCCTTCTTACTGACATTGTTCCCATTTGTTAGAGCCCTTACAGAGCTCTTTCTGGCTGAGTGTTCATTAACCTTTTATGTTGTATTGCAGAAAAAAAGTGGATTAATTATGTTGTGAAGACTGCCAGCATCTCTCTTGACAGATTTTCTCATGGTAACTTTGACCCCTCTCCTGAGCACAGCTTCTCTTCTCCTTCCTTCAAAAGGGATGTGAAGCTTAAAAATCAACTAATTTAAACCCCTTTGAAAGTCTTAGTTCAAGCATGTTTCCTCACAAGTTCATCCTTAGGGATGCACAATTTACCTCCTCAGAATTTTGATGTTGTCACACATAATTACAGAGTTGATATATTAAGATAATAAACAAGCCAGTAATTAATTTGATAATGTATATACAAAACTGAATGACACAAAAAACCTTGGCACATGTATTCCCTGCTTGCCCTAGTAGTCTGCAACTTCCATGCCTCCAGGCCTTTTATCGCTGGTTTCTCCTGAAAACAGTGGAACATTTCTAAGGCAGCTAGTTTTCTTTGACCCTTTTCTTCCTGTTACTTTGTTTCCCTTTCCCAATACAAAAGCACACTTATTTTTTTTTCTTCCTTGTTCAAATATCCTTATCGACTTGGTGAATGAGTTTATATGTCTCCTTCATAAAATTTGGAAGTATATTTATTCTGAAATAAGTGATTTTCAGTCTCTAACCACTTTCACAGACATAGGAAAAAACAGCTTCCTTAGGTTTCACCCTCCCTGTTGCTGGAGACATATGAAGTTCAGTAGATGATGTTTGGTTTAAAGACTGACTGCAGACTCCTGGGTGGTAAAGTAATGAAATAGTCCTGCTTTGATATTGATTGGTATTCCATTATTATGTCATAAGTTCAACTGGAATAGATTTCCAAAAATTATTTCAACAGGAGAACATTTTAACAGGTTAATGTACCTCAGATCCTTAGGGCCTGTCTAGTCTCATGTGTTAGGCTGAAAGGAAGATGCTCGAGGAAGCTGGGGCTTTCTTCAGCACAGTTTTCAAAAACAGTAACACATCTCTGCTGAAAACTAGCTGAAGGTTGTTGGTTCTTCTGGTTTTTTAATGTTAACATTAACCAGGCAGGTGAATTTTGGGGAAAAAGTGGAAGGAAAGTAATAAACACCTTTTCTAAAAAACTGTCTTAAGTAATTGAGTAGGTATTTGGGAATATATCTACTTGATAGGATATGTAGGTGCAAACAGTACTGATTGCATCCCTGGTTAAGTACCCCATGCTAGTCACATCTGATCCCAGAATACTTCTTTAGCTCTCTCAGTTTCTTCATCTAAAAGCCCTATGGCACTTCTGATGAGAAGGAGTATTGCCTCCAGGACTTCTCTCTTCCTTTATTATTTTCCTTGCAAGTTTTGTTGTTTCTGTGGCAACAATTTTCATGTTACTTCCTGATCCAGGTTTCCTCTAGAACCTAAATAACAGTGTCACCTCTTTCAATGTACTGAAGGAAAACAAAGAGGTTTTCATCATGTTTTCTATCAGAAAATTTCTATTAGCAGGTTTTTCTAATAAGTAACATAAACTGAAATAACTTCATCAGACTAGAGAATTCAGAGAACAGAATTAGTGAGAAATTGACTTCAAAACCATCTAGACACAGTCCTGGGCAACTGGCTCTGTGTCCCTGCTTGAGAAGGGTGCTGGATCACGTAACCTCAGAGGTCTCTTCCAATTTCACCTCTTCACCTCTTGTGATTTTGTGACTTCACTTTCATCCTTATCCATTTGCATTATTTGAGTGTTAACTGAAGCCATTTTCACCAAGCTACAAGAAGAACTGCCAGTTGAAGGCATGCAGAGTTTTTTTCCCTAATCACATACACCAGAATATATGTGCTGATGAAGTTCAGTAAGTGAAAATCAGGTACATCTATTGTCCAGACACTCTGAATGTCTAGCAATAGGAGGATTGGTTAGTCAGGTTGGTTTAGGTGTTTTCTGGAATGAAAATGTGCCCTTTGTTGTCTATGATGGATTTCAAAGAACCTGTCAGATCACTTGGGCCTGTGTCCCTTGAACCTGTTCAGATCACTTTCAGCAAAAAACGTGGTAAATTAAGTCATTCTTCCTATCTATCTACAGTCCACAAACAGTCACTGTTTTTCTCATGCAGTACCTGAAACAATCAGCAGATTTTTATTATGATCAAGCTTTCAGTGTGTTCCTGAGTGAATTTGAGAGCCGAGCTGTGTTATAAAATTCAAATATTCTAGACAAAACCAGTCAGTATTATGAATAGCCATCTAAATAATATGGAAACTTCAATCAGGTGGCCCCACCTTCATAATTACTAATTTCTCCTTGGAGTAACTTTATCATCACAACAATTACAATCACCTTTAGTGAAAACACAAGCATAGACAACCACTGACACTGGGTCATGTCCAATTTAGAAGTCACCAGAATAATTGCCAGTAATTTTCTCAGCTGCAGTCATCTGTGCTTTTAATTTTATTTTTTTTTCCTGTTAATTCTCCTTGTGGCTTCACTTTGATGGGGGAAGAAGTAAACAATGCTATTATTGGTCGGCACTAGTAGTTACTCAGTTTTGGTTTGGAGAAGGGTTTTGCAGAAATACTGAAGGGAATATGAAAATGGTTTTCATTTACACTTCCCCGGTGCCCTTTTAGAGCCCTCTCACAATGAATAAAACATTTTTTTTTTCTTCTCCCTGAAACATCATAAAAAAACCTCAGCAACACTGTCAATTCCAGTCATACAGAAATTGCAAGCATTAGCAAAACAGCAAATTTGCTGTTCATTTTAATTTGCTTTCAATAGCTCAAATTGTACTGTTCTCTATCTTAAAAAATCCCTCTGAGAGAACTGGAAACCTACTTAGAGAAAAAAAAAAAGAAAAAAAATTAGAAGAAAAATCTCTCTTGCAAAAATGTGGTGGATCAAGACTGGGTAGTTTCAGGAAAATAGCAACATTTATGTAAAGCTGTAAATTTGAAATGCTGTCATGCAAATCAGACTGTAAAACTCATCTCCAGAAAATGCTAGATAAAGAAAGAGGGCTGGCTTTTTTCAGATGAGAGAAGTCTTAGATATGAGTTTTAATGCTTAGCTTCCTGATGAAAATGAAGGTGTAATCTTGGTCCATATGATTTTTTGGCTTGACTTTGTAAGTTCTGGACAGTCTTGACAGTCCCTCCCTATGTTCCAGAGTTCAGAATTAAGTCCCTGAGTTCTAGATAAAGCTTTTCTTCCTGTTGCCATCTGATGAGGCATATTTGGTTGTATAAAAACCGGTCTCAATAATAATATCTGTAAATGGGAAGCAAGAAGAGTGACCAAACTACACATGATTTTAAAAAAACCCCTATGTTCAAGGGATTTAACCTTCTAAAGCAATTTTAAGTGTACATTTGTGCTACAGTTAAAAAATTTAGCTGTCTTGAAAAATCATGTTCAAACATAAAACATTTGAGGTAACTTAATAGTTGGCACTTAAAGCAACTGCAATTTGATGTTCAATTCAAACCAGATGTTTATTTTTTCATAAGAAGTCTATTCTGTTGTCAAGGGAGAGAAAAAGCATTCAAGGTTATGGAGCAGACATTTCTTACAGCAGTTGATTTGAACAAATTACCAAGAGCTGCACTTCACGTTTGAAAGACTGAGGCGTTTATGATCTCAGGCCCCAACAATTAAAGAAAACAAAAATAAAGGGATTGAAAGTATACATACTGTGAACACTTAAACTGCAAGAATGCTGTGTATCCCAAACAGCTGGATCCCATCTGACCTCAAAAAGTTTAATAGCATAAGCCTGCATATCTTCTTTTCCACTTCTAAGGATCATCTGCCAGATGGAGAAGACCCCCCTCTCATTTCCTTGCACTGTACAATTTTGTTGCAGAATAAAACCACACGTATGTGCTGGATTGGAGCCAGTACTTCTAAACCAGGTAAAGATATATAGTTCTTAGAGAAGGTCAGTTTGATGTAAAGGAAACAACAATAATAAAAAATTCAGCCTCAGTAGCGAAATGCTTGCAAGAAAGTTATTTTACTTGGGTACCCAGCAAGCTGGCAACATTGATGAAGTACTGGAACTTCCATCTTTCCGAAAGTGGGATGCATTAGTGGCAGATCGTGTTTTAAGATCATGGAATCTTAAAATAGGCCCAAAAGTTACTTCCTACTCATCATATTGAATAGTAGGCCTCCTGTTGTTGTGCTAATTGGACACTCAACAACGACTCCGTACCTTGTCCAAACTTTAAGTATTTGGAAATAAATATAGCGAGGACAGAAATAAGGCATAAAGTAATCCTGTTCAAGACAGTAGTGATCCAGAAACAGAGCTGAAAGAAATCAACAGCATATGAGCCCTCTCTCTAAGAAGTGCAGTTTGCTCTCCTCAGGCCCTCGCTTCTGTCTCCAGTCACACACAGAGCCTGTAGAGCCCGTCTGCAGAATGGTAAGGAATATGCAATTCCTGCCTGATGTCATAAAACTTTGCTTCCCAGGAAGATACTGGTTCTGCTGCCTGTGGGACCCTTCATGGACATGAAAGGAGAGGAGGAGTTGCTTTTTTGCCATGTAATTTAACAACACTAATTAAATAAAGATACCCACAGTGCATTGAGTAGCACTAATTACAGCCCTTTTTGAAGGGAGTGCATGGTGGGGGGGCAATCGCACAGAAACTAAATCACACAAATGCATTTTAAATACATGTGCTGTAACTCCACCAACTCCAGCTCTAATAGGATCTCAAGAGGAAAAGTCCTGCTGCTGACTTTGGAGTGGAAAACTGAAAATAAGTCTTAGGACCATTCTCGAATTGCAGACAGGGGCTGTGTGAGACAATTTGGCTTTCAAATAGTCAGCGTCACTGAAGTGCAGCTCACAGTTTCAATGTCCAGAGATGGAGAGGAAGCCAAAATCAGTGAGATGGTCACAGGGTTTCTGTGCTTCTTCTGGCTCAGTTTGCAGTCAAATAAATGCATCCTGCAGTAGGAAAAAAAAAAGCACAAAGGCTTCCAAAGACTGAATGGATTATCTTCAACCATAATCCCGAATTTCAGCCCTGAAGCACAAGCCTGCACAGCATGATTATATGGTATTTTAAGCATCAGCTGACCAACCTGTGCTAGAAAGGATGCTGAAACTTGGGTGATTAATGGCTCAAGATAGCAAGGCCACAGAACTGCTGCAATGGATCATTACAACAGTTCACTGGTGCTAATCCAGCATCTCCTGTATATAGTTCACTTTTTTTTCCCCAGTGTGTTGCCTCTGGCAGAAAAAACAGCAGCCCTCACTTGAGCCACAGTGTGGTCAAGCTTATAGAAATTGCTTACTGCTCCAGAAGTGTGAAAAAATATTATGTGATTTTGAGAAAAAATGTCCTCAGTGTGTTAAGATTTTTAAGTAATTTTGGTAAAACCAAACAAGCTGTAACAAGATTTATTGGCCTGTTTTAGAAGGCTTGAAAGGAGGAACATTACTTTTATGTTTAGCTTTCTCCAATCATTTTATTATGTATTTCTTCAGTTTAGAACTAGAAAGATGCTTTTTGGTGACTTCTGGTCCCAGGCTTCAGCTGTGTTTGAGATAGAAGCTCTGTTTTCCCAGCTCATCTATCACTAGTTATAAGATTTCTGCAAGCTGAAAATACGTGTGGAGCCCTATTGACCCCGCTGGGGCTCAGCATAGCTCACTCAGTGTTTTTGCTTGTGATTGTAACTCTGACACTATCTGCTTACTAGTGAGATGTCTTTCCAGACTCAGCAGCGGTTAAAATAACTGAAGGTATTTGGCTTGTTAAGAGTGGTACTTACTAAAAGAAAAGAGTTTCTCTGGGATTGAGGAGCAATGCCGATTATATCCGTGAAGAAATTGAGGTTGCTAAAAATATGAACGAAAACCTGTATCTACATTATGATACACTTCACAGTGATTGCCATATAAGAATATCTTCGCTCATGGTATTCCAGACGGTATTCGTGTCTAGAGAAACTTTGTGTTTTAACCTGGAAGAGGATTGTCTCAGCCGTGCTGGAGCCAGCAGGCACACATGAAAGCAGCGGTACCTGTGCCTCGCCACACTCTGCCCTCTCGAGCGAAGGAACCGGAGCTTACACGGCCGGGAAGGGAGCGTTCGCAGGCTGTGCATGGCCCTTGGAAGGAGCTGGGAGCGCAGGGACCCGTGGCTCCCGTGGAAGCCCCGCGGATGGTGCGGGACGCGGATGGTGCGGGACGCGGGTGGTGAGGGATGTGGATGGTGCGGGACGCGGATGGTGCGGGATGCGGGTGGTGCGGGATGCGCATGGTGCGGGACGCGGGTGGTGCGGGACGCGGATGGTGCGGGATGCGGGTGGTGCGGGATGCGGGTGGTGCGGGATGCGGATGGTGCGGGATGCGGGTGGTGCGGGATGCGGGTGGTGCGGGATGCGGATGGTGTGGGATGTGGATGGTGTGGGATGTGGATGGTGCGGGATGCGGATGGTGTAGGATGCGCCGGCTGCGGAGCGCTCCCGCGGGCACCCAGTGCCGCCCAGCGGCCCCGGCGGCCACTGCAGCGTCACCGGGAATTGCGCTCCCGTGCTGGAAAATGCCGTGGTTTGCTGCGGAGCCGAGAAACGAAGGCAGCATCTCTAAATTCGTTGCTGTGAAATCACAGAATCGTAGTATAGGGTGGGTTTGAAGGTCATCTAATCCAACTGCCCTGCAAGGAGATCTTTAACTACATCAAGTAGCTCAGAGCCCTGTTCAACCTGACCTTAAATATCTCCAGGGACTGCACATCTACCGCCTCTTCGGGCAACCTGTTCCAGTATTGTACTGCCCTCATTGTCAAAATCTTCTTCCTTATATCTAAACCAAATCAACTGTTTTTTAGTTTAAAGCCCTTACTCTTTGTCCTATTGCGACAGGACCTACTAAAAAAGATTGTACCCATCTTACTTACAAGCCGCCTTTAAGAACTGAAAGGCTGCAGTCATTTCCCCTTTTCTTCTCCAGGCTGAACAACCCCAATTCTCTCAGACTGTCTTCACAGGAGACATGAAACATTCCTCTACTCACCCTCTAATCCCCCTCCTCTGGACCCATTCGAACAGGTCCATGTCTTTCCTCTGCTGAGGACCCCAGAGCTGGATGCAGCACTCCAGGTGGGGTCTCATGAGAGGGGAGTAGAGGGGTAGAATCACCTCCCTTGACCTGCTGGATGTAACCACTGCTTTGGATGCAGCCCAGGATACTGCTGTGGTGAGTGCACATGCCAACTTATGGGCAGTTTTTCATCCACCTGTGCCCCCAGGTCCTTCTCAGTGGGGCTGATCTCAATCCCTTCATTCCCCAGCCCGTATTGATACTGGGAATTGCCCTAATCCAAGTTCAGGACTTTACACTAGGCCTTGTTTAACCTCATGAGATGCCCCTGTCCTTCCTGGGGTTGGAAACAAAAAAGCAGTAGAGGGTCATAATGGTACGTGGCATTACCTCCTTCAGATGCAACTAAATTGCTAGTGTTTGAGGTGTTTCAAGCTGTCCTACTCTGGTTTTGTCAAATTCTTCTGCAAAACTTCAGGTTACCCACAAGCTCTACGTATCTTCAAAAAATTTTGGAATGTTGTCAGTGATCAACAGCTTCTTTGTATAAGGGAAATGAAAATATTGTTTAATGTGTGGAAGGCTTTAACGAGGTTTCAAACACTGTTCAAGTGCTGTAAAACCTTCTTAATATTTTTTCCACGGAGTTACAAAGAATGGAGAAAATTATTTTTAAATGGTGCAAGAATGAAAATGGATATAACTGATCAGATGTAGTTGCCATATTATCAGTAACTGCATTATTCTGTTTATTTTACATTTATAAAGCTCAAGCCTGTATTATGTTTACAGAAATCCTTCAAGTCTGAACTTGTTTTGCTTCTGCCAGAGTAAAAATGTTTTAAAGTGTAACTATTTAATTTCTATGTAGACTGTGAAAATAAAATCTTGAATGCAAAAGGTGGTTTTCATGAAATTAAAAACCTGGCAGCAAAAGTATAAAAAAATCCTACCTTCAGCCTAGTGTATTCATTGTGTGATTAGTTGGTGTGTGTGAACTGTGAAAATGAAATCAGAAACAAAGCTAAAGTAAAAGGGAAATGTACCATTGACAGTGAAAATTACTTAATGAAGTGATTTTTTTCCCCTTTTGTATCTTCACTGGGAAGAGTCTAAAGTCTTCCTAGTCACATACAAAACCAGTCAATTCAAATTATTTTATTTCAGCAAGACCTCCATCTCAATCTAAACCATTTCTGACTTGGACTAAAACTGGAGGACTCTGGCCTGGAGAGTGCCAGAAAATGTATTTGAAATCTTTGTGTGAGAGCAGGGTGGGTGATTATTTAGATGATATAACAAAGTTTTTCAATCTATAACTCTCAATAACTTTGTAATTCTTTTTTCTTTTAATTTCAGAATTTATGTATGCCCCCAACCTGTCACTAGGGATGTGTGCAGACAGGTAGGGTTCTGAAGACCTTGTGGTTTTCATTAGGCTTTAGTCCAAATTTCAATAGCAGGTTTCGTCCTGCAATATTTTAACATGATTCCTGGTGCTATACTTCAACTTACTAGTTTGGCAAATTAGAAACAAACAAATCAAAACAATAACAAAAATAATTAGAACTAAAGAGAAGGAGAAATTCATCTACTACACCAGAAAAGAAGATATTTGTAAACAACTTTTTTTTTAATATGAGACATAATAAATAAAATTATATGTTGGAGATAATATTATGGTTTTATTTTAAGTATGCAATTAACTTTACCTTGTTCTTTCAATGTACCAAAATCTATTGAGTCCACTAAGATTGGCACTAATCTGCTTTGGTTTTGCTGATGTATTTCTGCTTTTGTGCTATGGTTAAGAGATGCTCATTTCAGAGCTTACACTGATATTTCAGCAGCTGACCACAGGGGAGCTGGAAGCTTTACAGAGGACTCTCACCAGTGCTGAACAGAGTGTTCACAAAGGCTTCATGCAGCATATTCCCACCAGAACTAGGTTAAACAGACACTTAGTAAGACACTTGCTTAAAACCTACTTTCTTGTTACTCTTGTAGGGTTTTTTGGTTCTACTACCACAGTATAAATCCACGTGGAGTTATCCTGTTCAGCCTCTAAAAAGGTGGGAGTTAGAAATGTGGGAACATGGGAGTCTCTACATATTTTGTATGCTGCTCTTTTGGGAGCAATATATACCCTCTGCAAGCTGTGTTGTAAATTGCTATTGAGGCCAGCAAGATAGCAAGGTTGTGAAATTTCATCAGTTTACTCTTGGTTTGTTGCATTTCTTTGAGTGGGAAAGGATCCCTCTTGCAATTCCTAATAAATCAGTTCACCTGGTGCTGTAGATAACTCTTTCCCCCTTTCCGTCCCTTCCTTGTTTGTGGCTTAGCTCCTTCCTTGCCTGCACCACCTTGTGCCACCAATATCTGTGGAGGAAGACAGGTCTTAAAACTGAGCTGGCTGATGAGTAAACCAGAAAAAATGGGGGGCTCTCAGCTGGATCAGTTCCACTGACCCACCTTGGCATGAGAGAGGTGGTGAGGGCCAGCTGCATGAAGAGGGGTGAGGGAGAAAAACATCTCCGACTGCAGCAGGATGGGCTAAGGCAAATAGTGAATCACAAGCTTTCCTTAAAAGTACACAGGACAGGTTTTCATCCAAAAAAAAGGGATCTTTTGGGTTTCCCTTTCATGTTAATTCCCATGCCAAATAACTTCTTAAAACTCTATCCTTGCAACTCTTTAACTCTTTCATGTCTCCTCCCACTCCTTTGTCCATCCTCTTCAGCTGTGTACTGGGGTCATAAAGTCCAGCACCCTCTCAAGTCCTCTTTGTGTTGCTTTTAAGTAAGTCCTTTGTATATTCATTTCCAAATGCTTATTTTGATAACTATGTGCACAGAAGGTTACCCAGTTCCTCACTTCAGTGATGGAAATAAGATTGATTGCACGAAATGTCAATGACAGCCAGGCTGGGGAGCCTGCCCTGGGAGGACCCTGTGAAATTTCTTTTAATTTTGACAAGAACAGAGCTTGAGACTAAAATGGCTGATGCAAGTGGCAAAGACCATTATTGCTGGAAAGGGTATAACCCCTTGGGGGTAAGCAAGTGAGGGCAGCTTTTTGCAATAGTTGTCATAAAATGAATAAAACACGCATTTTCCTTTCTTCTCACAGTAAATGCCTTGGAGTTTGCCCCATGTTATTCCTTAAGAGAATTTTTTCCTGCTCACCCAGATATTATTGTTCCCATTGGCTTTATCTTAACCATTTGGGCAAGCCAGAGTTGCAGGATTTACTTTTGGCATGTACAATGCACATTTAATAACATTACGTAATTTTAAAGTACTTCACAGATGTCAGTGAAGCCTCCTGCCACCTTTATGAAGTTAAAAAGTGTGATAACTTGGGAAAGGGTGGGGAACAAGGACCAGAACTGAAGTTTAGTGCTCCTTAGGTGTCTTTCCATAGTCTTTCCTAGGAAATCTCCACCTCCTTGCTTTTGCTGTGTCCTGCCTGAGTTATCCACGTCCTCCTTTCCTTACCCATACCTGCTTATTCATGCTCACAGCCCAACCCTTGGCTGGATGGTGGTGGTGGGGATGATGCAGGTGTCTCCTGCCACAGAGTCAAACTGTCTCCAATTTGAGGATAATGAAATATGATAGCTTTGGGTCAACAGGTCACACCACTAACTAAATTAGTAGCTTTAAGTGTTTCACATATGTGGGGGGGAAAAAAAAGTGTGAATTATGTCTGTTCTTACCAGTAACTGTGGTTGTTGAAACACCTTAAAATATGAAAACATTTTTTATTGCTTAGGTTTACTGTATTCAGTTTTTCCATTGTTTATACATGCAAATATATTAATAGGATCTACTTTGCCTCCTTTCTCAGTTCATGTCACAGAATGATGCAGTGTTGTTGAGACAGAAAAGTCTTTTCATGCACTGCTTTCTGGAGATATTGATTTTGTTTTAATTTCTAACCTGAAAACATTTCTGGATTTAGACTGACTTCAAATTTATGAAAAAAAAAATCGTTTGTGGTTAAATTAACCAGTTACCTGTGCTTGAAAATAATTTGCATCATTCCCAGCCTGATGAAACTTTGTTGAGGGGTTTATTGACTGCCCAGGAATCATAATCCAGGCTAGTGCTTATATGTGACAGACTCAATAGGCTATTTAGTCTTTTTTAGGTATTATTTTAAGTGTGATCTTTGTTAATTGGATGGATTCATTTGATGCTGTTTTCAGTTACCATTAAAATTCCTTCTATGAGTACCATAACTGTACTTGCTCTGTAGGCACTGGATAATAGCTCCATGCTTCATTGGTTTGACCTGGTTTTTTCCTGTGTTTTCCTTTTTGATATGGCTGATATCTCGCAGGTTGATTATTATGATTATTATCAAGTATGTGGTGATGTAGCCAATAAATCAAGTTCTTGGCCAGGCAAATGGTCACAGACAATACATTTGAAGCCACTGCAGTTCTCCCACCCTTCAATTCCCCAAAGAACAGAAAAGACACAAAGACATCATAAATATTCTTACTAATTCTTATTAAAAACAGGAAGAAGAACATAATAAATCAGCTTGGAAACTACAACTGGTGGAATTTTTTTTTTTAAAGCTACAAAATTGTTCCCATTGTAGAGCTTGTGATTTGATCCAAGGAGCTAGGTATGTCTGTGTCCTGCCTGATGAGAAGGGAACGTGTGAGAATCCTGCATCAGCAGGCTTTGGATGACTTGCCTCCCTCATTAGAGTTAACCTCTAAGGATAGGCTTAACCTCAGAAGTGTGAATTTCCACGTCCCATCCAAAGTTATGGTCATTAACAGTGATTTATGCACATGAATATTTGGTTCATTTTTGACTCTCACTAAGTTCATGGCCTTGACAGCTGAATGCTGAAGCCTGTTTGCACATCATGCAGAAAGGTGTTTTGCTCAGCCAGCTCAGAGTTTTGTCAACACTTAACTTTGATTGAATGCCTTCTCAAGCTCATGTTACAAAAGAGATTAGGAACTTCTCTTTGGCCTCTGTTCCATGACTAATGCATTATTTTATTTACCGTTCAAATGTCTGCTTTTTTCCCTTGTGTTCCAAAATGCTGCCTCAGAGCTTTAAGTCCCGGCTCTCCCATAGCTCTAGCTCATGAGGTGCTTTTTTTATTTTAATTCGCATATAGAAGCCAGATCTATTAGTGTCTGACACTGGTCAACAACAAATGCCAGGGGGAGAGTTTTAGGAGAGGAGAACCTGTAGTGGTGCTTCCCTGACAGGCTCTTCCAGCTGCAGCTGCTCATGCTCAGGAATTGCCTGGACCCAAGATGGTGCTGTAGACTTATTTCCAGAAATTTGAACTCCAAAATGACATAGGTTACTTTGGGCATAGCACAGTCCTATGACTTAAGAATACGATAAATGAAAAAGTATTTCCCCTTGATTATCTGAACTTGCTCCTTCCTTTTATCTTTAGGTGGCTTTTTAGTTCTTGGATTAGAAGGCAATAAACAGTCTTTCTTTTCCCATTTACCTTATTCTTGTCACTAATGATTTCATTAGCCTGTAGCATACTACCCTGCAGTCAGGTCTGGAGAATCTGCCTCCCTAATCATCCCTGAGGTGAGAGCTGTACCTTAACATCGATCACTTTTGTTGCCTTTTCCACACCTTTTCTAGGTCCTCTGTAACTTCTGAAGTGGGGCAGAATCAGAAGTGCACAGCAATATCCATTTCATTTCTGCAGCAGTGGAGCCTTCTCCTTTTTCTTCTTTCCCCTTTTCCTCCTATTTTATGTAATATGATCTGCCTTTCTTAACTGCTACATATTCATACACAGTTTTAACTTCAAAATCTCTTTTCTGAGTAGCTGTGAATTGTTCAGAAGCCTCCATCGTGTATATAATATACAACTGATGGCTGGTTTTCCAGTTTGTATTCCTTGTAGATTTCATCTTGCCATTTTCTTCACCCAGTTACTATTTTCTGATGTTTGTGCAGTTCTTCCCAGCTGTCCTTTATTCTCACAATCCTCAGCAATTTCGTTGCTTCACTACCCACCTGTCTTTCTACAGTTTTAGGAATTTGTTGAATAGTGTGGATCCCTGAACCGGACTCTACCAGAATATTTGATATTCTCCAACAGAGAAACCTGAGTATTTATTCCTACTCTCTGGAAAGACCTTTCCTCTTGCTCTGTGGCAGTTTAGCTTCTTCTCCATACTTTGGTGAGTGACCTTGTCTAATGTCTTTCAGAAATTCAACAATCAAGTGTAGTTTCCCATGGGTTATCTGGTTTATTTCACGAACCCAAATATGTTCATGGGGTATCAGAGACTTTTCTTCCCTATTCTCCATTAAGTTATTCAGGTGATCATGATATTCCTTAAACTTAACTTCATTGCATCTACCACTGAAGCCTTTTGCATTCTTCTTCAAGCCACAAAACTTATACTTTATGGAAGATTTTTTGAATGCACTCTGTATGGCTTCTTCACAAGAAGCAAAGATTTCCCTATTTCTTTTGGCTAGGGTGTTATTCCGTACTTCAGGGTCTTCCTTAGGTCTTCTTCAGAGTGTCTCCAGGAAAACTGCCTTTGGATTCAACTCGTAAGAGTACTTCTACTAGAAATCATAATTACTGCAGAACTTTGGGATGTTGCTGTATGAAGCAGATATATATGCCCAAAGAGGTGTATTATTTTGGAAGTATAAGTCTGTATCAAGCAGATACGTTTCTAGTTGAATTTAAACCAAAGAAAGTTTCTTCTGCTAATTAGATTTTTCAAGTGAAAGGTTGAAAGGTTGAAAAGCCCATTGGTGAAATACTGGATGGCTGTCACAGAATGATGAGACAAAATGAACTACAAGTGAAATTTGGCCATGGTGAACAAGGTCAGGAGACCAGTTATCTTTTTACATAAAGCTCTTACAGCAAAGAGATAGTCCCAATTTGTAAGCTATTTATATTGGAAAAATTGTCTTGGTTTGTTTTCATAACATACCTGCTCCTTTTCCCTATGAAATTCTTTTTTGCTCTCTGTGCAGTCCCAACACTTGAGCCCAGTAAAATAGCCAGGTTTCATGTGCCTGGGGGAGTGGTATGAGAGCTAAGGGACACCTAAAATATTACAGCAGGTTAGTATAAAACTGAGGAATTCCTTAGACAATGTTTTGGCACTGGGGAGGATTATGTCATTTACCCAGGGGTCGATTTAGCTTTAGCACTTTTCATTGTTTCCATTTGCTGCAATCTTCAGAGACGGGACTAATTCTCAAACTTTTCTGAGAAAATGGATCTAAACATGTAGAACAAACCTACACTTAAGGTCTTTCCCTCCTCAAGTCTGCAGCCAACCCTTGTGAGTTCATGATTGTGTGCATCATGTTCAACAAAAATATGTGAGCTTTCTCCAGGCTTTCGGGGCCATTTAGGATGAATAACCATAGCTATTCTTGGAAAAAACCTCATGGCCAGTATAGACCTTTAAACACCCATCAGTGGGCGAGATTGTTTGAATGCTGTCAATGGGATTCTGTGTAGGCAAGGGGGGCTGCCACACTGAGCCCATTGTGGGACCCAGGCCTTCCCCCTCTTGCAGGATCAGATCTATTTGAGGACCAGGCACTTAATGCAGCCCAGTTCACAGGAGGTAATGAATAACCTCTCATCCTGCTCTTTAAGGCCCCTTTAGAATACGGTTTTTGAAGTTTCAATGTAATGTCTGGGGGCGGGGGGTTTGGATTATCCATAATCAGTTGCCTGAGTTTTATTTTTATCAAGTGTTAGGAGGAGTAGGGCAAGGAATGCTATGAACCTAAATCTGGATCTTTCATCAGGCTGATCCACACAAGTGTGAGGGGGAAGGTACAAATATGGGCTGTCTCCATGATGTTCAGTGAACACCATGCTCTAATATGCCTCAGAGGGAAAAGAAAAGGCTTCCTATTTTAACTCCATCCCATCACACTCCCTAGTTGCTGTATATCAAGCCCTCATGCAAGAACAGCTAATGTTGTCTGAAGATATGCAGATAAACTGCAGTCACAAATAACAACAATCATTTATTTTTAAAATCAAATCTTGCTCTTTGTGAGTGATGGAAAGACACTGAATCTTTAATTTCCTCCCTGAAAGGCTATAAATCCCACGAATGAGGGTTTCTTTACACAAAGAAACACAACACAAAGAAATTACAAGGGAAAAAAGGGGAGTAAAATGCAGGCCAATTATGCTCTAGCTCTGGAGTGTTGCTGCCAAGGCTATTTATTTTCACAGACAGTGTTAATTTTGTATGCACACACAGAGCTTTGCTTGCAGATACCACAGAGAATTTCAGTTTTGGAGGAGGTTCTGGTTCTTGTCACCCTTAAATTCACCTCTTAATTTACTGCATACGAGGATGTTTTTGACCAGAGATCTCCAGGTTATTTTCTTACATCAATTTCTTGGGTTTACACGTCACCATCTAAAAAGCTTTGCAGGTGATCCTAACAAAATTCTTCATGAACAGCCAAATAGGCCAAATGGAGTTGAAGTCTTTCCTCTGGGTAAGACATTGGCAAAACAACCCCTCTGATTTAAGGTGTCAGGTGAAGATGCAAAGGCAGGCCACTGACGTGATGGTGACACAAGCGTGAGAGTCTGGAGTCTCACCAGCTCACTCCGTATTCCTACTTTTCAGATAACTACAGACAAAAAACAGCTAAATTATGCCATGCAGGACTTCTAAGTGAATCATTCTGTAGGGCATGTTCTGAAACCTTCTCCCTCTCAATGGAAAATCATTTTCTGTACTTGTGGTGCCACAATTGAAACGGACCTTAGGAGTTCGCATCTGGCGTTGGGTTCTTTGGCTACAGCAGATGTTAATTATGAATTGGCAAGGCATAATGCTGACAGTCCAAGAGTGGAGGTACAATACATGAAGCTTTACTGCAAGGACTGCAAGGGTTCGTTCAGTCTTTCCAGGCATTCTTACACAAGCAGGATTGTTCATAATTCTTTTCTCCTTTTTTGTAAGGCATTCTTTCTTGTTATGATGATGTCCAGTCTTCTGTGATTTAGTGATCTTTGTGATGTGAGAATGGCAAAAACAGATCCATGTATTTATTCAACTGAGTTTCTCTTTGAGTTTGATTGCCTAAGTGAAAAATTAAAACACTGTTAAATTTGGAGGGAGGACAGCAAAACACCTGTTAGAGCTCAACTTTGTAAATAAGGTTAATCTGCATAAATCACTGCATTGGATCTTATGTTAATTAAAGCTTTTGTGCTTTCAGTACACTAATTGAAGTGTTGAATGTCTCATTCTCCAACCTCCTTTGCAGGGGGAACTGCAGGTGCTGAGCATTTTTGAAAAGAAGGCCAGCATGGTGCATGCAGAATCAGACGCCTCTTTGAAATGCCTGCTTCTATTTAGTAAACAAAGCTTTTATTTTAATAATGGTGTCTCTATAAATTTATCCTTTGGCTTTCCGTAAAAACTCAGTGAGGCCAATAAAAGATTGTTATGAATTGAACCCCTACTGAGGGACACTGAGGTAAGGAATAGTCTCGGTATCTCCTAAAACATCATAAAAATGTAATTTTGCCCTTTGTGATAAATGAATTTATGTTCTTTAGCAGAGTCTCCAAAGTGTCAGTTGCACATGATATGTGTGTGTTTGGGAAGGTATTGCTTCTTTTCACAGGAACCACACCAATGCTTGGGACACCAGATAAAGTTTTTGTTTTCACTTGCTACAAGTGTGACACTGTTTCAGTTTTGGAAATCTAATTTCACAACATGTGACTTTCATGAACGGAGTTCACCAGGATTAAGGTAATTCTAAAACTGAGGCATTTATTTGCTCTTTGAAATATAGAAAATGTCATTAATCCTGTGATAGCAGTCATAGGCAGGAACCGTGAGATGGTTTGGATGGACCCTGGGGGAATGTGTTATCATTTTCAGTTATTTTTAGTTGAATCCCATTGTTACTCTTCAGATAAATAGTAAGTAATTGCTACAATTAGAATTTTGCTGAACATTAGGATTGACGTGGTATATATCCTTTCAGAAAGCTCAGTGGAACACTCCTTATCCACACATCCTGTGTACGTTTGATATATTCAAAAACTGTTCTTCAGATACACAACACTCTTACAGTACTAAATTTTTGCAATGTTTTTATGTTGTTTTATAGCCATACCACTGGGTTAATAGGTGTCTTGTCTTGATAATCCTTGGGCATTTCTTACAGTGAAATTGCAGACAGCCTCTTAATCCTGATGCAGGTGAGGTCCGGTCAGCAACTGCTCAAGCTTTATCTGAATTATCTCAATTATTAGAGCCTAGTCAATGGTTTCTTTAAATGTGAAAGATATTTCTGAATTTCTGTTCCCTGTCTTGCCTTTGAAGTTTCATGATCAAATACTTCTTCAGACATCAAACCTCTGTGCTGAAGAACATTGGTTTATAAGAGGGCATTGCTGTGAAAGGAGTGTAAATAAAAGCTCAAAAGGTCTGTTGTGTTTCAGTAATATTTATCTAACTTTCTCTTGATGAAAAGCAAATAAATCAGTTGTGTTATTTATATAAATGGGGTTAAATAAAATGTGGTTCAGTGAAAACTGAGGACATCTCTAGTACAATCTCTGTGATGACATATGGAGCATTATCTACCCAGACACCCCATCTAACTTTGCTAAACACCAAGTTAACTACAAATAAAAATGTGGAAACCCATTAGGTCTTACTTTTCATCCTCTCCTAACAGAAGTCTGTTGTAGATTTTTTATTTCTTTTTTTGACTTTTAAGTGCGATGGGGAATTTCTTTTGAAAATCCCATCTCCTTTGCTTGCCAAATTAAAGAAAATCAAGCCCTTTTTCAACAGTTTGAAAGATACACAATAAATTGACCATAAGGAACAGAGGTATCATGCAATATACTTAGCTCATGTAAAAGGTATGAGGTGACCTCACGGCCACCCTGAAGTCAGTGACAGTGCTGCAGTAGACACCATGAGAGCCAAGCTGTCTCTCTTTTGTGATTTTGTCTACGGATTTCCATGTGAGAAGATGAGCTATAACCCATCTGGCAGCAGCAAACTGCTGCCTCCTTAACTGTACAAAGAAGAGAAAAATACAACCTTTTGAATCTACCTTGTGCATCTTCAAGTGTTGGCTGCTGTAAGCCATTTGTACCAAGATATCAGCCCCAGAAGGTCTGGGTGCCCAGCTCAGCTGCATCCACATGCTGTTCTGGGTAGTAAAGTGGGAATAAAGTGCTGGGAAGAGAGGGGAGCTACAATGGCATGTGTGTAGAAGAAAGCAAGGAACAAGTTACATCACGGTAAATATACACAAAAATAAACAAGTGGGGTTTTTGGTAAATAAATTATGATTTTCCACACAAGTGAGAAGTAAGTGCTTCATCACTCATGATGGTGAGAACCCTGTCCTTACCAAATGGAGAGTATGTGGATAGGGGCAGAGTGTTTGAGGCTGCTACACCATGGATCCCCAACACGGTATGCATTTAGTTTTCTTTGCTTTTGGGTCAGTCAAAGATGACAGGAACACTGAAAAGCTCCTCATCAAAGCTATACCTGCCAGTCTAGAAATCACAAAGATACAAGTCAGTCACAGAATGGCTGAGAAAGATGTGTGTTTATCCCACAAATATGATTCAAGACTAAATCTCAGTTAAGCACTTACTGAAAATGGCACTGGCATCCAGAAGTGTTTTGAGTCTTGGGAAGGAAAATGTGAGGTTTGAAAAAAACAGTTCCTAGGTTTCCACCCATTGGGGTGTGAGTACTGTATATTTCTGCTGCAGCAGAAGTTTTCATCAAGCACATCTATGATTTTAAATTTATTTTGCATCTCTATTTACTACATTTGAATGCCCTATTATGGATCCTACAGTACTTTTTCACTTGCTTTCCAAAAGTTTATAATAGAATCCATCTTTTAAAGAATTGTAAAATAACTGAGCAAAATTTCCAGTGGTTATTGCAAAAAGAAAACAAATAGCTCTGGTGTTTCTGACAGCTATGGAAAGTGGGTTGGGATCCCTCTTCACCTGGGATGAAAGACGAAAGCTTTTTTCTACTTCTTAGGTTTTTTCAAATTGCTTCTCAGTCTTTATCAGTATTAGATTTTTTTCCAGGGGAGAGATGATCAAGAAAAAAAAACAGTAGCAGAGACTCTCAACATGAGATGGGGCAAATGAATTTTTTGAGCACTCCTCAGCATCCAAATTCCAGTACTGCCCCGAAAGGTTTCTGAAGTACTCATTGCTCTTAAGATTAGAATTGTATCTAGCAAGTGGGTGGGGGAGTACTGGAATCCAAAAGCCAAAGTGGATGCAGTTTGAATCCTCAGTTTGCTTAAGATGCTTCTCTTTCCTCCCACCTCTAAAGTCTGTGGTTGGTAGGGTACTGTCTCTGGGTCCTTCTCCCCTTGCTATTCATGGCAGCACTCCCAAGCTCAAGGAGATCCTGTCCCCCTTTGGCTTTTGTGTAGCTGGCACAACAGATGGCTCAGGAATATATGTGCTTTGAGGCCTCTCACATTCCAGCTCCCCCTTTCAAAATACAAACCCTCATCTAATAACCATAATCCTTTGTGTCAACTGTTTCACATTAAAAATAAATATAATTTTGGTTTGCTAAACAAAATTTCCTAAGGGCAGACCTGCTAATAATTAGCTGACGTAATAATGCCCAATAAAAGCAACTTGTAGTGGTGAAGTAGATATTACCACACCCAATAACCAATTTAATTGTTTGCTGATTTGTACAATTCAATTGTGAAGTTTTAAGAAGACTAATGATATAAGTCTTGCATCCACCTCATGAATACTTCAATAACTTACTCAGATTTTATTAGCAATAACCCAACACCCACTCTATTTCATTTGAGTATTTGAAAGTGCTTTATAAACAAGTCTCAGAACACCATGATTTTTCTCCACTGTTTCCTTAGTATAATGTTTATTTCTTCTCAGATCATTCAGATGAATAGGCAAGGTTAATGGTGTAAGACATAACAGAAGTTGAGAAGAGCCATTGTTTCCTTCCTTCCTCACATCAGCCCTAACACATCTAGGAGTGTACATGAACTACTCTGCAGCAGGATGCTGAAATGCCCGTACAGCTCAGGAAGTACGACAGAAACCAGAGAGGGAAACCCACTGGGACACGAGGAGTGGCATCATCATCAGGAATGGCACCACACGGCCGTGTCAGGCTGAAAAGAGCGACACTGGAAGGCAGACGTTACCAAAGCACTCTGCAACCGCCAGGGAACCCTTACTTCACTTCCAGCTTTGAACCTGTGTCTTTCTCTTTGTTTTTTGGGTTCGTTTTGTTTGTTGGAGGTGTTTTGTTTGCTTCGCGATTGTGTTGTTGTTGTCAGAGGTTTTTTATGTTTGCAAAGGAGAACACGCTTTTACAAAGGTCTACCTGAAAAACATAGTATTTCATCTAATGTTGCTCTGATGGGATTTCTGTAAATATTTGGACAACAATCAGTAGGTTTAAAATAGTGGGTTGTGGGCTTTGCCAGAGCTCTGTTGGCCTTCAGATTTTAGGATAAATTTGTAGGCAGTTTTACCTGAAATAAGAGAATTACTCAACTTTTTGCCAAACTTTATCCTAAAAGTGCAGCAGCTTTTTTCTAACCATTGCAGGCAGCCCTGTCATAAAAAAATATAACTGTCACAAACTCATTTACCTCCTAAGTTTGGACAGGATGTAACTTACCTCATCTTTAAAGAATAACATTGGCACTCTTGCTCCCACTATCGCTGTCTCTTTGGAGACCAATATTCAAATGCAAAGAGTCAGTTCTTTCTGCCACACAACTTTATAATGAAAGATCTAAGTTCCAAGGGTGAAATGCATACCAAATTTTATTGAACCTGGAAAGAAAGGTTTTCTCATTGAGAATGCCCAGAATCAGTTTCACTTGGGCAAAATAATTACCTGCAGTTGTCACAGGTGAAAAGTGTTAGCCAAGGAAGCACATATGCCAGTCTATTAATTTACTCAGAGACTAGGTAGAGTACTTTGAACTAAATTTCTCTGCCTAGTGGAGAAAAAAACCAAGTACGTACCTTGAATGATTCTCAAAACCGTATAATTAATGACTCCAGAGAGAGTGAGAAAGTTACAAAATTTTTGAAAGGGTATTCTGAGTTCTGAAATGACATATTTTAACATCAAGTAATCAGCAGACGAGATTCCCCAGCCCATTTAAATATTCAATACTTCATGCATGATGATATCAATCATTCTTACAAAGCACAAGCTCCTCAAAAATCTGCTATGTTTCTCCTTATCACCAATTTATACAGTAAGTATGCAGTACAATTTACAGCCTTGGTCTGTGCATGGAATTTCTTTCAGCACGAGTGAGAACTGTGTGTGCTCCCAGTCACGGCTATGGTTTGGCCTTTGGGCAGCTCTCCTTCAAATGAGCCCATGGGGAACAGTACCACACTGGGCAGCCAAAGGAGTTCTAATTTCCATGATTTTGTACAATTGAGTACTCTATTTGCTACCTTCCAAAAGCAGTAAAGCTCTAGCTGAAATATAATTCCTAGACTAAAACCAAAAAGGTGAGGGAAACTTTTAAAGCACTACGCCAATAGGTTTTGTTTAAAGTTATTTTTATTTTCTTTGCAAGGCCATAGGTTTAATTAATCTTGAGTTTCTCCAGGATTATAATTTCATAATTGTTATTTTGTTATAAGCCCATGCACGGACAGTGTTATTCTATACAATTCTGATTTCAACTCTGTTCACTTTGGGTAACTGCTGCTGAGGATGCTTATTCTGGAGTCACTATTTCACTAAATGCTCACCTGTAGAAAGGTCCAGAGAGGCATTTTTCCTCAGACCAGAAGCTGAATGACTGTTGTCAGTTAGAACATACTGGTTTCATAAGGTAACTTAGGTGAAGACAATACTGAATTTATCTTTATGCCTTTGAGCATACTTTTGAGCATCCCTGGCTTTTCTCTGGATTTCCTGCCTGCAGTTAATGCCCGATGAATCTTCATCTTGTCAGTAACAAAGAAGGACACTATGGCATCATTTTTGTGCATCTTTTGCTCATGTATGTCTACTCTAGAGTCACTACAAAGTAACACATGCTTCCCATCAAATATATAATCAGGTGAATGTCAAACCTATGCAGGAATAAATTACAATAGAGTGTAGAAATTCTAGTGCCTAAGCAGTGGTAACCAGTGCCATTTTACACACCCTGCCTGCCCTTCACCTCCCTCTTCCGAGGCTGCAGAAGTGTTGTGTCACATTTGCCAGCCTCAAGCAGGTGTCCTGGAGCCACAGGGCATCAAAGGCTACTTTGCATTTATTGCATTAATTGCCTGTGCTTTGGCACTTGGATTGTTCTTTATATGCCCTGAGTCCTGGTTAAATGCCTTGGCCTGAACATTTTTGTTTTTTTTTTTTTTTTGAAGATGAAAATTCTCCTATTATTACAACTAGAACAGAATTTAATTTTTCATTTTGGAAGGTATTGCAAGGGAGGCAAATTCTGCTGAGTGCTTCTCAGTGACATAATTAAAGACATAACGCGAACATGAAAATTACATGTCTGCAAGACAAATTGAAAACTTTTTCTCCTCCCACTCCTTTGAAAGAAAATGTGGAGTGTAACATGAAAATTCTCAACAATCCCTGTTTTGTGAGATTGCAAACATTTTAAGTGATTTATTATCGCACCAGGTATTTTCTTTACCACACTTGGCTTTGACACACTCTTTTAAACACAAACATACCCTCTATTACTTGCATGGCGTAATACCGTAAGCACCAGGGTGCAGCAATGGTGGGTGGGCTCTCTTCTTTTTCTTCCTAAACACAGGAATTCTCTAATGTTTTAAGTACACAGGAATGATCCATGTAGGATGGTCCCATTCTCCCACTCCTCTGCTGCCTCTCTTTCCTTTCAGTTAATTCAGTAAAGCCTCATGAGTGTTGGAAGGTAGAAGATGAAGTCATGCAAATCAACACACCTTAAATCACTGGCCAACAAAGGAACCCTGTTGATCTCCCCAGACTTTTCTGCCCAGGAATGAAAACCCACATGAGGTGTACCAAATGCTTCTGCTTATAACAGAAGTGGCAATTCCTCTTTTTGGGCCAAATGCTACTCTTAAATGCATACACGAGACCCAGCTGAGGAAAATGGAAGCCAAAGGGAGCATCAACTAGCAGAATTTGGCCCCAAGACACAGTCCTGTTAATTGACTGCAATGGTGACACTGAGGTTAATAATAAGACTAAAAAGTGATGTCCCCCACCATAATAAATTTGCCGTGAAGATATCCCCCATGACACAGGCAGAAGCTCTCCCATATATACCCTATTCCCATCACAGGCAACTTAAGGTGACATGTCCAATGTGCAACAATTTTTCACAAAAAACCCATCAGTTTGCATGTCTCTGACAGCAATTTACTCTCAGTAAAATGAGACAAGCAACACATTTTCTTGCTGAAACCTATTAGAAGCTGGGAGAGCTGTGAAGAGCCAGATTCTCAGCTGCACTGAGACATTTTGTGTTGTTAGAACAATGGGACCAAAAGGAGATGGATCTTCCCACAGTGCAGTTTATTCCATTGTTGGGAAATCTGTAGCCCCAGTGGCTTCTGCAGCTGGTGGCAGGCAGAACGCTGAAGAAAGGAGATGACAGTATTGCTGTTCCCTGTCCTTACAAACTGTTGATAAACAGATGGTTTAGCTTAAAGCAGCCCCAAGCCTTTTTTTTAGGCAAACAGTTGTTCATGATCTGATTTAGATCAAATTAGAACTGGGAAGCAGGAGCCAGCTCCATTGTCATCCTTCTACCTTGTATCTGCAACTGGCAGTGGCAGGGTACTGCTAAAAATTCTGAGAGACTTGCTGCTTATCCCCATCAGAGATTCAGGCTGTGCCATGCCCACTGCTGTCTTGGCAGGCAGCTTCCTAAAAAGAGGCACTCCCCCTCTCTCTGATGTAAAAATTACCTCTGCTTCTAAGAAACGCTGATTGCACATGTCCCTTCAAAGTCTTGGGGGAAAATAAACCCACTGTGTGCTCCTCTGCAATGGTTGCTGTGTGACACCAAAGAGGGTGTCTCCCAACCCACCAGACCAGTGGTGGAACTGTGGCTTTGTGCCTCACGTGTGGACAGGGAGGTCTCTGCTCACTTCTCCCTCAACGATGGGACAAGAATTCTCTCTCTTTTTTATCCAGCCCTTTCCTTTCATGAAACTGGTTGGAGCTTTGTGACTGCTGCCCACCTGCTTTTTTGAAATTGTGTGATGTTTTCAAAAGTTACTAGGAGGGAAATAAAGATGTACACTCACTGCCCTGCATGCAGTACATATGCACTGTTTCATTAGCAAACTAGGTTTAACATAAAAACAAGAAAGGTAGCTAACTTGGTCATGTTCTTAGTGCTGGATTTATATTCGTGTGACACCACTAATGCCACTCATTCATAGAGATATGACAACCCCAAAGGTTTAGTGCTTTTTTGCACCCCTGTAACCCATTACACCAGGGCAAGGCACTTCTAAATTGCTGTACAAAAGTAGCATTTTAAAATCACTTTGTGGGGTATGTATCACTTCAGATGGGTCTGAGTAACCATGAATCAAGCTTTGAACCTCTTACCACATGTTAGGAGTCCATCTAAATCTTCTCATCCTCTTAGTGAAGAACAATAGCTTTCACTTGAAGAGACACTATTAAGTGGAAAAATGCATTAAAACAAAAACAGGGGGGAAAAGGAATAATAAAAAAAAACCTTCAGTCACTTAACTTACAGATGCAACTAATTGATTTGAGGGTTGGCAGAGGGGTGCCATGGCAGTTAGTCTGATGTAGTAATTAATGCAATCATCCCTCTTTGTTATTACTTTAATAAGGTAAACACCCTGTTAAAATAAACTGAAACAGTTGTCTCTGGCCCATAGCTTGCAGTTGTGGTGAGCAGCGTAATAACCCCACAATGTAAAACTTGGACAGGAAAGAATGAATTACATTAATCCCCAAAGGTTCTTACTGCAGACTTTTGAAGTTTTAACTTTAGAGTGGAAAAGGAGATCTGAAACTTGGAGGGTATTCACCCTGTGGCTCCTGAGAGAAAGGAGTGTGTGTCTGCTCGAGCACCCTGAATCCAGCTAATGAGGGCTGGAGATAAGCTCAGTTTCTGCAAACACTCACATGTGTGCTTATCTGCACTACCACAAATAGTCCCATGGTACTAAAAGTTCAACACAGGCATAAAAATCAGCACTTGCACAGGTAGCTTTTGTACTGTTTTGGAGTATCAATATGAAGGAGAGTTTCAGCTTTGGTTTTAACCTAATGACTGTTTTTTAGAAGTAGTTTCCAGAAAAACTCACTCTCAGTAGCATGATTCAAAGGGCTGCTTTATTCATTTGAGTTTTCTGCTTCAGATTTTCATTCTAAACAACTGAATTAAGAAGAAAGAAGCTGTGCTGTATTATTAAGGATCCCTTCAATAAAAAGGAGGTGCTGAAACACAGTAAAATGGAAAAAAAATCCTGGTAAATAGTAACAACATTTTTCTTTCCCACTTACTGTACAATGATTTAACTGTAAGATGTGTGCAACTCAGAATTTTATTCAGGTATTTGAGATTTCTTTCTTTCTAAACCCCCTTGTTTTAATGGTTTTACATAAAACACATGAGCATTCCTTTGGACTGAAATCTTCACACATGACCTGAAAACTTTCAAATACTTTCATGCAAAATCTATCTGGCTTCTTTGAAAAGTCCCACGTGACCAAAAGATTTGGGTTTCTTCTCAGTTCCTGCTCTTTCCAATGATGCCTCAAGCCTTAATCACCTAAATGACAATTTACCAGATTCCCATAAGATACAGGTCCAAAGACAAATTAAATCACTGGAAATGCATGAGAAACTTTTGTGATGAATAATGTAGTTTCCAAGATGGTGAGTGCAGGGTATGTTGTACTAGGGTAGATTTACAGTGCAAATGGGTTACAAGGGGTTATGGCCTCCTCATTCATGTCAGCCAGCATAATGTGCTCAGGGTGCTATGGGCAAAACAGGCTCCATTTGTGGGATTTTTACTTTATTACTTATTGCCAATTAACATAAATCTCTGATTCCTAATTTGAGAGTACTGAGGAAAGTTGGGCAGGAGTGTTGATCGGCAGTTGGGTAGGAAGGCTCTGCAGGGGGAATCTGGACAGGTGGGTTAAGGCCAGTGGTCTGAGGTTCAACAAGGCCAAGTGCTGAGTCCTGCCCTTCAGTCACATCAACCCCAGGCAGTGCCACAGGATGGGGCAGAGTGCCTGGAAAGGTGCCCAGCAGAAAAGGACCTGGGGGTGCTGGGCCACAGCAGCTGAACATGAGCCAGACAGAAAGTCAGTGGCATCCTGGCCTGTATCAGAAAGTGTGGCCAGCAGGACTAGGAATGCGATTGTCCCTCTGTACTGGGCACTGGTGAGGCCACACCTCGAATGCTGTTTTCAGTTTTGGGCCCCTCACTACAAGAATGACACGGAAGTGCTGGAGCGAGCCCAGAAAAGGGCAACGAAGCTGGTGAATGCTTTGGAGCACAAATCTCATGAGGAGTGTCCGAGTGAGCTGGTGTTGTTTAGGCTGGAGAAAAGAAGGGTCAGAGAGAACTTTATTGCTCTCTACAACTACCTGAAAGAAGATAGTAGCAAGGTGGGTATTTGTCTCTTCTCCCAAGTAACAAGTGACAGTTGCACCAGGGGAGGTTTAGATTGGATACTAAGAAAAATTTCTTCATGGAAAGAGTGGTCAAACACTGGAACAAGCTGCCTAGGGAATCACCACTTAAATACCCGGAGGTATTTAAAAGAATTGTAGATGTGGCACTTTGGGACATGGTTTAGTGGTCACATAGCAGTGCTGGGTTAATGGTCGGACTTGATGATCTTGAAGGTCTTTTCCAACCTTAATGATTCTGTGATTCACGCACTCCTTCCACAGTGGTCATTGCCTGCTACCAAACCCCCGCCATTTACCCCCAATGCACAGGGTCCCTCTGCAGGCTGTGCTGTCCCCCTCCACAGAGACCTCACTCAGGGCTGTTTCTTTAAGTTCATCCAAGGTTAGCATTTTAAGAGGAAAAGCTTCAGAAAGTTGAAGACTGTCCTTGCTGTGCTGAATAAAGAGATGCATTATTCACAGCATGTGGCTGTGTGCTCCTTCAATCAGCTCCATCACTTTACTCCAACCGAGCATTTTCTTGTCAAATTTTAAAATTGTCATTTCTAAAATGGTTGAAGCCAAGAACAGAAATAGTCTGCACAGTCCACAGAGAAAGCAGTTGAGACATATATTTCATAGAATCATACAGTGGTTAGGGTTGGAAAGGACCTCGAAGATCACCTAAAGAGTAAGGATGCTACTTATAATAACTCTTTTAATTGCCTTGCTTTCATTCTTTGGCTGGAAGTCTTCATTCACATTCCTACAGTCGCAGCCTCATATTTGGTTTCATGCTGAAAATTGTCAGTTCTGAAAAAGGAAAAAGAAGAAACCACCAGAGCAATCACCGTTCCTTTCTTTTTGGGGGACTTTGCAGGAAGAGTGAGAAGCTAGCCCCTTGAACTCACGGAGCTCCTCAGTGCCCTGCCCCAGACGGAAGAGCAGCCGTGAGAAAGAAGATCCATTCCATGGGTCAGGGCAACATTTCCCCGTTGTTGTTACCCTGGTGCCCTGTGGGTCTGCCACCAAAGTGATGAACGGTTCCCTGTTCCAGCAAAAAGCGCACTGCACCGTCTCTTTTCTCTCATGAAACCCAGCGACCACGCAGCCACAGCGCTGGCCGACGCGGGGAGGAAACAACTCCAGACCTTTTAGTAGTAACTTTTGCCTTTGCTGGGATTTGATGAATTAGTTGTTCATCGGATCAGTTAACGGGGGACAGTTTGCCCGGTAGCCACCGGTGTCAGGGCAGGAAAGAGAAGCAGCAGCAGCAGCAGCAGCAGCAGCAGCAGCAGCAGCAGCAGTGCTGACAGCGGCCCGCGCCCCGGAGCCGGTCCGGCCGGGCCCTCACCGCGGTGCCGGGGCCGCGGCCGGGCTGAGCGGGGACGGGCGCGGCGGCCGCCTGAGCTTCCCGACCGCGCCACAGGGGGGCACGGCCGCACCGGGAACGCGCCCACACGAGCCGAGCGAAATGAGCCGAGCCGGGCCGTGCTGTGCCGTGCCGTGCCGTGCCGAGCCGAGCCCGGCCGGGCCGAGCAGCATCATGTCTGTGTCCCGGTGCGCCCAGCGTTCCCCACCCGGCCGTGCTGCAGCTGCCCACGGCCCGTCCCGGGTAGCGCGGGTTTGGGCCCTGGGAGATGCCCGGTCTGTGCAGGGCCCGTGCGGCCGGGCCTGGGTCACCTGGCGGGGCAAACGCGCCTCCCGGAGATGGTGCAGAACTTGGGGCCTCGCCGGGTTCGCTCTCGGCCACCGGCCCGCCTGGCGCGGGGGGGGAGCGGGGCTGGTGCCCGCCGGGCTGGGGCGGCCGCAGGTGAGCGGCTGAGCGAACGGGGCTGTGCGGGGAGTGCTCACACTCGGCAGTGTCCGTGCGGGAGCTGCAGGATTTGTGGAAGGCAAAGAAACATCTCGGCCCGGCTCGGCTGCCCCATAGCTGTTGGTAGACAGGGAGACGCTTGCTCTTAGCAAAGCTGACCTTCCTCGGCTGGGCAAGGCAAGCAGAGAGGCATTTTCCCCTCAGAGCCTCTTGCGCTTGGGTCTGCTGTAGGCCACAACTCTGTGCGTGTAGGTGCACACGGGGCAGACCCTGCGGAACGCGGCAGGATGGGCCCTCGGGTCTGTGCGCGTTTGCAGGACGAGCACCTTCCCCTCCCATTATTACAGGTGAAGCTGAGGCAGAAGGGGGCCCTTTTAAATCCAGGGAGCTGAATTTTATAGGGGACTGAACGGGCATCGGAGAGCAAATGCACCTCTAAGGAAGGAACGCAGAGAGGACCCTCTGCCAACCATAATAATCAGTGTGACTAATAGGGAACACCGAGAACTGTTCCATTATATCATGAGACATTACATCGTGCTTGGAAAAATAGTCTTTGATGACATGCAAAGGATTGGCAAGTGCATTTCAGAGAATCCTCCTTAATTTCTTCAAGGATTTCAAACCATGTTCATTATGTTATGCATAATTTAACTTTCTCAGCAGTTATATTGAGCTTACTGCTATGCGTCTTACATGTTCACCATTTAAATTTGGGGGAACAGAAGGTGTATGAACTTATTTTTTAAATTACTCATTTATAGTTCCTTGGAGGAATTAGGAAAAGGGACTTCACAATAATTTTGCCATGTATTTCTAGACCTCGCCCAATATGCTGCAGTTTTGCAAAAAACCCCAGATATTAGCAAAACTCAGTTTGAATTTAGTCTCACAGAGCCTACAGAGTATTATTTCCATATAAAGTATGACGATATCAGCTCTTTTTTTTTTTTTTTTGTAATTTTAATATTGTGGGTGTCAATCAGGAAGAAGATTGTTGCTTTTATTACAATGAATACAGAGCAAAACAAAGAACTTTTTAGAAAATGAATATGCTCTGGGGAAATTCAATAAATCTTTGTGAGAAGAAAACGGGTCGTACATATAAATATATAAAAGCTGGCTGTGTATTGTGCAAAACTTGCTTAGTGCTAAAGGAGTAAATGTATTGTAAATCAATGGTGGGTCCCATAGCACATTATAGCATATTTTATTGGGTTTTTACCTTAAGGTAAGGTCTTTTATTAAGAGTATATAAGAGCACACGCTGCTGAATACTTTGTTTTTCACAGTGCTCTATACATAATGGAGGTTGTTTTTTTTTTACTTGCTTCATTAAACATTCCTGTAATTAATGCATTTAATGGGAATCCAGCAGTAACAAATATAAAATTTATTGTGGTTTTAAAAAACTGCTTCGGTTACTAGATTTTCCATTAGCAAATGGCGATGACCAAATTCCTCAAAATATTTCTGCACTCACCCCAGAAATCTGCTGCTAAAACAGGTGATGTTTTCAACTGTGTAATGGGAAAGAAATGCCACATAAATAATCCTTGTGAAGGATTCAGTGTAAATCCAAAAAGTGTCTTTAAAATAATCCTCAAACCCCTCAGTCTCAAGCTTGATAAGAAGACATCTGTATTAGCACTGGAGCTTGCTGGGTGAGTTATTAGGTGTTGAAAGACACCGTCTAGGAAGTCTGACCCATCAGAATTTGAATGTAAAAGGCAAGTGACAACTTCATGAATACATGAAAAGCCTTAGAGCCCGGTCCCAAAGCCCTCTTTCCCTGCCTGAAAAGCCCGTTTATCTTCGGATGAATAAGAGTTACAGAATTGGAACCTAAGGAAAAATCGTTGGTATCCGTGGCCAAGGGAATGTCTCCCTCCCACCCATTTGATTAGAACCATGTGCAAGTTTGGCTAATGAGACTGTAGGGCTTTCCCCTCGCCTCTGTGGATGATTGTGGCATTTTATTTGAATGCTGGTATGGTTTCCCATTCCTGTTCCTAGCAAGCTTTTGGTCTGGGCAAATAAAAAAGGAGATGTCAGAACCGGAGAATCTTTTTACAGCACATAAAAATCTTCCCATCTAATCCAAGAGGAAATCGTAATGTGAAGAACATCGGTGTTTTAATGGCCTCCTAATGAGGACGAGCTTGGCCAGAGCTTTGAAGAAGACAAATGGAAAGCAAAACAGCTCATTTCTCCTTGAGGGCAAGGATTACAGTTCCTAGGGAGGACTGCATGGATATGCCTTCCGCAGGTAAAGCTTTGCCTGGCCGCAGTCTCCTGGCAGGGCCCTGATGTACGGGCTGTTGGCAAGAGCAGGAAAGGGGGGGTAGGAAAGTGGGGGGTGTGCTCACGCTTTCTGGTTTCTCTGTCAGTCTATTCCTCTATGTGTACTGCTGGGAAAAATGAAGACAATTATATTTACCTAAATCCCTGGGTAATTAAGGCGCTAAATTAAAGCCTGAGAAGCACTTGAAACTTTCAGATAAAAGAGCCCATAGACAGACAGCCCACTTGTAACCTCACATGTCTGGGGTTCTCCCTAAGGTATGGGGAATACACAGCAAACACTCTGTACAGCCGCAGATAGGTGATCACATCTAATTTAAAAGCCCTCATTACTCCCTCCTGACAGCTTTTGGATGTTTGCCTGCCTAGTTCCAAGGCCAGTGTCGATCCATTTAAAATTAATATTTTTCATTCCTCTCTCTGCCGTGTGCATTTAAAAGCTGTCCTTGGCTTTCCCTCCCAGCTGCTGGCTCTGATTAGCCCAGCACCAGTGATGAAGCTCTGCTTTGCAGCTCTGATGGGTTCCTACTGCTCTCATACCACGTTAGAAGTAGAGTTTTCCTGGAAAAAGAGACTGCCTTGTTCCCGACTTCTTCCATGGCTTCAGCAAGCCAAAGGATCTTAATTTCTGATTGGGAAAAACAGGCCTTTCTCATCCTGTCCCAGAAACAAGCTGTGAGTGCCAGGGGTGTGGATGTCATGTTTCCTTCTGTGGCACTGTCCCTTGACAGGGCTCAGCCCTGCATGCTCCCCTTGCTCAGCCCTGCATGCTCCTCTTTTTAAGGAAAGCAGAAATGCTTTTGTGAGCAGATCAAGATGGTACCTCTTTTCACTTCTGCAAAAAAGGATCTTTGTGCAATTCTCCTGTACGTGCGGCATAACACGTCAGAGGAAATTGCCCTCATGGAGATATGCGTGAAGGTCTTTCTAAGCAATTAAAAATGTGAGTTCTGCTCTGGAAATCCACTGTAAAAAGAATTTAAAAGCACATCGTAATCAGTAGCTTGGGTTTCCCTGTCCCTGCAGAATGAGGATTGCTGACTCTATGAAGGCAGAGAGCAGGTCATGTTTTAAAGCTACTTTTGGCTTCACGGGCTTTGGAGGGGAAGGACAGCTCTGGGTAAAGCCTTGGTGGTGGGTCAGCACTAGGTGGGTACAACTCACAGGGGCAACAGGGCAGAACCACTGCCACTAATGGCACAAGATGCAGATACCATCTCACTTGAGTTTCTGTCTGGTGCTCTGGGCACAGCCTAGGAGTACAGCTTCACCACGCAGCAACTCATAAACGTTTTGGTCATCTTCCTACCACCTTCCCTGTTCTCTGCTCACTCCCTGCCCACACACCTGCCCACTGTCCTGCCTGCCCTCACCAGGCTCTGCACACAGTGAGCTGCATGGTTTGCCATGCCAGTTAGCTACACTGGCAACATGATAAATACTTTTCCGCTGCATTTTCCCCTAGTTTTAGTCAGTCAGATTGGCTTGAGGCACAGTCAGGCTAATGGCAGGGCATTGGTTTATCTCAGCTTTTGCAGTGTGGTGGGAGGAGTTACTTGCAGTGCCAGTGCCAAGTGGGTCAATGCAGTGGGAGCCCTGCAAACCTTGCTGCCAGCATGGCCAGGATGTTACCACATTGTATTGCTGTGGAAATGTGGGGCTGTGGGTGTCCCCCCAGGCCCTTCACCTCATCCCACACAGTACTACCACAAAGAGGTAGCAGGAACACTTTCACAAAGGGCTGATAGTCCCTCAGCTATTCTAGGGGATGAGCTTAGGATTGCAGGAATTAGGCACCAAGGGAGTGTCAGTCAGTGCAGGTTGCACTTGCTGCATCTGAATGATGAAACCTTGCCTCTAAAGGCAGCCACCATTGCAGCAGGACACTGGGAGCAAAACTACCACTTCCTCATCCTCCCCATCCAGCTTGTGAAAACTGCCTGGCTTTAACTTTAATTCTGACAATTTAACATATAGACCAAAGGACAGGGAGCAGCTACAGCAAAACACCAACAACAAAAAACCCAAGCCAAAACAACGGCTGGTGTTGTGATACCCTACACAACCCTGCGTAACTGGAATCCACAGCCATGTCCCACTGTGGACAGTTCCTTTTTCTTATCCATGGCTACGTGTTGCCTTTGTAGCACAGCTTCTTGAAGATACGAAAAACTCCTACTAAGCTGGAATTGGCTCAACCAGCATATAACACAGAATGAAAACGATTAGTGAAACGAAAGGGAAAGTGCAAGGAGGATATAGAGTCCTTCTATACAAAGCCTCCTCTCTTCCTATGGGATCCATTATAATCCAGAGGGCCCCAAATTTAAACTAATCGGTTTCTGCTTTTATTTATTTTTTCTCGACTCAATTTCCTACATGAACTGGCCAGTTATGTCAAATATTTTTCTTTCTTTTAAGTTGACTTGCTGTCAGCTGAATGCAATGCCCTGTGAAAACACCTGCTGACCTGCTGTATACACACATAACACAGACACAAATCTCTGCTGTCTGCATCTATATATCTATATCGTCTATATGTATCTATAGAGCTTATGCCTGCCTATCCATATACCTATATGTCTCTGTTACTTGCTTTTAGAGCGGGACCTGCAGGTTGCAAATTCCTCAACTCTGCAAAATACACCTTCAAGCTTCTCTCTCTTTTGGGAAAGGCAGCTGCCTCATTGCTTCTAGTTCAGACTGCTCTGGCTTGCTCTGCTGGCAGGTCCTGGGGGAATGGACTGATCAGGTTCACTAATGGTCGGGCTCTTGTGGTATTTGCTTACCTAACACAATCAGAACACGCGTCTTAAATATTTTATCAGCTTTGCTGGGTCATTCTCATACTGTGGCATTGTATTGCTGGAGAATAGAGCAGGCTGGAGGAAAAATAGTGCTCAAGAATGCTGCAGAAAGAGAATTTTAAGCCCATGGCAGCACTAATGCCCTTCTTAGAGCCACTAAAACAAATGTCCCTGTTGCAGCACAGCAGATTGGAGCAAAAAAAACGTTAGGGTAATTGCAAAAGCAAAGCAGACCAAAGAATTGAGCAAATAGTCCCAGACCCTTAGTTGTTGGCTCTGACCTAAACGGTAGTGGTGGTCGTGGTTTAACTTTGATCCTTCCTTTCTGATGCTCGATGAATTTTTTGACTCCCTAGAAAAAAGTTCTCAGTAAATTTCGTGATTCATCTTGTGCCTATTCCCCATGGACATGCTCAAAAATGCTTGTGAGTAAGGTAAAGTGTGAAGAAAGTGGGTGTAACAGGTTAATTCTGGGGGTAGTCTCAGAGCTGAAGCCTCCTGTAGTGGGGCCTCAGCAGCCAATAGCTACTGTGGAGAAGAAAACTGGTTTTCCCTCTAAACCATCCATTGCCTGCCTCCATCCAGACAATGCTGACTCTAGGTGGGCAGGGAAAGCTGAGAGATAGGTCTGTCCTGCAAGTCTTTGCTAGAGCCATGGGTAGAAAGTGTTGCTAATGAGGGGACCTAACCAACCACATCATTTCTGAGCCTGTCCCCAGGGGCTGCATGTGGGGAGATTCCCCAAGAGGAGGTCAGACATGCTTTGTCGCTTTTATGCTGAGATAATGATAGTGTGATAGTGGAGAGCTTTGCATCTTTGCATGTCCAGTGTTCCCTCTATCCCAGTATTTTTAAAAAATCACCTCAAAACTAAAAAAAAAGCACTCGTCTGCCTGTTTTTCCATCCTCTTGCTGAAGGGTTTCTCTAGCACTAGTTCAATTCCAATGTCTCAGCTCTTGTGTCTGTTTACATCTAGGTTCATGGGGGTTCACCACTCTCCCCTAGCTCCACACACCTTTTTTAGGGAGGTGTTTGCTTTCTCCAAATTGCTGGTGCTGCTCTGTTATGCTGCCTGATTTTTGCCAATGCCCTTGGTACCTACGGTGTCCTCTGTGCTTGCTTATCATCCCTACTTGAACACTGTGCTACATTGCCATTAGTTTTGAGTGCCCTTATAGCCAGTAGCTGAGGCTGCAGCCTGCATTCAGGAAAAAGCTGGGACACCTTGGGGAGCAGAGTGGGTCCAGCAAAGCACAGGAGACTGGTGTGGCAGAGGGAAGGAGTCTCTCTGTACCACTGCTCTGACTAGTATAAGGTGGGGCAATCTTCTTGCTGATGCAGTGTCCTCAGCTTAGTCTAGTTCTGGCTGCATCCCTGCAAAGGAGAAGGAAAAGAGCGTGTGCTCACACTGATTCATTTTCTTGCTAATAATAACTTTGTTATGATGTCCAGAGCAGCCCGGAGAGAGCAATAGTATCAGTGGACTGCTTGGAAGAGGAACAAATACTACAAACAGGTTTGGGAAACCATGAATCAGCTGTAAAGGGCAGTGTTACCTCTGCCTGAATACATCTTGCTTAGCTCATACTGTCAGGTGCAAATATAATTGTGTGGACAATAAAGTTATCCTGTGATATATCTTCATGAGAGGCACCTATTTTTACAGATATGATGATCCTCTCTCAGTATTTGGCTCCAGAGCAAGAGCCCTGCTGTATAAATACAAGCTAAGCAGTGGCATGGCATCCCTGCTTTAAAGGCAGTGCAGGAGTATATGACCTCAGAAAAGGATCCAGCTAATACCATGCCTTGATGTTTGGGGAAAATGTCTGCTGTACCCCCTTAAAGAGGGACCCATGTGCGTCTACTGCCCCATCTTCCAGCTTTTACAAGGGGAGAATGGGAACAGGGGCATGGCTCTGCCTTTTTCCTACCCATTTTAGGAGGGTGAATGCTCTTGGCCAGATTTAGCCTTTTAAAAAGCAGGGGGGAGAGCAGCAGAAGCTGTGCCTGTGCCAGGGCCCCCGAGGGAGCAGCACAGTCGCACCGCATGGGGCCGATATCCTGCAGCGTGACACCGACACGGAGCGCTTGCAGGCAGGCTGGTCCTTGTCACTGAGGCTGCACCACTTGGGTCAGGCCCTCGCTCTGGGACTGCCAGCAAGACATCAAGCTGCATTAATCTACAGCTAATCTAATTCCCACTGGAGAGATGGGTTCATCCCGACTAACTTTAGATTACGGTTTACGCATTATTGTGCCAAGGTCTGTATTGGACCAATTTATAGTGAGAAATGAGGTTGGCAAGATAACAGGGGCATCACAATTAGAGCTAATTAGCCCAGCAGGAAATCCATTTCCAGGCAGCTTTTGGCAAGAGGAGAGGTTGGCGGGCTAACAAGCATGGAGTGTATTTTGATACAAGCACACTCCAGCTGCAAGGAAAAGTAAAGTAACAGCTTGTCTCATCCTTATGCGGAGGCCTCATGTCAGGCTCCACCACGTAAGTCTTTTTGTTTGAGGCTTTGCAGCCTCCATACTTGGAAGAAGTTCAGAGAACTTGTTCTTCCCGAGCCACCTCGGCTGCTGGAGGACAATGGTGAGCCCTAAGGTCTGCACAGTACCTTGCTCCTGCCACCAGGCATGAGTGTGCCCTGCACCATGCTCCTCCTCCAGCCTGGATGGAGATGGGGGGTTGTAGGTCACAACAGAAATCAGTGAAGAGTAGCTTGGTTTAACTGCAGGGGTTACCCATTATGGTAAAATGTCTGGAGTATAGATACAGACAAACTACTGGATTTATTTGTATTTGAGTGCTTTATTATATTGGAATTGCAGTGATATTATTAACATTTGTACAAATGCACAAAATTCCTTTCTCTTCTATCTAGAAAGAGATGTAAAAATCTGACCTAGTTGAACAGTCTCAATGAACTCATTGTCCATTTGTAACAATAATGGGTTCACAATGCAACAAAAAGCTTAACATAAAATTAAACATATTAAATGCTGCAGCAAGTATTTACATTTATGTACCAAAAAAAAAAGTATCTCCCTCCAGGAAGGAAGGTGGTTGCTTTACATAATAAAACAAACAGACATACAAACACAAAACCTTTGCATACAATACAAACAACCTCAAGCCCAAAACTTACTGTGACAGCACCTTTTTTTAATATTATATATATATATATATTTATATATAAACTTCGATAGTTTAGGCTTACTCCAAGCAGTGCTAAAAGTTCCTTAAAACCAGGACAATGGCAATAGTCCAAAGAAGCAATGTTCACTGATGACTGCTACCCAGTGTTTGAAGAGAGCTGCTACAGAGAGAGGGATACAGAGCTCATGGCCATGGGCTGGGAAACACTTGGGTCCCAATGATAAAGTCCTTGGCAAAACTCTCAGTGGCAATTGTTCTTACTCAGAAGAGTGAATACACCTTTTGTGCAAAGTAGTTTGTCTTGTGGAAGCATGCTAAAGGTGATCTCTGTCAGGGAACTAACTCCTTGGAATCTCAGCTCTGTGGGGTGGGGAAAATATTTCTCTGAAATTTCCTAGATTCCAGAAAGGAAAACATTTCCCTTGAAATGCCCAATCAATCCTCCCATCTCCCTTGCTCCAGGACACTGCTGCAATTTCTGCAAAGCTGGAAGGAGCTTTCAGTTTTCATTCAGAAGGCTGTCACACAGATTTTTAGTCAGGAAAGATATTTGGGTCTAAGACCCTCACGGCATCAGATGGCAGGCTCTGACCATGGGCTTTGTGAACAGTTCCACCAGGTGAAACAGCAATATTAACATTTAACTTGCATAAATGTAGAACTGGAGATCCTGAATCCCAGGTATTACACATTTGTCTAAATATAACGAATTGCAGTTATTGATTCCAGTCCAAGGAGAGCCTGGGAAAGGATCAGATTTCCACTTAGAGAATCAATCTTGTCTCTCAGTGTGTGTGAACACTGACATTTTTGGCCTCGTGCAGTTTAGGACTTGCTATAAAGTCATTTTGAAAGCTATGGAAAACCAATAATGGTGAGCAATTTAGCTCTTAAGTGTAAAGCCACTGATAAAACGGAGATAACTAAGCTCTGGGGAAAAAAAAAAAAACCAAAAAGAGGTTATGGATGTAAACAGTCTCTTTTGTCTTTGCAGTAAGATGATAATTTCAGATGTTGAAAAATTGAAGTTCGTTTTTTGGTGTTCAAATCACTTGAGATTTTATTGCTTTTGTTTGTCTTTAGAAGTTTTTTGTCTCTTTTCTTCTTTTTTTTTTTTTAAAGGTGCTGTCCCTAGTCAAGTTATAAGGCAACATATTTTATTGATTCAGAACTCTAATACATAGTATGGCCACTGTTATCACTGCAGCTTTGCAGCTACTGTGAGTTGGACAACAGTCAAAGTGCATCACAATGCACAACAGAGCCAGTCTCCTGACCTTCGATATACAGGACACTTTGGTTCTCGGGATGAGAGATTATAAATGTAGCTTAGATGCCGCCTCACATCACACACATTGCATAATAAAACATTTATATGCTGTCATGAAGAGGGTGTAAAGTCTAAGTCACACTGCAGACTGGCTGGTCTCAGCTTCTCCGCTCGGGCAGGTGTGAGAGACAAGTTGTAGATATGCCACCAGTGAAAGCATATAAATGTATCTGGTGCAAAACTTTTACAAGAGTATTTATAAATGATTCAACAAGGGAGAGCAAGAAAGAGAGCAAGAGCTAAAGTGCAATTTTTAAAGAATATAAATAATTGAAATGTAGAAATAAGATACTAATTAGTTGTAACTGGTTTTGTTTTATAGGCACAGTTTAGGTTTTATGTCTACAGATCAATTTTTTTCTCTTCTTCCCCCTCCAGTAATTTTCTCTGATGTATAATGGAGCTTCAATGGTCTAAATCTAAGGAACACTGCTTAGTAAGAAGACTGAAGAGGCAATGATAAGGCAGTATAGTGCAACTCACTATGTGATATTAGACAAGAAATGGGATGGGGTTAGATCTTCTGTGGTGATGTATAAAATCAGCCTTAAAGAAAAAAGAAAGCAGGAAAAAAAAAAGACAGGCTTTCCAGTTATATGTTGACTCATGCTTTCTAAACCAAGAAAGCACATTTTCCAATATATAGGAAACAACTGAAGGTTTATAATTTGTTTCATTTTTACCAAAAAAAAAAAAAAAAAAAAAGAAGGAAAAAAAAGCAGATGCTGCTTTAAGGAAAACATTTAATTCTAGGAATTTCTGTACAACTGACCTCAGCAAGCTTTTCCATCTTAGATGGATGACTTCTGCTTGAGACCCTGAAAGATTAAGATGCACACACACCTAGAGTAGTTTATTGCAAAACTAATATTGTAACTTAAAAAAAAAAAACAACAGATTCTGTACAAGAATACTGTTCAAATGGAATGTGTTAAAATAACATTTATTAATAAATACTTTATAAAATTCTATGTGAATACTAAATTAATAGATTCCTGTTTTAAAATTGCTTTGGTCCTCATGAATTTTCATAAATTCACTCTATACGCTTTTTTTTTAAAAAAGGTATTAGCTGCTAAAAAGCACATTTTGCCTAAACTAAAAGGCTAGTTTTCAACACTAAATATTGTTGCTTAAAAAAATATGAATCCTCAAAAGTTGGGCATTTTACAACAGTTATAGCTGGCTTGTTAGTTAACAGGACTGAGTCATTAACACTAAATCCACATGCACTGAGGCACTGAACCATTGACTTTCCACTATTCAGAATATGGGCAGCAGACATTTAACTTCGTAGCAGGAATTAACTCCCAACAGCGTGACATTCTCCATAAATCATCATCATCATCATCATCGTCGTTGTCCTTACAAAGCACACCATGATAGCACACAAACTACTTGTCTCCCACAGGCAGCGTTATGAATATGGCTTGCATAAATTGACTTGGGGAAGGGGGGCTGGGGGTGCCGGAGCTGGATCGCAGCATCGTTTCTCTCTGATCAAAGTATTGCAGTTGTCCGTGGCTGAGATTCCCAACCTGCTTCCAGCGTCACACACAAGAGATGCTATCTAGGGTAACACCTCCTCCTGAGCAAGGCAATGGCCAAGGCTCACCACCCTGCGAGTGCCCTGGAGAGTGGATGATGGAAGTGGTCTGAGTTGTCCTCCGCTGGCAGTGGGATAGGGCACAGAGCCTGGTGAGCCTGGCAACAGGCTGGATTGGCAGGGCAAGAGGAAAGTGGAGCAGTCTCCAGAAGTAGCTCGTAGCAGGATTCCTCCTTGATGGAAAGAGCCTAGGAAGTGCATTTAGAGTGACGTGCTTAGGAAGAGGCTGCTGCCACTGACCACATGGCAGAGGGACATCCTGGAGACAGAGGGCTGGGGCTTCTCCTGTAGCCCTTGCTCAGGCAGCCTCCAGTGCCCGGTTGGACCAGCAGCTTGAGGAAAGGCTGCAGGATCACTCCCCTGGAAAACAAGAGCATTTTAATGTGGAAGCAAATCTGATGGATAATATAAGGTGCCTGGTACGGTTGGTCCTTTTCCCGATGATACAGCCGATATAAATATGCTGCATGTTGGCTTGGCCTGTGAACCTGCGACAGAGTTACAAGAAGCAATAGCAAATAGCTTTTCATCCTTTACTTATTTCCACATCACTAGCAAGGATTATACCTAAAGGCCAATAGTATAGAGAGGAGACATTTCATTGTAATTACACATTTAAGCCAACATGTGTGGTTGGCTTGCCTAGTTAGCATTAAAAAAAGAAATAATTGAGCTATATATAATACACATCAGTCAAACTGTCAAGTTGCTGAATTTAACAAAACTTAGGCAAGGTTTTTGTATTTTTTCCTTTTTTTTTTTTCTTTTTAATGTAGAGGCTTTCATTTTAACAGCTAAATATTTTAATTGAGGAGACTGAATGAAATGAAGCTAAACCGTAATTCTAGTGCAGTGTAGCTCAACTGGGTATTCTAATATTACCAACAACTTTGATTTTTATTTTTTAATGTATTTAAGTGCTACCCATATAGAGGGAAAGTTTTTAAAATTCACCCTGCAATGGCATTTCCTTTTTGATGGTGAACGATGAAATTCAGACGTAGGGGAAATGCTTATTTGGGTTTTTTACATAGTGGATACTCAGCTGGAGCATTTTTCTCGACTGCATATTTGAAAAAAGTTCCCTTGGGAGCTGTGATGAAGCATAACCATTTAGCTATTACAACAGGAGATTAAAAAAAAAATTATAGATTCAGTATTTAAAACACTTTAAAAGTATGTTTGTCTAAAATATAATAGAAAATCCTTTACATTTGTATTTTTTCATAATTTTTTTTTGGTTCTTAGACTATATAATAAAGTCAAGATTTACACTGTACATTAAAAATCTTCTTTTGAATGTATTTGCATAAATGGAAAGCGAGCTGTTAAAGAAAAGAATACTGATAAAAAGTTAGTCACCAAGGTAAGAACTAATTCGGCAATGAATGATGCTCAGAAATTTGCTTTCCCTTCCAGACAGGCCCTGCTCCTTTCAGTGCCTCCTCACACTTCAGTTGTTTCACTCTTCCTCCTGCATGAAGAAGACCCATCCTTTTGTAACCCACAACTCCTCTAAAGACCAAAGACACAGTCTTTGAGGAAGAGAGCTTTGCTGCAGAACAAGTGTGTTCGGGGCTAGAGCATTTTCTGGGAATCATGTGAATTTTGCTATTAAAGATGCAGCTCAAAATGTTTGAACATTTTTCATCAGCTCGAAGCCTGCTCCCTGGGCGAGCAGCGGGAGGTTTTGCTGCTGACAGATTTGAGAGCAAAATCAGGTCCCAATATACAGCAAGGAAGCATAATTAACTGGCATCATCTCTGTCTGATTTTCCCATCAATCACTGGGACCACTCGGGGATGCAAATCAGTTGTGCTGAGGGGCAGGCTCAGAGTCCAAACAAAAACCTTAATTGTGGCATAAGGCTCTTTTCCAGACCCTCTTTGCAGGACTGTATTTTATCCCAAGTGTGGGACTTGGCATTCTTGCAGCATTTTCTAGCCGCTGCATGCCTTCTAAAAATTATTTAGCATCCTAAAGAACAATTCCTTACCCGTGGTAAATGAGTGTTAAGTGCCATTAAGGTCCGTGAAGCTACACTGCTGTCTGCCAGCTTGGGATCAGTCTGTGAACGTTTAAAGGAATGCCTGCAGAGAGCAGGTCTTTCCCTGGGAATTAAAAATGGCATTTTTCCAACTGGTCAGAACCATTACACTGATTTATTTCTCATTTATAGCCCATGAAGCCTGAGGCTGTTAGCTTTCGTTGCTAGAACAACGCAACCAGGTTAGGGAACAGAGCTTTTCCGAATTATTATATACTACATGGATTTTCCTACATTAATGACTGGCAGTGCAAAAACTTTCTGCGACTCTCAGGTGTTGCTTGCTATGCCTCTACTGCACCACAGAAGCTTACAGGGCTGCTAGCATCAACACAGCTGGCTCACCACCCTGCTTCACCTGCAGCTGCACTGTTTTCGCCTTTCCCTATTTATTAAAACACTAAATCAGGAGCATTTGTGTTTTTTAAAAGCCAAATGCTTGGCGCAGCCCAACTGCGGGTGAAGAGCTAGTGAAAGCAGCAGCCGTGCCAACAGTTTTTAGGTGGGCTTGAAGTTTTTGCTTGTTCATTACCATTCTTCGAGAAAAAGAGGGAAGCAAGAAAGCCTTGGAATGAAAAAAAAACCCAAGAAAGAAAAAAAGCTGGGAAATGAAAAGGGAAGGGAAAAAGAAGGTGTGAGAATAACTGTAGGAGAAAAAGGCCAGGATAGGGGAGAGAGGAGAAGGGGGAGGGCTAGACAAAAGAGCATGCTATTTGGGCTTGATTTTGTCCTGAAGCCACATCCTATATAACTGCTCTGAAAGAGGCTCTGAATGCAAGACGCAGTCTGCTGATAGCACAACGCTAACTCTTTTTTATTATGCTGTCAGCAGATGCCCTGGCTCTATATTTATAGCCTAATTACTCCTAGTTACCTATGTTTGACTCTGTTTAATACTTTTCATGCCTCACATTGGCTAACAAGCTGCAGTTTAACACAACTTTGTATTTCTGAGGCTGCAGGCTGGATTGGTGAGAAGGAAACATGACTATGTACAGAAACAGTTAGGTTTATAAACAAGTAACTGGTACCAAAAAAATGGAGAAAGCACCAAAGCATTTCTCAAGCTGATAGCATATTAATTGCGTAACTCCCTTTTATGTAACTAAGTATAAAAGACATTTTAATAACTATAAAAATGACTAGCCAGAGTCTTTCAAGAACTGAGGAATCTTCCAGGCTTGAGTTACGGTTGCAAATGTCCTCAGCAGAGAGGACGCTTTGATACGCTACCACACTCCCCCAGCAGTTTGTGATCAACCACTTTTAAAGGATGGGGTTGATGTCTGTTCTGTGGCTGGCGAGCTGGGTGAGAGTGGAGCTTCCCACGACGTCGCTGACGGAGGAGGAGGTCGTTATGGTGTTGTGCTGGATGACTTGCTGCTGGGAGCAAGCTGGGACCGGGCTTGCAGGAGGACTGCTCTCGGGACCTGGGAAAGGAATGAAGGCACAGAGACAACACACGTTCATTTTTCCATCCTAGTAAAAAGGCTAGGCTGGGTGATGCTCTTGGAAATACTGATGACCTGAAGCATGCACAAGTCCCCGGATTTCAAAATATAATTACAGTTATCCAACACTCTCTGTCTTACGACTGTTTTAGTTTTCACAATTTTTTTCAAGCCAGCTTCTCTGATATCAACCTGACTTCAGGAGTTGAGACCTTAAAAAAAGTCCAAGACCTTAATGACTGAAACTAATGTTGGGATAAAAAGTCTGATATCTTAAGGTCTTTAAAATCAGTTGGGATGCTTAAATGCTTTATTAGTTCCAGCAGGAATCAAAATTAGAGTGCAGTGCACTGCAGCACAGAAAATCTAATTCAAGCAACAGCTGATAGGCATGTAATACAATTAGATATTTTTTTCTTTGAGTACTGTTAAAGAGACAGATGCTTAGTGATGCAGAGGAGAGAAATGGGCTCTATTTTAAGACAATGTCACAATCTGGCAAGCCCTGAGGCTCTTCTAAACTATTCTAGAGCAAAACAGAGAATTTGTCCCTAAATTACTACACTCACAAAATGCATCAACTACAAAGAATTGATTCAATGTCTCTGTTAGCTGACAATTATTTGAAGAAAAAAAAAAATAAAGATGAGAGTTAAAAAAGAGTTAACAAACCTTGAAAACCTGCGCCAGGCCTGGTCTGTGCCACTGTCAGAGCACAGTACCATTTTCGCTCGAGGGGACTGTAATGTTTTCCTTTTTAACTTTCCTTTTGAGAGTTATTTTAAGGTTCTGGCAGCGCCGTGCCCAGGAGGACTCTTGCAGGTTTGGAGCTGTGAGTTCAAGCAGGATCCTCCACAGGGGAGTGAGCGTCCATCCGTGTGCATCTCCTTGCCGAAAGGAGGGGTGGGGAAGACTAGCTCTGCTGTGTGGGATGCAACCCGGGGCTTTTTTGGTTTTGAGCGGGGCTGGATAAGTAAGGGCAGGAGATTGGATGGCTCGGATGATGTTTGAGAAGACAGGTTCAAGTGATAATATGACCAAGAAGGGGTTCTGGAGGGAGGAATTGGAAGTTTTGCTTTCCTGTGAGGAGTGTGGAGACAGCACAAACATACCAGCTACTTACTTAGATATCCTTGTGATTCTTTCTGCATAGCTGTTATCGGACAGTCTTTATGTGTTAACAATAACTGTTTCAGCTGTGCTACCTCATTTTTCAGCATGGAAACCTCGTTCTAGAAAAGAAGGAGAGACCTTGGTTAGCAACAGAGCTTAACCCAGGCTATTCTGCAAAGCTTAAACTCAAGAACACAAAACCTGCTCCGTAACTTTGAAAGAACTGAGAAAAAAGGCATTCAGGTGCTTGTGTGCTGAGTTTATGTCAGCATTTGTCAGGGACATTATTTTGTAACCTCTGAAGGCAGTCTGGCTTCCAGCTTTGGTGACATAAATTGACAAATGAACTAACTTCCACCAGAGATACTTAAGGCAGTGTTTCAGTCTACTCTGGAAATACTCTGGCTCTCTGCCTGAGGCCAGGGGGCAGACCCGTGGGGTCAAAGGCCATACTGCTCAGGGGCATGGTGGCAGGACTGCTGTCACCTACAGCTCGTCTGCAGCCAGCGCCTGGGTGCTGCTCACACCTCTGAGTTTTGTGGGTGAATGTTTTGGAGGAGTGCGATGCTACAAATGGTTCTCTGTCCTTGGCAGCGCACAGGCACACCTCTGCATGAAGCAGAAGTAGTGTGCCTACCATAAGAAGGACAGCACTTTAAGAAGGGCTTTTGTTATCCTATTCATGGTATTTTCATCTATCCAGTTAATTTTCCTCACTGACAGACTGATCTATTTGTGCTTCTATCTCACTGGCTTTGAATGAGGGTTTAACTGCATGCCCTGCTCTGAAGAAATTTTTTACAGTCATGTTAATGGCATTTCAAAAAAAAAAATCCCCACAAAAAGCAGTGACAAGGAAAGAAAATAAATACAACTCCATCTAGTGAAGGCTTCTAAATCCCAAGACAGCTTTTTCCTGGCTTATCCCGCTAAAATGTAATTATTCCTTTAATTGAAGCACACACATCTTGATTAACAGACTGATTATGCCTGAGCTCTTGCTAGGAGCTGGCTGCGCGAGGGCAGCCCCAAAGGCACCGTCAGTCAAGCACAAAGAGCCCCTCTGTGTCTTCAGGGGCGCAGACAGTGGCTCGCACCTGAAGCTGCATGTTTGTCTGGGTGAGCTCTTCTGCTTTCTTTTCCAGTGACATCACCCAGACCTTCCTCTTCTGTCTGCAGCGCGTGGCAGCGGCTCGGTTCCTTTCCAGAAATTTCCGCCTCCTCTCATCTGGGTCTTCGTCCACCACCCTCCTCCGGCGACCTCCAGTCGGCTGCGGTGGCTGTATCGTCTGCGTGGGCTGCATCTGCTGCGCCGCCGGCGAAACCTGCACGGCAGGAAGAGCTTTTGCAGGGGGTGGTGAGGGGGGAAACTTACAGAGGGGGATGCTGAAATGGGAAGGGAGATCTCACACACTCGGCCCGCTTCCCAACAAGGTCTGCAACAGGCTTAAGTCAAAAGTTGCACCAGATGCCACTGAAAGCAGCTGCTGGCAAATCCTTACCATGGTCAAAGGAGAGATTTTTTTTTTTAAAACGATCCTCTGAACATTTTTTTCCCCCTTGAGTTAGTTCTTAAAAACATTCACTTAGATGCATTCTCTGCCACCATCTGTTTCAAACCTGAAATGTCCAGTTTCTCTCAGGATCTGTTTTCATCAAAGCATCGGACTATAGTGGCCTAATTTCTGTGTCTCTCTTTCTCTCCCCTGCCCCCAGTTGCCTCCAAAATTTTAGGCCATTTCTATTTCCCATGCTTCACCATCTTCACCTCAGTTTTTGTCACCTCTGGAGGCAGGAGCTGCAGAGCTCTTTGCACCTGCATGGAGCAGGGAAGCTGTGGGCTGGGATCGCACAAGGCCAGCAGACCTCACTGCCCCTCAGGGGCAAAGAAAGAATTTAGGTACCGGAGCTTGAACCTGTGTTTTGATATCCCTGCACTGCGTGGAGAAGGGATATTCCTCCTATTAGAAGTTTCCATTTGATCTCTGTGGATGCTATACTCCTTTTTATTCAATTTATCCCTGGCTTTGAGAGTAGAAGCACACCACATCCAGCCCACTGCTACAAAACTATGGAAAAAATATGTGTTTATGCCTTTTCAAGTGCAGGGGAGTATTGATCCTGCTCCTGAGAGTAACTGGCCCAGAATATTACAGAAAAGGTGCATGGTAGAGGCAGCCCCATCTAAACTGTGCTCCAACTGACTCCTGGGCAGATGGAACGTTTCCATGTCCCTGTCAGGAACCAGCACCAGATTTAATGTTTGACTACCTGGGAATAGGTTTTTGGACTACTTTCCTGCCTCTCTGTGGCACCCAGGCTACGGGGCTCTGGAGACACCCGCCGTCTCCCTCTGCTTGGGGTCCGGGAACCCAATCCACAGATCCTATTGCTCACACTAAGCTCACATTGCTGCTGCCACTCCTGCATAGTCTGGAACAGTCTGGAAACTTGAATTGTTGACTCAAAATTAATCCTCTTGTTCTGGCAAAGGCCCAAACCTCCAAGGTGCTTCCTTTTGACTCCAGGGAGTGGACGTACTCAGAGTTTTGTCAGACTGAGCCCTGAATTTCAATTGCCGCAATTAACGTGTTTGCCTAACACCTCTGTCTGTCTCAATTAAAATGATACTATCGTCTTGAGTCTTGCGAAGTCGAGGTGGCTTTTCTGTCTATAATACAGCTTGCTCCCTCCCCCAGCTGACTTGTGGCAATTACAATGGCAATTTTATGTGTAATTATTCTCTGCATCTGATAATGCTTTTTGCGTAAAGTCAAATTTACTCCCAGCTTTATGCTGCAGTGTCAGGGAATCTCTCTCTCACAGGAGCAGAAGAAAAGTTTTGAAAGTATAACCTTCTAAAAATAAATAAGCCACCCCACGTTTTCTGACTGATTTTTACAATTTCAGCTTGCATGAACTCCATATGTTTGCTGATAAAATCTTCAACCTTCTGTCCACACTGAGGGTTGGAGTGCCAGGTCCATGGCAGCTGCAGTGGGCACAGCCCCCATTCTCACCAGCATCCCCTGGCTTCTGCCGGGAGATCGCTGCCAAGGGATTCCAGCTGCTCCCTGTCCACCAGGGCCGGGCGTGCTGCCTCTTTAGCAGTCTGTCTGAGTGCAGAGGTCTCAGAAGTACCTTTTAATGTCAACATCTCATCAAAGACCTTTCATTTTTTCACACATAAAACCTTTCCAGACTTCAGAGATCTGTTATTTATGTTTCCTTATCCCTTTTTGCTCCTTTTCCGTTCAGCTTTAAAAATTCTTGTTTCTTAACTCTCTCAGTGGAGTCTGGTACAAAGGCAGAAAAAGGTAACTATAAAATTTTAATTATTTTTTAAATTCCTATCAAATGGTCATTTTCTGCTGAATAACTAGTGAGTAATTTTGTTTTCAGAATGTACCAGGGAGTCTCTGGGTAGTCAGAGTGCATTTTCAGAACAACAAAATCTTCTCTCCATCTCAGGCAGATATTAATTATAAGGGCGGCCATTATTCCACTAATAATGTCATGTGGGATAATTAACTGACTCTTACTCGATAGCTCTTAACCCTGAAATATGTTAGACTATATCTTAGTAACCATCTAAGCATCATTCTCTAGCAGGATTTCACTGCCCTACCTAGGACAAAAGAAAGAAAATGAACGAAATATAATATTTAGGCTAATTTTGGTTTTGTTAGAGGATGCTAATCACGTATCCATAATGAAGACAAACATAGGACAGCTAAGAGAATGAAATGGCATTCAAACCCCTACTCTGCTTGAGCTATCATTCTGGCAAGTTCGATATAAGGAAATCTTTAGAGGACCAATGCAGAATAACAGTATAATTTTTGTAGTAGTTGAGGCAACATAGCTAGAACTTGGTAAAATATCTCACTTTCTCAGAAAGATACCTATCAGAAGGTGATTTCTACTTTCATGCCTGATCCAATATTTCTTTCTGTTCTTTGCAACTTACCACAAAACTAATACCCATTCACTCATTCTATGAAAGCATAATTCCTTGGGCTCCTGTGTATCAAAATGGTAGCTGAAAAGCATGAAATGAATTCTAACATTACAGAAGGGCACGGTGTAGAATAACAACAGTCTCAGCATGGGAGTATGCAGCTTACAGCAGCATGGACCGTGCTGTCATTTGGCAGGTGGTTTGGAATGGAAGAATCTGGCTCAGAAGAATAAGGAGGTTAATAATTAGTAAATCGCACCATAAAATTAACGTCTGCTGGTGCAATCTGATCCCCAAAGAGGCCATTACCATGGGGACTATGGATGAGCTTTGAAAGTAATCACTATGTGGTTATTACTCAGCAAGCCCTTCTTTTCTCCCCTCTGATGCATCTGTTCAGAAATCACTATTGCCTTTGCACCAGAGGAGCAGATGCACAGCAAGAGCTCTGCTGCCTGGGGAAGCCACTGACCCTAGGACTCCTACTCCACCACCTTCTGTCCGATCCCCTTGGTGACACTTACACCCATGGACAAGGTGAAGACCTCCGTGATCCCTCATGGGGTCTGTTGCCTCCAGTGGCCTACTGTGCACAGCAAAGGTATCTGACTGCACAGACCCAGCTCCAGAGACTGTGTGCTGCAGGGACACAGGGTGTCCCTGACACAGCTTTGTGGCTGCCAGTCAGCCTACCTGCCCTGGTGCCTGTATCTCTTCTTGCCTGCCTGAGTCTTTTGTGGTGCCTAGCTAGCAGGGAATACAAAGCACAAGAAGCTGAAGCTGTCCTAACTGTGTGAGAAAGTCAAGGTCCCTGTTAAAGTCAGTCTAGAGGAGGGCCATTGGCTCACTGATCTTATCCTTAAAACTGTGAGATTTGTTTCCCCTGGTAGCTGTTTTCCCTGGTAGTTTTCTCCTCACCCATTTAAAGTGGTGCTGTGGATGTTTTGCAGCAGTGCTCCATACCATGGGATCTGATGCCCTCAACTGCATTAACATGTTTATCCTCCCAACCCCTCAGTGAAGGTTAAGTGACTTCCCCCATCTCATCCATGGAGTCCTCAGCTGGCTAAGCACAACTTTTTCCTCACTCTCTCAGGGATCTCCAATACAGCAATCAGGTTACTTTTGGTTTCTCTGATATGAGATAATGTATTTTTATTGGAGTTTTAAACAACTCCGAGGAAAATAACTCATTAACAGATGGGAAAATAATTGAATTCACAAAGTAAAAACTGAAGTAAACTTAGGAAAGCTCTGGACATTTTCTCACAGGGGAGTCTGCTGCTCTCTTACTTAGACTGTTTCTCTAAAGCTGACAATTCATTTTACATTAGCAAATACTTTAGGGAAATCCCATGTGCTTGCAGACTCTGCAGTAATAAAGCTAGATGTTAGTAAATAGTTAATGTTGTGGGACACTGGGATGTCAGCCAAATACTCTCATTTTCTTTAATGTTTTCTAAGAGCTTGTCTGAAAGGTATTTGCAAGCAACACAATACTTCACAGATTGAACTTCTTATGGCTGGCATTCCTTTTTGTCCTCACATTCTATGCACTGCCTGTTTGTCTTCCTTAACTTTGCTCTCCAGACCTGCCATGTTACAGGAACTACCCCCCCAGAGCTTTATTTTTCTTGTGCGATCCCGGTGCAGAAGTCTGTCATCTTAAGACATTAATAGAATTCCTCTTAAAAATGACTCTGCTAAAGTTTGTGCTCACTAGCTCATTAGTTCAAGAAACATTAAGTTCAGATATCGAATTATCCAAATTGCTGAAGCCAATATACCTGGTCCAGAAATTGAGTCCATCTCATTCAGTGGAGACCTTCACTGACTTGTCACATGAATAAGAGTCTAAGTTGCCTTCTTTGTTTAAATCTCTCTCCTTGGACTGGCTTCACCCTCTTTTTTCTCCTGTCACAACATGCACCAACTGCTGCCTGCACTCACAGCTATCTTGGCTTTCTCTCATGCTATGCAGATGTCTGTCCCGTTCACAGGGTCTGGATCATTTAATCTTTTCCTCTAAGCTGGTGTATCTTCCCTTAAAACTACCTCTAATATCTCCAGTCTTGAACATCCCCCCCTGGCCACACATACACACCAGTGCCATTTCATTTCACTAAAGACTTTGTTATGTATTCCTGCAGGTAGAACTCATACAGCTTGTTAAATCTTGGCCTGAGAAGTTCAGGTTCAAGCACATTAAGCAACATATATAATATGCCAATCTCAGTAATAAACCTCATCCATAAAAGGGTATGTGGCAATCTGCAGAGCTCAGAGCACTGAAAAGCCTTGGAGCTCCTTATAAAGTAAGAAATTACAAATGTCTAGTAAATTAGGCAGCAAAACAAGTTGTTGCTTCACTCCAATTTCTAAATAAAATTTGAGCACCCCTGTCACCATTAGCAGACATTTACAAGCAGCCTGAGGGTCTTGTATCTAACAAGACATGCAGGCAAGAAGAAACAATACAGAGATGAGGCTTTAACTCCACCAAACAGCAAAACCCAGCGATGCAGCAGGACATGAAGGTCTACCTGTGCTTGTCCGCCCGAGTGCAGCGGGGGGTGCGGTGAGGTCTGGTGGTGTGCCGGGTGTGCGTGAAGGTGCGAGTGGGAGTGGTGGTGGGGATGGTTCTGCTGGTGATGAGGCTGAGGATGAGGATGGTGCGCCGGATGCTGGTGCTGATGTGGGTATGAGTGATGAGGTGGCAGTGTCTGGTGCTGATGAGGATGTGAGTGCATATGATGGTGGGGTGTCTGTTCCTGTCGCGAGCTCATCATTTCCATCATGTGGCCCATGGTGTTCATATTCCCATTCGACATGGCGGCAGGATGATGAGTCAGTGCTGCCTTCAATCTCTGCAACAGAACAAGGCAGAAAATTCAACATTCATACATGGTGATCTGGCCACTCAGAAACACTGCTGCAGAAATAGTGCCTTGTCTTGTGTTTTGAGATTTATCTAGTTTTCCTCTTGCTGCTCCCTTGATAAAAGGCATCTTATTTCAGTTTGAGAAAGAACATATTCTTGGGCTGTCATCTGGTTTTCCACTGCAAATATTTAAAGATATAAACATCTGAACTGAAATTTAACAGTTACACATTTCCTACTGTGCTTCTGAGGAAAAATAACTGTCTCTCTCTTTGGCCAGCTCAGTAGGATTAGCTTCATCAAGCTTGTAGTCTTGCAACTTTTAAAAATGCAAGTCTGATTAAAACAAAAATGCAACAAAGTGCCCATCTTGTTTTTACTTCAGGTATTATTTAAAAGACTCATTGGAAAATATATTGCATTGACATGTTTTTCAAATTCAGGTACACTAGTACCAAACCTGTTCTTTCATTAGAAAGATGGAAAAATACTGAGGGTGGCCTCAACCTGATCCTCCTTCTCTGCTGAAAAGTTCAAGCATGTGTTGTCCTGTTATCACAAGCTAACCTCCCTCTGTTTTGTACTCTACATATCACTGGATTGAGCCCTGGAATCTGACGGGGGCAAAACTTTCCTTAGTATCAATGGGATTTGTTCACTTTTACCTGAACACAACTAAAGGCCAGTGGCAAAGGTTGAAACATTTTGGACGGCAGCAAAGGGTCTTTGTGTAGAAAGGATATTGTGGAAATACAGAGTAAAAAAGTTCCCTTTCAGCACAATTACAGGGTCATCCCAAAGCCATCAGGTGTACTGGCATACAGACACCTTGCTGGTGTCATCTGACCCTTGGACTACTGAAATCACTGGCATCCTACAAGCGTGTGCCAAAGGCAGAACCTCACAGATGCCGGCTAGGAGAAGGGTTTCTTCCAAACCCACAGAAACCTCCTTCATATCCATGGTTCTGCATCTTGCTCAACATGGAACATTATCTACAGGCAGCCACCCAAGAGCTCTTCAACTCTTTATATTTTCAAGGAAGTCAACTGATTTACTCTCACTAATGCAAGTGATTAGCAGAATATGGTAAGATAAAAAATAAAGGAAGGAGAAGCATGGTATCACTTGATGCCAGACCAGCACGATTTGAATAACCCATCAACTACCTCATAATTCATTATCCAGCCAGAGGATAGAATGAATAGGAGAGAGCTCATCAGTAAGAGATGTCACCATAGGACAGTCAGTAGAAAAATGCAGTGGTAGGAGGCACAGAGTTGAGCCTTTCCCCACAGCAATATCTATCTGTGGGTCACAGATGATTGTCAGAAGATCCTATAAGCCAATATGACTAAAAACTGCCAGCAGAGGAAAAATGACCAGGCTGAACTGCATTTGTTTCTGTCTTTAAAGCAAAAAGAGTGACTGCCAGGACACTCAGAACCTATATATGGGGATTTCAGTCTATTTCATATTGAAATAACATCTGTCTGTTGCAACACTGCAATGCCACAGGTAAAGGCTTCTATGTTCCAAGATGTTACTGTACTGTGTTTGTACAACTGTGAGTGAGAAAGAAACAAATTCTTAATGGAAAAAAATAAAAGAAAAATAGAGGAAAGAAAAGAAGGTTGTGGAAAGCAAAAAGAAGTAACATTCAATTCAATGTGTTCCTCAAGTTTTTGAATTCATGAGCTTTTTCAGACTTCATGAAGGTCATTCTACTGAGACACTCTAATAGATCTATTAATCTAAATTTGGTGATTTCTTTCACTAATGATCAATTGGCTGACCAAGACTTAAATATATATATATATGTATATATTTGCAAAACACATTAGTATCTCAGTTGCAAGAATGAAGTCTAAACTGATGACTTTTAAGAAGTTTCCTTAAGAAAGTCTATCAAATCCTAACTAAATGGCATGTGTCCCATCCTGATGATCTTCTCAAAAATAGAGATCAAGGTTATTGTGCCAGTGAGGTTAAGTACCTCCTTCCCTACCTCTGAAGTCTGAACAGAGGTCAATCTAATATCAATAGCATCCTGGGCATCAAATGGAGAACTGGAGCAGCTGCTGTCCTTAATGTTTCTGAATTCAAGTGCTACCATGGATACTGCAAGCAGCTCCTCACAATGCTCAGAATAACTGGTGTTACCCAGGAGTGTATTAGGAAAAATACGGGCAGAAACACATTAATAAGCCAAGTCTTTCTCTGTGTCATGTTTCTTCAAAACTCACTAAGATGTTTTTCATGGAGCTGAGCCACCATGCACGTCTAAGACAAAGCACCGACAAAAGCTGTTGTCACTTTGTTTTCTGAATCTAAATGCAAAATAACCAAGCTCTCATTAGCCAGCAGTTTTATGTGAATACCTTACAAAATCTACCATGTCTGTATTTGTCAAAGACCTCTGAAACTGAACTACAGTAAGTCTTCTAAACGGCAGACTTTCAAAGAGAAAAAAAAAAAAGAGGGAAAAACTTAATCTGCGAATAAACATTTTTTTTCAGCTGTAAAAACTGAGGCTTACCAGTGTGGCACAACTTCAAGGAGAATAAATTATTTTGTTTTCTTTCCACAGCCCTTCTACCACATCCATTTATTTGAGATAGCAAATCAAGAGAGACAGTGAGAGGTCTGACATGCAGCTGGTTTCAGTCAATAGGGGTCATTTCCATTTGGTCTGTGTATTTTACAAGCTCCTTGTTCACTGTTCCCAATGGGAGGGTGGGCCAGCTGCCCTGGATCCCAGTCCTGGTAAGAAACCAGCTCTCTACATCATCCTGTCCCAGGGCAACAACGGCCATCGCCTCCCTTTAACTTCATGCTTAGATCAGCTCCACAGCAGCGAGAGTCCTGTCCATGCCCACATCTGGAGCAGCCTAAATCTTCCAATGACCAGTCACTGCTGCCCATCAGAAACATTCAGGGAACGATAAACTTTTTGTTTTCATTTGGTCTTGAGTGAGATCAATTGTTTTCAATGTTTTAGTTAGAGCAGAGGGAGGGAAAATCACCAGAACTTGGTAAACTCTTCGCACTGGGTATGTGTAGCACTCGAAGGGCAGGCTGCAGTTTTGTTATTGTTTCTTTTATGTATGCTAATTGCAAGCAGCTGTTTTAGTTTAGTGTCAAATAAAATCTGATGGCATAAAAATTGAGCTTGCTGGACTGACGACACCACCAAATCCCCTCTAGAATGAAACGGTAACCCAGGATCCAATTCTGCGGCCGTTCAGTTTTTTCAGGAACTGTGTGACTGACTCCACCAGAGCCCTCTGGGACCTGGGAGTTTGCAAATTGGGACTGAAACAGAAGGCTTGCTACTCAGACCTGTCTTCACCTAAACCTGAAATATCTGCAAGCCTCATACCAGTGATTTTTAGGGCACAATCCCTTTTTTCTCCCTTTTATAAGGCAATTTAAATAAAAAATCTCCACCAACCTCCAGCCAAGAGGAAATGCAGGTGCTCACCTTTCCTGAATTTTGGCCCTTACTTTTTATTATTTTATCAAAGTAACATAGTGACCAGCATCAGTTATAGCTGATTTCCATGCAGTCATGACATTTCAATAAATGACTGTGAGTGACACAGAGAACAAGAGAAATCTTTCACAGAGAGCAACCTGCTTTGCCTCTGATCAAGTGAATAAATAAAATTCCCTTTTGATCCTACAGGAAGTCAGAAACACATATACTGTCATCTACGATGCTGAGGAGGAACTAGAAACAGTGGATATTGGTGCTTCACAGGTATGAGCATAGTGCTCCCTGTACAGAACAGGGAATTATTCCTTGTGGCAATGCCCCTAAACATCACATTTAGTCTGAAGCTACCCCACTGAATGCCATATGAAAGGAACACCTCAAAGGAGTACTGGGGATTTTTGGAAACGAGAGTTTTCACAGTGCTTCCCCCATCCAAAGACTGACATCGCGGTGCAGTGAATTACTTGATGCCTTTATCAACATAGATCATAACTTATACACTGAACATCTTTGGACAAACCCTAGGTCTGCCAAAAATGGCCTTCTAGCATTTGAGATCCTGAATGAAAATCAGTATCAGCTTCCCTAACACTTCTGCTATTCGGGGTCTTACCGCTTTCTAATTTTCCTCTATTTTGACATGTATTTCAAAGTTGCCTTCATTTTTTGCCCTACCTTTCTTTCTCAAAAATTGTTAGTGAAAAACAGACAGCACTTTTTTCAGTTTGTTAAAACAAGAAAAAAAAAACAAAAACAAACCTGTAATTTGGAGGTTGCTTTTCCCACATTTAAAAAATGCAAATAATTTTGTGGGTTTCATATGCATATTAATACTTATAATATTTAATAAATATTTATAATTTTTATATCATGTTGTATTTAAAACAGGATATACATATTATATGCCATAATCTGTATATGACTATAAAATACAACTTTCTCCCATTCATCTCTCAATGGACAAGTGACAACAATCTTCAATTTTACAGGTGCTCTGTGCTTGCATCAAACAATAAACCAGCTGAATTTTAGGACAGACATGGAATGATGAATAGGATTTAATTGTTCCAAATAAGTATGCACTGCTGCACTCAGAAAAAAAGCTCTGTTCCCTTCTGGTCGGCATGCCCAAATCCCACTAAACTAGAAAGAGACAAGACCAGCTGCAGTATCTAGTTAATGTCTGGTATATTCTTATCAGGAGATTATATCAGACCCCTGTAGGCACATGAAATATGATCTCAAAGATTTTTTTTGCACTAGTGACTGTGATTCTAGTCCCTATTATACAAGGGCTTAATAAAAGTTCCCCACAGGGGACAGAAGACTCTAGAGAAGGGTGGGAAATCAGAAAGAATTACAGACATCAGGCATTGCCACACATTTGCAATTCGGTAGCAACCTCAGGGTAATGATCTTTTTTTAGCCAAACTTCATGGCAAGCATACCATTGACTTCGGTGTCACTAATACTGTCTTCTCATCTGCAATAGTCAAGCTTTCCTTTTTACTCTAAGCATCATACCCAAAATGAATAGACAGAGTTAAGCCAGTGACAGCTAAAGCTGTGAACAGAACTTCACCCAGTGTATTTCAGAGCATCACACAGAATTTTATCCTTTCCTTTAACTATGACTGCGACAAGAGAACTTAGCATAAATGTCACCCAGGTCTTTTACAGTTGGCTGCTGACAAGCATTTCACAGTGTAAATAACAGAAACCACTCTTCGTAAATGTTCCACTCGCATTCATAAAAGTAAATTGGAAGCGATTCATCTCCACTCAATAAGTGAACTGCAGATACTTATGAGCACATTTCAGAGACTGGCAATTAGAAAGTCTCTGATGCCACATTAAATGCTTTCTCCTACATTTCTTGTGCAGTAAAATACAGTCCTGCCTATGACAGAAGGAGTAAGATGTGTGCGAAGGACATGAAATCCAGAACTGAAGTGACACATTACACTAATGTAAAGAGAAAAGTGGGATACATTTAATTCACAACTTGCCAGTAAAGAGTGCCAAATTGCTAATCTTCTAATTATTCTCAGGCTGTTTGGCAAATCTGAATTATACTTTTCCCTCCTTTTGTGCTTTCTTCCCTACTTAGTCGGCTTTTGTAACAACATGAACAATGGATCGTCATCCAGCCTTCAATGCAGCTCAGCCTCTAATAAAAACAACAAATTTTCTCCCTTGTATTTCCAAATGCAAACTGAATTAAACTTCAGCAGAAAGCAGCAAGAATCAACTGCAAACAATCAAAGCAGCAACAAAACTAATAGACACCACGCTGCTCAAGGACGGGTCAGCTGCAAGAGCTGCTTCAGTGTCCCTGAGCTCAGGGCACGGAGGAGCTCTGAGCAGCCACGCTGGCTGCTGACATCAGTCCCAGTGATGGATGACTCTCTGCATGACTGCCAGTTTTAAGCATTCCAGGTCGAAGCCAGGGTGGCCCAAGGGTATTCTGTCGGAACTGCCATCTTCTGGTGATGGCATTTCATTGAGAGCAGCCACGGCTCCAGGGACAGCAGAAAACATAAGTGAGTTTGCATCCCAGCTCCACCCAGCAATTTCCTTCTTCTCATCTCAAAACACCTTGCAAAAGAGGTAAGTACCAATATCCTTGTGCAATGCACCACCTTTTTAAAGATTTGAAAAAGATTAAATTCTCTGTTCCTATTCTACACGCATTTTTTAATGAACAAGTAAATTATAATCAAGACAGAAAACACACTGAAAGTATGATTTATATTTCTCACTATATTTCTTGCATGAATCATTTCTCAAATCAGTATTAAACAACTGGATTTGATTTGCGCAGGAGTCAGGAAATGTAAAGTTCAAAAAATCAAACCCCTAATTCCCACCAAGTCTAAGTCAATCCCTCCATGTGTAACCATGACAAAGGATATTTAATTATGTAATCACACAAAAGGCAGCAAAGTGATTTATTACTGGCAAATGGTGTCATACAATTTCAACATACAATACCAATGGAAGGATCCAAAAAATACAACCAACTTCTGACCGATTTCCCCACTGTGTGCCAGAGTCCAAAAGAAAAGCTGCTACTTAGCTGCTACCTACCCCTGGAGAGCCCAGTTTCTGACAGCAAAATGCCTGACACTTGGGGATTAATTACCTGTGTCTGTGTGCTGGTTTGTGTGGGACAGACTTAATTTTCTTCATGCTAGCTGGTATGGGGCTGTGTTTTGGATTTGTGCTGAACACAGTGTTATAACACACTGCAATATTTTTGTTATTTCTGAGCAGGGCTTGCACAGAGGCAAGGCCTTTTCTGCTTCTCTCACTGCCCCACCAGCCAGCAGGATGGGGGTGCACAGAAGTTGGGAGGGGACACAGCCAGGACAGCTGATCCCAGCAGACCAAAGGGGTGTTCCATACCATCTGATGTCCTGCTCAGTGCATAAAGTGAGGGGGAGTAGAAGGAAGAGGGGTATGCTCAGAGTGATGATGTTTGTCTTCCCGAGTCACCATTACGTGTGATGGGGCCCTGCTCTCCTGGAGATGGCTGAACACCTGCCTGCTCATGGAAGTGAATTCATTCCTTGTTTTGCTTTGCTTCCGCGTGACTTTTGCTTTACCTATTAAACTGTCTTAATCTCAGTTCATGAATTTTCTCACCTCTATCCTTCTGAATCAATCCCCCATTCCACCAAGGGGAAGTGAGCTAGCAGATTTGTGGGGCTGAGTTGCAAGCTATCAGTAGGCAGGCACATACCAATTCTAGTTCTCCAAATAGTCAGTCTTACTTAGTCCTCCAGATTAATCTATGGGCTATTCCCATGCATGCTATGCTCTCACCTGTGGAAAACACAGAAAAAACAGGTGGCAATAAAATCACTCAGTGTTAATCACACTCTGTAAGACACTATGAAAACTTGGACTTAAGGGAACCTGAGTCTATACTGCCCATTTTCCAGATCTTTTCTCTTAGATCCACTTTAAAGCTCATTCCTAAGGTGAGGGACTACAGATTCTTTTTTCACATTGGGCATAAAGCACTTTTAGAGAAGTATCTGACAGAGGGGTTGAAGCTCAGGTCTTCCTCGCTCCTGCAAGCAAATGCTTTAACTAAGTTTCTAAAATCATGTTTCCATGCTCCAGTATAATGCAAGTGGGAAGTGCTTGTGCAGTGCTTGCATTGCTCTGTCTATATATATCTTGCCTGAGAACACAACGAACATTTATGATTGTATTAAATGAGAAAAGTGGGAATTGATTTCAGAGGAAGTTGGGGAATTTCCTATACCAGCCAGATATAGAGCAAATCCTCAAATGAGAGCATTCTAACACTGCAAGGAACACTGGGTTTGCGTATTTTAATCTGCACTCAGAGATCAGACGGGATTAGCACTGCAAAAATTTCTCCCTACAGAATACTGCTCTGAAGCCATGAGACCCCTTAATGTGTACTTCAGCTTTTTGATGACAATGCAAATTGCTTACTTGGCTTTTCCCTCTCATGAGCATAAAACACACACCAAGAACACAAGAAGGGCAGGTTCAAAGTCTTTACTGTCAGAAGATTTCCGAACTTTCATCACCCACCTCTCACTAAGGCTGATTAAGTCATTCATATTCAAAGAAAAATGCCATCCAAGTACATAAAACTTGGGGTTTTATTTTTTTTCCTTCACTGGTGTGATTTTTGAATACTCGTTTTTCCTGGATTAAACCCAGCACATTTAAAGGGCTACTAGCAAGCCAGAAATAGGATACATGTGCGCTTGAAAGTCCTTTGATTTCATCCCAGATGTGCAGTGCACACACACAGCACAGAGGACACGATCTGGTCTGTAGATTTAGGTTTCAAGATTATACCAACCAGACTCTGAAATGTAAAACTGAAGCCCTGACCACTTACATCCATTAGAGATCCCAGGGCTCTCTGTGAAAGAGTATTGATGTTCATTAGCCCCTTGGCCTGACTGCAGAATTCACTGCAGGTAATTAGACATTGTCTCATTACCACATAGTTTCAGGTGAAGTTATTTTTCTTCTTCGTTTCTAAAGGTAAGCAATTCCTGAAACATTTTTAAAGCATTCATGGATTTTTTTTTTTTCTGAAGAAATGACTAGAATATAAAGTACAGTACAGGGACATGTAAAATGAGAATGTTTTTATGGGCTATTTCACATTTTTTTAAAGCTTTATTTCTTCATCTAACCCAAAAGAATGAAAATAGCATTTTAATTCAGCAGACAGCTTTCAATTATCTAGCTATGAAAACATAATACCTAGTGGCTTTTTAAATACAAGCACTCAGGTACAGCATGTAGTATGCAGATACAAACCATAAAGAGTGTGGACAGGTTCATTTAGTGTCAATTTTCACTGTTATAAAATAAATATAATTTATGCCAAGAGTTATATGAATGGATATCATGAATATTCAGCATTGAACACATCAGTGTTGAAATGAGCTGTCCTATTACACCCCCATATAAGGTCTCTTATGCCCTTCCAACTTTCCCCACGTTGTCCTCCTGACTCCATCACTCAAGCTGCTGCCCTACACCGTGCCCCCTTTGTTCTTCACCTGCAACTCCATCCCCCTTCATTCGTAGACAGCTCAAGTTGCTGCCTTGTTTTTCACCACCTTGCACGTATCAGCTGCTTTCAAACAGCCCTGTCTTGGGTCAGAGGCATTGAATTTCAAAGCCACTTGAGGCTTCAGGAACAGCAACATCTCAACCCTCTACCAGATACCAGCTAGCTACTCTATCAGTGCCACAAGGTTTTTTTAATACACTTTAGGATAGCTACAGTGTGAAACAAGAGAGAAAAAGAATGAAGCCTTCAAGTATTCTTTTTTTATTGGAATTGGTGATTTACACTAATGGGCTTTGCTTTGTGTTTGAAAGGGCTAGGAATGCATCCCCATAGTTCAGTTGACAAGCAATGACTTAGTAAAATGCAATATATTAGCAGCTCACTCTCTTGCACGTGGCATGTTTACTCTTTGGCAGGGCTGCTTTTCAGAGCAATGTGGCAGAGCAAACCAAAACAACCACCTTCCCCAGGGAAGGGAAGGATGCTGCCTGCTGGGTAGGCCATTGACTCACCCTGTCATTTCTGCTCAGCTGGATTTGGCTTTCCTATGGCATGTACCACAGGATACAGAACAAATTTACACAGGTCAGAGGCTTGGCTAGACCCACAGTTGCAGAGGCTGTCACACGAGCAGGATTTCCTTTCCAGCACCAAGTGACAGGTACACCATATCCTGCCTTGCTTCATTGTGGACCCTTCCCTGTTCCTCCTGCCAGTGGAAAGAGGGCATAAATAACCACCTAAGGCCAAATTCCTGGAAGAGGTGGCCTGCCTGGGGTCAGATAGGAGGAGGGTCCCTGCAGCAATCTGCACCCTAAGGGATGCAGAACACCATGTGTTGGGTGAGCACCACCCTGGGAATGGGGTGATGCTAGAACCAGACACCTCCTCACCTACCTGAAGCAGCTTCCAGCATCTTGGGAAGAGACAATTCCTGCACACCAGTTACCTGTCTGTGCTCACTGTCCTTCACAGCACGGATGAGTCTTCCAAAAAGCATGACAGGGATCCAGTTGCTCCTGCTATTACCCTACCTTCCTTTTAAAAATATTTCTTGTGTACTTCTACTGAGTGAGAGAGAAAGGCATAAATACCATCTTGTTGAACACATCTTCCTGTCTCCTCTCCCTGCCTTGCAGACAGCATTATACATCTTCCTGACACCACCATTGTCTGATTCATTTGACATATGCACCAGGAAAAAAAAATGTTATGTTCTGAACAAGAACATAACACTGTGATCTCATTCCCATCTCAGACTCCACAGCACTTCCCATTTCTTGCTGTTTTAGAAAAAGAAGGGCTGGGAAGCTTTTCCAGCTTGCTTCCTGGGAAACTTACAGGGGAGATGCGATGATGGGAAACCAGACCAGCAAAGGCACACAAGCACTTCCACAAGCATGTTGGAAATCAAGGTAATGCCAGAGAAAGTTCAGCTATATATGTCCTACTTAAGAGTCTGAAGCAGCAAAATCTTTCTCATCTCCTGTTACTTAGCAATATTGAGGAACAGAGATATTTCCAAAAGGGAACACCACTTTGAGAGGTGATGGCAGGGACATTCTGACTGTATGATGAAAATTGCTGACCCCTTCTGTCTAATCATTTTCCTCTCTTTCAAAACAAAAATGTCTCAGGTATTACCCACATCTGTGACATTAAAGGTTATGATGAAGTTCCCCCTTTTGTCTGGCATGCCAGCAAGTCAATGTAAGGCTTCCTGATGCCTTGTCCCATAGAATCATAGAACTGTAGAACTGTGTGTGTTGGAAGGGACCTTCAAAGATTGTCTAGTCCAGCCCCTGCAAGAAGCAAGGATATCTACCACTTCTCTGGTTGTTTTACCATTCTCATCATAAAGAATCTTCTTCAAATCTTCTTCCTTTTATCTAGTCTAAATCTACCCTTTTTAAGTTTAAAACCATTACTAGTTATCCTGTTACAACAGGCTCTGCTACAAAGTTTGTCCTGATCTTTCTTGTAGGCCTCCTTTAAGTACAGGAAGGCCACAATGAAGTTTGCCCAGAGCCTTCTCTTCTCCAGGCTGAACAGCCCCATCTCTCTCAGCCTGTCTTCACAGAAGAGGTGCTCCAGCCCCCTCATCATCGTTGTGGCCTTTGTCTGGACTGACTCCAATAGGTCCATGTCTTTCCTTGTGCTGAGGAACTCAGAGGTGCATGCAGTGCTCCAGGTGGGATCTCATGAGACTAGAAGAGGGAAAGAATCCCGTCCCTCGACTCGCTGGGCACACTGCTTTGGATGCAGCCCAGAATACAGTTGTGGCAAGTGTACATTGCAGGGTCATGTCCAGTTTTTCCTTCACCAGTACCCCCAAGTCCTTCTTGGCAGCTCTGCTGTCAGTGCCTTCACCCCCCAGCCTGTACTGATACTGAGAGTTGCCCCAACCCAGTTACAGGACCTTGCACTTGGCCTTGTTGAACCTCATGAGGTTCCCATGGGTCCCTTTTTCGAGTGAGTCCAGAGTCCCTCTGCATGGCATCCCATCCCTCAGGGGCTTCAACCACACTACTCAGCCTGGTGCCATCAGCAAACTTGAAAGTGCACTCGACCCCTCTGCATCACTGATGAAGATATTAAACATCCCTTCCTGCTTGATTGCAACCCTCGTTGCCCCTCATGTGCAGCTTCTGTCTCAGCCATGGGAGGTCACAATTAAGAGACAGCTGTGTGTTGGCAGCTGAGACACAGGCAGTCCTGCCCCAAAAATGTGCCTCTGTTCCTCTTTCCCAGTGAGCCACAGGAACGTCTGCTCTGCCTACAGCCTTAATAACCCATTAGCAGCCTGGCCAAATGAGTGAACCTCTCACTGCTACTTCTCTTTGGAGTTCTGCCAAAGGACAAAAGACCAGGGGCAAGGAGGGTTGAGGCAAACCAAATCAGGTGCTTGGGTGGACAGGGCAAGGGGAAAGCGGGGAGAAGAATTGGAGAGGAAGTGTTGAGGCAGCTATTTTTTTCATCTTTTTTTCCCTGCAGTTAAAGCATTGACAGATAATTTATCACACATTTTGATGGTGCTCCAGCTGGCAGGGAAAAGAGCTATCTGTTTATTAATTCAATTAGCCTGCTTATTTATCAGCAGAGGGCGAGAAGGTGCAGTCACAGGCCAAACTGTGCCAGTCTCAGACCGCCCGCTGTCAGGCTGAGGGGATGACTCGGAGTGGGAACATCCTGCCCCCACCGCTCCGGCCGGTGTACTCATCACCGCATTATCTCAGGCCTTCTGAGGTAAGAAAAGAAAAAAATAAAAGAAAAAAATCTAACAGCATGTATTAAGCACACCAGTGAATGTCCAAGGCAGGCTTACAACCAAAACCTCAGAGCTTTGATGCCATCAGTTCCATGCCCTAAAAGCATTGGTTATGTCTGACATTCTGCTCGGAATGGAATTCTTTACTTAATTAAAACAGTTGAATACCCTTTGAATTTTGAGTTCAAGGGGGATAGTGCTCAAACCAACACATTAATACAGCACAGGGCTGCAGGAAGGGGTAGGAGAGGGCAAGGAGTGTGCTGCCCCAGTACCCACCATCACTTGTCACCTTTGAGAAAGGGACATTTGTGAAGGAGGAAGAAAATGGGGTTGGAGGGGGGAAAGGCTGGTTTTGGGATGGCAGAGAAATGCCTTGAGCTAGGAGGGTTGGAACAGTGGTGAGGCCACTTCTTTGTTCTGCCTATCTAGGGTTATGAGTTTTCTTTGCCACTTGTTAAAAAGTCTCAGACTTCTGACTCTTGAAGCTCCAAATTCAGAAAATGTCGTGCAAAATGTTGCTTAGACCTATCTGAGCTGAAGTGTTTCTAAAAACACAAGATATGTGGAAAGTCCACAGTGCTGGAGTGTGATTTCCCTATAGCCAAAAAAACCCCCCAGCCCTAGAACCTGCAGAGCATCATTTCTATGTGATTCAGGTGCTGTCATAAACAGTTTCTTTTTCTCTCACTTCTCTAAGCCATCCCCACAGTTGCAATGTAGATGTACTGGCTTCCAGCTTATATGTGTCTCCATAAAATGCACATGTGGCTTCCTGTTCATACAAGCAAGTCCTGCAATGCTTTGACTTAAAAATGAGACCTCTGACAAGGACAGAGGTGTCTACTTGAGATAAGGCTAGGACACACGTGCTCTCAAATGCTCTTTCATTACTCTTCTCATTTTGTTCCTGCACCACCAGATGTTTAAGGAAAATTGGCATTTTTAATTTTTTTTTTCTTTAAGTTTATTTAGACTTACTCTTCTGCCTTCTGAACTCTTGCAGGATATTTCAAGGCAGGACACCATATCTAATTAGGATGGCAGTGAATGTTTCCACTGCACATAAGCTCAAAGGACCCTCTAAAAGAAAGGTTCTCTATAAATACACCTCCTCCGCCCCTCAGTTTCACAGCCAAGTTTGCCTTTTACTTCTCCTGGCTGATGATTCGTTTAATATTCTGAACCAAGATCCTGCTTGACAGATGATTCCACTACCACTGATAGTTTAGACCACCTATCAACATTTTATAAATTCTTAATTTTCTCACTGCAGCCATATTGAACAGTTTCGTGCAAATGAGGCTTATAATTACCCAGATAAATCAGTCCAAAGCAGTATTTCTTAGGAACTTTCTCAATTTTCTCCCTGGAGGATGGGATCCCATCTGCTTTGCTGCATTCAGGCTAATTGAAGGGCACTGACTTTTCCAAATGGATTCATTAATTACTCTCGCCAGATTCTCTGAGGGGTTCCTCATTCAGTGGGTGACACTTGTGCTGTGCTATACCATCCACCCATGTTTAGCAGTGTAGCTCTGATTCTCAGCTATGAGCTAAAGCATTTGCAGATGCGTTGGCAAGAGTGGTTCTGGCCTTTAACTGTACAGTGTTACAAAACAAATGTAATTCTGCTTCTCCTTTGCTTCTAATTTAATATGCATTCAGAATCTATAAATATTGTAACCATGACTGTTTCAATATGTTTTACTCCTTGCCATCATAAATATAAGCAAATACCCCAAAGAAAAAGACAGAAGTTTACAGGTATTGCATTGCCAACAGCAGAAGAAGAAGAGAAACCAGCGTCTGCTATCGTATTGCAGAAAATCTCGTATGTGTAGCAGCATAATGTGAAATTAAACTATTAAATTTAAATACAAAGCTGTCCTATATAATTCTGAGCCTTCACTGGTTCTATTTAGTAGAGCAGCAGCATGGGTTTTCAATAAACTCACATGTAATCGTATTGCTCACTCAAACATCAGGCAGACACCAAAGGAAAATAAAGACCCATCTAGCAAAGACCTAATTTAGGAGAGGATTACCACCACTTAGGTGGTGGCCATCTTCAGACAGGAGCAGGCAGAAGGGAACCTGCTAGCGCTCATGGAGTCTGGTTCTGCTGGAAGCTGTATCAGTGTTCCCCTGCCTGATAGCAGGCACAATCCCACATTACTTAAAAATTTTATATATCCAATTGCTGGGTTGGTTAATTCAGGTCTATGAGGCAACTGGCCTGGGAATTGGTGACACAATCTGCTGTGAGTGAACAACAAGCCTTCATGCTTTCCAGGAATCCCAAAGCGTTTTGTAAACATCCCAAACTGTGGAAGTTCCCAGGCCTCTCTGCACAGGTCCATGCTGCTGCACCTCACACTGCTTTGAAGATGAAGGCAGTGCCACTAGATGTGGTGGGACGCCCACTTTACAGACCACTGAACTGAAACTCTAAGATTGCCTCAGTGTCAGAGAAAGCCTTAGTGGCAGAGACAGAACCACAGTCCAAGAGCAGACTTTCTTACAAACAGGCAACAGTACTGCTCCTTTTAACTCTTTCCTGACGATGGTATTGCAAGGCTCCAGGATGCAAAAAAGGGTCAATCTTCTTGTGCCTTACTGGAGGCAGTAGCTTACATCTAGGAACACACAACAGAAAAACTGTATATATATATGTGTGTGTGTGTGTGTATATATATATATTAGCTTTAACTAGGTGGCTGCTTTGGGCAGTTAATACCATGCAAACAAAAATCCAATGATACAACTCACCTAACAAATCTGTGAATGTATAACTCTTCTCATGTAATGTGTCAAAGATTATTATTCAGATAAACAGATCGTGTACATAGGGTTGTAGGTAGGAACACAGGGGTGTATGTAGGGACGTACTTTGCTCTACAGTTTAACAACTAATTCCTCTTCTCTGATATCCTTTCCTTCTTAGCTCAGGAGTTGTTGCTTCTCCAAAGCTCTGATCAAGATGGACTCGATAAGCAGCTTTTTATGTGGGACAGAAAAGTTCTCTCTCACAGCTTTTCCCTCTGATTCACAGCTTATCTCTTCTACATGAGGTACCCCTGCTCAGTCAGCAGCTAATAAGTTCATTCCTTCACTGGCCAGTACAGCAAAGAAATACACCTTCAAAGAGAAAGGCTGAAGCAACTCTGTCACCACCTGGCAGGACACTTACTCTGAATTTGAGTGGCTGGCTATTTGATTTTTCTTTTTGGTCCTGTTTTGTTTGTCTCTCATCTCTTCCTGGTTTATAAACAACTATTCAGTGGTCAAAAAGCAATTCATAAATTGTTCACAAAAAACAAAGCTAAGCAAGGAGGCACATATCTTTTGCTGTTTATTTGACTTTTTTCTGCATGGCCAGTGCTTGCAGACCAAATGCAGCAGACAGGCAGGCAGGTGGGCAGCCCCCTTCCCCTGCCCTCCCCTGCCAGCTGAAGGGTGGCTGCAGGGCAGTTACACTGCTCCATGTCATCTGAGAACCTGGACACGTCAGTCCATCCGAGCCCATGCCGGCACTGCCAGCTAACTCCGCATCTGGTTGTGTTTGAGTCCTCAGAAGGCAGCCAGAGATATTTTTGTTTAGGTTTATACATTTTATCACCTTTATGATCATGAAAATATATAGCTGGAGTACTCCAGGTCCAAAGGGAGCTGGGTGTCCAGGACCTATGAATCATAAGGAACATTTTTCAGCGAAAAAGGACACTCAGTGTGTTTTGCAATGTAAGAAATCAGTCTAGACATTACCAAGTTGTAAAAAACAATGTTGAAAGCAGCCCACTAAAATTTTTCTGAATTATTTTTAAAAAAAATTCAAAACCATCTCCACATGCTCAAATGAACTTGATGACCAGCCCAAGACAGTGAGCTCGTCTCGGCCCTAACTGTGGCACTGCTACACCGTTTTAATCTGGAGCTGAGGAATATGACATATTATATACACCAGTGAATTGTAAAGTAGTTAATTTTCTGTGCAGCTGACAGAAGTGATTGATTGGCCTTACTCCTTACAAATGTCTCACCTTCTCTATTCTCCCTCTCCTCTCCTCCCTCCCTGCTTCCAGCAATGCCTCAGACCATAACATCCATCAAGTCACATACACTGTTTTGCAAAGAGCTTCACAGGACAGCAAGCAGGGCTTCATGTTTGCCCTGTATTTCAGTATTACAGACAGTTTGGCCCTGCACAGCTCTGAATCAGACCATAGCATTATTTCTTATCACAAGCCCTTTTCTGTTGCTGCTGCTTGAAGAACTATTGCTATTTTATTTCTCATTACATTTGAGGTGGAAGGGAAAATGTAATGGGATAAAGTAGCACTTATAACTGCCTGCAACTTGTTTTAAATTTTTCCCAATTTTTCCCATCAATTTTATCAAATTTATCAAATTTCCCATCCATTTTTCCCATTACAAGAGCATTCTGAAATATTTTAGTAAAATTAAGGGACAACCTCACTCATTTAGTACTTTCATTTTTTTGAAGGAGGGTCCTATATCATTTCACCCATCTTCAAAGTCCATACTTTGAAAAGGATATTTTTTCCACTATCATCTTCTGACTGAAAACCATGGAGGCACAGATGAATGTGTTTGTCTGACCTTAAAATCACTATATTTTAAATAAGAAGTGATGTGATTGAGAACAACATGCATCTAACAGGATTTTCCCACAAAAGGATGGGATTTATTTTACAAGTATTTCATAAACTGGTAAATGCCTGGGTAGACCAAATAATGTCCACTTAAACTAGACATATACTAATTTAAACTAGAATTAGACAAATCTCAGCAGCTGCTTCCAGAAGGTATTATTATTATTATTATTATTATTATTATTATCCATGTTGATTTAAAAATAAAACTCATCTATACTAGACATACTGTGATTTATTTGTCTTTGGTCCCTTCCTCCTTTCGATTCTGGGGGTTTAAATGACTGGAAAATAAGTAAGAGTATACTCTGAAGTAACAAAATCTTCACCCACGATGTCAAACTGTGCAGCCACTTTCACAGCCTGTCTGCAGTGCAGCATCTGCCATGAGTCCTACTTCCTTCAAGATTTGCTTCTCTCACAGTGTGGCAAAATAGGATAAATTAAATATACCACAGCAGAGATACTGGAAGAATTCACTTCACGTATGCAGTTGTTGCTGTGGGACAGCTGAGTAAACAGCTTGCAAAAGTCTGTTTGAAGACTGCCAGCTAGTTACACCCATAATTTGATCTCTATTAACAAAAACAACTCAAACTGTCGCAATGCCCCAAGTTGATTACTGAGCATCTAAATTATACAGTGTTGCTTGAGTAACCCTCTGCAGCAGCAGGGGCTGTGTTTTGATACCCGTTCAATACTTCCCACCTTGCTGAGTAGTAGAACATCCACCAAAAGCAGCAAATGCATAGGAAAAGCCACAGAGAGGTTTTGGCAATATTATCCCATGCCTGACAGAAAAATAGTTGTGTAATACTGTTCAACTCAGTGAGTCAGAATAACAAGTCTTGTAAATATGTCCTTCTGAGCTGGATATAGAACAATCCAGGGAGTGAGAGTGATCTGGGGGAGGGGGAAAATCCGGACCAACTGTTTTTGCAAATAATGCCATGTTCATGTTCAAATAGCTGGTGTTTCTGATTGATGCTCAATATCACATCATCAACAAAGATACCTGCACCGACTTACTAAACTTCAAAGTGATGTGCTGACAAAAAACATAAGACTGCTTGTGCTGTGACAGCAGAATTAGAATGGAAAATAACAGCTTGCTGGTGGCCCTCCTTCTGGAAATCTGGCAGTCCTCACTGAGACTATCCAAGTGAGTTACTGCACACTAACATGAGGGTCAAACCATCCAAAAAAGCTTGTATGAGGACTCCATGGATTCACAGAATACTTCAAATTTAGGCCTGTTGATTCTGTTTGATTAAAATAGGCTTCACTAATGCAACATCACACTAAATTACAGAAATACAAATTTAGACTGAGGGAACCCAAATTTTTGTTTGTGGAAACAATATGATGGCTGTTGTGCAACACAGCAAATTATACAAGTACTGCAATACTTTTAGGCATGTTATTACCTTTAAGCCCTTGTTGCATTAGAATACATTGACATTCACTACTGTCCTTTGTAACACATAAAAAACTCTGGAACTGGAAATATCACACGAGCCATATGTTGGGAATCCCCGTTTTCAGTAATGGTTAACACAGCAACAGCACTAGCAATCTGCTCCTCAGCAAAATCCAAATGACCATTACTCTCACTATTTGTAACAATTTCCAGTTCTTTTGATGAATTGCCATTATAAAAATACGTATTTTTACTGAGTTTGATGAAGTTTTTAACTGCAAAAGGCCTGGCAAGACAGATGAAGACTTCAGACAAAGATTTAAAAATTATGCATTCAAAGAAACATGCTCCCTCCTGTTCAATTTTTTCTTTCCACATTGTCTTAACATATTAAGAAATCTTAGCACATTAAACAGAAATTGTGCAATAATTTTAGAGATTAATGGCAAGAGTGGGAGAAGACAATGACTTTTCTCTGAGAAATTATCTGGAGGCACTTTGCCTCCAGTCTCCAATTAAAAAGAAACCACAGAACACCTTTTATCTTCCTCTATTTCAATTTCTTCCTCAAAATACTGTGCTAAAGCAGTACCCTGAAAAAAAACCCAAACAACCCAAACCTAGCAACCCCCCAAGGAATGAACTAGATAACATAAGCAATCTGGGTAAGAGGCTTTAGAAAGTACACAGTTTGAGCATGGCTGTGCTTACTTCACAAAAGCTGTGCCTGTGTGCATTACTCTGAATTCTATAGACTATCTGCAAGAGGTGTGGCAAACTGAACAGAATATGCATGCCCCTTGGTGTATCACTGCCACCAAAGCCAAGTTTTCCAGCTAGGTTATGGTTCTCCAATACAGATGATTGACACAAGCCCAGTACAAACTGCCAGCAAGCATCCCAGAAATTCCACTGTTCATACCAGTGATGTGACACAGAGTTTATACACATTTTGCTGGTCACCTTGCACACTGCTGTGACGTGGTTTTGCATTAGTGTTAGAAGGTCAGTGAGGTAGGATATGAGATTGCAGATGGTGATAGTGGCATTTCGGATGGTGAAGGAGAATATTTTGTTGAATTTGTGTCATCAGTGATTGCACACACAGATTGCAGAGGTGAATTGCTGCAATCTGTGTGTGTCCTCAATCTGAATATGTGTCTGACAGTAGCTGAAGTGAGTCTTTCCCTTCGTGCTGGACCTCATTTGTGCACATTGTGTGTGTCTTTTTCATTGTACTTACTCTCATTTTTCCCCTTGTAAAACCCTCCTGTGCACCCCTGTTCAGGCCCTCACAGGTCCTGGGCACAGCTGCCACCCCCTCAGCATCTCACTCTGCAGCTGCTGCAAAGCAGTTCAAGGTCACTAGGTGGACAGCAAACTGCAAGCACAGTGTGTTATTGCTACCATGGCATTTCAAGTGGAAATATCTGCGAGGTTCTTCACAAACCCAGAATTTCCATAAGGTTCACTTCCACGCCAGCATAGAGTATACGGATGGAGAATGAAAACAACGGGGGCGCTTGGTAACGTTTATAGTTGTGAAGGCAGCAGCTGAGTGAGAGCTCAAAGAGTTGGCACAGGATCTCCTCCTCCTCCAGCCTAGCAAGGAAAAGACATTACTGGAACCGGGGGGAGAAGGCGGGGATCTAACACTGTGGAGGAGCTCAGTGCTTGAAGAGTTACAAGCATGCCGCCCATCAAGGGTAGGACTCTGCTGTTGGACACAGGGACTGCAGTGAGTGAAATCATTAACCGAAGTTACAAAATATGGAAAATAAGGCACCAGAAAGCTGTGACCCACCCACTCAAACCCATATGTGAAAGTATAAATCAAACACTAACTGCCCAGCAAACTGGCAGTTGGCATTGTAACATCACATGCAGTGCCAGCTAAAGGTTTCCTTCTATGTTTTGGGGTAACTTCGGTTTTTAAGGTCTTTGCCACAAAAGAAAAAATTTAAAAATACATGTATGCATTTTTACATACATGTAAAATACATATTACATACTTTTATGTAAAAATACGTGTACGTATTTTTACTGAATTTAGAAGCAGGGAACAAGAATAAAGAAATTAGAAGGTATCAATGCTACTCTACATCTGTTGGCACCCACCACTGACTTCTTGTAAAACCCTGATGAAGAAACTAAAGGGAATTGTCTTCAACATCTCTGCCAAATCTGTCATTTCAACAGGAAGCACTTTCTGCCATGCAGTAATAAATGTTTCTTGCTGGCAAATTAACTTTTTTACCACCTCTAGCATCTCACTACAACTGGCAGCAGACACCTTCACCAAACTTTAAAGACAGCCTTTTATAGCATCTACATAGTGTCTTCTATTGTAACAGCATTAAACCAAAAGAACCCCAAGCAAACCTTTTTAAGTCCGCTCTTTCCCAGTCATCGGTGAACTTTAATGAGATTCATGGTCCAAAAGGCAAGTTTTGTTCTGAATTTCCTAGTGAATATATTGGCAAAACAACAGCTGTCGTACAGTGCTAAGGCTGTCTCCCACCCACCCCCTGCTTTGGCACGGCTTGCTTGGATGTGTTGATTCATCCCTAGGAGAAGGGGAAAGCACTGGACCCACTGGCTGCAGCGCGTAGGAAGGAGGCGCGTCTGCCAGCAAATCTCTAGACTTTGATCACTCCTACTTATTTGCCTCTGTCTCCCTGCTGCACTCATTTTGCCTGCAGTCATCCCACCTTGGCAAGGATGTTTGCAAAAGCTAATAAGCCAAGCATAGTCAAGCCCAGTTAGTATAGAGATGGGAAACCTCCAAGGAAAACCTAGCTACCGCAGGAAGACATCCAGCTGGCACACTGCTTTCTCTTTTAGCAAAAAACAGTCACCCAGCATTGCGTGGTAGCTGAGGGGTGGCAGAAATTCACTGGTGGAAAGCACTTTTTCCTTTCTTCTTTTAAACAGAAGCCTGGGTCACTCATAGTAACTGAAGGGCTGTAAGATTTTACCTAGAACGGTCACATGAAAAGAGATATCCAGGTGAAAATCTAATCTGGTTCATATTCTACCTCCTTAAAATTATGACTGCAAATCTAGAACATGCATCCCCCTTTTCTGTTTGAAGTTATTGAGAGGATTTGATTCTCTCTCTGAGAAGCTACAACTCTGTACCTCAAAGCATTTTAGTACAAAAAGTCATTCAAGCTTACTAAAGGCTTTGACATGAAATACAACACATCTAATTCTCTTTGCATCCCACGTAGTCATTTGGACCCACGTAAAATGCAACATCCCACCACCTGAGCAATGAAGACTGCATTTTACCTGAATATGAAAAGTAAATGCCAAATGCCTGTAGGGTAAAACCAGTATGTCCTGGAGCAGTGCTGTCCACGAGACATCGGAAGGTGGTCCATGAAATGTGTGGAAACTCATGCACGTGTTGCTGTGCAGCTGGGAGGTCACTGTCTAAAGGCAGAGCTCTAGCTGGGAGTCAGTGCCCTATTTGTGTTAGTGTCTAATTAACGTGGTTGTAATTAGAGCAGCAAAATTATGATTTCAGAAAGCAATATTCAGTTTACAGTAAGTGCTGCATAGCTTATCTATCACACCAGTGCCACCCCTGCCTTTCCTGCCCAGTGTCTAAACAACAGTGGGATGCAACGTTATCAGTGGAGTTTGTTCATAACAGTGAGATGCCCTCCCAGTTTTAAAGATGTGAAGGAATACTGCTTTACAGAAACATTCAGGGCTTGCTTTAGGAAAGGTTTGTGTTCCTGGTTCATACTTTCAGTATTAATATCTCCCATTTTATGATATTTTTACCTCTGGGTTTCTGTTCTACCACCCACAGTCACTGTAATTTCCTATTACTTCAGCATCCGCCCACAGATTCTCCGAACAATATATTGGGCTCTTCAGGCACTATGACAATACTGATACATAATAATTACATTACTATACATTTGCATACCCATCCTACCTTCTCCAGCAGCTTCTGAGCTGCGGCACTAACAAATCTGAGCTTTACCAAGAGAGCCACATGGTGACCGAGTAAGGATGCTGCTTTGGTCCTGGTGGTGCAGAGGGGATATATGGAAAAGCCTGGCACTGTTACCACTGCACCGATTCTCATTCCCATCCAAGTGGGAAACACTTCATTTTCAGCAAAGCATGATTCAGGAGCCCACTTTTGGATAGAAAGGAGTCTTTAATTTTGGGGGGTTTTCCTAGTGGAAACCATGGAACAGCTACGTTTCACCCAATTTGCTCAACACGATGTGAAAGTATTTGCAACTGTAAGCAAAGCACTAAAAATAGCAGGAAGTTTAGGCAGGGGAAGATGTGAACAGCCTGGCAGGATGGTGGCCTGACAGCTGATGTTTAATCAGGGCTGGATGAAGCAGTAAATTAACAAAACCTGCCACTTCAAACCAATTGAAAGAAAACATGTCCCAAGGATGAGAATCCAAAATGGGAAGGAAAGAGGGTGACAGAGCAGGCAACCCTTCCCTGCAACTGCTCTGACAGCTTTTGTGTTGGGATATTGCAAATCTTAACACACAAGGTACCAAAGCCTCACTATTGAAAACATCACAGCTTGCTGAGTGTACTAGTGCATATTATGTTTATAGTAACTACACATTCCTGAGGAATTCTCAAAGAATTTGACTACAGGGGTTACAGACCTACTGTCAATAAACTTCCTATTTAGTATGCCTTGGACAATCCACTCCACTCTAATACTAAGAGAAATGCTAAATTTGGGAATTATATTATCACTGTTGATGCATAGTAACAGGGGAAAATACTGATTTTTACAGAACTCATGTTAAAAATCTTTGAGTAATTAAAATTAATGTGGAAATTTCTGTTAGACTGCTTAAGAAATAAAGAACTTCATTGCTAACACTGCTTACTCTGATGGTAAGTCAAAAATTTGCTGAGGATATCAGACCATGAGAACAGCAAAAAAAAATTAAAGAAACAGCTTTTTCTTTTTTGTTTTCAGCGGCAGATGCACAGCCTGTCATGGGCTGGCACACTCTCATATGCAATATCATTTTTTAGAGGCTACAGTTTTCATTTATCTTTTAAAAAGAATTACAGCTAAAATGTCAGTTAGAAGAAAAATTTCACTCATAATGAGCAAAAAATGAATAGAAGCAGAACTTTTACTGAATGATGCCACAAGGTTATTTAAAAATTTTTTTACTGGCAAATGTTGTTGGTTCTAGAAAAATCTTCCCATTTTAGTAGAAACTAATCTAATCACATGAACCAGAACCACAAGGAAAAAAACTTTTACAAAGTTAGCATTTCTTGGTAAGATTTATCCTTGCAAAAATTATTTGATCCAATTTGGGATAATTCACTTGGAAACAGTGACCTGTTTCTGCTTCTATCCAATCAAGGAAAAAAACTCCCAGTAGGGCAAGGGTTGAACCATTTTACTTTTAAGTTTATTTTTCCTTGTTGTATTTAATGTTCTAACCAGACGTCCTACAAAATAAACTACAACAAGCTCGTCTGGACATTTAATAAGGGCCAGATTCAGCAAACACCAGCTAGTAAATTTAGCATTTAACGGGCACAATTCATTGGCCCAATTTTGTAAAAAGAAAGAGACATACCCAGGGAAAGATATTACATGTAGAGATGTCTCAGAGAGATATTGCTAAAGTGTACATCAATTTTCATTTACACAGCTTAATTCCCGAGTGTGATAATTTTATTGTGTAAAGACTTGCACCATTTCAACCTAACAACTAATTTTGAGTACTTCCAAATAGGTAAGTTCAGTAGACTTATTCCAATATGCCAGTTTCAAAGTCAGAGAGAGTTCACCCAGAGTCTTTTTTGGCTTTTGACTACAGAGGTCAAAGCAAGCAGGACATGGTAAAGGCTCAAAGTACCCATTTCCTTTCTGAATGCCATTGGAGTAATTTCTGCACTTTATAATTGAATCCTAGTAGCCTCATAGTTGGAAAAGACCTTTAATATTGTTAAGTCAAACCATCAGCATAGCAGCACCACCGTGTTCACCATTAAACCATGTCCTCAAGGGCCATATCCACATGTCTTTTGAACACTTCCAGGGATGGTGACTCCACCAGTCTGTTCCAATGCTTTACAATCCTTGCCATGATAAAATTTTCGTAATGTCTAATCTAAACTTCCCCTGCCACAACTTGTACTTAAACAATTGGATCATTATGCGGATACATTTCTTTGTTATCAGTAATACCAATCTACTGCATTGGTCAAAAGAGTGAAGCTAAAGGAGGCAAAAAGGACTCAGCTAATATTAAGGATATGTTTTCTGTTTTTTTTTTTTTGTTCCAGGCTGTGTGAAACAAAAGCTTTACAACTGGACATGAAAGTGCCCAGCTAATGTGGCATTGAGGACCTGATCCCACTCCCAGTAAAGGCAGTGGAAAGACTTCAGCAGTGCTTGGATCAAGCCTGTTATATGAGGTGAATGAGTAATAAGAATAATACACAGAATGATTCACATTTAATAGGACTATTGTCAAAATGCAATGCAATCAGGAGTTTTGGATCCCTGGAATGTCTGTCAGTGCATGCCTTTTCTCCTGATTCTCTCTCTTTATTTCTTTGCAAACTAGATGGCAAAGTAAGAGCTGGCTCAAACCAGCACTGATCCCCAGCAAATGACTAAACACACAGAGTGAAGGCTGGCACTCCTTCCTCAGCCCAAGCTGGGTTTTGCAGATTCTGGGGGTGGTAAGGGGAATGCAGGGATGTTGAACAGGTCCAGGACACAAGGTCAGACCTCGATGCTGTGGTCAGTTCCTCTGGTGAGTTGTGCTGCCCCCACTGCCCCTGGTGCAGTCTGGTTCTCCTAAGTCCATTCTTTTGTCTGGAGTTGGGAACATGGAGGAAATGATAAAGTTTGCTCAAATCAGGGAAGACTGCAGAACAGGACTGGAGAGGCAGGGCTTTCTCACCTCCTCTGCTAGCAAATGTGTTTGCCTGTGTGAGTCTACACTGCCCCAGTAAAAATTAGCGCTCCTTTGTGCCACAATGTCTGGGAAAATGGTAGTAAAGTGCAGCTCAGCTAGAAATTAGAGCCCAGGCCAAGAAGGACAGAAACGTAAAATGAAATTGGTGTGTTTACTCACTTGCTTTACTAAGATCAGAGCTATATGGTAGAGATCCTAAAAAGGACTTTCTGAATTCATTCAGGTAGGAAAAGAGAGGTTTTTATTATTTATATTTAAAGGAAGAAAGAGGAATTTTAAAGGAATAACATAAGGAAGTGTATTGCAATGGATATTTATCAAAGATATTCAGGGAATGATCACATAAACTGCAGTTTACTATGTTGTTTTGATTTTTAAAATGTAATTTGACAACACAGTTGCTTTAACTGTCTCTAGTGATAGCAAGTGATTACAACCATTGCTTGTAGTACAGGAAGAGCCTTTTTAACATCTGAAAACAATAAACAGAACACTGTAAGGCAACCTAAGCTTTCAGTTCTTTTTTGATTTAACAAACCCAAACAGCACTCCAATGACTAATACTGGACCTCACATTATCTCCTGTTGCTGTCATGGTCTAAATGAATAGCATATGCTGAATTTTATAAAGAGAATATGACTAGTAACCGACTGTATGAAATATTTATCTTTGATAGAAAAGGTAAAAGCCACATGATACACAAGTGCATAATGGTGATTTATAGAATGCTCACAGTGTGTAAATGACCCTACTAAATCTCATTATCCTAAGTATAGATATAAATTCCTAGGTGACAACTGAAATGTGGAAATAGCAGGAGCATTATAGATCTCCAGTTTCCAATTACTATAAGGTAAAGTATAATTTTTATGAACGACAAAAGTAACAGAGAAAATGGGGGGTAATATGGTAGGTAAAGACTTTATAATCTACTACTTCAAACTGCTTTTCATATTTACAGGAAGTGAAATCTGGGTCTGAACTCCACATAATAAACTTAATTTTGTTCCCACTGACATCAGCTTCAATTTTGCTTCCAACCTTCATGGGAATGGATGACATGAAATAACACGTAAAACATATTATTTTAAAAATGTATTGGGTTTTTTTTTTTAACATGGCCCTTCTTAGGTGCTGAGATGTAATAACGAGTACTGCTAAGACTTTCAACAGTGACAGTGACTCTTAGGGATGTATACTTGCCTGCATTCATATGCATATATAGACAAACAAAAAACTGGTATAACTACTTTTTATATGAACGTACAGCATCCTCTCTCTCTCTGAACTCACAGATGAAATACCTGGAAGTTCCATGGAATGTGCAATGTACAATAGACTCCAGCAGGAAGCATCACTTGCACAAACATCTTCAGCATTACCAATGAGGTTGTACAGACGTGAGATGTACCAGTTTGGCCCTTTTTATCCAGCAGTAAACCCATTAAAAAAAATATTTATCTTACTTTACTTCCACAACAAGAAAATTTGTTCAATCCTTTATAGCCTATGCAAGGGACAAGCAAATCCAGACAGTGTCTAATCCCACTGAATTTCTAACATTTCTTTCATCCCATCATGCCTGGACATCAGCACTTGAAAAGCAGAAATTTAGGAGATATGTCACAGTGATGAGAGGTCTAAGGAGGAGGACCTGGCAACTACTTTGGTCAGCTGTAACGTGCCTGCATTCACAAGCACACAGATCTGTACAATTCTCCTGCATTCTTGTCTAGTCTGATTCATTTTGTCTACTCTTGTAAATATCAACATTTGTCCAGCAGTTGGCAAATTAAAAGATAAGGGAAACCTCACTTAAAAAAAAAAAAAAGAATATAACAGGCTTTTTTTTTTTTTATTTCTTTCATATAAATTAGAGAGGAAAGACATCACTGGGTTTCAGTCCATACCGAGTCCAATATGCACCAGCCTCTTTCCTCCTCCTCAAAATAAAGCAAGCAGCGATATTTTCACCTCAGTCCATATCACAAATATGATCTGAATTTTATGCAGGGTAGAACAAACCCAGGAGAATTGCAGCAAGGCTGCAAGCATACAAAACCAGGGTGAGACCAAATTTTGTCTCTTCCTATGCTAGCGGGGGTGTAATTGACTACCATATCCCTGAGAAGTTCAAATACAAGACACAAATGCACTCAGCAACCTTGACCTATATCCCATGTGCTGTGGGTCAATCTGTCAAGATCAGGATAAATACCCATGAGAAGATTGCTTTCAATTAAAATGCCCAACAAGCTCTCCCAGGTAATTCTGAAACAGACTCAAGAGTAATTCTTAAATTGAATTCTCTTCCTGGGTTAACTGCATTCTCCTGGATTAACCTCTATCAATATCTCTACCATAAGCAGTTCATGAAACAAACATCCAAATGCCTCATTTACCATTCTGGCTCTTATATAAGCCAAGCCCTTTCCATTTACTCATGCATATCATTTACATTGAATTAGTTAAAGCAATAATCTGCAGAGGTCTGTTCAGCTCTGGTAATTACTTACAAATTTGTAAAAATGTTTGGGGAAAAGAAAAATGAGTGAGTATGTAAACAGATAAGGAATTTGGGATTGAGAAGAGCAGAGATCCAGCCCCCAGCAGAGAGTTGGGTCATACAGCACTGAGTGCCCTGATGAGGAGTGGCTCAACCCAAGCAGCTTTACCATTGCATAAACCCTCACCTCCATCGAGCTGCGTGGGGGCAGCGAGGCGGGTGCTGGCTGCCTGTGAGCTCTGTGAGCTGGTTGTGAGTCAGGGCACTACTGTCTGTCTGTCAGGCGCTGAGGAGCAAGCGATGGTCCAGCCAGGGCTTGCAGTCAGTTCTCAGAATATGATTTCAGAGACCTGCAAACTGGAGCCAGAGGCCAAGTCCCACTCGGTTGACGCCCCGTTACTTGCTGACTTTTGCCTCCCTTGTTTGATTCTCCCTTGAATCTCCTCCCCTAGGGGAGGCCTGAGGTACGAATGCTCCTGCCTGAGCAGATTTGAAGGGAAGGGCCATGACAGATTTGTCCCCCGTCAGCTCTTTTAGCAGCTCCCTCCCCGAAAGCACGCGGCTCTTGGCACGGTCCCCATCATGACCGCATGACAGCAGATACAGGAGACGCCTACTGCTTCAAGACCTCCCTAAGTATCCCCAAAACACCAGCAGGGTCCCAAGGGCAGGAACGCCCCTCTCTACCTCCGCACCACCCCACCACTGCCCTCAACCAGTGCTCAGCACTAACCTCATAGAGATCCCGGAGCTTCCAGCAAAAGGAACGGGCAGATGCAGGGCCGCTGAACCTCCCACCATCTGTTCATCCCCAGAAGGGAGAGTTGGCGATCAGGGAAAGGCATGGGATGGCCATGGTTTCTGTTTTTAATAAGGTGGAACTCTTGCTTAAGAGGAAATAGTTTTATGGACCATCTAGGCCTGGTCTTGAAACCTTGGCAATGCAGAATCACAGACCAACTTTCCTAACTTAAAACTGTTGCCAAAACCAGAGATGTTTCCATGAAACAAAAGGAAAAAACACACCTCGTGCATAGTTTAAAATCACTTGTAAAGGGAATGTTTTTGGCATCGCTCCCAGTTACTCAATATGTGAGCTCTAAGACTTGATCAAAAAGAAAAAGTAGGGGAAAAAAAGGCAATGTGTTGTAGTTGCATTCCTGCTTTTGCCTTTTTGGGGTTGTAAGAAACAACCATTCATAATTGCTCCAAATAAATGTTGTCAAAATACTTTCCTTTTTTTGGCAATGTAGACATTAATTAATTACATCTGTGACTGGGGGGATCTCTCACTTGCCTGTACTACCCCCCATTACTTGAGCTAAGCATCGTTAGAAAGACATCAGCCCCTGTAATTTGATTTCTATTCTGGTACTGTATATTTATTCAGTAGCTTTGCAAATAGACTTAGGCTCCCTTGTGTTGGAAATACTATTTACAGAATGCCTTATAAGGGAACAGTTTGAACTGATGTGTGCAGGACTGCGTGAAGTTAAGTGACCCAAAGACCTCTGGATGAAAACCAAATTAAACTGCTTGTGACATCTGCCTAAGTTTCCCTGCTTCACACCTTTTTTGAGCTCTCTTCTGAAAATAACTGATCCAGGCTAAATCCAAAAGTCACAAAGTACTCCCAAGTCCTTCATGTTTCTTCACTGAAAGAGCAACTAATCCAGTGTCCTCTTAGGGCAGAGGTCTATGGAGTGGCAGGCAGAGGGATGCAGCCCATGCCCAAAAGGTGCCAATGCCCACCTTCTGCCTCTGGGAAAGATACCAGAAAAAAAGGAACTGGTTTTCAAATGGCAGTGAACTGCCTCTTAGGGAGAGCTCAGCAAGGGCTCAGTAGTCTAGAACATATCTAGATTATTTCTGCAGAGGACAAACCATCCTGTGTCTCAGGCCTGATTACCCCCAGGAAGGGATTACTGCTTACAGGAGGAGTTCCATCCAGGCTGAACAAGACAGCTAATGGCTGGTGACAAGAGACACACTTCTCATAGCTCAGCTGGCTTCAGCCCTTAGACCCAGAAGTGACAAGTTCCGTATCCCAGTACCCTAAATTACACAGTCTGGAGGCCCATGCCATTTCAAGCAGTCCTACGTGCCATAAAATCTAACCTGATGTTAACCTGCATGACATGACCTGATTTGCTGCTGTTTCTTGGCATACCTGCAGGCAGGCTGACATGCTTCACGTGGCCAAAACCATACAGTAGTTTTTATTAACAAAGTTAGTGCCAATTCATGACAAAGAACATTGGAACTTTTACCAACACTTAGTTGAATCCCTTGGGAAAATATCTGAATTGTTCTAGTAATTAACAGCTCACCATAATGCAAAATGATAACAGAGACAAGGAAGGCTTGAGTAGGAAACCATCCTTGAAATAAAATTCTCCTGAGGAAGTATGTTTGTTGTTCAAAACACAAATAAAGTCAAAAGTTCTGCAAGGGAAGAGAGGAAAAGGAGAGGGAACATATCTGGCATTTACGCATTGAAGCCCTTCAAATAATGGATGAGAAATCAGAGCTGACATCATGGCATAACCAGCAGTCTGGGACCTATTTGCATGTGGTTAGAAACTAAATTCTCCTCTGCTGCTGATGTCATTTGACAAACTTGCATTAGTGATGTGGATTGGCAGGATTTCCTTTTTTTCCACATAATAAACGCCCAGGGCACACCTCAGGCCTAGGGGAACCTGGGCATGTCAGGAACACCGTGAGGATGCGCGGTGCTGCAGGGAACACTTCTCACTCCTGTGCCGCACACAGGAGCGATGACACCCACTACCAGCCTCTGTGTGCCCCAGCCAGCACTCCATCAGTCAGCCCACATGCAGAAACAGCAAACAGTGTGACATTTACTGAGTCAATAGATTTAGCAAGCAAATACTACAGATAGTATGCAGAATAAACAAACAGGGCGATTGCTCTTCACCCCTCCAGGCAAAATAGCTGCAGCCTGCGTGAATGCATCCAGCGTGTAAACCAATTAGGCACGTAGTGCAAAAGCTGTGGGATGCAAACACCCCTCTGCCTGGCATAGGAGCAACCAATGCCAACTCACAGCCACATTTACTTTCCTCTACAATTAAACCTAATACTGTTGCAAGTTAAAACAATCAGCTAAAAGTAGAACTGAAGTTTAGTCTTTCTCGTTTATTTATAGCTTAATTTTATGCACGTGTACACAATATGTATATACCTTTTTTCTAACATATACTAGAATTATACACTGAAAGCTTTAGAACATCCTCACTATTTCAATTCCAGTGTGCTGTGACAAGGAAAATCTATGCAATTAATCATGCTAATTCAAATGAGAATTATTTTTTGGTTGAAGTAGTGCTTTTACAATTGCCTCCAGACTTTGTGCTTTTCATTAATACTATTAATGCTATGGAATTACATAGTCCTTATTTTATATGTGCTTTTCTGTAAGTCAACTAACAAAACTAATTAGCAGCCATGAAAGAGCATATTGATAGAATAAAAATATATAAAACAGTTCAGAGAATTCTCAGGCTGAACCCTATATATCATGAGGGTTTGCTTAGTACTCCAGGCCCCTTTCCCTAAGATAAATAAACTTAGGTAAAATTGAAGATTTTAAACTTGCCTTTAAAAGACCATACACTTCCTGAATGAACCATTTTTAAATTACACATAAACACATGTAATCAATCTTTACTACACAGCTAGGAATTTAGCATATGGTTGGGTGGGTTTTTCTTTTTTTAAAGCAGGAGTTTGGCACTTGTAGATGAAACTCTACAATTAGCAACAATAACCTGGACTAAGACGAAAAGCAAATTTTACTGCATCCTGCAATGACAGCACCACTGCAAGAGTTAAACAATCTGCAAATAGCAGCCATACTCGTTGAGGCCCAGGCAGAATTTGGCTTAAGAACTTGACAAAAGCAGAGCAAAGGTGGGGAACATTTTTTGAATTTATTTTTCTGTTTTAAAGATTATGGGGCAGAACCACACCTGGAGCGAGTGGATGAAAGAATGCTAAAGTCAATTGGACAGTGACAATTTACATTCACTTTGGGAACATGATTTACAACAGCAGACAAAGCTGAGTGGATCTTGTGTGATGTTTCCTAGTGCTCCCCATTTTTGTAGCACAGACTCCTCCCACAGGCTGCTCAACCCTGTCCCTTGCAGGAACCTGGAAGCTGTGGCAGACAAAACTGTAGGGCTCATGGGCAGAATAAGGTGAGAGTTCCCCAAGCACCCCTGAGATGAGCAGAGGACCGGGAGGCCACAGGGATTATTTAGTTTATCCTGACTGCCTGGACATGGGCTAAGAGACCTGTACATCAGGGCCAGGGGAACTGACCCTTCTTTGCTCAGTGAGCACAGAGACTTGCTAGTTCCCAAGTGACTCAAAACTTTCATTCTCATTTCCTGCTCCATTGTTTGGGGCCACCAGAGCCTCAGGGAATTTAATCTGGACACCGCCATGTCTCTCATGGTCTGAAATCTTACCTGCAGCAGCTACCTGAGCATGCTGGGTGTTGGAGCAAGAGAGGGACAGGAAGGTTATGCAGCAATCAGGCAGCACTAAAAGACATCATAATCATCAGCAATAGCCTAATAGCCTCTCCCACCCCATCATCAGTGTTTTTGGAGGACACCAGCACACAAGTCTGCACCTGCATGCCTGCCCTCATCACAGACCAGCATCACACAGCCTCATGCACCTGATTTCCAGGACTGGGAGGTCTGCATAAATGCAAAGAAAATAAAAAGGGGGAAGCTGAAGGATGCAAGTGCACATATTTGAAGTAAGATTCCCTGGGGCTTCCAGAAACACATGTAAAAACCCTACAGAGCCTAATCTTTTTGGAAGCTACAATTTATAAGTAGAAATAGATAGATGGCGTAGAAACATCATGGACCATAGTAAAGATATAATTCTGCTCCAAATCACATTCACTGTTCCTGGACTTGCACATGGGTGATTACACCAAGAACAGGAAGGTATCATGGCTGGGATACTTTGGTAGACAAGAATAATTTAAAATGTCCTGGACTGAGGCTGTTCCAGTAACTCAGTTCATGCATCTCCGTCAGCCGCCCCAGAATGGAGTCCCTGCCTGAACTGCCTCTCTGTAAATTTAGTTCTATATTTCTAATCCATTAGTTTCCTCAAAGTGTAATTACTTCAAAGGTAAAATAAAGAAAAGAAATAAATTATTGCAAAGACAAGAAAAATTACCCTCTTAAAAGTGAAATCAAAGCTGCAGGAACAGCACTGAGAGCTGAATATCCCTGTTTATTTACAGAGGAGGTACAACACAGACAACAGCAGTCTGAGCCCCCCTGGCTACCTTGCCAGCTTGCTTGGATGCCAGCTTAGAAGGACCACCCAGGCGAGGGTATCACAGGCTCGGTGCCCACACAGTCTTTGGCCCTGCCTCTGAAACTGCCAGCAAAGATGCCAATTACGGCCAGAAGTGATTTGGACACCTGTCTGCTCTGAACCCAAATGAGACCACCAACTAATGCTTTACATGCAGGCTCCAAAGCAGCTATCACTTTCCAACTTGACTTCTGTAGGCTGGGTTTGAACTACTGACCTGGAAGCAAAAGGCTCATTTATGCTCAGGCTGCACAAGCCCGAATTCCTCCCCCTCCACTTTCTGACTCTCAGCCTTTCCTGTCCTGACAAAAACAGGCCACAGACATTTGGGAAAGAAGCAACAGCCACCAGAAAATATAATTAAAGCATAACAAGACCAGGCTTTAAAATGCACATTAAGATAAAGGGAGGTCTTGGCAGGAGTGAGGATTATGGGGGGAGGGCGGGGGGGTAGAGAGGGGATGCTAACAGGTGGCCAAAGGCAGGAGGAGGAGGAAGGAGAGGGAAGGGAAGCAGACAGCCTGCTCCTTCCGGCAGCCCTGCAAGTTTCTCTTGCTTCCGCTCCATAATGTTTCCTTTGCTATAATAGAGTCAGATGCAAGTTACACCAAAGGACAGAACTGGAAAGAAGCACAAGCATTTACTCTTTTGTGTCACATTTACTGTGCTTTCCTAATTAAAAGCAGCTTGTGGTGCATGTCTAGCTTCCATAGACTGAATGTAGCTATTTGAAATGCTACCCAGATACTTGTTTTTTGCCCACAGTTCTCTGGACACCCTTTTCCTTTTGCTGGGTCCTTATACAATTATGCTTTTTTAAGTTTCTGCTTCACTTATTCCCCTACTTTAATGCCATTTTACATCCCACCATCACTCTCCCTATCATCCAGGCTTGTACTTCTCTCTCTCTCCCTCTCTCTTCTTGCGCTGCCACAATCCCAAATAGGTCAAAGAGGCTGAAGGAAAAAGAAGATTTTAGACCAGGACTGACCAGGGACAGATGCCATTTTCAGCTCCAGCGCTCATGAGTAAGTTGGATGTTGTAGGGGCAGGAAAAACAAATTATTTTGGTGTCTGAGGAATTCATGGAACAAAGATTAAAGAGCCTCTGAGCTACTTTTTCTGTGGAGGGGACACACACACATACACACATACACACACACACACGCACACACACACTCTCTCTGTCCTGCCTGGCAACCTAGGGTCAACAATGTCTAGGCTCAGGTAGCCAAAAGAGGCTAGTTTTCACAGAAAAAAAAGACTCTCCAAGTTTCGCAGACTGCCTCACCAGCTCCTACCTGCTTTTCCTGTGCTGTGCATAGATGAGGGCACCAAATGAGCTGAAAAACCTTTCTAAAACTTCTACAATTTTACCTTGTTAACACTTGTGGCTCAACCCACTGCTCAAGATATGAGGGAAGAAAAAAAAAAGTTAAAAAAGAGCCAGAGTTGATTAATAACCCCTGGACCTGGCTTGATCGGAACTGAGCTTGCTGCAGCCAAGAGCACAGTACTGAGTGTCCTGTTTCTGAAACATCAGACAGCGTATCAGTCTGATCCCAAGGTCACCAGCAGCTGACTGAGGGAAGAGTAGGATAGGTGAGACAGAAACAGGCTGCTCCAGTAAATCTGGGTTGGGAAGACTAGTGGGTTCATTGCTGCATGATGCGGCAAAGGCGATCAAGAGGGTATTTCTATTTCAGACAAATTTGTTGGGAATTCATGGAGCTACACTGGGAAGCCGAAGCAGCAAGAGGTGGCATGGGATGAAAATAGAGCTCCTTTGGCTCCCATGCTAGGGGTGAGACTAGGATGGACTGTCTCATTTGAAGCAGCAGCTGCTCCAAGTCTACCCAGGTTTGTGAGCTTGGAGAACCTTGTGGAAAAAGGGCGAGAAGGGCTTGCTCACTAGGCAGGATTTTCCAAGTTCTCAGAATTCTAATTATGATGGTGGGCGAGGAACGGCGATTTGCCAGTGTAGCCTTGGCAATCTGTTTACATGGCCTTTTAAGTTAATGCAAGGAATAGGTGAAATATGAACTGGCACACAGATTTAGCAAATCTCACACTCCTTCAAACACTGCTTTACAATGTCACCCTTCCACCGCCCAGTTCTCAGATGTGCACACTGGGTTGTACCATTCTCTCTGTAATAAGAATTCCCACTAGGGACAGAGGTGATGCCAATAGGAGGCCATCAGTCTTTATAAAGTTGAGTCACATCTTTTGAAAAGAATGAGAGGGGAAAAGCCCTTTGATGGGCCAAACGCTGCACCCTCTGATGCTGGCATAAGTCCTGAACATCAGTGAATATTACAAAGGGGCTGCTCAGGATTTACGCCACATAAGTCAAAGCAGAATGAGGCCTGATAACTGTTTATTTTTTTTTTTTTAATGAAGGCTTTAAAATAAACCATATGGATTTTCACTTATATTAGATGTGTAAAGAGGTCTCTGAAGAGCAGTTTGTAAAAGCAGAGGAAACTTATACTGTGCATCAGACCATACAGCAGAGCCAGGAATGCATCTCGAGCCCTGCGAGAGGCATTCAGCTCTGCAGGCAGTGCCCGTAGCGACTCTGGCTCGGGCAAAAGCACTGTATTCCTTTAAGCACAAGCTGGTGCACCATGCAGCAGAGGCTGTATGTAGATTCAGCTGTGTTCTTACCTCACTTTCCCTTCTGCAGTGACCTCACCCTGTTACAATGCCACTATTCATGCAGATGGGGTGGAAGACCGCATACAAAAGTTTCATTTAGGCACATAAACATGAATATTTAGCCTGTTTGATTAGAAATGAAAGTCAAATGCTTCTACTTTTCGCAATCTGCAAGACACTTTTGTATTTTTTAGTAATCCTGATTTTACAGGCCAACATTGAAAAACAAGACAATGGACCGCATGCAATAATTTCTCTAATAACCATGTTAATATCCTTGTCCTAAGTGATGGCACAACAGCTTCTTTTGCTTAAAAATATTAGCAAGAGAAGGAAATAGCAAAAAATGCAAACATGCACCAAGGGTAGACAGAAGACTGATTTTTTAAAAACAGCTGAGTCTGATTCTCAGCAGGTATAAACTGGTGTTTCTGAAGTCAGCACAGCTCTATAGATACTACTTACCCCTTGCTGAAACCCTAACCCCAAGATGCTAGCAACACATATGCCATTTCACTCAGTGGTTAATGTCTTTCTCTCTGTGACTTGCACAGTTTTTAACCATGCAGACAGTCATGAAAAGTATAGAATTAATTTAGAATTAATTTAGCATTACTCCACTGTTGAACTTTCTGAAGCTCAGGGTCTGAGTGCTTACTTATACCACCTGAATCAGCCCCCTGGCTGGGGAGACTCAACTGCCCCCAGTCCACTGGTGCCACTAGAAAGCCACTCAGAGAACCTCACACTGGGCTGTAATTAGCTCTTAACTTAAGTGATCTATTAACCCTATAGGGAACTTTGGCTCCTGATTTAGACAGGTGCCTCAAATTGAGCTATGTAAATAAACCCCAGATAATTTCCATAGCTAGACCTGACATTCCACCAATTTCAAATGAAGATAAGCAATTAAATCATTTTGCACCCTATTTTCTCTGCTCAGTGGTTCTCAGCCTCAGCTACCTCCCTGCCATGTCAGCGTCGATTGTGAACAACTCCATGGGGTACAATCATTTGTATTGACTGTGTTTCGTGTACTTGGATGGCTACTACTCCAGGGCTTAGGTGGTCTGACTGAATTCTGCTGCCCATGGGTTTTCATGAGCTTTTCATGGGCTGTATCTCTTCATAACAAAAAAGTTTCTATCACATGCTGCTGTGTATAAGCAATCACACAACACAGATAGTGGGAGTAAATTGCAGCAAACTAGAGCTATTTACAGAAATTGTGACACTTCTCACTGCTCCGGAGTAAGAGCACTCCAGCTTTGCATGGGTGTCCAGTAACACTTGGAGTCTAAGTTCAAATAAACAGATCACAATTTACACACGTAGTGCATTCACCACGACAGCTATTCATGTGTGGCCTGAGCATAAACATATTACAAGTAAAAGGAACCACTTAATTTGACTTCGGTAATTCTGGGGGTTGCTCCCATCACTGGATATATAATTTTCTTTGGCCTTCTTCAAAAGAGCCCTGATGCCTTTCTGTTCACCTCACTTGTTGTACTGTACATGTCTTTGCAAATTCCTGTCCTCCTTCAAAGGCCAAGTTCCTGTCCGTAGATGAGATTGTTCTCAAGTTTCTTCCTTCTCCTTTGAAAGTTTCCTTGGTTTACATCCTTCTTTGAGGTTTTTTTTTTTGGTCTTCATCCTCCGCAGCTTGTTAATAAAAAACAGAGATGAATTTCTGTCCTGTGAGCAGTTTGAGAAGGGACAGAGCTGTCCACCACAACTCAGGAACTGAGGTCTGTCAACACTCTAGGCGTTGCTGGCCAACACTGTCTATGGAATCAGCAAAATATTTTGCTACTTCTTCATGCTCTCCATCCTCAGTAATCTTTTATTCCCTCCCTAACCACAGTCTTGGATCCTTAGACAGCCCCATCAACATCTGGAATTACCCCATCCTTTACTGCCAAATCCCAGCCTGGTGAACTGTCTCAGGTTCATGAGGACATTGCCCAGATCAAGGTAATAATAATGATACAACAAGAAAATGGTTAGCTCCCAAATGGGACCTTGATGTCCATGGAGTCTTCCCTCAGCATCCAGTGAAGACTGAGGCTGACAAAGGGTAAGCACCAATACAAAGTACCCTGTGAAAATCACCTCCTGTGATTCACCTGTTAGATCACTGCTCTTCTGTCTTGCCTTTCCTGCATTTACAGTTTTCCCACTTTCTGTCAAGGAGGGACAGGGTTACCACGAGAAAAGGAAACAACAAACTTGGACCCTGCAAAGCAGATATGAGAGGGGATTTTTGCTATAAATTTGTTAACCAGTTACTTAAACACATCTTTACAGGGACACTAATAGCTATTAATCTCAAACCGATGATGTTTAGAATTGTATAAGCAATTTGGGTTGATAGTTTACACAGACTCCTTCAGCTGTCCTGCTGAAGCAAATCCACCAGTAGCATCCATGAATTCACATTTCTGGTTGGATTATGGATCCCCCTTATCCCAGAACAGTGAAAAGTGTCACAATAGTCTAGTTTTTCTGTAATTTGCTCTCACCAGCTGTGTTGTGTGACCCCTCATACACAGCAACACATGATAATAACTTTTCTATTATAAAGAGGTAGAGTCACAAAACCCTCTTTTACTTCCATATTTGCAGGGTATGCTGAGGGACACCTCATGTGGTGTGTGTTGCAAACCATCTCTCCAACTTCACTGGCTAGTGGGAAACATTTGCACACATTTTGGCATCTGGTAGAGGTTTAAGAAGTCCTCATCTTCCACCAAGAGAATCATCTTTCAAATTGAGATGAACTCTCAAAAGATGACAACTCTGACCCAAAACACATTTTAAATGCTACACTTGCAGAAAACTGGTTGTTGCAAGATTCCACTGTGATGACTAAGCAAACGTTTGGAAGACCCTAAAAACTGCAGAAAAGAAAATTTTAGCATTTTTATTCAATGTAAATTCATCCCTGACAGATTAGATTTTACCCAGTGGCACTTTCAATTACATGCTTCAAATAAGGTTTTAATTTAGATTTAATAAGACAGTTATTGCATGCTAATTAAATACTAATGGATTATTAAAAACATATTTTCCTGCAGGTCTAACAATCCTGTAGTAAGCACATCTATCTAAACCTGAATACACATGGTTTTAATCAGTCATTGGAATTAAGTTAAAACATAATTGTTGGAAGTTGAAATATGTGATTGGACTCAAGAAGACAATTGCAGTATGTCTATTACACAAACATGGAATTGATGGAAGAATTAATAGGGAATAATTACATTTATCTGCTAAATAATGGTATTGATTTTAAAGTATTCAGGTCATACACAATTGTATTTAAAGAGAAAAAGGATATAGAAGACCAAATACATTGCATTAACTCGTACACAGGACTAGTCAGTAAATTGCATTTCTTTGAAAAATGATTCTTGACTAGAAGATATTTCATTTTTCTTACACACAGATTTTTGCTTAGAAGTAGTATAGTGCACTTTTTATATAGTGTCTGTTAACAAAAATATCTCTATGACTTGCCAAGAATGATGTCACATTTTTAGTCTTTGGCCAATTCCTTAGCAAATTGGAGTCTACTTCTGAGGCATGTGAAACTATCTTTCAAAAAACCTGGCAGTGTCATTGAACACTTCTACACATATTGATGTATTAGGCACCCCTAGCAACCCAGTAAACAGAAAATAATCTGGAGATTTACCTTAACTAATGAAATAATTAAGAAATTACAGATATTTTAATTAGCATTGGTAAAGACATACTTTAAAAAATTGATTATTTAATGACCAACCATCAGACCAAATCACAGAAGTCACTGTTACAGTGAAGTCCTTACCATGCCTGAGTCCATGTCAAGAGGATATGGGCACCAGTGGAAGCCCTCATTGTGACACCTGGAATTCATACCTGGAACTCTAGAATGGCAACTGAAGCAAACTGTATGCACTGAAATTATTACCTGCTCTTTAGGACAATCTTAGATTTCTCTGGACCGTTGACACAAGCCTGCAAATATACAGAGATCAAGTCCATCTTTCTGCAATGCAGGGACTACCAGCATTTGTTAATCTATTCATACTTTCTGCTCTTGGCAGATCCCTCTCAAAATCTTTCGCAGAACGATCATCTTGGGAAGGGAATAATTTCCCTTTAGTTGCATCAGCGGACAAGTGGAAATGAGGACTCTCACAGCAGGAGCCCCCTGTTAAATACTTTGGCACAAGATATGGCAACATAGCAGTCAAAAACTAATCACATGAAAAAGGAAAATTAATTTGGTGGTCTCCCTGCATACGCCAGTTGTGAGTACTTTAAAGCTGCTCTCTGGGTCTGTGCTACAGCAGCAGGACAACCATTGGGGAAAAAAAAAAAGGTGCTGCAAGCCAGACTAGAGGTACCTTGGCAGGCTGTGTGGGTAAACTTGCATCGCTCCTGCCAGCACTACAATTATTAGATGCTATCATCCCCTTGCATTCACCAGTACATGCAAACTTTTAAAACAAACAAGCAAATCAACCACACAATGAAGTAATGGGCTGTTTTGCATCTCTCCTGGCACGGATTCAGCCTCATTCATCTGATAGCCACGCTACTGAAACCAAAGCACAGAAAACCCAAAGTCAAACAAATGAAAACACATAGACTTATTCTTGTACTCACTCTCCCAGACAGCGCAGGAAAGGAGAGACAATACAGAACATTTGCAGCGGTATCTGTGGGATGACAAGCACTTAAAGCCATTCCACAGCACAAGCTCCGACCTAGTGCTTGTGCCAAGTTTCAATGACATGCTTCAGTAACACGAATTGCTTACTGTTGGGCTTCATTTAACCATCCTGTTTCTAGCAGGTCTCTGAACTACGGCTTCTTCTCCCCGAGAATACAAAAGCCCAAGGTATGAGTTCATTGCTAAAGAACGAAAGCATCTCAGCAGCCCAGGCTGCCTGGTGATTTGCTGAGCTCCTCTGAGCCAGTTGTGAGTTTTCTTCTAATTTAACTGTTAAGGTTTAAGCTAAAAAGAATCCACTTGGTGAAGCACTGTATCTTTGCAAGCATGATCCTAATCCAAGCCAGGAACAACTCTCCAACAAGATTTTTTTTGTAGTTTAGTTGGGGAAAAGTAGTGCTCTTAAAACACTGCAGTGTTTGCAGTAAAGACTGAGGTTATTAGGGTTTTGCAGAAATGCTGTGGTTTGGTCTCACCTTTAGAAGAGATGCAACTAAAGTGCCTTTTTATGCTTTTTATGAATTACTAGACAGGCAACAGGCTTTTTCCCACAGAAAATCGCATTTCCTTCAGTGCTCCAAAGCAATCTGTAAAACTTGCCTCTATCGCTGACTAATTATTACTGTTGAACAAATGTTTTTCTAATGCTTATATCTGAAGCCATCAGACAAACTATAATTTGTGACCAGCCTTTGTATTTGGTAATAGCCTAACATGGCAGAGTCAGAATCCATTCATTAGCTCTGGCAGACAACTCCAGCCTTCTGTGCAAGGAGCAAAGATTAATGCAGACATTGTACTCAGGGTGGCCCTCATACTGCGAACCCCTGGTTTCAGCTTCATTTAAAAATCCAGAAATCTTTCTTTCTTTGCTGAGGAATACCACTGTTAATGAAATAAAACAGTGATATTCATAAAGAAATGTAACAATGTAAGACATCCCCGATTTTTACTTTATTTACACATAAACTAGGATATTCCTCCTACTTAGTTTAAATTCTATGCCAGTAGCTGTTTCTTGTCCTCCCAAATGCACTGGGACAATTTTTTGACTCAGATGTGACTGACAGGTGAGAAAGGAAATGAACCTACTTAGTAATGTAAATAACACCTGCATGCAAAATAGTACCACATTCCCAAAAAACAGTTCAGGCATTTAGGCGTATCTTTTGCTCTATCTTCTCCACAACAAGAAATCCTGTTGTATAATGTACTGTACTTTCCCACATTTCTGGTTTGCATTTTATATTGTTAGCTAACTATTTATTTCTGCCTTTTTGAGGTGGTTTAATTGATGTCATTCTTTTCATCCTAAATATTTGTTCCTTATTGTAAATTTATCCTTGACACTTAAGCTCATGCTGATAGGAAAAAGTAATTTAATAGAGCAATTTAAGGCTTGGATCCCCAAGCTACTTGAGCATCTGCTTAATTAGATTCTGAAATCACACTATGAAGAAGCACAAAGACTCACAGTCTAACTGTGAACTGGGATGTTTATTGTCTGGGTTCTCTGTATTTTAATTTCATTCTATATCTGCCATCTATTAGCCAGGCACAATATATAAAAACGCTAGCAAGCATTATCTAAATTGAACTGTAAATACAACACACAATTATTCTGAATTAAAGTTTAGTAGATGGTAAGGAAATAAGATATCCTGAGAATATGATGCTTACACTATCCATGCCTTCTGAATGTATTCATTTATCTTAAAAGCAAAACAGAGATAGCATGTCTCTTGCAGAACTCCTCAATGACACCAGACAGGCTACCCAACATGTCTTCAATAGCATCTTCTTTTACTGAAACAAAAGGCAGGAAAAAAAGAAGGCATTCAACTCCACTCCTTCTTCTTTTCCTTCTATATAGAAAATATCTATTCTCAAAATGCATGGTATTTGGAAGGACATTGTCAAGAAATTATGAGTTTGCCCATAATTTCTTAAATTATAGGTTTTTCGTAATTCCTTTATGTGTGGGATTGACAGGAGTTACACTACAGTAATAAATTTACTTTTTCTCTTCTTTCTTCAAAGCAGAAGAAGTTAAATTTCAGTAACAACTACGGCCTCAGGGAATCTAGAGTTTCACTAACACAATAGCAGTGAGTTTGTGCAGTCCAAGACATCCCAGGAAAGCCATGAATAAGTGTCAAGATATCCTATTTCTCTGCTGTGTATATTTCTCCATCTCATAGTAGCTTTGTTTCAAGTACACTTCATTTAGAGGTTCCCATTCCTTTGAACTCAGTTTGCATCACTAGAAATGTATCTGCAAAGTCTAGAGTCCTCTGATTGTCCTGCATGCACACCCCCAACAGCCCCCTGTCCCTGCACATTAAGACTCACTCCATCCTAAACAGCCTCCCCTGAGGGTGGGGAATCTTTCCATTGCTCAGGGCAGAATTAATGTGTTTGCAAGGCCAAAAAAACCCACACACCTTAGTACTACCCAAGAGTAATGCCTAAAGAAGTAATAGCTGTGTCCCCTGTGGCCACACGAGATGACATCACGGGTCCTTCCAGCCCCAGAGCTGCCAGTTCCCCTGGCCTTGCCCATTCAGAGGTCTTCCTGAATTGAACATACAAGTGATTTCTGCCCTCCAAACATCAGCAAAGCCATTAATCATGATCTCATGGTATACACAAGGAGGAGAAAGAAAGAGAGTGGCAAACTTCTCTTTTAAGCGCCTTTTGCTCTTTCCAAGCATTTCTAACAGGGGCATTTCTTCAGTGCCTACATGTATATACATAGGTGTTATTATAGAAAGGTAAGAGGACTGATCTAAATGCATCAAAAGCTGAGAAAGCTGTGCTTTCAAGCAGATGAGGCGTCAAAGCCTGCTGAGCATTTACACACTGTCAGAGCAGAGCCTGGAGCAGGGGCTTGCTCAGGAGCGGAGACAGGAAGCAAAGCGAAACTGGAAGGAACACATGTCTAGTGAAGTTCATAGAAAGGCTTTGTGCATGCCACAGTGCATCAATAATATACCTTTTGTTAGACATAATAAAGTCTTGGCAAAGACAGGTGATGACTCAGGAAGCACAAACAAATAGAGTCTCTGAAAAAGTAAGGAAAACAACTGTAGCCCGTTTCAAGTTAAAAAGAAATATTACCAAATCAAAAGCAACATCTGGCAACTGGTCTCCCCACCACCCCAATTTAATTCCTACAGTGCTCCATTAGTGTTCAGCAAAGTCCAAAGGCCATGAAAGACAGGCAGTTAGGAGCTCCTACCCTCAGTCAGATGAGGGATCATTTGTCTCCTAAGGAAGCTTCTGAATATAGAGCAGAAACACCCTCTGTGAAGTTCCCAGAATGGAAACCAAAATATTTCTCTGAGGATACTTTTCCTCTGCTCTTGGACTGGTAACCTGATGTGCACCTTCTCTCTTGAACTTGCTTCTCCGGGCACTGGTGTGGTCACAGCCTGTGGGGTTGCAGACCATGCAGAGGGGCCCAGAGCAGCCAGGGGACTGGCTCACCTCAGAAGGCAAGGCAGGCGAATCTGATCCGCTCTGCATTTCGAGCAAACCATTAACATGGACACAAGAAGCTCACCTTAGCCAAGGGAACAGATTAGGCTGTTCAGCTTCCATCCTAGAAGCATGTTGGGCTGTGCCTTGACAATAGGGCTTCACCACACCATGGGCCAGCACTGAGAGCCTGACATTCTGCAGGCGCTGCTAGGAGCTGACACAGGAGGCGTCAACCCCGCCTGTGCTGTTGGGCCTTGAGCTGCAAAAGGGTGTGGAGATGGCAGGCAATGTGGAAAGAAGTGGTCAGTGTTGGGTGTTCTTCATCTCATAAATGTCGCTAATGCGTGGCACTGCAAGTAAGGTCACACACATGAAGCCAGAGGACACCATTTCTCTTTGTTCTGCAGGGGGCTTTTAGGGTTGCCCTAAGTGAAAACGGGGCTCTTCATACTCATTTGCAGAAAACAACACCCACATTACTAATAACTTAGAGTCATCAAAAAGTACTAGGCTGCTAATATATCACAGTGACATGTCTCAGTAAAGCTTTGGAGACAGAGAGAGAAATGCCAGTGGAAGACAGGTTTTATGGTGGTGATGTCCCTGGGCTAAATCCATCCTTTGCAAAAACTGTGCTGACACCATTAAAGACACCCTAAGGATGAATTAGACTCATTACATCTTACATTACATAATGAGATCTCTATAGAGGAATTTCTTACAGTTTTACTCCTACAGCTTCTAGTATTAAAAATAGGATTTGTACACTCCTAACTTTAAATTAAGTTTCTAAAGCATTTCAAGGCATACATCACCTAGATTATGTAAAAGTAATTTATGAAACAGGTTTCCAAAACACAGATGCTTCATTGATATAAAACTAATTTATGAAACAGGTTTCCAAAACACAGATGCTTCACTGTTTGGCTCAGGCTGTTTCCCCACATTTCTATCTGCTATTAAACTGCAGTTGAAGTCCCAGGCAGAATAAGAGAGCACTTCCCAGCTAGAAGAAGTGAGCCCAAAGAGATGAGAACATAAAAGCTACTGAGACCTTGTGATCTACAGAGAACAGAAATCTCTGTGGCCAATGACAAAATGAGCCCTTCAAACACTGCAAAAAACTCTTCCCAGAAAAGCCATCTTCAGCTATCTTCTTTTAGGTACCAGAAAAATAAAATTCAAGGCTAAGGCCTTGTCCTTTCCACTATGGATTAAACATAGGTAAAATGGAGTATATGCAACAAAGCTGAAGACTGCCTGTACGGTTGCAAGTTTTGTGCTGCTTTCAAGCCTCCAGAATAGAGCTCAGCTTGACATTGAAAATCTTTGTAGCGGTTGGTCGTTCTCTCAGACTTGACAGAGTCATAAATCCAAGGCACTGTGCAGCCAGGCACAGAGTTGTTTTTTTTTCCAGGATGAGAACACATCTGAAACAACACACTCAGACAGTATGGTATTATTTACTTACAGCTGAGCTTAGGAGATCGGGTAGCAGCCTCAGAAATTATCCCAATTATTTGAAATTGCGGTATAGTGTAAGAATTCTGTCAAAAGAGAGGAGTGCAAGAGGCAGACCAGTGGGAAAAACTAGGATGGCTTTTTTTTTTTAATAAAGCAAAATGAACCAAGGCAAGCATTCAAAAATAAGTTACTGAAAACCATTTTATAAACTAGCTTTAAAATCTCTTAATAGCATTAGCTTACCTTTTGTTTTGTCTGAAGAAATATATATGAACCAGTAATGTTCTCATGAGATTTCATTACTGAAAAGGCTCATTAGAAAAGGCATTAAAATACTAATTACCTCATAAACTATTTAGTTGTGTACCCACTGGGATAGTACTTACGAGTGCTCAAGCTCTTCATAGATCCAGCTAATCAATTAATGCTCATTACAATCAGAAAGAGTATGCAGACTGCAGCATGCAGGAGAAATAAATAAGTCAGAGGTTAGAAAAGAAAGTGATTTGGCTGTAATCAAGCCTTCCTTTGTAACACAACTGTTGTCTGCTACGATTTAATTTCAATCAGCCTTTTTGGTACTTCTGGTAACGTGACTCTTCTTGTCTCAAGAATCTCAGCTATTGTTATTGCTCCTCGAAGTACATAATTTATTATGGGAGATACATCAAATGCTACACGGAGATTCAAGTGGACAGGTAGAGTGTTCACTGATACCACACTAACATTACCTACTGGGTGTGTAAATCTAGAGGAGGGGCTTGGTGGTGTGCCCCGGGTGGCTTTCTCCACCAAAGAAGAGGAGCAGCCACAGAGACACTGATGCACTGCTGGCTGCCCTGCAAAGCAAAGCCCCACACCAGCCCCTGCCTACCCTACACCAAGGCTTGGGAAGGGTAGGAAATGTCTGCTGCTGAGAACTGGGGTCTCACAGTCTTTTACAAACACTCTGGGAGAAGGGGTCCTGCTTTACTCCCTGCAGAGATGACACATATGCTCCTTCATCTCAGGAGCACCAGGACTGTGCTCTGTCTCTCCTCACTGGTGGCTCAGTAGCAGCACTGAAAGCACCTGGAGCCTGGGCAGAGCCTGTTGGGCTCCTCTCCTTCCCTTTTTCCTTGGCCTCTGAGGGAGGCTCCTGGCACAGTGCTGTCACCATCAGTGTGGATATGGTCCATCACTGGTGATGGTAACATCCCACTGAGAAACAAAGGATGGAGAGTGACAGGAGGCACCTCACAACTTCAGGCAAATGCCATTTCCCAACTGTGTGCACATCATGATTTCTCCTGTCCTGTAACTGGCAGGAGGCTCAAAAGAATCTACAGCAGATTTTTTTAAACAGAGTTTAGAATCTGTTGAAAGACATCCAGGACCTATTCCTGGTTGCTTATCATCTCCTTCACACCTGCAACTCAAGAGAGCTTCACTTTTGCTTCAGACCTGCAGAAAAGTCTCTGCAGAGAGATCTTACATGCTCCAGAGAATGTTCATGATCTTTTCACTATGGAGGGAACAAACCAAAGACGGGAGGAAGTTTAGGGCTACTTGATCCAGTTGGTCATCACCCAGGCTGCAGTGACCAGGAGCCCTAGGGACAGCTTTCCTCCCTCGCTCCTTTGGGAGGAAAGCACATACTGGATGGGTACTACAAGTCATAGCTATGTTATTTGGATTTTTGTGGGCAGTGTTAAACTAGAATCATGAGTCACATATACCAGTTTTACTAAGACTAGCATAAACACATCTTGAGTTTTAAGTGTAGTAGAAAAGGAAGTTTTACTTTGTAAAATCTTTAAAATGAGATTAAGCTACCTTATTTTCTTATTTCTTATTTAAATGAAGGATTTTGGTATCCTTGAACAATCCCAGTAACCACAAGTTTCACCAAGGGCAATTCATTCCTATTTTAATTCTCAGTAGTGATTCGGTTATATACCTTTTTTCACATAAACTCTAGATTACCTCTGGGAACTCAGTATGCAACTAATTCAAACATTGTTTGGATCAAGTTTCTAATCAAACTAATCCACCACTAACATGATTTAGAAGACTGACAAGCCTCCGCACATTCATGGAGCCGAAAAAACTGCTTTTTCTTTGTGCAAATGGTAGTCACCCTAAGTGTTAGTAAGTGTTCTTTGGATAACACACGTGGATTTTCAGGCATTTATTTTTCTTCAGCATTGTAAAGTATTTCAGGAAAAGTGGTTTCTAAACAGAAGATAAAGTAATACGCAAATAAATAGATGGACAAAGTTAGCCAAATAGGCCTAGATAAGATTATGCTTGCACAGTAAAATCGCATGGAATGGAGGAGGAAAAAAGACCCACCGTAACCACAGGAAAGAAAAATGGACATGTGCACAAACATGCACACATTCAAACATCTGACCAATAAACCTAGGGCTCCTCAGCCTGTTAGCTCTTACTATTGCCTACCACTGCCTCTAGTTTAAATGAAGTACTCAAAAACCCAGATTTCGTACACATCCATATATTAATGTTTTGGCAGGATTTTTTAATTTAATAAAATTCCTAGAAGATGAAGTTAGGGCAGTATCTGTTACAAACCTCCAAATAAATAGTTTTCTCTCTGACACAGTCACACACTGCACACCAAAACCAGCCTGCAGAGCAGCTGCACACGTCCATGAGATGGAAAGCAGATCAGGACTTCCCCCACCCTTATCCTGGGTATCTCCTGGCTGCTTTGTTGGCAGCCAAAACAAAGTTCACGCTTAACCTCATGCTAAAGAGCCTCTGTTAACAGTCAGGGAACACAGTCCATCCTCTTTACATATATTTCTCCTGAACCACAAGCAGCACATAAAGCAGACTCTAGTCAAATCCAGTAATGATGCTAGGTATTTTGGGAAGAAAAAAAAAAAAGCAAAAAGTTGGCACAGCAAGGAGAATGTCATACTTCAGTGTATAGTGGTGTTCTGTCAGAAGCCAGACATATTAAAAATATTTACATAATTTAAAATAATTTGTACAGGTCTAGTAAAGTCTATTTTTGGCTTTGGGCTTTAATAAAAGTTTAAACATTTGCTAGATCCCATTGGACTTCATGTGTAACCTTGGCATTTGAGGGCAGTATTGAGGATATGCCATTACTAAACTTTTCATATTAGTATGAGTGTGAGCTGAAATACCAAAATAAAAATATAACAATATTTCTCGCGACTTGCAAACAGTCCTGGACTTTATGTGTATTTCCAGATGGGAAACTAAAAATGTACTCTATGTTTGCACATGTATATTTAGAGGTGGCTTTTAGTCTAATTTAAACATTCCAGAATAATATGACCTAAATATAACAACATGAATCATCCATCACTTTCAAAGAAATATCTGGCAATTTTTTCATTATGAATCACTAGGGACAGATACCACTACCTGTCCCAAAACTGCTGGTGATTGTTTGGTATAATGGATCAATTATAAAAATCTTCTGATATTATTTCGGGGATTAGAGAAAATACTGTATCTTTAACTATTATGTAATGAACACCTACAGGAAGCAGGGTTGAAAAATGAAGTCAGATAAAGTTCATATAAGATTCTGGAGCAGTTGTCAAAACACCAGCGTGCAAGTGTAAGAGGCAAATATGTACTAAATATTTAGTATATAAAATGTTATGAATAAATATGCTCTGTAGTCAGACTGTATGCAGTCTGTAGAATATTCTGTAAAATACAGAATATGGATTCTAAATAAAATAATGTTGAAGCCAAAATAAACAAAATGCCTACCTGGCAGTATCAAATTCTGGAAGGGCCAAATCTCGCCTAAAGGAAATTTTGAGATTCAGAAGTATAAACTAGGTCCTCAGCTGATGCAAAAAACATAGAATCCATTTGAAGCCAACTTATACAGGTTTACAGCTGAGGATCAGGGCTAAATTTGAAAAATAATCTTTGACTATACCTAAAATCTCGACTCTGATATTTTAAAGGTAGAGGATTATGAAATTCTATTTTAAGTTGCTTATGAGGCTTGTCTCATTTCTGAACACTCATTTTGGAAAACTAAGATGGAGAGAGAGGACTTGCAGTGAAAAGGTGGATGTTTGGTTTTAAATCATTTCCAGTAGACTGAACAACAAAGCTCCAGGAATCCTGTCTGCTGTTTTCTATTTTACAAAAGCTTTCTTTTTTTTTTTTTAAGAACATAATTTTAAAACCAAGATTTCATGAATGAAAATGTATATAAAGAAGGTAACAATCCTAAATTAAAGTACTTCCCCACTGATATTGTTACTAAAAAAAGAATCTGATACTATCTTAAAGTAAAATTCGTGGAACATATTTCAATATGAAAATGAGTTGCTTTCAGTTTGACTTTAATATAAAAACGGGAGGAAAAAAAGCACATTCATGACTAGAAGCATAAAAATATTCTATTCCTAAAATCTTGACGGTTTTTTAGTCAAATCTTCATGTTGTTTCACTTTCAGCTGGTCAAAGTCCCCCTGCCTCTGCAATGTTCCACCTATGTCCGGTAAATCACTGTCTTCTTTGTAATGTAAGTTCTTTAAAACAAAGGAAACTATCTGAAGCAGAGTAACTTGGATGTGCCCATGTTGCCAGAGTCAGTCCTCAGCACGGGAGCAACAAACAGAGAAAAGGCAGTTCAGGCCCCCTGGGGGGGCATCCCATGAAGTGGGCTATGCAGCAGTCATGGAATAAAGGGGATACAGAGTGCAGAGGACACAACTAACTATGCTGCACCCCATGCAGTCTGACTACAGAGCACATTTGGGAAGATTATCCATAGCATTTTATATGCTAAAATCTCAGATAAACTTTACTGGCCAGCACTTTGCTAGTAAAAACCAGAGCTGAGCATGGTTTGCTGCGTAAGTATTTCCAGGGAGGGAGACCCAGGCTGTCCCAGTTTTTAAATTACCTCCTCTGAACATAAGTGAGAAGTTGCACTACTAATGAACATCTGGAAGACAGGATACAGCCTCCCCAGCACTGAGAAGTGTCACCGGCCGTATCTGACAGAAGGAAAAACAAATGCTGTGAACACTCCCTCGGACTGCACACAGCTTGTAGCAGTGTTTCAAATATGTCTGTGATCTTCCAAGGAGCTCTGCAGGGGTATTCGTTAGTCCTGGTTTGGATATGGTTGACAATTTGTGAAAGTAAGTGCTCTCTTGAGATTTCAGTGAGAGCTACGATGCCAGGGAAGCTGATCTCACAAGGCTTCCATCATCTCAGATGACAGAAGTCTCAGAAGATCAGTTAATTTTTGTCATTCTGAGCCAAAATCTCATCAGTAAAGTTCAGGAAATTTCAGGGGCATTAAATGCAAGCACAAAGTGCCACCTTCATTCAGATTTGAATCCTAAATTTGAGTCTGCACCCCCTGTAAGCTTGAGGAGTTCTGTCTTCCCATTCTTTCAGTAGTCATGAAAAAGCAGTGTATTTCAACAATTATATTGCTATTACCAACATTAATATTAACTTGAAAAAAATATATACATAATTTTTTTCTCAGACAGAAATTGTGCTTTCTGGAACCGGCAGCCAGATTCTTCTGTGCTTGTTTCAGCTCTTCCACTGACAAATTGTGTGGCCTCTAGTGAGTCACTTCAATTTTCTGTCTCAGTTCAACAGTCTGAAATTATTTATCTCACAGGAAGACCATCATAATTAATAAACTGCTTCATTAGCTACTGCATAGTTTTTAGAAAATGCTTTTTAAGCCTGTCCATAAAGAAGAGATTTATTGCCATGAGAATTTTTCTTCCAGCTCTTGTGTCCTCAGTGGTTAAAATACGGGGCTGGTAAAGTGTGTAACACCATCTCCTCCACCCCAAAGTCCATCACTTGTCATGAGATGCAGTAGCATATCCCAATCAAACGCTGGGCTTAATGTGCAACAGCCTGAAGTGCAAAACAATTTCCATTATTTGTGGATCTTGCAAAAATCTTGGAAAATGAAAGCTGTACATATCCCAAGCAAGAGACTGAAATATATCTACATGAAGCAGAACTTCCCTGTAACACAACCATGTTTTTATTTTTACAGTTTCCTTCCCTGGCTTCACTACCACAAGGGCTTGCTTTTACTTGCACCAGCGCCCACTGACACACAACTTCACACAAACAAAACCTTTTCTGTAAGGGACAGTTGGGCACCAAACAAATTACCCTCACATATACAGATGCATCGGACTTAAGTTTCAAAACCTTATGACACACAAAAGCCAACAGTTCATCTGTTGGGCTAGATGATAGCTACAGCAAGCAAATATTAGGATTGTATTTCAGTTATTGCTATGGTTACAAAATCAGGGTGGACACTGGGGAGAAAAGGAGAAAGAGAAACAAATCTACAAAGACGGTAAATCCTCTAAGGAAGGAGGGTGGTGGAGAAACAGGGAGAAAGGGTGAGGGCTGGTGGGTGGGGGAGAAAGCAAGGTCACTTTAACACCCAGCTGAATCAAGGCAAACAAAATAATAAAAATCCCAAATTCTTCTAGGGAAATAGTGCTGATAAGATCACCACAGGATAAAGTGACACAAAGAAAGAAAAATGCAAGGAATTGTTACAACTTGTGCCTGCAAGAAGCAACGCAATTCGTATGCACTCGGGAGAGCAAGATCAGATATTCGGCACAAAGTCACAGCAGCTATGAGTAACTGAAGCGCCTTGCTTCCCTAGTGAACTCACTGAGCCACTGACAGCTTAAGAAGAATTAGTTCCTACCCAGTCTAGTACATAATCCAGAATTTAGGCATGACGGGTACAAGGTCCTGTTTCAGCAAACAAACCAGAATACGATTATCTTCACCCATCATGATAATACCTTAATCCACAGCAAGGCACACTGTCTGCAGGCAAAGCTACTGCCCGGGGAAGGTTTTAAAGCACAGATCAGGAGCACACTGGAAGTTTGGTTTTGGGGACTTTAAAACATAAGCACAAATGTAACAGGAGATACAATTTCAGAATAGTGAGTTTTGTCCACAGTTGCAGAAGCACAGTGGGTTTTAACTATACAACAGTCCCTTCTGTGAAAACACTTCTCAGTTACTGATACAGGAAATTTCGTCACAACTCTCTTTTTTATTTGGAAGACTTTGTTTTGCCTGTTTTTTTTTTTCTCTTATGCTGCTTTCATTGCTTTATTGTGAAGTACAAGATGAGCAATTGTAGTTGAAAGCTCTGCAGAGATGCAACATTTTTCTTTCTGCTCAGTAGTCCAGAATCCATGCAAGTAAAAGCCTTCTGGCCCTGAAGCAATATGTGCTGTTCTACTAAAGTGATTCCATTCCCAGTCAGCTTGATAGGAACACAGACCTCTCAAACCATTTATTTTGTTCAACAAAGTATCCTCAGTCACAAAGTGTGAAGTATCTAAACCTGGAGCTTCAGCGGCTCTGATCCTGCCTGGATTGCTTATGTCAGCCCCTTTACCTGGAGTCAGTATGGAAACCATGGAAACCTGGGCCTGGAGCTGGAATCCAGAGGGATGTCCCTCCCAAGGCCACCAGCTGTCCCAGACACTGCTGTTTGGGCAGCACTCTTTGCTTCCACATCTGAGGGCTGCTGCAGTGGCTGAGCCAGACACCGAAGCGGGGCTGGGGTAAGAGCTTACTCCAGCTGCTTCTCACCCTGCACCAGTTGCACAGGAACACATCTTATTTGTAAAACAAGGAGCAGCACAAGACTCCATCCAAACTCAGGCCACTATCTGCATCTGATGGAAGCCCTGCACCTCTGTGGCCAAGCCTTTCCTGTCTGGCTGACATGGTGTGCTCCTGGAGATAGCAAGAGGTGCTTGTCTTGGAGCCATAAGAAATGCACCCAGGTCTCTGCAGACAGCCTGGCCTTCCCTCTGGGATGGTGTGATGCTGCAGCTGGGATTTACACAGCCACCAGCAGGATCTGGCCCCTTACCGCTAATTAAGTTGAATAGAAATTAGTGCTGATGACAACTGGCTCACTGTGATTTCTTTCACTTCTCTCCTCCTCCTCTGCCAAAGCTGTCCAGCAGTCCTAAGTAAATTAGGAGGTTTAGTTATTTTACTATTTTAATTAGGAACATGCGCTCTACCGATTTATTACTTTTCTTTCCTGGTTATGTTTTCAGTCTTTCATCTGACTTGCAAAATTTTTTTTTCATTTTTTTTCATTTTTTTGCTGTTCAACCTAGTAATGCTTACAAGGCAAAAACAACAGCCCACAGTCCTATACACTTCTGATACAGAAATAATTTATTTTCTAAAGAACCATACACATTCTGTCAGGACTACAGGCACAGCCAAGCTACACATATAATATTTTATTTAAATTTTATAAAACTACATATCCAGCAAGTGGCACACAGAAATTGTAAAAGAAAAAAAATAATAGATTAAATTGAGAACTGTATTTTTAAGTTCAATTCTTTCATTGCCAGCATGCTTTTTATACCTCCTTGCAGAGGCCATAAATTTCTACAGGTAAAGATCAATGCCTTGCAAAATTCAGATAGAAAGGCATCAGCTCCATCGAAAAGACCTGCTGTCACACATGCTTCCAGCAGTTCAGTGCACACTATTTATCTCTCACTCCAGTAATCCACACAGTATTGCACTTCTGAGTTCTGAAACCTCCAATACTCTGAAACTGCAAAACCAAACTGTATGTAGGCAGTATATTAAGGCAAAGGCACTGCCAACAGTTCCAACTTCATAATACTTTCAGCCTACTGAACCACATGTTAATATGCTACACGTGCTACTCTGCATATTTTTACCATGTACACTTAAGAGCTATATGTATCCTCCTCTTTCCAATGCAATATATTTTAATATAAAATCAATGTGTGTTTTTGGTGGGCAGCATAAGAGTTTTAGCCACTCAGCTGTGAATCTCAGAAGAAAGCAGTATTGATTTAGATGTTCACTCATTCATTTACTAGGACAGTTTTAAAGCATTAGGTGATAACCTAATTGAGAGGCATACTGTGAGGGAAACTGAGATTGCTGTGATAAATTAAATCAGTTCTGGGATGTCATCTACAATACCTTAATACTTGATGGAACGTTCTCCTGAAAAAAAAATTAAACCAGGAAGCGAGCATCTTGGGTGGCAGAGTGTGGCTTTCCATAAATGCCAGGTGATACAAGGTGACCAAAATACGTACTTCTTATTAGAAAAACATTACATTAATGCCACATATATTCTATATGTGTCTGTAGATGTACTTGTATATCAGACAATGTATATATTTATCAGACTGGCTTCCATTTCCCACTATATACAAATTATGAACCAATCAAGGGTATGAATCTTTTGCGGTCTATCTGCTTTCTTTAAAAAACCTGGCATCACACAGCATCCCTATGGATATTATCTATTCATATGCATTTTGCAGAGGCAAATTAAGTCACATGTGTCACCAAATAGTGCCATGACTGCTGCATACCAACCTGTGCTTGCATTGCTCAGGTACACACTGCCATGAGGCCAGAAGGATTTGGTCTCACATCTGGGTCTCACATTTACAGGAGCCTGTCCCGCATTCTCTCACGTAGAGCTCCCAAAATTGCTGATACTCCCATGGACTTGGGCACCTGATGAATCAGGCCCTAAGTCCCCTGGACTTCCCCAGCTACATCAGTCACTAGCTACAAGCATCTTAGATGACTCTCTCTGGTGTTTGATACATACATTCTTCTCTGGGTGGGGCCAGCCAAAAAGAACCTAAGAAATGCTGAATGCTCCAGCAGTAATAGCATTAGCAGAATCCAGGGAGATCTGGAATTCCTTCCTAATGTCTGATAAGGAACTAAGAACCTTCACTTTTAACTTTTTTTAAAGTCACCAAAGTCTGTGAAGTCTCATGCTTTAAGCACGAAGAAAAGTGAAAAAGTTAGTAATGAAAACAAACATCCCTGTAATACAGAGGATTCTGATTTAAAATCCATGAAGTTATATATAAGAAATAATTTTGCTCTGAATAGATCCTACATTTTTTCTACTTCGTATCCATGCAGAGTATTGTTAATAGATTCATATTCCTCAAAGCAGTGGTTAAATGAAGAGGCTTTTTACATTACATGTGTGCTCATACATAAACAAAGTGTAAAATTAAAATATAGAAATGTAAAATATTTTAAAAGCACCAAACCTGCATTTGGAAAGAGGAAAAGTCCTGGAGCTCTGAATTATACCTCTTAAGAGTTAATGTGTGCAGATTTTTGTTACCCTTGGAAGGGTGGCAGAAAGGCCCTGAGAAGCAAAGGCTCTGCTTGCTCACTACACCATATTTTGGAACTGATAGCAATTTCTTCATACATTAAAATGCCTTCGTACATTAAATTTAGGGACAAAACCTGCTTACCCATATTAAAAGGTAATTTGTATTAATGTACAGTTTCAGTTATTAAAGCACAGAATTCTCACCATATGCACCAATAATTTAATCTTGTTCTTAAGTAGCCTCACACTACCAGTAAAAAAGAGTCAGGGGGTGTGGGGAGAGAGTAAACTACAGAACCTTTAGTCCCCAAAACAGATGCCAGTTTTGGATTTATTCAGCCAAGGAGTATTTAGCTTGGCTCAGCTACACTTGCATTGAAAAAACACTTCCCTATTCCAAAAAGTTTTTAACAAGCTCTGCTGCAGATGCTGTTGCCATTTGGCATGTCACCGTCACTGTGTGGTACAGCAGAGAGAACTCTCGACCACAGGTTTTCCTTGGCTGGGAGAGGCAGCATTTTTGGCTATCGTTCTTCTTCTGGCCAACTGGCTGCATGTTTACGGAGTGTGGTTTTAGACAGAGTGTTAACAGAGGTTGGGTTAACAGCCTAACCCAGACCAACAGTGAGGCAGAGGCATGACCTACCCAACCTAAGAAAACAGAGGTAGAATAAGCTTGTATCTGTTGTTTCTCCTAACCCAGAGTCTGCTGTATGCACCATACCAATAGACAAGTAGGTATTTTTCTTTGCCTCAGGATAGATGACAACAACTTTAAAAGCCGTACCAGTCATGCAAAGTAGAAATACATAAAAATATGTGGTTGCTTAATCTTTGTCGGCTTGATTTCATTCTCTCACTTATGACAATTTTGCCTTGGCGAAATGCCACTGAAAGAAGTTCAATGAAGTTACTCCTGTTTTCCACTATGATGAGGTATCTTGAGAGCATAAAAACCCTACAGAGTTAAAACTAAAAACTTCTGTCCTCATATTTCCATTAGACAGCAGCAAATGGCAGTTCTGAAACTTAAACAGCCAAAGCATTTCTACACTGATAACTTGATTCCAAGGATATTAGTGCCAAATACCACCAACAAGAGTGCATATAAAGCTGGGGAAAACTAACTAAAGCCCACCTGTAGTTTATTTTACCTACATTAATCCTGTATCAGTACACATACCTGAGAAGCCTTGACCTTTTAAGATCTAGAACAACTTTAAAAACAATTTTGGTTTTTTGTTATGACATTTGACTCCTATAAATAAATTACATTTGTCCAAATTCTGACACTTCTTTTTGATGGGAACACCTTTGCTGCATTCCAGTAAAAGAAAATATCCCAGTTCTATATACATATATTGTTTGGTATGTTTCTCTGACACACCGTGCTCCTATCTGGGAAAAGCAAGGACTATGTACACTCCCTCCACAGCACACACTTTTTACTGCACTCTTTATTAATTGACAATTTTCTTTAAGTAAAGTTGTGGAGCACAGGCACCATTACAGAAACAGCCAGACCATTTGCTTAAATTCTACTAGTCTGCACCAAAAATCCTGTTTAGCACAGTATGGATCAGATAGCTCACCCTTCAGTACCCTCTCACCGAGAGATCAGTTAGGACTAGGAACATCTTGAAAGTTCATAGACACAAAGGCAATTTACTGCAGCATATTAAAAAAGAGTATAACGTATGACTAAGAATGAAGTAAGCAGTGTCTGGCTTCATCCCCCCCACTGTCTGGGTAACTGGTATGCAACAGCAATATGAGAAAATACAGTAATTTTTAAAAATTCTCTTTTTACCATTTTGGCTTCCGAATGCATTGGGGGAACTTGAGGTGAAGCACACGGATTATTGAGGTTCGGCCCCTGCATCCCCATGATGTTGGAGTTCATTGACATTTGTCGCTCCATCTTTTAAAAGAAAAACAAAAAAAGGTTTGAAAACATCTGGAGACATTTGCAATAATTTACTCTCAGTTTCTATTTAAATGGGCTCAGCTTTATTTCTTCAAGTCATGACTGGGAAAATAACAATCTGTGTCATGAATTGCATATGTGTATGCATGTAGGTGTGTGTTTCATCAGAATCGGCCCTGAAAACTCACAGCCAATTATAAAGAAAGGGGCTCTTTAATAAACAGATGTAGCAGCCACCCAGGTTTGTGCTTTTTTTTAATTATTTTCTCCCTTTCAGTATAACAACACTCAGAGTTAAGTGGTTTTAAAAGCATCACTGTATAAAATTGTAGATTCCCCTTCCAGTGCAGCCCAACTTAGCTTGTTAAAAGCATAAATAAAAATCTACAATCTCAAGCATATGGAAAACAAGCTGGCTGTTTTTCCTTCACTAGGACTGCTCAGCTGGGAAGAGTTTTCCATATGTCTTGTAAGAGAAACTTTCATGCACTGCTGAGATAGCAAAAAACAAAGCAAAGCTTCTCCTGGCTGTTCAGAGCCCTTTCTGCAAACTCATCTCACTAGGCTGGGAAGGAGCGATACAAACAAAACCTAATGGCAGTTAAGTCCTCTATAAAATAATTTCCTGGAGGGTATTCCCCAAAAAGAGACAAGCCCTGTACACTGCTAGGCCTTGTCAGGGGTGGTAAGCAGGGTTATGGTGCTGCTTCCAGCCAGAGCTGAGCATCCCACCTTGCTTTGAGCCAGTCCCCATAATCTTTGACTCTTACAGAAAAGACACTTCTGGGTCCTTCTGAGCAATCCAAGCAGGAGATCTATATTTTGTGCCCTGCGGTGAGGTGTTGTCTCCCACCCTCCATGATGCCTGCAAGAACGAGTGCTGGGCTTTGGGGAAATGTGAATATCCCACTGCCCGCTGGCAGGGAAAAGCTGCCCAGACCCCCTTGCCCTCTCTCCATGGGGTAGGAGCAGCTCCCACTGCCATTTCCCCTGCAGCCCTTTCAGGAGTGCTGTGGGGCACGAGGGGCAGCCAGCACTGACAGGGTCTGTCTCACCTCCTTGCTCCTATCTCCAGGGCTTGCAGCCAGAGCATACCTGCTTGTCTGCAAGTAAAGCTGCCCAAAGGGCTCCCCAGCAGCAGACTGAAGCCCCTGAACTTACACTGTTGCTGGATGCTTGCTGCATTTCAGGTCCCTTGGGAATCATGCCAGAAAAAAACTTCCCACAGTGACGTCTTACGTTTTTTTTGTTAAACTTCCTGATCGATATTCCAGGAGAGCCTTATTGACAAGTTAATAATTAATAACTTATTCATGACTGCTCAAATAGTAGCCAAACCTGAATCTTTGTAACCTTGTGAAGTGTTCCCCTTGATCCAGCAAAGCCAGAACATGCAGTGCTTTTCTCCCTCCCATGGTCAATTCCTCTCAGGTTTGTCTCACAAACTGAACACAGTGAAATGAAGCAAAAACGTCTTTCTCCATCCCCTCTTCCCCATGTCATCCTTACTTCTCTCCACCCCTAACCTGCCCAAATGTCTTCTACTGAAAAGGTTAAAAGGTTAAAATCATTTAAGATTTTGTAAAGCAGCCCTCTGGCTTCCATAAAATGGGAAATATTCCCATCCCTTCAGAAATGAGGAGAGATGAGCAGCAATTGTTTCCTAATTCTAAATAAGTACAAGTTAACAGGCCAAAAAGGTAAGTTACATTTCCTTGTTAACTGGTTAACTCCCACACAATAGGACCACTTAGAGTTCACTGACATAACTCACGTACATTGCTTTTCCAGTTTTTTTCAGAATTCCGAAAAATCTCTTTGTTCCAGCACAGACATACTGATCTCACCTACATGACCAAGTATGAGAATCACAAACTGTAGTCTCATGTAAACTGCTTCTAATCATTCTCACACTAATTAGCATGCCATTAACTGCATCAGAAATACTCTTGTCTAAGATGAAGCCCCATAGAAGGTCCAGCTTCCTTAACTTATTACGCTGGGTTTTTAGAAAAACCAGCAGACTTTCACCTCTGATTAGATTGAGTCAAACACAACACAGCTTTCCTCCCTGCAAAAAAAGCCAAACCAGAAAACTTACAGGCATGAGTACAGCAGAAGATCCTGGCATGGTAGGGTTGGGCAGGGTGCCGGGCATAGAGGCAGGCATAGGCTGTCTTTGCCGGTTGTGTAGGTGCAGTAGTGAAGACAGAGAACCTGGGACAGGCCTAGAAGAAGAGAAAAGAAAAGAAAGCTGTCATGGGCTGTAGAGACCAAAACAAGCCTTACCCTGCCAGCCATTGGTAGGCACAGGCAGCTCCAGACAAGCAGGTGCAGATAAACCCATCCAGGATTTGTCCTTTCCTGCATAAATCAGTAGAACATAAAGTCTTCAAGAAGAAGGTGAATCACCTTCCTTCTTCTCTTTATCAGTCAAAGCACCAGTACAGTTCATCTGATACAACATGAATGTAAATGTATCAGCTGGTCCCAGTCTGAGCACCTCTGCATCATATAGTGGCTAGCAAAAGATTTCTACAGACAAAGCAGGAAAATTTTCTGGCATCAGTGTACTGCTGTAACTTTAGCCCTCAGGAACAGAAATACCTGGATGATAGTTTCGCAGACTATGACAGATAATTACCTCTCAAGTTAATTTAAAAATTTTATCACCTGTAAATAAGCTAATCTAAAATGAGTATTTCAAATCACCCTTGATAATCTCTCCTGTGAAACTCTACCAAGCCTTTGTTCTAAAGCAAGATTACTAATTTCACCATTTAGCACACCACCAGGACCACAAAAAATGGGGAAAAAAAAGTAGAAATTAAATTAAGACAATTACATTCAGATTAAGCAGTTTATGGAAGCAAAATGTATGGACTACAGATAAGCAGAGTGAATTACTTTGGCAAAAGGGGTTCAAAAGACTTAGCAGGATGTTTTTAAGTACAGCACAGGGAAAACAGTGCATGTGAGAAAGCAGGCCCACTCACAAAGAAGAATCATAAAATTAATGGATTAAACAATGCTGGGACTACACTTTGGAAAAAGAACGTGGTCTTGGGAGTTACATTATCAGTTTTTTGTTGTTTTGGGGTTCCTTTTAGTTTTGAAGAAAGTGTGAGTTGCTTGAAGTATGGGGTGAGTGTAACTTGTTACCTTTTCAAAAAGCTAGAAAACAAAGTTTTCATATACAGCACCTCAAGAATATTGACAGTACAAGTAGGTATGTTAAATTCTCAGAGAACAGGATGCTCTTCTGTATAGCACATGGTTTAGACTGTTTATTGGGAAGGAGAGTTGCCCCCAAAAGGTATGAGAAGGACTGGAGAAGAGGGTGCATAATCTGTGAGCTTGAAGAGCTTCTGCCAGGGGGAGCATGGAAGGAGTCTAAGATGTTTAGAGCCTGTAAACATCGCAGTTGATTTTCAGCCTTGGCAGAAGCATCCTCAGCTTCAGTGATGAATCCACACCTCAAAATTGGGCTGACCTGGTCAGGGAAGCAGAGTCATAACCCTAGAGGAGCAAGGGGAAGACTATCCCACTTGGCCTGAGCTGTGTCACACCAAATCATGGGGATTTTGCCCCTCCAATTGCAAGTGGTACTGGTAACCATGAATACATACACCCCTCCTCTAACTTTAGCTGTCACTTCCAGTTATCTAACAACATGCAAAAAGTCTGTGAGCAATGGGATTCACAGACATCCAGTATGGAGGACATCACATCCAGGCTCCCAAAGTGTAGGTGCCTGGCTGACAGCAAAACCACCTTCTTCTGATGTACAAGTCTCCTTCTCTTTTGCCAAGACCTCGAACCACCTAATCCCCTCTTCTTTAAAACTCCCCAGTATTTCCCACCCTTGGACCTGCAGTCCTTCAACACTTGCCTCTTCAACCCTGTTTCCCCAGAAACATTTATATCCCAACAAATGCCACCTCAAAATCCTTGCCCTAACAATTCCCTCATACTCAGACACTCTGCTCCTCCCACCCTTCTGCCCTCAGATGCCCTCTTTTAGCAGCTGCACACAACTGAACCCATCCTTTTGTCTTGGTTCTCCATGGAGAGAAAAAGCCTGTGTTTTGAAGGGTGTTTTAAAAATCCTCCCAGACACATACAGTACTTATTCAGAAGGGGAAGAAAGAAACCCAAAAATAACAACAAATGTATCTCAGATACAGACAAGGAGTTCTTCCTATGCCTCCCTGGTTATCTGCTGATGGAGGAATATGATGTACTTACATCTTCATATCACCTTAAAAAAATCAAGACATCTTCCAAATGTGTGGTGTGATCCTATGAGAGAGTGCAGTTAAGTTCTGTGAGGGAGCATGAATGAATTTCTGGGATATGCGACCCCACATTCAGCTCAGTACATGGATAAGCCTCGGGAGCTGTGGAGGTGGCATAAATGGAATGGATGCAGTGCAGGAAAAAGGAGCTCAGAAAATATACTCAAAGTACACAGACCCTGACCCATTCTACTGTCCACTTAAACTCAGATGCTCCATGTACCAGCACTCATTCACACATGAGGACTGACAAATCAATAGGACAGGATCAAAATAGCATGAAAAGCAGATTCAGTGCTCTTTTGAAAAGAAAAAAGTGAGGAGATACAAAGTTGAATGTGAGGAGGAGATCTTAGTTTAGTTTTTAGAGGCTGTGGTGATGCCCACAAGCAGGGTCCACTTCCCACTGGCCCATCGTCACCAGAACTACTGCCCTGCAGAGCAGCAGACAGCAAATTCAAACAGGTCTTCTCTACCTTATGCTTTAAAGTCCATGTGCCACATGGCAGGGCTGGGACCCCCATGCTGGTGCATTTGAGGGGATGCACATGGGGTTTCCTCCTGGACAGCAAGCGGGAGGAGTGGGCAGGAAAGGAGAAAGCACTGGTGCACTCTCCTGCCTGGCCTGGAATGAGCCTGAGGTGAGCACCCACCTGCCCACTCTGAAGCTCTTGAGTCCACCAGCTTAGATGGAATCTATAGGAACAGCGCTGGCCAGAGCCACGCGTTCAATAAAAACACTGCTTGAGTTTTCAGTGGGGTCAAAGTAAAACAAGTACTGTGACAAGAGCCCCCCCCCAACATCTTAACTCGTTCTGACAGTGCCCCACATACAGACCCTTTGTACAATTCACCAGTTTCATAATAAGCGTAGGTGTTACGCTGTTTGACAGAAACTTATTTTGGCCTGACCTATACAATTTGTGCAAGTGATTCTCAAGGGACTGCATGGTTTGGGTTTTGCTTTATATGTTCCAGAGCCAAAAAAAATTCCAAAATTGCTTTAATGAGTTTGGGAATATGGGGCTTGGGCAAAGGGGAATTATTGGTATTTATTAAAATGGCAAAGAATCTTCCTTGCTGTCCCCAGTTTTAACTTTAATGTTGCTTCATTTTAGGGGAGAGTACATGCTTTACACTTAGCTAGAGGGAAAAAATCTTCAGTACTTCAGGTGGGTTTTCTTGCTACACTGCTGCTAGTCTGTTCCCATGTCTGTTTTTTAAAAGAGGTGCAGAGCAGTCACAGAAGCCTTGCACTTCAAGGTTGAACCTCTTTGTTGAAAAGCCTGCAGTGCTCCTGCCATCGATTAAAGTGCTACATAATGCACACTGGATTGCCCCCTCCCATATTAGGGAAACTGCCACGGGCCAGTACTCGTGGATACTTCCATTGCTCCTACACTGAACACAGTCTTGGATTTAGCACGTGCTCCTGCATACTCACTCTCACAGAACTCAGGGAATGTGTATGGCACAGAACCATACAGGCTGAGAGACTCAATTTGTCTGAGACATTTCTTCCAAGGACAACACAATCTCTTTTGTTGTTGCTTTCTACCTGGCAGCAAAGAAAGTCAGCGGGAGTTTACTATTGTTATTTTTAATATTGGACATACTGAATCTGCTCCTCTCTTTGTAAACGCTGAGGAGGTACTGCCTGCAGCCTGTCAGTCAATATTGCTGACTGAGAGGTTTTCATTCCTTGGCACCTGTGTTGCTAAATAAATAGGGCTGCTGGGCAAATAGCCCACAAATAAAGGACAGATAAGATAGGGAACTGGCACTAAATATCTGGCTATCCTTGGGGTTTTTCCAAAACTTAAGAATTTTCACTGTGTCCCAGCAGCAGCCCGCTGTGGGACATGACAGGGTCTCGGGCAGCATTTGCACACTGTCCCTTTGGGCGTGCGTGGCTGGGATAGTCAGCGTTACGGTGGCTTAGTAAAATACCACATGTTAGCCAAGCTGCTGTAACTGACCACCGTTGGCTCCTCTTCCTCTGCATGGTCCTGCTAACACCATGAGTCACCCCTATTAACATTTGAACAGATGGGTGGTACCCTGCTAAGCCATGGTGACTCGATCATGTTCCATCATATGACTCTACCCAATGATTAAAGATAACTCCTCTAATGCCGTCAAACATCTACGATATATATACTGCAGTGTGTGCTTCCTGGATTAATACCAAATACTCCGTCTGATATGATGCAACTGATTTCCTGATGACTAAACACTACATTCATCTGTCAAAAGACTAGGCTTCCCTTAACTTGAAGTCTTCAAGGATAATTTGGGCAGATGACAATTTGCTGCTGAGGTCTCATGAGAGTAGGTTCCTACTGACCTAGACCATGTGAGGCTATGTGCAAAAGGACTGATGCTATTTAAAGTATCACAGCAGAATGTTTTCTATTATAGTAAAGCACTCTGGGTCAGTGGGTCTTACCATGACCTCTCTCCTGCTCCTTACTCCCCTGCACAAAGCATTCATGCAAGGTCATCGAGAATACCTACATCACAACCCTGTTTGTTCCACTTCAGTTAGGCCTGGTGTGGAGAAAGTTTAGCCAGAAGTTGCACTGGAGTAAATGAACCCATCTCTTGACTTTCCATAGCCTTCTGACCCAGCCAGCTCACACCAGAGCAGCTACAGGTGGCTGGTTTGTGCTGTGGCGATTTGTCGTGTTGGGTCAGCACTGGCTGAGGGATTTCTGTACCGCAGTTACACAACACACTCGATCAGACTTTCATCATTTTTATATACAAACGTGTATGTATCTACATATTTATTACAGCAATGCCTAGAAGCCTTGGTTTAAAGTTTGTGGGTGAGGTGAAGTCCTGCCCCAAAAAGCTTGCAGATCAAGGCAAAAACAAGAGAGAGTGAGTGGAAGCAATAGGGAGACAGAGGTGAATAAGGCAGCAATGATACTGTTATGATCAATGTAATGAGGAGCAATCACTGCATGCCAGCAGCCTGGATCTTTTCAAGGGGTGTCAGTATGTGCCTGTGGTTTGGGTGGCTTTCAGGCTGAAGCCCCCAAGTACCTACCATACTGAGAATAAGCACAGCTGGCTGCAGTGACATGAAGGTGATATGAAGATGTAAGTACATTTCTACCCTCTGAAAGTCTCACTGACAGCCAGGCACTGTCACAATTAAACTTTTCATTGCAGAAAGTAAGTTCCCTGTAGCATGTGGTTTTACAGCCCAGCTGCAAGCTGCTTTTACAGCAGCTACTGCAGCCAGAGTACCCAAGTGCAGTCCTGGGCCTTCAATATTTGAATAATTCAGTAAGAGGCAAAGACATGGAGGGGATGTTTGAATCTGAGAAATGTGTTCTGACTGGAGGGGCTGCCTCATTTACTGCTGGTCTGCTGGTTTTTGATCCACACTGCCATTATTTAAGCCTATCAATCTGACTGGAGCTTTCCTCATTTGTGATCCATTATTTCCCACCCTCAAAGCAGGGCAGTTCTGTCTAGTTTCAATTTATCCATTTGTCATTCAGAGGAGGAAAGAAAAAATAAACACAAGGGAAAGCAACAACAAAGCATCAGACCAGTACTTGGAATACCTCGCATAATTGCAAGGGACCTCACCTGACCTGCTGTATCCCATGTTTAATGATGTTTTAATCACATCACCACCAGAGAGCCAAGCTTTCCAAGAAGTGGGAGGTTTGTGTCACCGGGTTTTTCAGGGAGCCAAACCATATTCAGGGGAAAAGAAAACTGGCACCTAGAATTCATGGCTCCCTGCCAACCTAGTAAAGATCCTTGTTTGTATTTTCCAGATAATTCAGACATCTGCATGATGTGGGTAGATTATTATTATCAGTAGCAGACATTTATACTGTGGTGGTGCCCAAAGGTCCCAGTCGGGACCGGGACCCCATTGAGCCTGGCACTGTACAAACACAGATAAGAGACAATTCATACAGAGTGTGTTTACATTCTAGAGACACAAACCAGATGAAAAGTAGAAGTCAGAGATAGAACACACAAGCAAATAAATATGCTAAAGAATTGGAGACAATTTAGAGGCACTACTCTGGTTGCTTTTTTGTTTCTTTGAATGTTTTTTATTTAACTGGTATGCTCAGAAATGACAGGACTGAGGAAGTTTGCAAGAGGAAGGGAGTAACTAAGATTGAGATACAGGAAGGGCAACACTCTAGAAAGGGAAAATTGTGGCTCATAAGTTAGAGGATTTGGGAAGCATCCAGACAAAGCTATGCTTTCTCTAGAGATTTTTAAATGGAGTGTGCATGTATCTTCATATATGTGTTACCTTTAGGTATTTTCCCAGTGCTGGACAAGAAGAGATTTCTGCCTGGGAAAGAGAAACCAGCTGATGGTAAAGACACTGACAAAGTGAAAGTGATGCTTGACACTGTAATGAGAAACTGGAGGACTGAGATAAGATAAGGCTAAGCTTCAAAAAGTCTTAAAGACAAGAAGCTGATTCAGAAGTGAAGGGAAAGCCCATGTAAGTGTCTCAGAAGAGCTGGCACAATTAAGATAACAAGCTATACATTGGCACAGAGGAAGAAGGAATTCAGCAACAAGCATCACAAAAGGAGCAAGATGCAGCACACAGATATGAAATGATACAGAACAAAGTCAAAAGCAACTAAAGAGATATTACTTCTCAATTCACATATCCCTTGATGCCACTTGAGGAGAACCTGTTCATTTGGAAACAAAGCAACTCCGTCAGAAATGCATTCTTGATCACTTGTTCTAATACACAGGAACAGAAGACCCAAATAAAGGGAAAGAAAAAGGAAAAAAAAACCAACCAACCAACCAAACAAAAAAAGACAGAGAATGGAAATATATAGATGTACAGAAAAATACTATCATCCTGTGGAAAAATGCCTTCAGAATTTGTTAAGAATTCTGTACTTTTCACCTGAGCTTGTAGGAGAAAAGCCCCACAAATAAGCAGCCCCGTCATGTATTTAGTAGGCCAAAGTCTATTTAAAGGTTTAGTCAATGATAAATCTTGCCTTTAGAAACTCCAATTGTGCTAATGCCACCAATATTTCCTGAACACATGTTTAAGGAGCCTCTGCAAATTCAGCACAAGCACAAGGACCAGCAGGTCCTTGGAAGCCTCACAAAACCCATTAACATTTGCCTTTTGGCTCTTACAGGTCTTAGAAACTGCTGGTTTCAATCTTTCTTTCCCTCTAAATATTTCACTGGGTCTTATTGCCTGACCCATTACAAGAAAAATAAGAAAAGCTAGAATGGTTTCTTAGACTATAACCTCCTCGGAGAAGTTTATGTTCTGCACAGTGTTATGCACACAGCTGGAACTCACAAATGATATGTGAAGGATAATGGCATAGTTAAAGCAAAACAGGGAAACACTGCAAAAGGCAGGTTTGAGGGATTATAAAGAACTAGCTCATATAAAAACACATTCTTGTATTAAAATAAGAAAAAAAGAAGTGGGATAAACCCAAAAAACTGCATCATAAATATGATTTGATCATAAAAGCAAGCAATGATGTCAAACTGATTCCACTGCCATCGCAGTCTCTCAGCTCAAGCTTAGTTCCTCAGAACCAAGCTTAGTTCTTCAGGAAAACAAATTATTTTGCAGCCCCACAAATAAAGGTGCATCATTTTTCATTGAAAAAATAGGTAGCTGTAATACACAAATGCATCAAATGGCAGCTGACTTAAAACCAGGAATAATAACAGCAATAAAGCTTACACAAACACTTTTTAACATGACCATTCTTTTTAAAATCTGGGTTTAAGATTCCAGCCTGGCAAGCAAAATCAAGAAAAATTGAAAATCTGGGGCTCATTGAGGAAAAATATTAACAGGTTAAACAGCTGGAAAGAAGCCTACCCCCAGCAGCCAGAGAAAGTAACAACTGAACACCAAGTAATCTTCTGCCAGGTTTGGGTTATCTAAAGGTGCTGGAGCCCTCATTCGCTCAAGTGACTCCTTTCAAACCCATGTTGTAGCAGTGCAAATGGATTTTATTTGCCCTTCACAACTTTGCATCTGAAAGGGATAGTAGGTTGCAAAAAGGATGGAGAAAAAGCACATTTTACTCTTAAAGGGCTGAGAGGGTCTTCAGAGAGCTCTCACTGAGTGCTCACTACCAACTGATTCCTATACTGGAAATGAGGTAAAACAAATTTCTCAAAATTGTCTTTCTATTTACCCTTATTATTTGTACTAGTGCAATTTAATAGAAATACTAAGATAAAAGAGCTTTGTAAACCCTCTTTATAATAAAAATGAAAAAAAAAAATCTTTTTGAAGTGATTTATTTTTCTTTTTCTTTTTTATTTTTTTTAACTTCCCAAACAATGCAGAAGTTTGTCTCTGAAAATAAGATGGTGAATTACAGCAAAGTTATGAAAACAAAGAACCAACAGTTTCTCCAGTGCAGGCTTGTTACCATGAGCTAATAATTCCAGACTTTAAGCAAGCTGAGCCTCTTTTTTAATAACTGCATGCCTCTAGGCAAAGTATTTCTACTAAAAATTATTGAGGCATGGAACAAGGCAAGGTGTGTGAGCTAATGTTGGATTGTTCAGTTACTAAACCAACTCCTATAGCAATGAGCCTGCACTGAACTGACAGATTATTTCTCTGTATACACTTGTATAAACATACTGCTTAAGGTCGAAATCTGTGTAAGCTTTCTTTTCAATTAAAATGTCAAAGATGACAGCACTTGTTTTCACTGTCCCTCACAGGATGATGGATGCTGCGGCAGCAGATTCATGCCCCCGTGTTTCAGAGATGTTTGCCTGCCTGGGTGTCTAAGAAAGATGTACTTGCTGATGTCTCTGTGTGCCTGCGGGCAGACAGGACTGCTGTACTTATACTTTGGGTGGCTTTACCTCTCTTGACTTTTTCTTCCTCAATGTTGCCCCCCGTGGGCCCCCACATCCAATATTGTAAAAGTTAGAGCGGAAAGGTTGCTCTGCACACAGAGGTTGGGAAAAAGGTCCTGCATTAATTAATCAAATTAAGATTGCTTCTTAAGGGAAGGCTTTAAATTGCAGACCAGTTTGTGATCATTGCTAATTCAGTTCAGGTACCTAACATAGGTTCTCACAAAAAAACAGCTGCTGTGGGTAGTCAACAAAAAGACATAGCAGACCCCAAAAGAAGCTTCCAGCAATTTAAATATAGAATAATATTAATTAAAAGGCAATTAATCTGAACCTTTGCATTTCTTCAGCTCCATATTAATGAATTAACGAAACTGTGACCATTGGTTTCTCATTCATTTTCGTCAGTCTAGGGCTTGTACAAAGACAGTGGCTCCAAGCATTGCTGAGTCTCAAGACCATGGGGCAATACAACTCACAGCACACCAAGCCACAATGCTGTGGTTGGGCATGGAGCACGGATTTGATCACAATTTTGCTAAAAAAATAGTTTGACTAAAGAAAACAGCCTAAATGAGTGAAAACCACTCCATCATCTGCCACTGGCAGATTCAGTCGGTTTCATGCTGGCAAGACACAAGTCTTCTGTATGCACTGTGGAAAGCAGAGTTTGCTCTGGCTAGCAGAGCACAGTCGCTAATGAAGACAACACGAAGGTGTATATACATGTGGGATTGTTTATTTACTGAGATTTAAATTCTACACTCAACATAAAAATACTATTAAAGTAACACCTACTGTAGAAATCTTTAAGAAAGGCATTATATAAGATAATTCCACATAATTTCCTAAACAAAATAGGAAATAGGCAAAATTGAAAATTCGAAGCTTGAAAAACTCTCAGATGATATATGACATCAGCGGCAGACCAAAATCCAGCTCTTAATCCTATCCTTTAACGAGAATACCACAGAGAAACTCTGTGCTTTTTAACGCTCATTGCTTCCCAAGCACTTCTGCCATCAGCACATTGTTCCTGTAGTACCAACCTCTCTCTACAGCCCAGAGAAAAGTTAGCACAGCCCACTGTGGTCACAGCCCCAAATAAGCTCAGTGTCTCAAAGCTGCTGGTTGGTTCAGTGGGTGTAGGGAGAGAAGCACATACATGAAGGTGTACTCTCAATTATCTGTTCAGCAAGTCATCTCCAGGTGTAAAAATACTTTAATGCTGCCAAATAACTATGTGTCTTCAGTGACCCTCTTCCCACCCCCAACCCACTTCACTGATTCCCTTCAAACTTTCATGAAGATCAAAATGAATATATGCCATTTCTTGGGAGGAACCTTTGTACACGCTTCATCTCTTAAACATGCTAAAAATCCCAGCTGACAGCTATATTAGTACAAATGATGAGAAGCACAGGGAAGAGGTGAATCTCAAGGCAGATAGAACAAAGTCACGGGGAACTGCTGCAGCTGTACTTCAACAGAGATCAGCTCCCAGCCAATGTTGTTTGCTCTTGTTATTTAAAGGGTTCATATTGCCTTCTCTGCTTACCTCTCACTGGGAGATATCCACTGATTGAGAGTATCAGTCAAAGAAACAGGAATCCCAAACACAGTTTTTACATAGCTAAGGCAAATTTCACTGAAGGGTGGAAAACATGTTAGCTGCTATTCACTAATAAATTCACCTAGCACAATCCCCAAGAAATGTGTGCTCCAGAAACGCCCCATGACAACAACAGAAGCATTACAGGTAATGGCTTTGGGGGGAGATTTTGCTGACACTTTAGCTGCTGACATGGGCCAGCGAAGGTTTCCAGCAGCACGCAAGGGGAAGCAGTGATAGCTGGTAAAAGCCATTGTCCACTCATGTGCAACCACAGATACATGGGAAAATTTCTCTCTCTACGCATGCATGCATGCTAAGAGAGACACCAAAAAAGAGCAGGCATTGAAGAAAGGTTATTTTATTCTACCAACAAAGTGTGCATTGTAATCGTAATTCCCAGTCACTATCTCTCCCCACTCCCTCTCTTTTAAGCACTGGTTCGTGCAGGGACCTGCACCTAATTTTGAGGTTGGGGTTCATTTGTTTTCACATCAATGCAATTAATTTCCACTGGAAAATGCATCTCAGGCATTCAATCAAAATAGGCCTAAAATAATTCTGAAAACTCATCTGTCTCCAATCTATATAATGTTTTAAAAATTGGATGCATGCCCTGCAATAACATTGCACTTCACAAAGCTTAAAGCGCTAAACTCGAGGGTATCAGTTACAGTCAAACTGTAGTAAATCAAAACATCCAGTTTCTGGTTTGCATTGATTTATAAATATCAAAAAAACTACTATTGCAGTCATTACCACTTTGGGTGCTCTGAGCTGAATTTTCAACAGTTCAGGGCTATTTTCATTCTTATTGTGGCTACAGTAGCCTTTCAAGTTATAGATCAAATTCCAGATAACATGTAAATCTTAAATCTTGGTTTAAAAAATATGCATACAAACCAGCCAATGCACATGATAAAAAGCAGCAAGTCTAAGTGACCAGTAATGCCAAACATCCAAGCACACTTTTATTTTTACTCTCTAGCTTAGAGCAGAAAGGATATTTACTGTTATGAAATGTTCTAAATGGAAGCAAAGTGGAAACAGAATAAAATATGAAAAGGTAAGTATCTCTAAGTTGGTTTTTTAACCAGGAATTTGAAGTTCTCTTTTGAACTGTTCTTTAAAATGAGACAATCAATATTCAAAAATCATATTCAAAAATCATATTCAAAACTTTTCTCCTAAAAAGTTTTCCACATTAGTCTATCTGGTGATCCAAAAAATGTGCTTATTTATGACCAAATTATTGCTGAGGAAATATAAACCTGGGGAAAAAAAGAGACCTCATAAGCTGTAGCCCAGTTAACACAATCATTTGAGAAAACAAGTAAGAATAGAATGAATAAATCAACAGCAAGAGAGCCAACTCTCGATGGTGTACAGCACACAGCTTTGCCAAAGACAATGGATTTAAACCAACTGGGAATCTCACTCATACACACACACACACACGCAAAACACTCCTTAAACAGACAGTATATAACATGCACTATATCTAGCTGTAAAACAAGCTTTGACACTGATCTGTGTCTTATGCTTCAAAAGAAAACAAAAATCCCCATCTTCCACCTTGACATCTGTGGACTGCTACCAAGTAAATTCTCCTGACCCCTGGTGGTGATTAGCTTATGAAGTGGAGGGATTATTATAATATTCACAAAATTCCTCCTGAAAGCACTGGCCAAAGTCTACCCTTGCTCTTCTTGATACCATCACTGAAGCCCATGCTGATCTGCAAACCACCTCTCTACTATTCTGTTCATTCTATTTGCCTTGGGCAGCACGTACTGTTGAGTTGAGAAAGACAAGGAGACGTGGCAGATGCTCATTTGGGCATGATGCTCTTGCCATTGAAGTTCACAGAAGTGCTGCTAATACAGTCATTTAGAACAGAATGAGACCCATAAAAATGTATGACCCCTATGAAGACATTTTCCTAAATGATACCCTGAATAATGACTTAATGCCTGCTAATGATATGCTACATATACTAAGAAAAAAAGGTTATTTTACATCTTTATCTTCCAATTTGTACTGATGTGTTTGGTTTACTGTTTCACAGATGGGGTTTTTTTGTTTGTTTGTTGTTTGGAAGTTTTTCTATTTTATCTTATCTTTGTCTTGAAAGACATGCTGTCATAAAGAGGAAACATTCTCCCAAAGCAGAATTTTGTGTTGAAGATTAAAATAACATCCTCTGCACCAGTTTAGAGTAAAGGGCTTAATGGTCAGTAGAGTCATAAAAAACGTTCAGGTCATCCTTCCAGCTTCCAAGAGTCTGCAGTATGAACTAACAAACTGCTAATTATTTATTTAATGTCTTTACATGAACCGTAAGTTTTCATGCATACTCCATGAATAGTCATGGTTTGAACTGTTTCTTTTTGCCTCCACTTTTTTCCCTTTGAGAACTGCCACTGAAACAGGGCTTTAACTAGAAAGCCACCAGGCCAGGGGAAGCGGAAGAGCAGCATTATGATCAGAAGAAACAAAAACTGGATAAGGTGAATTTTGAAATTCTGAAGGTACTGGATAACTTAAGATATTGTACCCCATGTTTTTCAACATAACAATTCAGCAAGGAGGAAATAATTTTCATCAAATTTCCATCAAATCATTTCCATCTAATAGTTTAAAAAGGCCAGGCTGACCAGGCTAGAAGGACCTCTCTTGTTGCATTTGCACAGTTGAAGTAATGCCACTGATCTAGACATGGCCTGAGTCTTCTGTAGACACACAGGACTGAAAATAGCCCTCCCAGAAACACAAGCATCATTTCAACTCCCATCAACTCCCAATGCTGCAAAACCAAACTCCAAAGTATCACTTCTCAGTGAAGGGCCACTACAGCCATCAGAATCAACTGCAGCATTTGCATCAAGAGTTTCCAGATTTAAACTGTGGGAACGGGTCGGCTGGAGCTGCCAGTGGAAGGCCTCTGACAATGTAATTTGTTTGTCCTGCTGGCCTGACAGTCAGTGCATGCTGACAGTCAAGAAACATTAGTTGGTTTTGTAAGGTTTTTTTTATTTTTTTTAACTGCTTGGAGCTGCTGGGAGGACAGAGGAAAAGGATTCTTAACTTAGGGAGGGGACAAAGCAGAAGATGAATAATGGAAAGGAGACGTGTCCTTTTTCAGACGTCTCCTATAAAATAATGTACCCTGAGACACAACAATACACTGCAGCTGAACATGTTAAAAAATGTCAACTTTACCTAAACAGCGAAGTTGCAGTTAGTTTATACTAACATCAGATCTATTTGATTTGGTCACAGGGAGCCAGACATTTTACTGAGCTGGTTAAAATATCTCAACAGTCAAATAAATAGACCCAGTCAAAGGCTGTTGCATCACCTGCATTTATTTTTTACTGTTAATATTTAGCAATGGAAGAAAGATACAGATCTGTGCTCTATACACTTGCCATCTCCAACAGTATGATCTCAGCTCAGAGAGCAGCAGGAATTTGCACAGCAGTGAGTATGGCCGATTTCCAAGGGTCGGAAGCCATGGCTTACTCACTCCGCTCCACATTTTCTGCTGTTGTTCTACTTCTTTTTTTTTAATGGGAAAGGCAAATATGATGAGCATAAAGAATAGTGGCAAAGTCAGATTGCAGGTCAGCATTTCTGTATTTTATTTTCCCCTGATCTCTGTATTTTGTGAAGTGTGGATTTAGACCTTGTATTAGCCTACCAGACAACAAGTCCTTAAAATGGCTTGTACATAAAATTTGATGAGAAACCGATCATTTAGGAATACGTGTACCTTTAGACCAGAAACCTGCCTTTATCTCTCTCTATAGCAACAAACCATCTGAATCAACATTGCACCTCGTATAAATCTGACCCAGTCCATGTAGGATATGTAGCAAAGGTAATCTGTGACTTGAGAAAAGAAAATGCAGCAGTATATATGCAAGACACTTTGTATTTGGCAGACACATACAACCAGCTGTTTATTCTTCAGCTTGTGGATGTACATCTACTGGGACATCCCCCACCCCTGTAAACCTTGCCTAGCTCCTGGTCTTATTTCTAGTGTAGATTTAACCCTAAGTTATGGATAAACACAGTGCTTGGGATTTAAAGTTCAGTGTCATTTAGTATCATTTTTGACATCTCCACGCATTGTAACAAGCTTCTTTTTCACAAGGGACTTATGGTCTGATTTTAATTTGTAGTAGGGTTATGGTCACAATAAATGTCTATTTCAAATATTCATAAGAAGCCTCTAATGCAAATGGAAATAGAAAGTGGCTGTTTTCTTGTAGTTTCAAAGCCATGTATGTAAAACACACAGTACAGATCTGTTCCACATGCAAACCCATTATCAATCCACCACTGTGCCCTGGCTCCTGTCCTGGCAGCAGGCACTCCCGTGCTGAACAGTCTCAGCAGGTATTACACCTTGCATAATGAAGGAACAGGTTATGAAATCATTAGCACCTCAGCTGAGGCTGCCACAGGGATGCCCCTCTGCGTTCATTGTGAAACGTTTCTTTGGCAGCTGCATCCTAGAAGCATATTTGGATGTTGTTGCTTCAGCCTTGCCACACAGAGTGGAAAGGCAGCCAGTATTTTCATGTTCTGAACTCAAGAGCGGGGGATGGAAGTCTCTCTGGTCCACATCTAGGCTAATTCTCCCCATTTACACATGCCTAATTCTAGGCTTGAAGACCTCTAGGAAGCCCAGCTGTCTATAATCACACTCCCAGACCTATGCAGCCAGTGCTGCCAAGGAGCTGAGCCATGCCTGAGGCTGGAAGATACTTCAGCTTTGTCAAACACCACATGTTCCAACTCTCCTTGTCCTGCAGGCAGCCACTGCTAGCGGTGCTTCAGAGCAGCCCAAATGCAGCTGAGGGCTGCCCTCCCCTTGGCTGGAGTCCTGCCTTGGGATACAATGCACATCCTGTTGGCATTTCCTTCTCCATAAATGCAAGCTCAGGTGAAACTGTGCCAGTTCAAGCAGTTGAAGCTACACTCACTTGTCCCTCCATAGGAGAATCCATGTCCCCAACAGAAAGAAACAAAATCCACTGCCGGTCACTCACCAAGCAAGGCATCCACAGCCCTTTTCATGTTCCTTTTGCCAACCTTGAGACCTTTCCTGCTAGTTTCATAAGTATTTGTGAACCATGCCCTTGCCAATGTGCAAGGGAGCACAGCTGTGACCTGGCTCAGGACAATTGGTGGCCCTAAGTAACGGAGTATTCAGATCCAAGAATAGGGAAAATTGTGCCACTTGAAGGAAACCACCAGCATCAGGTATGGAGGAGAACTTGTTGAAAGCAGTGAAATTATATTGACTTGAGTCACCCTGGGGTCTGATCCACCAGTATTTGCAAAACTAAAGTCAGTTTTACCAACAGTATGAGGGAGAGTACGCAAAGGAAGGACCCGTGTCAGGTTCCTGAGCATTAAGTCAAGCTAGCTTGGGTTGCTGTCTTTCTGAATCGATGCACTGGGTCATGATTTAAGTAAGTGAGGGTCTGGGGCTTTTTAAAGCAGCATAAGTAAATAGCTAAGCTTGATGTGATATAAAGAGCACCACAACAGAAAGGAGAACTTAACGCAGTAATGAAAATCACTTACCCTTAATCATCCCTGAGACAGTGTTTTTACAATGCTACTTGATTTATTCAACCAGCAAACATGCCTCCTTTGACTTTTCTAATAACAGGCCATCTCAGCCGTGCTTGTTGGGATTTGAGTTCAGAGATTTTTTAATTAGTATGCCAAGTACATTATTTAAATGTCTTTGATGCCTTTTCTTTAAAATTATTTGCTAAGCAATAAGTCGTACTTATTTGCATAGGACACCCTCCCCCCCAGCAAAAAAAAAAAAAAAAAGGAAAGAACTAAAGAAAAGAAAAAAACGTCAAAACCCAACCCAAAACACTACCAGGAATGTTTGGAAAAGTAAGAGGTTTGGTCACAGGTGTGTAACCAGTGTTGCACATTGCAGAGAACATTACTGCTGAAAGACCTACTGAAGTCCAGATTCATTGCTGCTGACAAGCCTGCCACTTAGTGTACGAGACCGTATGAAAGGTTGTTTGCTGCATGATTTACAATGGTGCCCTTACTGTAAACTGCCTGTGCTCTGCTGAGCAGCTCCATGCTTCCTCTCTAATGGAAGGGCCTCAGCTTTTGGAAAAGCTGGACAATTTCTCAAGTGAGTACACTCTTGTGATACTGAGGCTAGCCAGACCACAAACTATTTTATTATGTTGTGCAAAAACCTCTGTGCAAAAAAACCCCTCTTTAATTAAGATAGAGCAACCAGCACTGTGGTTGTAATTACCTTGGACTGCTTTACCCACGGGCATAATGAAATAAAATTGGGCCCTCTATATTTTTGTTTTTAAACTAAGTAAACCCAAATTAATTTATTCAACTCAAACCAGACACTTTCTCTTTAAAAGGAAGGCCTATATGGTTGGAGGGGCTGGTGCAGCAGGCAGAGTGACATGCAATGATGACTGTGAACTGCAAACTGCTGGCAAAACATTTGGCTTGCCGTTGGTCCGTGGCCAGTATTTTCCTTTGTTAATGAATCCCATATCTTTTCTAAGTTAAGCATTTTTTCTTCTCCCCCTTCATTTTATTTGAAACATATTTTAAATATTTTTGTTTTTATGACGTAGTGGAACATGATACGGCCCCCTCCTAACCCTGATTATGGGAAAATCAATTAAAATTTTGACATTAGGAGCTATGAACATATGGTTTAACTGCTCAGACTTTTTTTTAAGCAACATATCAAGGATCAGCGCAAAGAGAAATAACAAAATGAGAGCTCCGTATTATGGGATAAAAAGTATACCTACTCAAAGTATATCACAGCCAAACCTTGCTATTCACTGAAAACAAAAACCCTGAAAAGTTGGCAGGTTTTGATAGATTTCCTCTTAGACGTAGGATGACATACTTTTCATTTGTGCTCTTTTCTGAGAAAAAAGGCCATTCAATAAAAATAGTGATTCTGAATGATGTGTTTAATATTTAGTACATTTTGTCTCACCCAAAGGACCTTAATTTTTACAACTTAAAGAATGCAATCTTAAAATGGAGTTTTATGGTCTTCCTCATTAACTTCCGGCTCTTACCTGAAGAAGGAAAAATAATTGAAGAATACCCCATTGGAAAAAAAACATGATATTCAAATGCAATGATCATTGTGGGCATCAAGTCACACCTGCCCTACTGACTACCAGTCCTTAGATCTATGTGAAAGTCCAGGTCCCTTTGGTATTTCAAATCATCAGAATCCCAGACAGACAAAACTGAAACAAGTCACTGAAACTCCAGGGAAGAAAGGCACCAAAGAGATTTAACTCTCTATTTAACTCTCTAGGTCACTAAGTTTCCACGAAAAGAAGCTCTTTCCCAGAGGTCTTGAAAGACTGGAAATGCTGTTAAAAGTGAAGAGTTATTTTTAATCTGTCACTGGTGAAAAAACAAGTTTTTTCAATCGTCTTCTGTGGACATCTAGTCTCCAATCCTGCAATCATCTAGCTACATGAATTTACATGCCCTCCTTTAATATTCCTCAGCTTTACAAACCTTGCAAGATTTCTTCAGCCACACTAACTTGTAGCTAGTTTTACTGAGGAAAGAGATGACGAAAGTACAGCATTGCTGGCCCTGAAACCCACACGGGGCCAGGACCAAGATATACTGGAAAAAATTAAGTTGCAAAAGCCTTTTCTGCACCAACCCCTTACTTTTCATCATGAGAACAGTGCCGTGCTTGTGTTAGAAATGACAGAAAGCTTTTTCTAGAGGCTCCTGATATCAACTCAAACCCCTGAAGTGAATAGAGACTTCAATTATCTATAGGGGATGTGCAAATTAAATCCACTCTATCACAGTGAATTCACTTGCACTGTAACTGCTGTGATTTATGCAGAAAATTGCAGCCAAGCTCAAAAGCTAGAGCAGCACTTTCAGGTTGACCAAAACTATTAAATTCACTAACAAATTGTATTTAATAAATCTTGGAAGTGGAGAAGAACGGAATATTTGGAAAAGCAGAAATTTTTAGCATTTCTAAACATTCCAGTTTGAAATGCCATATTAATCTGGAAATTTACCTAGTAATTTTAAAAATGTAATTGTCCTGAAAACCTGAGAATGTCTTTGTTCTTTATTTGCACAGAATAATTAAGAAATTAAATCATATTGACTTAACCTGAATTACTATTTTTAATTTCAGCCACTAAGTCAACAAGCTTGTTATTCACATAAAACTGGTTGCCGTTACAGCTCACCTGCCTGAAGCACACAAATGACACAAAAGAAACCTTAAATCTGTCAGTTTTTCTTCATTTCCTGCTCTATTAAAAACAACCCAGTATTCCAACTCATTCCTCTCTTTTATGTCTTCTTTCCTAGATTTTTCCTAATTGATTTTAACAGCTAGTTAGGAACCTGAACATCAATATCAGTGTATTAATGAAAAACAGAACTAACACTGGTATTTCAAAGCTATCCTAAAGACAGATTAGATTCAGTAATAAATTAACTGGGTAGGAATGCTGTTTTCAGGGGAAAATACGATAGTATGGGACTTTTTGTTTTGTTTTCCAAGGGGATTAGCTCTTCCAGCCAGGAAGTTTTCACCACACGTCCAGATTCCGTGATTTGCTCTGCATCCAACAGCGGTGCAAAATCATCTTTGACATTTACCGAAGCGTCAGGCGCAGCACTTTAAAAGGACAAAGCTTGTCTTGATCACAAGAAAGGAGTTTGCAAACAAGGTGAATGCATGACAATAAAGAAGGTGCCAGGGGCATAGTGAGAACAGGGCTGTACACTCTAAGACTGCACTTTTAGAAACTTCATAAATATGAACAACGTCCTCCTCTGAGCCTCTTAGCTCAAGACAAATACAAGACTGAGTCAGTGTCACTCCAGAAACTTTTGTCAGTGAAGAGTCATATACAGGGACTGAGCCTCAGTCTTTATGGTCTATTTGATAATATATTATTAATTTTGCAATAATAAAATAACTGAGCATGCATGATTTTACATGTGATAGCAGTGACAGCATATTGGATAGTCATTTGTTAATGGACATACATGAATGCTGGAAAAGAGATACAGGGAGTTCACTGCAAAAAGGCATTAATGTGCCATTACTTTTATAGTGGGAACAGCTTTTGCTAGCTAAGTTCCTGTAAAACATGCATCTGAGCTTACAGGGATAGTAGCAAATGGATCCCTCACATGTTTATGGACAAAGCTTGTCTCCTAGTTTTGCAAAACATGCTGAAAATTACCATGGGGGGTTCCAAAGTTTTATTTTTTTATGGTATAATTCCCTTGCTTTTGTAAAAATAAAAAAAAAGGAGGGGGGAAGGGTACTTTTAAAGAGCTGACTAGTTTGGGAATACATCAGAGATGGATTTTCTCACAGGATTTTAGAATTCTCTTGCAATTCTTCACTATAAGCAAAAACTTCAGATGCTTAATCAAGGAGGGAACAAGATCTGTTTAGCTGTTTATAAACTGAAAACATATTTGGCTGTATTTTGGCTCACATGTCAGCCAAAAAATGTCTAGTTTACATGATTATTGTTTTATCTTTGCATGTTTATCAGGCATCTACTAAAACTTGAGTACCCTTCACTTACAGCGTGATGGGAAAGTTAGGGAATTAAGCACCTTGTAGCACAGAGCAATTCAGAGTCCACATTTAATGTTACGTGAAGAGCATACATTCTTTATTTCTCAAGTCAAGGTGGACACAAGCAGGCACAGGATATGCTTTAGATGACATTATGTCCTTATCTCAGCTTTTGCTTTTCTTACTGCTTTTTGCTCATCAAAATTCTTCCAGCTTCCCCCCCTGTACAGACAGCCCATGCTGCCATCATTTCCCAGGGCAGGTCCAGAGAACAGTTTCCGTCAGAAGGCATCTCAGAGGGTCACCTTGTCCAACCTCCTGCTCCAACCAGGACTAAGTGCAGTATCAGAGCAGGCTGCTGGGGTCCTTTTCTTAGACAAAGTGTGAACATCTCCAGCAGCAGAGACTGACTCCAGCCAGCTGCTATGCCTTGCCAGAGTTCACCTGCTGGAACCTTTCTTTCTTTAGGTCTCATGGAACTTTCTCTCACTGAAACTTGCGCCTGTCATCTTCTGTCTTCACGCTGCAAAGTGGGGCAGACCCTGTCTCCTCTGTAACTACCCTGTACGTAGCTAAAGGCTGCAATCAGATCCCCTGGTAGCCATCTCTTCAGCCTAAATAAACCAAGTTCCCCTGCTCTCTGCTCCTCTGTCTCCTCTGTCCCTTCAGCCTAGGGAAGATGTCCACAATGCCATCTGTCCTCTGTGCAACTGACCCACCTTCCAGTAAGTCACTGCAGACTCACACAAGAGCATGTGTGCAGTTTTGGGGTGCCCATTTCCCTGGAGTTATTCAACAGTCCAAGCAGATTTCACCCAAAACTGCCCCAGACTTTGGTTGGGTGCAGAAATTTTGTATTCCCCTCAGAACAGAGATCTTTCTAAGTCGTCTAGGAATTGTTTGGGTAAACCCAAATATCTGACCCTGAGCCAATCAGTTAATTACTCTATCTAACGTTTGTCCTATTTGATAATTCCTCTGCACAAGAGACACATGGCAGGGCAGATGTGTGGCTGAAATTCAGTGCTCCTGTGCTCACTGCTACACGGGGAAGCAACAGACCCTTCCTACATCCAGCTCAATCTGATCTACACTCTGAAACATCCTGTTATTGGAGCCTTGCACTTTTAAAACAAGTCTCCCTGAGATAAAGAGCTGTCTATGGAGGCGGAAAAATAAGGAGGTATTAGAGATGCAGCTGTCTGTGCTTTCAGTCAAGAACTCGTCCTAGGCAAGACCAGGTGAGACCAAAGTTTAAAACTCCGGAATGCAACACGTGCAGATGCTGTTTTATCATTTGCTACTCTTCACACTTTCTGGGCATTTGCCCACAGAAACAAATCAGAAGTAAAAGAACCATTTAGAAGTGACATTGAATATCAAACAGAAAATAAAACGTACAAAGCTGAATCATCTTTCAGTGTATAGCAAGTGAGAAACATTATTTTTCAAGACCTTTCTTTAATAACAAAAAAGGTATTTCTCAGCAAAAACAATTCCCAATTTCTCATGAAAAAATTGCTGTCAAGACCCCAAATTTTAACAATTCATTGGAGTCTCATTGGAAGCTTTTTAATCAGCCACACTTTGGCCTTCTAAGAAGACCTTTATAAATTCATGCCTTTCCAACTATCTCTATACTCATTTTTTTTCCTATAACATGCACTTATTTTTCCATATTTTTCCAAATGTTGCTGGTAAGGTTTGGTACTTTTCCTGAAGTATGTAATGCAGTTTTTTTATGGGGTTCTACAGAGTCTTGTCAAAATAGTTTAAATTTAAAAATGGCTTAATTAATTACTAAATATTAGAATATCTACTGAATTGGAGTAGCTGGGAAAAGTTCTATACTGCACAAGATTAGTAAGTAAAAAGCCAAACCAAACACCCAGTGATGCACAGCACTGTCCCCCTTTAACTGTTGCTTAAACTTTTGCCCTAAACTTGACTTCTTATTCTTAAAGAAAAACTTGAAATGTGAGGGAGAGCCGAGGAGTGCTAATAGAGTGTCAATTTCAAAAAGAAAGAAACCATCAATCAAATTTATATACCAATATCACCACCTTAAGTCATGCAACTTGAAATCTTATTCAGGTGATAAATTCTTTCTGGTATGATTGCTTAGGAATAGCAGAAGTTAATTTTGCCTTTCAGTCTCATAGATGGGGGCAGACACACACTCACACACACCCTGCATACACAAATGGATCCACACATACAGAGATCTGTGTACCAGTCTGCACTTTGTGCAACACATCCCTCTTTCATATGAATGACCACAGGAGATGCTTGTCAACACCGGATTCCAATGGCCAGGAATCTGGTGGTTGAGGCAAACTGTAAACTGAATTTAGTGTTTATTTTGATTTTTCAGCCAATCTGAAACGTATTTCTACGTGAGTTTTCTAAAGAAATTCACTTATTCAAAGTAGATCAGAAAACTGAAAAGTATTCAGAGCAATGAGAATTCCTGCAGTCCTGTGATACAAGAGAAAGGGAGCTCATGTCCTCAGCTGCAGTGAAAGAAAAGTTCATTTTGACCTGGAAACCAAATGATAACAAAGAACACAGTACTGGAACTTTTCTGACATGATACTGAGTTGCCTTAAACTGAGGTCAAGGAAGAATCTGGTCTAGTACATTTTTTCTCTTCTGATTTGTAAGACTCCATTTGGGAAAAACTAACTCGTGTTAAATCTGACATATAAAATTACTGGTGTTGATGGGCTTTTCCAGTGTGGTAAAACATTCAACTGACATTACTTTTGACAGGGCTTATGACTATGAACTTCAATTATTATAGTTATTATTTTGCTGCTGCTAATGGGCACAGATTCATTATCTGTAAAAAACAGTGCCCATCTGAAGCACATTGCCCATATTCTTTATGGTCATGGAGCAGCGCAAGAGTTGCAGATATCTGCAATGAAACTCTCCGTCTTGTTATTTACACTAATATGTCTTGTACTCATACTTTATGAGTATAAAATACAATACAATACAGACCTTTCATATGTTTGACTAATGGTTGCAATTTTCCAAACATCCTGCAGTACTCTTGAATGAAATATATGATGTTAAAATGAAGACCACCACAGAAAAACAGCTTGTGCTGATCTGAGAGACTAAAATTCTCACTCTCAATTAGTAGTTTTTACCAAGAGAATGGCTAGTTTTATTATAATTATCAGAAATCTTTCAGTAAATTATGAAAGTATGTTTCAGTATGTTTTCAATGGAGATACTCATTTTAACACTGGAAGTTGATGCTACAAGGAAACATCAGGCCATAAAATACAGAATGGAAGAGAGGATGGAATCAACAGTGTTCTGTTAAGTAAATGATACTTTCCTGGCTCTGTCAGGATTCAAAAGACCTAAAAAGCAAAATGTGTGTCACTGGGACTGAAAAATAAATCATGCTATTTTACAATCAAGGCTTTAAAAACGTGTTTGGAGGAAGTCGACAGGGAGCAAGCACCACAACACAGAAATTCCATGCCACATTTAAAAACAAACACAAGCACCCACGTAGAGAGGAAATCACACATTAATAGAGATCCAAGGTTCATCAGTCTCTGGGATCACTGTGGCTGAACAAGTAGTTTTCCAAGAGGGCACATTCCAAAGCTAGAGATGTTGAAAAATATGTGGATGCTCAAAGGACTGAAAAGAGGAGAGTTCCACAGATTTTATCCCGAGCCCATCAACTCAGCTCTCCCATTCACTGCTATAAGATTTGGATCAGGCTCAACATCCAAATGTAGTCCTCACTCACTAAAATTGTCTGGTCACACTGGAAACTGTTTGGGCGAGGTACCCCACCCATAAACAGAGCGTTTGGGGAGAGCACGGTAGTAAGCAACAAATAATTTGACTCTTTGCCAAGACTAGGGCTTGTGTCTCTTACTTGTTCACCCTCTGAGACAATGAAACGAGGGCTATAGTAAGGTAATATCTCTGAAGCAATCTAAGAAGGAATGCCACATGAACGAGAAACAAGAGGATAAGGGTTCCTTCAATTTTGATGTCGAAAGTGGAAGAAATGACTAAGCAACAGAGTACAGAAAGCCACTAGCAGATGGATGCCGTGTTTCCAACAGCTATTTGCTCTGGGGTCTGGTAAGTAGGAAGAAGAATAGGAAGGAAATACAAACCTGAGTGTGGAAAGAGAGTTCCACTATGGGAATTGCCACATCATCTAGGTGGAAGACAAAGATATGCAAGTCCATTTGCAGGAGAAAGAGAGCATAAACAGAGTTAAGTGGATATTAATGAACGCTAAACAAGGATGGCAAGCCTGCTCTGAACTTACAAATCACATCCGCATTAATACCAAATGAGTTCATTAAGATTAACATTATTATGATGAGTATCAAAGGGATTAAAAGAGATTATGGTAAATAAGGGAGTCAGATAGGAATGAGATGTAATTACCTTCCTATCTGGTTTATCTGTAGCTGCAGAGAAAGACCCAGCATTCGCTTCACACTGGAGGAACCTAACTCACATTTTGATCTGAAGTGTAATTTTCAGCAAAGCTGATCTCAACAGTTTGGGCTGAACACGGCCCAGGCATGTGCAGGATGAACAAAAGAAGGGTGGGAAGGTGAGAGGAAAGAGAGATGGGGAAGGGCACAGGAGGCCACTTTGCCCCAGCACCCCCACCCAGGTGCAGGAAACAACTTGGTCTTCCTGCCTGCTGTGTCCAAAACTTGATGAGCTGCCAGCCCTGCCACCACCTCTGTCCAACACCTGACCTGCTCTGATCCCAGAACTCAGGACACCAGCTCTGAAATCTTCTCTGGGCTTCTCAAGCATCAACCAAGTCTTCCAAAACGGCTAAGGGAAAGGTCTCAAGTTAGAGCTAGGAAAACTGAGGAATTCAGGAGCAGAGGGATCACATTCAGTGAAATAAAAACAAGCTGTCTGATATTTACCTCTTCCTTTTGTACTGCAACTACAGAGACAATTCTTTTGTGCATGCAGAGACCAGCTAAGCAGCACCAAATTATGGCTTAAAATCACACAGCTTATAGAGCAGATATTCTGCCAATGCACACATTCAGCAATGCAGGCGGAAATATTACTTGGGATCTTGGTGGGGAAAATTTACTGGGACTCGTCCAGCCGGGCTCTGCTCGGAGCAGATTGCCTTTCTTCACAGGCCGACCACGCACAGTTGGCTCTCCAGTGCAAACATCACTCCCAAGCTCTGGTGTGTTTGGCCTCTGGTTTGTTTGACAGGTTACATGTGCTTCTGAATATATCTTCAGATGCTCATTTTCAGAGCACTGTTAACATTTCTCTTGGCTGCTGTTTAAAAATTAGGTCCCTAAAGATATCATCCTTCAATAAGAAAATCCTCTTGCCAAAAGACCCAGCTTCAAACGTGTGGAAGTTGACTGTCAGGGCTGTTGACCTCTGACCATGAAGCTGCAAGTCCCACACACTGGGTCCCAGCAGCTAGCATTAGAGGAATCCAAATGGGCAGCTACTTTCCTTTTTTTGTTGTCCAAAAAGAACGTGCATTTCAAAAGCACCTGTCAAGCACAGCCAGAGCTGTTTGACTCTAATCTGGACAGTTATACTTCATTAATTATATGTTTTGTTGCTTCAACAACCAATATACATACATACATACATACATACACACACCTGTGTGCGTATGCACACAGAATTCACAACTGCAGCTTTTTGAAAGAAACCTTTACAACTCTTTTTCCTGTGGTGCTGTGTTGAAACCAGTGAAGTAGCAGCAGTAAATTGTAACTTAGAGTTGCAGTGCACTTCTGAAAGGCAAGAAGGATTTACATCTTTACACCCTCTACCTAACTTCACCGAGCATGAATCAGCAGGGTGGATCATTTGTGAAAGTTTGAGTACACAGCAGGGTCATCAATGAGTCCACACCATCTAGAGCACCAAGATGTTCTCTTTTGCTGACCTTCCAGACAGGTGACACGTTAATAGCTCGTACCAGACAAGTGAGACTCTGATCCCCTGTGGAATGCAATCTGATACCCGAAGACTTTCAGGACATGCTGCACAGCGTATTTTACATGTGTTTTTATAAAAGAAATAGCAGGGATGCATTTCTGCAGAGGAAAGATGGAGTGTGACAGTATGTTATCCTCTGCCCAGCATCTTGCCAGCATGGCTAGACACTATCCTAGGACAACACTGATGGACTTCTCCTGAACAAAGTCTCCAGCCAGAAAAAGCAGGAAGGGAAAGAGTGAAGACAGGTCCATCCCAGCATCTAAAGCCGGCAGGCAAAGGAAAGAATCTACTATGCTTTATTCTGATGGTCCGTGGAGCTGCACTTCCCAACATTTCTAGGAGAAAGTATGAGTCAGAAATCCTACGGGAACTCCTGCAGCAGCACAGCTCCCTCCTCAACCCACACCTCCTCAACAGAGCACTGCGCAATCCAATCCATATGGTATATCTGCACTACAACGTGGGCCAGGGCCGGATGCAGCCTTACGTTGGGCTCTCAAATGATAAAAACTTTGGCCCGTGAGCGATTGTTTGTGCTTGAGCAGTTGACTGAGGAGCTTGTAAATCAGGGCACTTAGGGAAAACCTGTGAATAAAGTGCAGGAACATAACAGGTAGACATAAGACAGCCTTGCAGTGGGCTACCAGAGGGAAGGGAAGGCAGGAGCTGGCCACAGGCTCTTGTCTTGTTCAGGAAGAGAGCAGGTTTTGCCACCAACCACAGAACAACACTGTTTGTTATTTGGCTCAGCCACTTCCCCAATACAGGTTGTAAAAAAAAAGAAAATCACCAAACCCCCAAGAGCACGTTTTAGGCTATCTTTAATTAACCAAGCAAATCTGTAGTCCACTGCGATTCCAGTGGACTTCAGTGCTTTCCTGAGAGACAGAAATTCCCTTTGAAAGAGGCACTTCTGAGAGTCATGCCATAAGAGCAGACAGCTCTTGACACAGAAACCTGATGCAGAGCTCCTCCGAGCAGAACGGGTATCCTCAGGACACCAACACACACCTGATAGCTCACATTCATCCCACATCTAAACACAACCCATGCCCGAGCACGGGCTTAGTGTTAAACTCCATGGCCCACCCTAAGGGCAATGTACTCACAGTGAACTCAGGGAAGAGCTACCTTTTCTCTCTCCACATCAGACCTAGAGACAGTTAGCGATGTGGGAAAATGACCAGAAGGTCTGTAGGGAGACTGACAGACTTAATAAGACAAGCTCAGTGCTCTGTCCTGCAAAGGAAATCCATGTAGGCAGGTGCCCCAAGACCCTGGCAGCTCTAAAGAGCAGAACCGTGGCAGGAGGGGATCTGCCGTGCAGGGTCGGGACCTCGGTGGCCCCAGCTAAGGCAAGACAGCCACGAGCCCGAGGTGAGCCAAGGATCAGAACACTGCTGACAAGTGTTAGGGATGAAACGCGGAGGCTCGCTGGGATGAGCTCTGCAATCTGCCTCCCTTAAACGCTTCATTTTCTACAGCGGATTTCCAACAGTAGAAGCTTTTACTCGCTCTGCTAGGCAGAGGCTGAACTGCTTTCTTCAAACAGTTTCAAATTCGCCAGCCACGCTCAAAGAACCACCCCTTTTTGCCTTTCTCTTTTCTTTTTGCACTCTCCGGGCTTTTTGTGAAAGAGACATCCAGTTTCAAGCTATTTTAAAAATATCAAAAAACCCCGGTGGAAAATAATTCGCAGCTGTGATAATATCACATTTTTTAAAATACCGTAATATAGTTTTACTTTTAATAATAAAAGATAAAAAAGGGGAGTCTGTGAATAATTAGACAGTGCAGTCTGAAGCCAGTTACAGTCACTGCAATTGATAATAAACTTAAAGCCCCTTGACAGCAGGTAAATGCTTTGCAACCCTGACCCCCTTCCTCTCACATTACTTAACAACCCTGCAGTTCCAGCATTACATCACCGTCCAAGCGATTGGTTCCTGCATTTTAACTCTCTCCCTGTCTCCTCCGATTAGGAACAACATAATGATGGTGGGGGGAGACACCAAACGACAACAAACTACCAAACTTCTCTCAAGTTTGCTGTGCTCCTTGTTTGGGTTTGGTTTGGTCGAAAAAACAGCTTCTGCTCCTAAGAGCTGAGGTTACACGCACCAGAAAACAAACTCTGTAGAAGTGGAAAAGAGTGGGAAAGGGGGACTCGGGAGGGGAGGAGGAGAGGAGGAGGAGGAAGGCGAGGAGGGGGGGAACCTATATAGAAATCAGAAAAGGAAAAGAAAATTAAAAACAAACCTCATGGACATCACTGAGCCTGAATTCCCTGCTGAGGTGCAGAACATGAGAGCCCTGGAATGAGTGTATGTAGAACTTGAGCCAAAGCTTAACTAGCCCGAGTGAGTCATATCCTTCCCATTTGATTCCCGTCCAAGCGATGATGTAATGCCCTGGCCCTCTCCCTCGCTCCCGCTCGCTGCACTACCTCCCTCCTCCCCTTTTCTCCTTTTTAGCTCAGTGCTGGTGAAGTCACCATTTAAATCTGGCAGCGCTGAAGCAAAAACTTCAATGTAACCAAAACAGCCCCAGGCCAAGTTCCAGACGTACTGAGACTCGGTGGTGCAATTGCCATTGGAAACGAGTAAACAGAGAAAGAAACAGTGCTGCCTGTGAAGGGCCTGCGCAGCTGCCTGCCGGAGCGCAGGAAAACCCTGGGACCAGGGACGGGGCTGACACGATGGACCGGGGATCGCCAGAAGATCCTGCATTCCTCCCGAACGCCTGCACGGGGAGATCCGGCTATTGGGAAAGGAGGAGACCGAGCCCGAGTTGAGGAGGGCAGCAGAGAAGCCGGGGAGCAGCGTGTATGGGGCGGGGGGGTGGGTCTGGGAGGATGGAGAGCGCTGCTTTGCAGGTTGTGCCTCAAACTGGGATTTCTCTGCCTCAGCAGAGCGCAGCTGGAATTGAGCCCCAGGTTTCTGAAGGAAAACGACGGAGTTGTTTCTTGCACCGTATTCCTCCGTATGCAAACACACAGGTGCAAGGCACCTTCTTTCCCCGCAACAGGAAAAAAGTACCAGAGCATCCATACAGCACACCAAGCTTACAACTAACTCACTGCTGCGCTGCTCTTATTGCCTTTCTGGTTTCTCCCCCAAGTCTGTTTTTTTTAAGCATAGAGAATGTTTCTAAATGGAACTTATAATCCACTTTCATGCACGCAGGGATAAGCAATTGTGGTGCAAAGTGGTCTGCCTCATCAAAGTCCTCCTGATGTTAAATGCTCTCGTGTCCTCCCTGACAGAGGGCTTTCTCACTGTTCATCACTCCCAACTGATTGTAGTCAATGCAGCACCAAGAAGTTGGTCCACAAAAGAATGCAAAACCTAAGTAATAATATTAATAGTAATAACAACAATAACAATAATAGATGAAAATGTCTAAGCATATATAGCATCCCTGAGCAATCCAAAGACTAATAGTTTCAACATCAAACGGCAGATGTAAGTATTAATGGCATGTGAAACACCAAAGAGGTATTTAAAAGTGTCTCCTTTCTTTATAGATTGAGAACTATTTCACAAAGCCACTTCACCTCACATCTCAGAGTGAAACTCAGTTTTCCAACACTCAGTGGATGCACTCATGCCCCCAAATTTAGAAAACAGTAGGAAAACAGCAAAATCGATGTGCTTTCTTTTCTTTATGATGATGTGAGTCTATGGAGAATCAATTTCTAATGCCTAGAAGCATTTTACCACACTGGGGTTTTTTTCAGGTGGGCTCTTTAATTGATGACAGCAGCAATGCAAGAGAGATTATTGTGAAGTACCAAAATCTCCTCCTGAGGATACTTCTATGGTTTTAAATTACCTTTAGAATATATTTCTATGGATCAACACTATTAGCTTCTATCATGGTTTGGTCTTGAATTCAAGTAGACTCAGTCATGAATTCAAATGATGTTTTGTTTAAGATATGTATGATTTTTACAGACAGAATGAGAGGAGGAGAAAACTAAGGGTTTGTCCTACTCAATTAAAAAAAAAACCAGTTCTCCACAGCAGCCTGACCTGCTGGATGACATCCTCAATTGATATTGATGCTGCAGCCACTCAGAGTGACACCTTTATCAAGCAAGGCAGCTCTGAATTAGAGGTGATCAGCCATAATTATTACTGGCGCCACTGAAGCCTGTGGCTTGACAGCATCAGATGTGGTTGTTATAAAGTTTGGTCCATTGTGTCAATGGCCTGTATAACTCATTTATGTCTGAATTACCAGCTATTGATTTTTTGTCTTCTGTCATGTAATAAAATAAAAGTTAGATCATTCCTAAAGCCCTCTTTTAATTCCAGTCTTGCTGATAAGTTTCATTTTAAGCTTATCCCCCTTTTCCCTCTCCATTTAAAAAAATGCAACTTCCACCCCTTTTTCTGTGCATGTCTAAGGGGTCATCTTCCCTCCTCCCTTCTTTTTATTTTGTCTTCTTACATTTACACTGCTGGATTACATAGTTTCTGCTCATCCAGTTATGCCACTGACATTGCCATAAACTTTGTCATGGGCCCAGGACAGATCCCTGGCTCAGAACATGGGAATATGGCTACAGCTGAGCCACGACTTTAAATCCCCAGGTCCAGTTTTGCAAAGAAGGAAGCTGCCACCTAAAGAGAAAAAGGATTACCCTGAGCAACTCAGGTTCCCATGGGTCTGCTTTTGCATATACATCCATTCCTGCAGTCTTTGGGTCTCTTCTCACTCTTCTGAAAAACCCACACTTCTACCACCGTAGATATTCAAAGCAAAATGCAACCGAAGAGATGATGCAGGGTAGTTCATTGTCATCCTGAGGCTTTGAACACTTGCCTGGCAGCTGTGCTCTTTCCAAAAGAAAATTTTGTTCACCAGAAGCAACAGCCGATCCATTGCCCATCTGTGAGCATCTTAACCATAGTATCACAGGAGTGACTGCACATGTATGGCAAACAGCCCTTTTAGTTATTACTACTTTCATAGACATAAACTCAGAAGAATTTAACTGCTTTCAAGAGTGTTTTACAGAAGATATTTCCAGGAGTAAGAGCATTTTCTGAAATGAACAAGAAAGATCAAAGCAGTCTGAACTGCTGATCATTTCTAAATTACATATTTACACTGAAGTCCTATTTCAAGAAATAAACTGTTTTAAAACAGACATCATGCTCCAAAGGAGTTAAAAACTTATTTGTTCGTGCTGATGGGAAAACAAAAAAGTTCTTTCCAGGCAGGTATCTCCAAATCCTATTGATTTTTTCTTCCCCCTAACAGGAAACACTGTTTTCCCCTTTTCCTTCCTGTGACAGACCAGTTAATGATAAAGAATGTCCTGTGCTCAGAGGAAATTCCACTTGCATGCAAGAGCTCCCTCTTTATCTGTTTACTTGTCTGTCTTTTCATTCTCCCCCCATTCCAACCCCAGCCTTAAATTTCCATGTTCATCAAGAATAGGGCTGTTGTGATGAGAGTTATGGGATGTTTTAATTCTAATGGGAGCCTTCTTCAAACTAGGGCCCTGGCCAGGACAGTTATGACTCCAGCTTAGCTGTCTAGCTCAGGAATTCTTGCAACACCCTCCCTGCAGAATGTTTCATCCTTGGGGAAAGGGTGGTGGGGCACACCACAGATGTTTGGTGTAACTGAAGCTTGACAAAAATCACTGCTTCTGCTGAAAGTTTCCAGTCTCAACAACGAGAAAGCTCTGACTTTTAAGAGTCCAAACGTCAGAGTGCACTGGGATTATCCCAAATGCGTATTGTGACAAGGAACTGGGTGTACTGCAGTTGAGATTGTGGATGGACAAATCACAGGTTCTACATGCATTTTAGGTGAGTGTGTCTCATCCAGCCCTTGGGACTGACTTTTGCTTATGTCAATCAGTGGCCCAAAGCATAAGCAAAGACCCTGTGGATGAAAGCAGTATAACCTGATTATTTTTTTCCTCCACTGCTTGGCTCTTAAAGAGGCTTGATTAAGAAAATATTCTGTAATAATGGTCCTGCACTCAGGAAAGTCTCATTTTCATTCTGACATTATTTTTCATTTCTAACCCAAGAGCCTTAAAGTCCCTGTGGAATTAAAGAGGCCAGATAATTTCAGGGTTAAATAAGCTTTAATGACTATCACATGTATGGAACCTTAAACCCAGTATTAAAAATTATTTTTTTAAAGTGGCATCTCTTCCTTTTTTAATTTAAAATAACCATCCAGGTGGTTTCCTAAGGATTTCTTTGCAAATTGCTTCCAGTGAACCTTTTCAGTTACAGACCACTGCAAACCCATGTGGTGGTATTCAGCATTTAGTTCAACTTGGGTGTCCCATGTTTTTGTAGTGGGCAGAGGGACTGTCTGCACAAGTGTCTGCACAGGGAGGCTGTTGGAGCAGGCTAGCTGTCACTAGCAGGGACACAAGAAAGTAAATATCCACAATTTCAGAAGAAACTAAAGGAAAGCAGCGTTAAGAGTGGATTCTTCGAGTTACTCTTAAGAAAATGGGGCACATGTTCCCCAAATCACTTTGGTGCTTCAAAAAAAGACATACTTTGTTTAAGAAGACTCAGATCAAAGCACTCAGCATTGCACTGTATCAAAGGTTTTCCTATGAACTCTCCAAGCTGTAATGAAATAAAATATCTGGAAATATCTTTTGTGACAACTGCCCCAGATTTCTTGAACATAAGTACTCTAAGACACGGGATTGGATGAAATCTAAATGAAACCTGGAACAAAGATCTCCCACTTTCACACACATGCTCAAACGTGCTGCTACACTAGAAACACCTCACTGAAAATATTTAAGGAAGAAGAACTGCCAAAATTTGGGTCCAACTTCTCTGGAAACAGAAATGTGCAATGGGCATGATGGCCAGTAGATTTCCCCAGAACATTTTGGCAATCAATCTTCAAGAATGTCTCGAGATAAGAAATGCTTTCCCATTAACAGTTCTAAGCATGTTAAAGCCACTTGGGATCATGGGGGTTTTGTGCTGGGAACACTCAACTACTAGGAAATAGAATTGCCTACAAATAGCCATGGGCCAGTGGCAAGTGGCTGACCTGGACGTGAAGAGCTTTGCATCCAGTTACATATCACTGAGTCACGCAGTGTGAGCAGCCTCCTCTTTCTTGGAGCTGTAAACCACAAATACCTAAGACAAATAATGCAGCAATTTATGCCAAATAATTAAAAATGTTCTACATTTCAGTAGAACCTTTTACCCTGAAATATCCCAAAGCATCTTGCAGACCAGCCACTGAAAGTCATGTGGTGCAATTACCCCCAGCACGAGAGATTGCAGCCAGCCAGCCAATGGCACAGGAGTGCAGAGGGGAGATGTTGACTAAGGACAGAAGCAAACAGCTGCAATTAGGTAAAAACCATCATCTAATCTTTAATATTCATGCATAGTGAATAGGAGGTTCCCTTCCCCCACCGTGGTTCTAATTACTCTAACAGATAATTAGTATGTGCTGGTTAAAATGTGGAGCCACTGCTCTTTTTAGAATTGCTTGAAGAAGCTTTGCCATACATCTGCACTAACTATTTTGACCCTAGATCTCAAATATCTTAATCTTTAGTCAAAACTCTACAGGCTTTGTCTTGGACACAGTGAAAACTTTATCACATATAGTTGCATCTCAAAGATTTTAACAGGTAAAAGGATCTGGTTTTGATGCTCTTTCGAAAAGTAAGCTGAAATAGCAAAATTTGGATTAAAAGAGCAAACTTAGATGCTGTAATTAAAAATATGTGCTCTGAAGTACAGTATGGTAAACATTGAAAAACAAATAGTACAGCTCTAAAACAAATTTTAGCACGGAACCAAATTTTATTCTGCCCCTAAACTGTCATCTACATGCATTTTTGTTAGCTCTCATCTTTATTTTCAGCATGATAACAATAACTAATATTCTAATGAAACTTTTTTTTTAAATAGGCAAGTATCTGGAACTCAGTTAAGAGGAGAGTGCTCGGACTCAGATCAACCTCATGACAGCACGACAAATGCACAGTGCTATCTGATAAAAACATACACAAGATAACTTGTTTTTAAAGATACGCCCTCTTTTGTTAGTAATCCAGCTGATAGTACAATATTTCCTCCTTGAAAATGAACAGCTATAACCGTCCACTAGGAAATCTTTTCTGGACTCTTGCTGAACTAACTGACTTAAGCTTTGGAGTTCCATGAATTACAAGTAGCCAAGTAATTCTGTTGATCCTGGCTCATCCTCACACACAGGCTTTACAACATTCAATCACTATCAGGACGATGAAAATTCATGATCCAAGAGGTACCATTTTTAACTTGGCTTTATCCAAGAATCTGAATTTAATTTACATCCAGAATCTTGACACCTAAATGCCAGCCTCTTTTTGTCTGAATTAGAATTTTTTAATGTTTCTTAAAAACCACACTGGTCTGCAGCACAGAAACTGAGATGCAGCCACAACCAAGGGCCAGCCCACAATTCCCTATTTGCAGTGACTCTTGCTGAAACATAATGTGATGTAAAGTTTCCAGTGTCACAAGAATTAAAATTCTGTAGTTGATAACATAAAGCTATTACATGACTAGATATTTTTAAAGGGAATAATTAATGTAGTTTGCCTTTTTTTTTTTTTTAATAGGAGTTAACCAGGAAATCCCATTTCAGTTTCCTTCATAGAAACTTCTCCAGCCACAGATTCATTATCTGATAGATCCTTTCTGAAATCAAGTGAGGTCCATCTGTACCCACTTATGGTTTTAGGATTTACATAGTTGTTTAGTCTTCCAATGCTTTTCTTCTCAAAACGTGTGGCTATCTATTAACTCCAAACATATTAAAACCAAACAGATCTATTGCAGACACTCAAATACATCCTTTCAGGACTGACTGGAAAGCATCTGCATTTTGCTGACATCAGAGTCAGAGTTACACCACTGGTTTTCCTGTGATGATAAATGAAAGAGAAATAATTTCTTAACTTTACTTTCACATTCTGTGGTGCAGGATGCTGCTTTAGTTTCAACATCAGTTTCTATGAATCAAAACAAATAGTTTTTCCATTCTTGTATAAAAAACCCCAAACAAACTCTGGAATAAAAAAGTTATCTGTACAAAACATGCATGTACTCTGAAGCACACAGTGAGTATGTACACATTCCACACGAACTGTTTCTACTAGATTTACACAGTCTTCTGCTTGGATAGCCTCTAACACTGGCTTGTTCCTGCTGCTGTAAAAACCCAAATGGTCGTGCTTGACCTTAGTGACTGCAGCCCACGCCAATAAGGCACTTCTGTAAATTCTGTATTGGAAAAAGTGCACCTTGTTGAAAAATAATCCACAATTCAATTTTAAGAAAAACAAACAACAAACAAACTAGGCTTTAAAGTTGTTCAAAGAGAAAAAATATATTTATTATGGAAACAGGATAAACAGATTAAAACAATGATGACTAATTCATCCGAGAACCTGCAGAGTTCACTCACAGCCCAAGACAGAACGTAAGTGAACATTTCTGTGATTATAACTGAATAGTTTTGATGCAAGAGAAGCAGCCCTTCAGTCAGTTTCTCTTCTTATCTGGGATCTGTCCCTTCACTTTTTAACTTTCCAAATCCTTAGACTTTACTCTTTCTCTCGTCTGCCCAAAACTTTCCCTTTCTTTCCTCCTTCCAAGAAGCATGAATTTAATTTCTTAGGATTTAGAATTTTTCTGCTGTCTTCATTCTTTATGTTCAAGCTTTTGTGTGTTAATTATTCTGCATGGAATGCTGACCTGAATTTAGCTTGAAAACACTTCAGGGCTTATATATTCTTGTAATTGCTTCATAACCGGAACATATGTCTCACCACCCTGCACGTCAATAGTTGCAACATCATTTTCTCTGGCTTTTACCAATGTAATTGTACCTCTTTCATATCTGCCCAGACTCCTGCTGCAAGGACCTTTTTCCCAGCACTTTCTGCTGAACATGCCAAGCCTGTCTGTGTATCCTTTAATCAGCTAAGTTTTCCTCCTGCAACCTTCCCCCACCTTCCCTAGAATATTTTTATCAGTATTAAAAGTTAGCTCCAGATGAACCCACCATGCCAGTCTAACACCTCCCATCCCCTCTGGAAAGCCATGTTCCTGATGCAGTGTTATTTACAAGTACTAGTTCCTAGGAAATGAGCAGATCATCACAGAAGCTTGCTGCCACTCCATGACCACTTACCACGATCCATGAGCCCTCCTCCTACACAGACATTTCCAGATGATGATCTCCCAGCTTCTTCTTCTGCTTCTAGAAATTTTTATTAGTCCCCCCAGGCACAGCCTTGCATTTTTTAATACTGAATTTCATTCCATTGCCATTACTTCAGTACTCAAAGCTCATCCGTGTTTTTTGGGTTCGTTTTTTTTTTTTTTTTTTTTTCCTTTTGTATGATATCCAGGTCGGTCTCGGTATTGCCAATGTCTCCAAACCCTGCGTCACCAGCACTACTTGTTATACTTTCACTACCATCATTAATGATAACACTAAACCAAATCAAGACTATTCTGGACACTGTGTAGCCCCACAAGCAGCCTCCCCCCATCTGGCACTTTCCCTTTCAACACCACCGAGTTCTCTCCCCTCCAGCAAACCTCATTTTCAAGCACATTGAGTGAAACCTACCTGTCCTATTTCCTAGGACAGACTCCTCCACATTAGCTGTAGCTGTTGAGCAGTCTGCAGCTGTCAGCAGCTTTTACCGAGTGGGAATTCATCAGAGTGAATAAGAGTGAAGGACAAGGTTTACCCTTATTTACAGGTTCTCTCTCAGCCCTGCCTGAAATTTCCCTTGGCTGACAGAGTGCGATAAGCAACTTTTTGTAAAGTTTTAAAGAGGAAAAATGTTTTAATTACAACGGAGTTTAATTACAACTAGTTGCATTAATACTACTAGAATATTTAAGCAGTATTTCAGATGTCTGCTGGCACTCAGCACATTTTAGAGAGGAATTTTACATCTGTGGTTCACAGTCCTGAGAAGCTGCCTGCACTGCGTACCATTTTGCTCCAGTTATGCTTGTTATTAGGCAGTATCATTATGTACAATTTTCAGTGTTCCTAAAAGGGATTTCAATAATGTCACAGGAAAAAATGGATGGTTTGTTTACTTGATTAATGTCGTGATCTGTGATTACAAATCTGTCTACTGTTGCTTTCACAGGAAATTATTTCAAGAACTTCACTTCTGGGTGTTGCTTAACATCCAGCACTGACTCCACTATAAACTCATACACATGATTTATCTGGTGGCCAGCATGTGTGGGAGGAAAGATCTAGGAGTCTGACAAAACTCTTCACTCCCTCTAACTTTCAGGCCATCAGATGTAGAAATCTAGATTATTACACTCCTAAGCCTGTTTGTAAATCCTCAGCCAACGCAAACAATTAATATTGAGCTAAGTGGGTGCAAAATGAAAGTGATTAGGCACATATTTTTTTAAAAAAAATTATATGCACATATTTTACTAGCTTTAAATGTTAAACCAGCTGATTACATCATACCAACACAGTAAAAATTACTCCAAGGTAACCTAGGAAACTGTTTTTACTAAATAACAACTGAGTCCCTTCATTTAATCTCGATTCACACAGAGCACAAGTTTAGCTGAGTCTCCCTTCCCAGCGGTCTCCTGCCGTTTGCTCAGACCGGCCGGGATGCTCTTGCTGTCGGTTCGTAGGGCAAAGCTCCCTGGAGACCGCAGCGAGGCTCCCTCAGATGAGGGGCCCTTGTCTGTTGGATGTGCTATTCTTGGTGCCTTGCCAGCAGCCCCAAATTTGGCAAGGTTCAGAGCACAAGCTGCAGTCTGGTTGCTTGATTATCATGAATGTTATTATTTTTATTGGTCAGTTAATATGTCTTCACTTTCTCGTATTTTTATTTTGCTTTGATTACCCATGTTGGCTATTCTGTGTCTCCATCCAAAAGAGACATAAAGATGGGCAGCCCTCACAGCCATCACCTAACTTTTACCTGGGACAGCTTATAAGATTCTTGGTCCTCGACATTTTGGAGTCAAGTCAGAAAATCTCTATTCAGTTGCATCTCATTCCTTAGCTGGTCAGCATTTCCATAGTGCACAAACAAAAACATATTAAATACTTGCAAGTACTGTAAAAAAAAATGCAAGCTGCAGCTACCAAAAAGCAGCTCCAAGGATTTAGTCAATCGAGAGCCAATCAGGTAAATACAAACCAAAACCAGGATTAATTCTAGGTTGTGACTGTTTTGATTTCACCTGCCTCACTACTGTACTCATAATACCCATATGTAGGGGCATAGCTCTCACAAACACATACCTGGATAACATATATTATCATACAGAAGCCATTATGCATATATAATAAAGCTGATTATATAAAAAGATAAAGCTGACTTTTTTAAAACAGGAAGGATGAATGACATGAAAACTTACTTTGACAGTTGTATCTTCATTTTCATTCTATCTCCCTTTTTTAGTTACTTTTAAAAACTTCCAAAACTTTCCCTTTTTAGGCTGAAATACTGCAGGCCTGGTCTTTGCCAGATAATGAATATCTTAAAAAATATTTCCTTAAACCATTTTGTCTGTCTTTTATAAGGATAGCAAAACGTGTAAAAAGTTGTACAGTCAGAAATCCTGGGAACAAAGTTGAACTTTGCCATGAAAGCAATCCACTAAAAAAATGTTTAAAAGGGCATTGATAAAAACTGGATCTTATCTGGTGAAGCCCTTAGAAGTTTTGTTTTATTCAGGCCAATTATATATTCCCCAAGTTTTCTTGCTAAGCTTGAAATCCTGCACCTAAGAAAAACAACTCCATTTTTCATTTCAGCTAACCTGGCTTCTATAAAAAATTTATAGAAAGAGAAAGGTCTGTAAAGTGCAGAGTGCTAGTGAATTTAGAAACAAGCATGGATGAGAGACGGGCTGATACACTGTCTGAAACACAGCTCAGCCCCTTCCCAAGAAATGCTTTCATATAAGAGCTTTCTGGTTTGTCTTCTTCACACATAGATTTGATCTAATCTGTTGGCTCTCCTGGTCTATGATACCAATTTTATTCTTCCTGTTCTCACTTACTTGGCCTACTCTAGTCTGCATTTGTGACCTTTGTAGTCCTTCTGCTCCCTTCCACCCCATCTCTTCCTGTGAAATAAGGCTCCTTGAAGTCTCGTTCTTCTTTTTCCTGAGAAAAACCTCCCAACTTAGCTCACCAAACCACTGTTCTGCTTTTCACAAATCCCACCCAAGTCACACCTTTCATATTGCCTCTCTGCATTGAGTTAATAAGAAGTAAAACCAGCACAAGGAAACATCTGAGTTATCTTCTCTGCCTGAACATATTTCCATTGAGCTAAGCTTTCTTTCCTGCTTACAAATCTGCTCTGGCTCAGTAGCCTTGCAAACAGAATTATAACATTTGGAAGCAGCCAGGCCCACTGTAACTTCACAAACTGCTTTTTAAAAAAGCTTGTTTTTAGCATGTGCCAGGTAGCATTGTAGGCAGCAGGCAGAAAATGGACTGAAGGGTCATAGAAGGGAGGTAAATAGAAAAAAATAACATGGATCCCTTTTTCATCAGAATAGTTTTAATGACTGATAAAATTCATATGTTTTACAGTCTAAACTGTTGCTAAAAATGTTTTTCAAACATTTACCACAAGGTGCCAGCAGTTCTTTAATGCTTTTTTATTTTCAATTCCTGCTGTATACACTCAGAGCAGGGGTACAATGAGGCAAAGACTGTGGACAGGGAAGTCATAAGGGGTATTAATGCCAGGATCAGAGACTGTTCATAGAAAACAAGACATGCATTAGGGCTAGTACCTATACTAGTACCTTTCAAAGAAGAGAAAAAAAAAATAATGTTAAGTTTAGTAATTTGGACAGAGGTGTAAAGCATACTGGTTTGTAGTTGTTTGGGGTTTATCTGTGCTTTTGAAACCACACTGACTGTAATAGTCCACCCTATAGTGAGGATACTCAGCTACCAGTGTCTGTTTTGCCTAACTCTTATCCCCTGCAAAAGTTAGAGAGAGGGAGCAAATACCTCATACAATGCAGCAGCATCCACTCTCTTAAGATTATAACTCTTCCTAATATTGGGAGACTTGTATAGTACTGCTGTAAGCTACCTACTGGGGGGGGGCGTGTTGCCTAGAATGTGAAAATGAGCTGTGTTAATGCAAAGACATCTACCATTTGTGAATTTATGAATAATAAAATATCAATAAGGACTCACTGCAGTCAAGTGGAATTGCATTCCAATTAATGTTAGCTGTACAGTGTTTACCCTAGGACTCACTTCTATTAGATTTAAACAACCATGTTGCTGAAATTTAACAACATTTAAGTATCAAAGCCAGACTTTCAACAGTTAAATCAGAATAATTCAGAACTGAAACAGCAGAACTTAAGAGAGGCTGCCTTCCTGCTCTGTTTTATTACATTTTCAACGACACAGCTATATGTGAATGGTTATTATAAAAATTACCTCAAAATATACATACATGTTATATACACTCCATTAAGTCTTAATATTTTATACATATGCAGCTCTTTCCACTCAGAAAGGCTCACAAAGCAATTTACAAACAATATATGCAGAACTAACTTGAGACATTTAATGCAATATGGTCTCCCTTCATAGAGATACATGACTAAACATCCCCAATGAGTAATATGGCCAGCAGCCATAACAGCCTCAGGCTGTGATCTGGTCTGCTCTCATAAGCTAAACAGGGTTGGTCTTGGCCAAATGCATTTGGGAGCCCTCCAAGGAAATCCCAGGGTGCTTCAGGAAGCAGAGCTGGTGATTCAGTAGGTGGCACACTTCCCCTGGAGTCAGCTCTGAACCAACCGCTCCAGCGGAAACCTTGGTAGGTGCAACACCATTAACCAAATGGGATTTCAGGCAGGATCCTCAGCTGAGACGGGTCATTTGTCACACTGTCATGATTTATTAGTGATGCTATGGATTCTGCAATTAAAAACAAAGAAGTCGTTGCTGCTGAGCAATCCTCTCTTGCAGAGTTCCCTTAGTTTGGATAAGCTGAAAGAATTCTTTTTCAGCTTTTCCAGTGGCAAGCATTGCATTTCAAATGGGAACCATCTGTAAGTGTTGCTGGAAATTTTGGTCTTCACCAACAGCAAGTGAATTTTTTATTTCCTGCCCAAATTTTTGAACATAGGTGTATGAATCCTTTCCTTTGCTTCAGTATGTCCAATTGGAAGTACCACATCCACTTTTAGGTACTGTTCCTAGCTAAAGGGGGATCAGGCAGAGAAGAAGCCTTTGGACAGCTGGAGAAATACTTTGAAGTCTAGAAGATGACTAAGGATGGGTTGAGAAACCTGTTTTTTCTATTGAAAACAAGGCAGAGGGTGGACATAATTCATTTCATAATTCATAATTCACACAACAGGCTGCTGAAGACAGCAGAAATAATATCTCTCTCCATTTCTATATTAGGTAGAATCAAAAATAAAAGGAACTTTTGCTTTTGCATCAGGGAGGGTTTGGGTTGGGCCTGAAAGAAAAACTTGTCTCAAAGTGAATAGAGTTAAGCACAGCAATAGGATGTGAGCTCTGCATTTCTGGAGGTTGTCAAAAACACATTAAAGATATTTCTGTCAGAAATGATGTAGATGTTACTTAATCCTACTTTGGGCAGAGCACTGGATGAACACTTGAAGTCCCCTCCAGCCATACAGCTCAATGATTCCATAATTTTTATGAAAGCATAAGATTTATAGCTTGGGGATTACAGATTTCCTCCTATTTATATTAACTTAAAACAATAATTCCACCCCACCAAAAAAAAGTCTAAAACACATGACATTAAATAGGCTTAAAAAACAGTGCCAAGGTTTTAGGGGGATGACTGCAAAAATTACCCATTCTTAAGATTTCTTAGCAAAATTAGTTTTGTGATCTTGCTCACTTGGCTCCTTTTTTACATAGATGTAAACAGAGTTTTCCACCATTCTTTCCTCAAAAAGTCACAGAGGAGATCTGAGTTTCACATCTACATCAATAAACAATGCTGCAAACGATGAAAAATTTATTACTGCTAATAATGGGGAAGTGTCAGATCCTTTTTTATTGAAAAGAAAAAGTGGGAAGTAGGGGGAAAGGGGAAAAGGAAGACATTCCCCAATGTTTATGTATAACCTCGAGAAACACACCAGCTTTTCCTGGAGGTTTTCTCATCAGCTGGTACCCGTTTAGCTGCTGAGTTCAGGGCAGTTTGGATCTCCCCCCTGGAGCATAAATTACGGTGCTGGTGTTAGCTGATAACCCTTTCAGCTGATGGGGCCTCTTGCACCCTGCATTAAAAAAGCTAAGGATGAACAGAGTCCCAGAAAATACATTGCTGAAGTCCAGGTTAAACTACCTTGAAACTATCCTTCCTTTCTCTGTTGATGCTTTTTTGTTCTCTTTTGAACAAAGACAAAAAGAGTAAAAAGCTACTCAGTAATAAGGATGATCTGGGGAAAAAGTTTTTGCCAAATTATTTTGTAGGGAAAGCCGTGTGGGTTGATTGCTGTCACATTGGAGGGAGATGAAGAGGCAGCATGTAAATGTAATAAGAAGAAAGGTTTAACACAGCTTGAGCAGTACTGGCATGTGGCCCTGAGAAAAAACATGCTCTTGGGTTGGGATGCTGAGTACAGGGGTCTGGGGCTGCAGAAGAGAAGACATCCTTGGTCCTTTGATTGCTCCCCATGCTCATGCAAAAAGGGCCTAATTTCCTGCAATAAATGCATACACTTCAGAATATTCCTGATCCCTTCAACAAGTCCTTTTCTAATTCCCAACTACAGCACAGCCTCCCTGGTTTTGCTTGGCAACCCATGGCAAAGCAGAAATAAATCCTGAATGTCAGTAATTTTTTTTTTTTTTAATAAACATAACCTTAAAATGAGTTTTTTCTACAATTCAGGAAAACAGTTTCAAAATGCACATAGGACAACATGCTAATCTCCTTTGTTAGTTTGTAGGCATGTAATCTTATTTGTTAGAGAAATAGCCTCACAGGAGAAAGCATAGTTTATTCTTCAATGAATGGCTCTTAACTAAGATTTACAGTACAGACAGATTACAAGTTTACTTTCTCCACAGAATGAAGCAAAGAATGGAGCTCTTCTAAACAAAATATTCAAACAATTCAAGAGTGTAAGGAAAGAAAAGTCTCTCTTCTTGGCTAGACAGTTTTGATGCCTTAATGATTGTAACATTTTAACAGCTGTGGGAAAACTGACATTAAAAAAACACTCAGCCCAGAAACATGGTCTGTGTACAACATCTTTGAGCTCTTATATTTTATTAGCAATTTGGATTCATTACTGTTTTAAGGAGGAAGGAAGGGAGGTAGATGTTCCTGAGAGCTGTTTCTCTAAATGTATTAACCAGAGATTTCCAAGCACGATTTAATATAACACAGCTCAATCCTCAAAAACTGGCAAAGGGGTGAGATGTCACCATTTATCCCTTCATTGAAATTCATGCTCTAACACAAGAGGTCAAAGCAGGTATTTGAGCAATCTTCCTTATGAAAATGAGATAACCTCCTTTCATCCCAAAGCCTGCTCTGATCTTGCCCCCCCCTCCCTCCCAGCCTGATGCCAGGCAGCAGCTCATGGGTACCACACTGTCACCTTCTTTTTGAATGATGATGCTCTGAAGGAGTGCTGTAGTATTTAATAGCCTGAGATCACAGGCTCTCCTGACACAGTACTTAACCAGGTTCTGCCTTCCTTTCAGTGTGCTCATTATTTGCACATGGTCTATGACATCCAGGAAGAATATGTTATCACACAAGTCCTCTCTTTTCCCACTGATTGCTCTTCCATTATATTTATCTCCTTTACCTAACAGGTTCTTCACTATGTTGACAATTTTGTAAAACAAAACAAAACAAAACAAAACAAAACAAAACAAAACAAAACAACAACCGAGAAGAGCATTAGCACAGATTTGGAAGGCCACTTTCACTAACCTTTTAGGAATCCTAAGGTGCCCTTTAGGATTCAAAACAAACACTGAAGCCTTAAAATGACATGTTCTGAAGCTCAACAGCCACCTCCTGATTATACCATTAGAAATCCCTCAAAGTCTTCTGTTCAGACTTCATCAGTCTCAACTAGTCAGACCTCAGGGCGGAGAAATGGACATGATGAGTGTTCAGAAGTATTGCACAGGGAGACACTGAGAGAATGTCTTGTGGTAAGAGAGTTTTAGGGGAGTAATTCTGCTTAATTACAGACATATTGAAGCTGTGCTTTTGGGAGTGATATAAATAAGGTAGTTAACAAGCTGAGACACAAAATGCACTTCTTTTGCCCTTGTAGACTCTGAGATCCCAATTTTGTTACACTTAAAAGGGCTTGTTCTATTTTTAACAACTTTTTTCTCCTCGTTAGAATAGGACTAAATGGAAAAATGTTATTTTATTATTTGAATATATTACAAATTCATTTTTTCCCTAGAAGAAAGGCCAGCAATAATTGTTCTGAGTAAGCCAGACAGCTAGCACAGAAAAATACTCTGCTTTTAATAACAATTTACATTCAAACCATGGGTATCATATCCTCTTGTGCTGATCAGAGAGCCCTTCAGGGAAAATCACAGCTCTTGATCAAGCAGCATTGGTGAAACTCTGAGTGGGACAGTCCTTAAAACACCAAACAGCCTTAAGAGATAGCCCACACCCAGAGGAACATCGTCTCAGGTTGGCAACCCATGTATCAGCCAACAAACTCACTTATTTTTCAGAATATAAATGTCACCTCCTGTGTCAATGATAGTTTAGGTTGTTACATTCAGCTTCTTTCAGAATTATTTTCAGAGAGACTGTATGCAGTGTTAAACTTCTAATGGGTGCTAGATGCTTAAATACCTGAAATGGTGAGCTCTTTATACAAGGGGGCAGCCAATAAAACAAGTATTCCTGCATTTATTCACATTGTCTTCTTTTTGTGTGCATGCCCACTCTCCCTCAAAAGAATGCATTTTTGTAAATGAGAAATGTTTACTCCTTTGACTTCAACATTTATCCCCAAATTAGGCAGAGGATGTAAGATCAGACATATGGACCATTATTTTAAATTTTCTTCTTCAGCTTCAAATCAGCAGGAAAGAGTGTTTCACAGCAGCCTTCCCCATGAACCTCCATCACACACCTGACTAGCATCTGCTTCAGTACCCTACAGAGCAAAGAAACAGATGACTTCGATAGGGCATCAGACTTGCAGCTCCTCGCAGAAGCCTCTCTCACTGCTCTCAGCCCTGCTGAGTGGCATTACAAAGTCCACTTCCCCTGCTTCCATGCTACAACATTTTCTCCTTCACTAATAGCCCGAGAGACCTTAAGTGTCATGCTCAAATTGCCCTAATCTCCTCTGCTCTCACCCTTTAAAATTACTGCTAGTGGTTGGCCCCTGGCAACACAACAGCATTTTAACTCAAACTTCCATGCAATAAATAGCTCAGATTTCCTTTAAAAGGAACACATACACACAACAGACTAGGGGTGCACAGAAGTTTTATGCATCTAGCAGTTTTTACATATTCCACTGTTATTCATTTAAGGCTGACCAAGTGGTCCTCAGGGGATGGCATGCACAAGCATAACATTATAAGTGTTAATAGGAAACGGATCTGAACAAAGAACCGCATTTCCCCATTATATTGTGTTTCTGCTTTAGTACATCATGTTAGTTTCCTTCACAGCTGGCTGGTTTGCCTGTTGTTTCAGGGACAACTATCATTTGTTCGTAACTTTCCTTTTTTTCACTGTGTTTTATATGCATATATAGGCATGTGGGATTCTTGCTGTGGTTTTAATATAAATGGCTTATCTTATAACACGTTTTTGAAAGCTCTTAACAAAAAACGGGTAGCAATTCCAAAATAACAGCAGAAATATATGACCTGTGCTGCCATGTTAGAGAAAAGAATAAAGTACAGTCAGTTTTCTGTGACCAGAAAAATAAATCGATTATTTGGTTTTTAATATAACAAAATAATCAGAAGGGTGCAAGGCAAATTCTTGCTATTTTTATAAACCCAGACTCACTGCAGTAATATTCTGTTGTTTATGCACCCTTGAACTAATTTCCTCCCTCTCAAAATGTATGTAATTTGTCCTGCAGAATATCTTTAGCTTTCCAGTGATGGGGGCAAAGAATTCCTCAAAATAAGCCGAAAGAACACCAAAACATGCACTTTGAGAACTGCCTTGTAGAATGTCAGACTAAATCTGTGGAAGTGGTTTTAAAGACACCGAAGCAGCCAGGCAGGCATGCATGCCCTGGTGCTCCTGTGGTTGTGTGAACAGACCCTTGAGCAAGCACTGATGGAGTCCACGCACAGGAACAACACTGCCTGCTCCTTCTCCAAAACGCGAATGGGGCACATGCCTAAATTGCTTGCACATGGATGAAATGTCTGAGACACATGTACAAGACCAACTGTATGCTGAGAAATCCATGACTGTGTTTCTATACTTCAATATATGATGTCTCTATTAAAAAAAAACCAAACCACGCTTTTTTTTTTTCTCTATTCCAGTATTCTTGTACTGGCTGATTTTTCAAGAAATAGGTACCACCCTTTCCCACTGCACTCTGCAGTGAAGTTACACCCAGAGCATGACGTGACTGCAATTACTTACTCCCAAACATATGCCATGTCAATGTGCAACTTGGAAAAGAGAAAGGTCTTCCTTAGAGTCTGGCTAACTAAATAACTAACATTTGTAACACCACATTTGTAGTAACATATTTGTAGCACCACATTTTCACAGAAGAAAGATTTATTTCAGCCTCTACAAAAGCTCCACCAGCAACAACAACTCCCAGGCTCTTCAACATTCAATCTCTCAGCTCCATTTCAGCTTCTTTAATACTCTGTAAAGTCCAAGGTGTATACTTTACACGTCCCTTGCTCCTAAAGTTCTATTTCCTAAATAAGGTTTGACTCCTTTCAGGATGACAGCTTGTAAAAATCACTTTAGGGTAAATTTCCCTTTTAAGGAAGCAGCTTAGCCACTCCTTTGTCCTCATAATATGTACATCCCATCCCTTCAGGCAACATTTCTCATCAGCAGTGTTTCCCATTCCTCACATCTGCTCCTGAAAGAAATCCCAGCCATATCAATCAGCCTCATACATGCATAGACTAGGCAAAAACATTTGCTGTGCTTACTGAGAATTTTATCAGGAAAGATACTAAGTTATCAGAAAAAGATATTAAGCTAGAAAAATAAGCATTTCATTCTCACTGTCAACTAGACACCATGGAGTCTGTCTCTGATCTCTAAAGAACCCATGCCAATATTTATAACAGTGTGGGTAAGGGATGGTTAAAAACATTTTACTAAATTTGGGGAGAGGAAAGAACCTTTGAAAAGCTAGAACTTTTGTACTTTCCCATTCTCAAATAAAAACTTTGCTTTCCGCAAGAACTTCCTGATTTATTTCCCCAGCCCAACAGGAAATTGACACTGCAAATCTGTTGGGTGTTGAATGAGAAGTCAGATACTCCCCACTGAAATTTTTGGCTTGATTTTATTCCTGAGCAAAATATATATATATATATATATATATTTATTAGAAATAAACCCCATGGTTACACCACCCTCCTGAGACAGCCTGGCTGATACCACAGCTCAGATCCAGCTCAGGAAACTATGCTCTCTGGAATAAGTTCTCCTAAAATTTCTATTAGCTATTGCTTGAGTGTACACTATTACCTGTCATGTCTGCTACTTTGGAGCATTTGTGATGCTAATAGTGATACTATTGCAGGGCTCGCAGCAAAAAATTGTTCATGTTTCAATGTCAAAGAGATCTTACACTAACCATGCACAGCTAAGCTGCATTTTGAAAAGTATTTAGATACCCAAAGTATATAATACAAGTACATAAAAAGTAGAGTAGAAATTTGCACTCAAAATTTGCACTCAGCCAAAATTATTTTTTTTCTTTTAATATCTGCAATCCATTACACTAGCAAGTAATCTTTACATCTGATGGTTTGATTATGCTGGGGTTTTTTTTTAAATGCATTTATTTTTAAAAGGGCTGACATAAAGCTTGCTTAATTACTGGTGGAATGATTCTAGAGTTCACTATGATTTCAGTGAACTACAGAATGGAGAAAGAAGTGTTTTATAGACCTTCCTGAGTCCCTGCAACCTGACAGAGCAGCTATTTATCTGCCTGCTACAAAAGACATTCAAGCTGTGGTGGTCATTTTCAGCAGCTTGAGACATTTCATGTTATAAAGAATAAATAGCCAAGGAGCAAGAGGTTAGTGGAAAGAGGTGGCAGTCAATATTCTTCCTCTTTTTCATTATTTAGTCAGCTAAAAGACCAGGTAAAATAATTAAGGAGATGACATGGTATGCAGCACCTTGCTCAATATTCTGGCAGTTAGTCCTGGACTGTGTGGGTGAGGACTACAGCAAAAGTGACTTCAGCCCACCCCTAACTGCAAACTGTACAATAATCTCACTGAAGCCACACGATCTTGAATTTACCTATAAAAACAGTCTTCATAGCAGAAAATTTAAAGGACAGTGGCAAGTCAATTAGGAAAGAATGCTTTGAGAAAATGGGTAAGTCTTTGGCTATTTATCACTATGCTTAATTAATTGTACATTTTGTAGGAGTTGTAAGAATGTAAGTTAGGCACCAGCTTTTTCAGAAACAAAAAAAATCTAAGAGATCAAATTCAGAGATGCTTAACTTCCTGTGTAAGTGCTACTGACTGAAGTCACTGATGAGACGTCTAGACAGAATCACAAGTTTGACAATAAGATGTGATAGCCTCACACCCCAGGCATTATAGAATCAAAATCCTTTCTGCAAGTCCTCTGAACTTCATACATTTCTCAGATTCAGCATTACAAATTCTCAAAAAGTTTCTCACCTTACAGCATAAAATCTCATTCATACATTTTCAATGGGCCTTGGTACCTGCTTTAAAAATCTGACCAAAGCTTTAGTAAATGTTCTCAGACACTTTGCAATGTAGCAATGATACTTTAGGAGAAAAGCTGTAGGGAAGAAACACAATTACAAACCCTCCATGCCATACTCAGTAGATCTTCAGATTTGAGTTTCCTACAACTTGTATGTTTATAAGGCAAAAAGACACAAACATATTTATTTTAACAATATGCCTGTGTTTCTACAGTGATAATTATCTCTAGTTTTAGGATATGCCAACAGCACTGATATGCTGCTTTCCCTAAAAGCATCTCTGTAGATCCCCAAACCAGTACCTGCAACACATTGCCTCTTTTTACCCCTGTGACTCAGAAAGAAATGATACTTTCACATGATGCCCAAGGACAAACCATGCAGATTACTTTTTTCAAAAGCATCTCTTGTGACAATGCTCATCACAACTATAAGATACATAAACACCACCACATGCTAAGAATGTATGCTAATTATTCCCAGTGAGTTCTGTTGGTTTTGTGTCAGACACGGCATATGTTACGGGGTCTTTAGGATAAGGGCTGTCTACATCATGTGTTTTCTACAACACTGCACACTCATGGTGTTTAGTAAATTAGCAATGTTTACACTTAAAATTTGTTAACCAGAACTGCTCTGCTTAAAGAGACAGTGAGCACAGAACTTGGTGTGTAATTTTGACCCCCAAAGGCTCCACAGAAAAGTAATGACTCTTTTGTGAATATATGTATACCCTGAAGAAAAACACATGCATACCAGAATTTAATTTGCTCTTGACTATCAGTCCCTACAGTTGATTTTCCCATACTTGCGGCTGCTATCTGTGCCCCTTTTACCTCCAGTTGCAAGACAGCTGTCAGCTTCTTCCCCAGCCCCAGAATCGAGACTCGATATGGCCTTCACATTACCTCTTGTTTTAATCAGCTTGGAGCCTGAGAAACCCAGCCTGAGTCCTCCTGGGAGCACTATGAGCTGCCTGTGGGCCAGTGGGCTAGACCTCCTCTAGCTGTCTATCTGATACTGTCTTCTCCATTTCTGTGTGAATCAGTGCAGACATGCTCTTTTTGGTGCATGCCAGAGCCCTCCAGCACAGCTGTGAGATCTGAGTGATCTTTCAGAAAGAAGATACAGAGGAGTGAAAACTAAAAGCTACATTAAAGACACACAAGGGCTAGGTGCAGAGCAAAAAGTGATCAGGGCCAGGCATTTCAAGGGAGCGCATTTGAAAGTGTTTCCAAAAGTATAGAAATTAGCAGCCTCTTCTATCAACAGCTGTAAAATGCTCTGCCTAAGTCTGAAATGGGGCTTACTTTTGGACTCCTAGAACAGGAGATAATCAATATGGCGCAGTAAAGGGAAGCATGAAGATGGATGGATGGATGGATGGATGGATGGATGGATGGATGGATGGATGGATGGATGGATGGATGGATGGATGGACGGACGGACGGAGGCAAGTCAGAAGATTGGCATCACGTTCTGTTATTTCACTAGCAGTAACTACCAGCAGTGCTCAAGCAGCGTAAGACACGGTCTTGTCCACATATGTTATTCTGTGCCTATTCATTAAAGAGGTGATAGGTGCAGAGTGAACAATGTCAGCATCAGCTGACTGAAAAGCATGAGAGAGTCATAAGGTGGGCTATTATACTTGCTCAGTAAATGGCCCAGAAAATATAACTAGCACTTGATCATTCTGCTCAATCAGTGTTCAGTGTGCATAAAGACATTTACAAACATAATAAAGCACTGAAAACATCTCTCAGAATTTTTCAGTGAATGAGGATGTGACTGCACTAACAGCTATACCATATATCTAACCAGCCAGTTTAAGATGGCTGATAGGTTCCACTATATTACACAAGAGGCTGATCTGCTAGAATTTTGCAAAATTAATTATTCAAGGAAAAACTCAGAGCCTCAAATAACAACAAAGTATCCCACCATCAGTGTAACTTCAGACAGACACACAGTCCGAACCACACCTCCAGATGCAGAGGGTCAGATAGTAGGAGGTATGAACTGAGGCTCTATTTGAGATCATTTACATATTAATCTGGTGAACTGTATTAAAAGATTAGTGTTCCACTGATCATACTGACCATTTATTCTGCAGGGTATGGAAAAAAGCCTGGGCTGCCAAACAGGTTTCATGGCAATGGCAGGGAATCATTATAAGGAAAGAGATATTGAATATGTGTCAGTACAGAAAACACAAACAAGCTGACTGAAAAGCCATGTCATAAAAAGACAGTAAGGGAATACCTTAGATGTGACAAAGAACTTGGGTTTAAAACTAAATATTTCAAGGTAAAAAGCTACACTGATGCCGAACTTGTATTCCTTTGGGTTTGGGATTGATCCAAGTAGTTCTCACCACAGTCTTGGATGAAGTCTCCACTGTGCTGACTGTAACTCACAGAGTATGTGGAGTCGGTTTGATGCTGTGCAGGTCAGGCTCTGGAAGCAGCACAGGCCTGAGGTCCACAGTAGAGAGGTCAATATGGACAACTCCCTCACCCTCCATGTGGCACAGCCTGCAGGGATGACAGGAGCCCAGCCAGCCTGTTTAAAGTTACACAAACCACAGAATGGATGTTCCCATCTCACAGGTAACAGTCATAGCTGGGCAACAGCTGCAAACAGCTGCAGCAGTGGAAAAGCAAACCTTGCAGTCATCACAGTTCATATCCTAGAAAGTCCAGCTCATTAGCCCAGATCTGATGGCCACCTAAGTCTTAACAGTTATCAGCCTCAAGGAGATCACAGCATATGAAATTATGATTTAATCATGTTTCATTAGGTACTGCATTGCTGTGCAAGATTACATTTTTGGCTTAGTGGCCTCCTAGGAGCTGCTCAGTGTTAACAATTCAGTCAGTAGCACTCTACCCTCTGAGTCAAAACTGGCTGAATGTCAATTGACTACAAGTCAAATCCTTGTATTGGCATTAGGAGCTTTTTGGCAGGGCTATGCACGATTACATTTGAAGTCCATACCACTTAGAGAAGCAATTATGCCCATCCCCCATCATTTTTTGTAAGACTTATGCTTAGCACTTTATTCTCAATCTTAAGTACCAATTCAAATAATTTTTTCTCTTCACAGAGCCTCTGTGTAGATAAGTTAGGTAGAGGACTCCCATTAATCACAGATTTTGAACTGTTAATGCTGGCTGGCCTACCATCTGCTGCACCATGGAGTAGTCACAAAAGGCTTGCTTGATAAAATACTAAAGAATGGAAAGGACTGAAAAAGAAATGTGGGGAAAAAGAGAAGTTCTGCACATCACATGGAGTGGACAGCAAAAATTTACACACGAAACCACCCATTGCTCTATGGTGTTTGAATAGCAGTGTCTTTCTTTGCTTTCCACAGCAGCCTTCAGATTGCTTTCCTGCAAGGCTCCTTTGCCATTAAGCTAAGATTACCTTGACCCAAACCGAGGGCAGAGAGCTGGGAAAAATGAGATAACATCATTTTTTTCAGCCTCATGACCCAGGCCAGATGCTCAACCAACAACAAAACATCAACTTTTACCCATGTGGTTGGAAAAAGCAGCAGCACCAGCTATACACTCCAGACTGTCCTGGAGTGCAAAAGGCAGCAGTCTGACACAAAATAAAAGCAAAGAGCAGGAACCATGCCATAATTCACCCTAAAATGCATCTTTATCAGAAGTATAGAGCTCCTATTCCTGTAAGGAGGTCGATGCACAGCCCAACTTGTATTAAGATCACTGGGTCAAACCCCCACCTGTTGCACATGCAGTGCTACACACAGGCTCACTGATTCCTCATTTACTTTCAAGCACAGATGGAGCCCAGTAGGCAGGGTTGAGGTGCCTGCATATGTAGATTACTTGTGCATTTTCACATACACTTATGTTTCACATACACATGCAGCCACAAACTTTTTTAAACTTTTAATTTAACCCAAAAAGAAGAATTTTCCAGGAATTCAGTACAATATCCCATCAAATAAGCTCTTTCTTAAATAAAAGTTCTTTTGTTTCCACAGCTTATTTTTTGGACACTGAACAGCATTTGTTGGCTAAGTCACATAACTTTCTAAATAAGCATGTTTTCTGCGGGTCATAAATAATGGGAAGGAACATGATGGCTCAAAGTCTTTTGGATGTGTGTGTCTGTAAGAGGAGCAGAACAAGGAAACATTTTTTTTCTTATGATAAATTAAATGAGCTGGAATCACGGACTAAAGCACAGTAATAGAAAAGGGATGTGTAAAGATGTCTATTAAATGTAAAACTCAAATCCTTATTCTCTTCTGTATTCAATGTTCACTCTATAACTCCATAATTGTTATTATCTGATTAGCAGAATCTACAGTGACTGTATGAAGAAAATAGCTAAAAGAAAACTCTGCTCTGAAAAAGTAACCCCAACATTTCAGTAAAATAATTGTGAAGTAAAATAAAAGATTGCAGACACCTTCCAGTTAGACTTTTTAAATGTGAAGAAATGCTTTCAGATAAGCATCAAACAGGATCATAACAGATGAACAAAAATATTCCACATGGGAGTTTAAAAGACAAGTGGTAATAGGGCAAATAAGCCATATAAAGTTGTCTTACCTAGATAAGCAGGCATGTCCATAAAGGCTCACTATATAAACTATCTTGAGACTAACCATACAAAAATAGGGTTGAATGTATGCATGTCTTCCTTTTAGAATGCTTTGCTTCATAGAATCCCACCTCCAGTCTGGTTTTGTCTTATTTGACCAGGAAAAAAGCCAGCCTTTTTTCCTTTTTTTTTTTAATATATTCTGCATCTATAGATATAGTTCATCTTTTTTGTACGTTTTTTGATTGAATTTCTAAGCACATATCTAATTTGGCTCTTTTTTCCTAGTTTAGATTAATAGCAGAAATATATTATGAACTGAATGGAGGAAAAAACCCATCCAAACAAACATCAACAACAACAAACCAAACTGAACAAAAAATAAACCAAGCAAACAAAAAGCAAGAAAGACAACAAACCAAAAAACCAAAATCAAAGTTAAGCAGGATATGAATGAACAATCTTGGAAACAAAAATTAGATATATAAAATAGTCAGCAGGCTACTTTTTTTTTTACTTGAAGAAAGACAAATTTTAAAGGTTAAATTAGCCAGTGGGTGGGTTTCCTACTGTTCCCTGAATTCAGTAGAAGTACTCTCAGAAGTGAAATAAAAAAAATCATAAAATGAAATAGAAGTGCTGTGGTATTAGTGCAAAATGTGTTTCTTTGTTCACAAACTTTTACTGCCTATATAATTTCAGGCAAAACAAAATGTATAGTATATTTTGTTTCCCTAATAAAAAAGTAAAATAATAAACAGAAAAGTATTGTTAATAGCTTCTTCATACAAAGAGTGCCAATTATTTCCTTTTCTTATTTCTACTGTTAAAAATTAAAATATGAAGTTTCAATAGTTGGTGCTTTCAGAACACTGTGTGCATCTCGCCACTGAATCAGATTTGAGGCAGATACCAGTGAGTTTCATTCAGGTCCAGACTTGGACAATTTTTACTGGTTTACCATCACTCAAGGAAATACCATAACTGAAGTTAGTAACTAAAGCAGAACAATATCAATAAAAGTGCACAACAAATTCCACAACTTTTAGCATCCTGCTAAACATCAGTGCAAGTGAGTAATGGAAAAATTTCTCCCTGAGTGTGAGTCTCAAGATACTTGCTTGGCAGGAGTAGAAAGCCTACCTATTGGAAATTAAACTTACTTAATTTGCACGGGATGTAGGGCCCCTCTTTCTTAGGCTTTGAATGTAACACACAGCAGATGAGTTTGTATTGTGACAGACCTCCCCAGCTGGCCCTTAATATCAGGGATCCAGGCACAAAATGGAAAGGTCCATCTTGTGCCTGCATGAACAAACCTTTAATTGCAAAATCTGACTTGAAGAAAAAAGTTAATTGAATGTGTTTTACTTTGTCACAAAAGGTTAATGTTAATGGATAGATGCTTTTCAGCCTAGAGGCATTGAGGTTCTCTCTATACCTCCTGCAAACACTGGCTTGGCTGATCCTTTGATATCACTATTGATGAGATCTTCATGTATGTCCTCCAAATCACCATCCTTCTTCCAAATGATGAGCCAAGGCCCTGTCCTGCTGAAAAAAAACACTGCTCCGGACTTAGGTGGGCTGCTTAAGACATTGCAGGAAATGAATTTCAACATCTGACTAAAAAGGATATCAAGTAAACGGAACGTGAATAAAAGTTCCAAGAGACCACATCATTCTCAGCTACTTTGATTTGAAGGGCACACTGAAACCATATCTTCTTCAAGCTTTAGCAGTTAAATTCCTGCTGGACACTTAACAAACAAGAGCCTTTGCCAGGAAGCAATAGCATGTACTAACCCTCTTTTCTTTGGAAAGCGTAACATAATTCCCTATCTGTAGGGTCTTCAACATTCCCAGAAGACAAAAGAGAGCAGGCTTGATCCTTCCTTGCTGCAATAAGCCAGCTATTTCAAAAGACTATAAAATCAGCTCTCCAGTCTCCACGGTCTCTTTGGACACAGCAGCAGCTGGGTAGTCGAAGTCTGTGGCAGGAAAGTCACCTCCTACATCATCCTCACTGGGCTGCTGGAGGAGATGGATTGCAAAACCACACAGAAAAAAAGGAAGAGTAGGGTTCTCTCAAGCAAACAATTATTTGTTTGTTTAAGTGCTGCCCTTTCGGTGCCCTACTCCTTCCCAATAGAGTTTTCCAGCAGAAACAGTATCTCCCTGACAGACAGAAGAGTTTCCTTACCCATTTTAGCAGCACACAGGCTGCTTGCTCAGTTTGCAGCATGACTTCCACTCTATTATCTCTACTTTCCTGTTGTTTAGGAAAACATGCAACAAATGCAAGGATAGGTCTGCACAGACTACAGACCCAGCTTCCTCGAGTGAACTGACAACTGTTAACCTTGATAAGAGAAGTGGTGGTGGCTTAAACTGAAAGTAGATTTAGATTAGCTATTGGGATGAAATTCTTAACTGTAAGGTTGATGAAGCACTGGAACACGTTGCCCAGAGAAGTTGTGTGTGCCCTATCCCTGGAAGTGTTCAAGGCCAGACTTGATGGATGAGGCTTTGAGCAACCTGGTCTAGCAGAAGATGTCCCTGGCCCGTGGCAGGGGGATTGGAATGCGATGATCTTTAAGGTCCCTTCCAACTCAAACCATTCTACAATTCTGTGAACCTGAGGGAAAGCACACAAAATAAGGACCTTCACAGTTTAAAAAAAAATACATATCCAACCACTTCAAAGCCCAGCTGCACCCTGCAGACAACACTCACAATAAAAGAGAGTGCTATATGCTGTATGTGGAGTGTCCTTCAGAGAGGGAGCATTCTTTCTCTGGAGCATATGGGATGTGGGCAACACAGCTCCTCCAGGTGCTGCCATTTCTGTGTTCAACGGGGAGACAAGACAAGAGCATCTTGTCTGTCCATGCTTTTAAGGTAGCAGTTGTGCCTGGCTCTCAAGGACAACCACACAAGGTCTGGGAAAGCTCCTCCTCGCCACCTCCCTCGCCACCATGCACCCTTGTAAGGCCAGATGAAGGCTGGCCCTTAGCTGAGGATTAGCGGTGCTTAAAAATAGAAGCTGAGACATGCAAACAGACTGAGTTATAACTACTGAATTCCAGTGTGAAAAGAAAGTGTCAGCTGGCAATGCTGGAGCTTCGCTGTGTGGGCAAGAAAGGTGTTGGAATGTCAATCCAAGTGCCATCTCCTGTCATGGCATGTAGACTAACAGTCCTGGGAGCTTGGGATATACTGCTGTGAAGGGCACTATAGACTGCCACTTATAATGCTGCTCCATTACAGAACCAGAAGGTGATCAGCAATATTAGGGATGCGTTAATAATCCTCCATGACAGCATGTATTTAAGTATTGTTGACACCGATGAAGATAAAAACCTTCAGAAAAACTTCATACAGCTGCACCATAGCTGCAAATGCTACCCAGAGAGTAACTGTCAATATTTTTTACAGAATCATAAAGTGTAGGATGCCTCTAAAGCAAATAATCAGCCTAATTTTTACCTTATACTAACATAACCCCACTGGCTTCAGAGGAGTTCCACCAGGCGCACATCAGTGTGTTTATTATTACTCATATTATCGTGGTGTCTACAGGTCACAAACCGTGAAGACATGAAAGAAGTATTCCCAACTCCTGACCTAAAACAAGAGAGAGAACATCTGGCTCTTTGACCCTACCCTCAGGATTCAATAATCAAGAAGCCAGAGGTCAAACTAGGAGCAGTACCAGAAGCTAAAAATACTTAAACAGCAAATAATCTGTTTACTCAGTATGGATACTTATTTGGCTTCTTCTGAGGCTTTAGAAACAAGTGCACTGTGTCAATACATAATCTGAGATTTTTTTTGTTTTAATTTAAAATATTCTATGATATTAAAGTTCACTTTGTTTCAAAATGAAAATAAACGCTCCCCAGGATAGCAAATATGCATCTGGAAATTGGTACCCTGGTCTGAGATTCACTCTTATTAAAAATGGATGAATGGCTATTTGTAGAAAATAAGCACTACAAAATAGTACTCGAAGCAGCAGCAGCCCAGGTAAGTTTATCAAGCAATTCTACTCTCTTTTCCTATCTTAGTTGGTAAAAACCACTTATATTTAGGCTGCAATCTCATAATTGAATGTAGAATTTCAATTCTGCCTTATTAAATATGGCAACAGATACACTTTGATGTGCTATCTAAACAACTAGAGGGGAAGTACTCTTAATTTCTCAGTTTGCAACATCTTGTTCTCTGCAACAAGCTTGATCTAATAGACTGGTTACTGCCAATCCATGGAGAAGACCTAATCCTCGTGTCCACTATCTTTTGAACAAAAACAAGGCAAACTTTCCCCACAATTCACATTTCTCATGTCATAATGGAGAGATGGCAGCGTCAAGAAATAATGCGAGAATGAGGATGGCAGCTGGAGTAGTCTTCAAGGATTATGGCTGCATTTCAAGACATGCTGTTGTTTTTTGTGTCTGCATGTCTGGGGTGTTGCAGTAAATCCATGAAAACTTGTGCCCCACAGTTTGCCATATCCTGCACAGCAATGCCAAATCAGGAGACAGGGAATGGCTGATCTAAACTTTGTGGTCTCAGTACACAAGAAAAATTGGGATCTATTGTGAACAGTATGCCGTCAGGTGAGCTGCAGTCCGGGGCTTTCCAGGCTTTCTGAGACCAAAGGTATCTTATCCCATAGACAAGAAAGGGAAAAAAGAAAACACAAATGCCTGTTAAGAACTGAAATCTATCTGCAGAAGGAGGGAGACTTTTTTTAATCTAGTAGTTCATATTACCTTGGGGTGAATTCACACCAGACTGCAAGGTCAGGGGTGGTCAGTAGTTTAACAGATGACCTTAAAAAGGGCTATGTATTTTAAGAAATGGCAATGGTGATCCAACAGGTGCCAATAATTCCTTCTCCTTCACTGTGAGATTTTCCAAGAATCTCACTGACCAGTTTAAATTGTCTCAGTGATATTTGTACATGGGAAGTATAAACTTATATACGAGTCTCAGGTTTGAGCAACACACTGCCACCTCAGCTTGTCTGAGAAAAATCATCACTTTCTAATGAGAAATGGCTTTCTGAACCTGTCAGTAGTTAACTTCAGACATGAATAATCATAAAGGCTTGTAAATAAACCTCTCCAACAGGTATTCAAAGGAATCCTGTGTTGACAGAGAGCCTTTCTTATAAATGAGCCACAAAACCTTTTGGAGCATCAAGGAAATGGTGAAAGCAGCATTACGAAATCCTAAACTTTTTCTCAGACTTTACCCACCAAATTCACAAAGTCTTGTCTGAGTAGGGGCCTTCTAAGTAACCCTGTATACTGTTCAGTCCTGGGAAAGATAGTATATGCATATCATTGCTATGAAACTGCTCTTTCAAATCTGAACAGCTCTCAAAAAGGCTCAAAGGGTAACTAATTCATCTCTGTGTCCAGCTAGTCTCTTGGAAGAAATCCTAAGAAGTAAAAAGCACAAGAGACCATCTCCAGCATTTTTAACTTGAGAGCACTAAAGTCACATCTGATTAAAGTGCCTAATTGTTCCATTAGGAGATAATTATTGTCAGGCTGCTGAACAAGGTGTTCGTTTCCATAATTGTTATACCTGGGAAACTCTCAAATCAAATTAAAAGTTTCAGATTCAGAAAAAAGCCCTTTGTAAACCAAACAGTAAAGTAAAATTTCAGCCTGACCTATAAAAAATGAAATTAAATAAAAACCACAAGTCAGTAAATGCATGATTCTGTTGTGCCAAACTGTATGTTAGCACTAGTAACAGCTTCTCACTTTCTGGAGTTTTAATTATGACTCAAGGGACTGGGAAAAAAGAGAGGGTGGGAGAGAATGTAACCTTTAACTGCCTCACTGGTTGCTGTCCCTACCTTTACTGCTGTTGAACTAAAAATCTCCACAGGCTAAAATTCCTTGCATTGCAAATAAAATAGTTTTTCCCTGTTTTTTATCAGCCTGGGTCCCACAAGGAACTGACAGCTGGTTTATGTCAATGAACAGAGTAAGAGTTGCTGTTTTCAAATATTCCATGTCCCCCCCCCACACCACACCACACCACACCACACCACACCACACCACACCACACCACACCACACCACACCACACCACACCACACCACACACCACACCACACACCACACACCACACCACACCACACCACACTATCACCACCACCACCACCACCACAACCACCACCAAAAATGGCAAGCAACTCAAAGCAAATGTTACTAATAACAAGCAGAAGGCCCCAAGGTTGTGGGTTCTACTAAAGCAGCATTTGGGAGCATGACATATGGTACAAATAGGTTTGTGGGAGATGCTGTTCCACTGTATTTTATTGAAGTCATTCATCCATGTCACTGCTGCTAGATCTACCAGCATGAATCTGAAGTGACGTGACCAGACTATCTAAAACTCTAATCTTTCTTGGAGTCAACCATCTAGGAAGGGAAGGATCCATGGATCTGGAGGATGAATCTCCAAATACCACACTTTCTCTCTGCCATGATATGGTAATTCACAAAAGATCTGGAAGAAGATCGAGAATTTCACTTGGGCCTCAGTCCTGCCAGATACTTCAGCTAAGGTTCTCAGTACTTTCAAAAAACAGCTTCAATCAAATCCAAATAGCCAAAAATATTAGAAACTCTTGTACCAGGCTCTCACATCTTGGAGCAACTTTCCCCACCTGGCTTACTGATTTGGCACTACTGATCTTGGGAGATACCACTGGTCCAAGCTAATCAGTTTGCAGAAGAACAAAGTAAGAGAGATCCCTGGATTTCCTTTGTCTCTCAGAGTCCACCATAGTGAGACCAGGTGATGATCTTCAAGCACTCAGTCCATCTCCGTAATGTAATGCATGTAATACACTATATAAGCAACTGGAAACTCCTGAAGATATGCTCAGAACTTTGTGGAGACAATTTAAAAGAGATTTTTCAACTAAAAGCAGTTCAAATACTGAGTCTGGAAAGTACTGTGACTCTCAGGGGCATGGCAGGGTTGCTGCATTGTTGGCCATCCCTGTTTCCAGCAGCCACTGACACAACACAATGAACTACGACCTATTAGAAGAAGGACTGGAACAGACCATAGCAATACATGAAGGATGAATGAAATATTATTAAAATTATTACTCAGTAAATGCTACTAATACTACAATAAGATGACCCAATTTATTCCTAAATTCCTGTCTCAGAGGACTAGGAATTAAACAGCTCATGAAAACTCAAGGAGCCAGAACTGAATGAGATACCACTGGGCAGGGAGAATTTTTGGTAAAATTACTATTAATTTTCAAAATATGTAAGCTTTTGGGTTACTCCAGAACCTTTATGTAAAATGCCCAGAATAAATTAAGATTTTCACCATTTTTCAATGGCATTCAGGCTATAGATTAAAATAACAAAACATGCAGTTTTCAAAACAGGAAAATACGATATATCTTATCAAAGTTTTTTAAATGCTGCATAAAATTTCTTTATTCTCACAGGCCAGCATTCAAAAGGTAACACGTTAGAAAAGAATGAGCTCTAGAAAACTCTGTTCATCAGTTTCAGTGGAAAAGTTTTCAGTTGACTTCAGAACTGTTTGCATTATGGCACTGAAATGAAATAATTTCTTTGTTTCAGCAGTGTTATATTTTTAGATGCATTTAAGAATTGTGAAAACAATTTTGCAATATCCTTCCCCCTCTGAAAAATGTATATCTTCATTTCCCTATTTTCTTAAAGAGACAGCATTGAATGCTATAATTGCAAAGGCAACTAATTTTAATTAAGAACAGAAAGAAAAAAATAGTTGGAATGAGGGAAGTTTAGTATGAACAAAGAAGTTGTTGAGAAAAAAATTATATTTACACACTACAGCAGCATAAATTTGAAGTGATAAAATTTGGTATAGGGAAAAAAAATCCTGAAGTTCTGCCTACAAACACCCACAAACCCAGTAGAAAAAGTGTGCTGGCTTAGCAATAAATTCACAAAATTTCATGCTGTAGGTGAATAAAACAAAGAAAAAGAAGTACCAGACTGTATAAACAATGTAACGCATTTCCAAGGTTTATATATAAAAAACTTTTCTGCTAACAAAGGTGAAATTTTTTCCCTGCTGTCTCAACACCATCTCTGTTAGCCAGCTGAAGAGTCCTGTTTATTACCACGTATCTGAGAGCAGCATGTTTCAATGTAAGTGGAAATGTCAGTCAGTGTGTGGCATCGCGGATCAAAGCCCTGCCTCTGTACTTGTACCTTCTCATCTCTTCTCGTCAGGGCTTCCAGCTTGAGATGGAACAGAAGGAACGTGAACTTAGCTTCAAACAGATGTTGTAAAACGTCTGGTGGGAACAAGCTCCCCTCAGGAGCAGTCAGATTGTGTGGAAGAGCATCTGTTAACTTTCATTTGAAAGTCTCTACACTGGAGAATCAGAACATAGCAGAGGAAAAAGCTAATAACAGTTATGGAGAAGATGGAGAAAAGGGTTGTGGACTTGATGGTGTGTGGGCTTTTTACTGAACTGCACGTTTTTCCTACATTTGTTATAGCCAACATACAAACATTTATATAAAAGAAAAGGTATTATTCAATTTGAAAAAGGACAAACGGTTATAGCAAGCAAAAACATGCCCCAGAAGTAGTCACAAGTGTTCTATGTGTATCCTAAATTTAGATTACTTTAATCTTTCTCAGTTTATTTAAAAATGCAACTGTCTTCTACTCTCATTTACTAAACAAGGCTGAAATCCTATTTAAGTCAAAAATAACACAATGTCACCAAAGTAAGCAAATGTGTTAAAGAAATAGTTTTTTGTAGTACGCCAGGAGTTGAGCCCACTCATTTTAAGATTTTTTTTCACAGCTATATTTGCCAGCAGGTATCAGGGTGTGAATTCCATCCATTAGATACACATACAAAGGAACAATCTGATTCTAGATCAAAGATCCATGAACACTGCTGCCACACAGGAGAGATTCCTTGTAATTCCTTGTTTATCTTACCCCTCATATCACTGCACAACCCATTTCTATCCCGTCTTTCCACCTTCCTTGTTTAGGAGCTTAAATTTTTGTGTTGCCCACTGTTTTGGTTGCTGATCTTTGCCTGTCTTTGAAGAGGTGCTTCCAGCTCCAAAGCAAGCATATATGGTATCACTTTAGGACACTGGAATCAACACCCATGGCATGTCAGCTGAGGAAATAATCTGTTTTTCTTTGCCACTGGACACTCTCTGCTCACATCAATGCCATTACTAATCAGGCCAAGGGACACATGGATATTTGATTTTTTTCTCATAGAAGATCATATAATTTGATACATACAGAAACACAGATCTATGCATTTCAGTCAGCACAAAAGAAATGGAGCAATTGAAGTTTTAATGACATAATGAGAAAGAAATCCCCCAGACAAAAAGAGAGACAGTCTAGCCATTTCAGAGGAAAAGCCTAAGCTATAAAGCAAAATTTCTTTCCCTCTCAGCAGTTATACTCTCAGTATAAAGGATAGCTGGGAGACCTAAGAAACCCAGTTCTAAACATTCTCAATTTCGGGAGTGTGTAACCAAACTTTGTGTAAACCAAGCCCAATGTGATTTCCACCTGTGGAAGATCTTATCTTCTCTTCCTCTTAATTTTAAAGGCCATTGTGCTACATTGACCCTGGCTGAATGCCAAGTGCCCACCAAAGCCACTCTGTCCCTCCCCTCCTCAGCTGGACAGGGGAGAGAAAATATAACAAAAGGCTCATGGGTCAAAATAAGGACAGGGAGAGATTGCTCATCAGTTGTCATCACAGGCAAAACAGGCTCGAGGAAAACATAATTTGATTTATTGCCAATCAAATCAGAGTAGGATAGTGAGAAATCAAATCAAATCTTAAAACACCTCCTCCCTACCCCTCTCTTCTTCCTGGGCTCAACTTTACTCCTGATTTCTCTATCTCCCCTCCTTTAGCAGCACAGGGCATTGGGGAATGGGGGCTGCAGTCAGTTCATCACACATTGTCTCTGCTGCTTCTTCTTCCTCATGGGAAGGACTCCTCACTCTCCCTCTGCTCCAATGTGGAGTCCCTGCCATGGGAAAGCTTCTTCCATGGACTTCTCCAACATGAGTCCTTCCCATAGGCTGCAGATCTTCACAAGCTGCTCCAGTGAAGGATCCCATCCATGGGATGCTGTCCTCAGGAACAGACTGTCCTGTGTGGGGCCCCCATGGGGTCACAAGCCATGCTAGCAAACCTGCACAGTGTGAGCTCCCTTCTCAGTGGGTCCACAGCTCCTGCCAGGAGCCTGCTCCAGCATGGCCTTCTCACGGGGCCATAGCCTTCTTCTGGCATCCACCTGCTCCACCATGGGTCTCCTCCACAGGCTGCAGGTGAATCTCTACTCCCACCATGGACCTCCATGGGCTGCCAGGGGACAGCCTGTCTCACCAGGGTCTTCACCACGGGCTGCAGAGGAATCTCAGCTCCAGCACCTGAAACATCTCCTCCCCTTCCCACTGCACTGACCTTGGTGTCTGCAGAGCTGTTCCTTTCATACATTCTCACTCCTACCTTCTCTGGATGTAATAATTTCTGAGCAATAACTTTTTTTTCCACCTTATATCTGTTATTCCAGAGGCACTATCACCATCACTGGTGGTATCAGACTTGGTTCTCCATCTTGGAGACAGCTGGCATTGGCTCTGATACAGGAGAGGCTTCTAGTAGCTTCTCACAGAAGCCACCACTGTAGCCAGCCCTGCTACCAAAGCCTGCACAAACCAGATACAACCATTCATTTCAGCTAATGGACTTCCCCAATCATTAATGGGCTTTGTTGAGCAAAATGTGGAAAAAACCCATGTAAACACTGTATCTCAGTTTGGCCTATAATAATCTTTTTGTCGAGGGAATAATAATAGTGCAATAAAATTAAAAGTAATTCGAAGTCTGTTTCCCACAGGGTGCTTAGACTAGGCTGATACCATACCCTAAGGGTATTAAAAAGACAGAAGCATACTGAGGCAGAGGGGTGACACCACGACTCCATAAACACAGCTGTAGCACCTCCTTTCAGTCAAGAATTCAACCCAGCACTAACCAGACTGCTCAGCTGCAGACACCAACGTCCTGTCATTAGTCAACTTCAGGAAATATTCAGCATTTGTTACCCAATCTGCAAAGACAGGAAGTAGAGGAAATGGAAATGCTGGGGGAGGGAGAAGGTTCTGCTCTTTAGTAGGTGATGGAAAACAGTGAGAACATTACTGCTCTGTTTGTTCAATCTAGTCATCTAGGGACTTCTAGAGGAACAAAGACCTTTATCTCCTTTTGTGAGAATAAACATTGCAGAGACAGAATTTGAAGACAAGTTTTGACCTGAGGACAACACAAAGGAAACTCCTGAGCCAGGAAATGTAATCCATGTTGCTGTCTTCTTCCAAATATTAAATGGTTTAGACTGAGCTCTGCTTACAGGGAGGGATATGGACCTAATGCCTATTGAAGTAAGTGGAAAGACTCCCACTCACTTTAACAGGCTTTAGATCACAGCCAAAGTAACAGGACTTTACCATCACCACCATCACCTCAAAAGCTGTCCACAGTTTAAAGATGTTAAAAGTCTTTTTTCCTAAGCAAGTCCCAAAGCTTATTAGCAGTACTCTAGAAGCGCATCACTGACAGAAAAGGATCACAAATTTTATCAAATGGATCACTGTGCAAGACAAAGACAAATATTACATGCTTGAAGTGGTAGCACATGGGTGGCAACTGAACTTTGGCCTTTGAAAAATACCACATTCTAGGAAAGAACAAAATCTTCAAAGAATTAATGAACTTCCTCCCTTCCCTTTCCTCCACTCCCATCTCCTGCTGCCTAGAGCCCAAAATACAGGCAACATTGTAAATGCATTAGCTTCTTTCAAACTTTAAAGGGCTTTCCTTTGCTTGGTTACTTCTCACATCCTAGTGCATCTCCTTTCTACTGCCCTTGTTTAGAGTTAAATTTACTGAAGTTGCTAGCTTATTGCCTTGACCTCCATTAAACCTCTGTGATTTTCCCTGTAACTCAAAAATTAGCATAGTATGCAACAGGAGGCCTTGATGAAGTGTGGGCAGGAAGGAAGGTGGTCACTCTCCTCTGAGTGGCAACCACTGCATCAAGGAAGCTTTAGTCATCTGAAGGGGAAGCTGAATTGCTTGTTGAGGGATCTCAGTTCCCATTTTCACTCATGTGGAGGGAAGGAGGTGGTTGTGGTAGCCCTGCTGGTTTGTGTGAGAAGCAATGGTGATCAAGAAGGATCCCTGGATGTAGTTGCCCACCGAGCACACATCTGAAATTCTGTTTCAAGAATTCCAGTGAGCCTGATCTGCAGAGGCATCATCTGCAATTTCAGCACAACTCAATAAAAGATGAAGTGTTCACCTCCTTTGGAAGTCAGGTCCCAAAATACAGATTTGGGAACCCTATCTATTGCCATGCACTTTTAAAGTGATGCATCCAAAAACAGTAAAGAGATAAAACAGCTCCTCTCAGGCTCTGCTGTCAATTCAAATTCCACTTGGATCTGTAACAGCTGGACAGCAGATTGATAGCCTCATTTAAATGACTTCTCACAGAGTCAATGCTATAATAGGCATTAATCAGATTCTCTTGTGGGGATACACAAAAAACCTAAAAGCCTGGAGATAGCATTATCTCCTATAATTAGCTGAAAAGAGCATAGGGAGTAAGCTATTGGGATAGCCTGAGGACAACCCTAACTCAGTGAAAATGCCTTCTAGGTTATCTGTGGAACACGTGTTGCATGATGTCCAAGTGCTTCATTCTCACCTCGCTGACTGCTTGTCAGCATGTGGCAGACCCCAGCATGGTCCTCAATCCAGACATTCAGGTGCTTAATACCAAGTCAAATAGAAAGGAATAGTGTCTGCAAGAGCCAGAGGGATTGCAAAAGGCTGCTATACAAGAATGCAAATTCATATGATCTCTCCTTTACATACTTAAAGGAAAATCTGTAAGCAAACATGTTGTAGATGTTTTATTCCCTTTCTCTTATAAGGAAAACAATTGCTTTAGAAAGTCATCTTTATCAGACTGTGTTCTACATTTCTTTTCATGAGGAAAAGGCATGGCTGGTTTTGTTTCCTTATTTTCCTTCCTTTTCTTTCTTCAAAAAAGAAAAGGCAAACTGTTGCCTTCTGCCATTCCTGTGAAAAAAATTATTTAGCAGTTACTACGAGTTCAGGCTGTTTATCCTTGAGTGTGTCCCTGGTATTAAAAAGTCTTCACAGATTAAGGCTGAAGCACTGGCTTCCACGAGGAGAAGTAAAATTAGATTGTCTTGCTGTTACCCTCTTAACATACCAAGAATAACATTCTAAATCTAACATTAACTTGTGAGAATAATCATTAGAGCACTGCAGGGATACAAGAAGTTATCCTTATATTTTACTTGTAAGTAACACAGCCTAGGATAACAACAACTTCATCTGAAGCAAGCAGGTGTCTTACAGAAGAACTACTAAATACTGCTACAGCATTCCTCACACCCTTCATGACACCCTCAGCTAAAATAGAGAGGACATCACAGGGCTGTACTCAGGGTTGGGGTGGATTCCTTTTTTTAATTAGATGTGTACATGTGTTTTCTCCCTAGTGGATCTACTGCACAGCATGATCTTTTCATTGCTTGTCTGGGATTGAGCAGACAGAAACATTCAATCACGTATCAGCATCTGGATGGGGCTTGGCTGAATGTTAGAGGTCTGCAGTATGTAGGTCCAGGGACTCTCTCCTTTCTTAAGATAGTGTATTGTTACTTTGCCATGCAGGCTAATATCTTTTCATTAATAATTTCTTTAAAAATGCAAAAGACAAAAAAAATTTGAAAAACCAAACTAATATTAAGAGGAGTACATCAGGTAGTAGTGATGATACACGAATATAAACTCTCTGCAGTATTTGCCATTCTTCCAAAGAAACAAGAAATGCCAGGTAATAAATAAAGAACCACTAATTAACCACTTCATCGGGTAAGACTGAGTGAGCACAGTGTACCACAGTGCTCCCAACCCTTCCACTTTTGAGCTAAAAAACACGAAGAAAACCATCTTCAAAACTGCTAAACAGTTACTTCAAACACCGAGTGACAATTGTATGACAATGTGGGGTTTGATTCAGATTCTTTCCCCCCATACCAGTCTTAGAAAAAGAAAATTCATAGAGCAGATAGGAGCAAAATCTTCCATTCTCAAAGAAATTACCTAGGTATCTTGGAAAAAAAAAGCAGTAAACAATGCCTCACAGGACATGGGAGTGTCTGCATTTCTCCATTTTTTTCCTTAAACTCACCCCAAAAAGTTTTCAGAAGGGTGAAACAGATATTCAAATGTCATGAAACAATTGTCAGAGGGTCCTTATATTAAAGGCCAAGTTGAAAGGATATTCCTTCCAGCAGTGTACTTCAGTTTGGTACCACCTCTTGATCAGAAACAAATGATCCCCATAGAATCTGTTTCTTTGAGAATCTGAAACCAAACTGTACTGTAAAACAGTGAGTCAGATCAAGGAATAAGAGCCATTTTTAGGCTATGAAGTAAACAATACCCTGATCTAAAGGCTGTCGCTGGTAGACAGAAGAGACAAGTTTTCTCAGTGTAATAATCTGGGGACATGGAGGAGAGGGAAAAAGGACAGAGAAATCCTTAAGTGAAGGGGGAAAAACCAGCACCTCTGAACAATATCTTGCTCTTCTATGATGAAAATGCAGCAATAATAGAAAAATACTACAACTATGATAAATAAGAATAATAGCTAATAAATCAAAAGTTCTTTAAATTTAGTTAGAACTGAAGAGGAAGTGATGAACAGAAGTGATGCAGTGTCAGGAGCTGTGATATAACAGCCATAGAGGTGCATGTATGAGGCAGGAGTCATGGGAGACAGCGGGGGCATGCTCTCCAGTTGTGACACCAACCTACAGCTCCTCATCATCTTTTATTTCTTGGTGTTAGCCTGTGCAAGGTTTCCCTCTCCTTAAATGACCCCTGTTCAAAGTGGGTAGCAATATGTGTAAGCAGGATTTCAAGCACATGAAGAGATCAGCAGCATGTGTATAACTTCGTTTATGCTTGCAGAACCTCACACCTTTTTACACCTTTCCTGGGGCATCATTCCAGTACAAGGAGCAGAAATCAGGCACTTCCATTTTGCCACTTGTACCAGTATTAAGAGGCCATAGCTCTTTAGGTTTTTGGTTTAACATACGGAAACTAAATCTTGTGACACTTGGCAAGACATTTCTGTTATCAAGGCACATCTTGTTTCTACAACAAATGAAAAACCTATCTCTGTTTCTGTAACAGGAGACACTATGGTACACCACAACAGGGTGGTGAAATGGCTCCTGATTAAAGTGTGCTAGACCATTGGGTTCAGTTTGCAGAATCATGTGTACTTTCAGAATCAATCTCCACACAGATATTTTTCAGATCACATAACATGAACATCTGAAGTTAGTCCACAGCAGACTGTCACAGTAGTTAATATACTATAATCCTAAAAATAATACGGGTGTATTCATTTATAAGAAAAAATCTAATTTCTCAATAAATAAGGTTATTGGAAGCTTCATGCAACATTGCCACTTGTTCACATGTATGACCTGTAGGATAAATCTAGGGTGTTTTTCAAATACTGGAATTTTATTATAATTTTATTGTCTGTAGTTGAAGAGCTATATACAAGAATTTAGAAAACCACAATGGGGGACCAAAACAGAGAGAGAAAATAAAAACCAGCTTAAAACACCAGCTTAGTGCAAGGTCAGACAGACGCCTTCCTCTCAAGTACAGTTCTCAAGCAGGCAGTGATCTTACCACATGCTAAGTATTTACAAGCCAAAAACCGTTTGCCAGAAGAATCACCTCTGTCCAACAGGCCAGAGGAGGATTTAGGGTTTATACAGTTTGAATGCTGCCAAGTGTTTTCAGGATAATTCAGCATCTTTCTGTGCTGTTGTAAGCATAAATTTAGCCTGAGCTTAAGTGCAATTCTAAAACAGGAAGTGTTGAATGCTTTGCTACAAATTAAAGTCACACATGCCTACCATATTTACACTAACAAGTGTACTTACACTAACTTACTTCTAAGTTCCACAGAAAAGGACCTGAAAACTGTGGCAACATGTAAATTTTAATAAAGGATTCTTCTCGGAGCACAAAATGTTCTATAGATAAGATTTTCATATATATTTAAGTACCTTCTTTGAAGCCAAAATGGTGTAAATGGGACATTAATACAACAGAAATTCCATCCCAGAAGTGGATTCTAAATTCTGTAGAGAAGTCACCCATCACAACTAAATGCTCCACTTCTTTGAACAGAAGTTTCATGAGAAATATTTTTATTATATCAGGTGCAGATTGCCCTTCCTTGGTACATTTAATGATGCATATTCTATTTATTACAGAGTTATTTTTGCAAGAGAATTTTTAATTTAACTTTTGAAGTATGATGTTAAAAAGAAAATCTTACTTCTTGTTGTTACAGCTGTGACGTCCAACAGCCGTCCAGAACACAACTGACATTAGTTCACTTGCACAGAGCAGAATGTTTTTTTAAAAACCCAACAGCTTTCTTGATCTAACTTGTTGAGAGCAGCTCTGAGATATGACTCTGGTAGCTGGAACCAAGATTTTGTTCATAACTGACACCCAATACACACCAGATAAATCCAGAATTTTGGCTGATCTCCTTGTCTGACACCAAAGCAGAAAAGGATTTGGATAATAGTTCATTGGCTTTGCTCACAGGAACAATAGGGCCATCCAGAATTCTCTCCACATCCTCAAGTTAAAGTATGTGTGAAGTTTTAATGCATCTTTTAACTTACAAAAAGGGTCTCTGAGCACTGGGTAGTGCAAATAAAAGAATACTAGAACTAAGAAGCTTTTGCTATTCCAGACAGGCTCCAAGTATCCTCTCTCTTTTTATTTACAAATGTATTGTCTTTTGTACATCATTTCCCATAAGTAGTAATTTCCATTTTCTTCAAAGGATTCCCTACAGATTGCCATTCAATGGTACAGGTATATCTATAGAAAAGAGGGAAAAATATAAATTCTAATTCTCATTTTTTCTGGGACAGTGTTACCATGTCAAGGGCAACTCTTTGGTTGTATGAGTTGGAGCAACCACTAAAATGTGTGAATGTATAACACTTAGGAAGTCATAGGCCAGCTAGAATCACAGTAAGTCAAATACTAGATTTTACTGCTCAGTACATTAAAAGCCATAATCTCCCACAAACACAGAGTTTAGCACAGAATCAACAAGAAAGATACACAACTAGACAGGTGGTAGGACTGAATGTGAACAAAGGTTTTCCAATCTCTACGTCCATGGGATGTCTTTGTTGTACAAGCATACTCATTTTTTGCTTCTCTTCCAATTGTTTCTTTTCTCCAGAGAATCAAGTAAAGCCTTGGAAGCTTATCTCAATACCATGGCCAGCTGCTTCAAGAATCCACATCTATGAATTCTTTGTAGAAGTCTGTCTGATTTTTACAGAGAGATACTTTCATGGATATGAAAAAAATGGATACACAAACACAACTGGAAAGATATTATAGGTAGACTGTAACCCAAGATTTGAATGTAGCATTCACTGCTCCCACATCCTCTCCTCTTCATATACTCTCCCTCAGGAAAACATGCATAACTTCAAATGCAAAATTTATAACTGGGCTTGATCTCTAGGATCCGGAACACTCCAGAGTTGAACTCAGTCAGAAGCCAGTTGTGGCCACCATAAAATTACTGCCCACCCAAGGAGAAACGTTACTGCAAAGGCTGTGCATCAAACAATAAAATTTAAAACTACAATTGCTCCCCTTGAAAAATCCATTTTCCTAATGTATCTACGCAGCTGTCATACATCAAAATTTCAAAAGAAGATGGGTTTTTCTGTGACTGTCTACATTACGCAAGCTCTTAAACAGACTTCTCTTACACCAAATCAGATTGTAATCTAATATGCAGAGATCTCTTTCCTATTGATGGTTATGTGTACTTCCTCAAACCTGTATAGTAAGGTTAGCAGCACAAGAGGCCAACACTTCACATGCACAATGATAACAGCACGGATCCCTCCTGGGGCAAAACGACAGAGTTCAAAAACAGATCATAGTGGTTACCCTTGAATAACCCTGTGAGTGAGGGCAGTGGTAGAGATAAAAGAAGACATTAACTGTACCTAACAAAGACCAGCAGAAGGAAACAGCACTAAAGCTGGACCAGAGAGCCACAGGGTGATAAGCCACAAGTCAACAGTGTCCAGAAAGGGTGCAGGGCCAGGCTAAAGCCTTTTAAGCTCCTCAGGAACAGCTGAAAAATCATGACTGGGCAAAAGTACATGGTAAGCAGCATCATGACCATCACAACAGGCCACTGGCAACCAGCACTGCTGGAATCCTGCAGAGCTGTCCCAGGCTATAATTTCAAAAAAGATATTTTTTACATGTCCATCCTGAACTGCAGTACAGGGTCTTTAGGTATCATCTGTCTGGATTTTGGCAAAACCTATCCTGCTTTCCCTTTGTGATTTTGTGAAATAAGGATTACAACTCAGCACTGGCAATGAGCAGAACCCCGTGGAGAATAAAGCTTGAAAAGAGAAACAATCCCTTAACACTAAATACTTCTCAAAAAGTCTGCACAGAAGCCACGCATGCAGAGAGCTTTATGACTGCAGCATGTCTTTGCTCAGTATTCAAAAATATGGGGAAGTAATCATTATTTATAAAAATCCCATAAAAGGTATCCTTTTTTTTTACTCCATAAATGAGTAATGACTCGATCATTTAGAACCCATGAGTCATAAGTTTTCTCTTGTAAATAGGATAAGATCAAATCCCATGGCAACATGTTCAGTCATAGTTGACTTAATTGTATATTTTTCCCCTTTCTTCCTTTGCCTTCCACCTTTGGAGCATTCTCTGCCTTATACTATAATTTATAAGAGCTCGGACTCATCTAAAATACGTCAAAACAAAGACTATGATTTTTTTAGGTAAGGACATTAGAGAAAAAAACCCACACCAAACCCCTTTTACTGGAGTCCACTCATTCAAAATGCTCATGGTCCTGCTGATCTTTTATGTAATAATGTTCCCCATTGACAGAGATAATGGGAATGCTGACATGTCAAATCTGTTTGGTGGGATTTTTTGCTTTTGCTGTTATTTCCCACCCCACCCCTGACCCAGGGAAAAGGAGAATTGCCTGTAAGCTTTAACCATAATGCAGTACACACGGGCTGCTAGTCAGATACTCTGCGTCTGGAAGGTAATAAAAAAAGAGAAATCTTGAGAGAAAATATTTTGGATTTCATTGCTCCCTTGCTATGTCTGTGCTTTGGGGAAGAACAACCAACAGCCGTATTTTTCAATGCCATTTGAGCAGGGTTGAACACACAAATCCCATTATTGTTAATGGGATTTGTGCACATAATTCTGAATACTTTGAACAATCTCCCGTGAAGTTTCTCCCAACCCCTCAAGAAGCAGGAACAATTCTACGTTATTTAAACATAATCTCACTGACAGGTAATTTTGTGACACAAAATTTATTGCTGGCTTGTCCTTTGAGGGCATGTTTCACCATTAATGTTTCCTTTTAAAAACTTCAGCATACATTAAATGCTCATACCAAGCTTCCTGGTGTTTTCCTTGGAAAATCTTGCTTTCTGTGGTATTTCACATTATCCAAATCCCTCTTTACTTCCCCCGCCTCCTCTACAAATATGCAAGACACCCTTGAAAATGAAATATTTGATCTCCAAAGACCCTACTGGTCAAATATTCTTTTAAATAAACCCTTTACAGTATTCACCTATTACCTCAGACATTCATGTGGTATAAATTTTAAATAAATGTCTACCAGCTTGCAATTGATCAAATGAGCTAGAGGCCATGAATTTAACATGACTACTTCTGCAGGCTGCCTCTTACAACCTACCATTTGCCACTAGACTTCAATGCAGTCATTAACAAAGTGGGCCACGGGCTCACGGTCCTGCAGGCTAAAAGGCTATCTCGGATATCAAGATCCTCTGCTTTGGCTTTCGGCCCTTCTGTAACACAAGTGGCTTTAGCTCATCTGCGTTTATGTCAGTGAGTCATTTGGAGATCTCAGACATACCTTTGAGATGGTGAATTGCTGAAACAGGTCATGCTACCAATTAACACGAAAAACAAAGTAATTTCCTACATGCGAACAGACAATCGTGCTGGAAGGAGGAAATTAAAAACGCCATTATGTCACATGGCACAGCAAGGCTGGAGCACAGCTATTGCACGGATCACAGTCATAACACATTAGAAACACACAAGCTAGGACTTGATCACGGATGTTTCATGTACATCATCATTACCTTAGAGGGAAGGCTCTCAAGTTCTAATAAGAAAAGTATCTGATGAGATGAAAAGTTAAGAATAGGACCTACGTAGCTAACTTAAAATACTTGGGGTGTTCTTGTGGCCGCAGCGCCGGGAAGGGTTTCAATGAATAAGGCCTGGCTGTCACTCTGCCAAGGACGTCCAGCGCTGCACTGAGATGGAATAACTGCAATCAGCTCAGGCTGCCGACGTGATACTGTACGTACAGTCTCGCCAAGAGACCTCCTTCTCTTGCCTCCAAGGTTTTTCACCACCATGGGTCCTAAGGGGAGGTTTCCTAATTGCCATCAGCACTTTCAATTTAAAGAAATATAAATTCTGCTTAAAGGATTGATATTAATTGCATTAAGACATTGCTCCACAGCACAAGCCATTTATCAGTTCAACACTGTAACCAACTGACAAAAAGGTGATGATGTTAAGTGTATAGTGGCACAGGGAAAGGCTTGACTTCACCTGCAGCGATGGCAGATCAACAAACAATATGGAAAAATGGGATTTCTCCTAGGTCTTTTTCCAGGAAAGAGCAGAGAACAGTACTCCCTTCAGTAGACCGTAGACAGAAGAAAATAGACTCATTTTCTAGAGTACAAGCAAGACTCTGGTCAGCTTGAACGACTCATTTCCCCATTACCAGCTGCTCTTAAAAAACAGATCTGGCAGCTGAACTGAAAGTTCTGCCCATGTAGTTCCCTGGCTCTTACCCCAGCAGCACACGTTTTTCTGCCACACTTGGAGGAAAATACCAGTGTACTTCTTCCTCAATGTCTCTGCTCCTTCTGCCCAGAGACCACTGGAGGGTGGAGGACAGGGTCCTCAGCCGAAGTATGATAAGGGCAGAAAACACATGAACTGTGTGTTGGAGAAAAAGGTTTTACAGGTTTTCTGCTGGGACTCACATTGCTGTTGAAGGTTGAGGAACAGCTGCAGCTTCTGACCCTCAGAAATGCCAGTACAAGCTTTGGAAAGAAAATCTCACACTGAACATCAGAGCTAGATACAGTCCATATTACTAGATTGAATGCAGGTGAAAATCTTCCACTAACATAAATGAAAACAAGGCTAAGTCCACAATTTATTAGAAAAACATAACACTGAATAAACAAGTAAAATACACTATATTTTATGACAAGGTGTTTTCTCCCTTGTGGGAAAAATTATTTCCAGATTCAAACACATCACAGTAATGTACATTTCTGCAGTAAATACCATCTAAGGATCTTAAGTGCAGCCTGCTGGCAAACCTGCTTTCCAGAAATCACTGCCTTTCCCATCTAAAGAGAGTCCTAAAAGGCTGACTCCAGAAAATCACACAGTATTTCCATTCTGTATCATCTTGATCATCTCCATCATCACCACAAAGCTATTAGTGCACAGACACACACATGCAAAAGCACACCAACACACACACACATGCACAGGAATAACTAGGGCAATGGAAAATACGTTCCATCTTTGCTCACTTATTCCATATACAGGCTAATTTCTAAACCACAGGGGAGCAAATGTTCTATAAAGCACTCTTATTCTACAACTAAATACCCTTGCTAACGAAGAGTTAGCAGCACAGTCATCACTATCAAAAGCACTAACTTTTAGATTAGTAGCAGTTGGCGACTCAGTCATTCATTTTTCATTTTAAGGAAACCTTTTTAAGACTGCACTCTTGTTTTCAGGAGGACTATAAATGCACTTCTCATGTTTTTAGTTTATTTATTCTGCCCTGGGGATTTGGGTCCCTCTTTGCAAGCAATAAATTTTTCTTTAAATCTTTTTGGTAATAATATATTTTAAAACAAATTGGACAAGGGGAGTATAAGCGCAGATCTCCTCTCCAAGTGTTTTGGCAAAGCATCATTGCTACATGGTGTTTGTAATCAACTTCTGGTCACTAAGCAGAGTGCTAATGACCTCTGCAAAAATGGAAAGCCACGTGTCAAAACATGGCTGTCACCCCTCTGCTCTGCACCACCCCCACCTTGCTCACAGGGCCACCTTCCCCTCGCCACAAAATAAATTAGTAAGGAGGAAGGCAAGAAGGAAAGACAGACAGACAGAAAGAGACGCTACGGCAGCTTTTTAAATTGCTGCTGTAAAGGATTTATCTGAAGGTCTGAAGGGACAGCACTCAGTTCTTGACAGAATGAGTTACAGTGGTTGGAGGGGGAAGAAGGAAGGGGAGGAGGAGGAGGAGGAGAAGGGACAACAGCTTGGGAGAAGAAAATCTCCAAAGTCTCATGTCTAAAATGCTCTTGGAAAATTGCCAATTACCAGTTCAGAACAATGTTGACATTTAGCCTTTTTCTAATCAGCGTTGTCCCTCACCCAGGGCAGAGATTCCTGCTGTATGACGGAGCTCTTCTGCTACTGGCAGCGGCGTCCTCCCAACAGTCTGCTCCCCCTGCCTGTGACCACCAGTCACTGGCACCCACCCTGGCACCCCTGCTCCACTCCAAGAGCTTGAACTCCCCAAAAGCAGGCTGGGGCATGCAGGGAATGTGGCTTGGGGCTGATGGGCATGGTCGGGTACGGCACAGCAGAAGTAGCTGGTGTGGAAGACCAAACCACCGCTGATGCTCCACCACTGGGCTCCTGACAGAGGCAAGGCAAGCAGAGAAAAGTCTCATTTTAAGACAGATTATGTTTAAAAGACATTCAGTAGACACCATAAACTGAAATATGGCATCCAAGCCCTCAGAGATAGTTAAATTCAAGTACAGGATTTTAAATTGACTAAAGTGATGGTGCAGAAACCTGCAGTTTTACTTGTTTACCAGTTTCTGCCTTTGAGCAGAGAAAAAAAGGGAATAAACAAAGATGACAGAACTGCAGAAAAGAAAGTATTTGATGGCTATTAATAACTGTTCCCATTATTTACAAGTCAATTCAACACTCTCAGAACTCTGACAAGTTCAGTGTCATTCACTGTGCAGATCAGAAGAGCACAGCACAAGGCTGAGCTACATCATGTTTCGTCCATCATCACAGGGCAAAAAAAAAATCTTGGCACAAGCTAGTCCTAAACTGCTATCAGCTCACACACATCAGGACTGGAAAAGGTCAGAGAGCACCATGGAGCTGGCACTGATAGAGAGAGATAAGGTATGCTGCACAGTGATAGCCTGCCTGAGCTATCACAAAAGCAAGGGCAGGACAGAGGGAGGAAAGCACTGCCAGCACAAGGCAGTGAGCTCTGCAGCATCTGGCTGTCATCGTGGGCACTTTGCTACCAGTCCCACTGACATGTCAAGGGGAGGTCCCTTGCAAAGGAGGCAGAAGATTTTTCTTTCTTCATCTTTACTGCAGATACCCTGCTTAAGCACAGCAGGTAAGCAGCTGACTGATTTAAATTCAGCTCTGTAGTCACAGTGATTTTAACTGCATTAAGTTTGTTCATGTGGAAGTAGATGTGACTACACGAACATCAAATTAGGTAAATGCAGGATTAGTGTTATGGCTCAGTAAATAGGTAAATTCATTTTCAGAAGTTATTTAGGAATATAGTCAATTAATTTTCAGTGAAATTAAAAAACTTCTTTAAAACACTGTCAAACACCTCAAGAATATCCTTCAGTTCAGTGTTTTGAATGACCTAAGGTGGTGAGACTACTGACAAGTAAGTTTGTACAGCATAAGTTCTTGCAAAACAGTACAATACAGCTTTGAGGCAGTAAGTTATTTCAGCTTGGGCTTCGCTGCAAGCAGGTAGGTAGTGCTGCAAAATCAGCAGAATGTGTCAAGTTTTCACATCCCTAAGTATTTTCAGTGTCCTGGCTGGATGTCCTGAAGCTGAAAACAGCCATTTTCAGCTGCATCAGACTTGGACATGAACCTAGCTCTGGGAATGTCTGAAGAGAAAAAGCCCAGGGAAACAAACTTGCAACAGCCTCAAAATAGTTTTGACTTAAATCTTACACCAATTTATTCTTGTTCCCATTTATCCTAACAGGTTTCAGCCCATGACAAAATTTTTTCACCAAGATTTTGACAAGCCAGACACAGAACAAAACCAATGTGTCCATTTAGGGACTTCAAGGAGAAATAGTGGTCATGACCATGGTTAGAGAAAAGGTGTTAAATGAGCAGTGGTGGTGAACATGGGAGAATGAAGTGCTATACTGGATTTGTCTCAATCTTCAGACACAAGACCTGATACTACAACAGGCACCATGTGTCACTCCTTGGTTCAGGCTTCATGGAAGGGAAAGAGTGAGTGCATCTGAAATATGATTTGAGAGGAAGAAGTCAGCGGTGACAAACTCAACCACAGTTAAAAAGCAGTTCTTTAGTGGAAATATTGTTCTTTAAAATGTGTTTTTATTTTTTTCCCAAATCTGTCAGCATTTATATAAGTCTCTATTTAATAAATTTTCTAGACTCCATCTTCCATTTTCCAAAATTTAAACCAATAAACCAATAAATGAAGCTCACTTCATTCTGCTTGTGATAACATGGCTTAATTCATATGTTTTCATCTCTTCTAACTTTCAAACTTATCAACCATTTAAGAAGCAACAAGAACAAAACAAAAGAAAAAATAAATTTAAAGGCACTTGAAAGAAATCCACATCCTGATTTCAGATAGAGAGAAAAGACAAACATGAATGGAGAAAAAAAGCAGAGGGGGTTTGGGGAAATCTGTCTGGGACAAGATGAAGAAATATAAGAAAATATCTATGCCCCTGTGTCAGAACTGATAAACAATTCTCTTGACCAGTGACATAGCCCAGAAAATCCTGTGTCCTGTGCTATCTTGTGTTTCACAGAGCACAATCTGTAGAATAGACCAGAAAGAGACAGGTTTGAAAAAAAATATTGTGATATTTCTACTAAACCAAAATGAGAAAGAAAAAATTAATTTTTTCAGCAAAAAATGATCTTCCTAGGCACATGTCCTTTTAAATGCAGACGCCAGTGCTCAGTTCTCACAAAAATGGATAGTCTTGGTAGATTTGAATATGCCAGATTGCTCCCCAAAAAAGATGTAGTATGTAACAGAGAAGTTTTAGCTATGCTGAAACCAATTAAAGTTTTGCCAGTAGCTTCTCTGGGACTAAGTATCAGCTGAAGAAGGTGACTTCTAAATAATTTCAAAACAGTGAGGCATTTATCAGATATACATTAGTTATTCTCCAGACTCTCATATGAGTTTTGGCATATACATTCACTTTAAAGGAAGTATTAACTTCTGTCACAGCTAGTTTTTTGTTGGTTTTTTTTTACTTTCTTAGTGCATTACTATGTGAATGCCACACATATGGGACTTTGTTTTTTAAGACTTCCAGAGCTGAGAGGTGGAAGCCTTTTGCCATGTGGTAGCTAGCAGGTTGTTCCTCTCTCCCTCCCTCCCTCCCCAAAGGCCTAATGATTCTCCCAGTCAACTCCCTTCCAGCCAAGGAGGTTGGACATGGGTCCCTCAGCAGCCTGCCAGTGCCAGCGTGTCAGCCAGACCCATCCCTCCCTGCCCAGAGGGCCGGGCTGTGCTCAGCTGCAGCTGGGATCCAGCCATCCCTGCACCGGGGCAAGGACTTTTACCAGCTTTTTATTTTCCCTTTTTATTTAAAAGAGCAGATGTTAAAGCAGCGTCCCCATCCCTTCTAGTCAGTCATCTCCTGTGGGTGGAAAGCTTTTAACTGGGATAGGCGGCAGCAGCAGGAACAGAAAGCAAGTGCACTATTCCAATGTGATCTATCTCTCACAACCATCCAGGCATTAGCCAGGATGCCAGGAATGTGCCAAAGGCTTTGACAGTAGCTAACATCATTTACACTTCCCTCTCCCCACAATTGCAGCTTAACACTGTAAAATGCAAAGCAAATACATACACACATTTGTAACACAAGCAGAACTCCCCATTATTTCCTTCATGTGTAAGTAACTTCTGGCGAAAAGAGACATGCAGGCAGCAGCCCTTTCCCTGGGCACAGCTCACGTGGTTGAGGTGGCTGCCACCATCAGGAAAGTGAACCCAGAAACTTCACTGGAAGGTCCACACCAAATCTGTGGAGTGACATCATGGAATCTCGGAGTTAGGTCAAACAGCTCAATATATTGTTCCCTATCATTCATATATAATAGTTCACTTGGTTCTTCCACTTGAGATAAAGATGTGAAAAGCTACACATGTAGAGCTGGAAAGTAACCACAGTACCAAGACAGATGTTGAGAAAAGAGGTAATTGAGTTCTGCCAAGAGACCCTTTCTGGCCTTCCATTATTATCACTTCCGTTCAAATGTCAGTATTATTACTGAGGGCATCACTGTGTCTTTCTTTTCTTCAAATACTGGCTCTGGAAGACTTTGATGCTCCATTTAAAAAGGAAGCTTTCATTACTAGCCCTCATGGACACAGAGAAAACCTTAAAAGCATGACTTGAAAGCATGTCTCAACATACCCCCGCAGGATGAAAAACCAGATGTCAAGCAAAAGGAACACCTACTTTATTATCAATTTTATTAATGTCTGTGCCTTACTCTTGATTAGAGCCAAAAAGATTAAAAAGAAATAAACATTTTTTTGCTTTTCTTATAGACTTGTTGGCTCATGTTTTCAAGATTTATCTCCAGCTGTAAGAATTTGAAGTGTCTTGAAAATGGGAGATAAACATCTCCTAGAGTTGCAGAAATGTAGAAGCTGGTGCTTCATTAAATGAACCAAACCCCAAATTGCAAGATGTGTGAGGAAATCACTCATGGGCAATGCCGTGACAAGGAGTACCCTGCTTTGGGCACATAGCTCTGGTATCTTTTTAGAGCCCCTACATTCTCAGGGTATTTTGGGGGGGGTGGGGGGGGGCGTTTTTGAGATCTTGCATATGAGAATGTACTAGCTATTCCAATATTGTTCTCTTTATTGGTAAATCAAGGAACAGCAACAGGCTTAATTGTAAAGAAGAAAATGCATGTTTTGTAGTGCAGTCTGCAGCAGGTTTTGGGAGTTTTTTTTCCCTGAAAATAATGGCATGAGTGAAAGTTTCTAAAGTCTGTTTGATTCTTGGATATATCAACAAACGTCTCTTCGCAGAGTTAGTGTAAAGCAGACAGAGTATCTGCAGTGAAGCTGGGTTCGGACCCAGAGTGCTTGAATGACCAGAAAATGCACCCAGCCACTCAAGTTGCCAGCAGTGAAGTGGGACTGCAGTAAGGCAGCCTGCATTTATAAACTCCTCATCTGCTGCACCACAGCTCGTCTGAGCACAAGCTCTTCTCACACACTCATGCTGGTTTACTATTTCTGTTCTGTACAGAAATAGACAATGGACTACATTCAAGCCTATTGTTTTGTGGTGTTTTTTTTTTCCTGTGGGCTGACTTTGGTTGATTTTGTTGCGCTATTGGCAATTTTGCTTATACAAATATTAAGAGAGAGTGAGAACCTAAATGATTGATAGCATAGCTCATTGAAACACTAGCAATGTTAGGAATTAGTGTGTTCTCTCCCTCCGTATAATGATCCAAAACTCAAGACTCTGACAAAGAACAAGCACATGGGAGGATCTGGCTCATGCCTTCCTTTTCAGCAAATGCATCCTTGGGAATAATTTAAATATCATATTTCAGCCTTGTTTTACACACAGAATGGAGTGGAAAGTAACTGCTGGGTTTGTATAAAAGGCAGGGGGTATGGTGGGAGAATAATTTTGCTAATCCTTCATTTCAGTCAAGCTGAAGTTCCCTATATCCGTGAGCCCAGAAAGAACTATTGCCTGCTTTCCACACCAAATGACCTGACTCTCTGGGATATCTTTGAACGACATTTCTTTCAGCAGCTTTCTGACATTGCCTTTTGGCAAGTTGTCCTAGCTGAGTGCTAGTGCATTATAAGCTTTGCATAGGGACATGCAGGTTTTTAAAAAGGAGAAGAAGGCTTCCTTCTTTCCTGGATGCCAGAGCTCAGTCTCTGATTTTATATGGAGGGAGTGGTGATAGGGTGGAGGGTGAGAACCAGTAAATGCTTATGGCTATGAAACATTTGGAAATGCTTGAGCACAAGCACTTTTCCATTCTTACCCCCTTTGCTGCTTTCTCCCAGCACAGAGGAGTGGTGGGTGAAAGGCAGAGATGAACTCCTGAAGCTCCCATTTAGTGAAGACAAAGGGACTGTTCCAAGGAAAGCCCAAAGAAAACATCTTCCCCAACTTTTTTCCCTTCCTTTCCTTTCACCTTTTTTAACTCAGTCATCAGTCCATACTATGAAAGAGTTTGGACTCATAGTTTTTTCCTCCTTCCAATATATATCTGTTACTTACTGCTGATCTGGAGTGTGTTAGACCCCTGTACTTCAAGTGCAAAGGCTCTGCTCCCAGACACTTAAAACTCTGCCTCTCCATCTTTCCTAAGGGATATAAGGGGACACTTCCCTGCTGGGTGGCAATGAAGTAAATTAGCCATATCTGGTTCTTGGTGTGGGGTACACAAAATCACATCTTCCCATCATGTAAAGGGAGTGAAGTGCAATCAAATTCCCTGCTGCAGAAGTGGTTCAGGAATTTATACCTGAAATATATTTGAAAAAGACAGGACAGGCCTTGCTTTAATGTCTTGTTGGAAATTCAAAGTCTGTACCAGTGCAGCATATTCCCCCTCTTCCAGTCTAAGGTGCACAGTCAGCACGGAGATTTGCTCCAAGCCTCAGTGGGGAACTTGAATCCCCTGACCTACTGGCCCAGAGAAGAGAGTGTAACCAAGTCCCTCTGACAATAAACACAGAAACTATTAATAAGATTAACTCTCTGGTACCAACAATCTCAGCATCTGTTTTAGACATAAAGAGGAAGGCTGGTGAAAAGAATATAGTGGCAACAAAGGGTTAAATAAATGTGAACTGGGCAGGATCCTGCTACTTGAATCTTTTCCATTGTTTGCTGATGAGGTGCAGGCACTTGGCTGTGCAAAGAGAGTAGGCTTTAAGGGGACCCAGAATCTGGGAATACATTGCTTCTAAATGGCTAAAGCTGATCTTTAGAGATAGTGTTCCTGCCCACTTTATTTTTTAATACTTCAAGGCATCCATATTTCATGTAATCTCAATTTTAATGTCAGAAAACTTGATTACAGAACCTCTAAAAGTGAATCTGCAGAAGAGGACAGTGCAGTCTCCTTGTTTTAGTAACACTGACGAAAGCAGGGGAGGGAGAGCCTGGCAGCCAGCAGACTAGAGGCTGCCATGGCAAATAGATACTGAAGAAGGTTATCAAACTGGTGTAAATGCTGCAGAGAATGCTACCTATCCAATGCAGGACATTTTGAAAGGGGGCTTGCTAGAAGAGGATTAGGACAGTGGAGTGCTTGCTCCTGTTCCCAGAAGCAGCAGCCGAATCTACCACATTTAACAGTAGAAGTTGTGAAGGGCACAGAATTAAAGCTGGTAACGCAAAGGGAATGTATTCTCCTTCTGAGATTGCTGCACTTTCCTTAGAGGGACACTGTTAAAATAGAAGGGGTGGCTGCAAACGCACTCTGACAGCCAGCACGCCTGAAAGGTCAGATTAGATTGAGCACTTAGTCTTTATCCATTAGTAGAAGCTAGTAAATCAGAGGCTAGCAATGGCCAAGAAATAGCTGTGTCTTTGTAACATTACCATGTCTTAACCCAGACAGAAAGGGCTCCAGGAAACCTGAGGGCTCTAGATAATACTCTAGATAATGTGAGAGCTGCTTCTCCATGACCTGTTTGATAACCTTCCTCACATAAGGATGTTTACAGGCTGGGTGGCAACTAAGATGTTTAGCTGTGCTGAGATGACAATTTTATGAGGTAAGAAAAATAGCACAGTGTTTTATTGTTGTTGTCATCGGATGTGGGAGCAGCTTTGAAAGGTTGCTGCAGCATTCTGTCAATAGGACTTTTTGGAAATGATTTTTTTTGCTAGGCTGTAGCCTGCATTAATTGTTTGGAGGGTGCAATTCTTCATCTGCTGCTAATATCTTGCTAGAAAAAAACCAAAATACTTGATTGTTCTTAGAACAATCTGTTCTAAGAGCCTAGGAGTGCACCAGGTGGAAGTTATTGTAGAAAGGTTTTTACTTTGAAGGGCTACTGGACAGTTCAGTGTTTGCTTTTGGAGTGTCCCTGCTCATAGAAGCTGGATATTTTCAGGGTACAGCATACTGGATTTCCTCTCCTACTCTTTTAGCTTGCTGTTCTCATACCCAAATGAGAAGCTCACATTTGCTGGCATGAGAGCACATGCCATGCTTTTCTACAGTCTCTAATCACCTTTCCACTTGCCCTGTCCATTGAAGGCAATGCAGGAACTCCTGGAATTCAGCAGGCTCTTCCCATTGGGAGGAAGCAAAAGGAGGTCCTTTGCATGTATGGGAAACCTTAATTCTCCTCTTTTCTAAAATGCTTTGTCTCATTTAAATAGTCTGCATGGATATGCCTCCGACGTTTGTTGTCATAGCGTCACTTTTATCTGTTGCGTGTCCAACTCACCCCATGGAAGAGAGGGGTTAGGGAAGTGCATTGAATTCACTCACTTCTTGTTTACAGGCAGTATTCACACTGGCAGTGCTTCATAACTTTCATTAATGGAAAGAAATTAGGATGGAAAGCTTCCTCAGAGTCTGTCTGCCACTAAGACTGTTTGCATAGCCCAGTCTAGGGAAAACAAGGAAAACACACACACAAAGGATGATGAATGAATGGATACCTTCTAAAGAGATAGACGAAAGCCTGTAATAGAGAGATGGAAGACAAGAGAGAGGATTTCAGCCTTGTACTTCTCTTGACATAACACTCTGTTTTGAGTATTTTGCAAATAATGGAGTCTGGTTTAGAGTCTTTGAGGGCTACTATAATAGAATTAATTAATTGGAATGAGAAAAGGAAAAATAACCAAAGCATAATACTTTTTCAGAAGAAAAAATCAGTCTGTACAGGATTTGTGAATGTCCGATTTAAGAGGATATTTTTTTACTGAATTAGTGAAAAAGTTCAACTTTTAATTGAAAAAGAAGAAAGAGAAAGAAAACAAAAGCCTTCCTACACTTCAATATGGTGAACACCTTTGAAGCAGATCTTAATGTTTATTAGTTTTGCCTTATCTTGATTTTGAAAAGTTAAAGGAAATTACTTTTAGTTATATTTCTTGTGTGTATTAGCACATGTTGCTTTTAAAAAATATGTCTGATAATTAATTTCCATTTCAATTTATTTTCTGCAAAACACAGAACCATAGAATAATTTGCACTGAAAGGGTTCTTTAAAGATTATCTTGTCCAACCCCTCTGCCATAGCCGGGGACTAGATTAATATAATGCCGGGAGAAAATCTAGTATAAGCTTTCTCATTTTTCTCACTCTGTTTAAAGAATCTTCAGCAGTTTATTTTAGCTTCCAGGAAATTAATAGCACATTATTTTAGACATGATTACATAATACCCTAATTCTTCTCTATTTCTGTGGCAAAGAACTATACACTGAGTAAAATTCCTGATGCCTAATTACATCAAATGTTCAAGACATTGTATCAGAGGAACCTATTTACCTTCCACTCCTGTAATACCTAAATTCATTTTAACATTCCTGTAAAGTGAGGGAGTATTTCTTTTCATATTTTATAGTTGGTGAACTGAATCTAAGAGAGACCAAGAAATCTGCCAAAAGAAATCAGCAGTGAACAAGAAACCAAAGTGAACTTCCCTAGGTCCAGACTAGCACTTTCGTAACTTCTGCCACTGCTTTCTGTCCAACATCCACTTGATTTGATCTAGTCTTTGATGAATCCTCTGATGTTCTTATAATCAGAACTCAAATGTTTTCCCCCTTTGCAGTTTCTGTTCTGTAAAGAACCTGACAAACTCTTCTGGGTTTTTTTCATTTTTGAGTGACAGGGCAGCATTAGAAGCAGCAGCCATTTAACCTTCCCAGAACATATCCCTCTTTTACTAGTTCCATGAAAGCATCTTGGTTTACCCTGCCAAACCCAGTACATAACAAAACTGAGTGTGTTCCCTCCCACTCCACCCATTCTGGTCCATACACAGCAGAACAGTCTCTGTGCATTGGTGGAGGTGCAGATTTTCTTCCCATCCCAGCACTTCTGTGAATTAACAATGGCAGCCCCAGTTTCCCAGAGGTACACCTTGAAAGAGCTTGCATTCCATGAGCAGTACATCACCCACTGCTTGGAAACGGTGATACACGGAAGATTTCTTCACAGAAAACAAGTGGTTTGCTACATATTTAACTAATACTTTAAAGAAAAAAAAAGAAAAAAGAAAAAAGAAAGAAAAAGAGAAAATCCACACAGGTCTTTCCTTTCTACTTGTCTGCTTCTGAAAAGTAAGCAAGACAAAAGATCTTCAAGGTGCTCAGCTCAGGGAGAGAAGGACAGCTTCTATGGCCCATGGGAAGAACAGTGGCCACAAAAGAGTCTGGATGATGCAAAACCTTAGCTTTCAATCCGGCCAAATGGAGAGCCCCATGCCTGAATGTCCTCTCTGCCACATCAGCCCCAAAAGCTTGTGGGAAAAGGGGGAACAAAGACAGGAGAGCAGCCTGCTCCATACCAGGAGCCGTGAGGAAAGCTGTTGTACACAGGCACATCAGGACAGCTGCTGAAGGAAAGGAACTATATCCACCCTGGATAGCAATCATGCTCCAGAGCCAGGAAGCTGAGCTTGGTTGCTGATAGCCAGGTGGCTCTGTGCCAGAAAGCACAATGGCACGAGCTTTGCATTTCAGCATCTTGGAGACCCTAGGAAAGAGCTGGGGCTGTAGGAATTTCTTTCTTGAGGACAGAATGCAACAGATAGGCAAGAGCTGTGGGTGTGATCTCTTTCCCCAATACCAAGAAAATTTCTCAAAGTCCTGAAGACTCATTGTTACAGAGCAAAAACGAGGAAACTGATGCCACTGAATGAGTCTGCTGCTAAGAAAGCCAGTCACTTTTCTTCCATTTGTATGTAAACCACATCACTTTCCCAAAGTTAGATGCAGGACACAGGCACATTTAGCACTGTCCACCTCTAGCTTAGTCTCCTGGAGGCTTCAGGACTTTCATTCAGACTCTTTGTTTAGTAAATAGGAAAACTGAACACACAGTCTGCACCAGCTGAACCTCTATTTGCTCCACATATAAGGTCTATCTACTGTCAGCAAGCAAGAAGTGTTTGCAAATGAAAAGCTGCACAGACATCTGTGGGTTTTAAGAAAGTGGACAGCAAATAAAATACCTATTTTTTTATCCTCTCGTGCTCATGCTCTTATTGTGCCAAGTATTTTAAATGTCAGCTCCTCGAGATTATCTCAGAGCTGTATGACCAATTCCCAAACTATGTGCATCAATGGGACTATCAGTGGTTCCACAGCACATCCAAACTCATCCCAAAACACTGCAAATAAAAAAAAGATTCTGAGTTGAGGACTGCTTTTTAAACCAAACATTTATTTTAAAAGATAAGAGAATAGCTATTGTCGTGCTAAAACCTGAAGACAAAATTACTATATATATGGTGGTTTTTAAATATATCAGCCATTTATATTTCTTTATGAGGGAAAAAAAATTGGCTTTAGTTGCAATCAGTCTTAATTCATTCTTTATTGCTGCTCTGGTTCTGTGTTATTTGAGCTGGTTAACTGTTAAAAGCGTTTCAAATGTTCACATGGTCTGCATTAGGTTACAGAATAAAAGTAAGTACAGCCCACCAAATGTAACTTTCTGAAATGTAAACCACATGAATTTGATTTCTTTGTGGTACAACTTTAATTGGGTTCAGAGGTCTTTTGGTCTTACCTGTCTATCTGCTCTCTGATGGTCTGACCTGATAAAGCTAATACAAAGAATCTGCGAACTCGATCCAAGCTGATTACCCTCAGTTACAGTACATGGCTTTATTCTTGACAGTAACAGCCCTTCAGCCTGGTTCATTATTAGGCTGCAAGTTTGAACCCCGGAGCCACCACTGAACTGGGAGTAGAAGTGTCACAACTTATAGCAAAAGATTGTGTCCCCTTGCAACTCTGCAAAACGAGAGGAGCAGAGGGAACAGGAGCATGTAGGTGCGATTCTAAGTGATCACATCTCCTGGAAAAACTGCATGAGCATGCAAACATGGATGCCTCACACTGCCACAGCAAATGTCACAACAAAGAATGCATCCAACACACTACATAGCAGAGAAACAACTGCAAACAGAAATTCCAACAAAGCCTGAAATCTTCAAATAATGATCTTAGGCTGATTTGGAATTGTTGATTTTTTTTCTTTTGACAATAGACTGCTTTGCCTTAATGACTCATCATTCACTCATCAACACTCCTCTCTGTTGCACTGTGTTCTGCCATGTGCCTTGCTTGAGTGAAACAACAGTACTGCCACTTCCCACCCAGAAAAGCACATCATATCCCAAAAACAACAAGAAAGGCACTGTACAACAGGTACACTCACCTCAGATCCTGTGGCCCGACTTGTAAACAAAGACCTGTATCGGCCTGTGGGAGCAGATCTGGAACTAAGCAGACAGCTCAGGAGAAATGTAGGTAGAAAAGGAGCAGTGTGCTGAACTACTAAAAGTCCCTTTGCCTGGGTAGCTGGTTTGCTTGGTTTTGCAAGGCACAGCCTCGACTTTGAAAAAGTAACATGAAAAAGATTCACAGTGGTCATAGCTCTTGGAAGAAGACACCAAAGAAAGGAACACTCAGCAGACCCAGTAAAAAAATAACGTAACACAATATTGAATGTTACTCAACTAAAACTTCCACTGCAGTTCATAAGTTTCATTCAAGTAAATAAATCAGTAACAAGTAAAAATATTACAAGTCATCCTGTAGTTCAGGCAAATTACATTCTATTTTCTCTACTGGAAAACACGCACGCACACACAAAAAAACCTTTCAAAATCAATGTAGCAAATTTATTTTAGGATAATATTTTACATCCCATTCCCCAAAGCTGGTTTTGTCTTTGTCATTTTTCTACAGTTCTATTACTGAGCACTGTTCTGTACCAGTAGAACTGTTCTCCCAAGTTATTTCCACCACTGAACATACGAGCAGTAACAAATGAGGTCCCTTAATTATTTCCAGGTTTCTCCAATAAGCAGTGTTGGCAATGCAGCTCTTAGCTCTCTGTCCATCATACAAATAACAAGGCAAGGCCTGTAAACATTGGCAGGGGCATCTCTACTTTCCTGTTCGTCTAATGGGCAAGCAGGAGGAGTAAGAAGGAAATGTATACCTCAGTAGTGGGGTTTTATTGTCAACATTCAATAGTTTTTTTGGCTTGGAGTCATTTACACTTTCTTCAAGGACACAGCTCAGAGCTTCCCAACTTGGTCATAAGGAAAATTGAACATTTCCAAGGATGCTTCTTCCAAAACAAAAACTGATTTTTTTTTTTCCCTTGAGGCTTGAAATGTGGTTTTGTGCTTTTGTTCTCAACCCCTGTTTCCTTTTATATATGGGTTTTTGCTTCCCTCTGCATTTATGGGTTCTGCTTGGGTCCAATATTGTTTCTAGCATTTGCTTTATAGGACTTAGGGCCCCACAACCCTTGATGTTGCATTAACGTGCAACAAAAAGCTCCATGCTACCAGGCTGTGTACAGAAAAAGACCAGACTGGAAGGGACCCCAGCTTTCCCCACAGAGAAATATAGTTTCACTTGATGGCTTCTGGAATGAACTTTGCCTATTATGTTTTATATAGATTTTGAATAAATCCTCTGAGTCACAGATTTCTCATTGAAACAATAGAACAATATAGAGGCCAGGGGAAAATTTGGAAGAAAGTCTGGATTTTCTTCCCTGTCATGGAGCCCAGAATCCGTATCTTTCTCCATATCCATTTAGTATGGCACAACGGAAACTCACTGACTTTTTTCTTTCAACTTCCTTTGCTACTTCACAGTACAAATATTATCCTGCTTCCTATTTTATTTCCCTACAGATAAGAAAAAATTCAACAACACTCTAGGTCTCTTTCCTCTGTGGGCCTGGAACAGACTGCAGAGAAAGAAGAGATTAAAACAGAATAAGAAGGAAATTAATTGTGAAGAGGTAAAGTTTTCCACACGACTCTTCCATTTGGTGTATGTATTGATAGGCTCCAGTTGGCATCCACAGATTACGTATCGTCAGTCTGGATTTGGTATAACCTGTGCCATATAACCTCAGACAAAACCACTTGAAACAAGCACAAATCGAGAAAAATAATACTAAATCAGTTCAAATTTGGTTATCAGCTTTGGTTATCATCTACAGTTCACATCTTCAAATGTTGTAGTTGCATTTCAACCAGAATCAGTCTTCCATAAGAGACTGCTGAGCTTAACAGACCTTCTTGTTTGAGTATTTTAAAACTACTGCTGCCTTTTGCCCACTTTCATTATGTTAATTTACATCTGCTGCCCAAAAAAGCTACATCAACATCTCACAGCAATAATGAATTAATGAAGTCCAGCATGCCCAAAGAGAGATTCCTTCAGGCACATTAAGTCAGCAGTTCATCTCTCCTGGGACAGTTTGTAATAACAGCTCAAAAACACTTGCTTACAATACAAGCTTTAGCCCTGAGTATGTCAGGAAAGCTTTCTGCATGCAGCTCTGCCCAGGAGCTTCAGGAGACCATCACCATTCAGATCTGTGCATCTCTTGCACATCTTCCTGTGCAATACCTGGGACAACCCAACTGCATGTTACAAGCCAGGGACATATGGCATGAGCAACCACCTGTCAGAAAAGGAAGCCAGGTATTCCACTGTTGCCAGCCCTTCCTTCCAACGTGCTTAGAGGATCAGAGGCCCTTCAAGAAGCACCTTGTGGCTGAAGTGCTGGTTGGTCACTCTCCACACACCTGAGGCAACAGCCTGTCTGAGATATGATGAGCAACATCTGTCACACAAGGACAGATATAAAGGGGGAAGCTTCACTGTTGTGTTGTCTAAGTGCCCAGCTTCAGGTGTGAAAGGGGATGCTCACAGCAAGCCCAACCAGCTGAGACTTAACCAACCTGGAAACCCTGTTCATTACTCCAAGAAATTTCTCATTATGTTCTCTATTTGTATTTTTTTAAGATTATTTTACTATCAAAGGTGCAGTCATCCTGTCTCTGCCTGGGAAATCACAGACATTTCTATAATGGGGAGAAAAAAGAGGAAAAACAAAAGAAGTTTAAAGAACTCCAAGCCCTACATAAAAATGCTTCATTCTAGGAATGCTGAAAAGAACAGAACTCTATACAAACACTGAGTGGCTTTCAAGGAAAATTGTGAATTCCTCAACATATACAACGATACCAAAAATGTCAGTTTGGACTTCAACGCACATCAAAGATCTTTAGGTCAAAACCACTATGAACTGAATGAATGGTTCAGAGCAACTACTCTGCTAAGAAGTTGGAATTAACATATCTGACTTCTAACCAGGTCTAGAAAATTTTAAGTTGCTTGAAGAAAACTTAAAAGATCAAAAGTTATCGTTTTCAGTAAAGAAATAACGTGACTAGGAAGGAGCACTACAAATATTTCTGTATAGGATCATTTGATGCTAACCATGCTTTTTTTTTTTAAATCTCACCAAAACAGAGCAAGAGATGGGGGGACAGAAAAGTATAAAGAAGTAAAAAGTACAAGCAAGAAACATTAGAAAATGAGCAACAAGCACAGCTTTTTCTTATATCACGTATGTATATATGTACATACTGAATTTCTCTCTGTAGCGTTAAAAAAGAAGAATGTTACTTTGAGCCCTTACATTTACAGCACCAGTGAGCCTGGATCTTATAGTTAAAGAACTAGATAAAAGTAACATAATATTCAGAATTCCCCAGGAAGTACATTCAATTCTCTTAATACCGTCAAATAAGCTAGGGATTTGGATTTCACTCATTTTGAGAATTGTTCACTGCAAACATTTTATTACCTCACCAAGTTTTATGGACCCTATCAGAACAGCTGCGATTCACTTCACTTGCAGTAGAGGAAGCTGGTAATAGCTCAAAGATTGCCCCCTTCATTTCATAAACCAATTAGGACCTGGATCCTACAACTAGAGTAACGCAACCCCTTCTTTTACTGGCAAAATTCCACTTCATTTATGTGAGCTCAGAATAAATGTCTCTGTTGGCAGAACACAGATGCTCATAGCAGCAAATGTTTCTAAAACACACTCTCTAATTTGTTCCTTCTTCCAAGGAACACTTTTTCTGCACTCTCAGTCTACCTGCAGGTTCTATCTAGCCATCCTCGTTCAAATCAGCAATTTTTTACTAAACGTTGCTAAGAGAATTTAAACTTATGGTTTACCACATGGAACTTTGTTAGAAGGTCTCCAAAATGACAGATTTATTTAAATTACTTTTTTCCTTCTAAATCAAGCATAATTTCATTTTTGTAAAGAATTAATTTTGGAGATGTTGTCATCTTAGATTTGTCCATGCCTTTGATTCAAATCGCTGGTGTTTTGGGGTTTTTTTTTGGTTTTGTTGTTTTTCTTTTTCAGATGCATATTTGGCCTGTCCACATGTATAAATAGAACCATATATATGGTTTAAATGGGACTATATTGTGCCATTGATTTTGAAAACTCAACTCATCAATTAATAAGGAGGCCTACTTTTACAGGTGGTAAAATAGGATCCATACACTTTACACAAAGTCTGTAATTCCTGTGTTTTCCCTCAGGCGCTTTCCTCTGAACTATTGTAATTGGTTTGCAGCCAGGTACCAGCTTAAAAAAAAAAAGCAAAAGAAAAAAAAACAACCCAAAGCGTTAACACTTTACTGACTCATAGTATGTTTTTATATTCCTTTGAAAGTATTCAAAAAAGACACTGGCAAGACAAACCATGTAAAATCGAGGTGTTCTCTGATCAGCACATCAGTGCCGATTCGCTTATTGAAACAGATACAAACGTAACTTCTTAGTGGGCAACTAATCTTTTTTCAGAGTTCTTTGCATATGAAGGTCTTCACTTTTTACTCATTATAGCCATTGTGCCACCCCCAGCAAAGCTTTAAGCCCTTCTCTGAACTGACATGGTGTAAGACAGCATCCCAAAGCTTGCTACTTGTCTGGAATCTGCGAATTATTCTCTTAAATGAAAAGAAATTTTTAGAAAAGCCTTACACCAAACAAAGTCCGTATTGTTTGAGTTAGTGTTTTACTGAGGCTTAGTTACCTGTCAAACAGGCTGACACTTGGATAAAACACATACTGGAATCATGCATCGGGGCATGTTAAGCACAAACCTGTGATGAAGAGCAGAGCTATGTGATTCGGCTGTGCAGAGCCCTAATGATCTTTTTCTGGTCTAGGGGAAGCTTGATCCGTCATATCAAACCCACTGCAATTCGGAGATCCTCTTCCATCCAAAAATGATTTTACATCTGTTTTAGTTCAAAGAGTCATATAAATCAGAAGTTCTGCCCATAAATTTTGATGACACCTTTAAAGAAGATTTATACAGTGTGTATTATATATATATACAGGGGGTATGTAAGAGATACCAACCACTAAAATTAAGGAATCAATGCTAGATTCTCCAAGTCCTGTATATCATATATAAGTCCTATTTATGACTTTCTCTGATGTGAGAGCCAACCAATGCCTATGAAAGCTCAGTATTTCTGTTCAGATACAATTATGGGTGCAGTGCACTATTCTGACCTTGTTTTCCTGTAGTTCTTGGATGGGACAAGCTTTTCAGGACAAAAACATCATGATCCATTTCTTAGAAGTCACTTACATGAGAAATGGCTCAAGCATGGTTTCACTGCCTATCTCAAACAACCATCAGGAGAGAAAGAGGGCTGGTTTCTTCTCATAACACAAGACACCAATCCTAGTAAGAGTCAGTAGACAGCCAGTCACACAATATCCCTTACACTTTTTGGTTTTGGTGTTCTTGCTGTGAGAAAACAACACTTCTAACAAACTTAGGACGTCCATCAAGTAGAAAGTATGAGGTGTAAAATACTGTGTTCGTTAATAAATTTACTCAACATATGTAAAAAGTGCATAACTTTCAGGATATTAGTTGACTTCAAGTCAGGTAAGAAACACACTAAACTCTCTTCATTTCAGGTTGACAGGCTATTTATTACCTGGCTAATGATCCTCCTTTCAGTCCCTGAAAAGTCACCTTGATATATGTCAGTAGTCTCCAGCCCCTTCCTAGACCTTACAGCAAGAAGGAGTTTTTGGAAAGGCAGAGGAGTATGTTCTTGAGGATAGAAGAGAGATGTTGTGAACAACCACCTGTTTTTGTGCTGTGCCTGACACACAGGCTGGTGCTGTTTGCTTTTTTTCTTCCTGACTCAGCATTATGGGGAAAAATTGAGTCAGCAATTCCTGAACATGCAATGCAAACAACAACAGAGGAGGCTGGAGAGCAGACAGAGCTTCTAAACATCACAGACAGAGAGCAGCACAGTTCAGCCTGCAGGTCCATGTGTGGACCTAGGCAGCAGCTTGCTAAAAGGGATGAACAGCTTGAGAGAGTCCAGCTCATTTTCTCCCTCATCACCCTCTCTATTAAGCTAAGCTATGAGACAACTTGTTTCTGGGAATGGCACACTTGTAATAATTTCCTAAGTACTTCACCTGAGCTTCCCAGGGACTTGTGGCTGCTGCTCACGTGTAGCTTGATGGGATTCCATGACAAGGTTGGCCAAGGTCAGTGTGGTAGAAGGAACTACAGAAAACACGTCTTAGCATAAACAATAGAAAAACAAGCAGGACCATTAAACAGGAATTAAAGCCCAACTTTTAGTACAAACACAGGAAAAAATCAAATTTGGACAGAATGACAGATGCTCTCTCTTCCCACTCTCCCTTTTCCAGTGATCTAACTGATGTTCTTACATTCTGCACAACCAAGGCTATGGGATGGACTTGATCAAGGAACTGACTGGTCATTAGATACTTCATCTCTCACTGCACATTTCTTCTCATCTCACAACATACTGTGGTACTGCAGTTCAAATACATGAGTTGAAACAGAGGCTTTTATCAGAGATTTCCTGGTAAGGGAGCTAGTCTTTGAATTTAATAAAAGCACATCATTCCATGGCCTCTTTGATGCCACACATTCCACCACCTGACTAAGAGCTTAAATAGAGACTTTCTCTTGGATGTACAAAGACCCTTCTCAGCCACCCACCTACTCCAAGTGCCTTCCAGAACTAGCCGCATTTGGGAAGGGTTTCTGCCTGTGACTGCCTCTTACAGGAGTCTTTTCTGTTTCCTTGAGCTACAAAGGATGATAGCAGGATCCGCTGAGAACTCAACCAGCAGTTGCAGTCTCAGATAGCTTGTGCTATGGTGAAACTCCCATGCTGACAGGTCTGTCCTGCCATCTGAGGCCCTCCAATTAAGACTGAGAAGTTTTTTTCATTTTCCAAATGGCCATGGCTGCCAAACCTCTGTTAGTCCCACGACACGCAGGGAGTAGTCAGTTTTTCTGACTGCTCTATTTCTCATGCCCCTCTGTTTGAAAAACATTCAAACCCTTGAAAAGACGATAAACTGGAACCAGAGAGATGCATATGGCATCATGAGAGGAAAGAGAGAGGAACAGTAAGGCAATGCATAGGTGTCAACATGAATGCTACATGTGGGGACTGAAAGGCTGTTCTCCCACTGGTACCATGATTCTTCAGTACATCAAGGCACCAGAGGCATCTTCCCAACCCCTTTTGTTGCTTTCTCCTACCTGCTTGCATTTCAGCAAATGTGGTTGCAATTTCTCCCTTTTGGTGCTGTGCCAGAAGACCATCTTATCTCGATTAAAATGCTCTACAGCACTTTAAAAACAGATAATCTACATCACATGGTTAATGCTTTATGTCCACTTTGGAGCCTGAGTTCACTGAAACTGGACTCACTCTCACTCTTTAACATTAGTACAATGTTAACAACTTGCTGCATCTGTGACAATCCTCCATCCTCCCATGTTCTTTATCAGCTGCAGAGCCGTAGCAGTGAGTTTCAAACTGGAATAATTACTAGTTATGTCCACTACTAGCTTGAAAAACTAGCTTGAAAGCAGGTTGCCTTCTCTGTGAACACTGAGCAGGTTGCAGCTACCAACTCTATTTGACAGTCTGAAAAACACATCTTTCCTAGCACAAGATGTGTCCAGATAGAGCAAGCAGCATGCTGTGTTGTCACCAATTTGTCTGACCAGAATTTCCTCACACACTACTGTATACTCAGTCACAGAAAAAAATGGAGTTATTTTAAAAAGAAGACAATCACTGCTATTGTACAGCCTAGTTCAGAGTCCCATATCTTGAGCCGATTCAGCTTATCTGCTTTTCTATAGCTTTGACAAATGTATGTCTTGTATCATTTTTTCTTGCCTTCCTCCATATGCCATACTGCTTTTCCCCCATGTATCTTATCTCAAAATGATGTGCTATTAATCAGCCAAAGACACCCTTCACTGCTAAGTGTTCCTCAACTGATTTTTCATCAGCACAAGTAGTTACTAGTTCCAGCATTCCTCCCACATGCTGAAGGCTTGGCAGGGAGGGAGGAGGGATGGCAAGGAGGTTAGAGACTGCCTCACCACATAAATACTATCTGGGACCTTTACACCAACCTGCCAGCTTGCTGGAATGGTGATGTTGCTGTTTGTTCTCAACAAAAGGAACACGGTGGGAGGAAAGTGGGACTGCACCCTGTCTTATTTTTTAAGTTAATAACCTTCATGCTCTTCCCTTTATCTGATTAATCTGGCTGGGTGCCTGTTCAGCAGTAGCTGAAGCTTAATACCTGAAACAATGTGTGGATATATACTGTGCCAGTAAGGCTTGCCCAACAATGCACATTCTCTCATGTTTTCCCATGCCTTGTGTCAATATCTAGTTTTACATGCAAGCCCCCAGAGTAGGGGATAGGGAAAAAGAGAGACATGGAGGGAGAGAGGGAGGGAGAAAGGGAGAAGGTTTGAGGGAGAGGGAGAAGAAAGAGAAGGAGAAACAAAAGTAGGGAAAAATTACATCCCTTGGGAACGTCAGCTGCTACAAACTCGCCCACTCCTCACCATGAAACGAGCTGTGTGCGGGCACAGGTGGGTCCCATTCTCTGTTACTAGAGCACAGCCTACAAACAGGGGCTAAATGAAGACTTTCATTGCTGTTCCCTGTTTTCATTGGAGCAAGGCCATCATAAACATTTGCAGGTGGCTTGGCCATAGTCTGACACTAAAATATTTGTGGTTGTGATAAAAATCAGAATATTGCTACAAGATGGTTCTATATAACCTTCAGGGCTTGATCCTGCTCTTACAGAACTCAGTGAGAGTTTTACCCAGTTTCTCTCTGCTGGTTTTACTGTTAATTAAAAGGCATTTTCCCTGGCACAATTCTTCATGGTAAGGATTCATCTACCCTTTGAGGCAGCCTCAGATGATTTTTTAAAAAGGGGAACTCAAACAAAACCCTCTGATTCAAGCACCTCAGAATTTGGGCTACTTAAATAGCTGGACAATCTCAACTTTGCAAGGCCAAATTGAAACCACCAAACTTTGAAGAACTCAAATATTTTCTGAATTAATCCAGATTTTTTTTTTTTTTCCAGTTGTTTAATACTCAAACCATTGTCCAGGCTGTATTCCTCATGTATGAGTCGTGGATATAATTCTTAGCACATTTAGAAGAATAAGATGAAGATAAATGGAAATGACAAGATATGTTCTTTGAATAAGTAAAACAGACACCACAGGGAAAAGACTGAAGGAAAAGAAGACAAACAAGGATGCTCGACACTTTGGCAAGTAGAGGAAGTTGAAAATACAGCAATTATCTCCTAGGACACACCATGAACAAAAAACAAAACCTCCTAGGAAGAGGGAAGAATGGGGAACAGAGTATGCTGGAGGTCACACCATAAGTCTCATTCACACACCAACTCACACAGAGACTAAAATGCTGACAATTGCCTCCCAATAAAGCAGCTTTAGACTCAGACTTAGGAAACATTTGTGTGATTCAGTCACAGGGAAGAATTAAGATATGTCATGACAAAGTTTCCCAAATGAGACACACCACTGACTAGGAAAAGGCCTTTTTATCCTCAACCCCTCCAACTTTGGAGATTCTAATCACCGTGGCCCCGAACCAACACAAACCTAAAACCTGACTGACAGGGTCTTGCAAAACCACATGCAGTTTTTTTCTCATTATATAGAAACAATTGTTTGGAAGCCAAGTACAGTCTTACATAAAACACCTCACCACTGAGTATTAAAAGTTGTTTGGGGTTTTTTTATGCTTTTAATTAGGATCATAATTACCACTAGACCTATTAAGTCACAATTTGAACAGGAGCTTAATCATCCTTAACGCAAATAATGGTATTAGTTAATGTTTTTCTTTCTAAAACTGAAAAAGAAACTGTTTCTTCCTCCCTCCCTCTCTCCCAGCCCCCGTCTTTGAACAGAATGGGACATATATAAGACAACAATTTTGCTGGATTCACAGGCAAATGGTATTGCACATGAAGTCTCAGTGAACACCGTGTTTTGTCAATATGTAATGTATACAAAGGGCACATCTATCAAACATCTTCCCAGATTAATATATTAAGAACCAAATCCTGAAATAGTAGTAAAAAGGAAAATAGAGGAGCTTGACCAGGAGCACAAAACTAGGGCAGCAGATGGAATCTGTGTTCTGTGCATGGCTGGGTAACCCAGAGCTCAGTGCCATGGGCCATCCCAGCTACCACAGGAGATACAGAGCCTGTGGCCTACACCCAGAATTTTGAAAGAAAACTCGAGAATAACTGGATTTTCAGTTGTCAATGCCAGGATTTCACTTTTTTGTTTTACTTTGAAAAGACTGAAAGTTGATCATCAATTATTTAGACAATGACTGGGGACAGAGACTGCTTTTGCACTTATCAAATAATGGATGTGACCAAACAGAAAATGAATCTAGACTTTTCCTTCTTTCTTAGTCCACTAATATATATCTTTTTATCCATACATTTTCATGCATACTCCCCTCAAAATTCTCAGAGCTGTGTGATGAAGAACTGTACCCTCAAGCCATCAAGGCAGTTACTGTACAATTAAAAACAAGTTCTTGTGACTTATGAGGATCTCCTACTTGCTGGAAGTAACCAGGTGTATTAAACATGGATGGTTTTGTTCACACATTCCTCCAAACATTAGCACTCAATTGGCATTCAAGCCAATACAATAAGCATCCATACTGTCAAATTATGGTAATAAATATGGATCTATCATCACAAACTGAACAACTGTTCACACTGCGACAAACTTTATTTATCTCGATGGTGTTTTTGTCTTCCAGCATTCCTCAATTAAACAGAGGACATAGGAAATATCTCAATCCTATAGAACACCCAGAATTCCCACTGAAGTAATTTAAAGGATCAGCTTCACAAACACTTTGTCTATCTTCCCAGAGCAGTTATAGAAAAAACATGAAGTATGATCCTAAGAAAATAAAAACAAAAAAACTGGATGGAGAGAGCAGGGCCCCCCAGTAAGCACAGCATTCCATCCTTTTAGAACCAGGGTGCCACATTTGGAGTAACCTGGCCATTCCCCACAGTCTGCTACGTGCTGCAGGGGTCCTTGCTCATGCTGGCAGGGTCAAGCACAAACTCTGTAACCTCAAAAACCACAAGAACATCTGGTCCTTAAGATGCAACTGGACCTTAAGAACCATGAGGACATGAGGACAACATCTGGTCCCATGGGCAGCTCCAGGAGACAGAGAACCAGAGAAATGAGAAAATGGAAATGGACTTACCCAATCTGCCGATTTGTGGAAGGTGCTTGCGTAATGACAGAACTGGACTGTGGAGATGGCATGGCTTGTTGAATCACAACGCTGGTGTCATGGTTTGGCATCCTTGTGTTAGTCAGCTGGTGGGATCCAGGTCCTGCCATTGCTCCTCCAACCGTGTTATGCATGGAGATATTCTGTGAAAAGAAGGGAAATGGGAGATGGTGGAAGAAAATTACAAGAAAAAAATGTCTTATCTCGGTTTTCTGTTCTACAGGAATACTAGTAGAAATCTGAAAGTATCAACAACATGAAAAGTTACTGGCTCCTGGTAAATCCCAAGTCAATAGATCTTGTTATAACCAACAACAATAAAGAAATGTAAAATAAATATTTACTTTCACAGGGCAATATAAATGGAAAAATACCCACAAGGTGACTAATCATTCTTCTGTGATTGTGTCTTGTGATTCATAAAGGGGATATTTAGTATATATTTCTCCTAAATGAATACGATATGAGTGCAGGACACCTGAATTTACTGCGTGGGCTGTTTACTGTGTACTACGTCTGCTTAGACTGACAAGCAAATCAAGTTTTACAGTCCCAAAGTAAAAAACAGTACACAGCACATCATGAAACAGCCATTTCTATTAGCCTCCATAGATTTTGTAGAAAAATAATATCCCAGAGGCTTAGAATAACACTGTATTTGCACATATATAACCTTTGTTTCAGGTAACCCGGAGGTCTTAAAAGTTCTTAAAAACAAAGAAAAGAAGTTCACAGATAACTCATATCCACTGAGCAAACAACCCAAGAGACTGGGATACTGCTAAGGAAGGAATCATGGAATAAGACTGCTCTCCTGTTACGCCTGTACACAAAACACACACTGCTGCTAAACCGCAGGGTTTGACTTGGCCTGCGTTTAAAAACAAACAAAACTCGCAAGCCAGAGATAAGCCACGGTGTATACATATGAAAAATATGGTAACCTTGAGAGCACTATTTTTCCTATCAGGCATCAACGTGTGAATTGTTAGCAGCAAGAGGAAAAGAAACTTTCCATTGTCACCTCATGCTAGGCTGAGGAAAACGAGAAAAATAACCCTTGTACATACACTGCCACTAAGACTCACACAAAGCACCTTTCTAACCACTGCAATACTCAGGATTTAAAAACATAGTTATATTTCATTCAAAATTCCAATTTATGAGTCAATTTGTCTAAGAAGCACACACAACCACCACAAAATATTTATAGATAAAGCTGCTGAGAAAGGAAACTCAGAGCTCTGATCCAATGTAGAAAAGAGAAGAATCCCAGGCCTGAAAGAAAGATTGTATTAAGAGCCAAACAAAGAATATTCCCTCATGGAAAAGGAGAGGAAATAATTAGGGAACCCCAGTTGAAGGCATTAGCTATTATCCCCTTATCTCCCAATTTTCTATATTTCATGTCATTTCCCAGGACAGTGTGGACACAGGGATCTCTGTTTCTTTTACAGGAGTTGTTCTGGTCTTCATTAACACACAAAGAGGCAGAGGTGCTGCCTACATTTGCATGGTTAGACCACCTCACCTGGAATGAAGAGGACCCACCTTTGAGTTCCTCTTCCAGTAAATAATTTACATAGTAAGAATCAGGTCTAGAAGCTCTTTATTCACTTAAGTATTCACTTAAGGAGCATGAATTGCAAGAGGAAGCCAGACCAAGGACCTTAACTGTAATATTTCATAGCACAGTAGCATGTCATGACCATCAGGCAAGAACCTTAGATGTATGAAAACTTCTCCAAAAGACGTTCTCCATCATCTACCACTTTCCTATTAAAATGTCACTTCTTCAACAGATTACTGGTTTCTGATGAAAAACCTGTTCAGTTAAAAAAAAAATATACAGCCAAATCTAGCTCAGGATTCAAGCCTGCAGTGACTTTGTTGATCATGGCCAGATTTTTCAAAAACAGATCTAATATCTATCCATGTGCAGTAAATATTTTAACACTATCACTTCCTAAAGTGATCTCTAAAGGAAATATATGGTGCCATGAGTCTGCAAGGCTGGGGAATGGACAGGATGGAAATCCATCACAAGCCTTAGACAAGTGGTACCCTCGCACTTGCCCAGAGTTTTACTGGATTTTGTTGTACCATGGCAGGGCAGAATTTAAAGATTTGATATCAGATTCCTGTGCTGCTAGATTAAGTATTACCTTTCTCTTTTCCTTCTCTTTCCATTTTCTCCTATAATTACAGAGCTCTCTAAGGTACAAACAGATGAATTATGATGGGCATGGAAAATTTTGTTTGCCCATAAGACATTGTAATTGTTACCTTACATGCATAAACTTCCAACACTGTTTCAAAGTTTTAACAATTTCCAATAAACTGCATCTTTTCAAAAAGTAGGCTGAGTATGTGATGAAGGGAAAGTAAAAGCAGAGTGAAAACCTGTCAGTGCTTTCTGATGTCCATTCTTCTCAGTAACGCAAGCACTGTTGTTGGGCAAGCGTATACTACGTGGCCAAGTGAAAGCCTAAGGTTTCCCAACAAAATGTCAAACTCAGCATGACTCTGAAATTCATAAGAAAAGGATTTGGCAATCTCAGAATAATTTACATCCGTAAGATGCTTGTGAATCTACAGAGAAGTTCAAGCAAGTTCATGCTTTAAGGACAATAACTGTGCTTTGAAAGACGGCAGGGAGGTAATGCACAGTAGATCTGACACTAAGCCTATCTGATCTCGCCGTATGCATCATGACATGCAGGATGACTCTGCATCACCAGCACAGCAAGACTAGGCTCGTTGCACGTGTGATGCAGGCAGTCTTCAGAACTCCCAAAATGGTTTTGCTGTGTTGAGCTCTGTATCTGATTCTGAATGGATCTGGATAGAATATTAACAAGCTCCTTGCAGACTTGACTTTGGGCCCTTATAGAAAGAGGAAAAATTCAGCAATATTGGTTGAAACTGAGACCTCCACTTTCTAGTTGAATTGTTTGGTTAGGTTGCTTCCAGCTCTATGTTTAAGGAGCTCTTCATGCTCTTCTACCAGGCATTCATGAATAACATCTCCTTTGACTCCCCTTTTCATTTTCCTCCAGCTCTTAAGCCAATGGTAAAGATTATTTGATACTAGGTGTGGAGCTCCCAGCATTTCAGCTCAGAGAAGTCTACGGAAGCACTGACACAGACTGAGCTCTCCCTCTGCTTTCAACATTCACGAGACCCATCCATACTCTGAGAGAGTATGACAGCCACACACACTCAGAGTTTTCTCAGGCATCTTCTCAACTGTGCTTCAGCATCAGAAGAGGGCATATGAGCTTATCATTATTATCTCTTTTATTAAACTGAACCTAAGTGTTCACACAGGGAACAGGCCATCCATGTGTCAGGAGCTACAGAGACACAAAAGACATGCCCTTAAGACTTATTTAGTGAATCTTAATTAAGACCCAATACATGAAGAGGAATTTAAGTCCTTTAGGACTAAATTTCATCCTCACTAAAGTTTCCAGTCACTCCCACTGAAGCAGAAACTAGGATTATAACACTGAAGATCTTTTATAGAAATGCTCCTCTTGCCCATGTGCTCATGCAGTACTCTCCATCAGTACTTACCATTCAAAAAAAAAAAAAAAACCAACAAGCAACAAACCACATCCACAAACTGCTTTTAAATCAACATGCTCATTCTCAACGTTTCTGGATACAAGAGGAAAGCGTACAGATCATCATCAACATCTTAACTTCTCCCCAGTTACACTTCATGGCCCATTTTAGCTTCAGACTTCGAAAAAAGCATTTTAACATTTTTCTCCCACATGCAACCATTTAAGTTTGGATAGGCAACACACTTCTTTTTTCTAAAGGCTAAAAACTTCTTGAAGTCATGCTTCCATGTTCTGGTGGAGAGGATTACACATCACTCCACAAGAACACACACCCTGTTGGCAAGCTCAGCAGAGAAATGACGGCTATGCAGACACAGGCAAAATACACCCAGGCAGTCACCATTTCCCCTGAACCCTGGTTCTTCCAGAGAAACACCCATGCATTTCACACAGCACCACCTGAAGTTAACCACCATCTACTGAACTCAAAGGATGAAGACAACTGATCCATCCTTTATGATCTACGGTAATATTCTGAGTTTCAAACAGAGTTCATTTGTGGTTTTAAACTATAAGATCTAATTTCTGAACCAAAGTCTGTTTTTATTTTCCTACTATTATTTTTTAGCTGTGAGGCTTACTAAAAATTGCAAACACCAGTTTTACACAAACTGCAGACCATTAAGGATTGTTCCATGTAAGCTTTTAGATCAATAGAACTGTAACGAATTGTACATAAAGGTATTCTGCAAACTATTACATAAATTCTCAAGTCAGAAGGTATTTTCCATTTAAAAAATGAAATAAAAATATAGTTAATTTAAACACCAAAAAAAAAGGTTTTGCACATTTTTGTTTCATGTAAAAAATCATGCATCTATATTTTGCTGCATAGCAACTCAAAATATTTTTACATAGTTCAAGAAAAAAGCATCAACTTAAAAAAATTATAGAGAGAAATCATATATACAACAGTACTTTAGAATTTACACAGACTGTCCTTTTAATGAATATATTTTAACAAGGACAAATATTCTAAGACAATATACATTTAAATGGCAGCTTCATGTGCACTTTTAAGAAATGTACAGTAATATCTTCCCTGATTACTGAGATCCCAACTTCACAATATATAAAAAACACAAGTGGAAGCCTCCAGTGACACACTCACTGCACATGCTGCTTACACAACCAAAGAACCTGCCCGCTTAAAAACTTTGAAGACATCATTGTAAAGAAACTTATACATTAAATGTGGCAAATAATGGCAGGCTTCAAAATTATTTTAAACATATATGATCCCCATCAAAATTACTGAGCCTTTATGAATTCCCTCCTGACAGAAGAAAAAGATAATCCAAAACAAAATTTAGCAAGTCTCCCCAGAAACATCACCAATTCATTTATTTTCTCATTATTCAGATCGATGCGGAAGGAAAACACCCTCACACCAGTCCATCACAACAGTTTCATCTGTAACTGGCATGCAAAATCCAAACTGCCATAAGCACAGAACTAAGCTTGCTGCCCACTCAAGGCCAGTAAACACAGATAAGGAACAAGGGAAGAAAACAGAGATAAAAAATGAATTATGTTACTAATGTAATTGAAGGCTTACAGGAAAAAGAAAGCCTATTATCAAGATTTAAATTTTTAAAAAAAAAGAAAAAGTTCCATTATGCAAGAGATGGGTGAGTGTAAACTTGGTGGAGACTGAAATGCAATACCTTTTCCTCTTTTTTTTAAACTGTAACATCTGTAGAGCTTGAATGAGGAAAAGCATTAAAGCAGAAAAAAAGAGCACACAGAAAGGAACTGCTGGAAAATGCTGTGTAGTAACATTAAGCATAAGGACAAAGCACTATGAAGATCTTATTGCAGACTGCTAAAATCCATTTAACTCTCGTACTTAGCAAGAGGTATGAAGTCACTGAATGAGGCCGACACATAAAAACACAGAACCAATGCCAAAGGATCTATTCCTCAAAACATTTCAAAGAAAGGCAAATGCTCACTTAACAGCTACCTGATAAAAATGGCACATTACAAGAAACAGCAGGCATGATATATCCCAGAATGGGGAAAGACTCTTCCCTGCCCCCAAGCCCCCCTATCCAAAGTCTCCCCCTGAACTGGACCCAGCTAGCTATCCACACCACGCTGGAGACTGAAAGGCCAGGAGCAGTATGGGTATATCTGACTTCTTGAACCCCAGGCCCGACTGCTCAGTCAAATGTTATCAACCTGATCTCCAAAGGGGTAAAAATGTAAAGAAAAATTAAACTCCTTACTCAAGAATGACAAGTAATGATAGGCAGATGGGGAAAGAAGGGAAACATTGCTCTCACTGAAATCATAAAGCTTTGAATCTGTACTTATCAGTCTCAGCCACTGGTTTCCAATTTTTTGGATCACAGACCTCTGTCAACCCTCTGAATTTCACACAGAGCACTCTGTGCTCTTATCATAAATTGTGTAATTAAGGCAAGATGGTTCCACAGACCAGATGCAGATGACTTACCACAGCTTTGCGACCACCAGCAGTTCACAGACCAGAGTTTAACTGCCACCCAAATATGGCTTTGGAGCACCGTGACTAGAATTTACTGACAAGAAAGATAACATTTCTAAAGGTATCTATGAACTTCAGTAATCCTTGTCTTTTTTCAAAATGTCTTCAGTTTTTGGAGCCTTAGACAATTACTGTTAATTAATGGATCAGACTTGTGTACTGGGGCTGGCAGGAGCTTTGAAAACTTTTATCCTAAATATCTGTGTTGGAACATGCAGGGAAGCTTCCTTGTTGTTTTACGTTAGGATGGATTATTCTTAAACATAGACATGCTGGCTACTCCTCAAGAGGTACAAACTAGAAAGAAAACCCCTCATAAATAATTTTTTTATCCTGTTTTCTTTCAATAGCTGTTCTTATGTTATCAGAAAGGCTTTCTGCGATACTTTCTGAGTGATGCAAACCTCATCTGCTAATCTCCAGCAAACTACATGGCTCTGCTAAGCGGCATGGCACAAGACACAGGACAGGCATATGAAGTGCTAAGCCAGGTATAAGCCATCTCAAGGCTCTAGCAGTCACCACTGTAACTCAAAGTCCAAAGGGACAATTTAAGCAATACTAATCCTCTTAAGGCCACTGCCTGAAGGGTGACAGCCCTGCATAAAATCTCTGCAATGCTGCTCGTGCTGCAGGCCAACCTCTGGCTGCCCCTGCAGGGCCTCTGCCCCTCAGGCACCCAGGGAGCACCGTCACCTCCTCCGGTCCCTTCCTCGCATCTTCTTCCCCATGAACTTCTTCCATGGGCAAGAGAAGCCTCCCTGCCTGCCCTCCACTTTGGCTACTGGTTTAAGCAAATGCTCTGACTCCTCTGATACTATGAACAAAATGCAGGATACTTAGAATTTTTGGTCTTTTATCTTAATTTTTTTGACATGATCTAATTACAGTCATTCAGTGGTGCCCTCTAATTATCAGTAGAAATGAATACTGAAAGATGACCCTTGTCTTCCACAATTCCCTCCCCTCTCCCCCCACTACCCTTCTCATGCCCTTTAGAGCATGTCTGTCCAGACTATGCTTGTAACACATGAAGCCTTCTTTACACGCAGAGTAAGTAATATATGCTGTATACCAGAGGTACCCATGATAAACCACTTGCTAGAGCTAAGGAAAAAAAGTGATATAAAGGAACATATTTTAAAGGAGAAGGAAACTTCGGAAGACTGGTCTCACCAGAGTTTGAAAGGAAATAGCTTCTCTGTGGGAAAAGATGACATCAGATTGCATGCTTATGCCTTGAAGTTTCCTACAGATATTTCCCATTTTTCCTCAGGGTTGCTTGTTTCATGCACAATTACTTGTCCAAGATAGCCACTAAAGCAACATAGAACAAAGAGCTTCTTCTGTTCAACTAAACATCAGTAACACTAAGTGTGCAAAGCCCAGTTTGGGTCACTCAGGGTGTTTTGCACTGCTAACACCACATTAAGTCCTGATAATTGGGAGGCTAAAAAACAGGGGGAGCAGAACTGGCTCCCTGGCTCTACCCAGTTCTCTCATTCTTCATGCAAAAGCCATAAACTGACTATTTCATTTCTTCTAAGTTGCCTATTGTGACATTTATAAACAGGAACCTGGCAGCATGTCAATGGTGCAAACTGATTTCCTTTTCTAAATACAATTTTAAAAAGCAAATAAACAAGGTTATGCCTGCTAATGAAACATTATATGCCATGCTGGAGCTAGTTTTTCTCAAATGTATTCTCTAGAGCAGATGGAACACCAATAAACACAAAACAACAAACCCTTTTATAAAAAGCATGTTTATAAGAAAATACATTCTCCATAGAACTTTGTCTAAAGCAAAACTGGCTTATATCTGTAATGTTATCTTGGGGACAGAATTATGGTCCCATTAGATTGCTGTAAACAAGGGAGCTTGCCATGCATTTCAAATGGAGAAGGGCTGGTAAGAAACATGAAAAGAAGAAAAGAAATTTGCCAGGATACTTACTAGGTGTAATTCCTAAAGGCCTTAGTTGTAGTCAAGGCCTTATTGTGCTAAAACCTGTATAGACACATTGATGGACAACACTTGCCCACAAGCCTCAGAGTCCAGAGACAAAACAAGAAAAGTGGAAAGAAGAAAGAGAGAAAGTGATTTGTTCAGCCAAATATCAGGACTCAATGCAATGGCTCTTTTCTCCCAGTCCAGTTCCTTGTCCATTATTTTGACTGTTTCCCTGCATCTAGTACTTATCTATGAATTCAGAAGACCAGAAAGTTTAAAAAAAATAGGTAAAAAATTCAAATAAACATTATTATAAGCTCTACTTGAGTTTTTCCAGCACTATCATTCCATTTCTGTAAATCAGACAGAGTGCACATACTAAGTGGGTACTCAAAGAACCTTCTCAAAGTAGGTGCATGTCAACTTTTGCAGGACAAGCAATTAGACATCCAAAAGCAGCTGCCAGATCTGGAGGCCAGTCAGAGGGTAGTTGAAAACCTGGTTTTCCTTTCTTTATTGTAAGGAGTTTTGTTTTTATCCATCATGAAACAGAAAGCTGGGAGGGGGAGGGCGGCAATCCTCCAGGAATTGCTTTAAACAAGCCTTTGATACAGCTAACTGAAGGCACTAGGCTTTTCAACATTATGCAAACCATTTATAATCTGTTAATAGCAAATACACAGAGACAGCACTTTGGCACTTAAATTTGTTATATTTTATTTAAAGCTTCTTTGAAATTCTCATCATTGATTTCACTGGCATAAGTTATTGGCATCATGCATGAGTTACAGCACTGGCTGTTGACGGCATTCAATGACCAGAACATTTTTTAGACAGAGCAGTTGGTAAAGAGAGCAAGGATGGCAGCAACAAAACAGCCAGCGATTTTCCATTCAGGCAGTTTCAGGCAGAAAACCAGCAGGCTTAACTTTTCTGCTAAGAAGTCAAGTGGAAATGCTGCTACCCTGGTAATAAAATGCATCTCCTAAATATTCTTTTACCCCCAGCCCACTGTGCCAGCTGTGTTGGGCCAGGCAGACCAGTACTACATGGGCACTCCAACAAAAGGCTGGGAAAAGTCCAGGAGTGAAGGCTAATGGTGGTCTCAAAAAGCACCCAGACAAACCATTTGCGACGTATGAGAGATCATAGGTTTAACCAGTGAAGTGGGTTTTCCAGTGAGTTGGTAGGAAAATCATTTTGGTTGGTGAAAACCATAAAAGGAACACCAAGACATCAAGTTAATTCACCAGGTCGCCTGGGAAGTAATCACAAAGGCAATCATGCAGTTTTGCAGGATCCACAATCACTTCAACCAATTTTAGGCTGATGCTTTGGGAGAGAAGAGCTAATTTAGATCTTAGACTGAAAGAACTTAAATAGAATTAGGTACAGAATTTGGAAGCATTCAGGCAAAAATTAATAATCTTTGTAGCCATAAGAGTTTAAAAGGTTAAGTTTTAGAAAGGCAAACAGACTGTCTACACAGAAGGTAAAAAACTTAAATACACTTCTAGCTAAAGGAAGTTCACTTCTACTGAGTACAGCAAGGGCTACAGACAAACAGACATTACAAGAACATGTCCTCTGAATCCTCAAAGCTGATAAGCAGTCTGGTTGAGGAGAAGCTGTCCTTGTCCACCTCTGCCTTGGTTTCAGCAACTTCCACTTTACACATGAGCAGCTATGGCAGAGGGATGTCAAGTGATTTATTCCTGGATAAGAAGTTGGGATATTAATGCAAATGCTTTCTATTCTGTAGTACCTTTATGAAAAAGGTACCTATGATGTTCAGTCAGGAAAACAATATTAAGACTAGGAGAATAAACATGCTTGGAAGAAAGATAAATCAGTAGTGGTCCTTCTGCAAGAAACAGAGTTGACCATCCACCGATGAAGACATGTGACTTGGTCTTAAACACAGATGGAGATCTCTGGAAGAACAACTGTTGTTAATGGGAAAAAGAACAAGTAAGCAAGCTGGTATGGAGCTTGGACATACAGCTTCCCAGGACAGGGACAGCAGAAAAGATCAGAAACATAACTCTGTGGACTGCAAAGGTGTTCTACAGGTCAGGTACACAGCAAACTACACAGCCATCCTTTTCCTCACTCTGCTACATGCATTTACTGCATTACTTTGATCAAATTACTTCACATTCTTCTGCCTTACATGTAAAACAGGACAAAGACCTTCAACAACTGCAGAGTGCTTGGAAGTGACAAGAGGGGAATTGCTTTTAGAGAGACAACACAGTATGCTTAGGAAGGCACTGTAACACAGCAGTGACAGAGCAGAAGAGGGTTTTTTTGTGAAAGAATTCCACAAGACTTTAGAGTAGCATGCATTTCAAACTCACAAAAGTGACAAGAAATCATAATCAAGATACTTTAACCAATACAGAAAATAGTTACATGATGAATACCATTAGAAGAATTGCAAGACAAAAGAACAATTACTTGGTAGCTGGAAACATGAGAGAAAGACATGTAAATCAGTAAAAGAGAATGACTGCATACTCAAGTCCATTAAGTCCAGATAGCATTGCAGGATCTATTCTTCAGAAAAGGGGAGCTCATCATCTGCAGAAAATTGTATTCAGTTAAGGGATTCCTGGCTGTACATCCAAATATGGGCACTAAAAATTGTGAGCCATTTCAGAAGAGTCAAGCTAAAAATCTTACTGAGGTTATATGGTAGTGGTGGTGGTGGTGGTGCAGGGGGTGAATTCTCAGTTGTAAAAGCAGGGTATGTTTGGCTCAGCTTCTTTTCTGACTGGAGGAAATGGAGAGAAAAACAAACAAGCTACACTATAGTTGATAATGCTACCAGACAATCATCCAGATGTACATGCTTCCAGTCACACTAATTAAATGTGGTGTGGAGCCATCCTGGGGAAATTACATACCATTCCTTTAGAGTACCACATGCTTCTGAAATGCCTTGGCCAAGTTCTCACTCCATCTGAGGAGCCACAATGCCCCTTTTACTAAGTAATAAATAATTGGTCCTCCTGTATAATGGTGTGACCCAGCCAGATAGAGAACTTCATTCAAGGAGGCAAAACATAATTCAGGCAGGAGTTTCAGCTAAGCAATGAATGAAACAGGGCAGGCAAGCATCCTTGAACAGCAACCTAGCTGCACATGGAGAACTGTTAATTCTGAGCACTGTCCTCCACACAGCAGCTTTTGCCTACAAAGTGGCTGTCAGTGGGATGTTTATAACCTAAGCAATGTGATATCTGAGAGTTGAAGGTCAGAAGAGAGGGTCAGGACCCAGCCTGGAACAAGCAGCACCCCGATCCTGTTCTCAAGAGCAGCCAGATCCTGGGTGTCAGCATTAAAGAAGATCGGTATTACCCTTCAACCCTTGAACACTGCTCATTTTAAACTTACCTAACTTACAGTTTTAATACCTAAGACTCAAAAAATCACTACTGAGGAGTCCAGGAACTGCTGTTTGCTTTTTCTTCATCACCAGAAGACAACAGAATGGACTGTGCTCTGGAAATCCATTGGATCACACTGTCTTAGCAAAAGGAAATAGGTTTTCCAGTAAGACAGTGCTCAGAAGGTGATTCTGTGTATGTTTTAGCCTTTTTGCCAGTTGTCCAGGAAAATTACAGTGGCAATTCCCTGATACAGACAGTATTTTAAAGACTTAAGCTGAAGATAGCTGCTAAATATCACCATCTTCACCATTTCTGTGGATTATATAAGAAAAGGCAACATGACCCCTGTATCATATTCTAAAAGCCATTTCCCAAACATTTCATAATTGAATGCTTGAACTCATTTCAAATGCTTGCTAAAAATTTTCATGTTTGAGAACAAAGGCTGAAAAGCCAGAGCTGTATGTGACTCAATGGAAGGTCTCCTTCAAAACAGATCATCTCACATTTCTCACCTAGAGCTCTGAAAATGTTTGCAAACCTCAATTCAGTGAGTCTGGATTTCTAGAGCTGGCCCAGAATTTTGCTCAGAGTTTCACATTTTCAAAGAGCCAAACAAGAAAGCTGGTAAGTTTATCTGGATTTACTAATTGTGTCCCATGTAATAAGACCAGAAATTTTAATTCTTTCAACAAGATTTATTAGGTATTGGCAGGGATGCATATGGAAGTTTAGCATCCAGAGAAAAAGCCATTCAACTGAGAAAGAAAGAAAGAAAAAAAAAGTAAACTCAATAAGATTCAAAGCAGGAAAAAAAAAAAAGAATAAAGATTTGTGTGATAGTAGAGAATATACTTTGTTGTTCTGTTAGATTATTTGCTTTAAGGCAGAAATATGATAGTCTGAATTTTAATAAGATATGGTAAAGTCTGTGATTCAGGGAGTCCAAAATGATTATTCTTCCTTCAAAAAGGACAGACAATGTACTACCCTACAATACTTGGTCTGTCTCTTCTTACAGTAAACATTGCTAATGCTCCTGGAGAGGGGCTGACCTTGCCAGCCAATTACATTATGCTAATTTGTCTGTTACTATAACTCCTACAGAGGCATTCACAGCTCAAAGCAGGACAGAGATTTATATTGTCTCTTCCAAGCTGCAGACTGTAGACGTTAATCTCTCTCCCTCCTTCCAGTTACAACTCCACATGGCAGTATCTGCATGCAGTGCCACTGCACATTGAAAGAGACAGTTATTGCCAGCTTTATTCAACTTAGAAGACAAGCCATGGTCCTGCTTTGCCCTTTTAATAAGTGTCACTCTCTCAGAAAGTATATGCATAGTAACAGCTGTTTTCCTATGAAAACATATGGCTTCTCATACGCTTTTGAAAACACCACAGGAATGTATTTGCTTGCTAGATGCTAGTGCTGTGTCTCTACATCCAGCAACAAAATCATTGAAAGGAACTGAATACTTTCTGTTATACTCATGTACTATAAAAATACCTGTTGTTTTAAAGCAAAAAATAATCATACATGTGTAAAGATTTAATGTAAAAATAAGGCTCATAATTTAGAAGTTATGTGCACTACAGTGCTACTTGTACATGGGATCAAAACTCTGGTCTTCGGCAGATATAGCAAATAGCATGCTGCAAGCAAGTAGTTTATAGTCCATGTTCCTTCACTAAAACAAAATCTAGTGAGACCTGCCTCTTCTGACTGCTGGAAAGATCAGAAGCTTCCCTAGCATCTTTTCGTCGAGATATGATAAACAGAGTATCAAAAACAATTGAGTCACAGCAGTTTATAATAAACTACTGTCCTTCAAGTAAACCACAGTACTGACCTTTACATGCTTCTTTCCCTCCCTTCACAATATTTAGGGCAAGTTAAGAGTATCCACACAGCCAGTCGCATGTCAGAGGGGGTAGAAAGTAGCTGATTTGTTGGGCTACTTTAACTCAGATGTGCTCAGTGTAGGGTCAGGTTAAACTGAAAACTAAATATTTGGGTAAATAAAGGTTCTGGCTGTGGTTTTGAAACCGATTTCAACATCAGCTGACACAGAAACTGACATAAATATGCAGAAAGTTTTCCAAGTGTTATAAAGACAGGGAAGTTACAGATTGTCAGGAAAAGAAGAAAAATGCAAAAATATGCCTTATGACAAGGTCTTACAGAAATTTCCCTTTGGTGCTAAAAATAACTCCACTGGAATATTTGTAGAAAAAAAAAAGAAAAAATTATACTCAAACTAGTTTATGCTCTAACACCAAAAAAAATGAAGATAACCATCCAACACTACTGCAAGACCTTCTGAACACACCAGTATCTCTAGGTGGTGTTCCAGTACATCTCACGTAACTTTAAAAATTTTACACCTGTGTCTTGATGCTGGTTAAACACAGGGTCACACCAAAAAGTCCCCCATCACACTGAAATGTTAATGTTTTATTACCTATTAACAGTGAGGGGGCACACAGAAGCCCGCACAAATCTGTATGACTGACTTTACAATTTCCAGCAGATCATGTTGCACTGCCGCCTGCAGTTAATGCCCTGAGCCACAGGCTGGCTTTTAAGAAGGTGCTTAAGCACACGATGCAAAGAGGTCAGGAGAGCAAATGAACAGCAAGAACTGGTGAAACTCCTGTGACAGCTTGAGGTATGGCCCTCGGGCATCTGGTGGGCCCCTTTCCACGGGTTATGATTCCCTCCTCGCAGTCTGTGAAAGGTAACACTTGCCTGGTGGGCACACAGGTCACTATGAGGATCTAGCACATTTTGCAAACTACTGGCAGATGTGCAATAAACCCATGCTGACCTTCTTTTTAAAAATGAGCAGCAACCAAAGACTTATTAAGATGCCCTGGGCATAGGAGATGTAAGAAAACAGGTTGATTGCTTGTGCAACTGTTACTACCAGCTAGGAACTAATACACCAGGGACAAAAATAAAAAGCCCTCAGAGGAAACAAATACAGGATGTTTCACTGGAAACACAATGGTCTTAAAATGATTGAAGCCAAGGGAATAGAAATAAACCCTTACCTGACTAAAAGATGTTTTGCAGTTATCAAATAGAGGTATAACCTTGTTCATCTGGTTAGACACTACAAGGAAATTATGAAACCAACTTTCAGTAACACCTCCTTAATAGTGCCCAGAGCTCTCAGTCCCAGAAGGTAACTGAGAACATCTTTTACCAAAGGTGACTCTTAAAAGCTCAAATGAATAGGAAGGTCAAAAATCCAAGAGTTTGAGTCATTGAGAAAAACAGATCATATGCTGCACTGGTCATATCTGCAACAGAACAAAAATATCCACCATGAAATCATATTTGCTTCTTTTTCTGTTTACATATTCAGAAGGCAGGAAGAGTAAAAAAAAAGAATAAAATCAGGTATAGGCTGCTGTTCAGAGGTTTCTAATCCTGACAAAAAGTACAGTAACACGCTCCTGTTGGACCTCAATTTGATATCCATAACTCCAGTTCTTCACCAGAAAAAGAAGATGTTGATTTATAAATGCATGTCCAGCCTCCCAAAAGGTATCTAATAACTTTGTGTATTTTCATAAAGCACAATGGTGTGAAAAGACTTAAATGGACATACAACAAAAATGACATCAACTGCTCGAGATATCATTCAGCACATATGATATAAAAACTCATAAAAATATTTACAGAATTATATTGTTCACCTGCATTTCTCTTTGGAATCAGAGCTGGCTTTTCCATGAAGCCAGTTAATTTGCTCATAATGATCAATACATGATATATCTCTGAAGTCTCCAAAATTAAATTTTCTACTCATTTTCCAGCTGATGAACAAAAGGAAACTGCTCTTCCTGCATAATTAACTTAGCTTATACTCCTGTCATGAACAGTCTATACGAGGCTATATCTGTACCAGCTATATGACAAAGTCTCATCTATGACGTTGTTATGCATGTAGAAGAAAAAATATTTTTAAAAAACCATTAAAAATCACACTGCATATTCCAGAAACTTCAGCAAAAATAACCTCACACTAGAAGTGATCCAAAATTACCTTATTTTACATACAGATATCTATTGTATTAGCAATATTTTCAAAAGATGCAGTAAAAGAAGAGCACAGTATCAAAATACGTTGAAGCTTAAGCTTTCCATTTAGTTTAGTGCGTTTACATGAGCAAAACTGGTCTCTTTGTGAAGTTTCAAGAATTTCTTCATTGCAGGTGTAGCTTCTGATTATTTCTTTATTAATAATTACTGGAAGAAGCTTATCTGCTTGACAGGAGAAGGAGCATTTAAAATTGCCAGAGTACCACATTGCTTTACGTCCCAGAAAGGGTGAGGGTGTCTAGCTGGCAGAGCTCATGGAAGTGACAGGGATCCAATCCAGACAATGTCTGTACAGACAGCACTGCACGTTCCTTGGTTGCTCAGCTCTTTCACACTGTACTAATAGCCTTTGAATGCATCAACTCTGGAACAAGCAGAATTATTTTTTTATTTTCCTGGAAAACATGCTGTGGTATTAGGTTAGTAATTTAATCTTGTTGGCAATATAATAGTTATGGCATAATCCCTCATGTTATAAAAGTAATTGCCATAATCATAAGCTACATTCAATTATTTCTTTTTCTACATTGCAGCTGCAGTGGTTTTCCACTCCCAACCTGCCATCCTGTTGCTGACAAGACAAGAAGGGGCAGAAAGCAGAGCTCACAAAACACTACTACATCCCATCCCCTTCCCTTGCCTAATAGCAAGTGACTCCCCATCCCAGTTAATAAAGAGCTCCTTGTCCCTCCATTATGCAGTGTAATCTTTAAAAGATTACATTCTCATTTGGGAATGAGCCAAGAGCCAGTGGGAAATTCTCTAGTAAATTGGATAGGGAGACAACAATATGAAGGGCAGCTGGATGGTAGCACATTTTTTTCAGGGCATTCCTATTCCTGGGGCCCTCTGGCATTGTTAGAAGTCCTGCAGTCTCGGCTTTTTTCACTGCTCTGTTGTCAAGATAATGCTATTCAAGAAGAAGGGGATACAGATTAGCTGGTTTGAAGATGGAATGTGAGGTAACAAATATTGAAAAGTAGGAAGAAAAGAAGAAGAAAGCCCAACTTCTTTTAAGTCTTACTACCTTACATAAAAACAAGAGAAGAACACTTTGTTTTAAAACAATGTATTAAGTGTATCAAATGCAATAGCAAAAGATGCTTTTTTTTCTTACCCAACTGTCAACAAGAAGGCAATTTGAGCACTCCATCACTAACAGCATATTAAGAACAATTTTGAAAGGAACATTTCCCTCACTGACTCTTTCCCTTTGCCTGCACCTTCCAACAGATGCATGTGCTTTGTGGAATCTGCTTTCCACCCCACCCTACCTTGATCCAGGATGGAGAAAACCAAAACAACACAGGGCAGGCAGCCCTATCCCATTTATCCCTGTCCATGGAGGGATGTAAGTGAATGAGAATGGCAACCACATTTTTTGCTGTGTTTTTTCGTTTTTCTTTGGGAGCTTTTCTGGGGGGCGGGATTTGGTTGGTTTGGTTTGGGATGAGTTTTGGGTTGTTTGTTTTTATTTGGTTTGGGCTTTTTCAGTTTGTTTGGGTTTTTTCTATATACACACACTTTTATTGTTCTTTAAAGTATTTTCTCCATAAATCACACAGAATTATGTATCCAGAAGACTGCATAGCTGACTGATATTTATTTGGTCAATGATGGCATACATATATTATCATCTCATTACTGCATTTCGTTAGAAAACACAGAAATCTCAAAAAAAAAAAAAAAAAGACAAATGTCTTTTTTTTTTTTTTTTCAATTAACCAGTGGACCTTTTCTACCTCCCCCAGAAAAAGAAGTTTTTAATCATAATTTGAAATTATGATCATTATTCTTTTTCATGTTACATAATTATTTATTAAGAAGAAGTAAAAAAAATAGTTCTCACAGAAGGGTGTCAGAAAGATTTGGTTTACCTTTCTGTTTATCCAAGTACAACTTTCTTCGTCTGCAGGACTCAACTAACAATAGTTACCTTCTGTTAGTCCATGGGAGGCAGTAGTTAAAATACATTGACATAGAGGATTGTTTGAAATTTAAAATCTTGGTGTTGGGAAGTCCTGATTCAGCAAACTGTCTCTCTTCAGCAAACCCCTGCACACATGCTTGAAGTTAACCACATGTTTAAGAGCTATTGAAGTACGTGGACTTTGGCCCCATTTCAGAAAATCAGTTATATACACATTTAACTGGCTGAGATGGATGAAGAAAAGAAAAGAAATTTGGATATAAGAGGTGCACCTGAAAAAGATTCCAGCCACACAATCATCCACAAAATAAGAACTTATGTGCAGAGGTGTAACACGCGTAATAGTTTTCCTGCTTTTCCTGAAACATATATGTTGGCATTTACATTTCCATGAGTTTACTGTACTGGAAAAAAATAGCATAAATGGGAGAGAATTATGTAACTTTGTCATTAGAAGAACAAGCCTCACACAGATGTATACTTCCCAAGGGGCACACACAGAGATCTCAGAGGTAAGACAGGAGTGTGACGAGAGAAAGAATATTTTAGAAAAGACTATCAAGAAAGCAGAAACTTAGTGTCCAGGCTGACCTTCCTTTCCACTTTTTCAGGGGAAACCTATTCCAATACCCAATATCAACTGAGCACCTTCATGTCTCCTCTTCTCTTGTACAGCCACATCCCCTGACATCTCATTTCAACATTAAGCAGAGAAACTAATTCTGTTTCCTTGGGTTTGGGGGTGGGAGGAACAGGATGGGCATGGTGGGGAGAAAAGTAAATTTTACTTTTCATACTCCTTGATCTCTGCTCCCCCAGTTCTGCTAAGAAGTACATCACAGAAATATTTTGATATCCCACTTCTCAGAAAACAAAGAACTGTCTTTTTAATGTCTGCTTTGTGTGAGTACTGATTTTTCACTCTTTCTCTCTCACTTGAAGAGCCTCATGATAGGTTCCCTCAGCTTTGTTCATGACTGAGTAATATTATTTTCCCTCTTCTTCTGTGTTAGTTTTCCTTTCCATTTTCCCCACCAAGTCTGATCTGGGGTAGGAATACAGCCTTTATATAAGTAAAACAAAGGGTACTTTTCTTCCTTTCATTTCTTGCCCCCTTTAGCAACCCCTACTTTCTTGTCTTCCTTCTTTCCCTCCCTTCTAGAACATCAGGGAGGACTCTGCCAACAAAAAGGAGTAGAGACCGGCAAGGTATCTTATTTTTATTTCTTCCATGATAAGAGAAGAAAAGGTAGGGCTAGGACAAAAATAAGCTCCCAGATAGAAGCCCAGAAAATCTGCAGATGGGGCATCTTTCACCTTTTCTTCTAGACATCATGTCTCAGTGTCAATGACGAAGCCAAAAGCCAGCTCCCTTTCTGTGCCTGCTTGAATTTCCCTAGGCCTTGCTAAGTCCACAGAGACGGAGAAAATACCACCCCCCCACACACACTCAGGTGTGGGAGGAAGGGGAGGAAGAGTATCTCTTACTTACAGGGGAAGCCACGCTGGCCTCACGGGCACACACACACTTCAGTCTGTTGAGAATGAGCTCAGAGACCTACTCAACATAGCACCAAGAGAGGACTTTGAAGATTTAAGATTTGAAGATGCTGTGGCACCTCCCTGGTCACATGTGTTACACTTACAGGCTCCAGAGATTAGACTCTAACATTGTACCTTAATGGTTTTTTGCCACCGTTTTTTTTGCAGATGTCTTTTATTTAGAAAGGGAGTTTCTAACCTTCAATAAGAAATACTGGTGCAAGCTCACAACTAACGAAAAGAGAGAGCACCAAGCTTGCATGACAAGACAACAAATTTCCCTGAACACTACATTGTAAATATTTACTGGGACCCACACACAAAAAAAAAAAAAAAAAAAAAAATCAGCAAAACCTTCCGAGAACAAATTTCCAAATAAAAAATAGCATAAAATCAAAAGGGGCACTAGTAATTTTCTGGAATTCCAAAGAAAGAAAAAAAAAAAAAAAACTTTTCCAGGCTCATAATCATTTTTCTATCCACATTAAGCATATTTTTCCATCAAAATGTCTCTTAATAATAGTATGCCACAAAGGATTATTAGGCAGGAAAAAAGGGTCAGAGCAAGGATAACAAAGATGAAAAGAAAACTGCTGAGAGTTCACCTCTGCTGTTTATTTTGAGGCACACTTAAGATTCGAGTGGGACAGTCCTAATTGTATTCAAAGATTTAGTTCTCTAAAGAATATAAACAAAACTAGCAAGGGGTATCAGCCAGAATAAAGCTTTCTTCATAATCATAGAGTAAGGTCAGCTTTTGTTTGTTCTTTTATATGATAATCTCCACTCCTTTGTGTTGACTTTTAAATGTTTTAAAAAGGAGAAAATAAGTATCTGAAGACTAATGGCCTATTTCTGCAGGGGCAGCTCTTTTAGCATGTTCTCATATTTTCTAGCTTCTTGTGGTTGTGCTTTCCTTATGAAGCATTTTAAAGCTTTTACACCTAATCTAGGTTAGCATGCTCTGGTTAGCAGCTTGTATCCATTGAAAAGCAAGGCAATAATCCATCTAGGTTTAGGGCTTTTTCATAGAACTGATGCAGAGCTGTGTCAATTTTAATGTCATGCTATGGAGAGTGCATGTAGCTCTCTCCACTTTAGAGGATTAAAAGTGACCTCTCTTACCAAAATCAATAAGGGCAGCTTGCTGTGACTAATAGGTTGTAGAAATTCAAAAGAGACGGGTTGTAACACTGAGTTCATTCTCCCCGTGTCTCTCCCCACCCAGCCCCAGACTGGCTGGCAGAGCTGCACTTTGACATGTACATTCACATGGCAACCCGATGTCTGTCCCCTTCCCAGGGACCAGACCCAGCCACACACAGTTTACTCACATTTCAGGGAAGAAAAAAAGCCAATATTTATTTGATAATAGTGGACTTGGCAACTTTTGTAGAGAAGCATGTGAGAGAGAAACCAGAATAAGGAAGCAGTATGTACATTTTTTACCTCCCTAGTATGGTTTTTAAAAGGCCCTATTTTCACATATTAGCAGGACATCAACAACTACCCAGGTACTTCACATCACTTCATGACCACAGTTGTTTTTTTCTGGTCTCTGAGAAAAGGTTTTTCTCCCTTCAGATCTTTGCCTAGTTGTAATAGGTTAAAAATTTAAATTCTGTTAAAGTCAATGAAACTGCCCCAGAGATGTATGAGGCTATACCTCCCACTCTGGCATTCATTAACTGCCATCACATGTGACCAGTTGTTCTGGCTTATTTCTTCCCTCCACTATTCCTTTCTTTACTCTGAAGTAGATCAGATTTAAAAGTTAAATTTGTGCAGTACTGGAAATGGGACGTGCTACAGCTTGCACATTGTAAAGTCAGTTTTCAGTTTTTCAGTTTCATATTTTGTAAGCCTAAAGAACACCAGAAACTCAGATCTGGATCTCCCACTTTATGGTGAAGATACCCTTACTCTCCTGGATATCTCCGACTTCCAATTTATCCTGCTTGATGTACAAATTGAAAACCCTTACCCAGAGTTCATAGCTTGTGGACATTTTCTCCACCTAACAATCACCATCATTGTCTTTATGCCAAAAAAACAAGACTTGCCTTGGGGGAGCAAGGGAGAAAAGAGGCTGAAGTTGTGGGAGGAACCCAACTGTAAAGGTTTAGGAGTCCCTACGGAGGTTTATAAATAGTTGACTGCCATGTGCAAAATGTGAAAGAAACCCAGTCAGCAAAAGAGCTGTTGCTGTTTTGAAATCTTCTAACTACGTCCACTTAGGCAGCAGACAGTGTTATAAACAAACTATAAATCAAGAAATTATTAGCATTTGAATTTTGGCAAGATAATAAAATGTGTAGGGGTATAATCAGCAAATAATAGGAAAGATCTGCAAGCAAACCCACCAATTAATGATAAATAGGACTTGGCTCAGGATAACTTCACCAATGTGGATCTCATTAGATGGCTGTGGAACCTGTTCCTGCAGCAGCCCTCTCCGAGTGAGGGAAAGGTGAGGTAACCGAAATGTCAGCACACCCAACCCTCGCGGTTCTTGGGCTCCAGGATTGTAACCACCTGGGCCAAAATGACAACCTTATGCTGCTGTGAAGGCCAAGCCACAGTGTCCCAGTCTTTAACCAATAGGTTTCCTTGCCTCAGCTTTCAGACAATTGCTCTGCAATCCCCTCTCAAGATGGGAGACCAAAAACATGCAGCTTCGGTGTCTGGAGAGCAAGAATCCTTCTTTCCTCTGTTCACCTTGCTTCATTAACAGTATCTCTTATAGAGAGAAATGCCCCCAAGCAAGCAATATCACTTAAACAGATAAATAATTTGCACACCAGGCAGGGGGAAGGGAGAGGGAAAAGAGACCCTGCCTTATTAGACTAGAAACAGACACACCATGTTAATACGAAGGATCAGCATATGGTTCTAATAGGCTTTCTTAAAATGATTTATCAGCTGTGATTAAGCCCTCGACCAGCATGTCTATCTTCATAAATAAAGGAAAAGTGCACCTTGCTCTGAAGTGTATCAGCAGTATCTTATTACCCACCCAGCCATAGAGGCTGCAGACCACTCTGGGGAGCAAAGAGCTCGTGTTTAATAGCAGAGTGTATGCTCTAAAGAGACTGCCAAGATTTAGGAGCTTTACCTAACAGATAGACTTATAAAAATGCCACTACAGGAAAGGTTTATCCCTTTTTCATGTGCCATCCAGTCCATGCTGCTGAAATCTGAACTGGTAACAAGGAAGCTGTGCCATTAAAAACATTCCAAGAAGACCAAGGCAAAAGGCACAACTTCACTGTGTTGCTGTGAAAGAAATGTTAGAATGAAATCAGATAGGCCTCCTTTTCCGGGGGTAGCCAAAACACACAAAACATAACAAACCTCCAAACATTACAAGAGGGTGACTCAGCTTCTTTGGGACAGAGGCAATAATAAGAAGAAGGAAAGTGGACTGTCCTGACTGAGCTCTGCAGGATGATTCATCAGCTGGAATTCAGAAGAACATGGAAGGATGATGGTTATGGAAGTTCAGCTGAATCAAAAACGTATGCCCTCAAGAACTGCCTTTCTGCACAATATAGGCACTGGAAAAACATTGAGGTCTTCTCTTTGAGTATGAGGATCTAAACCCATAAATCCATTCAAAAGTCCATTCAAGATAAGATAGACCTGCCTGCCAGGAGAAGATAAGATGCTGTACCATCAGCAACAAGCCTAAATTAAAGCCTATTCTTGTGAATATTTCTGCAAGGTCATGTTATGAACAGTTTTGTCTTGACAGCTTTCCTGTGCCATTGTGCAGAAAATGTCCCTTTTGTAACACAGTTCAGTGTGGCAACTGAGTGCCTGGAGACAGATACATGCTCAAAACAGGACTCATAAAGCCGGGGGCTGAAGCGCCAACTGCGGAGCTGCCATCACATAAAATACAGAGAACCGCCACGTCTACCATGAAATCTACGACGGTTAAGAAGTTAAAATCCAGCAAGCCTACCCATCTGGAGAGAGGAGGAGAGCATTCTTCCTGTCTTTAGCAACACTGAACAACAGCTGATAAATCTTTAACACACATGGTCTGTGGGATGCCCTATTCTGAGACCAAGGAGATATGGAATCAATCCGAGGCTCTGCCACAGATTTCCTGTGCAATTTTCAGCATGTCACTTGAGCCCAGATCCTTTATGGTAGCTCTCTGATTTAGTCCTGCTTTGTTTCAGTGAGAGCAAGGCACCAAAATATCTTTGAGGGTGTCTATCAATCTTTTGGGGCCATGCTGCTAAAGAGATTTAGGAACCAAAAGAGACAGAAAGCTGCTCTCTTGGCAGAACAGTGGAGATGACCCAGAGACCCTGCAATTCTCACTCCCCGGGTGTGATTCCTTTGAGATCTTGGTGTCGCACTACAAAGGAGCTTTGGAAATCAATGTCCTCGGGAATCTGTTTTTCCCTTAGAAAATAAGAGACAGAGCGTTTACCTTCTTCACAGGAATACTGCAAGAGTTAATTCAATTAAGAAAAACGGGCTGTTGCAAGCCAAGAAATGAACCCAAAAAGCAGATCAATCACCCAATTCAATTAATGTATACGAAAACCCAGAATAACCCTCAGAAAAACTCTGATACAGAGTCACAGTGTATCCTTCCAGTACTTCAATGCATCACCCAGAAAGAATGCTGTGGTGTGAGGATGCTTAAATCTTCACAGACATGGATGTTATATTTAGAGTATAGGAACTATTAAACCGAAACCGTTGAATGTGGGGTGATATTTTGGACTTTGAGTTTTAGAGTTTTGAGCTATCGCCTTGACAACAGCTTAGCTGATTGATAAAGTAACAGCTTGAAATTATTACAATACCTACAACAATGATACCCTGGCCCTTAAGCACTGCATTAACATAAACAATTCCTAGTCTTACTGTGTATCTACTACTACATACTGAGTATATAAAATACTTAATCTCAGTAGGAAAATAAGAAATCAGAGGGCCCTTTTGCTTAAAAAATATGGATGGTCTTACGGATGTTTAGATAAATGCAGGGAGAATATACATATGCATTTATGATTGCATAATTTTTGTAAAAAATCAGAATAGTAAGCATTTAAACATAGGTCTTTCCTTTCTTCTGCTGTATAGACAGTCAGACAATGAATCAAAAGTGCTCCAGGAACAGGCTTATGAGTTTATTGGTTTGTATTACTTCACAAGTGAAATTCAGCCCTTTCAGAGTACTTGCCTCTGAAACATCTCTTAGCACGCTGCTCTTCTCCAGGACCCTACTGGGGTTTCAGAGTACTCACAAGGGAAAACTGGGGCTAATTTGTCACCCATCAGCCAAGCCAACCACCAGAACGAACCCTTAATCCCTGTTCTTCTCTTTCACCAAGAGAGTGCACTGCCAACATTGCCACATAGACTGTTAGTATTACAATACAGGCCTCTAAAACCCAAACACTTATACAATGTGCTTTATCAACATATAAATATTTTTTTCTTCTCATATAAGGGTACAATATCACCCTTTCATGGCTAAGGGCCCCATTTACTGCACTGCTCATTTCAGCTGCTATAATGTCAACTATTAAATAGAGGCAAAATCCCTCATGATTTTCCTATATTACTTTTCAGAAGAGGGGAAACCTATGGGCTAGATATACGTTGCATGAAATTTAAGCAAGGTGTGGAAATTAAGTTAATTTTTTCACCAAACTATACTACTCTAGAGACAGATTCTATCATTTCCAGCTTGCTTTGAATTATATCATCTTCCCTATACCCATAGGCTACAATACCAAACTATAACATTCAGAAAACATTTGCAGGAAATTTCTTCTGGAGGTCAGAGAGTCACTGAGTTCAGCATGACATAGTGAGGTGGTATAAGCTAGACAAGTGCATTTTATCTACTTTCTTATGCTGATATACAGAAATATATACAGGGTAGAAGGAGAACCTAAAAGGTACAAACCAAATATGTCTTTCAAACACGCATCAGACTGTAGCATCATCCCTTGTTTAACACAACTAAACTGGATACTCAGTCTTTTTAATCCTTCTGCAGACTGAAATTATTTAACCACCAAAGGCTCTGTACTTGGTTTTGTTCTTTTATTTTACTGGACTACTTCAATTCACTGATGCTTTTCTAGCAGTGAGGTGCCTGCCTTGGGATAGTATATTTAGAACAGGAATATTAGGCCACATAGAGGACTTGCTAGCCATGAGCTTCCTGAACTGACACTGAACAACCCACACAAAAACCAAGCTGTAATTGAGAATAGCCATTTCCCTGCCTCTTTTTCATAACTTACACATTATCATGCAGCACTGAACAATGGTTAGAAGATTTCAAAGTTTCAGGGTAAGTCTCAGGAAGTGATGCATCCAAATTCTAGCATAAGCAGAATGTGATTTTAAACATGCCCTCATGTTGAAAATATTTAGCTCACTATTTGTAAATACTATTTGATGCAATACTCTACTTGCTACATCCAGCATATTTCTACTTTCTCTCATTTCACACAGGGAGGTCAGGCTAGATGCATTTAATTGTATTGGGTTACTAAGTTATTCAGAAACAGACCCTGACTCTTCCCATCTTTGATATTATCCTCTCAGCCCCAACTCAACGCTCAAAACAAGATGTGACAACAGGGCCTATCCAGTAGCAGCAAAGGTCGTGTTTGCAATTACAACCCACTACAAATGCTTTGGATACCTAATGTCCCAAGCAGTGCAAGCCTAAAACCTGCAGCCAGGGGGCTAATATGGTCATGTGATCTGCCAGCACTACCTGCCTTGTTGAGTTGGGTTGCAAGTTTTGTCTGGGTCCGAGCTGTCAATTGTTGTTTGCCTCAAGCTCCCAAGAACTTTAATATTTACAATTTTGCAAGTAGGAATATAGTATAGGTATACTTTTACCTGCTCTAATTTCAGTGATGAATTTGGGTGGCAGGACACTTGTGTCAGGAAGAGTGCCATCAAGAGGCTGGAAAAAGCCTCTTTCTCATATGATTATCCATATTCTTATTGCTGATCTATAGCACCCCTTGCATTTAGGGAGCAGGCCTTTCTCAAGGAGAGACTTCCAAATAATACTGGATGCTTTAAACAGCAGAGGAGCCAAAACCATGTGACAAACTCACTTCCATTTATAGCTTTACTTTTCTCAATTCGGGTCCTGGAGGACATCATCATCTTTATTGTTCCTTGAGTCCCCTCAGTGCCCAAGCAAGCTGATCCACACACATTTTCAGAGGTGGTCCTTGACAGATGAGCTTACAATCACAAGGCCTATCAACTATGGGAGGCATAAAGAGAATGCCACTTCCACTTTACACATGAGCAACTACAGCAGAAGGATGTCAAGTGATTTATTCCTGGATAAGACGTTGGGATATTAATGCAAGTGCCTTCCATTCTATAATACCTTTACAAAAAAGGTATTATAGAATGATTTTCCTCAACCTATATAGGTATTATATGATTTTCCTCAACCTATGCATTCAGAGCTTCACAGCTAATTTGGAAAGTCATCAGTCTGCATAACCAGCATCACCACAACAAATTCTCATGGATTATCCATGGGCTCCCACCCAGACGATTAAAAAAAAAAAAAAAGAAGAAACCAAAAAATGCAGCTACTTGAACTTTATCCTCTGAATTTTCAAATTATGACTCTTAAGGAGCAAAAAAAGCCAATGAGAAATGAAAGTGTTTTTCTGTTACAAGATTTCAGAGTCAAGCTGTGTGCTAAGCCACAGTGATATAGTAAAATAAACAAAACTGTTTCTTTCAGAGTCCAGAGAAATTAATATGACCAAAAATATTTTTGGAAGACTTTTCTGAGCAGTGAGTAAGATTTCCATGCAGTTAACCTTAGTCTCCATGTGTTGGTGGGTCCATTAGGCCAACACTACATCACACTCATATTCCAGGGACAGGCTGTTAGAAGCATTTCCTTAGGGATATCTGCAGCCCAAGGAGTCTCCTTCTGTCTTGGCCTTTGTCTCTTGCATTTGTGTAAAGCCCTACTGGGGCCCGCTTCAGATTCCAATCTGACAGTCAGTCAGTAATGTAAGAATGGACATTCAGCAGACTAATTGGAAACACAGAGCAAATGTTACAGGTTAGCCAGCTAGGGCGACTTACGCCCTTTTTTTTTTCCTTCCTTTTTTTAATCCCCCTTTTTTTCTTTTTCTTTTTTTGTTTTTTCTATTTTTTTTCTTTTTTTTTTTTTCCCCCACCCCCACCATCACTTATTTGCTCCCTGGAGATCACCAATGGCAGCTGTAGGGGTTGGTAGGGGGGCAGAATAAGACTCCCAGAGACTGCTAAACAGCTGGAATTATCAGGTAACTTGATGCCCATGTCTAGGTTTTAATCAGATCTTGCAGCTATCCCTTGCAAGCTGAAATCTTTCCGGAACATCAAGTGCTGCAATCTGTGGCTAACTGCACTTGGGTCCACCTCAGTAGATTTCTCCTCACCTCCTACTCCTGCAAAATAAACACCAGGCACAGAGAAAAAACTTAGGAATCCTCTAGTGCACAAAGAAGTAGGAACATACAGAAATGTTCTTCCCAATTCTAGCTAAGACTCCCCTCTGCAGCACCTAAACCACACAGTTTTTAACAAGTCTAAAATCAGACCCATTTCTCTCAATACATAGCTGTTTCCTAACATTTGTCCAACACACAAAGCTGTGAGGGTCAGTCTGTACTATTTGCCCAATACCTGACCAAAACTTGAACTCTCTTTCATTTGGCCACACTTACTCCTTGCTCAGCATAGCATGACACAGCCTCTCTGCTCCTCTACCTGTCCCAGTCTCTTTCCTTATGAGCCACAAATAAACCACACCTAGACTCCCTTCCTTATAAGCCAAAACCAAGCTGCTCCTAGACTCCCTTCTCCTCTTCTTTCTACAAGCCTCCTCTCCTGTTCTGCACCTCAGCAAGCAGCTTTACTTCTTTTCTTGCTGCCCTCTCTAGTGAATTAAGCTCTTTTACAATTCTTTGAAAATTTTAACAGCACTTTAGGACCCCTGAAAACACTCTTAACTATCTTTGGGTACAGGAGTACACTTACATACAAAGTGGCCTATATACTTCAATCTAAACTTCAAAACACTGACAGAATAACTTCAGAATAAATGAAAAGAATACTAATTGAAAATAGGATATGTTATCTACTAGGCATTTCAAGTCAAAGTTTCCCAGCTCAACTTGAATGCTTTATGAGAAATACAGAAACACAATAAATCTGGTATTGATGATGAATAAATCCAAGGGCCCACTGTGTGGTGGAGGAGTTAAAAAAAAAAAAAAAAAAGAAAAAGAAAAAATTTTGCTCTTAAATAAATGCCCCTTCATAAGCTAAATTTTCCTGTAATGTATTTGAGCCAGTTTGCAATCCTCACTTCAAAGATGATATCATTTTCCCAAGCCTCTCCCTCAAGAGGTGTGTGGTTTGTGTTAGAGTTTACTTAAAAGCAGAGACTTGGAATCAAACTCTGGCAAACACAGTTACACTTTTTTTTTTAATACTGTTTTTTTGTTGGTTTGGGGTTTTTATTTCTGTCAACTGCTTCAATAGTTTTAGAAAACACATCACAATTTATAGTGCCACCTAGTTTCTAACCAAATGGTTACTACTAGGTAGTAGAGCTCAATCTGCTTTCTCATAGATTAAAGGACACTTCCTTTAACGTTTCAAGGAATCAAAAGGGGAGGAAGGGCATGGTGTGCTCACACTCACCCTTTTGTTGTTCTCTTCTTCTTGTGCCTTCCTAAACTCGTGCTCCAGGGAGCAGTCGATGTCGTTGAAGAGGCCGACTTCCTCACAGTTCTTCAGAAAGCGTGTTGGTGTAGGAGTTTGATCTGAGAATATGACAAGAAATTATCATTGGTGCTTAATATTAAAAGGAGAGGGAGCCAATTAAATAGCCTTCCAGGAAAAGAGAGGTTCTAACTAAACTTCTCTTTGCCTTCCCTCCCCTACCTACCACGCCATCATTAAAAAAACCCACACGGAGCTGAATTTCAACACTAAACACTGCAGGCAGCCCGTGCTTGCCATCAATGTCCAAAACCAGGCAGCAGTCGTCATTCAGGCAGAAGGACAACAGCATGGGTTTTCCCAGGGCACATAATACAAGTGCATATCCTTAATGTGTACAAATGGTCATTTGAACTGTCTATAAACCTCCAAATATAGGCGCATGCAGAACAATGCACAGTGCATCTCATAATGCACATTTACAGCACAGCACCCGTGTTAACTGCTGTGGATACACACTAGTTAATGCCTTCAGATGCTCGAAAACCACCTCAAACATACACATATTAAGCAAAAAAGGTAGCCATGGTGAGAAGTTCTGTATCCGACACAAGTTTTGAAGGAAGAGTTAAACGACATTTAGAAAAGCTATGAAAAGTTAAATTTTGGCCACAAAGAAGCATCCTTTTGCATTTTATACCTGAAAGTATTGATAATACATGCAAAACCATGAAATTTGAAGTAAAAAAAAAATTTAATGCCTTCATCTCTAGTATTTTTCTGCCCTCTCAGAATTAATACAAGGACAGGATTCTCTTTAAAGCCACAGGCAGGAGGAACTGAAGAAACTACAAGGTTTTCTCATACCTTTTCAAAACCCAGCAAGACAGACAAGCTGAATTGCCATGTAGATTGTAGTTTCAGTGATGACCTTGTCTGGTCTTTCCTCAGGAAATGAAAAATCAAGCCCAAATTTGGGAACCAAAGACTCCCCAAAGCACAGCTCTGGGGCACCTCCATTCATTCTGAGGCTAGTTCTTAACTATTCCACCTTGGCTCCTTCTTCCCAAGGCTCTGCTCCAGCTTGAGATGCTTTATACCTGATTTTACAGAAAGACTGGACTCACCTTGTTAAAAAATAATCTTCAACATAGTCCTTGACAACTACCTATTGTTTGTATTTCATTCTTTAAAGAATGAAAACTCTGTCATACTAAACCCATTGCCCATATTGGGTCAATTCTGACCTCAGAAAAAGCTTCCCACTTCAGCGAGTTCTGGAAGAAAAAACTGGTTTCTTGCACCTAGCTAAGCTGGGTCAAGTTCTAATATTACCCCTTATAGCAAACAGTTACCTGACACAATGAACTTTATGTGATTGGGATAGAAATACGCATCAACCCTTGAATAAGCAGTACAAAAGCAAGGCATAGAAAAGAAAATGCAGTTTTCATTTGGAAACTAAGGAAGAGGATCAGCCTCCTCCATTATAAAGCCAGGTGAAGCCAATTTCAACCTATATCAAGCATGATCCTCCAGGTTGGACCTTCTGAAGTAATCCAAGGGCAAAGACACTCATTTGCATTTATATTTCTGATAGAACATCTTGAAGGAACATAAAATGCAAGTCCTTAATGTTAAAATTATTTTTCATTTCTTTTGGCTTGAGCATCCTACTTATGAGCTTAATGGAAACAAACCACAAGTATTTGGGAATGCACACGTACTTATCTATTAGTTTTCACAGCTAACTACTGTATTACCAGAGTTAGAAACATGAGTTTCCAAAAATCCTGCAAGAACTCAGCATGAGGAGATGAGTTGACAAGGTGCTGGCACTGATGGGAGCTGAGGATAGTCAGCACTCTGCAGGTCCATATCCTAAATAAACAGTGCCAAAAAAATCTCTAGGGTAACCTCAGTAAACTCAGTAGATTTACACCAGGGTTGTCTTTGGCCCTTGGACTGGAGTTCGTGCTGGAAACGAAGTGCACTAAAATGCAGGAGAAATAGAACTAATTTCCAAAAAGGATTAAATGCTACTTTAGTGAACAACACCATTGCTTTGTAGAAAATCAAAGACAATTGTTGCTAAGCCTTCCTAGACACAAAAGGCACATTAGTATCTGAATGTGAGGTAAATACAGGAAATGTTTTATTGTTAGAAGTGGTATATCCACATCAAATAAGTAAGGTATCAATTTCATGGCCAAGATGAAAAACTATGGTTTCATAAAGAAATTGATGCCACCACTTTCACTAGAATCAAAAATCCTGAGTTTCTTCAGAGTTGCTTGAGCCTGAACTGACCAAACAAAAAAAAAAAGAAAAAAAAAAAAAAAAAAAAGGAAGAAAGTTTTCTCATTGAAGTAAACCCATTTTAACAGTGAAGAAAAGCAAGCCAGAGCAAGAATGTGACTTCAAATGCACAAGGCCCTCAATGGCTTTTCTCTGCTCATGCTGAAAGTCTATCTTCTGCACCACAAGATAACCAGTGGTGTTGCCAACAGTTGAACTTTCCAATTAACTATTTTAATATCTCAAAAGATCACAACTGACAATGACACTGTTTACACCCCCTACATACTGAGATGGTGATCTTTATTTATTACCTCAGGCTCCCCATATGGCTACTGTAGTTCCTATGTTCCAGAAAGCAGACTGGCAGGAACTCACACCAAGATTTTGTTAAAATAGACAGCCCCTTGTTTCTCCCAACTGAGGAAGGAACACCACCAACCAGCCAGCCTAAACTCCATCCACAGACCTTCTGGAAGACAGCTTAGTCAGATGTAAAACAAGACCTGCCTTTCTAGCTCTAATACTTCACCCTTCAACATTCATAGAAACCAGAAGTCCACTAAACCTCTGTGGGAGATCAAAAATTATAAAGATCCAGACTTTAAAATGTTGAGACCCTGTGTAGTAAAGTAGTTACACTGCACATACACTGCCCTCATTGGCTTCAGGATTTCAAGGCTACCAAGTCTAGTGAACTTGCTTTGCTCCTGAGCAACCAATTATTTTGCCTCTGTAAACCAGTTCTCCTTTAGGATGTGGGCAAATTAGTAGAAGAAATTACTCTCAACACCACAGGAATTCTTTTACCTAGATTAGGCAAGCCTTTGTGTTTTAATTGGGAACAGTATCACAAAAGAGACCCTAACATAAGCTACAAAATCAGGTCTCCCAGAATTAATAAAATATTCCTAATTCTCAGCACTTAAAAATGCATTAATAGTTCCAACAGCTTGTGCCTGACCTCACTGTTCCCTGTTGGTACAAACAAAGCTTTTGTTGCTATCACCAGCGCCCACAACTATTGCAGACTCACTGAGAACAGGGCTCTGATTTGTTGCACTTGAGCAACTGGATGAGCCAGACCCATCTGGACCAGAACTCAGACAGAGCTAGCACCACACTCAGCATTCCTGCTGAGGACACACGTTATGTAGGAAGCTGTTCTGCAGGCACACTGCTACTCACAGAACCCAGGACTTTAATGTCACAAGCTGTATTTTGAATTGGCAGCTTGGGATACAGGTTTATCTAGGTTAACCCTAGACACCTGCCTGTTATACTGATCAGCTATCCCGACCCAGTCCCACTGTTCAACATGTAAAAATCTTTCTATCCTCAGCTAGTTACATCCTCCAGAGCTAGTTTACTGTCCTTTGAGGCATCTACCTCTAGCCAACTGTTACTTCATAGGTAAACCTGTCATCTGATAATTACTTAGGAAGTTATTTCTATCTCAAATTTATCATCAGCTTGAACACAGATTTTGTCAAGCTTCATACTAGGCAATAAAAATATTGTTCAACCTATTACTCAGGGTAATAATCAGCCTCTCTAATGACACAGTCATGATCAGATAGGCTGCAAGATACATTAAGTTTAAATAAGCCTCAAAAATGTAAATGGACAATATGTAAGCCCCAGAGCAAGTCCAAATTATCTCACCTGTGCAGATCCCAAGTTAACCTACTGTATCTTACAGGAAAAGATTTCAGATGCACTCAGCAATTATATTCTGACCAAAATCTCATATACTGTGTGTGTTTTGGTTGCTGACTTCTGAAATCCTGTCCTCAATGTCTGAAGTGATACCTGATTTTTCAGATTCATTAAAAAAATATATGCTGTAAAGCAATGCAGAAGTCTTCAGCAAAGTCAAAAGATTCCATTATGTACTCATTATGTTTGGCAATGCATGGGGGTTTCTTTGTTGTTCATTTGGAGGTGTGGGGATTGAAATAATAGTCTTAGAAAGGACAGTCTCAATTTATTGTTTCCAAAACAACAGCTCAGGAAACACAACATTAGCTTGCTATACAGAAACTTACTTGATTCATCCAGAATGTATTTTGTCAAACTACCTTGAATTCCTGAGTTTCATCCCTCAAAACAAAAAAGAAAACTTTAAAGCATGCTACCAGTTTTAAAAAGCCCTGAAGAACCAAAGGACACTTATGTGAAACAAGCTTGCATTTTGAGAAAAAAAAAATTAAAAATCTGATTTGGTAAAAGATATGTAACAGCACAGCTCCAAAGTGTGTAACTTGACTCTTCATTTTCTTTCAAAAGAAAAAAATTTGTTTAGTCTGATGTGCAATAATAATAGACAATTGGCTTGTTCAGCTGTGGGCTCTGTTGAAGTTGTAGTTAGCCATGTCGTACTTTCATACAATGATAACAAAGTCAGAATAAAGGGGCTAGCACAGAAATTTGAAGGGCTGCCCATCAAGCAGCCACAAAGAGAGGAATGTCCTGAGAAATTCAGAAGGATTTCTTCATTGATTTCACAGGTTTCTACCCAAGTGTACCGAGGAGCTCAACATTGTAACACATCAAACAGGTGGAGAAAGAGGACAGGAAGAAGAATTGCACCCAGACATATGGGGTGAAACTGCTCCCACCCAGATGAGGGCTACCAAGAACTTTACTGTTTAAATATGTAGTGTTTAAAGCACTGGTTAGACTTCTCTGGGGGGGATACACATACTGGGTACAACTGATTTTTAAAGTCTTTTGGTCACTCTGAACCTGACCAGTAAATGTTAGAAGATGTTTCATTTCATTTTTGATTAAGCAAAGGACACAGAATCAAGCAAGGAAACAAACTACAGTATTAGTCCTTATATTAAGTCATTTTGCACTCCTCAAAATTCATGCCTAGATAAACCTCTCTGTGTAAACTACAAGGAAGAAAAATTTAAGGCAACCAAGGGTGATGTAAATTACCTCACTGACACAGGCATTACCTGGAAAAAGGAATACATTTCCACTACCTTTATTACAGGCACTTTTTTTGTCTAGAAAAAACTGTTGCTACCTCCACAGTGGGATTTATCACCAAAACTCTAGAGTATTTGGTTTCAGTAAATAGAACAAGGAAGGAAAAAAGGTTTCTATGTAGATAATCCTCAGCTCCCAAAGTTCAGTTCTACAGGGCTTTTAGTACTTCCCCGGAGTAAACAATCTATTCCACAGACATGAATATTTTGGTGTTTAAACACAAAAGCTTTGTCACACAACCGGCTACAGAGTTTCAAAGCAATGCAGACACTGGTCACTTAGCACAACAGCAAAGAGTTGACATCCACTTCAGTCAATTTAACTAAAAAGTTGCCTGCAACAGTGACTAGCATGCAAAACTTACATAAGATATTCTGTGTTATTTCAAACAGCTCTTTTTTGGCTGGAAAGATGGAAATGGAAAACATCAATGACTCTCTATCCATACTCTCAACAAGACTTTTTAACTAACCTACAGCTAAGAGGAACAAATAACATTACTTTTAAAAGACAAAATTGAATTGTCAAGTTGTGCAACAAAAGTATCACTTGCATTTTAATACAATGCCTCCAGTGGATTTTCCTTCTGTTTAGAGTCAGAGAACAGAAAGCAGTTTAGTGTACCTAGGTATCTGGAGTTTCCAAATTGGTTCAAGAGATTGGTTCACTAGATTTAATACAACTTGTTCTTCCTAAATCAGAACGAAAAAAATGGTAGAAAACATAGTGGAGCTAGCTGATAACACGGAAACTCCTGGAGAGATAAACTTGATAAACCAGCACAGCACCACTAGTTGCAATCAGGTCATGAACCATTGTTTATTAGACACTGATCCCACCTACATAACAACATATAACTTCACATATAACATAAATTTACCTCTCCCTTAGAAGCTGATGTTTCAGATCCCAACACAGATTTCACACAAGAAATAAGTTCCTTATTCCCAAGCCATATTTTGCTTAGTTTCTAAGAAGTTTTGTAGAAGACCAACAGTTTCAGTGCCTGCTTTCAGGAACAGTTTATAGAAAACATGTTTAATGTGTGTTAAATATTACTGATATTACAGTGAACCCAGACTGGGGATTAAGCTACCTCTGTAAACAGAGTAGATAATTCTAATGTCTGCCTGAACACATACAGTGTGTTATTTTTCATGACTGATTGCTAATAATAAATGGATCATACACAACAAATTAAAAGATAGTATACAACATACTGGAAAAAAAATTAGAAAGTCTGACTCCTAGGCAGCTTAGGAGAAAGAGGGAGAAAATCAACTAACACTGCACCTGGCTTATTACAGAGCAATTGCTGCTGCAATTCTTTGAACCTACTGATGACAGGAACAATTTTTTTAAAAAAGTGAAATAAGCAAAAATGCAAAAAACAAGGAAGACATGAAGACAAATGTCTAAGAGAAAAGTCTATCTCTTTTCCCCATATATCATTAATTTTTCATTATGAAATCTAAGAATAAAACATCTTAAACTTTAAGGTATTTAGATTTCCCCAGGGTTTTGGTGGGTAATGAAACAACTATTTTTCAATGTCTTCCTGCAGAGAGTAGATGATCTATGATGCTTCCAGGGTAAGAATTGCAAAATGCCAAACAAATCCAGCAAACAAACACAAAAAGAGGAATCAATACACAGCAGCACCAAGTTGCCAGGCCATTATGGTCAGGCACATTGGCCACAGTCATCAAGAACACATGAAGCTTTTTACTCTTTCACTACTACGGAGGATCATCATACACAAACCTCAAAGAATACATCCCTTAGGAGCAATATCGGAGTCTTTCTGGCCAGAAATTTCTGCTTGAATGTGTACAGCTGGCTAACTGCAGGTTTAGGGGGCCCAGTACCAGTGGTAGTGCTGGAAGACATTCTTTTTGCTTGGGAAAGCAACCCATTGCAAGGAGCAGGAAGGCTCAATCTTAGAAGTTACCAAACATAAATGGAGCTACTCTACTCAGGGGATTCCTGATGACAGAATAGATTCCTTAGAAACTGCACTCGAACAAAAGTCTTGCCAAACAGAAAGTTTTAACAAAAGCCAGCACTTGCACAGGGTGAATGTGCCCACAACACAGATGTCTTCGAGCAGTTTCCCTGCCAAAGGACACAGCCAAATGCAAAAGCAGCTTTTTCCCATTTGTGCTTGCAAACATAGGATTCTGTGGGCATAGCTGGCATTCAGGCATTTTACAAGACCTACTCTTCAAAACTGTGTACTGTTTCTTTCTAAACTTAGTCCACTATGGCATTTTAAAATGTAAAAGCAAAATAAATTCTATTTGGGAAAAAAATCTGTCTAATTTCTCATTGGTGCCTAAAGTCCCAACAAAAAACAAACAAGCTAACAAAGACCTAAATCAAAGATGTGCAAGCCATTCTTACTTAATTATGATTTTCATAAAAATGGAAACAGTTTAACTCTAAAAGAGTTAGTCTGCTGGAGTCCCTTTAATGACCCTTTTTCATCTCAAATGGCACAATTTACCTTGAAGAAGACCGTTGTAAAAGACAAATATCAAACACTGCTGAACATACACACACACATTTGCATCATAGGGGGGCTTTTCTACCATTACTTTGAAACCTGAAAAATTCTAGAGATACTGCTCTAAACAGTCCATTACTGTAGTCCAAAGAATAAACAATAGGAAAGGGAATAGGAGAGGAAAGAAGTAAAATGAAGGGCTAGTTTGACCTTACCCAGTGCTGGCTGAAGGCCAGCAAGCCATTGATATGTGGTTACACAGACAAGAGCACAAAAAGCGTGCATAAGAAAAATACTACTCATAAAACTAAAGGGTACAATTGCATCTAGTACCAAATAACCCCTGCTAATGAAGGAGAAAGTGCAGAGAGAGATGGGCAAAGAGTACTGGGTATTACCCACGGGTTTACCTTCCTGGTTATGGCTATTTCCAGTGGGCAGTTCTGGAGTCACCATACCAGTGGCTCACACAGTGTGGCCTCTTCCAGCTGCTGAAGAGAGTCTGGCCACCTTAAATAGCAAGTCTTACAGCAACAGCACAAATGCACTTCATTAACACCCTCACTGCTGGGCTCTCAAGTGACATGCACTGAAGTGCCTATATTTCACTGGGAATCAATGACAGCTGCCAGCATGGCTGAGGTTCACTGATTTCTTTCCCTCTCATGGCAAACTTGTATGAAGGCAGAAGAATGGCAATTGTCTTCTTGTTCAAAGATATGCATTCTAGCTTATTTCATCTCTGCTAGTTATTTAATTGGAGCTGGGGCTTTTTAAAACCAATCTTGGAGGCATTTTGCCAGTAGCTTTCCAATAGGAGTCATGCTTTCAACATCATCTGAATAGTTATCTTGACTCTTGAATTCATGTCTTCTTACCTGATAACATATTATCTGTTTTTATTGAAGGAAACTTCAAAGTCATTTCATGTTTGTGCCTGTGAATCATCAGATGATCCTCTGTTGGAAAACGCTGTCAGGCAAACACAGAAAGAGAGAGAGGAAGAGAGAAAAAAAAGAAAAAAAGAAGAATTTAATTCTCTAATAAACTTTTGGCATTGGACAGAATTTCAAAAATGAGAGAGAGAAAGAAATTTATCCAGCTAGAAATGTGTCCAAATGGCACAGGAAACAGAATATTTGAAAATACGAGTGAGTATGAGTAACAAATAGCTGTACTCGATTTAGAAACACATTTGCTGCCGTGCTCTCTGGGATGACAAGCCTCAAGGTGTTGTGCAATTGCTTGAAAAAAGTTACAGTCCAAGTTTTAGATTCTAAGGGTCTCAGACACCCACTCCAGCTACCACAGCCTCACAAGTCACCACGTGCCTGAGGATCTGCGATAACTGCTGTTCTGTGTGCTCTTAGCCCACGGCAAATGCTAAGTAATGAGGCAAATCTTAAATCACTTTACTGGATTTTTCTGCTTTTGTGTCTTTCTGCAACATATATCTGATGAACAGCTATAAAAATAATTAAATAAGCCAGCTTTTCTCTACCCAAAAGTATTCAGCCAAAACACGTCTTTAATTTTGGAAATATCTGATACTTTGACTTGATTTGGAGTGGCAATGCAATGGTGCACAGTTTTATAGCAACTAGTTATGACCCTTTATGATACTAAATCAAATTCTTTTCCTTTGTCAAGCAGAGAAGGTGGAGAGATGTTTTTTGTAAGAAACTAATCAGCGTGCCACGTTTGTTTTACAGTCTGATAACAGACTTCTACAAGAAACAGCTTCTTTTGAACAAAACAAAGAAGAGACAAGCTTGAATAAATGATCAAGCACTTGCACATTTGGGCTCAAAGAGCAGACTAGTTCTGTGAAGTTTCCTTCACCAGAACGTGCATACACAGACCTCTGGTACTGAAATGGTTTCCACTGGGTTATTTCAGGACTAGCAAAAGTCAAAAGTTGTATCACCAAGGCTTGAGGAAAAAAAAATTAAAAGCAGCTTTTTAAAGCAACAGGTACATAAGAGACTAAATATATGGCAACAAAGGGACCTCATGTAACATAGTATATTCTTGGCTAAGTGACTTTGCTTGTGGATCCAGTATAAATAATTGTCATATGTTATACCTTCTGAGAATCTCTCTAAGCCCATAGACAATACAGCATAAATAATGGAATTGAGTTTTCTGGGAAAGAAAAAAAACTGAAAAAGAAAGAAATCCCAAAGACCTTTTCCTCACTGTGAAATCCTGGTTCTCTGCTTACTCATCTGGAAGAAATGCAGCACTAGGAATTTATGTTAAGAACAAAGGGAATATCTGAGAAAGACTTTGCTCAATGAAATTGTGAGAGAAAAAAAAAAAAAAAAACAAAACCCCACATTTCTTTCTCTTGGAAATGGATTTTCCTTCATGGATGCCATGCTCTGTCTTTGGGATGAAATCAGCCAGCTTAAACAGGGCGTGGGGCAACAGAGAAGAAACTGTTCCTCCAGCCCAGACTTCTCTGTCTTTTTTTCTAAGTCTACTTTCTTCCTTGCGCAGAAGGTCAACTCCATCAGCTCTCAGCACACATCTGCACGGGCCAAGAGAGAAGCCAGTCCCCAGCCAGCTTAGCTGGAGAGCAGCTCTGCATTATGCACTTATGTCAAGTCCTCATTTACAAGAAACAGAGGTCATGTTGGGAAATGGGAAGTTCAATGTTTTTTAAGATGGAAGTCGCGCCTACATTGTTCATCTTTCCAAATTGTAACAGCATGCAACCAAACTTGCCCTCTGAACACCTAAAAGAGCTTGTTTGGATCAGCTTCTCCTCCACTGAGGAAATCAATTAAGAGCTGACATGAAAACACTCAAGTCCACTGATTTCAGTGGAACATAGTTTCATCAAAAAGGTAAAGATATAGTGACAATTAAACTCAGATACTTCCATTCTACCTCTGTGACAGAATGGCGAAAGTTTAACTCTGCATGTGGAGATCTAAAGGGACATAATCTCAGCCTGAGGGACAATCCAAAAGATGCACTCTGTCTCCCACAGAAAAACTCCCACTTAGTGAAACAGCAAAGCCACTCAGCCAGTTGTTAATTGGACTGAAGGCTTCTCCCTCTCCTTAGTTCAGCTCTTGGCAACATCAACACCTACACTTCATTAACAATCACCCATCCTTCTGCCAGAAGAGCCTAAAGAGTTGTAAATATATTGGCCAGCTGAAAAATCCCAACATACAGCTGAAACAGGGAAAGATTCACTAATTAAGAGAGGAGGACTGGGAAATGGGTGAGCTAAATAACTTGACACAGATGCATACCGGAAGCCTGTGGCAAAAGCCAAAAAAATGCCCTTGCCTGAAGATTTTACTCACAAACTCTTGTCACTAAAACAAATTAGGGTCAGAAGTGCCACACATGGAACTTGCCTCATCACTGCATGTGGGGGAACTTCCCTCACCACTGCAAAATCACTGAAAAAAACCACACAAACCCCAGTTCAAATCTCAGCAGGCAAAATCCTTGTCACTTCAGGGGTTTTTAAGCCCATGAAACATCTAATGTTACATTTCAGGTTTTGCCCTTAGAGACATATGGCAGAGCACCAGTCAACAGGACAGGAATCCAAAATGTATGTCCTGGGGCAAAATTTATCTACAGGCTGCATTTTCCATAGAAAATATTTAGTAGGAAGATGTCTTAAAGATTAAAAATAAATAAATAAATAAAGATCAGCTAATAAGATATCATTGTATTTAAGTATTTAAAACAGAAAAAAAAACAAACCCAGGAGGGTTACTGCATCCAATAGCAACATAATATATTCCACCATACATCTCAGCAGAAGACAGATAAATATGTCCTGCCTAGTGTGTTGTCTCTTGTTAGTCCCTAAAGGGATCTGCAATACATGGTTTGAAACATTAGGCTTTGGGATGACAGAAGGCACAGAAGCAGCTTGAGGAGCAGTTGTACCAACTCACTTTTGACTGGCTGTTGTATTTGCTTGAAATATTTTGTAATAATGTCTTGTGGGAAAGGAGAGAATTGAGGGGGAGCAGGTCTTAAAAAAAAAAAACCACACAAAAAACCCCTGACACACATATTATTATTAGACATGTGTTAATATATCAGGAGGCATTATACAAGCCAGAGCTAGTGCTGAGGACTCAATTAATATCACCGCTGACTCCACTCACCTGTGAGCAGCCTGGGGCACTGCAGACAAAAGGCCTCTCCTGCTCCAAGTTCATCTTTGATTCCTCATAAATCTACATGTTAAAAGGGGGAGGGGGAAAGAAAGGGAACCTATGAATATATACGTTCTAAACTTCACACATGCATGCAACATACAGAAATCGTAGTTTGTGCTTTTATTTCAAACTCCGCAAACAGATCAGAACGAAGTTTTCATACTCAGAGTACTAATTTTGCTAATATTCAGCAGGGTCCCCACACTCTAAGATCTTAATGCTCCTTCCTGAGCACCAATTTACCTTTAAGAAGGAAAAAGAAGTTCAGCTTTCACAGCATAAATCTGCCTCAGAAAAGAGCATATGTTCAGTGTTGTTACTAGATAAGACCGTGTCTTCTCAGAAATATCTTGAATTAAAGGTTTTTACCTTTCCTCCTTCAGTTCCTGCTGAACAACATTAAAACCAGACGTCTAGGTTACTTCTGAGAAAAAACCCACTTTTTGAAGTTCTGCATCCATACTGTCTGATATTAATAACTTAAATACATGACATACATACTCTCTATACACACAAGGCAACAGTGCAGCCCCATCCTTTAAAAGGAACCTCAGGAGCTTGAGAAGTGAAATTTTGTCTAAAACTGCACTTCCCAATAGCAGTTCCAGTCCTGTAACCTTGAAATAAACCCTGGGGGAAAGCTCCCGAGTCTTGAATGAAAGTAAAGGATGAAACATTCCCCCTCAGAATGCAGTTATGCAGCTGAATTTGAGTCAGTATTAGGGCAGTGTCCCTGAACAGGAAAAAAAAAAAAAAAAAAACCTAGTAAAATTCTAGGGAGTAAAATAAGTAAGTAATTTATTTTGGAAATGTTTTCAGCCTGTTGGTACAACTTTTTTTACCAGCTAGAATGTAGTGGCTGACCCGTCTTGAAGCAGATGACTTATGTTTAGAGATTACCTGAAATCCCTTAAAAGTCAACCTCACCACGGCCCCTCTTAGAAAAATATCTGGGTTGTATTTGTGTAATTTTTTTCATGAACCAAAGAGAAATATCTTGGTGGAGAAGCAGAATTTGATTTTAAAACTATAAAAATATGCAGAAGGACAGGTGGTAATGTTCCACAAACCCACTGCATTGTTTTCAAACTACAGTTCATTGCTTCCTATCATCAGGAGTATCTTTACCATGCTTACAGTTGATAATGTAATACACCATTAACCTGTACATCAGCCAGACCCGTACTTGCAGCAATTATTTTCACTGGATAATAACATTTTCTTTTCAATTAAAATTCATTCTGGTGGACAACATTAGCCTGACAGTATATTTTCCTAATTGTGACATAAAAATCTCCACTCAATCTGACTCCACTGACTCCTAGAACAAGAATCCAGAAGTGATTCTACTTTTATTTGCCCTTCAACCTCCACAAGGGCACTACTCCCAAAAGGTGATAATAAGCATCAACTGATCTTCCTGATGAGGGCATCTCTACCAATACCTGGCCCCAGACAAGTGATTTGTGGCACCGAATACAATCAGGTGTCAAGAAAAACCCTAACTCAGGCATAACCTACGTATCCACGCAAGGCTAGAACTGAAATAACTAAAATTGTACCTAATTTACTCCTTTAAGATTATTCACATCCTGTTTTGATTTAACTTACAGCTATGTTAAACTGAAATAGGATACTCATAATCAGAAATGGAAGAGAATATTCGCATACTAAAATAACTAAAGGTGTTAAATTACTTCTAATTTCAGTTATTTCAGTTCCAGACTGTGCATAGACAAGCTCTTCAGAGATGAAGACATAAAAATACCCTGAATTACACTAACCTGTCTGAAAGAAACAAGCAGCAGAGAGATAACTGACTAGAAAAACAAACCCCCGCAAAAAACAAAAACAAAACCTCCAGCTAAGTTAGATTTTTAAATCCACCTCTATTTATGGGATGTGACCCCAGGGATGTTGTCTTTCCTACAGACAACTTTTTCCTTTTCACAGAAAGGATAAAAAAAAGAAGCTAAGCATGGATAATGAAAGGCTTTATTTAATATCTCAATTGCTCCTGCAACTGAAGCACTGCCAAAGGTTTCTGTTACCCCTTTTTCCCCTCCTCAGGGGACAGTGACAACAGCATTTTCAATAGCAAAACAACAGATGAGACTCAATTAAAGAAAACAAGATAGTTACAATTCTGGTCCCAAGCGTCCAAGTGAATTTCAAAACATTACCAGGAATTATTTGGGGTTTGATTTCTTATTGAGTATTGCAAGTCTAAGTCTTCCCTCCCCACCCTGAGCTTGACCTTTAGTCCCTGAATCCAACAGTGCATGCTCTGATAACAATTAAATGATTCTCAGGGTTATCTAGGTGGATAAGCATGGACTAAGCACCAAAATAACATATTAGACGAGGACTAGAATCCTGAGCACAAGGGATCAGCTCCAGGAAATAAACTAAGAAAACATGGATTTGGTGCTTACTCTCAGTACCTGGAAAAGGCGTCAGATTTAACATCAAATTGTTTTCCACAAATGTACAAGCAATTGCTTGTTTCCATGAGAGTCATTCTTTGCAGACACTAAACATGAAACAAGTAATAATCCAGAATGGCTGTATCACCTGCACTCCAAGGTGCTGTCTAGCAGAACTTGACCCGTATAACGTTACCAGGTAGTAAGGTGCCCTCAAGACAAATTGCACCATGCAGAATTGGTGTTTACATGTGACACAATCACTGCACTTGAGACTATGGTGCTAATGACTCTCTTGCAACAGTAAATGAGTGAAAGAAGCTGCCTGCTGCCAACACTTTTTGAGAGTGTCTGGTGCTTGGTTATCATATGGCAGTAATTCCAGCTTTATGCTTGAATGTTGACCAGAAACAAGCTGCTGAAAGTCTGGGCTGTGAGCGTGAACCTCCTGCATGCCTCAATCCCACTGAACTCTGCAAGAGCTGCAGATGCACCAGCAACACGGGGCCTCGCCCCAGGTTTGCAGCAGGATGTGGGCTCCCAGCACAGAGGTGTTCTGGTTGTGCATAGCACAGCCTGCATGGCATCCTTCTCAGGATGCAAGCACACATCTCCCATCCTTCAGCTCAGACAGCTGCACACAGCCTCTGGCACACACTTCCCTTCACATGTCTCACGTGTGCTGCTGGGCCACACAATCCACGTCTTCTTTTTCCACACTGTGTGCAGGTGAAGGACGGAAATAACACAACCAATGGCAACATTTCTACTTCACCTAATAAAAATAAATCACAGCAGCCTTTCCATCTAAATTAGGGTGCTTATTAGCCTTTGGGATCTTAAAAATTCAAGGTACACTCGTGTAACTCTTGTAGTACTACCTATAACTGCTGCAATTAATGCACATGAAGAATATCAGACAAATCTATGATGACTGTAAAGCTAAAAAATTACTCCAGTCTGAATTTTTTGCTTCTGTTATCAATAGCTTAATTTATTGCAACTTTGTGACCTTTTTGAAGAAACAATCAAGGATTATAAATAGAAGCGAACACTATTATTGATATGTCAGCATTAGTTCTGATATTATTAACAATAGCCATGAGTGTATAATCCAGCAGAAAAGGGGGCTGAATTTTAATAGACATGTTAACAACATCTGTCAGCATTTATTGCCCTATTGTGACCACGTAAAGAGCCTTATTGGCAGAATGCGTAAGTGAGGAAATCTGCTATGCTGTTGTAGCCTGCCATTCTCCTGAAATATCACTCTGCTCAGGAGAAGTTAAGGTATTCTAATTATAAAAAGAAATAAATAAAAATACAAGAGAAAGACTTCTCCAAGCCACATCACGTGGAAGAGAAACAAGTAAGTTCTGCAGCAAGCCATGATTTTCTTCTCGTCCTTGATTTTTGTATAAGATACTTCTAAAAAGTTTTTATTATACTGAATAAAACTGAAGCCCACAGTGAGGAATGCAAGAACATAACAAAGAAATAAAAGCAAACAGAAGAAACAAAACCACCCTCAGAACACAGCAACAAACTACATCTCTTCTCAGCAGCCTCTGGAGGGAAGTACCCCATGTCCTCAGGCTCCTCAATGAGATTTTGCAGACCCCAGGATCATCTTTTCTGAACCAGAAAAACAGTTCTTACATATAACACCAAGAAAGCATGCTCCTTTCTGTCTCTCTCTCCCACTTTTTAAACTCAGCAGTAATCTTACTGCCATACTGGTAAAAACATCAAGCAGGCTTGTTTCCTGTTTCAATGTTATTCTTGAAGTGGGCTGCAGTAAGAATCTGATTTTCATTGGGCTATTATTATTTGCAGCTGTGTGACCTTTTTAACCCTCTTTTAAAAGTGACATTTCAGCCTTCAACCTCAAGCTGTCTAAATGTTGCAGGGTTTTCAGGCCTCTGATTAACAGAGGAAAAGAACCGACGGGGAGGTGTATACTACAATGTGTCTAATACAGGTCAGTGCACCCATCCTGCCATTTGCACAAGTGAGTAATTACACTCTTATAAGCAACCTGTTTGCTGAAATTAATCACCTGGGTGCCTGCTTGCAAGACAGGTTTCTTCAGCCTGGTGTGACCAAGGTCACTGAGATTTCCAAATACAGGGACAAAACACACAGCCACAGCGTTAGCAGCGGTATGCAGAGACATGAGCAATAAATGAAGCATCACGTATTTTTTAGGGTCATGGGCACAATGTTTAAAAAGTGAGAGTAGACATGGTTACACTGCACTTGTGAGTAGCAAAGAACCCCATCGGAGTATGCAGCATTTCAAACTGCTAGCCGTGGCTATTCAGTACAGGACTATTTACAGATAATTAGAGCGTTATTAGAAATGCTATTAAGACTTGTTGGTTTTGGAAGCCTAATACACGCAGGGTTAATGCCTACGGTTGTTCCCAATACATACTTGCTTGAGCAAAGCCAATTTTAAGCAGCATTGTGCCGGAACAGTGCACGGTGGTTTTTGTCAGTGTGGGCTTTTCAGTGGAAGCACTTGTTTTCTGAACTAGCATCGTGCTTTCCACATGCAGGCATACAGGGCTCATTATCACAGCCCTGCCTGCTTCAGCTGCTACAACGAAGGGTCTGTCAGCATTTCCATTAGAAACCCCCTGGTTTCAGGATTAAAGCATTTCCAAATGGTTCTGGATGCTGGAAAGCAATTTGTGTCTGGAGTCCCCAAGAAGGACTTTAATACAATGCACATTTGAGCTGGGGCTTGAGCCCTCACTGTTACTCCAGTGAAGTTTTTGGGATTGCATTTATGACATTTATGTGTGGAAAAACACTCAGCTTGGTCCTTTACTCATTTATTTTAAAAGAAGAGAGGCCCATAAATCTTCAGGCAGAGCAGAGTGCTCTCAAAAAGCAGTTGATGTGTGAATTGCCTCAACAGCAAGCAGCCTTGCTTCGGTATTTTCCCCGTGGCTGGCATCTGTGAAGTTGCTAGCCACTGGATCATTTGCAAATGGAGTATCAAAAGGATTCTTTTTCATGCTTCCAAACACCCCAGTTCTTTTTACATGGCCACTTGGTTTACTTATTGCCTGCCTGAACAAAATCTAGCATTTGGAATGCTCCCCAGCATCCTAAGGTTTTGTCCCTTCTCTCTGTTACAGGTATATCCTTTCACCTTTGAATCACCTGAGGGAGAAAAGTTTTTGATCCCCCAACTCAGCATTTGTCCACTAAAACCCACTGCTTCTGTTATCAGAGAAAGCCAAATAGCTGCTTCCTGAATTTCTTCTGCTTATGCAGAGCTGCTTTCTTCTCAAGAAAGAGCAGAACTAGGGATAACTAAAAGAATATGGGGCAAAGATAGGATATTTCAAAATGGAACAAAAATGAATTTTGTAAAACTCTGGAATTGAGGAGGTGGGGGGGGGAAGTATAGGGAGGAAGAACCACAACGGGACTGGGGGCAAGAAGATACCACTGGAAATGGAAAACAGAAAGACAGTGGAAGGACTGCAAACCACTGAGGACTGGGCTGAGGAAGAGGAGGGGAGTAAAAGGATACCTCTGGAAAAGAAACTCAAAATAGAAAGCAGATGACCTACTGCCTTCCCACGTAGCAGCAGCATGAGAGCCCAACACTGTGTATCACTCATGCAAGCATTTGGTAGAGGGCACAATTTGTCCTCTACACTGGATAATCAGGATCTCAAGTCTAGTGGAAATGCACAAGTCTAAATAATTACATTTCTTGGACTCCTCATTTCATTATAGGAAACCCATCACATATTTACTTGCTAAAGTGCAAATGGATTTGCTGTTTTACAGAAATGGTGTGGAGTCATTAAGCACAGGCCACAGAAGACAAAATTGGAAATAGGAGAACAGAGGTGAAAAGTGACTTTAAAATGAAAACACATAAAAAAAAATACCTAGCACTTTTGAAAATAGTTCATGAAAGTTATCTCAGCACAGAAACATTCTATAGGAGAAATAGGATCTTTACAGGGCAAGATGGCTATTACTTCAACTCTGGAAAAACACTTTGAGGAATAATGTGGTTATTTTGAACTCTGTGATTGGCCAAACAGGGCCAGCCTAACCTGGAAATGGCCCAGGCTTGTAGCTCTGCAACTGTCCCCCACTGATGGCATTTGCAGAATAACCCTACTACCTGCTGTCCCTAGTTACAAGCCTGAAACGACATGAGAGACCAGACTGGAACCTTGCTGACAGCACCGAGATTTGCTTAACAGAACAAGCAGCAGCACAGGCTGTGCCAAGGTAAGGAAAAGGCACTATTCAATGACAACATTTAGCACACCATCAGGCAGAAACAATACCTGAAGCACTTCTCCATTTTCCCTACACGCAATTTTTCTGCTTTCCAGTGCTGGAAATTCAACAGCTAATCCAGACCTACAGAAGTAAAACCAGTGTCTGGGTCTGTGGACTTAACATGACAAATGTTAGGGAGAACTTCATGTGTCCACAGGTAGTTAAACAGCATCTGAACGTCAAGTTTATCTGAACCTGAACAAATACTGTCACTCCTGTATCATCAGACATTGAACTGAAGTGCCAGGGTCAGAACACTAAGTTAGGACTTGAGGGTCTTGAAAGGGAGGGAAGGCAGGAAGGAAGGATGGATGGAGAAAAGAGGGGAGGGGAAGAGGAGGAAAAGCAAGGGGGGAAATGGGGAAAAGCAGAAGAAGGAAAGGAAGGAAAGGGAAGAAGTGAGGGAAGGGAGAAAAAGGAAGGGAGGAAATGGGAAGAAAGGGAGGAAAGGGAAGAAAGAGGAAAGGGAGGAAAAGGAGGAAAAGGAGGAAAGGGAATAAAGGGAGGAAAGGGAATAGAGGGAGGAAAGGCTAGGATATGCTAAAGCAAGATTCAACACGTCAAATGCCTTAAATGCTGGGCTACAAAAGGACCCTCCACTATTTTAAAAGCCTTAACACTGAGGCTTCTTTTACCGGATGCATGTACTTGGTGATAATAAAGTCCTTATTTAGGTCACTGTCCATCTCACAAATCATTCTGCTCAAAGGAAGGTGCCAGAACTGCAAAACAACTGCAGTAACACAAGTGGCAGGAATCTTGCTTCAAGAGACAATCACTAGCATGTAGCATTTTAAAGGAAAAACATATTTGCTCTGTTCTTTATGAGCAAGTCTTGGCTTCTCCCTGTATGTGACAGAGTCCCTTGGGGCAAAGCATGTGCACAAAGAAGTTAAAACCACCATTAGCTGAAATCAATATTTACTACCAAACTCTCGAAAGATTTAAAGGAGAAGATACACGCAGAGAACACCATTCCATGCTCATACAGTCATTACTAACATGGATCTGATAGCACCCACTCTCCCTCACTACTAATTTTTAGTAGGTTACACACTTAACAACACTTCAGTGTGGTATTTGATTACCTACACAGTTGCTAATAATATAAGAATGGTCTGCTTAGAATTGCATTTACAGTTATTTTCCAGGCAAAGAGATAAAAAAGAACGGGAAATGCTTAGCCTGTCAGAAAGACTGCCCCAATTTTCATTCATCTTCTAAAGGTTACCAATATTAAGTGAGGTGAGTAGTCTGTCTTCAAAACATTGCTTCACAAACAGCCCAATTCCCAGAGCTGTAGCAGTCACTGTGCTTCATGTCCATGGTTCCTATGCCAAGAGGATTATCGTGGGTGTATGAAAGAAAAACAGTGAGTCTTCAGATCAACTTCACAAGTTAAGATGGTTCATTATGCCTATTGCTATGAAACAAACAAACAAAAAAAAAAACCTACTTCAAGGAAAAAAATCAAGTGGTGCAGTGGAGAAGATCTCCAGGAAGCCTGCAAAGGGCAGAAAAGGCAACTGCAACTGTGGTGAGAGATGAAGCCCATGAAGCAGAGGGTGTCAATGATGAACTCCCAGTAACATCTGGCAAATAACCTAATCTTTTGGGACTTTCCAATGCTGGCAGATAAGTGTGCTGTCCGTCCCTTCAAAGGCTGACCTCATTTCTATCCTTGGGTTAATGGTATGCAAAGCTCTCTGCTACATTTACTTTTTCACTCTTCCCCCCCTGCCCCAAACAGTTATTATTAAACACCAAACAACTTCGCCTATTGTTGTAGTTTGCATACAATTTAATTAAGAGTTTTTCCTCCAGGAATAATATTGACTGAAGGTTTTGTAGGATTGTTTTGGTTTTTAAGTGTACTGTAACTGCAGTATGCTAATTGCTTTGGTTTACGATACACAAATAGATAAAAGAATTCACCTAACTTGCATGCAAATAAACACTTGGATTTCCAAAGGGAAGGAAGGAAAAAAAAGAAAGCATAAAAGATATCCTGGGGGAAACAACAACACAAGGCTGCTTAGCTGACTTTCATACCAGAAGCAGTTAGGGGCTTTAAGACAAGCTTTGAAAATTCTGCCAGCTAAAATTTTCCTTCCATATTTTATTATATAAAATGATCCCCAAACCAGAACTCTGCAAACAAACTTTCACATTTTATGGATAAAACTCTGCAATTCTGTATGTTTAAAATAATTTTAAACTAAGACCAATCTCACTTTTTACTTTTTTGTTTTTTGCTTTATAGTTAACATACAAGACAGTTTAAGATTTTCATTACATAGAAAAATGAGGCTATTAATAAATCAGCTACAAACCATTAATTATTAACTTTCACCAATTTTTAATTGCCATTTTTAAAGATTTTTTTTTTTAGTTGGGAAACTTCTGTCTCTGCAAAATTACCAAGAAAAAAAAAATCCTGAATCAAACCTTCCATATTCACTGTTCTTAGTTATAAGATAAAATCCTCTGGAGTAACAAATCTCTGCTGAGAACACTAGCAGCCCACAAGTCCCCTCAGGCAATACTCAGCACTGGAGAGTTTTAGACACTAAAACTAGAAAAGTGTTCTTTTCAGCCCTGACAAATCAAGGGCGGGCTGAACTGCAACACCTTAAACTTTGTACGTGTGAAGCTGCTGGCATCCTCAAATACACACACTTTATCTTCAGACACATTTCTCGCCAGTCATATAACTAGCTTTACTAACAGCAGTGTAACAACCTATTTTGGGTAAGTTTCATTTGGATTTAGGCTTATCCACATGTTTTTAAGAAAACAAAAATGGATTCACCTTGCTGTTAAAATTCTTTCATAAAAATAAGAGGGTCTGAGTTCTAAGACTGGGTTAAAAAGCTGCTTCTAAATCATCCATTGCATTGAATACAGCACAATGTATTTAGACCTTGAAAGGGCAGTACACAAGTAAAGCAGTAAGCAAGGATTTGCTTGAACTAATAACCCAGAAAAAATATACACTCGAAGAAGCTGCAGACATTAAAGCAAGAGTTTATATTTTCATAGAATCATAGGAGATTTTGAGTCAAAAAGGTGCCTCTAAAGGTCATCTAGTCCAACTCCCTGCAATAAAGTAGGGACATCTTCTACTAGATCAGGTTGCTCGGAGCCCCGTCCAACCTGACCTTGAATGTTTCCAGGCATGGGGCATTCACCACTTCTCTGGGCAGCCCATTCCAGTATTTAATCACCCTCATTGTAAAAAAAATTCTTCCTTATACCTACTCTAGACCAATCCCTCTTCAGTTTAAAACCATTAACCCTTGTCCTTTTGAAACAGCCCCTGTTAAAAAGGTTTTCCCCATATGTTGTGGCCCACTTACGACCAGCTCCTTATGGAGGTTGTGTGTGCGACTGGAATCTTCCATCCTATCAAAAGAGTTAAACCGATGAACCAGAAGAATAATTCACAATAGTTAATGAAAGCCTTTTGGGGGAGGCAGGGCAGGTACTTTAGGCTCAGTCTTCTGCAGTACCTGAAGCACCATCAGCTTCAGTGTCCCATGCAGGTATCACCAACAGTGCCATGCTTCAGGCACAGCAGCTCCCAGGGCTCTGAAATCAGCCACTACCAAAGCCCAGCGCCAAAAACACCAGGAGCAGCCAGCAATGCCCTGGGCTGGCAGGCTCAGCAGCAAAGCCCCTCTTCCCCTGTCATGACACAGGCCAGTGGCAGTCCCCCACAACACCTCCTTCCAGCCAGCACCGGAGAAAAGGCTGAGGACCATCTGCCCCAGCAATGCAGGTACCTGACTTGGAAATGGAACAGAATGGCCCACAAACTGCTTGGCAGACATCCGAAACAAAACAAAAAGCCCAAAACATTTTGTGCTGCTCCCCCTGCCCTCCTGCAGACCCCCCAGCTAGGCTCTGGCTTCCTGCTCTGCCCTGGATGTGTCTGCAACCCTTGGGTCAAGCTTCTCAACCATTAAAGGTCTGAACCCAGGAGAGCGGCTAGCTTTGATGGGAAGCCAACACAGGTCTTCAAAGGCTTTTTTGCAAATATATGCTTTCTTTGAGCACAAAAGTGGTTATCCCTCTCCTCTCCTCTCCTCTCCTCTCCTCTCCTCTCCTCTCCTCTCCTCTCCTCTCCTCTCCTCTCCTCTCCTCTCCTCTCCTCTCCTCTCCTCTCATCTCCTCTCCTCTCCTCTCCTCTCCTCTCCTCTCCTCTCCTCTCCTCTCCTCTCCTCTCCTCTCCTCTCCTCTCCTCTCCTCTCCTCTCCTCTCCTCTCCTCTCCTCTCCTCTCCTCTCCTCTCCTCTCCTCTCCTCTCCTCTCCTCTCCCGAGAATGCTCCAGAAGTACTCCTGAAGGTTGGAGGTGCTCTTCCAGTCCCCAGCACTAACAATGCCCTGCAAATACATTTGCTGCATGTGAGACAAACAAGTCTGCCTCCCTCTCCATGCCCAGAAGAGCAGCTCAAACATCAGCATCTCAGAGGAGCTCCAGGATAGGCAGACACATGCCAACGCCCATGGCTGGGGCTGCCCTGGCTGCCCTGTTCCCTGGCTGGGGAGGTGGGACGGATCCAATCCTGACACCCTCATGAGCCCACCCGAGGTTCTCACCCCCAGGGAGACCCCCAGCAGCTGTGGTGCCTGATACACAGGTTTTCTGGTGATCTCCACTGGAGAGCAGAAGCACAGCCCAAGGCACTTTTGGGGATGCTGCTCAGCTACTGATCCCTTGAGAGCACTCCACGGCTCTGTAACAAACCCAGACAGGCTGTACACAGCCTAGGTACTCCTGCCTAGTCAGACCTCAAGCCCTACCTCAAGGAATGAGAGATCTGGGATGCAGAAGAGACATAAATACAGCCATTGCTCCACTGCCACTTGACAAGAAGGGGACATCTGACATGGGCTGCCACTCTGCTCTTGACTAATACAGCCACTGCAAAGCAAACTGCTACCAGTGGTTGGGCACTGGTATGAGGATGAGTCTGCCTTCCAGAATCAGCAGAAACAGCACCCATCATTGGGCAAATGCCCATGCAAACTACAGGAGACCCTCACAGGAGCAGAGAGAGAGAGTTTTGCACTCCAGGTGTGATGGCACTTGTCTGGGTGCACGGACATGCAAGTCTGTGGGGCAGGTAAGAGTGTGCAAAGGGACCTTTCCTTTCCTCCTACAGGGATGCAAGTATCCCTCCTTGGCAATTTAAGTCTCCAGAACTCTTCTCAGAAGACTGCTGTATCACATTCAAAAAATCAGCCTTTCTGGGCCGTGGATTATTGCCTTGGTGAAGGAGGCAGTACATCAAAATGAAGCAATTCCTATTCAGTGACTAGCCACAGATTTCTGGCAGTGACCAATCCATAACTACAAACAAGAACCTTAAAAACTGGTACATGAAAAAAAATACTACTTTTCCTAAAAAGAAGGAGGCAAAGCGAGGAGGAATTCTCTGCAGGCTGTACATTCACAACCTGTGAACTACTCACAGCAACTTGTAACATACTGCAAGTGTAAAGCGGTGAAATTCAAACATCTCTAAAAACCGCAGATTTGCAACTTGCACTTATGTAAATACACAGCTTTCAAGCCTCAGCCGTCCTGGCCATAGCTCTTCTGGGAAAAACGAAAAAATCTTGGCCAAGATTTTCAAGAGCAAGTGGTGATACTGAGAGCCTCCAGTTTTTTATGTGTCCAATCAGAAATACTTTAAAAGGCTTCATTTTCAACTCCTGCTGCACACACCCTCTTCCAATCATATCCCTTTAGGGAATATTTATCTTTGAAAGTAAGCAAATAAGGAAAACTCAGGCACATACACATTATTTTGTTCCTTCTTCTCTCAGTAGTCCCTCTAACACAAAGATGTAATACTATGCCAAAATTATAGACAAGAGGCTAAAGAACACACTTTTTAAGACTGATTTTAATGCTTTTTAACAGAGAAGAAAGATGCTCACAATCACAATTAACTGCAAGGAGCTTTAAGTATATTTTATCTGTAGATTCATCTAGAAGATTCTAGCTTACATGATCTATCCCAAGTCATGCAAAGTTGGTGGCAAAGTCAGGAAATAAATACATATATATTTATAGTTACAATGTACTGATTAACTACAAGATCATTATTTTGGGAATGGACTGCATAGACTGATCTGGCTTTTTGCATTTTTAATTAATATAATTTATCTCATTTTGAACTAGGGTGCAGAGAGTTATGACTAGCGAATACTTTGTATGAGAACTTAAAATAGAATTTAAAAAAAAACTTTAAAAGCTATTTCAACATATAATTGCCTCGGTTTCTAAAAAGAGAATTTAATATATAAGCTGTTTTGAATGTCTAGCAAGTATATGAATACATAATTCCTTTTGCCTTCCTTTCAAGAACAGAAAATCACTGAGATTTGTACCAGGACAGTGAAAAACATAGCCTTATTTTGAAAGTAATCCAAATGTAAGCATTCACATTCCCTAATAATATAGATACTGTAATCCATTACACAAAAACAAAACAAAGCACATACAGAATCACTAAGCCTACTGCCATCTATGTGTCGGTAAAGCAAACATGCTATGGATGTCTTCTACCAACTGGCCAGATCTATGTCTACTTCATAGTGCCTATGCTAGAGAGGCAACATAATCAGAAAATAAAGGCATAAGTGAGGTGGCAGAATACCAGTGAAGGCAGATTTCCCAGTGTAGTAATATCAGTGACTGCCTCCAATAAAGGGATTACAAATGCAGGCTTCAGTTTTGGGAAAGGCAGTGCACTTTTTGAATGACACTTCGATCCTAAGCACTTGACAGATCCTCTTAATCTATCATCTGCCTCCCATCAGTCACCTGAGGAGTCAGGAGTTTTCTCAGAAGGCCATATTACTGCAGCATAGTCCTTTCCAAGTATCTGCTAATGATATGAAGGCCACTAAGTCTATATGCTCTAGTTGTCATAATCTTGTGTGATATAGTATCCAATATTTTTATAGGTAAGGCTAAGTTTTCTTCACAGAGAGAGCTATTTTTATGGACAGCTACAGATACTGACTAATGCTTTTGCATTCATCAGCGCCCCAAATAGCTTTTTGAATATTAATACTGCTAGATTTTCTTCCAAGACAGAAAGCGGCAATTATAAATATGTGCTATTATCTTCTCGTGTCAAAACAGGCAAAAAAATGTTTAACACACATTTTGGTTGGATCATCCAAATAACACAATTCTTTGCATAATTCTGCAGAATAGGAAATACTTGGGGAGCATCACGAATGAACGGGATTGTCATGAATCTCCTCCCGAGCACTACTATCCATCTCCTCATACACTACACTTCCCTCCTTCTCCCTCATGTTCTCCTTCCTCAAGCACTGCCTTGGTCTGAAATGAAGAAGCCTCTGATCCTGGATCATTCATTTTGCATTTACGTACATAACGGTTTATTTTATGCTGTTTTGTATTACATCATAGCATGCATTTGCCTGTGTTACGAACTTTCTGTTGTTACAGCGTTTAAAAAATAATAAGGTCCTTCTCCAAGGCACTTTGATACTACACTAATACCCTTCATATGTTCTTGGCTGGGCTGTAGACTTACAAAGTTATGTCCTTTATGTAGGCAATGGTAAGAAAAGAAGCAGCAAAATATCTTTACTCAGGTAAAAACATCTGGGCTAACTAACCAATTTAAAATGCAAGAGTCTCTTCTGGTATCACTTCACAAATAACAAAAAAACATATGTGGAGATACAGGCTGCATCTTCTACTAGAAGTTAACCTGAAAAAATTCCACTGAGTGTTACCTAAGCTGTAACGAACATAAAAGAGCAAAGATCAATACATTGAAAGCCTATTTCATTTCAATCGTTTGTGAGAAGTATTCACAGGTTGTCTTGTTTCCAGCACTCACGCTAATCTCTTTAAGTAGACTCTACATTTTTCTTTGTAGATTTGAATCTTAGGTACAAGGACTGAAATGAATCACTTTAGCAAGTAAGAATCAAAAGGAATCAGAGTGTTACTGTTAAAGGAAAAAAAGTCGGTCATTTTGGTCCCTAACACTAACAAGAAACTAAAGGAAAGTAGCTTATTTTTTAAGAAAGTACTTGCTATCTTCTTAATGTCTTTCTCTGGCAGTCTCATTCCCATTCTCATATTTTCCTACCGAAAAAGAAAAGTGAAAAGAAACTGAAACCACAGTGAAAAAATATTTGGGGGAAGGTGTTTGTGTCACAGAGTTCAGGGCAGAATTCTGGAATTTTTTGGGTTTCCTGCTCAGTGCTGTTTTTAGGGAATTTTATAGTTCCAGGTCAGCTCTTCTGTTCATGCACAAGATGAGACTGACATGAAATCCATTTTTCAGGAGTTGAGAGAACATTAGTAAGGCCATCACAACTTCCAAACAGAGAACATGGGACTCAAACAGTCCAACCTCATCTCAGGAGAGGTCAAGTTCATTTCATTACTGAATATGACTCCACATTTGGGAAGCAGGGAGGGGAGAGCAAAGAAAATAAGACTACATATATGCTGGGAAAGATCCTTTCTTGCCTTCATCCCTTCTCACAAAGCCTGTACAGCTTGAGCTTTTGGATGGAAGGCTTTAATTGTTTGATAAATCATATTTGGTAAAACAATTATTTATATTTTAAATCAAATCCCTTTTGAAGTCTTTACCAGAACAGTTCTGCCTGCAGATCTACCATAAGAGAGTCTGGGTAGCAAGACTAGTTCAGGCACCGGGTAATAGAGCACCAATGTGCAAATGCATATCCACCATGGACTGATTTTACAGTAACGTTTAAAGCAGCATGGCTACAATATTGCAAGACTACTCATTTTGGTGTGTGAAAATCCCTTTGGTGTTTTCCAGTTAATAAGGATGAAAGGAGGAGGAAAAAAAAAAGAGAACAGAACATGGGAAAAAATTATAGGGCTGCATAGGCAGCCTCGAAGGAACATGGATTGAACAACCTTTGAAGTACCCAATTCTAAAATGAGATCATATGAGAATTTTTTCACGCAATAAAAGTGAAGCCTCAGAAACAAGTGTAAGTTACAGCCTGAAGTGCTTTATCACAGCTCCATGAACCCTCTTCCATAAACCCTAGTTCTTTTAAAAGTTCATTTACTTCAAGGAAAAATTGAACTGATTGTGGGGGAATGAAAGGGCAGGAGGGATCTAATAGTTTCCCAGAGGTGTGTTGATAAATAAGGCCTGCATCTCATGACATCAAAGTCATTAGTGGAGAAGAGCTCTCTCCTGCCAGTCTGCAAGGAGGCATTTTCCACTTGGGCATAAGAACAAATACCAGTGCCTTATGTGCTTTTTCAACAAAACACCTGCCCTCTGGAGAGCAAAGCCTTCAAATTAGTAACATGCCTACAGGTATGTAAAATCTACTGCGGCCTCCAAAAGTTATGCCTGGGCTAAAGCTGCACCACACAAAATACCCAAAGCTGACTCTGAGGGAATGTGGCTGTTTACACAGCACAGTGCAGAGCTGGGCAGAGATAAGCAGCTCACATCAGGCAAGAAATAGCAGCACATTGCTCTTGAGCTAATCAGCCACATCTTTCAGTGGAGCTAACTAATCCACACACAAAACTCGGCTGATGGGGATATGCCCCTTCCAGACAGAAATCTGCCCACCACGCCATCCTGAGAGGTTTCTGGCTGGCATGACAAACACACAATCAACTTGGCTCTAAGCATCCTCAGCATCTCCATCTCAGTCAATCATTCCAGATCTCCTCCGCAGTCAGTGGAGAGAAACAGGCACATGAACACTCTCCACTTGATACAGACATCTCCACTGGGAAGAGAGGAATCATAAGCTAGAATTGCCAATTTCTCACTACTAGCTTTGAAAGAAGACTGGAGGATTAACTCAGGCACCACGCAGATGCCTGTATGCAGTCAGAAAAACCAACTCTTCCACTCCCGAAGTTGCCACAGATGTCTGAGCTAGAATAATGCTGTCTCCCTGAAGAGTGCTATTCATATGCATAAAGCACTGATAAGGGAGAAAGTCATAGGTTCAGAAACTGCTCAGGATAGGTCACTTTTTTGCAACTGGATGGAGTTTTGCAGTCACCAGAGCAGAAGGCTGGATCCAATCTCCTCGCTTCATCCAAGTGGCACCACCTGACCATGGGCCTGGCTGGAATCAGCAAGAGGAAATACCCCACACCAGCCCAGTTGAAAGGAATGCTCCACCCTACCATGGTGACCTCCCTGATGACACCAGAACCCTCCAGCTGAGTACATGCAGACCTTCCTCAGGTGGAAAACCACTGTGATGCAGGACCTAGCAAGAAGTGGCATCTTGTGCTATGGGGCCAATCCAGCACAAAGAGTGTCTCAGACACTGAAAACAAGTCATGTTTTCTCATCCCTCTTTCCCCAAACTACATCCGTGTTCAGATAACAGGTGTACAAAGTATCACCGTGAGATATCAACTGAGCTTGTATGCTATTGCATACAGAAGTTACTTTTAAATAGATTTAAATGATAATCATGTCAATATAACTCATGCTGGGAACTGTTACAAATTCAAAACTTAATTTCTGTTTCCAGCCTCATCGTTTGGCTGCCACCAAGTTCTTCTTTAAGACCCTAATTTTGTATCCTATACAGGAAGCTATTTGTTTTAAAGTAACCCACAGAAGCCCTGGGAAGAAATATAGCTAGGCAGCTGGAGGAGAGAAATTGCTCAGCTCAGAGACTTGCTTGGAGCCATTTAGAGATCTTTTCTGATTTTACAAATGAGAGAAGAAGTACAGATTTTAAAATTACACAAATGCTGAACCATTTGTTTTGGGACATTTAGCAAAATGAAGCCTTTAAATTCAATTCTTCAAGTTATAAAAGATTCCATCCGGGGCAGTTGTTACAGTAGGTTGACCTCATCCTCTCAGGCAACTTTCCCTCTCTGTTCCTAAGCCCTGTAACACCCTGCAAGCCCCAAGGGAACCCCTGCAGCAATCTTTGGAGAAAGAAAGACAGAGAGAGAAAGTTGTCCTTGGATTTATTTAGCGAGAAAGAGGCCAAATCTGGGACAGGGAAAAAGGTTTGCATAGAGACAGAGCTCTTGTGGATTTGTACAATCATCCATGCACATGGAATATATTGAACCTTGAACCTAAACTAAGGTCAAGCAAGTTTAAGGCTTGATACAGATGTTTCACAGAACTCTGGTAAATGAAGGTGAATGTTACTGTTAAAGCAGGAGAAAAAACAAGCCATAAAAACGGTTGGTCGATTGTTTATTTTTCTTTTCAGTCCATTGTCAAGTTTACTTTGTCCCCCTTAAGCCCAGCACTGGTATTTCCTGCATCTGGGTGATGACAGCAATCTCTTATACACCACATAAAACAGATTTAAAAGTTTGAAAGCCACTGCTGGCCTGGTTTCTCCCCGGAAATATATCACTCCAGCACAAGGGAATATTTGCATTTTCCTTGTTTGTCTTTCATTTTAAAAAATACTGATTGTCTTCTAGTTCATAAAAAGACTAAACCAAACCAACCAACCAAACCAAAACAAACCCAAAAAATAAAACCAAACCAAAAATTAAATTCCCTATAACTGCAATACCAACCCCTCCGTAACCAGTGAGGGAGCTTTTGAAACAACATTACCTTTTTTTTTTTTTAATTAAAAAATAAGTTAGAGAACAATCCAAAGGGAAATCCCTCAAGGAAAATTACCATAATGACTTTTTTAGAAAATACTATGATCACTTGTTTTTAGCCAATTACTTTTTCTCCTTTGGCATGAATGTGTTAGAAACTATGCTCAGAAAAAGGGAAAAAACCTTTCAAGTTCAATAGCATGACGAAGTGTAGGCCAATATGGAAGAGATCCCCATTCCAATCAAGTTCTGACTAACAGTGATAATGTTATTGGCTCTGAATCTAGAATGAGTCTCAAGATTTGGCAAAGGCAGGAGAAATGAAAGTTTTAAAATAATTTTGAAAAGTTAAAAAAATTTAGGAGATTCATAGTAAAATGCGGTGATAATAATAATAACAACAACTTTTCAATTGCAAAGAGCTTGGCATAAACAAACTTTGTGCTGGTTTTGGCTGGGATAGAGTTAATTTTATTCATAATAGATGGTATGGGGCTATGCTTTGGATTTGCTCTGGAAAAAGTGTTGATAATGCAGGGATATTTCAGTTACTGCTGAGCAGTGTTAACACAGAGTCAAGGCTTTTTCTGCTCCTCACACCACCCCACCAAGGAGGGGACTGGGGGTGCACAAGGGGCTGGGAGGGGACAGAGCCAGGACAGCTGATCCCAACTGACCCAAGGGATACTCCATCCCATATGATGCCATGCTCAGTGTATAAAGCTGGGGGAAAAAAGAAGGAAGGGGGGAACATTCTGAGTGATGACATTTGTCTTCCCAAGTCACCATTATGGTTGATGGGGCCCTGCTCTCCTGAAGATGGCCGAACATCTGCCCGATCATAGGAAGTGGTGATTGAATTCCCTGGTTTGCTTTCTTTGTGTGTGCAGCTCTTTCTTTTCCTATAAAACTGTCCTTATCCCATTTCATGAGGTTTTTTTACTTCTGCCCTTCCAGTTCTCCTCCCCATTGATGGGCTGCAAGGGGCTGCGTGGGGCCAGCTGCCACCTTTTAACATTACCACAAACTTTTAACATTAGAAGGTGCAGAGGTGGTATTTTCTCTGCTCTACTGACAGGGTACATGAACAAAGGGCCTTCAGGGGAGAGAAAACATCAGTATCAGAACAAATTAAAACAAGAGTAGGTGGGCCATGAAGTATTGTGTTTAGAACAGACTAAGAATGAGACAGGCTTAAAAGTTAAAAATTTAAGGAAGCACAAGTTTGCAGGAAAGAGTTTGGTGTTCCCAAGCTAACCGCTAGAGCAAGGCGGTTGCAGGATTAGCACACCTGATTCTGTAACTTGGATTTAAAGCTGGTTAATTTCTTTGTTTTCTCCATGTTCCCACTGAAGTCCCAGGAATCCTGGTTACAGTTCCCCACTGGTTTGCACCTTGGGTAATCATCAGTGCCTTGATGCATCAAAGATCTCAATTGCATTCTTAAGTTTCAGCACACACCAGCACTCCCAACTCTCAATTATCTATGGGTGGTTTTCCAGATTCAGTGGATTAACTGTGCTCCCAACAGAGAAAAGCAGTACCTAGTGTTACATGGAGTTTGTGAGGCTCTGGGGTCAGGCTGGTGGTTCAAGCAGCTCTCCTGCTTGAGCTATTACCCTGAGACCAATGCGGACTAATTTATGCTGTATCAAATTTACCAACATAGGACTCAAGAGTGCCAGGAAATGGAGCTCAGTGACCCCTGAGTAGCTCTGTCACACACAGGTCTGCATCAGCGTGGTTCACCATGAGATTGCCCTGCCCTAAATCCCTGCAGCATCCCTGCACCAGGCCATCCAGGTGTACCCAGTGTCGGGTACCCCCTTGCAGCTGTAGCCAGGAGATGAAGAACACTTGGTGCCCACTGACTTCACTGCCCTCAAGTTCAGAAAGTTAAAGATGCATCCTGTAGCATTTTGCATTGACAGAAGTAGCAGGCTAGCTTTCAGTTTGTAAAAGTTTCACTTTCAAAACAGAATCCTGCAGCATCGATAGCCAGTACCCAACATGCCAAATACATGACAGCAACCAGCCTGGTGGGATAGCTGGAAGGGAGAGAGTTAAAAACAAAGACTCACGTAGCTTTTAGGAACAGAAAGTACTGGCAACGTGAAGGGATCCAGACTACCAGAAAAGTTAAGATTTTCATATAAAACATATTCCATAGTCTTGGGAGAAGGACGTGAATTTGTACCAATTTTTAAAAGCTCTACTACGTTGTGCCATCACTCCCCCAGTCTAGCAGTGAATAGTATAGGGAAGAAATAGACAAAAAGTGAATAAGAAGATTATGTTTAAAACGCTGGAAATACTGTGAAAAAAAATCAGTTACACTGAGTTCTGTGACCTCAAATAAAAACATACTGTAGGAAAAGAATTCAGCCTGATGCCACAAGACATGAAGAAGGGATAGATGCTTGCATCAGAGAATGAAGAATGCAGCTATCCACTTCAAGTTTAGACAGATAAAAACCATTACTTAGGGCAAGAGCATTTGTAGAACTATCAATAGAAGAAAACAAATTTAACCCCGGGTAAGTATCTGCAAACAACACAGGCAGCTGAATTACACAGGGAGAGGATCAAAACAATGAGAAGTTCTAGTGAAGATTAAGTACATAGAGACACATCTGAAGAATTTAGAAGGCAGAACAAAGACTAACTGAGACTGCTGGCACTTTGCTCCTGTGCACAGGATCTGGAAAGCATCAGGAAAGGCTGAAAGAAAAAAAATACACAGACTATGGACAACTGTGGGAAACAGAACTGCTTTGTATACTAATGCCACAGTAATCCTGGGGAAGGGGGTAAGCAAGTAGCTAATGTAGTTGTATGGGCAGTGATTGAGGACAGGAAAATTCACTCTAGGAGGAGAATATATGACACGTAACTTAAGAAAAGACTTCTGTGTACAAATGCTATAAAAAACTATCAGCTGCATCTGCAAGTGTGCCCCTGGATTAAACAACCAGCTAGATTGCAGCTGGGTTGTGGAGCCAGATGCAGCACGATCACAATTGTGATGAGCAGCAGTATTAGACAGGAAAAATGTGACCGAGTGCTGGTGATGCACAATGCTGCCAACAAGAACATCATGAAGCAAAAGATGCTATCATTTGGCATTTATAGCAGATGACTCATAGGAGTACCACCCACCGCTGGGCAACGGGGCAGAGCAAGACACTGATTTGAATGCAATACAACACCACGACTCCTTCATCTAATACTCTGGGAATGAACAGTCACTGTGGGTCATGCAGTGCTCTGGGCTGAACACATAGGTTAAGTTTCAAAGGCAAGAACACCTAGAAAACAAGGTACAGCCAAGCGAAAAAAAAAAAAAAAAAAAGAGGATGTGCTAAAATGCAGGGGGGTTTAGGCTTCGGGAGAGCTATTGAATCCAGCAACCCTGCAAAAAAGCACTGTACCTGTAGAAACTAGCAAAGACTAGATCAGCCATCCTAGCAAAAAAAAGCGAAAAAAATAAATAATTGGGGTACCCACTGTACCCCAATTCAAAATTGCTGAGAAAAAAAGGCAGAGAGCAAAGAGGTCAAAAACCATTAGCACCAGCTGAAGCAATACTATCAAGGTATATCCAGGGCATCTTAGTTTAAGGTGATAAGAGTAGGTCTGGCACACTGCCACATCTATTGGCTAGCAAATACAAGCACCAAGTGCTTGCCTGCTGTAAACTGGACCAGACAGGAGAAGAGACTCCTGCATTAGTGTTGCTGTTACTGTAGAGGATGCTAAGGAAGAGGCATTTCAGGACTGTAAGAACTGGTTTCAGTTATTCTCAAATGCAGCAGAGTAGGACGCTGAAAACTGGTAAGCTGAAAAAAAAAAGCAGTGTGACTTCCTGCTTTGGACATGGGGACTCAATGCTAAATCCTAAGAAATCCAAGACCCCCAAGAAACACCCAGACACAAGTGGGCAGAGTATTTGACTGTCATTCCAGATTTGATATGCATCAGCGATGTGATGCTTGTACTCAGTTAAAATCCAGCCTTGCACAGGGAGTGGAGGGGGTGGGGAGTCTGGAAGTCAAAGACCAGGTAGTGAAAGCAGGCAAAGGTAGACAAATAAAAATAAAAATTTTAAAATTAAAACTTTTATTTAAAAAAAAAAAGAAAAAAAGTATGTCAAATTGAGAAAGATTTAGTGGCTAAGGTGGGCTAGACAAATCTCAGCAGAGCACTCCCAAGCCCACTCACCAGCCATGAGTGAGCAACAACCCAGCCTTCCCCAGATAAACAAAAGTCAAACTCACCAGTGAGATCACTCAGGTGACTACAGCTCATGCATATGCATTATGTGCACCTGGATTTAGAGACAGCCAAAACTGCAGTACCCCTGTAAACAGCCGTCTCACTAAAGGCAGCTTCTCTTTGCAACATGGTGTCCACCCTCGCTAATACCCAGAATATTGTACATGAAATGCCCACATGTTCTGTTGTGGCTGCTGCCCTTTTTGGGCAGGGGGCCCTCTCCAGCTGCCCAGTAGTATCCTTTGTAAAGAAGGGAAGAGCTAGGAAACAAAAGGTTTTCTCTCACAATTGTCCTTGTAGCCAAATGCATTACCATCATAGACCCACTAGCAAGAGGGAAATCAATCACCAACACTGCAATTGTTACTCCCCTGTATGTACTGCACATACTGCTGGTATACATTTGCTTACATACATTTTTATGTAACAAAAGGACATTTTCCTGTGCATTACTAGAATACAATTTAAGAGTCCTTCACAAAACCATATCACTGTGCAGTGCCTGCATTACTGGTGTGTATGGTACACGTTGTGAAAAAATACTGTGCAAAGCAACTAAATATTCGCCAATAGAAGACCTCAATACAATTGTACAAAGCCTTTCATAGATCGAAATCTGGCCTGCAGCAGCAGTACATAGGTCTGAAGCAAATTTCTTCTCACTGACTGAGCACTTACAGCTCCAGCTGACAACAGTAAGAGCAGTGTACACCCAACACAGTTTCTTCAATTTTCATTCATGTGCCCAGCTTCACTTTGAAGTTCCACATACACAGTTAACAATTATCCTAGGAAAATAACATTGCCAAAAGTACATTAATGTATACATATATATGGTCTGCCATAATGTCAGATATATATTTCATGTGCAAACTGGGCATAGAAAGTACATATGCACAATTGCGTCACAAAATATATTAAACTCCCCCTGTTTCACTAGGAACATTTTTCTATCATTTACCACATGGGTCAGCTGTTAGGACTGCAACTGGACTAAAATGAAGATGTCACATGCTCCAGAAGAGCAGTTATGCAAACACCAGCACTGCAGTCTAGCAGCCCTCTTTGCAGGAAGCAGGACTGTACCTCACCAGAGCTCCTTCAGAGAAAGGCTCCCAACACCAAGAGTAATCTCTTGACATGAATGAATAATGTGACTTTACACCAGTGAAGAATATGACCTCCTCTCTATCCCACGTATTTCTCCCTCCCTCTGCCCCAGAGCTGAGCCCTGCAAGCAGACTGGAGTAACCGCAGCAGGTAATTACATGTTATTAGTGTTGCATTAGACTGAGTAGCTATTCAGTAAATTAGTACGTGATATTAACTAAACCTATTCAGCTGATGAACACAAGAATCAGCCTCAAAGTAGCAATTAACAAATTATTCCTAAACAGGTGTCACTTACAGAGTAAGTCAGGCTATCATTTCTCCATAATTCACCAGGAAAATCCTGACTTCTTCCGTACAGTAAACACAATTTAAGCAGATGGTATGTTCTCAAAAGGCAAGAGACCTATGTTTAAATCAATGCTGTTGGATGTGAAGGCTTACATTAAAAGTCAGTAGAATTTGTGGCACATCTCTGTAAGATTTAGGAATGATTTACTACTGTGCTAAGAGAACCAGCCCAAGATCTAAATCTTGCTGATTAAACTCCATGCACTCCTGGGGAAAAAACCCAGACCTCTTGTTTGTCTATACAAAATAGTCACTGACACCTATTATGCTCGGGTTTTTTTAAAGACTAGCATATTGGGACAAAAATATTGGGATCCCTGCTAACGTAAACAATGTCTTTAATGCCCCATAGCAGAAACACGCTAATTGGTTGCCTTTTAATCTTGATCTTGCAAAAAGTCGGTTCTCCATATAGTTTCCCTGCTCTTCAGAGAGATTTATGTACATCTGATGTTGAGTCCCTTGGGTTACCGACTGCTTGAACACATGAAACAAACTGACAGATTCGAGAGCCTGCTTTAAACCAAGCACCGCTGCAGAAAGCAAAGCCGGGATGGACTGCAAATGGACATAGGAGAAAAACGCCCCGAGTTCTTAACGTGAAGTCAGAAACTCCCTCTATAAGCCCCATTTCACCGGGCTTTGTTAAGAGAGCGTTTTCACAGCAGGAAAACATTCGCCTCCGGAACGGCGTGGTTCAGCTCTTGTGCGTGTGCACCCGTGGGTGAGCTCGCCCATCCGTCCGTCCGTCCGTCCGTCCGTCCACCCACCCCTCCATCCATCCATCCATCCATCCCCCCACCCACCCGTCCATGCCCCCATCCCGGAGCTGCCGGTGCCCGGCGGGCACGGCGCGGCCGGAGCCGCTGCCCGGGCGGGGCCGGCGAGTCCCGCCCCTTCCCGGCGCCAGGCGCGGGCTGGCAGCAGCCTCTGCTGGCGACCGGGCGCAGGGAGAGGGCCCGGGAATGCGGCACCGGCGCTCGGCACGGGCAATCCGGCCGGCCTCTATCGCCCAGCCGGCTACCCCGACCCGGCTGAGCATCTCTGCGTGTGCGAGGGGTGCTCACACAGCATTAAACACTGGCAAAAGCCCGCTCGTGTTTTCCCTGGAGGTGCTGTGGTTTTCTTCCTTACGGCTCTTGAGAAAAGTACGCGAGAAGTTCCTCCAGGTTTTCAAAATTTTATCTAAAGAAACCTGTGAAAGGCAACCAAAAACTATGTTTAATGACGTGAAGGGGCACCGCTGAGGTGCAGGCAGGTGTGCTTAGCCTGCAGTCACTCTGCGAAAGCCCAGATAGCACAGACCACAAACTCGGACTTCTGCTGGATAGACTGCAACAAATTGCAGCATATACATACTAATGGTTTGTTACACAAACCATACAACTGAGAAGAAAAGCCCTCACAGAGGAAGAGAAGATGCTCTCATTGTTTTGAGGCAGAATACAGGGCAAGAGCCCACTAGAAGTTGCTGAAAAGTAAAGCCGATCCCAAACACCAACATACTCATTTGCTGTCTTAATTTGCTGGTAGAAGAGTTGCTGAGTGAAGATCATTTTCCAATTGATGTGATTAGTATAAACAATTTTAGCCTTCATTACCCACTATGTTTAGTTTTTCATGAGAGTATTTTTCCAAGCCTTTGGAAGTGCAGAAATTACAAGCATCTTAGAGCAGAATCCCAGCTCAACGGCAGAAACAGCAACAATCTGATTTAATACCATACCGATTCACTGCAAGGTCTTTCATCCAGCTGGCACAGCAGAATCACCTAACCTCAATAATTTATTCCCAAAGAAATTACAATCACTACACAACCAGGTAAAGAGAATGTTTTAAAATTAAAAGCTTTTAATCATCTTGAAAGTAAATTTGTTCTAATGGGCAAAAAGTTAGAAGTATAAACAACAGTATTATATTGTAAATAGTATAACAATGTTTACAGCCAAAAAAAGAACTTGTCTTTCGACACAAAACACCTTCACTGACTTTCTGATTGATCTGAACTCACATTTCCCCTTCGCTTTGAAATGAAAGCCAAAGTTTTTCTGAAGTGTTCTTTCTGATAAGAAGACCTACCTTATCTTACGGCAAATGAACTTTATCCTGGAGACGCGGGAGGGGCTGAGAACATCATGATTGGGAAATATCACATTTCCGCACTTTCACCGTTCTTCCAATTCACCTGGGGCTGTTTCCTCCAAGATTTTTCAGCAGCCTTAAGAGACAGAGTACAGGAGGCCACCAGAAGACACAGCTCAAGGAGCACAGAGCTGGTTTGTTCTTGAGCATGGTTTGCCAGAAAGCAGCAACCCATCTTCCAAACTGGGTCCAGCTTACAGGGAAAGAATATTCACCCACCTAACACAACTCTGCCACCTCTGAATACCTCCAGAAATTTGCAAACACACTTTCTGCTGGTGTTTTCTGTTAGGAACACTGCAGGACACCATGTTTAGACGTAATTTTGATGACCCTAGATTTGGGGGAATTCCATGATATATGTGCCACAGCTTGTGCTGCTGCAGGGAGCCCAGACAGATAACCTGTTGAGAAAGTTACAGGGAGAGGCAGGGCAAGGGATGTGCCTTCCCCTGATCCAGCAGGTACCAGTGAAGGGATGACAGATGGGTCCTCCTAATCAGGAGACAGCTGAGTGGCAAGAGCTAACACAGCCCAGACTCTGGATGGAGAGCCTCAGGTCCCTGCAGGTCCCAGATTTCTGCTCCAGCTAATTCGAACCAAGCCTGTTGTCAACCCTCTTTTGTAAAAGCCATACCCGTGGAGACAAGAAAGCACCCAGCTAGACCAAACAGACCTCCCACTCCCACATTTGCGAGACGTAAAGTGAAAGCAAATATTTTGTAAAGAAATCCCATTTTTTTGGACTCATCATAGGTACATGTGGAGAAGAGCTAGAGAGCTGTGAGTTTCTCCACAGTTAACAGATCTGTAACTGCAATTTGATCTGCCTAAAGTTGACAATCACACAGGTACCTTGAACAAAACCAAAAATGCGCTTAGATTGGTCAAAATTTTCCCAACCAAATTCTGCACAAACAAAAGCTAACCATTAAGGGAATCAATCTTCTTAGTCATTACACATACAAGGATTCACTGAGTCGTTTCCTTCTTTTCTTTGAACTCTAAATTTCTTTGGCCTTTATGTTCCACTGCAGCTACTTACTTTCTCTGTATTTACAGCTTCATAGTCTTTTACAGTTAATAAGGGGTTTGGTAGTTCAGCAGAGAGACTGCCCAGCCATCAGATTCTGGGGCTGTAGCAAAGCTGGGTGCCACCTACCACTTGGTTCAGGATACTGACCAGCAGGACTTTGATTTCAAGTGAGAGTTTGTCCATCCTACAGAGGCTTTTCACTTGTCTGAAGCAAACTGTACAATCCATGTAAATCCACCTTACAGCATTAATGCAACAAAAATGGGACATGCAGAGTTTCTAATACTGATAATATTTGAAAATCTTGAGTAAAAGGAAGCATGGAAGCAGATGAGAAGAGACAGAAGCCCTTTTTTCTCCCTCACTACAGGCTCTGCTTTTTTTTTTGCTTTTTTTTTTTGCTTTTTTTTTGCTTTTTTTTTTTTGCTTTTTTTTGGCAATTGTACATGGAATTCCCCCTTCAGTCAGTGCAAGGTTTCACACTGATGAGCAGTAGGGTTTTTGTGGCTGGTCTGGGGGGAGAAATAAAATAAACAAACAAACAAGCACATATACAAGCTTTTCAGACAGAATAGAAGTCAGATGTTATTTGTCAAGTGTGAGTTACCATATCATCGTGAAAATACAGCAGTAATTACTTTCTATTCTGACAGCACCTTACTTTGGTGGCTGGAACTTAAGATGCACAAAGTACTAAATTTGTGTTGAGATTTAATTTGTTGTAAAAGGCCAACAGTTTTTAGCAGGGAAGGGTTCCACCTATGGAGGATGACTTCATGACTTTTTTCAGAACCTCCACAAAACCCAAAGGCCTTGAGAAAGAAGCATATTTCTCCCACTGTTGGCTAGTCCAGTCCTGGTTCTATACCACCTCCTGCCTCCAACATCCCACTAGAGAGTCTTTACGTTTCTCCCTCCAAAAACAGACCAGGAAACTGTCTGCAAGCTGTTCCACCTCCCTGTTAGTAAGGATTTGTGTATCCTCCTCCTGCTCTGCCATGTTGATGCATCCAATTGCCTTACAGCCTCTTGGTCTCATTCTCTGGGGTTCAGCCTCAAAGAAATGTTGTGCTAACACTTGCTCATCTCTGCAAGGACAGAGCCCTGAACTGTAAGAACAGGACACAGCTTTTAGTTGTCACTCTTGAGTGCAAGGCCAATTCGCTTGGTTAATTACTAAATCTCCAGCTACAGAGTTTAAACCAAATGGGGAGATGCAATTAAGAATAAAACTAAAATTACACACACATACACACACAAGTACTTCTCTGCATGCTTAAAAATAAAGAGTGGGCTTGGCAGAAAGGAATACGCCAAGCACTCCTACAGGTACATTCTTAGTGAATAAATTTTTGGGAACGCTTCAAGGAAACCTCTTTTTCATCTTGCAGAAAGTTGTTTTGCCTTGGCAGTTTATATTTTAACCTCTATATAACCACACTGAAAAAAAAGCATTACTTCTCTTCATTTTTCATTTTCTTATTTGACGCAAAAGAAGTAATACACATTTCACATTTATACCCTGCTCTTCCTATATACTTTTAAAATTCTCGGACAGTTATCATGCCTAATTCTCAGACAGTTATCATGCCTAGTTCTCAGACAGTTATCATGCAAAGAGCTCAGGCCCAGCTGCCCAAGCCATACACATACAGTAGTCATGTGGCAATGAGCTGCCATTAGATAAATCAAATTTAAATTCTACTCCAAGACAGAGCATTTCAGTCACTGTCTGCATGTGGTTAATTGGTAGACTATGGACAGAAAGTGAAAGCCATGTTAGCAACAAGTTAGCCTGGGTTTCAGTGTCTGAGGATGAGAGGAAAAATCCATAGGATTTATTGTTAAACCTCAGATAGAGGTTTAATAACAATAACATTTTTCCCTGTATTATAACTATTTGCATATGAAAGGTACACCAGCAGCTTTTGTAGAATTTAGATGTACAGAAACCATGAAAAACAAGTTGTGATAAGCAACTGATAGAACCAGGCTAAAAACATCATCATCCTTCATTGACAAAACCCCAGACTGAGATATTTCATAGCTCCCTAGCAAGATTTTTCATTCATTTCTAGAGGATGCACACAGATAAACTGACTAGACATTAATTTTAAATTGTATTTTCAATACCTCTGGCATCTGTCTAAAGTCTCCTGAACAATTTCTCATCTTTGTAAATAATCTGGAAGAAAATACGTTTTGTCTAATTTCTGAGATTTTGTATTGTCAGCCAAAATGATTTTGTAGTTACTCTTTTGGCAAAATGAGATTTTGCAGTCTGTGTTTTTTAGATCAGAAAGAGGTAGCTTATGCATCTCAATTTGGTTGAAGACAACACCAACCCTCATTTAGAAGATCCTGAACTCTGACAGGAGGGGTAACCAAATTACCAATTCAACTCCTGCAGCAGAAACGTCATTAGCACTGGCCATGAAGTTCAATTAAATGGATCATACAAAAACTAACAGGCTGAAATCCTGTTACCCTTGAAGCTGACAGCGAAATTCCCACAGATTCCAGTGGGTGCATCAGTGTGCTAAACCCTGACAAAGAAACCACCTGGAGCTTTGTAATGCACAAAGTAACCACTTTCCCAAGGACGTGCATTACCTGCACACGATCGTATCCAGTCATAAATGTAATTTTCTTTGTGCTGTAGAGGAGGTGGCTGAACTGATTTGCAGTGTTGCCAGAAGAGATGGACAAGCCACCAAGAGACTCTACAGCAGTCTTGTAATAATGCCTGCCTTTTACAGAGACTGACCTCTTTTCACCTTGCTAAAAGCAGTAAGTAGTAAGTAATAGATCTTGTCAAAGGTTACTCTGTAGAATAACCTCTGGAGATATTAGATAGAGGTGTCCAGAGAAATACCACAAAGGTGCTGACAAGGAAACCAAGGGGATTATGATTAGGAAGTGTGAATAAGCTAAGGTTTCAAACATACTCAGATTTTGGTTAGAAATGTTGAAGTACAGGAAGGAAATGTTCTACATACCATCAAACCACCAAAACACACACTTGAAAAGACAAGTTAAAGAGCCATCACATGGAGATTAAATACTACACATGATCTAAGAAAAGCAATTCCACACACCTAGAATAAGCCAGAATTTTTTCCTCATCAAAACCTAGTATGTCTCCTGATAAAAAATGAGAAGCTAATCTGCTCAAAGGAAAAGAAAAAAAAAAAGAAAAAAAAGCCATACCTAGGAAATACTGTTCTTTCAGCTCCCTTTTAATCCATCCTTGAATATTCAAATTAATCAGAACTTCCACCAGATAATTCCCAGTAAGAGAAATCCATTTAAGACATCCACATTTCCCATAAAGAAACACATTTTAAAAGACTCTAAAAACATAAGCCAATAACATAACTAAAAAAGATTCTTCCTCCATTTACTCCAATTTCTGAATTTTAGCAATTATGCAATGATTTAATTAAAAAAAAAAATCCAAGATATTTCTGACAGTATTCTTAGTAGAGAACAGCCTCTCCTAAATTTACTCTCAGCAAAGGTGCTGTACAAAGACTTGGTTTCTTTCAGCCAATCTTTTTCTGATCCCATCAGCTGATTACATTGATTTTGCAATGCCCTCTAGGGAAGGCAATCATCTTCCCTGTTCCAGTCAGATCAAACCACACCAGACTAAGTCTTAAGAAATATTTGGGAGATATGGCCAGCAAAGGGCTTCTACCCAGATATTTGAAGTTCTCAACAAATACAGCTTTCCAGGAGCTTGTCCCTGTCTTACATGCACAGAATTGTATTGTTCAGATCAGAAAGATAAAGAAACCCCAGCCTCCCAAGCCAAGAGCAGACAAATAAAGGCAGATAAATATGGAAGTGTTTGCATCAACCTGAAAGACTTTATTCAGCACAAAAAAAAAAAAAAAAAAATTAACCTCTGAAAGATGTAGTGCCTTAGGTCTTCCTTAATATAAATCAATTTTCAAAGAAGATGTACCTCATTTTCAAAAAATGTTGAAATAGAATATTTTTACTTTTTCACATATTTTTCTCCCCTTTTATTTTGGCTGAAGCTACTCAGAAAATTTGATCTTTAAATGTGAACACTTTCAGGCCTCCATGCTTTTCAGTAAAGTTCTTTGTGTGAAAGTCTTTGGTGAGTATTTTTTTCCCTCCAAAAATGTCACTAGCCTGGCTGCAAAGGCCAAATGTACTCCCCTCCAAAGAGGCTGCTCAGAGGGCACCGACTTTACCCCGGGCAACTGCTACTTGATTTAACTCAGGATTGGATGGGGCACAGAGAAAAACCCTGTGGCCCAACTGTTTTCTCTACACAACGGCAAGGAAATCCCCTCTGTGCTAAATATGGGGTTTGACAAGAGGCTCTGTCAGGACCTTGCCATCTCTCAGACCACCTCACATATACCATTCTTGAGAGCACAGACAGCTCCAAGGAGAATCGGTCTTTAGGTGGAAAAATAACTGGCATTTAATGTGGGCACCAAAAGGGTGATGCTCTTTTAGCATATATTTTGAAGATAGTTAGCAGGAAGGCTCGAGGTATGTGGGGAAAGTGCTATCCACAGAATTATAAAAGGCTGAAAAAAGTAGTCCTATTTGGATTTTCATTTAGCTCTTTCACAACCAACCTTTATCAAAAATGTAATTTCCATGGCATGGACCACTTGCTTTTACGTCTTTCTCACCTGACAATAAGCTACACAATTTACTGCTGGGTATTATTTACCATGCACACAAGAGTCTCTCTGTACAAACCAGTTGCCAAACTGCAGACTTGGTTTTTCTCTTAAAATTCTGCAATGTCAGGCTACAAAAAATTGTTATTTTACAAAATCCGTTCTCCATGCGATACCTGCCTGTTCCAGGTGCTACTGAGCCCTAACCTCTCTATAAATGTAGACATGGGCATTTCCCTGTCAAGCATTTTCTAAGCACTGGAGCCAAGTGAGAAATTTGTTTGAAATCTTGCTTGGGCTTTCTGAAAGCTCCTGAACTCTGGTGGCTGCAATTTTATTCGTTGGGAGAGGCATAAGGTAGATCCCACTGCCACAGTCACATGGCCACATGGCTCAGCAGCGCTCCCAAGGCCACATTTTTCCCTGTTCAAGGGAGGCTGTCTCCTCAAAAGAAGAGATACAAGGTGCTCTGCATACCCAGCACATCAAACCAACGCTTCACTTGCATGGTATCCTCAGTACATTTAAGCTATCTGACACCACCATAGCAAATTCAAATTTAAAAAGAAAATCAAATCTATTTCCATGACTAGCTTGATAAAACAGTCATCATCGCGCTTCTTATTGTCCTCATTATAAATTAATTTAGAATTAATTACAATGCTGAAAATATCTCTTCTGAGGTTCTTCTGTGCCTAAAAGCTTTCAGCCTGCTGAAAAGCTTTTGGCTGACAGTGCACTGACTCAAAACTCTGAAATGAAAACTGGAAGACTGACAGCCTAGAAATAGGCTGTCTCAATATTTTGGAATAGCAACGTTTTGGCAAGAAAATTTGTATAGAATCAGACACCACAAGAGAGAAAATACAACATGTAGCATCCTGACTGCTACAGAGGGAGCAATGTTTTTCAGAGTGTTTCCCTGTGTATCCTGCAAGCTCCACTCAATTTAGATAATCCAGTAAGAGGTTCAAGTGTAAGGCCACCACATAGCAGTAAAATAAACTATCTGGAACTCCCTAAATTTTAGGGTATTATTAAGTTGGTTGACTCATCTGGCATCCATTGACTTTAACTGTTTCTGTTAAAAACAGCCCACTATAATTTTTCGCTGAGGAACAAAGGAAAATATGTTGGGGGGCATTCACGTAGCTAATAGCTTACTTTTCACAGCACCTATTTGACTACACATAGCTGCATTCATTAGTCCCAAAGCTTTTTAACTTAACGCTAGGGAATACAAAATCATTCTTGATAACATTAAAGGTCACTTTCAAAGGAATAAAATTCCCTATTTTGTTTATTGTAACAGAGGCCAGAAATGTTTTTCTCCAAAGCAGGATTTTTGTAGCATTAAGGTATATGCAGAACTCTTCATGTTGAAGGCTACAGAATCCTTGAAGGCTACAGAATTAGAGCACATACTTTTTTAGCTCTCGATTGAAGAGTTGAAGTATATCTTGATCTTTAACAAAGAGAGCTTTACTCCCAAGAACTTGCTAGCATTTTGAATTAATGAAGAATTAAATTTCATCTCAGCAGTTTTACTAAACTTGGGAGAAAAGGGACCCAATGCCACTAGTTCCTGAGTGCCCTCAACAACCACTGACCTCAGTGGCAACTGAGATTGGTCCTACTTTTAGTTGACACAGCACCTTGCAGAATTAGATCCAATCCCCTTCCCTTCCTCCTAAGAATGTATTTTTTCCCATTAGCCATCTGATTTTTATTTTGCTTTGACCAGAGATGAAATTAATGTAGATGTTTTGGTGCTGACAACCTCCCTGTCAAATTATATAGTGACTTCTCATGCTAAAACTTGTTTGTTTTCACACCATCATCACTGATGATCTCAGCACAGCAGCGCTCCGAGAATAATGGTTTAGTCAAACGCAAAGCCAGCAGAAGGAACATAAAACAATGTGTGCTTATATAGGGCCTACATAAATAGTGCTTTTTAAAAAGGTTTGGCAATGAAATAATAGTTGTGGGTTTGTTTCATTTTTTTAATAAATTAACCTCTGGATTGTTAAGGATCCAGAGCCTTTGCACACCAGAATGTCTGTAGGGCCTAAAAATATTTGTTACGTCCTCCCACATAAGACTATACACAGAAGTTGCCCACTGTGTGCCTTTAATGATCAACCATGGGCCATACCCTCACTCCAGACAGTTTCAGAGAAGTCAATCAATTTATACCAATTTCAAAAGTAACAGAGCCCACATATACTGGGCCAAATGAAGAAAATTGGAAGCAAGTAAGTGTACATGATTAGGGCTGGGCAAAGTGCACGTTGTACATGGGACACTGTCTGTTTATCACTCTTTACAATGTTTTTCTTTATTCAAAATTCCCTGTTGATTGCTGTTTAAAAAACAGAATCAGAGCAGCTCAGGCAGTGATTATATTTTCCCCCCATTTCTCAAAGACTTTGTTCCCACTCTCAGGCCAGCTTGGGAGCTGTGCAAGATGCCAGAGTGGCCTGTGTGTTGCTTTCCAGTGCTGCAAACAAATACTCCAATTTGTTAAAACTGCCGAGCCACACTGCCTCCTCACTTCTTTCCCCCTCCATCGCTTTTTTTTTTTTAATACTAAAAGAAAACCCAAAACCTCCACATACAAAACGTAACTGAAGTCTAAGGTGTTACTTCCAAGTCACAGCTGCGTTCTTAAGAGTGAAAATGCACATCATATTTAGGAGCAGAATTATATAATTATATCCTGCCATGTTTAACTGAAAACCTTGGTGGGCTTTTCATCTACGTTGTGCAAGCCTGAGGCCAGAGTGGTGACTGTCACAGGCAAAGAGACACAGACAGATAGATGATGGAGAGTGCAGACTGTGCACCCCCACATAAAGCGCGTGAGAGGAAGGAGAGTGCACGGAAGGAATATTAATTGAGCAGAAAATAAGTATTCTCAATATCCCCCTGCCCCCTTAAAAAGTAGCCACAAGATGAGGAGAGCTGCAAACATGTTCATCTTGGGGAAACAGCAGTCCTTAACGTGACATGTAAGGCTATTGCTTTAATAATGGGATTTGCACAGCGCACAACTGATAGGCTATGTTCAGAATAGACCCCGTGAATCTAATTTTCTTCTCAATGAGTATTATTGCAGTTGGTAACTCTACAGATTTCAATAGAGTTGCTCCAGATTTGTATCAGGGTGAGTGGAGAATTAGGCTCTACTATGATATTTTTTAAATCCACAAGAATGTAATTCTACTTACCCAGCCATAAAACCCATGGCTCTTTTGATCCTTTCTACTTTCATAGCAAATTATTTACAGAAGCTTGTCTTTTAAAGATTCTCATCAAAATAGTTAAATTACTGCTTTCTCTCACTTTTTGTGACAAACCATCAATTACTGGAATTTAACCCATTTTCTTGCCTGAGTCCATGTACTGCTTTATTAGTGTTGAAGAATGAAAGAGCAGTACGGGAACTGTAGAAAGTGGTTTAAGTTTTACATCGCTCATTTTTTTTTCCCCGCTGCCTTTTTAAAATATTTTTCCATCACACATCCAGTAAAAGAAATTTACGCTAGCCTTATTTAATAACAGATATAAAACAACTTTTAAGTGCTACATTTAATGATATGGAAGTAAGAAAAGAAGGAAAATTCCTTAACTTGTTTTTAACTACAGAATATATTTTTGTGCACTCTAGAAAATTATGGAAGTCTCTACAGATGTTGATCCTGATCTCTTCAACCTTTAAGAAAATATGCAAATGCCATTCCCCTGCTCCAATCATCACCAGCAAAAGGAGCATTTTTTTTAAGTCACAAAAAATGATGTGGTGATTGAAATTATCACAAGCCCTTAACCAAAATTTCTTCTTCCTAAAGCATTCATTCAGTAATGAAGTTAAACAATAGGTAGGAAAATACATTCCTGAACAAAGCAATTGATGATCTGTTTCTACTCCATTGCTCCCTTTTTAGTTTTTTCAGGTTGAATTTTACAACCATCCCGAGAAAAGAACTTCCCTATGAGTGAGATACTGGCAAGCCCAAATTTCTAACACAGACAGTGCTGTTTCTGGACAAGCACAATTCCAGGCTCTTTGTCATCACACACTCAGGTCACCTTTGGAGTTCCTGCTGTGCACCTAAAAAAAATCGTGACAAACTCATTCGCTGACTTGACCAGAGCCAAAAGCAGCTTTAACCACACCAGTTGCCTAAATTCAGAGAAGTAGCTATGGAGGTATGATTTACTATTACAGAATCATGGAACTGTTTAAGTTAGAAAAGTCCCTTAAGATCCCCAAGTTGAGCCATTAACCCAGTGCTGCCAGATCCACTACAAAACCATGTCCCCAGCTGCCACATCTTGTAATTACCTCCAGGGATGGTGACTCAACCATTTCCCCGGGCAGCCTATTCCAATGCTTGACAACCCTTTTGGTGAAGAAATTTTTCCTAATATGCAAGCTAAACCTCTTCTGGTGCAACTTGGGGCCATTCATAATTTAAAACTCTGCACCTAGTAACAGAGCATTGTTGTTGAATAAAAGTTTTTTGAAAAGTTGAGTGAGAGGTGTATTTGGAATGGGAATGATTGCAAACTAGTTCACCCATGACTGAATTACTGGCAGCTGATTTGCAGCATCAGTGTATGACCAAGTGACCTACTAATATCACCATCCATCTCTTGGAGCATTTACTCAGGCAGAATACTACTCGACAGGTAGTATTTTCAGCACTCCAGAATGGAAAGATTTAAAGGACAGAAAATGAAAAAAAGAGAGAGGGAATACATACAATACAGTAACATCTCAATTTATTGCTTACTGTTGTAGCTGCTTCATACAACGCATCCTAAATCCAATCTCAGATTCTGTTTATTGTGCTACAGAGCCCCCAGTGTTGAGCATATTAACCAGCATTCCTTACATTAGATCAGGAGGGGGGGGAAAAAAAAAAAAAATCAGATGTTAAATCTAGGAGCCCGTGGCCCAGGTTCATTTCCCAGAGAGGACAAATTAGTTTCTGGGTAGTTGCAAACAGCTCAGAAAAAGGTGGTGAGGAATAACACTGCCTTACATGAAATGAGAGAGTAGCTCAAGGCGCAAGCCCACAAAGTAAACAGGAAAAAAGGCAGCTTCCTCTAAATGAGAAAAGATTGGCCAAATTAATTACATATCTATGTATTAACTTTAGGCAGTGTATTTAAGGATGACTAGTTTAAACCCAGTACATCCCTGGACAGAAAACTTTCAAACACACAAATGTACTGAGATTGGGACCAGACATTTCAACTGCATTGAAATGTTCACTGAGTGGTGGCTCCCAAAGACAAGGCCCTTAGGAAGGAAAGACGTTGAGATGAGAGAAAAGCAGGCTGCTTGAGAAAACACTGCAAAGGTTAAAAAGGCAGTAGAAACTATTAGTAGAGTTTATGTGGGGTAGAAGGCTGCAGGTGAGATCAAACCATGCCCAGTTCCTGAGCTAGCAGAGGTCTCAATACCCTAGTAAGAGCAATGAAAACATTCAGAGCTAAAGAAAAGCAGAATCAACTAGCAAAGGTAAGAGAGGATTTGTAGTATTTTTTCCTAATTAAATTCAAATCTCATTCCTTCTGGCTTCTTCTAAGGATGTTGTCATTTTTATCACCCACAAAGTGGAGCCTTCTGGCGAAGCAGGGCTGCGCCCCACGCCTTCAAATCACCTTACATGGCAGAGTGGCACGACAGTGACATGAGCTGTCTCAGAGGCAGAGATTATTAAAACCACACACCTACACAAACACTGCTGGTGACAGTGTTTCAAGGCATTCATTTTGAAGTTGTGTGTGGGACCGACTTTTGAACAAATTCTCAAAAAAGTGTAAGACGGAAACAAGAACCAAAAGCAAAACATCTTTTAAGCTAAGGAAATTGTCGTAAGCTTTCAATGTTTTACTTTGAAAATCCTACAGCCTTCAGCAAAATCCTTGGAAAATCTCTTTGTGTTTATAAAATAGCATTTGATATCACAACCTAAAAACCTACAGACCAGTGCAACCAACCCTTTCTTAACTCTGTAAGGGCAAATAACACCTGCATTTCCCATGCGATGGCTGGTAAAGAAATGCTGACTCTCGGTAATTTTAATTAAAGACTAAAATAACATCTTAGTGAAAAATAGTAGATTAAGTATTATTTTAGAGTTTCAGGGTTGCCCCATCAACCTGAGCCATAACAGGAGCAAAACAATCAGTGCACAAACCAACACAAGAGCTCCACGTATGTAAAAAGACACAAGAGCTTATCTGCTTCAACAAGTCCTTTCATCATATCCAAAACAATTATTTTATGTATGTTATGTTGTGCTTGTTATGTATACCTGAGAGTATTTAAATAATTTATTTGATTGTATGTGTAGCCAAAAGAAAAAAGTATTTCCATAACAGGATTTTGTTTTTACACGTCAAGTCTACAAAAGCTAATTCCTGTACTTACTCCAATAACGTGGTTAGAGTTAAAATACAGCATGATAAGATACTGTCTGAGATGAGGGTTTTGTCTGTGTCAGAGAATACTACACCTTCAGAATTGTAAAGCAGCATAGTAATATGACTTTTGATAAGAGGAAAAAATACGTTTTCTTAGTTTTTATTGCAAACTGTTGATTTAAATTTGTGATCAACTTTGAGCATGTTTCTAGGCAGAGAAATGCAAAAGCCCCAAAAGCTTTTTTTTTTTTTTTTTTTTTTTTTAAGGCTAGAGCCCTAAAAGCTCTGAAGCATTACAATTTGCTGAGATAATTTACCTAGAAATACGGGGGGGAGGGGGGCAGCAGGGATCAGGGGTTGAATAGCTTGCAGCAAGGAGAGAGGGCAAATCAACAGAAATTGTTTTGAGATACTGCAGAGTGACCTACCAAGCTGTCTGATCGGCCCTGGAGTTAGTACTTATAACTGACAGAATCTCAAAGCATTTTAAATATTTCCTAGGACTCCTATGTATTTGTATCAATAAGAGTTTACACATGAAAGATTAAGGCCAAATAGGCTGGCTTAGTTATATATGCCTATTAATTTGATTAGTATGAGATAACCAAAACAGAATCAAAGCAAAAGAATCACCTAGACCTGTGAAGCAGAACTGAAAGACTTGTTGCTTTATACATCTGTTTTTCCAGCAACTGCATCTACTGAGTATTCCTGTAATGAGTTATGAGAAAAATCAGTGTTCACAGGCCTTGAGAAAAAAATCGAGTTTGTTCCAATAATAAATCACATGGTCCTTAATACTAATTTTTTAAATGTTTTAAGTAAAAACAGTTTTGCTCTTCTTTTATTGCAAAATCTTGTCCCGAAATTGTTTCCTCATAATAAAGAGTTTATATGACAGACAATCACTGGAATTAAAGTTAAGCTTGAAAGACAGCTAATAATACATAAACATAGGTATAAACCCTCAAAGCAACAGGTTTATAGGAAATCCAGAAAGTTAACTAATGGCAGAAATAAGAGACACGGGATGACAAAGAGTAGAGGAAAAGTCCTTGATTAAAGAAATTGTTTTAAAAGCAACAACAACCTTGCAAGAACTTTTCTAATATTTAAGATCCTCATACCCTGATTAGGGGCACAGAGACAGGTTTTTAAAGGGGGCCACAAGGAGACAAGTTAATAACCCAGTTTCAAATCATCCTGCAAGACTTACTGAGCTCAGAGAGATTCTGCCCACACAGAGTTGAAAGGTTTAGTATGTAAAAGCTGCCTTCTGAAGGCACTAGGAGATTACCTCTCTCTTATCAACTCCAGAGTGAACTCCAGCTCTCACAGCAATAATCTTTTACAGAAGATTCCTCAGCAGTGAACAGGATAAATGTGATTGCAGCACATTTTAGATTCAGCACGAGGAAATTAATACCAAATTAAAAAAGCACCTATTACTCTTTATCTGTGTAAGGCGTTCTGCTAAGTGGTGATATAAATAAAATTACATGTACAATCTCGCTTCTGTCTTTTCTTTAAGTGTATATACATGGTTTCTTTCCCTTTACCTTCCCTGGGTTAAATTAGCAGAAGTGGAGTGTGATAAATTGAAGCTGAACTATAAATGGGTGTTTTGGAAGGGGGAAAAGGTTTCCGCTTGTTCTAAATGTGTAAACTTTTAAAAATATTGCAATTTTAAATCCTGGAAAAGTGCCATCCAATATTCAAGACTGGCAGACAGTGCTTATTGCCTTTTTTATATGTTATTACAAAACTGTTTGATTTTAAGCATTAGCCTGACTATTCCTAAGAGGCTCCAATTAAAGATGTAACAATAGGAGAGTACAGCCGTTTCTTTTTCATGCCATAAGTTCATTATTTCTATTTCCTGTTTCACTCAACAATTTCTTTTAAAGTTTTGAAACTTTGATGATCTCCACAGTTGAAACCGAACACAAATCCCATGCGAGCTAACAGAGCAAAGGAAACCCCCAGCTCTATCGACAGCAGTAGATACCTGTTCTTCCCAATCTATGTATAATAAAGAGTAATGAAAAATCCCTGGTTAGTTATCGTAAAAACAGGCTCCTTACCATAATCTGTAGAGCACAGTCAGGTCCAAGTTGTTTTGTTCAACCACCACACCAACTGTTCCTTCTTTTTAGTGACTTATTAAAAAAAAAAAACCTACTCACTTTGCCAGTGATTGCTGGGGAAAAAACTCCCAAGAGCTTTCAGTCTTCATTAATTAAGGCCATCAGAACTGTACTTCATTTAAGCAGTACAAAAGAGTGCAATCAAGAGTTATGTCCCAGGCTGTAGCTATTTGCCCCTCTCTCATTCTCTTCTTCTTTCTCTCACCATCTCTTTCAGTAAATGAGACTAATTTTTCCAGTAGCCTTTAACTCCCTAGATTAACTGAAGTGGAAAATGTGACTACAAACTCATAGCACTGTCTAGCCTCCAACCCAGCACAGAATCAACTTTGTTGAAAGTGTTGAAGGACACCTAGCAAGCTGCTACTTGCTAAGTTCATAACCCAGGAGTGTATATTCACACAGAACAGGACTGCGCCATCTAGTTAGCTGCCAGCAGGCTTTGGGAGCAGATGCCTCGGGATGCAGGGCTTTAGCCCTTGGGAATGTTCATTTTCTTACAGATTCAATTGTGGTGTGGTGTTTTTTTTAATAAAATATCAGTACCGAGATAATCCACATCTAGTGGATATGGGAAAATTTAGGCTATAATAGCGCAGCAAACTTCTACATCTATCTTTGATTTACAAGATAAAAGCAACTTTTAAATTAAAGAGCCTTTCTGCTAATAGAGCTTATTATGCCAGAGACAGGAATGATTTTCCTAGAAAGTTGTCCCTGTGTGCATGCCTATTATCTTTGCTTTCCCCGTTCCACTAATGAGCATTTATCTAAAGAGCCTGTTAATCCTCTGATGTGTGCTTCTGGTCAGAGGTAACAGTTTGAATAAAACCACTAATCACTTATCACTAATCACTGATCATTAATCACACTTTTCCCTAGTGCTTTGCGACCTGTACAGCTTCCTTTAGGATTAAGGAGTCACAAATAAGGAGTTTAGCCATTTTTTATTAAGAATTTCCAGCTTTTGATACCGACAACCTCATTTGCCACATGAAAGTTACAAAACACTGAGCGGGGACTTTCACCACTGTACACTTATATACTGAAAATAAACCGTACCCTTATGGAAGCATACCTCCTTCAGCAAAATTCCCACAAATTACCCTACATTTTTGCATTCGGCTCTCACTTTCCACCGCTCAATTTTCTTTCAGTCCAGTTTCTGGATTATCTCTGCATGACAGTATCTTACAAGAAAGTTTTCCTACACCACTGTTCCTTGACGCACTGCTGCTTGTCCAAATGGCCAGACAAGGAAAGTCTGGTGCACACCAGCGAGTGAATCTTTCTCTACAAACTGCAGTCTCAAGAAAAGCCCAAGTAAGATGCTTCACAGCAATTATTATGCTTCTGTTCAAGCTTCAATTTCATCTAGCTAAGCACTGTTTCTTACTGACAATATATGGAAATCTTCTAGTCTTGCTGCTTAAGTCACTTCTCATATTGGTCTGGCTTAAAAAAAAAAAAAAGAAAAACCAAACAACATATGGACATTTCATTTTCCTTTATTCCTACCCCCATCTCTGAAACAACCTCTCTCTTTCCAATTGTAAAGCTTATATTGAGCCCTGGAGATGAAGGATCACTCACCATGCTCGGACATAAATAATAGAGGAGGCAGAGTTTAGCAAGTATTCCCCTTACACTCCTGCAGCTCTTATCGTCCTGAAAACTTCGCTGGGGAGAGAGAGACCCCTGTAAGAGAGGACAGTGGCGGGGGGACGCGGAGATGGGGAGGGGGATCATGAGCGGAGTAGAGGGGCTGTAAAGGGAAAGGAGGGCTGCAGAGAGGGGACCTTGTCAACACTCGCCCCCGCCCCGCACCCGAGGGCATCAGAAGCGGAGCATCAGCCCCGCACCGGCCCGCAGCATGACGTAAGGGCCGGCAGCAGCCCGGCACTCGGGTGTCTCACGGGGAAGGCGGCCGCGCACCGCTCCGCGGCCACCGCCGGCTGGTCCCGGCTCGCTGGGGAGCGCAGCTGCCGCCGCGAAACTTATCCAGAAGTTTTGGGGGAGAGGGGACGGCGGGGCAGCGCGCCGCCGAGCTGTCACCGCCGGCTGCTGCCGGGGCACACGGAGCCTGGAGCCGTCCAGCCCGCCGTGGGCGCGGGGACCCCGCGGTGCCTCCGCCGGGAGCTGCCCGCCCGCCCGCTCCGCTCGGAGCAGCACCAGCGGGGTGCTGCCTGCGCTCCGCGGCAGCCGCCCCATCTCATCCCATCTCATCTCATCCCATCCCATCCCATCCTATCCCATCCCGGGAAGCAGCGCGCAGACTTCCCAAACTCGCAGAAGTGCGGGCGGGCAGTCCGGCTTCCCCGCGTCTGGGCGACCGTGCGCTCCCGCCCCCCGCCGCTCTGCCCTGCCCGACCCTCCGCGGGGCGCGGGTCGCTCACGCCCCCTCTCCCCGGGCACGGCGGGGACGCGGCAGCGGCGGGATCCCCGCGCCCGGCGGCGGCACGGCGGGGACCGGCGCTGCCGCCTGCGGAGCAGATGCGGTGGCGGAGCGAAGAGCCCCTGCAGCCGCCGGCTGCCCCTTCCCAGCCGCGCACCCGGCGCTGCTGCCCCGCCGCGCTCGGCTCCGTGCGGGGCGCGCTGCGGGGTGCGCCGCGCGCCGCGCCGGGCGCCTTCCCGGGACAGCCCCGTATTTTTAGGAACTTACCGCCCGGCGCGGCGGGGACGGGACCGGCAGCGCGGCCGGAGGAACCACGTTGGACTGAGGGACGGTTACAATACGTTCTATTTAGAGAAGCATTACATCACCCTCCGTGACGTCACGTGGGATTCCTGAACTTCTAAATCATTGCGGTCCGTGCCGGGCGGGGGGGCCGGGAGCGCGGGGCCGGGGCGCGGCCTCGGGCGGTCCCGCCCCCGCGGGGTGCGGGGCGGAGCGGGGCTGAGTCAGCCTGGAAGCGGCGTCCCGCCCCCAGCGCCCCGGGCAGCGGCGGCCCCGGGCTCCGGCAATGATGCCGGGGCGCCAAAGGGCGTAGCCGGGCCGGGCGGGGATCCGGGGAGAGCCAGGGGAAACCGATCCCCCGGCCGTGCCGAGCTCCGGCAGGCGAGCAGCCTCTGCTGAGCGGTAGCCGCAGGGGGGGCCCGCGCTCGGCTGGGACTCGGGTCCTGCAGCCCCGAACTCTTTCGGCTTTTTTTGTTTGCTTGAGTTTTTTTTATCTAGAAAGTGTCTAAGAAGTAAGGCAGTGTCCGAGAAGGGAGGGAAAGCTCCGTCCCGAGCTGCAGCCTGGGAGGATGCGCGCTGTCCGCCTGCCCAGGTGCGCCCGGTGCACGCGTGTCCGCCTGGCAGGGGCTGGTGCCGCGGCGGAACCAGTGGCGCTGGAGCAGCGCAGTCACAAAGAATCTTAACTGATACAATCCAGCGTCTCACCGCTTTTTCAACATTTAAACATTCTGCACCTAGTTGGCAGCGTCTCTGTGTCGTCGTCCGGGACGATTGCCGGTGACACAGTTATTGTTCCACCCTGTAACTACTTCAGTGCCTAGTGCTCCTCAGCAGTGCCTCTAGCACCTGGGTCTGGAGGTTCCTTTGGCACCTAACTCCACACTGCAGTTATCCAGGAGGTGTTCATGTCAAAGATACACATGATTGAACTGGATTTAGCAGCTGATTCATGCCAGGAGGTATGACTTAATTCTGATGCAGTGTTTTAGCACCTAAGCCTGGAATGTCTCATGAGGAAACCTCAGCGTTTTGAGGGTCTCCGAATCTACAATGGCTTGCTCAGTTTGGTTTTTCTTTGGTACTCCATTAACAGAGGAGAGAGTAGTAATACGACATGTACTGCCAAAATCGGGAACTACTTTACAAATGGCAATAATACAGCACTTTATTCCTAATAATACCATTCTTTCACAGGTTTATATTAGGCTGTCTAATTATCATCTTCAGCTTTTAACAATTCACTGGCACTTTATGCAGGATTTAAGCAGACAGAAGCGGATCCTATCAGTGACTGATGATAGGTTTCGAACTCATTTAACTCCTTAGGATAAAGCTCAATGATGCTGACACTGTAAGCCCTCATTTTGACAGGTATTATCTTTGGAAATTGCATATCGAGTGCAAAGTGCCTTACCTCTAAACGTCCTGGAATTATAAACTGCACAGATGACCAAATTAATAATTACAATTATTTCTGTCTCACAGGAAGGCTTTTAGCATACACAAACACCGAAGTTTTTAAGGCCATGACAAAAAGATTTAAGTGCAGGAAACAGCTCTACATCTCTCATTGAGATTTCATCGTACAGTTTATGTACTCACACTTCCCACAGACATGCTGCTGGGACTGTGGCTGATCGATGGGTTTTCCTGGGCTTGCAGTGGGGTTTTTCTCCAGTTTTCTCAATGAGACTGAACTGTAAACGGCAATGGAGAATTCAGATGCCATTCAAGGATAACAGGGCCCAAATCTGCCAGCTACTTCTCAGAAATGGCAAATTTGACATAAATAGAAGGAAACAAAATGCTAGTTGAAGTATTTGCCATAGTTTATGAATCTAGAGGTGGTGCTTTCTTATGAATGGTATTGTAGACCCCATGTGACTTGTACACAGATTATGATGATGGAACAAGTTGGCCCACTTTGGGCATTCACTGTACTTTAATTTAATACTTTTTGTTTACCACTCCCAACTTGAACATTCTGCACATCCTTCTGCCTTTCCTAGGGTTTCATGAAAAAAAAAAAAAAATCCTAAAAGCAAGATGAACAGAACCACCACTTTGTTTGGCTCAATAGCTTTACCTGCCATGTACATATTTGAAGAGATCTCTACCACTTAAAGAGACAGGCAGCGTGTGGCAGCAGTTTGTGTGTATCTGCCCCTTGGAGGCTGGTGACAAATGCTTTGATAGGTGGTTACCTTGGTTTTCGCTCACAGCACAGCAGAGAGGTTCTGGGTTCCTGATATGAGTCTCAGGGCCTGAGGAAAGACTCTTGAAATGAGCTGTAGTCCTGGGGGGGAGAATGAGTACAAAATAATGTCAACGGTTCCTCTGAGGTTGAAATCTGCAGCAGTATGTGTAACATATAATTGCTTTTCCCCATGTCCAACTTCTGCTTCACTTGCCACCCTCAGATTCTGTTGCTCTCCTCCCTCTTCCAGCTCTTTACTTCTGTATTTCCATTTTTCTTTTGCCTGCTACCAACCTTCTCTCTGTCCTAAGGCAACCACTCTGATCTCTGAAGGGGGATGTGAAAAGGAGCAGTGAGATGCAGCTTTGTTTTGTTCTATGCTCACTTCAGTCGCTGGTGGATGAGCAGTTCACAGAGAAGAAAATGTGTCGATGCCTTCAGCCTGAGGACACTGAACAGAGAAAGGACGTTGAGAAAATGTAATTGCCAAGTTCTTTCTTGATTTAAACTCTGGGATGTTGAGAGTACAAGAGACACTCCTCTGCCTGCAAAGTTGCTGCTTTCAAGTTGAGCTGATGTCTGCTTGTGTGCTGTCACCGTGAAGAACAACTCTTTAATATGAACTCCTCTAAAGGTGGTTTGAATTAGCATATTCCACCCGGCAAATGAGGAATGTACGCAGAGTCAGTTACCGCAGCTCAGCTGACAAGCCGTAACTTGAGAACATGCTCTATACGGGGGACAAATTTGAACAAATCTTAGAGGCTGATCAAAGGCACCTCCTGGAACAGCAAAATGATCATCCTGCAGAACTTCAGGTTCCTGTTCCAAAAGCACGGTATGTTCCAAAAAAAAAAAAAAAAACACCAAAATGAACCCAAATGAACAAAAAACACCAACTTGTGAGATACGGGTTAATGTCAGGCAAGGAAACTTCCTTTTTATGGAATATTGCTTCAGGAGTGATTGAATTTTGGAACCAGCTTTCCAAAATACTCTTGCCTAGGGCAGGAAAACTCCATCGTAAATGGTTAAAAACTTGGCAATGTTTTTAAGAGATTGAAGAAACTTGTAATGAAAAGTACTGAGCAATCAACTCCATGAGGCACTACCTGTTTTTTCATAAACTAATTTAAAGGTACAAAGTCATATGCTGCTTTTCTATTTTTATACACGGGCTTTTATAAAGCTGCTTTCTTCGGATGGCAAAATCCCTATTTAAATACTTTTCTGTATTATATATTCTAAATAAATGTTTGCCATATAGGTCTTTGTCAGTTTTAGTCCGTAAGTATAAAACCTCAAAAGAACACACTCTTTACAACAGCAGCTTAATTGGTATGAAAACTACTCAGACATTTGAAGTGATACGAGTTAGAATGACATTTTGTTTGACTGATAGTAAATGACAGTAGTGCTGCTTCAGCAAACACCTAAAATCTTTGTCATATCATTAAAATCGTTGGGAAGTAAAGATATTAAAATAATTATAGGAGTTTTGTATGTCAAATATCAGTCTCAGCAAGTCACTATTGCTGTCACATAAAATGAATATTTACTGCTGGTACAGCTGAATATTTTACATACCCATTCTTCCTATAACATCATTAACCACATGTTTAACTAAGCTGCTGCCAGTTTTGAGTGTTACTCTCAGCTCTGGCACTTGCAATTATCTTGTTACAAGTACTTTTCAGCAATATCTATTAGTCTAATCGAACGGTAATTTATTCATCTCCTTACGTGCTACTGAAACTTCAGATCTCTCCATTTATCATGTGAAAGTATCCACAAAAAAAAGTAATTCAGCACTAGTCACACAGAAGTGAAGCCTAAGAAATAAAATGGTAGGGGGAAAAATTGATTTCTAGATCTTAACATATGCTTTAATCCATGGAGACTGTAAAATGCATTTTAAAAGAGGGGACAAATTATGCTATTTAATGTATAATAATCCTAGTGATATCCTGAACAAATGTAATTCTGGTGTTTTTATGAAATGCTCTATTTCTTAATTACTACATCTTTGTTCAGACCTCACCTCTCCTCATTTTAGTAACAGACTGAACAGGATATCAGCAAAAGGAACCAAGTATTCTCTATGGTTTCATGAGCTCACTAGGAAGTACCAGATTAGTCTTAAAGCTGAGACAGAAACTGGTGAATAAGCAGAGTTAACCAGAAGTTAAGTAGTACCAACTATTTTTTTTTTAAATTTCTATGAGCTGAAATGTAAATGGCAAACAGTGTTCCTGTTCAACTGTATCATTTCTTGAGTGGACTGGAGAGGAAAGGAAGTGTGATACATCACAGGGATGTGAAACAGTCCTGTGGGATGCCAAGCAAGCCACATCTGCATTTCTGTGCTCTGCGTACATCTCCTCACCCATTCATCTGATGGTCTCACTTTTTCTTAATGACATTCATGTCTGTCTTGGGGTGACTCTATGATGTTTATCCTCTATCACGGCTCCTTGCCAAAAAATTAATTTTGTGCCTTTTCTGTGCCTTCTTTCTGAGCTTGAGAGGGGAGGGGGAAAAAAAAAACAACAAAACCCAAATGAACTTTTCAAAGCAGTTCCCAAGGACACAGAGATAGCGACTCCTCTGCCTCCTCCTTGGCTGTGGTAGCATGGAGGGGGCACCCTGACTGTTTCCTGCAGCCAGCTCTTTGGGATTTTTCCGTTTCTCTGGCGTGTTTCCTGGGACTTTGGGGTTTTTTCCTTTTTTTTTTTTCCTCTTCTGGACTGTTTCAACAACATCAAAACACTTCAGGAGAGCTTTTCTTCAGGCCTGGAGGTGGCCTAAGGCCTAAGGCCACCCCCCACGCCAGCTCCGAGAAGGAGGGACCACACCTAGGAGAGGACTCTAATTTCTTCCCAGGTTTTCTCGCTATAGTGAGGGGTTTTACTATTTAGCATTATTATCCTTCTCCTGTGTGTTTCTTAATAAATAGGTTTTATCTCTTTCACCTTCCTTCGAGGATTTTTTTTTTCCCCAGACCTGGTGGGGGGAAGGGTGGTTGTAACTGTTTTTCTCTCAGAGGATATATTGCTAGATTTTGGCCAAACCAGCATAGTGTCTTAAGCAGGTGACATAAAATAGAGAGCCAGGTCTCAGTAGGAGTACAGGCAAAGCAAGAAAATATTTTGCAAGGGAAGGTTTCTACGTACATCTGTAATATGGATTTACATGGGAGCACATTTAGTCCCATAACAGTACTAATTGCCACATTTCTGTGCCTTGTGGGAATAAAGATGCCTAGCAGTACCTCCTGGTTTTTGCAAGATTATGTGAGCACTGAAAATGGATCTAGTAGGGGATTCATGTTCTCTTTGATAGAGTTTATCTGCAAAGGCGAAGTGACTTGAAGTTGGATGAGCCAAGCAGGAGGTGCCCGTGTTTTGCCTCATCTGTGCTGCAGAAGCCACAGCCCAGAAAATTGCCATTTCTTTTCCACTTCCTGTAAGGCTGCTTGTGAAGTATCAAATCACTTAACACTAAACTCCTGTGTCTGAACTAAACTGCTGAGTGTCTGTAGGACAAAATCAATGTGTGTTACTACTGAGAAGCCACAGAGCTAACTGGTGGAAGGAGGCTTGCTCTAAACCCACAGGATTTAGCTATTGTTTAAGATGTGCTGATTGGGTTCATCTAACTGAGCTTTAAGCATCACTTAAAATGATGGCTTTTCACTCTTCTTAAGTTACCCAAAATCAGTTTTATTCCATGTTTCTCCTTTCTCTTGGTAAACTTAAGGGTACCCGTAGGTCGTGCTTGTGCCACATAAAAAGAAGGAGCAGAATAGTGGAGAAGCACAGCCCTTTCCATGGACAAGACCGAGATGGAAGCTAATGCATGCAGAAAGGTGTGTGCTGGCCTCCTCAACCTGGTACAACAGTGAGGATGCACACGAGGCCCAGGACTGCAAGAAAGAGGATTGTCTCCCCTGTTTTCATCATTTCTCTTGCTCCATTCATGAATGGTACCAGCATGTTAGGAAGCACAGCTTGACCAACCTCCTCACCTTCAGATCCCATGATGCCTGGGATGATCCTCCCCTCCCTCCATGATGCCTCCCATGATACATGTCCTTGATGCCTGTGCAAGGCATACGTGTTCTCTCAGCTCTGAGGCACAATGCCGTTTAACTCCTCACCTCTTGTGGACAAGCAGGTACACACTGGTTCTCCAAGCAGGTCAGATCCCAGATACCTGAATGATCTCTTCATTGTAGCTGTGTGCCATGTGTTCTGTTCCAGGAGACCAAAAAGAGACACTTCATATTTCATTCTACATTCTCAACAATTCAAAGAGCAGTTTGCTTCCTCCATACTCAGACACCATTATTTCATGTTTTTTTGAGATGAGGTAACAAAATTATTCACATTATTTTTCTTCCGCAGAGATCTTGCTTGACTTCTTTTGTATTTATTTTACCATTTTTAATGCTCTGCTTGTTGTACTACTCCTCCTAATAATTTAATTGCTTAAATGTGTATGATATAGAACACTGATTTGATAAACAATTTTTAGGTGCTGTAGCTCCAGTTAGACACATAGAGATGTTTAGATAGACTTTTGACCTCTGACTGGATTTTAGTTGGTTTAAGTTTATTGGGTTGATGTTTTTTAAGTTGGTGGGTTGTTGTATTTTTAGTCTTAGAACAGAATGAGGCAAAAAAAAAAGAGTTGAAAGGTATGACATCTTTGTTTCTGAGAGCCTTATTTAGAAACCATATTTAAACAAGAAGGAAAAAATACAAATTCTAATCTGTCTCATTTGGTCACATTTCTGATTATTAATGGACTCAACATTACAGCTGTATTTACAGATAAAAATCGTGGAGTCATGTGGCAAAAAGATCTTACAGACATTTTAAGTGTAATTTTTCTTTTTTTTAACAGTCTGTCTTCTACTGGCTCTCTTCTTGGGGATGTCATGAATGTCAGAGATACAAAGGTGTTCCTCCTCCCTTAAATGTGCTATAAAGATGTCTCATTCACACCTTCACATTACTCACTTCATGGGTTTTGCTGCTTGAAACAGAATGAGAGGAAATATTTTGCATTAGAATGTTCAGGTACTCTATGAAAGCAGTGTGGACTGCCAGGGGCTCGTTTTCTAGCCCACAGGTGAGGGCTGAAGAGGGGTTGTAATGGAGATTCTCACAGTTTGTGGATTCACAACCCCTCTTTCAGTTCTCTGCATAGTCTGCTTAGATAGGCTTTGTGCAGGGAGAGTCAAACTTCTGCCTTATTTGCTAGCTGAAAAGCTGAGAAGGAGATGATGAGGGATAATCCCAGCAGCTCCCATGTAATTGCAGAATTTGTAATTGTGATATTGCAGCAGGAGAAGTGAAGTGTTTGCTGCCACGCAGCGCTGCCAGCATTTCACACAAGCATCAGTCAGGAAAGTCAGTAATGGTTTTTTAGCATGATTTGGTTTAGACACATGTAAATAACAGCCCGATCAGGAAGAAATAAAAAGCCATGGTGATCCAAGGTCTAAAAAACCTCTTTTTCAAGAGGAAAACTGCTAAAAGTCACATTAAGTAAAACAAAAATCAGTCTGCACTACCAAACCTCATCTGCCACTAACTTACATAATATACTGCTGACATCATGACTATATAAATTACATGGTACTTTCACATGTGACTTAGAGATTATATTACTAGTGTATGAAAAAAAATTAAACTTGCGATTTTTAAATTTAGGATGAACTACTGTGGTATGTATTACAAAATTAGCTACACATTCCAAAACAACAACAGCAGGTTTACTTTTTATTGCCTTTACCCCAACAGGTGCAAAAACATTAATTTAGTCAAAATCGTATGGATGCACAAAATCTTTTTTAGAAAGGGTACAGCTTTGCTTTCATTCTTGTTACACACAATATGTCCTGGATTTTATTTTAGCTGAAGTAGAGAATCAGGCTTGTTGTGTTTTGCTGATGAAACTCCATGGGTAAAATCCTGGCTTCACTGAAGTTAATAGGAAAACTCCCATGGATTCAGTGGGGCCAACATTTCAGCCCGTGTCTGTAATCAATTATTAAAATGTAACAGGGTCCAATGTATGACTACATTGGAAAAAAATTAGAGCAAAATACTTCGAGTAGTTTGCAAATATTCTGGAGACTTGAGGCTCAGGCAGTAACGCCTCTCCTAGTTACTCCTAGAGAAAACATTTACATAACTTTTATTTGTATGTAGGTGAGTTCCAGATTGGATTTTTGAAGCATGTTCGATACTTGGTATTTAAAAATCCATCAGTTTTAACTTAATCTCTTTCTGAATGATTCACTTTTTAATTATGTAGGCTTCTTTTGCACATTTTCTTCTTTCGTTAAAAGGGAGAAGTATTCAAGTATCTTCATTTTTGAAATTGAGATAGTCATTAATTTTAGATGACAATGCAAGAAAATAAGACAGATAAATATTTGCAGGTCATTTATTTTATTTTAAAATGCATTACGTTTGTCTCCATCTTCAGCACAGTAGTGTGAAAAAGAAGAAATGACATATGAAAGCAACAGAAATTTGAGAAGTAGGACAAAAGACATGGTACACATTTTGAACCTGATTTCCCCTTCTCTTTTCCCTCCCCTCCCACACCAAGCAACACACTGTATGTGACTGTTACATTTGCAATGCAATACTCAAGACAAACAAATTTTAAAAGTCTTCTAAAATACCCAGTACATGAAATGCAGTGGAATTTTCAAGGAGGTGTTTTTCTTACATATTACACAGAGGCATAAATAAGCCACTTATTCAGACATAGCTGAACTTTAGCTAATAGCAGCACTAGCCACCAAATTAACATGTGATGTAAATAAACAAGAAATTTAAATTCAGACTTACCTGATGCCAAACGAGACAGTAAATTAACTCCTTCTGTTGAAAGCAATATATTTCATTTGTAAGAATAAGAATAAAAGTAAATCCACAGAATATTTGTCAGCATAAAAGTCTCACAAGGCCCTGTCAACAAATCACAAGGAAGCATGGATGGGTGGGGGATCTATATGAGCAAATAATAGAGAAGCATAGAAATTAAATATCATCCTTCTAGCTCAAAAAAATCCCACTTAACTTCAATCTTACCTTAACCACCATACAAACCAGGCAGAGAGTACCCATTGTCACCACTTGTATAGTTGGAGTGGACATATCCCAGCTTGAAAGAAATCAGAATGGGAAATAAAACAGCTTTTCATAGTCTCTGCTGCTAGAAAAGATGAATGCACTTATATATCCAGGATGAATTGCCTAGCTCCTTTAAGCAAACAGCACCACTAAAAATCATTCATCTGTAGCAAGGTTTACTAGAAACGCCTCTAGGGAATAAAGGTGCATCGTGGAAGAAGGGAGAACTTGTTTTTCTGAAGCTGTACTCCTAAAGGGTTTCAAGTATTGTTTCAGTAGCGAAGATAAATCGCTAATGTCAGGAAAGAAAAACGACACAGCCCTTGCCAGAAGATCCGATGACGCTCAGCACAAGGTAGCATGGAATAAACAGTGCTGTAAAGATCACGGGGCTAGAATGGAAATCAAATGGCCAGAGAGTGATAGAGCTGGTTCTCTTTAACAAAAATACCTAGGAAAAAAAAAAGAAATGTAACAACTTATTTGTGTGCAGGAGAGTAGAATAAAAGAATGCAATTACAACTGATGGAGACATCAATTTGTTTGTGGAAAGCCCTAAGAGATGGCAAAAAGCCTGCTGGAAGTGCAAGGGGAAAAAAAACTTTTGCTGAAATCCTAGACATGGTGATTCTCGTACAAGTTTTACTATGAATTGCTGACTCGGTGTTTGCATCTCAGTTTTTCCCCACAGGGGAGGACATATAGGGAACAGCAGGTACGACGATCAGAGACAGTGAAGAAATGTTGTGAGTTACTAAAATACCTGCACAGAAAAATGCTGAGGCTGTCCATGCCTCAGGAATGAAATAACAGAGAGAAAGTTTGTCTAGAACTCTGCTGGTGCTGAGTGTTTCTAGAAAAGTAAGAGTAATTTTGAAACAGGGAGCTAAGCACTTCCTAAGGAGTTTAATTTCTTTTGGAAGCATTGGTCTTGCAAGTGGAGCAGAAAATAGCCAGGCAAAGTATGAGGTGTAGTATGTGGGGAGGTCTTCAGGGAATCAGAGAAGAAATAAACTGATCAGAGCTAACGGGGATATTATTAGATACTTGGCTACCAAAGTCAACCTTCTTTAAAGGCAGCAAATTCTAGCATCTAATTATATTCTTGTTTACCGTATAGAGAAACACATGATGATTTTCACTCTGTAACTGGGAACTTCTTTCACTGTGTATAAGCACTGGCTTATACTCTGAGCGTGTTTAGAAAGTTATATAGAAATGAGACAAAATGCACTAAGTTGTTGAATTTCAAGTGATAAGTTTTAAAGACTTGTAATATGAAGGAAAAGATATTGATTTTTTTCATTTTAAAATATCCCTTTAAAACTACAATCTCATCCTTCAGATTTTTTTGTTTTTAAACATGCGGTAGTTTTTAAAGGTATCTACAGACTGTACCTGCACAGACACAGCCTGTATGGGGTAATGCAAACTCTGAGCCAAGCCTACAATCAGATATTAACACAACTGATTACACTGATGGAGTGAAGCCACTATTTTTATCTTACCTGAGATAAGGCACACAGGATATAAATTGCTGTTCAAAAGGCAAGGCATAAATTAAAAAAAAAAAAAATTACAAGGAAAAAAAGAATGAAAGAAACACTTCACTTTAAAGGTACAGCTGAACTGAAGACTCAAGATGATGGGAAATTATACTAGTCACATTTTCTGTCCCTACAGTGGTCCAGAAGGACACAACAGGAGGGAGAAAAAACACCTCTGTCAGAACTGGGAGCTGCAGAGCCAGCTGAGGCTGCACAGCTATACATGGAGTTGCCTGTGGCCTAGAGAACCATGGCCAAACCAGCTTCCATCAAACCAATTAATAAAACCTTTTAATCCCTTTATCCTGCAGAGCACTAAAGACATATTTTTCCAAAGACACCCACAACCAGCCCCTCGGCACCATTTCTGCCCTCGTGGCTGGTGTTCCTACACCTCCAGGTCCCTCATCCTGCAGGGAGACACCACCAAAGACTGGCAGCTGTGCAGAATTAAAAGGTGGGAGTTGAAAGATTTTTGACCAGAAATTGCTTTCATTTATCTTTGGTGCCTTGCCATGTAGTGAGCATTAGTCAATGTGTGTGTCTAGAGACCAAGAGCCGGATCTGGTTGCTGCACTGAGTTTTTGTCACAAGGGCTGTGTTTAACCATGACACATCCTGTGATTTCAAGACATATTTCTCTTCCTGTTGTTTCAGACTTGTGAGGCTCTGGATCAGAAGCAGAGCTCAAGTTTTTCTACCTCTGTCGTATCTGAGGTTGAAGATAAAAACACCCAGAAGTTTGCATGGGCATCCCAGCTCAAGGCCAACAGTAACCTCTGTGATACACAGATTGCTGGGATCCCTTGCTGCTGCCAAATTTAATGTTTTAAAGCAAAGTTCTGGCTCCCTTGAAAAGAGCAGTAAAAATTCTGGTGATTTGGATGGGGGTAAGACTTCCCCCCTGAGTCTGACTGCAGGAATATTCACTGAGCCACCCCAACTGCTGACTTCAAGCACACAAACCTGCAACAACAGTCTCTGAAAGAGTGACAAAAGGCAGATTTCTCAGCCGTGAAACATTAGCTTTGTTGCAGACTTCTGAGCAAAATGTAACTCCATGCTTTTGTATTCTTTCCTAACTTAAACTCTTTGAGGACAAGAAACTAAACTTAAAAATTAGAAATGTTGTATCTTAGTCTAGCTATAAGTGTTAAACAAAACCACCCTAAAAACTGTATCTGATTGTTCCGTGGTGTTGGCTTCTAATCTAAATTAGCTACCCTTTTCATTGTTAGTGTACTTGCAACACCTTATTGCTGATGTTTTCAGAAATTTCACTAACCAGATTAGCTAAAAAACCTCCTGTTTTTAAGTTAAAATGTTCATATAACTTGTATCAGCATCTCAACTACCAAAGACATAGTAGGTTCATTGATTTCAGTGCAGTTACAGATACTACCCCTGATTAATGTTCTGAAATCACAGAATAGTTTTCATTAGCTAGCTTCCTGAAGTTCCTTAAGACAGAGAACAGCAGTAAAAAGCTTAAGAATATAAAATGCTTATTTTTTCTTTTATGAATAAAATCAGACGTGCTTTCAGTACACACTCCATCCTAGCGTTATTCCACAAACACGAGGAATTCTAGAAGGTGATCCGTCCCCAGCTTCTCCAACTAAACTCTGCAAGGAGCATGATTTTTCACCAGGTTATTTGGGAATGTCTTTAATAGGTGCATCTTACCACTTTCAAGATACAGGTTAAGACTCAGGCTCTGTTTCATCTCCAGTGGTAACAAGTTCTGTAGCTCCAGGCCTTCTGTCAAGAATGCTTGTGCTGTTCCCCACCAGTTACATCACCCCGTTCATCCCAATTACACAGGCTGCAGCTGATGTAGTGCTTTAATAATTTGTTTTATTTGTGCACTGATTAAAAATTTCTAGATCAAACATTTAATGAAAAGCTCTCCAACCTGACAGGTTTGCTGCTGAATGCAGTCATTTACAACTCAAACCTTATAATAACCAGAGCAAGTGTTGGAAAAGCTGTTCATGCCAAATGCTCAGCAACTGACATATATAATCTTATATCTTTTCATTCAGGCCTTAAAAAAAAAAATCTGAGACCTAATTATATTGGTTGTAACTGTTCTGAAATGAACGGTGGCAGGAACTAATACTTGTTTATTTTCTTTCCTGACAAGTGCTCTGAGTAAAAACAGTTTCTAGACATGATGGAATGACTTTTCCTATGAGTCAGACACGTTCAATGAAATAAGGTTTGAAGAAACTGGAGCTGGTTTTCTGTCTAACAATAGTAATTGAAAATACCCAGAACTTGTAAGTATTTATACCATTTAGAAATGTCGGACAAAAACTACACAGGGAGGACAAAAAGTCTCCAGCAAACAAGCTCTTGCCCTATGCTGTTTCATTTGAGTGAGATATTGCACTTATTCATCTGGGCTTATTTCAATTTAATGAATTTCTCTTTTCAGTTTGATTTTCTATTTAATTTTTAATTTACAGGTGACACTTAAAGTAAACAGTCATATTTCCAATTGGCAACATATTTAATGTTTTTCACAACTCCAGGGCAAACTAGAGTTTTAAAATATACTACTTGGTAATATAAGAAAGGCACATAAAACTAAATGTTTATGTCCATGTTGCAAAGCTCTAACTAACACACTTTTTGCAAGCTGCTTTGCTCCCTGTATTTCAGTTATTTCAGCTTTTCTGAGAGTAAGCTACCTAGTTTGGTTGTGTTTTGAAAAGAAGTTATCCTAAATTTTTGTTATTGCTCTGCAGCAAGTAGTTTAAAAGAAACTAAATATCAATTAAATATTATTGGAAAACTTAGGAGAAGTGCCTGCTGAAATGAGAGGTATACCTGGTAATTTAAGTACAGCAATTACAAAGGCACGAAAGCCCACTCGGAATACGCTTGGGGTTTTTAATTGATTTATTTAACATCTTTTTTCTATGTCCTTCCCTCATCCCCAACAGCACGAGCATATTTTCTGATGCCAGGAAAGCACTCAGCGTACTGCATGTGTATTGTATAGATAAAATTGTATTCCTGCCACTGTAATTCCCGCCCCTGGGCCTTTCACCTGGCTCAGAAGGCCAGGCTCAGAAGGTGCGGGGTTTATCAGCTGCCTCGCACACCCCTTGGCTCCCCTTGCCCACGCTGCCTGCGGCCCATCTGCACTGACATCGCACTCATGTCCCTCGGTCCGTGTTTCCACACAAATGTCATCCCTGTGCAGCCTTTCTGCGCCGTGCGCTGCCGGGTCAAACCCCGACCAAGAGCTGAAGCCACGTCGCGATCCCGGTTTGGGGACGGCTGGGATGGCCGGCAGCGCTGCTTCTCGGTAAATAAAGGATCCCAGCGCTGCCCGTGAGCGCTGGGCAGGGATGGGTGGGCTCTCGGCAGCGCTGGGCTCGCTCGGTTTCTCCAGGGCCGGGGAAAGCCCGGGCCATTCCCCATCGCAGAGCTCCCTCTGCTGCCGCTCCCGGCACGGCCCGGCCGCGGCTCCCCGGGCAGCGCAGGGACTGCGGCCCGAGGGGATCCCGCGGGGAGGCAGGAGCCAAAGCTGAAGGAAAGCAGGTTCCTACCGCTGTCCGCAGCGGTGTCAGCCTCACAGCCGTGCTGGTTCTGATGGCCGATACGGCTGTGGAAACATCCACATTGTTGGGTGATCGCTGTTCACGCTGCTGACAAAAGAACAGTTACGATAAGTTTTCGCAGGTTGTTAAAAGAGAGCTGGGCCTTTAGGATGGGATTTTGGAATAAAAGGACGCATGGAAACCACCCTCGATAAAGTGGGCCCTTAGGTAGACTGGAAAAGTCCCATTAGCAGAGTGCACAGCCACCTTTCTTCACACCCCTGAGGTCCGCTGCATCCAAGGAGCTCACTGCCTGCTTCTTCATCCCCACCACCACAGAGATCTGCAGATGGGTTTCCAAAACGCAGTGAAATGAGAGGTGGGTCTGAGGGAGGAAAGTGTTTCGAAGTGACTTGGAGCTAGCCCTTCTGCAGAAATTATGAGAAATGGTTTAAACTCATGCTTTCAAGGATGAACAGAAGCAGCATACCTGTTCCCTCACCCTGCGCTCAGGTGATGAAACATTGGCCTCCCAGGCACAGTCCAGCCTGCTCTACAGGGGCTTGAGCTGTGCTGGGCACTGTAGTGCCGCAGCACCTGACAAAGGAGCCACACACCACCCTGGCCTCTGCTGCATGCATTTCTCTCACCCATCCCAAACATACTTCACCTGTACAGAACACATACTTCTAATTACAAACCAAAACACCTCGACATTTTAGTTTGTTCCACATTAATACTCAGTATGGCAATACTTAAAATACTGTTTGCACAAAAGTGTCTGAAATATATTAAGGCCAGATGTCATAAATGGTGTGTAAAGCATTGACAAAGCATATTGTACCTACACTACTTCAGTCATTTTCAAGTAACTAAAAAGACTATTTTGCAATAGCAACATAACACAGAATAGGCATCTACTGCTCGTGTGGTAACTCATCCTCTGGAGTAGCACTGCTCCCTCCACCAGCTACAGAGAACTCTGGATAAATAGCATAGATAAGCTCCATGTCGGTTTCAGACATACAGGTAGTGGAGATGAATCTCACCTGCAGTTTATATAATACTTGCCATTAATTAATCTGTTCCTAACAGTCTGATCTGTCTCTATCAACAGACACCTATACCCAGCCACTCAGTTCAACCAAGAAAGTGACATCTCTTAGCATACATCTCCTGTGTTCAATGGAAAAGCACAAGGCAGCCAAATCCATGTACCATGAAGTTGGTATGTCTGCATGGAGGGGTACAGGACTTGTGCAAGGATCCTAGCTCTGTCTTGAAACCAAATGTAGGCTGAGTTCAGCCTCTTACTGGAATGCATTGGTTCAGACAGAACACGATGCTGGTAGGACTCTGCTGTCTCTGATACTGGCCATCATTAGACCAAGAACCTGCACTGTCCCTGTAGCCAGCCTTAAGCAGACACAGAGATTCGGACCAAAATAGCAAGTTTATGAAACTGACTTGGATCAGTGCAGAGCTCAGCCTGCATATGAGTGACACCACCAAAAGACCCCGATGGAGGTATTCCAAAGACCTTTTCAATAGCATTGTTGAAAGAAAGAACAAAGCCTCAAAATTAAGCTTAAGTTCCCCTAACTTACTTTCTTATCAGTGTTCAATTAAAATGCAGTTATTTTCTGTTTATTTGTAGATGACATTTTTGTTATGCCAGAGTTTTGCTGTATGTTGTCCAGCTTCCAGAGTACAAAGGAGTGTGTTTATAGAGCTCTTACCTATAATTAGTGTCACCCAGTTAAACAAAGCACCTCTGTTTTATAACTGCCAAAGCTGTCACAACTTTTTTCAGACTGAATTTTAGTGATGGACTACTTGAGGCACAATTTCTTTAAAAAGTAGCTTAGAAATGTATTACTACTCCAGACCTGCTATTCTAACCAACCATATCAGGTGGCAGGCTCTGTCCACAGAGCCAGAGCTCAGAAAAATGCTTCCTCCATTATATTTCCACTTAATTATTCTTGTACTTTTCAATAACTTTGTGTCATAAAATCATGGCATATAGTCGATTTGGATTAGCTTTATCCTACCAGGTTATGACAGACTTTCAGTCTAGTCATTAATCTGTCATCATAAGTTTTGGAATCATACAGACATGAGAGCTAGCCATATTTAAATTGGGAAGGTATTCTTTTTTATGAGTCTATGTTTAATTAGAATTCCAATAAAAGTGACACATCCATTCGAGGCCAGGCTTAATACTCTGAGCTTAACTTTTCTTCGGAACACCTTTTCCTTAAAGAGAAATGTCAGCAAAGAAAAGCACAGTTTTGTCCAGACATAACAATCTTCTTGGCTTATCCCAGGGAAATATGGCCCCCAGGGCAAAGGCCCAGCTGATACTGCAGCTCAGAGGAGACATGGGAGGTTGTTGAACTGCTCGGCTTGAGTTGCTTCTTTTTGGTTATTTACATACCTGCTGTTGCATGAGCAGTGTAAAAGGTGATTAAAGCTTCACAAGGACAAGTGTGACTGAGCTGTGTTAGGTGTTACCGGTGCTGGTTTTGCTGTGTAAGGGACGTATGAGCTGCGGTAGATTTTTCCACGACCCACACATCTCCTTTGCTTTTCATGCCTCTTCTCCCTGCTTCAGAAAGACCTGGGCAAGCCCCTGGCTGCTGCTTCTGCATCACCCACAGCATAGGATGCTCCTGGCAGCTGAAGGAGAAAGTGATGAGGATGAGTTTGGGCGACAGAGGGAACAGGCAGAAGGGATGAGCCACAGTCACAGAAATGGTGTACAGGTAGGCTCTGCACCTACCTGCTTCCACAAGTCACCAAGACACTCACAGGGCATATCTTCATTCTTCAACTGAAGACGTGGCTTGGTTTTCATCCTGGTCAACTGCTCCCTGCTGAGAAGGTGGGCTTTGGATCTCCCTGGAGTCAAGGGAATTCTTTTCATGGCTAGTCTGTCAGCCTCCACAATGCCTTCCTATTTTCCTGACCAAGGCAATAAATAGTCTCTCTGTCTAAGGCCTTCAGCTTGATCAGAATCCAAGCTTGAAATACCCTCTCCAAACTCACTGTCTAACTACCAGACCTTTAGTCCCTTGGACAGAAAGACATAGGCCATTGGCATCACCTGCCTCAGCCTGCCTGATAAATTTTAATTTACATGAGCCAAAATAACCTATTAAACTGATGCATTTTTAAACAATTCTAGCAGGGCGGATAACATTTGCTACTTTATAGCAGCTAATATTTTTTCCTATTCAAACATATTTTTATTATAAAAAAATAGACCTGCTTAAAGTTACATTTGATTTTATAACACCCTACATTCAGGCCAAGATTTAATACCTGAAAACTGTTTATGTACACTTTAAAAATATTCTGAATCAATGAGCTCTCCTTAAAGTCCAATGAGATAAAAAGTGCTACTCTTATATGTAGTTAAGAAAACTTTTGAGGTCAGCTCACCTTATAAATACATTGCGAAGTCGTGCACTACATTAAATATTTACATTATTTTCAGTCTTTTCAATTAAGCAACTTCTGATATTTACATTTCTCCTGACTGAAAGCATATTCAGACTCTGTTGTACATTAAAAAAAGTTTGCTTGAATTTCCCCTGAGCATTTAAGTTAGCTCACAGGAGTGGGAAGAATCTTTTCTTCATTTGTACTGCTAAGAAATGTGTTAGACAGTTAGGGGGAGGAAAAGCAAGAAAATTTATATCCTCATTCAAATCACTAAACAGAGTATATCCTTCACACAGATCAGAGAATCAGGATCTTGGAGAAAACGTACCTGCCCAAAGGCATGAGAACACACAGAGGTTTCAGAGGATGCAATTCACACTGACTTTGTCCCTCAATGATTACTATACAAGCAGCTGAGCAATGAGCTGGCTGGACATTTTCAGAAACCCTTCTGAGGACAAAGTTTACTTTATGTGACTCTTAGATACCATGCCTGTGGTGCACAGACCCAGTCTGTGGTACCATTATGGTTTCTTTCATAGACTCATTAGCTTTATTAATTTTCCATTCAAAACAATAATTTCATAAGCTTTCTTCTTTACTGCATACTTTCTGACAAGTAAATTACCAAAATTAATAATGTTAGCTTTTGACTGTTAACAGTTTCCATCTAAAGGCAGCCTGATAAAATCCAAAGTTAAAACTACAATTCAGTAAGTATGAAATGCTTTATTTGCCATTTCTTAATATGAGAAAATATGAATAAATATTGTGGATCTGGATAAAGATTAAACTATTCAATTGCTACATAATTATTTCTAGATGTATTATGTCCTTTTGGAGGGGAAAATAAAACAAAATCACAACCGAGTACCAAATTGAGCTTGAAGTGTTTATTTGTTTTAACTGCTTTTCTTACCAATTAAAATGACCCTTTTACAGGGAAAGCAAAAAAAAAAAAAAAGAAAAAGGCAGAACAAGTTTAAGCATCACTATTTTAAAAATAGAAGCTTACTGTTTATATCATTGTTAAAATGGGTGATTCAAATTACCAAGTATGGGATTCCTCTGATCAACTCTGATATGTATCTACATCTGCGTTTAAAGGGTGCTAACTTTCACTGGGAGTAAAGAGGCGCTTCTAGGCCACAATTCCTCTCCTCTTAAATTAGATCAAATGTGAAGATTGGCTACAGAATAGAGTAGTTCCATTAGAAGGGACCTACACTGATCATCCAGTCCAACTGGCTGACCACTTCAGGGCTGACCAAAAGACAAAGCAGTTTATCCAGGGCTTTGTCCAGATGCCTGCTAATTGCTGACAGGCGTGGGGCATAGACCAGCTCTCTAGGAAGCCTGTTCCAGTGTTTGGCCACTCTCTTGGTAAAGAAATGTTTCCTTATATCCAGTCTGAGCCTCCTCTGGTGCAGCTTTGAGCCATTCCCACGTGTCCTACCACTGGACCCCGGGGAGAAGGGATCAGCACGTCCCTCCCCTTGGAGCTGTAAAGAGCAATGAGGACACACCTCCCAGCCCTCTCCCCAGCTTTGTTGCTCTCTTCAAGATGTTCCTCTCAGATGTCTTAGGACTGCCCCCAGGTTGATTGTTTTCAGACCTGGAACGTTTGGATCCAAAACCCAAGCACAGCCAGGCAATGACTTCTTCCAAAGCACCAGAAGTGCACATTGCTGCTGCTGCTGCCACATCGGCTGGTCTGACTGAAATCAAGCTGCACCACTGTTGTAGGACCTCACACTGATGGGCCAGGTTTATACAGACACAAAACATGCATCAGGGGTAAAACCCCACAGCTCTTTGGTCACTTTAACCTTTCTGAGAGATATTTGCTTGACTCATTTTATGGGAAGGTGTTCAGATCTTATCTAAAACCTGGACAAATATCTTTTTCCTTTAGGATTTTTCATTTTTAGTATTGAAAGAGTGAGGAAGGTATTATTCTTGTTATTTTGTATGGTTTAACCATACATTCATGGGGAAAAAATGTTCCATATCTTTTGACACAGCTGGAGTAAAGAAATAAATTTTTAATCTTTTGGTTTTAAACACATACACACATACACAAATTCCATAGGTCACTTTTTATGTGCCTTGCACTGAACTGAAACCTATACCAGCTCTGCCATTAACTTCTTAAAGATATCCTAGCAGACATTTTAGGCCAGTCTCCCTCATTTTCCCACCTGAACCCAGGCAAAATCCACTGGTTAATCAGCAGCATGCTGGGGGGAAGATTTCTCCAAGTCTCCTCCACTAAAGAGCTGCATAGAAATGCTGAAGATTGCAGGCTCCATGTCCCAATGGATATACATGTAATTAAGGAAACAGAACAAGGTCAGGAAACTACATCTGTGGAGGAACTGTGGGAAGGTAATGACATGCTTTTGGCACTAAGCAGAGCAGCTTTTATCTATATTATTACACAAAAAAGTTATACCTGAAGTGCAACCTGGATTCTGACTTCTACTCTCATACAAGAGAGTATGACCTCAAAGAGCTTCAAACCTGTGGGTTGTGAGACTACCACACGCTGCAAAGAAAACACCTAAGAGCACTTTAATACTTCATGAACAAACCCAGGAAGTCTTCCTGTTCTGCCCCATACACAGGCATTTTCCCCTCTAGTATTGTACTATCCTTCATGTAGCCGCTTCTTTCAGCAGTTCAACCCAATGGCCTTAAATGTCCACTTTCCTTCATAACTGAGTGTTCTTCTGGTCAGTTATTTGTGTTTTATTTGCTTGCCAAATGGAAGTCTCCTCTACATTGACTCGTCAGGAAGTTTTCCCTCCTGTGTAAAGCTGGAGGTGAGTGGTGCAGCTCTGCCCAGACCTCACTGGCCATGGCGATGAGGTTCTGTCTCTCCAAAAGCTTTATTGAGCATCCCACTTCAGATACTCTTAGCCCAGGGTTGTTTACTGAAGGAAATGACTGGTCCGGCTGAGGAAGAGCTGCACAGAAGAGCTTTAAGAAGAGGAGGAAAGGGACAGGGTCTATGCACAGCTAACCCACAGGATCTCTCAGGCTATCCCACTGTGTGGTACCTTAGCTCGTCACACAGGAGGTTTCATCCCAAGTGACTAGGCAGCAGTGACACCTAATGCACAGGATGGTAATTCCCTTTAACACACAAATATTGCAGGCCACTCTGCCTGCCCATTTCTAGTTTCAGGACGTACACTTGTGGACAGGTGTATCCTGAATCAGGGTGTATCCTCCTCTGGAAGTTTTAGTGAGAATGGTACCTGTTTATTATCAAGGTCAACAGAAGTTTTTGAACAAATAAGAAACATGCTTCTGCCATATAAGACTGTGTTTTTATTTAGTGCTCTCCTTTTAAAATTGTAGCTGCTTAATTTGAAATTATTGTCACCTACATAGCCATTTTAAATTCAGATTTTCAAAATTATTTTAGGTACATATTTGCTGAAAGGTACCAGATACCAAGTACTGAGTTGGAGGAGTCTTTTTCTTACCCCATGGAAACACAACATGTTAAGGTATAAACTCATGACCAGTATAGGCTCTTTTACAGCTCCAGAGATAACATCCCCCTCATTTTGTCTATTCAGCTTTACCAAGTCAATAATCAGTTCATTCAAACTGAGAAATTTGTTTGGACTTGAATAGTAGGGAAATTTGTTTTTTGTTTCCAAGCTATGAATAAAAACTCTGAGGGGCTTGGACATGGTAGTTCTAAAGTTCTTAAGGACTGAATGACCAGAAATATTAATTCAATCATTCATTGGTGAAATTTCTTTAAAAGAAATCAACTTTAAATTAATCACATTCTTTTCTATGCATCCAGCATATTCCATATACTTTCTCTTTCTTTGGCAGATCGGAGATTTTTTCCAGAAAGCTGACCTTCTGCACTGTTATTTGATTTTTCTCTTTCTATCCAAAGGCATTTCTACCCAAGAGTGAATACGAACAAGTATTCCAATAAATAAAAGATATCATTTACTATTTCATAACATAATAACATTTGGGATATTTCCACATGGTTTAAAAGGCAAGTCCTCTTTTCACTGATACACGAAAACAAAGCATTCTGCTGGTTAGCAAAAATAAATAATACATGAAGCATAAAAGTAATCTTTAATTGTAAATCAATATATATTAATATTTACCTATCTAAACCCTAACTTTATTCAAAAACTAACTAAATTATACAAAGGCAAAACAGGATGAATGTTGTTTATTAAAATCCTGGTCTTATTAATGTTTAAACCTATTATTTAAAACAATGAAATCTGCTTATTATAGCTGAGCTATTTGGGAATAAAGGTATTTCTCTGGGCATTGCTATATCCATTTCTGTGGTTCCTTATATTTTAGTTTGGAATTTTGAAGGTTGGTTGTGATTTTGAAAGTTGAGTACAATGCAAGGTTTTCCTCCATTATGAACTATTATGTAAACCTAGCTTGAATAAACTACATAATTTTGCCAAATGATTCCTGAACCTTAGCCAGTAATCTGATTAAAGAGAGAAAGAACTCACTTTTTATATTTAAAAAGTGTGTTTGGAGAAACTCCACTGGTCATTCAGATTTCATTAAGCTCCAAGGTAATAATTCACATTCTGTCCATTATTTTACATTCTGTCTTCAGGCCAAATTCACCCCTGGTATGTTCAAACTTGGGAAAAAGTCTCTCAAAATGACTCTATTTGCTCAGAAACAAGCAAAACTGGGGAAAAAAAAATAAATAAATAAAACATTATGTTGCAAGTCCCTTCCTTAAACTGCTACAAATGTGCTCTGCTGCTCTGAGTTGCTTCTAGAAGGTTAACACAGCAGCAGCTCTCATATGAGAAGAATAATGTGAAAGTGAATTCAAAAAACAAGACTCACAAGACAGCAGCACAGAGCAGGAACTGTAGAAAATAGCTTTCTTACCTAAGGTGTACTCAAAGCATTATCAGCTATGCTGAACTGAATTCTGCACACTGTTAGAGGAGCAGTGATGATTCATAGAAAGATAATGCACTGAGCTATCTCCAGCAGAGTCCGTAGCAGATCTTAACAGATGGGACAGATCGCCCAGTGCGCTCCCCTGCCAGCATCCATTACCTCCAGTGTAATTACTGAGCCAAAACATTACTCAGTGCGTGACCTGTCCATTCACAGAAGTCATATGCTCCTTTGAGAAGACCCAGGGAGTAGAAGCAGGAGGGAAGGCAGATTTTACGTAAGTCATTTTTTTTTAAACTCTGTCCACAGTTTCCTCTGTCCTGAATCCCAGGATGTGTTGCTTCCGTGTCCCACTTCTTCACAGTGCAAAAAAGTATTTGGCCTTAAAGACAGGCTGAGCTTGTTGCAGAAGAACAGCTTCACCTAGGCTCATCTGTGTGTATGAATAAGACACAAGCCCAAAGGGCCTAAAGATTATCCTGGGAAAAAAAATCTGAACATTTCTATGTATCTCCAAAGTCTCTGACTAGAATATAATCTTATCCCCAAGTCTTCCTTGTTCTCACCCATCCTCAACAGTGATGCCTCATGCTGAAAGTCCACAAATGAGGGAACAGATTCGATTTATCTTCTCTAACTCATTTCGGTTTAGGCCAGGCCAGCTGCCTCCTTCCTTCTCTCCCTCCCTCCCACCCTTCTTCCCCATTTTTGAGCTTCAGTGGTAGATACATTACAGAAGAAAGCAAAAAAATACTCTTTTGAATCTTCTGCCGTAGTATGACTTACAGCTACATCATAGATAGATCCTACACACTTATTTGAACAACTCTTAGAAATACTGTAGTCCCTACCACCCACCCTGGGAAAAAAAAAAAAAGCACTTACTTGCTCGCATTTGCCAATTAGATCACAAAAACCCAAGGCTGTATTTCCACAGAGAAAAGAAACCAAATAATCTTGGGCCATCATTTCTGAGAGCAGTCTAAATTTTAAATGGATAACATATAGTTTGAGGCTTGCAACTTTTTTTCACTTGTCCACTCCCTTCTCAAACATTCAAAGTCAAATGCATCCATAGAATCTACTTATAAATGCTTCCAGACTTCCAGACAATGCAAAATTATACTTATACCCAGCTTTGACAAATTTTTTTACAGACCTTGCAGAACATGGTCCAAAGTGTGCTGATTTGCAGCCACTTTTCTTATTCAAATCAAAGCAATTTCACATCAAATATTTCTTCCAGGACTAATTTTAGAAAAAAAAATCCTGAACACTATTGTAATGTAACAACATCTAAAGTGAATTAATATGGCCCAGAAAAGTGAAGTACAAAAGGCCTGTATTGATATTCAAAAGCCTTGATATTCAGTTCTTAGAGATCTTGCTTCCCCATGAGCTTTTACAATGCTTTAAAAATTACTGAGGAAAAATAGCCAAAAATTAGAAGCTTATAGCTTGTTCTTTTCAATAACATAATGTGTGAAAAAAGTAAATAGATCCCTAATACATGTGGATGAAATACCCATACACATGGCTGCCTTATGTTTCTGTGGAAGTGCTGCTCTCGTGAGAGTCTGGTTTACAGCATTTTGGTCTTTAGCTATTGACAAGTCTTAGTACCAGGGCAAGTCTGATCTATATTTTTAATGCCAAAGGCCTTGAGAAACCACAGATAAAAACAAAGTACTTTGTTTGGTATCTACTAACCAAAAGAAATTTGTGTTGTGATTCTTTTTTTTTCTTATGAAGGATGCAATTTAGTGTAGCACTCACAAAAGTAAACCACCAGGAATATTGTTTCATTGGGAATTTATACTAGAAGCTACCTGATTCAGACATAACAAAATGATTACAAATATGAAAGGATGATGAATTGACAGTATCAGAAGACAATTGACAGAAAAAAGCAAGTCAATCATAAGCAGATTTCAAAGATATTCCCCATCCTTTCTTTTAAAATTTCTAATCATGGTACAAATATTACCAAAACAAAAAATGCAATGAAGTTCAATATCACCCCTACATTGCTCTCAAGGTAAGCCAACAATGTTTCATGGGGAATGGTTTTATTATGGAAAGGCATATATATTTTGCAATAAGAGTTGAATAGCGGTCCTTCCGTCATAAAACTGAAGAAAAAACTGACAGACCTTTTACTCTGAGAACTCAGGGAAATATTCCTGAAGGGGGAAGAGGATTTCACGAAACATGGGCATCTTTTCAATAGAGTGCTCTTTCAAGCAGAAGGAAGAAGGTAAAGATGTCTCACTTCTCTTCAGACTCAAGTACTTGACTCAGAAAATCTTTTCTCAGAATATAAAGATGCAAAAAGGAACCAAAAATATTTTTTAAAAAAATAATAAAAGGAGAAAGGAAGCAAAAACATCAGAGCTGCACAGCAGCTCTGCTGAGTCAGTTCTCATGGGCTGGAAACAGGACCCCATGTGCCAAAAAAGAATTGACAGATTACTGCTAATTAGACGAGAATTAGAGCAATGATGGATTTGGAGATCAATTCACAATAAAAGAGTCAGTGCACATCACCAAAACTGCGGGTGCCCATGTGGCTGGGATTATCAGCCTGTGAGTGGATTAGCATGAGCAGAGTGATGTGCAACACATGCCGCTGTTGGGCAGGGAACAGAAATGACAGTCCAAAAGGTTGTTGGGCACTCTAGCCAGACTGCTCGGCATTCAGAGCATGCGTGGGTCTTCCCAGTTTCCTGGTTTAGAACTTTGAACATGAGGTTTCTTCAGCTACTTTTCAACATCTCTACTGTCAGCCTTTTGAAAGGAATGGGGGATTTACCTTGGCATGTGTCAATACAATTGATCATCTCAACCGATCACAGGAAAATTAAAAGCCTAACACCAAAGAAGTGTCCAAGTGCAGTGTTGATTTAATGAATAAACAACAATAAAAACACAGAAGTGTGTTATCCCAAAAATGGAATGGTAAACTAGAAATTTAAAAAAAAAAAAACCAAACCATTCCATTCCTTTCAACATGTCCAGGTATTATTAAAAATGTCTACTCATGTGTTACCTCTTGGACTGCATGCAACCTGCAACAAAACATGCGAGAATAATAAACTTACAGGTAGTAACGGGACCCCACTAAGTGGTAAGGCCTTCATAAGACCTGACAGAAGCACTGAAAAAGCTCCTGTTAAACTTGGGGAAACATTTTCCCATGAAAAAAAAGTCATTTGAAGACCCTAAGCAGAGATAAAGAACCAGGAATTCCCCAAAGAACCAACCCTGCCCAAATCTTTTCTCTACAGCAAGATAAAGGGAAGAAGAAAGAGGGGAGAACGGAGGAATAAAGGAAATCTATCAGCTTCTTTATTGTGAATATTCTAAAGATTCCTTATTGCTCACCTGTTTGCCTACAGAAAGGATCAGAAAGTGTCACTATGAGAAAAAAATAGGAGTCAAAGCCATGGATGTCTGGGAGATCAATTGTTCAGTAAGAAATGCAATGATACTTAAGAACAGCAGGAAAAAACTATTTTTGGAAAACACTTTCTGCTTATATCATCCATATGTTTTAATCCTAAGACAATACTCTAATAAAATAAAAAAAAAACTAAGTGAATAAAAAAGGCTAGAGAAGAGAGAAGGATGTGGAGGAAAATCTAGCAACTACTGAGAAAATGTTTGCTAGACCGAAAGGACTGTATCTGAGCTAAGACTTCCCCAGCCTTTACAATGAAAAACAAGATTTAGTAAGATCTGATTCTGGCTACTTTTTCTGAAAGTATCTATAGATGGATAAATAAAATTTTGTTGTGAGCAGATGAGATCATAGCCTTCTAAGCAAAGAGGATTTCTAGTGTCATACCCATGTGGAAAGGTCGTAATGACTGGGAAGCAGGAAGATTGCTGCTCAGTGACCCCTTCACTATCTACCTCTAAACTGGGACAGAGACAAGGAAGGAACCTAGGTTCCTCTTGCACACTGGGAGGAGCCTGGGAACTGAACACCCAATGGAATAAGGGCTTAGTCCATAATGGTGGCATGCATTTTTTATCAGGCCAGTGTCCCTGATATGACCTGGGCAATTGAATGCTTTGGTGCAGATGACACATTACAGTCCTTCAACAGCATCTTCTGGGCTTTCAGAATAAACCAGTGTTTTCTTAGCTTTTCAAAACCTTTGCATTTTGGGCTAATGCCCCATTCTGGGGAGTAGTATTGTAAAAATAATAATTAAAGAATGCATAATGGCTGTGAAAAGTTTCATTACAGGACTGTATAGAAATTATTTTTAAATTTGGTATTCGGAGTGAGGTGGGCACTAGTGCATTGTTGCTTTGAAGAAAGATTAGATTTTTTTTTTAGTATAATCTGATTATTACATACCAAGCATGCTCAATAAAAAGAATGAAATAAAAGAGTCCATAGGTGCCCCTGAAAAGAGAGAGACATTGGATAGATGCACACAGCCAGGAAAGCATGCACTGGTCTGTACTGGTATTAGGGGACAGGAGAATGGAATTATTCCAACTGAATCAAGGATTTCAAAAATTGAAATATAGGTGTCAAGGAGGATCAGGTTTAACACACATGCTGCTACTTCTCTTTCACTTTTTCAGGCTGGAATTGGAATTTACCTGGTGTAACAGAAAATGTTAACAGATAGACTAAACATGCATATATATATATGGAATTATTTTTAATATATCCACATGTAGCAATCTACCTTTCTCATGCATATGATGTTTCATAGATGCGATCCTTGCTTATGATCCACAGGACCCTGAAACTTCAAAATGTTCTGAACAGAATCAGTACTGGAGTTGTACAGGGATCTCCATTAACAGTGTTTGCTGGCCTAAAGAGTTGAAATCCCTCCACTTAGAGACTAAGGAACAAGAAGTAAGTTCTCTTACTTTGTTAACAGTAACAGGTTGAATTCACCATGGCATAACTGGTTTGGTTTTATCTTTTCCCCTTTCTTGTTCTTTCCAGAGAATGAATCAAAACATTTAAATAAAATTAATTGAAAGAAAATAGGCATTCAAAAAAACAATAGAAAAAAACAAGTCCAGTTTAGTCACTGCTCCAACTCCAATCCATGATTGGGAATGCCTTAGGTTCCAAAAACCCTCATGTCATTGATAGGATTTGGGTTAAGGATTTGGGGAGAAAGGGACCTGCAGTTTGAATACAGGACACACCAAAGACTGGGGTCTGCACAGAATTACAGAGGATGTTTGCATAATATTTTTACTCAAAAAAAATTGCAACATCCTTCTTCCAGTATAGAAATTGGTTAATCATGACAAGATAAATTGATCAAAGGTCTGCAGATCTGAGTCACGAGGAACAGCTGATGTTTAGCAGGCTATGTGTTAGATACCAAGGAAACCTTAAAAACAGGAAATATCAAACACAACTCAAGAGAGTAGAACTGTTGTGAATTTGTACTTTTCTGATTCATTCAATGATTTGCAGATGTCCTCCAAAACCTATGGCCAAGTTATAAGAACCCAGGCAGTCCTAGTCTTTAAATTAATCTGACCCACCAGTCACAAATAGCAGATCCAAAATAAAATGCCACTGATTTTTTTTTTTCTGCCTGAAAATAGAAATTAGCTTCCAAGAAGTTTCAAATCATTTTGTTCTTAAAGAAACCTGTGTCTCAAAATCTATTGGTTACAGAAGTGGTAAAGCATCTGTTACTATTTTTAGAATTTTGGTAACTAATTACATTTGCAACACATCAGCTAAATTCAGATCTTCAGACAAAACCTGCTCTGCTATGTTGGTGTCAATCTGAAATAACTGACCTGCTTCCAGGGAAAATTTTAACTGGTTTCACTGAGAGGAGAATTTTGCCCCTAAATTTAGAAAGCACTAATCTTCATCAGCCCAGTTTGATCCTACACTGTTGGAAAAGTTGGGCAATTTCTCCTCTGCCTTCAAGAAACATACAGCAATATAGAACAACTTGAAGGGCATTGCCAAATGACAATGGTATCAGTAGAAGTCTTGCCATTAGCACTGAGGAGGGTTGTTAATCCTTAGAGGACCTGAGTTAGCAAATACATACAGGACAAAGAAGCTTGTTCTTTAAAAAAAAAAAAGTGTTAATGACAAAATTCCTGCCTTATGAGAAGGAATTGGTGTGTACTCCCATATTAAGCATTGGGAATAGAAATTCCCTCCAGGAATGCAATTTCAGCTGGATGGAATTTGTTTTCTAAACACTCTTGGAAAAGAAAAATTAAATTTTTGGTTTGTTTTCTTTTTAATTAGAGATCCATACCCATACGAAGACCTGCACATCCAGGTGTGTTTTCTTCTTCCTTTACCCCACTGCAAGCAAACTTTTAAAAAATGAGCTATTGCTGACTTAAAACAACGTTTATTTTAGCAACTGAGAGAAGAGTAGGCTGAACTAGAGCTGAGTACAGCACCACCACCCTCATACATAACACCATTAGAAAACTTCTTAACCTACAGAGAACAAAACATTCTTCCTCTCTCTGCAGCAAGGTTCTTCCCACCAGCTCAGGTGGTTTATTGACCAGTTCTTGTGAGAAACTTTAAACCTATTATACAGCCTCTTAAGCAGTAAATAAAAGAACAATCAAGGAATTTTGGAAGATGGCTCACTATCTGTGGGTAGGCAGATTTAAAAATAATTCCCTAAAGACTGTGGGTTCTAAATTGACAATTTTATTTAAATAGAGGGACACAGACATTCCCCTGGACAGGCCCAGATAAGGTCAAAAAAGGAAACAAAAGATAAGAGGGAGTAAAAACAAAGGTGAGAGAAATACTGCCATATGAATGATGCCATTATTTATATCAGGAGTAGACACACTTCTGCAATTAAATCAGTAGTATGAATGCTATCTCAATAAAGGTATTGCAAAGTTAGATGGAATTTAGAACTGGAAGCAAAAAAGGACATGGAGAGATCTCATAGAAAGAGATTTTGAAAATGTTTCAGTTGTCAACCTCAAAGAGAAAACTAACTACAAGCCATGATTAGAAAACACAGACATCTAGGAAAAAAGAAAATAATATAGGCACTAGTTTCCATTATATATATCTAGGTTGGCAGTCAGTGAAAAAACAAAAGACAGTAAATGTAAAATTGCTGAAGTTGACTTTCTTCATATACAATTCACCTGCAGAACCTTCTGGAGCCAAAAATTCAGAAAGAAAATAGAAGGGCAAATGCAAGAAAAGAAGATTTACAGAAACATTTTAAAGCACAGATACTTCATTGATACTCCAAAGAACACAGCACAAGTCCTGATTCAAAACTTTCTGGAATGTTTTTCCATTCATCTTGAACTCAGATGAGCCTATTGTTATGAATTTCCATGATTTGTGAGAGAGAATATAAAACCCAGCTTTAAAAGAATACAAATGTAGTTTCTGTGTTATTCTTATTTCAAAAGTACTTGTCTTGGTTTCTCCCTTGGGATAAATAATGGAAATGGTATAAAAAGAAACATAATGAAAATGAAATTTGGAAATAAAATTTACCAGAAAAAGAAGCAGTATCAAATAACAGTGCTCCCAAAATTGAATACAGTTATGGAAAGTTGCCATCTGAAGAGCTGACTTGTTCACATCCATTACTCAGAAATCACTTCGAAGATGGCAGATGCCTAAATGTGTGATACTTAGTACTTCATAGAAATCCACAGTAGATGCAGACACATGTAAGAAGAATTTCAGCTGTTTAAACAATCTGTTTTGCACAGAAAAGCTTTTGATCTTTTGGCTGGTAGTTTTCATGAAATATGGGGAAAGAACTTAAATGTAATAACACCATTAGTGAAAACGGTTCTCAGAGGCACCTGAAACAAAACCAGATTGGTAAAATTAACACACACACTCATACACACAAAGGAAAACTGGAATAGAAAATAAAATAAGTGAAATTATGTGGCTCAATTCACACAGCAACTGGACCAAAACCTTCATTATTTCAATTACTTGCAGCATTGTCCCCCAGTGAGTCAGATGTGTGAAAACTGTCTTCATGAGAACTGGAATATATTCGTACCTTAGTGACTAATAACAAAATCAATGCTCCTTTGTGCTTATCTCGAGCTTCATATGGGCCTTTATCTCTGCCAGTGATCAGCCAGGAGAGCAAGGTGGAGAAAGACAGCAGATGGAACAAAGGAACAAATGGCACAAGAAATAGGAAATGGAAGAAAGTGAGAAGAAACAAAAGAGACAGCACCAAAAGTAAAAAAAAACATTTTAAAACACAAACTAATGTAATATCTACAGGTGAAGTGAAATTTCATCTTAAACTCCATTCCTTAAGGAGTCAGAGGGGGATTTCCATGGCCCACTGACCTTGTCCTCACCTTTTCCAAAGGGCTTAATTTCATTTACCATGCTCTCTGCAGCAACAAGGACTCTAGGGCTTGCTCAACAAATTTTTGCAACAATGCTAATTACTTTGCAATATTTTTGAGCAAGTAGTGAAACCAATTTTGCTACAAGGGTTTTTCCCCACCTTTATTTATTTTCCTAACTTACTACCGAGATGAAAAAAAATATATAACCAGATTAAACTGTTAAAAATACACATTAAAAATATTTGCAGAATAATTAATACACAGCCAATGAAATATAGGTGAAAAGAAATAAATTAAGATTTATTTCTTAATAATAAAGAAGCCTTACATAGGAAGTAAAATATGGAAGGAAAGACACAAAGTTTTACGGAATCTAAAAGAAAAAGAAAAATATGACTCAATAAAAAATATAAGGCAACTGCAGCTGATTTCATGAGTGTCTAGAAATATCGTAAATATTGTAGCTACCAAAATCTCAGATAAACCTGAATTTGACTCCATAATTTTTCCATCTTGATTTAGAAAAAATGCTTTAAAATTTATTAGTTTCCATTTAAAGAATGTTTTCAACCAATGCAAGGCATACAGTCTGGAGCTACCTCGCAGTTACAGAGGGATAAGAATAAGCAGCACAAGTAATAAGTTACTGCAGCTTGTTTAGTCCCATCTCATCACCCCAGCCAGAAGCAAAGTAGCTGGGGGGACAGAGGGGAGAGCCCTAGCCTCCCAGGGCTTTGCCAAGATCCCAACAGTGGCTTCAAAATCAAGGCTTGCTTCCCCTTAGTGTCTTTCCTGGACTTCCTCCCACATCAGAGGAGAAGTGGTTGCCTTTGTAGGGTGGGCTCAGAGCAGGTGGCCACACAAGAGGGGAGTAAAAAGCGTCCATGATCCTTCCATAAGACAGACCTAGGACAAGGAAGCTTCACACTCACGAAACAAAACCACGAGGGGGTTCCAAAAGTAGAGGTGGAAAGAGAAATCTTCTTGTAATCCCCAAAATATGTCAGGTCTTTAATGGACTCATCGGCTCAATGCATGGGTAACTCCACTCAGTTCATTCCCTCAGCAAAATCTTAATGCAAGGTTTTGTAGCTTCTCCATGAACGTCACAACAAAACTCCTAATGGCTCTTCCAATACCCCTTCCCTCCCCCATGCTCCTTTACCTGCTCCAAAATTTCTCACCCACCACTGCAAGTCTGAGTCATTATGCTGTTGAGAAACTTTGAGCCAGCTCTGGGACCAGATCCAGCAGTAGTGCAGCTGCTCTCACACGATGCTGAACCTGACTCATTAAGCTCTGCCAGACATGAGCCACAAGGGTATCTCAGCACACAGAGCCCCAGTGCTCATGCTTGTCAGAGAGTTTATTAGTCCAGGCAAAGTGCCAGACCTTGGCAGACCCATGGGTCTGTGGGGTGCAAAGCTTCAAGGTGTGGGAGCACATCATGCTTTTCCACATTTTCCTTTAATTGAAGTTAAACTGTATTTGCCAAAGGAGTGACTGATCTTGAGCTATTTTTCCCTTTTGGTTATTTTCTCTATAAACAAGTTGACTTAACTCAGCACCTATTACAATTCTTTCCATAATAGGTTAGAATACAGAATTAATGGATTATCACTGAACAGTTTTGTGTCAGTCTTTCCACCTGCTGCTCTGGTTCATGCTTTTGATCAAGCTCTTGGTCTAGCTGGCATCTCCAGTTCAAACTGCTCATGCAGCTACGTGAGCAATTCAGTTCTTTTAAGATAACCCTGCAACCTCCAAAGCAAGCCATGTAATGGATCCAAGGCACAGATCTGCTTCTGGCAACACACTGATCACAGGCCCAGTGCTCATTCTCCAACTGCACTCTGAAAAGAGGACCCTGGGGCAGGTTAAGGACCTGTGCAGGTATGACACAGTAAGTCCTTGGGTTACCAAGCTGTGGTGGTCCTCAACCATTTTATTCAATTTCTGTATCATCCCAGTCATATGTTATTTGGAGTAGTTTGGCAATTACATACCCAGATTCAAGGGAAAGCAGTGTAATCATCAGGGAATGACTTTGTCAGCATGCTTTCAGATCTTAGAAGAACAAAGTCTTTAAATTCAGAGGATGAACACACAAGATGTTTTGCTACCTCCAACAGATAGAAAAGTGGAGGACAAACTCCAAATATAATCTGAAGTTACATAAATAATAAATGCGTAAGAAGTTTCATACTTCTTATTATGTTAAGAGGAAGAGTATATGAGAAACAGCAGCCCATTAAGCCCTGGAAAGGCTAAGGAAACTGTGTATTTTATGAACTAGGCTTAATTAGACAGAACATGGCTTGTCTATTATTTCACTACAGATTCACAGATTTTGCTTTACCTCAAGTGCTGGAGACTGAAGCTACACACACATCTCTGGATAAGCAGGCAATAAGGCAGCATGTCCACCTGGTGAAAGGATGCAAATGTACTGGATAACAGGGTTCATGTTTAAAAATTGCATCAGCAACAAAATATACATCTTGCTATCATCTCTAGAGCTTCCTCTTCCTGTTCCCACCAAAACAATATAGAAAACTATCTAGCATTATCATCATAGAGATAGAATTCTCCCACTCTCCATGTGGAAAGTGTTTTATTAAGACTACTTAATTATAACAGAAATGGTTGTAATGAGATTCACAGTACATCAACTTAGTCTAGAAGAGTGACTTTACTACCCTTGTGTATAGAAATCTGTTGCAATTTCTTTTGTTGGTACCTTATAACCCCCCCCCCCCAAATCCTAGCTAGCACTCTTTCTGTCACTGAAGTTTTGTATTACATTTGTATTATTACATTTATCATTACTTTAGTTATCAAAACCTAAATACTTTTAAAATCTCTCTTTAGGAGCTTTCAGTGTTCTGCAGAGAGCAAAATGGATGGCTTGCAAGTAGAGGAAGGGCAAGAACTGCAACTCTAACAAGGGCACCAGGGATAGGTAGGACCTCAGGGCAGCAAGACAGAAGACAGACCTCTTCGTGTGCCAGTTTTTCCACCTGCATAAATAGTTTATAGAGCACAACCATGTTTCTAGAGTGCTTTGAGCTTTAGAGAAGTATCATGGAAACTGAGAAATTATTTCCCTACCAATAATACTAGAGTGATGAGGGAAAAGCATACAAACCCTACTTTGTTGAACTCGAGCTGAGTTTCAAGTTTTCACGTTGTTTATGCTGAATCTAAAGGTGTCTGCTCTCACTTTCTCTCTCATTTTTAGAGTTTACATTGCTGTATACTGCTGCTGACCATCTGACAAAACAACTAATCAAAGTAACTTTTGCACCTCAGGTTTTCTCCTAAGCATTATACTTTGGATGACTACTGATTATCAAGTACAGAACAGAGTTCTGTCTTCCCCCAAACCAAAATGACTGACAATGCAAGAGAGTCCAGAAGTTAAACTTTCCCAAACACTTCAAGAGAAGCATATTAAAAAGCTTTTGCATGCCGGGGGAAAAAATGTTTTATAAGTAAAAAAGGAGGAAATGTGACTACTGGAAAATGTGCTGGAACTTGTCTCTCTCAAAGCAACCCTCGTGGCAACCTTGCATCTGGTGTTGTAATGCAGATATCCACTTTTCAATGGCACTATGCCACATTCTGTGGAGTCATAAAAAAAGAGCATGTTTTAAGCTCTTGGAACATAGGAGACCATCATTACACAGAATTATCATTGAACAAAATAATCCTACCCTTTTAAGCTAAGACATAACATAAGCTAACAACAACATTATCAGAAAGCTAAGGAACATAGGAGCTTGGACAAAACTGTGATTTCTTTGTGGGAAGGAAGAATGGAGATAAAAGTAAGCAGGTAAGCAGAGAGGTGCAGTTTCCTTATGCTCTCTAGGAGTACTTCCATCTACCTTTGTCTGGGTAGCTGGAGAATTCTGGCAGTTTCTTATCCTCTTATTTTGCAATCATGGAGGCAGATCTCTGGTATTTTCAGCTCACATTATCTAAGAGACATTTCCTGCTGATGGACTAGCAGTCACCACGTACAGTCACAAAGCAGCAGCATACAAGCTTTCTTAACAATCCTAACCCCAAACTGTTCCACAACAGTGACTTCCAAGAGAAAAAGAGTGCAATTCTAGTCTTGTGTCTTTGCTGAGACTTGTAAAAGAGCAATTACTGAATGGAACAGCTGCCGGCTGAGAAACAGAACTGCAGAAGCATATGATACACCATTCATACAGACAGCAATCATTTCATTCCAGAGATTTATGCAAATTAAGATATGGTTCCCAGGACAGACAAGAACTGGTGATCTAAAGGTGAAAAGTTTTGGATATATAGAAATGATGCATCTTTCTGCTGCTCCAGTGAAACCTACCAGTGACTAAATACAAAACCCAGCTAATAGGAATGCACAAATCATCCCTCTTTTGTAGTTCAGAGCTTACAAGCATCTCAGGGTATTTCTATCTGTATTCAATGGAGTAAAAGGAAGTATAATTCTTTCCAAGAAACCAGATCACATTGTATTAGTTTGCTTTTTTGCTAGGCACACAGTACTGTCATCTGATATTTTGTTATTAGTAGATCCCAGAGTTATTCTGAAAAGGTAATTCTGAATCCTTCAAACTAATTTTTTTTAATAAGTAAGGGTTGGTTTGTTGCAATTTTCTAATGAAAACAGTCATTAAAGAAAAATCTAAATACGTTTTTTTTCCTTACTGGTTCTGCTTTGTATTTGAAATGATGCAACAAATATTATTATCCCTTTATAGCACCATTGTTGCTTTCCACACAATTTGCAATCCTGTGCCTGAAATGCTGCAGTTGTCTTCCTCCAGGCAATGTCTGCAAAAACTATATGCTACTATAACTCTGTATAAAATCAAAGTCAATGATAAAATGGAAAGTGGAGATGGAGTAGGATGGAATGAAAGCAGATCAAGCCTGCTAAACTGTTGATTTATTAGCATATAATACTGAAAAGCTTTGTTTAAAAAAACAGCCCACAAGGTCTGTTTTTGATAATTTTGCCTAGAAAAGAAAACTGACATATAGGGATACATTTTCAAAGCACTGCACAAAGTTTTAACAACATGATTCCCATTGACATTAATGAGTCACATGGCTGAAATCCTGCTTTGAAAACATACCCTACAGCCTTTTAAGCCTGCTTTTGGGAAACCAGAGCACTTGGCTCCTGAGTAACCTTTCAGTTGCAAGTGCCGGTGACAGCGGCAGGTCCCGTTCTTGCCCCTCCCCTCTGGAGAAAATTCCCTCCCGGGCCACAGCTGGAGCTGCTCCAGGGGCAACTCTTCTCCTCCTCCTGCACCAGGAGCGGGTGTGGGCGCGGGCAGGAGCACGGTGCCACTGCAGCTGTCATAATTGGAAGCAGCTTCCAAAATGGTTTTAATTATGATGAGATTTGGCTGGGCATTTACTGTAGGCAGACTCAAGATTGCCCAGCCCTCTGTCCTGACCTGCGCTGTCACTGTTGTAGTGCAAGCTCTTCACATTTGGCTCAAGAATTAGGACCCTTTTCCCCCCACCTTTTCTCTACTAAATGGTGCTAAAAAAAAAAAAAGCAAACATGGATTTGCAGGGAAATGTGGTATTCCTATTATACCAGCTGCTATATATGGCCTAACCTGCCTTATATCTTTAGCCCACCATAGCAATAACTTCACTTCCTCACTGCTTTCTCACCAATAAAACAAACATTTTATTTGAAACAAATTTATTTAAAACAAATCCTGAGAAACAAGAAGACATTTCTCCTCATTAAAAAAAAAAAAAAAAATTAAAAAAAATATTTTGGAAAGCTTAACATCTTGAAATTAAGAGGTGGAGAAAGCCAGTAACAGAGCAAATCTATTTTCAACATGCCTTTGCTGATGTTAATTAAACTGAATGCTATTTATATCCTCACAGACATAAGGAGAGGATCTTGCAAACCTTTGAAATGTTAGACCTGGACAATTCATACACACTAGAGACGAGTGTGGGTTTTGTTAAGCCTGAAAACATTTGGTCATGCAAAAACTGTAAATACTTCAGACATATATCAAAAGATAGCAGAGTTAATGACTAAAAAGGATTCAGACTTTGGCTAAGCTTCGTACTAGAAGTAAAAGAACATTTTTTGGTAAGCTGCTTAGTTAGATGCCTTAGCAGACCAACTATGCAGAGAAGCAGTATTGTCTTTGCATGGGACATGAGCACCTTTCGAAGACTGTCCTAGGATTGCTTTCTGTGAAAGGCTCAGGATGGGTTAAGAGAAGAATGAAGTCTGGATTTTTGCTGTATCCTCTTTCCAGCAGATGGCTGACCAGTGCTGTTTAGGTATTAAAAACCTGTTTTCTGTTTTAAAAAATAACATTAAGTTTGCATAATCTGTCTTAAAAAATTATTACAGAATCAGTAGGCAACTCTGATGTCACCTTCCTATATGTGCACTATAAATTTATCCTTCAGAGATAGATTAATGTTGACATAGTTATGTTATATGGTTATGTATACACAGTTTAGAAGTGCAGCATTTATCTTCCTAAATAGATGAGAAAAAAGCTAATTGATGCTTGCTCCTAGTACACAGCTGATGTGGCATAATGCAATTTAGCTTAGCTCTCCACAGGCCTGTTACCTTGCATCTGCTGTGGTCTTGTAGTACGTGAGGACAGGCAAACCAACTCAGCTGGGGCTTGGCGACAGGTTACCTTGGTCATACATCTGATAAATTGTAGAATTTCTCAAGTGGAGAATAAATAGCAAGGTACTCCACAACAGAGTGGAGGTTAGGAACAAACTTTCAATCCTACTTCTTTGTCCTTCAGGGTCATATCTGCATAGGTAAAGCAACCCTTTCTACAGGGAAGTGGCATTTGCTTGCATTGCAAGTGTTAACTCTTCCTGGGTGAACTTGTTACAATAAGCTGCAATAAATACCCATTAATAATGTACAAATGAAAGCTCTACTTCCCTCTACAAGACTATTTTTGCTTTTGTTCCACTTTTTGGCTGAGTCTGGTTTTGTTTGTTCAATACTCACTATATATACAAGTATGTATTCTTATCATACTTATATTCTTGTATGTATAGTCATTACATACAAGAAGATAATATGAAGGATTGCACATTACCAGAAGCCTTATTTAAAAATAAACAAAAAAACAAAGAGCACCCCCCCTCTTTTTTTTTTAGGAAAGGTTCTACAATGTAACAGTCAGACAATTTCATGGCTTACATGTAGGCAACACCATTTTGCCCAGCAAGGAACTGCCAGCAAAATACAAGGCAGAACAGGGGACCAGTGGCATGACTTGGAGCAATGTATGAAGTTACTCCATGTACCTGTTAATTACCATCTTTCAGCAGAAGGTTACTGTGTCCCACAACACAGGAGCAGACAGCATGGATGCTGAGTCTTCTCAGTGGAGAGTAAAACAGGTTAATTTGGGTCATAATCGGTGGGGGACACCTTGAAATTCCTACAAGCTCTGTTTCTGCTTTGCAAGCAAGATTCATCTAAGCTAACACTGCCTGTCAGTTTTAATAGCAGCTTTATAGCAGTACTGTGTTTTAGATAAATACGGCACAGACACGTGTAATAAATAAATAAGCTAGGAATAATTCTTCTGGGATAACATTTTCTTTAAAATTTCTCTGAAATTCTTCACATTTTAGAAAAACCTGGATGGAAAATATTTCTTTCTACTCTAAGATTTTTTAAATTTGGTATTCCAGGTTGAGTTTCAGCAATAAACAAAGGAGAAAAGGAAAGACAGGGGGAAAAAATGTACTGCTGGCTTCAGACTTGCAAATCCAAGCATAAAAAAAGCAAACAAAAAGAATTTGCTACTTTGCTTTACACAGAGGACAACACCATAAAACAAGTTTTGCAAATCATTTGTTTCAATATTTTGAGGAGAGTCAAGGACTTAGCCCAGAGTCAACCTCTCGTAACAATTCTATAGCCTTGTGTAACAAGGCATTTAATTTAGATGTTTTGAGAATATTCCAAACTGATCCTACAACACATTCATTCTGCCTATTTTGAAATAGCATAACAAACTTAATAAGCTGTTTAGAGTAATAAGGACATCATAAGAACCCATTGGAAAAGCAAAGAGGACTCAGCAAGGTCAGACTTTATCATCTGAGGAAAGTTCCAGCACATATTCCTGGTAAGCAACCTTTGTGCCCCTTTCCAGCAGCATTAACATATTACAGTGTACTGTTCTCATTTCTAGAGTCCCTCAAACAAGAAACAAACTGTAGTGGATGGAATCAAGAGACCTGGACATGGAGTAAGTTCACTCATTCTAGAATTTCATTAAAAATATTATACCCAAGGACAAACGCAAGTATGGAGTTACTGAGTTTGTCAGTGTACATCATGTTACAGAGCTAATAATAGTTGAAAGTAACAGCACAAAGCAAAAAAACCCAAAAAAGTTCATACAACTCTAGAGATGGCCAGTCCTGAACTTTATGTTGCTCCTCTAAAAGCCTCAGAAATATTAAAAAAAAAAAAACAAAAAACCCCAAAAAACCAAAACACCCACGTTGCTTTGTCTTTCCTGCAACTGAAATACATTATCCTGGACTACTCTGCAGTCCAAGCACTGGTTCATAGATCCCTTACAAATCTCTGGGAAAAGGAAATCCCTGTAAGTACGAAAATCTATCCCTGTGCAAAATGAATGTCCAGCATGTTACATGCCCAGAGCAGCCACCATGAGCAGGCAGAGCTGACACTGATACCAACAGCTGTGCTGACTTCAGATACCCGTGTCCTTGCACACATCCTAAATCTATTCCTTGGCTTGAGTTGTTTCCTGAAGCTGAAATATGTAGTACCTGGTGAATTTGCCACTGCTTCGGACAGTAGGTTCCATCTGAAACATTTTGTTAAATGTTTGTGCTCACCCATCCTTCCAACAAAAGGTGCAGCCGTGGGTGGACACCAGCTCATTCAATCTGACCCAAGCCTGTCCAGCTCTGAGTCTGCTCTAAATCATTTGCAACACAAATGATCAGCCATAAAGTCAGACCTTTTGTCATTGCCCATCTACCATAACCTGTGGCCCACACAGAATTCTGTTCCCAGCTAGGCAACTGTTTCCAATGGCAAAGTTACAACATTATAATCCACTGAATAACACATTTCACTTGGCTCTGGTGATTTACGACACCAATACTTTTGAATCCCTCTTCTCATAAATAGTGAAAATGGAAACTTTCCACATTGTTTTTCCTTTCTACCACAGTTGACAACACTAACACACACAAAGAATATCTTGACTGGCAAATAACTAGGAACTATTCAGAACAGCATGCATTTTAGGTCAGACTACACATTTTTTTCTTCTAATCAAAATAGAAAACTGACAGTTAGCAATTGGTCCTGTTTGATTATATAGAGATATCCCTTAATGATTAAACAAAAGTTTTGTTGCAAAAGATAAAAAAGAGAAGACCATGATTATCGCTTACAGAGTGTGGTTCCAAGGTGCAAATTTTTAATTTTTCCTGGAACACCAAATATAAACAGAGCAATATTCTTTGCCATTACAAATGGATATTTTAATGTTTTTCCCCACAGTCCAAAGCACTGCTTCAGAACTACACAAAATAGAAAAGAATGAAAAAGAACACACAGCCTGAGAAACCTGAGGATAGTTTCTGTTTGGCTGGATTCCCTCCCTGCAGAAGAGAGCTCAGCAACACGTCCCATCAAAAGCTTCATGCAGGAGACTCATGACACAACATAATAGCAGATGGAGACAAGAGGTGGCTCTATAACTTCAATAACTGTCCCAAATCACAACGAAGATCCAAGGCTTATTTGCTGTATAAATATAAAATAAAAGACATTTCCTGCCCCAAAGAGGTCACCACTTAAGTCGACAAGACAGGCAGAAGCCTGGGCAAGAATAATATTTGTATTTCCCTAGCACAGTTGGGAACTGCAGAACAAGCTGGCCAAATCCATTGTAGTCCTAAAATACTATTCCCATTGCAACCTACACCAGGTCAAACCTTCAAAGTCGCTTCCTTAGGTTTTATGCACAATAGTAAATATTGTGGTGCACAACACTTAAATCACAAATGTTACCTACTGAATGTCTATTCACAGACCCAAAGGGATTGTGGCAGTGCACTGAAGTTCAGCCTGCCATTCTCAGTTACAACTGACTGAGCTAATTTAAAGTTAGCCCACATAACTAAACCCAAGCTGCAATTACACCTCCAGATAGAAATGTACCTATTCTCAGTGGCCTTCCCAGCATATGAAATACAAAGATTGCAATAAAGCTAAGATGTGAACAAGGATGCTAGAGTCCCAGTTTGAATCAGTGTCTCACAAGTCTACTCTTACTGTCTAGGGTCTTTTTAGGTGCAAAAAATTCATTTGCATATCTGTAATATTCAGACTGCACTGCTGTCTCTGACTGTGTTTTATGGACTGTAGGAAGCTCATGAACTCAACAACAGGAGAAACTCTTTTCCTTCCCTCAACACTCAAGACAGAAATAACTTCACTGCCAAGAAAGCCATATAACACAGCTCTGAATGCCTATGTAATTTGTGTCCTACACTAGACCCAGCTCTGGACTTGTATAGCATTAGGAGGAGGAGAAGGACAACAAAAATTAACTCAAGCTGTCAGTGATTGTTCTGGGCCTGGGGACTTGTACTCATTATAGTTTAATATTACTTCTAGATTTTTATTTAAAATAATACACTCCATAAGAAGGCATGACTTTTAAAAATAAGGTTCCTTTAAAAGAAATTAAACCTCATGTCAGCTTGCTGATTAACCCTTTAGCTTTGTGGAGCACCTGAGCAAACAATAGCCGCAAATTTCTGACACCAACATGGGCAACTTCCTTAAGAAAAGCTGCTCAACTATGCATCAGGTGATAAATTCTGTCTCTCCAGGGATAGCACGAAAGGCATTTTTCTGCACACCACAAGATGTGCCACCAGGTGACAGTCCTCCTTTTGTGGACCCTGGCCTCTTCCCTGCCAGCACCGGAGCAGGAAACATTCAGTTTCTGAAGTGTTTTTCTAAGGCAGCTCACCGACAGCCAGCAAGAGCTGTCCTGAAGAAATATCACCAGCTTTAACTATTTATAGCACAGCCATTTGAATGCAACACTTCTTTATTCCCAGCAGGGGATGGAGGGTCACTATCTCTCATCAGTATTCTGACAGCTTGTGATATGTGAATATGGTTGGGCAAAACATTACAATTCTGCAGAACTATGTGAAGGGAAGGAATTCTACATTTTGCATTCAGAAGACTGCACAGTGCTTCATACTGGTGGCCAAAGGACTAAAAGAAAGATTAAATTTTGATAAAGAATGAAAATACTTTTTTCAAGTCTTTCCATCTTTGTATTTTAGCAAATTCAAATTCTTTCTTTGTTTTTCTTTCTTTACCTCTCATGGGCTCTCCTGCTCAGCAGGAATGCCAAGCTCACCAAGGCTGTGTATTAACTTGTCCTTTCAAGGGAACCAGGGCATATTCAGTTTAGGACACACCTGTGACAGCCAGGAAAAATGTTGTCTGTATTTCTGGATGGAACAGCACATGGACAGCAGGGAAAGCAGCAAGTGTACCTTAAGGCACAGGGGCTGCGTTGCACCCTCTCTTCATCCACAGGAACATGAGTCATAGCAATGATTCTTGTATGGCTCTTGTATTATAGAGCCATTCAGCCAATTGTTGCAGAAATTTTCTTTCAGACATTTTTACAGGGAGGGAGGAAGGGTCAAGTTTAGTTGGACTGAGAGTTATCCAGGTTGCAGACTTAGGTCATTTAAAGTCACAACTATGTTTGATATTTAAGACCTGTCCATGGACTGACTTTCTTGAAGCAGCACCAGTTCCAGCAGGAGGTAAGACAAACAGTGACTAGGCCACTGAAGATTTACGTGCTTAGTTTTGAAGGTTATTATCCTTTGGGCATAATGCACCATTTAATTCAGGTGAGTGGCAGTAAATACATACAACCAAAACCTCTGTGTTGATTTTGCAAAGTTGTTAAAAAAGCACTACAGTCTGCTTTTTATAAAAATACATTGTTAAAGTAAAGTGATTTAGTAAGCAGTAACCTCAAATAATTGTGCTGCTCAGTCCTTAGATCACACTTGAATGCAGCCAGGAGCCACATACACTTTTTTAACTTCTTGTAAAGTCCCATGTCAAAGGGGAGAGTAGATACTCAACTGCCTCTGATGTAGGATGGAAGATAAATGCAACAAACCCAAAGATTTTTCGGGTAGAATTTCCTTCAATCATTTCTAAACAGTGGGCAATGATGCTGCTGTATCTGAATTCCACCCTTTAACGTTCCCAGCTGAAGGAAAAGAGCAATTGGGAACTAATCATGTTTACATATGCAACTGCAGTGATTTGAAGCTTATGCTACCTCACCTGAGAGGCAGTACAGTGTCTCCTGTCCTCCTATTTGAATTACTCATATCAAAGAAAAATCTTCATTCAAACATGATCCTTTGTGGCCTCTACACTCTTTTGTCGATTTGTCAAAATCCGACCCTTTCAGTAATGAAATGTCGTGTGTTGGTGCAGCATCCCTGGGTGATGTTGGAAGTTCAGTCATTGCTCTTGCAGTGGAAGAAGAGCTGATCAATGAGGTGTGCAACACCATCCTGGCACATTTACTGCTTGGCCACACTGAAGCGATGTATTCATGTGAGCAAGTTTCAAAAATCAGTGTGGTGGTGTAGTTAAACAGCACCGAGTTTCTTGACGTGTTCCTTGGGGAAATTTAGATATGTCTACACAATTACATCCACTCCCAGCCCAGCCAGGGAGCCTGAAGTGATCAGGCTGCTCAGAGATCACAGGACTCCTTGGAGAAGACCAAGGCACAAAGCTAATGGCTGCAAGGGAGACACAGGTATTGCAAACTCTTGCTAGATTGGACTCCTTCATCAGGCTGCCTTTCATTCCTACTTGGCACTGAATATGGATGTGAGATGGCCTTTTGCTGACTGATTTTACTGCTGGGCAAAGACTGGTCAAGGGAGTTCCATAGGAGTGGGAACTCAGTCAGATCTTCTTAGGATGTGTGAAAAATAATTTGGAATCAGCTTAGGTGAAATAGGTGTATCAATCTTCCCTGTTGGAGGTGGTGGCACAGTGTGAAATACTGAGGTGGTGCATGTTTGTAATAACCAGGACATTTTTGATGTAGCTAGTCCAGTGGTTATTATGCTACTTGTCTTTATCTATTCAAAATTGTGGCATTTACACTGGTAAACATTAAAAATACAATACTCAATAGTGACCAATGTTTGTCCCCCACAGTACTCAAAGAGGACAGAAGCTCCTTCAGAGGGTCTGATGATTGGCAGCAATAACACTTTCATTTATACTGCTTCTTTGTGTGAATGTAACAGCTGGAGAAAGTCTTTGACTGGTGTTCTTGAGACTACAGATGCCAGAAGAGAAATGCATAAGTCACATAAGGAGACTTGTTTTGCTGCACTTCCAATACAACCATGTTCTACTACAAGAATTAATACTGTTTACAGGAAAAAAACATGCCATTCTTGCTCCTCTGCATGAGACAAATGTACAGTCCTCCTCCTCCTCCTCCTGCCTGTGTAGGTAAGGCATTTGTTCCAGTGGTTCCTCTTGGAATGACACAAGGAAAACTCTCCCTTCCTTTTCAATATTCTTTAGCCAGATCCTGACCTCAAACTGATGAAAGAGCAGTGTTTTTATAAGGCCCATTCCATGTGTGATTTCTCTGCTGAAACTGCTAGCAACCACTCCCCTTGAGGATGACTTTTTCAAGGACACCCCTGTGCTCTAGGACTTACCAGAGTAGTGCTCTCTGCTATTCTTCAGTTTGCTCTTAAAATAACTGGTCGTTTTAGAATTTCCTGTGTCTTATCAACTTGCTCAGGTTAACCCAATGTAGCAAATGCTGTATTAACCTGTAACATAGGTGATCTCAAAAGCAAAAGGAACATGGTAGAGTCTATGTTGCCTGTGTGGATGAGACACAAATCTTTCAACAGCACTGGCCATGCATCTGAGTAAGGTGAGAGAGAGAGGATCTGTTTTGCTGGTTTCAGTCACTAGGACTACAAGTGCTATGGCCAGAGGGGCTGCACCCAGCCTAACCTATGAGTTAAGGTGTAACGGATCCTTCTGGACAAGATGATTTGATAACACCATTTTAATGGTTACCTACATTTTTAATGTACTCACACGAAGCCCTACTGCCAACCTTTTAAATCTCTGAACAGAAGGGGGAAACCAGAACACTACAGCAGTAGTGAAAAAAGCTACTGCAGAAATGCAGTTCCACTAAGTTTGCTGTTACATCCCTGTGCATCTTCAGATAGAGAGATTTGAAAATTACCTTGATGGAAATACTTAGTTTCAATACATCACTTGTTTTAAAGCTTATTGAATACAGACTAAGTACAGTTTAACCATTCCAGTGCCAATCTTTTGGAACTGTTCCAGGATAATCTGAAAAAGTATGCAGAGCTGAGCGGAAAATATTAAACAGCCTAATAACTTGATTGGCCCATCTAGTATGGGTTTAGAAGGTCCTCCTTCACCTCTAGCCCTTGGGCTGAGGAAGGAATGAGTCATTCAGAAGAACTGAAAGGTTATAAGGAGACGGGATGAAAGAACAAACTTCCATGAAGTGCTGGGAGTGAGGAAGTGCCTCAAAGAAATGAAAGAGAAAAGGTGGATGTATGGTAACTTCGTTGTTTTTACTACAGGTCATTATATGAAGCAACATTTGCATCAGCCTCAGGGCGAGATTCAAACCACAAGCAGAAGGCTCAACTGATTGTTACACTAGGATGCAACTTGGCTCCTCTAATCTATCAGAGTTATATTTTATACTATTCAAAATGACACAAAACTCTCAAAAATTCTTTCAATCATTTTCTTCAAGGTGCTTTTGAATCTCCATCAGAAAAAAAGCCCACAAAACACAGCTCATATTCTTTTCTGTTATTATCTTCTATTTTTTAATTTCCATCTCTTATTACAAAAATTTGTACTCACGATGGAACATGAGCACTGAGGTAGTCCAGTTCCTCCTACGAACAACAGGAGTTTTCAACATTTAGTTAGCTTACAACTTCACATGAGCAAGTTTAATCAACAGTACTTGACATAGATTAGATGGTAGCTAAATTTAAAGGTCTTCTGACATATATTATTGCCATCATGCAAAAGTCAGAGATACCAATTTGAAATGTTAGATGCCTTTAATATTCTTAATAGTGCAAGCTGATGAAAAGTGGCTTACAGTTACCTGGTTTTAATTTTGCTATTCTAAAATCGCTCTGACTTCCCTTTGATATGCATAATATGAATGAGGTTGGGTTCTGATGATATCACACTTTGCTGCTTGTTGGGGTACCAGTGAATCGTCACTGCTGCTGTTAGTTAGGCTGTTTGTGGCTTTGCTAGCTCAAGGCCAGCTGAGTTTAAGGTTTAATGGTCTAGCCTGACTTCTGTACACACAGCCTGAGACTATACATATGTCTCATGAGGGCAACACTTTTGCTACTAGCAGATCATATTAATTCTGTAGTAATCTTATGCACCTGCTCTATCAGAATTTCAAAAACTGATGGCATTTGTGTTCATTACCAGAGTTCATTACCAGACACTAGAGTACTGACACTGGTGTTCATTAACTGAACATGAATATTCCTGTACACCACAAATGTTAACTCTCTGTATCTGCAGTCAGAAAAGCAGCAGAAGTATAACTCAATCTGTCTTGAGCTATGATATTACCATGTCATAATATTTGTGACATCATATGAGTATAATAAGCAACACAAGAGAACAATTTTCTGCTTGTGTTTTCTTAGTAAATACTACTTCTACTCAAACTCAGAAATGCTGCAGTTGAAAAACAAAGCCAGAACATAAGCAGTTCAAAAGCCTTTGATTTTTCATACACAGTCTTAAGAACAATGCGGAACAATAAATTGCCCTGCTTGATCATGCTTCTTTTTTTACCTCAGGCATTTCTTTAAAAAACACAGCCTACACCTGGAATCCCAGTTTACTCCTCTGCAATGACTTAGGAAAACTAACCTTTTAGTAACTAAATTTAAGTGTTATATCATAGGAGAAATTAAATTTTACTACAGTTTACTTTTGCTAGGAAAAAAAAGTGTTCTATTTCACAGAAGCCACATGAAGACTGTTGCTCTAAAAAAAATTGTCAGGATAGGTTTGCATGGTAGTAACCCCTGGTGAGTTTTCACAGAATTGACTGAACTGTGCCAGTTACTTCATCACAGAATTTAGCCCAGAATTTCTACTATTACAGTAACTTTTAGGTAGCATTAAGTAACTCTTGCTGACAAAATTTATTCTCATGAAACCTCTGCAGGCTTCCGGTTAAGTGTAAATTAGAAAATGTTTAAAATATCAACTGAAGTAATTTTGAAGGCAAGATATGGGACATAACACTGGAGTTTGTCCTAAAATGAACACAAAATCTTCTACTTCAGTCAATAGTTAAGTTACACAGGCTTTCAGGACAAATTGAAAAAAATTAATTACTTTACTTTGGTTGTCTGTACCTCCTAACTTCTGAAGGAAGCAAGTAAGTTTTAAGGTACCAATTGACTTCTGAGAGTCTGCAGGATAGGATTTGTTTTGCTTTGGTTTATTGTTCCACAGACAATACATTCCTTTCCCATACACCTCCACAATTGGAGCATCCATCTGTAGATACCAGGGGCTGCACTTCATAGCTCACACCAGAGGAGCTCCATTTAGAAGGGCGTATCACCTTGATGCTGTAAGTTTATTTTTGCTTCATGGAAAAAGGGCAGGAGTCGTAACTACATTCTCTCCTTCTGAGTCTCAATATAAAATTTCTCATCCTGAACAATAAACAATCACAGAGAGCAGGTACCTACGATTTACTAAAATTAAACGAAGTTTCAGGCATGGTAGTGTAGACCTCTAAGTGCTCATTCCAGGCCTTTTAAGGCCAGGCACCATCTTTTGGGAAATTGTTTTTTGTTCAGTTGAAAAGAATTTGACTTCATTAATAAAACAAGGGATAAATACAAATACAATTATTTCTTTATTATTTCTCTGTCTTCAGAAGTCCTTACATGTTAAATTGCAAATCAACACACAAATAGCCTGGTGAGAGAGGAAACCTGCAGTAAGTAAACTTTCAATTTGGATGACGAAGATCCTACTATTCTGTTATTTACAGGACATTTCCAACCTTAACAATTAAATGATTCTATGGTAGCCTTTTAAGTACATTTAATGAAACAATTATTGTGTGGTTTTCAGCATGCAAGCAATCAGTAGTGAAGAGCTCTTGCAGTTTTCCTTTTCGTCACAGTTTTAAATAAGTCTGAATCATAATTTTACTGCATTTACTACAAAATCAAGGAGAAGAGAAGAAGGGAAGGGAAGGGAAGGGAAGGGAAGGGAAGGGAAGGGAAGGGAAGGGAAGGGAAGGGAAGGGAAGGGAAGGGAAGGGAAGGGAAGGGAAGGGAAGGGAAGGGAAGGGAAGGGAAGGGAAGGGAAGGGAAGGGAAGGTAAGGGAAGGGAAGGGAAGGGAAGGGAAGGGAAGGGAAGGGAAGGGAAGGGAAGGGAAGGGAAGGGAAGGGAAGGGAAGGGAAGGGAAGGGAAGGAAGGGAGGGAGGGAAGGGAAGGGTGGAAGGAAGGAAGGAAGGAAGGAAGGAAGGAAGGAAGGAAGGAAGGAAGGAAGGAAGGAAGGAAGGAAGGAAGGAAGGAAGGAAGGAAGGAAAAAAAGGAAAGGAAGGAAAGGAAGGAAAGGAAGGAAGGAAGGAAGGAAGGAAGGAAGGAAGGAAGGAAGGAAGGAAGGAAGGAAGGAAGGAAGGAAGGAAGGAAGGAAGGAAGGAAGGAAGAAAAAGGCATTGGATTTCTAATATAATTACAAGTGATGAGAATTTAGTTTTCAGTGGCTGAGAGAGTAGCAACTCAAAATGAGGAATTTCTAAAAGGAAACAACAAGAGCCTGTTGTCCCAGAGGCAGATGGCACGTTAGCTGAAGCTCAGGACTGTGCTAAAATAGCTGTACCTGACCCTTGCTCACAGCTGGCTCACAGCCAGTAAACTTAGTGTGGGATGAGTACCCTCTGTCTGTCTGCAACACTCTATATAGAAATACCCTGAGGCTTCCTGGAAGCAGCTTCCAGCTTCCTCAGTTTTCAGAGCTCATATAGGCTTAGAAATGCCTAACAGGTACTTTTAGCAAGAATATTAAGTTGTTCTTTCCAAGCTAAGGAATACAAAAATGTAGCAGTGGTTCATTTTTGTTTTTCTCACTTTCTACACTCTGTCCTGGGAATCTTTGACAAACACTTGGTGTTTTCAGCAGTGAACTTCCCCCACACATACACTTCTCAGGTCTCATTAGGCAAGGTGCAGGGTCATTTTGCAAGTCTCAAAGGAGCTATAAAGAATGGGAGGTGTTCATGGCATTGTGTGTGGTTTTTCTGTCAAACAGAGGGTTCAGTAGTAGATAAAAATAAAAAATTCCTGGAAACAAGAAGAAAATAAATGTCAGACAAGGTAAGTCTTAGTACATCATTCAGAAAATTCTAGTGCACATCTCAGGCAGTCCAGAAGGTTTTTTAAAAAGCTTGCACCATGCAGTATTTAGAAGAGAACCAGAGAGAGACTGTGTCCCTTCTGAAGAGCTGCAGAATATCCCCTGACTCTCTGCTGGCAGCCACCTGCCACACACACCTCAGCTGCCCCATCTGGGAGGACAGATCTGAAAAGCATTTTAAAAGGTCAAATCTGCAAACAACCAGGAATCAAATCCTAGATTTCAGTGATCCATGTTGAGCACCAGCTAGTGATATACTGGGAAGAACCTTTCTTCTCAAACACATCCTTTCACGATGATGGCAGGATTTGAGATTTAGCACTTACTCCATTTGAAGAATTAAGGGTAATGAGGAAGAATTTTTCCCCCCTTATCATCAGTGAGCATCCTGCATCTCGTGATACAACCACACACCACACAGACCTCCTCCTTTTGCCCTATGGAGTTTGACTTGCCAGGGTGAATGTAAAGCCACTCTTAAAAAGTAATATTTAACAAATAGCCCTACTGACATCAGTGATGTTAATGCATAAGGCATAGTGCTCAACAGGCTAAGGGTAGTGCAGGCTACTTCATAGTTAAAAGATATATTTCCAAGAAAAAGTGTTACAAGTCAGCTGAGAAAAACCTTAAAAATCCATTTAGAACAGAGGTTTAGGAGAAAGGACTTTCCCCTCAAACTACGAGAGAAACTGGGAAAAGTCCTAAAAGAACTGACTGTAGTGCTCATGACACTGGAGTCTTTCCAGGGCTGCAACTAATTCCCAGCCTCATCTAACACTAAAAATGGATTTCAGAATTACTCAGACTAGAAAAATACATTGTGAGGTGAAACTTGACTTGTGAGCTCATCCCATACTTAGAGAACAGGAAATATAAAATAGTCAAGAAGTCTCTGAAAAATGCAAAGTAAAAGTGGAAAGATCAAAAAGGAAACCACAAGAGGGCAGATGGACTACATAATGGATGATGAAATGATTAAATACAGAAGGAAAAAAAGGGAAGATGTCTTATCTCTTAAGAGAAACCTCATCTGGGGAAACAAGTATTTTATGCAGATGACAAGTTAGGAACATGAAGGGAATTCTACTTTTTCCTCTTAAAGATAGTGCAATTTTTAGTAGCTGAACAGTGTTATATCAATGGTTATGGAGATGTGGAGGTCCTTCAGTTATCCATGGGAAAGACTGACATATACACCCTTACTCCCACATGCTTTAGCTTGCCTGGAGGGACTGGTAAGCACAGTGACAATTAAATCCTTGGCCTTGTGACAGAGACTTTTAAATACTCACCAGCGATGAATTCAGAGCTCAAATGATAGGCCAAGTCTTTATTCACAGAGAAAATCACAGGAACATAACCATTTGAAAGGAAACTAGTTAGGAAAGGGATTACTTGCAGGAATGAGACATGCACAGCTGGGATCACAGTTTAAGTTCTACTTAAATTCACAAGAGTTTTCCACTGACTCAAGAGGGAAGTGATCTGATTCCAAAAGACAAAACAATGTTTAAGAAAACAACTTGTTTAGTCAGATTAAACCTCACATTTCTTGACATCAGTTCACACTGCTACAGAGATAATGTGAAGGCTGTGTGCTCTGAACTATACAAATATTCTCATCGTGGCACAGTTTATAGAAGCAACTGTGTTAGTATCAAAATCTGCAGACAAATTATTTGGAAGGGCTTGTAACAGGTGTAAAAAAGGGAAGTATCCTCATTAGAAATGTGTGCTGTTACAGATATAGATCTAGAGATGAGACTGCAAACACTGTAGGGTGGGTTCTTCCCTGCCTTGTAATGTTTTAAATCAACAGCTTTAGTTCATTAGGCATATACTGACTTAATCAAGAGTCGACTTTAACACATACTATTTCAGAATGTAATACATCTTAGTCCTTTAGAAAAAGATGTTTATACAATGTATTCCTTGTGTCACATGCCAAAACACAGCAACTGATGGAATGAAGGCTTTATGTTATGGGTGATGGGACCTGAGACACTTTGGCTCTCACCTGCTTGTTCCAATCTAGCCCAGGTAAATGTGATCACAGCACTTACTTGTCCACAACTATTTCATCATCTGTGTAAAGTGAGCTGCTTGTTAGCTTAGCTGCTAGTGGATATCTGACAAAACTATCACTGTACCTGAAGTTTTTATTTTAAAGTTTCAGGTTAGCACTGCTAAATGGGTAATTTTAGCAATAACTTCCTCAGATAAGATTTGAGATACATGCATGGAAAAACATAGAGAGGAGCCCATGCTGGAGCAGGTTTTCTGGGCAAGGTTTGTAAACCCCAAGGGGACCCCACACTGGAGCAATCTGTTCCCAAAGGACAGCACACCATGGAAGGGACCTACCCTGGGACAGCTCCTGAAGAGCTATAGCCTGTGGGAAGGACTCACATTGGAGAAGTTCATGAAGAACTGTCTCCCATGGGAGGGACGCCACACTGGAGCAGGGAAAGGATTCATCTCCCTTAAGATAAGGAAGCAGCGGCAGAAGCAACATGTGATGAACTGACTGGAACCACCATTCCCTGTCTGCCTGCACTGCTGGGGAGGAGAAGGTAGCAAATCAGGAATAAAGTTATCTACAGATATCATCTACTGAATATTCTGAGTTGGAAGGGACCCAGTAGGATCATCAAGTCTGACTCTTAAGTGCACAGTGCATACAGGGATTGAACCCCCAGGCATTGTTAGCACCATGCTCTAACCAGCTGAGCTAATCCTGTGGTACGTTTGAAGGAGGAAGAGGTGGGAGGAAGAGGTGTTTTCCTTGTATTAGTCTACCCTGATTTTGATTGATAATAAATTCAATTAATTCTCCCAAGTCAAGTTTATTTTGCCCATTTCATTAATCAGTGAGTGATCTCTCCCTGTCTATGTCTCAGCTCATGCATGAGCCTTTCATTTTATTTTCTTTCCCCTGTCCAGTTGAGGAGGGAAGTGAAAGAGTGGCTTTAGTGGTGCCTGGTACCTAGCCAACATTAAACCCCCACAGTCATATATGATCCAGTTTGAGAAACGAATTAAGATTTAGATCCATTACAAGTTATGGGGTATCAGTTGAATGATAAATGTGGTTTACTAACTGAACTGCTACATCAGGTGCCTGGTTTTCTTCTTTTTGTTTCTTGTCTGTTCTTTCCTACAGGGCTGTGACAAACAAGTTTATACACAACTCTAATACTCTGCTTCAAATGTCTGCTCTCAGTTGTTCATAATTTTGCTGCAGTCAAAACAATGTTAATTAAGTTAAGCTGCCTATGTAATAAATACTAAAAATGTCAGAATTAACTCTGACCCTCTATGTATAGCAGAAAGCAGGCTATCACATAATATTTTTTCTGTAATTCTTTTATTGCACTGGGAAACAGTAAGCTACTCTTTCTAATGCACTGGATTGGTTCCAGGAGTTCTATTTCTCCCCCTAATTGTGCCACAAAGATATTAGAAGATATATCATCATAAAGGTGATTTTCTATGTTTTAGATAAACATAGATAAAGATCCACCTAAGCTTCTTGAAAAAGTCCCAGGACTAACTTTTGCAGCAGTTCCATGATTGCCTTATCTATATAAATAACTAAACACAAAGTTTGGGTTTGGCCATTTTGGTTCTTTGCAGTACATACAGGAATAAGCTTTGTAGTCCATCAGTAGTTTACAGACCACTGGTTAAAAAGTGTGGTACTTCAGGATTGACTTCTGCTTGTAGCCTTAATTTTGACATTCACTGAATGTGGCCAGCTTCATTGTGAAAGCTTAACATTTTAATGTTCCTTTGTATGTTGTCAGGGGCTTTGCCTACAAGTTTGTAGATGGCTGGGCTTCAACCCATGACACTGTCTCTTTAGCTGCTTCACCTCTGAAGCAATCAGGGCAGCTATTTCCTCCAAATTCTTATGTATAGAATCATTAAGGTTGGAAAGGATCCAAAATCACAGAGTCCAACTATTGATCAAACACCACCATATCAACTAAACCATAGCACTAAGTGCTACGCTAAGTTGTTTCCTGAACACTTTTAGGGATGGTAACAGAATTATAAAATAATATATATATAAAATATATTTCCAGGTATAGATAGAATTAGTTTAGCTCTGCATGGTCTGGTAGCTATTCTTCGAGTATCTCCAAAGAAAATTAAAGAAATACCGCTAATTCCCTATCATTTTCTGTATTTCTATCATTTGTTTTCTTTTTTCATATCTGATACAACTAGAGATGTTTTTCCCCAAGCAGAGGTGAGATAAGAATGAATCACTGTGATTCTGCATCATCTCTGACTTCAAGACTCCTTGTCCCTCATTCATTAGGTGAAGAAATCTTGCTTGGGTGTTGACTGTATCCCTTGACCCACTGATAGCAGAAAATCCTTCCAACTCTGGGGAGTTTTCCCAGTACAGAGGAAGCATCCGTGCAAGATCCCTGCTGAGAAAATCACTGTTATGCAATCTGTAGTGCAATCATTTATCCACCTACATCTCCTGAACTCAGCTTACACAAAAGCCCTCAGGTAATGGTCACAGAACTCACCACCTTCTGCCACATCATCCATGAATTTTAATTCTCATTTCCCTGTGAGTTAAGTCAAGTATTTTGGATACTTGTATTTGGACTGTAGGAATCCAATTTTATATTTAATATACAAAGCCATGGCCAATTATTTTGTGAATATCAGACCATTTATTTATCTCAGGCTGAAAGTATTACTTACAACAATTTATAGCAACCTTAACCAGAGTGTTTAAAATTATCTTTTTATGAAAGATATAACTTATGAAAGAACATCTTCAGGAATTTAGAAATCCTACAAAATACATGTTTCTTTAAATGTTTATGAATTACTACCTACATTGAGTTTTGAATCAAAATGAAAATTGGAATTGAAGTGCATAAGATGATGCCATGCTTTCCAGCAGAGCCAGAGCCAGAACCAAAATACATTTAATTCTGTAATTATACTGTTTGACTGTACTTAGGCTAGCAACTTTTCCAAGGAAACTTTCTGTTTAAATTTCTATTTTTTATATAGCCTTCCTTTTTGAAGCTACAGTGAGGCATATACTGAAAAAACCCCATACTATAGAGTGGATACTGAATAGTATCTAGTTGAGCTTATAATTTTATTATTGTATAAGTAATTTCATGCCACATATATGCAATCCACCCCTTTCAGAATAAGATGGAACACCTGATTGTACAAATCATTTACAGAAAACAGATTTACTTTACAAGTTCTTGGTTACGTATCCATGAGGTGTATTTTGCAAACGTAAATATAAAGGCAAAGCTTGATTTAATAAACTCATATTTCAAGAAAGCAATGCAGAGAGAATAAAGTTAGCATTTATGTGTGGGTGTTATTTGTTAAGTACTGCAAGTGAGGTATAATTTACTAATCTGAGTCAAGCCAGAACAACAAGGCTACCTTGTTCATTTGGTGCTTTCTGTTCCATCTAGGCGATATGAGAGTCGAAGGAGCCAAAAAAAGAGACTTAACGCATAAAGTTTTGAACTCTGTGACATATGCAGCAGAGAGGCCGAAGTTCTGCAGAGACTTAACTATTCCCGTGGGAGTTTCAGGCATGCTGTCAAGGCAGCCAGTATAGCCAGGAGTTTAGTGCAACAGCTGGCCTGTGAATAAATAGAGGACAATATTTTTCAGGGATTGGTGTCTTCACCAGCACTTGCCAAGATGGACTTAAACCCACAGAAAAGCAGTCTTCTGTAACAGTGGAGGGTTTTTTTGCTCTGAGCCATATATTTTCATTCACCCAGACAAACCTGAGTTTGCAGTACCCCCTGCTGTCCTTGAGAAACCTGCTGAATAATGGCTGTTCCTGTATTACCTGCCTTTGCCCCTCCAACACTGAATATGCTTAAGTTATCTTGCATACAGAGATAATATAAATACATTTTTCTGATTATTCTTTTCACCCATCTTGCAGAAAAACTGGACCATATTCTTCAACAGTAATGCTTCATTCTTTTTAAAGTGAAGATAAAGTCTGCTATATGCAAATCCACAAAGCGAAAACATGGTTCACAGAAAAATTTATGCATCATCAGTTATCTGTAAAACCTTGGACACAAAAATGAAGCCTCATTTATGCTCCAACAGAAAACAAAGCAAGGGAAACTATATAAGTCCCTAAGAATTTAAGATGTATTTTAGCATAGAGGCTGAAAGCTCCCATGGGCCTTGAATTCCCTGAAAAATGTATATAACTTACTTAGAGTAAATTACAGGTTTTGCTTCAATCATATTGTCATTCCTAGGTGTAGAAATGAGGAGGTTAAAGCTATTGGTCTATGAAACCCAGCATAGCCATTTGGCAAACCCTGAAGATCAATAATGCTTTACACAACACATTTATAGCCCAGTTTCCATATTACAACAGATCATTCAAATTTACATATGCCACAAGAAATAGTCTTATCTTCTTTAGAAAACCTGCCGGGATTTCAGTTTAAACAGGTACTTGCAATGAAAATATAAAGGGCCAGCATCTGCTTACAAAATGTTCAAACTGATATTCTTAGGCCACCGTGCAACCCAAACTCCCATGGTTTCCAGGGACTACAAGCATGAACAACACTTAAGGAATGCGAAGTACACTAAATGTACTATTTCAACAGACATCTCAAAATTCCATAGGCCAACATTTTCGCTGGGAGGAAAAGAAAAAGTTTTTCTGAAGGAAAGTAGAACTTCATGAAAGAACCCTTGGCCAGATAACTTAAATGATGCCATCACCTGTCTCAGTAACAGACTGATAGAAGTTACTTTAATAGATATGACTCATAACAGGAGTTTTAAAAATAATAACCATACTTCTAAATATAATGATGCCATGCTGTATGTTGTCAACTATTGCTCATAAGTTTTCCTGGTTCAGCTTTACTGTGTAGCGAAGAGTCACAATCTTTTTTTCAATTCTGGAGATTTTAAAAGCTTTTCAAGAAGAGAGGAGCTGCCTAACTACTGTGGCTTAGAATATGCATGGAGTAATGTGTTATACATCATTAACCCCAAAAAACACAGAATAATTTAGATCAGAGGGGGTCTCTGCTTAGCCCAGCACCCATCCAACAGCAGGTTTCTTGGAGCTTTTTTCAGTCAAGTTCAGGCTCTCTCAGAAGGATGGAGATTGCTCACCCTCTCTGGGCACCTGTTCCAAAGTTTGACCACCCTCATGGTGAAAAAGGTTTTCCTAATATCGAATCAACATTTCCCATGATCTGATTTGTGTCTGTTGCCACTTTTCCTGTCCCTGTATGCCACTGACAAGGGTCTGGCTCTGTCTCTGCACCCTCCCATGATGTGGGTTGGGAGAGTAGTAAGATCCCTTCGTAGCTTTCTCTTCTGCTGATTGAAGAAAGGCTCTCCCTACACATCATGTGGAGCAGTCCCTGATCATCTTGGTTGCCCTCCACTGAACCCACTACAATATGTCAGCATCCTTATACTGGAGAGTCAAAAACTCACAACTAAAAAGTAAAGGCTGTCACATATTCTTCTATCCATACATGCACTACATATGCATACATATAAGAGAGAGAGAGACAGAGAGGAAAGGCAAAAAAAGCTTTGCATTTCAAGTATTATTGACTTGATTGGACCTTCATTTTTAGGGCTTCATTACATCTATACAATTATTTTCACTTCAAATTTAAATTTAATTACATTTAATATTAATTTAAATTATTGTATCTGACGGGGAAAAAACCAAGATATTTGTGGCTCTTAAACTGCAAGCACACGTAATTCTGGGGGCAAAATCATGTACACTGTAGCTGCTTTCGTGTGTTGAAGGCAGAAACTAAGTGCTGAAACTCTGAAAATGCACAAATTATTTAAAAAGCCATTAAGTGTTTGGGAAATTAGCATTAACCACACCATTTTTCCAGAACACACAAAGTGAGTGTTCATACAGTCACCACACATAACAAACAAAACCAAAAAACCACCAATGTTCAGTAATGTGGGCTGGCAGTGACAAGGCAGAGCATTCCCTTGTGGAGAGAAGGCCCTTTCTGAAGTTTATTTCCTTCTAAGATAGGATGGCTTCTCGCCTCTGCAGAGGAGGTCTGTCCAAAGAGCTTGCTTTCAGCTTTGTGGTTACTATTCTTCCAAGAATTATTATCCCAGCTGTGAAGGGGACCCCTTTTCTTAAGTGATATAAATTACCTTGTGCAAAAAGTGATGAGATCAGGCTTCATCTGGTCCAGGCCAAGCTTATTTCAGTTTGTGTTACATCAACTGCTTTAATCAAATGGAAACCAAAATACTTTTATATCAAATAAAGGTGTAGGTAGAGGTTTTCAACTGCAGAGCAATTTGAGGTGGATATAATACAGCAGGCTAAACTTCCATAAAACTTCATATCGTGGAATAAAACCAGAAATGGTTGTTGGTGGGAATGGGTGTTGCATTTTGGGGAAAATCACTATTTTCCTCCCATGATTTTTTGCTCTTTCTTTTTTCTTTTAAATTATTTTGATTTCTTATCATCCAGCTTATCAATGAATCAGGACCCTTTTAACACTGCCTTTTTGAAAAAGTCAAGAAGCTTCAGGATATTTTCATAGACTCACAAAATATCCCAAGTTGGAAGTGACCCACAAGGATCATCGAGTCCAACTCCTGGCCCAGCACAGGATCATCCCCAAGAGTCACACCATGTGCCTGAGAATATTGTCCAAATGCTTCTGGAAGTCTGTCAGGCTTGGTGCTGTGACTACTTCCCTGGGAAGCCTGTTCCAGTGCCCAACCTCTCTCTGGATGAAGCACTTTTTTCTGATATCCAACCTAAACCTTCCCTGACACAACTTCAAAATTTTATTTGGAGCGACCTCTTTATTGCTTTGATCGTGCATCCCTCACAGTGATTTAAATGGGGTCAGAATAATATTGCAGGTATTTGCAGATGTGATTGAGATAGTACTATAGGTATTTTCTATGGACAGAATTCTGGCTTCTCTATGTGCTCTTTATTTTACTTATCTAATGCTTTTTCTCATCACACTAGTAATCTAGCCTGCATTCATTTCAGAAGAAAAAGATTTCTAAAGGATAATGCACCTTGCCTGGGTACTTATTAATGCCTGTTCTTGTTCAGTGATTATACAAAGATTGTTTGTACAAAGGAGTTGCATTGGCTCGAGTTAAATGGTTTTAGAAAAAAAAAAAAACCCACAATGTATTTAGGTCAGTACAAATTCCTGGTTGGAAACTTTTAGATAATCTTAAATCTTTAACTATATACACTTTCAGTAGTTTACTGAAAACAGCAGTGTCAACAAAGAAACTTGTGCTAAAGCCACAAAAGTTAATTTTAAGACACTCAGTTGCATTTCTGAGTAAATCAGGCCTAGTTAATTCCCCCTCCTCCCCCAGATTTATTCTCAGAAAAGGAAGCATCATATTTGGAAGGAAACATCCCACTACTAGAGTTGTGCAGCTGTAACAAATTGTTTCATGACCATGCAACCTGATTGCTTTTCTTTTGTTTGAGATGGCATTGAAAAGGAACAGCTTCAGCTGTAGGTGAACTAAACTCCTCTTTGCAGAGATTTAGTTATTTTCGCTTCTTGTTTAAAGGTTTGAAACCACGCATAAGGAACTTCTTACTACAAAAGAAAAAAAAATTAGGCAACATATAAACCTAAGCCAACAAAATACATTTGTAATGTTTTGTACAGATTTGCAGATAATGAAGTATTTTATAAGTTCTACCCTTAGACTTTTTGCTGTATAGAAACACTGCATCTTTTTTTTTTTTTTAAATTCTCCTAGCCTCTGACATTAGTGAAGCCTTCTAACAGGACCATTCCTTGACTCTCCAATTAGAACTATGAAATGGAAGAAGGTACAGTCTGCAGGGGACAGGGAACAAATCTGCAGTCCAGATTTACTCTGATCTATGATCCCCTCTCCCTGTAAGGTTCATTCTTGAAACACGATGCTGTCCAAAAACCCAGGTACTCCACTAAAGAAATAAGCACAACTATTGAAACCCTATCACAAATAATGTAAACATGTATGTGTGTGCATGTATGTGCATATTTTTATATGTATATATATATGCATGTGTGTATACGTATGAATGTGTGCATATAAAAGCACCATAAAAAACTGACTTTATTAATAATTTCCACAATCCCAGACCTCAAATCCCTGCTCAAGCAACACTCAGTTTCTACAAGCAAGGGAAAATAAGGTAGTCCTGAAATATAATGCCTACTGCAAGCCAAGGAAAGAAGATCCAATAGCCCAGGCCCCTCTAGAAGCCTGACTCATTTTGATATGCCAGTGAATCCTTATGCTACTTTTAGTGAGTCCAAAGAAGAAACAAGGTCTTTATCCCTTAAAAAGCTTTAAGGGATCTCCAAACACCAAAAAAACATGGGTTTCAAGCCAGGCACCTCACCTGGCCCCAGGTACATTAGTATATCATAGAGCTGGAGTAAATATCTCAGCTAAGTAGAATTCTGGTCCTTGATGGTTTTCTGGATCACAACTAAGAGCTAAAAATTATTCCAGAAACCAGAAGGAAATAGTGCTGACCATAAGGTAGACTTTCAACACAGCTGGGAGAGAAATGCATCTTATAAGAAAAACCATCAATTTTTTCTGCAGTGGCTCCAAATTATTAGACATTAAGTTTTCCAGAGAAAAACAGAGTAGTCTACATAAAATGACCAGCATGTATAACAGATTACAGAACTGCATTGTTCTTCTGATTTATGGCACCTTCACAATCTACCTTTACTAGTTGGCTGCTCCCTACTGCACTGTGTTCTCTGTCCCACCGGCTCATGCCTCATAATTGAATGAGATTGATCACCCCTCAAAAAGTACAGCCTTGCCATCCTTGGACAGGCAGCTTCTATCCCTGGTGACAATAGAGTCACCAGATAATGAGCAGCTAGGTGTCCAAAACCTTCTGAAATCAATTAGACAGAAACCGTCATGATCTCTTTCAGTTGTTGCTCCACGTTGCTGTTGCCTTAACAAAGTGACAACTGCTGGTCCTTATCCATCACAACCACTTTCTCCTGCTACTAATAAAGCCAGCTTGGTCACCAAGTGTGGAAAAGGGGTAAAAATGACACTGAAGGGGTACTCTCAAACAACCACTTATACATATTAAACAAGGGGAAACCAGCAGTACTGGATCTCAGAAAGGTGACAATCTGGCCACTGGAAATGCTCAGCCAGGCAAGAATACTACCCTCCATATCCTATTTTAGTAGCAAATTAGACAAAATCATTTTGTGATCCAAGGCAGTGAGAGGCTTAATACCATCAGCACATATCTTAATCCACTTCCAGGAGGAGACGCTAGAGTGTTTTTGTTCTATCTAGCACTCAACAAACAAAATAATGTGGGTCAGGGAGCACTGTGGCCAAAAGAGGGTGTGTTCACTGTCCCCATACAGCCTAAAAACTGAAATGAAAAACAGCAGGTGACATCTGGTAATAAGAAGAGTATTGGATAATAATTAACAGTGGACTATCACTAGACAGTAAGGAAATCATGTACTTCAAGTCAAGTCGACAGCTTATGGTCCTTAATAAAGCACTGACAACTACTGCTACTATGGGACCCAACACTTCCCAAACACTGCCAGAAGTAAAAAGGAGGTGAGTCTCAAACAATAAAGGGAATTAGAAGTGCCCCCAAAACTTCTATTATTTCATTGAAAAATGCTGGCAATGAGGATGTGACCCTCTTTGCACTTCTACATCTCTCCTGCAAATGAACAGCTCTGACAGAATTGATCAGCATTGCTCATGAAGGAGAGGCAGCTTCCCTGCAGTGAAGAATATCCAAACAATTTGCTGGAGCAATGATGGTTTTGACTTACTTACCCTGTCCAGCTGAATTAAATCTGCTGATTATGATTACGCAGGTGCTGTGGTGAGAGCAGAAAGTTAAGCTTGAGAAGCATCAGTCTGGCCTGATGGCTCCAGAAATAGATTTAGCCTGGAGCTTTCTATGAAATAGACCTCTCACCTGAAAACAGTCTGCACAAGTCTACTTTGTAAAATGAAGAAGGGAGCTGGTGACACGCTTAAATCAATGCTAACAGTCATTTTCAGAGATAAATAGTCTTTAGATTCTCTAAGGTCCTGAAAACCCTGTGCCATGTCATATGCTTCCCTCTGGAACTTCAACAGTGGTGAATAAAATAAAAGCCAATTTCTTTCACTCGACCAAACTGTTTGCATTTCGTGTAGACCAATAAACTCTACTTCTTTTTGGGCTAGACTTGTCCTGGCCTATTAAGGCAACTCATTTGCAGCAGCTAGAGAAATACGACCTACACTAGCCTCCTGTGGTTCTCCGGGGATTTTCTCTTTCTCTCATTTTTTTTTCTCCCAGAGGCATTGCTGGGAGGTGGGGGAATATGGCATGCAAACCCTTCACCGGGCTCATGCCCATCACTTCACCAAGGAAATCATGATCTCAAGAGTCAAATCGAGCCATCATGATCACCACTGCTGTGCAAGATCAAAGGTGCACAGAATCACTGCAGAACTGAGGATATTGGCTGAGTACTAATAATCCTTTAAATATGTTTATCAAACAAACCAACATCCTGGAGAAAGGAGGAAAAAGAATTTGGCTCTTGCTTTCCCAGACAGCAGAAACAAATGAAAATCAGAACAAAACCAAAACAAAGTGATTCATAAATTCCCCACTGCCGATCTTGTGGAGTCTGACACTGCAGATTCAACGGAACAACTGTACACAGAAAACACTGGCACTGCAAACCAGCTGTGAACTTCATGTAAACCACATAGGAGTGGAACCCCTCTGACTTCAGCTGGGGTTAGTTAAGCAATGAGGGAAAGGAAGCCATCTGCTTTCTAGGATCACCAGTGAAAAACTGTGGTGTGGAGGTTAGGGTATGGCCAGTTACCTATTGCATAATCTGGGCCAGTCTTTTCTCTGAAATCCTACGCCAAATGAAAGCTCCAGCAACTTTTATGGCTCTGTAGTCGTTTACCTCAGCTGAAAGAGTCTTTTTAATCTACATAAGATTTAATTATTCTTGTATGTATATAAAAATTATTGTGACTGCTCAAAGGACAAAACAATTATCAAATCAAAAGGCGGACCAGGAACATCTGATTACTAATCCAATGAGGAGATAGAAAGAAAATATTGTTACATACTAAAAGTTATAAATTAAATTCTATTTTTCCTGTGTTTGTATATCAAAGAATCATATCAGGTTTACAATTTAAGAGGTGATATTTATATATACTTCCAAGGCAATACAATATGAAAATGCAGCTTTTCAAACTACACCTAAATGGAAATGTGCTACAAAAATGAGTTGAAGAAAAGTGTGAACTTTGCTTGCCAGTGCTAGAATACATTTTTGCTATCATCACAAGGAGTCATATCTGTTAAAAACAAAAGAAGCCTCTAATTCCACTCTTCTATGGAGTCACACACTTGTATACCCCAAAACTACATAAAACAAAGTAGTAAATATCGTTGCAGATTAAAAAATATTCACATGTATGCATTGGTGATTCTCTTTCAGGAAAGAGCTAATCAAGTTTTCTGTTTATTAAGCTCCCCAAATTTTTTCTTTCTGGTAGAATTTTGGGCTTGGGTGTCCACATTATATACTGGAAGACGGACTGGTACAAGCAATGAACTAAGCACAAGTAATCTGAACTCCAAACAAGAGCACAAAGAAGTGAGTGAGCTTTTGAAAATAATACCTGTTCTGTTTGGGCCATATAGAGGAGAAAATCAGGGGAAAGCATTCTTATTTCCACTGTGTCCTTTGATACTTTTGGGAAGGCTTTTGTTTTATATGAAATCTCTAAATCAGAAGATGTTCTGAAGAGTGAGTAATGTCCAAGTTTGTTTCCAAATACCGCATTATGCACAGGCATTTTTGTTTGTTTGTTTAGAAAGAGACCCATGACTTTCTGCAACTATGATGAGTAGTTTTTTGTTTATGTAAAGAAGGATCTTCTGGAGCTGTTTACAGAAAAAAATTCTGCCAAGTGCTGAATACTTAAGATCACACTGAAATTAGTGTGTGTGCACAAGTCAGAACCTACACAAAATGAGTGTGGGTTTCAAGTAATTATGTATCTCATAGCTTCTAACTACTATACATTGTTATCAAGATGAGGAAAAGGATAGATTTTGTAGGAACATGCCAACATTTTGTTCTTCTTTTTTTTTTTTTTTATTTAACATAAGATTTATGATGTAATACACATTGAAAGGTATCAGAAGAGTCCTTGAAGCTTTCCCAACTGTGCATTCCTCTGAAGGAAACAATGGAGCCTTTGGGTCTACTTGGAACATTTCTTCAGTGGGCATTTGTATTTCATATGATATGGAATTGTATCCCTTGCCCAGGATGGCAGACAGCACGTGTTAGATCCCCATTCTTGATCATCTTTCCCATGTTTCTCTAACTATTCACATATTTTCTCCCCATTACTTTTTATTGTTTCTAGAACTGTACTGTTCACCTGATTTCCTCATTCTTTGGCATGGCAAAAGTTTAATATTTCATTTTAACTTTCCAAAGATTTTGTTTCCTTTATTCCTGTTCCATATCTACTTCCAGTGATACAATGTATTTGTGGATCTGAACAGGTGATTCCACATAAACCATGGGTAGCAATCTGTTCACTGGAGGGCAGAGAATCTTCATAAAAAGTCTTCAGCTGTTACTAGACAACTACCTAAACTTTCACTAGTTGATGCCTTTTTGTTCTTTTTTTCAGAATTGAAGTGTCCATGTTCACACCTCACAATCCATGTGATGGTAACAGGCACGCTATGTGTGTCTCTGATTTAAGCTGTCACAAGAAATACATGTCTATTTGACAAACCACTCTTGGTGGTGATAGCAACTGATTTGCAATATTCCTGCAGCTCAACTTCTGACAGTTTAGTCAGCCCAGAAGATCACTTGAGAAGTCTACTAAGATGGGCGTTTCCTTTTATTTGCAAATGAATCTTATTCTGAAGTCTGGATCTCCTTCTCAATTACGTCCGGCTCCACAGCCAACAAGTGCCAAGCCTCCTGCTACAAAAGTTACCTGATTCCCTTTCCTTAGAGACTGCCATCCATCCCCAGTGCTGTAAGTTAACTTTATTCCAAAGCCTTCCTTTCCCCCACCTAACAGCAGAATGAGAAAAGGCATGTCTTTTAAGAAGAGGGAGAATTCCCTGAGTAATTGACAGTTTGAACACCAGGGATTCTTTGACCCTACATGTGATTTAGCAAGTGGATTTTTGCTGGCATCAATGCCTCCGTGCAGAATTCTCCCTGTCACCAGTATTCCTGGCTCGGTGAAGAACTTTTAAATGGGGAATTTTCAGGCTAAACAGAAGAGAGTCTGTTCTGAATTTACAGGCTCTTAAATACACAGCTCCCTGTGACTGGGAAATCCAGAAATGAAGGACTTGGATTTTCTTAAGTAAACTTTGATTTGGGGCAGAGGAATAGGTGAACAGGAAGGAAAACATGACATAGCACAAAACCACATGGGATTTGTGTCCCATGTTTTTGGACACCAGATCACTGATGTAAATTAGAGCCTTACAAGTGCTTTTAATCACCCTGTAACTGTCGCATCATCTTTGGGGCCAGAGGGTAAGAGAGTTTGATGCTCTGTCATTTGTGATGACTCTTCTACTCCAAAGAAAGAACACTAAGAAATGCTCAATCTAATTTAATTTTTTTTTAGTGAAAATGATAATATAATCTCAGTGTATTTTGGAAAGAATTTGTCTTTTTTAATTGACTTCACAAATTATTATGTCAGCAGATGCCATGAAATTGGGTTACAAGTTGAGGACTCAATTTAGGAAGTAAAAGAGGAAAAGGGAAAACTTAAGAAGTTATATATTTCTGCAGTTTTGAGATGCTGTAAAAGCTATTAAAATTAAAACTTCGTTCTATACCATCAATTTTCATCAAAGAACAAGTTTACCTTTCATTAAAATAAACTCACAAAATTGCATTACTTTTCTAGCCAGTTATTTTAAAATGGATGTGCTAATTATCCCCAATTGTCTGAGTGAAACAACACAAAAGATTTTGCCAAAATATCCCACTATAATCCATAGTAAGAATAGAGTAGGTTATTCAATACCTATGTAACTGTGGGCTCTTACAAGAGACCATTGAAATAGCTTGCCTTTTATAATTCCAGGGCAGACTAATACTGTAATAGTAATTTATGCTATATCATGTTAGCACCAAATTTTCTGAAGAAGTCAAAACAAGAAAATTTTCTTTTTTATAGGCTTCAGGTAACCAAAAATACAGAGGCAGTTTGATCTCCTGTTTATCTGAAGCTTTGTCCTCTGAAAATGTGAAGTCTCTCAGAAAGTTCAGCTAAGCAGGATTTCTATCTATTGTTTTGGGGCATCTGGAACTAGTGGGGAATACAGTTTTCCCAGCTTAACATTTTGTTTTTCCATTGCACCCTGAAGCTATACAGTACACTGCCAAGAGAAAACTAATTCAGCAGTATAAATTAAAAATAGGATTCTCGTGACACAAACTGCATAAATATGGTTTACTTGTGTAATTATTTTGCAGCAGCGATATGTCTCTTGTTATGAAATCTCCATAATTTGTGCGACATTTCTTATAATGGCCAGCATGCAGAGGCGAGGAGAAAGAAAATTATTAAAAATGTTATTGAAGAATTAATCAGTAATTTTTTTAGGGAAAGCTGAGGCCAATCGTTTCTTTGTAATATTCCTATTCTCCTTGGTTTATTTTTTCTTTAAGTAGGTATTTTCAATTATGACTTTGGTAGTGTAAGAGTCAGAAAATGTAGTTTTAAAAGACAGTAATTTTAAAAAGTTTCACAGATTTGTGTTGTTAACTACTATAAATACAGCAGAAAACAAGTACTTAAACTATGCTTTAAATGGGACTCTAAAGAAAGTAGTGGCTTTTCCTTACTATTTGACAGGAGGCCTGGTGTCTTCAATAAAAATCGTATTACCCTCAAAGCACCAAGTGTAGCACCCACCAAGTTTTTCAGATTCAGACCTCTAGCCTTCAGAAAGCATTAGGACACAATAATTGGCTTTTGGGAATCCAGAACAGTGTGAATGGCTGCTAGTAACCTCTCCACAGATAAGGCCCAGCAGTTACAGCAGTTGATTACTACAACCTAACTGCTAAGTTATTAATAAAAATCGTTTATTAGAAAGAGTACCAAAGTAAAGGGTCTAAGAACCAGACTGTTCAAAGAAATACGGGGTCCAAGACCATAAAACATCAATTTAAGGAAGAATTGAATTAAAATCACTCTAAACATGTTCCTTACTCTATAAAATGGACTTAAAGTGAGGCGTAAAGGTATTAACTTAGTGGAGGAGGAAAGATGCAGTCCTAATATATGCATTTTTAAGCAGGTAATCAGATGATACAGAAATCTACTCAGTTAATCAGCCCTCAGCCTTGTACAGGAGGTGGGAGTAGCAGCACACCCTTCTCACATGCAGTCCTACTCTCAGTTGAGCCTAAGAGTCTGCCCAAGATGGAATAATTGTTAAACTAAGGTTCTTAGGGGGTCTTCAAAATAACTTCTTCAAAAACAAATAAAACAGGGTCTCACCAGTTGGTTGAGCTTTTTCTCTGCTCCATTTATATGAAGTATCCTTTACAGTAGCTATTAACACCTCTGAAATGGATCTACTCAGCAATTAGTTCTGGCTTGACAAATCACTTGGGTCTAATTTCCATTTATTTCTCCCACAGAACAAAATGACAGGGCAACTTCTGAGCACTTTGGCAGTTTGTTATATGTATACACGAGTTCTCTATCCTAGTAAAGCTTGAATAAGAAAATTCTCATAGAATCAATCAGTCATAGAATGGGTTGGGTTGGAAGGGACCTTAAAGATCTCTCCCTGAAACAGGCAGGGACACCTTCCACTAGACCGGGTTGCTCAAAGCCCCATCTAACTTGGTCTTGAACACTTCCAGGGATGGGGCATCCCAACAACTTCTCTGGGCAACATGTGCCACCACACTCAGAATAAAGAATTTCTTCCTAATATCCAATCTAAACCTACCCTCTTTAGTTTAAAATCATCACACCTCGTCCTATTACTACATGCCCTTGTCAAAAGCCGCTCTCCAACCTTCTTACAGGCCCCTTTTAGGTACTGGAATGTGTTCCCAAAGCCTTCTCTTCTCCAGGCTGAGCTGCCCCAACTTCTCAGATTGTCTTCATAACAGAGGTGCTCCAGCCCTCCGACTATCTTTGTCTGCACTTGCTTCTGCACTTGCTCCAACAGGTCCACAACCTTCTTATGTTGGGGATTCCAGAGCTGAATGCAGTCCTCTGAGTGAAGTCTCAGGAGAGCAGAATAGAGGGGGAGAATCACCTCCCTTGACCTGCTGGCCAGGCAGGATGCAGCCCAGGACACGTTTGGCTTTCTGGGCTGAAGTGCACATTGCCAGGTCACGTCAGACTTCTCAACCACCAACACTCTCAAGTCCTTCTCTGCAGAGCTGTTCACAATCCAGTCTCAGCCCAGATTGTACTTGTGCCTCGTATTTCCCTAATCCATATGCAGAACCTTGCACTTGGCTTTGTTGAACTCCCTGAGGAATGCACAGGCCTGCCTCTCAAGCCTGTCAAGCTGGATGGTGACCTTTCACCCCTGGATGGTGAACTTTCCCTCCAGTGTGTCATTGGCAACCTTGCTGAAGGTGGCCTCAACCCCACTGCCCATGTTGCCAACAAAGATGTTAGACAGCGCCAGTCCCAACACTGACCCGAAACAAACAACACTCGTCACGTTGTGATCATTCATAATGAAGAACTTCAAAACATATTGGATCAGATAAACCACTGATAAGAAGTTTGGTAAAATTACTCCACCTCACAGGTACTAGAGAAAAGAACAACAAGTACATGAGGAAGAGTAAGTGCTCTTTCTACAAGCACCACCTATTATCAGGACATCATGTACTTTGTAATACACAGATGGTAACCTGACAACAACAGTGAATCAGGGATGGGAAGAGTTAATTTTGGGGGCATTCTTCACTGGGTCTGTTCATGCCTGTCTATCATGAGCCTGGACACCAAAACCAGTGGCAGAAACTCCTTTACTATGTTGGGAAGAAATCCCTTCCGCCTCTATGGAAGAACAGGGAGAGTGTTCCAAATCATAGGAAACTACATATGAAGTGGTTTAACTATCCTAACTTCTACCGAAGCCATCAAAGTTGAATATGTACAAAAACAGCCCCTAAGAAACAGGAGCGATTTCATCAAAAGATACTCAATGGAAACCCTATGGGACACCAGTAATACCTGGCTTTCCAGTTCTTCTTGACTGCTGCAAGTGTTAAGTTCACTCCCTACCTCAAAGGGTCTCAAAAATCCTGAGAGTTTAGCAAACAATTAATGAAAAGCAACCTGCAGCTAACTGGACAAGTTCACACATCAGAAAGCAATCATTACATTGTATGTTACTAGCAGGTGGTTAACCATGAATGTTTATTACTTGTCAGCTACAAATGTACTTTGATTTCTTTGTAGGTGACCAGTGATCTTTGTTAATAGCTATAAAAAGTTATTGATAACAACCCAATGTCCATCACAGTTTTGTTTCATAACACTAAATTACATATCTGTTGGCCTTGATAAATTAGCCACATGGAATTCTTATATTTAATACTCATTCCGATTAATCTTGATTTAGTGCCTTAGAAGAGTTCTATTTGAATTCTGCTGGTGATTGACACCAAGATAATTTTTACTCATATGTTTAAAAAGGCCTATGTGTTTGATTCTACAAATTAGTCTCTAAAACTGCAATTTATTGGGGAAGATGCTTATCTTCCCTTTTCACCTCTCTGCCACACTCACTATTTATTGGTTTATGTCTTGGTCACAAGGGCACTTGCACAAACCTGATCTTGTGGTATTATTCACAACAGCATGAGTGTGGCATGAGTTTCCAGAATTACTGTCTTAGGCAGGAACAATTCCTCCTTCACTGAGTCAACTCATGGTGAGCAAGTTCCTTTGATAACACCAGGAGAGTGGAGAAATTAGAATAGTAAAATGTGAAGTAGCTATGCGTGAAACAGGTGGACCAAATGACAGATGTGCCTCTGTATTATCCAAAAGAATTATGCATTTCCATGAAATGCCTAAAGGCAGCAGTTTTCCAACCCTCTAAACTATACATTGACCACAGTGAACCTTGAAAACATACTGTGGACTATCATGTGTCCAAGTTACCATTCTTTTTTTAAGTGTAAAATCTACAATATTGTTATAGTTCTGTGTTTCAGCATCTCACAGCTATGCAAATTCTATTTACAAACTCCAGCTTGGGTGGAGTGTTGAAGTAAGAGAAGGCTTCTCTCCACATGGTGTTTTTCTGGAAAGGTTTTTTCTTTGCTTTGTTTGCTTTGATGTAAACTAAAAGGAGTGGGTTTATACATCAAGAAGAATACAAGTGGATGAGGGCAAAACATCAGAAAAATATTAAAGTGAAGACGTAAAAAAATGACTGAAATAAACTGCAAAATAAAGCTTGTTTTCTCAACACAAATGATGGGTTCTCTGAAATACAGGACACCAGGAACCAGCTCCAAGAGTATTTGTCTTTTAAGGAAAAACACTCATTTTTCATTCACTAACCATTCTACTGCATTTTTAGGATTTGCTATTCTTTGGCTCCCCCAGCAACGCCAGGAACATCCTTACCTGCAATACAGGTAATAAGATATGCAAGGGCTAGGCTTATTCTTGTGCACACGCTTGATTTTACACAGACAACAGCTTGGGACTGTAATCTGTCAGCAGGATCAGTAGAACAACTTATGTCCATACAATTCAGAGTCTCATGCAGATTCTGAGGCTTTTTTTAGCCCCACTTTTGCTCAGAATTATTAACAATATTGTAGAATTTTATAACTACAGAAAAAAATTATAAAACAGAAGGGGGTGGGGGGAAGAGAGCCTTCCTGAAAAGTGATCTATTTTTTTTTTTTCCCCTTTAATTTTAAATAAAGCTGTCTGCAAATTTGAGCCTAGGGAGACCTTCATTAAAATCAATTAATCAGTCAGCCTCTCTGCTGAATAGCTTTCTGGAGACAAAGTCAAAATAGGATTTGGTAGCGATGTGTGTGCGACTCCTGCTTAACTTTTCTCCCCAGGGCCGCAGCCTCCCACTCCTGACCGCCTCAGCGGGAGGCGAGGACGGGGAGGATCTGGCCCGGGCATCTGTGACCGGCAGCTCAGGGGGAGGGAGGGCCGTAGCCCACCCGTAGGCGGCGAGACCCCGGTACCCCGAGCAGGTGCCCGGGGCCTGCGGCTCCTCGGCGAGCAGGTGAAGCTTCGGTTTGGCGGCCTCGGCGCCCCTCGGGGAAGGAGCGACCGCCCCTCAGTTTAGCGACCTGGGCGAGGGCTGGTTGCTCCCCGCCCCGGGAGGGCGGAGGTGACGGCCGCGTTAGCAGCAACTCCCGGCGGCTGGGTGAGCCCCCTGGGGCGGGCGCCACCTTCCCGGCCGCAGCAACCACCCCGCAGCATCTCCCCTCGCCCCGCCGGCCGCAGGGGCAGCCCCCGGCCCCACCGCTGCATCCGAGCGGCTGAGGGGCAAAGTTCTCGCCGTTCTCCCCGCTCCCCCCCAGCCCCGCGCGGGGCCGGACGAGGCGGCGCGGGTGTCCCCCGGCGGCGGAGGGCGGCGCGGGTGCCCTGCTCCTCCCGCCGCCGGCGGCCGCCGCCGGGGCAGCACAGCTGTTACAGAGCCGCGCTGGTCCCTCCTCCCAGCTGCGGCTGCCTCATCTCCCCCCACCCAGCCCGTCCCTCCCCTCCGCCGCTCCCGACGCTGCTGCTGCTGCTGCCGCCGCCGCCGCCGCCACCACCTCCTCCTCCTCCCCACCCCCACCCTCTCTCTCGCTCCCCATCTCTCTCTCTCTCCGTCCCGTTCCCCCCCTGCCCCCGCCTCTCCCCGCCCTGCCGCCGCCGGCCCTGGCAGAGCAGGCACCGCAGGGGGATCTCGATGTAACACCATGACAGGCATCGCCGCCGCCTCCTTCTTCTCCAACGCCTGCAGGTTCGGGGGCTGCGGGCTCCACTTCCCAACCCTGGCAGAGCTCATCGAGCACATCGAGGACAACCACATCGGTGAGTGCCCGCGGGGCCGCGGCCGGGGCAGGGCAGGGCAGGGCGGGCGGGGGGCGCGGGGGCCGCGTGTGCGGCGGCGGCGCGGGGCGGGGTGGGGGGCACAAGGTGCAGCGGGAGCCGGGGCGCGGCGGCCGCCGGGGGGGAAGGTCGGCGGGCGAGGAGTGGCAGGAGCGGGTCCTGCGGGCGACGTGGAGCGCTCTTCGGGGAGGCGGCGGCGTGCGGCGCGGCGGCATGGGTGGGTGCGGGGGAGGCGTGCAGCCCGCCGGCCCTGGCGAGGGGGAGTTAGTTTGCATTGGCAGGAGGGAGCGCAGGAGCCCGGAGGAGGAGGCGGCGGTGGAGGAGGAGGACGGGCACAGCACGCCGCCTGCTGCTTCCGCCCCGGCGCTGGCTGTCAGGGCTCCGGGGAGGGAGGGAGCCGCCGCCGCGGCAGCCATTCCGCTTCCTCCTCCTCCTCCTCCTCCTCCTGCCGCCGCCACTGCGTCCTGTCAGCGCTGTTGCTAGGTGTGGCGGGGAGCACGGGTCGCGCTCCGGCCGCCGCAGCGCGGGAGGCGCCTCTCGGCGGAGGCACCGGCGTGCGGGAGCCCGGGGCCGGCGGCGCGGTGGGCGTGGAGGGAGCGCCCGGCGGCGGGGCCGGCGCAGCCCCCGGGGCCGGGCGGGCGGGAGGGAGAAGAAGGCGGCCGCGCTGGGCGGGACCCGCTGCCCTGAGCCGCGGAGCCCGGGCCTGGCCGCGCCGGAGCATCACCTGCGGGCTCCCCCCGCCGCCGCCGCCCCCCGCTCCCCTCCGCCGCCCGTCCCGCCAGGGCCGCGGGGGCGGGGACGCGGCGGGGCGATGACTCGTCAGTGCCTTCCCGGCGCGGGCGCCTCATGGGCGGCGGGCGGGAGCGTGCGCAGGGGCGCCGGGGCCGCCCCTCGGCGGCGCGGGCGGCGCCCAGGGGAGGAGGGGGCGGTGTGGCTCCCGGCCGGCCCCGGGCGCCAACTTTCCCTCTCCCCCCTCCGGCGGGACCGGCCTGCCCGCGCCCGGCCGGGCCTCAGGCGTGCTGGAGCGCAAGGTCTGCCGGCGGAGCATCACGTCCCCAGCCGGGCACGGCGCCGCCACCTTCCCGCACCTTCCCGCCGCGGCAGGTGTGCTGCCTTGGCTGCTGCGCTGCTTGCTTTCCATCTGCATCTTCCCGACTTTCTCTTTTTGCTAATGAAATACAGCGCTTAAGCTGTCAAAAAACGAGCTAGTTATTTGAAGCAGACCAAGTTTTAAAACTAGGGGAAAAAATACAGAAGTTTTAAGTACCTAGGGACCGAAGTGTTTTGTAAGAAGTATGAGGAAAAAGCTGCTGCAGAACGATGAAGCTACCATGCATTTCAGTTTATTAAAGTTTTAATAAGCCTGCCTGAATACCTGGAAAAAATCACTGAAGTTTAAATTGCAAGTGTAACGTTACATTAATGTAGCATTATAGGTCAGCAAGATGAAAGGTGTGGTTCTCATAATTATCACGATGCCTTGTATGAGGTAACAAAACCACATACCGCAAAACTGTGTAATTTATGACTAGACATGGTGCAGGCAATACCATTGTGATATTGTTGGGTCTTTTTTTTTAGTCTCAGATTCTTAGCTTTTCCTATACCGTACATCGCATTACACCAGAAAAGCTTACAGGAAATAGTTCCCCAAAATGAAAGTTCATAAGTCATCTTAGGCGTCCCTTGAGTGGATTATCAGCCCTTAGGTGCCACAGCCCACAGGGTGTCAGAGAAGATATGGTCCTGCTCATGTGGTCTGTGAGTTGCTGTTTGAGTCCCAATCAGCACTTCTGAGACTTCTTTGCAGAGAAGAGAACTTTATGCTGAAATACTGTATTTTTTAAATAATTATATTATTTAAGTGTGTCATTTGCCAAGACTTCCAGGACACACATCTGAGGCTCTGCACATAATGTCACACAAGCAGCTGATTTGAGTGCAGACTGGTGGGATATGACATAAGGTTGCTCATGCTTAATTTTTAATGTTTCACCTCTGCATGACAGCAGGTTGAACTTGACCTGCTTGTGAATACAAGATGTGGCAATATTGTGTTACCTGTATGAGACACTGGGAAAATCAGTAGGGAGTTGAACCAATGACACCGAGTATGGATCCCAGTTCTTATGTGAAGGCTCAACTCTATGGTTTGGTGTGTGTGAGGAACTCCTGCCACAGCCTAAAGGATGGTAATCTATGAAAACTCACCAGATAAGCACTCATCCAAAAGGTGATTAACCTTTCTGAAAGCAACTGGGAAATAAAGGACTAAATGTCTGAATAGGAGCCTATGTTGGAATTACTTTCTCAGTAAGATGATGCAAACAGTGTCCAGCTTTTGCTGTCATACAGGCCTAGAAATGTGCGCTAAAATGTGTTGCTTTAAAAATTGACTATTTTTTGGCATATGGAATGAAGAGTAACATGCCACATAAAAATAGATTGCTTTGGACATTCAGTGTGTGCTGCAGGAATAAAGAAAACTTGATTGAGTTATATTCCATTATTAGTTTAAACTGAAGTGGGTGATTGCTGGGCAGACGGTGTTAGAGCACAGATAACAAACTCGATGCTGCAGACAGCTGTGTGTGGGGAGGTGTATATGGCACAGGCTCTAGGTGGTCTGGCTGCTGCAGTGCTGCTGCTCTGCCACATTTCACGGAATGGGTTAATCGTTCACACCATCAGTGGGGCACTGGTAGGAATGTGGTTGCTTTTCAGAGCTGTAGCGTGTATCTGAAAAGTTGGAGCAAACACTTATCAAAGGATTTTTTTTTTGGTCAGCCTTTGGAAGAAAGCTCAGCTTAACATAAGGAAATAGGACAAGAGACAATGGGAAGAAAGTGATGCACAGGAATTTCCACCTGAACATGAGGAAGTACTTCTCTATCATGTGGGCGGCTGCTCACTGAACAGGTTGCCCAGAGTGATTGTGGAGTCTGCATCACTGGAGATACTCAAGAGCCGTCTGGATGCAATCCTGTGCCATGTGCTCTAGGATGACCCTGCTTAAGCAGGGAGGTTCGACCACATGACCCACTGTGGTCCATTCCAGCCATACCTGTTCTGTGATTCTGTGAAACACTGTTATGGCATTCTGGAGGCATTTCTGAGCAATTCTGCAGTTGCTTTCTTTGCTTATAATACTAGTGAATAATCATATTGTAATGAAATAATTCAGTGCACAGTGGTGTGATTTTTTTTTTTCCTCCACCTACATCTTAGTGACCAAGTGGGAAGCCAGCAGTTACTTGAAGAAGTATCAGTGCATATAATCTGGGAGAGTTGTGGCCATTGGATGAAGGATTCAACTCCAAGGTGGTGCTGGGTTCACATCTGCTGCTTTCTGGGTTTTGCATTTATAGATCAAAGACATGTGAAGAACTGGGCTAGCTTGGAAACACTGCTCTGGGGCCTTTCATAGGGCAGGCCAGGCCCTACTGGTGTCCTCTGCAATGAGACTGTGTTCTGCAGTCCGTAGCAATACTACTAAACAGTGTATTCACGTTTTCTGTGGCTCACAGCTGGAAATGGATGTTGATTTAAAACTGCTGATTTGTAAATGCTTCTCTGCCAGCTTTTTCTACCAGCACGTTGTCCAAGCAACCTGAAGTGCTGTTACCTTCTCTGCAAGTGTGCCAGGAGGGGGCTTTTGGCCTTCCTTGCTAGGCTGTCTCCCCGCCTCTCGGTTTTGTCTGCTCTGATCCCTTGCAGGTAGTTTGGCTGACTGTGCTGACATCTCTAGTCCAGGAGCAAAAGGCCAAATTTACTACAGTTAGCCAGATTCAGACTGTCAAATGGAATGGATTCAATTGCCCTTAGTAATGTCTAGAGAGGAGGAAAAAGACCCCCAAACCCACTAATTTTGAACTGCCAAATATTAAGCTGGGGCAACAGGGCAAACTGTATAGCATTTCTGCAGTCCCGCAGTGTCTTCAGCTATGATGTTGGGACCAGCACCTCTGGTTCCACAGAGTGTTTCTGAAAGTACATTTAAGTCTTCTGGGGCATTTTGAGCTGTTCATAGAAGTCCAGGAAGTCCAGAGGGCCACACCTTTGGTGAGGTTTCTTTTTTTTTTTTTTTTTTTTAAGTGGCGGATGCTCCTCTCCCCTTTCCCATGACTTGTTTCTCCCTCAATCTACCCGCAGTTGAACTTCACCCTTTAGAGTGGTGAGTCAGGTAGCTCCTCATTTGCTAAGACAAAGTTTATTCTGATGCTGAAGGACCAATATTTAAATGGAATCTCTTCATCAGGTTTTGACAACATTTATTTTAATTTTTGCATGGTATTTGTAGTAAAATACTTTTAAATCAGGTGAGGTTGCTGTTTGTATGCGGCAGTGTGTTCACTTGGTTCATGACAAGTGCTGACATGGTGTATGAACTTGTGTAGCTCTGTGGCTGATACGAGCAATCCTGCTTCTCCTGAGGCTCATCGAGCATTAAGGAAATAGATGCGAATGAAATGAGTGTCCAAACGTATGGTGGTGGGCTAGAAGAGGTGGAGAGTGGATAGGAAGAGATACAGAAGATAAATCTGGAAACACTCTTATCTGGAAATAGAGTTTGATAATTGTATTGCACTGAAACTACTAGAATTTGAAGGGAGGAAAAAAAAGACCATCTGCTTATACAGTAACTGCACAAAAAGATGATAGTCTGTCGCTGAACATTTCATCATAGCTTTGCAAGAAGTCCCAGTGTTATGATAGCTTTCAGTGGGGTATTTTTGTAGCATTGCTGTTGAAACTGGGAGCTTTTCATCAAGCTTGACTGATTCCCAAATACTAGGATGGATCCTGCAACAGAACAGTACTTGCTGTGGAAGCAGAGGCAGCTGCTTTCTTAAGTGGTAGGATTAGCAGGAAAAATAAAACTTCCTCCATAAAAGAATACTTGCAGTAGACAGACCAAAACCTTGCATATAAAATACTACCCATCTGGAAAGTTTGGGTCGTATGGAGGGAGAAAGAGGCTTATGAATTTCCATGTCTGGTGGTAGCTTTGACATCTGCTGCCTTCAGTGACTTCAGTTTTTAATATTATGCAGTCAAGGGGCCAGATTCCCCAACAAAGAGCTCAAGTGGTTGAATAAGCCATTGGCTGAATGCATGCAGCTTTATCTTAAAGTTGTCCCTTTCAGTATTTTCTCAGACGTGCTAATAACGGTGTGGTGTCCTCACTTTGATAGCTAAAGGTGTTGAATGATGAGCTGGCTGTGAGCACATGCTAAAATGGCATTTGGTATTGCTAAAATGTGGGCTTTGCTCCCCACTGCTGTGTTACCCAGACTTCCAGCAGCAGCTTGGGTAAAGTGCAGTCTGACAGAGGTGACAGCTTCTATATTGGAGCCAACAGCAGGTTGTGTAAAACAAGCATAAGAAGATGCAAGTGTTGTATGTTGCTGAAGATGAGGATGTGGGGCTACACACCAGCACCTACGGAAGGCCTGAAAAACCTAAGTCTGTATGACAGATTGTGTTCGCCTAAAGCTGAGCTCTTCACGAGAGTGTGAACATCGTTTAAGTGGCTGCCATCATGTAAGTTTCTCTTAGCATTTGCTCAATGTTTAATTAACATTTGCAGTGGAGATGGGCTGTTTTGAAAAGGTGGTAGATCTTAACCTAAGGTTTTTTACACCAGGACTGATGTGGCAGCTAGGTACATGGAATGCTGTCATCAGCATCTGGAAATGAGAGGACGGTCCCATACTTAGTTGCCAGTAATGTGCATGAATGTGTGTCCCAGCAAAACAAATGAACAATTATGTGTATTTACCTCAGCAGGGATACTAATTACTGTTTATGAAAACCAACTTTCTACATTTATGGCTACATTTAGCTGAAGTTCATCCTCTGCCCAGTACTTCTGCAACTGTCGTTTTTGTATCTTATTTAAAATGCATTTCACAGTGAGGTGGAAGGATCTGTTTTCCAAGGACGTTGGTTATCTGCTTTGTAAGTTGGTGTGGTGAGGAAGGCCCTTCTATCTCAGGAAAGCTTTTCTATCAAATAAAGTCTTTTTTTTGACTCAAAGTTCTAATCAGCACTCCTTTCCCCCCACATGTAATCGTGAGCAGAGCAATCGTTTTTGGATTACTTAACACTTACAAGTATGGCTTCTTTTGCTCTTTGGGTTTGAATATAAATTGTGATGAAATGTAAATGTGACTCTTGTAACAAATTCTAGAATATATTAATCCTGTGGAGGAAAATGGAATTGTCATTAAACTTTGACTAAAACTAAACTTTGGCTAATTTTTTGATACTTCTGTGACATGAAATTTTTTCTTGTTTTGAGGTTACCGAGTACATAGAGGAGAAGATGTAAAGTGTTTAATGGTGTAAAGCCTGAGTCATATATTTTCTAGGAAGAAAGGACTGAAAGCAAGCATCTGTGAACATGCTGCAAACTGATCTTTCATTTTTAAAATTGAAGGTCTCACATAAAGCTGATAGGGATCTTTCCTTTTTCCTCTGCTTGCTGGAGTGGCTTTGGGTGAGGCCCGTTGCAGTGCTGTATCCATATGACTGGCAGGGATTGCTCCTCTTGTATGCCAGCAGATCTACACAAGTGCTGGAAAATGAAAACCTGAAGAAACATCGGGTGACTTGTAGCAGTGGCATTACACTTCACTTGTGTAGGGCATATTTACCTTTGTGGCGAAATTTATAGTGATTATCATGTCTACACTTCAGACTTTGAGAAGATGTTTTCATAGCTAATCTTCAGTTCTTATGAGAACTGTAAAATATTCAAGTGGCTGCCAGTCAAATTATCTTTTTTTCACTTCATCATTTCTTGAGGAATAAGAAAATGTATAATAAAAATAATAATTGTATAGTAAAAAATAATTTGAGGAAGGGGTGATGCCAGAAGATGAAGAAACATCTGTTTAATCTGAGACAATCTTACCTACTATTGCTTCCTCTTCTAGAATATAATGCAAACGCAAACAAGTAATCAGAAATATTTTGTGTCAAGCTGCAGAATACTGTAATGCATAAGAAAGAAGCACTACAGGCCTGCTGCTTGCAGTATACTTTTTATGTTGCTCCTGAATGTGCTATTATTTTTCTTTATTTATAATTCTTTTTCTTGAATAAGCTGTTTTTCACTGAGAATTAATTTTATTTATCTCTAGTAAGCACCAGTTATTCAAAATTTGGATGATAACCGTCTAAGAAAATAGCTGCTCTGTACACTTTGAGAAAGGCAGAGACAAAGATTTTAGTGTTAATTTGAAATGGCGACAGTTAGAGAATTGATTTGATAAATCAGCTGTGTTTAACAATAGAGTCCTTGGTTTTAAAGGACTGTCTCAGTGAATAACTTCACATTAAAAATTAAACAACCAATTCCTGTTACTCAGTGTCTAATTCTATCTTGAGACTTTTAGAAATGCTTTGGGAGAGTACATACGGTTTATTACACTTCAGTTACGAGATGATGGACCAATATTAAGAGTTGTAGGATAGAAGAAATATTCCAGTTTATGGTTTAATGATTTTTTTCTTTGCTATTAATATTTGTGTTCTCTGAATTCTTACAAGGCTCCTTCTTAACTTTGTGCTGTGATAAACAAGGGGAATGGATTTTTCACCAGAGATGCTGATGACACTGCACTTGTTGACTGTGTCTCTGATAAGTGCACAGGATGCAGTACATTACTACTGTGCAGTTTCATTTCAGATACTGTTCATTAAAGACTGAACTGACTTAAATACCAGTGTTAGTTGTATATTTTTAATGTTCCATTTTGTGTTACAAAGGATGGAGTAGACATAGAAGGAGAAATTTATCAGCTTAAGGGAAAAATTGAATGGGATTTTGAAGCCAAGTTGGTCAGTTCTTTATGGACAAAGAGATTAGAACTTAATTGTGGATGAATTTTGAAACATTTCTTCTGATTTTGAGAAAGATTTCACTGTGTGCTAATTAAGGCCATCTTATTTGTACAGGGTTTTTTTGTGAAAAGCTGAGCACTTTCATTTTGAAATACTGGCATTGCTGAAACTGGTCCAACAAAATCTTTTTATAGTTTTAGAAAATATTTGGACACTCCTGAGATACCTGCCCCAAGTACTTTGTCAAGCTTGAGTAAGCTGCAACTGTTTCTGTTCCTTATGGAAATTAATTTTTTTCCCCAACATATTTTGACAGATAGCAAATTGTGGATAAAATTTGAACCTCCAAATACCCCAGTATGAAGTGGAAAGGATTATCACCTGTTTCTCCAGCAGTGTGTAATGTAGTCACTGTCTTAATTCCTGGGAATTACCCAGATAGAAGCCATAATCCAGGAATAGGGAGGTGGTACATTTGAGATGCAAGAGATCCAGTTTCACTGCTGTATGAGACTGCCACGGATACCTGAATGTTAACTCAGCCCCTTATGGTCATTCAGTGTCACAAACAACGCTATTTAATTATTTCAGTCATTTATTGTGATGTAATCCTGCTGTGTATGCTCATCAGAGTGTGTGTATTAGTGCTGTGGAAGTGACCTCAAAATTCATCTAAAGGCTTCATGTAGACTTCAGATGTTTGCCTGCTCGCAGGTGAAAGCTGCATACCAGATTACTGAGGTCTACCCTTGCTTTCTTTGTCTTCAGATCTAGGAACTGACGTTGATACAAGTAAATCTGATGACAAACTTTTAGGGAAGCCCTTGAAGTTTATGTGTTTTTGTAGCAATATGTTGGAGAAGTGTTACAGCCTCTCAGACTTGCTGTTGAGTTGAGAAGCGTCTGCTACCTGATGGTTATTCTGGGTTAATTGGGTGATGTGAGAGTTGTTAAGATCTCAGTTTTGATGGAGTAAATAACAGTGAACCAAGCACATACTCTTCTCTATTTCAGTTTGGGACCACGGGGCTTTTCTGTTTATCCTGTTAAGTTCTGTGGGTATCTGCAGAGCCTTCCTTCTGAGGCATCAGGTTTTCATTGTCTGTACTTCTTTTTTTCCCCTCTTGCTTAGAGTGGATTATGGAGAAAGATGTGTGAAAAACCCACAAAGGCAAACCCCATATAACTGCTTTTCCCAATAAATTTGTTTGGGCCATATTGCAAGAGCTTTCTGCTCACTTCATTAGTATGTTAATGTGAAGAAGATGGATTTGTGGATGGGGAGTGAAATATTTCCACAGCAGTGGCAGCACAGAAAGGGGAAGAGCTTGGAAGTATGGTGCTCTGTGTGCCCAGGCTGAGGGTTATTCATCAAATACAGAGTGCCATGGATGTGGCAGGGTGAACCAGGCAGCTGACAGTAACAAATTCACTAAAAATTGCTTGTAACTACTGTGATATTTGGAGGAAAAAGGAGAGCTTAGAAGTGTTTAAAATAAAATCCATGGTTGCAGATCCTTCCAGGGAGGAGCTAGGAAGGCTGTGGTCCTTACTGTAGTTATAAGTGCTCTGTGCTCCATGAGGCAAGGTAGCGGTGTGGTGAATGAGGAGGGTGGGAAGATAACGTTACATGGAGTTTTTTGTATGTACCTTCATTTCACAGGACTTCTCTAGGGAGTCTTCATTTTCCTGGGCTCATTGTGAGCACTTGCTGTACTTCAGAGAAGCTTTCTAGTTGAGTTGTAGGACTCTTCACACAGTCGTAGCATTGGTAATAACTGGATTTTCTTTCTACCTTAGAAAAATCTCATAAATTGACTAAATAATCTCTTACAGATGGGAGATGCTGACACTGTAGCCATATCAGTCCTCATGCTTTATCTCCAGCAGCTATGCTTGACAGGGGTTCCAGACTTTGGTCTCTGTCTTAAGAGTGCTGTTTAGAGAGTTAGTTACCTGTGCCTAGTGTTCTCATTTCATGTGTCCAGAATAAGCCCTTCCTTCCTGGCAGACTTTTTTTTTTGGTGATTGTGAAGAGCCTGCCATCAGAACAAAGCAAATACTTAATCTTTGCTGACAGTTAGCAGGGCTCTCTTTAGACCAGATTGAGTGGGGAGATAAAGTCTGTGTTGGGTGCTGTGAGCTGGGACATAGTTTATGCCAGGGAGTTTAGTGGCTTGCTTAATCTGCTTCCAGAGCCAGGGTAAATACCAAGAGTTTGTTCAGGTATGTAACAATAATTGAATGCACAGGATGGGGAAAAGGTATTTGTTGCTTTTATCTTCTGTGGATATTTTTGGTTGTACTCTTGTATTTTAATATTAAGTGGCTGGATTTTAATGAAATCTAAAAAAAATTGCCTTTGAGCAGCCTTTACCTGAAGAATTTTACTTCTGCAGCAATTTTTGTAACTCTGAATTAGAAATCATTGTGAAAGAGATGGGCAGGAGATTCTACATCTGCTGTTGCTATACCTGAATTGTATGTATGGCCTCAAATGCATTTCAAATATTGAAACATAATAAAAATGAACATGCACTTATAAACTTAATTAATATTCTGGAGACATACTGAGTTAATTGACAGCTGCATTTTTTCTCAGTGGTGACCTGACTTCTTCCTTTGTTTCTTTTTTAAATAGCAAGTGTAGTTCCTGTAGCATTGTCACCCTAGTTTTGCTTGATCCCACTGCCCTCAGAAATGTAGTAGCTGTAGAGTTAGTGAACCCTTCTGTTCTTGCTAATGGCACAGTGTTCCAGCCACAGGATTGCTTACTACCACCAAGCATTCTGGGAATGAGGGAATGCCTCTTCTCTGACCCTGCCTGTATGGGAGCTGTAACATCTGCATTTGGAAACCAAATCCCTTTTCTTTGCCCCACAAAGCACAACGCGTTAATAATGGAAAGGATAGGAGTTTTGCCTGGAATGGTGTAAGTGGCTGCTAAAAACACTTGATACCTCATGAATTCAAGATTGAGCCCAAGCACACAGTTTTGCAGTTGCTTGTTCTGTAGTAGCAGGTGTGCATACATATTGAAAGCCTGTTAGTATTTGCTCATAATCTCTTTGGTGTTGTGTGGCTAGAACTGTGGCACGGAATTGAGTATACAGCTTTCCTGGAAGTATTGTCAACTTGCGTGGTGTAATAATTTAAAATTTATTATGCACTCATTGTATGCCATTAGACTTGCTATATTGATAATTAGGAGCAATAATTCATGCTGATCTTTCTGCATGTAATTTAAAAATATTAATTGTAATTGAAGGCCAGGTTCATGTTTCTTTCAGAAGCCTGCAGAGCTGCAGGTAGTTAGAAGAAGAAGAGAGAACTGAAGAGAGGAGGTTAGGAAGAGCCCACATACTAATGCAGTCTTGGCAAATTGGTCCAAGATAGTAAACTGCAGAGGTAAGAATTAAAAACCCAAACCTGCCATTATCTGTACTTTGGGAAGACACTTGTGAGGGATTAGTCATCCTTTCATGATTGAAAAAACATCATACAAACCCAGGGTTGGAATTAATTTTGCTTTTGTCTCTGTCGACCTGTGGAGCAAAGTTGGACCTTTACATCTTTCTTCTGTTCTGTTCTAGCTTTGGTTACTAAACTAGGACAATTAAACTCCTCTCATCACCTGCCACTTTTTCTTACCTGCCAAGCCCTGGCTGGTGGTTTAAGGAAAGGGATTATAAAACCCATACCTGCATGGAGGAAACTCTGCTCCAGCAATGTTTAGCTTTTGGTAAGCAGTAATGCTCAGCAGAGCATTCTGCTGCATGTACACACAGACCCCATGTGTGGGACTTGGTGCCCCAAAGTGGTTTACTCTTCACATAGAATGTACCCACCTGGAAAGGTGTTACATGTGCATTCTGTCGTAGAGTTGGTGGGTACCTGATTTAGGCTTTGTAGGGAAACCAGAAATTGCCTACTGTTTGTTACTGCTTAAAAAAAAAAAAAGTTAAAAAATCTCCATCCGGTGTCTGTGCTCACCTGCTCCTCACCCTTCTGACTGTTCATTCTGTTCTCTTCTCCTGTTGCTCCACAGATGAGTGGTTGATTGGAGCCTTTCTCATGGCTGCTACTTTTCTGTCCTGGAACCACTGAACCACTTCGTCCTGTAACGTCTCAAAGCCTTCTTTTCTTGTGAATACTGATTGTTCTAATTTATTTATTCTTGGTGCTCTGTAGAGCAGGTGTAGCTTAGGAACAGGACACTGAACACAGGCATAATAGGATATACTGTGCTTGTGTTGTTCAGGCCTCTGTATTGACCATATAAATACGGAAGGTACCTTTCTGAGAAAATAAAGAAGCAGAGTATAGCAAGGAGTGAAGATGAAGAAATCTGAAATTGAAGCAAGGGAGAAAAGGAGTTTGTGAAAAACCAAGGAGTCTGCTTCCTAAAATGAGGTCTTGGTTGGGGTTTTTGAATCTCATTAAGCTGGACAGTTACCTGCCTGAAAAGAAACCATGTTTTTTCTTGCTAGTTAGACACATCTCTAATTCTGGAGCAAGTATTACAGGCCGCTCTCTTTCTTCTGACTCTCTTTGAGGTTGAATGCTTGGGGTTGTTCAGGCAGTCTGCTTGAGGCGTGTACTTGATGAGATTCAGAGCTCTTAATGGATGTTTTAAGTATCCTTAGTTCACTGCCTGCAAAGTCCTTATCTAATTTATCCTGCTGCAAACCTCTCTTGTTTGTATTACTAAATACCTCCTCATATCAGATAATTTCTATGGGTTATTGTAGCAGCCTTTTCAAGCTAGCTCAGTACCTCTTTTGAATTTCCTGCCTTGCAGGTGACCTGTCACACTGCTGATTTTTAACTCATTTTGTGTAGATCGTGTTCCTTAAGAGCTGCATTAATGATCTGGATGTGGATAACTCCCCCCTGTATTTTTGAAGCAGAACTTTACGTATCTGGGAGCTGAATTCTTTTGCTTACCTTTCCTGCTCAGGATACTGAGCACTGAATGCTCAATCCAGAGGACTGGTTCTGTAACAAAGTGTGTGCTGAAGCACTCCTGCTAAAGAAGTGAGCAATCTCCTTCTCAGATATGACATACCTGTTCTTCAGGGAATACTGTAGCCGTTCTCTTAAGGTCAGTTCTAAATCCATCCTTTTTGGAGTCCTAGGATTTGTTAAATGTAGGGCTGGTAGCCCATCCTTCTGAAAAAAACATTATTTTGTTGCTATTGTAGCAGAACTGATTTTTTTCTTTCCTTTTTAGTTTCTTTTTTTTTTCTTTCTATTTATTCCCCCCACTCCGTTTCTCTTACCAGTGGTTTCACAGTAGAACAGCTTTCTTCTCAAGATCATAAAGGTCTTCCTTTCTGTGTACCCTTTGGTTGCTTTCTACCTGGTTGTGGGTAGGTAGCTTAGGAGAGGAGACTTCTTAATGATAGCTTGTCTGGGAGGCAGTCTGTTTATGTGGACTTAAGCTGATTTCCTCACGGTGAGTCCATTGAAGTTTCCCACCTTTGAACCTCTGGTGTTAAGCAATCAAACATCTTGCATGATGGTAATTTTTAGAGTCCAGTAGGCAGGACTGATGATAAGCACTCAAGAAAGCAAATTCATTGTTTTGAGCTTGGTTTGTGTTTTTTTCCCCTGACATTTTATGAAGAGCAGAATATAAGCAGTAAGACCATTACCAGAAGGTTTCATGCTTGAATTTGGGTTGATACAAACCTGATTTGGATTCCTTTCCAAGAGAGACTTTTATTTCACAAGTATCTGAGACAGCCCCCATTTGAAAACATGTTGAACTGTTCTGTGTTACGTATTTTGAGCCCCAAAGTGTCTTAGACTGTGGCAGAGGAACTGCTTTGTCTCTGTGTCCTTGCAGTGCAGTGGAGTAACATAAGTTGTTGATTACTAGGAAGATAAAGTTGAAGTCTCACAGTCCTCCTATCTCGTTGCTCTCTACTAGTTGATGTGGAGACATGATTGTGCAGTAGGATGTGGAAAAGGATTCCTACAAACAAAACAGCCACTGAGTAATCATGTCCTAAGCAGTACCAGTTTATATGGGCAGAACATACTTCTGGTTGAGCAAATAGCCATACGAGTTCCATGAAACACAGCTTGCCTGTGTGATACCTCACAGTGAGACATCATACGGGCAAGAGAGACCAGCTGATGCTGAGATACAGGCACGGTTTTGTGCCTCGGGTTGTGTAGGTGATTGCAGGGCTGTCCTTCCCTAAGCAAAGTGCAACTGTGACATTGCTCTGTTTGTAGCACTCTCACTTTCGTGGGTCTGTAGATACACAGTTTTCTTTACTTTGACAGAGGAGAACCAGTGCTTTGGGGGATGACAACAATCCTGGTTTTTACATAATCATCATAAATGCTTTTGTAGGTGGGTTGATATTTAGGAAGTGCTGATCTCTCCACCTTCTGAAAACTGTTGGTCTTTTGTGGTGTCTCATTTTGGTCCTGTGTGCTTTTTATAATTGACATATATAGTTTAGTAAAACAAAACTGATCTGTGGTATTAATATGTAGTACTTTTACAGACTGAAGTGAGCGTGGCAGCTCTTCCCACCTCATGGCCTGAGGAAAGAGAAGACATGGTAGCAAGAGGTAGATCTGAGTAGAGGCAGCTCTATCCTCCCTTTCTGGATGCTGTTTTTGGAGGCGGTGCAGAGGAGAGCAGAGAGCTGTGATGGAGAACATGTTTAAGAACATGCATTCCTGGTGATTTGTTGGAGTTGTTAATGTACTTGGAACTTGCCTAGATGTAATTTTGTTTCTGATGCTTAGAATGTGTTACAATGATGTGACCTTATGAGAACGGCTTGAGTAACACTTCGGCTGCCTTGGGCAGATGCAGAGATCAGCAGATATCTTTCTTGGAGGAGAACAGAGAAGCGTCTGTGCGTTTGCCTGCTACAAAAATGTCGTAATCATAAGATATGCTGCTAAGTGCATGTTTGTCTATTGTGCTCAAGTGCTCAGATCTGCACACTGATGGTCACAGTGTAAGGAGTTAGGTAAGTGGCGCAGTGGTATTCTGGTATTTTAACATTTGGGCTTGAATTTGAGAATCAGTTATGGACATTTCCTGAGAAGCAGCAAGTTCCTACACATTCTGTGATCTGCAAGTCTCATGCTGAGTGCATATATGTGGTTGGCTGATTTCTATCTGTTCAAGTTTTGAGGGAGCAGCATATGCAGAGGTCCTCTGATGCGGAGTAAAGATTTTCAAATAAATACAGTCTTTTTCTGGTGATGTACACTTGTGGTGTCTGCTTAGTGATGCTATTTTGAACTGGTTATAGGATAATGAAAACAGTGTTCCATGTTTCCTGAGTGTGGGTTACCAGCACTGCACTCCATATTTAGCTGTGAATACAAGGTGTCGGGATTAAGTTTTCCTTTTCATCGTATAGGCAGTGTTCCTGAAGAAGTAAAGGTGCCGAAAATGAGCTCTAAAAACCACCAGTGCCTTACCACTAGATAGAGATTTCTGCATTGTTTCCAACTTCCATAACCTCTCTGCATCCAGTTTTAAAAACAGTTGAGCTGGATTGAGGATTAGGAGTCCTATATTTTTATTTGCTATTTCCCACTGCTTTAGCTGACTATAGGTAAACAGATAAAGCATTGTCTGTGAGAGGTAGCCAACACTTTTCTGTGTATATATGGACTATGGAGGAAATGAATCTGTTTATTAAATACAGTGCAGAAGTGGAATTTGCATGTTTTTGTCTCTATGTAACTGGGAACCAGCATTACTGGTGCAGGTTCTGTTTAGTGGGGTAAGGAAAAGGCTCTTTGCAGAGCAGATTGGAATAAAATCCAAAATATTTTTATCTACGCAGTGCTAATGGGTCTGAAGTTTTATAAGAGTTGTGTTACTTGTTTTGCCATCTGATTTCCTCCTTTATGGCTATTTCATTTGATTTAACAGATCTCAAACTTCTAGCTTCAGCAATGATGCTGTAAAAGAGAAAAAGTGTCAACTCTATGTGGTGGTGTTGTGTTCGGGGTGTAGAAGGTTTTTTTCGGTTGTTTTTTCGAAATCTCTGCCATCTTTCCCTTTTTTGTGGAATCTTTTAATGGATCCTAAAACTGGTGAAAACACTAATTCTCAGTTTTTCTGCATCTGTCTATGTCAGTGTAGAAATGAAAACATTGTTCTAGTTATTGGTCTGATTCATGAGCATTCACCTTGGCTTAGGTAGGAGGAGGAAGAGAATACGTTATTGTGAAAGAAAATGTTTGAGCTCCTCAGTAATAAAGTAAACATACCTTGCACTTAAGCAGGAAGAGTGTTGGTGGATAACAATGGCAGAATTACAGTTTAATTGGTTGACTGTAATAATAAGCATTAGTGTTTGGCAATGTGTTATTTTCATTTAGAAGTGCAAGGATTAGGTGGCTCAGCAAACTGGAGGAGGAGAACCAAACTGGAGAGGTGAAACCAGTCCTGGGTTAGTGGCAGGGCTGGATCTTCCCCTTCTTACAGGAATTGTTGCAAGATGCCAGGGAGGTGTGTGGGCAGGAAGGATTTGTGCGCGTAATTTGCGCCTCTCAGAAGCAAAACCTTTGGATGATCCGTGACACTTTTGGATGGAACATGGATGATTTCTCTGCTGCAAAGATTCCAGTGAGGATATCAGAAGATCTAGGCTCATAAATAAGTCTATACATAAATATATAAACCCAAATGTACACATGCATGAAGGATGTTTATAGTTTCTTTGTCTACATGTAAATATGTGACATGTAAATAGATTTTTTGGTTTTGGTTTGGGTAGGAGATTGAAGTGCAATTTCCTGTTCAAGGAGGAAAGATCACAGAATTCAAAATCAGGTTTACTCTAGAGAGAATAGCTAAATACCTTCTATTTCTGATGGCCTTTTAATTAATTTTGTTTTTTTAATTAATGGATATAATAACTATACTCTTGACATTATTTTTCTCTATAATTCAAATCATGCTGCTTAGGCTTGATAACTATCTCAGGTTGATAACTATCACACTGGTTCTGAAGGAGAAAATCTTAAACGGCCCAAATATGTGGGCAGGTGAGGAGAGCCATAGATATTTATCCTAGCAGCCATGTATTTTAACTGCTAAGGTTTGTGTTGTGTCTGTGAGCTTTAATTTCAGAGCAATGTCTGTCGGACCATCTCTGACTATTATTTTTATTAGATGCTCTGTTTATTTCTTGGTGCTTTTCGAGTTCATATTTTTGTATTTCTTTAGTTTCTATTTTTTCCTTTTAAAATTTTCCTATTCTAAAGTTTATCTGGGTAGAGCTTTTGATGTGGCAAACACTGAACAACTTACTATGCATCACATGGCTACAGTAGGACTTGAGGACTCTTATACATTCTTTCTTGTAGCTCCATGGATTTGGCAGTAAATCATTGACTTTTTGACATTGATAACCAGAAGCTGCTGTAAGATATGCATTAGTAGTACTTGCATCTGGCTTGAAAAAATAATTTCCAAAAGTCATGCCTTGAAGGAGGTGGAGAGTAGGAGAAATAAGTTACAGGACACCAGTTCTGTGAAGTCCAGAAGAGTATTGTATGTAGTGAGTAAAATTCCTGAGACTGTCAGAGTAGGCAGGAGTGTGCTGAAGGCAGGGATGCACAATTTCAAGAGGGATGATGGCTTCTCAGAGAAGTGCAGAAATGGCTGTGAGTTAGAGGTCAGCAAAAGTAAACTGCCTCTCTCTCTGTCTCTCTTGTGAAGTGGTAGGATTTGGCTTCCATTGTGTGTGCTTGGACCAGTACACTGTGCCAAAAATAACCCTAGGAATGTGAGCAAGAGATGGACACCCTAGATGGGTAACAAGGTGCTGTTCCTGACTCTCTTACTAGAGTCTGAGGAGTATTTTATCTCTTTTTTTTTAATGATCTGGTATTATATTTGACTTGGAGTAACAAAAACGTGGTGCTGCCAGGTTGTCTTTGCCTAAAGAGAAAAACTGTAAGTAGAATTGATGAATAAAACATAAGTCCGTGGTGGGGCTGAGATTGTAGAAAAAGTCCTATTTCCTGCAGTTAGCAAGCCTGCTTCCTCTCTTCTATTTTGTTTTTAATTTCCATGCCTCATGTATCCTCTCAGTTCTTTATAAACTTCAAGAACGGAGCTAAATGGAGTCTTTGATGCTGGGGTAAAGGATTACATTTGCTAGTAAGAACAGATTAGCTAGTTCTTTTAAAACAGAGCTGTCTTAAAAGATGTGAAGAGGGCTTTAAACTAAAGTTGCTGGGGGAGGGGAACCTCCATCCATCCTACTCCTACCGGTTTGATGCCAGCGCCAGCAAAAGATGCCCAGAGCCTGGAGAAGGATTGCAGGTCAGCAGGAGAGCTCCTGAAGAGTAGCACAAAGGAATTGCAGCCACTCTAGACAGTGTCAGCTTCATTGCATCAACACACTGGAAGGAGGGAATGGCATCCAGAGTGACCTTGACAAGCCTGAGAGGTGGGCCTGTGCAAACCTTGTGATGTTCAAGAAGGTCAAGAAGGGCTTTGAGCAACCTGGTCTAGTGGAAGGCATCCCTGCTCGTGGTGGGACACCTAGATGGTCTTTAAGGTCCCTTCCAACCCAAACCATTCTATGATTCCTGAATGAATTGCTTTTTCACCCAGAAAGTCGTGTCAAGTTCAGTTGTCAAGTTGCTAAGGATCAAAGTGGGCACTGGGAGAAGCTTGTCCCTTAATTACTGTAATTTTTCCTCTCCTTGTACTCTTGTAGGTGTGCTTATGCTTATGCACACTAAGATAAATGCAGGATAAGCATTTGCCTTTCTTAGGTGGGGTAGCTGGAAAGGAGTGTATGTGTAGTATGTGGTTAATTGAAAGAACTGAAGCTACTTGGTCTTAAATCAGGTAGTTTATCTTGTGCTCATAAAAGAAGCTATGGCAGAAATCACAGGCTATAGGTGTACTGTAGTTTCTATAAATCGAGCCTTATTGTGGTCTGGCTGAAGGCCAGTATGTAGAGTTTAAAAATGACATGAGGACTGCTCATGAGTATTTACTTTAAGTTCGACCCCTCCCAATCCCGCATGTTCCCAACCTTTTGTTTAGAGCATGAATAGTGACTCTCTGAGGTTGTCTCCATCATGAGGCAGGACAATGTTTCACTATCACCATTCTGTTCATGAGCAACACACACAGTCAGAGGTGCATGGAATTTTCTTCTTTTTTTGCTTCTCTTAAATGTAGAGAGGTTTGCCTACCAGATGAATAAGCTGATACGGTCTTCCATTAATAATACAAAGTGTTTAAGAACTAATTTTCTGTGATGTTTCTGAATCTTATTCAAATACCCTGTCTAAATCTGAGCTAGTTCTTCTCATCTTTATAGTTTTCCTCTTTCCTGTTTCAGCATCAAGCTTACCATGTTTTTTGCACTTCTCTGCTACATATGAAACTCAAGGAGGAACATTTAACTTTACCTGCTCTGGTCTTTAAGGGTGTGATGAGTGGTAATAAAACCTTTCTTAATTTAACTTTGATGTCTGCAATTGTTGGAAGTATACTGGGTTGAATTCTCCCACTAAGCGTATGTGAAAGCCAGTTACATGTACAGCTATGGACTTCAAGTGCGTTTTATTCAGAAGAAATTTTTGGGGCTTTTTTCCTGTAAAAGTAGTGTCATTGGTTAATTTAGGGCATTTTAATTTTTCTCAAGTTTGGGGATCCTAGTGCATCATGAAGTTTGAGTAAGTGTACTCAATTTTTAGGAGTGCCCATAGCACCTCACCTAAGGCTGAACAATTCTTTGAGAATTCCTATGAGACTATTCCTTTCTACTGCAGTCTCTGTACAGAGGTAAAGGCTGCTAGTTGGTTCCTTGTCTGCATTCAACTAACTTTAGCTGATTTTTAAGTTTCAGTTGTTTAAAATCTTTGTCTCTGGAACTTCATTGGCAGTGATAGTCCACATGGTGTAGGATAACAGATAACTTTCTATGCGTGTCTTGTCTTTCTTTTGTTTATACAGTTTTGTTCTGTAGTAGATGTTTCTCATGTTAATGAGCCTTTTCTCCAGGAACTTGTATGCTGCATGGGAGTAATTTATTTTAGTTCCCAACTACAAATGCCTTGCTGGTTCAACAACTACTGCTTCATCTCTTTCAGTCACTGTCATGGGTATGAGCTCCCAGCCTCTTATGTCAGGGTTCTGAGGTGAGAGTCCAGTTAGGTAGTGATCTTTCACACACAGCTGCCCTATCACGTACCCTAGTGGTATTTTTAATGGTAAATCATGAAGTCAATGATGTAGGTAGTTCAGATTTTTTTTTTAGGGTTCCAACTAGAATCATCATTTGTAAAAATGGGATTGTTATCCATCTAGTCCAAAACAGTCATAAGATCAAAGAATATTTTCCTATATGTTTAATTATAGTAACATATGGTCAAATAAAGTTACTTTTTTAGTGCAGTGGATTCTTGGAACTCAGTGTAACTGACCTTTGCTTCCAGACTGTAAAAGTCACTTGAAAGAATGTATTAATAAAGAGAGAACAGTATTAATTTTCATGTGTCTATACTAAAAGGCACTAAAAGAGCCTCTGGCAAGTTTCCAAACAAAAATAAAATAGTTTCTCAAGATTTTCACTGAAGTCTGGATCCCCTTGTTTCTCCTATCAGAAGCTGGACTTGGATGGAGCAGCAAATATGTAGCATAAGGGTGGAGGATCCGTGAGGTAAGGTAATAGAGATCCTGCTGCTTTAGGCTTTGCTGAAGAAAACCAGCTCATATGTCATCAGAATGCATCTCCAGACATGAGCTCTGCCTTTAAAACTGGACTCTGTTTCAAACATGAGTTTGAACCTTGTCTGGCATGTAGAAATTTGTGAGCAGTGGGGTAGCAGGCCGGAGTTGGCATGGGAGGATGAAGTATTCTTGCCTCTATCTTCTTGGATTTCTCTCTTTTCCTACCCCTTAGGTCAAGTCCAAAACTCACTTTCAGCTGTGTCCCAGAGCCATAATTTTGAGATGGGACTGGCTTTTTGAGATGGGTAAGATTTGTGCTTAATAGGGATGTAAACATTTTACTCATTGTGCCTTTCCAATACTCATCTGTTGTGCTCACTGATTTCTTAAAAAGCCTTCAACTTTTAGCATCTGACATGGCTAAAATTTGCAACTTGGGGGTGTAGAGGGGAGTGGGTTATGTCCTGTCTAAAATACTTTAAGTAGCAGCTCTAATCCAGGGTAGAAAAGATAATCAACAGGCCTGTAATAACTCCATTAAGAAACTGTGCAGTGGAGGAAGAAAGTGTTTCTGCTTTTCTTTAAAAACATGGCACCATGAAAGATAAGGAGGTAGCTGGTGAATGCTAAATTGTTCATCTTGCACTGATGTAGCTGATGCTGTGTGAACTCTCATTGTGTCAACGTGCTGGACTAGGAAGTGTGTATCACACCAAGCTATCAAGGCACCTGTCTGCATCAGTATGGGAAAAAAAATTCTCTATTGCCAAAGATAAGTCTGTGTGGTGCCTGTAGATGTAAAATCTTGTGTTTCAGCCCAGTATCCTTCTTGAGATGGTTAAGAAGGAAGGGTGGTGTGTTCTACTAGAAAATACTCTCAGTTTAAGAGGTTAAGTCTGGCTGCTTGCTGTGTGCTGAAGGAACACTGCATCTGTTCTCAGCTTCCCGTTGACTTTTGGCTAACTAGTGGTAAATCAACCTGATGTAGTGCACGTTATTGTAAAATAATGTACTTTAACATCCTTATTGTGAAATGCTGCAACAAGAAGAAACCTGTTAACATCCTTTTGAAGCCTCTTCTACATGTTTTAGGCAAAAATAATCTGACCCTGAGTGAATGTACACATAACTAAGGTGTTTGAATCCCAGAGTTGATTAACTGTGCAAAGAACAAACTTTCAGACTTCTCAGGAGTAACATATATTCATTTCCCCCCCTTTCTCCTGTTTTTCTCTTGCAAGAATTGCAGGTAAAAGAGGCAAGGAAACTTGCAAACTGCCAGTGGCTACACGGTATTACAATCTTTACAGTCTTCCTGTGTTATATGTATTCCCTATAATTCTCGAGTTCTGCGACTAAGAAATAAATCAGAGCTTTTCACGCCATTGTATTTGCTAGCAGCACAAGGAATAGCATTCAGGTACAGCTTACTGTGCTGCACTTTTAAACTGTTGGAATTTTGCATGCAATCCAAAAGGCTTTATATTTTTGTCTGTTTTGCTCTCAAAGTAGGAAAGAATGAGGTGGTGCAGAAGGTGATTCTCCCTCCAATTTTCATTTCCTTCTGTCTTTTGCAAGGTTTGTAATAATGTTGCTGTGTACATGCAAATGATGTTAATCAGGAGATTTTGGTGTCAGCTTTGTCAACGTTTACATTCACTTTACACACTGAATTTGCATTTGAAAAGGCCTGTTATAATCAACATTTAAGGGATAACATAGTCAAATTTACATTTGATTGAGTAGAAATGTTAAGTAATTTTAGCTGAGCTGTTGCTAGGAAACAAGCCAATGTTTTTGTATTTTTTTCCCTTAATCCATACTGTCTTTCTATTGGCAATTCATCTGGTAATACAAGAACACCAACACCCAAACAGTATAACTTACATCTTCACTGTATTTCTAGATTTGTAGTTTTCCTACTGGTTATAACTTAAGGCGAAATTTTGGAGAAATTCTCTTACAGATGGTCTAACAGTCACCCATGACTACTTTTTGTGTGTGTGATCAGAGGTGGGATCAGCTGTTTGACTTTTAAAAAACCCATCAATTCTGTATCTTTTTATGATCAGCTATCTCTTTGGAAGTACACTAATGCATTTCCTTTTCTGTGGTCAGTGTTTATTATAATTTTAGTCACCATTCAAAGAACACCATGCAACTGCCCGAGAATTCAGCAGAGTTTTATGTGTGACCTCTCAAGGTTAATGTAATACTCTGGTTTTGTCCTTATCTTGGGTGATCATTTTGATAACTGTGTTACTTTCATTCAAGTGGGCAAAACGAATTGTAGCTGCAAAAGGAAATCTTCCGATTTTGGATACACTCTGGCTGTCAGTTGTGTATCTCTTGGAACTTGTAGGAGGACTCCACAGCTTGGCACTTCTCAGCAGTGTTCATCTGGCAAAAATGCTAATTAAAGGGAAGAATAGTTCCTATTCATATCAGTCCCAAAGCATTTCAAGTGCATTATCTGTGTGGCGCATATAAATGTGGCTATCCCCTGAAACTTGCTATGAGGCAGTTGAAGGAATGTAGCTCCTTACAAGGCCAAATAGAGGCTCTCTTGCCTCCCCACCCTGCTGAACCAGACAGAATACAATTTTACCTTAGATATACTGTCCTTCTCGCTTCACGTGCCCCAGAGCTTTTCACAGGGCAGTCAGTCAGAGGCTGGTGAGCTCCCTAGACAAAGATAGCCCCTGTTATTCATGTCAGTAGTTCACGAGCATCTCTGGGCACCCAAACTTCTGCAAACCCAGGAAGAGGGCTGGCCTGATATTATCCCCTTTGAATCCCTCCCAAAAGCGGTGATTATTCTTATCTTTCCACCTTCATGGTCAAGTGAAGTAGGCAGGTGGGCTTCTACCCTGTATGCAGAGCTAGAAGTCTCAGCGTGATGTGTAAACCTCACAGCTTTCTGGCCAGGGTAAAAAAGCTACTGGCATTAATCATACTGACAGTAGTTTTGGGGCTACTATTATTGTAATAGTGCTTAAACAGTACAGGCATTCCAGATCCATGCTGCAGGAAAGACTGCAGATTCCTTATATTTTTATGGTCTCCCAGTGGTATGGGCTGCATTCCTCAGATTCTAAGTAATCCATGCATGTGCAAAATACGTATTATGAAATCTGGTCAGGCAGGGCCTACGGTCACAGTGGAGCAGATGTGGGTTTCCTTCAGTTCTTGGCACCTGTTGCATTCCTTACTGGAAAATACTGATTAAAATAGCTTTTTGTCACAACTCATTTTATATGTCTTAAAAAAAATTAATAAAGTATTTGCCTCTGGGGTGCAGTGTGGCTGGAAAGAGAGCTCAGGCAGCTAATTCTCATTTGCATACTCCTAATTTTCATGTGTTGGTAGCTGTGAACATGCATTTCTTCAGCAGCTTTCAGAGCCTCTGGCTCTAGGAAGGAAACTGAGCAAATCTGAACAGAGTATGGAGGACTTTGCTGGGGAGGTTGGGGTGTAGCATGGTGTGCATGCACAGGTGAGACCTTTTGTGTCTCAGTCCTGCCTCCTCTCTCTTCAAGACATAACTTCATTTATCTTTCTTAGTATGAAGTCTTGGTGGAGACAGAATGCACTTAGAGCTGTCAACAGGAAACTTCCTGTAAACGGTTGTCTTCGTGTAGGAAACCTTAGAACCTTAAGGTATTGACAGGGTGTCAGGTGGGATGCGTGCCAAAAAGTAGGAGCTATCACTTGGCAAAGGTGTCTAGTAGTTCTGTTCCAGTATCACTTTAAATGACTGTTATTTTCCAGGAAACTTTAATGCCTTCCACTGCTCCCATGTTTTATGTAGAATACTCAAAAAGCATATGCAGCTGCCTTTTGGGATGCTGTCCGTTGAATCTGTGATCTGTAGGATGTAGTTATGTAGGGAAAGGTCATGGTGTACTACTACTAAGTGGATGCTTATGACTCATTTATACTTCTGTTAACAGGCGTGGGGTTTTGTTTTGTTTTATCCCTGAACAGTGTTACATTACAGATTGAAGCACTGTCTAATTTTGCAGTAATGGAAATGCACAAAAAGTGTTCTTGTCTGATAATTCTACATGCCAAGCTTTTGTTCTGGGTCCTGGATTGTATTTTTTGTCATACTTCAGTTTGTCTGTTGCCCACTGCTTTTCTTGGAAGGGAGAGAATAACCGAATAATGAACACACAAATGCAAATTGCGTTGCAATCTTCTTCTTTAGATAGGTTACGTGACCCAGCAGAGTCTCATTAAGTAGGTGGGCTTACTAGTTCACCTCTTAATTTTTGTATTAGTAGTAAAGTCTCCCTGTTCAGTTTTAAGATTGATCTAAGTACAATCTCTGAACCTCTTTATAGCTTTTTTTCTGAGTATAAAGCAGAGCTTTCACTGATGTGTTCACTGTGGGTTATCTTCAGGAAGAAAGCCCAGGACTTGTTACATGTGTTCTACTGATTCTATATTACTATATACTTGTAGAGCCATTTATTTTTTTACTTGCTGCTTTATTTTAGTCTCAAAGAACTCTCCTTGTATTATTGAGGTTGCTTACTGTCAAGTGATGCTAAGGGGTTTACTTTCTCCCTGTGCCTAATGTATAGTTGTGTTCATGGTGTTAAATTTCCCAGGGTTTGTATGCATCTCCTTCATGAGAGTTTCCAGTGATGGCTCAGTTGTGCTACCTGCTGGCGGCCAGAAATTTACATTATTTTAGTAAGGCTAATTTCTTTTGTGGGTATCCTTTCACTGAATGAATAAAAGCATAGCAGCAGTGGACAGCCAAAGGGGACTCCTAATGCAGTGCAAAATATTAGTCTTGAATGTTTACTGCAGTCATCATGTTTTTAAGAGTAATGACCTATTTGATTTACTACAACAGTACTTTAAATGTGGGGGAAACAATTTTTATTTATATTTTTATGAGAATGCAATCTTTGTATTTCATCAGAGTATTCTATTATGTTTACCCTCTTCACTGGAGGTAAACATCATTGTGTAGCCCTGTTCATATTACTTGGTGATTCATTGTTAACAGCAATTCAAATTGTAAAAACAGACTGTGTACAGCTCGGGATATCTGGCATATTTTGTTTGAATGGTTGCAACACAGTCTAGCATGAAAGCAAAGGGATTTCCAGCTTCTGTCCCCATGAAATATTGCAGCATAATGGGTATGAAAGACACAGTTTACCCTCCCTAACTCTGATGGGACAACATGAATATTTCTGTTAGAAATAGAAGTCTGTAGAATTCATCTTCATGGCTACTTCGAGGTGTGCAGAAAGAAAAAACTCTCAATCTCAGTTAAGCCCAGAGCTGACCTCTCCAAAGCTCTCATATACACTATTAATACTACAGGCAGGTTGTGCTTCACCAAGGTCTTCAGTTTATGGGAGGGGAAGAAAGCTGGTTACTGAAGGCAGGTATGTTTGCTTCATTATAATGAGGTAATTCTATGTGTGGATGAGATGACAACGAAAATTATACCAGTTCTAGTAATGTTCAGTTGATAGGTTTTAATAATCTGCTTGGGCTTCTTGTGGCACTGCAGCTTTTTCCTCAGAAGGCAGCACAAATTCTTGAAAATGGCTGATAATTTGTATGTGAGGACTGAGACTAGGCTCAAAAAAGAAGGGGAGTGGACAGAAAGAGGACTTTTTGTTCTGTCTTTCTTTTCATGAAGTTGCAAAACACTGTTCACCAGGTGTTTGCTGTATTCAAACACTGATGTGTATTTGATTTTGGCTCCCTAGGATATTACTCAAAACTTGATTTTTTCAGTTTCATTCAAAAGTATATTCTGCCAACTTACATTTTAATGCTAGATGTGTGTATGTGTGTTATGACATAATGCTAAGTCAACATCGTAGTATTTGTTCCTTTGTAGGAGCTCTAATTATAATCTGAACTTCTTTTCTAAGAGGAACAAAGAGGTTGAGCTGGTTGCTGAACTTGATATTACTAAATCATTATTTGTCATTCTCTTGCTGTATTTCCAAGAGAGTGATTTTGGGCACCCTGCTATGAAAATGATTATTTAACAGTATTTTTATATACAGCTCCTATATGAGGCTGTCTGAAAGCATACTGCAAAGGTGAAACACTCCATAGCATGTGTGTAAGGGAGACAGAAATATATTTTCATACCCATGTAGGAGAAGAGGCAACCTTTTCAATTACCTGCTGTTTTGGGAGCTCTCTTGCCTGAGGAGGGCTGCTGCCTGCCCTGCCTCTGCATCGGTGGAGAGGGACAGTTCCCTTTCCTTTCTACATTGCTGTTGCACTTGAGTTGCACAGTTGGTCCTGGTGTGTGAAAGGATGGCTGAAACATGAAGCGTGAGAATGAATGACAAACCACAACTCTATCACGGAATGTGTGTCCCTACAAATTAGTTAATTAATGAATTAGCAGTAGTTACTGTCCAGGCTTTGAGGGGAGGCACTTGTGCTATATGACTGTGTGGCTGGAGGCCCCAGTATGGTGTCCAGTCGATGATGATGATCACTTGGAGGAGCAGAAGCAGGGGTAGGCATAGTCCAGCAGCTCGTCTCCTGTATATCCTTCTGGATTCTGGACTGGCTGCTCCCTGTGTTTTGATGCTTACCACGAAGTGGGACGAAGTGTTTTTCTTCTGATCTTGGCTATGGAAATGAACTGGACTCCAGCAGTGTGCCAGACATCATCTCATGACTGTACTGCCTCACTTTTCTAATGCTTGGTTAGGGTGATGATGAGTCAAGTTTTTTGTTCCCTCTACAACCAGCTACTTGTGTGCCTCCTGAATGAACGGGAAAAAAAGAGGATTATTGAAATACTTGGTGCTGGAGCTGGCACAACTCTCGTGTCAGTGAAATTTCAACTGCTCAGTTGTCCAGATGCCTTCCATCTCCAGCCCAGCAGAAAAATGCAAACAATCCTCACTCCGGAGTCTGGTTCTTATGTATAAGAATATATAGGAGACTCTGCTCTCAGGCATGTGGGAGTCGTCTGAGTTGGCACCATCACTTTCTGTCCTTTAACTAGCCACATAAACTCTTCCCTTCTTGGGCTGGTTTTCAGATGTTTTATCTGCTAAACTGCCAGCTGTGCCACGTGTATGAGCTGCCTGTGAAGCAGAGCTAGTTGGGGCCTCAAGCCTTAAAGAGAATAACAGTCCTGTTAGAGTATCTCCTCTTGGTGGTGTTTACTTCTGGATTGACTCTCCAAAAGTTCTGCTTCAGCCCAGAAGCACCAAGTAAAGCTTGTTGTCTGCTGAAAGAGTACTCCCAGGAAGCTGGTGGTGGAGCCTGTTACTCTGTGTCCTCTCTCCTGACTCCTGAAGTTTCTACACCTTGTCTGGGCCAGACGTCTGTAACCTCCAAGTGGCACAGATGCCACTTCCACACCTTTTAAGGTTGATTGTGTCCCAAGTTGCAGAGCTGAGTTGCAGAGACAACATCTTCCTCCCTAGGCTGCTTGCTGCCTCTGGGAACCAAGTTTGGGATCTTGTGAAGGCTAGAAAAGTATCTGTTAGGCTGGTCAGGCTTCCTGGCCTGTGCGGTGCCTGGAGAGAGCCAGTGAACTCCAAGGCACGTAGGAGATTGGGAATCTGTAAGGATTGGCTGTATGCCCTATTGTCTGGTGTTGGGGAAGTGTGTCAGCTGCCTCTCCTCAAGCTATCCCCACTGGATCATCACAGGCTATTAAGATCACTCAGTCCTTTATATTGGAAGGGACCTTGGGAACTCACGTGGGTGCAACTTCCACAAAGGGAACACTGAGTTCAGGTGAGGCTGTTATGGTATTATCCAAACTGAAGCAGCTGTCCAAATTCGTGAAGATGATCTTTTGGTGTATTGTACCTCTTGCCTTAAAACACATCCCTCAGACCTCTCTGTGTCTGCACCTGGGGCTGCCTTTTGCTGCTAATTCTGAATGCAGAAGCAAAATACCAGTCTCAAGGAATTGCCAAGCTTTGACACTAGCTCTTGTTGTTCCAAACTGAAGTGTTCTTCAAACTGGTGGCAGCCTGGCACAAAATGTACTGCCTGCTTGCTCTGGCAAATAATGTAATACAGGAACACCTGCAGTTTCATAAAGATTACTTATTTGAACAGGTTTCACATTTAGAGTGAGATTTTTTTTTTCTGACTTCATTCTGGCAGTACTCTCCCATGCCTGGTGTCTGTTTCAATTTATACGAGTAGATCTCAGTTTTGTTGGTGCTGGTTGTACCTGTGGTGATGCCAAAAGCAGCCAGAAGTACAGTGCTCTCTCCAGTCCCCATGCCACCAGCAGACAGTGGGTTATCAAGGTGACATGTCAGCTATGGTATCTCTGCTTCCTCAGGCAGGCTGCTCACAATTTAAACTGAATTGCTCTGCAGCAAATGTTACCTGTAGCACAGGCTTGTCCATAAAACACTGCTCTGTGGTGGAGAATCTTCAGTGGTTAAATGGCACAGATAACAAATAGAATGTAGACTTCAATTTTGGGGTGTTTTTTAGATGAACAGAGCCAGAATTGGTGATCTGGTTCATTCAGTTGGTGGGTCATTTTTGCTGCCACTTGTGTAGAGCGGGAATGATGAGAGGAGTTGTAAAACCATGCAAGTGGGCTGCAGAAAACTGAATTGTAGGGGATTCTACAGTGCTCTGACTTCATTGCTGCTTTTATTCTGATCTTCCTGCACTCATTTGGGTTGTCACTGAGAAAAGCCATTGCAAATATCACCTAGAACATAAAGTCCCTGCTTGTAAGTGTGGCTTCCAACAGTATGTAAGCCTTTTTTTGCTGGGGGATGATGATGTTCAGTTTGTGTCTGGATTTCTTAATTATTTTTTAAAGCTGATTGTAGAGTATTGCCAGTAGAAATCTGTTTAAAGGAATGGGTAAAGTAAAACAAAAAATCCGTAAATTTAAAAGCTAGGAGCTCCCCCTACTTGCTGTGGCTCCCTGGCTGTCTGGACTGTAGGTCCTTTCGCTAATGCCCAGTGAAATTAGCATGAGATGTCCACTGAGAACCAAAAGCAGAGCCAACTTGGCCCTCTCCAGGGTTATGATGACACTACTGAAAAGTGAGGAACTTCTTCAAATTACTAGTAGATTCTGAAGCTGTCTCAGGCTTATTTTGTCCATTCTCAGTACTTTCTACTGGTTTTTTTTCTGACCCTCTGTGCCCAGTGGGTAGCATGGGAAGCTACTCACTGTTCTTGCACAAAGTCCAGCTTGTTGGAAACAACATTTCAGTGCTGTTGTGGGACCCTTTGTTCCTCGATGTGAAATAGTTCAGGTCCCCTTTGATGTGGAGAGGTGAATGCTCTGCCGTCCTGCGTGGGTACCTGCCCTCCTTACTAGCAAGATGTTTCAGGCAGAAACTAGTGTTTTACATCTTTTACATTTCACAGAATACTCTGAGTTGGAAGGGACCCTCAAGGATCATGAAGTCCAGCTCTTAAGCTCGTAGGGACCACCTCGGTGTTACTCGCACCATGTACTATCACAAGCTTCTTTGCAGCTTACACTATTTAATGTGCTGATCCATAGCTGTATCCTCTCCCTGCAGCACGTGGTGCCAGAGCTGACCACTTGACGGTCGTTGGAGAAGTGGGGAAGGGGATGGAGGTGAAGCCTCTTGGCAGCAAAACAGGCTTATTAAACAACACGGCGGGTGACATTGCCAGGCTCGCTTTGCATGAGCTCTTCGCCTTCTGGGGGGGGGGGGGGCAGCTCCTTCCGACGTCGTGCCCTCAGCAGAGTGGCTCTTGAGTAGTTTGCCTGGTAATTTGCCTGGTAAGGCGGCCTTCCAGCGGCGTGTGGCGATTGCCGTGCTCACCCGTGTCCCTTTCCCTGCCGTGTTTCCCTTCCCGGCCCTTTCCCGGGGCGCTGCCGGCGCTGAGGGCGCGGCGCGGGCGGGGGCGCCCCCTCGTGGCGGCCGCGGGCAGCGCACGGCCCGGAGCAGGGCCCGCTCCCTCTCCAGCTCCCGCTCCCAAAGCCGGGAATTCGCTTCCCAGCTGCCCGGCGGGAGGCTGCTCACCCAGCGTTTAGCTGTGGCCGACAGTAAATTGGTTTTCGCTTTTTTGGCTCCGGTAGTTCGTGAGGCGGCAAGTAAAGAAAAACACACCGTTAGAGATTTATTCCCTTAGCTTTCCAAACAAACGGGTCTCACAGAGCGGGAGTGTGTAATTTCTGTACTTCGGAATGCTCGTTATATTTTGCCCTTGTCTGATTTATTGCACTGCCTGTGCTAGGTATAAATATTAAAACAATTTATCATAAATTGAGCATTGCAAAGGCAACATCTGTTTTAGATAACAGGTTTTTTGAGGCTAAACTTTCACAGTACAGTTCATAAACTACACATGGGTCTTAAATCCCTTTCTTTAAACTCAGGTCTTTCCTTCTGTTGTTGAGTGGGCCGACACTTGCAATATTTCGTTGAGTATTCATATGTTCTGTCATGGCTTCAGTGTATGTTTTTGGAGCTGAAATGTTAAAATTCCCCAGCTAATGTGTGACGTGAGGATGCACTTTCAAATGGGATTGCTAAGTCCTTTACTACTTTCTGTCTTCTGTGGCTGTGATGCAGTTTCACGGGGTGTTTCTCTCCTAGACTTGGTCAGAAGGGCAAGTACCATCATTGTGGTATATTGCAGGGAGATCTGATGCTGGTCAGGCACCAGAAGCCAGGACCTTCCTAGAAAGAGTGTCCTGCAAAGAACAACTCTTCTAAGGGCCAAGGCAGCCTCCCTGGACAGCGGTGATCCCAGCAAGTGTAGCCATTTCTCAGCTACAAGTGATTCCAGCTCTTGTGATTCAGCTCTGTGTGAGATCACCCGAGACAAACTCGGGGACAGAGAGACAGGAGCCGTGTGTGGCAGTGCCACAGAGGCAGCTTTATTGTCCAGCAGTCCCTGGGAAGGGGAGGCCAGGGACAGCAGCTCCCTGATTCAGGGCAGATCCAGGGCCTTTTAATGGAAAAGGCAGGGGGTGGGGTAGGAACGAATTTACCAACTGGATACAAGGTATTTCCATATAGAAACAAGGGATGCTGGGGGTGGTTCATTTTCTCACCGTAACCTAGAGAGTGAGGTTTTATCTCTGAGTCCTTTTGCCCTCAAGCTTCTCTCCTCCAAGGGAGTGCACAGGACTCCTGAGTCAAAGGCTCACAGCCCTCACTAAAATGACGCACCACTCCCCAGTTCTTTACTTACACTCATAACATTCTAAAGAGAAAAGCCTCATGGAGTTTATTAAACAGAATCACAACATGTAGCTTAAAAAACAAGGTAAAGGCTCTGCTTTCCTGTGCCCCCTTTACAGGAAAAAACGGGCAGATGGATTGACAGTTCAATATATTACGTGTTCTTCTTCAGATCTGAACTTCTGTAATAGAACAAGTGTTTCTGTCATACTCCGTAAACCTGCTCTCCCATGAGATATCTTGAGAAACCTCAGAAATGGCATATCAAAATTGTAAACCACAAAGCATAACCCTTAATATAGCCCTGGGGCAAACCTCTGTCTTCTGAATTGCATGGCACGATGGAGATCATAGAATAAAAGAATGTTTTGCCTTGGAGGGTTTTTTCCTTCCTTTTTTCAAGCTAGTTCTAATATTTACAGTATCTGTGTTCTCTACAGATTTAATTGAGTCAATTAAGATTCTTAGGCTCAATTCCCCCAGGTATGGGTTAAAAGTCTCGCTTTATTTTTTTTTCCCCCCTCCTTCTTGCCAGCTGGTGTTTCTTGTTCTTCCCTAGTTACAAAGGAAGCAGCTACCTGGGATTTTGGTACAATTTGCAGAGTTCCCTCTCTTGCAGTGAGGTGATCTGCTGTGCAGGCAAACCTGAATAACACCTGACTTCACTTGCCTTTTATGCCCTTTGCAGTGTTTCACCTCTTTGAACTGCGTCTTCTGCATTTTTTTCCTATGTGGAAAACAAATCCCTTTGTTTTTCAGTAGTCTTACCATCGTTGCTGATTAAGGGGAAGATTTCTTCATTGTTCAAGAGCTGGAGTGGGCATGCCTATATTTCAGCTTTTGCCATGCTTAGCTCTGTTCCTTATCAACACCATTACCAAAGAGCTAAGCTGGTATATTCAAGCCACTGTTGATGACCATTGGTGTTGAAGCAGCAGACCTTTCTCAGGCTGGCACTCTGTGAGCCACACAGTCTTTTCAGGTACTTCTCTGTTAGTGGTGTCTCTCACTTCTTACTTGGCTTCTTGCTTTGTGTTTGGGCCAACTGAGAATGCCAGGGTACACCCACGGACTGCATTTTCGTGTGGATTCAGACTCTTGTTGAAGTGTAACTGTCAAAGGTTCAGCTCTGAGGATGTTTGGTTGGCATCCAAGTCTTGTACCTCAGATGGAATGCTGCCAATGAGCATTTCCTTGGAAGCCCATGGTGAGAAGTGTCGTGACTTTGGGTACCAGGAATGTTTTCAGTATAGGCAGACAAAAAAGCACTTTTTCTTCTCCAAGATCAGTCTTCACTTGGCATGAAAGCAACATTGTTCTTGGTGTTGCACTTTGCACGTTACTCTGTCTTTGAATGATTATTTTACTCCAGTCATGGTATTTTCAATATGTGCTCTTAGAGCTCCACAGCCACTCGATTGCAACAAAACAAATTCACATACAGTTTTCAAGAAAGTGCTGATCTAGGTGTTGATGCTCATTAGGATTACCTGAACTGACTGATGGTTGATATGACAAATTTAGCTGGCAGTAATGTAACTTTTAAAGGAGTATTGGTGGGAGTCCATGTCCTGACTTTAATCCAAAAATGAGCATCTTAAACTAGACCTTGGCAGTATTCTTAGTTTACCCAGTAGGTCCAGGGAATAGTAATAATTACAACGATGGTGATGTTCTAAACTTAGAGCCTTGTTTCAGAGGCCAAGTTAATGCTTTGTTTTCTGTTACTCTATCTGTGGCTCTAGATTTGAGAACAGCTTGCTCATCCTGAAGTTCTTGTATAGGCAAGACTGCAGAAGATACTTGGTAAGTTTGTTACTGGGTTGGCAGGAGAAGCATGGGGATAGCCCTGCTGCACACAGGATTACAGCAGGACTCAGTGCCCAAAAGACCCTTGGCTGTGGTTGTTGTGTGTGTAAAGACTCCAGGTTTGCCATGTTCTGGCTCGAAGTGGTCTTCTGTACAAACATTAGCTACTCCTCAAATACAGCTAGGGGGTAGGTGCTGCCTGGGGACTTGCTTCCTGTGTGTAACCTGGCATGGAAATCAGAAGGGTTCCCAGCCTCAGCATCTACACTGTTGAATACGGTTACCAGTGACAGCTGTCAAAGTGAACAAGCAAAGGTGCATCTCTGGAGGATTTCTCCTTTTATGGTTATGGTTTTTCACTGTGGCAAAGCTGAGCTGCTAGCAGTCTTGACAATCTTTCTCACCCACATAGAATAATAGATGTTGGAAAAAACCTGCAAGATCATCAAGTCTGACTGTTTACTTGGCACTGCCACATCCACCATTAAACCATGTCCATAATGAAGATCGACAGAGCTTTACAGCATGTTACAAAAAACAAAAACAAACCCTGCCTGATTTTGAGCAAATGATAGACCGAAATGTCTTTATGTGAATATCAAGCAGCAAAATCTGTACCATCTGTTTAGAGCTTTAACTTCACTCTCTCCCAAATTCGTAGGAGTGAGATGACTTCTGGGGAAAGAGAGGTGTAAACAGTGTGTGCAGAGAGTGTGTGGGAATGCACAGGGGGAAAGATAAACATTTGCAATCAGGTACTGCTGTCTTGTGTGCAGACATTCACGTGTCATCAGAAGTGTGGTGAGGTTGGATAGGTTTTGCCTGCTTAGAGTGAGGCAGGAAGAGGTTTGCGCCTGTGTGATGTGGGTTCTTCTGACTCTTTTTGTTTTGGTGATATCTCACATCAAGAGAAACCATCACCTCTTGCAACTTGATGGCAAATAATGTTGCTCTGTTCAGTGGGATTCCCTAATCTGTCAGGCCTGCTTTAAAATTTGCAAAGCCTTTTTTATTGATTCATTTATTTGCTGGTTTTGGATTCCTCTGGCATAAGGGAAGTCTCAGCTCTTCCAGGGCTGATCCCATGCTCTGGAGAAATGAGTTGTGGGGTAAGAATTTCCTGGGCTTGATAGTGTGTTTGAGCAGCAGGAGTTTCAGCTCTGTTTGACACGCTTCTGTAGATAATCCCGACTCAGAGGCACAGATAAAAGTGACTGTGTACAGCTGTGATTGATGTTTAGGCTTCAGACTAGTATTAGCCAGCTGTCTGTTCATCCCTTGACTGTAGCAGCTGTTTCAAGTTTGAAATTTTTATTAAAAAAACCCAAACTAACAGAATACTGATAACAATATTTGATTTGCAGACCAGAGAACTTCACAATGTTGATGTGCTCTGAGCCTCTTGCACAGTGCTGGTTACAGGACTTCTTTGCCCTAATATTTTTCTGAAAGCATGTATCTTCTGATTTTGAGCTTAATATTTCTAGTATCCAGTAATCTTAATACTTGCTAAGCTCTTCCAGTGGTTTATTCTTGCTATAAAAATCATGTACTTGATTAAGAATTTGAGCTCTTGTGAATTGAAATTTGATTTTTTTTTTCTGTTACAGCCTTCCCACCCCACCACCCAGTAGCTTATCCACATTGATTCCTTAGTCTTTCAAAAAAAAAAAAAAAAAAAAAAAAAAAATTCCCTCTCCACCATGTTGTTAGCATTGCAGACTTTCCAAAGGTGACTTCTGGCCAGTTTTAGTTTCTTTCATGATGATTCCCATCAGCAACGTTCTGCCACTTCTCTCTGTATCTCAGGATTTGTATCCTCAGCAAATATGTCAGTAGTAACTTTCTTAATAACATAAACCTTTAAAAGTCACATAATCGATGTCTGGGGTCTGATGTGGCAGTAATACTGCTTGAAGCCCATCTGCTTGAGATGACTCCTCACTTACAAGAACCATTTCACACTTGCAACTCTCCTTCTGTTTGTTCAGTTAGTGAAGTGAATGTTTGAGTTCAAAACTCTATTTAAAAATTTATATATGCTGTGCTAAGATGTTAGCTGAGTAACTAGCATTGCCAAATGTTAGGGTAGAAGATTTAAGATTTCATGATGGGCAGTAAGTTTTTTGCAGGTGAAAGAGGATGTGTGTGTGGGAGAGAATGAAGAATTGCAGGCTGATAGCAGCATGGGTGAAGCAAGTGGTTTTAGGCACTCTCTGTCTTTGACAGAGAAATAATGTGGTTTTAGTTTCTTACCCAGCAAGAGCTTTGTTTCCCTTCCCTCTGTGCTGGTGCATGGAGCAGAGTCCTCTGTGGCAGTGTTCTGTGCTGGTGATGGCCAGGAGCTCCTGGCTGAGCTGTGTGGGATGTCTGTGCCTGGCTTGGCTGTGACAAGTCAAGGAGCAGGCACAGTAGTCAGCCCCTTGGCTCAGGCTGCCAAGGAGAGCAGCCACCATGCTTCATGTGCTACAAGAGAATGGGTGAGTCTGGTCCCATAGGCTCCTTGATACCAGGAGCTGCAGTCCATCCCCACCCCTTGGGGAGGAGGAGGGGACATGCAAATTGTGGGTGTGGAAAAGATTGTATTTGGTGTTTAGGCAGTTAACCGACAGGCAACTGCATTTTGGTGGTGCCAGACTTGTGCAGGCTGTTTTGGCACTGCCTGCAGAAGGTTTTACTTTGTCTGCTGCAGTGTTCATTATGTCTGGCTTAGGACAATATCTGTGCCATCAGATCTTCACTTCTGTTTGCTCAGGCAGAAGAGAGATGAGCACCTTTCAATACACAGCCCTTAGGACAAGGCTGCTTGCTGTTGGAGGATACTTTTTGGGGTTGCTGGATTTTGTTTTGTGCTCCCTGTTGTACATACCCAGATATCAGCAGAAGAACCTACTGCAGAGTTTCATTGGTGACTTAAATCACTGACTTTATCTAAGGAAATTTATTCTCAAAGCAATTAGAAGGCTGTTCAGTAGTCCTTAAGCCCATATTGATTTGCATTAGTTATATTATCTTTCTTGATATTTTTACATATAGAATGCTGCTTTCGTCAGTGCCAGTGTCAGGTTAATACATTAATTAATTATCTTTCTTCAAATGCTTTATTTGAGATTTTTTAAAGCTTCTATATTCTTTGACTTGTTGAAAAGAAGTTTCACGAGCCAACATTAACCAAAGGCCTGAGATGCTGCTGCAGGCCAATTCCTTCCACGTCTCCAATGAATTGAGCTGCTGCATCTATAGCAATCAGGAGGGTTTCCAAAAGAAATTTCCTGAGTACTTCTTTGGAGAAGAGTATTTCTAAAATGAAATAGCTTTCAGCAGTGTTTCCACCACACCATCTCTTGGCAATACGAATGCATGTTGATACAGGAGAAGCTCTCAGTTGTGTCAGGCCACATGGGGTGGTTTGTCACACTGCTCCTGTCTTTGTGTTTAATCCCTGATGCAGTGTGGCATGCTGGACTGGACAGGAATTGGCAGTCACTCTGTGGCCTGTGTGCTCCTGTCTGTGCTCACTGCTTTCTCTCTACTGCAAATGCAATCCCCCTTCCTCACTTCATATCAGTGTCAAAGAACATGAATGCTTTGGACTGTTTTATGTGCAGCGTGAAGAGACTGAAGAGAACTCTTACTGTATTTGTCAGCTTTCAGAAGGTGTGGTTTTTTAATCTGTTCATGTTTATAATTCTAGAGTTAAGAGCAGCCATGTGTCCCATTGCCAAAATCTTACTGTAGCTGTGAAAATTAAGGAGATGATGAAAAACTTTCTCCTTGACATGCCAGGGGGATAAATGTTCTTAACATAGGCCCAGTTCTCTTCTGTAGCCCCAGACAGACATGTTTGTCTGCCCCATTACTTTCTGAAAATACTGAAGGTTATTTATTTTTCAACTAAATTAGGATGAATGTCTTTTTAATTTATTTCTACTAATGGATGTCATGTGAAATGGCTTGGCTAGGCCAGACATGGTTTAAAAAAAGAAACTTCAAAATGCTATCCCCAGTGGAATCAATAAGACTAATTTCTGTGTCAATGTTAAATATTATTAATCCTTAGAAACTCACATGCATTCTTTTAAAAAGAAAACTGAAACAAATATCAAATAACTCTGCCCCAGAAAACCAACAGATGCTTTGTTAAGGGATCTGTATGAAGATTTTTTCTATTTCAGGTTTTGCCCTATTGCCATTTGAATTTTTTTAAAAATTTCATTGATTTCTTTTAAACCTTTTGTTTGAGTGATTTATAATTATCATTTAAAAAAATATCCTGTGAACAGATGTTGGGCATGTTCTTTTAACTCTTTAACTTAATTGGGCAGCAAAATAAAAGAAAGTTTCCGAGAGTTAAAAGATGGGGAGTTTTCTGTTTTGGGTTTGTTTGTTGTTCTGTTTTCCCTTGTTTCAAAACATTACTAGTTGATAGTGTTTTGATAATGATGGAGTATTGTGAAAGGCTCATGACATTTTAAATGGTTTAAGCTTATTTAAATTGCCACACTACCTCCTTACCCCCATCTCTCCTTCCTCCATCTCCCTTTCCCCATTTTATGTGACTTCCTTGGGATATTTTTATATCTTTTGCTCCAAAGTGCTGTCAAAGTAGATGCTCAGCTGCAGCAGGTCTGGCAGATAAACACGAACTGATAATGGGCCTCTTATAATAACAAGTAGATTCAGCTCATGAATTTACACTTGGAACTAGAAAAAAACCCCTGATTTTCAGTTGAAGTGTTGAATGTAATGAAAAGCCTTTCCTTTTTCATCAGCTTAAACTGCAGTCTAATCATGGTGGATTCCAAGTTCATCTCAATGAAGTATGTAGTTTTTAAGCTGTGGAGCACAGGAAGCCCTGTTCTTACAGCTTCAGATATGAAGGTCAGGTAGGTCATTTTAGAAGATGTGCCCTGTCCAGGGAAGAGAAGCTTTGCAGAAAGCTAAGGTGTTTAGAAGCAGGTGAATAATCGATGCTCTGTCTCCTCAACTTGTGTGTTTATTCTTTACGGCAGTGTGTGGAAATAAAGATTTCATATATCCTCCTAAACAGTGCAGAAAAAGAAATCTTAGACAAAATTGTGCCATGTTCATACTTTAAAGTGCTTTCTGTATACTTCCAGTTAGCTTTTGAACAGCTTCCTTTCAAAAAGGCACTTCTACAGGTATGGGGAGAATTACCTGCAGCTTTAGAGATGTTGGGGTTGAAATACTACGTGTCTGAGTTGTGGACCATTTAGTGTGAATTAATGCACACTAATCTAGTGGAATCAGGAATGAAATAGTATTGTGTGAATAATGTGGCTGAACACAGTTTTAATCCATCCTCCTTTGGTATAAAAGCCACTAGTGCTGTGGAGAAAAGGATTTCTGTGCAGCAGTTCCTCTGGGTGCTCTTGGGGCCTTCTCAGGCTTGCAGAGGCTGGTGCCTCTGGCTTCTCATGGCTTGCTACCTCAGCTAGCAAGGTCATACTTTGCTTGGCCATGTCCACATACCTTGTAATCCCATCTCTGGTGGCCAACCTAAGTGCAGTGACTCCTGGCTGGCTCTGACACGCACATGGCAGACATAAGGTGCTTGGGGCCAGTGACAAATGCAGTGCTTTAGTGCTTTTTTTTTTTTTTTTCCTAATAAATTATTTTAAATTAAGCATAATAATAATGGTCTTATTTTTGCTCTCATTCCACTGCACTTAATTCTCTTCGTAGCAAAGTTACTGCAACTCTGAGGACAGAGAGGGAAAGACCCATGGTGGTAAAGCATTTACAGCACAACCATCAGGCTATTTTTGACTTCTTCCATGAACTGTAAGGTGATGTACTTAAAAGCTAGAGAGAGAAACATCTTGCCTGCTGTGGGTTTGGTTTGGGTTTTTTTGTGGATGAAGTGAAACTCTTCCCCGAATACCTTAAAAGTAGTGTCTTTGACTAGAGTAAAAGGTAGGATGTGAAAACACTCCTGCCAAAGAACAGATCATGCTGGGAGACCAAGTGTTTGCTGGTCTGATAGTCCTCCTGAGCAGTGGAGAACAATCTGTCAGTTCTCAGCTTTTGTATTTCAAGTTGAAATGTGTTCTAATTAAATTCCTTCTCTAATGGTTGTGGCTATCACAGCAGTAGTTTTATTAAGTTAAAAGCTTAAGAACACAGCTTGCAGCTCCTACTTTTGAAATACTATTCTTCATGTGCAATGTTGGATTGTCTTCCTATGTTGCTGATAGCTTCAGCTTTGCAGGAGAGGAGAAGAGGAATTACACAGAGCTTCTTCCCCACATTTACTATCCTCTGAAGAAAACAAAAATCTCTTCCTGTGCTTTTTAGGATTACGCGTTTCAGTGAAGCATGACCATGTGTCTCCAATCACTGACTTCCTCTCCAGGCTATTGCTCTGCTTAGCCTGGGTTGGTGGCCCCTACCAATGTGCTGGATGTTGCACCTTGTTGCTCAGAAGGGGAACTTTTTGCACAGTTCTGCAAAGTGTTATCTTAAAAACATGTTTTTTCATGCCTGATAGATCAAAACATGTGCTTTTTCATAATGATGGATTCTTTTATTTTATTTATTTTTGCTTTTCAGCAACCCACTTAAGTTAACAGTATTCTTTATAATTCTTCAATGTTCATTTTAGAAAGGAATCTTTTTTTCCTTTCTTTTTTCCTTCTATTAAATTTTTTTGTTCTGTTACTGAACTGCCTGGATGTTCAGTTATAAAATACTAATACAGTGACTGAAATTCATATGACATCACTAGCAGTTTGTCTGCTTTACAAAGATTCTGTTGTGTTTTTGCTGTCTGGAATTTTGAAGAAACATTAAAATAATAAAATTGAAAATAATATTTTTAAAAGCAAAAAGTATAACTTGAAAATACTGGAACACCTTTTACTGAAGTGGAAGAGGCACTTAATGAAATTACTTTTGGCAGTAATTGAAAGACATGTTTCATGTTCCACTAGATGCACACGGCTTAGGAAAGGAACGAAAGTATGTTTTTGTTTAGTGTAGGACAGAACTAATATTAAACATGCTTAAATGATTTTGATTCAAGTTGAGTGATTTCACTATTCCCAATACCTTAAATACCTTCACCTGCTTGCAGCTTCAAGTGCATATGATTTGTCATTTGAGAATTGTCAGTTCTAACTAAATTTAGAGATATTATTCTTTAAATGCTTGCTCATTGTATTCAGCTTAGCCTTCTAAAGTCTTTTGTAGCCATCTGAAGATTAATGTCTAACATCTCTGCTCCAGCATTGGTAGCAAAACTTGGCTTAATGTTGAAAAAATACATGACCTTCCCACATAGCTACAGAAAACCTGAGAGACAGAGGAAGAAAGTTACATCAGACCTTTCAGTTTTTTAAAATTTTAAAATGTTGATGATTTAGATTGGAAAAGACGCTTGAGTCCAACCCTTAACCCAGCACTGCCAAGTCCATCTCTAAACCATGTCCCTGAGTGCCACAACTTCATGTCTTTTAGAACCTCCTGGGATCCGTGACTCCACCACTTCCCTGGGCAGTCTGTTCCTGTGCTTGACAATGTTTTCAGTGAAGAAACTTTTCCTAATATCCAATCTGAACTTCCCCTGGTAACTTGAGGTCTTTCTCTCTCATCCTGTTACTTGGGAGAAGAGGCTGACCCCAATCTGGCCACAACCTCCTTTTGAGTAGAGTAAGATTGTCCCCCTGAGCCTCCTCTTCTCCAGGCTAAACTATTCCAGCTCCCTCAGACACTCCTAATAAGACTTGTGCTTCAGACCCTTCAGTGTGTTTGTTGCCCTTCACTGGACAACCACCAGCATCTCAATGTCCGTCTTGTAGTTAGTGGCCCAAAATATTCCTGACATTGCCTGTTCATTGTGGAGGGTGGAGGGAGTTCCCAATAGCAATCCTGGGACAAAACTTTACCTGGCTGGATGTGTTTTCATGAGCATGGGGGCTGACTTCATCTTGCCTGCAGATTGTCTGTGCAATCTGGGAATTGCACAGCTCTGAACCCTTGGGCTAAGCACGGTGTTGCTCTGTAATTTAGGGGCTGAAGCACCAGTGCTGGCTGCTCCTAAGCTTCAGCATGGAAGTGCCCTTAGCTGAGTGCAAGCAGCCTCGTCCGCAGCCGTGCTCAGGTGGTGACATGGGCACCTGGGACTGCAGAGCCACGTCTGGGTTTTTTCTTTAAGATGTGACGTGTCTATGGAGTAAAAAGGCAAAGCAAAGCTAGATAGCCACAGGGAGTCGCTGAAGGAAGCACACTGCATGTGGACTGCTTAATCAAGTCTTTCAAACTGCTCCTGAAGGGTTTTCAGGAGAAGGAGCTTTGATGATGTTTTCAATTTGGAATCAAGTGCAGTTTCTTACTGTCCTTTTGTGTTGTTTCGAAAGAATCTCCTGTCCTGGTGAGAGTATCCTGTTGAAAGCATCCATCTGTCTGCATTGCTCCTTTATTTTTTTTTTAATTTTTTTTATTGCAGGAGGGAGGGATCACAACATGACTGGCATTAAAATAATGCATTCTTAAATTTCTGTGGTTAAGGCTATGGGTGTTAGCATTCTTTGTAGCTTCCAAAAACTGAAAGAAATATGGGACATGGAGTCTTGTGAACAGGTGGAAGTACAATTCTGACCTTCCCTCGTTGTATATTTTTATATTCTGGGATAATTTGCTGGATTATCCTTTCTCAGGGAACCAGTTGTTTGGCAGGTTTATATTTCCTGGTGGGATTTTCGTTCGAGCGACGCCTTGTGCAGTTTAGTTCTTTTCCCACAGTTTAACGCTCCTTGAATTAAATGTGTGCACGTGTGGCTGCCCGGAGGGTGCGGGATCCGGGGCGAAGAAGGGATCCGGGGCGAAGAAGGGATCCTGGGCGAAGAAGGGATCCGGGGCGAAGAAGGGATGCTGAGCCCCGTGTTGGGGTCTCAGCCGCCGGGAGGGCGGAGCGGCTGCGCTTCCCCGGGCGCAGCAGCAGAGGGCGCTGCAGGGCAGGGGATGGCCCGGCGCTGCTCCGCTCCCTGATTTCGCTGCTGCCAGGCATTGCCTGGTTTTAATTTCATGTAATAGATGTAATAGATGTTTTATAACAATTATGTATCTTTATATAATAGCATATATTGGCTTTTAAAGTGCTGCTAGATACTCTGGTCCCTTATTATGTTAATTCTCTCTTGGAAATTGCAGTTCTGCTTACGTGCTGATGCTGCCCAGATTCCAGTTTTCTGTGAGGCTTCTGAAAATAATATGTAATTATTCATTAAAAAGCCCCAACGCTCCTACAGTCCAGTTTTATTTTTCACCACAAAAAATATCATCTTGACATCACTGGTAGGAGAAGGCAGACTGGGCAGTTAGGGATGGTGCCATATGAAAAGCCTTAAAATGCCTCCAGTTTGAACAGAGGCAAATGTATGGTGGGTTTCTCTGTAGTCTTACTTCCTCTAATTACTGTAATTACCTTTGAGAATCTTTAAACTGGAAACCATCTTCTTTCCTGCACTGTTCAAGACACTATGGCTGATTTTGAGATTTACTTAAGTAATTGAGAAAACTGTCTGCAATCTGATACCATTATTTTTTTTTTATTTTTATTATTATTATTTTTTATTATTATTATATTTAAACATGATTTATTTTCATGACATTTACTGACCAAGTCTCACTAAGTAATTGAGTTTTAAAATGTGCAGAGTTACAGGGGAGGGTTTTGAGGATCACATGTATCACCTGTATCACACAATCACTTGTGTTGTTAGACTGACTTACTGGAAAATCAAATATAATAATTTCAAGAAAGGGTGCTATTTAAAAACAGATACGGGGTTTTTTTGCAGATTTTGATAATTGTTCCTATTTTATTTGTGTAATCAGTATTAGATGATCTTTTTCTTGAACATCATGATTAAAGAACATTTTAAATCAAATGGCAATGCTTTAGAGCCAAGAAATTGTGAGATATTGCAGATTCTAAGAATCTGTTCCTATGGATACTCATGAAAGCAAGGGCCATGGCATTTTTTAGCGAGCTTTGCTTTAATATCCTGTGTCTTTCTACCTACATTTTATGATGAGGTTTGACTATGTGTGTAGCACTTCACTAATCCCTTGAAAGGCCAGGCAGTTGTAGCAAAGCATGTGATTTCATAGCAGTTTTCTGCATTTATAATATGTACCTGCAAGTTGCCCTCCTCACTTCACTGCTCACTTGTGAAAGCAAAGCAAGTAATTTTATTTGAGATCCCTTTATGTCCCTATCTGCATGCTGCACTGCTATTTCATTTTGCCTGCAAAGCAATGCCTTCAAATAAGTGAAAGTATGCCATGTTTAACTTCAGATTATAGAGTCATAGGAATTAATTGGGGGGGGGGGGGTTAATTGCCACATAGAACTGTACTTTTGTTCTGGTTTCAAAAATCCATGGGGTTTTTTTCCCCCCCCCCAAGCTCAAATCTGTGCAAAAGCTTCAGAATGAGCAGAGGTTGCGGCTTAGTTGTGTTGAAATCCTGTCCAGTGATGCCTTCTTGTTAATGCTATTGGACTTTTATAGGTTGTTGAGGTTAAATTTCTGACTGGGACTTAAAAAGAGTTCAGAATACAAATCTGTTGATTGAAGAGCCTGTTACACTGAACTGGGGGCATTGGGAAGCAGAGAAGTGTCTCTACAGTGACTGGTGCAATGTGTTTTCGGCATCGTCGCTTTGCTGTGGGCTTTCATCAGACGTGGCTGAAGTCAGTCACACCCAAGGTCCCTGTTAAGCAGAATTTTGTCACGGGCTTCATTGGGGATGCTTTTCTGGACAGTAGTAATGGGGAAAGCTTGTGTGGATCCTGCTGGAGAATATTCTCAGAGTCACCTGCAATTTGTGGCTCAGGACCTTCCTGAACCAAGTGCTATCTCTGTATGGTTTACAAGTAGAAAATGAAAACTAACAAATGTTGCTGTGATAATGTAAAACGAACTTATGTCTGTGGCTCTGTGGCTCCCATTTTCCAAAAGTAAAGCATCACAAGACAGAATGAACTTATAATATGGGTGAGAAGCTCAGGGCCAAAGAAAATCTCAAGCGTTTTCTGTGGGGGGGGAAAGGAGAATTTTTCTTTCCCCCAGTTCTTCAGGTCCATGGCAATACCACTGCCTACTGAGAAAACCCTGGTGAGAAAGCGGGGAAGTTTCCTGATGCCTCTGGAAGCAGCCTGTGTGTTGCTCTCTGTGCTCAGCTTCAGGCTGAGTTTTGGAGGAAGAGTCACACACGAACACATGTAAGAGGGCAGGACAGTGCACATCAAGTGTGTAGGTGTACACACACACTCTTGCACATTGCCTGCAGTAGTGTCACTTCAGAAAGCCTTCCTCCTCTGACTGAAACCACAGGCATTAGCACCATCTTCCTACATACATCTCAATAAAACCATGGCTTTTAGAATCAGTACAAATGGTGTTAAGCCAGCTTGATTTAAAAAAAAAAAATCCAAGCAAAAGTTGTCAGGTAATTTTAAAAAATTAGCTTGTTATGGAAGACATACAACTGTCTAGACTTTAGGAAGAATGGTGAACAACATGGCTGCATTTTAATTCTATTTTCTGTATTCTAAATTCTATATAGAATTCTAAATTCTACAATTTAACTTAATTTTAATCTTATCCTGCATTTGTAATAAAGACTTTGAAAACCAACCCAGATTTTCTGATTTCAGAAGTTTCACTCAAGTCCAGCTACCCTTGTGACTGAATTGGAAACTCTGCAAATTTATATAATAGTTTCTTAGTTTTCCTGTTGCACTGCTCTGACAAGTTGAAAAATAAAGACATTGCTCCTGTGAATGTGTATGTATGCAAGTAAAAAAAAAAGTCTATGCAGGTTATCGGTCAGTAATAGTCAGACCATGGAACAGCTGAAAACATGGAAACAATTTCCTCCCTAATTTGGGCAGATTGGAATGCATCCCCAAAATCCAAACGGAAATAGTAAAATTTAAAAACTTTTTATTAGTACCTAACCCGGCTGCACCTGGCTGGCCTAATTGCCTTCAACCTGGTCATTACTCAAAGGCATGAAGTTTAGCCACCAACAGCACTTATTAACGTATAATAGGAATTCACTTGTAAAACAGAATTATTGGAACGGTGTGATATCATAAAGACAGAGGTGCTGACATTTTAGATTGTTTTATATAGGGATGTTGAGTTATAATTTAGGAGTTGGATATTCTTTGGGTGATTAATCATTCTTAGGTATAACTTTAAATGTCTGGTGGATATAGGTAGAATTAATGTTGGCAGTGACCAGCTCATGAAGCATGCTTATGTGAATAAGGTCACATTTTGGTTTCTGGACAATCTACTTCTCCAGCATTTTGTGAAGGGTTGGTGCAAAACCTAGAAATGCTGAGGCCGCAGTTTAATGAAATGTTTCAGCAAGACAGCCCCTCACTGATTTCTGTAAAGATGTCAAAGCCTAAGCCCGTAAAAGTGCCTGCAAATTCTCCTCTTCATATCAATGGTGTGAGAAACTGAATGTATTAATTCTGTTGGACCTCAAACTTAGAATCTGTCAATATGATTCCAGTGATTGATGGTTACAGACTTTTACCTACCTCATAAATATAATGTGCCTTGATTACAGAGGCACTGCTAGTGCTGCTATAGTTAGTTATGTCAGCACTTCCATTGTAAACTCTGTTTCTTTAGGGGTTTATAACTCCCATCATAAAAATTCACTCTGGGATGAAATTTATACTATAGGCTTCTAGACTGTAAGCAAGTCATTGAAAATGCAGATATACAAAAAAAAAACCCCAGCTGAACAAAGGCAAAACCCAGACTTGATAATTTTTTCATGTGTGTGTGTTATTTCTATAGCTGAGAAATGACTTCACTTTTGAGATGAAAGGTTGCTGCCTTTTGCTCCCTAGTGGAAGTCAGCCTCTGTGTGGGTGTCTGTATGTACGCACATACATACATGAATATTATCCTGTCATAAATATTTTTAAAACATAGTATCTGTGCAATAACTTTTTTTAAAAAAGCTTGTAGTATTAATACCTTGAAGTTTTTATCCATAACATAAACCAACACTAAACACCAATTTATAGATAAAATACTATTGCTGCAACGGAGCATGAAGGTCAAGGGGAAAAGCATTAAAAACGTATTCAGTTAAATACAGGGACTTGGGTGTGAACCTCATGTGGCATAAGTTAACTTCAGTAAATACAGACTTCTGTGATCAAAATATCGTGATCCATGTGTGATCTTTTTTAAAAGGATTAATTGTTTAAAGCTTGTTTTAAGCCTCTGATGTGTTATCTTAAAACACATTTTTTAAATACTTTGAGATTACTGAAGTAAGCCTCTAGCAGGTAATGTTGTGTTTCTTTTGTCTAATGTAGTAGAACAGTTGTACAAAGGTTTCTGTGCTGTTGGCAAACAGCACTATAAGATGTGGATTTTCTTAAATTTACAGTAGAGTTTGAATCCTCTTAAAAGCTTTTTCTTAGTCATTCATTCAATATTAATTTTTTTCTGTGTTTTGAGTTTTTTTTTTAAATACACATTGAGGTTAGGCTTGAGGTTTTTTTTCTTGCTTTTGCACATTGTAAAGTTAGTGTTTGGATATCAAAGAGAACTGAAAACACTGGTAATGTCTGTTTCCATATTCCAGCCTGGTGATATAGTAGATAATGACTGGACCTTAATATGTGACATATCTTCCCAATGGGGCTGTAATTACAAGTAGAGTAAAACTGGCTCACTACCATTGAATTAGTTAATGTGTCTTAAGTTTTATTAATCTTTCCTTGCTGTGCATGTTACTGCTTTTCAAAGACTGATGAAAAAAGGAAGGAAAACTTCATTGCTTCTTTCCCATTGCTGGTTAAAACAAAATCAAGATGTCTGGCTAGCTATCATGTCTATGAATTATAGATAGAAATAGCCAATGAGGAATTAATTTCATTCTCTAAGTACCTTTAAAAAAATCTAAATGAGCCTAAGATGAGGGTTGTTTCTATTACTAAAAGTCCCAGTGCTTCGACACTCTACAGCTTTTGATGAAGAATTGAGCTAAGCTTCTTTTTATTTAAAGGTACAAGTTAACCTCGGATGGATACCTTCACTTGATTTACTGATATTACCTCTCCACTTTGTTCGCTTTTAGGTTTTTGGCGTAAAATTTCTAATGACTGGGATTTTTAGGAGCCTACAAGTTTTCCATTTGCAATACGAATTGAAGCTGTGTAGCTTTGATTCTCTCCTCTCTCTCCCTTCCTCCTCCCCTTACCCCCGCTCTATCTGCAAATAAAAAGACCAATCCTCCCAAAAAGCAGCTTGCATATATCAAAGAAGGGCTGGAATCTTAAATAACTTTATTTATGAAACAAGAGGGAGTGGGTGGTGGGATGCTAGCACTAAACTTTTGAGGGTGGGCATCCGGCTCTCACAGTTTACTTGGCTGGCTGAATATCTTGAAAGCCTTAATTTAAAAGTCATCTTACGATCATTTTTAATTGGCTTCAAGTAAGTAGTTGAGCATTTGTTCTGATAAGGAGGTTTTTTGCTCTATGTGTGCCATAAAATCAGCAAAAAGAGGGATCTGTTTAATACAACAGTGATGCTGGGCTTTTTTGTTTCTAGGGTTTGCCCTAAACAGGATTTACCCCTTAAGGCAGCAGTAGCACACCATAAAAAGACCATTCTTTTACTCCACAGCAGCAAGGCTTTAACTTTCTGGTTTTCAGATTTCTTTTTTTAATAGGCAGCAATAACAAGACTTCCATAGGGTGGTTGCTATAAGTACTGTACATGGTGTCTTAAGATCAGAATGCTTTGCCTGCAATGTTTTATTGCTTTTCGTTTATAAAGGCCTGGGAAAGAGCATCTAACAAACTTCAAGGTTCAGCTCATATTTCTGGAAACTTTTCTGGGTGGGGAAAGCTTGTAGATGGAATAAAGTCAAGCTGGTTTTGCTGATTTACACTTACATTATTGCTTGAGTTCTCAAATCTATGTACTCCCAAACCCTGACAAATATCCTAGTTTGCATTGTAACAAAAAAAACCCTAAACCAACCAACCAACCAACCAACCAACCAAAAAAAAACCACCAAGAAAACCCCAGTGAAAGCCAGAAACCTTAATTGAAAATTTGGAATTAAATACTTCCGTGCACCATTAATTCTGTTGCTATAGAAATGTCAGCCTTTCTTTGCTCCCACATATCCATTAATTAAGTCGGTGTGGCACTTTTTTAATCTGGGGATTTGTTCCTGCTTCCCCAGGAACTCAAAATCTAGTTTACAGCTGTGGAGAATATTTATTTGGAGAAGCTAGTTACTTTGTACCACCCTCTCAGTTCCTTTTATCATCTGTATTTTTGAAGTCTCCTCCTGACTAAGCTGCAGGTGGTCTGCTTTTTTTTTTGGGTAACATGTAGAGCAGACACCCCCCCACACACACCCCACTGTCTAGTTCATGTGTTCAGTGTGTGTGTGGTGTGAAGTTTCATGCAAGTCCTGTGATGTTATGCTCTTCTTGTTCGTTAAAAAAAAAAAAAAGGTTTTATGTGGCTTGTTCAGCAGCCTGGTCACAATTGTTCTTTACCTGTTTGTTAAAATCCACTGGTAAGCTCTTTGTCTAATAACAAGTTAACATTGTGAATTGTGTGGCTCTGAGAAGTCTGACTTCTCTGGAATTCCATGGTTTTCTAACACTGTTTCAGTGCAGTGAGCTTCCTGTAATGTTGGTGGTAGTCAGATGAGCCATTTCCAGATGTTGCTGGAGAACACTGGAAGGTGCAGCCCTGTTCCTAAGGATGGGGAAATTTCATTCCCTCCTACCATGTAGGTGTATGGTCCTGAGTGCTCATGGTGCACCCAATAATGCTGGCAAAAAGTTTCAGAGGTATAGGAGACACGCATTAGAAAGTGTGTCTTAGCCAAAGCCTTCTTCTCTTCCAGTTACTGAGTAATTCATAGAGTTTTTTCAGTTTTCTGGAAGTTACTAGGAACCCTTTTTATTGAAAATTGTTCTTGGCTGTCCCTGTGAAGTTGAAGGTGCATGAACTACTGTCTTTTGATGCTTATTTGCTCATTCACATGCAGTTTCTAATGGTTTTCACTTACACTGATTGACTCAGCTAATGTGGCAGACTTGTTCTGATGTTTGAACTGGATCATCTTACTGCCATGGAGTTCTTTGGAAGGGGACGACTGACAAGTCAAAAGGACACTCATATCTGGTACAGACAATGCGTTTTCCCCCTTTTCCTATAAAAATGTGTCCCCTGATCCTCCCTCTTCTCTTCCCTAATCCTCTTAAAGCATTAGTTTGCATGCTTTCTTTGCACCTAGGGGTACAGTGGGCTTGCAGGTAAGAGCTGTGTATTCTGGCAATGTGAGCTATCTTGGTGCATGATGTGGTGGGTGCCCCATTTTTGCACATGTGATGAGATGTAAGCTGAGCCTGCTTCTCCAAAGAGATGGGATTATTCAATCATCTTATGCCAGAGCATGTGTGAGGTTTGGGAAAACAGACTGTCAGTCTGCATTTTGTTGAAACTGGTCACTGAGAAAAGCTGGCCCTGCTTGGGAACTTAGGTGGTGTTTAAGACTGGGGAGCAACCCTGTAGTGCAGCCCATGCTGCCTATCTTCTCCAGCTACCTTGATCTCTTTAAAACACCCCGTAACTGAGGATTCCAGGAGCTTTGAGCTGCTTGGAGTAGTGGCCTCTCCTTCCTCCATAAGCTTCGCTCTGGGTAACTCTGAAGTAATGGTGTACTTGGCTAGGGATAGGATGTTTTTTCTCCCTTTCAGTCCCTCACCCTCAGTGTAAAATAATTCTGTTGCTGTATCTAGCAACAAAATGGCCTGTCAAAATGTCTTCTGGTGACACTTAACTTCAAAAAAATTTTGGTGACATTTGGCATGCAGTGTTAACGGTGAGAACCTGAAAAGCATATCCGAAAGGTCATTTAGATATATGAGAACAGCGTGTCAGAATCTAATGATCTTTCAGATGATTTTGAGGGGCTAAAAGAGTCTGTAGGAAAGTAATCTGGGTGCTAATGAACTTTACAAACTGTCCAGCTCTGCAGAGGTTGCTTTAATGCCCCAGTTAACTGGTGCATTTCAGTTAAATCTGTAGATGTCACTTGAATGCTGACAAAATACCAGAGAGAACTTTGGTGGCTTTTGAGGCTTTTCTTTACTCTTTTTGTGAAACTGGGGACTTTTTTACAGCAGGTAACACCTTAATTAGCTTGATGGACTATTCTGACATTCTTAACTCAAGAAAAACTGTGTCCTTTTCCCCTCTTAAAAGCTGTCCATATGTAGTAGATTCACTGTGACTTTTCAAGCTAGGTATTTTTTTGCGAGGTCTTGGGATGTGGAATTCTTGAGGCAGTAAAAACGTTAAGTACCAATTCTCTGTCCTTTCAAAGGAGTAGGGACAACACCTGTGTGTATACATCCACGCATGTGTGCCTGCATGCGGTCTCCCACACAAAAAATTGACTTTCAGATCATTTAGAATACAAAAACCACTTCCTTGGTGACTGTAAAATGCACATAGAAATTGCGGAGCTTCTTTTACAGAACCACAGAGGGGTTGAGGTTGGAAGGGACCTCTGCAGGTTGGTCATCTGGTCCAACTCCCCTGCTCAAAGATGGTCACGTAGAGCAGGCTGCCCAGGACCTTGTCCAGATAGCTTCTGAATATCTGCAAAGATGGAGACTCCACAAGCTCTCTTGGCAACCTGTGCCAGTGCTCAGTCCACCCTCACAAAGAAAAAGTGTTTCCAGCTGTTCAGACAAGAGTCTCCTTCATTTTTTACCTCTGGTCCTGTTGGCAGGCACCACTAAAAAGAGCCTGGCTCTGTTCTCTTGGCACACACTGATGAGACTTTCCTGAGCCTTCTCTTCTCCAGGCTGAACAGTCCCAGCTCTCAGCCCTTCCTCATTGGAGAGATGTTAGAGTTCCTTTGTCATCTTGGTGGACCATTTTTAGGACTCTTCCTAGTGTGTCCATTTCTCACTTGTACTGGGGAGCCCAGAACTGGACACAGCACTCCAGCTGTGTCCTCATCAGTGCTGAGTGGAGGAGCAGAACCTCTACTCAACACTTCAGGCAAGTCTAATGCAGCCCAGGATACCACTGGCTTTTTTCACCACAAGGGCACACTGCTGGTTCATGTTCAACTTGGTGTCCACCAGAACCCCCAGGTCCTTATTTGCTAAGGCGCTTTCCAGCAGAGTGACCCCCAGCATGTTATTGGTGCATAGGGTTGTTCTTTCCCAGGTATAGGACGTTGTACTTCCCATTGTTGAACTTCGTGAGGTTAAAGATTCTGTGTATGACCTACATAAGTTTCATACAACTCAGCCTGGAAATTGTTTTCAGTTTAAAGTATGTTCTGTTTGGCTTCATTTTAGTGTGTCCAAATATTAAACCAGTTGGAATTTTTCAGTTTCTCTGTGGGGGTGAAAGGGCAGGCATGAACTTTCCTTTGATAACTAGTCCTATTATGAAAGTTTTTAGCAAGTCAGAAATATATACTATATTTTTTTCCTCATGCAAGTAGTCTGTACAAAAAGAAATCCCTTAAGATCTGGCCATAAATGATTGCTTTTAACCTAATACAGCTTAATATTTTTCAAGCAGAGTGGACATACTGTTGTGACTGTGTTGCCCTCAGGCATTTTTCTCAAAGAGCAGGTATCTGCAAATAAATTTACCTATCACACTTACTCACACAGAAGTAAATGAAAAATAGTCCTTCTCATCTTTGAATGTTCTCCATATTGCCTTTATTTCATACCATGGCTACTGCTGTTTTGTAAGTCTCTGAATTTTCTAAAAGCTATGCCTAGCAACAAATTGGATTCTCTTCCCTGGATATTCCTCCTGAAAGAGGAAGCAGTAATCCCTGTTGGACAAACTGAATTTATTTAAAGACTTCTAGATGCTGTAGTAAAATTCACTATGTGCTCCCAAATGAATACGCAGAACTCTACACCGTGGTGTCAAAGGAGTAGATATGCCAAACAAGAAAAAAAGATAAAGTTGGATAAGTTTCATAAATAGTTCTCTAGATTTAACTGTTTTACCTTTCAGTCCAGTGTTGGATTTTATCCTGTTGTCAGTCATTCATAAAATGATGCCAAGAGCCTTGCAAGTAGCTTGTGGTCTAAAGATCTGCTCAAAGCTTAGCTTGAAGAGGACAGGGTGGAACTGCTGAAGCTGGAGCTATGAAAATGCGGCGCTTTCTAAAAAAGACAGATGCCTTTTAAAAATACAGGAGATGGAATACTTCGTTAAAAATACATCAAACATATAGATATTATATTGCAAGAATTTGTTAATATGGGTTTTTTTTACAAGTGCTGTGGCCCGTAAAAATGTTCCCTGCAATTCTGAAGCACATTACTGTCCATGGCACTTTTAGGAGTCAAACATAGTAGCTACTTTAATCTGGATAATAATTTAGAGTGTCAGAAGGGTAGTGTACCTTTTCAGCGTTTCCATTTGGTATTATTTTACTCCTTTAATAGTACTTTATAGTTCCCAACCTTACCTCAATTAGCAGTACTGACAGATGCTAGTTCAGCATTTTACCTCTAGCCAGTAGGGCTTTCTTTAGAATAAATGTCAGTAATTTTATGTTGCTAATTTGAGGTGATATACCTACATGTAAAATTACATTTTAACTCTCTTGTTATACTTGCAGTGAGAGATGGCAGCATAAAGAAATATAAGTGAATGCGCCTGAGAGATAGTTCAGGACTAGAAGGTTCATTACGGAACTTTTATAGCTCATTTTGAGGCACACTGCAGATTTTTTTAACTCTTTCTTCCACTATGCATGTGTTTCTTCTACACCTCTTCCCTGTTTTATTTCGCTTTTGTTTTCTTTTAAAAAAATGTTTATTTCACTGGCAGCTTTTGGGAAAAGTGGGGGGTGGGTTTTCAAAGATCACAAAATCCCGTTACAGACAGCTTTTTAATAGCAAACATTACTTGCTTAGTGAAAAGAAAATGTCTGTTAGTGCGCTGAAAATTTCTATCTGAAAAAGTCAATATAAGTGTTCAGTAAGTAAAATAAGGAAATGTGGTATTTCTTAAAATCGGACAGTTCTTGAGAAAGACCTTAAGGAAGCTTGTCCCAGTTAATAGGAAGCAAGCAGAAGGAGAATATTTCTGAGAGGTATGCACTTGATCAAGCACAATAGTCACAATTAGTCACTACTAATGATAGGTATCAGCAGACACCATCAAAAAGTGTGCTTGGGTGGTGTTCTCTAATTTGCCCTGCAGAATGCAGGGGAAGTTGCATGAGAAGGCAGAGCTGCAGCATAAAATTGCAAGAAATTGCAGTATTAGCTGTTCTATAAAGTTACTTGGAATTCATTTTTAAAGATGGCGTGACTTTGCCTGTGTAGTTGTGTATTTCAGTCTTTCTTGAAAGACATCTTTTTTTAGTACTTTAGATTTTCTGCAGATTCTCTCAGTCAGTTACTACATTACACTTTTGTCTGTTTAGTTACAAAAAAATTCCACACATGGGCATGCTAATAACTTCATATGTGGCAGCAAATCTGTCCATGTATACTGACTCTAAAATAAGGAGGGAATATATGCTTTCTGCTGCAAAACAAAAGCCAATATACTGATTTAAGAATTTACTTTCTCTCTTTCAGTATATTCTTACACCTATATACCTGTAGACATTTTCAAGGCATAGAACTCCGGCCTTTATTGTATACACTACAGAACTGCTTAATGTGGAATAATTGGTTTCCTGTTTTTGTAACACACATTTAAAATTGTTCCTAAATGTTGTTATTTATAAAGAGTTAATTGATGCTTTCTATTTATTGCATTGCATAGATGTGAGATTTTCTGTCTTTTGTGCTTTACTGTGTGGATATGCATTGATTACTGTGGAACAATTTCAGCATTTCAGTTTCTAAAATTGTCCAGTCTTCAGTCATTCTGTACATGAGAAATCGTCTATAAATTTACATAATGACTGTAATTGTAGCCTAGTTGTAGCTGCAGAAATAAAGTTGGCCTAATTTTGAGTTGAACAAGAGTGTCATGTTCATAAGTGTTCAATTGGAAATAGCAATGGTGTTTTTCAAATAAATTGAGAAACATTTATTAAAGCCTCTTTAACACTATGATAAATTTCTCAATAATTGTTCACTCATCTCTGCTGATCTGAAGATTTTATAGTATTAGCCTGTGCGCATCTCCTCCAGCTCCTCCAGTTAATTTGATTTTAACCATGGGGCAGGGGGAGGGGCACAAACCAGACAATTTAACATAAAGTGTAGAGAGATTTTCCAGCCCTATCACTTGTTATTCTGCTAAAGCTGAAATGTGCCACCACTTTCGGGTGCAATGACTGGCGCTACTTGTAGCTATCTAAAATAGGATGGAATGAAATGTGTCATTTTCAGTAAAAGGTCAACATTTCTTTCAAGCAGTTACAGAGAATTAATATTTTTTTCTTCCAAGCTAGCTCTGCAAATTTCTTCTTTTCTCTGCTTCGAACTTTTGGCCTTGCCCTCAAGTATATGGGTGGTATGTGTTTTAAAATTGATATATTAATGTTGAATTTTTATTGTCACCCTTTCTGTTCATGCGCCTTTCAAATCCTTCATTTGTTTGTTTCTGAACTTTGGACGTATCGTAAAAATGTCACCATTGTGGCTGAACATTAAGCACCTTCCCTTTTTGCTCTGGGCCGTTGAAATAAATTTGGACCAGGTGCTCCTCTCATAACAGAAGTCCTTGATGTGCCCTGATAGCGAGCGGGAGAGCGGAAGCTGTCAGCTTTCAGCTGGCTTGAAGAATGCAATTAGAGCAGTTTTAATACTGTTGAGGGACCCCATCCAATCAAAGTTGTTTGAGTTAAGCCAAGTCTAGGATCCTAAACATGTACTTTAGGCATGTCAACTTGGTCTTTTTAGTTGGAGCGGATCTGTCATTCCCACACATTATGTCAGGGTGGATTCTTTTTGTTGGGCTGTTGGGGGGTTTTCTGTACCAGGAGAAATACTCCCCTTTCTTACTAGCTCACTGTTACTTTATCTGTTAGCTTTGTCTTTATGGCTTTGTTAATACTCATGGTTCAAAGCATTTATTGTCAAATTAAGGCTTAAAACGCATTTTTAAATGTCAAAAGTGCCTCTTTCTTTACATAAACCTTCTTTACATTAGGTAAATTCATAAGTGGTTCATCACTAGGTTTTCCAGATTTGGCTGGTTAAAGAAAGGGAAACATCAGTACAGATCAGAACACATGAAGTCTGTAGAAAAAAAATCCTAGAAAAGAGGCAGTGCTGCAGTGAGGTACTGTTTTTACTGGAGTCTCAGCTTGAGTTAATTTCCATACTTCGTGTGATTCATTGACACTGAAAGCAAAGGGATGGAAAACTTGCAGCAGGCTCATCTTTTTTTTTTTTTTTCCTTCTCCATTGTTTAATTAGAATTTTCAAGTTTGCTTCTTGCTTCTTCCATTGCTCACTGTTAGAGTGGACTTCACTGGAATTAGTGCTTTCCTGAGGGACAGTCCTCAGCTGGATGTTTCATTGATTTCCCTGCTTCTCCTCTGTTGGTAAAGTGGCTGAGTTGTTTTGAGCCTCATTAAGTTGCAAAGTAGAAAACAAAAGTATAAACAAAGATAGTGAAACGTTTTTTTTTGTAAACTCTATTACGTTGGGGTTTTTCCCATCAATTTGGTTTTGGGGCAGGGAAGACAAGATGGTCCTTTGCATAGTCTGACTTTCAAGGTTTACCTAAAAGAACAATAAAGTGAGTTATCGCCTTTGATGCCTCCCCAGTTTTCAGATGAGGATGGGAAAGGCAGCAGAAAGCCAACTACAAAGTAGTTGGTGTGGGATTTGATAGACCAAATTGGGTTTTGCTATTTCTTTGGTTAAATCAATAGCATTAGCAGCTTAAAAAGATAGGATTGTCTTATTGTGAGTTACGACTGTTAGCATGCAAATTTTAAATTGTGTTTAGAAATTACTGCATAAAGACATTTCCAAGGCTTGATTCTTTGTCATGATGAGTTGGAAAGGGAAGTTCTTTGTGATTTCTAAGTAACTTTCACTCATTTCAGGAATTTTTACAAATGTGTGTATGTGTAAATTAGAAAAAAAAGCCAGACTTACTGCCTACCTCTTAAAAGGCTGAAGGGAGAAGTTACATACTGGCTATTTCACAAACATTCTCAGAAGATCCTGGACAAATCCTCGAATAACAGAGAGAGTAACAACGAACTTGATTGTTTGCTCTTGGCTAATGTCTGCTGCTTCTTCACAAGGAGCATCTCTTACTTCTCCCTTGTCTTCCCTGTGCTAAGCCTTTTCACACAGCTTCTTAAGAGAGTGTTGTGGTGTAGACAAATGTACTATGAGAGGAATACCAAACCAGAAGGGAATTGGCTCCAAGCAGATGGTGACAGGCAGACTAGGTTATGGAGAGCCTGGTTCTGGATCAAATGCTCTATTTGTGCTCTTATTTTCAATGGAGCAGGAGGTGTGAGTTAGTAAAGGGAGCAAATCAATAAACTCCTCTCTACCATTAGTTCCTTCTGCCACCCTTTCTGGTGGTGACTAATTCCTGACCCTTTCCAGTGGTGTCGGGCCTCTTCTCCCTTCAGTATGAATTAGAGAGCAGAGTCTGTGTTTCACTGCTGTTGGTGGTGCTGGGAAGGCGTGAGCTGAAATGGTTAAGTCCAGTTTTGAATCAACAAAAGGAGTGGGCGAGCTGAGCTTAGTCCCAGCTCCCAGAAGAGCAGCCAGTGGGTCAGGCGTAATACTGTGTAAGAATCAGGGAGGAATTTGTGTCCTTTTGATCCCTCCAAATGCATATTTGGACCAGCTGAATTTGCACTAAAAAGTATTTGGGTGGGATGAAAATAATTTGAGAGTATCTCTGTTTCTGGAGGTTATTCAAGCAACTGCAAGGAATAATAAAGCTGATCCTTTGGCAGATGAGTGCACTAGCTATTCACCTGTCTCATCTTTTGGCCACTTGTAACCCAGTTTGCAATTGGGATGAAGCTCTCAGATATTCCTATTAAATGTTCTGGAAAGACTCAGGTGATGGAAAGGTTATGCAGTGACTTGCAGTGGCCTTATTTTGTCACCTGGTGTGATGGAGAGGTAGGGAGTGCTCTTAAGTACAGGGAGGTATTCCAGAAGAATAAAAGCTGTATTAAATACCAAAGAATTGGCTTCTCAAGTAATGTTCCTCTCCATACTGATCCTCTAGTGTTCATTCATATTTTCATCTCAGTCAAAATTTCTTCTGCCAACAGAGATGAGTTTGTGGGTAGCTTTTGGGCCTCACCAGAGCTCGTGAAGCATGGCTTGTTTGCTTTTCATTGCAGAGAGCCTGTCCTGTGCAAGAACTATGTGTCAGGCTGTACCACAGGATTGTCTTGAAACCAGTGCTGTGGCCTAGCTTGGGCAAGAATAAAAGTGCAGTCAACAGCTCATTTTTAATGCTTCTGGATAAGGCATTGTCTGGCACAGTGCCTAACACAGGGCTGTAGTAGCTGGAGAACTGTTGAAGCCAGCACACTGCCCCCAGGCACAGTGCCTAGATTGAAAAAGTGCTATCCATTGCACATCAAAAAAAAAGGCAAAAAAGAAGTATGTAGTAAAAGTTCATTAAATCTGTCTAAAGCAGCTATATTTTAAAGTGTAGGAGTCGGATTTTTCTTTAAAGACTAATATAATTTAAACAAATATTAAGGACTTGGATGCATTTTAGACAAGGATTATGTTTAAATCTGTTTCATTTCTGTGGAAGGAAAAAAAATACTGCATTTGATTGGACTTCCTTCACTCAATTAATTACTGAGTATTTTAAATATGCAAGAGCTATGTCCCATCTGAAATTACAATTATTTGCTTTCCTGATGGATTGAGGATGGTGAAGGTAATGATTCTACTGCAAATTTAAAGCTGGTTATACTCATAAATTATTTTCCTTCTCTGTTGCAGATCTGTCCTTACAAGTTGAGAGCATATTTGAGCATATTTTTGTCATCACTTACAAACACTTTAATCAGCCCTAAGTCCTGTCACTGTGGATTAGAATATTTGGAGTGCAGGAGGGAGGCACAAAAAAATGAAAAAGAATTGCAGGGAAAAATATTTGGAAGCTGCAGAGTAGTAAGATGGCTTTGACATGTCAAGTTATCAGTTCTTCCACACTGCAAAGCAAATACACTATTGGAGCTCTACAGAGAAATATATTCAGATTTTTCTGTCATAACTCTTTCTCTGCAGGAATTGTGTAGCAGAGAGGTGGCTGCCAAACTGCTTCTTGCCTGATTCAGAGATGGGATGCTTTCCTGAGCAGCAGAAAGTAGAGAGGGTGTCAGAGGAGGCAGCCCTCTATGCCTTTTAGCAAGTTAAGATGGGAAAGCAAAGTCTCTTCCTTGCTGAATGTGATATATGGCTTAGGGTAGTTGTTTGCCTGCTATCAGCCAGGAGATGATGAATGCTGGTATAGGGCTTTACTCTCATACGAGGGATGGCTCCTGTCTGACATGTGTGCCCCCATGTGAAATGCTTGACTGTCCTCTCTAATCCCTGTGCTGAACTTGACAGCAGTTAATACAAACTGAGCAGGAGCTGTATTTTATGGAGGATATGGGGAATAGCTTTACGTTACATTTAACATTGCCTTTTCTGCAGTAGCAGGAAATCTGACTGTGCCTTATGCTTTGTGCACAACAGTGCTCAGTAATTCTGTGCTCCAGCTGTTGTGTAGCTTGACTTGAGCATCTGCAGAAGTTACAAGCACAAGTGATTTAGCATTTGCAGGGCAAAGCCCTTCTCCTTAGCACTGCTGTGAGCTGTATCTCTGAAACTGTAATATCTCATGTATTGGCCTTCTCCACATGCATGCCTACAACAATGTTTGAGCTGTAAGTTTAATTTTAGGATACCTCTGCAAAAGCTGGAAGTTATTGAAGCACTAAAGACACAATCCTCCATCTGTATTTTCCAGGGTTCCAAATTTTCATTAGGCACTTTGTTCAGCTCCCTGTGCCACAGAAATGCTGTGTCCTCATGCCTAAAATTCTCTCTGTAATCCTGTTGGTCTCTTAGGGTGTCCCGAAAACATGAGGCTTAAAAGGTCATTTGCCTGTGAAAGAATGTTCCTGCATGTGCAGATAGATGTGCGCAAATACATCTACATATCTTGTCTGTACATGTGTGCATATATATACACACACAGCTGTAGTGTGTGTGCATATATATGTATATATATCCACAAACAGAATTTTTTACCTAGTCAAGAGATACTATGAAATTCTGTGTTTTATATGTAACTGTACATATGGGGCACTGAGACACAGAATGCAGGCAGGGTAGGATATAAGATTATGATCATGTGAGATCACACTATAAGCCGTTCTGGCTCGATAACACCGAAGTAATTTTTCAGCTATCAAAATAAAATTGTAAAAATCAGAAGATCGGGCATGTGTTCTTACCAATAGTAAACCAATGAGAAATTAGGTGAATAACAATAAATAGATAATAAAAATAAGATCAGTACAAGTCTAAGAAATAAAACCTTAAATCCAAAAGCAGTGACTTTTAGCAGACTTAAACCAGAAAGTTGTGGAAGAAAATTTACAAGGGGAAAATGCAGTCCCATGAGAAAATACTGCTTTAGTGTTAATCCTAGGAAAATAAAGATCTATGGTCATTAGGCTTCATAATCTACAGGTTGAGGGTTTGGGGGTTTTCTCTTTTACAGGGTGTACTCTATGGTGAGTGTCTTTAGTTTTAACTTCAAGAAAGATATTAAAGAAGTCTTTCAAATTCACGGTTGATGTACACTCTTGCACACAGTATATCTGTGACCACCAACCTCAGGGGTAGTGTATGCATCTGTATTTATGAAGACACAGTCCATCAGGCATATTGACCCTGGAAGACCAATGTGGACTTCAAAACACTGGGGAGTGTCTATGGTTTTGTGCATGTAGCTGACTGCGAATACTAATTTTATAGTAGGAAAAGTTTCTATTGCATAATGGATGGTGGTTCAGTGTGGCTTATTAGGGTCCCTCAAGCACTTCCATTTAGAGAGTTTCAATCTTCTTTTCTTCCCTCTCTGAGAAGAGTAAGGGAAGGCTTGTGTAATGTACCTGTACCATGCATCTTGCCATGAGCATTTGGAACTCGGCTCTAGTGGATGAAAGCTGACCTTTTTTTGTTGAAAATGCTTCTTTGGACTGAAAGAGGAGCAACCTGACTGTGGGGCAGGCAACAAAGCTTGGGAGTTACAGGAGAGAAGAAGCAGGGAAAGTGGTGGTAGAGATCTGAATGGGAAAGACATCCTGATACTTGGAAGCAAAGTCCCATATTCAAGTCAAAGAGACATGATGGTTATTTTGTGTGTAAGATGCCAGGGATCAAAATCAAGGTAACACTGAGCAGGATCAGTTAATAAACCAATTAAACTAATAAAGCCTGAAGTTGGATATGCCTAGGTGTATAATGCTCTCCTGTTTACTCAGCATTTTTAATTCACTTTCTTGTCACATTCCATGCTAGAGGAGAATTAACACTACTGTCAGTAAATGGGGCAGAATCAGATGGAATTGGAATAAGTGGTAGTTTAGAGGATGCCTCTAAAATGTTTGATAGCTGAGACGGGTCAAAGACTTCCTGGAAAATGTTTTTTTCTCTTGGTGTCTCTTTTTAGCATTTCAAGAGGAAATTGGGTACTGATGTCAAATAATGGTGTTTCTGCAAGAAGGTACCAAAACATTATCAGGCAGTGCCTAGCAATACCCTGTTTAAAAGACCAGAATGTTTCACGGTAAACTTCAAGCTAGAATAAGCAGAAAAATACTAGAAGAAATATACACAGTAGGCACATTCAAAAAAATTATATTGAGATATTGGCAGTGTTTATGTTAAGGAGATCTGTGGTGTTGAAAGATATCACTCAAAAAGTTTCGGACATCCATTCCATGAAGACTGTTGTGAAATCAGTTTAAAAACTAGAGGTCAGAGAAGTACATTATTCATAACAAAGTTTAATCCAGTTATGAGAAGATAGACATTAATTAAAGATATGCTTCTTTGTTAGATGTTATAAAAATCTCCCAACTTTCAAGTCTTCAAACTCCAAAGGTATTTCAAAATACCGGGAAGTAGCAGGCTTGCCAAGATGCATTGATGCGATAAAGGCACTTGAAAGAAATTCAGAAGGAAAGACAACCTTCAAGGCAATAAAAAGCATGCACATTGGTGTAACTCCAAAAATAGATTGTATGGAGATAAATATGTGTAAGGTCTTTCACAAACCTGTGTGAACGTGTGCTTTCATTGCTATGGCATCTGGAAGTGAATACTCCATACTGGTGTGAAATATGATTTGCCCTTTGTGAGAACTTCTGGTAACAGAAAAAGAAATTAAAAGAGGAAAAGCACTGTCATAACTTGTGCAGTATTAGTGGTAGGTGTTACTTGGGGAGAAAGTTCTCTGGTGATTTTTAATAGGGAAACCTTCACTAAAAAGATGGATACTTGGTGTCACAACATGTCTGTATTTTAAAAAACATTTATTTACATATTAATTTGAAAAATACTTCTGGGAGGATAAATGTGTTATTAGGTGCTTGGGTTTTCTTCTGTCTAGTGAATACAGCATCCTGCTAAAACAGATACCTCCCGTTGAACAGCTTAATTGTTACTTCACTGCATCATGTCTCTTTTAAACAAAAACAAGCTGTGGTAGCCTTTTGTTGTTGTTGCTTTGATATTTAAATAGTACTAATCTGTATACCAGCTATATATTGCTTTGGAATAACTGGAGTTTTCTGTGGTTTCATCCATTCCCTTTGACTTCTTTAGATTAGGAAGAAAGAACGGTGGATGTGGACAGGAGGTTTCTGCTTCTTTAAAGAAAGTGTATTTATTCAGGTGAAATTGTAAGACTGCTTAGAATTTGATGTTGAATTGTGTTTGGATATGTGTGGTGTTAATTGGTTTTAGGATTTTGTGGCAGGTTAGTGCTCAAACCATTGATTGCCAGCCTAAACCTATTGTTCTGCTTCGTAGTACTGCTGAAAACTTCTTGTCCTTTTAACTTCTTGTCCTTAAACTACAGTTTCAAAGCTGGGATGCTGCTTTGAAGTTTCCTGTTCATATATTATCACAGGGAAAGCTGCCATGCTGTTTGACAGGGACTGTGGGATGAAGGACTCGGGGTCGGGGGGCTGCTTTTTCTCTAGAAGCAGTTTTGCACCTCAAATGAGGATTCTTCTCCTGATTGCTTTTGGGGCACTTCTTAGAGTGCAATTCGTAGTAGGCATAAAATTTCAACACAGGCTATTTAAAATACTGCTTTTGTTCTTGCCTGTTAACTCTCACAATTGAAACCCTAAGGAATATTTGAAAAGTGCTGGTCACAATTTTGCAGGTAATAGGATCATAAATAAACATCTATATGCAGATAAGGACTTAACAGAAATCCATCCTTTGAAGGGAAAACCTATTCTGCAGCTTTAAATTGCTGGATTTATCTCAGTAACATGCAAAGTACCATGAAATGCATGTGCACAACATCCCCCAAACAATTAGAAACATCTATTCTATTGTGGTGGATTTAGGATTGGAAAGGTGAGGTTAGACTGATATTGTAGGGAAATCTTGACAATGTGTTATACTTGAAGTGATTTTTTAATTTCAATTTATTTCTTTCCTTGTGCTGACAAGCACCTGCAGTTCCCATTGAATTTCCCTAGACATTCCCTAGAATTCCCCAGAAGAAACAAATCAAAATATGACTTGACTTACTCACATCCCTCCAAAAAAGAAAAAATTAAGGCTTTGATTAAGTTTTAAATCTGGTGTTGTTTGATCATATTAACATATAGGTGAGCATAAGCTTCATGTACACACATGAACAATTAGTTAGCAAAAAATACTAATACTTTAGTTTAAACCATATACTGATTACAAAGGAAAAGGAAAAGCTCAGTTGGGGGTTCATTTGAACCCACTGGAGAAAGATGACTGATGGCAGAAATAAATATACAGTGCTGCTTTTTTCTTTTTTTTTCCCTTCCCTTTTTTATTCCCCCCCCCCTTTTTTTTTCTTTTTGGTCAAGTTTTGCAAGTGGGTAGCGTGTGGCTTGACTCAGTTCTGACAAAATGAGCACTATAATTATTGATGCCCTACTTAACCAAAATATGGACCCAAAATTACTCTGACAAGCATCAGTGTGCCAGTTATTTTGTGCAGAAGAAAATAATTGTTCTGAAAGAGAAAAAAAAAAAAATGCAAAACCCAAACAAAAACCAACCAACCAAAACAAATGAACAAAAACCAAACGAAACCCCTCCGAAACCAATTTCATTAAGGAAGAGTAGGTCAAGGTAGCTATGCCAGAGGGTTTTTTCTCTGCATAAGAGCCTCAAAAAGATCATAAAAACCTAAAGAAGGTAGAAGATGAATGGGAGATCTTCGTATTTTTCTCTATTCCATTTTACTCTAAAATACTGCTAATTGCTGCTGAGAAATAAGTCTGTTTATGATTTTTTTTTTTCCTTTTCCTGACAATGTCACCATATTAAAGACTGAATTTTGGTCACTGAATACATTAGTTGATAGTGATAGTGGACTTATTTATGAACTGTCATAGAGAACAGTAATGTTTTCAAAAACATGCAGATGGAATTTCAAGGCCATGCTTGTGTTGCATGTATTTCTTACTTAGTGTTTGGTATTTTGTATCTCAGCAATGCTTGATAGTGTGAATGCTGGGGTAATGTAATAGCCATGTAAAAGAAGGTGCTCATTTACTGAAAATAAATCAAATGCAGGTTTAACAAGTGCCACTGAGAAAAAATTGTGATCAGAATTTGTAGGGAGCTAACTTAGGCAGCTGTAAAATCTGGTTTTGGTTGTTCACACACAAATAATGGCAGTAATCTGTTGCTCTGATTTTTCTCTGAATATTTAGAAACTGCTTGCATAGCTGAAATTCCAGATGTATTTTCCTTTATTTAAAAAATTACTATTATTTTTAGATCGATAGTATAAAATTATATTTATAAATTACATTGGGCAGGGGGGAGGTTCTTTGTTTTCCTGCAAGCTGACAGATGAACAAAATGTGTACTTATTTTTATATATAGCCAGCCATACAGCCAGAAATAAATGTACTTCAAGTATCTGCACAACACACAAGTAATTGTACAAGTTTTTCTTGGTGGTATTTGATGAAGATGTTTTTGATATTTTTAATTCTCTGCATGTGCTTGTTCTGTGCTTTTTGTGTTATTCTGTACACCACCCAAACTTAATCCTATTACTATTTAAAGTACTTGTAGTGTAATTCCACTTGTGCTATCTTGAGAGGAGGGATTTTCTTCTCATTCTGTTTGCTTCAAAGCAAAAAATTTAGCAGCATTTGCAGCCTTTTGTACATGAATGTTTCTAAATTAACCTCCATGTTTTTTTCATTCCCATTAGCAGAGGTGAATGGTCAGGGAGTCATATTTGGGGACATTAGTAAATACATCACATTATTTTATTCCTGTTCAGAACTGCAGTGATTATTAAGATCTCTGTAATTTGTAGGCTGATTTTTTTGTTGCAGTTTCACATATTTGTGAAATATTACAGCGACTTCTTGTGTAATATGTCTGAACCAATTACAGTTGCTTTCTATATTAGATATGCAATGTTCAAGCCTGTCGTTTGTTGTAATCTTAAGTACTCCTAATATTTCTCTATAACATTTACTTGAAATATTACTTTTACATTTAACAATGCAAGTACAAAATTAGTTCTTTCAGGTTTCTTCTTTTGTGCTGCCATTGCACCTGAGCCTTGCAAAATATTACTTCTATTCTCTCGGTTTGGCTCTCTCTTGAGCAGTGACTGCCAAATAGTTCAAATTCCTCATCTGTTTGACTGTGTCTGTGAATATCTTGCAACTGCTCCTAGCTTTCTGCACTTAGTCCTAGAAGGAAATTCCCTCCCTTCCTGCCCTCTCCTGGATGCTGTCAGTACATGGATAACTGTAATATTTGAAATACCAAGCAAGTCCATCCCCTGTTACGGGCTGGAGTGATGGGAGCTGTGATGTTCTTTCAAGATATCTCACACCCTTCTTTAAGAGCCGATGTGTGTTGTAAGAGGTAAAAGCTCTGGGGATCTCTGAATGGGGCTTACCTGAATCCTGGGAACATCCAACTATAGCTCATTTACAGCTGTTCTGAGTCTTTGGATAGTAATACATCTGCAGTAGGGCAGGGTGTGGAACCCCATATTACTGTAGTACCTCATTAAAGTTTTTTAGGTACCCTTTGTAGCTTTCTAGCGTGCAGCAGTACAGCAGGAAGGAGGGGAAGCTTTAAACATGTCCACACTTGTGATTTAGGGCAAATTTTGCCCAAAATAAATAAGACGTGCATGTCTTGGGATAATTCTACTGCTTCCAAGAAGCAGCATATTCCCTCTTTTAGTTGTATGATGCTGTTTTCAACTGAACCCTGTGGGCTGGCTGGTTGGAATCACTCTTAATAATGCTTTGAAGCTTTGAATGTTTCACTCTTGTGCTTCTAGGTATTTAGCAAACAAAACATAGTTTTTTCCTTTTCATAGTAGAACTTAATAACACTGATTCTCTGCGTGTTCTAAATTTGGGCAGAGTGTGCAAAATCTAATTATTGCCAGGGTTTTTAATTGTTTCAGTAACCCATGATGACTGTTTGCTTATTGACTGTGTTGCTGAGAGATTCGCAATTAAGAGTTGTTCTTGCAGTCTTTCAAAATTAAGTCTCCACTACTTCTGAAGTATCTCGAGTATCTTATGATTTGCAGTATTAGCAATCTCTTACGAAGACTGTGCAAAACATAAAAATTTGTCTTTCATCATTAAATGAAAATTTCAGTTATGGCAAACAGCATTGGTAGCTAATTAATGCTATATTAAATTGGTGGTAATACTTGGAAGTTAGTGTCTTCCCAAGTTTACATTGTGATGGACGACTGTTTTTTGAGATACACATGGTAGCTAAATGTCAATTCCTGTTGATTTTATTGAGTCTTTGGAATGTAATTACTGTTGTGCTCTTGAAAATGTCCATAATAAACACTCCCATTCTGTACATGCTTTGCAAAGGAATGTAGCACTTCTACACAGTATGGTAATCCCATGTATAAGAATGGGCTGTGTTTAATACCAGTGTAGTAATTTCTTTTTAAATTCAGCAACTTTATTTGGGATTATTATTTTGCCATTGTTCATACTAGTATTGGAATAACTGTCAAATCCTCCGCATTTTTTACAGCATTAAAAGAGGAAAGTCCACTTTATATTAAAGTATTATTTTTCTGGAGATAACAAACAAGTCTTTCTAGGATTACCTGCCAAACAAAATTTTTAAGGTTATTGCAGGGTTGTAATAAATTCAAGGTGTCTGTATTTGCATACTTTTTTAGTAAGTTAAGGACTTCTCTGTGGGGGGAATAGAACTGCTGTGTTTGTTCAGCAGTGACTTCCAGCGTTAAGTCTAACTAGATTGTAACATCTTGGTTTTGTCTTTAGAGTCACTTCTGTGAAAAAAAAAAAAGATTATTTGTTGTCAGATCTGATTTCCTTCACAGCTACCCATACACCTACCTGAGCCTGCAAAGCAGACATCTCCATGTGTGAGGAATGGGTGATGGGGTAAGGTACCTCAATGCTATAAATTCACGGCTGATGTGGTGGTCATGGCTTGGAAGAGCTCAAGACTGTGTTTTCTACTTCCATAGGAATGGCCACAGATTCTCTTCTTGAATCCATTAAGACCTTAGAGTTCTAAACCATTAAGGAAATGCACTGTTGGTATTCTACCACAGAATCGTCCATAGGACTGTTATCTAGGGCTGAAGTGATTGTGGGTGCTTTTATTTAACTTCATGGTTCCTGGTTTTCTTGAGGGGGTTTGGGTTTTTTTTTTTTTTTTAATATCAGAAGAAATGAAGAGCACAGCATAAGGCTTGATGGAACTAATTTGAATGGGAATTCGGAATAATTTAAATTTCCAAGGCTTGTAATATGTGAGCGTTGTTAATCACGTTAGCAAGCTGGCCTTCTCTCAGAGCTGACATGAGTTACAGTATTGGTATTAAGCTTTGCACTATACCAAAGGTAAAGGTGATTTACCAGCTTCTAGTTGGAATGTTTCTTCTGATTATACAAAAAATATTTCATACTTTATGACAGACTAGGGTGAATCATATTTATCATTAGAAAATGCTTCTCTCTTATAAGAAGGAGGAGACCAGGAAAAAAAGTACCAGGAAAAAAAAGAACCTGGCAAAAGAGTGTAACTGAAAATGGGATATGAACCAAGATTCAAGGGAAATAATGTTAATTTAGACATTGATGGAAATCACTATATCCAAATACAGGTTTCTTATCCATAAACCATATTGGTGCTCCGAGCAAGATGAAAGGAGTCTAATAATGAGATTACCCGTTTAGCAAGCTGGTTTTCAGTATTAAATTACTCTTCCCTTTCTCTTCACTTCTGCTGAAGGTAAAATGTAAAAAGGTTGAATGTTTTCATTTATGAAGAGCTAAATTACCGCATATTACTATTGAGGTCTGATATCAGGCCAAGGTTCATTTTTTACTTGATGTCTAGTGTTTTAGATAAGCAAGAGATGTCTGATGGGGTACCCAGACTTTCTTGAGTGCCTGCCAAATCTTGTATGTCAGCTTTCCCTCTGATCTTTTAATGGGGGTTAAAAGGAGAAAACCAAGTTTTTTATTACAAGTGGAAAGTAGTTTGCAGTAGAGATTGTTTTCTTTTAGTTATTATAATGATGGTAGTGCATCAAATACTATTTTATTTTCCTCTTTGTTTTTTTTCTTTAACTCTGAAATATGGTAGAGAACAGGAAGTGGGGAAACTTCCCAGAATTTTTGTTAATTGGATAATGAAATGCTTTAAAAATGTTCTTTGAAGTTTACAAATGAATGTTGGACTGAGCTTCACAGTTGTTTGGTGATACCAGGAAAGGCAGCAGCTTGGCACCTTTTTTAAAGACTTCTGTCAGCGCCAGGGATGTGTTGTCTGGTATCTGCACCCACAGTGGTCACAGGAGCTGTTTGACTCCTTCAGTGAAATGTGCTGGGAAGCAGCCACTTAAATGCAATGCAGATCTCTGTGGCATTTTCCTCTGTGTGTTCTGTTTATGGCAAAGTCCTGAGCAAAGTAACAGAGTATAGAGGTATTTACTGAAAACTAATGCTATTCTTATACTGCTTAATTGAGACTATAATCCCCTCAAGGATTTAGCATATTTTTGATCTATTAATACTATTTTCTGTTCTATTACATTCTACTTCAGAGTAATATTACTGTTTCGTCTGAAATAGATTCTTCAGGTTTGGGTGGTTTGGGATGGGTCATCCCCCCCCCCCCCCCCCCCCATCTAATTATGGGAATTCAGATCCATCATCCATTGTGCAATCCTGTCTGTCTTCACCTTCCTTTATAGCTATCTTAGCTCTAGCATTAACAGTGCCAGGAAAAAGAAAAGCAGCCTGCAACCCTGCACCTCTTCCTGGTGAGCTGTGGAAATTCATAATCTCTCTTTGACCAAATGACCTGAAATCTAAGAGAGCTGAAGTTGCTTCTTCAAGTGTATTTTTCTTTGGAATATAATGGCTATGCTTTGTTAATTCAAAATCAACCCTTCAGGGCAGAAACTTGGGGGTTTTAAGACTGCTATTAAATAGTGGATGAGAGTTCGCTGCGTGCTGTTGGAAAGCATTTATTCACAGCATCAGAATTTATGTAGAGTATGTCAGACAGCAGCTGTTGTCAAAATCACAATTAAAAGAAAACACCAAACCCACGTGTAACTGCAGGAAAATAATTTAATCTCCAATAGTTGGGTGGATGATGGGGTCATCCACACAGATTTCTTCCACAAATTTTTATTTTTATCCCTTTATCTTTTCTTTTCAGATGAGGTTCTCTTTTCTTTGCAGATGAGGTAGGAAAAAAAATAACCTGGAGGTGCTGTGTTTCCCAGAATGACACACATACATTCCCTATTCTTGTCCTTTTGGCCTGAGAATAAGCACAGCAGGTTTCTGAGAATTTTTGTGAGCCTGTTGCTATTGCCCGTTCATCACTACTGACACTGTAGAAAACAATTTAGATTATGACAGCTGTAAGCAGTTCAACCTATCCTTTGCATAGAATCTGTGTGCTTAACAGGACTGTACCCTTCATAAGGAGCCTGCTTGAAAATTCGCTGGTAGGCTCTATTAATCCTACTAATGGCTTCAATGAACCTCATCAGTTCATGGGGTTTTAATACCCATAAGCTAAAATAATTCTGCTTAGGTCTCATGACTCTACTTACTCCAATGAATATGCACTGTAACTTGTAATACAAAAGAATATAGAGTGCTGTGGCTGCTGCTGCTTGATTTCAAGGAGCAGAGGATGACCAGAAGCAGGAAGCAAACACCCTGAATAAAACCTTGGAAATACCTGTGGGGGGCAGCAGTGGCTCAGGTCATTCAGAAATGGGGCCATAATTCCCTGAAGGACTACCTTTATTTCTAGTTAGGGAAAGCACCTTAAAAAAAAAAAAAAACAAACCAAACAAGAATAGCAGAAGGAAGAGCAGAGCAACACTGAGATGTTTTGGCTCTTGGGAAACCTTGTCTTTTCTCTTGGGCTCCCTGGCTCCTGCTGTGTGGTGACTGAGCAGGCAGGACTTAGGCACCTTTTGCATTTGCCTCCAAGAAGCCACTGGAATAGCTGCTGTGGTGTCCTTCCTGCAGCTCTGGTGAAGATTGAGTGATTTTATTTTCCACAGCGGCTGAACTGGGTGAATCTGTTCTGCTGCCAGTAAGCCTGTATGTCTCCCTTTGTTGGTAGATTCCTAGGCAAGAGTAATTTGTGTGGATGGAGAAAAAGACAGAAGCTGTATAAAGTGTGCAGATGATGTAATGTGGGTGAAATCCCTGCAGAAAGAGGTGTCAGAGATGTAATGTTGATTTTATATGTCATAGTTGGGGGGTTTTTTTGGATGCAGTTCTCATTGCACCAAGTTGGGAGGAGGAGATGCCTAATTTTTAATACGAGCAGTTTACAACCATTCACAGTTAAACAGTTTATAGGATTCTTGGTAACAAAAGGTGGTCTAATTATGGAGGAAAGGAAAACAATATAGTGAGGATATTTACAATGTGTGACCTATGTGAATTATGATCTTGTTAACTATGCAAAAATGACAAAAACCAGAACCATCCCAGTGAATGAAATGTTTAGGCTTCCTTCAATGAACTTTTAATATAGAAGATATGGAGGAGGCTAATTTTTTCCCTTTAACATCAAAAGAAGCCTGCACTTTGGGTGAACCTGTACTTTCTTAAGATTCAGTGCACTAGACTTCAAACTGGAAAAAAAATGACAATATTTTTTCTTTACAACTAGCCCACACTAGAGTGTTTAGTTTGTGCCAGTAAATCACATGCCAGGGTTTCTACTGCCCTCTTAAATCAATTGAAGGTGTGATTCCTTTCCCTGTGATTTTTAACTTCCCTTTTGTAGTTGATCTTAATTGTTCTTATTTGCAGGCTTTAAATGTTGATGGACTGTGTCATTTATAACCCTTTTTCATTGCACAATGACCTTCATAGGGAAATTTCATACATGTTTTCATTGGGCTTTGGTGGCATTTCTGTTTTATGTATGTAAGTGAAACTGGCAATAAAAATTAGTACACAGAAGTAGGGTCTTCTGATTAAAACAATGTTTTAAAAATCTGGTTACACTATAGATAGAAACATTTCAAAATGTTTTGCAAACCTACACTGAAACTCTGCAAGCACAGATTGCCAAATGTGAAGTCCCCAGTGAATGAAATTTTGTGGTTTTCTCCTGGACAGAAGCAACCAACTGTGAATTTTGTCCCAGACTAACTACTTCATGTAATCCCAGTTCCAGTATTTCTGCCCTTTGCACCTTCTTGTTGCTGTTGTAGTGGGAGGAGTTGTACCCTGTACAAACGGAGGTGCAGAGAAACCTCATGTCACCCATTAGAGTGTCATCCTGTGAAAATAAGTGAATTTCACCCCAAGATGTCCCATCCCTGCCATGAAGCTGTTGCTGAACTAACAAGGCAACAGGGTTGGGAAATGGTGATGGAGAAAGGGCACTGGAGTTTGCTACAGTGCAGGTATAGTAGCGTGTAATGAAGTTTCAGGTAGCTTTAGTTGGGCTCAGCTCAAGTGCATACAGCAGCCTGCCCAGGTCAGCATGTGGCAGGGCACAGGGGCAGAAATGTAGAACAAAGTAAATTAGATTTAACCCACAGGGTAGTTCATGGCCACCTTGATGCTGCTGGCTCTATGATCAAAATAGATGTGGAAGTCCAGAACCAATGGTTTGTTCTAATTGTTTTCACTAGCAGGTTAAAAAGACCACCTTTGTAAAGTTCATCTGCCCTTTTGGAAAGGATGTGAGAGGGCATGAGAGTTCGTCAGGTTGTTTGGCCATGTCCGTTCCATGCAACTTTTGAATCCCAGACTTTCAGGCATATAAGGCAGATCTTGTGAAAGCTCCAACACTTGAACTAGGATGTTGTAACTAGAGCAAATTTGCCTTCCTTGCTGAGGGTTGATAACATCAGGAACTCATCTCTGGGAACAAGATGATCCTCTTCTCCTCTTGGAAAGATGCAGCTCAACAGTTTGAAGTTAGAAAAACATGAACTAATTTGGGTTTAGCTAATTTATGGCTGTACAAGAACAGAATTTTCTCATCTTAGTTATTCTTTGCTGTGTCCTGCTGTTCTCCCTGTTTCTGAGGGAAAGTGTGAGCATGTTATATTTGAAAAAACTATGCTCTGAAGATACAGCCAGTAGTGCCAAGAGTTGATGAAAGTGGAACTGTCATACTTGTCTCCTAAGAGCAGCTTCTTTTATAATACGCTCTCCATCCACCCTCTCATAAATTCAGAGTGTTTTGAATGGGATGATAGGTATCATTTATGAGCTTTTCGAAGCAGGGCAAATGCAAGAGGTTTGTCCTAGATGTTTAGAATAGGCAGATGAGGATTGAACCATGGTTTTCTAATTTCCAGGAGTCATGTCTTGCTGGATAATCTTTTCCTTATCTTCCTTATCTACCTGAGCTAAGAGACTTCCCTCTCTACATGTTGTCATTTCCAGATTCAGGAGAACAGTTTAATTGACCAGATATCGAAATAGACATTGGTCTGTGTTCTACATAAACTTACCTAGACCATAAGGCTCAATTTTGTTTGACAGTAGCTAAAACAATAAAGGATGACACTATGAGTCTGTTAGATGGAGCTGAAGTATATCTGTTGAACTAACTTAAAGCTTCAGTGCTGGCAAACAACTGCACAACTGCTCATCAGTAGTTCTGTCCAGAAAAATCCGTGAAGGAATGTAATAAATCATCAAAATTAAGAGTTTTATTCAGATTTCAAATGGAAACAATAGAGGGTTCATTCAAGTGTACTGCAGGGTAGAGTGATTCTTTGCAACAGTCTTTTTATCATCACTTTGCTATTGAACAACATTGCCAGAATCTGTATATAGCAAACCACCAGAAGATGAAAAAAACCCTGGTTTGTTCTGAATGCTTTGTTTTATGAACTATTTGATTCAATTTCAGTTTTAAAACTGTAGTACATGTCGTAGATCTTGAAACACTGACTGTTAAAGAAACGACTGAACATAGTTTTAAGTGTTCTCAGCCTCAAGTTCTTAATTGAGAACATAAAGGAGTTTGCCTTGAGAGTTAGGTGGAATAATTAGTCTTCCAGGTATCTTATTTTAAATGTAATGGCTTTTGCTGCCTCATATAGTGCTGGTGGGATGACATTAGTTAGAGTCCTAATGGAGAGCCTGTTATGGGACTCAAATTTTGACTGCAAGATCTTGTTCTTCACCTTAGGATCTAAATTTTTGAACCATTAACACAGATTGCTTTCCCAAAATGTTGATTAGGAATTAGATTCAGAAAGAAGAAGAAAGCAGTGAAACAGAGTTTAATTGTAATTCACTCTGCTGTTTCTTTATATTGCAATTTCATTGTTTCACTAGTTCTTTGTTGCTGTGGTCTGATAGAATAGGCAAGACCTGAATTTTAAAACTTGAATCATGATCCCTCTTGTCTCACATCTTTCATCACTTATTTAAGGTTATAAAAAAGAGCTTTGTATTTTTTTCTTACTGTATTGCTTCAATAGCTGAAGCAAGAGAGGCAAAATAGAAAAATCCTGCTATGGTTTGTAGCATAAATACCCTATAACCCTTGACATAGTCTAGGTGTTCAGCTTCCACCCTTTCCCCAGTTCTATTTAGAAATTGCTCTGTCTTTGGTGTCTCAGTAGCAATCTGGTGGCTTCCCATGTCATTCTGTGACCCAGCACAGCTGGAAGCATGCCAGGGCTGTTGGAATCATATGCAGCTTTGTAAGTTTGGCATGTGTGTCATTAGTGTTTATCCCCCATCAGCAGTTTCACATCCCAGCACCAAGAGGCTGAATTAATTCAAGCGATTTGCAACCAAGTAGCATTTTTTGTCATTAGATCTTTGTTCTGTAGTTACAGGAAGTGAAGCAGGTATATGACAACAGCAAGAGAATGTGACTGAAAACAGATAACTGGAATGATTTCTCAGTTTTAGTATCATTCAGAACATTCTGTCCTGTTTTCTTAGAAAGAGTGGTCTTGCTGCACCTGTAACATGCTGAAAAATAGAATGCTACCGTGTGTGCACTGCTAGGTAGGGAGGCTTCCACAGTACAGCAGGCATTTGGAAAACCCTTCCCAGGATGGCAGTCATGCTGCTGCAAACAGGCTTAGGGAAGTAGAGGCTGCCAGAGCCGGCTGTTCCTCGTTTTAAGGTTTTGAATGTTGCTGCTTTTGTCTTTACAATTATGCTGCAGTGGGTTATGGGGGAGTAGAAGAGGGGAAGCCACATCAGGTAAAATCACCATTACTTCTTCATTTTCTACAAACATTATGGCTTGAGGAAGTAATACACTATGGAGGTAGTAACATGCTTTACAATTTATTTTTTTTTTTATGTAGGCACACAAGTGATTACAGTAACTCTTACCCAGCCCTTCCTGGAAGATGACAGAAGTTGGTTGTTTTCTTAGGTTTGCTCAGAACAAAATTTAAATACCACTGTATCTCCTTCTAATAGCTTTTGAATGTGTTGGCAGATCCATGCTACAATTGATTGCATTGTGGAGTTAAAATCTCAGTGATAATAGGTTTCCAGAAACTTCATGCAGCTTTTAGGGTTGGGGGGATTATTGCCTCTGCAGAGTAAGTGAGAGGGAGAACTGTGGAGTTTCCCTGTATTTCGCAGGTGGTTGATGTGGATGGAGCTCAAACAAGGCTGTTTCTGCCTGGCCAGTAACAGGCACAGGGTTTCATGTTTAAAGCAATGGGATGTCCTAGGATATGTGTGAAAACCGAGGATAGCATATGTGGGATTGACAGTGCATTCCTTGACACTGGCAGGGAAGAGTCTGAGGACAGCAGAGGTAGTACTGTGAAACACTGGAGACAGGAGGTGTAAGTGACATACGGCAAATCTAATGGAAATTGGTTTGACTTGTCATTGTACACATAAAACAGTCTAACCCAAAACTCGGCTTAGAAGGTCAGGTTGTGGGTTCAGGCCAGTTAAGTTTTCCTCTAGAAAGACCACTCTGTAAGTACTGAGGAGGTTCTTTTGAGAGGTGATGACTGAATGAATGTGCAATTTGGTGTTTAGTGAATTTCAAGGGCTATAAAATTCTGTTATTGAGGGATACAACTATGCTGCCCCACATTTGACACAGAACTTGGAAACAAATCATGACTCTTCCTGTATAATTGTTGGAGGTCTGCAAAATGAGATTACTGGTTATAGTATTTCTTAATTTGATAATAGGGCTGTCAATTTTCAATTTACATTTCCCTCATTCAAGTTATTGTAGAATCTGTAGATTAAAATTACTTGCTAGATTGATGCTGTTTAATTAGTTTTTTTAAAAGAAGTTGCAGAACAGCCTCTTGACAACCGCTAGAGTATGGTTACAGAAGAGCTGAATCCATTAGGTTTAGCCTGGATTTATGACAATTCGTGGGGGTAAGGAGTGGTTGTTACTATGAATACCTTTGTCGACTTCATAAAGTTTGTAATTACAACTGGTATTTCTTAGCCTGTTGATATCTGAAAAGAGGTATTATTTGTGATGCTTGTAGTTGGAGAGTTCTGGGTAGGGGAATGTAAACCACTTGATTAAAACCTGCTGTGCTGATTGTTTTAAGGGAAAAATACATTCATATTTTACGTGAGAATAGTCTCTTTAAAAATTTTAACTTCCACCAGAATGCTGGATGACTTTAAATAAATAAATAAAACTAAGCTGTGATAATTACATATTCTATTTGGCTCTTGAGTGCAAATGTTTCAGTTTAAAATGGCTACAAATCGAATCTGAGCAACTTCTAGTATTACTTATGGTAATAACTGTATCTTATACCTTCAGAACTTTTATGCAGCTGGTTTAAATAAAATAAATGCATATTGCTTTTAGTAGCCTTCCACTGTATTTAACTACTATCAGACTTTTCTGAGACTTCTTGATGTGAAGTTCCCTTGCACCATCATTAATATAATTGCAACAGGGAATTACTGTATTTAGTGCTCACTAAATTGTTTTAATAGGTTTGGAGTATGTGTTTGTTCTTCTTGAAAAGCCATTTGAATTTCTAACTTCCTTGGGCACCTGAAGAGAGACTTAGTAGCTATATAAGTCTCCTGAGGCATGATCCCAAGCTGATAAAAAAAGCACTTGCTGAATTTTGTGTTGCAAACCAGACTTCTGGGGAACAGTTTGTTTTTTAGGTGATAGGTTTGCTGGAATTTTTGTATGTCAGAGTAGCAGGTACGGGATTACTTAAACTGGAAAGAAAGACCTTACTCATCTGTTACCATAGCTTCACTTCTGTAACATCATCTCCAGGAAATAAATGTTTGTATTATTTTGTCCTGTGTTGTGTAATACAGAATAAAAGCTATAAATTTACTTTAATACTATAATAGTTGTCTTGAGTCCGTTACAACTCAGCCTGAAAAAGTGAAGTTGTAATGCTAGTGGATGAGGATAGGGGAGTGAACAAAGGGATCTGTGAGTAAAAGAGTAGTTTTTGTTGTTGTTTTCTTCTGTGGCTTGTGCAGCAGATGTATAATTGTCTGATCTTGTGTCCTTTTAACAGCTGTCTGCCCTGATTCAATACAGTCTTGAGCTCTAATGTAGAGCAATGTTTTTGAAAGAAATGCTGGCGAGAAAGTTATAATGCATTGTTTGAGAATGTTCTACTTTGGAAATGGAGAGTGTTTTAACCTTGGGTACCATATAATGTATTTATGTAGCTATTCTTTTCTTAGAGATGAAACCAGTTCCTTTATACACACAGTGAGAATGTGTCTGTGATGTGGCTCCTAGTTCCATTAAACTACAACTGTGTAGTTTATAATGTGCATTTCTCTGTAGTCTGTGTAGAACAGAGATTTCAACTCCTCCTAAGAATACACTGTACAGACAGTGGGTTATCGCTTCATCATGATTCTTAAAAATGAAGTCTGTTGAGCACCCTAGAAGGTTTTCTCAGTCCTAACAAGGAGAACAGATGGTGTTTGTAGAACTGGTTGTGTTTGTTCATTGCTGAAGTCTCCACTTCAGGTATTTGAGGTATTTATTTTAAAAGAAACCCCATATAAAGGAGGAAAACTGTTTCATGTAATATTACCTCTGCATGACTTTGGAGAAAGGTTAATGAAGTTCTTTCATATTTAAGACTTACTAAATATGTATATATATAAGTTATGGAAGAACTACAAAGAAATTTTTTTTCTTAATAGTCTTTTACATTACTGTGGAATTCAGAGTTTTGGCTACAGTTTTGAGACTTATATAGAACCTTGGCATGTGAACTGTAAAAGAAAATAAATCTAGGAATATAGGGGAAGGATGAGGAAGAGCATGAAAAAAAAATCCAGAAAAAAAATTGCCAGTTGCATAGCCTATTATTTGCCATTCTCTGCTAATACAACACAGAATGTTGTCACTTACTCCCTGAAAGATGTTTTTGTGAAGAAGTTACCTCTGGGACATACTCTAGCCATCACTAGGTCTGTATCATATATATGCTTTTTGAAATGTAACAAAGAAAAATGGGTAATCACGTGAACAGTCGTCAATTCTCATTGCTGAGTTCATTAAAACAATCTTTTTTCTCCAAAGTGTTAAAATTCATGTTTCAAAAGCTGATTAACAAAGCACCTAAGTGCTTATCTTGTCAAAACATCATCACCAGTTTCCATTGCTAGTCCCATGAAAACTGGAAGTGCCTTTTACTCACAGATCCCTTTGTTCACTCTCCTATCCTTATCCACTAGCATTACAACTTCACTTTTTCAGGCTGAGTTGTAATGGACTCAAGACAACTGCTCCATCAGTTGCTTTTCTTTTGAGTCTTAGTGCAGTCAAACTAATATGTATTTTTAAAGGTATTAAAAATTATTGAAATACCTTATTGCTGTCTCCCTTTCTCGATGATATCTTTGTCTTCATCCTTCTTCTAAAATAATATGCAGTAATCATGTTTAACACATCTAAAACATGCTGTCACCATGGAGATATCCTTGCTTGTGGTCTCTGGGGAGTTCCTCTGCATTAGTGCTCTCCAGTCTCTCAGACAATGTCCAGTGCAAACAGAGATTGGTGGAACATACCCATTTGCAGCTATCTTCATAATGAATAGAAACAAGCTGGAATGAGCTATTGTTTATACATCATATTTTGGCTATGTGGAAGTTAGGCCTGTGTCATATGGATGTGGAGCAGGACGTAGATAGCAAGATGTCTAATGGAAATCAGATCAATGGCCCTAATAGTGAAAAACAAAGTGAACTTTATGAGAAGGGCACATAAGCAATCATAGTGAAAACACTTTATTCATCCAGGGTGTGTGGTCTTGTGACTTCCCCCCAGCTGTTCGCCCTCCGAGCCACTGGTAAAGCAATGCCAAGTGGGACCATTCCGGATACATCTGTCCTCTGGTTTTATGTGAAACAGTTGCGATCTGATTGTTTGTTGACAGCAGGTATTTCCATCTTTGCAATGATTCATGAAACCCTGCAGTTCCCTACTGAGAGCCTTGAGACAAACCATTTAAACTCAAAAATGCTTTGCTGAAAGATGTCATAATCCTGTACTGAAAGGTGTAAGGCCATGCCAGGAGTTTAGGCAGCTGTGACATGCTATCCTGAACCACATGGAGGGAATATATGGACTCTATTCCAAAGAAGTAGTTCTGTTGAATACACAGAAAGTGGAAAATTAGTGGAAAGTATGAAAATGGAACAAAACTTAACACTTTGTGCAGAAATCAAGGTCATGATAGCTGCTGAGCTCACAAGATATATGGGCATACTCATATATCCCAGGGCTTGCATTAGCCCACTGTTGTCTTGCATGATCATTTTCTTGATGTTATTTTTTGGGCTCCTGGTTTCCTGTTCTTTCATAATGTCATGCTGCCATTTTCTTGCAAGTTTTCATCTGCATCGCCTTTCACTTAGCACAAACATAAGCAGACATTAAAAATTTCACTTTCATCTTAGTTGAAGCTTTGAATTCTGCCACAGAAGGAAGCTTGTTCTCAGAGGCACTGCTACCCTTGTCCTCTCTTAGCCACGCTGTATTGTGTATCAAAGGTCTTGTTTTTGCCTCATGAACTTTTCACAGAGCAAATTACCATTTATCTGAGGCTTCATAAGGTACAGTTCTTGCACACTTCATTTTATTCTGGCTGATAAACTCAGTAACGACAAATTAATTGCTTTCATTTTTGACTGCTTTGCTGGAGGGTTCTGACCCCAGAGTCATTTTGCGTGACAGCAGTAATATTTTGAAAAGTAAAATCTCTGCTGTTTTTCTGTAACTGTGGCCCAGTGCAGTCTACCTATTTTCCACTGTGGCAGCTATTTCAAGAATTGAACTTTTACTACACTGTTGGCAGTGTGCTATGGTGCCACCAGGCTTGCAGGTAGTGGAAGGCAGTGCCTGATCTGATTTCCCAGGCACTACGTGCCTATGTCTGCCACTGCTGCTGAGATTATTTCAGAGAGTGGGAGCATCTGATAAAGAATGTTCTCTAACTTCGTCTTCCGTGTTCTGCTGCCAGCACCATTATCATGGCCTAACAGCCCAAAAGACGAGTGTAATACATTACAAGAATTTTAAAAACAAATATTGGGAGTCCTATTTGCACCTAGGTCTTAACCAGATAGACTTAGTTCTTCTAACACTATTTTCACTTCAGTATCTATTAATCTAAGTTGTTTGATCTCAGGTTCTCCATTGTTCACCCTCTTATCATGTATGTTACTCCTCAAAGGCAGTAAGATTAAACTGTGTGAAGAAAGGTTGCAAGATCAAGCCATTTGTTCTTCTAAGCTTATGCCAGAGGCTACTGCATATGAAACAAATCAATCTTAATAACTATCTAAATTACCTGGAAAATGGTTTTGTAGATACTGTGCCTTTCTTATATCTCTTATTTTCTGAGTTCATTTTGGTTTTAGCAGTATTGCTTAATCTCTCACATACTAGGCAGGAAACAGCAACAAAGATGGAGACAGTCTGACAAGCAGAAATTTACTCCTATCTATAGCATGCTAGAAATGAAATTTGCATAATGCTTTCATTCCAAACTGGTGATTGGGAAAGTATCAAAGTACAAACAGTTTTTTCCATAATTTGTTCTGTAGTCTTGAGTTGGTGTGGTGTACTCGGGAGATTCCCAGAAGTCACAAAGAGTGAAGGATAAAATCTTATGCTTCAAATTTAGTTTTATGAGTTAAACTTGGCTTTGCAAAATTATTTCCCCTCCGTTTGTGTTCTTATCCTAGACTCCAGCTTTTGTATACTGTTACTGTACGTTTTGTTCTTGTCTAGCATTTTATCTGGTTTATCTCTAAGGTCTCAAGAGACTGGCTGCTCATCTGAACTGGCGAGCTGCTCTCTGTCCTGGCACTGCTTGAGAGTTCAAATGTTAGGCTTGTCTTTTGGTGAAAGAACCTGTTTGTTTGCAGGTCAAATACAGACCTGAATTTTGTTATTGGAGATGATTTTTTGTGATCTTCAGATTTCCTCTGAAGTTAAATTGCTGCATAGCTGTTAGAAGCAGGTTGGAACAGGGCGAATGAGACAGAGAACATGCCAGGATGGGCAAAATAAACAAGAGTTATAGCAGTTCTCACATACAGCAGTATTTTCTGGTTGAGCTTGGAGCCAAATGCCAGTAGCTCATGGGGTCCATGAAGTTCAGGCATAGTGAGAGTGCAGCAGTCACGCTGAATGTAGCAGTTCCTGAAACTGGGATTTCTCCCAGAAGCAGTTCTGAGATGTGCCTGGGGGGAAGGGGGAAGAAATGCTGCTGCTTATCCAGTGAAGTAAAAAGTTCCGTATGCTGTGGCCTGATATTGCTGAGAATGTGGGAAACCTCCATGTTAGTCACCATGAGAAGAGTTGAAGAATTCACTGCCACCTGTAAAGTGCAAGTCTTTTAAGACTGGTGTTTCCAGGAGTAGGTTAGCATCCCTAACTTAAAATTTCTTCGTGCTCTTGAGCTAGTTTTAGGAGCTGTATGCATTCTAAAAATGATTTTAAAATAAGTTGTTGAAAGATACAACTAAACTAGCTGTTCAAAGCCTTCTTTACTAACTAAAGCAATGATTTTTGGAAAACAAAAATCTTTCTTTGCTACAGATTTGACTGGCTGGCTTAAGTGATATGCTGAAGTTGAGTTCTTTTCTGAAGAACATGCCATAATTTTGGAATTACAGATACAGTATAGTGCCTAGCTAAATCTCTTCATGCAGCTAAAAATCCCATTCAAATAACTTCCATATTAGTTTGATTTTAATTTTTTCCTTGTGTTCTCTTTCATTATTTAATTTCAGTCATCCTTTCCATATACAGGTGGATTGTGGTAAATTCTGTTCTGTGGCAAATTATTTGGCAAATTATTTGGGAACATCACTAAAGCTTTAAAAACAGCAGGACTTACATTAAAAGGAGTTCAGCTGATCCTGATATTGCAGAAATAATAGTGCAGCTGATTGTGATGACAAAGTAATTATGAGATGAGATCAGAAAATATGTGCCTCTAAGAACTGGCTGTCCTTTTGATCTGAACTGATGCTATTTGTTAACTCTGTACTTCAAAGAATATGTCCAGTGCTGTGTATGGAGGTAGCTGAAATTGTGGGTCTTACAAAAAACAAACTTAAGGAGCAATCAAAAAGTTGAATGAAATTTGGAAAAATAGAACAGGAAATAAATGCTGATGGTGCCAGAGGCTGGCACCCGCTAAGCTGGGAAATTCTGAACTGGGAAGGATTTAGTTTTCCCTTTCAGAGGTTGGCATTGATTAAATAGATAAGATGCGAAGTTACCTGGCAGGTTATTCTCTCCACTCCTGTTTCAAAGTAAAGGAAAGGGGTTAAAGAAATGCTTAGAAGAGCAGAAGAAAGAAAGGTTATTCTAGATAAGTATCTCTGCTGTGTTTATGTTGTCAAGATGCTCTTGTTTTGTCATTAAGGCTTTTTGTTTATGATAGTTCCTTCTTCTGTACCTGTACCTGTACAGCAGATAGCTTAAACCAGGAAACTACCAAGATCTGTAAAGAAATTGTGGTAAGACCTCTCAATGAACTTCTATTTTCTATTTCAAAAGTGGTTTTAGTTATATCCTTTTCACATCTAAACCATTTGGAGTGGCTTTTTTTTTTTGCTCAATGTCAGCTTTTGGACACATTCTTTGTGATTTTTAATAAAAAGTTTCATGTGGTTTTTAAAGAAAATTAGGAAAAACTGTGTTTCCCTAGTGAAAAGATAGCCTAAATAAATGATACCCATTTCATTCAGATTATCTGTAGCTCTGTTTTGAAGCAAGTTTTAGAACTTAAATAGAGGGGAAAGTGGATTCTTTTTAGTGAAAACTGTTCAGATTTGGCAAGATGACAATCTCTGGAAATTGTTCATTATTTCAGTATAGCAGATGTTTGTAATGAGAGTGTAAAGAAGCAAAAGTTTCTAAGATTTCTTTAAGTTTGTCAAAGGCTGTTAAGGAGTTTGAAAGATTATTTCCTTGCAACTCTTTTGGTAGGCTGCTGAAGTCTCTTGGAAGGGAGACCTGAAAGCTTTCTTCTTTCTCTGACCAAAAATGAGAGTGAACACAAACTGCCTTTAGGGACTGCTGACAGGTGAGGAGAGGAGGCAAAGCTTTCCAAGACTGGGTTTAAAGGAGAACAGAGGTCCAAGGAAACAGGCCAAGTTTTGAATTTAGTATACTGCTTTTCAAGTCATGGTCTATGAGATTTGTAGGCTCACAGCTTCCAAACTCTTTACAGTCTTGATAGGTGCAACTTGTGAAGTTGGCTGAAAAATTTAGGACTGATTTTTTGTTTGACTGATTTCCAGCTCTATCAAACTGGGGTGTATATATATAGATGTGTGTGTGTGTGTACATATATATGTATGTATGCATGTATAATTTGTTTTTATTAGTAGTACCTAAATAGGACAAAGAAAGAAATTATTTTTCATTTAAAGATACAAAACAGATGAACTAACTTTTTCTTTTAGGTTTACCTACAGAAGGGCTTGGAACACAGACTATCTCTAGTTAGTAACACTGTGTTTTCTAATTGAAATTAAAATTTATTTTTAAAAACCCAACACAAAAAACTCTAAACCTGGTTTCAAACGTTCATTTTGTATTACTAGGAATAAGTGCCAAAACTGATTTAGAATTCTGTCTGATAGTTGATTTTCTGGTCCTTAGAATCTTTCCTTCTGTCTTGTATGCATACAAAGAAAAAGGTATAGGGTTTTTTCCCCTCCACTATAGCATCAGTCATCAGAAAAACAGCTCTTAGACTAAGAGGTCAGTTGACACAAGGAACACACAAATGATTTGTGTATCTGTTGTGTCATGAAATCTATTCACATTTAATTGTGTATACTCAGTGAGAAGCATTGCTTACCAAAGAATTTCTGAGCAATACACAAGCTGATTAAAAGAACAATCAGCAGTGCATCTTTCAAAGTCTTCTAAAGATACTCGATTCCTCTGAATTTACATTAAGCTCATTGCTTGGAGGTATTTTTTTTCAGTGTAAGAACACTTTAGGATTTTGTGGCAGATGAGAGTTTATAACATAAACTATAAATCTCTCTACACACACCCACACCCTCCAATATAAAATAAATGAAACCCGAAGGTTAGATGCAATAACACCCATTACTTATGCAGACGTATCCATAACAACTAGTACTTACCTCAGTGCTTTCTGCTTGAGGATGATGAGCCTATATATACACTGGTTTTTCTCATCAAGGCGTACTGTATCCCCTGTGTTTTCATAAAACACTGTAATTGGAAATAGTCTGACAGAAGCCTTCCAAGTCTTCATCTTGGCAATGAATCTGGCTGCAAAGTGATTCTAGTTGTACGAAGCATTTGAAACTGTTTATCTCTCAGTGCTGGTATTCATTGATATGTTTGTATTTCTTCAGTGTCTCCTACAGGCCTATAAAATTCTCTGCAGTGCTTCAGCAGACATTTTGCCAGGAATATGACAGGGGACTCAAACTGAGTGCTTCTTTCTTATTTTCAGGGTGGTAGTGGTGGTTTTGGGTGTCATCTTCCCCACCCACCCTGATGACTCTGTTTTAGTGGCTCCAAGCACTTGTGAGTGATTGAATATTTGGATTCATGCAGTGACTAGGGTTACATACATTCTCGTGTGTTTTCTCCTTAGTGTTGTATACCTTACAGCCTGAGTCCTTAGTGTATTTGGTACACTGATGCAGCCAGAGAGCTATGGTCAATGTCTCTGTGTCCAGTTTGAGGCTGCTGATGGGTGGTGTCCCTCAGGGCTCTGTCCTGGAACTGGTGCTCTTTAATTACAATGACAGGGAGTGTGATCAAACACACCCTCAGCAAGTTTGCAGATGACATGAAGCTGAATGGCACAGCCATTCTCTCAGTCTGGAGAAGAGAAAGCTCCAGGGAGACCTCATTGCAGCTACTGGTAATAATGAAGGCAAATGGCACTTTGTTTCTGTTGGAACTATGGGGGGAAAAAAATGTGTTTATGGGAAGATTTTGAAGTACAGTTATGTTCACATCTCACTGCCTGTAGATACTTGCACCAGCAAATACAGTGTAGCCTAAGGAATCTTCTTTAATTTTATGCACAGCAAGCAGAAGAAGGTTTGAAGTGCAAAAAAGTAAAAATAAATGTGAATTGAGCAAAGAAGTGAGTATCAGGACTGTTAAGCAGTCTGTGACTGAGCTGGAAATTGACCTTGAGGCCGTTGATCCTAGCCAGTGTAGAATATTCACTCTCTTATTTAAAACTGGGACCAAAATTAACTTTAGTACTTAATAATTTTCCTTAAGATGAGCTTTACCATTATTGATAGTGGGCTAAAAATACTTACTATGGAATGCTTTTTCAAGTTGCTTCGTAACAGTTCTTCTTCATATTGGCTTTGAAGGTGGAGGAAAGAAGCTGGTCCTTTTATACCTGGACAGAAAACAAGACCTAGGACACATTGCTTGTGCTGGAGGCCAGGACTGTGTCCAGGTTTACTGTAAGAAGCAGAAAAGGATAGAATCACAGAATATGCTGAGTTGGAAGGGGCCCATCAGGATCATCCAGTCCGACTCCTGCCCCTTCTTCAAGGGTCCTGTCTTGCAGAAACATGGCATAGCTTGTTACTCTCTCCATGTCCACCATTCCAGACGATGTGCTAGCTGGTAGGCTCCCTTCTTTGTTCACGTTGGACATAACTGGATTTAAAGAATGGTGGGTTTTTGCTGATGGCATCCGTTCAGGTTTCATAATGTGCTCCTCCTCTCACGTGCAGAGCCCAAGCAAGTCTCAGTGAAACCACTGAGCAGCTATTGATCATCGTTTGCCTTCAGAGAATCCTGAAGTTCTTTTACTGGTCATGGGAGATACTACAGTGTTTCCTTCCCCTTCCACTCCAAACCCACCCTCAAATAACCAGGTCTGATGAACGGCAGAGAGGTAATTTGCGTGGGCAACACATGAGGGGAACTATAGCTGCTGTTGAGTAATAGAAAAAATAGTCTGATTGCCTTTTTGGTAAACTAAGTGATCAACTGGAGATGAAGAGCCATTGATTCCATATGAGATAAAAAACTGATTAGCAAAGACCTTTTTCATGCCTGTTTGAGAGCTAGAGTGTGGGTTCCCCAGACCTCTAGTTAGCATGCTCATGCTTTTGACAAATACCTCAAGCTCTAACCCCACTGTTAACTTGACATTGCATTAATAGCAACAGGGAGATGAGGTCTGGAGGTGTTCTTTGACTCAGATTTTTTACTTAATTCAAAAACACCACGTAGGGATTCAAGAAACAGTTTAAACCTTTTGTTAAGAGCTGAATTTTTTCCTCGTGGGTCTTGGTGTCTTGATCTGTTAATTAAATAGTTCATACAGGTCTTTTCCATCTCCTGTAAAAGAACCTAAATTTGAAGCAGCTATTTTACAGTTCTCTAGTGTTCCCAGGAAAGCCTTGCTACTGTCTGAAGCTGTTCAAAAGTGCATTGAAAAGAATTTATGATCTTGGTTCCTTTGCAGCTGGAGTGGCTTTTAATATTGCAAAACATACTGATTTATAATCTTAACTGGTAGCTGCAGAGAGAAGGCCATTTATTGCATGGACATGGAGAATGGACTATTGTGTTTCCAGCAGACACTACCTCAGGCTGCAACATGACTGTAGGGCAGTCTGCCTCCTGCCATCCATCCCTGTCCCAGTCCACTGATGATTTATACTGATGGATGTTAGAGCATGTTGTACCTTCCTTCCTGCGCCTTCCTTCCACATTGCCCCAGATTTCTTTCCGTTGAAGTCAGATTGCAAAGGGTTGTCAGAGTACTTGGGTCTCATCCTGTATTGGAGCAATATGCCTGTACTTTCACACTGGGAAGTTAGTCTTTACCCCAGTGATACAACAGTAGAAAAACTTACATTTTGACTCCTCATAGTAAATTTCTGCTTACCAACGCAATGCAGAGAGCATTTTAGACAGCTCTCAGTCTGGTACATTTCATTGATAATCAATTTATTAAAGTTTTTCCAAGTGTGTAAGAAAGAAAAAGGTAAATCTAGTTAGGAAACGAGGTAAGCAATTACCTCATCAAACTGATAAGCTTGGCTGCTGAGCTGATGCAGTGGACAGCTCTGGGAAGGAGTGTCTTAAGCTTTTTACAATTCAACCAAATTTTAGGACTTCATTGCCCCTTTCAAGATAAAAACAAGAAACCTTCAACCCCAGGATTGTACATTAGTACTTGGCATGGGCAAATTTCAACTAGCAGTGAAAGAAATCATCTTTATATACTTTTATTTGTTTGTTTTGATTTGAACTCCCTTCTCCTCCCCAGAAAGAATAAAAACAGAAGTTATTACTGTTTCTGGCTTCAGGGGTGGTGCTGACATGGGAACCCTTGAACAATATGCAGCTTCTTCTTTGTTATGGGGCTTTTCTAAGCATCTTGTCTGCAGTTCATTGCCAGACAATCTTGGTCTCCTGCTGAGGTGGTTTGTTTAAGGTGTTTATTTTCATACTCTTTAATTCATGCCACCTTCACCACAGTTTTCTGTCATAGAGGATGTTTGTCTTCATTTTGACTAGGCTATTAGGTAGTCTACTGACTGCAGTGGAAAACTTTAGAGCTAGAATAAATTACGGAGGAGTTACAAGGCATTTCTCTGCTTCTCACTGCAAATCAACACCACTCTGCAGAGCAAGGGGTGAGCACACTGACACTGCATTAAGGAATGAATATTAGAACCTGCTGAAATCCAAACTGAATGGAGAGGGAGATAATTCACATAGCCGTAGTGGAGACAGGAGTAGGGAACAGAAAATGCGTATAGGGGAGACAGGGAAAAGGCTTTGGAGTAGGGGAGCATTATTGCTGGTGGTCTTAATTTCTCTTGTAATCCAACCACCATACTTGCACACTGTGTTAGTCCTGAATGTTAGAAGAGTTCAAAGCAATTTTAGTTAAGTATTGTGAACTAATCCTGGCAGGAATGCAGTTTATTGTCCTGATGCTAGTATGGAGGTGTCTGTTGAACCTGGGGAAGTATTTTGTTGCCACTTGGGTTCTTTTATTAGTTTGTTTAGAAACAGCAAACCAAACAATCTCTTCCTCTGAACAAATACCCTTTAACAGGCTACACCTTTTTAAATAAGCCTTCGATGGAAATGTTTTAAAGGGTTTTGTTAAACTTCTAAAACCATTTCTTGAGAAGAGTGAAACAGACTAAAAATAGGAAGCACCTGCTGTTGCAAGTAGTAACATACTTGGAAAGGTGATGTTATTTTTCTGATGTTATGTGAAATTTCTCTTATAAGGTCATTATTGAAATACGGGGTTTTTTAAAGTTGAAAGTGTCTTTTTCTATAGACTGGTAGTCTTTTAGGGCCAAATTATTTTGTCGCAGTTGCCAGTCGGAGAGTAAGAAAGACTCAGAGACGGGAATGCAGTCAAGAGAATGGATGAAATTATTTAATTAACAAAGGACGGGTTTTTATGTGTTTAGTTCTCTTAGTGTCTACCTAAATGGCAAGAGATTATTGGACCTCTTGCTAACTACTTACTAGAGTGATTGGTCAATTCTCACATCGTTCATTCTCCTAGTCGAAATCATAACAATTCTAATTATATTTGCAGGTGCAAGATAGCAGACTCGGTTTACAGAAACCTTATCATGTTTTGCATAGTTCAGCATGAGAAAGAGCTCTCACTGCTGCAGAGAGCTGAAGAAATTCTCTGCTGAGACTTTTTCAGCATCCATATCATTTAATGTTCTCTATAGAATTTTACAAATTTGTGTTTAAAAATATCTCCAACTGTGCAAGTAACATCATAGCTGAATAAATACTGAGACAAATTAATCAGAGTTTAAGTTGTCCTTAAATTCAGCATCAGAGCCTTTATCTACTGTCTCCCTTGTATCATATCCCTTAATTTTGGTAAATGTATGTTGTGCTTTTTGTTTCATACTTGGGTGTTGATCAGAGGAGGAACAGTACAGAATAAAAATCGTATTAAGATTTATTGCTGTAATAATGGATAATGCTATCAACTCCTAATGGTTAATTAATTGCTGTTTAATAGTAACAATAGTCAAATTCAGAAGGTACTATACTTTAGGAAGTAATTTTCTTAGTCAGCAGCTAACTGTAAAATTAGCAGCTGGGTTGTTTAGAAGAATGTGCATCTTTTTTTGAGTTACCCTGAAAGGTGTGCATATATCCAGTAGATATTTTAGTATCATGATCTGAGAAGGCCTTGCTTGAATGTCCTCCTTTTCTCCCTACCTGTTTCTAAGTTCTTCCTGATTCTAATTACTTATAATACATAAGAATAGCAAAATAACTGGTGCTCTGGAAATTCTGAATTACCCATTTTTCAAATGACTACAGACTTGTAAATACAATTAACTTAACACTGTTTTGAAACAGGGTTGTACTACCTTTCAAAGTTGCCCTGAGCTAGGAGTGAGGTATTGCTTGTCTGCACTATTATATCAGAAATAAACAACATTTCAAACTCATGTGCAAAAATGAATGAACAGATTTTTTTTGTACATAATTCAATGCAGGGAGAAATTTTACTGCTTGTAGGAAATTTTCTCTTTCATGTCTTTTTTTTACCTTTACTTAATTAAAACTGATTTCTGACACACCAGTGCATTCATTAGATTGCTTGATCCCCTTAGATGTTCTTGAGCAGAAAATGAGCTTTCTCTGCTGAGAAGCCTGCCTGAGCTTGACTTGTGTGAACCTGGAGCACCACTTTCACCTTCTGTTTTTTTCTAATACATCAAACATTAAGGAAGCACAGACACTTCAGCTTACATGAATGTCGGGCAAAACTGTGGAAGCCAAAGAATGGCATGTAATTTTTTGTGAGCTTTTATAGTAAATAGTCTTCCTGTTGTCATAATTGTAAAGACTTTTTTTTATGATGGTAAGCTAGCTTTGTATTCATTGGTGTGAGTATTTGATTAATAATTCAATATTCAAATTCTGTGTGAGGGCGAATATAGTCTAAGAATTTTGAAGGAATTGGTAACTTACTGTATTTCCTCTGTGTTCACACCAGGAAATTTTTTTGTTTTGGTTTGGGTGGGGGTTTGACGAGGGGGGAATTGGGTTTCTGGAGGGTTTCTTTGTTGTTGTTGGGGTTTGGGGTTTTTTGTTTGCTTGTTTGGGAGGGGTTGTGGGATTTGTTTGTTTTGCTGGATTCTGCATGGTTTTGATGGGGTAATAGAGTAAAACTAGAACGTGTAAGAATGTACTATGGTCTTAGAACATCTTTGATTATTAAGCTCATCTATTTCCTTAAATCTCTGCTTAATGTCAATATTTTTAAGATTATATAAATAAATTTTTAATTTTATTTATTTTTATTTATTTTCTATTTTAAACTGACCATTCACCTTCCGGTTTGATTTTTTCCCTTGCTTTAAGTTTTGTTTCTCAGACGTTAAGGCTTATCTCAGTCCAATCTGGTTTGTGTTTTCTCTACATCAGAGCTCTAGAAGTAGAAAAAACTTTCTCAGTGCCTTCCCATAAAAGTGACTGGAAAGAAATGGCTACAGAGGAGTGATGCAGTTGGTATTTAAGTGATGGATAATGTTGTAGGATCCAAAAGAGGTGTTTTAGTGGTACTGAGTGGCAGTAAAGGCTGAGGCTGCTGCACAGCCCTTCTGTGAGGGTGAACCATCGAACCTGGCTTGTTCAACAGGGAAGAAGCCGAAGGTCTGTGTGTGCCCCACCTTTCATGACAAGTGCCTGCTCTGGTTTCCTCTCAGCTGCTTGATCTGACCTACTGCTCTGGCTTCCCTTGAGAGGAACAGATTATTGATGATGTTGCTGTTATGGTGCCTCCCTATCACCTTTTCCATCACTGCTGGCACAGAGCACCCGAGGGGCTACGGGCCCACCAGAAATGATGGGGGAACACCGTGGCTGCTGCTGGTGCCTTGTGAGGAGAAGAACACAGATAGTGAGAAGTGGCTCAAAACTCTCCCCTGGAGAGTCAGGGAAGGTGAGACACCATCCATCAGGGAAGTAGGGGCAGGCTGAGGCTGTGGCATCCACCGTCAGTGCTAGAAAATGCACTGAAAACTTGGAAGTTTTCTTACCAATAAGCTTGCACAGCATCCTCAGGACAGAAAATACCTTCTCTCATCCCTCTGCAAGCCTCAGTTCATGAGTGGTTGCATGAGGGTAAAACTTTGGCTTTATCTTTGGGCTGTACGTGTTCAGACCATCCAGGTGAAAGAGCCCTTGGCAGGATCCATTTTCAGTGGAGCTGTGAGGCTTCACCCATTCCCTGCTCTGCAAAATCCTGTCCTAAGAGCTGGACTGAGATAGCCAGATGTCATTCAATGGAGGGCACCAAACCCCTTGCTACACTTGGCTTCCCAGTGGCTGGAGATACTGGAACCAATATCACTGACTTCAGTGTATGAAATAATCTGTTTTACCTCCTTAGTTCTCAAGATAATTTGAAATTCTCTTTCAAAAACAGATATCAAAGGTACAAAACTGCAGAGGTTCTGCTCCACTGTTAATACTTAAGGGCAAACAAAATAATCTTGTTGCTCAAGGTTGATGGTTAACAGCACTTAAAAATTTTCTCATATGCCAGTCCCTGTAATGCCAGTAATTGAGTCTTAGGTTTCCAAAAGGTGCTATTTGGGGATAACTGTTTTATTTAAGTTTACTGGCAGTTTGTTTGCAGAGAAATAGATTTTTCATCTCAGAGTATTAGGTTCACATTTGTGCACTATTTTCAGTGCTGATATCTTCCTGTTAGAGAGAGGGACACCACACCCTCACTCTCTTTGGGAAATACAGAGATATGTGAGATGTGGTTTTGTGTGTTTCTACCTGCAGGGTAGGCTTGTTGCTGGATGTTTCATGTGTAGCTCTGGTGACAAATCTGGAGTTGTTCATAGTCCTGGATGAAGCATATTGGTGGTGAAATTATTCCTGGTGAAATAAAATAAAATTGTGTAAGACACAGTATGTCCAAAAACACATTTCAGGAAATAAAGGTTATGTGAGCACATCTGGTTCCCGTCCATGCTCCACCTGGCATGGTTGCTGTCTTCTGGAGCTTCCTTTGAGTAACGCTAAGTAATTATGCCATTTCCTTCTTCCTTCCAAGAAATGGCTTCGTTTTGTGCACTCCCTTTTCCTATCAGCAGAAAGTGAGGATGAGGAATCCTGTCTCTTACAAGACTGCAAAGTAGTAGCCCAGAAGATAAGCTGCTTATCATAATTTTAGTGACTCACAGGAAAAATGTTTTGTTCCCTTCTCATACAGTCCTTCCTTAAAATAAACCAAAAAATCCCTCAACCACTGTTTGCAGAGGAGCGAAGACACAGTGTGTACTAACTGAGAGCAAAAAGTTTTCCATTTTCATTCCTGGTAAAGATGAAGAGGTTGAACTGGTAAAATACCAGCTGTGTTGCTAATAGTGGTTCATTTTAGCGTTTCCAACCAAAATTAGAGGTGGCCTGTTTCCAGTGACACTTGGAAATTTAGTGCCGTGTTGATAGTCTGCAATGGAGATCCTCTGACATTGCAAATGAAATATGTGCCACTGCAGTTCAGTTGTGGTTTAGCTGGTCATGGAGTTGGGATATAATCATATTATTTTAACTCCTGGAGATCATTACTACTTGGGAAATAAAACCCTCAAGCATCAGAACTGTCAGGATAGATATATATTTTTAAGTTTTATTTAAAGTAATACTAGGTTTTATTTATTTTTGAATGTTTAGCCAGGTTTTCATTATTAAAACTAGAGGTGAACAAGGGTTTGAGTATTTGAGTAATATTAATATGAAGGCCAAACACAAACCTATAAATTTTCAATTTTCGTAGTAGGAAAACTAGCTCTTTTGAAATAACTGCTTCCTTTATGCTAAACTGTTTATCCTAAAATACAGTCTTAAGCATGTACTCAGCTCACATAGAAAAAGCAGAGCCTTGTGGTCTATGTAAAGATTGTTCTTCTACTACTAGTTACCAAGTTTTGGCCAAAAAAGGCCAAACTTCCCAATGGATTTGCCCAAACCAGGCCTGGGTTCTCATAGAAACCCACAGAATTCAACCCTCAATCAATCAATTATCAACTCTAAAAATTTATTTCCTCATCATTTTGGCAAAATGCTAAATGCAGGATGAATGCTCCTCATTCTTCTTGTTGGGGTTTTTTTTTGTTGTTGTTGCTTCCAGATGCACTGGGTAATGATGTGTATGACCTTAGAGAGGGGAGAAACGTGTGAATGCTGGAAATGGAGGTTTTTGACTGAATACCTAGAAATTCTGCATGCAGGGCTGCGTCTGTGTTGGAAAGCACCCTCCACCCCTTCTCCTCCACACTCTCCAGTCTGACAGTGCAGGGAATGACAAACGCTTTCCCCTGACAGGCAGCCCAGTACCAGGTCACCTCCAGGGAGTCACAGCCATGCAGGCAGAGGGGTTTTGTTGGCATCAGGAGTCATCTGGGGAGGAAATACAGCTCCAGAGAAGACTTCTCCAGCCAGAGAAGTCCTTTTCATCTGCTCCTGCTGTGCCCTGGTTAGGGGGCTCTTTCCCTTGTAGCCGTGCTGTTCCCGCTGGTGTGGAGAGCACCGAGCGTAGTGGGGGCCCACAAAAGTGATTACAGAGACCATTGTGCTGGTGTCTTTGTTTGGGGGCAGTGCTGCAGGTCATGAAAGTGGTTTGATCATTGTTTCGGTCTACAATAATATCCTTAAATCATGGATTAAGTTTTCTTTTAATTGATTGACCCGATCTAGGTGCATGCCTTTCCACAGTACACGAGTTTTTAAAGCTTCTCAGCCAAAAGAGACGTCGTAATGTGGTGAGGAATAAAAATGCTCATTTAATTACTGAAATGGGATAATTTCAGAGATTACTAATGATAAATGTTATGTCTTGTGTCCTTGACTATTAAGTGCAAATGGACCTTTTATTTACTCTCCAGTGGCATATCATGAGGTTATTTGACTTGAATTAAATGTTGTTAAGTTCTGTGAAAATGGCATTCTAATTTTTCTCTATGTCAAGCTTCATTAAGTATATTTGCACTTAGAAATTGCAAGCAAGATGTTAACATTTCAAATGCTTAAAAACTGAATATTTAAAAAGTAAAATTAAATAGCAGCAGTCTTGAGGTTTTCTCCCTTCTCCAAGGGACCTTTCCAGCACTGCTTATTTCCTGTTGATTTGATTCATTAATATTTTGCCTATCAAATAAATTCATTAATGATTGCATTTGGTTGCAGCAATAATTGTGTGTTTCAAATAAAAACTAATTAACATAGTAAGTGGAAAAGCATCATGGCACATGAAGTGTGCTTGCAGTTCATTACATCTGAAAGATCACAAAGACGTCTTTTTGGCATTTGTTGCTTTTCAGCCAGTTACCAGCAATTATGTTCTGTTTGAATAGAAATTAAGTAGCTGATTTACAGCATTACTCTTTTTATGCTGAGACACGAGCTACTGAGATTGAGAGTGTCTTCAATCACAGTGCACAGTAATATTTTCTGGAAGAGTTATGCTTATACCCTTGTACACAGCTCTCTGTCTTGCAGTTGCTGCTGGAGATTTGGTTGGGTTTTTAGAGGAGAAGGTCATAGCAGGAGATGACTTAAAAATAGGTTAATCGTGTGCCATTCCTTCTGCCAGAGGCAGCTGCAGACAGTGGGTGCCAGCCTGTTGTTCAGGTGTGCCAGAGGTCTGAGAGGGCCCTCGTGGGCTGAGCTGTATTTCCAGTCAGCACCACTTTAAAAGGGACCAGGAAAGCCCACACCTACAATGTTTTATACTACTCAGCCTCAGTTAAGGCAAATTATTTTGGGGACAGAGAAATGGAAAGTTTAATTAATATACGGTAAGGGAAAACTCTTCTTAAGGCAGTAGGTTGTCTGTAATAAGAATTTCAAGAGTAGCAAAGTAGGATATGTTCAAATAAACAGATAAAGACATGACTAAGCTGATCAAGTATTTGGTTTAAGAACTTCAGTTCTTATTTGTGTGTTATTTTTATGTAATATATGGTGCTGGAAAGTTATGCACACTCTCATTTTTCACTTTAATTGCCTATCTGAAGACAGCATGACAGATCCAAAGGTTGCTTTCAGCAACTGAGGAGCACTGTGGTCACTTACTATTGTGCAATAATTAACTTAATTGCAGAAATTAGAATATTTTAAGGATCCTTGACTGGACTCCACACATTCTTTCTTTCCTGTTGTCCATATCTGAAATAACCTTTTCTTGTATATGGTTATATTACAATTTTTTTTTTTTCAATTAAAGATATTTTTCAGGTTTGCGAGTCCTTCTGTTTCTTTACTTTGCTATTTGGTTTTTAAATTAAAAATGGAAAATGTCAAGTGATCATCTCAGTTGTGTTGCTAAAATACTTTTAGTAACTGTGCATTAAATTAGTACATGCAAAGCTGTAATCACAATCCTGTTTGGCTGGACAAGATAAGGGATGGCCATTACTTTTAAAAGTTAACAGTTTGAATTAAATAGTGGCAGCTTGCAAGGATGAAACAGGATTGCTCAAAAATAGTGTTATATAGAAAGTTCTGTTCTGCTGTAAGATCAAAGTACAGATTTGTTTCTGTGTAGGTTATCTGAAATACCATACATTATTTTATCACCCAGCAAGATACCATTTTATCAGATGACAAACTCTGAGTTCTTGTGTCTGTCAGAGGTTGTGTTACAAAACTGGAATTTCATTTGTGTTAATTTGAGTTAGTGAATGGATGCTGTTGGTTGTGATGTTCCTGGAGGTTTTTGTGCTTTAGTTTTCAACAGTTTTCTGCTTTTGAACTTCTCTGACCCCCCTTTTTATATGGTCCCTCTTGTAGTGATTTCCTCTGATTGAATCTTAGAGGTTCTGCATTCACTAACACTCAGTGAAGCTAAAATGCTGGAGTGCTGTCCTTGGGATCATGGTGTCTTTTCAGTGAAGAGGCAGTTTTTACAAATTACCGTTTTCCTTGGGAACTCCACAAGGACTGCTTCACTTCCTTGGGAGGTGCACCAACATGAAGAAGCCAGTGTGTGCTAATCCAGGGTGTTAAGTCAGCAGCTGCTGCTTGGCCTTCCAGCCGCCTGTGTGTTCATTCCCAATTTATACTTGTTGGGGTTTTTTTTACGGGGGCAGCCTCCATTTAAATAAACCTTCTGTTTGACATTTCCTTTTGCTAACCGCTTGTCTACATGTGTAATACGTAACTTGCAGTTATTAAGATTAATGATAACTTTTTTGTGCTTGGAGCCTTTAGGAGAAGTCCACAGTAGTTCAGCTTTTGGGCTGTGACTTCTCATCTTCTACCTTTTCTTCAGACTACGTTATTCTCCTGCTGTAATGCAGCAATTTTAATCACTCAGTTGCTATGGGGGAAGTCCACAGACCTGGTTTGAGCAGCAGCAGAGTGCCAGCCTGACAGAGCTGTCCCCAGCAGGCCAAAAATGCTGTGGTTTCATTGCCTTCTTGTAATACTGACATGACCTGTGTCTTTAAGGGTTTGTTTTTTCATGGCTTCATGCACTTAAGTACAGTTTGATGGGGGAAATGAATTGTTTGCAGCTAACTGAGAAATTTTTGCAGCTCTGGGATAGACCAAGCAGGCAGAATTTTGTACTAAAATGTGTTCCAGAGCCTCTAGTGTTCACTGACACTGTGAAAGTTGACATAAGTACAGTGTTTTCTTGGTTGTACTTGCCTGAATGTAGCTTTCTTATCGAGCGCTAAGTCACCTATGAGAGCTTATTGTGGAAAAATGAAAGTTTGGTATCTGATATGTTTCACACATTTTGTTAAGTCCATCTCTGTGGCATTCAACACCTTGATCTTGGAAAGAACTTAAACTTGTGCTTAAATATTAAAGATGTTTTTGAATTCTAGATTTAAAACGCTTGCAGAATCGTATTTATCCTCCAATGTTCTGTCTTTGAAGTGAAGAGCACAATCTCCTTTTTGAATATGAGGATTTTTTTTCCTATTATAGATATAATTAAGGCACTGTGTTAATATGTGTAAAATCAAAGTTGTCTGTGATTTTTTTTTCATGTTTTTTATAAAAAGACCCAAATAACGCTGCATTTTGAATTGATACAGTGAAATTCATAATGTTTTCCTTGTCATGGAGGTTTTAGATGGGGAGCAATTTCCAGTAACATTGAATTTATCTATTTCTGGCTTTTTAAGCTACATCCACATAGGAACAATTGCAGACTTTTGAGGAAGCCAACAGAAATATTTGCCTTGGCATCATTAATGAAGCGAGCTGGTTTCAAGGGAAGTGTAGGTTTTAATTAACTAGCTGAGCTGACTTATATCAGGCAGTTTCAAGGCCAAGTGAAATACAAGACAGGCACTCTACAAACCTGCTGGTGGGCGAGCGGAATGTATGTATGGATGTTCTGGCAAAGCCAGGTTTGAGTCTGGGGGACCTCTGTGTTGGCAGATTACCCCAATGTGATCTTGCACAAAGAGGTGGGATTATCATAAACATCTCCGAGTGACTTGGGAGAGAGATCCTATTGTAAAGTCCTTGGTCCTTGCAAATACGTACTTTAATACTTCTAAAATCCTTTGCAGGGGCATTATTTTCATAACATTAGAGGCATTTTGTTACTCTTTTAGAGATTAAACAGAAATGGAAATAACATCCTTGGGTTGGCAAAGGGAAGTTTTGACTTTTTTGCTTTTCTTGTAACTATTTGGTGTAAGATTGGTATGGTTTACAGAAGACATGTTCTTCAAACCTAAGTTTTTCTAATATATGGCCATCTCTAAACCCTTCCCTCCAAAAAGTATATCTGCAACATCAGTGACATGTCTTGCATTTCTCACCTCCCCAGAGGCTCACTGGAGCTCACTGAGAGACCTTGTTCGTTAGACTGAAATTTATTCCCTAATTATTGCCCCCACACTCAATTAGCATAGTACCCCCTATGACAAAGATGGCTAAAAGAATAATTATCAGCCATAAAGAAGCTACTCAGGTTTCTGGTCTGTGAAAGCTATTGGAGGATTACAGCTACCAAAAAATTTTGACAATCCAGTCGCAGCATTTGTAAGTGAGCCGGGATTCATGTGTCCTTCTTTAGGCCCCTGGACTTCTGTCAATCTTGACCTCAACCTCTGCTTGTTAAATGGTGGTGGGGTGGGGTGAAAACAGCACTGGCCAGTTCATATTCAAGATGTTGAAGAACAATATAATTTCTACCTCCTTTAGGTCATTATTTTTTTTCTGAGATTATCTTTACCACTTTGCTAGTGGTAGTGACCTTTCCTGGTCCCCCTAAAAAGAAAGTTTGTGGTTGTAAAATAATGCCACTGGAATTTGTTAGCATTTTGAAAGGTGAAAAGGGATCTTTCACAGTGATTTAAAATCAGGGCTCTTATGAAAGTGAAGTTGCTTCTGATAACTTTCTTGTATCTTGTAGAGTAAAAACCTATTGCTCTATTATATACAACAAAGATGTGGCATGTATTTTTGTGCAGAAATATTGAAGTAGAACCAAGTTATATAATTGAAGATTGTGCTTATACAGGATGTGCATGCCTTTTTTTATTACTTGCTCTCCTTAAAATACTTTGCCAGGTTAGGATTTTGCAGTGCTTTCAAGCTGCAGGTTGTTTTTGTGTAGTGAGGTGATTTAGTAATCATAGCATGCTTCAGCAGTCAGTGATTTATTTTGTTAGAATATACTCCACAGAAAATGCCTGTTTCTGTGTGAACAGTTCAAAGATGATGCAGTGCAATTTATGGTCTCTCAGCCTTAATTATACACTCATACTACTTGTCTAGTTGTGCAGTATGAAACAGGTTGTGGATGTGAGAAATTGGAGGGGTCTAATCCTGTAGATGACTGAGTAACTCTCTTATGTATGAATCTTATCATCCACACTTCAGTCCTTTAATAGTGAGGCGGTGAGATGCAGAACAAAATTCTGGGGTAGCTTGTGTAAGATAAAAATTCTATTTTAACAAAATTTCATTAAAGAAAAAAAAAAGGAGGGCTTTCAAAATCTAGCACCATAGTAAATGAGGAGGACATAGCTAAAAAAATGCTCACAGCATTACAGAAAGTAATTCTTCCCGCTGTGGAATGAAATCAGTGGCACATAATGTTTATAAGAAGAGACAAGTAATGAAGGCAGCTAATGTACAGTGGGTGGCAATTTGTTCTACCAGATTTAAAGGGTTGCTGCAAAACCAGTGAAGTAGTGAGTCTTGGGTAGCCCTTGTTAATTCAAGAAGTGAGAGTAACTAGTTAAAGTAATGTTAATCAACCAGTCCCCTCAAGTTCTGGAGTCATTTTTTGCGTGTGTGCTGGATACTTTCCTACAAGAAAGGGAACTCAGATCAGCGCTAGGTTATATTGCTTAAATATTTTCAAGAAAAAAATTTGTCATCTGTGTTTAATCCATTATAGGTGTGTATTTGGAAACTATTTAGGCTACTTTTGGCTGACTTTGACCAATCTATGTGAGTTTGAAGAAACATTGACTAAACATGTACTGTTATACAGGGCCATTTTTGTGAGATTGACAACAGATTTTTGTCTCCCCTTCTCCTTGTTCCAGAGTCAGATTAAGTGAGAGCATTGGCTGATGCATAACATCCTGGTCAGTGGGGCAGTATGTGGTCAAAGACATGCTTTGGGCAGCATGTGTGGTATTAGAAAACATCCCTGGTGTCTGTATGAATGTGCTTAGGCGTGAGAAGAGCAGAGTGCTGGAAGTCCAGGCATGAAGGTTCAGCATCAGAGAACACTGCTGCTTAATCTCCCTGTAGCTGTACTTGCTATTCCTTAAAAAAGGAAGAAAAAAATGCTTATTACCATATTTTTTTTTCTTTTTTTGTATCAAGTCTGAGAGGGTTGTGTTCATTTCATAGTAGTTAATGTATATTTACTCTGTGCTCAAAAGTGTGCTAACTAAAATCAGGAACATAAGCAGAGACTGCCTAAATTGGAAGTAAAATACCATTTTTTGGGGGGGGGGGGGGAGGGGGGGGGGCAGGCAGGCAGGCAAGGGCTGAAGGGAAAAGGGCAGTCCAGGGAATGAATTGCATCCATGTCCTGTGATACAAGAGTGAACAAGTGGTTATAGACATCTCCATGTAAGTTTTAACTTCTTCTTCTCCTTCTTCTGTTGGGACATTTTGAGAGGGGAGCGTAACAGTGAGAGCAGGAGAGAGCAATGGAGCGCTGGATGTATAGGAAGAGTTGGAGTTAGGAAGGGGCAGGAGAGAGGAAAGGCACTGTCTGAGGCTGGGCAGAGGAGGAGGGAAAGGAGGCAGAAAAGAATGGACTGGTGGCATTTTTAGAGTGAGAAAAAAGCTGGCAGTGGTGGGCCAAATGTGCATGTGTCTGGATGGCACAGCCATGCAGGTTTTAGGTGGATGCAGAGGGGCTGCCAGTGAGGCCTTCATGCCCCCCCAGCTGGGGAAGGACTGTGCCAGGGCCCCATGGTTGCTGCCACCTGCGGCACAGCTGATCCGCTTTCTCCTCTTTTCTGCTCTTCTCTGAGGGCCTTGCTGTGGCCCCAGAACAAGTTTCTGTGGGTTTTTTTCTATTATAGCTGTGGAAGAGAAATAATACCCAGCAGTGTTCTGTGTAGTTCCTGCTGCAGTGCAGAAGTGAATGCAGCATTCCCATGACTGGCAACCCAGCAGCTGGTTGCAAGAGGAATAAAAATGTGTCAAGCATTTTGAGTGCTAAATTCATACAAGATTTTTTACCATGGCTTGGACTATTTTGTGAAATTGGTATATACAGCATAATTGACTTGAAGACCATGTGAAGTCTGATATGTGGAGGGGGAAGGGATAGCTAGATTGAATAGAATCTGCATTGTGTTCCTCGTGTGTCAGGCAGCATCTACTGAGAGACAGGAGTCTGCTTTCTCCAGGTGCCAGCAGGCAAATTGCTCTGTGCTTTGATAACACACTCCTGCAAAAGTTACGGGGCTTTTGGTTTTTGTCTTTGTATTTTCATCCTCAGCTGGTGTTATGGTGAGCCGCTGGCGAGCTGCAAAAGGGTGGGGGACTCTCCATTAGAGCCTTTCCTTGTCCTCTCCCACAGATAATGTGCAGCACACAGATGTAAACCAGCCCCGATTTTGCCTCCTTCAGTCACAGGAACTGTTGTTTATAGGTGGAGGTTAATCCCATTTAAGAACTGGATTAGCAAAGACATAGTCATTTAACCACAGATGCTTGAACTTGGGTTGAGGCAGTTCTCAGATAGTCCTGGCTGGGATTAATGCCCTGGAGACATTCTGTGTGGATCCAGACAGTTTCATGGCAGGCCACGCACCACAGAGGTGTAAATCTAAGAGAGCTCACCATGACAGTAGTTAGTTGTATGCTTGGCCTGCTAAATGATGGTGGGTTTACAGAAACAAAGGCAAGTAAAAGATATTTGTGTGTTGTGTGAACCTAACTTCCTCAGAGAAGTGAATTAGACAGCATGGAGGGTAGCTGATGCTTTGCTGTCTTTGGTTAGCTTCGTTAAGGAGTGTGATGTGCTGGCAATTACTGCAGAATTTCCCTAGGCACCAGCAAGATCTGTTCCTCTTAAGAATACTAGGCTTGTGGTTGCTGATTGGATTGGCACTTGTACTTCTTCTCTAAACTTTCTTGGACTTAATTTATATCTTTAGGGACATATTGATAAAGGCATGTTGGCAAATCCTGCAGCCTAATCTGTGCAGGAGCAAATGTAAGGAGAAAGATTAGGATCAGTCTGAGCTTCGAGAGGCAGACAGGGGATTCCCATCTTCCTGAATAAAGACATTATCTGCTTCAGCAGTGGCATGACAAATGCATCAACCCTCAAGCACAATCCTTATTCAGTTCAGTTAAAAATCTTCCTTAAGGCACGGCAGTAGAGACAGATTCCGAAATAATTGTGTCGTGTTTTAAACCCCACAAAAACCACCAAAAGCAACTGATCAAGTCAAACTAATGTGCTTATCAAGATAATGAGTTTTGAAACGTTAACAGTGCTTAAAGCTGTAAGAGGAAGCAAGAACAATCCAAAATAAGGGGTTTGCCTGGAGTGCCCCACACCCTCCCCTCTTTGCCAAACACAAAGTAGATGGTTCTCAGAAATAAAAGATGGATAGCATCAGTGCTATGGGGAGCCATTTGGTAAAGGCAGTTTTTATTCTTGATAGTTAAAATGCAGAAGTTACACCCAGAATTGCTTTTAAAGTAATGCATAAAACATGTTAATGACTACATAGTAATCTGCACAGGCAGGATGCACAGCTTCCATTGGGAACTTTTGAAGACTGTTCATGCTTAGCTCCTAAAGGTGCCTCTCAACTATGCAGGGCAAAGTTGTATTTGAAACTTCAATATAATCCTGGGGTTTGGTATAAGAAAACTGTCTAAACTATGGACATACTCCCTTGGCTTTGGTTTCAGAAATTTAAACCAAAACTCCTTTGTTAGATAAAAGCACAACTTAACTGCAAAGGACAATGGAAACAATGATTGAAAACATATTTTTTCATTTGAGTGAGAAAGTTAGCACTCGAGGGAATTTGGATGTGTATGCTTCAGGGCTTTTGGTGGGCAATGCTCTGCTTGGCAAGCATTTTGCTTCAAGAGCATTTTTGTATGACTTTTCTGATTCAGAGCTTCAGAAAATAAGCTGTAGAGAAGGGAGAGAACAAAACTCAGAGATGCAGAAGAGAAGTCTCAAGGCCCAGAAGAGATGTAATCGCTCTCGGAACATCTTAAAATGTGTCAGCCATATTTAGAAATAGCTACATTAAAGAAGAAGAAAGCTTGATCCATTTAACACTATAAATCATGGAAAGCAATGAAAACTAATATTTATGAGGGGGATTGTGAAAGCTTGTGTGACAGTTGGAAATTACGTCACTGTTGATGTTTCAAATTCTTGTGTAAAGTAATGCAATACTGTGTTTATGAATGAATGAGCAAGTGGTTGAGCTTTGCTAAGTGTACTCTGTGGATCAACTGGGTTGAGCTATTTCATATCTCTTGTGTCCGCTTACGTTACTTTGCAGCGTTCAGTCCCCTAATTTCAGTGTAAATACAGAAAGCTCAATTCTGTGTATGTATTTTTTTATTCCAGATACAGACCCACGTGTATTAGAGAAACAAGAACTTCAGCAGCCAACCTATGTTGCTCTAAGTTACATTAACAGGTAAGTGTGGTTATTTTGCAGGTACAACTGATCTTGGTTTGCACAATATATATTCTACCAAAATGGCATGCTTGTGGATGCACTCTGTTTTGCTTCTTGGGATATGACACTATCATAACACCTGTTTTGCAAAAACAGTTGAATTAAAATTTAACTAAATTTTTAATCACTTCTGCATAGGGCACAAGCAGCCCTTCAAGCTGCACTGCTCAAATACTTAGGGAATGAGGTTTTAGCTTTTTATGTTTTAGCTAAATCTCATGCAAACCAAGATAATTTGTCTTGGCTTAGTTTTCTATCTTATTGTACTTCTCACAAGTGAGTGGAGAAAGATTTCACTTTGGACTGGGAAAAAGTTCTCCCTGATAATAGTTCAATATATAAGTGGATTTTTTACAGAACTTCAAAAGTTTTTCAACCACAATATATATCTCTAAAAATCTTGCTTACCAGCCCTGTATAACCTAAAACTTGAAGGCAGTTAAGAAATTAAACCATTTTTAAAGTACTTTCCTAAGTAACAGAGCCTCAGCTTTTCAGTTATTGACTGATGGCAGTTCAGAAACCTCCAGGGTCCTCCACCATGGGGGAATGGAAGGGCTGCTGGTGTCTCAGGCTGTGTTATGGTAAAGAGCAGCCTGAGAGTTGCTCATTATTTTCCCACTCACCTAAGCACTTAGAAGAATTCAGTGGAGGTAGCTCAGTTGACTTTTCCTCTGGGAGGACAGTGACCCATGGAGCAGGCTTCTTGGAAAGGGAAGGTGGCAAGGTTTTGCACAGTTGCAGTGCCCCTTTTTCAGGATGTTTGCCAGGATGTGTTCTCATCCTAAATGAGCACTGTGCAACCAGTGTAATTCTTCATTTAAAACTCTTTTTCCTGTTCCAGGTAACTCAACATGCTGCTGTTCTGGGATTATTTTGCCTTCTTTTACATCATAGTGGGTTTTTTGATCAGGTATACTGAGGTTTAAAGTTCCAGTTAGTTGTGTTTTAGAAATGCACTCTTTGGAAAATGCTTGTTATGGGATTATTGCTTTTTATACATGGAATACCAGTTTGCTTTTTTATTTTTGCTGTCTGGAGGATGAGATACAAACTTGTAACCCTGGAAGCCTGGAAGATTAACCCAAGATTTAGTTCAGGATAGAGTGAGTTGATTCAAACTCTCTCAAGGGTCATGCAAAGTTTTTCTTTCTAATTCTACTTCATTTTAAAAATGGGAAAAAGCAAAATAAAAGCGAAAACCAACAAACTTCTAGAAACACAGAATCCAGTGAATGACTTCCTATAATGTTTGCTGTAGCAAGAAAGTGTCAGTAGGCATGTGGGGGAAGAATACTTGGAAGTATGAGAGTAAGAAGTGGTGTTCACTTGGTGAAATGACTACATTTTCTCCACTACATGAGACTATGATGATTAAGAATAGCCTGTATTGACATGATTTCCTATTTGGCAAGTAACTCTTGTTCTTCCTGGAGACAGTCCGACTCTTTAAAGCATATTTCAAAGTCAACCATGACCTTTTTTAACACTTAGTTCTGTTGATCTCATTTAATGTGAAAAACTTTTTTTTTTTTTTTCCAATACGTAGGCTTAGTATGCTGTTGTGCATGTTGGTATGTTTCCCTCTTTCCATTATATACTTGGGCGTTTTCTCTTTTTGCTTCTGTGGTTATTTTACTTAATGTGGGAGGGGGGAAAGGTTTTGGGTTTTTTTTCAATTAGGGAAGAGCTGTTTTAAGACCACATGCTTGACCATGGGAATTCTTTTAAGACAATGGTACTTGATCGTCCAGTTTGGAATCAGACTACTTTTAAAGTAGTTTGAAAATGATACCTCATCTAGATTTCATTATTTTGGTACCCTTTAAACTGAATTCTGTGTGACTGAGACAGTTTTATTTACTACATATTTTGTCCAAACTTTCTTAGCCTGTCATTTCTGGGAAATAATTCTGGAGAACTGAACTGTGTTGTTTGTATGGTAGAACTGAATCTGAATTGACTTGTGCTTGAACCAGCTGCTATTTAGTTGCTCTTTTAAGTATATTTTAATTTTTTTCCAAAGTGCTAGTATCTTTCATTGAACCACCTGCTCTATGCAACTCAAGCTCTTGAGGGAGCAGCAATATCCATTACAATTACACTACAAGACAAGCCTTTCTATTTCCCACTACATATGCCAGAGCTGAGTTCTGCTTTGTTGTCCCAGACTATGAACTCAGATTTTGTAGCCTAATACATGTCATAAACATGTTGCATACTGTTAGATATCAAACACCAGATACTGCCGCACTTTTTTTAAACCCATGCTTTTATGGCTTCCAAGTGGAACTGAACTTAGCTCAGTTCCTGCTGTGAATTACAGACCTTAAAACAATCTTCCTCTGGAAGTTTGTATATTCAATATGTTCTGTGTGGGCCATACGGTCTCATGGAGCCTGGGAAAATAGGGACATCTGATTCTCAGGGACTGCCAGAATTGTATGATAAGATGTACACTAAATATATGTTGTGGTAGAAAGATTAAATGGGTGTGCTTTATGCTCTGCCCATTGCCCTGGTGTATGGTGGCTATTATGAGCTAAAACGAAACATAAATCTGGGTTGTCTGGCTTAAAAGCTGGGAGGATAAAGTATCAGTAAAACAGATAGTAGAGAGGGAAGGGTACTGGAGTCTCTGTTTACAACTTGAAACATACTCTTGTTTCCATTTCCCTTCCATCCCTGGTTATTTTCTCAGGCATATTATTATGGCAATACTGTTTGAGCTCTGAAGTTCTAAGACAGCCCTCAGATTGTGAATGTCTAAATCTGTAAGGCTCCATCTCTTTCTCTGCTGGAGATTTACTGCCACTACAGCTTTCAGTAACTACACACAGATGCTGCTTCCATAGTGTGTGATCCTCATGTAGACAGATAACATTCCTTTTAAAACTAGTGGACAAAATATAAATTATGGGTCATAATGGTTTGTTACTGCTACATCAAACGCTTCCATCAGACACTGACTGAATTGCCCCAAATCCCTTTCTCAGACAAAGTTTAGTGTAGCCTTAGTGCAGTCCCCAGTATTGATGGCTGTTCCCTGCTTTCTTCTGGTTTGGTTTCTTAGAAGTCAGAATTGGAATCGATAAAAGACACACTACAGCCAAAGCAGATGCAGTTAATCTGTTTCCGTCCTATAAATACAGGAGAGGTTTGTCTGCAAGGAGTTCAATGGTGCTACTACAAGAATGGAATACTGGCTGTGATCTGTCAGGAGTAATTGCAAATGAGCACTTGGGCCAACATCCTCCAGTACTTTCTAGAGGTGTTTCCTGTGTAGATGGGTCAAGACACCTTTATATTTTGTATTGCATTGAAATGCAGTGGTTAGCCACAGTGATTAATGTTGCTTATACTGCTACTTAGATGCAGGTTTTGTAGCTTTAAGTTAATAAACATGATATGAATTTTGCTTGGTGTTTATTGGAAACTGCATAGCGTTGTTTGTGCCTCTGAGTGTGTTAATCTAGGTCTTCAGAGGTGATGGCTCTCAAGGTTGCTGTATTACCTGGCATTGCAGTGTACAGCCAAGGCTTTTAGACTGGTGCAGTCTAATGGAGAGAGGCTTCTCAGTACTCTTATATTTGAGAGTTTGTTGAATGTGGATACTGCTGGTTACCTGTTAGTGTTGTGGGAATGCTTGGGCTTTCTAAAAACAGCAAAACAAACATACCAGTATTACTAGCACAAGTGAGAAGACAACAGAGGCATACAAATAATTCCTTCATCTGAAAAGGTAATATTAAAAATAGTTCATTATAAAAAAGCTTTTATTCCCAACTTAGCAAATGAAAAATTCTTTACAATTAAGTTTTAACAGGGGTACTTCAACTTTGAGATTGCAAGTACTAGAAATAGGAAAAACCATAAGTTATTGGAATCAATTCCTTTCACCTTGAATACGAAGGGTGGGAAGTGCCATAGTAACTTGTACTATTGGAAGCATATACCATAAAAAGGACAATTAATTCTGTATTTAATACAGTTTCCATGAAATACATTTTTCTTAAATACAGTAATTGCTTTGCTTAAAGAAATTTCATCCTGATGGGGAAAAAAGAAAACTAGTATGCACCTACAATTGAAACTAAGCAGCCATAATAATACACTGTTTCTACTGCAAATTGCATAATGGCTATATTAGGGAATTTTTTGAAAACAAAGACTGTTGTAATCTTAAAATCTTTTAAAATCTACCAAAATACTTTAATTATGTTAACCCCAGGTTCTTTATAATAGTGTTTTTCTATTCATAATTGAGGTCATAGAAGAAGGGTTATATAATAAAATATGTTTTAAGCATCTATCCTGAAAGCAGTTACAGCACACTGCTGTGAACGTTTTCAGTGTTGCCTCTGGGCAGTCTGTTGAATGAGGCTGTTGAATGTCTATAAAGTTCATTCTCAGGCACAACTGGGAGCACAAATGAAACCTGTGATCAAAACTTTCTTAGCTTTCTTAGACGAAGAGCCGAAGATTATCCTTGCACATATCTGAATTAATCTAAGATTTTCACTCCTCCCTCCAGATTTTATTTTTAACTAGCAAGATTTTGCCTCACTGTTATCATTATCAATTCCTATAGGCTTCAGGCATCTTTTTTCCCCCCACTTCCCTTTCATTTCAACTGTCACTGACTTCTTAAGAGAAAATTTCCTTACTCCGCCTCCTTTTTTAATACCATGAGAAGTAAAATCAGTCGTTTCTGTGAGCATATGCGTTTGTGAAAGAAATTAATTGCATGTAAAGTTCTGGCCACCTCAAACTGTCCCTGTGTCTTGTCCAGCTCACTAATTATGTTTCTACGGCTATTACCTGTTTTTTCCAGGAGTAAAACAAACAGCCGCCACCATAGGGTTTAATGATCATTTGAAAGTTATTTCAAAAAGTGACAAATTTTTAGGTAGTGATATGTCTAGTATGCACTGTGTTACTAAAGCAGTAACAGGAAGGATGTTTTTGGATTTGAGGCAATGCGCTTTGACTACATCTGTGGGGTTTTGTTGCCTGGAATCAGAAGAAAAACTTTTGCAAACAATATTGAAATGGTAATATAAAAAGTAGTTCTTTAATGAAAGTTTTCAGGTGTGCAAAATATAGGAATGTGCACTCATGGTAGAGCATTCCTATGATTTTTGTAAGACTAATTAATTAGTGTATCTACCAGGTACATCCAATAAGGGACCATGTTCCCTAGAAACCCACCCTTGGGTCTGCCCCTTGGAGTTGCTCCAGGGAATTCTTTGCCCTATATCTTGTTACATCTCTCAGGTGCTGGTGTAAAACAAAATGCCCATGTTAGAAATTCTCTTCTTGAGAGTAAGACTAAACAGAATTTCAAGAATGTTTTAGAAGCGGTTAGCTGTTGTTCTCACAAGAAAGTGCGAGAAAGGGTGAGAAAGTGCTACAATCTATATAACTATATATTGAAAACCTACAAAGCTGCAAATATATGAAAAAGCTAAAAATCTTTAGGCATCAGTTTCTTAGCAGAGTGTCCGAACCACGTGATACTGCAACACATTGCACTTTTCCTGCGGTTCTGCTCTCAGAGATTTTCCTGGGGTAAGCTATCAGCAGTAGTTGAACAAGAAGCCAGTGAAAGGCTGTAGCCCCCTGGAGGTCATACCCCGTGACTGGATATGCCACCAAAGTGCTCTGTCGAACATTTTCTCAGCAGCAGTGAAAATCCTCTTGCTTCCTTTTTTCTATGAGCATGAGCATTAAGTTATTTGAGTAATTTATGGAAGACCAAGATTTAGTTTTCTCCCCTTTGATTCCCTGAGACTGTTTCAATCCTTGATTAGCTTGGGGCAGGACGTAGCTTCTCTTCCTGGCATTTCTGCTCCTTGCCTTCTGATGTCTGTGTATCATCACTGTAATGGCTGTTGGGGCACAGTTGGGAACAAAAGTCATGAGGCAGGAGAGAAGAATGTTTGTTTCTCCTCGTTTGCCTTCCTAATAAATACTTTTGCAGAAGGCATATGCAAAGTGAAACCATTCTGAAACGGTGAGCATCTTTCTCTAAAATAAGTGTTCCCTGCATCATTTACCTGATAAGCAGTAGATCAGACTTCAGTTCTTTCTAATTAATTCTGGCCCAGTATCTCCACTTTGAAGTTGTATCATTGGTGATACATAATAGATTAATTGAGACATGCTAACAATAAATATATAAAACCCCTTAAAATTGATCATTGATCTCAAAATAGTTAATTTTACTTTTTGCATTAAAAAAGGTGAAGTTTAAAAAAAAGGTAACGAAGAGCCATCCTAACTTTTTTTTTGTATCACATACACTGTTTTAAATCTCATGTCATGATTCAGAAACAGAAGGGTAGAGACAAGGGAGTCTTTTCTATTTCAGGAATTCTACTGTAGATCAGTTTTTCTGCACAGGAACGTCTGAGCCTGTGAATCTGTTGAGCTATTGCTGTACCACCTGTTCAGACTTGCTGCATTTTATAGTGCCTGGTACCACAGTTCTTCCTCTTTGTCTTAAAATTTAACTTTTCCTTCCTGTAACGTGATACTGTCTCATTTGAATTGAATATCGCAACTTTGTAGGAGTGCAGCAATTCCCTTGGATTGTTGGTTCTCATCACATTGAAGGTGCATGCTAATGCTTCCAGTAGCTGCTGAATTGAATGCATGTGACGGGATACAGAAAGAAAGGGATCAAAGTAACATGTCAATTGCCAGATAATATTTTTCCATGTAAGCCTATTTTTAAGTTAACAGTGACCAAGTAGATCATATGGTTTTATTCATGTAGCCATATCTTTATGCTCTGCTATTTGACTTGTTCTGGAAATGGAACAAGACAAACTTCAGATGATAATTCAAACAAGATGGGCAGAAATGAATGATAGCTAGGGTAAGGGGAATGCCTTTTGGTTTGGAAGGATTTATGCAGATAGCTTTGTTTTCTCTTTCTTTCTTTACCAGTTTCAAGCTCAGCAAAGCTTCAAGATTTATATAATATACAGCTCTTCTATTTCATGTCAGTAGTAAAGATCAAAAAGCAGATTGGCATTTTAAGGAAAAGCCTTAATGCCATGCCCTGAAATAAAAATTATGTGGTGAATTTAAACATAGGACACTGAAAGAATGTGTCTTAGTTGTGGGGTTGATTTTTTGTTCTAATTGAGAGGGAATTAGGTTTCTTATGGTAATTTTTCTGTGGAAGACTCAGGGGCAGAACAATTTCCATCCTGTGAATCTCAAGTGAAAGAAGCGTTGCCAAGTCAGCATCATTCCTTGCAAGTGACTGTGTGCACACCTCTGTGTGTAGTTTAGTTACCAAGCATTAGAGCCATCAGTATAAGTCCCCAGGATTTTCAGGATTCTTGTCTCTGTTGGTATTTCCTCATCTTTTGTCAATGTGGCATGCCAAAATTGATGAAAAAACTATTTTATCTTACTGGCACTGTTTTATGTCTTGGCCAGTTCTGTTTCAATTCCCAGCTTTCTGCATAGGTCTCTTGCACAAGTCACTGCATTTAGGGAAGGAGAAGGAGAAATACTTTGGTTTCTCTTGCTTTAAAAAGGAGGGCATTTCACTTCTGTGATGTTTAAATTTGATCCTAAGCAGTAGTGATGTTCTCAGGAGGACTGTGATGTTGGCTGTACAAAAAACCATATTCAGATACTTCGCTGTCAACTACGTGGGTTAATAAGGCTCTCGGTATCTATTTCTCTGTGTCATACCACAATAAGGTCCTAATTTTTACTAGGCTCTGGTAATAACATATGTTCATTCTTTATATTGCAGTTACTTAACATATTTGCAGAGCTATTTGGAAAACACGTTAATGTGCCAGCTTCAGATCCTCTGCAGAAATAAGAACTTGTAGAAACTATTATGCTTTGATTTATGAGTGAAGAATGAACAAAAATTTTACAATTGTGATCAGTTTTCTTTTCAAGTACAATCTGAGTTAAAATGGCTGAAAGGAGTGGCTGTTCTTCCTGACTTTACCATACATATACAGCTAGTTATCTCCTATCCTGATAAGTTTATTTTCTCTAAATCACCATCAACAACAGCAACAAAACATTACATGCACAAGAGAAAATTACAGACTGAGTAGATCACTTCTTAGGAAAGGTTCACGCTGCCCAGTGCTATGCTAAAAGCTTATTGTCATAATCTTAGCTACATGTGATGACTTGCAGATTGGCAAACTTGCCATCCCTGGAATCCTAAGGCAGCCCAGACCAGCTTTTGGTAATTTTCGTTGACTGTGGCCTGATTTTTTTATGAAACTAAAGTTTACTTATCACTGACCTTCTGTACAAAAGTAATTGTGATTACAATTCTGATTTTTAAAAAGTAACAATTTTTCATTGTCAAGCTGCCTACTTAGATTTGTTGCAAAAAAGCACTCATAGGATTAATCTACAGAAAGACTTAAAATTAGATTTTCAAAAAATTTTGTAGTTCAAAATGTATATTCTTACTTTTTTAATTACAAAATTACAAAAATTACTTTTTTTTTCTATATTAGCTTTTAGTTATGTGAGCACATTGTGTATTCTTAGGCTCATTCCTGTAGTGAATATCCCAATAATTTATTAAAATGCAACAAACTACATCCGTAATTCCTGAGGTGTCTATAGATGCTTGATGTTTCCCTTCCTTCTCCTTCATTCTCATTTTTGCATATAACTAAAATATTTTTGCAGGTAAGGGCTCTTGCACGTCATTTGCAAAATCTTGCTAGTGTTCAGTGAGAGATGGGGCCTATAAACATAAAGGCCACGAAGCAAATGGAGTTGCAGCAGAAAGTTTGTATGTTCTTGTTAGGCACTCAGAAGCAGGGCCGCGATTTGGAGGTTGCATACCAAGGCTGTCCAAGTCATGCTTTAGGACAGCCTTTAGCCTAGACTAGAGATTAAGTGCAGATGAGAGAATATTCTTAGTGCTGGAGAACTTGGCTCATGAGGAAAGAACATTGATGTCATCTTCCGCTACATGAAACCTACTCCAAAGTGTTAGTCTCAGCCTTAATTTTCATTAAATACATTTGTGATTGGGCTGACCTCTCAATTTGATTCTGAGCCAGAGAGAAAATTTTATATCCTGCAAAGATGCATTCCTTATCCCACCACTTCCTCTGCAATACTCCAGTGTCCCAAGAAATGGAGACCAGGTGGAGAGCTTGACAGAGTTGGTTTCTGCTCTTATTGAGGCCGAGGGTGCATTTCGCAGGCCAGCGAGGGAATTTTGGAGTCCACCAGAAAAATGCTTTTGGAAGATAGTTCTCCTAGGTCTGTGACTGGAATAGCACAGGTTATAGCAGTTTTTAAGCACCTTCAATACAGAGCTGAAAGGAACCTGTGTTGTGCATTGGAATCCTGACTAGGCTTCGTGCTACAACAAAATGAAGGTCAAAACTGAAGCCATCTGAAAGCTACTGGTGGATATGAAACACAAGGATGAAAGAGAGCAGGGAGGTATATGTTATGATAAGGAGTTAGTGAAGTTTGACTGCCCTTTTCTTTGGCTTGTGGTTTTCCTTTGGAGCTGCTCTCATAAACTTGTAAAGTGCCGAGAGGAGGAAGCCCTGGCATATCATCTGTGACTTTTTTTTTTTAATCTACCTTTTTTTGCCAAGATAGTATGGTATCACATAATCAGAAAATAATTTTCGACAGTGTAGAGACATAGGCAAAACCATGGGGCTTACTGGGGTTTTGTTACAAATGTAAAAACAGAGGAGAGAATGCTGTGATCTTGCTCTTGGATTTTTCTGAAACTTCTTGTCCACAACTCAAACAGTGAAGACAATTTACAAGGCTGTAAAAGCGAGAATTTGCATGATGAAGCAGAAGTAAAACCCTGAAACTGGTGCAAAGACATGGGGTTTTTCTGATGTGCAGCTGTTGAATGTGTTTCGGAATAGAGGTGGACAGTTGTATCTTTGACCTCTGAAAGTATAAAGTCTAATTCAAAGCACTTTAACAATAGCTGCATATGTTACATGTTACACATTGTTTAAGTAACTTACGTTGGATTACAATGACATAAAATGCTCAAAAGGCTTGCTTGGCTCAGCAAACAAACGCTATTAATGGCAAACTTTATTTAATTAATTTGGTTCAGTTATAGTACAATTAGTCAGGTTGATTTAGTACTTTCTGTGTCTTGGTTTCCCCGAAGCAATACACTTTTGCAGACACTAGATTTCTTGTTTGAATTTTTCAGAGAACTGAGAAAAGTTTTCTTTCATTGTTAGTGTTGGGGGTTTGTTTGCAGAGTTTTGTTCTTTTTTTTAAATCAAGCACAAGTTTTTCCCCAAGTGGTATATGAGGATACAGGCAGAGGTGGAAATAATTACAGCAGTAATTCCATCTACAGGTGTAGATGGGCCACAGGGGCAGACACTGCTGATTTGTCCTTGATTTATAGAGGAATCGCTGTGGGTTTGCCTTGCATGACTGTTTAATGTCTAGTAATTTTTAATTAGAGTAGCTTTTATAATGTATGAGAAAGACGCCATAACAGAGAGGGATGTAGTTGTGGGTTGTGGATTCTGGATGGAGGTGCAAAAAAGGTGACTTGTTCCAAAGTTGCATATAAGTAACATTTCCTATCTGCCACCATTGGTGTTGGGGAGTGACCATGTGCCTCAAATGAACCTTTTACAAGAGCTTTTGAGCTGGCAATAGGTTGGATTTGTCCCTTGCTTTTTTAGTGTGGATAGCAGGACCATTCCTCTTAACATCCAGTTCACCTACAACTCCTGTGGTGGTGGTAACAATTTGTGATAGTAAATTCCACTGCTGCTACACACAGTGTAAAGTAAATTCAACAAAACTCGAGTATTTGTTGAAAGCATTTTCCTTCTCTGCAGTAGCTTCCAACGTGACATATGCTTAATAAAGTGGTGAAAAAGCCAGCCCAGAACATCCCTGTTCAAGGTGAGTTGAGGCATTTATGTGTGACTTCCCTCTCTACTACTTATTTCATTTGCTCACCTGCCATTTCTAAAAGGTCACTAGTTATGAGAAGTTGTGAAGCAATTTAAACCAGGTTAGTTGGGCAGTGCTGTGTGCAAGACGTAGCTGAACAGTTCCTGTCCTCCATGTAGAGGATTGCCAGGGCTGATGCTGACTTTTTAACTACTGAGCTTGGGTATAAAAGCCTGGTTTGAGTATTTCCAGCACAAAAACTTTGAGTTTATGCTTTTAATGTGATCTTTGGGATCTGACCAACTACAGAAATACTCTGTTACCAATGTCGAGATTGTAGAAATGTCCTGAATTTGCACCCAGTGCAATGTAGCAGCTCTTTAATAAAAAGAAAACCAAGAGTGTTACCATTTAAAATAATGAGAAAATACCTCTTGGTAAATGTAATTCTCATAATCTGCTAAATATATTGAAAAATTACATTTTGCTGGGGCTTTCAAGAACGCACAGGGGAGTGCTTTGATTTCCTGTTCCCATTAATTTTCCCATGTAAAGTATATTCCCTTAATTTTTTTTAAAATTTTTTCTACTGATTTCTCTTTCCCAGTACTTTGTCATTATGCTCCTAGAGGTTGCTGTTTGTTGTTGGCTTCTGGTTTTTGCCATTTAATGCAGAAAGCTGGAAAAAGGTTTGTGGAAACCTGTAGTACAATTACATAAAATTAATGTACTCTTCTTCGTGCTAGTAAAAGAAACATACAATCAACAGGTAAAGAACTTCTAATTTTTCTTCCGTGCTCCATATAGTGCAACCTCATTTATTCTTATTGGCACCTGAGGTCCTGTGCACATAATTGTTCATTTGCATCATATGTTTTAATCTTGCTGGTAGTTTTGATTCCACCCATCTGGCTCAGTTAGAACAGCGTTAACTCAGCCCAGCTAGGCTGGGGATTGTAGACAGCACCACTGCTCTGCTGGAAACCAACCTGCATCCCTGTCAGTTAGTAGGGATTTTGCTTTAGACTTAGGTTCAGTCCAGTAAGAGTCCTTGACTACTACATTGACTCGAAATCTGTTATAGGAAACTACCTGTCGCAGTTTCTCATTGAATACTTTTACAAATCACGTGTGTATAAATGAGGAGTGACTTAGTTGCTTGTGAAAGGTCAGAGTTTACTATCTTCCTACCTGATTTAATACTATGAATCTTTTTTTTCTTTAACAGTATTTTTGTGGAGAAATTAAATCATTCCCAAAACTTAGTGTAACATAGATTTTGCTTTAATTTCAGACTAAGAAATTTGAAAAATTCTGCTTACATGAAATGCAACATAAAATTACAATCTACCTGTCTTCCTAAAGGTATAGCAAGTCTAGACTTTTTTAAAAAATTTTAATTATTGGTTTAATATGATTGAGAAGTGAGAAAACATTGCCAGTAGTACAAGCTTTATAGGAAAAGATGTTGTACGTTCAGTGAGCTAGGCAATTATATGCATTTTGGCTTTGTATTCATGTGATCCATAAAAGGTGTTCAGTTTCCTCATTATTATTTTTTCTTTCCCATTGCTGCCTCAGTGATGGTCAATGCAGACAGAAAGTACTGCTTCAGTAAAGTTCAGACTTCATTATTTCACATCCTGAATGTCTAAAAAGCATGCTGGAGGTTTTGTGCACAGGTTGTGATGAAAAGGCTTCGTTTCTCAGTAAATTATTGTTATGGGGAAAGAGAAGAACTATGGCACAGTGGTATTCCGTCCACATTTCTTGAAAATAGTTTCTTGGCAGAAATTTTAGTAAAGTAGGTCCATTACCATGAACAATTTTTGATTTGCATGAGCAGTAATTGTATACATACTGCTTGTCAGTGCATGTTCTTACATATGGTATAAAACTAAAACATTGCTATCTGACGAGTGCTTCATTTTTGCTGATGTCCTTATTTTGTTTGAGGCATGGTTTATTGGGGCAGCCTGTAGGGCACAGTGAAACTTTCACAATGAAACCTGAAACTGGATGAAACAAACCTGAAGGCTGGATCAAGTTCACAGGAACATTTGCTGAGGTTTCTAAGTCTGGGTGGAATTTGCAGCCAATCTGTGCTCACTTACTGTGCATTGAAAGAACCGCAAGAAATGTATTGGTTTCATGTGGATTCAGCCTTCAGTCACTTCACACTACTGGTGACTTCAGCAAAAGCTGGTCGTTGCTTGCTCTAACCTCAGTGAAAGGGAACTGAGGCCCATGTCAAGTGATGTAAAAGGTCAAGTGTAGTAAGTGGTTTGACACTGCCATCAAGTAGGAAAGAGACAGAAAGCAAGAGATTTTTGTGTTCCCGAAAGCACAAAGGAGAAAGGCAGATGTAGGCAGGATCTCCCATCACACTTCAGAAACTCCCACTTGGTCATTACTGGGCTGCAGTACAAGTGACAGGATTGGACTGTGCATGCATGGTGGGTTTTTTGTTGACAGGGAAGAGTGGACAAGGAAGGGCCAATGAGCAAAAGTGAGGATGGCTTCAACTTGTGGGTACGAGCGGGGGAGTTTTGTGGAGGATTTCTTTTAGTCAGGGAAATACAAGGGAAAAAATTTAATTGTGGCATAGAAGTATTTGAGGGGAGTAAAAACCTGGGTCAGCTTTAGTTATAGGATGACTGAAACATAGCAAGAAAGGAGAATTCAAGGGACACAATACACAAACAGAGTCCAGGAAGGGTTCTTCAGTATGATGGATGGGGATCAGTATCTCATTCAACAGTTAGAGAAGGGTTATTGAAGGGTTATTTCTGGATCCTGATGAGTAGAGATGCAGGGAAAGCTTTCTACTTTGAATTGTCTCTGGTAAATAAAATCATCTGGCTGCTGGGGGTCACTTAAAAGCTTTGTTTGCTAATCCTCAGAAGATACTTGCTGATACTGGTGCTTGCAGCTCTATCTTGTGAGCACTTTATCATAGGAGAAGTTTGATGGATGCATGTTTGAATAGGACTTGATATCATTCTTCTGAGGTAATGCCACTAGCAAACAGATCCCTTTTTATTTCTCTGTCAACAATGCTGAAATAAATTAGCTAGCACTTGAAGTTGCTGAATTTTGGATTTAGTTCCAGTGTGGAAATACATTTGGCAAAAGAAAACCCAATGATAAATAAAAAGTGATCTCCCAAGACACATGTAGGAAGCCTGGTTTCTGGGATTCCACCATACTTCCTGCCAGTCAGAGTTGTGGAACCTGCTGGCCATTTTTTACTAAGCTTAGCAGTAGGGTAGAGGTCTTAAAAGTTAGATAAATTAATCTAGTCTTCATCTAATAAATTGTTGGCTGGGCAAGAAAGACCCAAATTAATGCTCTGGGTACTGAGGGAAAGGACTCAGGTGCTAAATGCTGTCTGGCAGTGCAGCTCTGGAGCAGCCTTAGCACGTAAGAGTTTAGAGGAAGCAGGTTTCCATTACTTTTGCTGGTCATAGGCAATTTGTTTTCTGTCCATATCATCTAATGGAAAACTCCCTGTGGCCTTGTGTTTGGCGCTCTAATATTTCTCAGTACTTCCCAGAACTACTGGTTTGTCCTTGGGGAATTCAGTAAATATCTATGAGAAATTAAATGCCTTGCTATAATGCTGGCTTTGGATCAGTGGGAGCTGTAAAAAGTAGTGGAAGGTAGAAGAAGTTTTAGGAGGAACTCAGAGTAAGAACTACCAGCCAGATATCCAAGAAACCTCCCAGATTAAATCTTCCTGTTATGTCTCTTTGGCACCTGTCTTCCTGATGCTACTCCATGTTGCAGGCAAGGCAGGCAAAGTCTGTGGAGCTGAGATTGGGCCTGGGGGTCCATGGGAGCCATGACAGAGAACAATAGCTAAAGGGACAAATGTTATCATTATTGAACAGTGGGTGTTCGGGTTGGGTCTGTGTGCCAATTTCCTTTGTAGCCAAAAGTTTTCTGCTAACTTTCAACAATTAGCCACAGTATTTGAACTGTAACCCCAGTTTTCAAGCGACAGATGCTGAAGACTTGGCTAGATAATTACATTAGCATTTACTTTCCTAAAAACTGTACATAGAGAAAGACAGCATACTGGCAAGGCTTTTACATAAGAGCAACAGTTCACAGAAAGTATCATTTCATTGTTACGTCTGTGATGCAGCTTTGAGAACAAAAACAGGTAATCCCTGAGGAGCAATTCAGCTAAAGCAGCTCAGAGTTGTAAGAACTGGCCGCCAGTACCCTTATAGCTCCTGCTGCCTGACTGCATATTTGTGCTCTTCTTTCTCCACCACCTCCACAACCTCCCTGATTTCCTGTGAAGATTAAATTAATGCAGCTCAGACTATGCTTCTGTGGTGGTTTTATTTTTCCCTGAGCAACTTCAGAGCATTTCTATTTCTCAGTGCATTGAAGCAATAGTGACAGAGCTAAAGACTTGTATTTGATGTGGTCAGAGGCTTTGTGATTTAAAAGGTGTCATGTAGGTTAAAAGGTGGTGACAGGATATCAAGGACTCACTGCTATGAAGAGGAGCATAGGATCTCGCCAGGTAGGGAAAAAATAACGAGACTGGAATCTACAAGGAGGCCATATTCATTCTTTACCTCTGTTCATGCATTACAACCTTGAGACTAAGTATGAACATACACTTTCAGATCTTACTATCCTGTGTGGGGATGAAATGGGAAATGTTTTCTCTGGAAAATAGAGAATGAGTATAATAAATGTTACCAGTAACATGTAAAATACTTAAACGTATTTTTCCTCAAATACTGTCTGTGTTAAATGTAGTACAAGTTACAAACTGCTCTTTCCTTGCATCATTTGATTTTTGGGAAAGCCATTAGCAAAGGTATGAAGCTGTGAGCCAAAATGCACAGGTTCTGTTCCCCCATCCCATCAATTATCTGCTTTGCGATCTGAGGCAAGTCATTTTTCTGCCCCTGTGTCACTTCCTAATCTGATGCTTTGGCTGACTGCTGACAGATCCCTCCATGTCTATGATAAAAAGTACTTTATATCAGACAGGTGGTGGTGTCAGCTGCATCTCTCTAGTTGGTGTCTGTTCCTACAGCATATTGAGAATTACAGTTAATATTGAGAATTACAGTTAATAAGGTAATCAAATAGAAGTATGTTAATTTAATTTCAAAGACACAGATGTTACTTTAAATTCCATAATGTATAACATAGAGATTAGTTTTTCAAGACTGGAAAAGATGAGCATTTTAATGTGAATTAAATGCAGAAATTTTCACTAACGTAAGTGATGACTCTGCTGTAGTTTAGAAAGGCTTGGTTAGTTTTTCTGCCCTCAGCTGTTCATTTTCCTACACATCTTGTGCTTTAAAAATCTGGCTTAACCAAACAAGAAACAAGACTATCAAGATGCTCTGTCAAGGGCTGCTTTCTAGTAAAATTCTGCACGGAAACATGCAGTACTGGCAGCTTTGTAAAAGCATAGATGCTGGTAGACTTCTTTCAAATTTCAAATTCTTTTTGCTTGGCATGTATGTAATAGGTTGGATCTGTTGGCTTCCTGGACTTGCCATTTGTCAGAAAATAGGCATTTATGAACTTAAATGCATGTATATTATACAACTAAAAGTAAGGTATGTAAGCTTTAAAAATTACATTCCGAGAAAATATAAAAATTAGTTTGTAGTCCATTCTCATCTTTTAACTTCTGGGGTTTTTTAAATAGTGCTTGGTAAAAAGCCCACACCTCAAATACATACGTAATATATTGTCCTTCATTGTGTGGAATTGGCAAGCTTTAAACACAATTGACAGGAGAATATTTTAGTCCAGATGGCCTCAGCTTTGTGTAATTTACCTTTTAATGTATGGCTTGCCAGCTGGGACAACTTTGCTTTGGGTGAAATTTGCATAGCCATCAGATATTTGTTACATGCCTGGAAAGAAAAGTGGGAGCAAGTTCTGCCTTATGCTAATACTTTGCTATCACCACATGCTACCACTAAAGCAGCAAAATAAGAATTAGACTCTTCATTTGTTCTCGGCAGTTAAATTATGAGTTCCTGCCTTATAAAGATGAGATATTTTTCTGTGAGCTCTTTACTACTGATGAAGCAGGCAGTGCTTTAATCGTGAAATTGTTTCACCTTGTTAAAATACTGCCATTCTTGTTGAACAAATTAAGTTATAAAATATTGAATATGTGCACCAGGCATTTCCAGACATCAAATAAATTTTCAGACAAAACAAACTAAAACATTATGGGAATTCACGTTTTAATGCTTGGTTTTATTCTAGTTCTATTTTTGTTACAGTAGTTTTAAAAGATTAGACATTACTGGTTCTAAAATAGTGCCACACTATTCTTGTAAATGTCCCAATAACAACAATAATTAATATCCCCACATTTGCATTTTAAACCACTCCATTTCCCTAGTCATCTATTACTTGGATGTGAAAAAATAATTTCTCATCAAAACTTGGCAAAGAATACCTGAATTCCATACTTTTTACCAGATGTAAAAATAGAAGTGAACTAATTCATCTTTTTCCCGCCAATTAAGGGGTTCAATAAAGTATGAGTTAAATTTTGTCCTTGTTTTGATAAATGGTTTTCATTTACAAAAGTTCAGAATAACTCAGATCTAAAAAAAAAAAAAAAGAAACCAAGGAGGGAAGTCGAGAGAAGGGGGACAGGGGGATCTGCCTCATGAATGGCAGTAACAGGAAACTGCTGCTTTCCAGAGAATGCCTAACAGCCTCAGCTCCTTGGTGATTTCGGAGGAACACTTGCTGTTTGCAGTGCAGTACTATAAGAAAGCAGCCATCATCTCCACTTGTCCACCATTGAGACAGTTTTGGTCACAGGCTGTGGTAGGGTGCTGATTGCATCTGTCTCAAAATACCTCCAAGTGGTTAATTCAGGCCACGAGCCTTGTACTGCTCCAGAGTAACGTGTGTCCTTGTACTGCTCCAGAGTAACGTGTGTCCTTGTCTTCCCTGAGAAAGATTATAAACGTTTTTTCACCTCCATCAGTTTTTTACAAAGACCCTGGGTTTGCCCAAACCCTAACTTACTACAAAAGCCTGTAGTTTCCTATTGGATCTTCTTAAGGAAACTTCTTGAGCGTAGGGATACTGAGAGAGAGACCCATTGATTTAAAATTATACTTGATGAGGTGCAAGTTTTATTCTGTGATTCACCATTCTAATTTTAGTTTTCACTGGGGTAAAAAGCTGAGAAATATTGAGAACATTCAGAAAATGGCACAAGCATCTCCTGCTTTGGGTTAGTAGCCACACAAAGCCCACCAGTGTGCTGGCCAGAGCCCTACCCTGCAACACGTGGAGTGGGTGGGTGGTTGTTTCATACAGAGCTGAGGAGTGGTTTTCCTGCTGGATTGCTAAAAATCTGTTGCAATAGTACTGGGTTTATGCCAATGAATCATCTTTATTTATTTAGAAACACTTTTTTTTTTCAAGCCTGACTTCAGTTCATGCAATTATCACATCTCTGTTTCCCACCAGGGGAATTGCATGGTTCTTGCAGATTTCTGCCCAGAAGTGTTGGATTGCCTGAGGCGTAGGTGTAAAAGTTGCACATAGCTGAAATATACTATTTGCTCTTCAGTTAGTGTGCATTGCCACCACTCGAGGAGACCACAGAGGAGACAGTGGCATATAATGACCAGACAATGTTTAAGCCTGCCATCGATTTGTTCTTATTACAGACACAGATTTTTGTAACACTTTGGCTTTGTTCCAATCTGAGTTCAGATCTATCTTTGAGAAGTGGTATTTTTGAAAGCCAGAAATATGTGGATGTGTCCTCATTCATCTGCAGAAGGACCAGCAGGGAGTGAAGGGAATGGTGTCAGCCTGTGTTGTTGGAAGCACATTCCCTTCCTGAAGGGCAAGGTACTGTGGCATTCAAGTCCCTGCTATTTGTCTTGGCAGAGGACAAGTTGCTTTGCCTTCAGTGGCTGGTCCATTTCATGCCTTGCATGAAAGGGGGCACAGGTCTACTAAGGTTGTGTTGCATTGACAGAATCTTGGTGACTGAAAAATACTCACTCCTTTAAGTGGAACAGGAGGTAGGCAGATACTGAGCCTGAAGAAGAAGGGGAAAAAAATGCAGCCCACCCTTGCTCTAAATATGTAAATATTGGCATAGAGGAATAGACATTTAAAATTTATCACAGAAGTGAGAGTACTTTGCAAGGCGGTGCCCGGTCAGAATGACAAAAGAACAGGCATATTCTGTAACTTGAAACTCAGGATTCCTTCCCATTTCTGTCTCTAGTGGTTAGAGTTCTTCACTCTTGCTAGATTACAAGTCCACAGGGACTTTTAAAACTACTTATTCAGACTTTACTGTTTTGGATGTACAAGAGTTAGTTGCATTAAGCTGTAGCTTGGAAAAAAAAACTGAAACCATTTTTATAGCATTTTAAAATAACTTTATTAAAGGATAGCATAAAAGATCACAGTTTCTCTGTTTTTACAGCTCTGCTTTGAAAAGATAATAAAGCTACTACACAGGACATGTATTAGGCTGGTGATTAATGTGTCTGTGTGTTACAACTCCGAATACTCTGAAACTAGCTTTATATTGGAATGAATGAAAATGTCACATAATGAAACCGCAGAGGAGGAGTACAGTACTAAGAAAATAATGTGCACTTGTCTCTCACTAGGTAACATTTTACATTAGCAGAGTGAGCTAAACTTTTTTTGCCTTCCATATGGGGATCTTAAAGTACTTAACATCACAGAGGAGCTCTGTTTTGATAGAGTAATTGATAGAGCCTGGATAATCCTATTGCACAAACATTAGCAGGAAGCTGGGGCTCCTGACATGCTGAAGAATACAGCAGAAGTTTTAAAGTAGTATTTTCTAGGACTATTCTTTAATCAGTGATCTGTATTTTAGGCACTTGAGTTCTAATATCTTGGTTTTAAGATGAGATCCAGTATTGAATAAATAAACGTTGTTATTGGGAGGGAGATTCAAAGACAAGGTCTTTTTCCTCTAGCGAAGGACGGATATCTGCCTTCTTGTAGAAACTGCATAATGTTGGTTGGAAAGGATCCCAAGAGGTTTTGTCATTCAGCCCCTGGCCCTAAGTAGGGTTAACCTCAAAGTTAGATGAGGTTGATTAAGGAGCTTGTCTCTTTAGGCAGCCTTTTCCAGGTGCCAAGGTGCTCTTGTGAAGCTTTTTTTGTTTATATAAAACTGAGATTTTTCTGTGCTAAAAAACCCGTTGACTTTTGCCCTTTTGATGTGTACACATCTCTGAGGAGAGCCTGGTTCAGCCTAGCTAGACAAAATCAGCCCACTTGCTCAGCTTCTTCAGATCTTGCATGGTGCAGCCTCAGCCATCTTAGTGCTTCCCTGCTGACCATCTATCGCTGTCCCTCTTTGCTGGGGTTGCAGAAGTGGACATACTCTTCCAGATCTGCCCTCATGAGTGCTGTGTAGATGGGTTTAATGGATTCACTCAACCTGCTGCCTGCCATCATACTAAATGCAACACAGGCTGTGTGATTAACCTGTTGCTGCTCTGACGTGTCGCTTGCTCTGGGCTAAGATGCTGTCTTTCCATTAACAGTTCTTTTCTAGGACATAGCACTTCCTAAGCCCTCAAGTCATCGCAATGATCTGTAGTTGCAGTGCTGTACTAAATAACAAAAAAAAAGCCCAAAACAAAATGAAAAAAAGGAGCTACAGGCAGGTGTAGATGCCTAGTTGTCTGTCCTGTGTGTCTGACATAAACACCAGAAATTGGAATATCAGTCACCCAATACTCAGTTGCGACGAACCCAAGTTCACATGAGGAATGTTCCTTGGGTAGTGCCTCTGAGAGTTTGCTGTAACAGCAGCTCACGTAACCGGGTCAGTTTATGCCTTCAGTGAAATTCATCTCAATTACAGATGTGACCACTAAGTATTTTAATAACTATATCACTAATAGTTTAAAAAAACATGAAGGATTAAGAGCCATATGTTCTCCCAGGCATGTGAGCTTAACAAATGCAGCATTTTGCTATAAAACTTTTTTTTTTTAACTTTGGTATGTAGCCACCCCATCCCTTGGCAGAAGTGGGATTCCATCCACAAGCTACAGGCGAGGGTGTGTGGTCTTACAGCAGCATGGGAGGAGTTGGGTCAAAGGCAAACTTTTATATATGTGCTGTGCTACCAAGGGGAAAGGAAGCAGTAAACCAGAAAGGACTGCCTTCCTTCAGTACTGCCTCTTTTGGCTTTCACTTCTGCAGCTGAGGAATCCCCCTCCCTTCTCTGCTTCTCATGTAAGAACACAGATGCTGTGTTGGAGAGCCAGTGGAGCTGTGCTAATAGGGTTGAAGTCTAAATGAAGAACTTGCCCTGCAGAGCCGACACTGTAGATTTTGTTGCCTGAGATGCATTTTGTGGAATACAAACCATGTTGGATGTATACAGCATATTGTTTATGAAAAATAAATCAAGCAGCGAGGGGAACAGCATGGTATTTTCTGGACAGATCTGCACTTCTGGATGCCAAACATGGTTACAGCAATCTCATATTTAAGGGAATACAAATTGAAACCTTATTTGAGTGTGGCCTGACGGTAGAAATATTTTAATTGATGCAACTACAGTTTGCTGCACAAATTTTTCTCTTCCCTGTGTGTGGATGTGGATCAAAAGCATTTTCATTATTTCTTTGAAATGCGTGTAAACACAAGAGAAATGGGAACAGCATAGTGTGTTTAGTCAGATCTGTGGTGCTAATCTTCCAGACTCACATAATTTCAGTGACTAGTTGTATGATTTTGATTTTTTTTCATACTGAATGGTTTTTTAGTATCTAATATTCTTGGGCCAGCTATACCGGAGCAAATGGAAGTTTTGTAAAATTGCCGCAGAAACTAGATCAGCTTCCAAAGAACAAAGAGAAATTCCAGGTTAAAGTCAGAAGCCAAAGTGGTGTGCATCTCCTAGGTGGTATTCAGCCTCTAAAGCTACAGAAAACAGCTTGTAATTCAGCAAAGGAAGCCATTAAGCCATTAGACAACCATTAAGGAGCAATCAAGAACATTTTCTGTATAAGGAAACAAAGAGTACTCTTAAAGGATGATCACTAAAGGTTAAAGTGCAGGCTGAAAGAAGATCAGGCCATGTGCAACTTGTGAAAAACTTGATTTCAGTGTTTGCTGTACTAATTTGACAAACTGTTGGCACAAAGATCAGGTCATTACACTGAACCCACTTAAGAAAGAAGAAATAATGCCATGCTGAAATACCTTCTTTCAAAGCTTTTCGTACTTTTTTTCCAATATTTTTTGAGTTACCTCATCCCAGTTGCAGCCGGAATTGCCACTTTCTTGCTTCACTTCAGAGGGCCATCACTTCTGAACTAAGTATTCCTCTCTTCTGTGGGACTGTTTCAGAGGATATGTTATTGGAAGAATGTTATGCAACTTGATATAGACTTTTGAATTAGTTCCATCTTCTTGATTTATAAACTGATACAATCTTTGCAAGTTTTTCATATATAGTAAGATGGACTTGTTTCGCAGCACTTGGAGTCATTTAACCAAGCAAGGAACTTAACTGTAAAATAATTTGCAAGACTGGGCGGTATTTTAGGTTTGCTTCATGAGTGTCAGTATTGGTTGTCAGTCCATTATGGTGTTCAGTACTGGAGTTGCTGGTGCCATAAGTGGTTTGTGAGCTCAAAATCAAACAAGGAAAGAACAACCCAGGCAGAGAACATGGTTGCCGAGATGAGAATTACCTTGGACACAGTGACCGTTCCAAATATGACTGCAGACAAAAATGTAGTAAAACACTTTTCTTGTGCCAGGATCTTTTCTGAATTCCCCATCTTGAGTGAAGTATTCTGTGTACACATTGTGGGTCTTCTTTTTTCTTGTGTTTAGTAGGTTTCCTGCCCACCCTGTAAGCCTTTTTTCTCACTTGCTTCTGTTTAGGGTAAGAAAGGATATCACAGTCAACCTCTTTATCATTCACTTTGAAATCAGTTCAAAGAATTAATCAGTCTTTCCCCTTTCTTCAAGAAGACATTAATTTTATTCACTTTAGATTAGAAAGTGCATCATGGGCATTGATTGAACTGAATTTTTTTTTCCTCTTATTTTTCTCTTCTCTTTGGTGCACACACCTCTTTTGCAGGAGCTGATGACACAGGAGTACCAGCTGTCAGTCAGATAAGAATATCTTCCCCATGTGCCCCACATCATCTCAGTGTAGTTCTTTCTCATACTGGTCGAACAGCCTAACTGGTAATAAGAGTACAAGAGGAGTTGTAGCTCTGTGTGCACTGCCTGAAGAGCTCGTGTGCAATCGAGAAAATCCTAAGTCATTTTAGTGGCCGAGTTGTGCTTTCAGAAATAAACTGCATTGCAAAGCAAGTACGCATCAGTTTCATAAGTGGCAGGGTTTTGACTGATACTGTGTCCTGCAGAGCCTGATGCTTTTATCAGCTCAAGCCAGCCAGAAGGTAGCTGGAATGGAGTGACTACTGCCAAAATGACAGGAGACTCTTCCAGTTTTAAATCTCTAGTGCAACATATGAGGGTTGTTGTAAACTTTTTGGATGATATTCTGATATAGGGGTCCCTGGAAAGCTCTGAGGCAGCAGGAAGACTGAACTGTGCTGAATAATTTTCAGCTTCTTTCTCTCTCTACCTTACTTGTTAGCGTTATACGTGTGTAAATTTTTACTGGGGACACTGCAAGATGTCATAAGTTTGCAGGAAGATTCTCTAGAGTGAGCTGTATTTATTTACAAAATATCTGCATGTACAGGCAGAAGTGTTTTGTGGAATCCTAACTCCATTGGATAATTTTTTGTGGATGAAAAGGTTATTTGTTTTTCATGCTTTTGGAATCTACCTATGTTATTTTTGTGTGCCTCAGTAAGTTGCCAAAGATGGATGTCCTGGAGTGTGAATCCAGTCCTTACCTGAAGGGTTTAAGTTCTGATAAAGGTTTGCAGCATGGTGAGGCAGTGGGAGGGAGTTCTCTATGGTTTCAGACTGATGCTCTTCTGTGGGGTGTATCTCAGTTTTTTGAGTTCTTGAATCAGATCATTCTTTTCTAAAACTTTTTTTTTAAATACATACATGTATGTGTGTGTGTGTGTGTGTGTTAAAAAGATATATAAATAATTTAATGAGTCTTTTTAAAAACAAATAATAGGCGTCTTACTGAAGAGGAAAAACAAAGGATGCAAACTCTCCTGTGGGTCAAAATTGCATTGCCATCCCCTTCAGATGTGAAATAAAAGCCTAACCCTATCAGTTCGGGTGACCTGTAGGGTCTGTTAGTGGGGAAAGTCAATGAAATGCATCACAATTAACAATGTCTTGTTGATCTCCCACAGACTGGAACTGTAGCAGATAATTGTGCAGTAGCGGGAGTTTTGCCATGACTAGCTTTATCATTTTGTCAGTTTGCTAATAAAAGGTCACCGAGGGTACAGAGCATCTGAGATTTACATATGGCAGATACGAAAGCGTTCTGGGGAGCCTGCTTCAGAGAGGGGCCGGGGCGTTTGTTGCAATTGACACCCATGCTGTGATTCCAGAATTGACAAGAAACGCCATTACTAAGCGGATCTGCCAAGATAATTAGAATTCAGGGTTGCATTTTTAATCTGACTTGAGTCAGATAATTTATCACAGCAGTAGCAAGCTGTCAGGGTCACACAATAAATACTGATTATGGAAGAATAAAGATTAAGTGCAGCCGTACCAAAAAAAAAAAAAATTACAGGCCAAGTTGTACTTAAGAAACGTTTTCTTCCAATACTTCCCATGCTAATTTCATGTGATATTGGCAAAACTTCATATCTCTAAAATGAGCTTTTTTATAAAAAGAGGTAACCCTGTGTAGGATTATCTGTACTTAGGATCTGTTTAAATTTTAAATTTCAAATTGATTGGAAGGAAATATTAATTTTGAAAAGCTGATTTAGCATGACTGTTCCATGCCTATCACCACCATAACAATTTGATATGTTAAAGGACAAAATACTCTATCCTGAAGGCAGTCCTAATTTGTTAGCATTAGTTAGATATTGCATTTTTAATTTAACAAAGCTCTTCCTTTTGATTCACACATGGACTGTTTATGGCACTTTCATTTAATTAAAGAAACCTATTTATTAAAATATGCAACTTTGAAAATGGTTTTTGAAAGCTGTGTACAAACTAGTATGTTAAGGATCTAACACTTCCATATTCACCTGTAGTTTTTTAAGGATACAAAATCAAATGAGAACATAGCATTTATGCACATAGTATGTTTCCTTGAAGAAAAAGCTACTGTGAAGAGGAATAATTAATAGTTGTATGTTGTATTCAGAAAGAAATTTCAAGAGATGCTGAAATGCAATAGCTGCCTTTAGAATACAGTTTCTTAGTAGGGCATCCTGTATCTCTTTAGCAGTACAAAACACCTTTAGCAGCCATGTTTAGGTGGTGTGTTGATCATGTTGGTTTCCTTTTCTTCTACAAGACCATAGCTTACTGTTTATCCCTGTAACAACTTTAAATAAGTAGTTAGTTATTACTGACATACCTCCAACTGAATACTGTGAAGTCTTAGCTGAAAAAACTAGAGCTTTGAGATATTAGCAGCATTACATTTTCGAGTTGTTTTTTGATTTGCTTTCTGCCGTTGAATATTTCATGTAGAGTGGGATTTCATGTGGAGATGTTTCCACTTTTCTATTGGCAGCATTTGTGGTTAACTCTTTACTTTGGTTCTGGAAATAGAGTTTGTGGTCCTTTTTTGTAATGATAGGACTCTGGTACATCTGCCTAAGGAGAGCAATTACTGTGAAATTTGTTCAATTGAAATTGAGAGAATGAAGCATGGATTAAAGATACTTTAAAAAGTAATATGTTACAAAATCTTAGGAATATATATATTTTAATTGTAACTGTAAAAAAAAAAAGTAAAATATTATGAAGTATTATTTCATTTCCAGAAAGTAAGTAGATAATTTTCAATAGCTAAAATTCTTTAGGTTCTTTAGTAACCTTTGAGTATAGATTGTTTTCTAAACAGATATGCATGACTGTGATTTTCAAGAGATTTTCTGCCTGTTTCATAGGCTCAGAAACTGCAAAATTCCTCAGTATTGACTCTAAGGCAGAGTTAGAAAATATTTCCTGTTAAAGTCATGAAAATGATTAATTTTGGTAGATGCATCAATAATGAAGCATCTTGTTTTTAGGGAACAAAGCACTCGAATCTCTCTTTCATCAAGCAGGTCTCTTATAGCAGGCACTGGAAATGAAACTTCCATGACACAGTTTTTTATGGTATACCTAATGAAAGCTTTAGTCTTTAATCTTTTGAAGTATCTGGTTGTAACCAATGGAAAATTGAACCCTTTTGTGTTACTTGTATAAATGTCATTATTATTATTATTATTACTACTACTATTATTATCATCATCATCATCATCATCATTAATTTTCTCGGTAATGAATTGTCCTGCTAGCTCACTTAAGTAGCAGGGGACAGAAGTGTGTATTACTATAGCATTCAGCCTTGCTGGGGAGGAACAGCACACTGTGTGAGAGAGAGACTGTAATGCTGGGGCCACAGGATATTAAAGCTCAAATTGAAGGCCAGCCAGGAGAGCAGGGCACTGGGTTGACTGCAGCATGAAAACAGTTCCTTACTCTTGTCCAAGTGCAATGAGTGCTGAGGACTACTAAGCTAAGATACAGCTTTTATGGACCCAGCAGACTACCCTGCCCAAGTCTGGGGTAGAGTTGTCCAATTGACTTTGTTAATGTATTATTAATTTTGTGTTAATAACATAAACAAATCCTGGGGAGGTGTGAGCTTAAATTCTGCACAGTGAAAGAGCTGTGTTTGCAGGCAGGTTGGGAATCGCGTCTGCTCAGAGGGCATTATTTAGGAATTTGCTTTCAAACAGCTCCTTTCACAGTCTGACTACAAGGGACAGTAGCTGGAGCTGTGCCTGGAATAAAATAGGAAAAAGAAGGGAGGCCACTCCCTGGAAGCCTGGCAGCTCTGAACCCTGCAGAACCTCTGGGCTGCTGTTTCCTAGGTCCGGATCTATCAGGTAGGGATAAAGGAGGGCAGGCAGAAAGGGTTGCTGAGTGCCTGAGCAATGAAGAAAGCGTAATAGATCAAACTTGCTTGATCTAAACACCTGTGTCCTGGGCATCTTTTTAAGGCACCCTTTCTCCCCCTCCAGCAGCTCCTAGAACTGTGGTCTGTGACCAGTGGCCTGTAACTCCTGTGGCGGTGAGTTACGTGCTCCTACCTCAGCAGAGGTGCGGAGAGATGCCCTCAGTGACTTTTTTTTCTGCATACAGCCATCTCCTCTGTAAGTGCTGTTTCTGACCACATCAGGTTCCACAGCTGACAAGCTGAGTGACACACGTAATCTTTTCTGTACAAATATTGGCAGAAAATGCAGTGTCAGCCTCCCTTTTCGCTGCGATTGTCTATTAATAATACAGCTCTTAAGTTAGCATAACTCTCCGATAATGGTCGCATCATTTACATGCGAGTTTGTAAGAAAGGTCACTTAGTTTGGTAGTGTGTTAATTTAGACACGAGGGAAGAAACAGGTCAGAAGAGATAAGATTTGTCTGTCTTCTGTAGTGGTCTCGCTGATGAATTGATTAAGTCTTAAACATATAGTACCATAGGTTATGATGAATTAATTCCTTATAAAATAATAGGAGAGCAAAATAAAAAGCAACTTGAGCATGCTTGTATTCCTCACTAGGAACAGACTTTAATCATATTACTGAACACTGTTCAGTCATCCCATAATATAGCAACTGATGTAAACAGGCAAGTCATAAAAGGCCAAATGGGATTGTGTTGGAAGAGCTACTTCCCATGGAGGTGAGACCAGTGCTGATGCAGTGAGCATTGTGACTTGTTTGGGATGGGGTGTAGGGCAGCAAAGGGTGTATAGCAAAGGGAATAAAGCTGTGTCAGAGGAGGTTAGCTCTCCTTTAGAAGCTAGCCAAGGCTAGGAGAGAACAGCTTAGCTTTCATTAATGTTGTATGAAGAGTAAACAAGCAGAGAAGGGAACTATCCAAAGTAAAGAATCACACAGCAGAACAAATGTTTATAAATTTGTTCATGGATCTTCTGAGGCTGGAAACTGGAAGAAAGTTCTTCACTTGAAGTTGTAGTCACCTTGATGCTTCAGTTACTGTAGAAAATAAAAATTCTGAACCAGGGGGCAGTTGTGTGCTCCAAAACTTTGCCACTGGCAACTAGGCTAGATGATTTGTCACAATAGTTTAAAATGGTTTAAGAATTTTCTTTCCCATTATGTGTTTGAAATACAGTATCACTTAATTTCAGAGTGGAAAAACAAGGAGTATAAATGTATTTAACAGTTGAACCTTTGATTCACACAGTACTGTGAACTGTATGGAAATCCAAATGTGAATAAATAGCTGTAAGGAATTGGTTAGCCAACACTCAAGGCATGAAGAAATACCATGCTACAATTTTATAATGCATTTTACAGCTGTATAAATATGAATAAGGGATCTGTAACACCTCCGTGACTTTTTGCACTGTCTTAGATGGGCCTTAGGTGGTGCTGTTGCATTTTTTCTTTTGGCAGTGGCTGTTTTTAGTGCTTCAATCGTTTTTATTCTGCTTTGCTTTCTAGATCATACCAGAAAACTGAGAATAGTTGGCTACACCAATATTTGTAAAATTTACCAAGGTGGAACACTAAAACGTAACCACTTGTAGGGTGCACTTCATTTCCTAATTTGAAACACTTTAGCACTTTTATATAAGAACTAAGTAATACTGAACCATGCTCATAGCATAAGGCGTGTCTTGCTCTACGTGTGTTATTTTGTCTAACGGTGTATAAATGTGAGTATAAAAATAAATTAAAGACACAAGATCGAGTAAAACCTCTCCAAAATTAAGTTCAACATGTGGGATTGATGCTGTAAGTTCACAAGTCTTTCAACTTTCCATATGGCTAATTAAAAAGAAAAAAGTGGCTGAATTTTAGAAAAGAAATGTGTATGTCACATTGGCAACTTGCAGAGTACCTCCTCTGTTAAAGGACCTATGCACTAGTTTTACATCCAATTTCCTGCCCTTATCTTCCTTATGCCAGCTCACAGTGTGGTTCATTGGGAAACAGTTTGCTTTTTTTTCCTATTTCTTTTTTCACAACATTAAAAAAAAAATTCCCATGAAGGTTTTTTCCACTACAACTGCCTACCCTTTATGCTCTGCAGCCTGCCAAGCTTGCCAAAACTCAGCAGGTAGCCCACATGGTATGCATGTCTGTGTGAGAACGCTCCCCTGATGTGGACAAGATGTTGGTTGTAAAATGAAGCCAACATCTTGTCCACAAGTGTGCAAAAAAATATCCTCAATCTGGACAGACATGTTTTTGTAGGCTGAATGCATTGGCTGTGCTAATTCAAAGTCTAAACCTTTTAAAACCAGGAAAAAATAATTATATAGTTACAGTACCAATAGTGCTATCAGTAGTAGTAAAGCTGCAGACGTATTTGTTAATCTGAGACTGTTTGGTTAAACTTTTACTGCCCTGGTATTTACAGTAATTCTTTTGGCATCTGTAACTTCAGGGGTTTTATCACTCCTATTTTAGTCTCCACAACCTGGGCAAATAATGTAACCCCAAGATTGTGGGCTAGCAAAGAACAGTATGAGAATTAAGAGGAGAGATGCTGTGGGTTCAGTCTGCAGTTTGCTGAGAACTTCCTTTGAGATGGATATTTTTGTTTTCTACCTATGCCCTGTGGGTTACACGTGAGGAGCAAGGGAAAGTCAGACGTAAATGAATGAGGCAAAGTCGGTTGCATAATGTAAACAAAACAAACCAAAAAAAGCCCTACAAGGTTATTCCCTGGAACTGTGTATGCTTCATATTTTCCAAACTAAAATTGTCAAAATGTTCTGATTAGTTTAAAACTTGGAAGTATTAAAGTTAGGTTTTCTCATGGGAGCAAGCAAAAAAAAAATGGCAGAAAACTTAAACTATACTTCGGTGTTTTTGCTTCTTTCAGGCTGAAATATGGGAAGGACAAAATTTAGTTGTCCCTTCCATCTTTTCAGTTTAGGTTTGTGGTTTAGGCTTTTTTAAGCTGTCACAGTTTGAGTACTTATTTAACTTAAAGGTGTTCTGAATTGCCTAGGTCTGCCTAAAAACAGTGGGTTTTTTTCCAATCCATGTTACAGATTTTTTCTCTTTACTCAGAAATTTAAAACACCACACTATTACATTACACCTGAAGGTGCACACAGTGATTGAGTACATCCACACTTCAGCTCGAGCAAAACTCCTGCTGATCCACACAGATCCGCTGTGGATGACCCCACACTGAGGGGGGAAACCAGGATTCACCCTTTGCTTTAAAGGATGTCTTTCTCCATGTATATATCTGCTAGTATATGCTTAGCATAGCTGGTTCTGTTTCTCTCCTCTGCCCTTGCAGTGTCATAGGGCTGGGGACACCCAGGCTTCAGAGCATTTCCCTCACTAGCAGAAGTGCTCTGCAGAGGAACCTCAGAGCTGCAATTGCTTCCTCTGGATTCTCACTTGAAGTTAGTGGAATATGGGGATACTTGGCATCCCTGGATGTTTCCAGTAATATAGACTCATGGCACTAACTTCAGGCATTTCATTTGGTTTTTTGTTTTGATGGCTTTTTAAAAAAAATTTTAATGAAAGCTCTTTGTTTATTACCTGGCAAAGTACATATTGCTTATTCTCCATTTACTTGCATTATTTCGTAAAAGCCCTTAAAGGTTTAGATTTCTAAATGCATTTGCCTAGCATGTGCACACCTTTTTTTGTAAACATAATGGACAACAGCTTTGAAGAATGTTTGGCTGGTTTAGACTTGCAAATTAATACCTAGTAAAAGTTTGGGCATGTTCTTCCACACAATGCTTTTCCTGTCTAGATCATCAAGGTGCAGGGTTGGCAAGTGTCTGGTTTAAATAGGTTCTGGTTTTGCCTTGATTCATTCTGGTTTGAAATTTCATATTATACAGTATCTAAAAATTAAACTTCAGTACAACTTTCTAATGAAAAGACAAGGCTAGGTTGATTTTTTAATTTTTTTTTTTAAAGAAGATGAAACCTCTTATGTGAATGGGCATTTTCTTTTGAATAGTTCATGCTCTGTTTCAGGAAGGTAATTTTTTTCATTCCTTTAGAAGATCTTTCTTGATGTACTAATATGCATCACTGTCTTGAAAAATGACTGCATGGTAGTGTTCAGCAGGCAAAAAAAAAATTATAGTGTGTGTAAAATTCCTCCTTGATCGTGCATGACATTGCCCAGTTTATGAGACCTTGCAACTAAAGAGTAATCTATTCTTAAGCATGTAATTATTTTTGGCAGGCAGGTATTTCAAAATACATAACTTAAACTTTTTTCTGTTCCGAGTCTATTTCAGACTGTGTGATATGCCCATTCTCATGGTGGAAAGGACTTCATCATTTTTCTTCATAACTGTCATTTTTGAAGTTTCATTTCAGTCTATTACAGGTGAACATAGCTCATAATTTATGTGTTACAGTGACAGACTACAAATAATAATGTCTCTTGGAGAACAGCAAGTCAGAAAATCACCTAGCATATTAATTACAATTGTCAAGCAATGACTGATCATAAATTTAACATCAAAGACCCAGACTTCCTAAGAAAGCGTCTTAAATGCTCTGTTAAAAAATTTGCCCTTGAAATTGCATGTTAGATAATAAGTACTAAAGTGTAACAGCAATGTAATAATTTTTTTTTAAACTATGGAAATGTCTTTTTAAATAACAATTTGGTAGAAAAGTTGGGGAAGGATTTATTAATTTGTTATCTCCCAGTGCAAGAATTCTACACCTACGTGTGAGTAACAATATACCATCAAATTGGTTTTGGTTATCGGATTTGGTTATCTAATACTGAAGTTTTCAGGTTTAGAAGCACCTGAAAGGCAGAGAAAAGGACAGTGTTCTCCATAATGATGTGTAGATGTGTGTGGTATGGTGTGGCTAAGCCACAGTCTTCTCTGTGTCCCTTGGTGCCTCCAAATTCCACCACCTGTAAACTGCATGGTTCTGAGGAGTGACACGTGTGACCTGCTGAGCGACAGTGTATGCTCTAAGTGTCTGCTTGGCTTCAAGGTCAGCTTCTTCAAAGAAAAATTCCAGTTGGACTTTTCTGTCCTGCCCAAAGTTTTGATTTTTTCCATCACAGAGGTGGGGAGCATGGTGGGGCATTCGGGCATGGTATGCCTTGACCATTTCTCCTAGGGAGGTTCACACTCCAGTTCCACAGCTGAAAGTTGCACAGGTTTAAACTTTTCCCTACATGCTGCCGAGATCTGGCTTGAGTGGAAACCCCAGCCTATCCTCAGAAGGTTTCCCAGGGGTACTGGCTGAGGTTGGTGTGTTCAATACCAGGAGTCAGGAGTTCATATAAGGATTCCTGAGTGACGAGAGGGTTGAAGGACCCAACTGTACATATGCCTTTGCATGGGCCTCATTTTCAGAGAACTTTGTAGCTATTGAAAGTCAGCGGGTTACAGTGAATATTTAGACATTTGTCTGAGGTTGCAGTTGTGGTTGAAACAACTATAAACACTATGAAAGAAGATCTGGGTCTGAATGTGGAGGGGAGTGGGTCACAGGAAAATGAAGATGAGAGGAGAGAATTACAGAAGACACAGGAGGAGCTGGTGTTTATTGCAGTAGGAAGTTGAAGGAAGTGGTTTGTATGTCCTTAGGAAATCCAGCTTCATTAGTTCTGTTCTTTACAGAACTTTTTAATTTAAGCTAGATGGGTAGTGGACTCACAATTGGGAAATGACGTGGTGACAAATAGCATTTCGGTTTTTGCACAGTTGAAGTCCTTTCCTTTTCTCAAATGTATCTCAGAAGTTGCTCCCATGGTGTACGTCCAGCCCAGTGTCTGAATTAGTAAATGGGAACAGGCAATGGAAAGACTTGTCATGCAAAAAAATTAATTTGAGGAGTATGTGGAAAGTGTCTGTGATGAGGCAAGTCAGTCTAAACTTGTCAACACTTTCATTTGGCATAACTCGGTGCTGCTGGAGAAAGGGATGATTGCCTCTCCCTGTTCAGGCTGCCTGTTTCCTTTGTGTGCTGACTTTGTGGTTCTGACGTGGTTTTGGTTGGGTTAGCTTTCACTTGGACCAGGTCCATGTTCCAGCTTGCCCACAAGCACACAAACACTTCTGCTGTGAAGAGACAGTGGTGAGAGCAGGCAGGCTGGTGTGGAATGAAAGGTGGAACCATTTGCCTTGCAAGGAGTTGGGCCAGGCAAGAGGATTGCAAAACCATCACCTCTGCAGGGATGGCAGGAGAGTCAGAGGCTGCATCCAGGGAGAGCTGCTAAAGAGGGATAATCAGCAATAATGTTTTTAAGGACTCCTCAGAACCATTAAAATAACATGTTGTGACACTGAAAGTATTTATATGTCAATAATTATTTTTCAATAATTATTCAGTAATAGTGTCATTGACTTCTGACACTTAATATTGATAACAGTGCTGGGTATTTTATTTTCCTCTCTTTCTCTCTCTTTTTTCTTTTATTTTTTTTTCTTTTACTGGATCCCTTTACTGCACTCTTTTAAGATACAGAACCATTGCACTTTATTAAAAAGACATTTCCCTGCCTGGGCAGCTGAGCACCTTGTGTAAACCACAGTGCCGAGAGTGTGTGGGAGCTGGATAAGAGACACTTGGATTATCCATTTAGGCCTACCAGCAGAGCAGAGGCTTCTATCAGTTTTACTGACATGGAAGTAGTTTGAAAAAAGTGATGTTCAGGAAAAGTATTATCTTCAAGTATTATCTCTTCGCTGGATCCAAAGCATACTCAACAATGAGTCAGATTTTTTGGAAACCATAAACGTATTAAAATTCAGCATTAGCTTTAAAATGCAGGCCAGCAGACTTAGCTTCATCATATTTGGAATCCCAAACACATCATGGAGAAGTTTTCAGTGTTTTTTAATGTCACCAACCTAAATATAACTGCTGAATTTCAGCAAAGCTATGCTAGCAGATACACATAATTTGGTTAGTGTTAGTTCTGTAGTTCCACATCCATGCGAGGTGCCTGGACATGGTATGGACATTTGTCTTCCACTCCTCATAACACACAAGTTACTGGTGGGGCAACCACTGGATTCTGGATTCTGTCCATACTTGGGGAAAGCTTCTTGTAGCCTGATGCTTTTCAAAAGAATAGCCCCATGATACTGACACTGTATCTGCAGGGACTGAGTTTGGGACCTGACATTTAAAACGTCATTCATTTTGGCTGCTTCATTATGAAGAAATAGCAGGTCCATGCAATGGGAGGCATTAGTAAAATTTTAAATTTCCACAATTTAACCTTATGGAAAGACAGCATTACAGCGCAAGAATAGCTTATAGGAGAATGTAATTTTGCAGTTTTCTTTTGGACTGGCAAAGTGAAAAAATATAAGAATCGCTACAGAACCCTATGCCTTGTTTCCAGCTCTTAGTGACTTTTTGCAAGCATTCACCTTGTCTCATTTACAAAGGAGAGTGCTGGTTATCACAAGGCTGTGGCCAATAATAAAGATGCTGAAGGATAAAAAAACAGTAAAACTAATGTAGTGCATAAAAGTAGCTTGATTTTGTTACGTTTTTTTCAGATTTACACCTGAAATTGCACAGAGGCTGTTCAGAATTATTTGAGAGTTGAGGTGTCGTTACATGGTTTTAGGATGCTCTTGAGAGATGAAAATGGGGAGGACAGAGACAGCCTGAGACTGTGTTTTTACCTTCCCTGTGTTGTTTTCTTATGTGCGCTGGCTGAGAGAGTTTACAAGACAAGTTACACATTCCCCATGTAAAGCTGTTTCTTATTTTTCTTAAAAGTGCTCAGGGAATCCTTAAGAATGACTGGTTTGGGGGGTTTTTTTTAAATGGATTTTGGTTTAACCAGCCCAATTATTCAGGCAATGGTGAGGGCCCTGCAATGTTTTTGGCTAAGTGGAGGACCACGTGAACAAGGGGAGAAGGAACTTGCAATATGAAAATTGATATACCATTGCCTAGCTCCAGATGCAATTTATAACATATGAGAATAATCAAGTCCTGAAAGTGTAAAAGCTTAAAACTTGAGAGCCAAATAAAATATGATGTAGTGGATTAGGCTAAAACACACTTAGAGCAGCCTGCATTAGAATTGTTTTATTTCTCATCATAGCATCAATTGCAAAGGATTGTCAGCAATGAATTTGGACTTAGTTTGATAGAAGACATCTTCTGCAACTTGTGAAATCTAATAAAATTCATTAATATGCCATGATTCAAGATTTCTGTAAATGTTAAGAAAAATAGGACTATACCTAAATAAAATAATATTAATCATGTATTTATTCTAGTCTTAAGGCACGTTAGCAATTACATTTTCACATCATTGTTCAGCAGTTGCAAATGTACCAAAAAATACTGGCAGAAGACTGTTCTTTAAGTGAAAACAGAGAGCCTTAAACTTAGGAAAGACCTAAACAAAGTCTATTTAACCATTAAGTATATAAATAATCCCATTAACATTGAAAAAAGAATTCTCTACTTGAGTTCAATAAGAAGAGAACAGAGTTTTTGACACATTCTTGTATTGCAGTCCCACCTGCAAGTAAATAAAACAGAAGCTAGTTTTGTTTGAGATACCAGCAGAGGTTTCCTCCAGTGAACATGAAATTAGTTGCTTCTTTCTCTGCACCAGCATCTCTCACACTGTAAGAGGTGTGCCCCTGCTTTACTGGTGTATGTGAGAAGAAACTCTGAATTTCCCTGATTCAGCTTGACCTTTATAGCAAATTTCAAATTAGTCCTCCCCCCTGCACTCATGAGAGTTCTGCATGTCCTGGTTTTAATTTTTTTTTTTTTTTTTAAGAATACAGTGAGATCGTATCTTACAGACCAGAAGTGATGATTATCCCAACAGAGAAACCAATTGTGGGCTGTTTCATCAGTTCCTGGACGATGATGACAGAGTGGGAAAAGTACATTCTGATTCAGCTGTTTATTCCCACATGTAGTTACTAGTTTCTTAGTGATGTTCATTTCCTTGACTAAGAATTGCAAAACTCAGAACAACATGGTGAAATAGGCAGAATATTTGAAAGCACTTTATTCCAGAGTGGAAATAAATAGGATATTTAGAGAGCTAAAACTTCATGGTATTTTGAGCTGTTTGTCTTGATTATCGCCAGGTTTTCAATTAAAACAAAAGTGGAACAAAACCACCACAGAAGCAACTACTCTTCATGTTTCGTGAAGGGTTTTGCACCTAAAAACTTTTCCATTGCTTAATTATTAAATGTAGTTCTTACAATGACAGCAGAGTCTTTTGATGACAACGTAGAGCCACCATATGAAGACAAGTGTAGTATTGATATTATACACATTTATGGTCTTCTGTTTAGCAAATTGGAACAAAAATTCTTACTGTATGTCTTCCGTGCTAAGGGAAGCTTTCTGAAATTTGCCTGAAGCACAGACACGTGGCCTTACCTTGTACAGTTACGTAAGTACTTTTCCCTAAATATCTGGTAGTAGGAAGGTAGTTTTTACTTTTGGTCTCGTGGGATAAGCTGTGTTCCAGCAACACATACCTGAGAAGCCAACTGTGTGGATTCCTAAGAGTGGTAACACATGCTGCTTTTCCTCTGTATACTTTACCTGAAAAATTACTTGTGAAATTCAGGTTTCCCTTTCCTACCTTACATCTGCTGTGTAATTTTCCTGGCAAATTGACTCAAAATTTTGTAGTAAAAATTGGAGGGGATGTGGAGGGGCCTGCTAATGTAAAGAATAAAATGAACCATGATGTGAAAGATCACTTGTCTGGTCGGTGGTATCTTGTTGTTAAGTATCTGGTAGTTGATACTGAGAAGGTGTTCACAGAAAATAGGGATTAGACTGCCCAGGGAAGGCTGAACTGCCTCCCTCTTTAATCAGTGAAGGAGAGAGGTACTTCTCAAGGAGATAGTTCAGGTTAGTCAAATTATCCCTTCTCTCTACATCAAGGACAGTTATCAGCAGGATAAGGTGAGTGAAGTACAGTGGGCTGGAGAGGTAAATGAGAAGGTTTTTGTGTATTGCATGGAGATGACTTGGTGGGGACTTGGAGAGATTAATTTGATTTCAGTAACTAATGGAAGGCAGTTCTTCCCAAACATGCAGTAGTTCCTTCCTGCTCACCTCACGGAGTATTAGCTCTCTCAAATGTCTGATGAGAGATATGCACAGTTAAAAGCTGTGGACAGGCCCCTGATCAATTATATCTATATCAAGCTTTACAAAGCTTTTGATAGTACAGAATGGATCCTTATGGTTACCTAGACATAACACAGGCAAGGAAGTGCCCTCACCACATCTGCAAAGGAATTGTACTCTTTTGCAGCAGAAGTGAGTATAGCCTGAACTCTGTAATGTGTGATTTGATGTAATGAGTACATTCTAGAAAAACATCCAATATTGGTCTGAAGCCAAATGAAAGACTTAATTTCACATGGTAAATCTTCCTTATTGTTAACTAGGTGTTGGGTTTTTTAATTTGAAGCCAGAATGTTTCCAATTCCCATCCATTAGATAATGTTACCCTTCTGTTTATTTAAATTCAAGGGCCTTTATGTATGTTTATAATCTACAGTGATCATTAATTTACTCTTTGAAAAGTTAAGAGCTTTTGTGGCTGTTGTGGTGTTTGTGTGCTCTGGAGAAGACTCCTTTTTTTAATGGGTAAAAATTATGAAGAGTTATTTTCCAGTTTCTAATTTGCTGTGATAGCCAAAGGCTTAAGAAGAGAAGTCAACCACTTGCATTAATTCTTGGAAAGAAAATGAACAGAACATGTCTATCTGGTTTAGCACTAGATTTTGGCAGAGAGGCAGCATTCTCAGTAGTGAACCAATTATTATGGATAATAACATTTTAGCTTGCATAGATTGGTTTTTTAGAGTGTTCCCAGCTAATGATAGTCGTTAATCCATTGGTAAACTGAGTCTTGAGCTTTCTGTTCTGATCTTTATTTTTGATTTGTTTACTTGAATGGATTTTTAATGTGATAACAGCCAGATTGGTTTTGACAGCCTGATGTCATGGCTGATTGAAGTGTTCTGTTTCTTCCATTAGCTCTTGCCTGCTCATCACTGCCAATATTACTGTGAGTAGCCTCCCTCCTCCACTCTTACATCAGTTTTGTGGGTTGGGGGACAGGAGGGCTGGTGTTCAGGGGGTTTGGTTCTTTTTTCTCAGAGTTTGCTTTAAATTTTATGCTTTTCATGTTCATGTTTCTGCTATTAAATTGTGAGACTGTGGTGTGGCTTTCCTTGCTGTGCTGAAAATACTCAAATGTTATTTTCTCTTAATCCTTCTCACCTGTCCTCTCCCATGTTCTAAATGAGGAAAGCATTGATGTTGTTGAAATCACACTCTGGAGCATAAGAATTTGCAGCAATAAGCCTGTGAGTCTGGGGAAGCAGTCTGTAGACTGCAGCCACACGTGCTGAGCCAGCTCTTGGGCAGCTCCCACTCCCTTGGCAGCCTGGTACACTGAGGCACACAGTGTACCAAAATGTTCTTTCAGCTGTGCAGTATCAGATCAGAGATGCTCTCCTCCAGCTGGAAAGGTACTGGGACAGCCAAGTGATCATGGTCTAGAGAGTTTTCTCACTGAGTTCATGGGTGCACACGGACATGCTGTAGATTTCAACTAGAGATTTGGGCAGTGCCTTACTAATCCTGATAATTGAGGGACAGGTATAAGGGGGCAGCTCTTTGGAATCAGAATGTCATTTTATCTATTTATTTCTTATCACTGAGTTTCCCCTGCAGTAGCTGAGTTTTAACTAACCCTCCTTGTCTGTTACCATGGGACTTTGTCCTTAAGGACCTTAACTCCTCCTAACTTCTCTATCCTGCCCAGTCTGCACATTCTGATCCATCTTTGCAGCTTCTTGTCCCGTCAGGTTGCCATACGCTGTTTTGAGTGGCTGCTGACAAGAATGTGAACACCCTCAGTATCGAGCCCTTTCGTGGCAGCACTCCCATCTTATTCCACTTACCTTGGCTCCCACTCAAGTGCCGGGGTGACCCTGAGGGTTTCATTTCACTGCATTGCAGGATTCGAGTGCTGCTGAAGCTCACTGACGTTGGTTTTTGACTTTGCAAGTTGCTGAGCACCTCGTGCAAGTGTTTTCAATTACTCCAGTGTCAGTGGGAGATGAGGATAAAAATGGTGCTGAGCAGCTCCAGCAAGTGGCTGCTATGTCACCCCTGCAAACAGATCAGCCTGTATCACTGCAAAGTTTATTACCTAAGGGGGAAGGAGTTAACTTGGGGGCGGGGGAGGGATAACTTTTGGTTCTAAATGTCACATGTTTTTTACTGCAAATACACATTTCTCAGTGGTGGGGTTTTTTTTTCATTTTTGGTTTTTTTGGGGTTTTTTTTTTACATTTTGGGGCTTTACAGTATTTTGCAGCAAAAGCAAATAAAAATATGGTAGCTATTTAGTCTTTTGATGCTGCTAGGATAAGGAATGCTTCAGCTCAGGAGTGTGTTCAGCAATATCCATCCTAATTTCTGATAAATCTGAAAATCTTATTTAGGGTTACCAGAGTCGAGTGTTTGACAGCTTTGCAGTAATTACTCAACAGCTTTTGAAAAGTGACTGGATCTGTTTGTTTTTAAGGGACAAATAGAGCTTTCAGACAAATACCAAAATCACTGTAATTTTTTTTTTTTTTTTACATTTAAGTTAATAACTTTGATTACTCTCATTTTCATATTTGTCATTAAAATTAATAAGTTTCATTAAATTCAAATTTTGCCTTTTAAAATTCAGGCCTTTATGAGCCTCCCATTTTATAAAAGATATGGATCCTGCATACAGGATTTTCTTGCTCTTTCCTCTCAATTAATGCAACACGATAGACATGAGTTACTCAGGGGGTGGAAAGGAGTTTTGAGTATTTCAGTTGATTATATGTGACAGTTTGCATGCAACTTATATAGGAAAATGCTATTCAAGGGCAATTTCAGAATTCTTTGCTTCAGCAAAAGCAGTCTGCATCAAGGGGCAAGCCTACCTGAACATCCAAAAAATCCCAGTAGCCATAAAAGTTCTTGAGTAAATTTTGTTGCAAAGTATCATTCCTATATTGTGTAGTCCTGCTGAGAGTTTACTATAAAGAATTGACAGTTCGAGTAAAAGCTGGCTTCCATGAACGAAAAAATATTTTATAAAATTAGTTTGGATAGGAAAAGGTCTCTAGCATTGAAGGAAAAAGATAATGAAAAAGGGGAGGCAGATCATCATGCAGCTTTTGTCTTTGCAGGTGTTAAAAAAAAAATTATTCTTCCTTTGAAAAGTTTCTTTGTCCCCCTCCACTGTGAAAGGCTGATTAGAACTGTCTTTCAGCATTTCTAGGAAGTCAGCTCCAGGAAAAAATTGTGTAATATTTATTATCATTGTATTTCATAGTATCTATATAAAATAGGTTTTGGAAATCCATTCTGAACCATGATCTGAGCTCTACCTTGATCCTGTTCATAAAACAGCCTTTAGAATTTGTTTGATAAATACAGAAATGAAGGGAAAAAATCAATTTTAAGGAGCTGGCCTTAGAAACAGCTAAAGCATTTTTGAGGATTAAATTATTTGAAGATTCCAAACTCTTGTTTAAAGATTTGCAAGAAGCGAAGTATTTTGTGTCCATGCATTATACTGAAATGTTTAAGCTTCTTACCACAGATGTTGACTAATGAAAAGCATTAAGGGTAGCTATTATTGACTCAGAGTAACAGCAGTCCATAGGTTGTTGTCCAGGTGTGTAGATTTTAAAATGTCTCCTCTGGTGCTTGACATAGATTTTGGGGAAAATAGAAAAGGACATGTATCCCTTTAGTCTCTCGGTATTTGGTAGTTAGTTTATGTGGTAGGAATATGCCAAAACAGACTTGGAAAGTGGACAGAGCAGAAAGGAGAGTGGGAAGGTTTAATAGATTTTTAGCCCCTGTGAGCAAAATTAAATCTGGAAATCAATATGCCAAAGATGTTTTTAAGTCCTCATCTCCAAGGAGACTACTGTGTTAATATGTAAAGGAAAGTTTGTGAAGTTTTTGTGACAAGCAAGCAACAAGAAGTTACTTAATTGTCTGCCTTTTAGCTCTCTCTTTCTGCACGGTGTTGCTGAAGTGAGAGAGCTGCCCCTTGCCAAGGGGGGGCCACTTGGCCCAGGTCAGCATTTTAGGTGAGATGAACAGCTGAGAAATGCCCTCATACAGGTTCACGTCTGATGCTCGGGCCAGAAGTGGGAACAAACCTTGGCCATGTGCCTTTCAGCCCAGACAGTGGTTCTCTAGCATGGCAGTTTTGCAGACCAGAGTCAACACCCAGTGTTTTTTTAGGCCATAATGCACCAAATTTTACCCTCTGGCTTCTAATGAACGGCTATTTAATATAATTTTGTAGACCATCAAGGAACCACTAAGTATACACTTGTGGGAACCACTGTGCTGAGAGGGCCAGAGGTTTCAAGTCCCTGTAGCTGGTCAGGCCAGCTATTAAACGTGGCTAATATTTGCACTGAGGTTGTTGGTGTGGTTTAGGATCTACATAGGATGAGCAGAAATTTGGATTTAAAGCATTTTCTTAGACTAGTTTTTTGCAGGTTTTTGAAATAAGTCTGGAATTTGAATGTGTGTTGCAAGATACTGTGGCATAGAGGCTTAGGCACTGACTGAAGAATGGAGACAGTGGTAGTGTTATTTTGAGACTGTTGCTAAAATTTCTCTGCCGCATTCCCTCTGTGTGGCAACAGTTTCAGAACTAGAAAGGGATGCAGGTCAATGTTTTTCATCCATGGCATTGTGCCACATTATTGACAACCTCAGAAATTCCAAAATCATGTCAGAAACTACCACATTTATTATGGTTATTTCAAATCTTGATTAATAGTTACATTTCTCTATTCTTGCTTTCTAGGTTTTGCACTTTAAGATATTCTCAAGGTGTATTTGCAAACTTGTCTAGAGTTTGAACAATGTTTCACAAATTGAAAATTACAGGACAGGTTAGAACATTTTGTGTCTTTATAGAAGTGCTGCGGTCCTCTTCTCCAGATTCTTTCATCAGGGCTTACCTTAGAGAACCATCAGGAATCACACAAATTGCTAATCCTGTTGTGTGTGCTGAATCCTGTTAGGTTATGTGCTGCCTGAGGAACAGCTCTCCAAAAGTGGTATTATCTTGGCGACACATTTTTTAAACTTCATTATTTAATTATTTTTGCCCTCAAAAGAGCTGCTTTCATTTGGCTGTTAAAATGAAAAAGAATACACATATATATTTAATACACAAACGTAAATTTAATTCATATGTATGCATGTAATAGATACATGTGTATATGTGTATCCATGAATCCCTGTGTGTGTGTGTGTATAGATATAGGTGAACACGTATACAAGCAGCAGTACAGTGCCACTTAAATTCAGAATATGGATTCTTAATCAGGGCAAAAGACCTAAATTGGAGAGGTTTGAAACAGAGGGGGCCGAGATCAGAAGGATTCACAGTCAAAAGGAGTGGTGGAATGACACTGGTAATGCAGAGAATATGCGTGACACTTGGGTGTAACAAAGTTGTTGGAGAACAAGGCAGAAATTCTAGTATGGATTGATAATACATGTAAACATGATTGAAGTGTAAAGAACAAAAGTGTAAAAGGTAGAAGCCAGATGTTGTCCAGAGTGATAAGTGGAAATGATGATGGGAAATTACTAAAAAAGCTGTGAAGAGTCATTAGAGAAAATTCTCCATTTAATTATTTTCCCTTCACCTATTCATACAGCATCAAAAACTGCAGAAAGATCAAGGAGATAGATAAACTATATGTTTTGGCACAAAAACCAGCTTAAAACCAGTGCAGATTACAGTAGTTCCTGTAGTTCCTGGAGTTGGAGCTGAGATAGGTATTGCTTTAGGCAGCACCATGTGCACGTGCTGTGTGTTTCTGTACTTTATACTCTGACAATTGTAGGTAGATGCATTTTGTGTGGTTGAAAATAAAAGTGAATGACAGTGCTTTTGGATTCCTCTGGAGGGTGTGAGAGGTCAGATGGTTTTCCTGTTCCCTTTGTGCCAGGTGCTGCCGGTGGTGTTTCTCTGAAAGTGGAGGGTTTAGGACAAGGGGCAATGAGCAGAAACTGATGTACAGGAAATGCCAGCTGAATATGAGGAAGAACTTTACTGTGAGTGACTGAGCACTGGAACAGATTGGTCAGGGAGGTTGCCAGGTGGCAGAGCCTCCCTTACTGGTGATATCCAAGAACTGTCTGGACACCATCCTGTGCTGTGTGCTATAGGATGGCCCTGCTTAAGCAGGGAGATTGGACCAGATGATCCCTTCCAATCTCATTCATTCTGTGAAGCAGGGGAAGACTTTAGGTTTTGTTCCTCATTACTGTCACTGACAGAGAGTTTCACATTTATGGAGTTCATGAGGCCAAATTGTCTAAAGCATCCTTGGTGTGGCCAAATCTGTGGTATTTTTGTGGCATGCAAGCTGAGGAAACCTATCTAGTCCACTGAGTTCCCTTCCCTTGTGTCACCTGGCACACATTTTCAATGTGTGACATCTTCAGGGCACCCTAAATTTGCAGATGCTGTTGGTGCAGGTTTTCCCCCATCCTGTGATGAGTACTCCCCCACCATGCCTTGGCCTGCAGGCCTTTCTGGGCCCTTCTGGAAGAGGCCATGCTCAATAAAGGGGCGAGTATGTAGGCAACTTGTTTTGGGGTGGTAGGGCAGGACGGGTATCTGGGGTGGGGATGGGTGGTGATGCAGGGCAGCGGGACGGGATGAGGGATGGGTGGTGATGCGGGGCAGCAGGCAGGGATGAGGGATGGGATGAGGGATGGGTGGTGATGCAGGGCAGCGGGATGGGATGAGGGATGGACGCTGGTGCCGGGCAGCGGGATGGGATGAGGGATGGGCGCTGATGCAGGGCATCGGGATGGGATGAGGGATGGGTGCTGATGCCGGGCAGTGGGATGGGATGAGGGATGGGTGCTGATGCAGGGCAGCGGGATGAGATGAGGGATGGGTGCTGATGCAGGGCAGCGGGATGGGACGGACTGGGGATGAGAGGTGGTGCGGGCGGTGCCGCTGCCTGCAGAGGGCTCTGTGACACCGCGTTTCCCCCGACCATGTGCGGGGGGGGGGGGGGGGGGGGGAAGGGAGTGCTGGGGTAACGCTTCCAACAGTCTGGTCTTAGTCTGGTAAACAGACTAGGAATTGTGGGCTAAGTCCTTTTCCCCAGGCTTTGCACCAAGGCTGAGATCAGATGACTCAGTCCGGACTCATTATTTTAATAGCCTACAGCTAGTTCACATAGCAGCGGGAGTCCACAAAAAAGGCATTTAATTGTTGAAACTCAAACTGGTACATAGTAACTGCAGATTATAGTATTCAGATTTAAGTGATTCAAGTAATTTATAAAGCTTTTGCACAAGCAAACTGAAAGTTAAAATACTGATATTGTAATAAAAAGTAAATAAAACATACTTTTGTACATTAAGACCCAATTAAAGAGCATGATTTCATTTAACAAACTTAAAACAGGCAGGTGATATTTGCCAACATTACTACAGCTGTGTTTTACATTAGGAAATTAATTAAAATAGTAATTTATACTTTTTTCCACTTGCAAGTCTTGGGTCTTTCTGTATTACACCATCTATTTTCTCTTCATTCATTGTGATAGGGTGCATTTGTAACCTCACTTAGGCTGCATCACAACTTTGGGCTTCGTTTTTTTTTCCTTACCTAATGAAAAACCGGCTTTCTGCAATAACGCCAGCGAAGCAGATCAAACAAGGCTGAAGGAACTTCCCTGCTGTCTGCCTGAGAGGCAGTGCATTGTTAGTTATTCAGATGTCAGTCCTTTTCTTCCGCATCCTAGCAGGGTTTCGCTGGTTTCATCAGATCACTGGAGCTGGAGGTGGGAGGGTGGCTGCCAGTGAGGGATGCGAGGGAATGGTTTCCTGTTAGACTGAGCAAAACTGGGGGATTTGCTGCATTCCCATACATGCCTGGCTATGGTTCAGTAGCACACCGTGAGCCTGACAGGGACAAAATTTCAAAATGCAAATCAGTGTTCTGCTTTTATACCTCACAGCTGAATAATGGGACCTCAGGAGTTATTCTTAGCTCTTAGGTACTTCCCCCTCCTCAAGCTGCTAAAACAGTGATTACATAATGAGCTGTTAACTTTGTCAGTCAAATCAGCTTAAAGTGTAGGAAAGTACATTTTTTTAAAATAGCACATAATTACAGAAATGAGAGTTCATTATTCTGTTTGTATGAAAGAGCAAACACATGTGATTGTTATCTTCTTCCTTCTCCACTTTTCCTTGTCTGTGTTCACCAGGATAGAACTTTGTTCATCAGGAACTTTGTTACCTTCAAGGAGTAGTCTTTCGTGTCAGCTATTTTATAGACTTGTGACTCATTGCAGCAGAGTCTGAAGAATTGGAAATGTTCAGTTTGCCTTTTTAGCGGGGCTCAATTGTTTGTAAGTTGCTATCGTCCTTTCAAACAACTCACGATGCCTAAAAACTTGGTTTATTAAGACCAGACATTTCACATTCCTAATGTTAAGATTGCTGCAATTTTCCATTATAAGCTTTACCCCACCCAGTCCTCTGAATACAGATTCATAAATCAGTTTCAAAAAATGCTTCTCCATCTAAATCTTCACTTACATGTTAAGCCTGGGAGAACATCTTTGAGCTGAATGCTCTTTCTCAGCTGGAGAATCATGTTCTGTATCAGTGTTTTCACAAATGGATTTAGTTTCTTTAAAAATAAAATCAAACAGTGAATGCATTGTGAGTGACTTTGTGGTGTCTGTTTTTGAAAGAAAAACAGAATATATAGGTTTTAGGAATTAATTATCGTGCAGCTTACTACCAGTTTCTTTTTGCCATATTTTTGTTGAATGGGTGTTCTGAATTGCTTGCAGCCTGGAGGAGTGTGGGCAGACATTGTATATGCGATACATTTCTGAAAGACTGAAGAATGTGTTGGGTAATGTGTTTGACTAATACTGTGTAAAATACTGAAGACTGGTTTATTTATGCAGATTGATATTAGACATCCTTAGAGTTTATAAGCAACGCTTTGTGAAAATATCTGTTTTCTAAATTCTTGCATAATGAATCTGTCTTTGGGTGTTGACTTGAATTCTCAGGAGAACTCAGTACGGAATGACACAAGAATAGCCAGACATAAATGGAACATTACAAGAATAAAATATCTGACATTTCAGCTCCCTGCTTCTTAAAGACCTTGAGGCATCAATAAAATGAAACCGAGTCCGACAGTAAAAGTGTGTGTCATGCGTACACAGATCTACTTCTCTGTAGGGCTGACTGAAAGAAATTGTTTTTACATAAATAGTTACAATAAGCTCTTCAAGCAGGAAGGAGGGTGGACCAGTAATGGAAAAAAATACGATATTTTATGTTAAGTACATCTGAACGTAAAACATGCTACTGGAGTTAGGCATTTTGACAATACTGGAGCCTGTGCAGCGAGCCAGAGCAGGGCTGGTACACTGCTTAGTCCCACATAAGAGCTATTTTGAGATTCAAGTCAAATTTAGGACATGCAGACCATTTCTTTTTTATTCTATGTGCAGGTTAATTCCATTTTCTCCAAAGACATTAGTAATTTATTAAAGTTTGTAATTTCTACAAATAAGAAGGCAAATGCAATTTATTACCCCATACTTTCACTAAAGTAAGAGTTAAAATTTTACTCTGCTTTCAAGAATTTTGTATTTCATTCATGTGAAAGCTTACAGTAGTCTAGCAAGTCATAAAATGTGAAATAACAATATTTAAAATATTTGAATTTAATAACTGATAGGTTAAGTTAAAATATTACTGAAAAGTTGCTATCAGTATTCTTTCGTCTGAGATTGTCTTCAGTCATACTAAGAAAAATAATTTGGGAGTTTTGTTTCCATGATGCAAATTTTAAAACTGCCAAGGTACGTTTTTTAAATTATGTGGTTCAAAAAATATTTTAAATGAAGAAGTTGCTTTTCATGTCACATTATTTATGCCTGCTAAGATTCTCATTTCAGTCTCGGTAACATTTTATGGCGGTGTGACATTACATTATTCCTGTATATTAACAAGGGTATGAACTGAAATGTGAGGATTCATGACGTTATATGCAACGATTAATGAGGCAATAATGCATAAAGTATCTGTTGTTAGCAGCAGGCAAGGGCTGGTTTGTTCGTTAGCGGCTGCAAGCAAAGCCAAGGCTGATGGATGTCCCAATAAGCCACTTGGTGAGCGCAGGGAGGAAGATTTCTGAAATGAGAACTGCTACATCACACTAAAGGCAGGGGTTTGCTGCAGCATCTTAAAAATCTGTCCCAACTGCAAGAAAGTCAGCGAGTGGTTTGCACCATCCAAATGCTCCTTTTCACCATAGCAAAACTCTGGAATGAGTTTGATAAGAAAGATGTCAAGGCAGAACACAGCATAGTGAGCATTTTCATCAGATGTGAGAGCATGACTTTTTAAACTCTTCTGCATTTGTAGAAGAGGTGAAAATACCATGCCAAATGATATCAAGTGGTTGCTGCCTTCCTGCAAATTACCTCCTTGAAGTATCTCTTTTGCTCAACTATTGCCTCTCACTCCATGGAAATTACAGAATTTTGAAGGTGCAGCTAAGTTATAGCTCCTTTCTGAAACTCATTAATTTGCTTCAAGATAGGGTGGAAAAAACTGGGGGGAGGGTGGGAGGGGAAAGGAAGAAAACTAGCAGTATGTTTCTAATGTTTCGGAAATTACTGTTGCTCTCTTGAATTTTGGTGAGCTCTAATTTTGTTCCCTTTAAACACTGAAATGTCATTTGTTTATTTTAACAACGTCAGAAAGACAGCATGGGCTTCTCCTTGAGTTCCTGTCATCAGTTGAAGAAATAAGTAATGAATTTTTATTATGAATGAAATATCAAAAATAAAACTGCATCTGCCCTGATTATGTTACTGTTCTAATGTTATCTATCCAGTGTGCATTTTTTTTTACAATTTAAAAGGAATATAAAATAAAATGCAGCCCTCAATTTTTCATTTGCTGTATTACCTAAATTCAAGAAAGAAAAGGCAAAAGCACCATGTTATTTGAAAAATAAACAAAAACCAAAAATATAATCTCTACATTTGAATTTTAAGTAAACAGCTATTTTTGTGATGGGCTGAACATACAAAACTGTTTTATGTTTGTTTGGTATTAATTTTAAATTAAATATTAGTGCTTCTTGAAAAGTAGATATTGGAAAACAAGTGTAAGCAGAATAAAACAGAAGAAAAAGAAAAGAGAATAAAGAAAGACAAAAAGAAGATGAAAAAGCGCTCATTTCCAAAGAGAAAATATTAAAATTCATGTATTTAATATCATCAGCATTTATTATATTACATATAATGTAGTAAATGATTATAAAAAGGAAAGCTAGGGCTTATGTTCGGTGTTTGGTATTTCTGTTAACCAAAGTACGAAGTGTAATTCACACTGATGTTTTTGTGTATTCCCAAAATCAAGAGAGATGCTAAATTTCTTTCCATTGCTTTTAAAACTGCCTTGTATTGATTTAACAATGTGTAGACACATGCTTTCCTGTAGGCAGTTAGATGGTTTGGAATTTTTTTTTTTTTTTAATTCTGTTTGAGTGATAATAGATTGCTTGGCATATCACTGTCCATTAGCTCCACTTACACATTTAGATATGAAATTACTCAATCTTCTGAATCAATTTTCCATGCTAGAAGCACAAAATATCTCCTTGGTGAAATTTGTTTTATTGTGTCTTATTGTAGCTTTTAAGAATGTGTGAAGAGCCGACAACTAAAGTAAACCCACTGGACTCTTGCTCATATTTAGCAGATTTCCTAAGGCAGCAGCCTTGAGTCTACTGACAGCAATAAGTGTGACTGCATGTTGTGTTCGAGTCTTTCAGTGATGAGGCAGAAATGCAATTTAAATTTTTTAAGGTACATGTGCAGCCTAATAATCTCTACTACATTGGTTTAAGATGCAAATATTCAGAAAAATATGTATTGCTCTGTAGCTGATTTCGTGGCAGTAACAGTTCTACATCTTGAGAGAACTGGTTGAATAATGGAAATGAAAGACTTGTACCGGCAATGAATTATCCCTAAGGCTAATAATAAAAAGAAATCTGATTCTGTCCTATCTGTCTAAGATACTCATCAGTTTGTCATAAATATTCCTTATTTAGGACATAGGAAAGGCTTTCAACAGATGAGTCTGAATACAACTGGCACTGAGAATGAACACTGAATTCCCTTTTAAGACCTAATCTCAGTGAATGAGCATGCTGAAGTCCAGCACAGACGTGTGGTATTTCTGCCATAAATACTGGGCTGGAAGAGTTCTTTCCAGAAACTTAGAAATGCCCTTTAATGATCTGTTTGATCTGGTTAGTGCCTGTTGTGAAATCCAATACAGGTTAGAGAGAATAATTGGGAGGGGATTATTATTTTGGGCTGTTTCTTCCCCACTTGTTACAATTTCGTGACATTAGAGCAAAAGCGAGACAATCCAAAGGGGATTTTGTATGTATCACACGCTTTAGCACTATGCAAATACTCTGTAATCTAAGTGGTGTGAAGGCATGTGGGGGATTATGCATGGTTTTAATGGGGCTTTTTCACACTGATGTTTCTTTTTAGGGTTTTTTTAAAACTATCATGAAAGATCTCTAAAGAAAAAATATTGTTGCTAGCTTCTGTGAAGCAGAAGGTCTGTAAAGAGCTGCAGAATTACTTCTGTTTTCCCCACACTACAAAGAATGGTATGTCCAAGTGCTCAAGGGTGTTCATTAAATTATTTGAGCTAATGGATTGTCTAAAACTTGCTCATGTATTTATTTTCTCATAATCACATAAATAGTGTGGCAAGGCATTACTGGGTATATTGGCTGTCTTTGTTTTGGCCCCGTGTTGCTCAAGTTCAGCTGAGAAAAGCCTTTCATCCTTTCCAGGATACGAGACAGCCCAAGTCTGTGAACTTGTCTTTGAAAAAGTACTGCTGAACTCCCACCATTTAGATTTCACCAGAATTCTCCTTAATCCAATAGCAGTTCAACTTAACGATTGTCTCTTCCTTCTGGCATTGGTTCAGTCAAACCACTTCGCTGCTTTTACAAGAAGAGACAAAGCAAAAGGTATGGAGGACAGCTCCTGACTTGAGTCCACTGAATCCCATCCTACTGAAATGGGGTCATCCCTTGAGAAGTGGATTCTTCTATCCCTCTTCAACATTGAGATCTCCTGAAGTTTTAAAATAATGTAGAACTAGAAGTACTTTCCATCCTAGCCTGGTTTTTTTCCTAAACACTGCTAATGTGATGAGGAAGACTGAAAGCTAAAATTACCATCTCCACCTCATTATTTCTCTTGCTACAGCACTGACAAAGAATAGCATAAACATCTTGAGGCAAAAGTGGGAAAAGACTGAGGGGAAAAAGCAGATACAGCAAGGACCTTGGTCTGATGGGTGTAAAGAGTAGCAAGACAATTAATGCATGGCTTTCATGTATTTATGTAATTTAGTAGGTAGCAAGCTAGTGTGTGCCCCATCTGTCAAATAAGTCTGACCACTTTTTATTTCAATATAATACTACCAGAAGGCAGGACAAATCTGTAACAGAGCACCATGGATTTAATTTTTTTTTTCTCCTCTTCCCAGTCATTCTTGAAGTTGAGCAAGTGTCAGGCTAAGGAGCAATCTGTTGAAATATAAGCGATGGAAGCTCAGCACATTCTCGTGTTCTGGTAAAGGTGACAGGCTTTCCCAGGGCAGGTTAGCCAAATTAGGCAAACATGAATATGACCTGAATGCTACTATCAATGTTTTTCCATAATTATCTGATAATGAAAAAGGTCAGAACTAATTCTGTTCTGCTATCTTTCCCCATTGTGGGCTAGTACTAGTTGTCAGTGGTAAGGCACAGGACACGGTATATTTGTTAACTGTCAGGTAGTGCTGCACATTTTTTTGAGCTTGTGTGCAGCTGGACCGTGTTGTGGAGCAATCCTGGGGTTGAGTCTTGGTGTGGTGTAATCTGGTTGTTATGCAAGCTCAGAATAATCCCCCTCCTTTCTCTTGCCTGTGCACGCAGTAACTGGATTGTGATTGTGACATGTCCTCTATTGGTGTATGTTTTAGAGACTAGATCATGAAGAAGCTAAATGTTGCAAATTAATATTCAAATCCAGCCAGGTAGCTGTGATGCACCTTCTTTACTCTGTGTGAATGTCTCTGGATGTGGAAACAGAGCTGGTCCAAGCGGGGCTGACTTCCTGCATCAGCAAGATTTAGCAGTGAGGAAGAGGAGGAAAGGGCACTTCATGCCCTGATGAGAACTATTAAGAATGTGCGTTCTGGACCGCAACCCGGGTTCTTTTTTTCCCTTTCAGTTTACGTGCAGCTCATTTTTATAACCCTTACCCTCAGTCTGGGTGTATGAGTCCAGAGCTCTTCAACTCTCAGCATTGTGTGTAGCATAGGTTTTATGATAAACTCTGACATCATCATGTGAGTCACTCTGGGGCATGATCGTCAAGCAGTGCATGCTAATAGCTCAGGGTTCTGTGTTCTGTTCATTCTTGACTCCAAAGCTTTTGAGGGTGACAAGTCTTAGAAGTACTGGAAAAGGTTTGATTTGAAAATGCTTTTTTTAATTTGAGCACAGCCTCTGCTTTTTTGTGACTTTTTGTGTTGGTAACAAGAGCTAACGCTGTTTGTATTATATTACCACCTATATGAAAGGTTGTGCAACACTTTCCATTATAAGACTCTTTCAGTTGCTTGTGTTGCCAACATTCATCTGTTTGGGCTGAAATTTTCCATGCTGGGTGTCTCCTTCAGGCTGAATTTCTTGGGAAAGTTTCAATAAAAATACTTGAACCATTCCAGGGAATGAGAACAGGGGGGAAAACTGTATTTTGCTCATGTTTATTAAAGTTGCTGCAAGCATTTGATTCAGAAATCACTGTACCTACGTGTTTTGGAGCGGGGAGTTGAATAATTAGGAAGGTCGAAAGGGTGAGGAAAGAAAAAATAGGTGTAGAAGAGATTTCTTTAGAAAGAGTTTGCTCCTGCCTGATGTTATGAACCGTTGGCAAGAAAGAACACAAACCTTATGCTTTTCAAAACAGGGTCGATGAATGGCTGGGAGCTGAATGATCCTCCTTGTTTCACTGCACCTATGTGATGTATTGGTTTGAGGGAGAGAGGCTTATGAGGTGTAAACAAAATCATATGCAATAGGGAAGGTGTCTGAAATCTGCACAGTGGTGGAACTAGAGGGGCAGGGTTATGTAGATAATAATTTGAAAATAGCAGAGGTAGCATTGCTCAGCAAAGAGATGGATTTGAAGATGATGAGACAGAGTATCAAGAAGATGGGATTTAACCTAAGTGGTCTCACAGCAGCCTTTTTTAGTTACAGTTCATTTCCTGTTTCCCAGATATCTTGTGCATTTAAATGAGGCAAGGAAAATTGTATTCAGTCATGTAATTTAGAGACCAGTATCCAACCCTAATTCCAGCATGTTTCATTCATGAACACTTGATGTTGCAACCATAATGTACGTCCAGCATGAAAATTAAAGACTTAGTTGGAAATGTCATTCTATATCCATCATTAAAATGCTATTATTTTAAACTTTGAAGAACACTGCCATAGTCAGACACATGTATAATATTGTATTTCAGTTAAAATACTGAAAAATGTTTTCTTTTAATCCATTTAAACAAGTTTCCTTTTCAAAACCACAGCGCTGCCAGTGCGTCAGCAAACATGTATGGGACTATTTGGATCTGAAAAGGTTAATTCCATACGTGAGATATTGGAAACTGAACTTCTCAACACACTCTGCCTTCCATTTCTCTCAGGTTCACAGTGTAGACAACAAATGACATTTTGGAATATACTTTACATGCTTAGTCCAAATGGGAATGAGTTAAGAGGACCGGGAGAAGTTTCAGTTATAAGTTCACATTTTCCTGATTTTTATGGACTTCAACCGGAGTGGTTATAACTCAATATTATTTTAACATTGTTATTTGTGGCTGAGTTTACTAAAGAGCAACTTTCATGCTGCTGCTTTTAATATCTCACAGTTGAAGTTATCTTCCAAGTTTTCAAGGATTTATAATGTTACCATAACATTTTCTTAAGGAATAAGGCTTCCCATCCAGAAGCAAGCATACATCATAGTACAAATTGCAAAAATAGTGAATTGGACATTTCCTAGTTAGAGGAAAGCAAATATGTACTGAATGCCCACTTTATTGAGATCCTTTTATTTTCTTGAATGAAATTTAGGCTTCCATTTGAGGACTGTTTTGTCAATATCATGTGCACCCTTGTTTGAAAAAGAGAAATCTAATGCTTAACTATTACTATGGATATCTGCATTTAAAATATTAACTTCATAAAAATGCCATATCTGGGCTTGACATGATGTATTGTTGTCTCAGTTCAAAGAAGATAAGATGTCGTGTCACATACCTGTTTATTAATGTCTGTCTGTTGATGTTACTTATCATGGCAGAGATCCACTTATTAATGCCTTCATGGTATGGACAGACAGGATACATCTTTATTGCTCTAATGGTACCTAAGATTTTGTGCCATAGTGTTTTGAGACTATGGTCAGACAAATGCTTGTGTGTAACTTAACTTTTTATTCTGTATGTGTGCTAGTGCATATTGTTTTTATTCACTGGCAAGTGTAGTTTGTACTTCAGCCTCAAGGACAGAAGGCTGTACGGACCTTGTGATTTACTTTAGCCTGTCTTAGGATTCCTTCCAGATATCCATAATTATTAATGTATATCCATATGCAGTGGAGGGGAAAGACAAAGGATTAAAATGTCTCTCGAATGCCAAGTCATGAAGTCTGACTTGCAGAGATCCTGCTGTGGGGGACCCGCAGCCTTTTCAAGTGGAAGTTAATACAGGTGCCAGCAAGCAATGCTTTGAATGTCAGCACAAAGCAGCATCAGCTCTTTTGGTGTAACTCTTTATATGCACATGGAACAAAAGTGGTCTTTTTCAGTTCAATTCTACCTTTTTGAAAGTAATCAGAATAAAAGTGAAAAAAGCTCTTTTTATTCCACATGAGATATCCCATGCAAAAAGTTGCACTGCTGGAATTACAGCGCTACTGGTGCACACCTTGCATCATGCTGCTGGGATTACCTCTCAGCACCCCACAGAGATGAACTTTGAGTTGCATTAGGCCTTCAGCAGCCTGTACAGAGCTCTACAGAGACCTCATTTGGTTTTCAAGAGTTGGGAGCTCCAGTTCGAGGAATTGCAATTTAATTAGACATCTTTTATGCCAGGCAACGTTGTCTAAAACCTTTAGTAAAAAGATGTGATTATCCTATTGAAAATTACGTATCTACACAAAGGAATTAATTCTATTCCTTTGACCTTCAGATTGAACGTCACGTGCTGCTAACATTTTTCTCAGCTACTTTTTCTCAGAATGATTGAATGTAGTTACTGTAAAGGAGTGGGTACAATCATTTCATTATTATTTCTAATGCTGAGCTCTGGTTGGAGTATAAAAAACACTTGTGTGTTTGCACATGATGCAAGTATCTAATGTAAGTTTTATTGAAATCAGAAGGAAATGGCCCAGATCATGAACACATAAAGTTGTTGATGGAGAAGTTTGTATTCTTTAAATTTTTGTGCTGCAGAGGAACTTGTCGTGACTGAGTTTGAAACTCCTTTGGGTCACTGAGGGAAAAAACCCCTTTACCTTTACCTGAAGCTTTCTGGTGGAAAGTGGTTCAAAGCTCTCATCCTTGTGATTGTCCTTGTTCTAGATTTATGACTGATGCAGCTCGACGTGAGCAGGAGTCTTTGAAGAAAAAGATTCAGCCGAAACTCTCTTTGACTTTGTCAAGCACAGTGTCCCGTGGGAATGTATCTACTCCACCTCGCCACAGCAGTGGAAGCCTTACTCCTCCAGTCACCCCTCCAATCACTCCCTCCTCTTCATTTCGCAGTAGTACTCCTACAGGTAAGCACCTACTCTTTGATTCATCCCAAATAAAGGGAGCACTTCTGCTCCATGGCATCTGGAGAACAGGAGGCGTACTGAGGCATTGGGAAGAAGTGCCCCAAAAATTAAAACAGAAAAGCTTTGGGCTATTTTACATTTGGTTTGCATTCCCGAAAATGTGTTTGGGCATTTTTTTCCAAATTCTTTGCTAAAGCAGAGAAGGACACTAACTTTAAATGTTGCAGCTGAAATTATTACTAACCTTACCAAAGACACCCAATGTGCAAAAGACCCCTTATGTATCAATAGGAGGGCTCTGCCTGTGGTACAGTATCAGCTAAAGATTGAAAAAAAGTGGTCTCAGTTTCTTCCCCTCCCCCCTTTTTTTTTGGTGGGGGGGAAAGTGGAATTCATATATAAGCAAGTGGTCAGGGAGGAATGTTCTGCTGCTGTCATCATGTAGAAATGACTCTCATTAGGAAACTATGTTCATGAAAAGAAATAAATTTTAAAAGGTTTTTTCTTCAAAAAAAAGGTATTTTCTTCAAAAGCTAATATTGCAGTGGTTTTCCAAGGTATAAAAGTCCTGAGAATTTTTTTGCACTGATTGGAGTTAACTGAAAATTGCTTGCTTTGCTGAACCAGATCTCTTGGCCTAAGTCAGTCTGATTTATTTTAGGTGGAGATCTTGTCAGATGATTCTGGTACACTTCAGACTAAATACCAGTATTTTCTTCTAAAAAGCTAAATGCGTATAATAGTCTATTCTGTAATAAATAGGTTCAATATATTCTCCTTAGCAGGAAGTCACATGAGCATCACTGCCTTGAAAAACTGTTATGCCACATGGGTTTTTTATAGGCTATTTCATGTCTTAGTATTAGTGATTAAATGGAAAAGTTGTAGCAGTCCTTGTGATGTTCTGTCTGCAAGTTGTAAAATGAAGTGGTTGTTCAGAATGTCCCTGGTTATGAAAAAGGGAAGCACATTGAGAATAGCTAAATGATAAAGTCCTCATGTAATTCAGAAAATTTTAGTTTTCCTTAATTATCTCCTATTTGAAACAAACTGATTCGTTTCCTTGACATCCTACAGATGCCAAGGAGTTTCTTCTTTCTTTCATTTACTTTTTGTACAGCTCCTCCTGAGAAGGCTAATTCGTGATGTGGTCAGGTAGTATAAGTTTGCACATCTGTCAGGAATATTGGCTAGTTATGTACTCTTTGAAACATGTTCCATCAAATACTAAAGAAAAAAAAGCCAGCATCTGTCTACCAAAATACTTTTACTTTTATTATTTATATATTTTCCAAACTTCTAAAGTCACTCAGAATGTTGTTTTACCTGCAGTTAAGAGAATCAGCTTGTTATGGCTGCATTTCTCCAAGTCCTGCCTGCAAGGTTATAAATAATACCTGCTTCCACTTTCTGCACCCTCTGTTCCAAGTTCCCTTTTGGACCCTGTTCCAAAAGTAGGGTTTGTAACATCCTAGTAGCAAAAATCATACATTCTTTCTTTGAGACTTTTTTTTTAATTTACTATTAACTGCATTGCATTTCAGCAGCCTCAGCCCAGAATTTCCATTTTTCTCATTTTAGAACTTTTTCTGGACCTAAAGTAAGCATTGAGATTTTTCTGATAACCACAGGTTTTTTCCCAGTGTTTACTTGGTGTAGGATTTTTTTCTAGCTAGGATAGATGAGGTGCTCAGAGTCATGCTATGGCATGAGTTTCTGTGGGTGCAGTGCCTGGGGAGGCAGCCCAGTAGGGGTTGCAGACTCGTTTTAGATATGCACACACGTCTCTTATTGGCCAATGCAAATCTTTTTCCCTCAAGTGTAAGTGTATGTGGCAGTTGACTAGCAAGATGATGTAACCAAGGGTAGTTAGGCAAGATCTGTTTCAGGGAAACCATTTAGAGTATGTAAATTGTCCTACATTTCAGCCTCACAGTGCCTGCACAGCTTTCAAGCCCTACAGGCATACCCTCCACTGCATCCAGTGAGAATGAAGAGTATTGCTGTATTCCTTCCATGCAGTCCTGTTTGATTTGTACTCCGAGAAAACTCTTGTTAATTCATCTTTGAATGCAGGTAAACGTGTATGTTGTGGTAGCTTGAGAAAACAAAGACGCTGTTTTCCCTTAGGTTGCCTTATGTCCTGTTTTTGTTATTATCCAAATATAATCCTTGTCCTCATCCTCCTTTAGACCTATACTTTGTCAGAAATAAAATGGGATTGTTTTGACCCAACTCGTTCATGAAATTTCCAGAATGGCTGTTTCCCTTTTACTATCTCCTGTCTCAGTTGTTGGGTAGTTCGTGAGGGCTCAGCAGTGTGCCTGGTATTACTGTCAGTGCACAAGGTGGTACCACTTCAGCTGCCAAAGAGGAATCATGCTCTGCAGGCTGGTGAGGTGGCATACAAACACACGTGTTCCTCAGCAGAGAGTGTCTGCCACGTGTGGCTTTTTCCCATTCCTGTTCGATGTAGAAAGCGAAAACCACACTAATCTTTTGAGTCACCTTTTCCATGTACCGTCCTCCCTTTCGGTAGGCCGCTCATCTTGGCTTTCCCAGGTGTGTTACCCCTGCCTTGGGTGAAGCCAGGAGCTGCCTGGATCCCAGCCACGTGTGTGCATGTCCTCACAGCGATGTCTCGCCACTTCCTGATGGTTTCGAGCTACTGCTATAAATTTTCAGCAAAGTGCAATTTCATGTAATGATCTCTCATCTATGTATTGACCAGACTCAAACCCACTTAGCTTGTGAAACCTGATAAGAAGCAGTTCAAGGTGTTTTGGCTGCAGAGAATGTTTGTTAAGTTTTACAGTAAAAATCTGTGCCAAAAGACTCTGGGGCCTCATTCTCAGACAGAGCTGAGCAGCGTTCAGCCTGACACACATCGATGCTGTGCATGTTGTGTGTGCACGTGTAAGCACCTCCTTCTTCTTGGTAAATGAGATTATTCATATAGAGAAGCAGAAATACTCAGCTAAGAAGTGTGCTCTTTAAGGCTCTTCTCAGGTAATGAGGTAGACATGTATTTATCCTCAGGCTCTGTAGGAGTTAGTCCCCCAAAATGGCCCGTTTGTGGTTTTGGTTGGAAGTAGAAATGCAGTAGTTAATTTTCTATACCTCCCCTCTGTTCCCTCAGGGTGGCTGGCATATGCTCTCTGCTTACATTTGGCTTTTTGTTCCCTCTCCTATAACAAGTTTTCTCTTCTTCTTAAGACCTGAATCCTCTAATGATTGCAGAAAGTTCACTTTAAGAATTTGTTCCAGTTTTTATTTTAACAATAGTGTCTCCCAGGAGACTTTGTTTAGTAGGGCTTAAATGGTCTTGTTAGAGTTCACAGGCAGGATTTAGCAAAAGAAATGGCTTCCATCAGGAATAAGGGCTCCTTAGGGTGATAGGGAAATAGAGTAAAGTAGCACCAGCACACAGCTTATTTTGGAAAGATGTTAACAGTCTCCAAACACTGAAATATCTCTTTATTTAAGGAGCACTCAATTAAGTCACAAAAACTTAAGCTGCTTTTATTTTTAAATGTCAATTTTAAACCCACAAAACTAATGAAGTCTACTTATGGGTAAAAATGTGGCTGGAATTGCATCCTTAACATACGTTGTTAATTTTTTTTAATGCTTTCATACATCTATGTGGCTCACAGATGAAATTTCCACCCCTAACTTCCTGGCTTTTGAGTGTAAGTCAGAGCATTGACATTCCCTTGAAAACTGTGATATCTCTTCATACTGAAAAGCTTTAAAAGAGGTTCAGTGATAGTAACTTATTGGGAATTAATTATTAAAATAACCTTTTCCCCAATTTTAGTTAGAAAGTAATTCATAGTGATGAATCTCAGACTTAAAAAAAAAAGAGCCACTTCTGCATTAAAGAAATGCCAAAAATCATCTGAAACCACTGTTTTGTGTTTATTATTTTCTTCTATATCTATGACTTTTTTTTTTTTTTTCCAACTATTCCAGGCCTGAAATAATGAATTTCAGCCTGGAATGAATTTTTTGCCTTCTTTTAAACCCTAAAGCAAGAGTTTAATACCACCAACTGGCTTTTTAATAGTTCAACCCTAAGTCTTTTGCCCCCCCAAATTCCCCTGCATAAAAAAAAACACCAAAAAGAAAAAAGAAAAGCTGGAGTACTTGAAAACCTCATAATTGGCATTACATTTTGCTCTGAAGAAGCTGGCTCTCGGACATCCTTTCCTGTTTATTTTTTATTTTAATAGATTACAAGTTATAACATTTATGCTGTTTTAATAGGTTTATAGACCTATTTACTGCCTGATCATTTGGAGCAGTGGATGGCAGCCAGTCCTGGCACGAAGTGTTGGGGATGCTGTGGTTGCCTGGAGCAGCTGTGGCCATTTCTCAGTCCTCCCACTTGGGAAAGAGATGAAAGTATGCAGTTTTCATGGGTGGTCATAGGCTGACCCCATGAGAGAATTGGCAGGTTTCATTTTGATTTACAGCTGTCATTTGAGTAGGTGACTAACTTTTGGGTTGTCTTATTAATTAGGATAAATGCCTTTCTGGGGAGTCATATTTGTTCAGTCATTTTTGATTGATTGCATTTGAAAGTTTTTACCTTTCATAAATACGTCAGACTTCCTTGAAATTTCCACCAGTCCAGTCTCAGTATTTATGAAAGTGACCCTGTTTTTTACCCACAGAAATTTTATCTTTTTTTTTTCTTTCTGGTAAAACTTGAAAGTAATAAATCATTCTAATCTGGAGTAAAAAAATACTTTGTAGGATTTGCCTTTAAGAAATCTAAGATCTAAACATTGATGTTTATTCACATATGCCTAAAAATTCAGCAAAGTAATGTTACAAAAAAAATATGACTGAGGCTATCCAAGTATTACTGTTGATGTAGAAATTATTACATTTACCATCTGGGAATACTATCTGAATGATGCTTTAGTAGATTTATAGTAAATGAGTAGTTTTGTAGATATATAGAGTATATTCTAAAACTGAAATCAAGATCGCTTTGTAGCTTTGTCAATAATCCTAAAGCTGCACTATTTCAGTTAGAACACACTGGTGAAATGGGCCAATTTTTGTCTAATAAATCATACTGGTGGTGAAACATGACTTAATATAATATGTCATTCTGTTACAGAAAGTGAAATTCAATTAATTTTCAATCAAAAGGAAAAAAATCAGTCTTCCCCTCGTGTCTTTTTTTCAGAACCTGGTGTAATTAACAGTACTTTTTATAGCTTGAGTGATTGCATTCTTAAATATTTGCAATAATTTTAAATATATTTGTGTTTGATCCCAGTTTAAGTAACTAAATTAAAGAGAATCATGTCCCATTTATATCATTAGGGAATATCTTCTAAAAGATACATATACATTTTTACTCAATAAAATTAATAGATCCTAACAACTCAGACTATTAATCTCTTCTCTGATTAGGATGGATTTTGTTCAGGATTCAAATTCTACTACGGGCAAAACAGTGACCAAAAAATTACAGCTTCCTTCTGTGTTAACAAGAGTTCTTGCTTGCTGCAGATGAAATAATTTAGAGCATCATTGTTCCCTCTATGGGTGACTAATTTACAGGGGAGGAAAGTCTTGCGTATTACAGCAAAGGAGCTCCTTTCTCTACCTACCAAAGGCAGTTGGGACTCAGAAATTGATCCATAAGGATTCAACTTTCTTCTGGTCCATTAAGGACTTGTCTGTTGTGGAAGCTTTGATTTTGAGAAGTGAAACACTGTGTGGCAGTTAGTGACTTTTCCCAATAAACCCTGTTATCTCATGTACTGTTATCTCAATGACATGAGATATCATTCCTGTAATTCTGCTGTATAGCATTTGCCTTCATAGATAACTCATGAAGGAATCCCACGGGCCTCCTCTTGAATCTGTTCCCTTTTATTTTCCAAGAATGCAAAAGCTGAAAGAAAACCACACCATTGTTTGCTGGTAATAGCAACCAAAACCACAATAGTAACCAGCCTTTGGAAGTGGGCATTGAAATAGCGTAACAGGCATGCTGGAAACTAATATGGTTTAGATTCTAAATGTGTGTTTAATTTTTTTTACTTTAAGTTGTTTAAAAAATGCGTTGTTGTAATGTAAAAGCTCATTCCTCTTCATAGGTATCAAAGCAGCTAACATTTCAGTAGAGTTTCCATATGTCAGGCTTTCAACAATGAAGTAATCAAATGGCACAGACAGCTGTTGCTGTGTAGCAGCACATTAAACAGAATCCAGCAAGAAAAAGAGGTCTGCTCAGCTCAACTGCTTTGTGAGTTTAGAGTGAGCAGCAGAAATATAAAACAACAGGGCTGTTCCCTCCACGAATTAATCGAAGACTTAGAGGAGGAGGAGTTAGGTGCTCAAAACTTTTGTGTTGATGGATATGCTAATAATACGTAGCCGAATTAAGCTGAATTTGTTGCAGAACTGCCATTTATAGCAGAATCTGTTTGGCTGCTGTCAGCAGGTGGCATTTCTGACCTCCATGTTAGGTTGAATCAGAGTAGGCTATGAGCCATTAAATCTGCTATTCAGTTGATAACCTGCAACACCTTTCTCTTTGGGCGGTTTACTCAATATTGCTACAGCTAGACAGGTACTGCTCTTTCGTGGTGGGCTTGTTTTTTTAAGGGAAGTGCACTGCAAAATATTCCTTGATTAAGATCTTAAGGGGGCATGAAATTAGACCTGGGACGACAAGCAAGTGGAAACAAGTACATGTTGATGGCATTTTGAAAATCATGCTACAAGTAATTCAGGTCACATGAGCTTTAAGCACATGATTAATGTTAAGCACCGAATACCAAGGAAGTAAATGCTGCCTGACTTTGAGCACATAACAAGTGCTTTGTCAAACTGGAATGAAGTATTCAGCACTTGCAGAGTTACAAGCTCAAGAATTTATGTAGTCACAAAAACCCTGCTTTAGCCATTCACTTCAAAAATTCTTCACCTCTGTTAGCATACTGTAAATGCTTAAATTTAATTATTACACTTTGTGTTAAAGTAGTGTAGTATCATACAGATGTAATTGAAAAAATAATGAAAAGTAGAAATATGAAATCAAATCCCAAGGCTCTTGTATTAAATTGTTGCTGAGAAGTGGGCTGAGAGTGTTACATTTTTGTGTGCTTGACTTACGGGGTGTCCAGCATAGTAAAGCATGAATCAACTAAGCTCTATTGCAGCTCGAAAAAACACTTTCAGATGTCTGAGGAACCATCTCATTACTTGTTCAGAACTTTCTGCTTGTTTAATTGCCTGCTCAGAAACTGAAGAACTTTTATGCTATGTTTTTATTAAAAATTAGATATATGGACACACTCTTGGATAAACACTGTGGGCAAATAAGTAAGCCATACTTCACAAAATGAAGACCAAATTCAGTTTTCCAGCATAATGAATGTTTGAATACGTTAGGTATGATAAAATCTGTGTTAAAGTATCTTGTGGAAACCAAATTGTAGTCTCTGACAAAATCTCCTTCTGAGGTGCTTCACTGGTGCTAGGAGTTCACATTTCTGTGTAGATGATGGAAGATACACCATATTGGAGCCAAAATGGTTCCACCTAAATTGCAGGTGTGGGGCTCTATATTAATCCTGCACACTAACTAATATGTACGTATAATTGCCCAGCATTTAGGAGTCTGAGGCACCTATTCTAACAGAGCTTTATGGGTGTTCTGGTAAAAAATAATTTAAAAAATAATTAATGACACTGTGCAAAACAGTTGATCAATGTATGACTTGATTATAGTATATGTGTGTGCTTGGACATGGTATGAGATTTTAACATGAGCTTTTGGCTAAGGTCATGACTAAGCATGAATAGTAAGAGAAATCTCTGGTAGTTTCTAGTTTCTGCCTTAAGGAATAAAGGTATAATAGAAGGTTTCTAGTAACAATGAAAACTAGTAAATAAAAGTGCAATTATTTCCTGTATCAGTTTTCTTAGAACAGGTGAGATTTGTTCCCACAGCTAAAGGATGTTTTTTTAGAGCTAGATGTCACATCCCATTTTAGGGAGCCAGACTTCAAGCTTGTACATATTCAGCTCCTTCTTCAGTAATCCAAAGTGAAAAATGTTCAAGTGCTCATCACTGTGCTCGGCTAAGTGCCTCAGAAATCGATTTTTCTTTTCCTAGCAGTCATCAGCTGTCAGGTGACTGTCTTGCTTCCTTAGAGAGACAAGACTATGTATTAAACTGGTTACTCAGTGACTAAACCAAACCCAAAGAATTACATTCCCAGAACATACTGAGACTCAGGCTTGAAGGATCTTCGAAGCAGAGAGAACTCCATAATGCAGGCACAGCAACAGTGTTATCATGTCTTGGATTAACTTGTAGCACCAAGTCAAACAGCTTGAAATTATCCTGAAGACCAAGAGCATTAACTTGGTCAAACCTGCACATTTTTTGACCTCTAGCTGTGCAATTACCTGGGTACCTGCTCTGCAGTTTGGCTGCACCCTAAAAGAAGGAAGGATGGGAGCTGGCCCACTTTGATGGCTGTCTCTTACAAGGGAGGCCTTGGTGTCTTTTTTTACCCCCTAGGCAAAACCAGAGTCGTAAGGACTCGCAAACCCCAGCGCTGCTGGCCTTACAGAAGTGATCTGGTTTGTTTTACAGTGTGTTTGGGATCCCTCAAAGTCCTCCTCTTCCAGTGCACATGGATCAGGTGAATGAGGAGTGTTGGTTAAGGCTGCGAGGAGTACAGGGCTGCGAGTCCATGATTACAGTTCTCTCACAGTCCTGTAGCTTTGGGTACAGATCCCAAAGTATTTCTGCAGAGCTGTGCAAGACAAGCTGGCATGACCCGTGACTGTCTTAATTTTTCAGAGGTTTAATATTCCCACTGATCCTGTAAACTTGTGAAGATGGAGCAAAATTATGGAGATTCTCCTAGAACTAATCTTTTCTGTGTTTGCATAAAGACACGTGCTATGATAACCTCTCCTGCTTAGTGCTTTGTTTAACTCCATCCTAAACTAACTTACAGCCTATGTCTTATAACCTAAGTACAAAAAGGCCTATTCTGCATTCACAAAATGGTATTATTTGAAAGTGGTGCTTCTAACCATTTAAATTGCTTTTAAAGTCACAAGGACATTTTTAAGTGTATATAGAGGAAAGTAAGACTAATATGAAGGTAACTGATGGGGAAAAATGGGGCTGTGCTGTGAGGGGAAATACATATTGACTTTTTTAATCACGATTCCTCTCAGCTTTTCGCTTCATTTTATGTTTTTCTTCATTTTCCTGCTTTATGGGTGCATTTCCATTATAATTCTGTTAAATTTCTCATTTGCTCTTTAATTTGGCAGTAAAAATGTTTTGAGCCCAGTTTGCTGTAACAGATATGTTCTGGGAAGATTAACTCAGTTGTCAGATTTTGTGCTTTTTAGTAGAATTCTGAATCTTACCAGACAAAAAGGCACACAAAAATTTAACACTACCTTTTATTTCATCTCCTTCACTACAGGTAGCTTTACATGTAATCTCCTGCTTGTTGTTCTTCATCTTCCCAGCCCCTTCAGAGCATTCTTGTTTGATACAGACATAAATTGCACCGGCAATTGTAAAGCTACTGTGCTGTAGAATTGTATTTTAATTGCACATACCTGTAATTAATTGTATGGGAATTTTCACAGTACTCTCCCCAAGGAACAATTTAATTGAAAAGTAACCAAGTTGTCTAGACTATAGCAACTCATAAAATCATCACTAGTTTTGGGGTTTGAGCTACAAAGCAGCAATAGAAACATGGCTTGTAGATTAAAGTACTTCCAAGCACAGGAACTGTTTTATAATCCCCATTGTAGTAGTCTGCCCTGGCAAACCATTTTTAACAGTGTTAAAAACAAAAAATGTACAATAAGCTTAAAAGTAAAGATCATCTCTATGTTAATTTGTGATATGGTAGGGTTCTTTGTGTGCAAGCACACCCGTTACACATAGACCCATTTCTTTCTCCAAATGTGTAAAAAATGCGTATTTTGTAGAAAGCACATTATGCCTGCCTTTCACAGCTTGCAGCATAACTGGTTTAACATAGGAATAGTGTAACATTCAAAAAGTTACTTCAGGGGTTCTGGGTAACAATGATGGCATTCATGTTTGTGTGTTTATACTGCAAGGGCCAGTTGGTGGAAGGATTTTTATTTATTTATTTGCTATTTAGTTTTGTAAGTAATCTGCTAATTATCTTGAAAATTCCTAACTGAAAACACAAATGTTTTTCTCCAAGTTAGAAACAGTAGCGGCCACATGGAGGTTTTAGATGTTTGTTTAAATTTTGTGTGTGTATATATATATATGCACATATATACTTACACATATACATGTGTATATATATATATAAAAAAATTACACTGTGACATTGAATGGGATTTATCTATACCACTGTAGTACCTCGAGGGCTGAAAAAATTGCTCTATGTCTGCACACTGACAGCGGTGTTACGGCTTAGCAGAAAAAAAACAGGCTCATTTAGGCAGCACTTCAGTGTGCCGAAGATGATGAAACTTAAGCAAATGTTTGAGTTTTCCTTGCATTATGGCCAAAGCAAATCAGAAGTAATAAAAAGCAAGGACTAACACACCACTTCACACTCAATGACTTACAACCCAGAGAGGTTTATTTCACAGGGGAAATGGTGTATCACGAGTTGATGCTTGCCAGTATTAGATCCTCAAAATTATGTAACATTTTAGGAAAAACAGGGTTCTTTGTAGCTTTTGTGTATTTCCAAGTGAGCTAAAAACCATGAAGCATTTGGTGACCCCTAAAACCACAAGATCCTTGTCTTTTTAGCACTTGTGGCCTGGCAGGTGGAAGACACCACCCTAATTCTTGCTGAACGTGAAGGTTGGTGTCTTGGTAGCATAGGCTCCCTCTTTTAAGGTTTTTCCATATATAGTCAGACAGTGCCATTCACAAAAATTTCTGAGCACTTCTGCCTCTTAATGTCAAAGGATACAAGAAGCCAAGGAGCAATGGAAAGTAGCATTTGAAAAGTACTTTGATTTTAGCCCAGTAATGTGTCACCTGAAACAACTCACACATGGTAACATATGTTTGAAACAGTGATAGCCTCAAAGAAAGGTTTGTGACAGCATAACAGGCACAGTGCACATTTTATTTTATCAGAATCTTTGTCTTTAACAATGAGAGAGGAGACATGACTCCCCACTGAATTCTTATGTGTTCTTATGCTTGGGTGCATTTCTTTCTGAAAAACACAAAGTAGGATTAGTAAAAAACGTATCAGATCTTTCCTGTAGAGTTTTTCTGTAGTTAGAATGCCAAAAACCTCGATTCTTTCTCAGTAGCCATTTTAGCCCATACTGGTAATTCTGAGTCTTAGAGCTAGCTCTCAAATAATGCTAATGGTTTTTCTTAAATCTAGACGGTCAGAGCTTCAAAAGCAGGCAGAGAGAAGTGGTCAGTGTATTTTCATACAGATTAAATCCTCCCGCCCTTCAGTGCATTGAAGTGGAGAATCTGCCATTGCTTCGTGTGTTGCTGGCCAGGGGTTTGTAACCCTCTTGGGCCTCATAAACATGACATTTCCTCAGCCCAAAGCTGCTGAAAAGGCACTGAGTTGTCTTGCACCTCCACAGCTCCTCCTCACCCTGGTCCTCCATGCGCTGAGCTGGGGCTTACATGCATGAATGCAGCCCATTCACACAGGAGGGCCTAAGGAGGCCCAGGAGCATCTTGGAAATCCCTGCCCAGCTGGATCCTGCTGGAATCAGCAGCACTCCTTGTGTAGTGCAGGCTACCTGACAGTGATAGCAGTGCCTTGGGTGGGAGCCTGGTCTCAGCTCGGTGCATCCGTGCTGGATTTGCACACTGGTGAAGGCAAAGCACACGGCAGTCAGGGTGGGTGGGGACTGTGTGCATTGGAAGTTTTATGGCCTGTATTGTAAGTGGCTGGATAGCTTTTGTGCAGCTGTAAAGCATGTATAAAACATGTCTCAAATGTATTTTCATGGCTTCATAAAGCGTAGCTCATTTATGTAGGTACTTTTTATTGTAATCCTTTATCTTCAACATGGAACTGTTTCCTGGTACCGTTTCTATTTTTTCTTCCCTTTTTTTTATAAAAAGGGGTAAAGAAGAGAAAAGAAAAACTGATTTTTTTGTTACATGCATCAGGAGAGTCCTTAAGTACAGTAATAGTGCGCTGAACTTGTATTTTTGTATTTCTAACCTTGGAATGCAGGCCTAGCAACTAAAAAGCCAAAATAACATTAATTATGACTGTTCTTCGCTGTGGTTTTTGGAGTATAAGTTTGGAACAGATGTTTGAGGGGAGAGAAGGGGGGGAGGAAGGATGGATTGTTTCTTTTTCTCAGCCCCAACTGGTTTTAATTCTTTCTTGAACATTTTGAGAATATCTTTAAACATTTGCCAGAGTTCAATTAACATCCTGTGACTAAAGGTGGAAAATGTCCTACTTTGTTTTTCTTCAAACATATACCTGCTCTTGCTTCTCATGCCAAAGCCAGAAAAAGAAAGGATTCCAGCTGGCATAGGTTTTATTACTGTTACATTAATTTGCAGGTTAAGCCTCAAGTTGGGAGGGGTCTGCTGGATTGATTTATTTATTTACTTTTTTATTTTCATGATTTTTAAAAAGTGCCATGTAAAACACTGCCATTTAATTACAGGAAGGTTATGCTCTTTTTTGGTTAGTGTTTAACAGCTTATTCTTGTTTACATGAAGTCGTAGAAATCTAGTTTTAAAATATGTTTAAAGTAGAGATTGTGTTCCTGGGTTTATCATGTTTTTCCTGTACTGTGTATAAACACAAGATTGTACATTATTGAAAGCCCTTTTTTGTGGAAAACAGGATTGGGGGAAAAAGTTTATGTAAGAATGCAAAATAACTTCCCGAGACTATTGGCGCAGTGTGACCATAAAACCTCAACAGCACATTGTGCAGTGACATTATAACAATTTGCTTTAGCACCTCTGCAGCGTTCTCAGAAAGTCGTGCTCTACAAAACACATGCCGTGGTATCAGTTGACTGTTTTTTCCAGAATCAGTTCTTTACATGCATGTTTTTGTGATTAGTTGCTGTTCCACAAGTAATTGGAAGTGGGGGAAATTTTTTTTTAATTTATTTATCTTATTACATGTATGTTTTATTTGCATTTATACATTCAATAAGTTGTAACATATCTGCTTATATAGGTGTGCAAGTGGATTTATAAACTTTGGATTGGGATTTACAGTGGTTTAGTTTTAAAGACTGTTCTTTGCTATACCAGTATCAAGATACAGATATATCAAGAAAGAAAATGGCACACAGTTGCTCCTAAGGCCAGATAGAATCCAGCTGCTCCACCAACCCCAGTATTGGCTCTGGAGGACTATTTTTTTTTTTTAACCTGAGTTGTGTTAGTTCTGTTTCTCTGGTAACCCAAAATGGAGAGCAGATCTCACATGTAAATAGTTCTCCATTTTGCTGACAGTAAGAATATATAGCACTAATGTCATACTTGTAGCGTTTTAATAAAAAACTTCATGTTTATTTTGTACCTTTATCATTTTAGCTTAGCCTCCAACATTTTAGGGTGATTTCCCATATAGGTTAGCTCAGTCAAAATCATTCTGTACCAAAATACAATGTATTCAGGTTTGTGTTTTACCTGTAGGAGTGTCTGCATGCTTTCCAAAGTGAATTCAAACCTTGTAATGGGATACATTTTCGTTCACTTAAAATTCAGCATCAGCTTCCGCTGAGAGCATTGGAATGAAAGCTGCAGTTGGTGTGAGATGTTGGAACTGACTTATCTACCATTTAATTTAAAACACCAGGAAGCTCCATGGACTGGGTGTGTAACTATGTGTGGGTTCATCCTGTTTGAAGTACCACCCTCCAAAACAGCTGTGGGAAGGATCTTTCAGACTGTCTCTGTGACGGTGCAGGCTGCAGTTGCCATTTGACTGTGAGAGAGGGGGGAAGATATCCAGAAATACCTACCCATAACCTTAGTTGCTTAAATGTTCCCTCTTTTGGTATAGCAGTGGAGGTCGTAAAGTGTGGTCTGAGAGCTAGTCTTCAAATGATGTGAACAAACATGAAAAATGTTTTGGGTTTTGGGTTTTTTTCTTGTCTAACTTATTTTGTCTAGTGCTTTTAAGTGCCTTGTGCCTAAAAATAATGATAAAAACCATACTGTTCGTTGTATTTGAATCCATGTTCACATCATTACGTGAGAAGGTACATTTTTGAAACTCTCTTGGTGCTTGTTCATTAGCTGTGCCTTGCTTCAGCCAGAGACAATAGAAGATCAGTCCTTCTGGGCAGTAATATGTCCTAACAGCTCGTTATTCAGCGCTCAACACTTGATCTCAGCTAGGGGAGGACTGGAAAAGAGAAGAGGAAGGGTGGTTTCTCCAGAAGACATTGTTCTGGCCAAATCCTGCTCTGACTGGTGTCATGGGAGGGAGGAGGATGCTGGCAGCAGTGACAGCTGAAGGCAGGGTGAGGGACTGCTCCTGGCGTGAGCAGCCCGGCAGCAGTGGCCACAGCCCACAGAGCCTGCGGGATGCACTGTGCAGGGCTGGCAGTGGCCAGCGGGACAACCCTGCACCCCCCAGGCAGTACTAAGTCATAATTGCTATTTTGATGGCTCTGCTGTGATCGTGGAGAGGGATGGAGGCCTCTGCCAGCCCTGGCAAGTGCCCGTTTGACAAACCATAACTATCTCAATCAGCTCCCGCCAGTGACAGCAAAGTTCCAGGCTTGCAGCTGGCTTTGAGAACAGAATTGCCTCTCCTCGCCCAGAAATGAGGATCAGAAATATTTGCTGGGAGAAGAGCAAGAACTCAACTGCATGTGCTTGTGCCCATGTGCTGGAGAAAGGCTCCAGCCTTCACTGAGGTGAACCTAGTGCTTGCTGTGTTTAGGTGCTTAATCCAAACACTGGAATTGCCCTTGCCATCTAAAATGCCAGTGTCTGTAGCACTGCACAGTGCTCTGTTAAACTTCTCTGGGTTTTCTTCAGTTGTGTCTACATCATCTTTGTGGACATGAATGGTGAAAGTATTTTTGAAGATGTAAGAAATTAATCTGAACGGGCTTTTCACAAAGGCTGAAAACTGCTTTCTGTCTTCTGAGTCCCCTCTCCCCCCACCCACCAAAACAAGCAAAGACCCTGGCTTAGTCTGGCGGGATGATGCCATGTCTGACATTTGTTGCTGGAGTTCACAGAGCCAGTGCACTGTGCTGCTACCTGTACCAGCTCTCAGCCAAGAGAGTCCTGCTACAGCTTTTAGACTAAACACTTGCATAGCAGCTGTTATTTAACTGTTTTGTATTTCATTGCCCCTAGCTTTTATTTCCTGTTCTTTTTATAAAGGAAGAATATTTCGAGTGACTTGATATGTCTTTAGATCAGCAATGAGTATCAGCTGTAGGGACACTGCCCCTGCTTGCAAGTATGGAGGAGGCTGTGTGCATCCATGGGCACAGAGGGAAGATGTCTGACAAATCCATAAATGTGCTTTAGTGTTAACCCAAAATTCACACAATATTAGTAATTCACTTTTTTTATCAAGGAAACTGTTGCAGTACATGGGAATGCAAAGTTCTTAACATAAGAAGTGCTCTCATAAAACTGTTTCTATGAAATACAAACTGCAAGTCCCGCACGGGGCAAAGTGTGAAGCTGCATTTTTATGAGAAATCCTTGGAATTACCATGAACTTTCAGTGACACTAGCAATGTTGGTTCCCACTGCAGTAAGCTATTTGCTCATAGTTATTCATTGTATACTTAAATGTATGCTTTCTGGTCACAAAAATAATTGGCAAGGATGTTTTGGTTTTGTTTTTCTTCATGGGAGGAGAAAGGAAGAACTCATAATGTTTTTGATCAGAGGTCAAGATAGATCCTACTCATTAAAATGGCACACACAGCTTGTGCTGGTTTTAATCAGCTTTGTCTTTTTTATATTTAAAGGCACAGCAGAGAAGTCTTTAGATTTGAAGAGAGATGTAACAACAAATGCTGTGCACCTGCTAGAACAAAGATTCGTTTAAAGTTCAGGGGAAAAATCATCTATAAATCTCACAATAGAATGAATTCACTCAAGCAAAAGGCAGAATTTATCGTGGCTACAGTGGTGTGAATACAGAATAAACCCCAGAAACATAAAAGATGAAGCCCCAGCTTTTCAGCAGTGTAGCTGGGATGTTGTCTGTTCCAGAATGTCAAATGAATTGGCTTTCTGCAAAGCATTTCTGAGCTCTTTAAATTAATGACTTCATCTACTGGAAAACGAAAAAGTTGGGCATTGCAGAGGTGAGATCTTTGCTGTAGGATTAAGTGACGTTCTCACTGATTTTGATAGCAAAACTGACTGGCAGCAGAGGTGTAGGCCAAATATATATGGTCAGCTTTGCTTTTTGTCAAACAACAAAGGCTTCTTACCTTGCAGGCAGTAATCATAATCCCTTTTCATGCATGTCTTTACTTTTGGCTGTGACATAGACAGCCTCTTCATTTGTGATGGGTTCTGTAAATGCAGTGTGAAAATTACAAGACAAGTAACTTGCTGGAACCCTTTGTGACCCAGTACGTTTTGTGGCTTCTCATAATGGATAATTTTATGTGATACCTGGTTCCAATATGGCATCCTGTGTGAGTTGTGCCTGGTGGAGTCCACCTTCCCTTTGAGGGGTGGTAGCATTGTCTCAGCATGGAAAATTGCAGGGAAGAAAAAAAAGCTAAACTAGCATTCTTTCCTTGCCTTTGCTTTGTTTCATTTTTTGATCTGCTGGGGGCAGCACAGATGAAGTGAGTCTTTTGGCAAGGCCACTGGAGTGAGGAGTGGGGAAATGGCTTTGTGAGCCAGGACTGAGGGAATATTGCATGCGAGGGCGGGCGCAGCATTAAGAAGATGTTACTGAGTTATTTGGATAAGAAAGCAGTGGTTTAGGGTAGGCCAAGGTAGAACTGTGTAGGGTCTCTGAATGAAAGCCAGATGATGAAATTGCATATTATGTTAAAGAGCAATGAGTTAGCAAGGAGCCTCAGAAAAAGTATTGCCAGAGGAGAGAGATAGAGAGAGAGAGCAGTTTTTTTTGCTATGGTAGAACTAGTATTCAGTTATGGTAATGATATTGTATATTTGTACAGTGCCTTGCTGAAAGCATGTGCTTCTGCATCAGCCAGATTTTTAGATGCTTTGTCTTAGAGAACTGTGTGTTGTTGAGTTTTGGGGGAGGTTTTTTTTTTGCTATCCAGATTTCTGAAGCATAATTCCTTTGAATACCTGTGGGGGGAACATTCAGTCTGCTTTCCAAGCATGAGGAGAAAGGGTGAAGCCATTGGCACACGTGCTACAGGAAGGGCTCAGCTCAATGCCCAAAGTCACGCAGTTGTTACACCCTGGAACAGGCCATAGGTTGGATGCAAAGGTGCTTAATTTTTTTTTTTTCCTTTAAAAAAGTAAATTTTTACAGAGCTAATTTTGAAACACCAACCAAGTTTTAAAAAAAAAAAAAAAAAAAAGGCAAGCAATTAAGTGAGTCTGTCTTGATCAAAGTGCTCTTCCCCTCGGCGCACTGCTGGACCCCGGGAGCGCTGCCCGAGGAGCGGGGGCAGCTCCGGCTCGGGTTGCAGTTTGTACACCTGACGTGGAGCCCAGGGCCAGCGCCTCCTGCTCCGGCTGGGAACGGCCTCGCAAAGCCCCCGTGCTCAGCCCTGCACCACTTAATTAAAATACCTCATCCAGGGGCTGTTTATAATGGCAGCGCCAACCTGCGCGTCATGCTCTTTGTTTTTCCTCTTGTTTTATTTCCCCCCTCTCTGATGTGTTGTGTGCAGTCAGTGAGGCACCACCTGGGTTGCTGCTCTTAGACACTGACAACTGAGGAAATTAAATTCTGAGGCAGAATCAGTTAAAAGCATGACTAAATCAGTGTTGTTTTTCTGTAACAACTGTAACAACATAATTATTATAAGGTTGAATTTTTATTGCTAATGATTTTTTTTCAAGGCAGTAATTTTTTTTTGCATTTTCCTTATACTAAGATCCTTTTAAATACATTTTGGGATTTCTAATGTTTTTTGGGTTTTTTTTAAGAGAGTAGAAGCAGTTGAGTTCAATAGGACACTTGTAGATAAAAGCAGTGATAGACTGCAGTTCCAGCTTCATATGAAGTCATATGGCACCATTAGTATTACTGTTATGAGCAAGAAGAAACAGATATTTATATGGTCATTCATATGAAAAAGCTCATTGTATTTTTAATATCTTGTAGTGACATCTGAATTTAAAAATTTAAGACAATGGAGCATTTGCTTATACTGGTTAAAGAACTGTTTTGAGTGTACTAGACCAAATCTTGCATTTTTGTTCAGGTAAGCCAATGAAAAGAAAACCATAAGGATGGTCTGACCTCAGAGATGCTTGCACACACAGTTTGGTCTCTTCTGTCTCTCTCCTTCACTGAGACAACCTTTGAGTGAAGTACAAACATTTTTACAGAATTGGATCTTACTGTACAAAGTTAGTAGAAAAATTCAAAGGGCACCCCTTAATCTCTTTAGGAAAACCTAAGGAGATGCATAATAGTACTGCCTGCGGCTTCTCCCCACTGTTCTCTGTATCTCTTCTTTTACATATCGTATTGTATATTAAGTTTTAAAGAGCACTGATTGTTGCTTTATGAAAGCATACTCTGTATCATCACTAAAAGGAGTGGTGTCCCTAAGAGATGTCATATGGTCTCAAAGGATGTTTTCTTCAGGAGGACAAAATCCTATTTGGGCAGAAATCACACGCTCTTAAGGGAGCTCACAAGGGGGGTGGTTATAAAGGCAGAAATTGTTGGTATCAGTGTTTAGAAATTGTATATTTTGTCATCCGAGGAGTGCATATGTGTATTTACAATAGGGTTTTCTGTTTCATTTGCTTTAAAAAAGCCCCACTGAGCTAAAAGGTTTGGAAGGAACAGCTTGAGGAATTTTTTCCATCAAGATACAATCAAGGGCAGGAAATCGTAGAAGCAGAGTTGTGGTTTTGCCTCCATTTTTTTATTAGTTAATTAAACTATAACAACTCTTAACTTCATTTTAGGTTAACTGTTCCTAGAGTTCAGAAATATTTTAAGAGGTCAATAATGCTTTCTTTGGCTCTAGCTCATTCGGAGTGGGATGAGGAGCCGCAGTCAGCAGGGCAGAGTTTTCCAGATGTGCGGCAGGGCCCGTGCGTGCGCTCATGTCGGCAGTTGTCGCTGGTGGGAAAGCATCCCTCTCTCCTCATCTGCACACCACCCTGTGCAGATGGGAGCCACAGGAGACAAACAGGGACAGCCTGACATCTGTCCTGACCAAAGCTCAGGAGCCCTGGGTGCTGGCAGCTACCAGCTGCCACGTGTTGTTGCTCAGTGCTGAGTCTGACTGGGAATGCTGGGGAAGGGGGAGTCCAAAGAGGCGGTAAGTGTGGAGTTTCACCAGAAGCAGAAACAGCCCTAAGAACCCACTGTACTTTGCAGGATGGATTTTCCCTGTGAATTCAGGTCGTCTCGTAAGGCATCTGTCTGCATTTTCCCCTCAGTGGGTAGAGCTGCTCAGAGCTGTGCACTGAAAGGGCACATGAGGGAAGAGCCGTGCAAGTGTCACATAACTGTCTTTAATAGTGGGAGCTATTCCAGCACTTGGAGCCAAATTGTCTTTCAGCAGAAAGGATAAAATTTAGCAGAGCTGGGAAAGGGAAAGAAGAAAGGGGAGGAGAAACACAGCACCACCTCCTGCTGACACCACAGAAGTTTCCCTCAGCTTTCCCTCTCTCTCCCTCTGTGCATATATTTTCTTCTTAATCAGCTGTGGCTCTTCCCTCCCCTGCTTTTCTTTTTTCAACTGTATTTTTACAGTTGGAATTCTGCTTTTCTAATTTCTCTTGTTTCACATTTAACTTTTTCAGAGGATTTCATTAATAGTTATTGCAATTAAAAATAATAAATAAACTCAGCACCAGCTGCTCAGATGGCTGTCGTAGCATATCTGGAACATAATGTGGTCTGTTCAGGGCAGCCACACAATGCAATTTATACCCACACCTGAGGGAATGGATTTCACAACTATAATTGCTACAATATAATTCTTATTAATGTTGTGCTATAATTCCTATTAATTCCAAAGGGCTAGTAAATGCATTAGGACTTGTCAACATATTATTTTACACTGTTTATGATCTGTAGAATTACACTCTTCAGTATTGTATTGCATAAAGAAATGCCTTAAAATTAGCTTTAATTGGAGGAGGGGAGGGAGCACATTTTCTGTTCGGGCACTGGGAAAGGCGGAAGAATCCTGGTGTTTGAGAAGCAATGAAACTGCATTTTAAAATCAGTCCTTTGAACTTTCTGTGCCATGCAGTTAACAGTTTATGAAGATATATTAATAATGCCTGTCCTGGTTATTAGAAAAAGAACCACTGGTGTCTTTATGAAGGAATAAATAACTACAAGAAAGATAGGGTTATAAAATTTAAAATAACTGTCTTCCAGAAAAGACAAAAGTGGGGAAATTACAAGTCATTGTAGCTGATGTAATAAATGCAGAATGAGTTATCTTGCTGTGCTCTTATTTATTCTTGTTTTATCTGACTACCCTGCTTTTCTAGGTAGTGAATATGATGAGGAGGAAGTAGACTATGAAGAATCAGACAGTGATGAGTCCTGGACTACAGAAAGTGCTATCAGCTCTGAAGCTATTCTTAGTTCAATGTGCATGAACGGAGGGGATGAGAAACCTTTTGCCTGTCCTGTTCCTGGATGTAAAAAAAGATACAAGGTAAGTAGTAGTGCAGACCTACCTCATTTCCCACTGGTGTAGGTGGTGGGGGAAGCCTCTAAAATCAGTTTGCAGTATTCTCATTTAATAGACTTTTCAAAATTATTTTTGTGATATTTTAGCAGAATTTTTTTATCACTGGTTTCCTCTCAAGCACAGCCAAGTTTATCAGTTTTACAAGGGATGTCTGTCTGTCAAGAGAGATTACCTATAGCAACTCTTTTGCTTTACACATTTTAACGAGCTTTCTCTTATTTAGACAAATTTAACTGCAGAATGCAGGAGCAAAATAATCTCTTACTACAAGCAAAAAAATCTCTTAGGTCCCTTTCAGAAATGTGAAATAAAAAGCTTCTGTCCATCTGTGCCAGAAAGAATTCCTTCTGCTTAACTGCTAGAGATACCATCTCCTCTTTAGTGACTCGGTGCCCAGGGTGCGTTTTCTGATAAAGATGGTGTGTGGAATGTAGTGTTTAACATCGTGCAGCTCAGAATTCACCTCGGGAAGGCTGAGTCTTGGAGAAATTCTGGCATCATTCTGCCCTGGGTCTGAGTTCCCGTGACCTGCCTGCACAGCTGTCTGTGACTTGCAGGGCTTGCATCTCTCTGCATGACACCCTGGGAAACAATTCTCTGCCCCCCCACCCCACCTTTTAATTGCTCTCCATCGTGAGAAATTTTGTCTCTTTATGTGAGTGAAGCATTTCTAAACTGGAAGCTTGAGCTGGCCGATGTGGAACATGCCAGGATGTTGCTTCACATGCAGCGGTGCAGAGACAGATGAAATTGTGTTGAACATCTTGCACTTCAGTATGATATTCTTCAACCACTCATATTTGGGAATGGAAGTAGAGTGTTGGCACACTTCCTCTAAGACGTTTTCTAAAGGTTTTGCATGAACTATGGTGGCTGGCTTGGTTTTTCACTGGTTGTATTTTATGGCTTGTCCTTTAAATAACTGATAAGTACGGACTTAAAGGAGAACAGAAATATGAAATAGAAATGTAGGAAGGCCAATAGCATTTGAGATAAAACAGTTGTGGCAAGAGTGGAGAAACTGCATGAAACCATGTAGTGGATGAAAATCTGTTCCAGTGATGCTGCAGCAGCTCCCACAGCAGCAAATCACAAGACTCAGGCTCCTGTACAGACCACTTAACCCTCACAACACTATTTCATAAAACATGGACAAGGAAGCAGTGTGCTGTTTTCTTGGTGACATACAAGTGTTTTTGCTGAGATTATCCTCAACTATGTAGTGTTTATTCTCCAGTTACAGGAAAAACTGAACACCATCTCCAGGGCCAGGGCACAGGGAAAGATGGTTTTGTACTACTTGCAAGTATTACTTTGCAGATATACTCACATTATTGAAGATCAGTATTTTCCTTGCGTGTGGTAGGAGCTGTGCCAGACAGAGGGTATGGTATAAAAAGCTAAATCCCTAGCTCAGGAAGCAAACAAGCCATGGTGATTGTTAGAAGTCGTGTGCCCAGAGGGCATCTATGAATTGCAGAAAACATTCACTTAATGGCGAAGGCTGGAAGGAGAACCCTGTAATTTGCTATATCCTGTCTGTTCTCTGTTTGACTGCCAGCCCTCTGTCTTTTTATTGCCCAAATGAGCAAGCTGTTTGTGCCTGCTTCTGCTATCTCACTCCCTTCATCTCAAATGCATGAGGACTGTCTATAAGGGGTATCTTGTACACCATTAATGGTAGAGCAGCTGGGGGAACAAATTAATGACCCTTAGAGGGGCTGACAGGGAGCAGCAGCAAATAAAAAGTACTGTATTCTCCTAAGAGACTCACCTCTGTTTAGTCCTGATAGGAAAGCATTTCCTTAAATTCTGCCTCACCTCATTCTCTTTTCTCTGGACTCTGTTTCCTCCCTTTTTTATTTTCAGCCTGTTTTTCTTCTTTTTGCATTTTTATCTTTGTTTCCTTCCTTTTAGCTTTGTGTCAGCTGTGTTTCTTGTTTCCTCTTTATCTTCCTTCTGCTTAACCCACTCGTCTGACGAATTATTTGCAGTCTGGGTAGGGAGCCCTGTGATCAAAGCCCTGGGGTTTTCTAGTGGGTACTGGATAATCACAGTCAGGACCGTAAAACAATTATAGTGCTCCAAACAGGAACACAGACATGCACATACAGTAACTGCCAGGCTCACTTTACGGCTGAGAAAGGATGCATTCCTTTAGGGAGCGAGGAGGAAAGGAGGATATACACAGTTTTCTTTTGTCTGGCCTTAGGTGACGTCAGTTTGAGAAGCAGAATGGTATTTTTAGAGATTTTATTTGTGTTACAGTACCGCTTAAAGGACCCAGTAGGGATGGGGCACCTTTTTGCAAACAATGTTCAAGGATAAGAGATGGCCTCTGCACTGAAAAGTCATTATGGAAAGGTAAATAAGACAAGAATGAGTACAACAAATACTCCCAAGGAACGGGCTGGGGCGGACAATGGAAACGGCAAGGAGAACATGTTTATACACAAGTCCAGATGTGTATCAGAAGCCCCTGCTGGCCTCCTGCCCAGCTGTCTCCTGGCACTTTCCCATAGGCAGTGCAAACAGGCATCAGCATTTCGTTGTTCTTCAGGAACTTTATTTTTAAAAATTGTTTGCTTATAATATGTATTGGTATTCTGTATGATATGACATAGGTTTTCTTGAGAAGCCACAGATCCCGGGGGAAATATTTTTCTTTAAATTACATGTAAATTTCTTTGTGGCATAGTCAGAAACATCTAAGTGAATCTGAAACACACTGACTTCTAGATGCTTTTAACAGAAGTCTTTGAAGTTCTGAAGCTTGCTTTCTTCTCTAATTATGCTTACTGAGCTAGAAATGAAGTTACAATTACTTTATAGTTTTACATTTATGGTTATTTTTTCTTCCCTGCGATTCATCTTTGATGCCTGAAATTTGATTTTTAGAAAATCATCTGTGTGATGCAAAGGAACCCAAAGGTATTATCCTTTCTTCTGTGGAGTTCACACTCACCAGACTGGATTTATGTCCAAATTTAGATGCCCTGTCCAAAAGTGTATGGATATCAAGTAGTTAATGTGCTTTGGCAAAATACCACCTGTAGGAGCTAAAATGGGGATTTATGAAGGTGTTGATTAGTTTTCCTTTTATTCAATACCCCCTGAGTGGTCTCTAGCTCTGGAGAAGGACGTTGAAAATGCATATAAGATGTAGATAAACTTACTCAGGCAACATCCAAAGGGCAGATGAAGTTTAAAACATAGCAGATACAACAAACCCCACAAATAAAGCATATATGCTAGCATAGAGAAAACCCTAAAGTATTTGTCCTAAATTTTCTAGTTTGTGCAAATTTAGTAATAAAAAGAATAATAGATTTCAGTGCATACAGAATGTGGCTTATATCCAAGACTTTTCTTTGGCTTTAGGCAAGAGGAGAAGTGAAACCTTCCAAGGCTGCCGAGGCATTGGGCTCGTCTGTCTGGCAGGTGAAGGGATGAGGGTCCTGTCAGGTGGCACAAACCCCCAGGAAGGCTGAGCTACAAGTGGTGAGACCCAGCAGAGCTTAGGGAAGGAGAATATTCAAGTGAGAGGGAAACAAGGGAATTTACTTGAAAGAAAGGAGCAAGCCAGAGCTTGCATGTTGAACAGAGGAACCGGACCCACAAAGAAAACTTTAGGATGAAGATCCAAGAGTACAAAAACATGTATGAATGTCCAAGGCTGAAACAAGAAATCTCTCAAACCATCCTTTTGAGGTGTCTTTTCCTACTTGAAGTGGGGCTGCCAGGTTCTTTGCAGTGTAGTGCCTTTGTGAGTCCTGCCGTGCAAAAGAGGCCCTGCCCAGCAAGAGCCTTTGTGTCTGTGCAAACCGGGTAGTGCCAGGCTAAACTTCTCTATCACCTCCTGATCTGGGCCCAGGTTAATAATTGTTTCCTCCTGTTCAAGATTTTTAGAGTGCCCTTCTCTACTGCCATCTTCTTCCTCAATCATCTGCGAGAGTAAATAGTGAGCAACCTAAGTAACCAGAGCAATAAAAGTGATGAACGAGTTTGGCTGTGGCTTTTGCTGTACCTCAGCAAACTCAGCCCAGACATACAACAAAGTGTTTACATTGCAGCAGTGGAAAAAGTGCCGAAGAGTCACTGTAATTCTAACAACAGTTTCCTTTTAGACAGAAGTACAGGTCAAATTTCACATTACACAAGCTCCTCATGCTCTGCGTAGTTACTGTTTTTCAAACCTTCCATGGCCCAATTCATCCCACGAAGGTTTCTGCTTTAGAATCTCCTTAAATTTTTCTGCCTGAAAATACTTCCCCTCCCCTTCACCAAAGCACTAGGGCTGATGGATCATTAAAAAATGTGGATCAGGAGAAGTGTACCATTGGCATGGCATAATGAGGGTATTTGTGATTGCAGATTTACAGCATCTGTAGCAATTGACAGAGGCTCAGAAGTATCTAGAAGTGGTTTTCTTAGAAAAAATTAAAAGTTTAAACAGTAACAGGTTTTTTTTAAGAAAATATCGCTATTATGGATAACAGGGCTTGCTTTTAAAATTTCACTGCAGCAGCAAAAGTTTAGCAGGTCACCCCCAGATTTTCTCCTCTTTTGAAGGCACAGGTCCTTAAAGGTACGCAGATGATGACAGATGCCTTATGAGGTCCTCTTGCCATCCAGTGGCAGTCCCAGCCCCCACACCCCAACGTTTCTGTGGGTGCTGGAGGTTGCAACTATGTGCAAGATGATCCAAAAGCTGCCCCAGGATCTCGTATTACTTGCAGAGAATTCACTTGACTGCTCTTGAGGCTGATGTGTGGCTTTGATGTGCTTTTGGAGTTGTGTTGGTACAGCTTTCTGCCTCCTCTGAGTGCTGTGCAGCCAGACAAACCCTGCCCTGGTGGCTCGTGTTCCTTTGTCTGGTTGGTGTTGGAGATGGGGGATTCTTAGCTCCCACATCTCAGGAGATGGCTGTGCAGGGGTCATCCAGCATTTTTAAGGGTGTAAAGGACAATTCAGAGGTTGGATTTGCAACTTGAGGTGAGGATTCAGTGCCTGGATGCTCTGGAGGAGAGGAGCATGAACCTGTGGGCAGAGCAGTTGCTTGCAGTCTTGCACCCTTTTTCCAGGGTGGATATTTGAGACTGTTTTTCTATGAGTTCCAAGCTGGAGCTTCCACTTACCATAAGCTGCACATTGATAAAACTTTTTGTTTAAAGAGCCTGGGGGACTTTCTGTTACGTGTAACACCAGGCAGTGGTTCAGCAAAGACAAAATCCCTAAGACCTAATGGAGTGGGTTGTTTTATATCCAGGGTGTTAGTTGATTTTAGCTTTTTAGCTTTTTTTTTTTTTTTCTTTAAAAAAATACTGAGATACATATCTGGAAACTTTAGAGAGAACACAGGAGAGCCTTGGAACTGTCTCTTTTTGTCACAAATGCTGTCTTCTTTGGTTTCATCCTAAGAGAAGCTCAAATGAAAGACAGTATGCCTTTGCTTATTCATCCAAAAATCCAAGCTCCTTCAGTGGGAGCAGATGAGAGACTCCAATATACTACATAGAACAGTATCCCAACAGCTGCTGAGATCACAACAGCTTCTTCCATTTTTCCCAGAAATACGTGTAAAGGAAGACAGGGGAATTACTTTGATTTATGTTAAGTAAGGTTTTTGGTTGACGTGGCAGAAGTGTGGCTGTTTCCTGCCCTTGCCAGTGTAATGGAGTGTGTGTTGTGTTGCTGTGTTCTGCACTAGTGGGGATCAGCTCTCCAGTTTTAGCTGTGGAGTATTCCCAAACAATAGCTATTTTGAAGAGAGCTTCTCTGGATTATTTTTTAAGTGTCCTGTGTAAGTCTTTGAGTTAAGCATTCCCTGCAGTTAATTCTTTGGAGGCAATGTGTGAATGATCAGAATTTGCTGGAGCTTGAAGACGTATCTAGAAACAATGACACAAAACAGAACAGACCCACCATGGGGGGAGTCTCAGCTCTTTAAAGAGGTGTGACCCGAGTCTTCATGCCAATTCTTTGTTTGCTTGTAAATGAACCTCTGAATAAGATTTGTCAGTGCTATATGAAAAAGATGTCAGGATGCAAAGAGCAACCATGTGTGAGCCCATTAAGTGGCATTCTTCGGGAAGTGACGTACATTGGGAGATAGAAATGAGGATTACCCAGGTAGGTGAGTTTTGAGACCCACACAGATGATTCTCCTTGTCCCACCTGGTGCCTTGGGAACACAGCCCATGTGTAACACCCAACGATTTACAGGATCTTGCTCATAACACTGATCCATTTCAGTTTTCAACTGGCAGCAGAGCCCGTGTCAGCCCAGCTGAGCACTGACGTGTTCCCTTCTCCCTCCCAGAATGTGAACGGTATCAAGTACCACGCCAAGAACGGCCACAGAACACAAATCCGCGTACGCAAACCATTCAAATGTCGCTGTGGAAAGAGTTACAAGACAGCTCAGGGCCTGCGGCACCACACAATCAATTTCCATCCCCCCGTGTCTGCTGAGATCATCAGGAAGATGCAGCAATAACATGCTGGTCACAAATGTGCCAAGAAATCCTCACCAGCAGTTGCTGATTTTGAGAACAGCCACCTTTTTCAGGGGAAGCACTCAGCAACCCTTTAAAAAAATTAAATGCATGCTTTAAAATTTTCTGTAATTTTGGAATGATGTATCTTTGTAGAGTTAATGATTTTGTACATTTGCACATGTTATCATCATACCCATTTTCATTACTTTGAGATAAGGTGCTATAAAAGCTATAGGTTCTTCAGAACATTTTTCTCCAAAAAAACAAAAAAAGGAACTAGGGGGACGTTGCGTATTTAGTTGTACTGACGTGTGGGACAGGAGCGTGAGGAGGAGAGCTTGGCACTGACATCCTTTCAAGATTGTAACGTGATGAAGACTTTCGATGCATCTGTCAATGTGTGTGCAAAACCAAAACAGTACCACCCTCGTCAAACTATAGTTAACATGCCTTACATAACGGAGTTATCAGTGGAGTAGCAAGTCTTTTAGGTAATGGAAATATAAATAAGAAAGAATGTTTAACATAATATGCTAAAAATATTTTCATACTTAAATAACATACATAAAAAGGTGTGCTTGCTGTATTTTATATTATCTTGCAAATCTTTTTTTTCTTCTCCCTCTTGAAACGCTGAAAACCTTGCCATTCGAACTAGTAAACAATCACTTTAGTGTTAGCAATTACATTTTTTTCTCTGTACAAGATGTCATATTACGTTCATGCCCATCAAACTTTTGAGGACCAATATCCCAGTCCAACTAAATATTTACCCCTGAACTATCTGTTAGAAAGACACTTGGAAATACTTAAGTGCAAATTTATGTGTGTGTGAGAAACAATTATCTTCATCTCAGATGAAGTTTTGAAGCACTTTGTAGTTCTCTATTGCCAACAGATTTAATGTTTTATGTGTTGCCAATTCTTGCAACTACTGTACGAGCATGTGCTGCGGTTGCAAATAAAAATGAGAAATTCAGCGCATGGTTTAAGGAGGTCCGTTAGTTGTGCTGAGGGAGTTCTAATGCCTCTCCCTCACATTCATTGTGTTTTGAGATTTTCTTTGTGCATTTTTTGCTTCTCATTGGAGGTCACCACATTCCATTTGGAAGTGTCTGTTTAGCTTTACAATTAATTTTGCTGAAATATGACATTTGAGCCTTATTGAAGATTAAGTGCTTCTTGCAGCAGGTGGTCAGAGACTGACTTAAAAGCCAACATGAGAGCGCTTCGTGTCTGGACCATACCTGAACATTTGTTGCTTGCCATCCTGCCTTGAGCATTCTTCTCACAAGTGCTATTCCTGGAGTTCAGCTGGCTGGGAGCAGAGGTGGGCACCCTCCACCAGCCCTGGCCTGAACACTCCTTTGCCCGGCAAGGGTGAGGGAGGAACTCCCAGTGTTAACACAGTCATCGCCTTGGCTTGGTTCCTGTTCTTTTAAGTGCAAAAGAAAGCTCACATAAAGGAGGAATGAGCTTTCCCTATTTTGTTTCCAAAGCTTTAAAGGAAAACTTTGTAAGGATGACAATTACCTATTCTCCAGCAGAGTAAAAATCTCATTAAAACATGTACGAATCATCCTAATGAGCAAGTGTTTAGAACAGCCGAAGTGAAGTGAAACATCCAGAGAGGTGACCGAGACAGCCGGGTTTAGAGGATGATCCAGACATGAGAGTTACTGGTACACACAAGGCCCCAGGTGGCCACTTCCCACCTTCTGCAGCTTTGGCAACAGATCTGGCCAACAAACACGTTTTGGCTCTGCTCCTAGTGCAAGAACTACAGGCTGGGCGAGTTCGTTCAACAGCTAAACAGTTGTAAAACGTCATTGTTGCATGTAAATTCCTTTCAACTATAAAAACGAAATTCCAGTTTCTATTTACCTATTCATTGTGACAGTATTATTAAACAGGTAAAGATGGGACTATTTTGTTATACTGTGTATAGTGAATGTATTGTACTGTGTCTGTGAAAAGTGTGCTTTAAATTATATTTTCATATGTTTTGTTGGGGACAAAGTACTTTAAGTTTGAAAGTGACAGAGGTTTGTTTTAGAACTGAAGGCAACTTAAAGAATTCCAGTCAGGAAAGCTGCTTATAAATGTAAATCAAATCACATTTAAAATAAACTGCCTCTGACCTAAAAAGACTGCTCTTTCCTCATTCCTGACCTAAAGAGTTAAGTTCTTGGGCTGTGTATAGTCTTTTATTTGTTTATTTTACTTAGGTATCATCAAACTCTTGGAGCCTGTTCTAACTGTTTTCATCTGCTCTTGAGTTACAGTAAGAAAAGAAACTTGACAAAAAAAGAGCTTTCAGTACTTCCATGCTTTACCTCAGGCCACCTCTTGCTCTGAACCTCCCAGTTACAAAAATCTTTAGACTGCACGTGGCACACAAGCATTGATGAGTTGCTGCTGCCCAGAACACTGCAATTCATCCATGTCATGCAGTTTTTAGTAACTCCTGCATTAACTGGATATTGCACATGTTCATGAGGGCACTGCAGACAACAGAAGCTACTCCAAGCCTTAATCTCAGAGTCTCCCTCTCAAAGAACATAGATGTGAGGAACAACCCCTTCTCTATCATACAATGCTGCGTCATCATTCACTCCTAAGGAAAATCTACATTTTGTTTAATTTCAAAATGAGCAGCAGGAAGAATAGACCACTGACTCCATGAATAATTCTGCTTTTAATGTAACAAGACTACTGTACAACAAGTGGGAAGCAAATTTACTTAATACAGTTAAAGTAAATATAAAATATTTAGATATACACACGTGTTTTTACTTATTGGAAAGAAATACATAAAGTTAAAATGCAAAAGGTTTTAAAAGCCAAAAGGAACACAATCCACTGTTGAGAAAATAGAACAATATTTTCTACTGAATAAAACTGCAACATAATGGCAATGACTTATTTAAACAATTACTTTTAGGCATTTAAGCACAGCAGTTTCTTTCAACTCAAAACCACTGCCTTGAAGTATAACGTACCTCATGTAACGTTACCCCTTAAGGCAAACATTCTAGATGTGAAACTGAAGTATTTGCCATTCCTTTTGTTGCAAGCCTGGAATCTCACAGTACATGCATCTACATCTCAGAAATGTACTAGAAAACTATATTTTCATAGGGTAAGTAATGTAACTTCCCAATTTAAGTGTTATTCAGAGAAAAACTACGTGGATTTGCTAGGAGAAACACCTGCTTATTACATTTTTAATTGTGCCTCAGTTGTCAACGTTAAGAGAAACCACAGGTGTTTTGGTGAACTTTTTTAAGTGTAGCTGAAGAACACCATGGAGCCAGTCTCGTTTTTTCTGAGGCTCAGTCATTCCTGTGTCCTTAGGCATTCCACTAAGTAGGGGAAGAAATTCCACTAAGTAGGGGAATAAATAGCTACATACACAACAAGGTGGGGGGCTGTGGGTCTCCTTAGTACAATGTTAGGCAGAGAGAGAAAGTTACCCCATAGCAGCTTAGAGCCACAGCTCCCATTAGAGTACATGAGCTTTTAATCAGAAGTTTGCACTGTTACAGAAAGCTGCACTGCTTTTGTTCCGGAGGTGACTACTCAGAGTGGTGTGGTTTTAAGCTACACTGCAAAACAAAGGATTTAATCAAAGTTTAATACGTTCTGATCAAAGTGCGTCTGGACGTGCCTCTCGAAGCCCTGCTGGTCGTAGTCAGGCGGGAACTGCTCGCTGCACATGGGACACACCTTCCAGTGGCTCTCCACGTGCTCCTCAAACTTGCTCTGGTCGTAGTTCGGGGGAAACATCACGTCACAGAGGGGGCATTTCTTGTGCACATCAAAACTTCACGAGGAGGTGGAGAGAAAGAAAAAAGGGAACAGTTTATTTCTACTTATTTTGTTACTGCAAACTAAAAGCAGGGTCCTGCTGCCAACATCAAGAACTTTACTACCAACTTAAATTTGAGTGGGCTTGGTATCTAAATATCATCCAGGTCATTTAAATGTTTTTGCTGAAAGCACTCGATACGGTCAGAGCAGTTTTACACACAAATTCCAAAATAACCTGGCATTTTAAAAGCAACATAATTTTGACCTTATTCCAGCTACCACTGAATACAAATCTATTGAATGCCTTAATGGCCAAACAGTTTCATGGGAAACCACTCTCTCTGCTCATAAATGCTTGCTCTTAGCAAACATAACACTTTATAAAAGCTCTAAACTTAGATTCACAATTAGGTTGGCAAGGGGGGGGGGAAAAACAAAAGTTATTCATTCATTTACTAAAAAAATTGTCCGAATTCCATCAATGTTAAGGTATAGCACGAACAGCCTGCCCAGTCTCACGGCATATTCTCTGCCAGTTAATTGTAAACCAAACATTCACTGAAAAGGCTTGGTAGCTTTTCACCTCCACCCCCACCCTTGAGTAGTTCTACAGAAACCTCTCCATGCCCTCAAAGACCAATAAAAGACAACATCTACCTGGAATCAAAGCAGAAACCTGTGCCCCGCTCACGCAAGAGAAGACTTGGAGGATCAGGAGCAGAAGGTACGGTGTTGTCATCATCCTGGTGAAAAGGGAAAGTATTTTAAAGAATAACCCCTGTAAACAGCATTTTTTTCTCCTCAATACTCATTTTTGTTACCAAACACAAACCCAGATGAAATTTACCTTCACTCTGTAATTTCTGCAGCACAAGTTTTACTTTTGTGCATCTTGGCTCTATTCTGCAATTCGATAATAGAGCACAAAATGGGGTCATTTCAAGGTGGAAATACAGGTACATTCCAAGATTTTTGGAACTCCAGCTCCTACCTCATTTTCCTTTTTATCTCAAAGATGCCTTACAAGCAAGAGTTAGGAATTATTTAGCTGATCTACAAAAAAGGATGTGGGAAGGAGCACAGGTATTGTATGTTTTATACAGGTAACTTATGCATATGGGAAAATATTTCAGTTTTATGCTCGTGTACTTTATGTAACCCCTTATGAAGCGTTAATGGAAACAGGGAAGGATGGGAAAATTTCCTCAATATTCTTCTTCTGACAACACTTGTTTAGTTTCAACCATTTAACATTTCCATTAAGCAGGCAGTGGGGCCTGCTATAACAGATGCTGGCAAAAAACATAATCTTGCAGTCTAACTTGTTTGCACCTGCAGTGAAAAGGCACATGAGTTTTAAAACATCAGTTGTTCCTTTCGTCATGAAAGAGATAGGATGGGTGTATTAAGAAAGAAAAACTATTTAAAGTATTCTCGTGCTACAGTGCTAAAATATATATATATATTTATAGTGCCAGAACCACAGCAAATTTGCTGAATACCAGACTGAAGCACACCAGGACTTAAGCAAGAAAATTCATGTGCATCTTCCATTAATAAAACAGTTCCACTACAAACACTGGCCAAATTAACACTTAATTTCTTCAGTATAACCCCCCTCCCTCCCCTTTTTTTAAAGGCATTTGGCTTACTGCTGGTCACTGGATAAGATAAAATTGTTTACATCTTTTGCCCTGTCTTTCAGCTTCTGGTAAGTGTAGTGCCCACCACATACAAATATAACATTCCTCCTTGTTCCTTTTTGAGAAACATCTGAAAAAGAGGACGATGCTTTCCTCTGCACAGGCACACCTGTCCTGTCCTACATGGCTGCCCTGCAGAACTCTCTTCAACAGAAGGCAAGCACACGTAAAAGCCTCTGGAATGTCCAACAGCTACAGCTTTTTTGTGGCCCAGTTCCCTTAATTGTGAAATTCAGACTCTGTGTTCCTTACAGCAGCTTCTGACCCAGGCCCTGCACAAGAATGTCAGTACTGAGTATGTACTGATAGATACAGAACGTCTGCCTCTCCAGTGTACTTTTGCTCTTGGCCAAGTCACAGAGATCAGTCCTTAACCTTCTGGGATGCCTAACCCACACAGAAGAATGCAGATGTCTCTGTGTTGGGCTGACCTCACAGAGATGTTACAGAGATTACTGTGTAACCAAGACATGGTCAAACAGGAACCATGAGAACTTTATCATGGTCTGAGAGGACTTCCCAGCTATTCCAATTACAAATTACAGTAAACACTACACAGTCACCCAGAACTAAAAATTCTCACGCAGTGCTCTGGGGTAACTCAGAACCTCTGGAAAACAGAGAAGGTGCCATTGTATTGGACTCCAACAGCTGTCCATTTCTGTCATTTCTGATGGACAAAACTCCTAAGTGTCCCAAGTAAAACAGCACTTTATGGGGGAGGACAGATCATCATGTTTCATATGGTTCTCATCTTGGTTCACTGCCACTTAGTGCCCAGTATCATCCAGCAATCCATTCTTTATTCTTATAAATGAGGTTACACATGCTTTTCAACCTGACATATAAACACCCATCACTCTCCCCTGGTAAAAAAAACCATCCCTGACAGCTGAAAAGACAAAATGAGGTGGTAGTTGAAGCTGCTTTACAGAGAGTTTGACAACAATTGCTGGGACACCAGGCCTCAGTGGCTCTGCCTATGCTGTATTTTAAGCAAAGGCAGCAGCTTACTTCAGGACTGTGTGGTTGAGTCATCCAAGTTATTTCAGTGAAAGCCCACACCCATAACTCGAGAAAGAAAGAGTTTAATCTGCCCTTCATGTAGATCCAAGGCCACCTTTCTTGCAGTCCATACTGATAACCAGGGACATGGACATGGCTGCACATTTTTAGTCTGAGACCTCTACAGTGCCCTGCAGTGAAGTAGCACAGTGGGTACACGGCCTGAGGTTCTTAGGGAAAGAGACTGGTACCATGTACCCACAGGCTGGCACTGTGGTCCTGCAGCATAACAAGTGCCAGGCCTCCTAAACTCAGAAGCCTGAATAATTAGGTGAATAAATTATAAAGGATGCCTTTAACATCATTACTTAACTATCATCACTGGACTGTACCTCTGGCTCTTTAAAAAACTGCCACAATGAGTTCCACAGATTAAGTGAATCATAAAGATAAATACAGTATTACACACTAAAGCATGGTTAAAAAAGGGGGTTTGCCACTAGGAGAAGAAGGGAAAGCCAGACATGAAACTGTCAGAAGTGCAACTCAATTAGCTGTACCGAAACCAACCAATTCTGTCTCAAGTACTGCTTTCATAATTGCAACTGTAAGCAATTCCAGGGTTGTCAAACAGAAATTAGAAAGCTGTGTGACACAGTACAAAACCACAGACTTGAACAGTCCCATCCCCAAGTGCTAAAGATCATTTTAACATGCAGCAGTAAGGAATCCATCCTAGGCCTTAAACAACACGTGAACAGACACAGGGCTGACGTGCAGTGCAGGTACAACTGGGAAGAAGGGCACATCCATTTTATTTCTGTGATTCAGCTCTGCTGGTGGAGTGAAATCAAACTCCTCTAGGCCTCTCAACCTCTCTGCAAGCAGTCTGCTCTCCCAAGAGACACCTGGATACCAACTGCTCCTTTATGTCCTCGCTATACAAGAGATAGTAATTGGCTGCCAGGGTCAGATCAGGCTAATAATGCATTGTGGGGGTTTTTGCTAGAAGAAAGGCCATGTTGGAGTAATCTGAAAAAATATCCTGACCTGGTGCTCAGTTGCCAAGAGTTATATTCTCCATCCCCCACAAATTTACTGTGACTAAAACATTGTTTAATAGTCTCAGGATAGTTATTCTGGGCTTGCTGCCAACTGTAATCAGGACTACATTGCTAAAACTCATACTTTAGTATTTTTTATATATATATATATATATATATATATATATATATATATGCTTTGTTTATGGATCTCTCCCTTACTGCTAGGAATTCTTTGCTCCCAACAATTCCATCTTGGTCAATTACAGAAGCATGAGCAAATGGAAAGTTAATGTTGAGTAGATGATGGCAGGAACTTGTGGCAAGTCAGCCACTCCACACAAAATCACCACTGTGCACATGTTCAGCTGGCACTATTAACACAGACCAGCTTATCCCTCTCAGAAATCACAGTTTAATTGGCCTCCAAGTTCCTAAATTCAAAGGTGCAAGAATCCTGTAAAGTCTTTCCAGTCATACAAAACTGATGGGTTTTTACGTCAACACCCTTAATTTCTTAAACTAATATAATGGTTAGTAATAGGAATGAGGACAGGAGAAGTCCATACAACAGTAGTATTTCAAACAAAGCAGCAAGCCTACCAATCCTTTTCTTCTGGGAGGGAATCCTCCTCCAGCAAAAGGCTCTGCATCCTGCTGGTTGAAAAACTGCAGAGAACTACATCTTAAATAGCTTATTTTAAAAAATAGTCCAAGAAATGGTAATCTCTTCATATTTATCATTTTATATTTGCTGTTTCTTCTGCACAAACAACAGACTCTTCTTTATAATGAATCACCTACATATGTGGAAGTTTTCCCAGGTTATTTATTTACATCCTGCCTCAGAACTGTTTTATCTTTGGCATATTACTAAGTCTCACTAGAAAGATTCCTGCAGCTTCTCATTTCCATGTAAATTTGTACACTATACATACAGTCTATTTGGGTGAGGAGCAAGCAACTGATTCTCACTTGCAAATAAAAAATAAAGATACAAGTTATTTGATTTAAAGGCACCTCTTCTCAAGCTGAACTTTATTTAAGCCTGTTATATTCCACCTCATTACAAAAATCCAAGCTGTGTCTGCAAACGAGCACAAGACTCTAGCACTGTTTCTCTTGGGTTTGCAAGAGGGCAAAGCACATAGATCAGAGAGAACACCCTGCTAATTAAACTGCAGCAGATGACTAAAGAAGAGAAGAGCTTGTCAGATGTAATAGCTACGTCAAGAATGATCAGATTAACTATGCAAAATGTGAAGTAAAGGTGGGGACAACATTAAGCTCACATTCAAGATCTTGAACAGGCTGCAAAAGCTCTGACAGTTTTTCTAATTATTCACAGTAATGGACATTGGGAGCAAAAGGTAGGAGGGAGAAATACATTTTTCTCCATTATAGGTGCTGAGCACCAGGGCTAAAATCATGCCTGTCTGAACACTGATCAGTTTCTGCAAAGGTTAATAGCAATTAAATGTGGCAAACTAGACTAAATGAGAAACAGGTCATGATACCACTGTACTTGCAAAGAGCACAATACTTTGCAGAAAGGTATTTCTTGTTTAATATTTTTGAAGGTGCAAGAGTACTTGGAATAAGAAAGAGTAATAGGTCTGTTCCTGTTCAAATGAAGACATACAGTCCAATTTATTACAGAAGCCAATTTTTTATACCAGAATGTGCAAGTTAACTGTACTAAAAAAGGCAACCAGAAACTTGAAACATACAAAGCCCTAAAAAAAAAAAAATCAGTGGAATTGTATCCCTTTCAGTTTAATCAGCTTTACGTAAGTCAATTAAGCTCTTCCAAATACATGTCCAACAGCAAAAAGCATTCAAAATGGAAATTAATAAATGCAGATTTGCAGAAGACAATGAATGATTACTAGACTAGAATAATGTATCTAATAGGATATCAATTTACAGTTAGCATTTAACTGAAAATACTGGTATCTGAATCCTTTATGTTTTTATTTGTTCTGCTTCACTTTAGTTCCTACATTGCTATTACAAAATGAGTGAGATGTAGCTACGTTTTGAGCTCCACACAGGAGAGAAAAATCATGAGTTGAGATTACTTGGCTTTTTTTACTTTAATATTTTAAAATATTAAGAAACTACTGTCCTAATACCAAAACAAGCTGTCAGCAACTCAACAGATTAGGGGAACAAGTATATTAACATCAATAGATGTGCAGAGTTTTCTCCTTCAAAGCAAGCAAAATTCATCAAAAAAAAATTTTTCAAGGAAAAGAAAAATCAATAGCAAATCTACATAATAATAAATCAGGCTTATCAGATATGGAAACCTATGTGAAACTCCTGGTAACTCCTCAGTAAATGTATCAAAGAAAATAAATAATAAGGAAGATAACTTGCATTGCTATCCTCAGGATCTTCTAAACCATCAGGCCGACTGAGATTGCGGGAAGGCTGGCTACACACGACATCATCTTCTAGTTCCCAAAAGGAACTTCTAACAGGTGGTCTTTGGATCTCATCAGGATTAAAAGCACCATCTGCTCCATCTGAAGAAAAATTAATTAGGACATCTCCGTTCAGTAGTCTGTATTTTGAGATTACAGATGTGCTACCTTACCTTTAAAAATCAAGAGTTAAACACATTTTCGGTTTAGATAATGTAAAATAATAGGAGAGAATCTGCTTCCTCCAGAGGAAAACTTTGTTTACTTTACTGATTCTCATAATAAAATAAAGGCCCTTTACTGATGTTCATCAGTCAGAAAAGGCTCTGTGAACAAGTCTGAAGACTGTTGGTACTTAATGTGAATTAAATGAGGCATTGCTTTTGAAACAGCGAGGGAGAAATTATATTTAGGGGGTGTGAAATTTATTTACCTCTTCTTTCCTGAATTGCATAAGGGTTTCCATATTGCAATACTGGTAGTCTGCTTGGCACTGCAGGAACTGGTCCATTTTCCTCCGAATATGGGTTGCGAAAATGTAATGTCTGCTGTGAAGTCTGTCCTTCCATCATCCTTCCAGCTTGATCTCCTGGTGCCCTGCCAAGTTCCTAAATTATGAAGAGTTCAAAATGTAATTAACCTATGGAGTCCTAGCAAAATTTGAAATGTTTATGAAATATGATTTTAAAAGAAAAAATTGCTAACCTTCCTACTGTCTTTTCATTATGATCTTATCCCAAGTATACCAAAACACCAGAAACAGTCAATGAAGAAAAGAAAATACAAAGAAGATATTTTAAAGAGATACTATTTTTTCTTGGTTTGTTGTCAGTTAGTTCTAATTACATAAACAGAACTGCCATGTTTTTCAAGTATCTGCATTTTTTTACAATGAAAAAAAACTAGCTCAATCAGTAAAAATGGGTAGGTTAACAATAACAACTGAAGATAATGTGCAGTGAGAACAATTTTTAAAAGTTATAATTAAAAATAAAATAATTCTTTTTTTCATATCATACCATACCATTCAAGACTGTAGCATTTCAGTATGTGGAGCACATCTTGGTACATACTTGGCATAATTCCATTTGAATCCATGAGTGGCAGACACTTAGAGAACCAGTAAGTACATTGCACTGGATCCCTTCTGATATTTACTTCAAATACTTGTATCAGAAATACTCAAATAAAACTCTTCAAAAAATTATTATACTTAAAATTCTAGATTCTTGCATATCAACCATACATATGATAGTAATTACAAACTATAAAGGGGCTTTTAGAAACCATTAAAACTCTATGCCAGTATATATGTAAAAGACACTAATTAAAGTGACTTAAGTGTGGTCAATGCATCAGCTGTAATTTATTCCAATAAAAGACTTTCTCATCATTCCATTCAACAAAGTGGGTTAAGGGATAGAGAGCAGTATGCCAAGACTATCAAAAGGCATATGCCCTTTAAATTCAGAACCAAGCAAAAAATTCTGAGATGTAAATATGAAAACAATAATTTAAAAATAGGGACTGTTAAGGGAGACATGCTTTCCAGTAATGTTCTTTCAGATTAGTATTTTCTTCTGGGTTCTCTGGGTTCATGTTTATTATTTGCTGATGTTAATAAAATCCTCATCAAAGACTGAAGTGTATCTTTTCCCCAAAAGACTTTAAATTGAAACTTAAAACCAAAGCTTCAATTACCAATTCAACTCCGTAAGAAATGAAAAGTCTGCTACTAAAAGGAGCAATTCAATATTTTTTTTCTTGCCAACAGGTGAACTTCAGATCAACCTCTTGAACAGAAAAATGCAAAAATCAAGTATCAATAACTACTCTGAAAACAAAACACTACTCAAATGCAAAAAGACCTCATGTAGTGGATGGCATCCCTCCTCTAGATCCAGTATAAAGCTACGCCAGTGTTACTTTAGATTTATAAATTGAAAGGAACATACGATTAAAAGGGGTAGGATTAAAAAGCTAGGATTGCATGTTTTAGTGAGTGTATAAAATCTAAGTAATTCATCTTTACTCAATACAAAGCAGGAACAATTAATTAGCAATGAAATTAAGATTTTCCTTTTTAAAACTGATTTCTTCTGCAATACAGAAGCAGTTTAAAACAAGAGACAGTAGCATTACTACTTTAATTTTCATATTACATACAATTAAAACAGAATGTAAATAAACCTGAGGGTAAAGAGGTGCTGCGAAATAGCCTTAGCCAGAAGTTGGATATCTAGGGTAAAGACTGATTTAAAAAAAAAAAAAAAAAGGACCGAGAAAAATATCAAAGGCTACCTAAGTATGTAAATAAAATAGAAACAAAGTGATTTTATAGTTTTGAAGAGAAAGCAAATGAACGTTTTTAGCAAGCTATGCTTGGTGACATTTATAAACAAGTACTGATAATGAGTATTAATTGAAAAGCTGTTTACTGTCCCATGCTTAAACTTTTAAATTGTGGTTCCAGTCTAGCAAGGCACTTTGATTCTTCTTTGTAATGTAAATATCTATAAATTTGGTAGACAAAGTTCCAAGATTTTACAAACTTCATACATTATTATTATTGCAGTTGTTATTCTTATGTGTGGTGTTTAAAACTACTCCCTCCACCCAAACTAACCTCACCAAAACTCAAATTTTGATTTCTTTTGAACTAGAAAAATATGAGAGATCTATTAAAAATTATGTCCTTGGTTTGAAAAGAAGATAAATTAAACACCAACTACTTGACAATCAAGAATTTCACCAAAAAAATTAACTAGCCTAATCTAAAAGTTTAGTTTTGTTTCAGTTTCTCTGTATTAAAATGCCTGTTTTTACTAAGTATCTCTTCACACTGGAATTGTAATCAAATCAAGTTTCAAAGAAAAATCCTAACTTTGCACAATATCATGCAATACTATCTGAATGTAATAAAGACATTTTATTATTTCACTTTTCAGTAAAACTTAGCTTTGATTAATTGCCATAAAATACCTCAGAGGTACTTCTACATTAGCATTAATATCCCAGAATGTTTGACAATACCTTCTCACTGGTAAAGAGTTCCAACTGTGATGCCAAGTCCTTTATTCGTCTCTCTTTTTCTGCCAGCTGAATCTGTATGAAAAGAAGATTAAGATTCTTGTATTAGTGAATGGAAGCTATTTCCCTGCATGTTACATTGTGAAAACAAAGGTCCCTGATTAACTTAATCTTTCAGATGAAAACAGTTTTGCCTACTACAGTTACATGCAACACGCAGTGCTACTAAAAATCCAACCCAACAATTCTCACAAAGCTTTATCTGCTGGACAACAGCAGTACACTAGCAGCCTTTTCTTGCCAGTTTTCAGAAAACAGTTGTGGAATGGTAAAATTCTATGTTAGAAGTGAGTAGTATCAGTGCCACCAATGGCAGGAGGGGCAGCATTGCCCAGACACAGCTGAAGGTTTGCAAGCCTCATCTCATCATTTTTGAAGAAATCTCCTGGCATCGTTTCTGTCCCACCACAGAACATGAGAGAACCATAAAGCTACTCCTGCCCCAAAGATACTAAATTTGTTCCACAAACATCTACCTTGTGTCTCTACTGGGTGCTCTGGGAGGAAGTGCAACTGACACATAACACAATTCTTTCCAGCTTCAAAATGATGATTTAAATAATCTCTCTCTACAAAGGACTATTTTATTTGTATTCTGGTTCCCTTAGAGACTGCCTCTTCCCCTGTTTTTCTAATATCTAAACTCAATGCTTGGCATAACTGCTTATCAATTTTTTCCAGTTCTGAAACTCCTTCTCCTAGTTTAGGTCAATGGAGCAAAATCTCCTAACTGGCGAGAAAAGCTCACTTTACCACCTGCACCCTCCTGAATGATAGTAATTTTTTAATTGCTGGCAAAATGCTTTCAATTGTGGAACCAATTATTTATTACATCTGCTGTTGAGAAGTTAAACTTATTTCACATTAAATTATGCACGGCAACTGATCACTGCTAATTAGTAAAACAAACTGGAAAGGGTCATGCATTTTATAAAATCTAAATTAGAGCTTCAGAAAGTGTCAGAAAAAGATGGCCTATGGAGTGCAACAATAAACTGTAGAGTAATTCAGGATTTTATAAAGAAAAATTGCTGTAATTACCAATAAAAAGGGGGTCCTAGTAGAACCAATACAGTCACAGTTCAGTTTAATCATTTTTCATCACAATGCGCAAAAACAGGCAGAGTTTGTTGACAGAGGCAACGGAGTTGACAGAGTCAACTGCATTATCACCATTAGACTGAGAACCAGCAGAAAAGCTGCTCTCACTGCTCTTATCTCACCCTTACTGACCTAAGAAGCTAATTCAACATAAGCATTACTATCACAACCTCAAAGATTAACGCCCCTTGTAAGCTAAAGCTGCCCATTATGCTTGACTTTTTGGTGAATGTGTTACATCACTCTACCAAGACTATAACTGAGGTTCTCCAAATTAAATTCTCACATGATTTTAAAAACAATGGATCACTCCTCTCTACTGACTTCGGATAAAATGCATTAGACATTACTATACTAGCAATGCAATATGCAATATGAAGATTTTAGACAAACACACCAATCACTCTTCCTGTTAGTATTACAGTAAGCAGCAGGAAATTAGAAATCCCTTGCCCTTTTTTCCCCATATTACAAGATTACATCATTTAGGGGTTTGTCTAAACCCACAGTATTAAAAGACTGATAGGTTGGTGGTAGATCTTAGCAGACCTCTCTTACTTTAAAAGAAGCATTACAAGATCGTATTGTTTCTTCAAGTGCAGAATTTCTATTTACAGCAAAAATAATTTAGTGTGCTTTCCTCATTAAAGCCTTCATTACTTGAACCATCAGAAATAAGCAACCATGTTAAGAACAGGTAACCAGTCATTGTCATAAACAAAACCTGTAACTTACTTTATACTGATCCTCCATTGCTGCCAGCTGTAATTTTATACCCTCGTTGATTTTCACTTGTTCTTTCCACTTCAGCTCCAGTTTAGCTAGTTCATCAGCATAAACACTGCATTTCATCTTCTCATCCTAAAGCAGTTTATACCACAGCATGAAATATTTACAGTCTTAAGAGATTTTCCCTCCCACCCCCAACAATGTCACTGTGTCACTCCATTCTTTTAAAATTAGATCATTTACAAAGGGCTTCTCCAAGCCTGAATCAAGACTCTGAAGAGGTCAGGACCACGGAACACTGCATAAATGATGTTCAATAGGCATTTCTTGCCTTGAGTTTTCAACAAGCTGATACTCCTCTTTAGTTTAACAGTTTCAAGTTTCTTTGTACCCTAATACTACTAACAATGATTATATTTTCAAGTATGTCACTTGAATACAAAACTTTTCTTCAAGTGACTTTTATAACCTAAGTATCTTTCATCCAGAAGGTCAAAGGCAAAGCTTTCTTCAAAAATCACTATGGAATAAACAGCCAGCAGAAGCCAATGCAGGCTCTCCATGGACAGGGTTATGAGCAGAATTACAGGACAGTTATTACATCCTGGAAAAACTATTAAAATAGAATAGTATCATTGTGATAAATAAAAGAAACAAAATGAAGATAGACAACACTCAGAAAGAATTTCTTAAACTGTTGTCAACTTTACACCAGTGCCACTGATGTAATACTCTATCATCATACACACATCCAAACTGGTTAAATGAAAACCAAGTTACAACTGGCAGGTACTAATATTTAAAGAGCATCACTACTGTGGCTCCAGCGCTACCAGTGCCAACTTTGGTCGAGACAACCAAATAAAAGCCTTTATGTGTAACTGAGCCCAAGCCAGTTGGCAGCACCCAGTCAGGTGTGAAAGCACTGTAAAAGCCATGACAAGCAGATGGGGAAAGTTACTACGCTTTGGACAGTGTACCAGATCAACACTGCCACACTTGTTCCAAACATCAGCTGGCTTACAGCAACCTGCTGTATTTGATTTATAAAAGCAATTACACTTAATGTAAGAACAGAAAGCATTTAAAACCTCAAGCATGTGCACATTTGTTTTACTGTATCTTGGTCTTCCTTGTCTGGACCCTCTAAAACCATACATAGTCAAGATCTGACTGAACAAAAGTGTGTTTTCTAACGTTAAGCTTTCTACCACAATCACAATGTATCACACAAAAAAGGAAGGCAACTCAGCCGGGTAGGCCTTGTGGTTTTAAGGCTTAGCACCTACAGCTACTTTTTTGTTCAGCTTTCCAAAGCAGCTGTTTACTTACTGCCAACATTTGCTTGCATTTCTTATACTTCTCTGTTTTCTCAGCAATCTCTTTATTCATTTCACGCACTTGCTCCTTTACCACGGATTCCGAAACTATGTCAGATGAAATGGGGCTAACTGTGAACATTGAAGAAAAAACAAGAACGTTGATTTTTTTGTTCCATAAATAAAGTTTGTATAAGAGAGATGACAGCCCAGATTTGAGAGTGCATCAAAAACAGAGCGCCCCATGTTATCCAAACCAGAGGCAATCAGCATTATGTGCTATGTAAGATCAGCAACCATAGCAGCACATCTGTGTTCAGTTGTCACATGCTGAAGATGAACATAAATACACAGATATGCAGTACTCTCCTGAGAAAGAAAACAAAGTAAACACCAGAATATGTATCATTCTAAATATTCTATTCTCACATAAAAACATGAAGCACCTCAGCAAACTACTTCATTGCACATTATCACTGAACTTGCTGGGATTGCATGTTTTAAAAAACACTTGTATTTACCATAGACAGGAGGAAACAGACAGAAATTATGCCCTGTGGTCTTTACAGACAACAAGAATCTGTCAATTATAAAACACAGAAAGAACAGTTTTAAACTGAATTAAAAAAATCACAGAATGGTTTGGGTTGGAAGGGACTTTAAAGACTCTCTAGCTCCAGTCCCCCTGCCATGGGCAGGGACACCTTCCACTAGACCAGGTTGCTCAGAGCTCATGAGCTCCAGAGCAACCAGGCCTCCAACACCCCAAGGCATGGGGCATTCATAACTCTTTTGGGAAGCCTGCTCCAATGCCTCACCAGCCTCATAGTGAAGGATTTCTTCTTTAGTTTTAACCTATTACATACTGAAGTTTTAGAGTATTATTTTTGCAATAACTTAATAGTCCATGATAATAATAAACATTTTCTAATAAACCACTACTGCCTATAATTCATTAAAATAGTCAGTTGACTTTACCTTGCCATCACATAATCAGAACTTTTCAGCAGATTTGATTTTACAGTAGAATGTTATAGTGGATAGTCATCATAACTTGACTGCAAAATTACTGTGCTAGTATACTCAAACTGAAAATTTGAGTAAGATTTTTTTCTTACTAAACTGTTCATTAGCTTGGCAAAATCATCTCTGTTAACCATAAAACAGAAATTCAAGAGTTCAGTTCCAGTGCCATTAGTAAATAGCAACTAAACTGATACATAAACTTATTTATGAATGTTACCACTTGGTAAGAGACAAAATATTTAGATCAATCTTCACATCTCTAATTAATGCTTTAATTAAACAGAACAAGTCCACCTACTTTTTACTATAAATGCTATTAGTGACTACTTCACCTAGGCAACACTTTCAGGCTTATAAAGACAGACAAAATTTAAGTTATTGGTACCTGGAGATGCAGACAACTTTTGGTCTGTAAGGACGGCAGTAGCTGTCTCAATGTTAGATGCATCTGTCAGTTTCTGCTGATGCCCTGCAGTTTTCTTTGTGAAAAGAAATTTTGTTTTGATACTTGATTAAATGAAAGCCAAAGCACAAAGTAATGTATCTTTCACTATCATTTGCTCCAAAATTGGACTAGACAGAACCGCTCATTTAAACAGCAGGTAATAATAAATACACAAAAAGATTTAATTCTACTAACACGGAAATTGCTTTAGACTATGATTTTTATCATCTTACTTGATGAAGGTTTTTTTCCCTAGAAAGAGTTATTTCTAAGCAAATTATCAGAAAAATCTCATTTTCTAGAGAATCAGTTGTATTTAAATTCATTAACTTAATTCTAATACTGCATTAGAAAAATAGAGTCTGTTTTAGGAATGCCTGCTGGACTTCTGGAGTGAAAGCAATAAAATCTGGTGTTTGCTCTAAGATGTACAACATTGCCAAAGATGTGGAAGACTTTTAAGGAAAAGCCATAGATGTTCTGATATGACACCTCATTCACCACTGACCTTCTGGATGAGAAGATGACTTTTTTATGCAATGTTCTGTGGGTAAGAGAAATACTTAGGCCCTTTCCCCCTTTGAACTCCTCTCCAACTCTAATTTTTACAAAATTCTGAAGAACTCTGCTCTAAAATCTGCTTGAAATTGGCTGACAGGTTCAGTTACTAGGTGGCCTAAGACTTGTATCATCATTGAAAAAGATTCATTTATTTATGAAACAGATCTTGGAAGAGTGATAGGATTACAAAATACATATGGAATACAACTCCATACTGTGTTGTGGAAACTTCTTCCCCACTTCGCCTTTAAATCCTACTTCAAGTTCTCTATTTCCCCTGGTTTTGGGCTTGGGGTTTTTTGTTGGGCTTTTTTGTGGTGGTACTGGATAGAGGCAGTAATTATGGATTTTCCCAGCTTCAGTTTCAAAATTCTTCCTTGAACAGTGTAATGCTTAATAGGTTCATCCAAACTCTACTAGGCTTCTATATAACACCAGCTACTATAAATTCTATGCTTGGTTTTGACAACTATCTAAAAAGAATCACAGAAGTAATTTAGGTTTGTTGAAAGAAAATGGTAGAGCCATTGCTTACCACACATTTTAATCCTTTTTAAAAGCATTAGTTTTCACAGAAGGAAATTAAATTGTTGTTGAAATGGTACCAAAAAAGCAAGTGCAATTTATCCCATTTTACTTACTGCCTGTTCTGTAAACTTGTTTACTTGCTTTTGAAGTTTCTGACATTCTTTGAATTTTTCCTTGTAATGGTCAGCAGCCATTTGTAGACGAAGCTTCAGATCTTCAACTTCTCTGCGCAGTTCCTGCTCCACTGCGTTTGAAGCTTCCTTTAACAAAAAATACAAACTGGTCTCCCTTTTGTTCAAATACCACTATTTCCCAAAAAGCCTTTTTTCAATTAAAAAAGCATAATGCTCCATGTAAGTACTGAAGCTCCTATTTTCTTTGTGGGAAGGAAAGGAATAGAGCAAGCAGTAGAGCACAGGGAGAGGCAAAATATGTTCCAAACTTCATTCCAAGCAGGACTCACTAAGGGACATAAACAGGCACTGGTGTAAGACCAGAGGCAGGTAAAGGAGATTCTTATTTTATGGGCTGATTAATGTGTATCTAAAGCCTGAACATACAGGAAAAGCCTGAACACCTTCCAGGGGGTGTTCCAGCTATCCTATAGACAAGTATGGCCACGCAGCAAAGTGCACAGTCCACAAGTGTATTCCCTCACACTCACTGTATTTCACCTGGGAGTGGTTCCATTGAGCCACAACACTGACACACAAGCTACACAAACCACATCTGGCAACTAGACACTGGACATGGTTGGGTATTTCCTGGTAACTTGAGTTATTCACATGATTTGCTACTTCTTTCAGGATGCATTTCAAAACACATTGTATACAGTTGAAACTCTTAGGGAAAAAACATGCAATTCTTTGGTATTTTAAATATAACAGGTTTTTTGAGTGTTGTAACATTCATTTTGTATTTACAGTACTATTTTAATTGCTGTTCAGTTCAATATATTTTCTTCGAACAGTTACACCATTACAGTAATCCTAGTAGCAAATTAATCCAGTACAGCTGCAGTCACAGAAGATCCAGTATAAAGCTCCCTTAAGTCAAAATGATGAAACATGTATTAGCTCACTATATCATTATCCAAGACTAAGGTCAAGACAGTTTCCATTATATTAATATTTTTACGCTTGTAAGTGTAAAGCAAATTAACTCTGATCACAAATACTGGAAGGATTTTTAAGAACTCAGAGAGAATCTGTCGATGAGAAAAGAACATTATAAAACAACCCAAGTTTCTACCAATATATTTTCTTATTTGAATGAATTTTTAATGCTACTGTGGCTTACTTAACAGAATTAAGACAGGGACAGGATTCAAAATAACACCGATAAATACTGCATTATTCTGTGAAAATCATGTGGGTAGAAGTAGATGTGAGTAATAGCAGAAATCTCCTTTCTTACCAAACCTCCAAATCAGATAACAAGCACTTGATTTAAGGTAGTATATTGAACGCTGAAAGAGAATTTGATAATTATTTCCACTAATCATCCAGAAACCTATTTTTATTCCCCATCTTCAGTAAAGCTAGCTCTGACAGATTTTGTAAATACAGATAAACTTCAATACTAAATACTGACAATTTACCTGTTCATTTTTCAAAGTTGTGATTTTTATAAGTTCAGCTAAAGCTTCAGCAAGTTGCTTTTTAAATTTCTCATTTTCCAGGCGTGCACTGTGAAGATCTGCCATTGTCTTATCCCGCACATTTACTGCATCACTCAGCTCCTTTGACATTAGAACAGCTTCTTGTTTGCTAGCCTGAATCTGATCTTCAGCTTTTCGAAGCTGCTCTTTTAAAATACTTGCCTCGTCCTAGGAAAGAGAAAAGATGGAAGAGAATTCATCATTTTTTAATTCAAAGCTTAAGGAAAGGTTGGTATAGGGATTAGAAACATCTGAAAGAAAAACCAAGTTTTCCTGGTGGCTTTCGCAAAACTACTAAATCAAGAAGTCAGTACACAAGTACCATTTTCCCCACTTGTCTTCATTGCCAACAATGATGTGTAAACTTATTTCACTATGAAATAAAGGCAAACTTAAATATTATTATTTTCTCTATTCTGGATTTTTGCTGGAATTTCAGCTTCAGTTTTAAACATACGATGAAAAAAGTCTGTTTTCCACACCTCTGTTCTTATCACTGTAGAACTCCAGCATCAAAACCGAAGTCCATCCCACAGAAACACACTGAAGGTAACAACAGAGCAAGAAGTTTTACAGTGCCTACAACTAGTTGATGTAAAACACTGTGAAGCAGCTTTGGAATGTTTTTCTCAGAGCTCTATTTCCTAAGATCTTGCACAACAAGCTTTCCACAGGGAAGAGAGAATAAACAGCAATGAAGAACAAGATGCAGCATGTAGCACTAAACACTGCTGCAGCACCATAGGGCAACCCAAGAACCAACGGACCAAGCTGAACTACCAGCCTCTCATTCCTCAGAGAAGGCCAGGATTACAAAAAATAATCTTAAAATCCATTTTTTAAAATAAAAAAGCTACTATACAAAGTATTATATAGCCTCTGGGCTCCCTGATGGCATAATCATCTCTTATTCCTGAGTCCAGACATAAATTCAGCTATCTCTAGTCCATTATTTGTTAATTTTTAAATATCACTTAGCAAGTCCAGAGGAATACTAATGCATTTTATAACCATTTATGAAGATGGATAGACTAGTAAATGCCCTGAAGTCCTGTCTCCTAGATATTTTTACTGCACATGATGCATTGGTTACATATTTCAGTAAATATCTGCAGTTTCACAGTGTGAGAGAAAACTATTAATGATCCCACCAGAAACATCACAAGCACTTTAAGATTAATAAATGACATGAATGTTTGGTTGCTTCAGTACTGACACATATCCACTCCCTTCAAAATAAAACACCGTAGTAATTTAACACATTCAGAAACAAAACAGCACAAAAGAGACTAAAGTAAGATATAACTCAAAGTAAGATAGCATGTCCTTTTTAAACTCTCACTATTTCCATTCTCAACTGCACTACTTTTCCACTTAAATATTATATTCATAACTCATATTACTTTAAAACAACTTCTAGTCTTTTGAGATCCAAGTTGCTTTTCTGTGAGAAGATTGGCAAGATACACAAGAAAGTTGCCTGCATAATCTGGCTTTTCCATGCTGGCCTCAAAGGCTGTATCTAAACTGACTCTCTAGTTTGGATCAAGAGCAAATTTGTGAAGCAAAACTCCCAGTCAACTTCATTATTGCCTATCACACCACAGATCTGAGAACAATCTCAGGGCGCAGAAACCGCATTCCTTTTGGATGAAATGGAACAGGATGATGTACATCAGGAAAGAACACCTAATGGTTATTCTATTGTGGGTTTACCCTGGCTGGACACCAGGTGCCCACCAAAGCCACTCCACCACTCCCCTCCCCAGCTGGACAAGGGGGAGAATATAACAAAAGGAGTGTGGGTCATGACGAGGACAGGGAGAGACCACTTAGCACTTACTGTCATGGGCAAAAACAAACTAAACTTGGGGGGAGAAATTAATCTAATTTATTACCAGTCAAATCCAAATAGGATAATGAGAAATAAAACCAAATATTAACCCATCCAGCCCCCAAGCCCTTCCACTTTTCAGGTTCAACTTCACTCCCACATTTTCTATCTTCCCTCCTTCAGCAGCATAGCCAGGATGGGGAAGGGAGGCTGCAGTCAGTTCATCACACTTTGTTCTCTGCTGCTCCTTCCTCCTCAGGGGGAGGACTCCTCACTCTCTTCCTCTGCTCCAGTATGGGGTCCCTCCCATGGTAGATTCTCCTCTACAAACTTCTCCAACACGTATCCTTCCCACAGGCTGCAGTTCTGCACGAACTGCTCCAGTGCAGGATCCCATCCATGGGGTGCAGTCCTTCAGGAACGGAGAGCTCCAGCACAGGTCCCCTGTGGGGTCACAGGTCCTGCCAGCAAACCTGTTCCAGTGCAGGCTTCCCACAGGGTCACAGCTTCCTTCAGGCACAGCCACCTTCTCTGGCATGGGGTCCTCCACAGGCTGCGGGTGGATGTCTGCTTCAGTGTTAACCTCCATGGGCTGCAGGGGGACAGTCTGACTCACCAGGGTCTTCACCATGGGCTGCACAGGAATCTCTGCTCCAGCACCTGGAACTTTTCCCCTCCTTCACTGACCTTGAAGTCTACAGAGTTCTGTCTCTGTCATGTTCTCACTCTTCTCTCCAGCTGCAATTCCTCTCACAGTTTCCTCCTCTCCAATATCCTTCTTAAATCTTTTATCCCAGAGGCGCTACCACCATCACCCATAGGCTCAGCCTTGGCCAGTGCTGGGTCCATCTTGGAGACTGCTGGCATTGGCTCTGTCAGGCACTGGCTGATATTGGCCCCCTCAGGGGAAGCTTCTGGCAGCTTCTCACAGAGGCCACGCTGCTACCAAAACCTACACAAACCCAATATAGGCATCCATAACACTCGACTAGAACTAAGCCTGAAAATAAGCCCACGTGGACCATGGACAACATAAATATGAGTTCTTCAGTAATTTCATCCTCCTATTACACCACACTGCTTGCTAACCACAATGCATATAACCACAGGGCAGAGTAAGTAACCTCTTCCTTTGAAACCCTACTGTCACTGCAGAGCTCTCAGTCAGCACTGTAGATTGATAGTACATTCACTTAACAAGTCCTTCAGCAATCACTCCATGTCTCCTCTTTTCTTCTCAGGACCCTCTACAGTCTCAACACAGCTACATTATGAACTTTTTCCTCAGCCTCCTTTCCTTTTTCGTGAAGCCAGAAGCAACTCAGGAGCACACTTTTACTGAACTCAAAAATTCCCTTTTCACACACAGTTAATCTCAGTTCATCATGTAAGACCTCAACAAGCTCAAAAGGGGCAAAACTAGAATAGATCTCAGTCTTTTCATCATTTTCCGCATCTACAGAGAACATCATAATCCTCCTTCCTCTTAGCCTATCCCTGGTGATTTCTTCAACTTCTTCCTTTCTCTTGTCAAGCACATACAACATTAGATACGTTTATTCACATCAGGCCAATTATATTAGTACTGCTTACCTTGTTGGATGAGGAGTGCAAAAAAGCTTTCTTCGTATTTTCTTTTTCAGCTATTAATAGCTGTAATCTGCCAACCTCCTCTTTATAATACGATATCATGTTTTCTTTGTTTGCATCCAAATTCTTAAACGTCTGGATTTCTTTTACTAGTTTGGTGTTTTCTATTTCTGTATTCTTCAAGTGTATCTGCAATGATGCTAAAATATGTCAAACTTCTTCCATGTTAGGAGAACTACACCTGTCTATTTATGTGCTCACTAAATTCTAACTTATTCTAACTTGAGGCAGGCTAGAATGGGTAAAGAGAAAAATTAAACATTTGATATTATCACTGCCTTCCAGCCCAATCTTTCTGGCTGGAATTCTTTCAGCATTTTCACCTAACAACAGCTCCACTCTACAGCTAGAAGTTAAAGCCCTAATTTCTCTCCACATCAAATCAAGCTATTCCAGACTCACTCTTCCCTTCACAAATCCTAGACAACTAAGGACAAGCAAAAGAGAAATGACTTGAAGAAAACCAAAGAGAAATTAAACTTCTAGTAGTATCTGCCCACAGTCATCTAAGCAAACAGGTCTACATCAGCAATATTCATTTCCAATGACAGCAAACCACTTTTAACAAATCTGGCTACAATAATGCAGAATAGCTCCTACACTCGAGTGTTTCCCACTCAGACCAGAAGATTTGTGTTGATTATTTACAAAGGGATTCCATACTTGTAAAAGATGCTTATAGATTTTAGAACCTCTGTTGTATATCTAATACTGCCTGTCACATAATGACATTTTCCTAGGAACAGAAATAATCTTTTACATACACTTGATCTGTTTCACACAACCTAAGGATTTCATTCTTTTAGCATATAAAATTTTTTCTACTTTGGGGGGGGGGGGGCAGTGTATTTTATTCTATATATGGGTGTCTCTCAATACCAGCAAAACAAATCAGCTATGCTAGTAAAAACAAATGCAATACAGAACCCACTAAAGCTTCTCAGCGTTATACACAAGGCTCAAGAAGAGGGATTTAGAAAACAGTCTGGAGAGAGAAATTTACATGACTAAGAAATATTTCAGTTACAAAAAAGTGTGTTAAAGATGATCAGTTACTGGATGATGTGCTGTATAACTAAAGAATTTTCTCACTAGAACCTATTATTTTTTGTTACTATGTCTGAGCTTTAACAAATTGGTGGTTCATTCTCCTTCTTAGAGACCTTTTTATATCATGGTTGAATTCAGATGCTGTTTTCCTCATTCATTTTTATATGAGAACATCTATAACAATCTTAAAGATATGGCCACAGAAGTTACCCATTTCCTTTTTTCCTTAACAAATTCAATTTATTAGACCTCTCCATAAAACATCATTATTTTATTTCAAAGCACTTCATTCCAGTGTATACAGGTACAAGTAATAAAGTTACCTTATAAAGTTCTTTTTCATCCTTTTCTGTCTTTAACACACATTCAAGTTGCTCCTTCTCAAGGATCACTTTCTTCAGTTTGTCCTTCAGACTAAAACATTAAAAAAGTATTGGGACAGAACGATTAATACAGAAAATCCATGCATATATTAAAAACTATTAGTCTAAAAAAACACCTTGGGGAAAAAAAAGGAAAATAAGGAAGGTAAGGAACAAAAAGACTAAGTACCTGTCTAACTCAGTTTCTTTTGCAATGGCTTTCTGGGTAACAGTCATGATATCTTCTTCAAGCTGGAGAACTTTTGAAGCAGCCTCCTCATGCTTCTTCTTCAAATCATTATTTTCCCTTTTAAAAGCTTCTGATGCTTGAATATTATCCTTTTAAAAAAATTGCAAATAGATGTCATTTAAGAATGTGATTCTTCAGAAGTAAAACACACTATTTGAATTAATGCCAAAACATGGCTGTTAGATTTCTTCTCTTCCTGAAAATGTATAACAAGCCCATTTCAAGTATACATAAGTATCTACTGAATATTGCTATACACAGTTCATCAATTAATAATAAGGGGTCAATAAGGAGTTTGTTTTGGCACAACCAGAGCCTACCAAATACTTCAGAGTACAGGATAAAGACATTATTTCCTATCTTTTGCCTATTTCCTTTTGGCACATAAACCACTGACTGTCTAGCTTAGAAAACAAAGAACTTTATTTCTCTTTATACTTGCTTTTATTTAAAAAGAGCTTGCATTTTTCCACACAGTTACACCACAGTAGCAAGCCACAGTAAAGACAACTGCAGGCAAAAGGAGAAACAAAACAAAACAAAATTCTGATTTAGAGCTGGTTACTACATGACATTCTCCTAGCTAGAACATATAGAAGGTCTCACATAGCTCAAGGAAGCTGATGCAACCATTGTGAGATTTATGCCTTGGACACTGGAAGCTGAGACAGAGGATGATGACAATAGCCAAAATGGATTCCTCTGTCAGAAAACTTGATTAATACAAGATAGGAAACCACTTTAAGTATTGCATTCATTATCTAATTACAGTAATGTCCACACTGTTCTAAGGCAGTGGACAGCTGAATGACATCTCCACCACAGCAAAATGGCCATTTAAAGTCAGGCTATCTTAAATAACCCTGAAAATGGTTTTTTTTTTCAATTTAACTGTTTTCTTGAAAAAATAAATAAGTAACACTAAAGTAGTTCACACATACTGAGACAATATGTCACTTTTTCTGATATCAAAGTACAATAAAGCTCAGCTTATTATCAACCATGACAGTGATATGAATCGAAGTGTAAAACAAGGTCAAGACAGACTGACCAACATACCTAACTACTGCATGACTTAAGACTGTTTGTGTAGATACTAAGGTACAAGTTGTCTTTCTGCTCTAGATTTGGAAGATTAAAGCACTACTTCATCTATTCATTTTTAAACAAAGCTCAGTGCCCTGAAATAACAAGACTGTACTGTTCCATCAAGAGAAACACATCAGCCAGACTTTACGAAGAACCCCTACTGGCCGAATTCCAACCTAACAAACAATGTTTTAAGTACAATAAAATATAATGAGGACTGGTTTTAGTCATTAATTGTCAAGATACACTGTTCACAAGAATAATTAAGCCCCACTTTTACAAGCAACTAAACAGAAGTTTGAGCATTATGATTTTCTTTGGGTGGGGGGGTAGGTAGCATTGAACTGAGGAGTGGCAAATGTATCTGATGACTCATTCACTTGCTACACACTAAACCAGCACGTAAAGTAGGTTCTTATTTTTGTTATATATGCTATATAAAAGAAGAGGACTAATACATTACATTTAAACTCTAAATGGCTTTCTTATGTCTTAATACAGAAAAGAATTTAAAGGGATCATGAATGTGCCATCTTTTTTTAAAAAAACAGTACTGTAAAAGATAACCCACAACTTTCGTAAGGTCTTTATGTTTGAAGACCTATCAGTTCCCTACAGCCAAAAATAAATGTACGTGGTGTAATGAGGGCAGGATATTTTAATTAAAGTCAGTATTCCAAGTAAAACTTGCTATATAACCAGCAGCAACAACACACTCTGTAACTGCTTGTCCTCCCCTAGTGCAGTGGAGACTAATTACTTGCCCCTGTTTTGAAAGCCTAGTATAGTAAAAAGTCTATTTCAATGCATATCTGTGTTTTCTCTAAACACCACTTTGGTATAACTGTAACTGTTGTAACCCAAGTGCCTTCAAAAGAATTTAATCTGATACATTATATATACAAACTGTACAAACAGTTCAAACAGGCTGCCAAAGGTAACATATATTAAAAGGAATTAATAGCCTGAAAAAAATTCACTCCACAAACAGCATTACAATTGATGCTGCTTTGCTAGTTATTCTAAAGGGACATGGTACTAAAATGTAAAAGTTCCATACTTAACAGATTCTCACCTAATAAACTTGTTTAGATACAACTAAAGCCTACAGTTTTTAAAGAAAAAAAAAGGATTAATTTTTAGAAACGACTTGTTATTTTACAGAATTCTTAGCAATTCAATTTAGATGCAGCAATCCTAGTCCCACACACTGGTTACAGTGGTTTCAGAGCCTGTAAAATTTAAAATGAGTGCTCTTAGACTATTTTACAGGTAAAGTCAACTTTGTTTAGAATGAGTCTAAAGGGGAAGAATATAATAAACACATCAACTGAATGCAGAACCACTCTTACAAAAAAGGTAATTACTTTCTGCAATAATTGCTTTAAATCATTTATCTTATCTGGTACATCCACCAATATTATATATTTTCTTCCACCTTCTAAACAGAGGAATAAAAAAAGCACAGCAAGAGCATGAATCATTTTAATGAACTGGTTTAAAAACACCCTACAATTTTAAGGTTATTTTTAATCCAGTTACAAATGCAGCTCCCCCATCTCCTTCCCTAGAGCTGCAACAGCCGTAAGGGTGGCAGTGGGAAGCAAAATGCACCACAAGGGTCAAAGAGTAAGCAACCAGAAATTACTTCAGTCAGCTTTACTGCTGCAAAACAAGAAGTTACCAAACAAAAATTCTTGTAACTACTAGGAGTCTCGCTAGTAAAATGAAACAACAAAAATTCAATGAGTTGTCAAATGAATTTCCCTAGAATCTAAATTCCACTTTGAAAATCTTGATGTACCTTCAGATAGGGAACAAGAAGAAATATGGGGGTTCCAAAATCCTTACTGCTATTCTAAAATGGCAGAAGATTTAAGACTGATTATTTAAAAAATAATTTTATTGTAATTCCATGCAACACCGTCCTCATAAAGCTATTATAAGCTGTACCTAAAGGATATGCAAAGATCATGCCTGGAGTCATCCTTTAAACACATTTAAAATACATTTCATAAATAAATTCCCACTGCAAAAGGACTAATAATCTTTCATTTGAGAATGGAATAGTTATAATGTTTCTAAATTCTCATTTTTATAAAAGAAAATCAAGGCAGAAATCCATACATTCAACAAGGAAGAACATGCTCTCCCTACATATTTCTTACTTCTAATGGATTTTTAAAACAGCAGTAAAACATTGCTGAGGACAGTCTGCTTAATGGAAGCAAAATGGTACAGACATCCCTTCCTGTGAATCAGCACATACAACACATTTTTCAAACACAGAGAGAGATCCAGCAGACAGAATACTTGAAAAACACAACCCAAGAGTATTTCCAGACATGACACCTTGCAGTATGGCAATAGGCAGCACGGTTTTTTATGCTTCATCTCCCTTTCCATAACATGCAGAACTCCTTACCAGCCTCTTCAAAGTCATCCCATACCTAAAGCATACAACTTTGATTAATGGCTACTATCTGCAGCCTTTTTTTACTTTTTAGAGAATGCATACACTGTAATGAAGAAGGACGAAAAGTTAAAAATGAGCTGAGCAACTCACACTGAAGAGGTCAAATCACTAAATACAAGGCAATCTATTTAAAAACAAAACTGAAAAAAGAAAAAAAAAAAAAGCAGCACCACCTTTCAGCTGGATTGATTTATCTGGATGTAATTTAATGTCAGAGGAACCATTATGCTTGATATCCTACAGAGAATTTAGGGGGTTTAGATCAATTATCTGCAGGAGCCTTTTCTTTATCCCACTGACATCACAGCAGCTCCAAAAGAATCATGTGAAACACTTGGCTGACATCCTATTCTGTTTAAAGGACCTCTGAGGATAAATGATGAACACAGCACAGCCCCACTGCAGCCATTGCAAAATCTGAGTCTGCCCATAACACAGGACCTGAAACTTCTGAAAGGAAAGCTCAAGTTGTAATTTTTCTTTCTAAAAAAATTTAAGCATTCAGTAAAATAAAACAGCAAACCAATTTCAAATAAACTCAATGACATTAAGCTTTTGACTATTACTTGTTACAGAAACACTGCTCTAAAAACACTGCAGTCTATTTTGAAAACCTAAGATATCACAGTGGTTAATACTTTAACTGTTAATTCTTCAACTAACATTGTTAAAGAGATCAAAACTACAAAACTAAGGTCTAACTCCATAGGAGTTCATTTAAGTTACATCAGTCACTCAATTACTGTCATGAAGATTAAAAACATGCAAATTTTTGCAGGAGGAAGCTGAAGCATTTACACATGCTATGATTTTGCAGCTTGTATTTACATGCCAGAATGTTAATTTCTTAAACATGCTCTAATTTCACTATATTGATTTTGGAAAGTCATTTTCATGAACACATAATTTGAATTGTAGAATGTCTCAAGCTACTGTTTAATTTTCCAGTGAAATAATTTTCAATTGCCCAGTTTAAGAAATATTCATACACAGAACAGTAAATAAAAAACCATAAAACAGGGTTTTCTCTTCATATGATGTTTATAGTACCCAAGGGTGCTGTAATTGCTGGTGCCAACCTGAGCGAATTCTGAGTGTTTAATTTGTGTCTAAAATTAAATGAAACTGGGGGGAGGTTTGCTTTTTGGGCTGGGGGCAGTTTTTTGATTGCTGTTTGGGTTTTTGCCTTTTAGACGGTTTGTTGTTACTCAATTTTTGGGGGTTTTTTTTTCCTAAAACAATTCATCTTCATGACCATCAGATTTTCACACATGCAGCACACATGAACTGTATGAACAGAGCCTGGTCTAAAGAGACTGAAAAAACACTTGATTCACTTCTATGCACACAGGCTGAACTGGGCACTTGTACTGCTTACTTGTACTGCTGACATATCACACTGCACAACAGTGGGTTTTTTGCTTTCTAAGCAGAGAAACTCTCCTTATAAAACGGCACCAAAAGCCAACTTAAATGAATCTCTGATATTTGAATAAAATTCTCCAATAAATAAAGCTACTGCACAGGTAGAACCTGTCAGCAGAATGTGAATTTACATGGATGTCTTATTAAAATTCCCCATCAGATAGATGAATAAGCCCACTTTTTAAATGTTAAATGGTAAACTAAATTTACAAAAAGCATGAAAGAGCAAGTTTATCAAGTCAGTAAATTCACTTCTGCCTCAATTTATGCCAGCATCCTAACAGAAACACTGTTCAAATGTTCACAAGATAAAGGACGAACAGGCACTCTGCAAATCTGTTGCTTCTGACTCAAGCTAAACGCAGACAGAAACTACTGCCACCCAAGTAAGACTTGTCACCACTGTCACATTTAAGTAATTAGGTCAGAAGTGCCCTCTTCCCACTAGAGGGAGACCAATGACTGCGAAAGCATCTTTTGCAAGCTCTGCTCTCTACAAAAGCACAAAAACAGTGCTCACAGAATTGAATGGCTGCAGAGTATCAGAGGAATGACTGATGAAAAGATACACAATGACTACTGCATGTTTCTCTCCTTCAGCACAGTAATACTGAACCTTAAAACAGTAGGAAAGTGCACTGCTGCCACAGACCTTACACACAGTTTAAGCCTACACAAAATGGGGAACTCAAAGACCAAAAAGTATGCCTTCTTGTTATGTACAAAGTTGTACACATTTTATATTCACAACGTCTAAGATAGAGATTAGAAATATTTATATTGTTTTCTAAATAAAAACATACTAAGTTTTTGTTCAGTTTTCTTTTTAAAAAGTTTGTTTCCTTCAATTTTTTAAAAAGCGAAATATATTCAGATAAAAGCAGCATGCTAATGTTATTCAACACACTGATTATGTACCAGTTTACAAGAGCAAACCAAAGGAAAAGTTGAAATACTACAAGCAATCTGAAACAGTTCTGGTAATCATGTATAATATGCCTTCTTCTTAAGCAAAATTATCATACTGTGCAGCTACATCATTATTTTAAGAGTGTTATATTCCTAGAGTTGTAAGGGGTATATACAGCATGATCCTAAATAAAAGTATGCTACCAGGGAACATCACCCTAGTAAAAACAGATTAACTCGGAAACACTAACAGACGGTTGTAAGAAAAAGAACTGACATTTCTGAAACATTTCCAATAATTTCGCATTTACTCTGAATTCCCACACAGAGTAGTAACAGATTAAGTTAAATCTTCACACTCAGTAAGAACTATTTTAATGTCATCTGGGGAAAAAAAAAAGTAGGAATGGTTTAACTGACATAAAAACTGCTGCAAAGGAATACTATGTTTTCCTCTAACTGAAAATATAGCAAGTCCTTTTCAGAAGGCTAGAAGAGTGCTCATGCTGGGGGCAGGAAAAGGAAAGGCCACTTACGCCCTCTCTAAACTGATTTTGTCAGAATAACTACATACTGCATTAAGCAGGCCTTGGATAAGAGGAAAAGATCAACCTAAAAGAAATAGAGACTGAGTTTGTCCCTCATCTTACAATATCTCAAGCTTTGGAAGGGTGCGGTTATTAACACAGCTTAATGGTAATAAACCGTAAGTACACACTAAAAAAGTGGGGCTGGGGAGCATGTTCCTTGTGAGAGCAAACACTGACTAATGCCAAGCTGTGTGTCTTGCAAATACTTTTTTTTTCTGTGATGGTGGCAACGACAACAAGAGAAAATGTTGTCTGCAGAATCATTCATGTGTTGATTACAAATCAAATGGTTTTTTATTAATGTGATAAAGCACTATAAAATTAACCAAATCTAAAAAACCAAAAGCCTTCAGGGACAAGTAGTGACTCAGAGTACAGTAACGTGTTACAAGAAGATGTGTTTCAATAACTCTAATAGCACACTATGACTTTATGTCTTGAATGCATTTATTCCTCCTACCTTTGGTAGGAAATGACATGGCTACCTTGTAAGAAGGCAACACAAAACTGTTTATCTCCTGAACAGCAAGGGCACCCTTGCAAACCAAAATCTGTAGTCTGATGTGGCCATTCATTTCAAGTGCCACAAACACCTATTTTTAAAACGCAAAAAAAATGGGAATCTTTTCAATACTTGAAAACATGCATAGAGCCCAATAGTCAAGTTTCATGGAACACTTACTGTATTACACCTGAAGAGATTATTTAGTATGACATGTTCTTAAAAGATGGATCTACTTTTAGCTTACCTCTTCCTAATATCTTCCCTAACCACTTACAAAACACCCCAACTAGACAGAAAGCACATGGAGAAGACAATAGTTCCACTGCCCAAAATTCTGTAAGAGTAACAAGGTATTAAGAGAGGTCAGTTAATCAGGAGTAGGAGGGAAGCACTAATCGGGATATAGCTGTGGCATTGTCAAGTCAACAACTATCCTGCCTATTTTAAGAAAGCAATGCTTCTACAGAAGCATTTCTCACTGATCCAAACTACTTCTGAGCTATTTCTGAAAGTAAAGGACTGATAAAAATCAATACCAAAGAGAAGAAAGTAGTCTAAAGGCATATGAATAAAAAGGGGATTTTAAGAGAACTGGTTTTTAAGGAAACATTTTCATATTAGGAACTTGGAGCTTCTCCATCTTCTATCTGTTACGCTGCACCACAGCAAAGTAACTTATGTACTACGACCCCTAACCACACTATCCCCATTCTGTTCAATTCAATTACAAAAATATAATGTAGCTTAACAATGGACTTGATCAAAAGACAAAACACAAGAGTTCAGATAGCCACATTATTTTCTCTGAAGAAACTAAGATTTTTCAAAATTAGGCAAACTGGCAAGTATTATGTGTACAGGAGTCCATAACTCCAGGGCTCCCTTATCACAATACAAATGTAATAAGCAAACATTAGTTGGCAATACACTGGCAGCATAAAGAGCTCTGCACTCAATTAGAATCAAATACGTGTGTCTGTACAGACACATCCACTTCCTTGGCACGTGTAATTACTGCTTTTTAAACACAGTGCTTTGTGCTACTATGGGTTTTTTGAGAGCTTTTAGCACAAGCAGAAATATATTGTGCACTTCCTGATGGAAGTACTTGCAAAAACAATCAAAAATAAGTATGCTGTTAAGAGACTGCCCACAGGTTCAACGTAACTTAGCTTTACTTTGAACAGAAATAGATTTCTATCCATTATAGATAGAAATGCCTTAAACTACAAAGGTAATGATATCTAGTATATACAATAATTATATTTTCTTATATGGGCTATTTTGTTTTACTAATTGTTGTTCATTAGTCTAATATGCTCTAAAGTATACTAGAAGATTTTGAAACCAGAATTCCAAATAGTTAAATCTTTACCTAAGTTAAAGATTTTTAAAAATACAAATTTTAAATTCATTAATTCCACTTTTTACCTATTTATGCATTAAAAGTTTGTAGAGCATAACTAAAAATTCACATGCATATGAATAAAGAGAAGTAGAAATAAAAGAAGAAAATAAAAAGTCCCCATAATACTTAGTTAAAACAACCACTCAAAGGCAAAAAACCCATAAGCCAAGCCAAAACAACCTGGCTCACACTAAGCACCTGTGAAGATTCTGCTGTTACAGTAAATACAAATACATTCTGATTACTTATCACTTCGAAGATTATCCCCTGTAGTCCTATATAAAAACATCCAAGTTAATGCATTACTTATGTTTATTGCCACTAACAACTATTCACATCACACAAGTGCACTAGATTATTTGGCAGCTGTGTTCAGGAGCTGTTTGGTAAGATTCATTTTAGTGGTCAGCTGGGGAGGGTGTGTTTTGTGGGGTTGTTTTGTTTGGATTTTTGGGTTTGGTTGATGCTTTATTTTTTAAACAAGCCACAAGAAAAATAAAACCTGGGTACTGAAGTCCAACTGAGTGCTGCATCATTGCCGCCCAGGAATCTTTCAATCAATCCACTAACGTACTGTCTTGTATTCCCAGCAAACATTAATTACATAATCCTGTAACCCACTGCTGTATTTTGTGTACTGGGGTGGGGAGGCAAGGAGACCAAGTCATCTTTAAGACTAGAGAGCCACATGTAAAGCATTGCTTATTAAAATTTCCAATGATTAAAAAGTTAACTTACTGCACCTGATTTAGTAGACGTGGTAAATGCTCGCTTAATTTTCAGGAATAATACCCAATTTATATTCTGCTTATACACATAAACAAATGAACACTTTTTCAGCTCAGCAGATGTGTTTCTTTTTAAAAAAAGTGAAAACCAGAACAGGACATAAAAGATGTAAAACAAGAGAGCACCAAAGTCTTGGAGAAAAAAATAATTGCATAAGTTAGAAAACTTCCATAGTATTTTAGCCAGGTGAAGAGCTGCATCAGCCTCAGATCAGACATCTATTTGTAGCTAAGCTCAAGTGAGAAGTTTGTCACACTGCATTATCTTTTCAGGAAAATACAAGGCCAAAGGAGAACAACAATAACAGAGGGAAAAAAAAAAAAGACAGACAGAAAAAAACCACAACATAAACCCAAACATTCCTGAAATTAAATTCTATTTGCTAAATTCTGGTATCTTAGAGGCAAAACTATTTTAGATTAGAGAAGTTCGCTATAAAACGTGAGAAAGTATTGAAATATTTTTGTTCTTATATTGTCTAACTGTATCCTTACTTAACAGCATTCAAAATCCCATTTCGTGAATTATTCTAAAATGGAATTGTAAAGCTAACATGGGTTGGAATTGACAATTTGCATTCAAAGATTTTTTTTAAATAAGAGCCTCAAGTGACTATGAAAAGTATCTGTGTAGCTCATTCAGATTTATCCACCAAACTTATGATCTGCAAATCCATAAATTGTTAATTTATATTCTTCTCTCATTGATTTGTGCTAGCTCTCCCATGCATGTTAAACTAAAATCATTCTTTAACAGGAAGAACTTTTTTCTAAACAAGATCTATCCTTTCTTTTTTCCTTAGCCAACACTCTAGTCCATTTCACCCACTGTTCAAAAGCATACTACAAAGCACTAACATTTTCAAGTTCCCTCCACAAATTCCTATTAAAGGTGTATGACACAGGACTGTTGACATGTACATACTAGTACCTAGAAATAGTCTATTAACTGCCGTCCACAGCTAAATTATATAGGTTTCATTACTTCAAATTTGTCCATGTCACCACCTCCCTCCCACATGTTTTTAATCTTCTCCTAAAAGTTGGGGTTTTTTTAAAAAGCAGCAGCTTAAAAATATATTAGATCCAACTTTTTGGTGCCCTTGCTATAGTAATAGATTTCCTCCTTACCACATACAGAACTCCAAATTAAGCTAGCTTTGGTTTAGGCTACATTTACATTTTTACTATTAATTAACACTTTAAACTGATTCTTAGGTTTATGCTTCTCTTCCCTTTGAATTCCCTTTTAAGAGAAGTCAGTTACTAGTTACTTTTCAGTCCTTGGCAGAAGTATTCTCTGTAAAGTCTTGATCTTTGCTTTTCATACCAAAAACTTTTTATCATTGTCAACAGCTTGTGTTCTATGCAGTTATTCCCTAATGGGCGCTTTTTTTGAAAAGCCTTCCTCCATTTTAAATTAATATAAGCAAACTTTAAATTATCAACTACTTTCCACTATGAATTCCACAGTTAAATGTCAAACACCTGGTAACAGTTGTCATCGATTATCTTACCAAGCCTGGTACCAAAAGCCTTAAATATTTTGGCCATTTTACAACATAAAAGGAATAGTGGCAGGAGGTTAATAGGAACTGACCTATTCTAGTGTAAATGTCTATCTAACTGCTGAGGGGTTTTGATAGCTGATTTTCACACAGTTTGACTGGTCCTTGAAAAAGCAGTATTATAGACATTATGAGTCAGCTTTAATCAGTTAAACAACTAACCTTTTGCTCTGTTTGCAGTTGTTCACATCTCTGCTTTTCATGGTTAAGTTCTTTTTCCAGTTGTTCAACTTGATCTCTGAGTTGTGTCGTTTCCTTTTCCAGTACAGAAGTTACCTTTAATAGCTCTTCTTTTTCTTTTATTATTTTTTCAATTTTAAACTGGGGAGGGAAAAAAAAAAAAAAAAAGGAAGAAGAAAAAAAAAAAAGGGGGGGTTGGTAATTTTTCTCCCCTTCATTCTAATCAAACAAGTGGATAATGAATCACTCCAGTTTTCCCTGGTTAGGTTATTACAGTTTTCCCCTTACTCCCAAATTTCTAAAGTTTAATTGCTTTAACTACATAGTACCAAACTACCATTAGATAGCATGCTTTGCAGTGTCCTGATTTATCCTCAAGTTTTCCTTCCTTAAATGAAGTGCCTTTACTGTTCCCAAGTGACAGCAACTGTGGAAGAGCTAATTCTGATGATGGCAGCTTGGTGAAAAAATGACAGCTGAGTGTAGAGACACACACTCTCTAAAGCAGTATTTGAGGAATTTCTTGAGAAAAATGAACACGCACACACACCCCGCCCCCAACACCTGAAAAGCAAACCCTGAAACATGAACTGTGCCCTTTAATACTTAAAAGGGGCTTATAAAAAAGATGGGTGGACTATTTAGTAGGGCCTGTAGTAACAGAACAAGGGGTGAAGGTTTTAAACTAAAAGAGGATAGAATCAGATTAGATATAAGAAAGAAACTTTTATGATGACGGTGGTGAAACACTAGAAAGGGCCGCCCAGAGAGGTGGTAGATCCACCATCCTTGGAAAAGCTGAAGGTCAGGCTGGATGGGGTTGTGAGCAACCTGATCTAGTTGAAGATGTCCCTGCTCACTGCAGGGGGTTGGAGTAGGTGACCTTATATGGCTCCTTCCAACCCAAACCATTCTACAGTTTTATAAACCAAGATCATAAAAAATACTTGAGAATTTCTTTAATTTTAGTCCTACAAGTACGTATCTGGAAAGTTAAAATATCCCAGATGTATCTCTGTACTAAGTCTCTTACCCCTAAATTTTGAAAACCATAAATCAAATACATGCAAGTATGTGCCTAGATGCAACTGATAACAGGATAAGATATCTGATGGCAAGGTAAGGGAACTGTACCAAGCAATCTTCCAAGAAGAAACTCACACAAAAGTTAGTTTGTGTTTCTTTTTTGTTCGTTTGGGTTTAAATAGTGTTCAGCCTACAAACAGCAACAAGCAAATGTAAAACACCTTGACTCTGGATATAAGCACACAAGTCTAACCACATCCCTCTAGCAAACACATAGAAAACTACCTCAAATAAAACAAGAGCTACTCTCATATACTTAGGCACCTGCGATTATTCAGCTCAGTCTCCAGGGCTCTTAACTTGGATACAAATAAAAGTGTACTGGTTCCATAACTCTTTTTCCTTACAAGAGCCACCATTTCATACAAAGGGAATCTTCCCCTCCTCCAGTTAGTTGGTGACTACAGATGTGTGAGATGGGCAATATCTACTCTTACATTTCCCAGTCCATGCTTATTACTATACATTTTTAAATATTGATTTAACCTGCAAATTTTCTGAACTTCAACCAAATATTACAAAACAAGCCTGAAATACATACATTACACAGACACGTAGGTTTTTTCCTCCTAGTTTTTCCTTCAGTATCTGTGATTGCATGTATATAGCATAAAAAAATAGCATTTTAAGAATTTTTGTATCAAACCTCAAGAAGTCCAGCTTTTGTGGTCACCACTAACATATCAGAGTTTCCTTCATCCTCCATAGTGAGCAATTCTTCAACAGGAGAAGAGGTACGAAACTGGAAAGGTGTGCTTGCTCCACGGATTTCTCCTTTGTAAGTCACATAACAGAACTGATAAAATTCTCCATCATCATTAGGTAGATAATATCCTGTCAAAATAAATTCATATTTGAAGAAACATTCTACACAAGCTTACAAGTCTCCATTTGCAGACAGATTACCACACCATGTTTGAGTCACAGATTTCATGCTCACTGCACAGATGTATCATCAAAGCAACAAAAAGAGAAAGTCATCCTATTTAGTAATCTTCATCCCCCAGCAATTTCTACTAGTATTTAAGACAAAGACTAAACAGTGTTAGGCAATAGTTGCTATATGTACACATCATCTCACATACATTAGGTAACAGCTGCTGTTCATACTTTTATGAATCACTAGCCATCACATGCCATGAAGTTGCATCATGACCACATTATCGTGGGACTGCTGTACGATCACAGAACAGAGAGTAAGTGATCTTTTGGCCTTGAAATACCTACACAGCCAATTACAACAGACAAACACAGAATAATATGCAATGACAAGACATCTGCAACTTTACTGGGTACCATTTGTACATAGGGATTTGCTGCTGTTCCTGTTGTTTTGGGGGGAGGGGTGTGTGGGACAGACACAATTTATTTTTACTATTTTTAAAAGCCAAAGCATGGAAATGCTCTGAATGGATGACACCAGCTGATAGGGAAGAGCCTGGAGTTTAACAAAGAGCTTATTTTTAAAATTGAAAAAAATTCTTCTAGACTTTACAAGGTAAGAATAAATCCTTTCTTGAAGATATGTAATAGTGCATGGTGCAAGCAAATTATTTGAGAAAAATTTCTGTGTGACTATCCAACTGAACTGCTGCCCACTAAAGCTTCAAGCCTCTTGCATGACCCATAATCACACAGTAAGATTTATGAATGTTAAATAATCATTTCCAGAACTACTGAGATTTTTACCTTTACTAGTAAATTCAAGACCCATGCCTTAGCCAGTTTAATGGTAAGAAAACCAGCCAGTTTTATTCTGAATACTTATTTTCAGATACTGTAGCCAGCCTGAGGATGATACCAACAAAATAAATCCTCACCCAATGTTCAGTCCAGCAGGTGATGTCACCCATTTCAGTTTTTATTTCACCACATTTCAATCTCCTCCCTTTCTAACTTTATCATTAACTTTTCACCAACTTTTATTCCATATTCCTGGAAGTCCTTTCCCAGTACTCTTACCTACTTTTCCTAGAAATGGTAAAACATTACATTTGCTCTATAGACAGCACTTGTATCAAGAACTTCATGTTTCCATTAGTCTTATACTTTATTACAGTCACTCAGGGAATAGTATCTGAACCTCAAAACATCAGGATTCACACTTTTGGGCCTGGCTACATTCTCCTATATAGCACTGTAGTTCAGTTTACCTGATTCAGTGCTTAAGTAAGATGAAACTATCCAGAAATAAATGCAGAACAATCTACATTGCTGCTTCAGCATGTTTTAATATTGGTTCAGATAACCTGATTTTAGAACTACTGGAAGTCTTTTTTGTTGTATCTAACATGTACTGGAGAAACAGATTTCTAATTATTTTCTTTCAGCACACCTACCTGATCCTAAAAAAAAAAAACACATTTAACGTGCTGCACAACATTTACTATTTAGCTCAGATAATTAAGCTCTTGTAAGCTCTACTGATCTCATCTCAGCAGCATTAAAATACCCTGCCAAACACAACTGGGAAACTGTTTGAATGGAGATTCAATCTGGCAGCTCTATAAAAGTGGAGATCTGTCAGGATGGAATGTAACAAATGGGCAGAGTTACTTGCTCTCTTCATGTGTGGTAAAATTTCTATGTACAAAGGACTGATAATGGCATGAAGAGCCCTACTTTTCTAGATCATTTTTTATTTCAACCCAATTGCATTCATTCAGTGAACTCTGGTAATTGTAAAAGAAACTAATGATTTCCTTCCAGTTTCTACAGAGCACACACACTTTTCAATCAACTTCAAGGTTATAAAATCGTTATCAGCTTATCAGACCATGTGGACATGATCATCATCAAAAGTAGGAGAATAAAAAAAGACTTGGCAAAAGAGAAAGAACTGAACTCATCCAAGCTATCACTATTTACAGCTTTAATAAGACAACGAGCTAATACAGTCATCATTTCAGGACTTCCTTTTTTTTTTTTATATATCTATGTTTTAAGACTAAGGCCAAGTCTGGGAAGTAAAAAAGAAGATAAGAAGGTACATAAAATTCTGTTCATAAGCAGAAAAGCATTCATTTAGTGGAGGTGCTCTTTTCATGTGAAATTTTGAACGTGTCTTATGTCCTGTGGCAGCAAGTTCTGCATGAGGACTGTGTCATAAAAATATCTCTACCTCCATTTTGAACTTGTTACTTGGTAGCTTACATCAATGGTTCCTATTTATTTCTATATATAGAATGGATATTAATCCACTCATGCCATGGGTAGCTGATTTTAAAAGCATCAGTCACTTCACATTATTTCCCTTTCCCAGCCTGAAAAACCTGGCAGAAGGAAGTTTGGAAGGTCATTTAGTCCAGTTTCCCACTCAAGAGACTGTTGTCAGCACCTGTCTGAGACTACTGTGGCTGTCTAAACAACTGTATGGAATTGTCATTCTTCCAAATCAAGGATACCTGTTCAAGATCTGCACTACTCCCTCTTGGTGAAAATGTTGTTCCTAATGTCAGACATAAACCAGCCATTGCCCCTTTTTCTATTTAATGAGTGTGGCTCTCATCTTTGTAACTCATCACATCCTTAAAGACAAGCTGTTTCTTAATTTTGATCTTCTTTGTTGCACTTTACTAGACCTATTTTGAGACTGCAAAGGGGAGGGAGAGGATATGACCTGCACACAGTGTTGAAAATGTAATTATACTATAGACTTGTACAGTGGTGTAACTTTTTCTGGTTTGTTCTTTATTCTTTTCCTAAAAGCTTCAGACATTTCCATCAATTCCTTGTGGCAAAAGGTCCCATGCAACTCTATGGCTACTCTGAACCTTCACAAAACTATCATCTACACTGTTTATTCTTTGACAAGAATCTCTTCACATGGATAATGTCTGAAGTCCAGAGACTAAAGGCTATGTAAAGACACAATGCAGTAAGAGATGCCAAGATTAAAAAAGCCTGTTGATGATTAAACAAAGTCATTTTCTGTATTTTAATAGTTTCCAGCAGAGCTTCTCCATCAGTCATGAGTATTTGCCATTACTATGTAAAAAACATACTAAGTTACATACTTTCCTTTAAAATTTCCTTGATATCTAAAATAAGACTAAACTTCCCACAGTGAAATGCTGAAAATTCTCCTCCAATTTATCTTTTTAAAACTCTATTATTGTCATACAATGCTCAGCACTTTAAGTATTTAAAAAGCTGTGTAGGCTGGAAAATACAGATAGATACTACTGCCTTATACTCACCCTGAAAAGTCAGCACACAGTTAACAGTTGATCCTTCCACATAATTTTCTGGCATAGGTGACCAAAGAAATGTGTAATAATCTCTTGCAGTACTCCAACCAACCTAAAATTAAATAAACCACAACAACAACAAAAAAAAAAAAAAAAAAAAAAAAGAAGAAGAAAAAAGAAAAATAAAAGAAAGAGAAAACATTAAACAGAAGAATATGATATACGCAGTTAAGATATCATGGTCTGGCCTTTACGACATACTGAAATATGCATATATCTGCTTCAATATGCAATAAAAAGATACTTAACAATGTTTACAAATCAGGAATATTTTAACAACCATGTCAAAGATTTAGCATTAATTTTATTAAGCTTGTTACCTAAGGCAATAAATGGGTCTAAGGCAATAAAAGGGTCTATATAAAGTAAAACACCAGACAGTTTTCACTGTATGGTAAACTACTATTTGGTGCATTTTTTTTTTCTATAAAGATACACATTTCTAGATTAAAAATACAAAAGGATTGATTCTTGATTTTCTAGTGAGATTTGCTTAGTGCAGGTTCTGCCAATGTTGACTCTTTTGTGTCCACAGTCCAGCTGGTTCATCAGAAAACAAAAAGGATGGGGGGGGAGGGGAAGCTTTCTATGCTACTGTAAAGATCACATTGACACTAGAATTTTTTGACCACTTCTGCAATGCCAAAGACCAGCATTTCACTGGAATGCAAATTCTCTCACACATACACACTATGTCTGCAAAGAAAAAAAACAGATCTGCGTGAAAACCTAACTCAGCTAAGTCAGCGCAGTCTTCCTGCTACCTTCAATAAACATCTGCTTTCAGAGTTTTCCTAAGAGTGCAGCTCTGTCCAGGGGTGAGCCACTAAAGAAGGTTGCTCAGAGAAGCTGTGGATGCCCCATCTCTGCAAGTGCTCAAGGTCAGGCTGGATGCAGCTCTGAGCAACCAGGTTTAGTGAGAGGGGTCCCTGCCCTTGGCAGGAGGGTTGAAACTACACGTTGTTCTTCAACATCCCTTCCAACTCAGGCCATTCTATGAGCCTATGATTCTACCCTCTGAAGATGTATATTCCAACAGGCTTGAAATACATGCAACTAAACCAGAAAGCCAAAGCAACTACTGTAAAGCAATGGATATTAATAACAGCATAATGGTAAAGGAAAAAAAGAAATATATTTGATTTATATTACTGATGAAAAAAAGAACCACCAAAGCCAGGTGTCATACAGTTTATCACCAACTGGGTATACTGACATGGAAGATTTAAGATACAGAAAGGGAATAAATCGCTTCCCAATTTTTATCAGGTAAGACAGCATTTCAAGAGGAAGAAGAAAAAACAAATACCCACACACAAAAACCACACAACAACCACACAACAACCAAGAAAAGATTAAGTTACTAACCATGATTTTCATTGTTTCAATAGACAACACTTCCAAACTCCAAGTTTGGAAGTCCTCCTTTATAAAGAATACATTTCATTAGTGTATTTTAAAGGCATTAATAGCTAGGTTTTTTAAGGAATTTTCAATTTTAAAAAAAGGAAAATATGTTTAGATAGGTAGAGAACATCAGAGGTGAAAGTAATTCAATAGCAAAACAGCAGTTATATATATATATAGGCATACATTTCATGTATGTAAATTAATACATAGCATTAATTTTAAAAATTCTGAATAGATTATTCCACAGATGTCCATTCACTTCTTCACTTTATATTAAGAAGTATGGAAAAAACTAATGTCAGAGATAATGAAGGCTTTTTTATATTCTTAAAAAACACAGATTAACAAACTTGAAACCAGATGAAATTCTCATTTTCAGTCACTTCTGTTAAGGTAACAGGCATCAAAGAGAACCAGTGCAGATGCTCAACACGTCCACTAGAACGGAATCACCTACAACATCTTAGGGCTATTCTTAGCAAAGAAGATTTCTACGATATCTCCTATCAAGCAGCTTCTAAAGATGTCAATGAAATGAGATTTCCTGGGGTTGTTATTCCCACACTGTTAAATATCTCAGAAATAATAAGGAAAACTCCTCCAGTAACTTGAAGGTGGTAAAAGGAACTTTTTCTCGATAAAAGTTCACAGGAAAAACATTTTGCAAATTTTCACATTAGTCATGTCTTCAAATCCAACTCAGATGTTACTACCCCTTTTTTTCTGAACTTCCTTTTACTTCAGAAAAGAGAGGCATATACCATTACTTGGTGCCCTAAAACTGAAGCACACAGCTTTCTAAACGTAGCTCTCGGTGAGTGAAAAGTCAACATCTTTTTCGTTTCAGAAAAGAAACTAAATTATCATGTCCACAACAAGTACTGTATAGAACTGAAATAATCTTTTCATCTTACTCTAGTTTTCATTTCTGTTAGAAACCAAAATACACACACAATGCTTCTGATGCTATTTTCCTGACTAAAATAACATTGTTCCTTCTGATAATTAACACTGGAAACTCTAGAGAAGAAACAAACTCCAGTGAACATAAACACGAAAATGGTCCCTATAGGAGATCAAATCAATTTCTGAGGCAGTTTATTCCTGGAATTCTTTTTATCTTTTCTCAGATATCACATGTTGATTTGTAAATTTAGTGATTCATCCTGAAATCAAAACTTATTTTTATCAATACTGTACCTGTAGCAGTAATCAACAAAAGGATTTTTTGAGGCCTTTAGCCATACTGATACAAACAAAAAGAGTAATTACGTAGAAAACAAATACCTCTCCTGGTCTGTTTCTCAACAGGTGCCATATTTTTAAGTATAATTCTAATCTGTGGACTACTGGTAAAGAGGGAACTGTGACACGTCAGCAGCTAGCAGGAAACACCCTGGGAAGCTTACCCCACAAGTATTTTCTGTAACAATTCCCCACATTTCCTGTCATCCATCATCTGTTTCCCCTGGTGAGGCTCCCTGTCTTACACTCTTACGATCATGACAATTCCATTCTTTCTTAATGGGCACATGAAAGTTATGAGCAGGTGTGGATTGCCCAACAGCTCTTGCCACTGCACAGAATTTCAGAAAATGAGGGTTTTCCCTGCTACAGGTTCCACATGTTAAAATGTGACAATGCACAGAAGAAGTATGAACAAATCTCATCTTCCTCCCTCACAGCTGAATATATTTTAAAAAGAGGAGGTGAGTATTCCACAGCAAAGCAAGTTAACTTAGTAACATTTTTCATCATCCTTCTTAAGTAACAGTAAATATCATTAAATTCCACTAGGTTATTTCTTAGGTGGCAGAAACAAGGAGCAAAGCCACATAATGATAACTTGAGAATAAAATAACACCAAATTTAAGTAATCCCTGGTTTAGGCATAGGATGCAGATCATTAAAAAAAAAAAAAAAAATCTGTTTTTTTATCAACAGGTTTAATAAACTCTTACTTCAGTACTTTATATCTTTTGTCAGCATTCTCTTTAATAAGCCTAGTATGGAGGACACAGTGGTTCCAAACTACAAAATACTGTACTCTATATATATATATATACTACGCACATATACATAGTGAGAAGCTTCTCTATGGCAACAGATTATGTGATCACAGATAAAAGACTACAGCACACACTGGATGGCTCAGCAACGATTTAAATGTGACCTTTGACATAGATATTTCTTTCAGCTCAGAAAGAAAACCAACAGTTGTCTAAAGATAGGGCTAAAGCGATATGAATAAAATTTAACACTGCTTAAGGGAAAGTAAATAAAAATTGAGATAAACTAAAACCAGTGGCAAAAGCTACAAAGGAAATCAACAAATGTGGAAAATATGAAGAGAAGATGGGAATATTTGTCAGCAGCCCCACAGTGAGTTTACGTGGTAAGTAAAACCCTGCAGCTTTGGGCGCAAAACAGAGCACCCTCAGCAACATCAGGTGTATTCATTTGGAAAAACAGTTTCATTTTTAATGACAGGAACCAGAAAAGCTATAGACTATTTGTCTTACTGCTGATCATACCAACAAAACCTGCTACAAATAATATGGACTATCTTCCAGTTAGTCTCTGAAAGGGGAGTCCAGATTCCCCACAAGAACCCATTCTATGTGAACACCTTACCTGTACTACACTGACAGGAGGAAAATGGCTATTTAAATCGTCAGGCCTATAAGAACAAAAATCTGACCATTTCAACTGCCAAAACAGCTGATATGACTAACACTAACCATCCACTTTCATGAAAACATTATAGAAAACGAACAAATGCTTGTAAGAAAGATTTGAATCTTTCATTTCTTCATTTGAAATTCAAAACAATGAAAAAAAGCCATTAAGAGAAATTATGTCCATCATAAAAATACATTTAAAATCAAGTCTTCAATTATACTGCATCATTTTTCATTTCCTTCACTTACCAAGCACGTTCTAAAAATTTATGAAAATTATGAAAACTTATGAAGCTGCAAGCATATTTATTTACATTAATAATTAGAACTTAATAGCTGTACAAGATGGTAACAAGGGGAAAGATGTGGAACCCCACACCTAATTTCTGTTGAAGACTCATGTGAAGTTAACAGTTCTATTTTGGTATGAAGAACACATTCTTACATACCAAAACGTGAAACCAAAGTTAAAGTTAACTTCGTGTATCAGCTGAAAAACAAACAAACAAACAAACAAAAAAAAAACCCCAAAACAACCAACAAAAAGTCAACTACAAACATGAAACCAAGTTCCAGTCAAAGTGCTAAAGCAGATGCACAGTAGTAATTTCCTACTATCAGAAATCTAAAATAAATGAGAAATTTTTATAGGACATGCTGGGAAACTTTCTCTGAGCCAGCAAGAGCACAATAGCCACAGTTTATTAGTCCAACTTAAAACCTGGCATGGGCCATGGCAAACATTACAGTACCCACATTCAAACACAACCATTGCAAAACACAAAACCTTCTGAAGTTCAGAGGAGGAAAATTAAGAATGATCTGTCAAACTACGTGCAAGACTTGCTGTGATGCCTGAACCCAGGTTCATCTTCTGATCAGCACAGTAGCCACCTGTGCTGACTGTGCTGATACCACTACTTTTTAAGGAATTCATTGAAACCTCTGAAAACATTTTGCTTGGAGTTCATAACTCAAAAAATAAAAGCATTCTTATTTCTCAGTCAAAAGAGCACGTAAGACTTTGATGATGCAACTTTTTGAAACCAACAGAAAGAAAAAATCCACTTCATAACTGCATTAGACATAAAGTATCTGCTAACCTGCTATTCAACACATTCTTCTATACTCTCTACATTTAATTCTCTCAAACTCCACTCTGAAATACATTTTTAAATTAGATAGCTGTGCAAAAATGCAAACATTCTTACTCTCCTTCCAGAAGTTAACCAAGAGATTAACAATCCAGAAAACAAATCCTATTTTCACCTTCTCAACCCACGTTTTTATACCAAAACATGACTACACATCACTTATCCCACAAAAAATGTCATATCCAGATTAGGTTATTATGTACAAACAATGTATAACTGAAACTTCATTTTATTTAATTTCCCCTCCATAAAATGGAAAGCTTTAATAGGCCACTACAGAGTAATCCACTCATGATATGCTTATTTCCTACTTTTGAGCAAAAACGCTTATTTCAATTTAGGACATCATAAACACTTTTCAGCCATATAAACCAACTCAGTAGCCACAGTGGAAATGCTGATATCTGGTAAAGGCTTAGAGTCCAGCACCAAGTACCTTGCAATTTGGCTGTGCAAGCAGGGACAACTCAGCTGTCTCATAATGCTCACACTAGACAGGTTTTCCTGCTACTAATAAATAGACATGTAGTCATCACAGTTTTTTCTTCTTCTATGCTGCCCTACAGATATAAGCCCATTTCTTACTGCAATGTCACACAGTGAGATTAGCTTTCCCATATTTACATTTCACCCACAGTATGTTTCAACAAAATAGCTTGAAGAAAATTTGCCAAGTAGAAAAATAAGTGGGGGCATGAGGGAGGGAGCCTGAACAGGGAGTGCCTGTCTGTATAGCAATAACGAGTTATCCAATCCACCTGAGGGAAAATAATAACCATTTTATTTCACTGTCTCCTTCAATTCTCATCTCATTCATCTTACACAGAATGTAAGCTTTTCTAAGGCGAAAGCTCTACCTTACAACTGAAGTTTTTTCAGTGTAAAAATTACTTCCAAATTTGTTTTAATTTCTTGAGTTTCAGAACATAAGATTTTTCTGATTTTCCATTTTGTAAAATTTCTTTCCTTTTACAATCCCTCAGTAAAGTCAGTCAATTCAATCTTGAGGCAAAGTGCCTTAAAGAAAGACCACCAGCACGGGAAGTTCACTTGGCATTTTGTTCCCTGGCATCAGAAAGCTGTTACACAGCTGAAAGAATAGCAGTGTTCATCCTGCTGCATTAACAGTGCCTGACCCATCTGCACAACATCAGCAAGCCAAAGAAGCAAACCCAGGAAAACACTTGTTTAGCTGAACCAACTTGGGCATAATCAGTGGGCCTTTACTGTAGATACCTAATTACAACCCAATTTAAAAAAATAAAATCACACAAAAAACCGACCACAAAATTTATCACAGTAAAAATTATGCCCTTTTCTAATTTAAAAGGTAAATTACATAGTTGAGAAAGAAATCTGGCAAAGCACCCTAAGTACTGCAAGAAGACAATGTGCTACCTCTGAAAGAAGCAAAATAACAGATGGTAGATAAAGTTCTGGATGTATGTTATACAGTTTAATTATTACTGACAACAGTAAGTCAGTAGCCTTTCTATGTTTCACATGGTAAGAGACATTTACTTTGCCCCAAACCACAGACAGCACAGGTGTCTAAGCAAAACACCACTGAAACCAGTATCATAGGAAGTGATTTCTCTAAGCAGCTTTGGTTTGGGCCATAACTCTGAGTTAAAGTAAGGTTACTTGAAAGTCAGAGCAATGCCTGTGCTACTGTAGCACATAATCAACAACAGGCAGCTACAAGCACTAAGTTCTTCTAAAACAATGTGCAGAAAATTAAAACATCTGGGTGCAGTGAAGCTCATACCAGCCAAAATTACTGAGAGTTAACACTGACATGTCGTTGATGCAACGTACTTTTAAACACAGGCACCCATCAGTAAATAATGGTATCTAGATAGCTCTGAAAATCAAACTGTACAAAAAATTCCAGAACATGGACATAAGGAAAAGTACTTATTCAAGTACACACTAGTAACATTCAGGCATAGAATTTCAAAACAAGTAAACAAAGTCAAACCTTGGGGGTTTTAGTATGTCTCTGATCACCTTATACCACATGCAACTTTGACTTACCTCAAGCCAAGACACTTAAGCCTTCACCTCAGACATTACCTTGCTACTCATGCTGGGATTAAAATCAGTTATACAACATGAGCCCTAAGGCTGAGACACTCTTGTGTAGAAGATGGCTGCAAAGTACTCTAGATTCCTTACGAAAGGCTGTAATCTCAAAATGTTCCCTCAGTCCCAGACCTGAAGAAGTCCATCTCTGCTGAATGTTGCAAACACGTACATTAACCTGGACTATTGCAAACATACGGTATTTGTTGCAGTACCAAGGTACTGCCAGCATCCTAAATTATGACAATCTCTTATTGGTTATATTTCTACCTCATAGTTCAGAGCAGTGTGTCAAAATGACATTGACAGAGTACCTAGACCACAGGATCAATTTCCTCTATTAGGTATAAGTCAAAATAAATATAGAAACAATATGAATTCCCTAAAAGTAAACCTGTTACATATGTAAATTACTGTCCAAAGAAATGTATGACAGATCAAAGAGTAACAAAGCTACTGTTTATTTTAGGAGATAAGCATGAAAATGTATTTAAAAAGAGCAAGTGGGGTTTAAGTGAACTATTCCCTTGCTAGGACATCTCATGAGAACCATCAATTAGCACAATCTTTTATTTCAAAATTACCAGCTACTGACTACTTTGTTATGCCAATTCTACAATCTACCACACCAAATAGTTTTCAAAAATTAATGACACTTGGAATAAAATGTTAAAATTTCTTGTCAAAGGTAACATCACATAAACCCAGACTATTCTTCTCTTCATCTCATGTAGAAAAAGAAGGGATTTTCTTTTACAAACCATGTCTTATTTACTTTCCAAAGAAAGTAAACCAGAAACCAACAGAATCACTCTAATTCACAGATACAGCAAGTCTCAAAAATATTCTGAATTCCAGTAATTCTTTTCCCAACTATTTTAACAACAGGACATACTACCCACTGCACATTCCTGTATCTATCATGGCCAGCTGTGCAGTGATGATATCATGCCAGAAAAATGGTACTTCTATATGCATGTGGCAAATACATCCAGATGTTGTGTTGTACTTCAGAATGTAATCTGTATATATATGGAAGTAAGTGTTATCAATCCACAACAAAATCAGGATATTGAAATAACTCACACAAGATGTACTGTTACTTGCAGACCAAAGGAGACTAAATAGCCCAGAGTACTATACAAGATATATCTAAACTGCCTTGATAAAATACAAACATCGAGTTGTTTCTTAAGTCTCTATCAAATACAGTGTTAAACTGTGTTACAAAAGTTTTTAACCACAGATCAAATTTAATTCTGAGATCTACTATAAATAAGGACATTCAAAAGACAGAAATTAAGTTGCATATAAATACAGGTACTGTACTGATGCACAAAAAGTAGCTCAGGCATGGCCTCATAAATACTGAGTACTCTCTCTAAGCGAGAGGTACTTTTTGTGTTCAAATAAGTTACTAAGATCTTCCCAATTCTGGTTATTCAGTTTTTCCATATATAAGGTTACCAGAATGTCAGGTCACCATTTTTAAGGTGACCTGACATTAAAAATATTGAAATTAAGAAAGAAAATATTTCCTTTTTTTCTCTAGGGGTACCCTGAGACAGCCAATATCAAAGCATGTCTACAAATTGTCAATATCCTAGAAGAATGGTAATGTAGTTTACTTAGAAAATTATATCAATTAGAACTGAGGAACAGAAAAGTTTTGACGGAATAGTTAATTAATGACACAGCAAGACTGCAGTCATTAGCTTAACATATGTAAGACTGATTACCTGCTGATATTGCAGGTCATTCCAGCATGCTTGCCTCAGCTAAACTACATCTTCAGAAATGCACAAAGTATTATGATATACCCCACTAACACCTACACCTCTAACACTACTCTCTTGATGCAATGTATCTTTATAATGCCCATAATAGCCCTTCCTTGTGCCTTTGAGGTGTAGAGTAAACCTGCCCCTCTTGTATACTCAACATCTGACAGCCCTGTTTGCAGACGTGCTCCAGACAGAGAGGCAGGCACTGCCTCCTAGAAACCAAGCATCTTATTCAAACACTTCGGCAAATCTGGACATTGTGTATTAATAATGCAAAAAATATCACTCAGCCATATGATTATTTTCTTTTATAGTCATGAGATGTAGACTTCCCTAGCCGGAAATTAGGCCTACCTACAGACAGGCCAGTTTTGCAACCAGATGTAGTGCACACATTAGTTATTCTTCCTCATTTCAAAGGTTTAGATTTGGGTTACACTAAAGGCCTCTCCAGATTCTGATTAACCAGAGATGAGCAGAAACAAATAAAGAGGTCTTGGATCACTCTAGGAATACAGCTCTCCTGTGAAATCAATCAAGGACGGTAAGTCTTCTCACCTTTGACTCCACACTAGGAACCATCAGGTTATGCTGCACAGAAACGCTCAGTTGAGGAAAAGCTGATCTCAAATTCTAGTTCTCATAAAACTGCATGAACAGGAACTCAGGCTCAGGATGTCCATGCCAAATACTAGACCAGTACTTATCTGAAAAAATGCCTTTTTTTTTCTTGGTAACACACAAGGATATAACTGATCAAGATCTTTCAGCACTTGATTACAGATGACTCTCCAGAATATCATAAAAGCAAAAAACACATAGCATCAGTGACAGACAACAGATTTGAAGACTGAGTCAAAAACTGCGTTTGAGTCCCCTCCTGTGGGGGATGAGTAAGAAAAATAAACACAAAACCAATAAAAGATGCATATGCGAAACTTCTGCTCTAAAGGATAGCAGAACGTATCTTCATTACTGTGCTTCCCACATGTCCCAGTTTTCGCCAGATGTCCGATACCAGAATAAGTGTATGCATTTAGATACATCTAGCTTGTAAAAAAACTAATATATCTGAAATAATTCTCCTACATGCAACATTACTCTTTCAGTTTATGAATGCTGGGTCTTCATTTTTCTAAACAACACAAAATTACTTTCCTGGGAACAGTTTTAAAGCTGTTACTGCCACCACGAAGAGCCTTCTGCTCATTATTGCTGAAGTTCAACATATAGCAATTTATGCTGGGAACAAAAAAAAAAAAATCCCATTTCACCTCCAGCATATGCAGAGAAGTTGGTAGAGTCTTAAGTTTTACAACTTCAAGTAAGCTGTTCTTAAGAAGAGAACACTAAAAAACTTTGAAAAAGAAGTTTCAATTGTCATTCCACATTAAGCAGCCATGCCAATAAGGCAGGCACAGCCCTTCCCACATACACCTTCCCAGTCCCCTTGTTGCCAGCAGTGACGCCAGCACAGCTGCCCATTGCACCACACCGTGAGCAAACTGAAGAACCAAACCAATTGTGAAATAAGATGGTAAAAGCTGGGGGAGGAGAGGCTGTATTTTCCTGGCAGATCACCCCACTGATCCATTTCACTGTGCAGCTGCACTAACAGCTGGACTAGCAAAACAAAGGCAATAATATAACAGATAAGCAATATCTACTCAAGACATCATTGTTGCTGAAGAAATGCACTTGCATGCTAAATAAAAACTATTCACTTAAAAAGGTACCTAATTTTTTACTTAAGGTTATTTTCAGTTCAATAAAAAAATTCTTATCTAGCCACTAGAGCAAACAAGGCAGAATACTGCTGAAACCACTGATCCCTAAAATTCAGCAAAAAACAACATTAGAAAAAAACCCAGCAATGTTCAGAGAGAGCAGGAAGAATCTTACTTCATACTTATTTTCCGTACCAATCTGAAATTACCACTGTTTGCTGGGGCTTTTGATGAGGTTTTTAGATTTTTTTAAACCAGGTGCCTTTTTCATCTGTCCACTATTCACTATTACAACACTAGTTACCTCCTGTGCAATTTCAGACAAAGGTTAAATGACAACAGCTTGAACAGATTTGTTTTCTAAGCAACTCATGCACTTCAAAAAGACAAGGTGAACTTTATTCCCTCTACATGAACAGTCTGTGAATCGAAACTTTGAGCTCTCTCACAAAAACCCCAGTTTCACTGCATACTAGGCCAATACTGAAGGTCATTTATTGCTCTCATAAACAGCCAAGATTTGCTTTTGCAATTTTTTTTCAATTACAGACTCACTTTACTAAACATGCATCGCATCCTTCATAGGTGTTTTAGAGAGGTAAATAATAAAACCCCTGCCTGTTTTCATCAGGTTTCAAGCCACCTCCAGGCATTTTGTTATTTGTTCATGAACAATCAATTCTCTAGAAGTCTCTCATTTTTACACTCAGATCACAGTATAGTACAATTTCTATTATCCATCCCAAGATGGCTACATTTTCACAGTTTATTTTACAGCAAACATTACACATACATATTTGTAGACACAGATACAGTTAGACAGCTGGCTCCATTTAACTCAGTGTACTGTAACTATACTAAGTATATTCATAACACTTAGTATAAGCTGATACGACCACTAAAAGGAAGCCATTTTTATTCTTTTCCCATCTTTCAATGATTCCTTCCCTTGTGCTGATGAGAATTAGGCAAACTAGAAATTCAGTTGGGGAATACCATTAAAAAAATCTAGTCACAAAACATCAGTCTTAACCTCAATCAATTCCCTGATTTGATTCACCACACAAGAACTTGTTTCACATAAAGAGGAACCACAAGCAACAAGCCACCCTGCATAAAAGATGTTTCTTTGAGCAGTAGCACTACCTTATGCCAATTCAACACGTTCCTCAAATGACTGCCAAAGTATTAGTTAAAGTGGAATAAAGTAGAATAACTTCAATAGTTTACAAAATCTATCATCACTGTCAGGATGAAATCAGATACCTGTACATTGTACACAGCATTTTGTGCAGTCACTGAAAAACTGTTTTCCAACTTTTTTTCTTTTACCTATTTAGTAATTCTAGAGTCCTGACTGCCTCCCTCACTTAGGCCAACAGACAAAGCCATTACATTCACATTTCAGTAATTTCAAGATGCTTATGTGCAATATAAACAGAACCGTCTATAAAGTTTTGACAAAGAGGGTTTTTTACATTTCACAAACGCCATTAACTAAACATCCAAGTGTGCTCAGTTACATCATTTGTCAAAACTTTGCAAATAAGACACATATACACTTATTTTTAAAAAAAACTTATTAAGGAAATGTGCCTGTTTGTAAGCTAATGCCTCCCTGGCACAATTTAGTGACTGTACAGTCCCTGCACACAGCATTAAAAATGCTTCTGCTTTGTTACACAGCACAGTATTTCTACAGTGCAGAGGAGTAATTTAGCTTGAATTTGTGAGCAGACTCACAATCTGCAGATTACAATGAAGTCGAGCATTTACATTCTTAAACACTGGACTCAGTTCCACGTGAAAAGTCCTCCAGTAACAAATTAGTCTGTCACCCTTCTCCCCTCCCCACTGCCGAAGCATCGCTTCATTAAAGCCTGAATCAAAACTTCTATTAAATAAAATTCAAACGAGGAATTCAAGCATAATCTGTTAGGAGCTATAATGACAAAGATACACAAATCAAGGTCTTAAACAGAAGTAGATATAAGAATTAATCAATTTCCAATCCCATAAATGAAACTTTCAACCTTTAAAAATATCTCCAAATACCTTTTTTGCAAGGATCTGTTTTGAATAATTTTAGTGATCTATACTGTTCAGCCTGTTCTAGTAACAAGAATTAGTCAGGGATGTGGGTCAGGTTATCTCCAGCTTAGTTTTCATTCTTTGCACACACATTTCACACACACAGTCTCACATTTTTCACACAGTCCTGTTCACAATGTCACTCTGTAACCACACATCTCTTCGCAAATCATCTCAATTTAATTCTGCACACATTAAACCTTCCCTTTACTCCAGAAGACTTCCAGCTGGACTCATTCCTCTAGTTTTGATCTCCAGTTTGGTCTTTGTTACAAAACTGACACTCCAACAGCAGGAACCAATACCTCACTTAAGTGATGTTCAACTTAAAGTTTATGAGAGAGCTTTTACTGTTGCTGAGATTCATCTTTTTTAACTTGCAAGAGAGCAAGCAAACATTTGAAATATAACAATAGATCAAGCATAACTTACCTTGAAAATACCAACCCAGTCTTTCTGATGAGGATGGATAAACTGGGTCAGAGTGTAGTGACATTCAAGATGTGTGTTTGGAAGATAACTTTTTGCGACATTTTGAAAAATCACATGCGCAAAATTAGAGGTCTGCAAAGTGCTGGCTGAAGATGGAACTTCTTGAAAGGATGACATGGTTATCTGTAACAAAATTTCAAAAGTTGTTATTTGAACATAGTGGAAAAACTAATTAAGCCACAAAAATTATTCTAGTCAAAATACACATGACAGAAAAACCTAACTATTAGTTCCCCATTCTGAAAACAGAGAGACATAGACTAAATTCACCAAAGCACACTGCCTCAGCATCACTCCAAAACAACCACCTCTCAGAATAAAAGAGCAGTCATTTCAGCAATGACATCAAGATGGAGAGAAAGCATTGCTTAGCTGAATGCCCCCAGTATTATATCTCTGTCAGAAATAAAAGGAGTGGTGTGAAAACAAAGCAGGGTTCTAACTTAATGAAAGATTCTTAATGGTTCTAGACAGGGTAGAGAAGGAGAAACAAAAGTTCCATAGTTTCCCTGCTCTAAACTTTTCTCAAATCTGTACTGCTCAGCGCTTTTCACAGCATTTTTACACATGAAGTTTTTTGTCCCCTCTCAGTAAAAGTATCAAAGTTCCATTTTAAGACCTTTTTTAAAAAAGAATGTTTACATAAACAGGACAATTTGGTTTGGCTTGTCTTTTTTCCGTACTTCTTCAAAAGAGTTTTCCTGCCCGTTTAGCAGTCTGTGGGCATCTTTTACTGTTCTCACTGTAACACATACTGCGTGTTTAGCTTCATTACCATAAACAATGGCCTGCATTGATAGCAGGAACACTGAGGTATGCATACAGTTGGAGGGATTAACACTAATCAGTTGGACTGCAAAAGCTTTTAATCGTGCTTTCTATTCACCACCTCAATTAGGATACACAGTGCTACAAACTACAGTAACACAAGATGCTTCACAAGAACATCACTTCCTCAGATTCGGCAATATCTGCCAAAAATATAATATATGCAACTGAGAAGGTTCAAGTGTGTGATTCCAATGTACAATCACAATTTTGTTCAAAACATCTGACATTAGGAGGATTAGGGCCTTATGTATCTGACATTTCTAGAAAGATGAGCTATCCTGCTCTTGGAATTGCTGTTCAAAAGTAATTTTATACCGACTAAGCACATTCACACCTTGAAAGAGGTAAGTGCCAAGTGTGCGACATAATATTTTACTTTCACTGAAGATACATGTGGAAACCAAACCCAAAAAGAGACAGGCCACAGCAAGGCTCAAGTAGTTCAAGGATTAAAAGCTGTCTGTGTATCTCCCATAGCCTTTTAAAATTTCACCAGTTAAAAAATAAGTAGCAATAACCTTGTGCTTTCTGAAACAAAAAGCACTCCGAAATAAACAGGTATCCATCATTCAAAACAAGGAAAAGGTAAATACAGGGGTTTTTTTTAGTTTTAATCCCTCAATATTTTAAGCTTATTATTGCTCAATTTAGAGTAACACATGAATACATACAGGCAGCCACGACATTATTTCAGTGTATCGGATGTTAAATAAAAAAGTCTTGTACACTGACCAACATAAGTTACAAGATAAAACACCAAACTTGTGAAGATTAATAGATATAAAGAAAACCAAGAACTTCCACAAGCAAGAAACTGAGTAAAGATCAAAACAATTTTCTAGAGACAACAGGGTAGACAATAAATCCTATCAATTATGTAGCTTCAGAGTCCAGAAGAGGAAATGTTATAGCATAGTAAAATCCTGACAACTCCCACTCATCTCAAAACAGAGGATTACATTCAAGGCATCTCTCAATTTACTCTGAACTATAAATGGTATGCATCAGCAATTTCTGTAGTTCTAAAAGAAAAATAATAACCTTAGTTATTTTCAAGTGCAACAAAAAAATTCATTTTCAGTAATTCAGTAACTTAGCCAAATAACATTTACATGAAGTACTGCATTTAATTTTCATTAGCCAAAATAAATACAAAAAGAGTAAACACAGCATACAAAACCAAACGAATTTTTTTCAATAGTTCTATTTTTAAAATTGTATAGTTCAGCCTAAGCACATATTACCAAAAAAAAAAAAAAAAAAAAAACATTTCTGCACACTCGTCGTCAGCTGCCAGAGCTGAATACTAGCCCTAGTGGAATCAGTAAAGGTAGGCTGGTTCCCAAGCCCAAAGCAGAACTGTTCACAAATCTAACTTGTGCAGACCAGCACAATCATCTGGGATTACTGTTGCCTAGCAGGAAAATCCCCGGAGCTTAGATGATGCTCAGATCTACTTACAGTTCAAGGATAGTTATGGGGATGCTGGGTGCTCGCTTGTTTAACTCACAGCTACCGGCTAGGAAACGGGAGAGGAGGAGGAGGAGGAGGAGAAGGGAGAGCTACGCATAGGCTTCCTTACTGACATGACAAGCGCTTCCCACGGGAAGGCTGAACAACGCGTTTGGCTTTGCGCAGCGGAAAGGACGGCGAAAAGGAGGAAAAGCTCGTCAGGCAGGAAAAACAAAAGCAGGACGAGCCGCACCTCGGCAGTCAGCTCCTCCTGGAGTCCCCCAGCTGCGGTCCCGGGCCCCCGACACCCCCGGCCCCCACCTGCGCCGCTTCCTGCCCCTTCCCCGCCGCTGCTCCGCCACCTGCCCGACGCGGTCACCTTGGCTCCGAGCCTTCGCCTTCCTCCCCGGGCAAGGGAGCCCCGCCGGTGCCGCAGCCCGGCCCCGCCGCTCCCCTGCCGACCACGGCCGGCCCGAACAGCTGGCGGGGGCAGGTGGCGCAGAACCGCGGCCTCACGACCCCGCCGCCCCGGCCCACCTCAGAACCCGCCGGAAGCCGGCGGAAGGGAGCGTGTCAGCCCTGCCCGATCCCCCAGCCCGGCCCCGGACAGCTCCTACCTAGGCAGACGCGGAGGGCGCCGGGGACATCAACATGGGGCCTCGGCCACCAGCGCCGCGCAGCCCCGCCCGTCCGTCCGCGTCACTTCCAGCCCGGCCTTGCCGGCGCGGGGCGGGCCTCGGCACGGATCCGGTTGGAGGCTGGAGAGTCGCCCGGTGGCCTCCGCCTTCCACGGGCACACGCCCTCGGTGGGGCTCGGGTACAGTGGTGTGCCCGACTGGGCTGCTGTTAGCTCTGTACGGGGCTGCCACGGTGCCCTCCCGTCTTGTCCGTGATTACAACATCACCTCTGTCGCACTCACTCAGCCCGAATTAATCATCCCTTCTTCCGTGTCCGACGTCAAGACACAGGCGTGCCGCCAGCCTGCAGGTCGCCAGCGTTGATCTGCCAGCCTTTGCAGGTCTTCCCAGGGCAAGGGAGGGGTGAGATAAGAGGGACTGTACACGCTTACACAGGGTTCTGCCTGGGTACCTTGGCGGATCTCCATGAAAGGGCGTTACATCACACATAACACGGACTCAGCCACGGAAAGCGCAGAATCATTTACGCTGGAAACCACCTTTGAGCTCATTGCGCCCAACCTGTGACCAGTCACCGCCTGTCAACCAGCTCGTGGCCCTAAATGCCACGTCGAGTCGTTTCTTGAACAACTCCAGGGGATGGGGACTCCACCACCTTAAATCACTTTAGTTGCCACAAGTTTATACAGGATTAATACCTTTTATCACATCCGAGAGTTTTAAAACAATCTAGATTTAAATGGTTTGGGCATTAAGGCTTTTCCGACTATGCTCGCAACTACTTCACAGACTCCACTCAATTTTCGTCCAAAAGCAGCTCATTGGGAACTTAGCAGAGTCACAGCGCTGAGTAAAACAAGCAGTGATGAGTACCCATCATTGGTAGGCAGGATTTGTCCCAGCGCGCCCAGTGGTGGTTGCCACTACAGTCTTCAAAACCATCTTAAACTCTTTGCTGCTACCATTTCATATGTGTTTTCACGTGTATTTGAAACAAACAGGTTATGTGGAGAGACATAGTGTTATTGTAAATAATATTATATTTATGGCATTAGAGTCATTGAGTTAGATTTCTGACAAGTTCACCTGTTTTTTCATGGTCAATCCTAACAGAAATGAAACTAAACTGGAGCACAGAAACTGTCTTTAAGTAATTATGGTTATTCATTGTACTTGCACTTCTTGTTTCTGAAAACAATCTAATGTCTTCAGGTGTATCACAGGTTACTAAGTTGTCCTTTGATTTATAGCCACAATCATCCATATATTCCGTATCTCCCTGGAAAGCAATAAATTCCCTGCATAGTACTAACTGATCATTTTAAAAGACACAAGAAGTGTATGTAGAGCAATCTTTCCTGTAAGACCAGACGAACTTTTGTAGTGGAAAATGAAACCAATATCTTGTTCAGCAATAAATACTTGTAAGGAACTAGGAAGAGCTATTTCTTCATATCTCAGCTCTCCATTTCTTCTCCTTGCGGCTCTCTGCTCTGTATGATGTGATAAAGGGCTGTCTAAGAGTCACAAGACTCTGTTCTCTTGTGGGCTGGAACTCGGGGTTTACAGTCACCAGCTGGGGAGTATCAGCGTTGGTGAGACCAAGTAGTTTTGCTTTCATTTAAAGCTATTATAATGCAGGTTTATGGGAATATGATGGCAAGTTTGAAATAAAGGTTTTCTTTTGCAGCTAACAAAGTTTTTACAAGTGAATGCCTGGAAAAACAGACAAACAACCAACCCACCTCTCTTTTCTAATTTTCAAAAGTACTTCTCCACAGTTCTGAGTTTTTTAAGAAACTGGAGGTATTTCCATGTTCACTTAATAAATGTTCACTCAGTCAATAAAGGTAGTTATGGTTTACTAATAATTCAGTATTCAGTTACTATTTCTATTGCTTAATGCATATGGAAGAGTTAAACTACATATGCTGGCTTTCACATGTACAGTGTAAATATTAGGACAATTAAATCAAGAGTAATCTTGTATTTTCTTGTACTTATATCCACAATTTTCAGGAAAATGTATTTTTAAACTTTTAAACTCGCTATCTTAACCACATATATATAGTAGTTATAATATATACATAATATAAAACTATTTCTGACTAAAATAAATGTATGGTTTAATGTGTTCTCATGTATGCTTTTGCATGCTAGGTTTAGATGCCAATCTTATCCCTCTAGAATTTATAGATATTTTACAGAAAGATGGTGCAGAGTCTTTTCTGATTTTGTTATCTCCCTGTCAAGATACGAAATACTTGACCAAAATGCACAAGAGGTGCACAGTGATCCCAGAATCGACAATCATTATCCTTGTGCAAAGATCTGAATGAAGAAAAATATGACTGGAACTGGTGAAACTTGCACTTGGCTCTGAGAATTAATGGTTGAGTGCCTTAATAAGTCTGAATTTGCTAGACAGATACTATTTCCTGAAATTCATCCATGTGATATAAATCCTTTAGGATACTTGCTCTTGAGCAGAAAAAAAACCAAAAATAACCCAAACAAAAAAAACCCCACAAAACCACACCAAACAAAAAAATCAAACAAAACAAAAAAACTCACCAACACTATTTTCTATCCTTGCTCACATTCTCTCCAAGATATTTAAAACAAAAAAAAAATTGATATCAGCATTTCTAACAAAACCTTACTCTTGTGAGATGTGAGATTCTCTTAACTCTTAAAACAATAATCCAATTAGAAAAGCTTATTGCAGGTATGGTGACAGTAATCACATCTCCTTCTGGCTTGATTTTCAGCTTTCCAACTCCACTGATTTCAGTAACAGGAAACTGGTTTTGTTCAAGCCAGTATTTTACCACAAAAACGGTACAGTTTTCATGTATACCAGAATGTACTTTAAACATGTAGTATATAAATGTTTAGCCAGTATTTTTGCATATTTAAAAGAAAAAGAAATTATGAATGTCAAGTATCTTTTTCATGATACTGTACAGATATATAATCAAAACCATGTTTTTTGAAAGGGATGTCAAGAGGAGCTCAAAGGAACGTGTTGCTCAGGGCCTTGCCCAGCCACATTTTGAATGTCTCCATGGATGGACATACTCCACTGTCACCTAAAGAACCTCTTTCAGTGATTGAAAACACTCATTGTAAAAAAGTTTCTTTATATCAAATTGGAATTTCCCATGTTCCAGTTTTGTCTCTTGTCTCTTGTTCTTTCACTGTGCACCTCTGAAGAGACATCTGTTCCATCTTTTCTACACCCTCTGCTTAGCTGGTTGTAGATAGCAATAGGCCCTGAGGCCTTCTCTTCTACAGGCTGAAAAAAATCCCTGTTCTCTCTATTTTGTGTCTATATGCACAATCCCCAAGCAATATATGTCAAATACATTTCACCAGGGTATTGACTTTGAAATTAAAAGCTGGAAGAACCCTTCTTTAAGGGTCTTTATTGCTGAAGTGCATAAATATGAGGACAAATATACAATGGCAAATTACAGTTGTAGTTATGATAGAAATATTAAATAAAGTAAAAAGTGTGTGTAAATGCAGTAACTGGATTTGAACATTACTAGATTCCAAAGAAGTTTGAAATTTGGTTTGGGATGCAAAAATTTCCCTGCTTTGTAATTATACTGAGACTTTGCCAGGATGAGATTAGTCCTTCCTCAGGCATGAGATGAATGAGGAATAAAGACTGTAATAATGACGAATAAAAACATGCAGTTAACCAGAATTGTCAAAGGAAGTGAGGAGCAATTACAGACTCCCAGGGAGCAGTCTTGGATGTTTGCAAAACATTATTTTCATAACTACGCTATCTTTTTAAACCTGTGAGCTCCCTCAGTAATTTAGAGACGTGAAATTAAAAATGGATCCCTGTCATATCTGTTTAACCTTAGATATATGTGAACTTTTATTCAGCTCCAGAGCTTAACATTTTTTTCTTTTATTTGTTTACTTTCTGTACTACAGTCTGAACCAAACCCATGATGAATTTTCAAACCATCCCTGAATTCCTCCCCTCTGAGGCCCATCTTTGCTTTGCAAATAGAAATTATATATTTCTAGGTTTTATTACCAGAGAAAGGTACTTGATATTGTGGATATTCAATCTATTGGCATGACATGATGATATTGATGAAGTGTGGTAAGGAAACGCTTCAGTTCTAATGATTAGATTTCATTTTGGTTTGACTCCTATTTCAACACTTCCAGGTTTTAAAAGTATGGGCCATGTGAGATGTAAAATATATATATTGATGTCACTAATCGGAAGCTCTTTCTGGTCATGTTGTAAAGCACACTTAATCAACTTCTTTAAGATCATGTTACAGAAAGCTATTAACTATACTCTTAAAACAGTTAAATAGTTATAAATAATGTTTCATGTGATGGCTGACAACACTGAATTGCCCAGCATTTAAGGGAACCTAAACACAGGGCATGCAGTCTTGGCCTTCCAGTAAGATGGGGTGGCAAAACTTTGGAACATATTAGAAATCCCATACTATTGCTAACATTTCCTATTAAGGAGAAAGTTTCTCTCTGTGTATTTTGGATTTCTTTTCCAACACTTAATTGCAGCTGATGAAGAAAAGCTATTCAAAAGCTGCCAGGATTTTTAAATCTGTAGAGTGAGATTGATGAAATTTGTGGGTTTTCCCAGAAGAGTATAGGTGAGAGCAGACATGTAAATTTTGTATGTGTGTCCATGTATGTGTGTGACAGAGGAGAGAGCAGGAGCTTACTCCTAAGGTGTGAGACTTGGCAGCCCTGCACGGTACAATGGGCACAAGAAACCACACGTCTGTAAATTACTGCATTTGAATTGCTGTTATTTCACTGTTGGGTTACTGTATTGTTAAAGTGAAAAGGAATGTTTTTAATAAATGCAAATAATGAATTAAATGCTTGCACATACTGAGGTTTTACCCTCTGGTGTGTAATTAATACATGTGCACTGGAGACCCAGGTCTGGGGGAGTGTTTCATTTCTTATTTATGATGTTTGCAAGGGGGTTTTTTCCCTCCAGCATACCTCTTACTGGCATACACAGAACGGCATGTAAATGACCACTGAGTAGGTGTCACTGAAATCTTAGCAGATATAGAACAGGTAAATACCTTTGTTTGGTATGCTTTAGTAGATTTACTGTTTCTCTCAGTCTTTTATCTTTGCTATCTGAAAGTAATAGGAAGCTCCCAAATGACCAACATTTTGTTTTCAGAGGCAGGAAAACTGCATGTAGCAGGAAACAAACAAGCAATGAGATTTAAAAGTTCTTGTACCTTGGGGCACAGCACTTAACCCTGAGGGACTGAAACTAGAAAGGCACTTTCCACAGCAGCCTACAGCATGCTTCCTGTATCCCCTTCTGGGTCCCCCTCCAGCACTGGCTGCCACCACTGACAGAGCACAAAGTCTCTGTATACTGTATCTGCATGAAGCTTGGCAGCTTTCCTATTTTTTCCTAATGGTATATGTTTTTCTGAAAGGATCTAAAGATGTCTGAGTCCTCATATTAATGCTGTCTCTGGCTCCTCTAGCCTGGCTCGGGCAGTTGTTGTGTCTCCACCATTATACTGGTTTTTCTTGCTCCTTGGCTCTCTTAGCAGATGTGCTCAAACTGGAGGAGCTTGGGGCAGCTTCACAATTCCCTGCCAAGACCGGTACCACCTGAGTGATGCAGGAGTTCTTTGTCAGCCTTGACTCGTGTGCCAGTTTTGGCCAAAATCTAGCAATATATCCTCTGGGAGAAAACCAGGTTACAACCACCCTTCCCCCCACCAGGTTCAGGAAGAAAATTCCTCGAAGGAAAGAGATAAAACCTATTTATTAACAAACACACAGGAAAAGGATAATAATGCTAAATAGTAAAACCCCTCGCTATAGCGAGAAAACCTGGGAAGAAATTAGAGTCCTCTCGTAGGTGTGGTCCCTCCTTCTCAGAGCTGGCGTGGGGGTGGCCTTAGGCCCCCTCTGGGCCTGAAGAAAAGTTCTCCTGATGTGTTCTGATGTTATTGAAACAGTCCAGAAGAGGAAAAAGGAAAAAAAGAAAACACCAAAGTCCCAGGAAACACGCCGGAGAAAAAGGGAAGGGAAAAAAACCCGAAAAAGCTGGCTGAAGAGACAGGCAAGGGTGTTCCCTCCGTGCTACCACAGCCAGGGAGAGGAGTCTCTATCTCTGTGTTCTTGGGAACTTGCTTTGAAAAGTTCATTTGGTTTTTTTTTCCTCCCCTCTCAAGCTCAGTTTAGAGACACAAAATTAGTTTTTTGGCATAGAGCCGTGATAGGGGATACACATCATAGAGTGTAGATGCCCCAAGACACCTTAGCACCAAGGAGACGACTGTCAGGTCATGAGGTGCACTTGCGAGGGGCTGCGCCTGGCCTGGCTTCCGACACGGAGATCGACTCGTGCTGCTTTCCCCATAGCCCCGCATTCAGCTTGGAGACGGCTCTAAAGCTCTTGTGTTGCTATTTGTGCAGAGCACTTCTCGGTCAGCTGATGTTGAGTCTCGCCTCCTCCTACTGCTTGGGTTCTGAAACTTACATTATGAGATCTGAAATTCTATGGAAAAAATAATGGCCATATTGCCACATACATGATGCACAAATCAATTACTAGGAAACACAGTGCTAAAGCGAAAATTTGTCTTTAATTCACCTCCCAACGATTTATTATTCTGTTGTGTTTATTAACATTTTACAGAGAAGAATATGTTGGATTTGCTGTGCAAATTTACATGCAGAAAGTAATGTCGTCTTTCTGGTGTTATTTGATCATCACCATTTAGAAATGCAAATATATTCTAATCACACAACTTTCATACCTTTTCTTATTTCACAAAATAATTTCCTTGTATAAGGAATATTTTTAAAAGGCAGAATACTGGAGAGCTTACATTTCTAGAACTTTCTACAAAAAGAAACATTTAGTAAATGGCTCTCCCTTTTGCTAATAAATATTTTCCACTACATTGGAGCCAAGTTTGCATACTTTGTTGTGCAAAGTGTGGTTGCATGTTGTTGTGTTTTGGAACTGGAAACTTTCAATCAAAATAAAATTTACATTATTAATATGGGTAACAACCCTTACTCTTTTGAAACCACAGTAAGGTTACAGCCATGACATATGGCTTTAGTTCACTACATGGCAAAGGATCTGTCGGGCCTGTAATAAGTGTTTTGTACACAAACACCATGGTAAAAATCTGTTTTTACAGTGTTTATTTCCATTATCTTTGCTAGGATATGTCAGTGGACAGCATTTGGTCTGCCTATCTGCATATTTTGAATATACTGTGTCTGTGCTGAAGGAGACTTTTTAAGGCTTTGTGAAACTGCCTGCTTAGATGCTACCACTGAGGCCTGACTGAACTTGTCACAAGGATCTGTTACTTATATGGCCTGTAAGTAGTGCAGCTTTTCCATAAAATTTGGTGACAGATGTATGAGTCTGCAAAAAACACTAAGTTATCTTACTAGATTTGAGACCTTCACCCATCATAATCCACACATTGATATCTTTATTTTAGCATTCCCGGAATCCAGGCGTTTTTCTGCCTGATAGAAGAGATGCCAAAAGCAAATTCATTCTGTAGCGCTCTCTCTCCTTCCCAGACCTTTGTTGACTTGTGGTCCCCATTCTGCTGCCATTAGTCAACTGCCAAGGGAGAGTTCATTCAGTATTCTTCCTAGTTGTTTTCTAAATTAAAATACAGCTAGTCTTAGTTTTGTCGCATTAATCACAGGGCTGCTGGGGCCAAATCAGCTCATTTGTCAGTGGGAACTTGCACAAACTTTCAAGTGAAATCATTTTTCCCCCACAAAAGAGCAGAAAATCTTATTAATTGCACCCACTGCATGTCTAACGTCATCCTGATTTTCCATTTACATATTGCTTTTTGATCATTTTGCACCCAATATTTCACTTAGAAATCATTTATATTACAACTGTACTCGGCCTTTGGTATTATTAGGTAGCATGGAATATATTCAGTGATGGTATGAAAGTTATTTCCAATAGGGCTTATGAAGAACAGCTGAGCAAGTACGACCTCCTGACCTCAAAGTGTTTGTTTACTGGGAACTATACTCCAGTTCTCTACATTTAATCTGTCTTGGACCAGGCTGACATTCCCCTACTAGATTTATGCTATCTCTAGAGGCTATTAGAAATGCAACATTGTCACTGTTTATCTAATAAGATGATAATAGGATTATATTAGTCTAGTGATTATGATACATTTATTTTCTTTTTTAATTGTAACAAACTGAAGTTGAGTTCATGATTTCATGTTTAGGGAAGGTAATGTGTTACTAGGGAAAAAACATTCAAAAAGTACTTTTCTTTCAAACAAATCAGTAATGGAAAATATTTTTCATTCTATCTTACTTGTAAATCAAAGCATCGGTTTGTGTACATGAATAGGCATGCTATGTCAATTTTGCAGAAATTATAACAATGAGAAAATCTGACTCAGAAAACTGGGTTTCCTAAATCAGCCACTCTGGAATTTGGAAGCTTGTCATTATGTTTTTTCTTGTGCATCTTTTCCTAGAATTTATCAGTTATCAACAGGCAGACAAAACAGCCCAAATTTGCATTTCAATTATACTTAGTCATAATCAAGGTGTCCAGAGTAAATTCATTTCTTATTAGTGCTGGTAGCTCCTAAGACAACAAAAATCATGTTATTTTTTAACTTCAGTAGGGAAATGCATTCGTATATAACAGAGATTTAAACCAAAATTAATAATAAACAAGCTGTTCCATACATATGCATCATCTATGATGAAATTACAGTGCTAGACTTAAACCAAAGGTGCGATTTGTATTTAGAACTCCTAAATGTTACATGGAGTGTATTAATTTTAAATTTTCAGTAGGGCTGAAGTGTAGAAAATAAGTTCATTCTTTTATGTTGATTTTTATTACTTTAGTAACAGTGTCAGTTTATCAAAAGTTAATTAATTGCTGTCTTGATCTGCAGTGGGTTATGCTCCTGGGTACTATTTCTTCTAGCAAGCCAGTGGTGAGGAATGCACCTTGCTCCTTCAGGGACCTTATATTGCTTCCTCTAAAATCAGGAAGAAATTCTTAAGAATGTTGATAGGAGCAGGATTACCTCCCATTGGGTGAAGTCAAGACTTTGCTCAGGAGCATGCCTTATAAAGAAAATGTTTCTGGAGCAACGTGGTTTACACTTTGGTGTAGGAAAACCCAACGACTGAGTTAGTTCCCAGTTTCCTCTTTCTGTATCATAGGGCGGTTAGTTCAGGATTTTACCAGACTAATGTGAGGTTGATGCTTTTAGCCTGATACATATATGTTGGTTGGAAAACTCCTATTTTGTCTGTTTTATATGCATACATCTTCTCCTGGGAAACAATTACCTAATCCTTACTCACTCCTTAGGTTTGAGATCAACATACCATGTAGCTTTTCCATACTGCTTTTCCCAGTTGCCCTACTATGTTCACTTTCTTTTGCTACACCAGTACCCAGTAACTGGCAGAAGGGCATTGAGTGACTGTTTTGTGCAATTCCCACACAAATCAGTATGTTCTATATGTAGTGCATTGCAGGTAGAAGTAAAAATAAAATCACCATAACTGATACCAACTATTTATCATACGTAGCAATACTTCTTTTGGAATTTATTTCATTCTTCAGCTGCTTTTACAGAAGCTGCTCATCTAAATCTGAACCAAAGTCATCATCCTCTTTGCATTTCTATGTCATGGGAAAGAAGCTTGTAAAAGAAGCTGTTTAATAAACACTGCTAGATTCTAAATCCATTAAAAATGCTAAATATATCCTTCAGTTAAAACACAAAAATGAAATCAACCTGAAATTACTATGGGATGCTCTACTGGTAACGTATACTTTAAATGTTTTGTGTTAGTTCTCCAGTTCTTCTGTCAGTTTTTTGTGTCTATTCATGGTATGACATATATGCAGTCACCCACATAAAACATGCTACTTATTTGTAAAAGACAGTAGTGGTTGAAGTTGCTCATAACCAGAACTGCAACATATTCCATTTAGCAAAATGCTTAAAAAGACTAGTTCTTTGAATGAAATCTTTTCAGGGGCTTTGGAAAATCCACACTATGCTCCATGAAATTCAGCTAGATAAAGTATCTCTGTTACATTCTTCCTGTGTGGGAATTTTAAAGGGACAATTGAATTCTTCTAGGAAATAGGTACTTGAATCTTTTCAGCTCTCCAGGAAACCCAGCCAGCACAATCTAGCCTAAACATCCTAATGGGATTTATCAGAGTTAAAAAGAGGGCAAAAACTCTAGTGTTTAAGTGACCTTGGTATCCATTAGTACAAATATGTATGCACTGGTACCCTGTGGTAACCTGCCCATTCTAACATTCGCCTGATGTCCCAGTGAGATGCAACTGCTTTCCAAACTACACTACAAGTGCTTCTGACAAAACAGACACTGCATCTTCATACCAAAACAAAGTTTCTATGTTCCCCCAAGGCACTGCATTCCCACAGAAGCCTGGAATTCGTGTCCCCTTAGGTATGTGCAATATTCCAAACATCGCACATGTTTAGCTCAAGGTTGATTACTAAATCGCACACTCCTGCAGGATATATCATATGATTCAGCAAGAAATAAAGCAGGTCCAGTTACACAAGGGCTTTTTTTCTGTAGGCAAAAATAACCACTTGCATTGCTGCTTATGCATTCCAGTTCATTATCTAGCGAAATGTGCACAGCTAAGAAATGAATGCTGCCCCGAGAATCCCAAATCAAATATTTACAACCGTGAAGAATGTTATCTTATGTTGGACCCCAGGTCCCTCTAGCCTAGTAGTCTGTCTCCAGAAATGACCAGTCAGAGAGGAAATACTTCGGAATATTTCTCTGGAATGCTTTCCCAGCTCCAGCTATTTGCAGCTCAGGCCTTCCTGAGCAGCTACACTGCTTTTATTGCATTTTCAGATATTATGACAGCTCTCTGATACAGAGAAATAACTGCAACAAATACAAGATGAAAGGTTAGAAGGAGGAATGGAACATGGTAGGTTTGGCTACCAATTCATTTTGAGTCAAGTCTCAAATGTACTGTTGCATCCACTACAGTTTCTTTTGGCTACACTAAGAAGTGTTAATGCTGAATTTAAATATCACTCTGCAATGAGGGTCCCATTTTACAGGCATCCTATGCTTGTAATTCTTGCTAAATCCATTGTTTAGTTATCAGTCCATACTATAAAACTTGATGTCCTGAGAAGGAAATCCCCCAAAAGTAATGGAAAACAAAAAAACCCCAACCAAACCAATCAAACCAAACCCAAAAAAACCCCACTCCAAAACAAAACCAAAACCAACCAACCAACAAACCAAACAAACAAAAGAACTCCAGTCAAATGTAATTATTTCATGGCAATGGAGTTAAAGTCAGAGGCAGGCTCTGAAGTGATACCCTTCGCATATTTTGGCACAGTGTATATTAAGGGAAAAAAATCTTAAATATAAGAAAAGGAAAACTGACAAAAAATACTATAATTGTTCTGTGTTCTAAGGGTTGTGGGGTTTTTTTAATTCCTTGTTTTGTCCTTTTATATTGAGACCTTTAAAGAAAAATTAGATGCCTGTATTTTCAACACTAAGAAGGAAAGAGGTAGCCTTCTTTACATTTTTTTCCTGTCTATTTATATGTTTGTTTACACTTCTTTACATGACCTGTAACTTAGTGGGCACCATGTACCAACACTTAGAAAAGTACCTACCTATTTATGTAGAATAGCAGCTGCTTTCTGTATTATGAATGCTCTGACAAGTTCTCATCTTTTAACATCCATGTTACAATATCACAAATTATGATGTACACCTAAGGTCTACACATACTCCTTACAGGGTAAGAAAATGAATCTCAGTCACTTAAACACAAAGATCTAGGTTTACTATGTCACTAAGCATTATTTGGGCACTATATAATAAATATACACAATTTCTTGATGGTCTGAAACTGGGAACCTCATTGCACATTCTGTACAAAAGCAATGTAAAAGCTATAGTAAGATAACAGTGGTCATGTCTGTAACGATTTTATACACAAGTGTGTTGGCAAAGTAATATAAGGCTATGTCTACTACGTTTTAATGAATAGGACTATCCTTTTTCCACTTTCTCATACTTTTTTTGGAAGTGATTACAGTGTATTTTTATTATATTGGTACACAGTTTATTCTGCTCATATACCTTCTAAACAAAGAATGCATTATTTATACCTACACAAACAAAACTACCTTAGACATGAGAAAGGTGTAGAGAAAGATGAAACTACAGAGGTAAAGCTGCAGCTTGTAATGAGAGTTAAAAATGGGAATTCAAGGACCACACTGAGTACAGCATTAGACTCTTCACACATTCCTCTATGCTTAACTCCCCTCCCCCCCCAAAAAGAAAAGAAAACAAAATCACTTTTCTAACTCAGTTCAGACTTGATAGCAGTCTAGATCAGATTGGTAAAGGGTCAATGACTGAAAATTTAAGGTGGTGAAGTAGCAGTCTAGAATACCAAAACCCCCATGCTTTCAAAGTTGTGTGTGATTATATGTAAAAATCAGGTTTCAAAGACCTCCGAAGACCTTATTGGGACCATACCTCAGTACAAATTTGTGCCAGCATAGCTGCTCAATGAGGACTCACACCTCTTCTCATCACAAAAAACATTCAAGCACAAGATGGTAGTCAACCTCTTCACCACTGAGGAGAAAGGTAATCATAGCTCAGTAGCTTTATTCATTTGTCACTCTTCAAATGGCACAGTGAAAGAGATGAGTGAGCTTACAAAAATATTGGTATATTTGAGTCTGTGGAGCTTCCAATGTTTTGCAAAGTGCTAGCAAATGAAGGAGTTTCTGGGTTTGTGTCTCTTTCCATTGCTTTAATTACAGAGATTTTTCTTCTCAAGTCATATTCTGTCTCAGTGCTCAACTGAGAGGCAGTGAGAGAAAGAAGCAACTGGGTGAACGTATGAGATCAGCCTACTGAGTGGTAGCACTCTCATATGTCACAGCAAAGCTACTAGATGACCACAGCCGCCTTCACTGCCCACAAAATTCCTTTATGTTGAACTGGGGTTGATTTAACTGTATTTAACTGTATTGCTTTACAGGGGTAAATATAAAAATACATATTATGGTGCTGATAGGAGAGCCAAGCTCATATATTGAGCCTGTTCTTTCTGCACTAACATGTAACTGAGGGAACACATGTCATGGTGAGACCCAAGATCCGTGCCTCATGACTACACTCTGCCAGAAGTCTGAAAATGATACTACATAACAGCTACAAAAAAAGGTCTGACCTAATAAGAGTAACCTAATGACTGAGGGAGTACCCAGCATCCTGGCACAAAAAAGTAAGGCAAGTTTTTCTGACAGGAACATAACGATTTTGTTCCAAAGTGATGAACATTGCAGTTGCAGGACTGGAGCTGAAGCTTTGCTCCGAGAAGGCAGCGCTCGCCTGCCCCGCCTCAGAGCCTGATGTGCTTCCTCACACACCCACCTGAAGCTCTCCCAGAGCCGCCAGTGAGGTCTCCAGGAGCTGGGCTCAGGATGAGCAGCCCAGCTCTTGCTACCTTGTTCAAACACAAATTTTATTGATGTCGATAAACCCTGCGTTAGGTCTTTGGGAAGTGCTCTCTGGCCATGATTGCATTGGGTTTTCATGGCGAAGTTTTGGCAGTGAATGGGCTACAGGACTGGCTTCTGTGAATAGATTCCTCTGCAGCCCGTGGTGACTCTGGTGGGACAAGCTGTTCTCCTGCAGCCCATGGAGGTCCATAGTGGAGCAGAGATCCTCCTGCAGCTCATGAAGGACTCCACGCTGGAGTGTGCCCAAAGGAGTCTGTGAGCCCGTGGGAAGCCTGCACTGGAACAGGTTTGCTGGCAGGATCTGTGACCCCACAGGGGTCCTTCGCTGGGACAGCCCGTCCCTGAAGGACTGTACCCTGTGGATGGGATCCTACACTGGAGCAGTTTGTGAAGATCTGCAGCCCGTGGGAAGAACTCATATAGAAGACCAGGGAGGAATGTCTCCCGTGGGAGGAACCCCACGCTGGAGCAGGGGAAGAGTGTGGGTTCTCTCCCGGAGGAGGGAGCGACAGAGACAATGTGTGATGGATGAACTGATTGCAGACCCCGTTCCCCAAACCACTGTGCCGCTGAGGGAGGAGGAGGTAGAAAGATCAGGAGAGAAGTTGAGCGCGGGAAGAAGGGAGGGGTGGGGAGGAAGTGTTTTAAGACTGATTTCTCATTATCCTACTTTAATGTCATTGGTAACAAATGAAATTCATTTCCCCAGGTTGAGCCTGTTTTGCCCAAGACGGTAACTGGTGAGTGCTCTCTCCTTGTCCTTATCTCGACCCCCGAGCCTCTCGTTGTATTTTCTCCCCAGTGTCCAGCTGAGGAGGAGCAGTGACGGAGCGAGTTCGGGGGGCGCCTGGCGCCCAGCCGGGGTAAAGCCCCCACAACGACGAAGCCAGTCATAGAATCACAGAATGGTCTGGGTTGGAGGGGAACCTTGAATATAATCTAATTCAATGGTGCCTCAATAAGCGCCAACTCTTACTTGCCGCCTGACTCCACAAAACAGTGCAAGGCGGCTTTTTCCCCCGCCCCGAGGGCGCCGTCTCGTACCACAAGCTGTCTTCGCCAAAACGCCGGCGCTCCGTTCCTCTTCCCGCGTCAGCCAAGCCTCCTCCCCCAGCAGCGATCCAGGAAGGCGAAGCGGCAGCGGGCAGGCCCAGGCAAGGAGGGCTGGAAAGAGCCGCCTTCCCGGGGGGAGCGGCGGGCAGCGGGATACGATGTCCCACCGCCCCAATGAGGTGCTCCAGCGCCGGCCCGGCCCCCGCCCCGCCCCTCGCCCCGGCCCCTCCGTCACGGGGCGCTGGGCGGGGCCGGCCGCCCGCAGGGAGGACGCTGCGCGCTCCTATTGGCTGCGCCGCGCCGAGGGCCGCCCGTGGTTGGCTGCGGCGGCTGCCGCTCGCGGCGCGCGGGCGGCGGCGGCGGGCGGCGGCGGGCCGGAGGTCACTCGGCACGGGGGCGCAGCATGGCCGCGGCGGTGGTGCGCGGGGGACCTGCGGGCTGGTGGCGCTGGCACCGGCGGGTGATGGGTAAGGACCTGCCCCTTCCCTCGGCTGCGGTGGCCCCGCTCTGCCGGCCGGGCGGGGAAAGGCCGGGCCTCTCCCGGGGCGCGCCGCTGTCGCGCTGCCCTTGGCGGCCGCGGGCCCTCCGAGCCCGGTGCAGCTCTGTAGCCGTCTCCCCGTGCGGCGTCCCCGCTGACGGAGCCCCCGGGCCGTCGTGGCTGGTACGGCGCGCCTCCCCTGCCGCCTTATTTGGGGCTCCACCGGAGCTTCCGAGCGGCTTGGCTTAATAAGTGTTTTCACTCATTTGCTTAAAATAGCGTGCCTGGGAATCATCAGAGCCCACAAATGCTTCCTGTGGCAGCAGTGACATGTCTGCGGTACCTGTTACCTAGGTTTGGGCTGTTGAGCCCTCTTGGTCATTGCATCCGATTATTTTCCTTAAACTGAAGGAAGATCCAGCAGCACTTCCTCCTGTTTTGGCTCTGCAGGCACTGGTGCTCACCTGTGGTTGGTTCATGGGCAGTGGAAGGAGCAGACACTGCAGATGTCCTGTTGGTGCAAGTGAAAGGAAAATGTATTTGTAGAGCTGCACCTAGACATCTTCCCTTTCCAGAGTCCTGAAAAATCACACAGCTGTTTCTAACTAATATACTTGCTGAAGTAAATGATTAAAAATAAACCTTCAGTAGTCTTTTCAGTGTCATTTTGATTGCAGTCTGTTGGTCGTGTATGTCACTGTGATTAGGCTCTCAACACATAGGTGAAGGTGTTTAACTAGCAAAGTGGAAGAAATAGATTCTTTTAAATGGTATATGGTTCTAAAATCTTGACACTTAACGAAGTGTTTCAGGAATTACTAAATTACTTTTAGGTAGGTAACTTTAAAAACTTTGTAATGCCCCTTTAAACCTCACTTAAACAGGTGAATGAAACTGACAATTTTGACATTAATGTTTAAGTGCTCTGTTTGCTCCACTGTCTCCTTTCCACTAATGCATTATTTTTTTGTAGTTGCAGCTCTGATGTTGTGATAATTAATAGTTCAGGTGCAGCAGGCATATTGGTCTCATGCTAGTAAAGTTAAATACAGGGGACCTATTTGTGTGTTCAGTACCTTTTGTGATACCACAATTGAAAGCAGTAGATTTCAATGATTTTTGAACTTTCTGTGCACGGTAGCTGTCAGGCATTTCTGTAAGAGCTTTGAAATCCACTGTCTTGGTCAATATCCAAATGGTCATGTTTAATGTAGGTGGGGATCTCATTTCTTGGTGGTGAGCATAGGTGTGAAAAGCAACCCAACACTGGCCCTTAAAGTTGAAAAATACCGTTTGTCTTTGCCTGAAGACTTGAGCAAGAAACTGTAACTAAGTCTAAGGAGAAATTGTGACTCTCCCAAGAAACTTCCACAGAACAGAATTTCACTCACAGCATTTAAGCTCTTAGTCAGTAGTGACTGTGCTGAAAGTACTCTTGACTCAGAGAAATGTTTATGGGATGAAAGTCTAAGCATTAAGCCTTCTTAACTGCTAAGCTCTATTGCTTAGTTATATGTCGAGCTTTCCCCATCTCTAATGCGTTTACTAAGTTTGCCATTCTTTTCTTTAGTTTTGGTTAGTCTGACAGTTGGGTTTTGAGTAGTGATTTCATCATCTGTCCTTCTGAGTGAAATGCCATCCTAATGAAGGAATTCTGCCAGCTCTGAGAGCTGTCCAACATCACAGCTTGGTTAGCAAGCAGGCTGTCTTCCTTCTTTCAGTGGAGGCTCCTTGGTTACTTGGCCAGTTGCTCTTTGCAGCTAGTGCAGACCATGATGGTTTGTTTTTTCTGTATGTTTATACCAGAGATTGTTAAATTGTCTAGGAGGAAAATAAAGAGCTGAGGGCAGATTTTGGAGGAGCATCTTGTATATGTATGTTTGTGTTTTAGCCAGTTGGACAGAGACTGTGTAGTCTTGTGTTCTGCAGCTGGCAGGCACTGACAAAGGTGCTTGATGGAGAGGGTTTATATGACCTCACTTAAAAATACATTTTTGATGGACATGGAGAAATCCCTCCTGGGGACTGCTAGGGGGGGTGAAGAGGGGGTTAATGAATTATAGTGGCTGAGAAAAGAAGATATTCTGGTGAGTGAGGATTCATCAGCTGAGGGAGCTGTTCATCAAAGAAGACAGTACCATGCTAGAGAACAAAAATGTCCTTCCAAGTAGTTTTGTTTGAGTGGTAGGGAGCCATTCAGTTAATAGTTAAATAGTACTTTTGCTGGTTAAACAGTACTTCTGCTGATGCAGGAGCTCTGTTTGAACTGTTGCATGACTCTATGCTCTGGTGCAGAGAAGCATTAATTACTAAGCAAGGATTATGACAGAAGACCTGCTGCTCAGAAGTCCAGCACATTACTCAATTAAGGGATCAAGTGTACACTTGATATTCTTCTTAGATGAAAAGTGCTTACTATATGGTTTTCTCTGTAATGTATTAGCAAACATTCAATGAGGTATAGGTACAGATAAGAAAAATGATGTGAGAAGACTCTGACTGTTACAAGATAGCACGTCTGGTTTTGATCGGCAGACCTTTACAGAGGCAAGAAAAAGCAAGTAGAAGGTTTTCAATGTAAAGCTGGCCAAATTTTGAGTATTGTAATCTTCTTAAATTATTATTTTGGCAGAGTGCACTTCTAAAAATCATTGCATAACCTTTAAAAGTCAGTGACCCTGGGGCAATTTAAATTCCATTGGCAAAACTTCTAGGAGCAGAAGGAGTCTACCCATGTACAGCTGGCCTCTCTAACTTCTTTATTTCTTCATCTAGTTCCCTTCCAGGATCTAGTTTCAGTAGAGGTTTTATGAGTTCCATGGAGAAGTCTGCACAAAACACAGAAGCTCTCTCTGATCCTTCCTTCAGAAGCAGGAAGAAGAAGGGTGATGTCTTCTGTTGTTCTTGTACCATAACTTCAGATGCGAAATCAGTGGGAAAATCTTTCATTCAGTGGCTCATATTGAATTGTCATCATATTTCTTTCTCCTTGTCAAGTGACTTCATATGTATTTTCTCATAAAGCCCCAAGCAAAACCAGCAACGTCAGTAGCTGAGCTTACTCTGGGCATCTTCCAATGATCCTATTAAATCTCACCTATTGGAAAAGAGGTGAAGTTTCACTGATCTAGAGAGATTAAGCATATTAATATGATCTGCAACCGCTCTGATTAGGAAATTTGTCTGGGACAGGACTGTGTGGACTCTTACCCCTTGTGCCATTTGGTGAAAATGGTTCAAAATATATAAAGCCAAGAATTAAGTAATATATCTGAAATTATATTTTGAGAGTTACTTGTTTCTCAGTCCTATACTTGGCCAGTTAGAGCACAAGCATATTGGATCTTTTCCAGCTCTGCTGTCTGTGGTTCTATCCAGCTATTAGTTCCTTTTTGTTTGAATACAAAGAGATGTCCTCAGTTCTGCATGTTGTTGTGCTTGTGCAGTCGAGTGTTTGCAGTGAAATTAGGGCAGTACTGGAGCTGGAATTCATTCTTGAAACTCGTTACTTTGGGAGATGGTATCAAATGAAATGTAAACATCTGAAATGATCTAAACTTTTCATCGTTCAGGTTAAAAAGAAAACTGCTTTTGGTGTCTTCATCTAAAGCTTGAAAAGACAAGTTGTGGGTCATTGACAGTCCAGGTATTCTAAGGACAGGATTACAATCTGTGCATTTCTGAAGTTACTCTTCTAACAGTTGCATTTTGTTTAAGAAAAGGCATTCAGAGATTCGTAAACTCTTGCTGCTTTTTTAAATTAAATTGTTTCTAAGGTAAAATTCTTGTGAAATTGCAGATTAGGTCAATTTTTTTCTGTTGTAGGCTGACTTTTCAATGCAGAAAATCTGTGTTTTATCTATATTGTCCTTGAGCCCCAAATTTGGTGAGAGTGTTGTAATTGGTTGTCCTCATCAATTGCGTTTTCATAGGCATGAGGATCTGTAAACACATATTCCCTCAAAAGAATAATGAAGAATCTTCTGGGAAAGGCCCAATTTCTTTGGAGTTGGTGTAGCTGTAGCTTGTTTTGCTCACATTTAGCTTGATTTACTGATTAACCTGTATTGCTGGTTCTGTTCCCAGTGAAGGAGAATTAGTTATGCATGGTATCAGTGATTATTTTAAAAGTAGATTGTGTTGCTCCTATTTTGGATGTTCTGCCCTCTCTTAGAAGTTGAGTGTGGACTGGGCATTTTTCCAGCCATGTGATTGCAGCAGGTTACTGTGGATTTTATGGTTGAAGTGAAATGGGATCAATACCTTAGGGACAGTTTCAGCAAATGCTTTTACAATTGATGGGATTAGTTAGCGTACGTGATGTGGGTTTGCAGAATATTGGTCTTTAAATGTTTGAATTATACCGTTATTTCAAATCTGAGTTTGTGCTACATACCAGATTCTAAAAAGTGCCAAGATATGCAAGGTGGACATCACATTCTGTGAAAGCACTTGTGGAGGTTCATCTAACGGGAGAACGTGAAAGTTCTTGTCTTTTAAAGCATCCTCTTTTTGGCAAATCCCCACTGTCTTAAGTAGTCATTAAATTATGTGATACATCTAAATGTAGTTGGTTCAAATTTGATTGAAATTGTCTCTATTAGATCTGTGAACTAATTTAATCAGTCTTCTAAACCAGTTTTCCTGCTTTGAGTACCTGGAGATCTGAAGATTTTTCAAAGCTGTTAATCAAATTATTTAATTTTGGAGTGGCTTATGTAACACTGGGCTGTGAAAAGTTAAACCAAAGTAAAGTCAGAAACTGACTCAGGGATTGGACTACTTCTCTAACATGTCCCAGTTCCCATAGATTTGAATATGTTGTAGATAGCACATAACAGAAAGTGGTCTCTGATACATGAACTGAGACAAAAAAATCAACACAGACAGAAGGAGAAATAATAGAATACAATGCACAAAACTTAATAGTACTGGTCAGCAAGTTGTCTTGTATCAGTATCACAGCCTTAACTGTTGCCATGCCTTTCTGGGGATATTGCAAAATGACAGTTTTTAAGGGAAGCCTTAAAATGCGTTCATTTCATGGATATTTACCTTGTGAAAAGCTTGCCTTAGAGGCCCAAAAGAAGTGCATGTTGGCAATAGGCATATCACTGCAATCTAATTTGCAGTTGAAGTCTTAACGTTAAGATGTGATGAGTCATGGAAAGGCATCAAAGCAAAGCAGTCTTATGTGACATTGTAGAGAAAAAGCAGGCAGGCTGCAGAGAAGGAGTGATGGAAAGTAGCATGGGCAAAATGTCCTTCTAAATTCCCAACATGAAGATCAAGGCAAGATTATGTCTATTGAGATCGGTAACAAGGTTCTGAAACAGCTGAGATCTCAGATGTGATGGATGAATCAGTGAGATTTAAGCAGATCATGGGTGGGTCTTTTAGGTTGTTGTGAGTGGCAGGCATCACTGCTGGTGTCAGAACTGATAGCAGAAAAAGGTATCAAGAAAGTTTTCTGAAGATGTTCAGTTTGAGGTGATGGTTAGATGTCTGTGAGATGGTGTGAGAAAAAAAGAACTTAGGATAAAGGTGAGGAGTCTACAAGAATGAGCCTAGGTATGGTAGTCAGAATAATTTTTCTGATAAGGTTACTTGGAATTGACAGAAACAAAGAAAACCAAGGTTTGGAAGCAAGGCTTCCAAAAGACTTTAATATTTAAAGCAAGATTAGGTTGATTTTGGTGTTCTAAAGTTGCTACAAAGATGGAGGTTCCACAACTTCTCTGCATTGCCTGTTACAGTGCAGAACCTTTTTTCCACATCAGAGATGCTTTTCTTATTTCCAACCAGAATTTCCCTTCCTGCAGCTTTTGGCCATTACCCCTTGCCCTGTTGCTGTGCACGTCTGTGAAGAGTTCAGCTCCATTTGCTCTGTAACTCTTCTTCCCTCCCACTCCATAGGTGGTAGACGACTGCAGCCTTTGCTTCTCCAAGCTCAGCAAAGACAGTTCTCTTAGCCTCCGATCATGGACCATATTCTCCTGCTCTGTGGTCATATTACTTGATGTTTGCTGGGCTGTCTGCAGTTTGATCACATCTCTTGTATATTTGCTCTGTAGAGGAATGACTGGTTTCTTTGACTTCTTGGGTCTACTCTTGCTAATGTAGTGCAGAATGTCATTAGTCTCTTTCTGCAAGGATGCACTACTGATTTATGCTAAACTTCCAGTCAATGGGAATCCACAGGTTCTGCAGAGCTGCCACCTGTCCAGCCAGTCAGCAGCCTGCAATGGCATCCCCTGCCCCAAGTACAGGACATGGTATTTGTCTTTGTTCAATACTTGAAGCCCATTTCCATTTCTCCAAGCTTTCTGGATGGCAGCCTTGCCCTGCCCTTTTTCAGCCATTCCCCCCAGTTTGGTGTCACACGGTGTTGCTGAGGGTGCTTGTGTTCAATCATCAGTCATTGATGAACCTTTCAAACAGCTCTAGTATTGACCCATCAGGAACATCACATGTAACTAGACTGTTGCAAGTCTTTGAACTACTTACCACTATTATTTAACCCCAACACTCCAGACAGTATTTCTTCCTTCAGGCAGTTTTGCAGTCCAGTCCAGTCCATACTTTCTTCATTTGGCTACTGGGATACAAGAGGAGGCTGCTCTGAAAGCTTTACTGAAGTCAAGGTAAATAAGATCTACTGGTATTAAGGGCTAGAGAAAGAATAGATGCTTGAAACCAGGGCCTGAAGCTCCTCAGGAAGTGGGAAGCTTTGGGCTAATTGAAGGAGCAATTTCAGATAAGTGCAAGTGAGGGGCTGGGGAAGACTGACTCATAGAAACAATGAGAAGAAGACTCCAAGATGATTGTTATGGCTGATGATGCTGGTTTAGGCTCTTTGTTCATTTGTTCCCTAGTTTTGACATGTAGCACTTCTTTAAAAAGCAATGGGCTCTTTTCCTGACTTATCTCAGTTTTCACTAAGCATTTTCCCAGTGCAGATTTATTTTAAATTGTGCTACTTCTCTAGCTATGTAATTGCTGCAGGCATCTGTGGAAACTGTCTCAGACCAAAGTTCTCTCAACAAACCTGATTTATTAAATGTGGCACTTCCAAAACAGTGCTGCAGATGAAAGACCATGACCATTGCTGGCTAAGAAGGAGCTTAAAGTCAGAAAGACTTTAAAATGATTAATCAAGTGTTATTGGCCTAGAGAGGATTCTTCGCTAAGCATTGAGACCTCTTAGAGTCTCGATCCAGCTTAGGCACATTTTCTGTATGTGCACTTTAGAGCTGCAGTATTTCTGTAGTTAGTTAGCCTTGTTTCTGTCTGCTTAGTTGACACATACTTTAGTGTTTATTCTGCACAACTTTTTCCTTTGTCATAAAGGAGAATGTATTTTATGTAATTGGCAAAGAAATCTAGTCACTGTCAAATTGTGTTGCTGTGGATTAGGAGTGTTCAGAGTGATGAGATAGTGATTGCAGTAGATGAATGCCTGCAATGCTGCTCCTGTCTAGAATTTGATGCTCACTAACTACTGGGAGAAGGTAACTTACTGAAACTGTAGTGTTTTCCACAGGTTGCAGGTTAGGCTTTATAGTTCAGTCTTGGTAGTACAGTAAATAGAATACAGAGGTTATTCCTGCAAAGACGTCATAATTTTTTTTTTTTAAATACTGTATTTTGTGCTAGTTTTCAGTATTTAAAGTGCGATTGCACAGCTCAAAGGATTTGCCATGATTTAGTATGGAGACTCTCCTCTTTAGGTTAGTGGCTTGTATCTGATTGCAGGATCAGAAGGATCTGTGAGGGGCTGCATGAAATAAAGTGGCAGCCTCTGTCCATTTCTAGAGAACACGTGCTATATCCCATGCCTGCAAGTAAAGTTGCAAATAAAGGGTCTAAAATATATATAAAATTGAACTTTGTATATCCAGTTCAGGATTTAGACACATAATAAAACATAGACAATCCTGCGTATTTTAAATCTGCATATGAGCTCTTCTCAAATCTTAGTTTTAGTACTGTATTTTTTGAAACACCCACATTTTCCTAATTACAATAATTGTCTTTGCTATTTAGAAAAATCATTGTGGGATGGTATTTGTGGCCCAATGTGAGCTATAATTAATGGTTTACATTATGTAAAATAGGATTCACATTTCCACTGTTTTTAAGCATAAAGTTGTTTAAGTAATTGAAAACAGATTGCATGGTAGCTTTTATTACATCATTGTTGTACGTTAGTCTAAAATGCAAATATATTGATTTTTACTGTTTTGAAATTAGTGTGTTCTAGGACTATGGCTTCCAAAACCCCCGTTGGATTCATTGGGCTGGGTAACATGGGAAATCCAATGGCAAAAAACCTGGTAAAACATGGATATCCAGTTATTGCGTATGATGTCTTCCCAGAAGCTTGCAAAGAATTTCAGGACTTGGGTGCTCAGGTACAGTAATAAACTTTCTTTATTCCAACAATAACTGTGTGTGTTGAATGGTTCCTGCATGCAATGCAACTAAATAATCTAGGTTTTTTTCTTGATTAAGATCACAGTCAGAACTGAAACAGCACAATGAATACAATCTGAATCTGTGAGGTTTCAGTTAGAGCAAAGGTATGCTTGTATCCCAAGTAATTTTCCTGCTGTTTGCCAGAATTGCTACCTTGTCAAACTTCTCTAGCTGTCTTTTTCCCCCCCACTTTTTATGAGAGTAGGTTGATGGCCTGTTCTTTCACCTCCTCCTTTCTCCTGCTTCCTTCTCCCCAGGTCTAGATGGCCAGTGGGCTGCTTTTCATCTGGTTCCTACTTTGACCTTTTCAGGTTAAATGACCCTAGTTAAAAATTCCTGCTGGCATAGCTGTAAGGGTTATAGGGACATATGAGCTTTCCTGCTGCTTCAAGGTGCAGTCCTCAGGGGCAAGGGAAAAATCTAATTATTTAAGTGCTTATTCTCTTGGAGGTGAGGAAGGATATGGTGAGAGAAGAGGAAGGAATGAAAAGGAAAAAGGAGGGAAGGAAATTGATTACATTAAGGAGCTTTACCTTCCTGCAATATACCCTGCAAAATCTTGGCCCTGTTCCAGCCAGTCCCATTGCTTTTCTTAATCTGTTAATACCCCCAGAACCCCATTCAGTCTCTCAGGTGGTTGTGTCGTTTCTGTGCATCTGTAACACATGTCAGTTTTGACATACTTCAAAGCTGTCACAATTTAGACAGTTGTGGGCAATGTATATGTGCTTAAAACACAGAAAAAAGAAGTGCAGTGCAAAAATAATCCTCTCATGTAACAATGCAGGGGATAGAAGGGACTTTTCCAGCAGTGGCAAGGAAATTGTAGGTAGATCTAGACAGAGGAACCGTGTGCCTTGAAAGTCTAAACTGTTAGAGCTAATTGCGGCTGTTTTAAATAATGAGGTAACATCAAGATTCCTAGAAGATAAAATGATACCACACACCTGTTAGTAATTAATTGCAGCTCCCCTTGAATAATTACAGAATCTTGGCCTTAAGTGGGAAAGTAGGCTTTTCAGCTGCTTCTCCTAGCTACTGTTCTTATTTTGTTAAAGCAGCCAAGACCCTCAGGCATGAATCAGACCTGTCTTGAGTAAGACTTGGCAAATGGGAGAGACTGTTTTGAACTGTTGGTTGTATTTTAAATTCGTGTTCTGCAGTGGGATCTCTTTGCTGTGGCTGCCCACGTTGATAGCTTTTTGTCTTTGTAATAGAATCCTTGGCATTCACTGCAAGACTTAACATGTGATAATAAAAGTGAACTGTAATGCCTTTAAAAATAAAGTCAAAAGTATGTTTTAAGATCATAAATCGCTAAGAGAATACATGGGTAGGCTTAGATACAAATAAAACACACTTAAAGAAAATATGTGAACATAACTTCCTCTTCTTGATCTATAGGTGTAAATCCTACTCAGCCACTTTTTTCAGGAGTTGAAAACTTGTGGGTCCATGGGGCCTTGTAGAAACTGCTGTAGAAGGAACATTGGGCTCTAAGGGCTGCTTTCTCTTTGGTCTGGCTGTAAGGGTAAAACCATCAGGAGTGTTACAGGGGTGAAATGACCCCAAGAGAGAGTAAATCTAGTCAAATGTCCATTGTTTAAGGCCAGCACTACTACCAAGGTATATGGTGGATGCAAGATGTTTGGCCATAAATCTGCACAGTCTGTGACTCCACTTTCTTCAGCCACTGAAGCAAACAGCTGGGATGTGGCGCATGTCAGAAAGTGGCCACCTGCCTGCTAATGGTGAATAGTAAGAGGAAAACGGGCTGAGCATGAGCTTGGGGTGAAACTTGGATAAAGTTGGAAGGCTACAAACAAGGGAGAATACTGAACAGGGCTGTGAGTGAATAGGCTGCCTCTGCACTTTACTTACTTTCTTCACCTTTTGTCATTAATTATCACTTTTTTCTTCACACAGCGGAGTAACTGTGTCATACATACTTCAGTTTACAGGTCTTTGTATCTAAATCCTATCTCAGATTTAGAAGATTGAGAGTGTTACTGGAGTCATCCGATGCATAAAACATCATAAAAATGAAACTTTCTTTAGTGTACAGTAAGAACGGCATTTGAAGCAAACAATAATTAATTAACTTATGGTAAATGTAAGTAAAAAAAATAGGGAAGCCATTTTGAACAAATACAAGCAGATGCACATTTTGAAGGCAGAACCAACGACCAGCAGTATGAAGAATAGGCTCTCCTATCCAGTTGCATGCTGCAAAAGCTTGCTTGAACTAAAAAAAGTGTCAGAACATGTACAGTCCTTGGTGGGCTGCTACTCTGAGCTAGTATGGTCCATGTTGGTAATCAACAATTAGTATTTGGTCTGTTTTTTAAAGTTACGCACATATTCTTAATGATTTCAAATGCTTAATGTTTTGTACTAGCTTTCAAATAACTCAGCTTTGTTTCTGAGACATAAAGTCCCAAATAAAAGTTTTATATGCTGCTTATTGAACCAGGTAGGTAGATTTTTTCAGGCAATATCATTCGTATTTGTTAACAGTACCAAAAGGCCAAGAGTGACTATTCCTACTTCTAATTCCCACTTTGTTTTGTTACTTACTTCAAGGTAGCAGAAAGATTTTCCTTCATATTGTTGTAGAAGTACTGTCCCAGTCTCTGTACATTTTTAATCTCATTTTCTTAATGTAAAAGGCATGTTAGTATTTTGAAAAACATGGATAGAATAAATGAATTTCCATGTAGATGACTACTGTACTGTGTCTTCTTTTCACCTGTGTTGCTTAAGAATTGTTTAAAACTGTAACCAAAACCCAGCTATCTTCTGTTCACGGAGCCAAGTAGAAATTTGAGGCTGATGTACTATTTCAGTTGTGTGTCCAGTACAGTATGTTTTTCAGCTTCTGGTTGAAAGATGCAAATGGGCCAATGACTCTTCAGCTGATACCCTGCAAACCTCTCTAAGAATACTGGAGATCATAGTTTCAAATAAGAAGACATATATAAATTCAGGTTTCAATTTCATACCTCCTCTCTTCGCCTCTAATAATACACATTGGGACTGAACCAAACCAGAGATACTCAGAACTAAAGACAAAGGTGTCATACTTCTTTTTAAAGAGATAGGCTCTCTGGTCTCCAGGGAGGCAAGTCATGAAATTAACTAATCAGATAGAGAAGGTTTGCTGCTTATAATTGCCTCATTTATTCTTGCTAATCTTTGTTCTTTAGACTAGAGCATGTTTCCTTTTGTAACTGTGTGGTATGCCAGATGTTTTGTGCAGTATTAACTTATTCTTTCAAAGCAAAATCTGCATGTTTCTCAGTTGCATCTGTGCCAGTTTCTTTACTTTTTTTTCCCCAAGAGCCTTGTTCAGTGACTTTACACAGTCTTCCCTTCTTTTGTTCAGAAGTCAAATAAAAATCAAGAAGTTTCTCATGCTGTATCCCAGAAGTCCTTCAAGGCGAAATTCAGCATTTTTTACAAATGACTGAAATGAGATTTGATCCTTGTGGGCTAAAGATAAACGAATAAGCTGTATTTTTGTTGCAATTTCCCCTGGGCTATGAATGCATTAACAATGCAATTTTAAAGAAATTAATTATTTCAGACCAGTACTGGACAGAAGTCTTAGCGGTAAATGCCTTCCAAGTGAAACTCACTACTTAGCTGTCAATATTTCATTTGTTGTGTATGTATCTTAAATACTATACTGCCTGACTCTGAAATTGAGTTGGGAAAGGTAATACACCTTTCAAGTTAGGTATGGTTATTTAACAACTAATACCTAATAATATATTTTGAAAATTTTTCTGATCTTTTTTGTGAAGGATGCTTGAGCTGATAATTTTCCATTTTAAAAATGCCAATTGTAGTATTGTGAGAAACATCAGTTAGTTTATCTGATTTATTTTAAGCTGAGGCTCAGACGTGCATTAAATAATTTTTTCCTTTCTTCCTCAGTCTTCCTCTCTTTCAATGCCATATATAAGACAAGGAAAAAAGTGAGATTTTTGTGATCCTTTCATGTTGTCCCTTCTTAGAAACATTGTAGAGCAATATTTTGTTTAACTGCAGGGTTTTTAGTGAATTGAAGGTTCATGAATGGGTTGATGGGATGAAAGCATCCCCCTTGGCAGATATTGTGGAGGAACTTCCATGACAGGAGAACCTTTTCATTTTTTTTATTTTTCTGTTACTGGATCCAAATAACCAATATTTTCATTAGGAGAGCAGTTTTTCTTGTGTTTTAGATTTTTACCTAGCTTAGTTGTGACCAGCGAATACTAAAACCGAACTCATCAAACATGTCTGACATCTCTTTTTCAGGAAGTATGTAAGCTTATATTGTTTGGCTTTTTTTCTTTAAAAGGTAACAGAATCCCCAGCAGACGTAGCAGAAAGAGCAGACAGAATTATTACCATGCTGCCTTCTAGTCCCAATGCAAGAGAAGTTTACACAGGAGCAAATGGAATTCTAAAGTAAGATTTTTTTGTAGTTTGGAGAATTTCCACTTGTACTCAAGGTTTGTCTGATGATTGCTGTTGTTTTAACTCTTGCTGCCTTCAGGGCACTTAATTCAATGTTCTCTGTCCTGTCACTATTGATATTTTTAATTATATGAGTTCTCTTATACAGTGCTTGCTTTTGAATGGCTTTTGGCTAAAGTCTTAATTTTATTTTCAGTAGAATAATGATTTTTGTGCATTTCAGGCAACTTAACTGTTATCTGTCTTTCCAGTTGCATGGTTCTTTTACCATAATTTAATGTACTACACTCAAGTACAACTAGAATATTTGCTGGCAACAATTATTTGCTCAAATACTTTTTTCTTTCACTTGAAATCCTAGAAATTAAATGTTCTGAACAGACGCCATTGTGTCTTATGGTATTAAAGTGTATTACCACAGAACAGCTGACAAGATGTTCTTGACTTCTCTTCTTATTATCTGTTTATTACACAAAAAAATACCTAAAGAGTTTGTTTAATGTGAAACAGTGGTTTCTAACTTTTGTGAAGGGATTTCCACTGAGCCTTAAATCCATAGTCTGCAGAACTCAAATGCTCAAGAGTTTTTGAACTTGCCAAATCAAATCTAAGTATAATTTAAAAGTCTGTTCTGGCTACATGTGCACTGCTCCTGGCGGGGTGACTAAGGCTACTGGATACCTGTGAGGATCATGTAGGCTCTTACAGCTATCCAGGCTGGTAGGGTAAAGGAGGAAACACACAGAAGACAAAAGTACAGTAGATTATCAAAAAACAGTGATGCCTTTTTAGGTGTCGATTGTACAATATTAAGATGCAGTGATAAGAAAATGGAAGTAGAGGAGAGGAGTTTCTGTTGTTTTTGCTGTATAGGAATAATAGTTGCTTCCTTCCCTTACTGTCTGCAGTTTAATTCCTCATAAAGTAGGACTGAGCAGGTCTAAGTATCCATAGCTTAGACCCTTCAGGGAAGATGGGTAATTGGATCAGTCCCACAAAGCTCGGGAAGCAGCTGTGGGAGAACTGTACCCATGATGGCAGTGGTCTGAAAAACGATTGGCAGTACTTACTGATACAGGGCAGCCAGTTAATCTCTTGAGTACATAGAAGTGGAAAATCCAGCAGGGAGCAGAGGAAGTGGAAAGCAGTCCTATGCTGCTGAGGTTTCTCAGCCTCTGTATTAAGAGAAGGAAGTGTAATTTGGCAGTAGGAGATAATTGTTGCTATGAGTGACCTGGTCCTTGCTCACTGGTTTGACTTTCATAAATTTTCTAAAGCTTTTAAAGCTTTACAGAAGAAAACTTTATTCATGTAAAGGTTGACTTAGTCATCCCTCTGTGTCACCAAGGAGCCTGTGCCAGTGCTCCTTGTTCTGAACATAAAGGGAGATGATGTAGCACCTTATCTGCTGTGCTGTAACTGCAGCAGCTCGTCCCTTCCATGAAAAGGGACGAGTTTTGGATATGTGGCACTGTTTGAGTCTGGAGTTCCAGTGGGGTCACAATGTATGTATACATTGAGAGATTATTTCCAGCAATCTGGGTAATTCAATTAAGTGAAATCCACTGTACTGCCAACAGCATGCACGGTGCAGTGGAGCTCTTTATCTGTCATGAGTAGCTTTAAATGGGACACCTTTTTATGACTGAAAATTCTGCTGTTTGATTTCATGGTGATTACTGGTCAGGTGGACTAGAAATCATGGTGCAGTTCAATGGAAAGAGGGATAAAAATAATTTTTTTTGTTGTGGAGGGCAATAAAAAAGTACAAATTTTGTAAATTTCAAAAATTTTATTGTATTTTTTAATCACACAATTTTCTGTGATCTACAATTTGGAATACAGATTTGCCTGAATGTTCTGGTTATCAGTAGAAAAACATTTTTCTCTTTGCTTCACTTAAAATCTTCAGTGGGCTTTTGTGGTTTTGGTTATGGTCTTTATGTAGAATAAATTGTAGAATGATTAAAAGAATGCAATCAGAGCATTCCAATAAGAACTTAAGATACTGTGTATATTAAAAGAACATTTTATTGTTATATATTAAATTTTAGGCTGTATCAGTGGTTGCTTAGAATGCATCTTAGTATTATAGAATTATAGAATGATCTTTGTATTATATACTACTCAACTTGTATACTGGAAGGTTTTCCTAGTGCATCCTTTTTGTGTAATTCTTTTGTAGTAGTGTTTAAGAAGAACATCCTATTTTGTGTTCAGCTTTTATTGGGCTTTGAATGATTCAGAACTGCAGTATACATACTCAGCAGTATAAATCCTGAGCAGATCTTGCTCAGAAGGGTTTAAGCCTTCACATTTACCAGAGTGTCACAAAATGTCTGCACATTTATCATGCTGAGGGAAGCCAGTGCCATGGTAATAGTTGCAAATATGTTCTTCTGATGATGATAATAATAATAATAATAATAATAATAATAATAATAATAATTTTTTTAAAAATCTCTATTTTAGGAAAGTGAAGAAAGGCTCATTGCTAATAGATTCCAGCACTATAGATCCAGCAGTTTCAAAAGAATTAGCCAAAGCTGTTGAAAAAATGGGAGCAGTTTTCATGGATGCCCCAGTTTCTGGAGGTAAGTTTTCATTAGCAGTTTTCCTCATATTGGACAAGCTATCTCTGTTTGCAATTTCAGTCACCAATTTGTACCCTTGTTGCTATAAGCTGCTTTTCTTTGCTATGTGTACAGTATTCTGGTTTGTTGTTATTGTTTAATTGCATTACAGGTAAGTATGTTATTACTTATTTTTAGTATTTTTAGGATTTAGGAGTATGCTTTTGTCTTAGACTTGGAGAAACAGCTTTCTTGGGATATGGTACTGTGGTCCTTTTAATTTAACTTCTTTCATAAAGTTGCATTTTTATGCAGTTATTCACATTCCTTCAGCCTCCCTCTGTTTTTTTCTGTTAGGGAAAAACTGGTTGTCGTTGAGCAGTTCTGTTTCTTTTTCATTAATTAAAAAGGAGAAAATGAAGTGAGGAATATAGGATTTCTTTATCAAAAGAAAACAGAGATTTGTCTGGTTTTATAACAGTTGAAGAATGTGGGTGATAATTGTCTATTCTTAAAAGTTGCTAACTATTGATCTCTGAGTATTTAGTCTCTTGTAAGAAATAATATAGAGCAGGGAAGTATTTTCATTTTGTGGACAAAGGAGAGCAGAAACATAAAATTAATATTTTGAAAACAAAGCAATAACTGATAGTTTCTATTGTTGAAGTCTTCTCCAAAACACCTTGAATTAGAAGGTGAGGAAACATCATTTTATGTGGGAAAATTTGAGGTTTTTACAATCTGCTCTAAAAATTAATGTAAGTGGAATTTTGAGAATTCTTTATTTTCCTGATGAGTAAAATCTAACAATCTTTTTAGTTTTCAACTCCAAACTAAGGCAGGATTTGACTACACACTAGAAGCCAAACTTTTCATCCAAATTCTATTGTGAACAGAAAGTAGGAAGATCCAGCTAGGTGATATTGAAGGATATAATGAAGGAGACAAGATTCTTGCTTCTCAGCCAAAATATTAGTTCTGTTTTGTAAAGCCAGATAGCTAATCAGCCTGGGAAGAAAAACCACAGAAAAAATGTATTGTGGGCAGATTATGTATCTATCTGATCCTTTTTTTAAACACAGCATGGCTTTCTGCTTATCAGCTGGGTAATTCTGACGTACTTCTATGTTGTTTTCTTCAGTCCCTTTCTGCCAAATATGCTGTTTTCCTGAGGGAATTATTTACCTTTTAGAAATGTGTGTGATTTATTTTTACCTGTAAGTTTTTGGTGTAATGCTGACTATAACTACCAAAAAAAAGATAGTTTGAGTCTGGAAGAACTTCAGCTGTTTCGGGGGTTTTGTTCCTTGAGAAAATGGTAAGGCCAAGACAGTTAATATGATAACATATAGTTGACTAGTATGAATACAGATGGCTTTTTTGGTGTTAGTGGTTTATCTGCATACAAATAACTTGGTGGTTAGTGTCAGTTACAGATTGAGGAATATCCTGAATAAGGGGGAAAGAATTGAGACTTAACTTTCCCATTCTTATTATGTTTGAGAAGGCCAAGGAGTGCTCTGTGCAAATCATGTTTAAAGTGGGCACTTGCTAGAAATGTGGAGAAGTTAAGCCTGTTGGAAAAAAAACTTTAATGTTATGCTTTGTTATTTCCATCTTTCAATACCTAACACATCAAGTCTCTGGGGTATTTTTATATGTCCTGACTGCGTTGTTGGCCTTCATACAAAACACTAAATGGAGAAGTATGCTCGGCTCTCTAGAAATTGGCAGGCACTGTGCTGTTGCTGTGCAATGCAATAGAGTTGGCAGGAGTTTCAAGGAGAGTGTTTGTGGGACATAGGGAGGAGGAAGAGAAAGCAGCATGCCTGAACTGTCCTCTTTAGAGCTGTCTGTTTACTAGCTGTTATTGGCAGACAACTCCACTTGTGTTTTTAGGTATTTGGGTGTTGCCTGATGTTAGCATTCATCTGCACAGTGAACAAGTTCACAAACTGAATAATATTTTGGAAATTGCTTGGTCTGTAAACCCGAGGGAGAGATAGAGGTGATTTTAATCCTTTCCTGACACTGCAAATGAAGAATCTTTGTGCACAGTGTTAGGGACAGATTTTAGTGGCTTGTTTGCAGCCTTGCCCCCGAAAGATTAATTCTCTTGATCTTTTTCAGATGGGCCTGCATGCCAATTTAGTAGTGCTCTCTTCTTCATATGATTGGCCTACAGCATTTACTTCCAGCTTACAGTCAGGACCCATTAAGTAGAAGTTGATGAACCAAGTCACTGTAGTATTATTGTGTATTAAGTGACTTCAGAAAATACTTCTTATCCCAGTAGTTGCCTGCAGATTATGCTGCTAATGCTGTCTAGAGATAGCAATCACTTTAGCCTGGGATTAGGATCTCTTGCAGGTCCACATGAGAAAGTTGTGTCATGGTTCCCAGTGCTGCCCTGGTTTGTGGCCTCTTTGCGAGCATGAGACAAATGAGGAAACATCTTCAAAATCCTTGTTTATTTAATGTTTTTTTAATCTAGACAGGAAATTTATCTCTGTGAAGATTGGGTTCATCATCTTTGTATGTATAAAAGTATTTTAAAGCACACATTATCGCAGAAGCATATTTAAAACTGATTTCTGTTGGCACAAGATAACTACTGGCTAAGTACAGGATCTAAATTTAGCCTTCAAGAATTGTGTCAAATTTCTCCTCCCACTGATTTCAGTGGAAGTATGATGCAGATTCTCACCTTGTAATCCAGAGTAAAATTCACTAGTGGCTTCACTGACATTGCTGTAATAGTTCTGTCTCTTTAGCTCAGTATACAAAATACTCATTTCCGTAAGTGCATTGGGTGATTTTCTTTTCTTTCTGATGTGATTCTTTCTTTGTTGTAAGCATTGTTAGTGTTCAGATACAACCTTTTCAACTTTTTTCCTCTTCCACTGACTATTGAAATTATATCAGCTCCATATCTGCTCAAAATACATTGTACAGCATTCTACTGGAACTTCACAAAAAGATGTGACAGCTTGATTTGTTTTTCTGGTTTTGGAGGTATGAAAAAATGTTTTCAACTCTTTTGTAAATCTGGTTCTGTAAGATCTGATAATGAAACTTTAGAAGATCTTCCCTTTCACTGTGTCCTTTAGACAAGAGAGTAGTCAGTTGAAAAGTCACACTGCTAATTGTTAATAACAGCTGTCATATAGAGAACTGTAGTCATGCTGAAATGGTAATAAAGAGAAGAATAAAAGACTTTGGTTTTAGAAACTGCATGGGAGGTGGCTAGAAGAGGGGTGGCTAGAAGAGGTTGTAGTTTCTATTCCAGCTGTCATTTCAAACTGTTTCATCTTATAGTACTGCTTCCATAAACTTCAGCTAATCATTAAGTGATGGAAACAGTATTAATAGTAACACTGACAAGACTTCAGGTAATTGATAATGTAAAGTATAATGTGAGTCCTTGAGGGGTGCATTGCAGACTTATTCCCTGCATGGCCAGGTCTCTACTTAATATGGAGCAAAGGAAAAAAGTTATTAGAAACACTCTGGAGATATTTTTTTTTTTTAATTTTTTTTTTATTTTATTTCAAAGAGCAATGTATTTCATGATTCTAGCTTTTTTTGAAGGGGCACCTTCCTAAAACAGGAGAAGCAAATTATGTTTCTCTTACTTGAACATTGAAGGCATGTTGTGCTGTGTCTTTTCCAAGGGAAGCAGAGGAGTTAAGACTTTATGCACACTAATGTTTGCAAAGATGATTTGAAAGACACTTTCAGACTAGACTAAGTAATAGGAATTAGGAACAAGTAGTTCAAACATTGCATCTCCTAGCTTGTAAGTTCTGTTGTAATAAAGATGCATAATCAATATCTTTGCCAGAATTAAATTGATTTAATAGACCTGTCTTTGTTGGGGAGCCTTTGTAGAGCTATTTAAACTGGCTTCATTAAGTTGTGTCTGCTTTGTTTCTTTAGCTTTGTTCACCTTTAGAGAAATGCAATCTTATGACTTTATGGGAGTGGAAGAGTTGATGGGTTAATTCAGTGTCTCTAATTTGAGACATCATGTATTTTTTAGTAAACACAAAGAATAAAATAAGGAATCTCCTGAATTCAGTGGTATAGAGGTTTGTTATGGTTTTGGTTTTCTAGTCTGGTAATGCAGTGATTGGATCTGTCGGGATCCTTTAAACACTGTAAAGATGAAGCATGTTCATGAATTTAGAACTAATATTTCTGATCTATCCCTCTCAATGGCAGGTGTTATTGTTGGTAAGGAAAAACATCTAAAGGCATAGCAGTATTTGCTCCATTATTGTTTCTGGATTTATGTTTTTATGCATTATTTTTAAAGCCTAAATGTGTGTGCTCAGAATGGCCACAATGTTCTCTGTGTTCCTGGTACTGAGCATAACCTCACTTCCTTTGCTCTTCCTCAGTCACTACATGCCTTGTGTAATTTTTTCTTTCCTGACACATTTCTTAATTTCTCTGTTTACGTTTTTTGCTGAAGGCATTTGATCATAATAATTTTTTGCAAAGTCTGTCATCTAGGCATGGTAGTAGAAGTTACACTGTACAACCTTAATACTAAAGGTAGTGTGAAAAATATCACTGAGTTATTCTGAAATTTAGACGAGGGAATATCAGGAAGTAACTGATGACAAAAAAGGAAAGAATTGGGTGAACTGATTTAAGGAAGCTGAAATGAGGATGAAGAAATATTTTGAAATCTGAGGTGCTTAAAAAGCATCTGATTCCTAATGACTTATGGTTTAAATTATATAGCAATACTTGTTTGTCAAAATAAAGCTAGTTTAATAGAGCCCTTTTGTTGGAGAGACGATGGAAAGGACTGAAGATCTTGAAAATCTTACACATTGGTAAAATGCATATTTTGACACAGGGAAGGGAGGAAGTATAAACCCTGTGCAAATATCACTCTGTTGGCAGCAGCTGCTGTTTCAGAAGAGTTAGGTAGTATATTTACTTACGTGCTGACTTTGCAAGGCTATTTTTCTTCTGTAAGTCTGTTATGCCTTTTGCATTCTCTATAAAATAAAATAAAAGGTAGCAGAAGGTAGGGAAGAATGAACAGATTTGTTGAGAGTATCATCTAAAAATGTTCACTGGGGTGGAGACAATTATCCTACAATGACTAAAAGGGTGGAATAAATGATTTTATTAAAGCATATTGTATATTTTGGCAATAAAATTGTGTGTAGTCTGGCCAAATAGTGACCAATGTGCAGAGAAACATATCTGTCTCCATTTATTCGAAGGTGTGAAGATGAGTTATTCAGGCTGGCTCAATGGGATATAACCAGGAATAATAGGCTGGAAATCATTAAGGAAAGAAAAATGCGTGCCGTGTCTACCAGGAAAAATGTCCTAACGACATTCTTCATACACTGTGGAATAATTTCCAAAGGAGACAGTTGAAGCCAAGTATCTCAACATGCTTTAAACTGTACTGGGCAAAGTGCTAGGAACTATTCTGTAGGGAAAAATCTACAACTGGCAGGAGGATGGCTACATGATCTAATCGGTCTTTTCCATCTCTAATGTCTACAATCCTGTTGTGTTCTCACACATGGTGTTCAAAAACAGTTAAAGGAAAACTGTCCAGATGGAAGTTAGAAATCCCTGTGGCACTCTTTGAAAAAGAGTAAGGAATAACTGCAGAGCTGGAGCCAACATTCCTTCTCTCAATAAAAATGGTTCTAATATTCACGGCTGCATGTGAGCTGTTACCACATTCCTAATAACTGCTCTGTTTGCTTGTGGTTACTTTAATGCTAGTATCTGGGTCTTCCTGTCAAATGTTCTGAGATACCAAGAGAAAGAAAGATCTAAAAATGTCAGCCTGTCATAAGTCCTAGGATATAAAATTTAATTTCATTTCATTTTTTAATTTTTGATTGCTTCTCCTAGAGAATGTTTAAAGTTAAGGGGTTGCAGGTGGTGTTTGGGAATGTTTCTGGAATGAAGTGATGGCTTTGAAGCTTTCTACAAAGTTTGTTTTGGTTTTAAACATTCATGGGCTTCTTTTTCTCTCTTTTTGTTCTTTCAATGGAGTGCCTTGTTCAAAGTGTGTATTTTTCATGTAGTCAAAAAAACCTAGCGTGACTCCTGTGCTCTTGGGACAGTTGGGATGATGAGCACCAGACCTTAATAATCCCCTGGCTCCATATGAGTCCTAATTCCATACTATGCTGAATGTGGATGGTGCACATGTCAGTACTGAGCCCAGCACCAGGCACACGAGAGCGGGAAGTCCGAACGGAAAGGCAGCGTCAGAGTGGGCTGGGAGTGCCCTGTGCCTGTGCAGCGGCGTCAGCATGGGATCAGTCCTGCCAGCCACGAGCACTGGAGGTGCCAGGGAGAAAATGCAGTTTTCTCTGAATCTTAATACAAAGCACTTGTAATTCAGTGTTGCCTTAAACAGATTTTTTCAGTCTGTGTGTGGAGTTCTTGTTTCTTGAGGGGGAAAAACAAAAAATCCAGGGAAACCTTACTAATTGGTTTCAGCTGGGATAGAGTTAATTTTGTTCCTAGTAGCTGGTACAGTGCTGGTTTTTTGAATTTAGAATGAGAATGATATTGATAACACACTGATGTTTAGTTCTTGCTAAGTAGTGCTTACTTCCAGTGAAGAACTTTCAGTTTCCCATGCCCTGCCGATAATGAGGTGCACAACAAGCCAGGAAGGAGCATTGCCAGTACAGCTGACCTGAACTGGCCAAAGGGTTATATTCCATTGCACAGAACGTCATGCTCAGTGTATAAACTGGGGGAATTGCCTGGGAGGGGCTCATTGCTGCTTAAAAATGGGCTGGACATTAGTCAGTGGAGCAACTGTATTGTGCATCACTTGTCTTTCTTGGGTTTTATTTCACTCTCTCTTTTTGTTGCCTCCCTTTTCATCACCATTTACTACTATTATTATTATTATTACTACTACTACTACTACTATTATTGATATTATTGTTAAAATTATTCTATTTTATTTCAGTTGTGAAACTGTTCTTATGTCAACGCATGGATTTTACCTTTTTTTACGTTTCTCCTCTCCATCCCACTGGGGGAGGGTGACGGGTGAGTGAGCGAGTGGCTGCATGGTACTACTTCTTTGCCAGCTAGGGTTAAATCACAGCACTTATTTAAATGGACTGGGCCACTGAAGATGTGGCCCAGCATAGAATTACGTGGTTTATTTTATCTGTTATTCATCAAGGGAGATCTGCAGATCTTACACGAGACTTTGCCATCCTAAGTGTCTGAACCTTAGGACACATCTTAAGTCTTAGGATACATTTGTGCAAACTGCTCTGTGTTGAAGAACACTCCTTTGAAGGCCCTTTAAGCACTTAAACTAAAGGAGCGAAAAAGAAAAGAAACAAACATTTTGCAGGCAGGGACAGCTAACTTTGTCTTGTAGTGCAGGCCTTTGAAAGTAAATCACTTTTTGATCCCCTTAATAGCTGAATCCAGGATGAGTAGGAATGAAAGCTGATCTTCTATTGACCCCCATCTGGATGATGCTAGTATTCTGGATTCCTTGTGTTTCATTTTTAAAGTCATAGTGATGATCTGGCCAAGTATTGGATTTATTTATGACAGTATTATCCTATGATCCAGAGCCATTCTAAGTCACTGGATCATTGAAGAATGTTGTCTTGTAGTGCAGGACATTTTTATGTTTTGAAAAGTGTCTAAAGTTGTGTGAATAAAAAGGGGGAGAATGTTATAGCAGAAGTAGTCCCTGTGCACTTGAAACAAATACCTAAAAATTATTCCATATTTGCAGTGCTGTCCATTGTGAAACAATTCAGTAGCTTGAGCTTTTGTCCTTAGCAGAACGGCTCCTGATTAATCCACAGGGAACACATAGAAATACCAAGATTTCCTAATTCTTCTTCCTTCAACCGCATTTTAAGAACTACGGTTTGTATCATGAAATAAAACAGTAAGGCAAAGAGTATTGCCTTTTACCATTAGTAAGCATTTAGAATCTAGCTGTAGGCATACAAACTGTGTAAATGTTCACCCTTCAGTTTGTCCAACAGTATTTAGTCCTGTTGGCTCACCACTTCAGTCTACTGAAAAGTGGAGGACAGAGGAGGGTCTTGCAGTTCCAGAGCTAAAAAAACAGGTTTTAACTACGGTTCTCTTCATGCCAAGCACAACACAGGACCTGAAGTGGGAAAAAAAAATTATTTACTGCACTGTATTTGACCTATAATTTTAACCCTTAAAATTTGGTTCTTATTTTAATTCCTGTAGTTTTGCTGGGACACGTTGTGTGGAATTTCCTAAACCTTATACAGCTTTAACCCATATCTGTTCATAAGGAAAATTAAGAGATGGCTTGATGGGGACAGAATAATGCATGGAAATGTTACCCTGATCCCATACCTTCAGTTTCTGTTCCTGTTTCTGTAAGCAGTTGTGTTTTAATTATTCTGTGTTGTGGAAGAATGTTAAATTATTTGTGGTAAAATGGGGGGAGCAGTGTGAAACACTGTGTCACACTTTATTAAACTCTTTATATATTTTAAGTGAATCCACATAATGATTTGATACTATCCCAGTATGTTTGACTGCTGGTAAACTAATGGGGTTAGGGCTTCTTTTTAATGTGAAGCTTAGCAAATTGACTGGAATACTAATCTGATGTGTAATTATTATCCATTTGCTTTATTTAATGTGTTGCTGCAAACTGTGTAAGATTCTAGTGATGCAGTGACCATATAGTTTAACCATACACAGTCAGAAATGTGCATTTTGGCTGTCATTTTGTTTTCAATCCGTGTTTCCTTTGCTTTCTGAGAATATGTGGTGGGAATGTGTGGTTTGTGGCTCTTAGTGTATTTGCCACAGGGAGTACAAAGAAAGTCACGTTGACTTTTAGCTTTGGCTAAGAAGCATACTACTTGTGTTTCATTTGTGTTAGATTTCTTGGGTTTGCTTAAAATTGTGGATTTCATTATGAAACTAACATGGAGGTAGTCTGTAGAGACACATGACTATACATAGTTAGCTGTTCCAACTTGGTTGATTTCTGAGGTCCAACGTTTTTCTCATTAAACTACTTCCCAGAATTGCTACAATTGCTAGCAGTCTGAAAGCAGTGTTTGGTAGCAGCTAGATGCTTTTTGTCTTGAATAAGGCATTTTATGTTGCATGTGCAAGAAGAACAGCAATTTCCTTCCTCTTTTAAAAGTTGAAGGACAGCTGGAGAAAGGAATTTTCAGTAGGTTATCAGCATGTGAAACACTGTCGTAGTAGAGCCCTATATAGAGTAAACCAGGAGTGTGTCTAACTTTGCTCTTTCTGCAGATACTCATCTTAGGATTTATATTAGTGGGGAGTTAGGGGTGATGCTGGGGCAGGGGTAGGGGAAGCACTAAATGAGAAACTGATGTGAATCTGGCAAGGAGAGTTTCCTGAGATAGAGCATCCTCTTAGCAGCCTCAGCCTGAATCTTGGCTGCCTTGGAGGGTTCCCACCCTGTCCAAGATGGAAGTTCCTGCAGAGAGCCCTAATAGCATCCCTCACTGCCTCAACAAATCGTGTTAAGGCGTGGGACTTAACTGCTGTGAAACAATGCAATAAATTCCTCTCAGGACCAAAATGAACATACTTGATCACCTAAATGCATCATTCCAGTTCCAGAACAAGCTGAGCTATAGAAAAGCATTTCTATTGGTAACATTGCAACAACTGGCACACCTATTAAAGAAGAAGATGGTTAATCTGTTACTGTTTGGTCACTGGCACTTTTTTCCCCACTCTGTGTGCTTGGCGGTTCTTAACACTAGATGTGACTATGTGCACTTACTTAGTATGTTGTTTTCTTTAGTAGACAATTACACCAATCTTGAATGGAGCATTTTTTTGGTTACTGGGGTAAAGCAATCTTAGAAGATTGAAACAGTAGGCAGCAAAGCTTGTTAAGGAGGTTTTTATTTTACAAGCCCTCAAGAATTCAGAATATGGCTTGCTTACTACTTTAAAAAGTCCAAATGTCCTTATAGACTCCATTTCAGGGCCAGCATCAAATCTATGCTATACTTGTCTAAAAATCCAAACATGCACTCTTGGCTGTTACTGTTTACTGAATCAGAACCCTACTGTTTCTTCTTGCACTGTATCTAATTTAACGTAAGTGACCGCAAAAGCTAGAATTATTTATATGTTGGCACCTAACAGCTCCACTATAGTTAAGGGTCTGTTGGCATTTCCATTATAAACCTCCCTTTGAGAGGTTTATAACTTGGCGGTTTTACTTTTGCTTCAGGCTCAAATGTGCCATTTTCATCCAAGCACAAATTCTTCTACAGAATTTCATTTAAATCAGTTTGGCCATTATTTATTTTAGAGTGTGTATGTTGGGGAGTGGAAGGGAGCACACTATTTAATTTTGGTTTCAGAAGCTTTTTGGTCAGACTGTATAATGAAAGAAAAATGGTGCTTTTTATTTTATTTTGTGGAGACTTAAACCTTCCTCGGATGTTACTAAGCCCATGCTTTTTCAGGTTTCTGCCAATGCTCACATGCAATGCATCCTCTCCCACCCATTCACCCACCCATCTCGCCTGCCCCTGCCCAATGACATGCTTTGAGGAAGCATCCCCAGGCTTCTGGCAGAGAAAGGTTTTTGGGGAAGTGGATGAAGTAACATACAATGGGTGTCCTGTTGAGAGGCCTTAGGCCAACCAGTCCAACCGAGGAAGCAGATGGAGCTTAATTGGAAAAAGACGGGCTGAGTGCAGTTGTCAGTCAAATGTAACCCTATGTGGTTAAGAGTGGCATTTCCTATGGCTCTGCCATTTCTTGTGGGATCTGTGTAAATTACTACATGGGTGCAGTAATTCTCAGAGTCTAAAAGTGGTGTGAGTTGCCGTTTTCCCTTGCTCCTGAATGCTGAACCACAGAGGATTTCAACACTTTTTTTAGTCAGAAATTCTTGCCATAGTACTCTATTATTATGCTAATTAAATTCTTGGCACATAAATAATAGGTATCTATAATGTTTCAGTACTAATCATAGTAACGAAGTACCAGTGTTCTTTTGCACAGTGACTTAAGAGTACAAAGAAGAGAAATGGTGTACAGAGAGGTAGAAGCTTTTATTAGACCAAATAATACAGCTGAAAATAGAAAACAACTTTCTGAGTCAGTTCTTTCACCACATTACACAAGAAGCAGTAAAGTACAATAGTGTTTGTTGGTTTTTTCCTTTGCTATTGAATTACAAGAAAAAGCTAGTCAATGGAAAACAAAGTAGGGAGAGAATATATGGTTTGGCAGCTTCCTGTGTACTCTTCCTTTTGGGATCTTCTTTTATTCAGGTAATTCATGCAGATTACTGATTGGACAGACAAGTAATGAAAATGCTTTGTTATATTTTGTCATCTGTTTTATTAGCAAAAGGTAAAAGGGAAGTTTGAGTGTAATTATGGCGGCAGACACAAACAGCTTTTTGCACCATAAAACTTTAGATCCCACTGAAGTATTTGAATGTCTTCTCCATCTTGCTTTCCTCTGTCTAATTCCAGAAGTTAACAAATTCATAGGTCAAACACTCCAAATCTTGAGTGTTTTAAGCAACTCATTTTAAATTTTATTAGTCTATTTTTAGTTTGTTGGTATTAACATTTAAAAAGCACTGAAAACTAAAAGTTTAGTATCATTTAAAACCTGCTGTTTTCAGCTTTGGAACCTGGAAACAGAAGCCTACAAAACCAGCAAATGTCACAAGACGTGATCAGTTGATCACAAAACATATTTTAATAACGTTTTCCCTGGTATCCCTTTATTGCTAAGGATCAAGAACGATAAGCTATATGCAGTCAAGGCAAAGAAAATCATTAGAAATACCTTAATAGAATATACCTATAAAGCTCCAATTCAGCACATAACACTTACACATCTGCTTAAGTCTATCCAATTGAATGGTAATTTAGTGCAGGTTGAAGAGCTGTGTCCTTGGTGTCTGTTAAGTGTCTGTGGGGTAATCTCTCCATCTTACACTACTGAGCTGTTGTCTTTCAAACTCCAAGGTTGCAAAGCGCTGTGTAGAGCTGACATCCTGGGCATGATTTGACTGGACTTTTCATGCAACTATAAGCTAATTCTTTTATTTCTTTGGCAGTATCCTTCATCCCCAACTAAACATACAGGATTTTTTTATTTGGTGTCACCTAAGCTCAAGGTTTTATTGTTTGCTATTTCAAGCAGCTAACCTTGTTGATATATTATTTAAACCCTGTCGAAATATAACTTAGTACAATGACTTATACTCCTTTCTGCCCTTCTTGGAAATGGGATTGTATTGAATTAAAATATTTTATGGTTATTTTCAAAGCACATCTGCAAACATGACCTTGAAACAAAACTAAGTATTTAGGCTTTGCAAGTTGTTATGTTTCATTACTGCTCTTTTTCTGTATCTTCGGCACAGCAACGGCTGACTCACTTTAAATTGTATCCCTCACTTCCTAACCTTCTAATTGAAGCAGAAATAATGTCCATTTTTGTTCTCCCTTCATCACTCTAGTAGGTATATTGCTCTTTCTCACAAGGCCTCAGCTGGGACTGAGCATTCTTGAATCTCTATCACTTTATATGCTATTTGCTTCCACACTAGTGATGAAATAAGACATTTTCTAAATTCAAGGTGTTGCTCTGGATTTCCAATGACAAAATAGACATTATTTTGGTGGGAAAGGAGAATTGGAGAAGGTTTATTAGCTGAAAAGTACTTTTCTCTAAGTACCTGGCGTGGATTGCCGTTTGAAAGGAGTGTTTCTTTTATTGATGCATGGCTTTAGCATAGAATTTTAACTGTTCCTAATGATGGTGTAGGTTATTGAAACCACTGTAACTTTGCAACTTTGTCAAGAGTTACTGCTGGAGTATGCCCCTGTACTGACAGCTCTTACTAGGAAGGTAACTACCCGTGCTCAGTCACCTCTGTGTGTTGCTTCCCAAAGCTGATTTGTTTTTGGAGAGCAGTACCGCTTGGATACCTTAAAACTCTGGAGCTAATTCGTGCAGACCATCATTAGTTTGCCTTCCCAATGAGATACTTCCTAGGGAAGCCAAGAAATTTAATTGTCTTGATGAATATGTACTTACTGTGCTGATAGAACTCCATAGGTTTTCTGTATTTAAGTAAACTGCATGGAAATTAAGCTTTGGGAGGGAAAAAATATGCTGTAAAAGTCACAGTTCAGCCATGAAGGCCCTATTTGCAAGTGCGGCACATGGGCTTTCAACATTTTTCTTTTCCTTAAAAAACAACCAGAAGCAAACAAACTAAAAAATTGATAGAAAGCTGTAAACATGCTCCCAAAAAAACAGCTTCTGGTTTTCTTTTTTGTGTTTTAATTTTCATATATTTGTGAAAACCTCTGAAACTTTTCCCAGTATTTAGAAATTGTCAATATTGGCTCACAACTTACTTGTGTTCTATTGTACATATACAAGGATTTTCAAAAGTGTACAAATGTTTCACTTTCAGAAGTGTTCCTGTTAACTTCAGTGGGAGATTATTTCAAAAAATAAAACCTGTGGCTTAAATCTGAAGTTACAGGAAAGACATATAATAAATGTGGTGTATTTAATTGATGATAATTGAAATGCTATCAACAAATTTAAATAACTGCTGCTCCTTCCTGCTTATATTGACTCTATGTACAGCTCAGTCAGTAGCAACTTCTTAGTATGAGCTTCTTAATGAGCAGAAATGTTTCAAAATTAGTTTTGTGGACTTTTTTCTTGCTTTTCCTAGTACTGTGTTGTACTTGACATCTGTTATTCACATAGAAATGTAAATAAGGATCTAATTACCGTTCTTCACTTAATACTAAGCCCAATACTTGGCATAAGATTTGTCATAAAGTTTTCTTTTCTCTGCTTTGCCATGACCTTAACTTGACCTAAAATGAGTAATTTCTGTAGGGGTTGCAGTGGCTCAGGCTCAGAAGGGTCCTTGTCTGTGACTTGATGGCTGCTTGATGTGTGTGTGTTTTGCATGACATCACAGTGTCTGTACTATCAGTTCCTAACAAAGATGGAAGAACTAGTTCCATGTGTTTTAATGCACTTTGCACTAATTTGCTTCCATGTACTCAGTGGAGTAGCACAGACATCTAAGACATGGTGTTTTTGTTTCTAAATTATATATGCTGGAAATAGAGTAGGTTTAAGATATCTCTGTCTGTTTCATTAGAAATCCATTTAAAATACTAATCATAATTCACGTTCCCTCATTCTTTCCACATTTAGGGGTGTTACCTGGGTTTGGAATAGCCAGCTGTCTCAAACAGTATCCACATTTTTAAAGGAATAAGAAGTCTTGGCAGACACTGGAACAATTAATTGGCTTTTTCAGCCAAGTCAGGTTAGGAAAGTATTTCGTGGGGAGGGGGCTGGGTGGGAGGGGAATACAACGTCCTGGTTTCAAGTCTGAGTTTTATTAACTCTTTAGGAATGGTAGTCAGACCTCTTAATAAGCACAGTTTTCTCCATCTCTGACATTTGTGGAGTATATTTAAGTGAAAAGTTTCTAATACACATGAAAAATATGCTTTATTAGAAGGAGTTGCCTGGCATGAGGTAGAAAGTGCTAAATTTAAATCATGATGGATTTAAAAATCTCTGAGGTGAAATAAGCCTTGGAATATGTATTAAAGGAGTCTAACCTCCTCTAGTATGTATGTTTAGAAAAGAATGAGAAAGGTGGTGTCTGAGGCACAGGATGATGATACCTTCCTGTTGAGTTAGAATGAAATATTTCCATGCTGGACTTGCTCACCACATTCAACATCTTGACTTACCCATGGATGTTTGGTTAATATTTCATTTCCAGCTCCATAGCTTTGTTTATTTTCATTCCAAAAACAGAACAAGTACTAAACATCAAATTTCTAATTCTATGTATGTCCTTGCATTCCTGAAATGCTTTGTTTGAAATATCGGAACTGTCACGCAGTCTGCTTTCCACAATTCTGTGTACATTTTGGTGCCAGTGCATCAATTTATAGCAAAGAATTTTCAACGCAGTTGCTTTTAACAGTTGGCTGCCCTTGTTCAGAAGACTGTTTGTTTGTTTGTTTCAATTGTCCTTTATGGAGTAAACTGCTAGTAGTTTAGACTGGAAACTGTAAAGTTAAACTTTTTGGAATTGTTACTGCCCCAAGTGGGAATATAAACCATATTGAACAAAATTTATTTAGCCTATTAAAAAGTCAACCTAAAACTACATTTAATTAGTTTACACTATTACATCACTTCTAGTGGGGAGTAGAACTCAGGCAGAGTAAAAGGAGCTCTATCAGGTGAGCTGACTGTGGCCCACATGGGGCTTTAAGATAATGATGAGTTTAAATTTCCTCTTAGAGCTAAGTGAGAATAAAACTGGAGGCAATAAATACTCTTGGCCAAAGCCATTAAATGAAAAAGCTGGGAATTCTCCAACTCTTGACTTAAATTGTTTGTTTATCAGCTGGCGCCTAGTCTGGAGTCAAGGGCTGCAGATTTCTATCTGTGACAGAACTTTGAAACTCTTGCAGGACACTTTCATTTTAACTTAAGGTAACTTGAGTTTATAGCTTTGGCTTTAAAGATTACTAATGATTTACTCATTTCCTTACCATTTAACCAGAGAGGACTTTTTCCCAGGAAGGGATCTGTGTTTATTTAGGGCCTTTGTCTGCAGAGGGATTAAAAGGCAGCCCACCAGCATTGTGAACTTGATGGTAATAAAAGGTCACCAACACACACCATAAAAACGTTCTTACTATGGAATTAATTATACAGTGTAATTTTACAAAGCATTTCAGTAACCCTTCTTTTAGACTTCTGCTGTATTTGATTTTTCCCCAAGTAGGGAAAAATTCAACTTTAGGCATTTATTGTGTGAATTAGATCCTGTGTGTATGTGTGCAATCCTTTACAGTGTAATATACTCATCAGCAAGTTCAACTCACAACTGAAATCAATTGTAAAATTCCAGCCGAAGTTGGATCTCGACATGTGAACTTTAAAACTTGAAATACTGTGCACTGGGAGCAACTGAATGAAAAAATTGTTAGCTAAGAAATGCAAATGATTAACTTAAACAATGTTGCCATGTTTGGCATTTTTATAGAATATTGCATATTTTCCAAGCCATTAAGCGCTGTTCAGACTGCATCCTGCTGTTTTGTCTAAGCCACCAGGTGGCATTGCAGCCCAGCCTGCTCAAAATTGGCAATTTATAATTTATAAAGATTTGTATGGAAGGCATTTCCTCCCTTCACCCCATTAATATGCCCTAAATATTAGAGCTTAATTTAGAATATCTTATCATGATGTCTAATATTCCTAAAACCCAGATTGATTTAATTCTAGATTTTTTTTTTTTTTTTTCAGTGGTAAAAGTGTTAAGGATGTCATGTTAGGGTATCAACAAAACATTTTTTGCTTTGGTAACATGATAGCAATAGAATTGTGTTCCTGTTTAATGAATTATCTTAAATTCATCCACAGTGAAGGTCACAATCATTTCTGAAAAGCTGTGGAGTAGACAGGCATAGAAGAACACAGAAGAATCTATGTCGTTTTCTGTATCCAGAGCAAAGATATCTTGCTATATTCTAGACAGCGATGAAAAAGGACAATTATAAAGTTGGGGGTTTTTTCATCTTTTGCCTTAAAAAGATATCCTTCCTGCATTTCCCAATACCAATTTTGAATTACCCGTTTAATCATGCCCTCCATACTCTTAAAAATGGACAAAAGAAAGCATGTACCCATGAAAGTCATATTTCACCAATTAAAGAACTTACTAAATAGCTACTAACATGTATCATGTAGCCTGTTTGACAAATTTAATGTAACAACATTGTCAAAACCATAATAAATCTCTAATTTAATTAAGGGGGATTCCCCCCCCCCATTTTCTGGTTTTTGAATATGCTTTCTCCTTAAAGGTATGAATGTAAAGTGTTAATGCAGTAATTTATCCACAGTTTTACTAAGTGCCACTCCTCTTGAGCTGGTGCTCTTTCCCTTTGGCCATTAAATTGGCATAACCCATTTTAAGGAATGTGTATGTTTTCAAAGTAAGTGTCTCTGACCTCCCCACCTTGTCAAAATCTGAACATACATGTTTTGCTGTAGTGTGAGTATCTGAGATGCAGCATAACTGTGATACTAAAAATTCAGATACTAAGCAAATAAGCAAAACCCCATGTGGTAATTTAGGTAATACTTTCAGTAAATCATACTTTAACACGGATTTCTTCACTAAGAAAAGTAGTAGAATAGGTAATTGAGGCTTTTGACCCTGGATATTAAACTTTTAAACGTGATACAACAGTCTGCCTCTAAGCTTTGTTGTATACTGATATTGCTACTTACTTAACATCAAAAAGCTGTAGTGGTTTGCCTTTATAGATTGCGCCTGTGTTCTGGAATTGCCTCCTGCTGTCCTTGAACTGTTTCTTAGTTTAACGTGTTAGATTTTCTCATCAAAGCTTTTAAGCATGATGTTTAGTTAACACTTGTTCTATCAAATCTGATACAGTAGACTGATTTGGAATAAAACTGTTATTTTCATTAACAAACACGTTAGCTTGACAGGCCTCTTTCCCAGCACATCATGGGTTTTTTGTGTAATGATATGCACATGCAGATTTTACATCGCATGTAATCTTTGTGTCTGCCCAGTTTGCAGTCATTGCTCTAGGACTAGAGTAAATGACTGTTTTTTGCCAAGATTCCTAAAGTAAACTGGCCTCATTAAAAATAATGGTTGCTGAGGAAAGAATCTCTGTAAGTTGAAGCAGTTTGCTTTTAGACCTGTTTCACCATAACAGAGCTTTGATTCCCTGTCTGTGGTTCAGTTTCAGTGTGGCACCACTTCTGCTGAGAGCTGCTATGGGATTCACAGCACAGAAATGAAAAACAAGAATGTCTGGACAAAGGAAAAAAGCAAATAGAATAATTAGTGTCCATTTAAGATTGGATGCATTGCTTGAGGTAGCTAGATAAAAACTGGGGAATGGGGAAAGAAAGGATAAGAACAAAGTAATAAAATGTCTTTTAATGACTTCAGAAAACAAAAATTCTTAGACTTTTCATTTGACCTGAGTAATGTGTGTGTTTGTATACCTAGTGTGTCAAAACTATGGCAATGTTGTGTATTGCTTTACCTGTTTTTAAAACAGTTTGAGAAGCTTACTCAATAGCAAATTCAGTGCAAGTATATAATGGGAGTATGTAATGTTCAATTACTATAATCACTTACAGCTACAGTCATTTTAGAGTGGCTAGATTTTATAGTATTTGTGTTCTTACTGCTTTAAACTTTTTAAGAGTTATTTCCTACATAGACACTTCTATTTTTTTAATCCTTCTGTTTGTGAACAGCTTTTGCTTCAGTCAGTAAAAATATAAATGCTTAAATATGTAGCACATGGTCTTAAGAAAATTTGAAAAAAGTTTGGCTGCTTTCTTGTCAAAAATCGGGGTTTCTTAAGATACACCTACATGTGTAGAAGGCATGTGCATATGCTCCTAGTAATATTTTGTTTTTACCCTACATGAAGTTTCAAAAGATACAGAAAGACCTTTTCTTAAGGAGGAAAAATGTCTTTGTATTCCAAAAAAGTCTGAGATTTGTAGCAGATGTACTGGGTGTACTACTAAAATAAAGACGAAATCCAATTTTTAATTTTATTTCTTTTTTAAAAACAAACCCTAGCTAGTGGCAAAGTAAAGATACCACACTAATGATAACACATGAAACTTCTAACCTCTGGTTGATACTCCAGCTCATACCTGCTTGGAAGTAAATACAGAGGAAGAAATTTAAACGGCTTCTTCAGAAAAAGATCCTCAAGCTTTAAAGTAGATGCCTCGGACCATTATTTTTAGCATTTTCTGGGATTAGAGAATCATTTCATAAACTGGGTGTAAAATAGATAAATAAGGAGATTACAAGGTATAATGAATCAGGACTGAGAACAGGTAAGAGCAGTATCTTCAAGAAGTGTAGGAACTTCTCAAAGGTCAGTCCTGTTACTCATTTCAAAAGTCTTTGTCCTGTTGTTATACCTGTACCTTTGCTCAGGGCTGTCCCTGTCCAGATGAAGTGTGACAAGATTACAGAACTTCTCCCTGCCAGGACACGGAACAACTAATAAGAAAAGCTCTTTCTGGGGAAGTGGGGTGTAGGCTGAAGTGTTAGTGAAACATGTAGCTGGAATGCTGAACAGTGAGGGAAACACTGCTATTGGAGTATTCAAGAGCAATAGGAAAAGAAAATCCTAATTCTTTCATGGTCTTCTTGTGGCCCACCTCATTGGACAAGAAGGAAAAAAGGAAAGGTGTCATACAAGATCTTTTATGTGTGTGCTTTGTTGTCTGTTTCAGATTATTACCCTATTAAAAAAACTGAAAAATAACCAACCAACTTGTTAGAGCAACAGGTGAGGGGTTTCCTCTAATGGAGGAATAATACACATCCTGGAAGAGCATACATTTCTATTCTCTGCTGGTTTGTGAACAATGTGGCTGATACAAATGCTTTGGGTATATTTTTTGTTTACTTAAAAATAAAACATCTATTAAATAAGGTGCAACCAGCAAGCTGAAAACACTCAGTCTTGAAATTTTAAATACATCATTGCTTGTTCCTACTTTGACTTTTTTAATGACTTCAGAAATCATGTTTAAAGGAAGTAGTAGTGTACATAAACTGTTTAAAGTTCTCACCTATGGACTATATACTTTTCAGGTGCTGGTAGATAGGACATGCTGAATAGCATGTGTGTGCACATTTATATCTGTGTTCCTTTCTCTTATCTTAAAGTGCCCTACCTTGCATATCAGAAATGGCCCAATAAAATGAACAACAAAATGTGTAAAATTTCCTTACAACAACAAGAACCTAAAATAACCATTTTATAATGCCAATGAGGTAGCTGACTGTGTGTGTTATTGGGTAATAAGATATTCTCTGGTGTGTTTACTGCATTCAGCCTTCAACACAAATATGTATTGAAGCCATAAAATGACAATAATTGTAGTAGTATTCACCTTACCTTCTTGCTGAATTATTTCTATTGCATTAATGATTATGTAGGGAAATAATTTTTGTTGCTACTATAAAAATTTTATAGAAAGGAGAATTAATAGATTTTCAGTTTGTCAGTAACTTTGCGATCTCACATTTTGTGTTTGTGTAAAATCATTTAATGGTTAAAAGTTGAAGCACTAAAAGGTCTCAAAAGACTTGAGACGGCTTTGAAATTATTTATATATTAATAATGCTTCTATTATATTTATAATGTTTAGTATTATAGGAAACTCAGATTAATATGATAGGGCAGTGGAAAAAATACTTGTCACCATTTTTTTGCAAAAATGACATTTTTTGTCAGTTCCACAAAGTGTGTTGAATGAGGGTGATCGTGTTTTAAATATGGTATAAACACTTCATGGTTTTTAGTAGTGTCAGGTTTTATAACATTTTAGATTAAAAATCATTTCTTTTTAGCTTAAAAAATGTTTTTGTCTGTATTGCTAGACTGTAGGAAGCTTGTTATTTTGATGGTTTTGAAGAAAGATTAGCCAGCATTTGCATCTTACACATTAGATGAAATCGCATGAAATCATCATGCAATGCCACAGAATTAGATTTTATTATTTAATACTTAACAATCCTTATGTTTTTCTAGGCTGTCTCACCTCACTGTAGAATGTGTCTGTGTTTGTTAACTTTATTTTTCTTCTGAGTGACACACGTGTTCCTTATTATGAAAATAACCTGTATCCTTTGAAGGCCAATAGAGTAAGAGTAATCTGCAGAAGGAGTGCCAAAGAGTAGGAGTAACCAGTGCTTCCTCTCAGTTGCTGTCTTCTAGTTCCTTCCCATCCATACCTTGGATAGAGCTGTAGATGGCGAATGACACTGAGCTACTGAACAGTGGAGTTTTATTCTGACAGCCCAATTTGAATGTCTGGGGCCATGGATGTGTATGGTGAAAAAAATTGAGGATGGAAAGGTCTGTGCTTCCCAGAGAAACTGAATAGGCAAGTAAGGTGCTGGCGATTGTTCTGGAGGAAGAACATTCTCGGAAGCCAGGAAGTCAAAAAGCAGGGAGAAATAGGACTGTCCTAGAAAGCTTAGCTTAGCCTAAAGCTTTCTCATCGAATTTCTTGAGGAGTGAGGAGTACTCAACTTTTTTCAGGGAATTTTTTTCTAGAAGTGAGAGCAGTGGGCTGAAGATGCTGCTTTGCTTCCTGTTGTTTTCTTCATGTAGTCTTAGAAGCATGCAGCTCTTCTAGAGAGTTGTGCTCTGAAGAACAATATTTAAGTAGAAAATGCTGTAATAAGTATTGGGAGAAGAGTGTGACACTGCTGGGCTGTGGACTGCCAAAAAAACCCAAATCCTGAAGTGTCTTCCATGCAGGTAAGATGGATCCAGAGTTACTAAATGGAACCAGGAAAGCAGTCACAGGGTAGAGAGGGGACTGTATGCAAATGGGTGTTGGCTTGGACAGCTCTCTACAGATGAACTTCAAGTTCCAAGGGTTTATGTCTCTCACCAAATGAAGAATGGGAAGGTTTGCATCTTATTTTTCTGGGAGGAGTTTGTCTGAATGAGTATATTATGCCATAAAGGAATTGCTTCATTAATGTTAAACTTGCTTTGGCTATTAGAAAAACTACAGACCTATTGGATAAGAATATGATCTCAGGGCTTAGCCATGGGCACAAACAACCTGAGAAAACATTACACAAAACCAGAAAATCTAGAAAGCACTATTCATTAGCACATTCCAGACTGTTTCTTGCATGCCAAGGCTGTTCTGAAATCTGGTCTATTTAACGGGGATGTTTCTGTCACTCATTGGGAAGGAAATACCAGCATACTGTCCTGGTGTCTCATTTTCTGAGAATCCCTGGTTTATAGGGATGTCTGGAGGTCCTCTAGTCCAGCTTCCCCCTTGAAGAAAGACTGTTGCCAAGATCGGATGATGCAGGCTGTCGTTTTCTTGTGCCAAGTCTTGAAAATCTTCAGGGATGGAGATTCCACACCCTTCTCTGGTTAACCAGCTTCAGTGACAAACTCTGTTCCCAGCAAAGAGGTTTCGTAGCCAGCGTGCAGAGGTCCCATACAGATGCCAGAGTTATATCTCAGAATTCTAGGGAAAAGAAGAAGAAAAATTCTGTAGATACACTTTTTTAGTCAGTCCTGATATTTTTGAGGTGTGACAGATACAAAAATTCTGTGTCTTGCTTCATAAACACTATACTCTAGATGTATTGTTGGAATTTTAAACATAACAGTTCTGAGAGTCTCAGAATTGGTCTTAAAATATGAAATAGTACCAGTGATCCAAACACATATGTAGCTGAACCTAAGATTCTCATTTTCTAAGGAGTTTTGCAAACAGGCTTTCCATGTCAAGTCGTGTTTGGGATCCAGAATTTGGACAAATTGATATCTGATCCTGTAATTTCTTTGATCGTCCGCTTTTCACTGCATGGATTCAGTCACAAATATGGTGGCTTGTCTGTTTGGAGAGATAGTGCCAAAGCCAGAGAAAAGTGAATAGACAATACAATTCTTTTTCTAACTCTGCAGCCTACAGTGAACTGTTGACATATTTAGTCAATCACCTCCTCAGATGCATCTCTGAAAATGAAAAGTGATTACATAATCAGAATATCTATAGCAAACCCATGACAAAGCATTCGTTAAGTGGATCTTTTATTGCCTGACTATCTGTAATCTTTTTCTTAGAGATGGGTCATTTTATCTCATGGAAAAAAGCTTCTATTCTTCTTGGATTGGGTTTTTTTTTGTGTGCTAGCATTATTAAGTCCTGGGAATTCCTTAGTAGTGGAAGCCTAATAATTATCTCTTTGCTGTCAAAGAGCTAGTCTAGCCGATGCTCGGTTTTTGCAATGTCTAATGTCAAGGTTCTATACCAGTAATTAGTACCAACACTTCCCACATTCTGAATTTATGGCACTGTGACCACATTTTTACATATGTTGAGGGATACTTCAGTAACCCTCTTAACATGGAGATATTAAGAAATATGTTATCTCTCCCTAGAAATTTAATTTGCTGCATTTTTGTTTTTTGCTCTCTGGCAGCAAGTGTAATTAGATCAAATTATGTTATTCTGCAGTGCTTTTCATTATAAGCGATTTTTAAAAGAAGCATCCTTGACATCCTGCCAATATCATGTGGAAATGCAAAATAACTTCTGTTGAAGATGCTTTTCAGTGTTACAAAAGATATTAAGTGGGCAGATAAAATGAAATCACTGGCCTGGAGGTCTGCTGAAATGCAAGTAAGTTATTGATATTAAGCATTTGACCTTAAGGTATTCTACGAATGGATGAAGAAAGAAATAACTTTTTTCATGAACTGGCACATGATTAATCAATGAAAGTTGGATACAAATACTATTTCAGAAAAATGCTATGTGTAAGCACTTCTAATAGGGTCTCAGAAATTATTTTCTGGTAATTTCTGACTGGACTAGAGTGAAATGATTTTAAGAACCTATTTTGAAAAGTGCATAGCAGAAACACTGTCTGCAGCACACATGGATGTGTTATCATTCCAGCCAGTACCACTGTATTTTGCTACAGGTCAGATAGTCAAGCCATTTTCTGACTATGAGCAATACATGAAGCATAAGAGCTGTAAATCCTTGGGCCTAAATTGTAAATTTCATTTATAAAACTCCTCTATATGTAACTGAGCTGCTTCTACTTTGCTTTTAAAGCAAGCAGCCAGTATAATAAATGTCTTTATTTGAACCTTACTTAGTTAATAAGGGATTATTTTTATTTGTATGTGAGGAAAACCACGCAATCTATTGTAGCGTGGAATTCATTGTAGTTAGTGGGTGATTTCCTATTATTTTCTTTAGTTTTCTTTTCACCAGATTGAAATCCAGTAGCTGTCATACAGTTTCCATAATTTGCATACATATATCTACTTTTGGTCAGTGATGGATGGTATTTGTTGGAGGCTGTATTTGTCCGTGGAAGGGAATGTCTCTTGGATAGCTAGATCCTCAACTAGGAATATCTCCAGAAAAATATTGTGCAGATGGTGAAATCACCTTAAATCAAGAGGGACTAATGCAGTGGGGTACTATTGGGAGAGGAATGGGCATGTTTGCTGACAGTGTGTTACACTACTACATAATTCTGAAGTGTGTTTGGGTGCTGTTTCGAGTTTCTGCATGGTGGGGATTTTTTGTCTGTGGCTCTGATGGACCTTGCTCTTTCTTTTCTATCACCTGTCCTCTGTGACATGGGAATTCTGGCCCGATTTATGTCTGCAGTGTGTTATTACAGTGTGTCCAAAAACCAGCGAACTGGCAGACTTCTGGCTAGCCACGCAATGGGTGTATATGTTCTACTTCCAGAGATTTGGAAGGATGTGGTAGCTCTGACAGTGTCCTTTACTTGTCTGCTCCTCAGCACTCCTGCCATGGATTGCAAGTTCTCCAGACAAATACTTGTTGCTAGTGGCATTTATTTTCAGTCAGCTGTATTTGATTTGAGTACTGGTTCTGGTTTACCTCCGTTTAACTTTGAGAAAGGTGAGTGATTGTCAAGAATAAATAAAAAAAAAAATGGGGTTCTGAGCTTCCCTTTGCATATTTCTGATGCTTCAGCCTATGCTATTCCATTGGCTTTCCTATAGATCATAAATACTGTTTAAGTGAGAGTTTTAAAGAATGATATTTAACATCTTATTTAAATGATTAGTGCTGCATTATTCACTAAAAAGGCCTAAGAGTGTCAGGAGGTAAGGATTAAATTCATGGGTCTTCTCCAACTCCGGAGCTAAACTACAGCTCATAGAGACGGTTTTTCATACCTTGTGATGAAAAGAGTTGATGTCCATCTGGTTCGATGACATCAGTACAGTTTGTTGTCATGGGAAATAATCTTCCCAGCAGATCTGTAGGAAGGAACCTCTGTGCCTCTTCAGGTTAGTAAAAGTGCTATGCACAGATACGGAGATTACTGTTGGAGATGCCAGTAAAGAAAACTTTGCTTTAAGGGTTTGAAAATGTTTCTGGAGAAGTACTGCTTGGGTAAATGTTGTTACTCACTGGGGTGATGAATCTTAAGGGATATTTTGCTTCATTCCAGCTGACATAGCCTCCAGTTCTGGTACCTGAGTTCAGCAGTATTTCCAGAACACCTAGAGCTCAAGCACCCTTCTTTACATAACTCATACAGTTTTATTGTAAGAGCTGAGGTGACTTTACCAAAGTTCATCTACTCCCTTCTCTGGTGGATGGGTAGATTTTTATGGAAACACTCCCAAGGGTTCCATTTTTTGGCGGTGTCTCTACCTTATCACCAAGAGCAGCACTATCAACTTTCAGTCTCTAAACATGAGAGAAATGGATTCTGTATGAAGCAGATTTGGAATGTTGTTCTCAAGAATGAAGGGAAATACGTAGTTAATAAAACGTCATTTCCAGTTCCGTCTCTGTTCTTGGTCGGAGTGCTGGAGAGTGCTTGTTCTAATGATTATTGTCCTCTTGTACTTGCTGCAATTGCTAGATATCCAGTGCAGCTTTGGGGGGCTGGTCAGAGCAGCTGTTACTCTGAATAGATCCCTCAGCTAATACAGCAAGAGCAGAGGTTTGATCAAGATAAACAAGATGACAGAGTGATAGGACAAAAGGGCTGCTCTAGTGAAAGGGGCCAAATCAGACCAGCATTATGGGGGCCTGTTGCAGTAGGGGCCTGGGGAGAATTGCAGGAGCATGGCACATGGTTCATTGTGTATTTCTATCCCAAACCTATGACCCACTGTGTGTTCAGCAGAATGTTTTAAGGGAGTGCATTGGGCAGCAAGAAATTCAATACAGTGCTTCCTGCTTTGAAGCCTGCTGTAGGATTTCCTTTTGCTTGGAAGCCAATGCAGCAGGCTGTACCACACTAGCAGAGTGGAAGCAGCAAGGGAGGAAAAACTGCTTGTAACCTGTGGCAGAGCAAATTGAAAAGAAGGCATTCAAGGGGCCAGAAGGAAGCATTCTTTATCTAGAATGACTGACAATTATGATTAAAATGTTCCTGTCTCTCATTCCATAAGACTAAATTCTCTGATCCACCATTCCACCATCCTTTGTATTTTTTTTTTTCCGTTCTGTGTTATGTTATCTGTGGTATTGCTGACACTTTGATGGTTTAATTGTACGTGTCTCTTGACCTCTTTAATGATAGCCTTCTGTTGGGCCACTCTTCCTTGCCTTGACCAGGTGGCCAAATGGCATCATCTTACCTTCTTCAAGTGAAGTGTTTCAAGGGAAATGGTTCTCTCATCCAAGAAACACTTCCTATTGTGTAAATCTCTCTCCTTGGTCTCCTTGGGTCTCCTATTTGTAACTTGGGTTTGCTGGGTCTCATTGTAACTGCATTTTCCTCCTCTCAGTCTCCTATTTGCAAGTCTGCTTCCAGCCATCTCCCTAGTTTACCATCATCTTTTATTCCTCAGATTGCAGATTTTTTCCCCCGTATTTGTCTCCTAACTCCTCAGTTTTGTGACTCATAACCCCTTTTCTGCAGTTCATCAAAAGTCAGTAGCAAATGCTGGATTCAAGGAAGAAATTAAGTTTCCTTTGCCATAAAGAAGATAAGACTTGTCAGGACTGAGAAGTTAAAAAGTGTACTGATAGTGACTTCACTTATATCTTCCTATTGAAATGGTTGAAATAGAGATCTCAGATAACAGCTTATTTGGCCAAAGCAACGTTGTAGAGGAAAGTGTGACTTGTAGTTTTTGCTCAAACAACAAAAATAAATGCTAAATCCAAATTTTTTAGGTTTAGTTGGCATAAACCCTTTTTCATATGAAACCTCAGAGACTATGTTTGCAGGAATTTTTGTTCCAGAGAATATGATTGAAATGGAAAAGGTGTGTTTATAATTGGCATCAGCCTCACAACTGGGCAACTTATCATTTGTAATTTTTCATGAAGGGAATAATCATACTTGTGGCTCCCAGTAATGCTTCCATGTGCGTGTATGTCTGCTTCCATGGTTTCTATCTTGATCAGAATTACAATTTTCTCAAGATAATTATCATAAGAAAACTAAATGCATTTTTGGTTAATTGTATTTTTGGTTGTGTCTGAAGTTGCACTTGCATGTCAAAGTATGTTGTGCTACATAAACAAGTGAGTTATCTGTAAAAAGGAGCAGGAACTTTATGTTACTCTGGTTGTACAATTAGAGTTTGTGAATTAATTTCTTTTGTAGTTGGCTTGTTTGTCTGACATGAAGTGCAGATTGTGTTATAGACACGCCCACAGCAGAAATCTAGTGACCCTGGCATGAGGTTAAAAACTGGAAAATAATTCAGTATGATTATGAAGTTTTTATTGCCCAGTCTTGATAATATATGTGTAAAATCAAAGAGCAGAGCCGAAAGCAATGAAAAAATATGTGTACTTTTATGTTTCTTGCCTAGACATCCTTTTACAAAGTATTAAAGCACTGGTAGTAGTGCACTATTACTGTGTCAAATTTATATAAATCCAAGTTTGGCACGGAAATAAGTCAAGTTCAGAGTTTTACCAGGCAGATCTGCATCAGTAGCATGTGCATTAAATATCCATCATTGTAGTACAGTCTGTATCCACAGAAAATTTGTGGAAACACACCTGTGGTAAATGTTCTTGTACATTTTAGTCTTTTTACATGTTCTTTTTGTGTTGGTAGAATGACAATAAATGTGAATATCAAATTTTGTGTAGAAAAATGTGGGGAAAAAAATCTTTTTGTGGATGTTCACCTAATGATAAGAGGATGGAGCAACTTTTGATTCTTTTGCATACTAGAGATTTGTCTGTCTTTTGGAGGGAGGCATTGTAAATTTTGGTTTTGTTTTCTTGCCCTGTCCAAGTAATTTTTGTCCATTGCCACCATTTTACAGGTACCTCTATTAGGCCATACCATTGCCTATGTCTGCAATTTTTTTTTTTTTTTGCTTTCCAAAGTCTCAAGCCTACACTTAAACTTTTGGAAAATTCTGTCAAATGTTGGGAAGTGTTTATTATTTATTCTTTTGCTTGGATCACATGTGATAAAGTCATGTAGGTTAACTATATTTGTGGGTTTTAGTGTGACTTGGATGGAAGCTCGCTATATGGAAATAACGGCTCCCATCTGTTTGGAATAAATTGCTTGTCATAGTGTCTTTACAAGGTGAACACTTGTCCCAGACATCCTTCTGTTTCTGCCTTGATTATATTTCTGACTTGACCACTTCAGTTTTCAGAACTGAAAGTTGCTGAAGAATGACCTTACAGTCTCCGTTATTAATCCCACATACATAAATAAATGGTTTTCACAGAAAACATTCAGCACTCTGCTTATAATGAGCTGAGGCAAGGAGACTGCACATTCCTTCTTTCTTATCTTCTTCTTTTGGCTGTGTTTTGATAGAAATGGATACAATTTTATAAAAGCAGATAAGCTAGGTTTTTGCACCAAATTAAATACTGAATTAATTGCTTTCAGGTCTACACTGTATACTCTTCTTCTGGGCCCACTTGTTGTCTGCTCTTTTTATTTGTGGATACATTTGGTCTACTCTTCATGCCTTTATAAGAACAGTCTCTGAGAAGAATTATAGTGGCTGCTGGGAACGTAGGAGGGGTACAGCAGATACCAAACTGGTGATGTTTAAAAGCATCCCAACACCATGCAGAAGCCAGCTTTAGTGCAAAGGATCTCTTATCGCTCAACAATATTCCAGTGAGCCCAGAAAAACCCTGGCTTGCATCAGTAAGTGACCTGATGCAACAGGCTGGGTAGCCAAAGTGAATTATTACAAAAAGGAAAGGACCAAATGTTTTCTGGCAACTTTACTAGACATAAAGGTTGCTCATTTTAACCCTTTAAAATGCTCTTTAATCAGTGGCAGTGGCCATGGCCCTAAGTGAACCAATTCAGATCTAATGAGTGATTTACTTCTCTTAATCTCTCTGAGATCTGCTTCTGCTTTCAGAACAGGAAAACTACAGCTATCTTGTTCTTCCTTTCTGTTCTGCACCTTTCACTACCTCCTGCCACTGTATGAATCTAGAAATATTCTGGGTGGTAAGAGCTCCTTCCCACCCTGACAATTTCATCTCCACATTGGGAACTCATTATCTGGGACAAAAAAAACCAAATAAAAAAAGTTATGTCTTTTGCTGGTTCTTAGTAATTACTTTGGTCACTCGAGAATAGAAAATATTATAATACATTGGCTTTTTTGGGGATATGATGGCAAAAGTACATTCAATTTCATTGTAAGGCAACAAATCAAGACGCGTGATTAAGCAACATGGAGCCAAATACAGTTCAGTGTTGATAAAATGGTACTCAACTAAGGAAAAAACACTTGATTAATTCCTCATTGCTGCCTGATTTTGAATTAGCTGAATGCACTTAAGACATTTCCTTTTTTTCCCAGCCACTCACTGTATATCCTCGTATGCTAATTAGTGAGAGCCTCTATTTAATATGGATCAGCTTACAAAACAAATAAATGTTAAAGTTTATAAGAAGCAGGTTTGAAAAAACAATACTAAAATGTAAATCCAGTATAGAAATAAGTGATTTGGCACACAGGTTTATGGTTAACTTATTCTGGTTTTACTGCTTTCACAAGGATGCAGCTAAAATGGGGAGACTTTCAGACTGTTGAAATGGAATTTGAAAAACAGTAAAAGGATGAAAACAATAAAAGTTTCATTTTTTAAAATTAATCTCTGAAAGTAGGTAGTAGTGGAAAATACACTGGCATCATGTTTGGCTTTTCTCAAGGTATGATGGTAAAGGGACATTCAACCAAATTCTAAGGCAACAAGCTAAAAACTAACTCCTCATGTAGTGCAGTGTTAATCTGTTAAATGAATGCACTGATATGTCATTGAACTCAGAAGCTTGTTAGGGTTAAATTAAAGAATTAAGTCAGTATGTGCATGTACCAAGAACACCCATAGCTTCATTAGACACGATTAAACAAAAATTTAGGAGGCATGTGCATTTTCATACATCACTGCATCAGGCACCTACAAAATGACAGAGGTTAAAAATAAATCATTTTCATGTTATTGTCATGTACTTCAGCATTTCAGGTTGAAAAAAAGAACTGCTTGACTCTTCTTAACTGGAACTTTTGAGCAAATGTGTGGGTGAGACTAAGCTGGTCAATCAGTTTCAATGAGAACCATGTCAGCTTTGAAGGTGATACAAAACATCAGTGCAGAACCCTGAATAACACAGGAATAAAACCTTCTGTGAGAATTGCAGGAACAGAGTTTCCAATTTCTTTGACGTTTTTGAAGGAAAATCACCATGCTTTTATAGCTTGGTGTAGAAATACTTGTGCAGTGCACCTCTTCTTACTTCTGGAAGGGATCAAGATATATGGATAAGAGAATCAACAAAAAGAACTATTTCTCCCAATATCTCCTTGTATTAATTTTCTTGGTGAGAAGTAACTATATACTTTTTCTTATCAAGAAACAGAACTGTTAGGAGCTTGGCTAGCAATTCTGCAGCTAAGCAGTACAGAAAGTGAAATTACTGGTTGATGTGGTTAGGGTGGATCAGTACTGGATAATACTGAGTGGTGAAATCCTATCATCTTGGAAGTATGTCTCAAGTGACCAAGTTAGCTGACATCAGATTTTATTGAAATACCTGTCTTTAGATTAGCTGTTCATGTCTTTTTTGCCAGTGGAACATGGGACAGTATTGCTTCTTTAACTTCCATTTATATAGTTGTATCTTGATTTGTAATGAAGAAATAAATGCTAAAGTCACATAGAGAAGAATACCCTGAGTCTGTTGTTGTTGAGTCTGACAGCAACAATTGCATTATTGTTTGAGACAGTTTGTAGCAAACTTGATGTGTTTTGTCAGATACCAGTAGTTTGAGGGTGGTGTCATCAGAACTGTCCATAATATTTTGTTTGGAAAGTGTAGCTCAGGATTGCTTCAAGGAAACAGAACTTTCCAAGAGTGCTAATTTAGCCTTGAATAGAGATACTGTGGTTTTTGTAGATAGAAAGTAGAATGAAGCTCATTTGAGATCTGGCATTCTCTCAGACTTCCCTAAGCTTTCAATTTTTTAGAAAATTCTTTTTTATGCCACCTTCTTAAGAAGGAAAGGTTGGGGAGAGGAATGTGTGTTCCATGCACATCCCTCAGTTGATTTTCACAAGAATATCTCTGGCTTCATTAGGAGTGAGACTCTTAAAGCTCCTTCAAAAGCCATGCCTCTAAATCAAAACCAGATGTGCCAGTAGTGTGCATTTTCAGTGTAGTTTTTTCTGCTCTACCCTGTCCAATTCAAGAAAAAAAAAAATTCTTTCACAATGATTATCTTTCTGACTCTTTGAGGTTAATTACATCATTTGTTACAATCCTTCAGTAAGGCTGTTAAGTTTTTGCTTAAGTTACCTTGCTTAATTGGATTTGTGTACCTTTATAAAAATTGAAAAATAAACATGAGGCTGTTTCAAAATTACTTTTTCTGTTTGTAACATTTTTGTTATGAATTTCAATATCCATTTTCTAATGTGCTTGCATGTAGCTTATTTTCTTTATCATGTGCTCATAAACATCATTCCATCTCCCTCCCACCAATTTACAATCTTGAACAGTTTTGCTGTTGTACATTTTAGTCAACTGTGTCCTTCCCCATCACTGGTACTTTTCTCTTTCACACTCCAGTCCTATTATCATATTTGACTTTTCTTCCTCTTTTCCAAGAAATTAGGTCTGTTCTAAATACTGCAGATGTTTCACTTAGATTTGTTCAAGAATCTTCCCGTAGTATTGGCATGATCATGGTCCATGACCCAGTTATCTCAGGCTTTGGCAAATTGCATATTTTAATTTCTCCTTGGCATCTTATGATCCTTTATCTCCCTGCTATTGTCCTTCACCTAAGTCTTCATTTCTTGCAGTCTTCTGTAAATGTGTTCCTGGACTCCTTTTCCTGGTTTCTGATCTCTGGTTTCTGAGTCTGCATCGCCTCTCCTCCTCTTCCAGAATTTAACACAGCAATACCTCTCTCTCGATTATATCTCTTCCCATCTCTCTCACTCATGCCAAGTGTTCTGCCAGCACAGTGTGCTGTGCCATTTTTCCAGCTTGTCCCAAAGTTTGACTCACACCTTCCTTCACAAAAACTTAGATTCCTGGGCATTAATCAAGCCATTGTCTTACGATTGTATCTTAGTATTTTTCCCCACAGCCTTCCAACACTGATATTTTATAAATTTGTTTAACAGTCATTTTGGAAGAGAAAACCTTTTAGGGTAAATGATAAGTTTTTGAAGTAAATCTCCCCCCACTCCTTCTCTCGTTACCGAAACTCACTGTTGAAAGAGGTTGAAAAGATGAATCACCACTTAGAAAGGCGACTTCATTCCTATGAGAGGAAAGAGAAATCGGTTAGTGAGATGTGGCTTGATTTGTTTTCATCTGGCCTGTGACCTGAATTGGTTATAAAACACTGACTATTGATCTAGCTGGGCGACTGTGCTGTAGCTTTGTACTCACTATAGTTGCATTCTTTAGAGTTTAGAAAACCTCTCCAGTATTCTTCTTCACCAAAAATATTTCAGTTTGAGAAATAAAAATATGTCTTAAATGCTAGATATAGATACACCAGTTTGTTCTAGTTAACAGTGTTTTATCTGCTAATGTTTCTTATGTCAGCTTTTGAATAACTTTTCAGAATGAAGGCATACAATTTCACAATGATATTTTGAGCAGAAAGTTTGATTTATGTGCTGAACAAATCAACAACATGATATTTAACTTTTGGTTTCTGAATCTACACCAGACTTTTCTAGTTTACATTCTTGTGCTTACACAGTGACTTCTCTAGGTAAAATCTTTCATATCTCTGCATCAAGGGAAACTACCAATAGCTCAGAATTGCATCTGAATTAAATTCGGTAAATAAATACGTGAAAGAAGCAGGTGATTATTGCTACAGCAGAAGCAGATGATTATTGCTACAGCAGGCCTGCTAGTTGAACAAATCTAAACACCAGCATGCTAGTTAAAAGGAGAAATCTTGCTTTTCATTACCTGTACCCCTGTGTTAAAGCAAATTTCTCAAGTGCAATTCTCTGCTTTTTTGATTATTCTGGGTCATGTTTATTTGTTTGCCTTTTAAAATACCAGTCAGATGATCTAGCATTATATCAAAGTTTTATAATTCCCATTTCTAGTGCTAAATTATGTAGATAGTGTGGCTTTAACTCATGTTTGATTAGATGCAGTATGTTTTTAAATTAATTTCTCTCTAAGCTCTTTGCAAGGAATAGTAACCCACTGCAGAGAGGTTACAGTACTATGGACTCTGTCTGTTCTGCCTTAATGATACAAGGGAATAGTTGAGCAAGAATAAATGAGGTACTTTTGGTGGGTAAAAATGTGAGCTGACTGTCAGTGTGAGATTGGTTCTAGGAGCAGTTAGCCAGCAGTAATAGGGCACACTTGAGTAATTGAATTTGCATAACAAGGCTTGCTGAAGAGATCTGACAGGCCCAGAGATTTGTCTGGCTGGAGATCTCCAGATGGACGTGACCACACAGCAGCTGGGTGGCACGTTTCTCAGCATGGTCAGCAACACCCAGACTGTCAGCTGGCCTCTGCAATTGCAAAGCCCTGGCAGGCCAGCTGGTGGCTTCTGACAGCCAGTGGCCCCGTTAGAGAATCTTTTCATTCTGCCTGTCAGGGTACAGGACCTGCAGGGACCAGTGGTAAGATGTAACAAGTCACCAGTGAGAGTTGTTAAGATGCTTCAGAAACCTGCTTCTGTTAAATAGCTGCTGCTTTACCGCTGAGAGTGAACCTACTGAAAGCTTTTTCCATCCTTTAACAAGGACGGGACTAACCTGTTCTCCAGCATTTTGTTTGGAAATCTATTACTTGGTGTTAGTTCCTACATGTTTAGTTTCAATACCAATATTTCTGCATCTAGCCAAGCATGCCCAGTCAGTAACAAAAATACATTTTATGTGCTTTTTAGTTTCACAAGAGAAAACACTAGAGCTTTTGTTCCTGTGTCCCTTCCAAGGATACTGATGTTAGTGTATTCTAGATTTAGCAGTTCAGTTAATCAGAGCAGGTTATGGAAATAGTGTAAAGAAAAGCATTAGAAACAATGGAGGCAACAACTGTTTTAACTGATTAGTGTGCATAAATACTCTGTGTGGGTAGGAAAAGAGTATCTGTAATACTAGAAATCTCATCCTTTGTCAACCTGCAAGAAGTGATGTGAAAAATTAGATCTGTTGCTGCCTTAGTCCAAGTTGCTTCATCTTAACATCCCTGAGCCCCAGCCACTAAGCATTAAGCTGTTGGATTTAAACTCTGTATGCCCTTGCAAATTTGGGAAAGTTCCTGTTCACCAGGAGTTTAAAATCCAGGTTGTTCCACTCTCAAGGCAGTAAAAAAACCACTAATGGGAGTTACATATTCTCATACACTTATTATTTCTGTCCTCAGTGATGTTACTTTGCCCTGTTTACAAGGTGACTAAACAGGTAGGGGCCTGCTGTCTAAAATACAGGCTACTGATGTGGGCAATTTTCTTTATGCATGCAGACCCTCTCCAAACTGAAGGAACTAAAACAAGGGTTTTTTACTGGGTATTGTACCCCTAGCCATCCTGATTTCTAAAGGATCTTACTGTTTCACCAAGTCTATTAATTTGGGGACGGCTGGAGGAGAGACATGTTTAGTACTATTCTTCAAGTGTCATTTTCTGGGTTATTTGTATGATTAGTCATCCATGGAACTTCTGTCCAGTCACAGAATCATAGAATCATGGAATGGTTTAGACTGGAGAAACCTTAAAGATCATCTAGTTCCAGCTAGTCCACTTCCAAGTCAGTAGCCCTAACTTTTACATTTTTTCTGGAAAAATCTATATCAAAGCTGAACATTAGATTCATCCTTCTAATTGTGGTTTCTTTATTTCTTTCTGGGAAGTAGCACTCAGCATTTGTAAACTCAACCAGTCAATTACAGAATAATTACAGAATTATGAAATGGTTTGGGCTAGAAGGGACCTTAAAGATCACCACAGGGAGGCTGGGATTTTCTGCCTGGACTTCTGCACCCTGGCTTTAGTCAGGCTGAAGCCTTCTTTTGATGAAGGAGGTTGTTGTACCCAGCTCAGATGAGATTACTTGGTAGCAGAAGGGACGTTCTTGTGCACAGAGGACTCTATCGGTGAGTGCAGGGTGAAACAGCCTCACGAGGCATCCCATTCGTCCAGTCTGTGAGTTTGCTCTAGCACAATGTTTTAATGCTGGATCCATTCCTCTGTAAACAGACTCATATTACCCACCTGGACTACTACACCCTGGTTTTAACAGGCTAGTGCCCCAGTGGCACTGTTTGGAACCAGCTGTATAATGTCCTCTTGTAATACATCTGTTTCATCCATCTTGTTCTGCTACAAGATGCATAAGTTCCCTTTTATCTCAAGGAGATTAGACTGTTAAAATAAGAAAAAAGCTTCACAGTTTGGAGGGACAGGTATGTTTTGTTTTTTTAATCATGAGCATTTTGATATCACCTCAGACACTGTCCAGAAAGTGTTCTTTTTTGAGAAGAGCTCTGCATGAATGGAAAACGAATAAGAGAAATTGTCAAAATAAAGACCACTTTGATTGTTTTATAGGCTTTAGACATTTTTGCTTGTATTTTTTCTTGTTGACTGTAATAAATGCTTAGTATGCAATAAGTATTGTACAGAAACTTCTACTTTGAAAGAAGTGGAATAATGCCATTAAACCTTTTAATTAATCTTTATATCTGTTCATCAAAGAAGGCTGAAATAACAGGTCATAAATTTTGTTGAGTCCTGTGATGCTGCAACATAAACCTCACAAGATTTGGCTTGCAGAATAGGAACCTCAAAGCATTTCTGTTCAAACAGCAGTGATGAATGAGAAAATCATTGGTTTGTGTCCATCAGATTAAAAAAAAAAAAGGCAAGTAGAGAGCATACTCAACAAAACTGTGTTCCCTTGCCACCCTGAGTTTTTGTTACATGTATGGTTTTGGGGTATTGTACTTGAATTCGGATGCGTATAATCCCTGTAAGTCCATAGGCTAAATGGGCAGAAATCTTTTGAGTGCACTTTTATCTCATTCCAGAAATGTCCTTTTTAGGACATCAACTTGTCATTCAACTTTTTTCATTAATTTAAATATAATAGTACTGAGAAATACCATGGATAGACCATTCACTCCTGACACAACAGTACAAATCTTTAATCAAAACACTGAACAGTGAAGGCAGATTTGGCAACCTTTGGAGATGCTTACATGATCATTTTACTGTTTCTTATGTTGAGTTCTAGCTAACCCATGACACAAGATGGAAAACAGCCTTTTTAAAAGTAAATGATGTATCTTTGTTTCCTTCCTTCCTTCCTTTCTTTTTTTTTTTTTTTGTGTGTGTGTGTGTGTGTATTTTACACGAAGAAAACAAGTAGTTGTACTAGATACACATTTGTAGGGACTACACAGAGACAAGGCATGTAGTCTGAAAAACTGTGCTCTGCACACAGCAAAGCAAATTGTTGTAATGCCAAAGTGTACCTTATATGTTTTGCCAAAAATGATTAAGGAGCTGGTATTTCAGATGTTGTAGCAGGTATGATTACCTTCCCTGATAAGAGCGTAATGTTAGGCTGTGTTTAGCAGATCTGATTACTGTTGGTGTGTAGTCTGTGCCAATTTTAGTAATTTCTGGTGTGGAGCCTTTACTTTTATGCCAGTTGTTCAGTAGCTGGTTCAGAAGTTTAATTTCTTGCGTAATTTTGAATATTAAATTCTAATTTGGAACAGTTATTTATATGAAATTACATAGAGTTAAATAAACAACTATCTTCTCTCTTCCTTCTTTCCTCTGCTCTCCAGGAAAAGGGAGATGCGGTGTCATCAAAGCCGCTTCTTTGCGCTTTCTCAGTACAGAAAGCACAGATTGACTTCCTGCTGATACTCTGAATATGTAGCCAAAAAAGTTTATACCAAGTACTGACCTGATCGTTTTTCTTTCTTTTCCTTACTAAAGTCCCCACGGAACTGTAGAATGTTGATGAATAATGGACACAGAAGGAGCCAGAGATATGCTTTGGGTACACGGTCCCCCTATTAATCTCAGAGAAGAGGCACAATACAAAAATTAGGAGAACTTTGGTGTTGGAGAGGTCATTAGAATTAATTAGAATCAAGTCTGTATTCTGAAATAAATCGCTGTAGTTCACTTATCCTTCCCAGTTTTCCTATCATTCTTTATGAATAAAATCCCAAATCTCTGACTGAGTTACATTTGGGAACAAAAAAAAGAATGCTTCCTAAATACCTATTTTAAGACCAGAGTTAGCACAGAAAGATTGCAGAATAACCTCTTAAAAACCTTATTTTCTGTTTCTATGTCAAGGAAGTGCTCTTCTTTCTTCATCTACATTCCTGTGTACTTAAAAAGCTAATTTGCAACTGTAATGTTATCTCCCTATGAAGGCACATTTATTTTTTTCTTTTCATTTAAGAGCTTTTAAAAGCATACTTGAAAAAAATTATTCTAGCCACTGTTTTATCTTTTGCTAACATTTCAGAATGATCTGGGCATTTTATAGATAGCTATAAACCCAGTAGAAAAAGCCAAATTACATTTTTTTATTCCATGTCCTTGCTGCCTCATTTTTTTTTTGTGAGTGAGGAGGAAAAACCAGTCTGAATCTATTGAAACAATTATATGTGTGCCAAAATATTCTAGAGAATACTTGAAAATGGGAGGGTTTGGACTATTCTTTGTCTTCTTTCTTCAGTATTAATTGTGTCTCCTCAGTGCATAAGACTCAGTGCATTTCTAATGCAATCTGATTTTTCTAAATCAAAAATTTTAAAAATATGAAATTGATGTGATTCAAGATGAGACTTGCAGCACCTACTCAGCACAGTCAGGACTGTGGAGGGTTGCTGCCTTAGTCTGAAGGGACTGCACAGTTGCTGGGCTTTGGTTGTATCGAGGAGCTGTTTAGAAAGGAGAACAAGTTCCCAGTCCTTTGTTCCTCTTCTTCTCCAGAAGGCAAAAGGGATGAAATGGAGTTTACTCAAACAGAACAAAAATGTGTATGGGAAACAGAGTCTCTAAAAGGGCTCATAGAATGAGTGTCCAGGGAGGACCCATGGAGGCAAAGCAGCTTTGTGTAGCAGGAGAGGGCTGCATAGCTTTGTGAGAGCAGAAGATGCAATCTAGCTGCAGGACTCCAAGGTGAGCTAATCTGCAGTGGGCTAAGAGAGAACCATGATTTTCAAGGTGGTCATTAGTTCCAGGTAACAGAAAATACTTTTGACATCCTAGCAGACAGGTTTACAGTTTGTGCTTGATGGAGATCTAAATACGGCCTCTCTGGGTTAACTCTTTTTATTACTGTAATGTCTGGAGTTCCTAAGAGTGAGAGCACTATGGCTGTGCTACTGTATGGCAAGCCCCCCTTTCCCTCGAAGTTCGGAGGAGGGGTGCAGAAGAGGTTTAATGGCTGTCAGATGTTACCCCTTGGGGCACACTGCAGCCAGCAGTATTTGCAGCTACACAGGACAGCCTTTGCAAAACAGGCCAACACTTACTAGTCAACTGGCATACAAGAGCAGTTTGATTTCTGAATGGAAAAGCAAAGCTTAAACATGTGTCTGTGCTGGCAGCATGAATTACTTTCCTGCCTAAGTGTCCAGAATTCCTTTATTCCTTCTTTACATTTCCAGCAGAGCTCTCAACTGGGAATTCAGACATCAGGGTTTTGTCCAAGTTTTAGTCAAGTCAGTTTGACATGTTCCTCTTTCCTTGGCTGCTAGTGGTTATAAGTCAATACTTGGAGTGTTCGTTCTCGTCCCACCCACGGTCATTCCATTCATATGTGGGCAGTTTTGGGGATTTCACTCAGTTTTCTTCCAGCCCCTTGTCCTGAAAATCCCTTAGCCCTTTCAGTACCAGGTGACAACAATAAAAAGTGAGGGGTGAAACCACTGTGGGTTTCATTTTGAAAGTAACTGTACTATGTTTTAACAGTAAACCATACTAGTTACTACACGTAAGTTAATATAACTTGACAGATGAATGCCATGTAGTCATACCAGCTTCAGTCTGGGTTATCTACTGTTATGTAGAGAATCCTGAAAAACTGGCTGAAAAGTTTTGCATCTTTTAATAAAGCTCCTAGCCAAGTTAAATTTAAAAGACATATGGAGAATATATAGCAAGATTGTACTAACCTCATTGTGACTGGTAAAACATGTCCTTTTTTCTTGTTTTCCTGTTTTATTCTCCAAAGAGAATTGAAAAATATATATAAATATTTTTTTGAGTAGGGCCCTATCATGGTACTGAATTACAAAAGAAAAAATCTTCGCTATAACTGTAAAAAAATGGGGGGAGGGGTTGCCTTATATTCATGAATGTAACTGGCACAAGTTTCTAATCTTCTTGAAGTGTATTCACTTTACACTTAGCTTTCTTCTGTGACCTATGCAGCATCACTCATACAAGCTGTTTCCTGTTTACAAATCAGTATTTTTATTGCCTCAGTGACCTTAGAAAAGCAAGAACAATTTCTGATCATTTCCTGATATGAATTGACAGTAGCAGATCCTATAATAGCATATGCTAATTTTTTTTCTTATTTGTATCAACATGGGGTTTGTATTTGGACAGCCATTTTGAAATGTTTCGTTGTCTATCAAAATAATAAGTCCTAATGGATTGCTTCCTGCTTGACTAGACAAAAGTACGTCTTTTTTTTTTTTTTTTAATGTATGCCCAAGCAAGTTTAAAAGAAACAGTAGAGCAAAATAAAGTAGATTTGCTGTTAATGGCCTTGCTTGATCAGGTATTTATATTCTGTGTACGGTTTTATTATATATTAAATTCTGACAATAAGGTAGCTTTTCCTCTCTGAGGTCAGTAGTGTTCAGATTAATCAGGTTGACATTTCATGCCGGTGGGTCATGAACTGTTGATAATAGCATTAAATGGTGATTCACTTGCTGCAGGGAGCACAGCTCATTATCCAGTCACTATATTAAATCATCGCCACAAACAGCTACAATCCTGTGTGTGTGCATGCACGCATCTGCACACACACACACACACAGAAATCAGGGTGGAGATCTCTGTCCTGTAGCTATCCATTGCTCTGTTTATAGCAATTGTTAAACCTGTTTCCAGCATACAACGATGATGGACGTCTCCCCATTTGGGAGACTGGAATAGTTTTCTCTGAAAAATCTGTTTATGTATGAAACAGGACTATGCGGTTTATTTCCTAGCTTCTGTCCAAAAATGGGGGATAATTTTTTTAGCCAGTTCCATGTTAGACAAAAGCAAAGAAAAATGCATGCACATCATTTCTACAGTGTTAGTGTTGGGAAAAGAGCAAGATGGAAAATGAAAACAATGGAAATTCAAACTGCTTGTATTCATTGGGTATGAATTTTTATTTAATGCTGTGTTTCAGGGGCTTCTCTATTAGTTTCAGATGTGATACTTCCTGTTAGAAACATTCATACTTAAAAAAAAATTAGATACTGTCCTAGTTCAAGAAAAAGTGTATCTATCATAATGGAAAATTTTAAAATAGAACACTGTCTAAATAGCCTAACAGTGAATTAACTAAGTTAAATGAGGGAAAATTCCACCCTAATGCTTAAAAGATTTTGCAGGCAAATGCAAATCTTACTGACTTTTAAGTTGCATTTTTCTTAAATTAAATTTGAATAAAGACTGTTGCAAGGTATGTGTCCAGCAAATAATAAAAAATGTTGGGGTTTTTTTCTCCTACCTGGAGCAGAGAACTGTGGAGTTTTCTCCCTCCCTGTCCTCTGCCTCCTCCAGCTGAGCCAGTGTAATTCATTTTAGTGCAAAACTGACTGTTGAAAGGCAACTCTTAGAGGGACTTCACCTTAAGGTATATGCAGGCTGGCTTGAAGTATAAGCTTCTCAAGGTTTTCGTAATTGACACTAAAAAAGTGTTTTAATATATGATGTATTTTTCCTACAAGACATTATGTTTAATCAGTATATAAATATTAATTACCATGAGAACCGTGTTAACCTCAGTATTAACTTTAAAACTGAGAAGTTATGGGGTTTTCATATAGATGTACGTTTTTATACATTTATATAAATGGTTACAGAACGGGAAACCATTTTGTGAAGAAATTAGTACACTTTAGATTTTAAGAGAAGTGTTAAAAAAGGTATCTTGAAGGGAAACATTTTACATTCATCAAACTGCCTTTTTTTCTTTCTTTTTTTTTCCTTAAGGTTAAATAGTTTCTAAAACTGCCAAGAGAACCGGAATAACATGAAAAAGCTGTAGGCCGCTAGAGGTCACTATTTGGTAATCAACTTCTAATGAACCAGAACTGTCGAGAAGGCCAATAAATTACACTGTGGATTTTTCTAATTATGAATTCCTATTTAATCATTCAATGACAAGTTAACTGTGGCAGCGGTTCTATGTACTTTGCATACACAGTTATGTTAATGTACTATTATATTTCTTAGGATGGAGGTCCTCCATCATTAGAGCAGTTCATTACCAAAGAGTCTCTTATCTAATCATAATTACTGATTATGAGAAATAATTAACTTTGTTACCCTCTTGATTCTGTTCGTTGGCAAAATGCAGTCTTTCTCTTTTCTTGTTTTTTAAATGGAAGGCCAGGCCAAGTACTGAGTTTCAATACCTTTACATTACAGAAAAAAGGTTAATTTGATTTTGTGCAAAATTGTCTAAGTTGCAGTGTTGGAATGCTTCCAGGTAGTACAGAAAAAAGAGGTTCACAAATATTATAGTGAGTCTCCTTAAGTTGTCATTCAGCACAGTTAAATATGAAAATGTGAAATGTGGTTTGTTTTGTGAAAGTACAGGATTTGGAGCATGTAAACATTTGTAAATTTAAACCATATGATTGCATATTGGCTCATCCTGAAACAATAAAAGTAATAATAAAAATAGTATCTTTTCTTAAATATATTTCCATATTAAATTTAGAATTTCTTCATACATAAAGAAATATGACTTTTAATTAAATTACAAGGGTTTGAACTCATTGTGTAAGTGGCATCAAGTACATTTAAGAACACTGAAAAGTACATTGCATTTTAGGCTGGAGGGCAATGCTAGGTCTAGTTCTCTGAAAGAGATGTATTATCTGTTTTGCAGGGAGGTAAGAATAGAATTATGTGTAGAGGATCCCTGAACAGGAAATAGAGCTGAGAAAGGCCTTGAAACAAAGGGATTCTTTAAATGGAATCTTTCCAATTTAGGTTGTTTTTCTAGCAGCTGTCGTAATCTTGCATTATTGTACAGCTTTGCCTTTCAGTGCCTTAAAGCTTTCAGAATTTACTTTGACTACGCTGAAATTAGGCAGCAGAAAGTGATTTGTTACTCTGTAGGTACAGAGTTAGGCATGCTTTAAAATAAGCATGTATTTTAAAGGAGCAGCTGAAAGATAAGACTTTGTGGGCTCTTGACTGTATCCAGAGGCAAGATTCAATGCCAAAGTGCTTGAAGAAAGGACAGACATATCTGAAACAATGCACAGATGATGGTTCAGATTGTAAAAAAAAAATTCTTGGTCTCATACCACAGATGACACTTGAAGGGACAGAGTTCAAAAGTTCATTCAAAAATGTTCAGTGCAGTCTTCACTCCTATTATTTATGCATTTCTTTCCAATTTCATTTGGTAAACCTCTGTCAGTTCGTTCTCTCGTAGACTGTACCCAAAACAGGTAAAATTAAAACTTTCAGCTGAGATGCTCCCCAGGAGAAAATACTGGAGACTGACTTATTTTAAAATTACCTGTCTGACACTTCTTTCTGGCTATGCATTTCTATTTTATTTTAAAATTTTGTTACATTCTTGCTATTAAATACTAGATATTTTTTAAATGTAGTGAATGTAAATATGCCCCTACTGATTTGGATTGGCATGTGGCATTCCTACATGCTACTTAAGATAAACCAGAAATGCTTAGGAACATATATGCTTTGTTATCCACCCCATTTAAATGCTTTTTGTTTTATTTTTCTGTGTTTAATGTCTTTATTTTCTCATATGACATTGAAAAGACTAGTGAATGCATCAATAGAAATTTACCTGCTTCTGCAGCTGGCTTTTTAAGAAGCAGACCTATTATCAAGAGGAACACATAAACCCATACCTGTTAAGTTTCAGTGCATATCTGTGTGACTATATTTTTCTTTTTTAGCAATGTGCTTAATGCCTTCATTATTCAGAAAAAAAACCATACCATGTTTTGCTGGTTTTCAGGGTCTGTAGGAAAATAATATGATAAAATCATGAAGTACTAAAGTGTTTCAAGTATTTTGTTTCTGTAAAAGGGGGTTGATATCTTGTTATAGTTGTACTAATACTGGAGAAACAGGCAAACAATAATATTAAATATCCCTGGTTTATTTTTTCTTGAAGGTTTTTGATTTGCTGTTATAATAAAAGAGTTTCCACCTTTTACATATCTATTCCAGAGCACTATGTAAGCACAGTTGCATTTTGCTGTGGAGTTAAGGTAGAATGTGCAAGTATTTTATACTTTCCAGACAGAGATGTTCAAGTCCAAGTAGCAAAATCTGCAAACGTGGTGGCTTATAGCTGACTGCTTCTTGTGATTTAAAGAACTCAACAGGACTGGCCATACATCTGGTTTTGTTGGTCATGCATTTGCATGTATGTTGTTCAGTCAGAATAGATGAGATGAAAAACTGTGATGACAAGGTGGATTGGATCTATTTGTGGATATCTATCTATCTATCAAGTTGGATCTATTTGTGGCTTTTGGATATTCCACGCAAACATTAGGCTTCTGGAGGCTTGATGTTCATTTTGGTATTGTCTGTGAACTTGAGTTAGAGCAACTAACTATAAGAATATAAGGATAGCTTTTCTGGGATTTTGCTATCTCTTTTTCAAAGAGAACATTATAAATGTCTATCCCTTTGAGTTTTTTCTTCCATGGCCACACAACAGTCTATTTTCTGTTTGCTGATCTTCTGCGTAGAGCAGAAGCTTTTCAAGAAAGTGAGGTTGTTATAATATTAGAAATGCAGCTTTTCCCTCTTTCTAACGTCAAACAAAAATTATTCTTGATTTTGCACTATGTGATTGCGATAAAGTTTTATTTCTAGGACTTGAAGCCTCATTGGTCAAGATGAGAGTTGTGTCTACTGAATTTTAGTTGTGTGGAGGGTTAACAGTGGCCCACATAGTGGAAGAACTGCATGCATGTTCATGTTTAATTTTTGGACTTCTCCTAAAAGACCAGAATTTCAAGCAGTAGTGCTGGACGAGATTTATTTTCTTTGAAGGACTATTTTCTTTGTTTCTTTTCTATTTGATGTTTCACGTGTATTTGATGCTGTGCTTGCTCAGAACCCAGCAGCAGTTAATCAGATAGCTTGGTGTCATGTGTTTTATTTACATTTGGACTGTCTGAAATCTGCTTTGAAACTTTGTGCTCTTGTGTACGTGCAATGTATTCCAGCCAGTCACTGGCTGTCCAGCCTTCTTGCTAACATTCAGATAAAAAATTAAATACTTGTTTTGAACTGTGCTAAGCTCTGTGCAGGTAGTTTGGCTGTCCACAACTGTGGATACATGCAGCTGTTGTTTTTAAGTTTCAGTATTTCTGTATAGGTCTGCAGATGAGATTTAGACCACATATCTAAATATCAGGGAGGTGTAAAGGAGTAGCTAAGTCTGGTATTCCAGCAATACCTAAAGAGTATTTCTGTTGTGTGGGATTTTATGGTGGAGTATGGATTAAAGGTAGAGAATGGGAAAGATGACTGTCATGAACTACTGTTTTTAATACAATATTTTGGGTATTAAAAATAAGCAAATAAGTTAATCAAGCATACTGTATTTCCTTTCTTATTGCAGTGCTGTTAACCTTTTTACTTGCTAACTTTTAAGGTGCTTTGATATTTCTCATTGACATTACAATGACTAGAACTAAATGTAGTGCTTTTAAAAAAAGGCTGCAGACAGAACAATTTCATCAGGCCTTTCAGCTTGTATTTCTGTTGAAAAAGTTGAAGTATTTATGTGTGCATTTGCCTTTTGCAACTTATTTTCTTTGGCTGATCCTTGGGAGGCATCAGTTGCTACTTAATACCATCTCGTAAAATTTTCCTCGTGCATCCCCCTCATATTAAACTGCCTCAACAACAGCTTCTAGTCAGTTTTTGCATGATTTATTGAGAGGGCATATTCTTTTCTGTGTTTTGGCATTGTTCTATAATGCATCTAAATCAAACTGAAGATTTTTATTCCACCATCCATGGCCAAGTTCAAGTACGAATCCCTATACAATTCTACTCAGGCCTTCTTTTAAAAACATGAAGTTTGTCATGACCATTTTGCCTATTTTGTTTAATCAGTTGTTTATCCTTCCTCCTCCACTACTTTCTACCTTCTGCTTCTGATTATGTTTACATAATTTTTTCTGTTCCCAAAAGGGATATCCTCTTCTAATATAACACATGTATGTACCTATTATTTAGATGCATGTATCCTTATGATTAATGTAAATCCCTAAGTATGTTTTCCTTGAGGCTCCCAAGGATCCTTGCATATCCAGCAGCACTTCTCAGATTGGCATGTGGGACTGGAGAGTTTGGTACTGGCTTTGTCTTTGGACAGTACCTAGCAATTGGGACCCAACTGTGACAGCAAGTGAAGTGCTGAAGAAAGGCTCTTAGAGCAGTCTCTGCCTGCATCTTCTACCTTCATATTACCCTAGGAGGCAAAATCTGTTTAATTACGCCCTCTCATGCTGGGCTGCCCAGAACAGGTAGCATATTGCTCACCTCTCTTGCATCTTTCAGTGTCTACTACTGCTAGGAAAATAGCTGCATGGAGCATTAACGCTGATGCACACAGTCTGATTCACTCGTCTTCATTCTTGCCAGTGCTTGTGGGAGAGGGGGTAGAGGAGGAGGAGGAGGAGGGAATTATTATTCTGCTGCTGACACAAGGAGAATGAGAGTGGCTTGATGCAACAGAAGATTATGTTCCCTGAGGATAAACAAACAGAAGGAGATAAATTAGGAGAGAGGATAATCCTGTTAATATGTGCATTCCTTAATTCTGATCCAGTTTTTCAAAATGTGTGATTGCACAGAGGTTAGAAATTTAATTAATACCTGTAAACCATCTCTTCAAGTTTACCTTTCAAATTGTGAAGTAGCATTTTGAGTTGGCATTTGAGATGCATGAATTTGCTTATAAACAGGAATTGCAGATAGTAATGTGAATATCACGTGAGGGAAAAATAATAATGTGCACATCACCATCCCTTCCTTCAATTAACAAACAAACAAACAAACAAAAAACTTTGGTTCTCTGGACTTTTTCACAATACTGTTTGTCAGGAAGTCAGAGCAGCTTATTCTTTGCAATCTTCTTGTTGCTTTTTCAGCAGAAGCTGGGCCATTGTGATATTTATCTGAATTCAAACAAGGCTAATTAAAAGAGCTGCTGACAGTTGTTGTGATCTGACTTTGACTGGAGCTTGATGGTCATTATGGGTAAATAATGAACTAGGTCTGCAAATGTAGCAGCTGCCAACTTGGGATAGAAGAACAGCTATTGCGTCCAATTTAAGGATCTATCGACCGCTTCCCTTTTCCCTGCAGATCTTCTTCCTAGCAGAAAACTAATGTTTTGTACTGCTTTGTTTTGTGGTTTCAGCTATTTCTGATATAGTCCATAATTTCCTCTTAAATATTTAACCTAGTCCATTATTAGCTTTCAGAGTTAACAACTTTTCCATTGGGCTTTCTTTGCGTTTTTATTTTGTTTTGTTTCGTGGGTGGGTTTTTTGCAGTTTGTTTTTATGTACAATGTAACTGCTTATATAATGATGATCATGTGTATTTAATTTGCCTGTTGCTGCAGAATAAAAATCCACTAGGTTTTTTTCTCTGTACAGCCATAATCTCACAAATTGTATAATTCGATTATGCCATAAAGGAGATGTTTCTACTTCCTTAAGCCTGCTTTTTTTCTGGATGAATATTTGAGTGCTTGTTGTATAAATCTTGAAATCACTGACCTGAACCTCCATTTCCATTTTTGCTCAAAAATCACTAGTTTATGAGGTACAGTGATGCAAAGCTCTATTTGTCAGAAGAGAGAAACAGCAATGGCTTTCATTAAGGGGGACTTCCAAGTATGTTGTCGCTTCATCATAAGCTTTGCCTTGTCCCATTAGCAAGTAGGAATGGTACCTTAAAGGGAAAATGGCAAATTTTAATAATAGATTAATTCAACTTTCTCCTAGAATCCCTGGCATTATAAATGCAGTACAAACCACAGAATTTGATATACAGAAGAACTTAGTGCATCTACCCAGCGTTTGCTCAGCTGCCATTAGAAAAGGCAGCGTGCATTATGTAAAATGTACGGAGGCACTTGAGCATTAGTGCATAATGCGGCAGAACTAGGAATCTTGCTGGGAAGAAATGATCCCAAGCGTGCCCCTAAAAGACAAGTCTTGCTTTGAGATATAATGATGAAAAATTGCCCATTTATTTGTGTCTTTGCGTTTCAGCAAAAACGAAACTTGGACTCGTTGACTGTCGTGCTGCCGCAGGGGTTTTGTGCACGTATGTGTGCGTCCGCGGGCACGGGCGTTTCTGTGCCTGCTTGGAAAGGCCAGCGGTACGTTAACAAAGGGTTATGTTATGCTGGTTTATGTTAAACCAGATCACCCCCTAACATGTGCAGAGCCATTCATCTGTGTCACCAAAACCCAAGAGAACATCTGACATGGACTTTGAAACAGAAACAGTGATCACTTACAAATCAAACATGGCACGCTCTAAACCGATTGTGCACGGCAATCTTTTCGAGAAAGGACAACTAATTGAACATGATAAAGTGTAAAGTTAATTAACACCCTTAAATTTGTTGATTACTTTCACGGGATTATATTGTTCGTTGAGAAGCAGCTTTCTGTCCCAGCTGTCGCCTTTTTAGCGAATGTCGCTGGTAAACAATAGAGACACCATAACAAGTCGTAAATGGTCCCTGTGACAGCAGCCCCTTGTGAGGCTGCATCTGTAGAAAATGATTAGAACAATTGCATTTTAAAGACGGCTCACATTGCAGCCCGGTCCCATCGGCCCTCTTCTTTATCTCTGCTGATGGCAGACTGGTTAAAACATTTAAGTTCTTTTGAGAAAATTAAGTGATTTACTGTGTTTTAGTTATACGGCAGTAGAATAGCTTCATAGGTCTAGCTTTGATGCTGATTTTTATAATAGGGAGAAACACAAGCCCTTGGAGTGGTGGTGTGCTGTGGGGTTTTTTTCTGAGTCTGTTCCATTTACATGTTTCCTGGAAATAGATTGATGATGGCAGACATTGTCTAAGAAGCAAGTAGAAAAAACTGATACCCTATTTATATTTTATAAAATAACTAGTTTCTTCATGGTCATTTTAAATTTATAGTATGGTTTTAAATATCCTTTTATTTCCAGTAGGGATTTATAGCTGATTTTGCCTATACATGCCTTTTAATTGGTTTTAGATTTATATATGTAGCAAAACAATAGTAACCTTTTCAGTTAATCTTTCCTTGTGTATCTTGGTTTAACTTCTCGTGAGTTGCAAAGACAAAAATATTTGGTGGGAGCTGGCAGGTAGTTTAAAAAAATCTGCTTAGTCCTTAAAAATACACACTCACACAAGGTACACAGATGCAGCCTCTCAAGCTCAGCCTATCTGAAAGAGAGCAAACATGACAAGAACCTGCTTGTTTGAGGCAGCTACAGTCACTTAAACTGCATTTAAAAATAAAATCAGAATAAAAGACCAGTGTTCCCTTGCACTTTCCAAAGTGTAACAGCCTCAACTCTTGTGCTTGAGGGTGCAACACTGTAAAACAGGATGGAGGATTCAGACTCTAACAATATTCTTCTTGTTTCTTTCTTTTTTTAATCTAGTTTAGATCACAAAATTAGTTGTTAAAATTGCAATTACATGTTAAGTAGAAAAATAACAAAATAGATGATTTTTTTTCTGGAGTTTCTTGATATTACAGCCTTCATCTCCTGCTTGTCCTTCAGAGACTCTGAAACAGCTCAGTTCATGTCATTTGAGTCTCAACTTTGTCAGCAATGAATTTTTTTATCTGCAGGTGCAGTGCAACAGTGGTTTAAATATGTTGGCACAGGGGTGTGCTTGGATGCATTATCTTTCCATCAGTGTTACTGTTTTCAGCATTGCCACTGTGATGGTGCTGTAATGCGTAGCCTTACAATATCACTTCTTTTTAACTCATCTGCCCTCTGTTCTTACAGAAATGTAATAAAGCTGAAACCAAAAGTAGGTACTTTCATATAACGCCTTTACGTTAACATCTCTCTTCTAGCCAATTGTGTTGTTAATAATAAGGAAACTGATAGAAACTAAGCAGTTTTAATGATGTACCTATAGAACCTTTCTGGGATTTTTTTTGGAACTGGGAACATCAGTGGCAAATTTCATTACTTTTTGCAGCAACAATAAATACTGTTCAGATAAGCACAGGAATGTGAGTATGGAAGGGCAGCCTGTCTATCAAATGAGGCTGTTTGGCCTGGATGCTAAAACTTGAAGTCATCTTCAGACTGTTCCAGGGTAGCTGCAACCAGTTGCTGTTGTCATGTGAGAGCGTCTAAGTCTCCATTCCTATTTTTGTCTAAAATGTTGAATTTAAGAACTGCTCTGTATCAGGTTCACTGAGCAATCCACTGGCAACTGAATGAGAAGCACCTGGATTGAACTTGCCCCACCAGTAACACAGCCAGATGTGACAGGATGCTTTGAAGTGCAGTTCTTTATATACCTCTTTTGATAAAAAAACTTAGTTTTGCAGATCTTCATCCAAAACCTGCTAGTACATAAGTGGGAAACCCGTCTCCAGGTGGATATGGGATACTGCAGTGCTACTCTGCAACTGCTCACCATATTTTTTCCCAGAGTCATTTTCTTGCGTGTCCCCTCAACTAGCTAGATCTCTTATATTTTTCTGTAATCCTGTTCCTATCAGTTTATATCTCTGGGACAAACTCTGGTGCTGTTGTGACCAATAGACTTGGAGCTGATCTGCTCTGCGGGATCTGCTGGTGTGACAACCTTGCAGGATTCTGCACATAGGTGTGGGTTATCATCCTAGAGAAGCCAAGTATAAGACTTCCGCCATAAGCTCCAGCAGTCTTGCTTTGCAGCAGAGGAGGAAATCTTAACGTGTGCTAATCATAGATGCAGTTTCTCTGAAAACCATTCCCCAAGGATGTGAAGAGACTTTTTGTATTTTAGAAAGAACAGATAGATTCTAAACGACTTTGACCCTCACAGGAGCAGTACATAAAGCATTATCTTAGGTGGTAAGATTTCTTCAAAAAAATCAAAATACGAGAAATAATAGTTAGCTTGTTTAAATTGCATTAGCTGCTCTCTGCATCTCCACTATACTGGCTTGTGTTGTTGGTATGAAATCTGTGATTGTGAAATAAGGCTGTGCATTCTTGTATAATGATTTTTTTTAATTTCTATTTTTAGCTGAAGTTACAGTTCTTGTACTCCTAGACTCCATGCCAATTTTTTTTAAAATTTTCAGTCTTATAAATTTGCTGCGTTGCTCTTTTGATTCTGACAAAATAGCAGATAGTTGGCAAGGACCCTAGATGATAAAATCTACCATGAAGTAAATAGGTTTTTGTTTTTAGAACAAGAATTTTCCAAGCCTTCTGCGTTGTACAACAAATTGCTCTTTTTTTTCTATTTAACTAATTTATTTTTGCTTCTTGAAATGTGTTTGAACAAGTGAGAGAGTGCAGCTGTCAGAAGATTAACCAGCTGAAAACTATTGTCAGCATTAATTTTGCTCTAATAAATGAATCTCTGAAGCTATTTAGCAGTCTGTAATCTAGATACAAGGCTATTGACCTATGATGGATAGTACTGGATTTTGTTTGTAAGCTTTGACTTAAATTGTCTACTTAATTTGCTGCAGGTCAGATCACAGGATTAGTGGTAAAGGCCATTATGTGGTTTGAATAAAAATAGCTAGAGGAATGGAATGAAAACCATTGTGTTTATTAATGTAGCAATCTTTGTGGTCATGTACACAGTGAACTGGTAGCCAAAGAGACAACAATGACCTGTTTGTGCTAGCTAGTTTGGGCTTTGCTCTTAGCCCAGTTCCTGTGAGGTGCCTGGAGAGGAGTTGTTCAAGTGAGATCAAGGATTGGCTGCAAATTGGGTGTCTCTCCTGGGCAGGAAGATCTTCAGCACTGTATGTATTTCAGTACCTCAGCAGTGGTGTGAATATAGACCGATAGTTTTGTTAAAGCTGCGGGTCTGAGTTCTTCTGGATGCTCCAGTTCTGGGCTTAACAGCACAAGAAAGACACAGATTTACTGGGGTGAGTCCAGCTAAGGGCCATGAAGGTAACAAACGGTCTGGCGCATCTTTCATACTGAGGAGAGACTGAGACTGTTCAGCGTGAAGGGAAGGCTCAGGGGGCATCTTATCAATGTGTATAAAAACCTGATGGAAGAGAATGGAGTAGAGGGAGCTACACTCTTCTCAGTAGTGCCCAGTGACAGAACAGGAGGCACAAATCAAAACACAGGAAATTCCATATGAAGCATAAGAATACACTTTTTTTACTGTGAGGGTAGGCAAACAGTGGAAGAAGTTGCCTAGCGAGGCTGTGGAGTCTCCATCCTTGGAGATACTTGAAAGCTGACTGGACATGTTCCTGGGCAACATGCCTCAGCTGGCCTTCCTTGAGCATGGGGGTTGAATGATCTTGAGAGGTCACTTCCAACCCCAGAAATCCTGTGATTCTCGATTCTAATATAGGCTGAGCTAATATCACTGGGAGCATCTTTACTGTTGCCTGGTCTTGTATAACTGGTAGGTATTTACTCTTTTTGAGACTTTGATCTGTCAAATTTGTCTGAAATTCTTCATTGACTTCAAAAGATAGTATCTGTTGAAAGGCAGGATGGGAAAAATAAACATTTGGGAGATACAGAAAGGGGCATTTGTAGACATAGCCACACAGAGAGAGCATCAATTGAAATTTTTATTGAAAAGCAAAAAAATATTCATCAAATTCTTCTGTGTGAGAAGCTGCAGTGTAACTGTCCTTGATGTTGTAAACAAAGTCCAAAACTGACCACTTACTTAGCTGTGGTAAAGCATTTCAGAGCACTGTACCTAATTGAGTATGTTTAATTCAAAAGTCAGTTGTTATCTGCAGCTGTACACCCTAACCAGCCAATGTTTGATGCATAGCACAGAAAATTTATAGTGGCTATGCTTCTTGCCAGAGTGAAAATTAGTGAGGAAGCTGATTTGTTCATCAGTTTAGGCCAAATTGTCCTAGCAGTTATACCCATTAAATACTGGGGATAAGGAGGCTAGGGACGTATGAGTAATTCATATTAGAATTAGGCTTCTTTTAAGGAATAGAATATTTCATGGAGTGGAGGTAATAAATATCACATGAAAAATTCGCCGGTGTTGTGGTTGGGAACTGTATAATCAAAGAACTATGGTGTGTGCTTACTGAACTGTGGTAAAGACAGATAGACTACAGGAATAAAACTTGGAATAGTGTGTTTGTGTGTGTGTGTGTATGTATGAATAATTTTTACATTGTCTTTACATAGTAATTGCATCGTTGTATATGCATTAAGTTTATGTGTGGGAAACTTAACTTAAAGCTTCTCAGATTAAGGAAAATTTGCTTCAGATTAGAAACATAATAAACTGCAGAAATTCAGAAGACTTGGTTTCATATGCCTGTGTCTTAGCTGTTCAATCATATGAAAATCAGGAAGCATTGATAAAAATTAGCCTAGATTTGGAAAGGCTGATAAAACAGAGTTAACTTTGAGCAGTGGTTTGTTAATGGTTATATGTGAAGAGTAGTTTGGCCAAAGAGAAATTTTATTTAGTAATTCAGATCCAGTGAATTTTTTGGGGTGCAAATTTGCAGGAAAAGTTGATTGTTTCTTTGTATAAACTATAAAAAGCTACATTGCCAGTTTTATGCAAGTCTTATGACTTATCTGCTAGTGTGCCTGGAAGATAAGGTGGTTTTATCTCCATCAGATGTTTGAGAATTTAGATTACTGATTCTGTGAGTACTGGGAGTGTAGGCTTACTTTTACACAGAATTTGAGAGCTTCATCGTAAGTGAAATACTAATTTTGCATCATCAGACGCTTTCTGGTAAGAGAAACTGCCTAAGTTTTGAGGTTTTTTAATAGTGTTATTAAATCCAGTGTTATCTTGATTCAGGTGTTGGAGCTGCTCGAGCTGGGAACCTTACTTTCATGGTTGGTGGAGTGGAACAAGAATTTAATGCTGCCAAAGAGTTGCTGACATGCATGGGTTCTAATGTGGTTTACTGTGGAGAGGTTGGAACCGGACAGGTAATGCTTTCTGAAGGGATAGTAGTTATCTCAGTCTTTCCTTTTTCCTGGCTTTTTATTTATTGATGCCTACTCTTTTACTCAGAACTAAATGCACGATAATATATCTCATACTTGTTTGCTTTTCTCTAACCTTGTGTTTATAAAGTAACTTCATGGCACTTTTTTCCAGTATGTTGTGTCACTTAACACCAGAATCTGACTGGTGTTTCTCCACATTGCTTGTTAAGATTATACTTTTTAGGGCACAGACATTTAAATTTTGTTTCATCTGAATTTAGATGTACTGGATGTTCTGAAGGACAAAAAACCCCTACATGCCGTGTATACTAACTGAGCTACTGTACTAAGAAAAGAAGTACTTCTTAATCTCTGAAGGAGCCATAGAGCGGCTTTCATTAATTTTGTACTGTCACAGATCTCTGTTTACTGTAGAAGAGAGCTGCCAGAACATACTTGATCATATTGGCCTGGGCCTAGTTGATTTCTATATGTTAATTCTATGAAAATGCATAAACTAATTGGTGGTTTCGTGTGTTTTCAGGCTGCAAAGATCTGCAACAACATGCTCTTGGCCATCAGTATGATTGGAACTGCTGAGGCTATGAATCTTGGAATCAGGTTTGTTTGATTTTTGTGGTGGATTGAAGCATTTTTTCCGTGTTTACAGTTTTTATGTATTATGGTTGACTTTTGCTGAGATGATGATTAGAAGACATAGGTAAACTTTTTGCCAGCAGTTGTGTCATAAAGCTATTAAGAGGCTAAAGGGATTATTTAACTAAAGGAGGTGTTTTCAGCATGGGAATATTCTCTTGTATTGTCTGCACAGGTTGTTACATTCTGCATATGAAGTTAGGAGTTTATTGTTCTGCTGTAGTGCAGCGTACAATAATGTTTGTCTTTCATTATAAACATCCAGAGCTAATACAGAGGTAAGTTTTTGTTTGTATTTTAAGCTAATGTACAGTTTATTCAGAATATTATACTCCCATATGGCTCTCATTGGCTTTATTTACTTTCTTAAATTGTTCCAAGATATTTTGTCAAGTGAAACTTCTGCTACAGTATGTATATCAAATTAAGATCAAAGCACAAAACAGAATATCTACCTTTCTTTGACTTTATGAGAGCACTTTGTCCTAATTGCCAAAACTCCTAGTTTGTCAAAAAGCTGTGGTATGCTCCACTACACTCTTGCCAATGCTGAGACTACCATTTCTTTTCTAGCATGTTGTACGTCTAACTTTCAAGTGACATCATATTCGAGCAAAATTATTTTTACTTTCCAATTGTAATGTATTTATTTTGCTGTGGTCTTTGTCATTTTGTTTTATTTTCCAATAGAGTGCATGCAAGTACCAGTTCAATATTAAGGTATTTGAACTTCTAATAAATTCTTTTAGCCAGATCAAAATAATTTGCAAATTTATAAACAGACAAGTCTAGTGTTTGAAGAGATTATCTTGCAATTGTTTATCTTTTAGGGGCTTTTCATGAATTACTTAGCTGCACAGTTGCATCCTTAAAATTTGCCTGCTAAAACTACAGATATTGTAGGTATGTATCAACTGGGCTCAACTGTGTTCATGTGGATTTGATACCCTATAAAAAACAGCAAGAGGGCATCAAATGCTTAAATAAATAAAAAAGAACACCTACATATGCGCACATACACAAGACAATGTAATGGATTCACATTTCCTCTTAATTACCATATCAAGATGCAGTTGTTTTATTGAATTGCCCTTGTCTCAGATGTTAGACTATCTTGACCTATTAAGTTGTCATGTTGTAATTGAGATAAAAGAGGAATTTGCTTTGCATCAGTGCTAATTGGTTTATCAATATCCTGTACCATTTACATTTTAAAATTGAGAGTCTGTAATATACTGAAGCATGTCTGCATCAAGCCATAATAAAACCAGTAGCATTGTTTACAACTTTTGTAATCCAGTGTAATCCAGAAAGCTTGCACTGGGTTCTGCTTTAAGTCATTATTCACTTAATAAAGCATATGCAACTAATTTTGTGTTATAATCTACATTTGTAGGAATGATTAAAATAAAATCAAGAGGTTTAGAAGAGGGATATTCTGGGCATGTAAGCCCTGTGAAGAGCAAGTTGATGTCTGTGGTCACTGTAGCTTAAAGGTGTTTAGAATTTTTTCTTTTCCCAGTTTAAAATTTTGCTGAATCTATTCAGCATTTGTGAGCAAAAATCCAATGTGAAGGTAACGATATATAAACTTCAGTACCCTACAGTTAAGGTTATCAAGAAGGAACTGTATTTATTGTAGAACAAACCTGCTGATCTTTATTCTAGAAAGAGCAGAACCTCATTTAGTCAAAAACGGCATAAAGTTTAAGACAGAGGTGGTTATTTAAAGCCTTATGAAGTAATTTAGAACCCTTGCATTGATTTTAATTTGATGTGATTTAAATCTTAAGAAGATGACTTCTGCTTATAACTAGAATAAGAGCTTTCCACTTGGAGTGTGTAAAAATTTCTAATGTAGAAGTTTACAGCTGTCATTGTAAATATTAGAAGTTTTGCTGTATTAATAAATTTAGGAAATTTTTTTCAAGTCTAAAGCTCAAAGGATAGTATGGCTGCCTACTCTGAAGAGAGTAGGAAACTGAACTTGATTTACTAGATTGATGCTTATCTGGTGAAGAAAGTCTGACTTCGACTTAATAATGGTAAAGGATATTGAAGATCTAAAAATTCAGAATAGGAATTGTGAAACTTAGATGTGTTCTTAACTTTTAGAAAGAATCTAAAATGTCTTTATGTCATGCATTGTGTATATCTGCTACATGGTTTAAATTGAGTTCTAGGGACTTTGAATTATTAATTATTCAAAATACTTCTGTCTGAACTAGATGTAGCTACAAAATCATATTACAACACCTTCCATAAACCAATATATACTCTGAACCTAAGTCTTCAAAACAGTGTAAAATTAATTCTATTAATAAGCCAACTTCTTCTCTAATGTTTTCATAAACCATGCAGTCTAAATTTTCATTTTCTGAAGCAGTTAAAGTGACTATTTTACTAATTTCAGATTTTTAAATTATATCTGCTGTTGTTTTATTTATTTTATATTTGAAATTATAGAATTTTTCCAAACTTCAACATAAGTAGCAAATAGCATGTGGTGAGGAAGAAAGAAAATTACATCAATGAACAAAAAATTCCACAATAAACTCCCAGAAAAATAGGCCATATTGCCATGTAATTTGTGCATTTATATTTCACTTGCTTTACTCTGACATCATCTTTATTTACTAATGAAGATGCCCATTTTCACTGGAAGTTATTTGGATTAAAATGCATAAATAATTTTTTTTAAATGTTCTCATCCTTAGTTCTGACCAATGAAAAGCTTGTTATGTTCAGTTTTTCCATAACTTTCCTGATGATTTATGAATGTTACTAGTAAAAGGTGCAGCAGACACTGCGGAAATTAATTCACATTGTCATTTATATTTTCTTTTCTTTCTAGCATGTTAGTGCAACTTGCCAGTAGAAGAATGCTGAGCACATTTTGCTGTACAGTTTTATAGTGTGCATATTGCAAAATACTGACTTACTGTGTCAAACCAACACACAGAGTGCATATCAACTGCATAAATAAGAAATAGAAACATTAAGTGATACTGTCCACAGAAAATATTTTTCTTTTTCATTTTGCTGATCATCTCAGTGCCAGTAACTTTGTTTTACTGGGCCCTGAGTTCCAGTGAAGCAATTTCTAATACTAGCAAAATAAAGCTCAGAAATGAAATACTGCTGATAGCTGGTTTGTGTTTAGGTCAGATGGAAGTTGTTGCCTGACAGACAGTTTGCAGTCCCATCAGAAACTGCCTGCAAAGACTCAGGGAAGGGCTTATGTGGTGACACAAGACAGGACAAGATTGTTTAATGTGGTTGGGATATAAGGGACCAGGAGAGCAGTAATGGCTCTATGGCAATAACCTTGCTGCAAAATCACTTTCATTGTTCCAGTAGCAGAGAACATCATTTCTATGAGGAGGGGCTGCAGTGCCACCCAAATTTATGCCAAAAGCTGCAAATACAGCTCCTTCCTAAGTAATTTTACTGTATGGATTTGTGCCTGCTTGCTTTTTTTACATGCATGAAGTGAAAAGACAGTAAAAGAACTTTTTCTTCTCACGCTGAGTTTAAACATAGTCTCAGTCTCTAGGTCTGCTTTCTGTGAGCACCCCTGAGCTGTGGAGGTAAGACAGGAGCAGAAATGAGAGTTGACAGTGTAGAGAGGAGCATGTGTGACAGGCTGAGGAATAATTAGCTCTGGACACATCCCCACTGCAAAGTTCAGAAAGAGTACCTTGAAAATGGACTCCAAGGAACTGTGGTTCTGCTGTCTTTGGCATAGGGCTATAGCTAAGTCTCATGAAGGTTAGTAATGAAACTGGAGAGCACTTACCTTGTTTAAAACACCAATGGCAAAGTCATTTTTAACTGTGGTAGAAGGGCTGTAAACTTCTGCGTGAATATTTGTACCTTTATATAGTGTTTACCCAAAGCACCTTGAGATGGGAAACTCTCAAGAGTTCAGCTACTTCATTTGTTACACCTTAAAATGAGACCAGGATGTATCTTTCTTGTGAGACACTATTTCAATTTTTCTGTCTGTTCCACACTGAACTTTTGGAGCAGTGTATGAAAAATTCACTCTGAGGCTTTATCAGAGCTCAGCAAAACTTGAGTTTTGAGCAGTGGTGTGAAGGAATTCTATTTAAACCTTTTTTTTTTTTTTTTTTTTTTTGATATGTGCATCTCTTGCTTAGTTTCTGCTGTTCACTTCATTAGGAATGTTATTGAAGAAGCATTGATTTGAGGGAGCAATTGTTTTTGTTCTATTATAAGTACAGTTAATACATGGGCTTCTTTTCTGCTTATAAGGGAGAAGAGCATTTTGGTAATTGTAAATTCACACGCACAGGCACAAGCTCTTGCCACGTCCAATGGCAAGTTGTTATGGGGACTGGCAGACTGTCATCATTTTGATAGCTTGAGCAGTATATCTCCTGAACAGCAATGGAGCTCTTATGCAGAGAGTATCGTATGTTCCCAGCCAATTTACAGGGAAACAGCAATAACATTTTATCATGGTTGAGAGCCCAGTAGCTGCTTCCTATTAAACTTGCCCTTTCAGATACCTGTCTTGGATTAATTTGTTGATTTCGAATGGAAACTCAGTCTTCTCCACTGAAGCATGACTTTCTAGGATAGACTCTTGCTGAATGACAATTACTGTATATTCTGGCTGGTTTCAGACCATTACAAGCTTTGGGCACAGTGGAAGACAGAGGACTTCTGCAGTAACTGATTTTAATATATGTCTAATTTTAACTGTCAGTTATATATGCACCAGTGGATGAATCTTCAGAAAGATGAAATGCAAAGCACTTCTAACTTGCTCTTATTAATGATACACTTGCTGCAAAGGAGAAAAAAAAATAGGTTCAGGTCTCCTGAAGAGAAGCTGCATGGTGTTTAAGAGCAATGAATTTTGAAGAAGCAGGGATACAAACTGACACTATCTTCCTTTTTCTTTTCCGGGAGCAAAAATATGTCAGATCTTGTGCAAGACAGTATTTTACATATCTGTATAATACATGCATGTCTTTTAAGGTAGACTTTTACAGAGAGGTAGTTGGAACACTGTAAGAAGAGCATTCTTTGGGAGGGTTATATGTGTTTTGAAATAATAAGCTCTCTGTCTTGCAGTATACTCACAGCTGTAATTGCAGGCCTCTCCTATGCAGCTGGATATGGCACAAGCAGGCACTACATTGGTAAAATTACTGATCTGGATGTAACAATGATAAGGAAACAGACAACTCAAGAGATTTGTTTGGGGAAAAAAAACAAACAACCTCTGAGTATTTGAAAGCTCAGGCTTTGAATGCTCCCAGTGCGGGTTTTTTTGATTACAACAATTAAAGCCATTATTTGGAGTGGCTCTTGATGAAGACTTTTATGGTGAAGACTTTAATGCACTATGCACAATAAAAATACTATTCAAATATGGTGAAAACATACAGGTGCTGAAAAATACAGTTTATATTTTTAAATACATGGTCATTATAAGCATTCAGTTGAATCAGAGAGTTGGGAAAAAAATGGGAAGGAGCATAAAGCTTGATCCCATTTAGGCCAGTGGAAACTTTCCACTGAATTCCAGGGGCTGCTGCAGCAAATCGTAAATAAGAGTGCACAGCAGTACTGCTAAAAAGCTATCTGAGATACAGAAAATGTTCTTGCTTTGCATTAGGAAGGCAGACTTGCAGGACACAGTGCCACTACAGGAGTAGGAGCCATGCTGTCCACTGTCAGCCATGCCTACTGTCTTAAACGTAGTTTTTCAAATCCAAAATGCCTACTGGAATTGATAGACATGCATTTTAGCAGCTGTTCCATTGGTAATGAGCTTTTCTCATCTACGAATTAAAACCTTGTAGTGCTACAGTGCCTGAAAGCAGTGTTAGGCTATGAAGATCTGTAAAAGTCTGTGATGTGAGAACTAACATAAAGAGCATTGAAATCTATTTAAATAAACTTTGTAGAAGGTTGTGATATATCCCTTTTAAAATGTTCTTTTTTCATCTCGAATTGTTACTGGACATAGTTGCCTTGCTTTCTCTTTTGTCCTGAGTGTGGCTGAATATCTGTACAGGGCCAGATAAACTGCTGCTGGTTGTCCTTGGTATTAATGCAATTGATGTAAAATTACACTTAAAACTTACTATCAGCATAAATGTGAATTCATAAGAGGGTTAATTTCTTATAATATTGAAGAATTTTCAGGGTCTGCGCTGAGCAGCAGTTTATGCCATCATCTCCATGGTAGAACAAATGACGTTTCTACTTGGACAAGCTTTGTTTTATCGGGATCAGTAACCTTATCAGCAGCTGACCCAGAACTATAATATATGTTTGCAAATAGATAACATATGTCACAGTGAAATGCAGACTTGCCTCATAAGCAGGAGCACATAATGAAGATTTAATAATAGCAAAGACAAGAATTCACAGATATATACAACATTAGTGGGTTTTTTGAGAAGAGCAGCATTTTTATTCACATTATTAGAGCAGAATCAATTGTGTTATTTTGTTTACTTCAAAAATGCACTAGTGTTCACCTATAAATGCATCACACAACAACTTTCACGTTGCCACACTTGCTTGTGAATTTTTTGCTTTGTTCAGAGAATATGATTTTGATATGAAGAACACGTATGTGACCTAGTAGGTAGCAGAACAGAGAATGCCTTTTAGTAATTGAAATACAAGCTAACTGTTGTTCTCAGAGGACCTTTATTTTGCTTGCACTTTTAAAATTGCTAGGTGAAGAGGATTTGCTTAGTGCAAAAGGAAAACAGCTCTGAAAACCTACTGCTTAAATGGTGGATTGATGCTCTTTAATTTAAGATACAGCATCCCTGCCCCCAATATCAATACTCTGTCATTTTTCATGACTTATAATAAAGGGAGAGGAATGATGGTAGGGTCCTAAGATATAAAACAAGTCACCCATGTCTTGTGCGTTTTGACATTAACACTTCTCTTCTTTGACCTTTGACAGATTAGGCCTTGACCCAAAGCTGCTGGCCAAAATCCTGAATATGAGCTCAGGTCGCTGTTGGTCAAGCGATACATACAACCCTGTTCCTGGAGTGATGGAAGGAGTACCGTCAGCTAACAATTACCAAGGTGGCTTTGGAACAACACTCATGGCTAAGGTACATAACACCTGCATGTCAAGTATGTGCAGTTGCTTCTCTCTGGGCTTCTAGCAGTCTTCTCAGTGAAAATTTGTGGTTACAGGATAATATATAGGCATGAACTGAGCTCTTCCTGTAGCTCTGAATTAGTGAGTTGTTCAGAGGGCTTTTCCTTAGTCTCCAGCTTCTTTCTAGCCACTATTACTGCTGAGCCACTCAATGAGATTATATGCATGGTCTTTTTGAGTTCTGCCTTAATAAAGGAGTCCCAATGGACTTGTGTCTATCGTGAGCATTTAGCAAGCCATTTAGGTGCCTCTTGCATGACTGCTCTAGAATTTAGGAGTCTAAGTTCAAGAGAGAATTCAGGGAAATCCAGGTGACTTAATTAGGTGCTGATAGTGGCATAAGCATCTCAGATTTTGGGCCCACTCTCTTCCAGATACCTTTAACTGTGCTACTGGACATGCTCTCTAGCAACCCCTTCCTTGCTAAGCCAGTTGCTTGTGTGTTCTTCCTTCTGCCTAAGGCCATCTGGAATGCAGAAATCAACCCACACCACCACAGGCTAATCTCCTGCAGGTTTCTGCACCATTCTGTGAGCTCTCCTGAATTGTCTTAGCTGGTGACAGAATAAGAGCTTCTCATGAGTAATTACCTAGTAATCTAAATTGCTTGTCCACAAAGTGGGAGATCTGGGGTTTAGGTCCTTCTCAGCATTAGGAAGTTGAAAACCTACTGTTATCCCATCCCAGGAGAATGCACTTATTGCCATGCTCTTGGCTTTTCCAGAAAAAGCACTGGCCTGAGTCACTCTGTGGTCAGGAGAGCAAAGCTCTTAGAGGCCACAGGAAAGTAGGCAAGGAGGTCAGGGCTCTGCATCCCACTGACAGGACACACAGTTGGAGGAAGGAGATACAGAACTCTGACTCTTGAACTACTTCTGCACTGAGCACAATGATTGCCTAAGGTAAATTATAAAACCAGATCTGGGAGAGATGTCTCATCTAAGTGCAGGAAATAATTTCACACTGAATATCGGTTTCATAGAGATACCGTCCTGAGGGAGGCATTTGAGCTCATACAGGATAGGTTTTATGCATACCAGTTTATTGAGTGCTCCCAACTGGTTAGGCATTCTGTCCATTTTCAGCTCTTCCATATACAGTGGAAATGTGGCATTTAAAACTAAAACAGCATTCTCAAAGCTGGTGAACAAACTCAGATGTTACCATGCAAATCTCCACAGTGCTGGAGCTCCTGTATATAATACCTGCTTACTAATACTGTTCATTTCATTTTGCAGTTGGTTTAGGACAATTGGTGCGTTTGCACACTCAATGAAATTAGCCAAATTCTCTTCAGAGCGGGTCCACAGTATTTTGCATGTGGCAGCACCAAAATATTTTGTGAATGCTGCATGGCTCAAAACCCCTCAATGGCTGCTACAGTTTATGTTTATGGACCAATGACCAGGAACTTTAATTTCTTTGAGGGATGTGTTAAAATATTGAAAAGTAGCAGTTTTTACATTGTGTTCATGTCATTGGACATTGGGGACAATAAAGTGTTGTTTAAATTACGGATTTACAAAAAGTGTTAGGTTGTTGCTTAGAGTTTGCCAGGGCTATCGATTAGAGATAATCAACCTGATCTTGGCCCTGCCTCAAAGCTTGTTTCCATCTTGTGTGCTGTTTTCAGAATCTGTTCTGCCTGTTGGGCCATGTTCGACGCTGCAATCTCTATTCTCATGATTTATAGCTCTTGATCTTGTCCAGAATAACCTCATAGTATAAATGCGATAGGGGCACACATTTTCTTTCCTCCCTTTCAAGTGTCTTTCTAAAGGGTTGGTTTTTTTCCTTTGGTCTGCTTCTGAGAGAGACCTTCATCTCCCCTGGAAACTGCCCTGGAAGATCTTTCTTTAATTGGAGTGGAGGAATAGCAGCCTGGCTTGTGCCTGTTGAAACTGCCAGCTTTTGGTTATAAAGCATCAATGATAACCAAGAGAGAGTTCCTCAGAGAGATTTGTAATTGCTGTTCAGCTCTTCTGACTTGCCTCTCGTGACAGTCCTGAAGACTGCCTTCTTTAGGCTAGAATCCTCGGTACGAAGGAAAGACATTAAATCTCTCCCATGCCTGTTGAACTATGCTGTGTTATCCTATATAGGTGGAAGATTTCTTGAATAAGTAGCCAAAGACAGCTGATCGTGTTCAGGCTATTCTTTGGTGCAGTGGTGACCCCTTCTAAGACACTGCTTTTTAGTTTGTGTAAAGACTTTTGCTACTATCTGTTTCATCCTGGTGTGTGACACTAAGCAGTTTGCGAATTGTTTGAGATGGGGACTTTTTTTGAGGGAAATGCAGAGCACAATTTTGCCACTTAAGAAATAAAAAAGGATTTATCCAAAGGAGAAAGAGGTAGGTAAAACCCTGAGGTTGAGGAGAAAATATTCCATTTTGAAAATACCTAGGAGTGCCTCAGTTACAGTCACTAAACACAGTTACTGAACTTCAAGTTCCTGCTCACATATCAGAGATGGTAGTAGTCAGAGGCTTTCTTAAAGTATTTTGTCAGCAATGGATCTCTCAAACAAAGCCAGAGGATCCTTATTTTAAGTGTCTGGGTCAGAAAAGTTTGCCAGAAAACTTTTCTGGCAAAAAAAAAAAGCTCTAAAAAGCTCTTTGATCTTGAAATTTGATACTGAAACATAGAATTTAGTCAACTTAATGTGAAACCTGCACTAAAGATTTTGCATTTTAAAAAATCTAGTTTAGTTTACCACGGCATGTTTGTGTCCAAGGCATTGGCAGGCCAGAAGTTCCATCTTTCATTGACAGCACAGTTGCTAATTAAATGTCAGCTTTGGATCCTGAGAAGAGCTAGAGTTATATCATACTCCTCTCGAGTCATGTCAAGACAGTGTTTGAGCTTTATTCCAAATGGCAGTTTCATTTACGTCAGCTGCAAAATAAGTATAAGGAACCAGGTAATTCCAAAGTGGAAGCAAATTGTGAATTTGTTTCCCTATTCCAAGCTGAGGAAAAGTGTTAGAATATTCAGTACACTGAGACATCTGGAAAATGTTGTCAGTTCCAAAGAGTATGAGAGAAGCCATAAACTGTGCTCTCATTTTTCCTTTTCCAAGTAAGTCAGCAAAGGGAAATTTCTTTCAGAGGTGTTTTGTACTATTTCACTTGAGGAATCTCCAACCTCAAGTGAAAAGATGCAAAATACTTTACGATCTGAAGCTAAAGATAACCTTTACTTACATTTTCTTGGGTTTTTTCCTTCAAAGCTCTAATTTATGGAATAGAGGTTTTAAAAAGCAAAACAGCCTTCCTGCACTTCAGTCAGGAGCCCTTGTCCATTTAACTGTTGAAATGTTATTGAAAGTTTCAACCATCTTGGAGCCAGACTTTCATTACCAAAGTGAACAGAGCTACTTTATTGCCCTGGTTTAGGAATGCTATTCCCCAATTTAGTACTCCCACAAAAAAATCCTGCCAGCCACTCCCCTCCCACTGCAGTCAGAGACACAAGAGGCAGAGATCATGGGTTGAGTAAGAACAATTTATAGGAAGCAGCCATTAGATAAGAACACAAACAGTAACAGCGACAATACTAATAACAAAAGTGTACAAAGAGAGGGTGATTTATATGCATAATGCTTACCAAGCCCAGGACAATGAAAAACAATGGTAGACACACCCACCCACCACACTTTTCCACAACCAGAAAGGAGCACCCTTTCTCCCAGAAAGCCATAGAGAGCCTTTCCCTACCCCAGCAATGACATAGGATGGTATCAAATAACCTTGAGGTCTTGGCCATGCCCACATGGTGCAAGGCTCCACCCCCTCACAGCTGCTATGAAAAGTTAACCCTGTCCTTGGCAAAATCCAGGACATTTATGAAATTGTATTTGTGTTAGCAGTCCATTCAGAATTTTCAGGGATTGTTTCTGTGAATGTCCCTTCAGAGAGAAATAGATCATAGTCACCACCACCAATACCAAGTACTTTCACTAGTTTGGAGTTAGATGATTTTTCCATTCTAATATTCCATTACATGAATTAAGCTTTCTTGAATAAAATTATTAATATGGATACAGATTTCACAAAGAGGGTTTATATATATCATGAAATATCTTACTGTATGTAAGGTTAAAGTAAGTGTTCCTAGATTTGTCAGCTCATCAGTCTTTCAACAGAGTTGCTAGACAAGAAGGAATTATCTACCCTGATGCAGATGAAAACTATTTTGGATCCTGTGACATCTGATATGTGTGTTTTTTCCATTTTCCTAGAGCTTGAAGTCATTCGAGGGTAATAGGAAAAGTAACTATAATTCTGATTTGTATCAGAATGACCTTTATAGAGCCGATTTACAGATCAAAGTGACATTTAGAGAGTAGAGTAAGATCTTGAATTTCCTTGTGCTAATTCAAATCCAGACACACAGAAAGTAAAGACCTGTCTTGTAAGTCATCCCTGAGAAGTCAAAGGTGCTCTCAGCAGTAGTACAGTCTCTCAGTTCTTCTGTATCAAAGATGGGGACCATCTGTCAGAGTAGGGGAAGAGCCTCTTCGCTTACAGGCTTGTAGAGCTGTGGTGAAAAGGGCTTTAAGCTAAAGTTACTGGGGGAGGGGGAACCTGCATTCATCCCACTCCTACCAGTTTGATGCCAGTGACAGCAGTAACTGTGCAGAGCCTGGAGAAGGATTGCAGGTCCAGCAGGAGAGCACCTGAAGAGCAGCACTGTCGCTGTTGTACCGAGGACGGCGAGAAATGACACAGTCCAAGTTCAGGAAAAGAGTGGCATGAGCCCTTTATTCTTCTACAGACCCATTTTTATACCCTAGTTTGCTTGCATGACATAAAATCATTGGTCATTGATCATCCGCCTCTCGTAGCGAACCCACAACACCCACTGCAAAATATTTTTTCCAATGTGTCCCATAACAATTCTGCGAAACAGAACCCAGGTGCACAGGTAAAGATAGTTTACAAAACTGTCCTCGCTGTTTTCATGTAGTCTGCGTGTGAAAGCAGTGTTCTCACAGAGTACTGAGAAAGGCTGAAGAATTTCTCTGCTTCTAGCTTTTTAGCATCCACACAGCACAAAGGAATTACAGCCATTCCAGCCAGTAAGTCGGTTTCCGAGGGGCCCAGTTTAAGTGACCTATGCAAATGCTGCATGTGCATGCCTGCAGGGCTGTGATCTTAACTGGCATCACAGAGACACGGTGGGATGACTCCTCTGACTGGGGTGTTGGAGTGGAAGGATTCAGGCTCTATATCAGTGACCAGATGGAGCACATGGAGCTTCACCTGGGGATGGATGAAGAGCTGACTAAGATTTTATGGGTCACGATTAAAGGGAGGGCAGGGACAGGTGACATTATAGTGGAGACCTTCTACAGGCCATCTGACCTGAAGACTGAGCAGATGAGACAAATATAGACAAACAGGATCCATGGCACATCCACAAGCCTTGGTCCTCATGGGGGACCACACTGATATCTGCTGGAGGGGCAACACAATAGGGCATAAGCAATCTAGAAAGTTCTTGGAATGTGTTGGTGAGAACCTCCTTCTCCAAATGATAGAGGAGTCAACAAGGAGAGGTTGTTATGTTGGACCTTGTTCACATCAGCAAGGAGGGGCTGGTGGGGAATGTGAGTCTCAAGAGCAGCCTTGGCTGCAGTGACCAGGAAGCAGTGTAGTTTGAGATCCTTAGGGCAGCAAGGAGGGTGTACAGTAAGCGCACTACCCTGGACTTTAGGAGAGCCAACTTCGGCCTCTTCAAGAGTCTGCTTGGTACAGTACCATGATAAGGCCCTGGAGGGAAAAGGGGCACAAGAGAGCAGGTTAATATTCAAGGATCACCTCCTCCAGGCTCAGGAGTGATGCATCCCAACAAGGAGGAAGTCAGGCAAAACCATCAGGAGGCCAGTGCTGATGAGCAAGGAGTTCCTGGACAAATTCAGTCACAAAAAAGGAAGCCTACAGAGGTTGGAAGAAAGGACAGGTAGGCTGGGAGGAATACAGACAAATTGTCCAAGCAGCCAGGAATCAGGTCAGGAAAGCTAAAGCCCTGATAAAATTAAACCTGACCAGATATTTCAAGGGTAACAAGAAAAGCTTCTATAGGTACAGGACCTTGTATAGGGTTAGGACTTGGTTGCCCAGGATTTGGAGAAGGCTGAGATACTCAAAGATTTTGACAGGTATGAGAGGTGGGTCCTTGCAAACCTCATGAATTTCAACAAGGCCAAGTGCAAGGTGCTGCACTTGGGTTGGAGCAATCCCAAGCACAAGATTGGGATTGAGCAAAGAATGGGTTGAGAGCATCCCTGGGGAAAAGGCTTGGGGGTGTGGGAAGACCAGAAGCTCATTGTGACCTGGCAATGTGTGTTTGTAACCCAGAAATCCTATCACATCCTGGGATGCATCAAAAGCAGCGTGACCATCAGGTCGAGGAAGGTGATTCTCCTCCTCTGCCTTGCTCTTGGGAGACCCTACATAGAGTGCTGTGTCCTGCTCTGGGGCCCCCAACATAAGAAGGTCATGGACCTGCTGGAGTGAATGCAGAGGAGGGTGATGAAGATTGTCAGAGGACTGGGTCATCTCTCCTGTGAAGACAGTCTGAGAGAGTTGGGGTTGTTCATCCTGGAGAATAGAAGGCTTTGGAAAGACCTTTTAACACCTTCCAAGACTAATAGGAAGCCCACAAGAGATCTGGAGAGGGATTTGGCAAGGATATGTAGTGATAGGATAAGAGGTAATAGCTTCAAACTGAAAAAGGGTAGATTTAGATTAGATATTAGGAAGAAATTCTTTACTGTGAGGGTGGTGAGGCACTGGAAGAGGTTGCCCAGAGAAGTTGTGGATGCCCCATCCCTGGAAGTGTTCAAGGCTAGGTTGGATCAAGCTTGGAGCAACCTGGTGAAGTAGAAGATGTCCCTGCCCATGGTCGGGGGCTTGGAACTAGATGATCTTTAAGGTCCCTTCCAACCCAAACAACTGAAAAACAGGAAAAAATCAATCACGCAGCAGATTCTATAAACCACCATCGTTCTGAGTGCACAGGAAATCTAGGCATTTCCTAGTAACACTTGAGAGGTTCTTTTGCAATTTTCTTGAAATATGGACCCCAAACATTGATTTCATTAACAAGACCTTAAAGGCAATCTTGAGTGCAGGCATTACTTTGCTACTTAGTGGAGAGATCTTTTTATCTATGTCCAGGCCCTTGTTAGTGCTTCCTTCTTTGGGTTGTTTCATGTCTGGTTCAGCTTAGAGTTCAAGATGTCCTCCAGCCTGGCTGGCAGATGACTATTTCTGGCTAACTATGGTTAGTCATAGTACTTGGTACTCACCTTTGGGTTCTGTCCTATTTATTTCAGATAATAACTGTAGTTGAACAAGGACTCTTTGAACCCTCCCTCCCTTTTGTTGACCCAAATATAGTATTTAAAAACACAGTGGAACTATTCTCTATATGCCTCTACTAAAGAAAGTCATTAAAGAAAAAATCACTAAAGAAGAATTTTGAGTTGTAGCAGATCCAGGACTGCCCCCTAAGCAATTCTCTGATACATCCTTCCAGTTAGGCAGCAAATCAGTTATTTTACCACAAAGTGGTCTATGCCTCTCATTTTGCTATTAACTGTTTACATTGTAGTAAATGTATGTTTCCTAAGTGAAGAACATTTTCTTGTTCTTGAAATTCCTTCTGCTTGATTTTTAACCTGTTTATAGTAATAAAGAATTCCTCTTGCCAAAAGAACTAAATTGCACTCTTAGAATCTATGTCAAATGCTTCAGTGAATAGCCAGGAAGATTTTCTTACTAGAGATGACATACTCAATTGGGAAAAAGAGTCTGAGTCTTGCTACCAGGTTATATAGTGATCTAGAATCTTAAAATTCCTCCTGTTCTTAAGGTGGTGTCTGCCTGGCAAAGCTTGAGGTTTTTCTGTTGAATGACATTGAATTACTGTTTTAAAAAATAAAAACTACACAAAACCTACTTCTTCCAGGTCTGAAATTTTAAGACTGGAGTATTGTACTTGTTGGCAGTAGAGTTCTTGTTACAGTGGAAGCCAAATAGCCTGTATGTACATGGCTTGTACATATCCTTGTTGTTTCTCCCCTGACTTTTTCTGTTTCTCTTTCTTTCCATTCTTCCTCTCTGCCCTCTTGCTCCCTCTTGTCGCCCCCCACAGGATCTTGGCTTGGCCCAGATTTCTGCCACCAACACGAAGACACCAGTTCCTTTGGGCTCCCAGGCACACCAGATCTACAGGATGATGTGTGCCAAAGGCTATGCCCTGAAAGACTTCTCAGCTGTGTTCCAGTTTTTACGTGAGGAGGAAAGCTTGTGAGCTGTCCTTTGGAAATGGACACAATAACAGACCACATTTTTTTATCCTTATAGCTCATTTGAGAAGTTTGTGGGTTTAATCAAGTACTGTGCATCCTGCTCCCATACAGACTAATCATCTTTGGCTGTCTAGATCACAACAAACTCCAGAATTTCTTTATAATTCTTGAAAAAGCAAGCCACGGGGAAGGGATTTTTTGGCAATTAGCCTACAGCAAGTCGTTTTTTTTTTTTTAAGAACCATCGAAGTTTTTTTCACTAGATGCAATAAATAAATACTTTTTTTATGAAGCTCTTAACTGTTTGCATATAAAATAACTTACGTTATGGCTACAAATGTAGTTGAATCATGAATAATAAGAGAATGTTTTATTGCAATTTTATCATATATAGTGATCTATTAAAATTTAAAATTAATACCTTATGGAAAAAGGGAATATATGTTCAATGAAGAAACACATCTTGAGATGGATTTTTTTTTTTTTTTTGAACCTACTAGCCTTGAGTTGATCAGAAGTGAGTTTTTCCTGAGATTCAGGTTGCAGATTAAGTTTATAGGCACGCGTTCTAAGTGGAAAGCTGTTACAGCATGTTTACCTGATAGACTTAGTTCAAATAATATAGAATGTGTGTCCCTCTTGTAAAGCTCCGTTACTGTATTTTGCAATTTTATATTTTCTTGTATTCTGTCACGCATTTTCGGAACTCAAGATCAACACTTACCAGAAGTTCTGACAAAGTGTACATTTGTTTTAGGTAATTACTAAAGTATTTTAAATCTAAGCAGACCCCATTATTTTGAAAAGAAATAAAATCTATACTGGTAAATACTTGCTGTATGATTATTTGCTTTTTGTTTTGGTGCAGTCTTGTACACACAGTATTAACCAAAACTTGTACTAAGTGGTCTTATTTTTTAATTTGCTGGGTTTTCTACAGCTTTTCAGATCATCTTGCAAACCCAGGCCTTTCAAAAGCTCTTGTGAAATGCAGACAGTAACACATTTGCATATATATTACCTTAACCATTCACATCTCGTTGATCTTGCCAAAGTGCAGGTACATATTTGGCTTTATAAATACTCATGCTGATTTTGTTAGAACTACTCACATGCAAACTCTAGGTTTAATGATCAATTATACATCTACATTCCTATTTTGGTTGTGTGATGGATCCTTTTATATATGCACATTAGGTTATCAAAGTTGTGTGCTTGAATTAGCTCAATTCTGTGAATAATCAGAGAACTTGGACACTATATTCCAACAAATTAGTAATATCATGCCATTAAATCATACTAGTTGATCTCTTCTCCTTTCAGCTTTCTTTGAAAACTCTTTGACATTCCAGGTGATTCAGGGATTTGGGATTCATTATTGTCATATATGTGTATAGGACTACTGAGAGCAACTGTACGTTTGAAGAATTGTTTCTCTCTTTTGGTAACAGTATTTTGTCTGCAGGATTGCATTCATTCAGAAGTTAGACACACAACTACCTGCGGCAAAAACAGCCACTGAGGGAGGTGCAACATGGCACCATAGTTGCAGATGGGTGCTTTGACCTTTGGTAACAAGATCACATGCTACAGCATTTGTTTCCTGTGGGATTCCTGCCCCACATCACACAAAGGGTGGATCTAGTCTTGTTATGAACTTGGAGTCAAGTCGTGAAGGCTGTTTTTGCCATTGGGATCCTTTTTCATTTGGAGGTTTTATAATGGATGAGGTAAGGAATTGTAGGAGTGTCCTGGTTAAGTTTGTATCCTCTGTATTTGGCTTGGAGATCTCTCTGGTGTCGCAGGACTGCTGAGAGATGCTTCCTTCTGCTGTTCACCCCAGCCTGTAGCAGCATTTGCTATGAAAGTGTTTGCTGGTAACCCTGGGTTTACCTGTAGGCCTGGGCTTGCAGGAAGCATGATCATTTCTTTTCTGAAGACATCATATGCATATGTAATTGTTGGGAGTCATGAGGGAAGACAATATGCTCAGTGAGACAGTTTTTGAAGTTTTTAGCCTCTGAAATCATAAAGCTTCTATTAAATATGTGGAAACCTCATTGTTATTTTTATGTTCCTCTCAAAGGCTTGTAGCTTAGGCTTCCTGGGGTTCATTTCTCCTCCCTCACAACTTCTCATCAAATTTTTAATTCTCACTCCAAAGCACAGGGTGCTCAAGTTGGAAGAAAGGCTGCCAGAATGCCATTTGGGCAAATCAATAAAGTGTTCTGTGCTCTCCTTTTTGGAGGAGAACTATGGCTGAAATTAAAAACAAACAACAACAAAAACAAACAAGAAAACAACAACAACAAACAAAACCAAAAACTAAAACAAAACCCAAACAAATAAACAAAACCCCAGCTTCAGGGCAGAGAGCCAGCATGTAAAGTTTTAGAACAAGCAGTTAGTTTGGCAAAGTCAGAAACAACTTTTAAAATAAATATTATTATAGAAAGTGCCTTGCAAACTTCAATGATGTCCAATACCTGAAGCTAGGAATACGATTTATATTAGAACACTTTTTTTTAACTAATTCTGCAAGGGAATATGGTATGACTGTATACATATAGTGATGATAGTACATGCTATCTATGGCTATTCTGCATGTGCATTTGTTTATAATGTATCTTTTGCTTGGGGTATACTTCTGCTCTGTGGAAATTAGGTAAATACTAAAACGATTGTCACTGCCAGAGACAGGTGTTGAAAACTGTAATTTGTTGAGTTGAACAGAAATATGGTAACATTGGTTGAATTTCTACACTAATTACCGTCCAGAACCTTCACAAAAATTGGGTGCAACAAATTAATGGCTTATTTTGTAAATGTCCCAAGGGAAACTTGAGGTGACTTCTTTTTAAATTAGTTTAAATTAGAATCTCAAACTAGCCCTCCCATCATGCTTACTTTGGAAACTCACCTATATCAAATGCATTTACTGACTAATAGGAAAACACTGACAACCAATAAAAGTAGTGATTTTCTTAAAAAAAGTTTTCAACAGCCTTCTCTCATTTATGATTCAGTATAACCCATCTTAAGCAACTATTTTTGGTGGTTGTTTAACAGAGGAGGCCTTCTGTTAAAACCACTGAGTACTATATTGGTTTAACCTTATTTATGGCTCTTACAAGCCTCAGGAGGAGGAGGAGGTGGTGTTCTGACCAAGTAAAAGTATTATATGTGATAGTCTGGCTCTGCTTTAATCAATGGGAATTCGGCCATTAAATACAATACTGCCAAAATTTCACTGTGTGTGTTGAAGACCCACGTGATTGCACTGCAGTAACTGGAGATGCACTCCACTGCATCTGTGGAGAAGCTCAAGCACATCTCTCTGGCTGGGACTGTTCCACATTACTGACATTAGGATTATGAGAAGTTGTGGTGGGGGCTCTGGGTGGAAGGAGCCAGCACAAGCTGCTGAAGTTTGTATTGCCAGTCTCCATCTCAGCCTTGTCCCACACGGGATGAGAGAGAGATACTGAGGAGTATAAAAATAGCTGCTGTCGCTGCCTGCATGAGCACAGAGCTACCTGTCTTTTCAGCTGTTTAAATCTTACAGCTCTTTGCCACAAGGAGATTTTATCAAGTGGCTTACAGAACTGAAAGACTGGGGCCACCCCTGCAGCAGGCAGAGAAGGGCTGCCATCATATAAGCATTATTGTATATGCAGTAGATGTCCTTCTGTACTTTTAGTCTGCCAGCTTGTTTTTTAAGATCAAATCTGTCCAGGCACAAGTCTGAGGGTACCAACTTCATCAGTAGATATACCTGTTGCTTTTGATTTGTTTTTACATCATCATAATCTTCTCCTTTTTTCCACAGCTAGTAGGCTGTGGAAGCTTTGAAGCGGTCTGGAAACTTCTGTTGTGTTTCATTGATGCAGTGATGTAACATGTGGCGTTAGAGTTCTCTGCACTATTTTAGACTTCAGGTTTACTAAGATCCTCTAAAAGTTTGGGGGACTTGTAGACATCATTGACTTCAGTATCAAGTTCTTAGAACTCTTACTGCAAGCCTTGCAAAAATGACACTTCAAAAATGACACTTCAGGAGTGGGAGAAGTTTAGTTCAACATCTACAAGTTAGAATAAACAGTGCTTTTGAAAAACTGGAGCTTTCAGTAGCAAGAATGTCTTTGTCATTCTGTGCAACACCATAATGGATGTGTGGTCTTTAAATGCTGCTGGTATTTTTAAGATTTGTTGCTTTCTATATATGCTTTGTCACAACCTGTCCAGCCTGCTGGCACAATTACACATTAAATTTTTTCCAATAAGAATAATAGCAATGGTTACAAAGTTTTCTTGGGTAGACAGAAAATTAATATTTTTATGGCTGGTATGTTCAATAGATGTATGACATGGAACTAGGCATCCATATGGCAGTGATTTTTTTGGCTTTGGCATTCATCATGGATTGTGAGCACTTGGGTAAATTGGAACAGGTGGATAAACCTTTCTGAAGTACTAAATGTCTCGTAACAACTATTGTATAATCAAAAGCCGTCTGGCTCTGTCTGCATTTATACCTAGCTCTTCCTTTTGACCTTGACCCTAAGATGAGGTCTGGGTTTTCATTTGAAGTAAGAAATAACTCAGTCTGTTTCTTCATCTAGTTTTACTGAGCCTCCATTAGTGATGACAGAGTTTGGTTTGTTAGAGTAAATGCTGTATTTGGAGATAATAAATGTGCTAACATATATTTTATGAAGTTCATTGATTCAAAAAGACTTGGAACACTGGCCAAAACTGACTGAAATCCAACTGATTAAAAGATGTTTACCTGTACCTGAAATGCTGCTACTCTGGAAAGAAATGCAAATATTGCCACAGTACATTTCAGTCCTTACAGCATTTTTAGAAAATAAACTGGTTGTATTTTTGTCTTGTTGAAATTCAAAGGAGAAACCAGACATGTAAAACAAAAGTTGTAGCCTTCAAATGTGGCCAGCTGTAAGCTTTATGTGGCCAGAATCAAGTGTTGCTGCTGTCTGTCTCCAGCTTGAGAACATGACAAAAATTTATGCAGGCAGCTTAGAACACCAACAGCGGTAGGGAAGTAACTTAAAGAATAGTTCTTAAATTCTCTGAGCTGCTTGCTTTGCTCTGAGTCTCCTTCCACCTGATTTAACAGTGTCACTTGGGCTGTAACCACTGATTGCAGACATACCTGAGCCAGCTGTAAGCTAGCTGGTTTGGGAATCTGCAGCTCCCTAATCCCAGAGGCTTTCCTGCGTAAATACTGCGCCAGGAGTGCTGTTTGCAGTACCTAAACTGTCTAGTTTGTGGCTAGCAATAGCAGGCCCTTTTTGCTTTTCAGTCATGTTATTCCATGGCTGTAGAACCGGGAAGCTTTAACTGGCCAGTATTTAGTTGGTTAATGCACTGGGTGTGGTAGCTGTTACCTGTTTTACAGCATCCTTCTGGCAGTCTGTGCCCTGTTGCTCGTTCCTCTGCTTGAACAATGCCTAGAGGTCCCCCTTGGTGTTGTATAATTGTGTCAGGCAGCAGTCGGGCTGCAGTCCACAAAAAAGACTGATATCAGTCACTCACTGGTGACAGAAGCTGAAGCTTCAGCACTGGGATTTAAGATGTGCTTGGATTCCTCTCCATTTCTACTTTAAGGGTTTTCATACAAGCTCTACTTTATTTGAACCTATACATTGCAAGGCATCAAGAGTCCACTGTATGTCAGTTGGTTGGATTTTTTTTCCTGCGTTTGACTGCATAAATCTACATTTGCTATTCATGCTCAAGAAAAACCAATTTCTGGTCCTTGTCAGGAGATGGGGAAAAGCACCACAAAGAAATGGAGATTGGTAGGTCACAGGACCTGATGCCAACACGTTACTCTCACTGGAAAGCCACTGGATCCTGTCCCCACCTCCTGTTTCTATGACATTTTTCCTCTGCTTGTCCCTGCATAGATAACTGTGTTAGCTTATGTGGATGCAAGCAGAGTCTGTGTTTTATAAAAGAAGTAAGCAGAATCCTGTGCTGTGCGACCTACTGGGTCTGTCAGGGGAAGGTGGGTCCTTGTAAAACAGATAAGGGGACTGCAATCTGCTCCCTCAGGCACCATGATAAAGATGGAGACAGTGAGTCTGCAGACATCTGTAGATACTACCACTGAAGTCACGGCCTGCAGAATGCAGTTCCTGTCCCGCATCGCACCACCCAGCTCTGCTCTCTGAGCAATAAACATCACACCAGCCTCTCCAAACTCTCCCTGGGGCTGCTTGTGGCTCTAGTTTTGGCAGCTTTGTCTGCCTTGGCCCTGGCTGCCTGGAATCTACTTCTGCACTTCCTCCCAAAAATTTCTTTTCCAGTTCTGTGCCCGAGCTGACTGTAGGCCTTCAGTGTGCCTACAAATAAGATGCTGGGTCTTAACTTGCTCTCCATGTGCTCCCAACAGTGCCAGAAAGCACATAATGAATGTGTCTCCCTTGTTTCTTCCAGACTTAATAAGTAAACAAAGCCATAAACAGTAAGCCAAAAGGATGGGGATAGCAGGCATTTATGGGGTAGTAGGAATTTGTTCATTGAACTGATCATTGTTCTGCTTCGTGACTGTGGTATCTCAGCTTTTTTCTGAGAGCAGGAGCGATGTGGGTTTCTTTTCCTGTGAAGAGGAGCCAAACCTGGCTCTGTCCACTGACCTGTGGCTGTCACTTTGAAACAGACTCAATGTTTAAATTTACAGTAAAAACGAAAAATAGCCTCTTTTTTTTTTTTTGTATTGAAATACAGCTAGTTTGCTTTGTTGGATTTTTTTTTAATCAGTTTTCTACAAATGGATACTCTAATCTGTTTGCTAGTATTTTACTTCCTTCTCCATCTGTGTAACAGCCTGTGTATTATAGGCTACATATAACATCTAAAATCACATTCAGGGATCTGTGAGAAACTCTAGTCTTAAGGTAACCCTGCCATGGTGCTGTTAATAACACATTGCAAACAAGAAAGTAGTAAGTGGAAATAATGCACTCATTTAGAAGTAATAAATCCTTTGATCTTTCTTTGAAGCAAGGGTATATGCTTAAACTACCAATTCAGGGACAACCAGATGCCCATAAAGAATGGTTCTTTGCTTTGATAGAAAATCGCTGAGGCCTGCCCAGCAGCTCTGGTCTGTAAACAGATTAGTTAAGTGCTCATCAACTCCGATTTGCATAGGACAGTCTTTGCACACAAACCCTACTTCCAGCCTTAACGAGCTATTTGCTTGCAGGAAGGCTACTGGTTTCCTTTTAGTTAGAAATCTCAGTAGAAAATTGCTTTCTGAGAAGGGGCAGGATCCTGATTTGGGAATAGCACTGTTCCTCTGCATGGATGTTAATAGGCAAGTGGTGACTGGCAGTTTGGTGTGCTTGCTGAGCCTCTGTAGTGAACAGCTGTGGGAATTAGTAAAATAGCTTGTAGTTGGAAATTTGGAGAACAGTTACTTCTCTCCACTCATTGGTGGCTTTCAGCCGTGGCTGGATAAAGGGCATACATGGGAGAGGATTGGGAAGCAGACCTTCGTCTCTGCAGGAGAAGGATCCCAGAAGTCCCAGAAGCTGAAGTGTTCACTCAAGAGGATTTCGCTAGGCTGTAAAATTCTCATCACCTTTGAATAAAAATAAATGCCTCGTGGATGCTTGTTGGTTTGTGTGCAGAGACTGTGTGCAGCCTGCAGATTTGTCACTCACATTTTTCCCTGTTTAAACTTCATCTGATCCCCTCAATTACTTTTGTCTGATACAAAGGGAGGTCAGTCTCGGCCACAAACGCAGCAGATGGTGAGATTCACCCTAGAGTATAGCAAAGCTACAAGTACCTTCAGGGTCTTTTGCATTTTAAAGTGTGTTACTTCTCAATTGATTTCAGCCTGGCTAGCAGTTTGCTTTTCTTTGAATCAAGAAAGCAGTCAAACTGCTATTTTTTTTTCATGGGGAGACAAATCTATCAAAAGTGAGAGGAAAAACGCAAAGTATTTCTGAAACCAACTGTAAGCAGTTTCAGTGCAAACCTGCTGCAGCTGGAAAGGTCTTAAAAATTATAGACTAGATTCTTCCTGTACTAATGATCTCACAAACTTTGGGGTGACAGGTCTACAAATAAGGACACAATGTAGGTGTGTGTGTTTTAAAACAGAATACTGGTATTAGACACAGGAAAGTAAATTGTGTAGTTCTACCTTGCCCTAGTAACAGTGAAAAATGTTATGGATCTGTTTTTTCACTGATTACATTATTTCCGTTTCGTGTCCCCTTTTGCTTGGAAAGTGAACTTAGGTTAGAGCCTTTGTGCCTGAAAACACAGGGTGAACGGCTGGACTGAGGAAACTACTTATCATTTTCACAGGCAAGCTAAATATAGTTATAAATTCTTCGCTGTAGTTTGGTTTTCATCATTTATTTCATCAGCCAGATGCTAGTTTTTCATGTAGGCTATGATAGGAACATTACCCAAAGACTTCCTCAAAAAAATAAAATCTGAATTATTACAGGGCCCTCTGCATTAGCCCATCAACCGTCTGCCTTTGAAGGCTTGTGTTCAGCCCCTCAGTTTTATAGTGCCAAGATTCAAATATGGGATTGCTAGAGGAAATTAATTACTAGTAAATTTAGAACAAAGGAGAGAACCTGCAATTTCACAGCATGTAAAACACCTTTTGGAATTCTTTGCTCTCTTCTTGGAAACCAGTGTGTCAAATTCTTGGAATTATTTTAAAGGTCTCGGTAAAATAGTTAGCTATCCAAAAGGCATAATAAAACCTTATGCTTAAGGATATAAATAGCTGGCAGAAAATTATTTTGTCTCTAGCCACTTTAGACCGTGTCTATTCAACATTCATTGCAAATCCCTGCAGGCTTTGCTTTTCTGATGTTGTGGGTGCTGCATATGGCTGCGGGCAAAGAGTGGAACCTGAAGGGACAAAGTTGTGATCCAAGGTGAGACATCCTCACCCCAGAGATCTACAGCTACTGCCACCTTCCCTTCAACTCCTGTGTCCAACCAGGGGCAGCAATGGGCTCAGGGACCCACATGGCTTCACACATCACGTGTCCCACAAATCCAACAGTACCTGCATTTTCCTGAACTTTCTGGAACTGTCTCCTGTCTTCAGCCGTTTCTTAGATGCCTGCATCTGCTCAAACTGCTTTGTGTCACGTCCAAGGTGGATGAAGGAATGCCTGCAGTTTTAGTCTGTATAAACCCAGCCTTTCTGTTGATGCTCTTGCTGCTGGTTCTCAGTTCTCCCTCTCTTTTATTGTTGCCTCCAGATCACGGTCTGTAAAACATCTCTCACCTGCCTCCCCCCATAGCCACTCTGTCATGTGGTCTTGTCCTCACTTATGCCATCACACCTGAATGTGCATGTCATTGTCCCAAAACACCATCCACAAAGATCTCCATTCTCATCCCTAAAGGCAGCATATGAATCCACCCTAGCCAGTTTTCCTTTCTTTTTCCTTGTTAAGTAGTGTGGCTTGTGTCCCATGGCTCTCATGCTCCATTTGAACTGCACCTTATTTCTCTTGTAAGCTTTGCGACCCTTAATGCTCACAGAGGTGTTATGCGGGCTGTGCAGTCAGACTGAAGAGTGATTCCTGAATCACTCTTCAAGTCATTAAGGAGGTTGGATTTTATGTCACCATGTTCACTCTTGTTTTCACATCTGGTATCTTACTCCTGCTCCCTCGATTGGCTTTTCGACTAAATTAGCATCAAGTGTCCTCTCAACTCTCCTTCAAAAGCAGCTGCATCAATAGCAGTCTCTAAGGCTGTGCCTAAAGCAGTGATGTAGTCCAGAGCAGGAGCTTGTTTTACAGCATATTTTCTGTCCATACCCATTTCCCATCCTTGTGTGCACATTGCAGAGAGATCCCAGGGTACGAGTGGGTTTTCTTTCGAATGAGGCAAAAGAGCAGGAGGGTGCTCCAGGTCTGTCTCAGACACTTTGACTTGCTCATGGGCCTTCTGAGTACCAGACTGGACTGCAGCTGGTGGGGAAAAGCTCCAGGTGTAGAACACATACAATGTGAGCACTGGCTCCTCAAAAACAACTGTGTAGTTTTCCAGATTTTCTCCTACTGTGCTGCTGGGGTAGGCAGATCCTGTGCATCCTTTCAGCAGATGTGATTTTTCATTGAAGCTGTAAACCTCAGTTTATTATTTTAGCATTTGAGAAGTATCTGTGCCTCACCAGATCAATGTACGTTTGCAAGCCTTAGTCTTTCAGCAGTGTGGACCGGATCCTATTTTACTGACATTGATTTTATACCCAAGCACATTTATGGGCTTCTGCAGGGATTCCCTTTATGTCATCCAAAGTGAGATCCACATGGAAATGCATCTTCTGCTTGGTGAAATGTCATATCTGTGACCATATTCTGCATTTTTTAAATACTCGGTCTGGGAAGCATTCTGGCCTCGACAATTGTTTTTCTAATACAAGAGTGGCAACACTCAGCTTTGTATTCTTATGGAGCTAGCCAGGTTATTATTGTGGAAACAAGATATATTAACTTGATTTTATAACTGTTCTCTGTGGGGGATTGTTTTTATGACCCTGGATTTTAAAAGATTTCAAAATACATTTGCATTCATGAAAAATGTATTTTAACAACATAAAGGCTGCAAATCCTGCTAGTTGTAAGGAATTCCTTTGATGGTGAGCTACAAAGTCTTTGGTAGCCCTGGTAGTAATACAGGGCTTCCAACACATTATTCTCCACCTTATTTTATTTATTTATTTTATTTGAAAGCTTTTCTTTCCAGAAGCCACAAAGGAAGAATAGGAAACAGTCATCAATGTGGAGGCGACTTTTCCACTTCCTTCTCTCTCATGTAGGTGTTAACAGTAATTTACAGTTGCTCAATTACATTGAGATGGCTGGGGTATTTCTACATAAAGTAATAAAAATCAGTGTGTAGGCCTTATTAATTTACTGCATATCACAAGGCCTATCAGACTGTACTGTACTAAAAGAATATCACAGAAGTATTTAATAAAAAGCATATGATATTGAAAGTAATTCTGCTTCTTGTGGACTTCCTTACCTTTGTGGGGAAAATTATGATTGCATTAGGCACATTCATCAGCTGCACTGTATGGCAAACCTGAGAACTGTTGTGCTCTTCCAGAAAAATGTAACAGATACTTTTGATGCATGCACACATTTTTATTTCCTTCTTCAGTTGTGCCACATGGATGCAATTCTAAGCAAGTACAAAACTCTGAGCGTTTCTGAAGTCAATGGAAATTTTACCACGTATTTCAGTAGGACAGGACTTTTTCTCCCATATTAATTTGGGGGGGGGGGGGCACAATTAAAGTTTAATTGTGGCTCTTCAAGTTTAAAAAAGTGTCAGGTATTTTATAAAGATCAAATTGTATAATTTAATCAAATAATTTTGCAAGAAATTATGTATATGGAGAGTGAACCTGACTCCTGATTTATATTACTGTATGACAGGTTCTCTCAAAAATGGGGAAAATTATCTGCACTTGAAAATTAATATCAACAAATGTGCTGATGAAAGGTAGCCAAATATTAAATATCTAGAAGTCAGGGGGTGAGAATTAGGAACATGGGCTATTTAACATTTTCATAGATCAAGTGGTAAACAAGGACCACCCATTGTTCAAAGTGGCAGCCACTGCTATGCCCAGTAGCTGTCTGTCATCCCTGTGGCTTCAGGCTTGTGAAGAATCACAGAATTCCAGGATGGCTGAGCTTGAAAGGGACCTCTGCAGGTCATCTTGTCCAAGCCCCCTACTCAGCTAGGGCCATCTACAGCAAGTTGCCCAGGACCATGTCAGGTGGCTTTTGTTCATCTGCAAGGAGAGACACTCCACCTCCTGTACCAGTTATCAGTAAAAACATGTTCCCTGATTTCAGAGCCTCCTGTATTTCAGTTTGTGCCCTTGCCTCTGGTCCTGTTGTTGGGCACCACTGAAAAGAGCCAAGAAGCTCCATCCTCTTTGCACCCTCCCCTCAGGTACATGTATACATTTATAAGATCCCCACTTCGCCCCACTCCAGGGTAAACCATCTTGCTCAGCCTTTCCTCACTGAGGTCTCTTCATCATCTTCATGGCTTTTTGTTGGTTTTTTTTCAGTATGTTTTTTGTCATGTACGAAAGTACACATTAGCATAATTCCCAAGGGCAGAGCTTCTCTGGGGAGGAACAGGGACCAAGTTCTGGTTCTCTGCACATCCTCTACCAAGGTGTTTCCCACAGACATCCAAGCACACTGGTCTGCAATGAGATGGCTTCGTGCTCCTCTACACCATGGTGAGATGAAAAACCTGTGGCTTTCATCGTAGCATTCTGCCCACAAAGTGACCATTTCACAACTGTATAGATCTCCAAAGCCTCAATGACAGAGTAAACTATCCCTTCTGCAATAAAACTAACTTGTTCTATTAGTGCTATACTAACCAGCAAAAAACAGGCTCTAGGTGAAAGAACTGTGCTAGTTCCCGACCCAGATGTGTAAAAGGAGACAGAGGTCTAAGGCAGAAATTTTTCCTCATGTGCAGTAGCTTTGACTGTGAAGTAAATGCTTATTTCTGAGGGAAAGACTTTATGCCTGATACTCTACTGGGTGCTGTAATTTCATCTTTTACTTCTGTTGGTCTATGACTTGTGAAAGTCTTAATTAAGGTGAAAGGCAAACTTTGCCAGGCTACCCTGAATGTAGTGGTGGTATCCTATCTGAAAACTTGTCTGCTCATTGCAGAAGAATGTACTTAGAATTTAACTGTCAATAATTTCATTTGCTGTAATTTGATGAAGTACGATGATTTTGCGTGTGACAGCCTAAATCTTCCATTAGTGTAGGCTGAAATAGTACCCTAAATTGAGATAACAAATAGCAGACTGATCATAAACAAATAACAAACAGAGGGAAAATTTGAATTGACTGGATAGCTATTTGCTGTGAAATATTCACTGAGCTCTATAAATAACGTTTTGTTTCTCTCCAGAGGAAGAATGACTTACTTCACCAAACAGGTAAAATAGAAAAAATAACAAGACCCTAATACACTGAATCAAATGAGAAAATAAAAACTGTGATAGATGTGACCTTTGGAGAAATGTTCAATTTTGTTTGTCATTGCTTGGAAATAGTGCAATGTACCTTACAGGAGGTAAGAGCCAGGCAGCAGAAATGTCACTGTTTTCTTTTATTATCTTAATGTGGAATGCAAATTTTTTTAATAGATCCAATATATTTTAATAGATTGCTTGTTTTCTTTCGTTCATAGGGGGGTTTTATGTGGGATCACAAATGGGTGTGTTCCTCCACCCCCTGCTTCATAGCTCATCGCTGTCACACATGACATCAGTATTGCTGTAATGTGTGAATGTATCTATAGTTTTTTCCCCAGGATTCTTGAGCCTTTAGTGTGCTGATGAGCTGCTTTTTTACTTTGTTTCTTCTGATTTACATCAAAAGAACCTACACACAGGAAAGCCCCTTGCAATAGACTGGATCCATTTCCAAAACAGTGCCAGGTGACAATCTCATTTTTATTCCACAGTTAGTTTACATGTTCAATGTGTAGGCATTTTCCAGACACTATACTCCCAAGAATTAAGTCTCTATTCTCATAAACACCCTCCTCAAAGAGCCCCTGGCTGCCTTATGTTCCTCCTTCAGTTACCATCTACCTTTAAGGAGGGAGCATGCTGTGTATTGACATGCAAAACCAAGCTCCAAAGAAGTGACCTGCTGTGTCTGATAATTTCTCTACCAAGTAGCTCTTAAATTAGAGTTAACCTGAGATTTTGGAGAGTCTGCTCATTTACACATCAATATCCTAGTGCTCCTCCTTAAAACTGGTGATGTCCCAGTGTTACTTTTAGGATAAGGTGGTTAGCTTTGATATTTAGAGATATGCGCACATTAGAAAGTTGGATGTGATCCTGGATAAGGTTCCAGGAGTGTTTTGGCCAAATGCACAAGGGCATATGTTAGTGATACAGTAAGAACAACAACCTGGAAAACACTCATCACATGCATGCACTATGATAGGCAAAGATGTGCTTTGAGCAGCTGCAGGCAGATTACACCAGCAGATGTGTAATTTTACTGCTGGAACATCACCTATTTTGGAGCTTCTGCCAGTGCTGCTACATTGGCCAAAGGCACCTCTCTCCCTGACTCTGCCTGGAGAAACCATGCCAGTGGCATCCTGCTGCACAAACAAGGTCTTGGTATGTGGAGAAGGTCCTGAAGAGCAGTGCTGAGGAAGCGTGAGTCCACTGGCTCTCAAAAGATGAGGTGAAGAGCTGACCTGTTATAACACATTAAAGACTGGCAGTCCTGTAGTGCCACAGAGATGCAACAACCTGCACTTCCCCTCCAGCTTTCGTCATTGAAGCCTGAAAAATTCAAGTGAGGGAAATACACGTGCTGTTTGCTGAGAGCAACAGTAATTTATCATCGAACAGTTCACAAGAAAAAGTGACAAATTCATCCTTGGGAATGCTGTCTCAGTCCCCCAGCTACTGGGTTTCACAGTCAGGATCACTGCAGGCTGCATGACAGCACCTTTGGATCTTTGTCTTCTTTGCATTCAATATTAAACACAGGCTCTGGCCTTGTTAAGATGCAGTAATTACTGTTCAATGCATTTGTCCTTTAGGATTTGGGGTGGGCTTTTTCAGCTTTTGTACTAATGATTTGTGGTACTAACACCCAGTGATAGTTAGATGTGGGATACAAGTGCATTTCTGATGGATTTTGGCACTTACTGCTATGTCATAGCAATAGAAATTATTTCTGGGTCTATCCTCTTAATGATACCAAGAACTGAAGTTCTTAGTGACATTAATTATGTTCTCAGCTGTGTCTCCAGTTCTTCCTTCCTCCCTGGTCAGACTCAGGAATGCTTATAGAATTGCTTGGAGAACAAATCTGTAAAAGTTTGAAGCTTGCACCTCGTGGAAATAAATGTTGTGATTTATTTCCTATGTTAATGTCCGCTCATATAATTAAAGTGAAACAATTCCTATGAAATAGTTCTCTTTGAAGAGTGTAAGGATTGAAAAGTACCAGGTCAGGTGCACCAGGTAGCTCTGCCTCCTGTCATACACAGGAATAAGTGATGGATGTGGACAGAAGAGCGTGACAAGAAAAGCAAGCCAAGAAATTACTCGAGTCTCCTCTCATACTCTCTCACTGTTTTGTACACATTTTTCCCATTCTCTGCTGGCCTGGTCCATTGAGTGGAGGGTGCCCAGCAACTCTCACAACCTGCTTTGCCTGGCTTCATGATAGATGCATGAATCTAGTCAGGTCCCTGCCATTTGACCTGAAAGCTGCAGAGAAAGGTGGGCCTCACAGGCAACACTGGGTTAAGATGGGCTTCTCTTGGGGTTGAAAGCCACAAAAGAAGTGCTCATGTAACTTGTGGAGGAGTGTAACATGAGTATGACTATTTCAATGTTTGCTATCGGGGAAACTGCTTGTTCTTAATCCCACTTGTGTTACATGTACGGCAATAATGTCTTCAGACTCTGGAAATGTTACATTTCCTTTTAAAAGCCCAGGGGTGTAACTCAGGAGCACAATCAATGCTTGTACTCTACTGGTCTCGATTTCCAGACTGTTTCCAACATTTAAAAGGCTGCTTCATTCATTTTTCTCCTATACCTGCTATGCAAGAAGTAACCAACACCCGAGTAGAGAAAATGTTAACAAATTCCACTGGTGTCCCTCTTTCGTCAGTTCTAGAATTGTGGTTGCTGGATAACATTAAAGTAAATTAACCCTTTAAAGACAAAAAAAAATCCCCAGAAAAACCCCAAAGGTTCTGAAATTCAAAAAGTATGCTGATACTGTCAAAGCATTGTGGAATTGTAATGAACCCTGTTGTTGCCATTAAAAAGCCTTGTCCTCAGTCAGGAACCATTCCTAACAACCCAACAGACGTCCTTTGAGCAGGCGAATTTGTGTTACATTGTTTTCCTATTTAATTGCTCCAATTTTATTTACAGAGGAGGTATTAGGGAACACCTTCAAAGCGAGTAAAAAAGATTAGTTGTGGGATAGGTAGAAGGCTGTTTCCTCACTGGGATCTTCTAAAAGCAAAGATTTGTAAAGCTTTCAAGATGACTGGGGACAGGATTGACTTCTTGTTAAATCAGATAGGGACCTAATTAGAGATTTATGAAAGCAACAAAGCACCCTGCAGCAGGCAGTTTCCCTGCTGGGAGAAAACTCACTGAAACATGAGGGTAAGGCTAATAGCAGCTACTAAGAAGAAAAACAAAAAAGGAATAAAAATCCCATGTCCCTTTTAACTGTTTGAAACCCTCAAACAATTGGACTTCACTTGTCAGGGTTGAGAGAAGATAGCCTTACCTCGTCTGATACGAAGAGACTCAAATCTGTTGCCCAGGGCCACAGGGAAGGGTTGAAAAAGAGACTGAGGTGGTCAGAGGATGAGCAGGTATCTCCCCTCCAAGGAGAGGGATGAATTAGCCTTACAGTTGCTAAACGTAGGATAACAAGGCTAAAATCCCAAAAAAAAAAGCCTAAAGCTTTGCTTCCTCATTGGGAAAATAACCTTTGAATGGATCTCTGGAGCAACAGAAAAAGATCAAGGAAAATGTGTCAATTTGGGATAATAAAGGAAGCAGAAGGGCCATAAACAGAGCAGATATGCATCCCTAGGCAGCATCCACCTTTTTTTCTTTTAGCAATTGACAGTGGCCCTCAAGGTGTTGTTACACACGATGGGTTCTCAGACTTGATACTGCATTTCTTCTTATTGTCATTTGCATAACATATGACCCTTCGCTTTTGTGTATATGAAACAATCTTGTGATAAAAATGTGAACACGTGGGAGGAAATTATCCAGATTCCATCTGTTTTGGTGCATTCAGATTCAAAATGAATATTTTTCTGAATGCATTGTTGCAAATTAAATACAAAGACTGACCTGAAATTTTAATTTTGTGTTTCCTTTCTCTCTTGCAACCAGTAGAGGCTGAAGTCTGAAAACTGAGAAAGCTTCAGGGCAGCAACCTGAATAAATTCACTTACAGAAACATTCTGTCATAGAAAAAGGCATTCATAGCTCAGAAACAACATTTCTGTGTTCAGCCCAAATTAGTCAGTCTGGCCCGGGTGGGCCTTCTTTTGCACTTTCCAAGTGAGTGAAAAAAATGCTTGTCATTGTTTGCATGAGTAAAATTATGATTATTTTAATACAATGCAGCGCCAGAAATAATGTCCTGAAAGTTTGGGGGCTCTTAAATGGGAAATAGTAAACAATGAAAATTAATGAAAGCTCTTTTACCATTCAGCATGATAAACTCACTTATTTAGCACTGAAGAGGTGACAAAGGTCATGCCTGTGTATGATACCATTCTAGATGAAAACAAAACTTCCACTATTTTCCCTAATAAGTGTTGAATGCTTTAGTAACGCTTGCATGCTTAAGTAATATATGCAGGCTCTGCTAGTTTAATTTTCATAAACTTGATTGATTCAAATGTTGATTTTACTACCACAGCTTTTATATCCCTGTCTAATCAAACTACATGTTTATTATTTCAATTTTACATATTTTAGTAATTGGGCTGTGTACCTTAATGGTACAGTAAGGTTTTGCATAGTTTACTAAGGAAAAAGCTGACTTGATGTTCTTTCTCCTGTTTTAGTGCTGTATTTTTAATTTTTCTGGATCAAGCTAAGCTCTTAAGAAATTACCAGAGAAGTGTATGACAAGTTGAAGGGAATTAAATGATACTCAATGGACTCAATTCATTAGCTCTTGCATTCCAGCATTACTGCTGCTTATCACTTGGGATTCCTGCTCTGCAGCTGCCTTAGCCTGATACAGTGTTCATGGCTTTCCAGGTTCATGCAAGTGGACCCAATTCCTGTATTGCTCTTATGGCCTTCTACGTGGAAAAGGAAAATGGCTGAGTCTCAAACTTGCAACAAGTACTCAGTTTTGTCTGCTGCTTTTCCATCATAGATACAATCCACAAAAATCTGTCCACAATCACAATCAATCCACATCAATCTGTCCTTCCTTGAATTTCACATTCAGACAAAATAGTCAAATAACATTTGCAATGTGAAGTGCCAAATTCAAGACTTCTTGTGAGAGCTAGAGGTGTATCTAGTTGGACATATGAAAAGTGAGGCTTCCCAACTTGATAGTCAGCCTTGTTAAAGCCTCCAGCTTTGGCAGTTGCAAGACTTGTCCTTTGAAACATATTTTGGTTTTGTTTGCTGGTCTTCTCATCTGCCCTTAAAACAACTTTTTTTTCACTTTCTGCTCCTACATTATTTGACTTCCATACATATATTCCATACAAATATTTGAAGGAATGCTTTTCATCTTTGCATATTTTTAAAAGGTTGGTAACTGAAAAAGTTAACGTCCTAAGTCTGAGTTTTAGCATGCTCCAAAGAGATTTTTTAAATAATTTGTTATAAAAATATTCTGGTCGATTCAGGAATTTATTTTTGCTGACACACTCCATTAAAAAAAACCAGCCTCTGTGAATTGCCTATGTTATTGGATGAGCCTAGGATTTCTGGAGAGAGGGATAACTCAGGTATAATTTGAAATGTATGTTTGTTCATGTTTATATTACCAGAGGGGCTGTTATGCTTATTTTTAAAATAGATTATGTGATCAATACATGAATTAATGTAATTTATTGATTGAGCTTTATGTGTTAATAGCTTGACTTCTATGCCTCAGTGGTATTATGTTTTAAGCAAGTCCATTTATGTGTGTTTTATAAACGGGATGATGACTGAAAGCAGAGATGACAGGTGGATTGTATGTTGGCAAGAAGAAAGTGTAGATTGGTGGCAAGTATCTTTTCTGTGATGCTCTTCTCCCCTTTACCACACTTTTGTACGCTTTCCAGCACAGGCATATTGCATCTCATGGGTTGGAGTGGATTTGTGGCTACAAGGGCTTGAGGAGAAGGGCTCTGAGGAATGTGTTGGTGGTGCCGTGAGTGGCAGCTGTGATTTAGTAGATGGCAGTTTCTCTTTGGAGTTAGAACTGAAGTGCCAGCTCAGCCTGGAGTTTAGGACACTGGTGGAGCTGATGTGTTTTGGGTGAGACTTAAAACCAAGGTGTTTGTTTGTTTGTTTGTTTGTTGTCATTAAAGACTTCTGGTGAACATCCTCTACTAAGCTGTTGTACCGTAGTGCATTAAGAGTTGTTTTTCAGAAGTGGATTAAGAGATCCTTTTGTCTGGTTTCCTAAGCACTCAAGAATTTGGGGGATAAAAAAATACCATATAAATGTAAGGTACTATAATAATAATAAAATTAAAACACTCTCTTCTTAACTTTACAATCAGGAGCACATCAGCAATAAAAGGAAAAAAATATAGCTCAAGTCTTCTTTAATACATAAATTCAGAAGCTGTTGACCAAATGTGGGTCAAGATCACCTCTAAGTCAAGGTTTGGGCTTCAAGTTAAAGGTTGAACCTTGTCTAAGATTCGGATTATGGCTTAGTGGCAATGAAATTCCATAAGGATCTCCAGTGAGATTTCATCTCAACACTGTAAAAAATTTCATAAAATCACCTGTTTTCCTGAGGTTCTCGTATTTTCCTTCATTTTGAAATACGTTTCTTCTCCCCAGCTTGTGAAAGACAAGGGAGCAGAGGGGTTGGATTTAAATTTTCCAATATGACTTAGTGGTAAGCCCTGGACAGCAGGGGTTCATGCCTGGTAGTCTCTCTGGGGCTTGGTTTTAATACCAGACATAGAAATAGGTTTGGAAGGAGAAAGAGAGAGGAAAGTGATATATACCCTGTAGCTTTACTAAGCCATATTTAGCATAACTCTGCAAGTCTTCACTGGTGATTTTTAAGACTCACTTGGTAAGCAAAACTATGTAGGTACTTAGGCAGCACTTAGACTGAGACCTAAACTATCCACGCATCATTTACCATTACTCACAGTTAGCAGGCAAACACATGCCTTCAACCCATCACTTTCTAGCTCTGGGATAATCCATTTTGCTGAGTACTTTACTTATCTTTGCACAGGTCAGCACATTTCTGTCACACAGGCTGGTGGCACTTGTCTGGGCAATATAGTAGTTGATCAATACTCTCTGTAATCATGGCTTGAACCAGTCTGCATTCCTTGTCTTTGCTGCATCTCTTCCATTTACTGTAGGATCTGTCTGGGGACAGAATGGAAGTACTTTCTAACTGGCAGTTGTAAGAGGGGCTCTGTCCAGGTGGGCATGTCAAAGGAAATTCCCCTCCAGAGATTAAAGTGGTAGAAAAAGCTAATTTGGGGCTAACTCAGACAGCCGTATCACAGTTTGTGATACATAGATTTGTGATAAGCAACCGCTGGCAGAAATATTTAACTATTTGAAAACACGGTTGACTAGTAATCATGAGCTGTGGGGATCAGCTCAGGAAGAAATGCTGTCCAACAAAATCATGTGCATAACATCAGAAAGTTGGTGCAAATGAAAGATGATGGGGCCATCAGTTTTACTCATATGGGGGTGGGTGGCTGAGAAACAACAATTCTGTTTTGAAAAACAATTCCAGTGTTTGTCATTTGCTTTTGTCTTGCAATGCAATGAGGCCTCAAGCCACCTCAGAAGATCCAGCATTTTAACAGCTGAGGCAAACCCAGGAAATGTTATTGTTTGGGAATTTCCTCCTGTGTGTTCACAATTTACCCTATTCCCTCTGACCAACCACTCCATTCTGGATCCCTCAAACCTTTGTAAAATTTATGTAAATGACATCTTCTCATAAAATGTCCCAATGGATGGATCTGCATTTTTCCATTAAAAGTGATTTAAAACATTCTTTACCCCATCTTACTTTCATTTTTATGAGTAGGTGAGGAGATGTAAAGGAACGGTATTGTTTGAACAGTAGGACAATATTCTGTAGGAAAAGCTGTCAGACCCAAAATTATATAGCTCATTAAATATGCAACCTCATCTGTGTCTGTCTGCTGCCAAAATCATGAACCCAGTGAAGACAGCAAAAAAGAAGTTCCTCAAAGATGCAGTCAAGCTCTTGGTGGAGTGCTAAATAACTTCAATTTCTGTTAAAGCTACAACTTTCAACATTGCCTCCCATACATAATGGGCATAAATGTGGAATATTTGCATGACTTTTTCTGTGTCTCTGGAGACAAGCAGAGTATTTGGGCTGAGAAAAATCACAAGACTGCAACCAGGAACATCAGAATATATGCATACTCTTTAAGTTGTTCCAGCAAAGGAAACTCACTTTCATTGAAGTACTGTAAGTTGATCTAAGTGAGTTTTCTGATGTAATGAACTTTATCGCTTTGATCCCCATGAAGAATCCATCTGAGTCAGAGCCAGAAAAGCATGTAAATCTGACACTACAATAGGAACATTTGTTTAAAATGAGTAACACATCTTGATAGGTTTTTTTGATAGCTAAAACAAACTTTATGCAATACAGTTTTGAAAGCTTGTTGAAAAATGAATGGATAAAACATGTTTCAGCTCAAGAGTCAGCCATACAGTCAGACTGCTTCTTTCATTTTGATTCAGTGTAATAAAAAGCTAAATCATCTGAAGAGTCATTGTACCAAACTGACTAGGTCTGTTATGGTGGAGCACATATTACCGTAATGAACCAGTTTCACACAGATAATTGTCATGGCAATAGAAACCAAAGCAGAGACACAGATGCTCGTTGTGTTCTGCTAGTCCTGCCAATGGTTATTTGAAAGTCTGAAATCAGAGAAATGAGTGTGTGTTAGGTAGCTGCACAGGGTTTTTTGGTTTCCTACCAGGGTTTATGCAAACAATTAAAAACATGCATTATCAAATAAAACATGCTTCTTTCTATCTATACCTTCTATGAATATACAAAAAATAAGGCCCTGGCAAATGCAGATTTTGGTAGTAAAATCTGATAGTTGGGAATATGTTTAGCACATTTATTTCACAACATTTAATGTCTATCATCTTATCAGAGTTCTTTACAAAAATACAAAATTTAAAGCTTAATACACTCATAATGGTCATCACAACCCTCAAGGAGAGACATCTGCAGCCAGTGCCCCTGCAGACTGTCAGCTGATATATTATCAATTAGCCAGCAGAGTGGCCAAACACATCTGTGCTATGTTTTGCCTGAAGATTGCTGAATCACGTTGCCTGGTACTGTAAAACAGTGATGACTAAGTGTATTAGAAAGGGCAAGGTGATGACCAAGCAAATATAGAGAAAAATTTGCTCCCTGTTGTGGAAAAGACCTGCTTTCAAACCGTTGTATACACAGTTGTGTTTATAACCCTTTCTGTATGGCTCACATTGAACTTCCCATACAGTGAATGTCAGTAGCCCTCAAGCAACACCACAAAATCACTGCAGTATCACTTCTTACATGGGAGCTATTTAGAGAAACCTAATTTGTAAATACGCTTTAGAAGATAAAGAATCGAGATACTATGGTTTCTGGGATAATCTGTGTTAATAATTTCTGAAATAACTCAGTGAACTGAGTTAGCTCCGTAGCTCACGTTTAATAAAAGTATGAGACTTGAATGAAAACAATTGGAAGGAAAATGTAAAAACTTAAATTAGAAACACCCATTTTTACAAGATGCTGTGAGGGAAATGTCAGCAACAAAATTCTGAGTGATTTTTTTGGCTTAATAGTATATGAACCTTGCTACATGCCATAATTTATTATTTCTTATGGGGACTATAATGCTGGTATAGCAAGAAACATCAGCTGAGGTGAGTGGCTGGCTGACAAACCAATTTAAGATGATGATAAGCACAGCAATGATGAGAGGATGTGCAGGGGTGAGATTTCCCCACATCTTAACTCCAGAAACTCTGATTAATGAATTCAGTGTAAGCCTCTTGCTTTTGGATGAGATAAAGTATGAGCAGATGAGTAACAGAAGAGGGCAGTGAGGGAAGACAGTAAAGAGACTAATCTTTCCCAGCTGAGATGGGAAGGCTTTGTGGAAGGACTAATTTCAGGCCAAAAATATTATGAATAATAGAGATTATTTCTGTAAAGAGAACATCAGTTTTAAGTCTACAGGGAGGATTTCTAATAATAACACAGAAAGAAATCTAACAGAAAGCATCCTGATTTTTTTTTTTCATCCATAGGATCAAAACCATCAATGTATATGGGCAAGAAGCTGATGAAATATTATCTTCTATAATATGAATTTACTTCTTGATCCAAAGTGAAAACAAAACTCTGAAAAATATGTTTTACTGTTTCCTCTCTCTCTCATGTATGGTATATAATCTAACTGTGGTCCTGTCCTTTTGGTGTTCAAGGAATTCAGATTTTTCAAGCCCTTGTTCTGCACCATAACCACTGGGCCTTCTACAGAAGGGAGCACATGGGGAGACATGGGAAGTTCCCCCCACAGTGTGACTGTGGGAACATCACTTGGCATTGTTTTTTGCAGAACCTGTTTGCTGCAGATGGTGCTGAGACACTTTAGGCACTGTCTCTTGGAGTGTGCATGCACGTGTGCACACCCTCTGTGTGTGTGTTCACGTGTATGCACCTACACTTGGGGATCCTATTTGCAAATGTAATCAAGCTGATCATGGATCCTACCTCCTCAATTACGTTACTTTTTTGACTTGACTGACAGTGGTGCCCTCCATGATCTTGTTGAAGGCTTTCAGAGCAGAAAGGTGAACATCTTGGGTCGCCACAACCAAAGCGACTGGGTACATTCACAGATGCAGAATGGTACCCAGCTGGATCAGCTTGCTGCTAGAGGCTGAATTGCCAATAGGTTTAGATGAGAGTTTCAAGGATCATATTCATGGACTTGAATGCTGGTGTTCTGCCAAGTGCTTTAAGGGGCCATAAAAGGACACAAAACTCCTTTTGCTTTGCTGGAAGGCAGAGCAGGGCAGCAGCAGAAGGCCTGCAGTTGTCCATGCTCTGTAATTCCTGCATGCTCCCAAGCACAGGGATTGCTGTGCTGATTGCCCTTCCTCCAAACAACACACAGACACGCTTCAGGGGAGAGCATGTGCCAGGGTCCATTCCCATCAGGCAATTTCAACTCAAACACCCAGAGTCTGGGGGGTGGGGAAGGGAAAAAAGAGGGTGTGGTATGTAGAGCTGAGCCATGCTGTGCTGCCTTGCCTCAGGGCCAGAGCATGGTCCCTGGTTATTTTACTCACTAGACATTTCCTGTATGTCTCAGTTCTCTGTCTCTTCAAGAGCAAAAGAAGAACTTCCCTGCTTTGCAAAAAATAAGTGCTTTTTTAATGTGCTACAGGAATAGGTGCTATTTTAAGTATTCACCAGAGATGAAGCCAATATTTTTTCAGTCTGCTAGGAGAGTGGATCCATGGTAAGAAATCTTTGTCCTGCAATCCAGATTCTGTCTGAGTTTCAATCTGCAGAGATCTCCAAGTATGCTGAATTGTTTGAGTTTGCTGTTCAAATCTGGCCCACTCTTGATAGCATTTGTGCAAAGCTTGAAATTGAACCAGACTGGAAGGCAAGACGGGTTCTTCTGCATTGCTCTGCCTGTTGGGTTGCTTCCTCTCTGGGCAATGTAAAAAAAAGTCAACTGTATTATTTTTCCTTTTCCATGGCCAGGGCCAAAGAATGCAGGAAAATTTGCCAAGAGTAGAAAAAAAAAATTGAGTTCTGCTATAGCTTCAGGGGTCCAGGATACTTGCCTTTCTCATCAGAGAGAGAGCAACCAGACTGATATACTATTTTCCATCAATCAAGTCAGCAAAGCCAGGCAGAGCACTTCCTTTGACATCAATGCAGTGGTGACAGTTGTAGAGTTAATGCATTCCTTCTTAATGGAATACCATAAATCTAGGTTCAATGCTGCCAAAATAATGGCTGCAGTTCTCACTGGTGAAGTCAGCTCTCTCCCTGCATTCCCATGGGCCTAAAACAGTTTGGATATAGAGCTAATAGTATTATTTACTGGTATTAGTAAGAATTTCTAAGGCAGTTTACAGGGATGGTTTACCTGTTCAAAGTGATGCTATTGCCTCTTGGTTGAGTACACATCTGCCTTTTAATAATGGCATCATATTTAACAGCTTCAGAAGAATTATATTTCTTGTTTGAAACCACAGGACAAATTTAGAAACGAACAATTTATGCTTTTTTCCAGGGAGATGTTTGGATTTTGTCAGAGACTCCCTAAAGCACACATGGGTTCCTCAGGTTTAGTGTCTTATTTCTAAGGAAATATGTAAAACAGAATGCAAATGTGACAGTAGGGTATAGTGCTGATACGGGAGGAAAAAGTTCATTGATTAATTCACTAGCTGTATTATATTTGGGTACCAAGGGGGGAAAAACCCCAGGTATACCTGCTCAGGAAATCATCAGATCAGAGTTAGACATACATTGAAGGTTCAAATGCAAGTCAGAAGACCTCTTTGCAATCTCGGAGAGCAGCTTTGCCAGTGGGGTGTGCAACCAAGAGGCCTGCAGAAGGAGGAACAATGGATGCACGGTCTGCATCAGAGGGAAAAGCCCTGACACCACAGGCAGCAGAGCATCTACCAAGCATTTCCCTCACAGTATCTTGATCCTCCTCCTCCTCTCCCACAAGAATTTACTCAGCCCCCAAGGGGATGTTATTTGGGATTGTATAACTTGCTGGAGTTAAACAGCTTTATAGCACTATTCAGGCACAAGGCTTTACCTCTCACTTACAAGTTTATTTCACTCTGTAGGGATCATAAAGCAACTTTCAAATTACCAGCCAGTGCTGCTGGGGCACAGAAGAAACCATTGTGGTACAAAGTACACTGAGCATAGGCTGTAAGTGTAGCAATGCTTTTAACCCCTCTCTGCATGGGAATCTGGAAACAGATGGTAAATGCCCAAAGGATAGGTGGTGCTGAGGGGGAGGGAAGGAGGTGGACTGTGAGCATTTTGGTTCAGGTAATCTGTTTTTTGGTTCAGTGCACTTCCAAAGTGCAAGCATGTGACCAGGGCTTTGTCAGAGGGCCCCCCCAGTGACAGCAGCAACACCCCTGCCTTCCTACCCCCAGGAGGGGACCTCACCAACACACAGGTGATGATGACAGCAATGCCCTAATGCTGCCCACCCTCTGAAGGAAATGAAAATTATTGCCCATATTTAACAGCAGTCTATTAAATCTGATGTTTGACTTAAACATCCACAAGTAATCATACAAAATCTCAGCTTTGGTTGTCCTTGCAGACTTAGACACTCACTTAGAAAGCAAATGTGCAGGATGCAAATAAAACATAAGCAGAAGGTAGCCTAGGGGGTCCAAGCCCTGAAGGCATATAACGAGTTGATTCAATTTTTGGAAGAGATTTCTTGTTTATTAAACCAACCACTTGAAATTAATTGGAAAGTAAAGTCTCGATCTTGGCACATCTAAATCATAAATATTCAACTTTCATTTAGCTCCTAAATGGAGCCAACAGTGAAGGTCAGACTTGGAGAGGGATGACAGGGCTCTCATGCTCTCAGTCGGGTGAAAGCTTTTGGTGCTGGCTCAGATGACAGGACACGAGTGGAGGAGGAGTGACGCTGGCTCCAGCTGCAGACGCTTGGGTCCGGGTATGTGGAGGTTGGCCTTTGGTCCAGACCTATGAAGACACAACAGCAAGGAAGCAACACACACGAGGTTGCTCCTGGTACTGTGCTGATGTGAGTGTTTGACTTCTGGGCCAGACAGGCTTACATCTGTCCAACTAAGTGCATGGGCTCATCCAGACAGGCATGCACTAAATGTGATCCCAGGGCCATTCCCCGACAGAACCACAAAATAAACACATGCGCATTCACTGCTTTCTAGAGCATACCGGATGTTAATAAGCAGAATAATTTGTAGTGGATTGACTACTGCCTTTTTTTTTTCAGCTTGCGGCTAATGTATGAAGGCATTTCTGATCATAACTATGCCAATAACCTATTGTCACGTCACCTATTGCTAACTGCATTTACTCAAACAAAATATTGATGGAGTTCTTTTTTATTGCACGGAAAAAAACCAAGTGGGCATGCTTTCAAGAATCACAGTCAGAGTACAGTATGTCTGCATTTAATTATGGGGTTGGAGCAATTAACACTTGGGCTCTGCTTTGTTCTGTATTCCAAGGCTGGTTGTTGAGAAAATACAATTCTCAAAAGCTTGCCATTTAAAATGTATTTAGCCTATTTTTAGCTAGCGTGAAGGGGTTTACCTACAATTGCTTAGGGCTATGAAGGTTGGGCTAAGACTCAGGAGACCCTGGTTCAATCCAAAGTGTTTTCTGTGACAGTGGAAAAGTCTTAATTTGTGTAGAAATCTCACTGGCCTGCTGGAGAGTAATTCCTTGCTGTAAGGCAGGGATTCCATTAGCTGTAAAGTGCTCGAAATCTGAGCTACTTGAAAAACATTGGTCTTTTCTCAGGTTTTAGTATTAATGTATGTCACTAATAACAATTTACATGAGACATTCACTGATAACTAGAGACCCTTAAACCAAAACATTACACAATGTGCAATGTATATAGCTTTGCCCCGCTTTCATGAATTCTCTTAAACATCTAAGTCTGACCTAATTCAAAACTATATATCTCAAGTATGTCTCTTAGATTGAAACATATGTTTCAGACCCACTGAAATTAAAAAAAAGTTATGATACTAAAGACCTCCTTTTTATTATTTCCCCTCACAACTTCACCTTGCAACACTTTCTTAATTGCAAAACAATTTTGGCTTGAATTTCTGTGTCTCAGTCTGCTGTACTGTGACCTAAAGAACAGTACATACACATGCAGAAATTAACTGGTCCCTTAGGAGTACTCTTGTGCTGGAGAGTGAAGGAGGAGAAGGCAGATTTGCAAATAGCTATATTTTCTTTCACCAACTTAATTGCTTCTGTTTGGAACTTTTAAAATCTCACCTTACCATGCAGTCACTTTCAAAGTGAGCACAGCATGACTGACCCCAAAAAAAAAATCTGTTTGCTTTTTTATTATAATTTTGGTTGTGATATTTTATTAGTGGAGGCTGCAACACCTCAGAGCGGTAACAGTCGACTGGTTGTGGCACTTCTGGCATTTCCTAGATTATACTCTGATTAACTCTGCTATATTAATAAAGACCTTTTAATATGCTTTTGTGAGAGTAATTTCCTAGGGATTTCAGGAAAGCATATGGAAAAACAAACTGCATCACACCGACACTTCTGTGAGTCATCAGCAGAGTTGGATCTTTGGACCTCTACTAGGTGAGTTAATCAACTAACCAATAATAATACTAAGCCATCATCATTTTTGAAGGTTATTACTGGAAATATTTACCGGTTTTCATAGTTATTTGTTGACAGAGGAACAGTGAAACTCAGTTTGGTGTTTTCAGTTGTCATTTATGGGTCTGAAAGTATCTTCCCATTCTCAAGTTCAAGCCTTTGCTAGACCATTGGAAACTAATGCCTTTTATGGAAAATTGTCCATTATAACAGCCCTCCAATATTATTTGTCTTTCTATAATAATATAATCCTTGATAATTCAGTTCAAAATAAAGGTAAAATTATGATAGTGGTGGTATAAAACAGGTTAGCACAGTCAAAAGGGACTCTATTTTTTTTTTTTTGCAGCCATGCTCACAGCATTTCTTATCCAGCAGAGTGCATAAACTGCACACGGATTCCCACATGCACACAACCCTTTGCACAGTCCTTTGATCTTTGACAGGAATCTTCACACACCCTTTGGAATGGGAGACACTCTTGTAGTCTGTTACAGTTGTGGGTATATTTTTGGTTTGGAGTAAATTATCTAGTTAGAGGACTTTTTCTTATTTTTAAAATGACATGAAGTCCTCAGAAGGAGATGAAAGTACACCATTGTAGCTTTGTACTTGTGGGAATATTAGCCATTTATAATTATCTGGAATAAAATAAAAATTGAAATCGTGAGAACATGATGCATAGTAAACAATCACAGACCTGTAAGACGTATTCGTCATGAACACAGGATCAAACAGCTGCTTTTCCTGCCTTTTACAATGTGTTCCTGACATACAATTAACTGTATTTATTGCACTAGTATCTCACTTGATGTCGATTCCCCACCTCTGTCTGTAATTTCTTCTGTTGAAATTGAAGGATTGATCGGGGCATTTTGTCCTATAACATCTTACCACTCTTTCACAATCTCTGGGGGTCTAACTCTCCAGAAATTCCTACTCTTGTCCATGCCTATCTTCCAGGTGATAATGTGTTTTTGTCTAGCTCTCTAAAACAGACTCCGAGCACAGGAGCCGTGACACCCTGCTCAAGTTAAGGATTGCAGCATCAGGAGCCAGGCTTTGCAAATTGTCACTTGATTATTTTCATCAGGCACCAGAATGTGAGCACAGCTGTCTCCTCTTGGACCCAAAAGGGACAGAGCTAAAAGGCAACAGAGAAACAAACCTCTGTTGCCTTCTCTGATTACAGCTGCAGAATGATTTTGAGAAATTGCTATTGAGAAATACATCAACATATTGTTGATGCCTTTGGCTTAGTGAGTGATGATCTAATTTCTGTTCAATTGACCAGCAGCCAATTTACGTTTGGATCAAAGTTTGAAACGTAGCTTGTTTCTTATTAGGGTGAGCCGGTCATTATAAGTGTGAATCATAACAACCCTTAGTAAGGGATTAATCCTGCAAGATGCTGAGCACTCTGTGAGGGAGGGCAGGTGCTCAATGTACCTCCTACCTGGTTCTTCACTTTTCCAAGTCACACCATTTCTCTGAATCTGATCTGCCAAATTATTCATGAAGCCTTATCCTGTAAATACAGACATTCACACAGACAAATATGTTGTACTGTTCACTGAGAAAGGAAAAATTAATTATACTTAATGATCCTCATTCACGCCTCCATTATTGAAGACTTAGATCAATCTAAACCCATTGCTAACTCAAAACTGTGGGAAATGGTCTTTCAGTAATTTGTCTATTTTACTCTGATTTCTGTCAGAGATCACCAGAATAAACCAAATGCCTTGGCCAGTCACACATAGATCTATCCTACTTTTTTCTAAGAATAAAAAGCTGCTTTAACTTAATCAGTAGAAGCAGTTGCATGACACAAATTAGAAAATTACTGGAATTAGTTAAGATAATAAAAATAGTCTGTGTCCCTCATTAAAAATCTTAACAAGAGTAACTAAAATTGAAAGGAACAGTTGAAAGATCAGGGTCAACATCTGTTTAATTTTTAGCTATTTTAATTCTAGTTCATGATTATTTTAGAAGCTATCCCAAAGAGTCAAAGGAGAAAGAGCAATGGGAAGAAGGCAGAGTTCTTCAGGGGACAATTCATCAGTGGATTCAACATATGGTGCATGAGAAAAAAAGCAAATAAAACAGAGTTCTCTTAGTCATAAGATAATAATAAAGTCTCTAGCCACTGTCCAGGGTAGGGTCAGGCCTTCAGCGCTTTGTACTTCTGACTGGTGACACGTTGCTAGAAATCCAGCACATGTGGAGAACGGGTTACTGTCTCTGGTAAAGGTCCCATTTGTTCACTCAGTGGCCCCAGGTTCACAGCACCTTAGTTCAGCATGTAGCTAAGGGACTTCCATGAGGAAGAACAGCAGATGAAGGCCTTTGTGCAGTCAACAGAGGCATAGATGGGGAACCTTTCAGAGGATCAGACATATTTCTTGTGGACTAAGAATTTGCTTTCTTTAGCCCATAACCAGTCCAAGGTAATCTGGCTTACATCAGTGCACAGTCAAAAAGCTTTAAGAGACATCAAATGACCTCATTGTTATGGCCAGACCAAAAAGAAGAAAGTAAACTCTTCTGTCTTCTCCTTAGTTTATCTTCTGCCTTAGACGTTGTCTAGGGCCTGAGATCTCTGAATTCAAAGATGAAAAATGGAGCACGCTAAAAGAGATGAGTTCCTTCTTTCTCTCTGAGGACTCCTCAGGCTTTCCTTCACTACATAAAGTAGAGCAATCCAACTACCCTTTTTGCATTACATACTTTGCTAATAAAAACCAAAATCAGACAATAAAAGCACACTTTCTCCTGATGCTCTGTTTTCTCTTTCTTTCCCTCTCCCTGGCCCCACCTGTACTAACACAGTTGCACTTTCAGTAGCCCTTACTGGAAGCAATGCATGCTTTCAGTTTTTATTAAGAAGGCTAAATCAGGAGTTTATAATAGTCCTTTTATACTTTTAATGTTGCCCATTTTACTGCTGCTTTAACATTCACTGCCCAGACCTGGCTTGTATTCCATGTTCCCAGATCTGAACAACAGAACACCCCTATTAATTTAACCATGTCCTTTCTATTCCTACATTTCTTAAGTAGTACAGCTGTGATTTTGTCTTAATTTCCCTAAGGTCCTTAAACATCTTTCACATCCATACCTGCAGTCACTGCCAGTCAAAGGGGAGTTTGCAGTTTCCTGTGCCTTTGACAAATCTGCAGTCATGCACTGAGTTTGCATTGTCAGTTGGGAAAACATGTTCTGTAGAAAAGGGGAATAGCTACTGGGTGCACTTGATGCTTTGACAAGCCCAAAACAAAGCTCACCCGGTTATACTGGTGCTTGAAGGAGGGTCATGGCTTTTCATACTTGACTCACCAAAGAACAGGGTTTGACTGTTTTCCTTCCTGATTTTGGTATCTGATTTCAAACTGCAGGCCATGCAAGGACCAACCTTCTTTCATGCTCCCATCTCTCAGGTTTGGATACCATTCAGCAGCCTGGTGAAGATGCCTGAGGCAAGAGGATGGGGAGGAAGAACAACAGAAAATCTTGTTTGTGTCACCTGCCTGTGCTTTGGTGATGGGCTCTAAGATCCTTCTTTATGCAGTTGATTATGGAGCCAGATTTCCAAAAATATTTAAGGCCTCTAAAATCAGAAGTGGTTGGGATATTTTCCAGAGCTACCTTGCTGCTGAGCTGTAACCAGTAGTACAGCCAGTGGATGTACCCACACCCAAACTTCAACTTAAACAGGAATTCAGGCCAAAAGCTATATCCAGAAAGCCCCTGTTCAGACGCTGTTCCCTGATGTGCCTAAATTTTCACTGGGGCTGCCACTCTTTCTTGAATTTAACTGTAGACATCTACCTGTGTTTGCTGATATTCACAGCCTCAGATAACTTGCCTGTCTGGACTAAAATACCTGAAACAAATATTGATTGAGTTTGGGATGCAGGCCACACCTTAGGCACACTGTTGCTTAAGGTGGGTCAAAGATTCATCATGTTCTTTGTAAGGTTAGAAACCTCAGAGAGAAAGACATTTGCACAGCACTGCTCCTGAATGGAGATTGTTCCTGCTCTGGGGTTGTGCACCAATGTACCTCTTCACCCTCAACACACTAATCAAAAAAAACCAGTGTGGTACAGTGTGACCTCCCTGCAAGCAAACACCAAGCATCATTGTGTACCTAAATGACAATACATTAAGATCATTATCGTATTTAATATGGTCAAACTTATCATTAATCAGTAAAACCAGCAGCAGTATTATGTTCTTCCTTAAGTGACAGATTTTCAATAGAATAAAAAAGCCTTTCTGTTGAGACATGGTGGCATAAATACAGACACCTTAATGGAATATCAAAAATAACAACAGGCAGAAAGGAGATCTCTTTTACCTACCAATAAAGAAGAAAAAAGTTCAGGTATCAACTAATTTGTTGTAAATCTGTCTTTTGCTTTCTAATCAATTGTTAACAATCAAAGGCCACCTGGCTTAACTGAGGCTAATTTTCAGGAAGCCTAATCTGGCATTCCTTGTGACTGCTTGGTTGAAGTGAATGTAGGAATAGGAAAACAATAGCACTAGTAAAGGAATGAAGAAAATCTGTCATTAAAGTATTTTTTAAACATCCATAAAACCTTTTTTTTTCCAGTGACAGTTGCAAAATATGACAATTGGTGATCGTTCAACAAACTAGCATGGAAATAATGTTTTTCTTCTCCTAAAGGCTTTTAAAAAGTGCATGGACACATACAAAATCACAACTCTATTTATTTTTGAAAACTGAATGGCATCAGGCTAGAGAAATAAGTGGTTTTGTGCAACCACCATCATAAACATATCTTCTGGCATGTGAGTCATAGAAAGATTTTAGAAGATTTCAGCCTGATAGGGTAAATGAATATCCTAGACAAACACACTTCCTCTTTGGTATTGGGAAATGTTTTAGTGGAAGGTTAATTAGAGCCCAAGCAACTCTCTCTGTTCTGTGCAGGAAGACCTCCTCATGTTTGAACTCTTTACTTGGCTCCATCTTCCTTGCAGAACCAGATGAGCAGCTCCAACACTTGCTTCTGACAGGACATGACACCATTTACAAGGGTTGAAGGTTTTGGGGGCTTAGTATTGGGGTCATAGCAATGGTCTGACTGCACTCTGCTGATGGATAAAGCCTGTATTTTACATTCTGCCTGAGTAATTGTAATAAATATTGATAGGTGTGCTCTGTTATTAATTTATTTCAGGCAGAGCATGTCTCTGAAGCTGTGGAACGACCTTGACAGAGCAAGCAGTGCTTACCAGGCATAAGTATCTCTGCTGAGGGCATGGCAAAGGGCAGGGGATCCTGTCAACACAGCTGAAAGATACTGCTACTCAACAGGAGCTTCCTTGGTGCTACAGAAAGGTAAGATATTGCTTAAAGGCAGAAATTTAAAGTATTACTTTGGTATTTTTCAGGATTTCTCTCAAACAAGGTCGTTGAAAGATTAAATAGTACTGGGGCATTGGAACTGTGAAATGAGGCATTTCGTTCCTTTACAGGGAGAGGATGTGTCATTCCTAGCCTGGTCTTCTTCCTGAGGTTTGATCCTTAGATCTGGATTTATCATCAAGCTGTTTGGGTCCGTGCTGTCCATGCCGGTGCAGCACTGTGCTTACATGGTGTGCCACAGACAGATCCTGTCTCTGTAGGTACTGTAGAACCCTGGTTGGTCTTGTCTTTTTATAAGATTAAGGCTTTAGCCTCAATTTCAATTTCCTCCATAAAATTTGTATGCAAATATTTTCCTAGCTCACAGACCTATTATGAAGGGGATTGCCCTCTGGGTGGTTGCCATTCAGCTTGGCTGCCTTTACTGTAGACTTTACTAGTTGACATCAGAGTCACTTTTCATGTACACACCCATCTGCAGTTGTAGCAGCAATTTTCCTCCCAACTTTGCCAGGTATTTTTGCATTTCATTGGTAGCAACCTATTTGTAGCACTTGGTTCATTGGATTCTTACAGTAACTGCATAGCTCATTTACTCATAGTGTCACTGAGCCTGAGCTGAAACTCAGGAACATATTTCCTCCTCCTCTGCACCAAAGAGGAAACACTTGGAGAACAATCTTTTCAGCCCCTAGCTGTTTCTCTGTTGTTTAGTATTTGACCATGAAATTAGCTCAGTTGATTAGAACATGGTGCTAATAACGCCAAGGTCACAGGTTCACACAGGTTTGATCCCTGTATGGGCCATTCACTTAAGAGCTGGACTTGCGGGTCCCTTCCAACCCAGAATATTCTGTGATTCTGAATATAGTGTGGGTTTTGGTTTTTTGTTCTAGCTAACAAGATCAGCACCTCTGTCTTGAAATATGGTACTCATCCACCATCTCCCCAAATTGACTGTTAATCTAAATAGCCAAAATGATCATGCTTTACATTATGTTCTATTTGTGAGTAACCAATAAAGCACTAATAAATTTTTAATAGATGTTGTAATAATTTGTTAATTGAATATTACAGAGTACAACAGGCTAACTGGCTTCAAATAACCATAGCATAAAACTGTTGTTATTCTTTCTATTAATGTCCTTAGCAGGCAAGTTTAATTTAAGCCGTAATACATGACCTTGGTGGCAGTGATAGGTGTGTCTATGTAGCTACACCTCTAAGTGCTTCAAATATGGAACTTTGCAACCCCCAATGTCTTAAAATAACAACACATGCAAAAATCAAGCGCAGAAAATCAAAATATTGTAGAGTTTAGTGGAAGCCTTCCTCCATGTCTTGTAGGTCAGCTTCTTGATGGAAGTGAGACATTTTGAAAATGGACGACTTGTGGCTTCTCACACCAAATACAAGAGCACTTTCTATGTGTGTTAGAGTCTTTGCAACTCCTAAGTGTTCCTCTGAGGTACATGTCACTCTTTCAGTATCAAGCTTCTGAATGCTGCACAGAATCATGTCAGCTGCACCCTCTTTATCTGCTAGACTTCTAAATGTACTTTTGGCTGATAAATATAAAAAATAAAGTAGTAATGCTAACAAATATCTCACTCCTCTCCAACTTGCACCCCCATATCAGTTTTACTATAGGAATGAAGGTCTGGAACTTCTGCATGACTATCAAGGGAGACCAAGTTGGCAATGGGTCAGAACAATACATTTCCTCAACAGAACCTATACCAATGGACATCTGATCACACAGAAGTCTTGTATATTCCAGCTCCAGTGCACTGTGTCAGAGATACTTCTGCTGCTCTGCATTTCCTGTAGTCCCATTTTACCCAAACAATGCAAATGAGCCATAAAATACTGAAAAATCTTATCTGCACATTTTCACCTTTAGGAAAGAGCTGGGGATAAATTCTGATCCTCACTATGAGTAGCAACTACCTCCACTTAAGCCAGCATGATGCCACTATTTTCATGGGTATAAAACTGGGATGATTTTGGCAGAGACAGAGTAGGGGAGACCGTGTTATGCAGTAACACCTCTGTTCTGGAAAATTATCCACTGTTGGTAAACAAGAAACAACTAGCCCTCACTTACTGTTGCAGACTTCCAGTAAGATTTATGCTGATCCTGCTATTGAAGTGGTTCATTAAAAGCGACAGGGATGCTGGAACACTGAGACAATCATGGTAGTGTTCTGCAAAAACACCTCGGAGAGCACCTCAGCATGCCCACTCCAGCATAACCAATGGAAGGGTTTTTCTATGATGAAAAAAGACAACTGCTGCATTTTCAGTCCATTCCAATAATGTGCTTCATTCTAATCAGAAGGAGAAGTTTATACTAAACAAATGCTCACTTTCTTCACTTCCCTTTTCACATCAGTCACTGTCAGCTTGATATAGAAAATATGGCTGTTAATAGCTTGCAGTGGAGCAAACATTTGCATAACTGTTACCTCAGAGCCCATAACTCCGAGCTAATTGGCTGATGGTGATTAAAATGATTAAGTGACTGTAATTTATATGATTAACCAATTAAGCCATTCTCCTGTGATTGGCCCAGGGTAGGGTCTGGGATGTGAGCTTGTTTCCCAGCATGCATGCCGGCAGTGCATGATATTAAATATTCTTTTAAATACTTGCTGTTGTTCCTGCCAACAGCACTCAAGGTGCTTTAAAGGTATTTTAATTACTCCATATCATTTGTGTAGCACAGAGAGTCATAAGTTGAAGGCAACCCATGAATTATTAACAAAATAAATCTAGCCCTGACTAGGATAACACAGAATTACCGAAGGCAGTAAATAGGACAGCAAATTTGATCATCCAGAACTGATGGATGACTGACTGGTGTAAATACAAGCAATATCACTGCCTTGAACAGAAGTTACGCTGATTTATCCCAGCATGACAGCCAGATTCTGATCCTTGGAAACTGAAATTTCACCAGCAGGTCTGAAAAAAAAGGTAGACAGAATTAACTGCAAATCCTTCTAGGTAAAAGAAGCAACTGACTTGGTTAATTTGTAACCAAGTCCATTAGGAGTGGACTTGCCAAGGGAGTGAATGTTTTTTGAGTGAGCTCTGGTTCTTGGAAGAACAAGGCAGGTGGGCAGGAAGCAATAATTAAGCATATTCTCTGTTAATCTCCTGCTAGGTACACTGAAGGGAAATCTTGCTGTGGTTTCATCCCCCTTTCCTTCCTCCTACCACCTTCCTGTGGGTTGCTGTTACGAAACAAGGGACGGCTCCATTTCCAGTTCTTTCCCCTCTCACCTCCTACCAGCCAACAGTTTAATTCCATGCTTCCTGAGGCTAAACACATCACCTTCATTCACTTTACTTTCAATTTCAGCTGCTGTGTGTCCAGAAACTTTAAATCAGTTGCCAGTTAGCATGGACCCTCAGTTCTGATTCTACAGCATAGTAGTCTTTTAAGAGATGAGAGCAATATGCTTTTCTCTTCAACCTACAAGTGATTTGCTTTGTGTTTTCTGATCTTTCTTGACTGATAATTAAATGTCAACATAATATAGATGGCTAGTATTTTAGTGTCATGTGGGTTAACTACTTCCATGTGCAGTTTTGTCCAAAACAGTGGCCTTGACAAACAGGAAAATACTACACTTAACTGTATTAAGCATCTCCATGTTGCTGACTGGGTAATCCCAGTGCTTCAGAGGATGGCTTCATCATTGAATTCTTAGGGTAACCAAGGTTTGAAAATTCAGTTTTTTCATGGAGGATATAAAAATCCGAAAAACCCCTTTTGATCTAAGTGTTTTGTTCTAAACTTCATGAGGAAGCCTGTAGCATCGGGATGTCTTTTTTACAGTACCCTGCAAAAAAATTAAATACATTGCCAGTACTCCCATGCTGAGCCTACAGTACTCAGCCTATGGTGCAAAGCCAGAAATTCATCCTCTGGCTTTTTGTCTATTGGGTGACATTTTCTCAATATTGCTCACAGAAAGTTCCCAGCAGTGCTCTGGGGGTATCTGTGAAATAGCTCATGAAGCTTCAGTCCTGAAGTCTGTGGACATGTGTACCTGTCTTTCTGTCTATCACATTACTGATATGCCAGTAACATTTTAGACTTAACCCTGACAGAGTCGTGAAAACTTCAGGTCCCACCAAAGTAAACAGCTACAACTTATCCAAAAACGAGAGCAGCAGTTAAAGCTGAGGCTGGGGGACCAGAGACACTGTGTGTGACCTTGGGCCGTCACCTCACCCCTCCTTGCATCCCTGTTCCCTGTTGTCAGAGCGAGAGATTGCTCTTTCATCACTCCTAGCAAAGCTTGAGGACAAGGCCATTAATATACATAATGCACTCACACAGTAACAAGATGACGTCCATAGAAAAGCTTATAAATAAACATAAATAAGGACCAGATGAGTAAAAGGCTGGGTCCTGCCCAGGCTTCAGTGAGACTTATAAAGGCCACACAGAAAATGCATCTTAAAATAGACTATTTGAAGGTCGTAGCCTCCTGCCCTTACCTGTCAAGACCTGAGCGGAGGCTTTGCCTGTGAAGTGATGGCACTGCTGATGACATCAGCACTCTCCATGCAGGTTTTGGCAGGTGTTAGCCATTCATTTCACCTTTGCTACTGTTCACCCAGGAATTTCTTCAGAGTCATGACTCGCCATGTGCTTTCATGGCAACTACCATTTAGTTGTATGAAAAAACACATTTCTGCTGAAGATCTGCTGCCATGATATCAGAACTTGAGAGAAGGCAAAGCCTCTAACTGATTCTTTTGACAGGTTATAAAATATTAAAAGAGGGTAAAGTTTTAAAACTCATTTTTACATATCACTGTACAGCCAAGTGCTGCTGGCCTAAGGGATCAATGAATGAAACATTACATAGAAATGCTGAATTCATGTTATCCTTGATAACCTATATTTCAAAAATGAGACTGAGCTCTTAAATGACCCACACATGGATTTGATCTTCTCCTCCCTTTTAACTTGCTCTTCAGTAGCCTGGCTTTAAAAAAATTAACTGTTTCAGTAATGTGGGAGTCCTTTCATTCCTACAGTCTTCTGATTAGTTCCAATAAAATTGAATAGTAATAAAGTTAAAATCCATTAGTGGGTACAAGACACACAACAGAACCTGTTCTGGTATTTAAAAAAATGTAAAACCATTATAGCCTCCTGTGCAACTTTGAATTTAGCACAATTATTTTTCACTTTTTGCTTTCTTGCTTTTGTTGTTGTTGTTGTTATTTCAAGCCTCAGCAATGCAAGCATCATTTCCCCATGTTATACTATAAAAACTATTCTGTCAGTGTACTGCAGTAGTGGCTCAGCATGACTTAAAAAAAATATTTAAACCAAAGTAAGAATTATACTGTTTTGGAACATTTAAGACTTCATCTACATGTAGAGATACAAAAGGAGAGGATCAGTAGAGGGAAATATTTGCTACTGAAGACCCAATGTCCACATTGTCTGTGTCAGGGCTGGGGGGCAACTTGAAGAGTTTTCAGACCAGCACAGGTAGATTTCCATGAGTTACTGGAGCACTCTGTGCTCTCCCAAAGATCTTGCAGTTCAATTTTACCCAAAACAGTCCAGATTTTGCTGTGAGGCAACATCCCAATGCAGCTCCAACAGCCTGTGCAGGAGCTCAACCTTACATCTAACGCTGCTGCACAAAATGGTAGAAACACACCCTTTCAGCTCCTGGCTCCTCATGGTGCTTCCTAATCATCAAACTCCGTATCTCCTCAGAAATGCAGTGCATCTCTGAGGGTAGCTCTGGCCCAATGTGATGTTTGCTCCAACTCCACTCCCTAAGGCAGTTGAGCAATTCCAGAGCCCCAGCACTCAGCAGCAGGGTCAGGTACCCCACAAAATGTTTTTTCACAAAGGAGCTGTGTGGAGGAATCTCCCCTTTTCTGGGCTAGTCTCCCCAGGAAGGATGCCCAGCCCAAGGGGCTCAAAATCCCAATTTCCCTCATTGATGGACAGCCAGCAGAGCTGCAGGGTACATTTCCTTGGACTTTTAGCACCCCCAGCTGAGGAGGAAACTAGCCCTGGCTTTGTCTTTCCCTGGTTAAATGCCTTAACCACTAAACACCTATACAAAAGGACAGGCTACCCCAAAACCTCCACCAGCAGCCAGGTTTTAAAAGGGAATACAGATTAACACAGTGCATGGATGAGGTAAAAACCTCCAACAAGTGCTTGGATCAGAGGGTTTCCTCACAGGAAAAGCAGTAGACTTTCTCCTCCTGAGGAATAATTGGGGGCCTGGCAGGTGTGCCTGGTGCTTAAAATAAAATAAAAAATTCCATGACTGCACTTTTCAGTGAAGTCCTCTTTTCCTGGATGAAAATCAATTAACTCTTCACTGTGCCTTGAGGCTAACAGACAGGAAAGAGATTAACAACAGGAAAGGAGACTTCAGCTTTATTGTACAGCAGCATAGGGCTCCCCATGCTTGATCCACTCCATGAGTCCTCTAATCCTGGGTCCTGTCTCAGCCGTGAAAGTCCAAGGCATTTAAGCACATGCTTAACTTCAGGCATGGGAAGATTTTCAACAGCCTGGTGGAAGTCTGGCATTCACCACTCCTCCTCCCCCAGCTCTGGATGGGAGTTACACACCTAATTGTTTTCTACCCCTTTGAACATTTCCACTCAACATGCCTTCCTAGGCAGCGAAGAACTGCTGAGCTGGGGCCTTCTGGAATAACTGCTCTGTTAGGGAAGCTGCTCGTTAGCCCTCCGTCGTCTAGTGGCTGGCTTTTGTCCTGGGGCATGAGGGTTTATTTGCATGCTAGGAAAAGAAATATTTTTAAAATTTAATTTAGGATGATGCCAGCCCTTCTAGCTAAACGATCTGTCCTTTTTCAGTCACATTAAATACCTGGCTAAAAGAAGGGTATGTGTCACACTGGCTAGGCACTGTTAAAAAAAATTGAAATAAAAAGTTAAGTTTCCCTTTAATTATATTGACTGCCTTTCATTTTTCAATTAGGATAGAGGGTAACCAAAAGTGCATGTTCTATCTTTACACTAGACATGATGCTGTATCTGGTTATAAGCTGTTTAATTCATCTTCTTAATGCAAATCCTCTCAAAATAAGAAGTATTTACATACGCCTTATCATTCTTAGCCATTTACAAGCTCTCCAATATCTGTTATGTCATCTTTGTGATAGAAAAACAAAATAATTCTGGCAAGATTTATGCTGTGCCATTATAATAGTCCCTGGATTAGTCCCTGCTCTCTTTTTTTTCCCTTTTTCGTATTTCAGATGATGCTAACAGGTGATTGCAGAACAGATGTAGTGAGATCAGAACCAGGTATGATTAGATAGTTCTCATGTATTCATTCATTTATAATTATGTTTTGAGACATAACAGATAGTTCATTTTGAACAGTAAGATACTGTTCTTATTGACCTGTGTGCATGAAATGTCAGTGGTCTGCATCTGTGTGTAAAAAAATACATTAGGATGGAAAATTTGGTATTTTAATTAGTCCTTTCAAAAATATGACAAACCTATGAAAAAGTGATTGCTGTCATGAAAGTTTTCTACTGAAACTTTCTTTTTTTTCACACTAAAAAAAACCTTCAACAGAACTGAAAATTTGTACTTCTAGAAACAATTAAACAAGGACATTGCAAAGGTGCCTTATAGGTTGAAATGCTTTCATTTTTCTTCTTAAGTCCCTAATTGGTCCATATATTTGACCTTACACCAGGATCTCGCTCTGAGGAATGATGGCACCTTTTGAGACTCCTTGCTTTACTATGTTACAAGCAAAACTGGTGAATCAACATTGAAAGGAAGGAATTCAGTTTATGAATATCATGTCTGTTTAGACATATTTGGGGTTTGAAAGGAAAATTTACAGTTTTTCTGTGTTTGATTTTTTTTGAAGGAAGGACTACTTTCTCTGTGGAAACTCTTTGAAGTCTTAGTTTTTGTAATACGCACCTCTTTCCTTTGTAGAAATACATTTAAATGTTGCCTATTTTCTTCTTTCTCAATAGAGCACTTAAGCACATTTACTTAAAATTGAGCACCCATTTCTGTGTTGTTTTCTGTGTCCCACAGATTTCTAGTCTTGAGCACTGCCTTACTTTGCATTGATTTGGGTTTTTTCTCCACTCATTCCCTATATCAGCTCAAACCTTTCAAGTTTTGGTTGATTCAATTGTTGTTGTTAGTGTCACAAAGTAGACTTCTTATTCCTGCTTATCTCAAACTCTCTCTGTCCTCTGAGTATTTGTCTTCTCTCAGAGCACACCCACACCATTCTCTTTCTCTTCTGGTCTCTCTCTGCTGCTTCACTTGTGGAATAATTCTTTAGAAACTATCTCTGAGTGCATTTTCCTGTAAGTTTGTCAAATGGCCTAAATGGGGCAACCTTTTCTCAGTTCCTTGGTGGTATATGAAAACACAAAGCCACAAGCATTTTATTGTGCTGCAAAGTTGGGTCAAATACACCTTCTAAAAATGTCGGCCTCTATCGAAAATAGGATACTTAGCCAACACATCTGTGTTAGTCAAACTGTTTCTTCCTTCTTTAAGAAATATTAGACCTCAATCTCTGTGATTGCCTGTAATGACTGTAAGAGAGGATTCAGATGGTTTCCCACTCTGCAACTGGAATTTCATGGGATGTTTAAGAGGCAAAACATCTCATTGAAAAGGCAAATATACCTTTTTGGTATGCACAAGAAAATTCAAACCCTGATATCATCTTATGTGAAACCAGTTTTACAACCACCACTATGGAGCTGATTGCATATCTCTTTAGTGGTTTCCTTCCTCTTAACAGAGACAGGATACAGGCTTAACTAATGAGAAAAGATAATTGATTCAGGCAAAATAATTTATTGGCATAAATCAAGAGAACACTGGTGGTACTGGAACAGTGGTGTCTGGATCAACTGGAATTGTGAGGGTGCACCCTCAGCTGTGCTGGAGGAGTCTGCAGGTCTGTAAGAGTAACACAAGAGCCTAAGTTGTGCCCTTTCTGCTTCATCTGGACATTACCTGTCTCTTCATTTGCAGGGTATGTAATTTATACAAGATATTGCTTAGCTCTACAGTATTTTCTCATTCAAGAGAAAGGTTATATTCAAAATACTGTTGTGAGTGTGAAGGAAAGGGCTCAGCGAATTAAAGTAAGTGGAAAGTGGCAGGGAAGAAAAACAAATACTTGGCATGTTTCATAAGCCATGGATAGGCAAAGGGACAAGGTACAAGCTCCCAGGCAAAATAACATTAAACATCATCATTGACCTGGAAATAACATTAAACATCCATTGACCTGGAAATAATGAAAGACAAGAGAAAGAATATCCAAAATTAGACCATCTCAATGGCACAATGTGGTGGTAACTCTAGACTTGGCTCCTAATTTGATTGCACAGTTGCATTTTACCTGCCCAGAAAAGGCTTTTTCCTAAGCTCTTGTGAAATGTCCTCCTAAATGAGCATCCATGTCTTACCTGATATTATAGATGTGCTACTCTTTAAATGATTTTTAAATCATCCCTGCTTAACTTTGAATTTTTAGGCCACACCAAAGAGAAATACAAATAATATATAAAACCCCTTATAATCAACTTGCCCCTAAATGTTTATACAGTATACCTGCTTAATTAACCTTATTCAAAAAGCCTTTAATATGGGGGGACATATAAATGTAAATCCTTTATAAATGCAGATCTTCCTGCTCTGAAATTGGAGCTGCCTGTGATCTTTATAGCTGTTTCCTGTACTGTGGGAGACTTGGGCCTGAGATCAGCTCAGCTAGCCTGGATGGTTCACAGTTTACATCTATATTCTGGGCTCTTAAATACACAGCTAATAGAATAGAATAGAACAGAACAGAATAATGAGATGATGTTACACCTTAGTGCTTGGGGGGTTTTGCTGGCATTTACTACCTAGAAAAAGAGAGGCCAGAAATTGCTCTCCCCCCTCCAGGTCCCTTGTAAGCTTTGATTGCATGGGCTCCTCACTGTGGCAGGTGAAGATCAATTAAACTGCCACAGCCAAATGGTCAGAGAAGAGCTCCCTGAAGAATAATGGAAAAAAGAATTTCTCAGAGACTTGCAGCATCTTATAAAAACAGCAATGCCACCACTATGACCAATCTATGCTTCATTAAGGGAGCGAGTCAGGATTAATATCTGAAAGGCAATCTCTGCAGTGTCTATTCCAGCAATTATTTGTATATGCATACACGTAGGAGATGGAGCAGAAATAGTGGAGAAATGGCACACAATGCCTTTTTGCTTCCCTAGCAATGTCACACTTGAAATATGAAGCACTCTGAGCTGATGACTTCCTTGTGCTGCTTATACATTATCCTGCCTGGGCAACAACCAAGTTCTGTGCAACAGTACTTCATTATTTTAATTAAGCTTATTGCAAGAGTAATCATCATTGCCATCAGTATCAATCACCAGTAATATTTCCAGTGATGTCTGTAAGTGATGAAGGTCCTAACTGACAATAAATAATAATGTTCCTGGCTTGAGTTGACACTTCATTGGACTTTGCTGGGTTGCTCTAAGTACTCCAGGGCTCGCTACAAAAAGAACTATTTATCTATGACAAAAGCCAGATCTAAATCATACTTGTTTTGACTTCTCAAATGGATATGTTCATCATGTTTGCAAAATTTATCCTTTCTATTATGGCAGATACCAAGTTTGAAACACATTTTGAAAGAAATTAGAAAGGTCTCAATACTCTGTGCAGACATACTTTCCCATATATCTTTAATTATTATTAATTTGAGTAAGTTCTTTATTTTATTGAAAGAAGACGGTATAACATTGTTTGGGTTAGAAAAATGCTTTTGCCTTTAGTAAGGAAAAGTCCAAAGGGACATCTTTGCACTCACATGTAAATGATCCCATGGTGTTGAGATCTGATTGAAATGTATTACTTACACATTTAGTCCAAAATATCAGTGCACTTGCTTATTCCTGTCATTATGCTGCTACAGAATAAACACTCCGCCTGTTTCGGTTTGTGCTGCAATTTTTCTTAGCTGGACAAAGACATTTCTGGCAGTTTAGAAATGGCTTTCCTATTTTTATTTCTTCGTGTGCTTGTTAATGCACTGAGGATGTTCATTTGGAGTTCAGCAAGAGGATATATATACAATTGTTCCGGAAGCATAGAACTTAAAATATGAACATAACATTTCCAAGAAGTTTTGAAATATTCATATAATGGACAGTAATCCTAAATTAACATTTTATTATGTCTCATAAAAAAAAGAAAAATCCAGGACTGTTCACAGTCATCCACCTCAGCAATAGCCAGGCTCAGCTGTAAGATCAATAGCTGAGCTGACAGTCCACCCCTCTTTTTTCTCTCTGTCCTTCTTTCACCTCTCTCTCTTCCCTACGAAAGGCAGGCACTGAGCAGATGTTGCTGGGGTCTTTGATGGGTGATAGCAGAGAGGACTATTTATTGCAGCAAACATTAGACAAGACTGACATTTCCCAAACCCGATTTTCAGGAAACAGCAAATTTTATATTTTGTACTTATTGATAGGCAACACAATACAATAACTGTCTCTGATGGCACAAAACAGCAAAAAATACAGCCCATGGCAAATTGTAGGACAAGAGTTGCTGTAAATACCCACCTCAGACTGTGTGTATGCAATTACTCAATAAGCTCCAAAATAATACCTGCTAGAAACAGTCATCCACAGGATCATCCTATACAGCCTTTCAGGCAGAGTGCACAGCCACCCCCCAGAGCTCCTCTGGAGCCATAGGATTGACAAACACCTCAGCTCTCCACAGCAGCTAAGAGGTGGGTCTGAGGGGGACTCCAGCCTCTTGCCCAGTTCTGGGTCTCTCCAGACAGGGACTGAAGCCAAAGGAGTGCACAGGGTGGCCTGCAGGGCCTCTCCATCATAATGGTATGAATTTAGTTTTAATGGTCTGTATTAGAAGAAGATGAAGATTTCACTGAATTTCAGTGTTCTCCACGTTAAATAGTTCAGGCAACAGAGTTTCATATCCAAAGCATCACAAAGAAAGGCTTCCAAAAGTGAACTGCAGAGAAACTGGAGACAGAGCAATTAAAAGAAATTGTACAATTCTCCTGGATGAAGCAATTCCTTCTTTTTTCCATCACAGATGGTGCAAAGGAACATGTCTGCATGAAGCATTGACCACACTGAACATCTCCCCATTTCTTTCTTGTCCCCAACACTAATTTCATGCATGCTGCCGTTTTCCACATGCGTTTTTTCTAGTGCCAGTATTTCATTCTAATGCCAGTATGTTTAGTTTAGGAAACGCATTCCTGTTTGCCTGTTTATCTATCTATCTATCTATCTATCTATCTATCTATCTATCTATCTATCTATCTATCTATCTATCTATCTATCTATCTGCCTACCTGCATACCTGCATACCTGTCTGTATCTCTTTTTTTACTAAGTCATTCCAAAATCCAACACAAAAAGAAGTGCTTATTTTCACTTTCAAGGGGGTGAACCAACAAAGTATCTTCCTAAGGTAAGGCAATTTGGCACTCTTGGGTCCCTCTTTGTGGCTGTTTGCTGCTGAAAAGATGCAGCCTGGTCCATCCTGGGTGCTTATGGAAAGGAAAACCCTCAGAGGTAAATCTCCTGTGTTGCGTCAGGAGCTCATCACACCTTCTGTTTTCTGGACATAAATGCAATGCAATTTTGCTATGAGACCGAGGCAGTTCCTGGCCAATCCATCCCTCTGAGAGCTGTGGACACAGAAACAGAAACATTACCATTATTATTTTGAAGCCTCGCTCAAGGCTTCAAAAAGCATAAAACTATCATTGCTTCTCTGAATGAGAGTTGCTCTTCCTATTTTTTCCACTTCAGGGCTGCATCCCACCTTCACAAAGATGTCTCACTTCCCCAGCTTCATCTTCTTACAGGTGTTAGATATGCCACATATCTCTTCCTATAGATCATGTTACAGCAAGTCACACTCCTGGTGCTTTGGGCTCTTTTTAAAATTACATTTTACACATCAGTAAACTTGTAATGTAGGAACTGCTTTCTTAGTGTTATTTATATCCCCGTGTAGCAAAAGAATTTGTCAGAGAGTAATATGAATGTTATTTATCTGACGGCTCAGCTTTATTGGCTGCTACATTTCATATCCCTCAGTACTTTTTGGCAGAGGAGTAAATAACAGTGCTATTAACCTCTAACACCAGTATAAAAATAGGCATTTATTAAGGAGTAAATGTTACTTTAATTATTATTACCCTAGTTTCCTTCCTCTGTAAAAAATTAGATCCCTTTGTGGATCTAAAAAATCCCCAAATTTTATTTAAGTTGTAGACAGTAATTTGGCCACTTGCTCTGGATAGTTTCTGGTATCTTCAGCAGTAATTAAGGAACATATCATGCTTCAGCCACCTGATTGGATAACATTAAAATAAGCATATGAAAATAGTAAGTTAAACCAAGGTATCCAGGGCTGCATTGGCATCTGTCTCTGCCACATCAGTGGCTGCCTTCTGTGACCTGTTCTAACCTCAGATAAACAGCAAGCAGACTTATGAGGAGACCAGACCTATCACTGTTTAAACAGCAGAAGTCCCAGACAGTAGCAAGAGAAAATTAAGTCCTAAACCCTCAGCCTTTTCAGCAAGAATTTAAAAGCTCACATCCTCAGAAGACTTTTTACTTCAAGCTTCCTTTGGTTTTGAAAATCAATAGATGTGATATATGTAAATACCTTGGGAACCAGGGTTCCAGCACCTCACCAGTGATATTCAGCACCCTGCAGGATCAAAGCTTTTGCATGCAACCTTCTAAATCCCCTCAAGTGGCAATATTTCATTGCAAAGCAGGGAGAGGAGTATAAGTGGCATTTCTGTTTCTATGGCAATTGCAGTGGCAGGAACTACTGGGGTTTGTTACTTCAGAGAACTCTGTCTTCCACTGCTGGAACTTTCCTCTTCAAGATCTCATCTGCTTCACCTAGAGGAAAAAAATTAATGATGGTTAGCATGGAGAGATTATCAAACATCTAGTAAATAAAGCACATTTTTATATAATGCCCAAATGTACATATTGGGTTACATTAAAATGATGTAAAGAACTAGTATACCTGGTAACCCTCTGATGTCTAGTCCCTCCCATCTCAGTGTAGCCGTTCTATGTAAGAGATCAACACGAAGTTGAAAGTACCATTACTTCAGACTGCAGAACATGCTGGATTTGTCTTTGAGTCCTATCTTTGTTCTGGTAGGTCTTTTCACCCTTTTTATTTAATTCCTCAGGTGGCTTAAGACAAATGTTTTAGTGATGACTAAAGTCAGCATCTATGAGCTGTTGTGAGGTTTACATGGGGTTAGCAGCACTTGTGCTAATGACAATATGGGAGCTTTTAACCACAGTCCTCCCTGTGGCTCAGTGAAAGTGTTCAAGCTTTTATATTTGAGAATAGCATCACTATTGGGCAGTAGCATTGGGGCTTAGCCTAAAAGAAAACAAAGGAAGAACTTCTTTGTCTGACAGGCATGACAAGGTGAGACATTTTCTCCAGTAAGCCTCTGTCACCCAATGGGCCACAGGAGTCCCCTTTTTGATGTCAGTAAGGACTGGAATTGGCTGGCAGGCAGACCACAGGCTCACTCCACGACCACAAGTGGCTGAATGGTGAATTCACAAGTGGTGAATGGTCTTGTGCTTCAGTTTGCAGCCAGCCCTCCCATCCCAGTACCAAATATGTCATGGCAGGAACATGCTGCAAATGGCATGTGGAAAGAAAGGCTTGTTAATCCTGGCCAGAGGAGCATCAATATGCACATGATCATTAAGGTGGAATATAAATGGGGTCACTCCAGTGGGAAATACATGAGACTATGTTTTGAGTGTCTTGACACATATTGTGAACAAAACTTCATTTGGTCTTACTAAACAGAATCACCTCTGTTTAAAAGGAACAGACAAAAATCTATGGAAACATTTCTTGGGATTTTTTTAAGAAAGAAGAATCAAAATTAATTGGTGGATCTGTTGAAGATTGCAAAAACTTAAGAGACAAAGTTGATTTCATAGTGTGATCAGAATGTAAAAACTTAGAGCTGTGACACTCAAAAAAACCCAATTTAGTAAAGAAGAATGGTTAATAGAAGACAGAATTTAGAACTGGTGATTTTGAAAGTGGCCCAATTTACTCTGTCTTTTCATTGGGGTAGAGGAACTTCTGCTACATACCTTTCACAAGGATTCACACAATGGGTAAGGTTGGAAGGAACCTCTGGAGGTCATCTAGTCCAAGTTTTCACTCCTGCAGGGGCCCCTAGAGCACATTACTCTGGAGTGTGTCCAGATGGTTTTTGAGTATCTCCAGTGAGGAAGACTCCACAATGTCTGGGCAGCTTGTTCCAGTGCAGGTTAACCCTCACAGTAAAGAGGTTTTCACGTATGTTCAGGTGGAACTTCCTGTGTTATGGTTTCTGCCCATTGCCTCTCATCCTATTGCTTGGCACAACCAAAATGAGCCTGACTCCTTCCTCTTGGCACCCTGCCTTCAGAAAGCTTTGGTACAGCCAGTCTCATTATATTCTTGCTGATCAGATAAGAAGCAAATGGAAAACAAAATTAACTTTAAGAAAGCAATGGCTGAAGCACAGTGTTCTTTGTGCACAAACTTGCTTAATGAGGTGTACCTGTTATGAGTTCCATTGCTGCAAATCTGATCTTCATTCCAAAAAAATAAGGCACTATGAAAAAGAACTATACAAAGTTTGCAGCTTTATTGAGCATGTCTTCAGAGAGACTCTTGCAAATTTGTTGTCATCTGTAATTAGTTTGCAAAGCTTACTTGGTTTCGTTCATACACACTGCTTTAAAATCACACACAGAAAAAATTTCTATATTGAAAATTTTTATTTTCCTTCTTTCTCGTATGAAGAAGGCAGGAAGTTAACAGGATTCAACAGGATTTACAATTAAAATCACAACGAAGTGCGCTATATCTTAAAATCTAATTTAACTTAATATTTTTAAACAGGCAGGGAACAATAACCCAAAAACTATCTAAAATGAAGTCAAGATCTGCTTCCCAAGGAATTCGGCCCTTACCCAAATGAATTGTAGCACTGATTCAGATAACTGGATTGGGTTGTAAAGTGGCCCATGTATGATATATTGCATTTATAGATTGGTATATGTCATAATACAGTATTTTTGTTGTAAATAAGGTAATGAATTCATATTGAGAGAGGAGATTCTGAAAGCTCTGGAGGACATTTATTCTTGTAGACTTAGACAGATACCTCCTCCCTCCCTCTCTCCCTTTTTCTCCTTCATTCGCAGTGAGACTCGAATCCCAGTTCCTAGAAACTCGTTAAGTATTTTTTTCCTTTCCTGGTTATCTGTTGTGATTTTTAGCTCAACCCTTTGCACATTGACTTTTTCAGAAATAATAGGTCATGCAGGATGTGTTGCTGCACATGATTTCAGCTGCTGCACAACCGCAGAGCACTGCAGAAGGTCATGTCCAAGGACAGGTGCAGCTCAGGAGATTGCTATGTTCCAGCCCCAGGAAGAAGTTAAATGCTTTCAAAGTTCTGGAAGTCACAGTTTACTCAAAAGTTTTTGGCCCACATGAAACTGTTAGTGCCCAGTGTCTCACGAATGGATAGATGAATGATGGATGGATGGATGGATGGATGGATGGATGGATGGATGGATGGATGGATGGATGGATGGATACTGTGCACCTATCAAATTTGAATTTGTCTTCACTCACAGAGCTGTTGTAGGTATCCCCTTTGCCCAGCTCCTGGTCTTGGACATGACCCATTTTTCTAGTAAGGCAAACCTGAAGAAAACGAGCCTCAAAACAGATAGACGTCTCATGGTGCAGGAGCTCAGGAAAAAGGAATATATGACCAGCAGAAAGTGAAAGTTCAGAAGGAGTTACATGGAAACTTGTGCAAATTTTGTGTCTTCATTTCTAAGCATGAGAGATCTTTACAAGAACATGGAGTTGTAATCTCATGCATTTTAATGCTCCCCAATATTACTCTTAGTCGCCTGATGCCCCGGACAGTCTGTGCCTCCTTAGAATCTGATTACCCAGTTTTGCTCTGTGAGGAAGGTACATTCACAGGGAACGTTTCAAAGGGAAGAGCCTGGGGCAAGATGGTTATGGGTGCAAGGGACTCAGCTCTTTGTAGAGATTATATGTCTGCAGGAAGTGAGCACAGCTTTGTTTCTCAATTCTTTGTGGTCATGGCAAGAAAAAAGAGATACAAGAAAAGAAACCTGGAAAGAAAAGGCAGTAAAAGGGAGAAAATGGACAAACTAAGGCTCATGGTAGGAATTTGAAAAGGTAAGAAGTTTTTGCATATTCTATTATTTGTTCGGTTTTGTGTGTGGTATTAAGATTTCAAGTTCAAAAGGGTCATAGACCTGGTGCAGTGGAAAAAGACAGGTTAAAAGACTTCACAGAGGTAAGCAGCTATGCATTAAGTGACCATAGCTTTACCTATCAAGACTGGGAACAACTTCATAAAAATTTATCCTATCAGCAAATTAGCCATCAGAAAAGCAAACAAATTTCATAATCACTGATTTTCTTGCCATTCCCTAATATGTCTTGCAATATGCATAATTTCTTTTTTAAACTCCCAAAGCATTAGTTCGAAGAAATGTTCATTTTATTTATTTAAAAAATAAAAAGAAAGAACCAATAATAAATAATAAATAAGCAAGCAGAAAAACCCCCCAAAAAACAAAAACAAACAAACAACAACAAAAAAAACCCAAATAAAAAATCCACCCAGCAGCTACACCTTTCTCAAGTGCTAAAAGCCCTTTAAAGTGATCTTGTGTTTTCGGAGTCCTGACTTCCGGAATAACCACAGTATATTGACACAGGAAACCCCTCTAATAAAGAATGGCATTGTGGAATATTACACAGATTTGCATACAGTGACATCCAGTCTTTTCCTCTGTGCAATTTTATCACTGCATTTTTATAATACAAACAGAGCTATACAATCAGGCTAGGCCTGCAGGAAATACAGTACTGATTATATTTGTAGAGTTGACTTCGGAACCTTCCATAACAGCATGGTCAACCAGTTTTATTTGTGAAGAACAGACAAATCTTTTTAGGCAGTTCCTTGTAAATTTAAACTTCTGCACTTAGCTGGATTGATACAGAGAGGTAACCAGCAATGCAATAAAAATACATCATTCACGTCTTCCTACATTTAAATATATTATCCACACAGAAAGTTATTAAGAGCAAGTTATTTATTTCATGCTCAGGGTTTCTGAAGTCTGCAAAATCAGCAGTATGGAAATGAGTAATTTTTGCTCATCTCACATTGTTTAATAGGTTAAACTGAGCATAAACTCAATGGCAGCTTTGTGATTCACATCTAAACTAAGCTTTGTTTCTGTTATGATATACTCTTCCACTCCTAAGGGCCTCTCCAATTCCCATTGAAGTCAAAGACAGTACTTCCTTTGATGCAAAATTGCTGCATAAGATTCTACACATGCATTGTGTGCAATAGCTATTGTGGATGCACGTGTCACAGCCCACAGAACTAGGATATACTACGGTGTGTATTTATTTCAGGGACTTCAAAATCACTTCAGGCAAAATCTTCCTACGGTAGAAACCATGTTGTTTTATCAGAAGAACTTTTGTTATCCTAATGTCATTGGGTAATTTTACATCTTTTTCTAAAATAAAAATTTGGCAATTATTTCTTTAAAAGAAAATATTCATTAATTCCTTCCTTACCTCCAAGATTTTTGAACTGTTAAACAAATCAATCACTTCAGAAAATATTTTATGTGACTTCTTCTTGTCACGTTGTTTCTGTAAGTTACATTAATTGTTTTATTTGTTTTCCCTCTGGAAGATGTAAACACATGTAAAAATACTGTACATGGGTGTGGTTTTCAGCTAGCAGGCAATTACAGCTGGTTCTGCTAGAGGACTTAGGTGCCACTGTCACATTTAGTGCCTTTGCTGCCTTAAGCCCAAGGGGACCTGAACTGTTACTGTACAAGGGCATGCCCGCTCTCACGGAGCTCTGGGGTGGGAAAGCCTTTCTTTCTTCTGTGAAGCTTAATCACTGTATGTTACAATTAAATATTCTTTAGATTAAATTTTGTTATCCCCTGTAGAGATCTTGGAATGAAGAGGCCACCCAGTTAGGGCAAAAATAAAGGGCTTGAAGCGGCTGGAGACTCTTCTTCCTCCCAGCTTCCACCCACCTATCTGCAGCACATCCTGTACCTCTCTCCAGTGATTCCCTGAAGATCCCAGCATCAGTTATCACTCAGTCAGAGCACAGACAAGGACCTCCAGGAAGAGGAGAAGATGATGACCTTGTGAGGAGCAGGCAACTACTTCTTCTCGGCCCCAACAACCCATAGGCTGTTCTTTGTCCTTTCTTCCTCAGCATGAGTATTTAACTACCCTACATGTAGCAGAGCAGCTTCAGCAGCAGTGGTTGAATCTAATTTCCCACATTGCCTGGGGCAATGGGGCTTTTCAAAGAGGATGTGCATGCATGTCCCAGCAGGCAGAAGAATGGTTTGGTCTCAGGTCTTTCATATCTCGGAGGAAAGCCCTGATTGCTGGATTCCCAAGCAAAAGTACAACATTGGCAACCTTTGCCAGCTGCACAAGATGTGCTCAGGTGCTGCAGGTATGTGCCTAAACAGTAGGCATTATAATACCCACCTATTTGGAGACAGTGCACTGGATTCACATGGAAAATTAAAAATTCTCCAAGAACTTTCAAGTAATCATTAATTTGGGGCACTTCGTAGCCTCAAGGATTTTGCTTTGGTTCCCAGGCCTGGGTCCTAGCTGAGCTCACCTAATTCAAGGTTCAAAAACTGATGGAGCCAACATGGTCTCACTGCATTTTGTTTTCTGCTGGTCCTGGATTCAATCAGAGAGCCAAGTTGGTCTACATATCAAGAAAGGATCAGGTCTTCTCCCAGTAGTGCCATTTGGAAGGATTATTATGAGCATGAATGGATTGCCAAAATATTTTTGCTACAAATTTCTACCACATACCTTATTATTACCACAGAGAGGCACTTTGCTGACATGTTCAGTTCAATGAGCTTTGATAATTCCTGGAACACTCAGAGAAAACAGGTCTGCTGTCACCATGCAGGATCTGCTTAACATACACACTAGCAGTGGCTTGAGAGCAGAAGGAAGCCTTTACTCACTGACAAGTGTGGCAGGGAGTTGAAACTCCTCTCTGCAGCAACATTTTCTCAGCATATTCAAGAAAGATGGTAGTGTGGAGGTTCAGGATGCCTGGTACTGATCTTGACTTTCTTGCTCTGCAAGGATCAGCACCCTCAGCAGAATGCTCCCTAGCCCAGGAGAGCTAAGTGAGATAGTTTTGTTTTGTGAACATAGTATGTGTTCCTTACAACTGCATTCTTGTTGGAAATGCAATCTAAATTCCTCCTTCTCTTCAAAGCTGACAAAGCAGTGGATGAGTAACGACAACAGACACATGCTGCTTGCTGGGTTAAAAAAAAAGGACAAAGTCTATTAGGGTCTTACGACTTTTTAATAGTTGTTATTCAAGTGTAAGTGAGGTTCTTTATATGCTTCTCCTTCTCCTCCAATACAAGCATTCTTTTGCTTCAGAGTGTCTGCATTGCTTCCACATTCTATTTCTCCTGGCAGAGAAAGCTTTCTGTATTTAATGAATTGTCAGAAATATGCTTACTGAAAGTGCAATCAGTTGCTTCAGAGTTTACCTTTTTATACAGGAATTTTACCACCAGAAGAATGGCTTATTTTCCTACAAAAAGGAAAGAAAAAAACACACAAAAAAGAGCATTTTTAGTTGTCTGAATAATCCTTTAAAATTGCATATAAAAGTGAATAATATCAGGAGTTGTTTTCCCCGGCCTTCTCCATTTTCTTCTTGCAGAGAGCTCAATTATAGAAAAACTTTCTTTTCTTTACGTGGGAAAGATATTTGCTGTATTTGGTGTGCAGGGTAAATCAGGTCCTTGGTGCTGCTGTACTTAATATTATGCCATGAGTTTTCAGGGAAAATGTAATGCATGAGCAGAAATTGCAAATTAGAATTTTTAATTTTTTTTTTTAAATAAGCCACTTGGGCTGGTTTCTCTCTTCCTCTCTTCCTCTCTTCTTTTTTTTACTTTACTCTTATCTTTCTGACAGCTAGTAATTTAGTTTAGTACAAGTAAGATAAAAAATCACACAATGAGAGTTTGTCATTGAGTTTATTTAGTATTTAGAGAGCTGATGTATATATTATGAATTAAAAAACAGCTCATCAAAATTTAACCTTGCCCACTGCGCTTTATTTTTATCAGATTAAGTTGATTGAAGTAAACCTAGTTTCTCCTTACTCACCTGCCTTATGTGAAATGGCATGACAGAAAACCAGACCAGCACATCCCAAATGCACCACCATCATTTTAATGTATTTATTCACCTGTGTGTCTTGTTTCAATGACAGAATATGAAGTTACTATGAGGGCTGACATACTGCAAACACACGGGATATACCAGAGAAGGAGAAGATGGCAAAGAAAATCGATGGACACTTGTCAGAAGGGTCATGTTTTACTCTTAGCCATGAGGTTGATGGTTTGGAGACGAGAACCAGAAGTCAGCCAGTCAGCCACGTTCCTCACGGCAGGTCCATAAATCTGTCTGTTGGGGAGAAGATCCTAAACGGTGCAATCCCAACAGATGTAAGCCTACACCACAAAATAGCTAAAAGCTGGGTCTTCCCAGCTTGGTGGTAATATACCTGTCTCTCAGAAGTTTAATTATCTGGGGTGTTACACTCCCTACAGCTACATGGCTGGTAGTCAGCTCAGAAGTTGGTTGCAGCAGCTGGCAGTGGCTCGTAACAAAACAGCAAATGTGTAGGTGCTCCCTGTAGATGATCCAACAACTGTTGGCCAACAGACCTGTTAGAGATAAACATAAAGGCTTTGTCTCACAGGTGGCTCCCTTTCTTCTCCTACATGATCATCAACAGTGAAGAACTTCCAGACTATCTTGTACTCTGGGGGGAGTTTTGTGGAGGCCTGGAGATGTTTCCACCTGAAGAGAAAATAACCAGGTTCCTGTGTCTCATTTGCAGAGCATGAACAATGTATTTTTTCTTGTGAGCAGTCAAATGTTGAATAAATGAGCTGAAAATGAGTACCTGGAACCATGCTAATTTAGCCAGTCACCTTGCAAGGCCTCTGCCTTGTTTGCAAGGAATGTTAGGCTCCAGTGTAAGCTTTGCCCCAGGCTCCACATACTGTTCCTATTTTTGTAATAGTCCAAATCTGAACCTCCAAAAACTCAGAAAGTTCAGATCTGGATTCAGATTTTACGCTACAGCTGTAAAACTAATAATAACAAATTTATCAGAAACAGGATGCCTTCCAAAGACCAGGCACGGTGGAAATACTAACAAAATCTTAAAGGAACTGTTAGGAAAGATAAAACTGTTATTGATAATCTAAATCAATCTTTTGCATTTATGCTCACCAGGAAGACTTCATCTTACTATAGAGCTGTTCTTTAAAGGAATGAATCTACGGAGAGGTTGCAGTTGCCCCCTCCCTGGAAACATTCAAGGCCAGGTTGGATGGGACTCTGAGCAACCTTACCTAATTGAGGACGCCCCTGGTCATTGCACAGGGTTGGACAAGATGACCTTTAAATGTCCCTTCCAAACCAAACCATTCTGTGACTCTATGATTTTATGATTCTAGGAATCTAAGGATCATTTTCATATTTTAGTCTAATAATGCAGGCTGTAGGGTAACTCAGTAAATGGAACAATAAGAAATTTCCAAAATCAGATAACGTTTACACATGACGTCTAAACGAGCTGAAGTACAAAAATGCTTTATTAATTGTGGTACAGGTAAATTACTGATCAAATATATTCTGACACCAGATGAATATAAAGTAACAAAGATGATATCAAAAAGGGCTCTTGGGGGGAGTATGGGAATTATAGAAGTAAATCTGACTTGTCTGCCATGCACCCTGGTAGAGGTTATAGCACAGAAGAATGTTAGTAGCTATTCACAGAAATGTGTATAATAAGAGGGAAGACTTAACAAGGTTTTTGCCAACGAGTCACATCTCACAAATCTTTTGGAGTTCTTTGATTTGCCAAGGTGTAGGAGAAAGGCACATTACTTGGTCACTTGCCAAGCAGGCTCAGGAAGCAGCATGCCAGGGCAGGATACCACCGCAACTCTGAGGGCTCTTGGTGGGGTTTCTCCCACTGCACAGATTTGATACCTGATTCTCCCCTGATTTACCACTGCAACTTCATAACCACAACAACCAGGATCATTCCCAAGCATTTATTATTTTACTGGTTAAGAACTCTAATATATACTAGGCATGGATAAATAAATAAATAAATAAATATAGGATTTCCGACTTCGTGTCTGTTTCCATAGCCTTCTTGTTTTGAAGTTTTAGGATACCTTAATATTCTAGTAATTTTCCTTCTTCTTTCCTTTAAGCTCAATTTATAAACAAGTATGAAGAAATGAGATGGATGCTGAAAGATAAAAGTGGGGGTGTGGATCATTATGCTTGGTGATCAAAGAAGTCAGACAAAAGTGGTCAGAAAAATATATATGGGAAAAAAGAAGAAAATTTAGTAATCTACAGAAGACAGTCTTTAAACAATGGATTTTTAATAAGTTCCTCATGCCCCACAACAATTTTCCATTAAAAGTAATTTGCACTTCTGATCATCTGCAGTAAAGAAAGTGTTCATGTAACATAGAATTGAGGGAACTTACCTGACATTTGTCGTCTACATTTTTTTTGTTAAAGCTATATTTAAGATCGCATTTGCTTCATTTAGTGAAACAATGCAGTGTGCACTATTTACTCTTGAATTACAGTGACACCAGGATCAATTTTTGTACCAGTGTCGGCATCTTACCATAACACACTCTTATGCATACACATTTGATGCTCTTTCTCCAGTGCCAGTCTAGAATACAAGAGCCTTTGGAGAGGGAGGAGGGTGTTTGGGAGACAAGGGCTCTCCAGCCAGATGCTGTATGGGAATAAAACTCCATTGTTATTATTCCAGCCCAGGAGTGCTCCATGTGTTCTGTGCTGAAGGATTTGGTCAATAATCACAGACCCATGTGTCCCATCCTGGCACAATCACCCCACTCTCAGTAATGCAAGCAGTCCCCAACAGAGGTGTATTCTGTGGTTTAGGGGATACACTGCACATGTTTTTCTCTCATAGTTGGCTTGTCCTTCCTTAAGTCTCTTAGCTTGACCAGGAATTTACCCCTGCATGCCAGTTCTAAGATCTTGTGTGGAATCTGTGGCTCTAATAAACATGCAGTGTGCTTCCTCCCTCTGAGGTGCCTGCTTTTCAGTAAGGAGAGAAGTGATCTGTTTATATTTACTGCCCATTTCCTTGCCAAAAATATCACAGAAGTGAAGGCCAGTTTTAACAGACACCAAGCCCGTTGATTTCGCACTCTAATAGTCCCACGACTGAACTCAGTGTTTTCACACAATTCTTTTTTGACTTTAGCCTGTTTTGCTGCCACTGACAGACAGCAAATACACGTACTCTGACTGTCAGGCAGTGGCCAGATTTTTTGGATGAGGTTAGGAAATTGGCGGGTTACCCGCCCTGTGGCTGTACTTGCGGTGTGCACAACACACATCTCCCCCCTCCCTCCATGAAACTCAAGCTGGGGTCTTTATGGTTTGTAAGCAGTAATTCTAGGAGCTGAGCAGCTATCAGCAAGCTAGCCCGAGCTGTGTTAAGCTTTCCTCAGTTGGAAGTTGTTCTATGTTATATATCACTCAACAGATCTATACACTGTGGTGCTCTAAAGAACAGAGCTCTGTCTTAACTTGTAATCATTTTCTTTGAACTCAGATACTGTGAGAAATGCCAATAAACCCAGCAGAGACTATTTCTTACCGAGAAAGTGGAGCTGTACAGGAATGTGGATTTGAGCAACAGGCGCACAGATCTCATAAGCAGTAGGGTTGCTGGAGGAGGTAAAGGGGCACAACCAGACTAATTTCTCTGGTGAGAAACAAACTAATTGCCCTTATCCAGATCACTGGCTCTATGTAAAACAAATCTGTAAAAATGGAAGCGTGTAACTGCTGTGTTGTGCTAGCCTACATTCAAATTCTTGGCATGGGAGCATCTACTTGGGAGACAGAAAGTGCTATTATACCTGTACTGGCTCTGTTGATGCATTTCATCAACAGCCTAAGAACACAAGAGGTTACAAGAAAGCAATAGCAAAAGGACTTAGAGAAGTCTAGACCAAACTGATTTGCAAATTTACATGGAAGTGCACACAGGTAAAGCCATACAGCTTGGAGAACAGAGAAAGAAAAAGCCTGACCCCTGGCTTAACTTCCCTGCTGTATCTCTCTAATGGATCCCAGCCAGAAACATTACATCTGATCCTTCTTCAGTTTTGATCAGGCTTTCTAATTGAACTCACATCCAAATGTTGCTTTTCAGGCCTATGTTAATACAGGGTTGTGTGTATTTACAGTAAAGCTGCAGAGCTGTTCATATTCACATAAGCAATGCCTCATAGCTGGCTGACAATTTAATGAGACATTCTGAATTTTACCTAAGGCATTCTCAGCAGTAGGAAATCCTGTTAGATTTACAAGTGTCCATCTGTTAAAATCCTCCAGAGTCATTTTAGTTGCTACACTGTTTGTTGGGTTTTGACCTCCTTTGCTGTGATTGTTCAATTAGTTCTGTTGTGTTCAGACCACATTTGCGTTGTGCATCTTGGAAAGCACAGTAGGGAAAGAGCTCTGCTTTGATGAGATTAAAATGCCAGCCAGGATGTGGCATGCATTCCTGCTCACTTATTTTCCAGGGAAATGCATGCTAATGCTTCCTTATTTTTACTTATGTGGCTATCCTTGTAAGTAGAAGAGTTACAGTGCCTAAACTGAGTTTGATGTGCTTCAATTAAACTTCTTTTTGTCCTGTTAATGCATCTTGAAGGCATTAAGTGGGATCAAGTGGATTAAGATTTCAAGGGTCTTTGAATCTATTCATAGACCTGCAAATGACACTCTATTTACTCTTTCTGAATCAGTTCGCTTACCCATAAAATGGGCATAATATATATGAACTGGGTGGAAAGAAAATGTACAGCATTTGAAAATCTTTGGGTGAAACAAATGTCAAATTCCAAAACTGCCTCGATTAAGGGGGAAAAAAATCCTATTCTGGTTTCCCTTATGAGTTAATGACACCTACTCCTTCCCTAAGCTTTCCTTCCCTCTTAAAGTGCAAGAACCAGCTTCAACCCCTGCTGCCAGAGAAAGCAGGGGGTGGCAGATCAGTGAGTCTTACACCTACAATTCACGAGCTCTTTTGGCAGAGACACTCAGCCCCCGCCAATACCACACGGCCAAAATGGCTCCACTTCATCCTGCGTGGAGACCTCCCTACAGCTCCCTTATCTGCACAGCTCAAGCAAACACTACAGCCATAAAATACACCCCCTCTGTATGTTCAGCACGCTCTGCCTGAAAAGTATATTGAGCAAGGGTTACAACAGTTGCATCATAAGGTCATAAACTTATAATTAACTGTAACTAAATACACAGAGCTAGTTCTTCTCCTCCTGCTGCCGTACTGAGGAGCCCTGTACATACCCTTTTCCCCAGCTCCTTCACAGCTGCTGTGTGATGGCTCAGTAGCATGGGAGGACCCTTGGGCTAGCATGTAATTTCAAATCTTATGGAAGATGGCCATGGCTTTTAGGGAAGATACTGTTACATGTATTTGTATAGCTAGAGCGATGACATCAGTCCCAGGGTGCAAGGAGCTGCACAAACAGTAAAAACATTTTTTCCCCTCTCTCTTAAAAAGCAGGAAACACCAGATGGGTAGGCACTAATGAGTGAGCAGGGGTGCTCGTTGTAGGCACTGGGTCCAGCCACAGAAGGTCAAGACAGCATTCCACTGCAGATAATGAGGTTGTTTGGAAAGGATTTAGGGATGTATCTTCCATAGCTGAAGAAAAATAGATGAGACAGCACAAAATATTTTTTCAGGATGCATTCTGATGAGAAGCGGGAGATGGAAGTACTAGAAAGGGATGTGAGAGAGCAAGTAAATGCAGACATTCCACAAGTGGGAGTTGACATGGAAAAGCATGATGGGCATGAAGTGATGGGCTAAGAAAAGAAACCTGACAGGAGCATTCTCAACAGCAAACAACTAGCCATAAGTCTGCTAGCCAAGGCCAGAAAACTAAACAGTACACTCCCCCAACATCCATGCCCATGCTGTGCATGGGCAGTGTTTGGGGTTGAGCCAGTGCTGCTATCATTGAGCTCATTACCACCAAGATGAGCTGAGTGAGGAAGACTGTTTCTTAGTTATTTTCCCACATGTAGCCAAGGACCCAGAAAAACGCCCAGTAAAAAAAATAGTGCCTGAATTATGGAATAGAGTGCAGACAGGGCGGTGACTTGCTTCAGGGTACTTAAATAAGGAAATAAGAGGGTAGAGGTTTGATCACGGAAATGTACTGAATATCGGGTGTTCTTTTTGTGTTGAGGATGGGTTTACTGTCGGGATTATTCATGGAAAGCCTCATCAAAGGCTATCATCATGTTGTTTTGTCTGTGAACTTCATATTAGTGCAGATACTTTCAATCCACCCTAGTCTGCCAGTTGTGAACTCTATGTAGATCTCTTGATATGAGACCTCTGAATTTGGTCCAGTGAATTTAAAAGAACCTAAGCAGTTACCCAGGTGCCAAAATAGAAGAGTTAAACAATAAAAGACATTAGTAAGTGAACATTAATGCCAATAAGTAACAGGCTACATTTTAATTTCAGATGCAATCCCCCAGGGGGCATATTACATAGTTGTGCCATTGCAGCAGGAACCCCCTGAGGCACTGTAACTCAGCGACACACCTTCTCGTCTCCTATTCCCTCAGGCAGTCATTTACCTCTGGCCTAAATCAGAAATAAAATAATATTCCACCCTTCCTCCCTCAACCCCCCCAGGCACTCACCATCTCAGCTGAGTTTGCCAGAGAGAAAGGACCCCAGGCTCTATTCATTTCCCACCCTCCAACTCCTAATCCCCAGGGAGGAAGTAAGCAGATGTGTGGCCCTGCTTGCTTCATGCACCTGGACAAAGCCTGGGCAATCCATGCGGGGTTGTAAGTGGGTTCTTACTTCCTCAGGCAGCAGCGTCCTGCACACATGTAAAGCAGAGAATTGAGCTTTTCTTTCTTCTGGCTCCCTAGAATGCAAGTTCAACCACCATGTACCCTTTCTCCTACTGCCAAGAGGCTTTTTTGTCTGAAGTTGGGTACAACAACCCTTTTTAAAAAACATAACCATCCAACCCTGTCACCATCCAAAGAACACAGGACTTTTCCCTCAATCCCAAAATATTTTACTCTAAACCTAGCTCTGTGTTCCAAAATGGTCACGTGGCTGCTAAGCAAAGTGGTGTCAATCTGACCCATGGGCCGGGGTTCCAGCTGGGAGGAGCTGAGAAAGCAATGGAAATATTTTGAGCAAAAATAAGTCCCATTTTAAAGGAAGTTATTGGAGAGGGCAGGTGGAAAGGGGTATTAGAAGGGAGTCTCTGTGTGCCTGTAACAATAGCGAAGCTGATGGCAGTGACCCAGAGCAGCTGGAGCAAAGCTGTCCTTTTGCTTACCCCAAATTTTCTGCACTCCCTCTGGATTTACGTCTTTACTTCTATGTTTCTCACCTGGGGTCTGGTATATGAGTTGGTGTGGTAAGGAGCGTGCTTTCCTCATGCCATTTGATCTTGGAAAAAAACCCTCACAGAGAAGCAGTAATGCCTGCAAGTACTCTGGCACTCTACCTTGTATCTCCTGGGAAACTTGTACAGACAATACTAGCAAAATACCTCTGCTGCATGCACTTCCAGGGGGAAACACTCCAAGGATGTCTGTGTGAGGAAGCACCACCGCTGCCCATCTAAGAGCATAATTCTTTGCACAGTAGGTTGCTGTGGATGACTAAAGATGAGAATGAACCGTACAAGCGCAAGAGGGATTTGAACTCCCCCTTTCTATGAAAACAGGCTGAGACAGTTGGGGTTGTTCAGCCCAGGGAAGAGAAGGCTCCAGGAGCACCTTATTATGACCTTTCAGTACCTAAAGGGTACTTACAGGAAAGGTGGGGACAAACTTTTTGTAGTTCCTTATAGCAACAGGACAAGGCATAATGGTTTGAAACTAAAAAAGTATAGAGTCAGGCAAGATATAAGGAAGAAACTTTTTTGCAATGAGAGTGGTGAAGCACTGGAACAGATTGCTCAGAGAGGTGGTAGATGCCCCATCCCTGGAAACATTCAAGGTCGGGTTGGACAGGGCTCTGAGCAACCTGATCTAGTTGAAGATGTCCCTGCTCATTTCAGGGGTTGAACTACGTGACCTTTAAATGTCCCTTACAACCCAAACTATTTTATCATGGAATCCCACCATGGGCCACTATATCAGGTTGCCCAGATTCTATGAATCTATGATTCATCTAAAAAGAAGTTGCAATTTTTAACCAGTAAAAGCCACTGCACAGTGATCCCACAGTACCCCTGACAGGGTAAATAAAGGAACATTTTTTCCTCTCACTGCTGCAGCAGAGAAATGGAGAGTCCACGTGAGCAGCAAAGGGATATCAGCATGCACAGTAGCACCACAACCACCCAAGGAAATGGCAATAGCTGGGGAGGTGGATGAAAGCCCCCATTTCTCTTCCTCGGGTCGGAGGAAAAGGTGGTGAGAGCACACCATGGAGGTCTGGTTTCAGAATAGAAATCTAACAAAAAGCAAGTGTGGTGTTTTAAAAATAAATTCTTACACCTTTAGTAGGTTTGATTGGGGTGTTTTGAAGGGCAGGGTCAATCAAGGCCTTATACGTAATCTCACACCAGATATTCAATATGTGTGGATGGAAAAACCTCTTTAAGGCCAAAATTCATTGGCCTCACTGCAGCTACCCTGAGTTACGCTGGCCAGTGAGGTGGTCACAAGAATTTTTATAAACTTATATAAAACTGCCAATCCCACTCTTACTGTAATCACTGGAATACCCATTAACTTGGTCTGCTTTGCAGTGGAAATGGATTTAACTAACATTCAAAGTTAGCCTTATCACTGAGGTGATTTTATTTTAATCTGAAGAATAACACCAGCTGAGCTGTGCCCAGAACAGGCATTTGATTCATTCACATTTTTAAACAAACAAATGAAAATGTCAAAAAGAATGTAATTGACTGATGAAACAAAGATGGAAACAGGCTATGCATGCAGAATATAGTGACTTGTGAACATTCACTGAAGTTCAAAAAAAAATACACATGGGAAACATTTCAGTGTGTGAAAATTAAAAAAAAAAATGCAAAATAGGAAACTATCAAGAACATGAGAGAGTGGCTGGTCAATTAAGTACTGTGTAAAGATTTCCAATTTTCTTGTAGTAAATTATTTATTTAGCCCTTGCATGCTATCAATATATTTTACAAGTTTAATACCCAAATTATAGCTACCCACCCATTTATGGCCTTGTAAATGAGTCCTGACTTATCAATGTGAATTCTTGTTCTAGGCAATGTCAAATTTAGATTGGATTTGGATGTATTGCTCTTACCCTTATCAAGAAGGTTTGCTAGTGTGGTTATTTTATTGCTATATTTAAAATGGAAAGTGCTTTTAAATAGACTTGCCTGGATAGCACAACTGATCACAGCTCAGATATGTCATTTCCCAGCTTAGAAACCCATCCTAATCCAGTCAGGAGGTCTTGGAGATGTAGCAGAACCCATTTATACTGAATGCGTCTGGCTGCAATCTCAATCCTTTGCGATGAAGTGGAAGAACTATTGTGACAAAAATGACTTTAATCTAAAGTAAGGATAGCTGGAACTCTTAAGCAATAAAACCAAATGGTAATCTGCATGTTTCCTGATACTTCGTAAGAAAAGCAAGCAATAAAGTATTCAAATGAAGAAGTGTAATGACTTCCTAAAGTATATTGCATTACATTTGGCCATGCTTGTGTCACTTATGCATGTTTCACTTTTTAGTAAAAGTAGGCAGCTATACCTAGGAGCAAAGGTGAAGAATTATCAGTGGAGGAGAATAATATGTAAGTGACCAACTAATCAAAAGGAACATAAAAATAAGAACACTGTTGTGTAAAATTATATCAAAGCAACACAAGTATCTGGAAAACAGAAAAGAAATCAAGCAGAAACATTACTTTCATCTGACTAACTAAAAGCAGGATATGCCCCAGTACAGGAGTCATTTGGAAGGTTAATAAAAACAACATTTGTATTCATGAGATCAAAGCTAGCTGAGATTTGCATCTCTGTACCAAAGGGCGTATCTTGTAAGAGGACAAAACAGAGAGGGAGCAAGTATTGGATAGGTTTGTAAGAGCTGAAAATGATGGCCATCTTATTGTTGGCTGCAGTCTGCAACCAATGTTTCTGGGCCACAATTCTGTAGACCATAAAGTGATACCAGTAGAAGACCCCGAGGCAGAAAGAAGGCTGGACTGAAGGCTGCCGGGAAGGCAGGAGAATGTGGGAAGAAAGCCCAGAGGAAGAAAGGGAGTTCTGATCTGAGAGGCATGCTCAGGGGAGATGGAGACCTGGAAACTGCCAACTGCATGTCGGGCTGTTCACCAGGTTTTTGCACTCTGATGTCCCAGTGCTTATTCTAAGTGCAGTCTTGGGGCTCAGCAAAGACATGCAGCTGCAGCAAGGCTTGCTACATCCCACTGTGGGGCAATGATGGGGAAAGAGTCTATCTGACTACAGCACAAACAAAGCTTTGGTGATGGACCCATCTTCTATAGACAACCAGAAGAAATGAGAATTGCAACAGAACAGCACAGGTTTGGCACAGTAGGACAAGCATAGGGGGTTGGTGCAGCCTGTTAGGAGGGCACAAAGACAGCACAATTGGCAAAGCAAGCAGAGCAGGGATGTAGGGATGCAAGTACAGATCTAGCTCTCTAGATGTTCAGGCTCAAGTTACCCACTGACAACATATGGCTACATCAGAATTAACAAGCATGCATAGCGAGGAAGAAGGGAGCTTCCAGGCAGGCATTTTGCAGTCATTGTCACTAGATGCATCTCATGCACCATGAGCAGTCCAAAAGTTTGGCATTTCAGCTGTCAAGACTCCTGCAATTGTCCCTGGAAGGAGACAAGCTCCTCCAGAGTAGTTTTCATCACACCTCACACCTGTTTTACAGTGGGATGATGTTTTCTCAATTGCTGGTTTAGACTAAGAACCTCATTTTTTTAAGATGGGCAATAATATAGGATTTGGATCCCACCCTTAGTACGTGTAGCTGACCTGTCAAAGAGGTCAGGATCACTGATAGCAGCAACCTGATACAAGCTGCTCTCCTGGATCTGTGGCTGATATCTCTGTCATGTATTTCTCACCTTGCATTCACCCAGATGACTTACTTCAAAAGCCCTAGTTGGGAAAACTACAGTGCTTATACAGCTGCATCAAGTACTCTTCTTGAAATCACAACTGTTCCTTTTGCTATTTGCATGTGCACTTGCTCTCTCAGCCCAATACAACTGTTGACTGTTGGAAGGTACAGCTAACATTAATCAGCATAGATGACCCCCTGTATATTGCAGTAAATCCTGGTTAGAATTGTTTACTGCCTCTCATATTGCTGTGTTGTTTTGAGGGGTCCACAACATAGCTGAAAACAGGTTAAATCCATTTTTTCTTTCCCTATCTGAAGATTTACAAATGTTAAGCTTTTAAGACAAATGATAAAATATTTAATTTTTTTAATTTATTTTTCAGTACTGAATTCAGTGGAAGCACAATTGTTCCAGCGTTCAGTCCTTTTAATAACTTCATCCTAAATCAAGTTTATATACAGGCCACTTAAAATACCCTTCCAGCTAATGTGTTATGGGTGCTGTGTTACGTCACATTGATCTCTCCTACAAATTTACAAATTCATCATAGATAACTATTGTCCAGACTTGTTCCTGCTCCCACTAAATTCAGCCATAAAACTCCCATTGTGTTCAGGGCCAAAATTACTGGGTCACTGCGTCCTACTGTTTTTTCAAGTTCTGGTTTATTGTACAGTTTCTATCCCATGGGACTTTAGTCTGTTTTGGAACTGCTAAACAGCATAGTCCACTTGAAGGAGGCATGTTAGTTGTGACAGCATCATACAAAATCTTGTCAGGATCTACTTCTCCTCTGTTGCATAAATGCAGTACATTGTTCATATGTTTCTAGTTAGTCCTCTGTATTTCATAATCAGCTCTCCTTCTTTTAGTTACTTAGCATGACTGTATAACTGTGGTCACATGTTAAGACTAAAATCGTGCTATTGATGAACTGTAGGAGTGGGAAGGGATGGGGGGAAATCTCCTCTTGAACTATAAATAGTCCTTACAAAGTGAAAACAACCTAACCTTGTTAATCACAAATTAGGAAGGAGTGTGCCAAAAATAGCACGACGAGGGAGTGTCAAATCAAACGCCTCTGAGCAGGTAGTTTGTACAATACCAGGTGACTACAGCTGTTGTGGGAATATCCTTGCTCAGGAAAACAGTCTAACTCCAAGCCAACTAGCCATCAATAACTGGCTTTCTCAGAGACCCTGTTTAAAAGGCATCTGAGCAACAGAAATGAGTGATATGCTCTGTTCCTCCTGCATTACTTGGTCTCACTGCCAGTACAGTATAGTTGTTGTAATCTAAAACCAGACAGTTGTTTGTACAGTAGTGTAAGAATCTAACAATGGCCGTGCCAAATAACTCTCCCACACAACTTCTGAGATAAGTGTGAATATAAGTTTGCATTAACAATTCACCCTGCAGGGTTTGCTAAAATGCTTGCTCCCAGCAAGCTGAAAGTCTCCTGGATTTTCAGGCTTCATGACAAAGCCTTCTGGCTCACATAGTTTGATCAATTGCTAGTCTTGACTATGTTCAAATATTTTATAATAAGAAACTGCATTTTTTCCACTCCTAGACTCCCATCAGAGTGTTTATTGTATTAGATACATTACATAAGCTGGCACTGTAGGTGCTTTATGAGTTTTCCATAAACCCTTATTTGCTAATGGCTAGCCTGACTTTGTGAGTCTACTGCAATTTTTGACCTTTCCTAGTAATGGGAACCTGGTTTGAATAATGTTTATAGTACCTTTAAAAAGAGACATCGTAGAAGTGAAAAAAAATCATAATAATTATGATAAAAATATTTCCTTTATATGATACTTCAGCCAACTTTCTTTCACAGGCTGAGTAGTGTCTTTCCAAAAACTTTCAGCATGTACCTTTATTTTTCTCAGCTGTGGGTTCCAGGTTGAAAAACAAATCCCTTGTTTAAAAGCAGAAATAGACTAAATATGCCAATCTCTGATGAAAGGTAAGACTCTTCACTAAAAGTTCCATGCCCAGTGACCAGGCTCAGTAACTCCATCCAACTTACTGACATTCTGCTTTTCCATGGTTTAAGAATTTCAAACATGCAAAATCTCTCATTATATTTATGAGCTAGTAGCCCTGATTTTGAAAGATGCCGACACATCAGGCCCTGAGATTTTAGTTTGAAGGTAATACTCACCAGCTGGATAGGAAGTTCTGGATTGGAGATCCCACTCTGAGCCATTTTCAGCCCCACTAGAAGTTGTATCAGCCTTGCTCAAGTGAGTGAGAAGAGATGGTAGGATTAAACCTGCTATATGATATGATACCATCCCTGGATTTGACACTTGGGTGGAAAGGAATTTAAAATAATTGTGGTGATAGCCAACTGGAAGAACTTTTATTGGTATACATACAGAGTCATAGAACCACAGGATGGTTTTGGTTGGACGGTACCTTACACATCATCTAGTTCTAAGCCTCCTGGCATGGGCAGGGACACCTCCCACTAGACCAGGTTGCTCAAAGCCTCCTCCAGCCTGGCCTGGAACAATCTTCTCCAGGCTGAAAAACCCCAGCTCTTTCAGTCTGTCTTCACAGGACAGATGACCCAGCCCTCTGATCATCTTTGTGGCCCTCCTCTGGACCTCCAGCAGGTCGACGTCTTTTTTATGCTGGGGGGCCCAGAGCTGGACACAGCACTCCAGGTGGGGTCTCATGAGAGCAGAGGGGGAGAATCACCTCCCTTGACCTGCTGGTCGTGCTGCTCTTGATGCAGCCCAGGATACAGTTGGCTCTCTGGGCGTGCAGTTGGCATGCTGGGTCATGCTGCATTTCTTGTCAATCAACAACCCCAAGTCCTTCTCCATAGGATTGCTCTTGAACCATTCCCTGCCCAGCCTGTATTTGTGCTTGGGATTGTCTCAGCCCAGGTGCCGGACCTTGCACTTGGTCTTGTTGGACTTCATGAGGTTCACAAAGGCCCTCCTCTCATGCCTCTCAGGGTCCCTCTGGATGCCATCCCTTCTCTCCAACGCTACAACCACACCACTTGGTATTGTTGACAAGCTTGCTGAGGGTGCATGAAATCCCACTGTCCATGTCAACAACAAAGGTGTTAAACAGCGCCAATCCCAATGCCAACCCCTGAGGAACACCCCTTGTCACTGGCCTTCACCTGATGGTGAACAAGGATTTAGAAAACATTTGGGAAAAGCCTTCCCACGTCACAAACAAGTATGAATATTTACCAGGTAGGCCTGCCCCTTAATACACTTGCAGTTACTTTACAAAGATGCAGTACAGGGAGATCTGGTCTTAATTATCTTAAAATACAGCCACAGGAAATAGCATAAGGCTGTCATAGGCTTTGCAACCTAGAATTCCTACTTTTAATCAGCAATAGTCATTTTAAATTCAGCTTCTTAAAAGTCTTATTAAAATTTACCGTAGGGAACAATAAAATGGCAATTAGGTATGACAAAGTTATGTAGCAGAAACAACTAGTTATTACCTCAATAAAAAAAAGAAAAGATGGGACTGTGAACTTATCAGCCCGATTCCAGGGAACAGGATAGCCTTCTTGACCTTAATGCAAAAAGCCCAAATATTTGGAGATGGTATTTTTGGTATCTCTCTGAAGAAACCAGGGCGTTTTTCTCTTTTTGATTGCTCAACTTACAACTGATACTTCACGACTTTCATTTAATGGCATTGATCAGTCACTCTGATAAATCATCGTGTATTTGCTTGCATTACAAATCTCCTAATACATTTCCACATTGTGAAGAAAGGGCTGGAATGTACCCCAAATAGTCACTAGGTGGTAACATATGCAGACTTGAGCATACCTGCAAATCCTGCACCCCCTCATCTAATGTTTGTCCACATTAGAGAAATTTAGTCAATCTTCTGATGCAACAACATCAAGTTTGGAGTGTCTCATAATGTTTGATAGAGACAAAACCTTGAGAGCTCATTATTTGACTGAAGTCAGCCAGGACAGCTGTCCTTCATGCTGCTCTGGAGAGTCCTGTAGCCATGTTCACCTCCATGCTTGCCTGTGAAGCCTGGTCTGTAGGAATCCCTGTGAAACTTGATAGGAGAGTTCAGAAAGGTGTGTGTTTTCTATTAAATGCTATCAGCCTTTCCCAAAAGGATAAAGAAGTTGTGATTTGCAAGTTTCTGCCTTGGTGCTTTTGATATATTTGCCGAGTGTTTCCTGCTAATACAGGGCAAGGTTGCCCCACGCACCCACGCCAGGGAATAAGGAATTGACTCCCTGGGTGGCCCCTGCACATCGACTGTCTGTGCCTGACAGGCAGAGCAGGCTGCCAGGGAGCCTGTGGAGCCCCAGCCCTCTGCTCCCCTAGCCCAGCACCCCAGCGGGAAGTAATTTACTGGTGATCTGGGCCAGGAGCAGTCTGCTTTGCTGTCTGATTAATGGGAGAACCACAGACGAAAGCATCATTCCCTGACTCCCAGAGCTAGGCAGTGGAGAGCAGCTCTCATCTGCGTTTTAGGAGGAGCTTGCTGTCTGGCAAGCACCAGGGCAGACCCAAACCCACCTAGGTGAAGCTGTGCAGCACTTCCAAGGCTCAAAATCTGTTTGCTCCATTTGTGGGGGGCTTAGCGGGGATGACAAACTGTAGGCCAGATTTATTGCTCCTTTCTAAAAACATGTAACAGTTTTCCTGCAAAATAGCCAAGAAGGGAGAGGAAGAGAGACCTGAGGTTAGCTAAGAAGCTACATACAAGATGGCCCAGGTAAAGACATCCAGAGGGTGAGAGGCTGATTCTCAAATTTTCACCTACACAGAGCTGGAAAGTTTTCTGCCTCTAAGCAAGTAGCACTATTTTAAATCGTGGTCTCCTATTTCTGAGTTAATAAGTGTGCCTCGAGGAAAGGGAGGTGCCTGAAACAGGAGCATGTGGGCTTTATTTGGATTGTCGCAGCTACTGAGTCTGCCCTGCAGCTTACTAAGTGATTGGCACATTAATTTTAAAAAATCCCCAGACATTTTTGAAACAAGCATATTTTGTCCATTCTCCCCCTCCTTTGAGATATTTACAACAGGCTTAGCCAGAAAAAGGAACAAAGTGAATGAGCTGTAGAAATGCTAATTCTGAAGGCCTGTTCCCTTACCTTGATTATGTACATGTTGTGTTGCCTGATAAAGCAATTTAAGAATGACATTTTCTAAACCATCTGATGCAATACATGCCACCTGTCACGCTGAAAAGGAACTTGAGAGTCTGTAGGGGTTTAGTCAGTATTTTATCATCTGCTAGCTATGTCTACAAGAACATGGCAAATGCTCATTCGCTTATCGTCTCGGTCCACAGTTGGAGCATTTTCTGTGCAATGCAAACAGAATAATAGAAGATTGAATCAAGAACAGCAAATAGATCCATGTGGCCATTGAACGGAACTATGAATTAATGCCACCCAGAGAGGTTGTGGAGCCTCCTTTCCTGGAGATACTAAAAACCCGCCTGGACATGAACCTGTGCAACCTGCTCTAGGTAAACCTACTTTATCCAGGGGGTTGGACTAGATGATATCCAGAGCTTCCTTCCAGTTCCAGGCATTCTCTGTGATTCATGTTGACTGAGTCAAAGGACTTTTGCCAGACTTTTTTATTCATGTTGGTTTCCTCTGGCATCCATTTGTTTAACAGTGATCAGATTGTTATTGTAATCCTTTATCGTAAATATGGTGATTCAGTAACAAATACAGTGATTTAAGAAAGTAAATATTGATAGCTAGTTCATGATGGTTGATACAATTTAGAGAGACAGAAAAGAAAATGCAGTACCTGAAATACTCACATTTGAAATTTCAAACCTAATCTAAGTGTTAGTAACTGTCTGACCGCCCAGATGCAAAACAAAACAAATAAAATCAAAAAAACCAAAAACAAACAAACAAAAACAAACAAGAAAACCCCCACAACAAACAAACAATAAAACCCGCACTAGTGTAAACTTTTGAAGAGGGAGGAGAATCTTAGAAATCATTTTTAAGAAGGGGGCTAAACCAGACTGAAAATTATCTAGTTCTTCTCCTGACAGTTTTAAACAACTTTCAGACACAATGTTTCCACGACTTCCCTACATGGCCAACAACAATCCCTGGCTACCTGTGTTGTTAGCCATCTATATTGCTTTTTTCTTGATGTCTAGTCTAAACCTCCATTGCTGAAATTTAAGCCCAACACTCACTGTTTTGTCACCAGTGGACACAGAAAAATTTATTTCCTTTCTGTCTAAATTGCCTTTTACATATTTGAAAGCTGCTGACCATGCTTTAGAGCAAAAAAATGCAACAAATAATGCATCCATTGGCACTGCAAGGTCAAATTTAATCCCTAGCAGTACAAATCCTGGCACCCTTTTTCAGGATCCGAAAGAGGCATGACATGGCCAAAGGAGCTGTTGCCAGACAAAGAGATGAAGGTGCTGTAGACTTGGCTACTGCCACACCAGGAACAGGCCTAGCAAAGCAGGACAGAAGGAGGAAGGAGATTGTGAGATCTGAAGGTACCCTGCCAAGTCTCCTAGAATAGGAGTTCCCATCTCCAGTAATACTTGAGGACAGGCAGCAGTGACTGGGACAAGCATCCTGCTAGCACCTCCAGGGATCTGGCTAGCCTAAACCCTGTTTGCTAGCCTACCCCTGTCTGCTGGTCAGGGGTAGCCCACAGGGCAGAATGAGGCTAAGAAGTAGGATGCATCTGAAGTGCTCCTCAGATTTTCAGAACCCAAAAGATTAATTCATTCAGGATGATATGGATAAATTTCTGTGGCTCTAATCTAAACCTTTTACAGTTCATAATGCTCTTGATTTGCAAGGGGAAGTTGGCACTCGAGAGAGAGAGCTACATGTGATTACTAAAAATATTCCATTTTAAATATAAACAAACTTATGGCATCATTTTTATTTCATAGTGTTTAGATTGTATCTGTGGCCTCACAAGGAAAAGGATTCTTTTAACAAGCTGTAAACAAGAGCAAAAAAAAAAAAAGGTGGTCTAGTGTATTCTTGTTAGCATTAAAATTAATTACTATAGACATACATTCTAAAAACCATTCTTAAAAAGTGATATAATAATTCTCCTTCAGAAAGCGAAGGTAATTACACAGTATTGTTGCACCAGCTTTATTTATGCTGTTCATGTTATAGGTGATATGAAGAGTTATTCTAATTGTGAGTGTTCATACATGCTTAAGTCTATGTGAAAAGCTCCATCACTAGCAAGGAAGACCTAGTCTAGAGTGATAACTTAAGGCTAGACACTTATGTGGCTACTAGAGAGGAAGGCAGATTAGCTCCTTTTGCCATATGATTCTCCTCCCCCTCTTTTTTTCCTTTCTTTTTTAGTTCCTTGGCTCTCTTTGATTTACGCTCTTGCTGGTCCACTGTTTTGAGAACCTGATGTTGTGGAATCTTTAAGTCATCTGTGACCTAGGTCACTACAGACAGGAGCAATTTAGTAAAAGTATTAATTGAAACTCTGTGGCAAGCCCTACTTCTGCAGATGAAGTTACACATCAAACCTACGCAGACTGCAACTACACTTCTGAACAGACTAAGATTTTCAATATCTCATAAACAGGCTCCTCAATCACCAGAATCTAATAAGACTATAATCATCATTGACACTATAATGATTAAAATGAATAAAACCCATTAAGAAAAGTCATGTTGAGTTATTAAAAGTTTCGCTCTGTGTGATATGTAATCTTTTATCCATTTTTTATGATGAAATCTGTAACCATCTATCCACAAAAGACCATTAATTTACTGCTCTGTGGATGTTACCATGCTCTTTAGTTTAACAGCTTATCATTGATTTCTTGAGGGAGATATTATATTTGGAGAAATACACATGGAACTAAAGCCAGTACGTTGCTGTAAATTTGCCTCTGACAGGATGATCAAAGTATTTTGGTCTAGTCAAAGCAGAGGGCTGGTGTACAAGTTCAGAAGAGCCTATAGTCATATCCCTGCTGTTGTAAGCAGACCCTGAGGCAAGGCAGCAGATACATGTTTTCAAGAATCACAAACTCTTGTAAGAAAAGGTCATGTGCACTGCAGGGGGAAACACAATAAAATTTCCATTAACTAGAGCCTAGTTAACCGGCTTATTGGCATCTATTAGAAACAAATTGCAAACAAAACTGATCCTATTATAAACTTCCCCTTGTTCCCTCAGTAAAATAAAGTCACTGAATGACCCACAAAAGAGGAGGAACACAGTTTGTCAGATGACTTGCTTTATTTTCAAGGGAAGTATTATGTTTCACCCACTGAAGGGTCTACAATCATGACTGGCAGAAAATTGCATAGTTATGGGAAATACATGAATCAGTGCATCAAAAGTAACCTGGAAAGGGGAGGCAATGCACTTCTGCTCACATTCTTTTAATAGGGACTTTTTTTCCTCCTAGGCAAACAGCAATAAAAAAATGGGAATGGAAGGATGTGTACACAAACTTTCAGTCTAAGTGGTGGGAGAGCACTCTTCCTGAAGTGTACATTTTCTCATAATAAACCCAGCTCCAATATCTTTATTGCTCATCTCCTTTTTAATCTTATTAACAATAAAGACAAAAATGTTTTGAAGAAGTCAAATAAAGGGTGTTCTCCTTTTTTTCTGAACATTCTTTCCATTTACCTGGATTACTAATAAACTGTCTTTCCCAACATTTTTAATGCTGGGTCAAATTTTCAGATGGTGCAAAGTCACTCAAAAGCAGTGAGGATATGACAATTATTAATTGCTGAGAATCTGACCCAATCTCTGTATTTTCCATCTTTCTGTTTTTTCCTTCAGGCGCCTCTTAGCACTTCAGATATAGCTATGAATCAAATAAAATTCCTCTTGGTTTATCTGAACAACATGCCACAAGCCAGTACCACAGAAAGGGAATAAAACAAAATTCAGACGTGACAATTATAAAAGTCAAATATCACCTTCCTCTTAGCAAAAGAAAGTAGGGAATGGAGGATGCAGGAGCATGGAATATACAATAATGACTGTGGATGTTACTTTGGCAAAGAATACAGTGTAGGGAAAATGCTCTGGTTTTAGCACTCCGTTCAGAGGCAAAGGTGTGCCAAGGAATTCACAGAGGAGCTTGCTCTGGCCAGCCCTGCCCTTTCAAATGCTCTGCCAATGCAGGATGTTGCTTGTCTGAAAAAAACAATATTCTCAGCAATGCTTTTGAAAGAGTTATAGAAAGGCTTGAAGTAATTGTTGTAGGAGCAGTTTGGGAAACAATTCTAAAAGTTAAGTCTTTCTTTCAGAGTGAAACCTGAGCCTTACTTTGAGGATACTGGCAAATACCTGTCGTGGTCATCTGTTTTTATGCAACAGCTACATGCTCTATTGCAAAAAAAAAAAAAAAGCACAACATGAAGGAGACCACCTACTCTGACCTACTCGGGAGTCCTTCCTGTAGTCTGGATCCTGGATTTACTGAGTGATCTATGCTGAGTCCTACTGCAGCATTTTGTGGGTCCCTATGATGCTATTTTTCTTCCCTTACAAGTGTAAGCGAGACATTAAAATTCTATTGTGCAAATCCCCCAGAGTCACAGAGCCTCTTGCCATGGGGCATCTTTTCACGTTGTTCAGCCTGACGCTTTGCAGAGCACAAGCCAGGCAGCTCAGTCCAGTTGTCAACAGACTGATACCTATGACTTACTGAATCTGAAGCATTTCAGTTCCTTGGCCATATGTTGATTGAAAGCCACTAGTAGAAAAGGGGTAGTCTGAGGTATTTATGGTGAACTCTGCAATCATCTATCCTTTGAAGAGCATTAATTTACTGCTCTGCACATATGACCACGCTCTTTAATTTAACAGCTCCTCTTGCTGGGGGGCAGGGAATTTGGTAGTAACAGATTATTCTGACAGGTGACCTATATTCCATGTTGCAAAAAATGGGGCTCCTGCTGGACCTTCCTACACTCCAGCTCTGGTCAGTGGTTTGATTCTGTGTAGCACCCTGTATTGGGAAACAGTTGAGAAAGGAGGCTCAGGCTGCTGTGCCTTTCTGCCTACTATCCCCATCCCAGCTGTTGCCAGAGCATATGCCTAATCAGGAGGGAAAAAAACCAAATCCAAGTTCAAATTCCAGTTGCATACCAAAGTGCTGGTATTTCTTCATGATCCTTGCAACTAATTCACTAAAACCCTGAAGCATGACTTGGCTACAGTCATGTATTAATACAGAGCTTCAGGTATTATGAAAGCAAAGATTTCTCCCCTGTCCCTGGACTAAAAAATGGGAGGGAATAAATAGGAAAATTTGTGGCTTGACAGACATTTGATTCTTTTATAAATACTGCAAACCACAGTGAGTGATGTTTGTTATCAAAAGATTTGAAGGTGAACATTATTAGGTAGATCAAAGCTTATTAAGGAGTATTCTATGGTAGTGAATGAAGTAAAACAGAGGAAACGGTCTCCATCCTGGAAGGAGTATTTACTTTAATACATCACAGGCAAAAGGTAAACCAATTGCTAAGAGGCGCATAATGTTTGAGATATTAATGAATTTCATTTTATCTTTATATTACTAAAACTACACATATTTCAGCAAGTCGGTGAAGAGTTTGTTGCATGAATATTTCCCTGTTATTAATCTGAGCTGTTGTTAATTATAATCCTTTGAGATTACTTTTATACTGATAAGAAAATAGAGAGGATTGTGAGGGAGTGGCAGTGCTCACAGGAAGAATGAGAAAACAAGTCACTTTGAGAGTTGTAGCAAATCTGTTCAATGGTAAGGGATGATTACAAACTGATGAGTCAGCTGTTCCACAATTACAGGTAGAGAGAGCAATGAAATCTTGCTGAGTTTGGCTATTGAAATTCTATGGTTTCATAAATAGTATAACATTGTTCTCAGCAGGTAAAAAGTGTATTTTAAGGATGACCACTTTAGCACACAGAACTATCTGGTGGCTGAAGGTCAACAGGCCACCTGCTAAATGATAATATAAATCCACAGAATTACTTGATAGGAAAGTAGTTGCTGAAGCTTTGTTCTTGTTGTGAAATTATAGCTTACTGAATAGACAATATTTTCATTGTAAATATTTTCCTACAAGTATATCAAGGGAGAGAGGGCAGAAGAAATTTTTTGCTGGTGTGTCAAGAAGGAGTACTACATTTTATGATAAAAAAGTCATAATGGTTGGTCTATTTTTCCTTCCAGCTGGTGCAGAAAAAGAACCGTTTTCTTTTTCCTTTCTTGCTCAAACATTGTGTCTAGAACTGTAAAATCATCACTGTCTTTAAATTGGTGATAAGGGCATGTAGCTACAGATTCCCAGATGTGACTGCATCAGGAGAGTGGGGTGTTCAATGACACCTTTTGTTTCCTAAACAAAGAATGTCTGCCCTCGGCAAAACACGGTATGTGAGGAATATGAGCTAGCTTGTCCTTCTTTAGTCCCCACTTATGTCTTGCAATTGTTCCTGACCCTTGTCTGGTGGGAAGTTCCTTCCTCCCTGACTCTGACTGTGTATTTATAGAGGAGGCAGATGAGGAGTTTCACAAACAGCCCAATGAAGCTGGAGAAGCCACTCAGAGAACTGGCAACCCTGCATGGAGAATTGGTGTGCCAAAGTCCTGCCCAAGGTGGTCAAAAAATTACTTCCTTCACAAAATATTAAGCAGATCTTTGGATACCCCCTTAAGTGATAAACCCTTAGCAGCCAGGCCCCAGACTTCATCCCTTTCACTCTGAAAATCAGCTAAAGTTTTCTGAGGATTGGCCTGTAGGATTGCTATTATTTCAGAGTCTGAAAAGTTATCCACAGCTTTCATCAATAATCATGCAAGTGAACTTTGCTCTGCAAGTCCAATGACATATTGATGTTCTTTTTTATAAAATGTTCTCTTTATGGAATATTTTTTGCTAAAGGACATATAACTGATACTCGGGAGTATTCACCATGCAGCAAGCTTATTTATACCCAGCATAACACTAAGTCTTATGGTCATCAAATTGCAAATGTCTTGCTCTCACAGTGGATGCAAACAAGGTCCAAAGAGTTCTCAAATGAACCCAGACATTGCAAATTACTGCCATGAAAAACTCTGCCAGTATTTAAAATGATTAAACATATGGGTCTATAGAAAGTCATCTTTGAAGGCTCATTTCCTCAGAAGAAAAGTGCATAGGCTTTCAAAGGAACTATTAGGAATTGTCTAGGTATAATTAAAATTACATAATTCATAAATAATAAATCCCTTTTTTTTCAATTACTCTTCTATGCAATTTTACATCAATGCTTAATTGATATTTAGCTCTGTCAGTAGCCAGGTCTTTATGTAAAAGCAGAAAAAATACTTTGGGTTGGAGTCCACTTAACTAGCATCTTACTTGCATTCAAATATTTTTCTCACACACAAAAAAAAATACAGATAATCTATAATGAGAGTGTAAATTGTCTAGATCACTACGTCAACAGTGAGAAGCAGGTATGTTTTAAGGCTTTTGAGAGAAATCAAGGTTTCATCCAGGACTCATATTTCAGATTGCTGTTAGCTATGGAAAGACCTTATATTATGAGTCTAAGGGGTGTAAGGAGAAGGAGTATCTCGAGAGTGACTATTGGTGTAGTCTGAGGCACTACATAATAGAATAGTTTCCTGCATAGCCCTTCTGGAGATTAGTGTTATTTTTAAGTGGGTAAGTAACCAAAAATAATTTCTTAATGTGAAGACTTCTCTTTCATGGACAGCCACGCTTAGAGACAATATTTGCCTCAGATCTCTGTGGATAATTTCCCATAGCATTTTGCTATTCTGAAGTTGTGTTACTGATTTCTTTGCTGTCTTCTAAAATTTGCCATTAGTCTATATTTTAGCATAATATCAATGTATCTGCTGGCACATATATTATGTTGCCATACTAAATTACTATTGCAATGCCTGGATTCCTCCTGGTCTCTTAAACTGAAAGGTAATTTTTCTCAGGTTTGCCATAAAGTCTTGAATTTGACCTCTGAACTCTGTATGTCTACTCATAGAGTCAATCAGATGGGAAAGTTACACCACTGACTGAATCTTCCATTATAGCTATTGAAAAGTCCCAACAATCTCTGCAATAGATAACCCACAGGCAAATCACATACCACTTTGGTAACAGTGCTGATTTACAAAGCTGTCACTGAATTTGCAGTAGTGCCTTGTACTTAGAAGATAATTTGTTTTAATTTGTCTGGAATTGTCTCTCTCTGCACATACTTTACTGATGTGAACACATGCATGCTTTTCATTCACTGTGTTTAATATAGAAGATTCTCTCTCTTTAGCAGCTGTTTTACCTGCTACCCACGTTAGGAAAAGAATAACAAACAGTCAGAAGGGCTATGTTTTCATCTAATTTGTTCTATATCACGATGTTTTCATCTGATTTGTTCTATATCATGATGTAATACTTTCCTATTTGTATTTAAACTTCAAAGTCCCACATCAATAAAACTTCTTTCCATGCTAATTCAGCTATCACATGCTCTTCTCTACAGAGTAAAGTGTGCATCATCCCACTGAATCTCCAACACATTTGAATGGAAATGGGCCAAATGAATTTACCATTACTCTAGGTCTGCAAAGACAGGTTCTCTGTGTTAAGGAAGTAACATGTTTTTTACCTTTCTTTCCATATAGTAAGGGCGAAAACATTCAGCAGCAACACATGAAGGTTTAATGTCTACACCTTTGTTTCAGTTTATCAACATTTTTTACTTTCATCTTTCAGTAAAAGAATGACAGAGGTATTACACAAGAACTCCTAGATAATACCTTTGTAGCACATTTGAGACAGACCACTGTTTTCAACTGTTTAAACAAAATCTAGCATGAACATACTTCAGCTTGGCTGGCTTTGAAGCAAGAGTTTAAAATAACCATTGAGATAGAAACACCATTATTCATAAAAACAGCAAGTTAATAATAAAAGTGTGCTTGCTAGATCTTGCGGCACTATGATTGTATATAATCCCAAAAATAAGGACATCTGCTTAGAAATCGGGGTATTTAAAAACAACTTAGAGTCTTAAGCTCCATGCCCCATGTTTGCCTTCCAATTACAATTTCAAGTTTTACTTCACAAAGAGGACATTTGGAAAGTAATTTTTTTTTTTTTTTTTAAGGAAAGCCAGGTCCTGCTGGTGCTAGGACTCACAGCTTTAAAGAAAAAACAAAACATTACAGAGTCATGGAATAGTCAGGAAATTTGTCAGGCCTATGACACAACATCATGGTTACATTCTAGAATGCAACTTGCTAGTCCAGGCTTCACGAGGCCAAAGAATTTGCCCCCAGAATGGCCCTGGTTATCAAGAAGAGCTACAGGCATTCACACAGCCTCATGCCAAAGCCTTCTCCTGCCATCCCTTGCATATGGAAAACGTTAGAGAACCCAAAAAACTAAATCAGGCAAGAGGAACAAACAGAGAATAACAATGACTTTCACATGTCCCATAAATATACCTTGGCAGTGAATCCATTTGCAAGCACAGCACACTAGACAATTAAGGGCGATTTTTCAAATGTGCTCTCTGAAATTTCAATGCAGTGTTGCTCGCCTGTTTTTCATAGGAAAACTCATGTTTTCATGTTGAGCTGCATGTGAAAGCTGGCATTCAAACATTCCTTGTGTAGTTTCAGAGGCTGTGAAGAGGGGCCTTTGAAAGTTGAACCTGCTAGTTGCCGTTCTAACACAGAGATAAAATATTCTTTCTTTCCCTTAATCTTGCAGGGTTTTCACAAGCTTTGAGTGGAAATAAGTGTTAACTCCTCTAAGTAATTTTTGCAAGATATCTGTGGTAAATTACCCGCAAGATGTAAGTAGGTTCATCTGATAGCTGGAGACCCTTAAAGTGTCTATTAGAAAACTATACTCATGAAAGACTTTATTGATTGCAATCATTATTAGCTCAACTGGCCTGAGACAGAGAATAAATATGCATTATACCTCTTGAGAAAACAAGTTTCACAATTATGCGGATTTTATTAGGCAAACAAGATTTTTGAAAGCTTGTATGGTCAGCTCCTCTTTGGAGAGGCTTGTCCAGCTTGGAATCATTACAAGAGCCAACAGTAGCTCTCTGTATTGTATGATTCATCTGTCCCTATAGATAACCCTATATATCACTGCAGAGTGTGCTGATTAGAAGGGATGTTACTAGGACCCAGAGGCCTAAATTGCTGGTTGATACTGCATTAACATTTCACATTTATTAACTCAACATACAAACTATTGATCTGAAAATAAAATTAGTGGTTTCTTTGGCATAGTAGTGAAGAATAGCTCTTTGTAATGGAAGAAATTCTCGTTCTTGATTGCATAACAGTAACCATTAAATTTCCTTATTATGAAGGCATCTAATTAGCAAAGATTTTCATTTTTTCCCAATACCACAGGGGGCCAATCACTATTCTGAGCACATATCACTTAGGTGCATAAAAATTTGCATTGTGCTGTTGGTTTTCCTTTTGAGAGAATGCCTGGGAATATAACAGAATGTAAATATGGCGCTAGTATTTTCTGTATAAAATTAAAATTCAGTTCAGTAGAAAGTGTGCAGTAAGGAAATGTATTAGAAGGTTCTGTTTCCTCTCTGTCTTCTTGTTCTTCACCACTCCCTGAAAACTTTGTAATGGATATTGTTAGCACAAAGAGAAAATGGTTTTGTTGTTTGATATAAAATTCCCCTGCAAAACACACAGAGGTTTTTAATAGGCCCTGCTTCTTCTGAACAACCTAACCTCTTGCCTCACATAAACTACAGCTGCAATTCAAAGCCATAGCTTGCTTTTCAAGGATGCCTCCAACTGGGCTTACTTCAATTCTCTCTCCTCCATGAAGTCCAGCGCTGTGAAAGAGAAATTAAAACTAAATATAGAAAGAAATATATCAGTGTACACAAACATTGAATGAATGACTTTGCAGTTTGTGTCCCCAACACTTCCTTGTGCCGTACCTGTGTTGGCACTGTAGCTGTGAGGCTGATCATTACGGCTGTCTCGTCAATCTGATTCGCAGGGGCCACAATCAGCATCTCACAGCCCCATCATGCTTAGGCCAGCAGGTTCAGTGAGTGCAGCAGATGCACTGAAAGGGAGCAAACTCTTTTGAAACATAATAATGCAGTGTTCTCTCAGAGATCCTGCACCAAACTTAGAGTTACTTTGGGTGATGTAGGAGTACATGTCATGTATGGTGAGCATTAATGCACATGCCAAGTCCCTCTGTGTGGGAGAGTGATAGGAAATACTGGTATCCTGAGAGGGTCCTAAACATTTTTATCTGAATGCAAATCAGTGGCAATCCACAGAAGAGAGTCTTTGTGATGTTGACAATGCCTATAATGTAGCACCTGCAATTTTGAAAGCATGGTACCACTTGGGGTGTTAGGATTATTTGGTTGGGGGTGGGGGGTCCTGGTAATATGCACCTTTCCATCTTTATAACTATATTAAATTTGTATATAACAAGTGAGATTGAAATTGTAATGCTTATATGTGGATGGACTATGCATTATAGTCAGAAGATATGAATTTTAGCTGTGGACTCCAAGTAGCTCAGCTATCTATGCCTGTTTTATGGAATGGCTGAATGGAATGAAACAGCATTGTGAACACAAGCAAAAATTCCTAGTTATTTTGGTGGGAGAAAAGGGGAAAGAGAAGACGGGAGAATACAATTTACCCTGTACATTATTCTTTCAGTCATGGTTTTCAAAGGCTGAAATAGATGCACAGAGCCACAATCCTTCCAGTTGCTCCCTGCAACTACATTGATCTCAAGTAAGAGCTCAGCACTATTTGGAACTTGGAAAAAATAATAAAATCATCATGATGAAATATTTCCTTTTCCAGCTAGAACTGCTGATTCAACTGCAACACACAGCTACTGGAGACAGTGTTTGAAACTTGGTTCAGCTCCTTATAGGCAGCCTCTGGATCATCTCTTGCTGCTTGTGTATTTCCTACTGTTTCTGGCCTCTGCTTGGAAAGCTGTGGAAATGCAAGTTTTCTCGCCATGTTTTTATGTAGCAAACCCGTACCCGAAATGAAGAAAGGGTCAAACTGGTGGTTAGATATATTGTCTTTCATTTCAGGGCTCCTTATAAAAGTGCGGCTAAAACAGCTGTGGTGGAATCAGGCTGCCAAGAGCGCCTCACAACACAAGAGTATACCCAACTGGTTTATACAGCCTTAATCCAAGCAGCACAACTAATGATAATGATATGTTACAGTATTATTATGCCAGGAATGTATGAAATCAAGAGAGAACATTTCATTTTAAACTTTGCTGATTTTTCACATTTGCATAGCATTTTCTCTAATGATTTCTTGCACTGTTTTTATGCCACCTCAGATAAAATGCCATCATACATGATATTTGCACCATTAGGCACAAAGTAAGCATTAGTTATGATTAGAGGCAATGCTGTGAAGCATTAAAAAATGTAAAGGAAATGGTTTTCAAGCATACTCTCAAAGGCTCTGAAGCTTGAGTGTCATTTGCTTTCACCATGCCAGCTGGGTGATGTTCTGCATTTCAACAAAGCTAGCTACCATTTCCAAACAGATCCATACAAGATTTTCAGCATTCATATTTGAGTGAGAAGTCCAGTAAAAAACACATTCACACAGAAATGCAGAGAGCAGAAATCCAATGAACCTCTCTAGAGGGAATTAAGTGAAAAAAACCACAGTGGTTACAATTAATCATCAGTGAACATGGTCACAATGACATTCTTTTCAAGGAAAGGAAACCGTTTTCTGTCATAAGCTGCATCTTGTCAAACAACACCTCTAATATTTGGGTTTTATTTTGACCCTTGCCTTTGTGGAGGATAACAGTGATTTTGAACTACTGCATAGATAAAGGGTGAATAATGTAATTAGGCTGAATTAATAAAACTCATGGTCTTGCACTATGCACATGTCAGTATGGAAATTTTTCTCAGCTATTTCCTAATGCTGAAATGTAATGGAGTACAGTTCCACAGGATTAAGCCTCTACAGTTATTCAGTTCATCCTCTGGCTTGTGAAGAAGAAAAAACAAGACTATTTCTGAGCTGTGTGAACTGTTCTTTCTGCATTTGGCTAGGTCAATTAGAGTGCAGTAAGTAAAATACCTGAAAGAAATGATGGAACAAGCTAAGACCAGCTGAAATCAAGTCCCTTGGTGTACATGTAGTCCAGATTTTTCGTGTTCTAGCCCCATATAAATGATTACATTTTTTTCTTTGAGTTTCCTTAATTTATTTGCCCAAAAAAGCTGACCTAAGATCCAGAATTTGATTTTCACTGTTTGCAACAGTGTTTGTTCACTGTCTGCAACACTACAGTGACTCTTTTTGAACCATCAGATACATAAAACCATTCAGATGATTTATTGGAGTGGATCTTGCTGCCAACATCTACCCTGGTGTGAATGATATGCATGATTCCATTGCATTTCATGAGCATTAACCCAATAGCACTCAAAGATGGAAGACAAAAGCATTGCTTGTGCAAAATTTTTAAGGTCCTATGCATTCACTCTCTCTGTGTAAGAGAGATTTGCCATAAATTCATATTCATTCTTTAATTTTGATATTGATTATTTAAACAAAAAAAAAAGTCTAATCATCTAGTTTCAAAAATAACATAACCTTCTGATGAAAACTATTGTTTATGCTCAAAATTAAGGTGATTTCATAAGCTAGGATTGAATCTTGACTTAGACCAACATAAGTACACCTGAGCCAAAATCTTCTCACATAATGACCTGAGGTTCGAAGGCACATCAGGAGTTCATCTGGTCCCTGCTCAAGCAGAGCCATGCACAGCCACTTGCCCAGATCCATGTCCAGACAGCTTTCTAAAATCTCCAAGGATGCCACAACCTTCCTGGGCAAGCTGTGCTGGTGGTCAGTCACCCTCACAGTGGAAAGGTGTTTCCTAATGTTAGCCAGAACCCCATACTCCTTTCCTCTCTTTCTTTGTTTCCACTGGACACAAGGAAGTGTAAAGTTTATGAGAGCTGTGCCCTTCTCTGCTGCTGAGAGAAGGCAGTATGAAGACAGATCTACTTTGTTTCCTTGCAAGTGAGCTCAGATATCCTTCTCTTTCTAACACCTGCATTTCAATAACAGAAACTCTTCTGTAGACATCAGAAAAAGAATGCAACAGGCTGCCAGCACAGTAGAGTCCTCACCAAAAACATCAGCATGATACCTGCATGATACTTGGTACAATATGATACTCCCTCTGCTTTTAGTTTCCTGACACAAAAAAATGAATTAAAAAACCCCCTTTACTCTGAGAAGTGACATTTCCCTGCTATACAACAAGGCCCAAGAGAATGAGGAAAAATATCACCACAGGCAAAGAACAAATAGTCTGGAGCAGTTACTGCCTTCAGTAAGGCAGGACAAAGCTATACCATCCAAAAAAAATCTACCCACTCCTGTTCACAGTGAAGCTCAGATGTTGACCTCCCTCCATTTGTAGTACCATCAGACTAGCAAGGGGATATTTTTGTTGTCGTTTTCTACAGATCTTCTAATCAGTTGCTAATTGACAGTGAAATAGATCAGAAAATGCTGGACTAGTTGTAGGGTTTTTCTATACTCAAAGGTGATAATAACAGAATAATGAAGAAACCTTAAATCTTAAACTTCTAACACATATCAAATTAATATAAATCACCAGAACAAGCTTCATTTGGAGGAAACTTGTTTTTACCAATGATTACATCACCTAACTGTTATGAATCCAGAAGGGACAATAGTATCAGGTAAATATTTCACGTCGTTCTTGTAAATGTGGCTGGTAAATACCAAAACCTGTCATTCTTCTCTTAACAAGAAGAGAGGTGTCTGAAACAATGTCATTGCAAATCAGTTTAATCTATCTGGCACTGAAAACACAAATCTGTCTTCCTCCTAACTTTCTTTTTTCCATCATGTTACTGGTAGGAAAGGGCAAAGCTGCTATTACTTAGACCTGTATTTCCACACCTTTATGTGTTTGCATTGCTTTGAAGCACAATTTAACCACGAATTTCCTGTGCTTGTAATGATCAGAGGTTTGTGTGATTACAGCACAACAGCAATGCTCTTCTTTATCAATGCATGTTTTTAAATGTCACTGAATTCTGATATTTTTTGGCCCTGAAGGTGTAATCACAGATAGGAAGTGTGGAATAAACAGAGATGGGGGCCTTTGTATACATAACATATTAGCCTCAGGCTTTTGTCACTTCCATGGCATATTCAATTATCTGAACCCATATATTATTTAATGGGATTTGCTACTGTGACATGCTTTTGTCCTTCAGCCTAGCCTATATTGGTGCTCAACAGGAAAAGCTAAAATGCCCATGTTTTCTTTGAGTCAGGCAGATAACTGATGGCAATGGAACCCTGGTTTATCTTCAGGTTGCCGGAAACACTGGCCTTTATAAAACCTCTGGTCATTAATGTACTAATCCTTTAGGGTGGTCTACTGAGAGGAAGGGGGCTGTGGAGGCACCACCCACAGCCTTTCCAAGGTAAAGACGAGCCATAAACATCAAACCTGAAACGGCTACTCTGGATTTCAATGCAGATTAGGGATTAAGCAGTGGGATGCTGTTTTACATGTGAATAGGCTGACAGCAGTACAAAGGGAAAGCCAGAGAGCTTGGTGTTAGCCACTTGGTTTTGAAGCACAAATGTAACATCTAAGGGGAAAATATGGAGAGTTGCCAGTAGAATGGGTTCAGCTAAGTCACAAGAGGAATTTATTTTTGCAGAAACAAATTCTTACATGTTATTTTATTTGAAACACTGATACTTGAATTACTTGTAAAGTCTTGAAATTTATTTAGCTACTCTAGGCTTATCAGAATTCATTACAATATATTTCATTTTGACCCAGGAAATGTGTTTTCTTTTTTAAAAGAGAAGATAAAAACATACCAACCCTCAATATTTTAAACATGGAATTAGTGTCAGATAAGTGTAGTCAAAATCATCCCCTATCTGAGACTCTGGAATGAGATGTTCTTCAGGCTTTAAGAAGGCCACAGCATCCCATGGCAAATGGATAGCTGTGCATTGATTTTTTTCCTTCTGAAGAGCTCAGAAAAAAGTTGTCATATGCAGAAGTAACAGCTGTGCCATATATCTTTCAAATCTACAAAACATTTGCGTTAAATCACAAATGAACCTCTAAGAAATAACTTCGGAAAAGCCTGAATTCATCCCTTTCAGGATATGCAATCTAATCAGCACCAAGGGAGAGGAGGAATGGATTAGAAATAGCAGGCTCTGTTTATTTTTGTCTGGGAACTATGGAATGTACATTTATAGCTTTGTTTGAGAGCTCAGAATTTGTAAATACAGTCCATAACTGTACTCCCCAAGTAACTTATATCACCAAAAGAGACATTCAGAAGTAACTGGATGAAGCCAAATCTTCAACCCCAAACTTGTCTGTGTTTTAGGGAGCAAAGACATTTCGTCTGCAAATATTCAGATATTCATCAACTGGTGCTGGACAGTTCTGAATTATATTTTCTGGTTCCGATTTAGCTTCCTCTAATGTCCTTCAGTAAAAATGGACCTTGTGAGATTTCTGCTGTTGTAAGCAAAAGTCTCAGAAATATGCTGCAAAATTGAAATCCCTCTTTAAACTTTGAATATTCCAAGCTGCACAGTCTGTTTTCAGAGTTGTCCTAATATAAGAGTTCATTTAGTTAAACTATTAGCAATGCAGCTGGTTGATCTCAACACTTTGGCCTACCTGAACAAATCGAGTGTATGAAATAGTTTCCTTTTCTCTGGTGTGAAGGAGAGGGAATACACCTGTTTGCTCATAAATCTTAGCAATTTTGGTGATGAACAGCTAAAGGAATAGGGAAGTTTGTCAATGCCATGCAGACATGGCCGGAGGATGGGACTGGAGGCTGGCATCACTTCCTGATGGTGCAGCTGTTCTTGATCCTGTATGAGAACAGATCTTCCCAATCCAAAGATAGCTTTCCCTTTTTCACCTCCCTGAGTTTTTTCTTCCTTTTCTTACATTACTTACAGTCACACTCCCTCTCTCTTGTTGCCCATCCTTGTTTCTTTGCCTCTCAGGAAGCTCTTTCCATCATTTTTTTCCTGTGCTATTTGCTGCCACCACCTTTCTAGCTCTGTTCCTAATATAACCCAAAGCATACAGTCCTTTCCCAAAGTCTCCCAGAAAATCCTGCCCATTCTACCACACTGTCATACGCTCCCATCTGGCAGTGCACTGCTCTGCTCTCAGAGGGTGGGGGAAACACCATCCTTCCCTCACCCTCTCATCCTCCCTGTGCTTCCTGCCATTGTCCTCTGAGGGAGAGTGCAAGGGGCGAGGTCATGCTACCAAAGGGGAAACATGTAAACGGAGGATTGTACTTGTGCTCTTTATGGATAACTTTCGGGTTGGGTGGGGATAAACATCTTAACTAGATTTGTCTCCAGACACCAGGAAAAGAGGACAGCAAATAGCAGAGACCAATGCAACAGCACCACTGTCTGCAATTAATGCCAGAGCCCAGGCTGAATGCTGCCTATGGGACAGGAGTGAGACTGACACAACTGAGAAACACAGCACCTCTGCCTTGAGGGCTGCAAGCTTTGTCCTCATGCCTTCTCAGCCCTCAGGCAGGCTCTTCCTCCTTCCCTGCTTTCTCTGCTAGCACAGGCTGAACCATGATGCTGTGGTTTCAGATCAGCTCCATCCCTGCCTAACAGACTGCCTCTACCCTGCTCATCATGCCATGCATGGATCATGTGAAAGGACAGTACCCCCAAGCACGTACGGCCAGAAGAGAAGATCACTCTCGAGGAGACTTCTGCACGTGATTTGCACTTTGGTTTGGGGGAAAAAATGCACTTTACTATACACTGTACATTTCCATTCACGTGGAGGATTGGGAGAAGAATAATTTTTGAATGGTAAAGTTCTGTAACTAGGACCAAGACTGTCGGTCAAAGAGATCATGACAAAATGGCTGACTATTCCTGACCTCACGACTCCTTCCAGCAGCAGTGCTCCTCTTCCCACACAGCTTACCAGTGGAAAGTGTATTATTTTTGTACATCTCATGCAAAAATGCAGCTTTTATTTTGCTTACAGAAAATTAGCCAAGGCTAAAATCAGGCTTAAAATAGAAATTATCCCACAAATTGGATTAGATATACATTTAACTAACAAACTCTTGAATGCTCCTTTTATATTTTTAAAAAATTCTCCAGAGATAACATTCAGCCCTACAGTGGCTAAAACAAATGATGGGAAAAGTCTGATCAGATGTTGCTGGTCCACCAATCTCCATGAAACATGAGCCGTCTTTATCACTGTAGAGAGCCTTCTGGGGAGATTAACAATTTGACATGGATGCCATTCATCCGTGTGCATGGAGCCAGCACCCGGCCAATGCACAGTATGAATTCCACTTAATCCTTCTTCTGTAGGCTTCAGGGTACATAGGCTTTATCCAGACCATAGAGAACCAATAATTTTACCCATGGGAAGTAAAATAAAAACAATTCAAGACAAACTGTGAGGAAAATATCACTGATAAAGGATATTTATCAGTGATAAGGAGTGTGTTTGGAGAATGCCCCTACTTTGTTGAACACTGGGGAGTTGAAATGTCAGTACAGGGAAGACCTGGACCACTTAACAAATGTTGGGTCTGAGCCTGTAGACAATTACTTGTGTGAGTGATTATCAGCACAAGTAATTCCACAAAACTCATGTATAAACATTTGCAAAAATGTCCAAAATTGGTTTTTCAGTCAGCAAATACAAGCATGTTCCCAGCACCATCTGAGGGCAGTAGGTGATATACACAGTCTGTGTAGGTATTTTTTAGTTTGTTTTGTAGGTATTTTAAAATGTGATGCTTTGGCAACGGTAGAGGAAATAATAGGAGAGAAGGCAGAGTGTATGAGAGGGTTCATGTTCAGAGAAATCTTTCATATAAATTTGCTGCTAATTGCTTCCTTCTTCTTAAGACACCAAATGATGTCATTGATCATCCACAAGTGCTGAGGACAGCACAAAGATGGTTAAATGTATCAGTAAAGAAACATTCTTAATGAGACAAAAAGCAGGGTAAATCTTGACCAGCAAATTTCACCACTTTTCAATTTAAAGGAATATTGACCTTATCATTAGTTTTACTTATTTTTTACCTCAAAATTTGAAGGAAGAGTGAAAATCAGGTAATCATCGGGAGCTGTGAGTTGCTGTCATTCATGTGTCTCAGTGGTCCTTAATATAATAGTTAAAATCCCAACCAGAAAAAGGGTGATCTAGTTTTTCTTGCTGTTTCACAATCTCACACTGTCAAAGTTTAGTGAGCTCATCACAGTTAGAGTTTTAATAAATGGTCATAATAACGAAAATGGATTTACTCCAAAAGTGTTGATTCAAATTTTTTAATTCCTGTTTTGTCAAGCTGCTTTAGACAGCCAACCCTTGTTGTAAGAATATGCTAATGAGTAATTAAACTGCACTCACGTCATGCCATATGGTACATTTGAAATATAAACCACTGTTCTATTATTTGGGGAGGGTCATTTGAAAAGGAAAGGAAAAGAAAAAGAGACAGCCCAGGGGAAAAGACAGTTTATCTGTCCTCCCACATTTTATAAGCCAGCTTTAGCATTAGGCACTGTTTTTCTGGATGAGATTTGACAGTTTGGGGGTTAATGGATCCTTAATCTTTTATTAAAGAGAAGAGAATGTGCTGATATGCAACAAAGACCATTTTGTAGGTTGTGGGATTTTTCCTTTAAGTTAGACATAATTAAGCTTTTAGGGAAAATATTTATCTATACTATGAAGCCACGAGCAGGTAAACATACACACACGGGGGAAGTAAGCTTTGGAGCCAGTGTGAGTTTTGCTGTTGGCTTCTGTGGGAGCAGACCCTGGTTCTCTGCCATTTTCCAGTCTGATATTAACATGCAAGTCAGGATGGGTGAGAGGGAGATATAAAGAGAGAAATGCTGGATTCAGAAAGACAGTTTGGCAGTTAGGTGCTTAATTATATAGTGGCATGTGGACAGTGTGCAAGCAGGAGTGCAGACGAAAGCAAAAATTATTAATCTCTTGTTTTAATTATAGTTGATCATTTGATTGTGTGGTCATTATTGAAAATGACCTGGTATTTCATTTGGGAACTTCAGAGTAGCAGGAAGGTGAGGAGATGCTGTGGTCTAAGGCATTAGCTTTTTACTAGTAGATGTTTGTATTTTAGTGTGCTTGACAGGTCACAAGTGAGATGAGTGATGGGCTCAACCTAACCTTTGCCAGATGATCACCTACATTAAAAAACCCTGCATAATTTATTAAAATAATTCAAACACATTTCTCAGTAGAGCATTAATTGTCTACTTTTCTTTTTAATGGTAACCATCCACAATGCTACCATCTGATGGCTATTCAAAGAGATGTACATTAAATTAGTTGGCCAGTGTTTTCAGCTTAGTTCCCACAATCAAAGGTGCAGGTCCTCAGAGGTATTTTAGTTTCTAAAATAAAAATAACTCCACCTCAGCACTCATCAGGACTTGAATGCGTCCACTCCCAAAATCCAACCTACTTTGACTTTGGTAGGTACAAGCAAAGAGGCCAAAAGCTCGACAGTGTTCGACTCAATGATGTGGTGAAAAACAAGCACCTCTTGAAGCAAACACTTCAAGGCGAGATTGTGGCAAGAAGCCTGGGCTTCTATGTAGAGAATTTTAGTTTTCAGAGTTGGCAGGCAGTAGCCTTTCAATGCAGGGTTTTTGCACTCAAAAATATGTTTCTGGCCTCATGGGAAGAAACACACTACATAAAATTCTGCTGCAGCATGAAAGAGTTGAAAGGTTTCTTTCACATGATGTAACCTCTCAGGAAATCTAACCTGACAAACAAAATAAAAATACCCTCTCCTCTCCTTCATTAACAAGAAAATAACCACCTTGTTAACCAACTGAGAGTGCAATATGTTTTACTTCAGCTCTGCAAAGTACCTGCTTATCTTAAAGCAGGTTTCAAACCCTATTCCTATTCTGCAAGGAAGAAAATAGGGTGTGCAACTTAAAACATTTACAGCCATCATTTTACTTGATAAATCAGTGCTAGTGAGAACCATGTGAAACTGTTAATGGCATTGAGGCCTCCACCACAGGCCCATGAGAACTGAAGGGCAGAGGGAGGTCTGGGTGTTGTCTGCCCACCACTCGTCCTGTTTTTCATACATGCCCAGGTTAAACTCTTGGCCTCACTGAAACAAAGGATGTTTTTGATTACTTGAATGGGACCAGGCCTTTGCCCATAGACTTTAAGGATGGCAGTCATCTTGACTGATCTATTACGACCCATCCAGGAAACCCTGTGTTAAACTCAGAACTTGTGTCCAAATTAGGTACTTTAGAAACATATCCAATGTTGGTTTAAAGGCTTTAAACAGAGAAGCATTCATTGCATACCTATTAAATTTATTCCAAAGGCTAATTACTCTCACTCTTTAAAGACTGAATCTTACTTCCTGTCTTAATTTGTATATATTCAGCTTCCAGATGTTGAATATCGCCATGGTCTAAAGAACTCTCTTCTATTAAAATGCCCATAGCCATTTATAGATCACAAACAAAATAGCTCTTAATATTTTCTTTAATAAACTGATGAAACTTAAATTTACACAATTTTCAACAGGAGAAAAAGTTAATTGGCCAGCTATCACAGAAAAATATTTTTAAATGGAAAAGAAATAAGTGGCAAAATTGGATCAAATTTGAATATAGTCATGCCAAAATGGATTTATTTTAACATGTGTGTTAATATAATTGCATTGTATATTTAAATACATACCACTGCATTGGCCTGACAATAAGATGGCACAGAGTTGCACTGTTGAAAGAATAATAGCACTATTTTCAAGATGTAATAAAATGGTGAAAAAATGTCTAAGACAATTGCCCAGGGAAGACAGAATTCATAGACTGCTGGCCCAGATGAAATAAATGATCCTATTAAAAAAAAAAACTTGAAGGAAAACAGAGGGTGAGGAGTCTGGCAAGAGGAAGGTGTTCCCTTGCATTGGAAAATGTGTTGTAATACTTGCGTTCACAAAGAAAGAAGGATCAAGAAGTGTTGGTCAAGTCCTCCTCTGCTAACAGGAATTGCAGTGGGAAGTTGAGAAAAGAAGAGTGGGGGATGAAACATGACTACAGATGGGGATAGGGTCTCTAAACTTGAATGAGGAGTTTGAAGTGTGCTTGGGGTTTGAAAGGAAGACAATAGACAACAGAAAGAAGAAATATTTGCCTGCTGCAAGTTACCAGAAGAAGATAATTGGATCATATCACAATATTTTAAAAAGAATGGAGAAAAGAAAAAAGAAGAGACTAGTAAGGCTGAATACAAAATTAACTGTTACAGGAGAGGGTAAAAAACAGGTAGCTTTGGAAGCAATTAGTATGAAAGGAAGACTTTGGAATTTGCAAGGGTTTAAAGACATGGAGTGGTCATAAGGCTGCTTAGAGAAGGGGAACTTCTGGGTTAGAAATCATCCACACAGATAGCTGCAGCTATAGGTTCAGGAATAGTCCCTGAGCATGCTTATGTCCTCAGGGAAAGGGAAATGTGAAAATGAAAACTGATCAAAGGACATAACAAAAGGGCAATAAGAGAAAATCCAAGAAAGATGGGTGCTCTTGAAGTTAGTCAGTTGAAAGGGGAAGGGTGGCAAGAAAAAAAAATCAAGAAGTCAAAGAAGTCCCCATTACATGGGAAATAAAAAACTTGGATTAGATTACTTCCTTGCAGAAAGGCAGATTACAGTGTTGGTTGGAGGGGGTTAACAGGATGGAAGAAGTTTGTGTAATTTGCATGCTAAGGCTAACTCTATTCATTGACTTTAAAATTGCCAACTTCTTAGCCAGAAAAAAATTTTCAGTGATTAAGGAAGTTTAGTTATCCCGTTTCCCCACCACATTCCTCTGTTTCACTGTCCAAGATGCAAGTAAATTAGGAAAGAGTTCTGGAGTGAACTAACATATCTACAAGACATTATTCCTTATTCTGTCAAGATTTCTGGAAATTTCAGACTCTGTATAGATAAAGATAATGACGCTTGTGTTTCGTTCAGGGTGGTAAAAAGCTTTGAAGCTTCTAAAAACTGAAATGAAAAACTGTAAGCAGGAAGGAATGAATCTATTCAGTGATGAACAGGTTCAACTCTCTTATGGATTATGTTACCAGTCAATCTCATCTGAAGATATGGTATGACCTACCAATACCGAATAAATTAATAACAGCAGGTAAGAATATTTTGATGTTCTCTATAAATGCATGATATTTACAAATTATCAGATAGATCTATAGATTATATACTTACTCAATATGAACAATACAAATGTTTTTATTTGGACATAACTTGAAGTAATAAGCCTTAGAGATTTGTCACCAGGGCTGTTCTTCTGTATCCTTTTTAATGAATTCCCAGCCCATTGTCCAGATTTACCTTAAAAAACCCCAAGCATTTAGAATGCACAGCAAAATGATTGTCAAAGAGACATTGCTTCTCTGCTATAAGTGCTAAAAAAGATCTTCCCTGCTTTTTTGACTGTGAAGTGTGATTAAGTCACAACAGTCTTATGTGTATGATACAGTAGTTTTCATTTATTGTTATCCAAAACAGAATCACGGAGAATCACAGAACTGGTAAGGTTGGAAGGGACCACTGTGGGTCATCAGGTCCAAGCACCCTGCTTAAGCAGAGACTTCCTGAAGCCAAGGTAGACAATATCCACTGCTGTCTCTTCATCCATCCATGGCCTGGCTTCATCATAGAAGGTAATCAAGTTGGTCAAGCATGATTTACCTTCTCCAGTGAATCCATGCTGACTACTCCTGATCATCCTCTTGTCATTCATGTGGATAGAGATGGACTCCAGGTCGAGGCACTCCACCACCTTTCCTGGGATTGAGGTGAGGCTGACTGGCCAGTAGTTTCCTGGGTCCTCGTTCTTGCCCTTTTTGAAGACTGGGGTAACATTCGCTTTCTTCCAGTCCTCAGGCACCTCTCCTGATCATCCTGACCTTTCAAAGATGACCGTGAGCAGCCTAGCTGTGGTGTCTGTCAGCTCTCTTGGCACTCCTGGATGCATCCTGTCAGGGCCCATGGACTTGTGGATGTCAGGTTCACCTGGGTGTTCTCTAACCCAGTCTTTCTTGGCCAACAGAATACCAGACTCAAGAGCAAGCAAATCCAAAACTGATTTGGAAGGAGTGAATTAAGCTATCTTGAAAGAAGACTGAAATGTGAATGAAGTGCAACAGATGCACTGTTCTTCAAATAGTTTTCTTGATTTCAAGGATATATTTCTAGTGTAGTATTGTTTGGAAAGTTAGGTCACAGTTTCGGATTTGTATTGACTTTGTATGAGTGGTGTGCTTTACTTTTGTTCTTCCTTTGCATCTCCGTATTCCATCTTGATTTCAGCTTCATTCTGAAATGCAGTTAATTCATACCATAGTATAGGTAAATGGGAACACATTGCTCTTAGCAGTCTGTCTATCTTGTAAAACGTTGATGGTGAAACATTGTCGATGGCCTCAGTGAGCTATCTGTTCTCAAGAATTCAAAGAAAGAAGCAATTTCAGTTATAGAAATACATTATGTCCTTATTTAAGGGGAAGGGGTCAGTTCCTGATTACTCAAGCACATCTGAAAAATGTAAACGTAAATACTATAAAATTATCTTTGTATGGTGGGGGGTGGAGGGGGAAAGTGACTTTTGTGTACTGTGAAGCCAAATTTTGTGTGTCTGTCTAGGTGATTCTATTGAAACGTGTAATGACTCACCACAAATTGTTCTCCTGAGTAGATTGTGTGGGCTTGAGAGCCTGTAGGTCATCCTAAAAGTCCCAACCAATGCAGGAATGTCTTCTGCAAAGGGTTACTAAATGCTTTGTCTCATCTAGTTTTCAGTTGATTGGGCAATGACAGCCTTACAGCTTCCCCTGAGAGATCTTTTCATGTAACATCAATTCCACATTAAGTCATTTCTGTTTCTCATTCTGTCGCCCTATAAAACTTTCTGTGGGGCAAGGGAAAAATAATCAACATGAATGAAAAAGATCCGCGTCACATTTAGTTAAAAATATTTTCGCCCTTGGAATGAAAAGGTATGGTGATAACTGGAGTCACTGGGGAGTCTTGCCTAAAAAGTGTTGGCATTGTATCACCTTATTTCAGCACAGATAGAAAATTGAACAAAATGTGCAATTATGTCTTAAACAAAAATGTGGTGCTAGATATCAAATGCATGTAGCTGAAGCAACATATGAACACATGGCATCTTTGCTAAGTAATTTGCTCTTAATTGTCAGCACATTTAGTACTGGCATTTTTAGATACATTTTTGGTTCATTCTCTAACAAATGACTCTACACTAATTGTTTCTCCCAGCAATTTATTGCACAGCTGGGAGACCAAGTTGCAGAATTGCACACACACTATCTTGTATTGAATTCATTTCTTGAAAATGCTTAAAATTCCACGAGGTAGTCAAGAATTATTTTAATTGCAGTGTCTACAATGAAAATATGGAATTAATTAAATGTCTTGCAGGTCAGGTAAGGTACAGTTTTCAGAACCTATTGCTTAGGAATATTTCACCAACTGTAATAGTGTAAATCAAGATATCTTTTAGTAATGGGGATAACTGTGACATTTCAGAGGATCTCTTAAATGCTTATTTTTATTTAAAAGGTGAACATCTGCTAAGGTAGCAAACTCATCTGTATGCAAAAGAATTATCTTTCTGAGGATATTTCCATTATGAAATACCTGTCATGATTCTCTTGTACAAATCTGTTAGGTCTCACAAATCTTTCTCTCATGTCTTTCCTAAGGTGCACTTATCTTCTCTGATGAGAGATAAATGTTCATAATTAAAAAAAAAAAGAAAGTTTTAATCTTAAGCAGAGCAAAGTCTAAAGGCTTCCTAAAGAATATTAGCTGGAACAATATAAATGGAGATGGATCTTTAGAAAATGGGTTACCTACCATATGTGGGATTAGCTTTCAAGAAGTGCTGATGTCACATTATAAGTTGGGAACAAATTGCTAACAAGTCTTTCCCTCTTAGCTCATGAATCACACTGCTCTGGTATGTCAAATCACATCAAGACCAATCAGTCAAATTAACTGACATCATGAAGTGCTTAGTGAATTTTTTTTTCCTTAGGAAAATGATCTCTTATCTCTCCAACTTTACACTGTAAGCAAGACCTTGAGACACTGAGGGAAAAGTGGTTGTATGAAGTTGGAATATATATTTCCATCTGAAGTGAGAAAACTCCTGATAAATTCTTCAGGGCCTCGTGGTTTTTTAATTTTTTTTTTTTTTTGCAAGGCTTTTTAATTGTAATAGTATTTTTATAATTGAAAGTACTTTGTGCTTTCAGTAGTCTGTGAAATGTAAGTAGCATGCATTACTGCAGAGAGTTAACATCACCTGTATACCTTTGCATAGAGTGAGCCCTTTGGAATACTGACCTCATTCTGAATGCCTATTTTGCAAGCTGTAACTTTTCCATTAGCAGGAGGACTTGGTGATAACAGAATAAATTCACCTGGTCAGAAGACTTGGACCTGTGAATTGCTTGGACTGGAAACCCCAGTTACTGCTAGCACAAGCCAATGCCTGCTGTAGACCCACAGCAAACACAAGGTCACAGAAGCTGAAGTTGGGCTTGGAAAGATCCATATGGCTTCACAGCAATGACTGAGATGATGGGTGAGGAAAAGAAGGTAGCCTTCAGTATGGGTATAATTCAACATTGAGGAGATCCTGGTGATAATCAACATCATAAAACAGACCTGCAAGAATATTAAGTCCTGTTCATGCACATAAAAAGGAATAGCTGGTTTGGGGCAGGAGGGTTAGTGGTTTGTTTGTTTGGGTTTGGGGTTTTGGGGGGGTTGGTTTAGAGTTTGCTTTGGTTCAGTTTATTTTGCTGGGTTTTTTCCTACATGTACCTAAATTTTTCATACATCTTCCAAGATGTTTGCATGCAAAAAGTATACATGCAAAAATCATAGCAAATCAAATATTTGCACATGCCCTCGCTAATTGTAAAATTAGAGTTAAAACGTATGCAAATTCAGCATTACTTTAAATTTTATATCATGTTCAATAATGTAAAACTTTTTAAAATTCTTGCTGTCATCACTTAACTGGACTCTTTTAAACTATTCAAAACCCTGATTATACTATTTCATCCATTTTAAACCACCTAAGGAAGTGATATTTTAGTGTGATTTTACTGTTTGATTTTCTTCTCTGTGTAATAAACCTTTTTTTTTTTTTTTTTTTGCACACGACATAAACATCCCTTTTGGTTTTAGCTATGAAGGGCAATCTAACAGAATAAATGCAGCCCAAGCTAAACTGACATCGCTCTGTCAGTGTTACTGAGTGGTGTCTGCTTAACCTAGAGTTGAATGTCCATTGATTTCAATTGAAGAAGGGCTAAGGTCCTTAATGAAAAAGGAGTAGAACCAAATAGTTCTTAGCTAAACAGTTTTGGATTTGGTTTTTTTCCTTCATAAATTTGCTGGCTGAAATCCAAAATCGTGTAGATCACTTATCAGATTGTATTATCTGCTGATGTTCAGCATCTGTTAGCTAAATCAACAACTCTGAACAACAAGACTGCAACTTTATATAAATCACAGTTTAGTTAAAATAGCCTGTCTGTTACCTGCATGATACGGGAGAGGCACAGCTCCTGAATAAGTGGAATGGGAAGTGGAAGGGCTGGGAAGCCCAAGATGGTGATTGTGTCATATGATGGAGAACCTGCTACTAGGGAGGGGCCAAATAGCCTTCCCCTACACTCCTGTTCTGTCCCTTATGTTCAGAGAACATAAAAACACCTAAAACACCTGATTAAATTTTTTGTAAATAGATTTTTGCTAATTATTTCAGCTGACCAAACAAAGGTTTTGCTGCTCTGATGAAAATTCAGGTTTTTTCCATCCATATCAGCTGGTCCAGTTAAAAGACAATCTATTCTATAAAACTTATCCTTAGACCAGCACTGCTACCTAAACTAATAAAGGCAGTGCTGTAGCTGGCAAGTAGTGGCCAAATACTTTAACTCAGTTCATTTCAGCAGGCTACAAGTGACCAACCTTATCACCTGAAGAGGTAATATCTGTGCTGAAGACCTTCACTCTCCTAGCAAGCTGGCAGGAAAAATCCCACAGTTTATACACCTGACATATTGAAATGAAATACATGAGTAACTAAGGGCTTTCGTTTGCAACGAGATGCTGAGGGGAAGCAAAAACTAGAAGAATTTGTTCTGATCTGCCTCTCAAAAAAAAACAGCTTAGAGTGGTTGCATTGTGAATGATCATGGTAATGGCTGCTGAGGGAGAGGACCAGCCTTGTTGGTCCCTTTGGTTAAGTGTTGTGGGCCAGCCAGAGAGGTGCTGCCCGCAGCCACTGTGAGTGGCTGAGTCAAGTTTTGCCCTGAGAAGTGTTTGGACCCTTACTCAAGCAGTCCTTCCTTAGGCTGCCATGAAGATTATGTCCTCTGTGCACACAGCAGGATCAGAGATTTTGCTCTCCTCACCACAAAACTCAAGCCAACTGCAGCCCAGCTAAAAACGCTGCAGCTGCAGCAGGGCCAGGACTTAACCCAGAGATTCTTATTAAATATATTTTCTTCTGGAAATTAGAGTAAAGTAGCCAGTATTGTAGTTAACCTTTGTGATGACATATTTATTCTGGTGCACAGTAATTTCTTGTCACAAATTGTTTCCATATGGAAACTTTAGACATTTCTATTTCCAGAAAAGGCCTCAAAAGGATTCTGTTCCCACTTTTCTGTAGAAGTGTGATTATATTTGTAACAATTAAAAATGCAGTTCCCCTTGGGAAAATGTCAGTGGTAATTATCACACTGATGATTCAGAGAACACTCGCTTCTACAACTGTCTCTTGATAAATTGCTGGTACTTGTTTGACACTCTCAGTTCTCTTGTTTGATTAAATAATCATGAGATAAAAGATCATCACTTCATAGTCAGATGCCAGTCTCCTTTCATGCTGAAGTGCATTGCTCTTGCTGTTAAAAATCACAATCACGTCACTATGTGAAAGCCAGAAAAGCTTCCAAGAGCTCATCTGTGTGGTTCATAGTGTGTGTCAGCAATAACTAGAAGAGCTATACACCTAAACTCATCTCCACATGGGTGGAAAATGCAGGGATAAAATCCTTGCCTTATTTAGCAGCAGTACATACCAATAATGAAACCTTCCATGGAGCTGCTAGGGTTTCCTCAACTCTTGTTCACGCTTCTCTGGGTTTGATTATGCATTAGGTTTGCAACTCCTGCTGACCACATTTATTTTACCCTACACCATTGGGCTAGGGACCCAGTCAATAGCAACATTTCCACTGACTTCAGTGGCTGCTAGATCAAACTTATCATCTCTTTTCAAAAATAGATCTTACTTCCCCCTGTAGTCCCAAACCCTACATGTCCCACACCTTCACTTCTCTCTTTGAAATCCTGCTCACTCGGTCATTCCTCAGTTGATGTTCTTTTCCTTGACCTTCATAGCAGACACCACAAGTAAATACTAATGCTTACCAGCATCTTATTAGCATATCTTGAAGTGGTAGACCACTGTAAACCATACTGCACCTTTCTTCTTCCTTTCATTACAACATGTTTTCCAATGTTTTCTAACTGAGACCAAAAGAGTTTCAGAATGTTTTCTCAAAATAATACATGTTGGAAAATAGTTCTACTTTATGTCAAATTTCAATCCTTTCGGTGGTTGACTGTGGCTCTTTTTTTTCTCTTCTTCTGCCTTATTTTTGAGTTTGCCTATTGCTAAAAATGCAGTTCTAACAAACATGTAAGAAATTCTCATATTCCAGGCCAAAGCCTTCACAGTTGTTTTTTTCAGGAAATTTTGTTTGTTCATTTTCTCAGCCACAGGCCTATTTGTATACTTTATTCACTCTGACAAGCAGTGAAGCATGTTGGTAGTTTTCTTATACTGTACTTCATTTTTCACTGCCTAAGTCCTTTCTGTCAATATGAGACAAAATACACTGGTTCCTCTTTTTTTTCTTTTTTTTTTTCTTTTCCCTGATCTCTTCCAGTAGACAAACTTACTATCCCTTTAACCTCTGACAAGGAACAGTCTTTCATGGAGCAGTGAATGGGTCAGCTTTCCAAAAGGGGTTCAGCAGCAGTGATTCTGGGTTATGGTCTTCTTTGAACTCTTGATCCATCATATCTGATGTGCTGTCTAGCTCCTTGACTGATTTTCAAATCAGTCTCTCACTGCCCAGGAACTGCCTATGCATTTGGCCAGACAAATCACATGAGCAGATGTGAGGTGACCCAAACGAGGTACATAAATGATGTGTTTGGGATCAGATTCAGTTGCCCGCTGTGCTAAATGCCACATAGACACTAATTGAAAAGACAGCACACACTCCAAGAAGCTTCAGTACAGCAATTGAGGAAGGAAATCAGCACCTAGGAAGTGGGAACAACAGAAGACAAAAGAAGCATAAAACAGCATTTGGAAACTAAGAGAACTAAAGAATATTAAAGAAACACCTTATAAGTTGCAAGGTCAAATAACCAAAGTTAAGAAACACAAAAATTTACACTGTTTCACTCTACCCTTTCTTATGTGATTATGTGTTGGTTTTTTCAGCAGAAATATTTTGTCATTCAGGTAAGAGGTTGTTGACCTAAGGCAAGTACTTTCTGTTTTGTTTCTTTGCACTGGTCACTCTCAGAGTGCACTGCACTCTCAGAGTGCACTTACTGCATGTCATTCAAATATTTGCCGTGAAGAAGGAATTATTCATAAACTTTGCCATCATATTTCTCACTTCAGGATCCACAGTTTCACAATAGCTGCAGCAGCCCATTATGATAACCAAGCAATGGTCTCATCTAGCCAAGTTCTTGGTAGCCCTTCTCATAGTGCTTACAAAAAAGTCTGTCACTTTTTGAACTGATAGTGGAAATCCACCATAGATATTAAGAAGACCCCAGGGTGGGTCTTGCTAACATCTGGGATAGATCCCTTGTCATGAAGCAGTTGCTCTGTGAGAGCTTGGTTCAGCTTACTGCTGAGGCAGGGGAATGGTCATGACCCTGGGAACACATTCCTGCAGTATAAAAGACTGTCTGTCTTCTACTGAACATGGCTTTGGTGGAAGAGTGGGGTTGGTGTTCTGTGTCACAGAGGACTGAGCAGCGGAAAGGCCTACAAGATGGGAAAGCTGTCTGGTGTCAACTCCATGCAAGGGGAATCTTCAGGAAATTTACAGCCACATCCAAAGACTGTTTCTTGAAGTAAAAGTTAGGCAGAACCTAAGCACAACCTCTAAACTTCGTATGTTCTTTCCTTTTTTTATTGTAGTTTCCCAAGTGCCAAGAGTTGCATCTTCCATCCCAGAACAGTCACAAGTCAGCAGTTCTGAAAATTCAGCACACACATGACTCCTACAGTAGAACGGGACCTGCTGTCTATGCCTACATCCTCTAAGAGGCTCAGTCAGGAAAGTGTTGTAGTTGTATTCTGCCATCACCAAGAGGATCTGTCTCCATCTCAAATGCCATAGTTCATTTCAAAATTCAGCTGAGAAATAAGTGCCTGTTTTCATATATGTGCCTGTGCTTTACTCCCCTTAGTAGATTTACACCCCCTATCCTATGCTTCTCAGGCTAGTGTCCTTGTTCCCAAGCTGTGGAATGTTCTGAGGTAGAGGGACTTTCTTGTGTCACAGCCCGTGGAAGAAGTCATGATTCAGTGGGTCAAAGACTGAGGAAACAAGAGATTATGGCTTCGTAGCCCACTCATCTTTAAAATACTCCTAGAGACCTCTTGAGAGACATAATTTTTCAGTGACTTGCAGGATGGCAAGTTTGGGGAGCATCTCAAAGGGATGATAAAAGGTGCAACCTTGAATAAAGGCCACAAATTAATAAAGGCTGTTGGATTTCAAGATAGGGGAGAGATGACCTATGTTTTTCCAAATAAAAGGTCAGCTGAAATTTTTAGCATGGGAAGAACACCATGTTTTTCTCCATATTCCTTCTTGGAAGTGGCAGTTTATTTTCTGCACAAATATGTGTGTATATATAAATTCACCATGCACTGTACACCCAACATAGAAAATTTCTATGGTGTTTGGCAAAGTTGAAAGTTGCTCAAAGGAAGTTTGTATCATGGGAAATATCAGGCAACCACAGTAACAGGCAGGGTGACCCATCCAGCCTATAATAAAACACATGGCTAGAGAGCATCATGCACCCACAGATTTTCTGTTTCACATCAGTGACCACACATTTCAGCAAGGAGCAAGTGAGAAAAAGTAAATGTGGGAAAGGGGAATATGTAGCAGATCTCTGCTCCTTAGAAAATACATTGTACTGCTACCTGCAAAAATATATGACCTGTGGGCCAGCAACTTGATTTCCAGTAAGAGAGGAGCATTTTTTCCTAAGCTTAAGCTGTGAGCTGGGATAGGATCTCAAAAGTGGGAACAAATAATGTGGAATGGTTTGGTTTACCCATGTGGTGACCCTTATGCCTTTCTCAACTATGACATAACAGGTGAAAGACCCCTTACAGTAAGTGGGAGGGGGCAGAGAACACTTGAACTCTGCTGCTTGCAAGATGGTAAGACCAAGCTGAAATCCTATATAAAAGGTATGCAGAGACCCCATTAAGTAAAATGCTGGCAGTTGTGAAGAGGTGTTGTGCTTGCAAGGAAAATCACTGTTTCCACCAGGCTAGTTCAAGGAGGCAGGGTTGGTCTGTCAGGGACATGTTACAGCTGATGGCTGCTCTCAAAGCCTGCAGTCACTTAACTGCTCACAGTTTAGAGGAAAACATGTTTAGGGTTTCACTGACATACACACAGATGGCAAGTCATTCCATTGTGAGCAACAGAACACCTCTTGCTCCAAAACTGCAGGTAAGTGTTACATTGCTTAAGTGTCTCCAGGCTGGGCTGCATAATTTCCATGTGGAATTTCCCCCGATGGGAGTATCACAAGCAAAAGTTGTTATAGAAATTCTTTCTGGTATAATTTGTGTTTTGGGTGTGATTTTTGAGAACTGCAAGTGTTCTTCCTCAACATTTGAAAGGTGTGGTTTATTTACTTCACCAAAGCTGTATAGTAGCTTTAAAACAGCTTGTCTGAACTTTTAAGTCCTTATGAATTCTGGGAAAAAAAAAAAAATCAGACTCTTCTACACATAGACAATTTGGCTTCTGCTCTTGGAGATGTGCTGTACATGCACACACAACAGTCTTTGAATAAGTAAAATCTGTAGTGTTATATTTACCCTGATTAATGAAAAGCATTTGATCTCCTGAGTCCTCAAATGCTGCTCTGCAATTATTCTACAACTGATCTGCATTGTTTCAGCTGATTATTTATCTCACTTCCTCATGATTGTCTTAAGTTGTTTCTTTAAAAATTAGGTCTTGCTATTAACAACTCTTATTAATTACCATGATAGAAGGCCTGTGTCTGCAGCAGGAACTGGTGCACTTACAAGTTCTGTTTTATCCAACTTTTGTTTAAGTTGTTGGTTGCTGCCATTTCTCTGCAAGCTCCAGGGGTGGTCTGAAAGGTAGTGCACTTATCAATAATATTTCAGAACTTGTTTTGTGTAATGCTGAGGTTTACAGATAAGTTAATAAAAGCAAACCATTTAAAATGCAAATATTGTCAGAAACAGGAAGAAAGTTGTACTAGACCCAAACGTTTGGACTAAAAACTCAAGGCTTCCTCAAGGGAAATGAATGAGTATTGCAGAGAACTGATTAGCATGAAAAAATCATTACTAAATTCTAAAGTATGTATCTACTGAGAAGGGCATAAGAGTGGTTTCAAGGCATGTACCATCTCACCACACTTTTGAAAAAACTACCTCAAGCATCTGGCAGAACAGGGAGATCTAGTATCATAGGCTTTGTTACAAATCCTAACGGCATACTAAAGCTGCTGTAAAAAAAGGTGGCAGGACATTTAGGAGTACCTCAGGTCCCAGCAGTGAATCCAGAAGCTGGCATTAGGCACCACAACTTCCTCTCCAAGGGCACAGAGGACAGAGAGACATCCCTTCCTGCAGTGGAGCCTGCATCCTGGGACAGGACTGCCATGCAGTCATGTCTTCCATTGGGGAGCAACTGGATTACATCATATACTCTTTCTGCCTGTGTGTGAGGGTTTCCTTTAGGAAAAAACTAAGTTATTTTTGTACAGCCTCGTCTCTCAAACTGTTTGGCATCCCTTATTTCTAGTCCTTGTTGCCTTGATTCTCTTTGTGTTAATGTTTGAAGTCTGGCAGCAGCCGAATAAAATGTTTCTGGGATTAGGCAATTGCTGGACAGAGCTTCTTTGCAGGATAGATACACTGGCTCTGCTAGAGTTAAGCCTGAGACACCTTTACTGTCATGTAGACAGGCCTAGTGTGAGGGGCAGAAGGGATTTTAAAATTACACCACTGGAAACACAACAGGAGAGAGAAGCAGTAGTGTTCTCTTACCTATGATGTTGTGTTTCTGCAAAGAGAAGAAAGAAGGATGCAGAACTAGAGAATGACTAGGAGCACAGAAAAGTTTAATGTAGGTATTTTAAGTGAAGCAGGTAAATGCAAGAGGAATTAGATGTGTTATACAAAGCATCAAAAAGAAAACCCATGAACAAAACAGCTCTTTCAAGGAAATAAATTCTGTTTAGCAGAAACTACCTCCTTGTTGAAATGTCTGTCCCATTAAGTCGTCAGTCTGTGTGGTAAAGCCAAAACACATGAATGTTAACAGACTAACAGACTAAACAAAACTATCTGTGACAAAATAAAGGATAACTAGGCCACTGCAACTTTAATGCGAGAGACAAATTCAGAGTTGCGAAGGTATTTGAAACACAGCAGAAAGCATGTTTTCTTAATCCAAGTATCTAATAAGCCCTGCAAGAATGAAGCATACAATTGGAAACACATGCCCAAACAATGTGTGACTGCAAGTGGAAGCATGGTGTAAAGACCGGCTGTGTTTCCAATACCCCTGGAGAGGATTGACACTATGCAAAGGTGTTGGCACAGGTCTCTGATAGGAAAATGCATCTGGAGGATGAAGCTCTGTTAATGAAACAAAGGTTTTACTAAGCCTCTTAATTGAATCTACACTGGTATATTCTATAGCAGGTTGGCTTCTAACACCGCATAGAAATGGCTAAAAAGTGAATTCCAAATAGACAGTGGAGCTGAATGCGACATAATCACAGCAAGTGCTGTGCCCAAAGTTAAAATTCAAGCTTTGCACATTTCAAATAGCAAGATCAAAATGAGTCCATTTGGCAAAGCTATTCTGGCCTGCCTGCTAACAGATAGAAGTGTTTGAAATTGCGGAATAGAAAGTCCCAAGTGTGCTTGATTGAAGAGCAGTCTGCAAACACAGATGATCAAATTGAGTAGATAACCTATCTATGGAATTGAATTCTAGACTTCCTTTCAAAGAATGCCATGGGACATGGAAGAATACAGGGTGCAATAAAGGCATGTAGCAAATCTCATAAGTCTGAGGCAATTTCAAAGAGGGTGGGGAAAAAAATCAGCATATCAAAGTAAAAATTAATAGTTGCTCCCAGACAAAGCCATAGAAAAAGTAATGTAAGATGCAATCAACAGAGAATGACAAGATAGCAAAACATTTAATTGTCACAAAAAGTTTTTTTCCTTGTCTGCTGTATTAAGGAAGAATCTTGTTAATAGGGTTTGCCTTTTTTTTTTTCTTTTTATAGTATATTTTGCTGGCAACAATGTCTGCATTTTTCTAGCAGACTCTGAATGCCTCTTGATTAAATCCAGATTCTGATATAGAAAGTAAACTATTTGAGTGTAACACTCATTTAATAAGTTGAAAGCCAGATAACTAATAGATCAACAGAAGAGGCAGTCCTCACCTAAGGGAGAACTATCACAGATCCTCCAGCAGTTCTCCTATGAGTCACCACTGCTCATTAATTTCATCAATATTTTCAGGGGAGGAATTGCTGGAAAAGAATGTGGATTTCTTTGGACATAAATATATTTTAAGGACTTGTCACTTTAACTAAATTACCTGGATCACATGGTAAATGGTCCCATGTTTGCTTCCACCTTTGAATTTATCACAGGATGTGGATCTGGAGCAACATGTGGTTGAAACAGCTGAAACCTCTGAAAGATTGAGAATAACTGAATGTGAATTCCCAACATGATGTGGTAGCTCATAGTGGTAATTCAAATGGAGGTAACAAGCAGAGAGGTTTTTAACCATAGGTAGCATAAATCCATCATTAGAATTCAATCTTCACTCTGAAAACATTGCAGACTTATTGGGAAAATATTCAGAAAAGTGCTGGAATAACTATCCAGATTCAAAGATACAATTTAAGATATATTTTAGTTCATCCATGTACCTTCACTTCTAATTTGTCACCACTGAATTTTGCATTGAAGATCTCCGTGGTGGCATAAAGTCACATGAGATAACTGAAATCTTTAGGGAATGTGAAGTTGCCAGAAAAGGACTGACATGAAATACAGTGATATCAACAAATCCCTAAGCTATTGACTAAGGGCTATGAGATGTAGCTATCCTTTGCTAAATCAAATGCTTAATGCCATAGGCTTTCCAAAGCATGGTAACAAACTGGATGTAGAGATAAAAGCACCACAACTGGTTATCTGTCAAGTTGCAAACAGCCAAAAAGACATTGAAGTGACCAAGATGATCATGTTAAAAAATAAGAATCAATGCACTACGTAAGCAGAAATTTTGTGAAATTATCCTGTGAATATCGTCCTCTGATACTCACTGCAACTAGTGATAGAGGGCTAAAGAAAGACTTTGGGGGTTTGAGAAGGAAGAAAGAGGCATGGCTAGATGAACATCCATACTAACCTTTTAGAGACTCTTCCACACTTAAAAGTTACAATGATTGTTCTCAGGGCTTAGCTTCTGGTCTAAAGCTGAACTTTTGCTTCAGCAGAAGAATGGAACATGTAGTAATAGAAGAGAAGTTGCATGAATAGTGTGTCTTGTTCATGGGTGAGGGAGTGTCTGGGAATTAGCTAGAATAGCAAAAGGGTTTTAGTACAATAACTCCAGGGTAGACAGCTGCAAGATTCAAACATGTTTCTGGTTGCAAATATGATACAATAAACCACAAAGTTTGAATCAATGTGACAAAGACTATGAAGAAAATTAATCATTGGATTCTTTTACAAAAGTGGTAGGGTGTATGGATAGCACAGTCAGGGGACAAGAAAGTCTTATTGGTGAGAAGATAGTCATCAGCACTAGCACCTGATGGGAATAGTCATGTGAACAATGAAAGGAAGGAGGGAATACCAACTTGGTAACTGTAACTCACAACCAACTGGTCTCAAAAGCATATGGATTGATGTACTTACTTACAAAGTGCAGGGTGCTGACAGGTGTGTGTCAAAAACTGCCAAATCAAACCCAAGAATGGGATTCATTACCTCTTAAACATTTGTCTGCAATATCTAGGCATAAAAATAGTAGCATCTGGACAAACTTAGTTCAGCATGTGTGCTATTTTATCTCATGTAGCTAACAATAAACCATTGCTGATAGTTTCTAAAAATCATGGATAAGTCCACATCTTGAAAGGCATGATGTCCAGCATGGAAAAAAATTTATTTTTTGGATCTTGCTATGATGTATTAATTTTTAGACTGGAAACTGGTGGGTGGCTGGAGGCCGGAAATACATTGCATATGAGAAATATCTACATGGAGGGCAAGTTTCTGACTCCAGAACAGTCCTCAGAGAGAGTGAAATGAAGGCAAATATCTGAAGTAAAAAATTGCCATACAACATGCAGAGGGGACTGTATTACATAGCAATTAGTCTACATTACATGTTATAAAACACAGGAAGTTGACAAGGGAATCTACAGACAACAGGAAAAATACAGGAGTAATGTGCAGTAAAAGGGGTAAAAAGCAGTAAAAATTCTAAAGTATAGCAAAACCAAAAGAAATCCTCTCAATAGTGTGGATCTGATATTAGCTTGAAGTGCAAAATCAGTGGTTGAATCTTCACTTGAAAATCAGGGTGATGTAACCTTAACAAAAGAAGATAAAGCACTTTTTAGAAGATTATTAACTAAAGAAGACATTAAACAGTGTCTACTGGGTTAGAGAAATAATCAGTGAATTTGCAAATTCTTCAAAAAATAAGAGAAAGTAACAGTGAAACTGACAAAATATTAATTTAATAACTTGCATTCCTCTCCCAAATATGTCAATCAACATAGTTTTTATGAAAAATAGACCTTGGCATTGCACATCTGATTTATTTTAATGAGATTATGGGGATTTATTTATAAATGTCTCAACCTAAGCTTTTGTAAGAAATTTACCCCTAGACATTCTAATCTCAACATATGTTACCCCTGCAGTATCCTTAATAGGTAGGTGCCATCAACTATTTAAAGCAAGTTAAAAATGGGCTAATTTGAAGAGCACAAAAGAGTGTCGATAGTACAGACATCATCATGAAAGGGGATTGTGGCTGACAAGATTCTGCACAGACTGGGATGTTCAGCACTACTGGCTGTTGGAATCAGGTGGTCAGAAATACGTACACACCTAATGTTAATCAAGTTTGTGTCAAAGATGCATTTGCTATATTGTGTATGTGGCACCTGCATACCTGCATGGCTACTGCTGTGTCTCTGAAAGACTGTTCATAGAGCAGAACTATCAGATGGCTTTTATTTTATTATTAATCCCTTTTATTTTCCTCTGTTTTTCTAGGTATCAGGTCAGTCCTGCAGCTAAGGTGCATGAATGTTACAGAGAAATTTGAGCTGACAAAGAAACCTATTCTAAATATTGCAAAATACAAAATAAGACTTTTAGGAACCCAGTCCTTACATATTGAGGAACATGTGCTAGAAGACAGAGGTGGAGAAAAGCAATGTTGTAGTGAAGAAATATGTGAACATGCAGACCTGTAGCAGTGCTGCAGAACTGCATTTGGGCTACTGCAGTTCTTGGTTGCTTGGACAAGAAATATTAAATAGAAATAAAAAGACAGGGTGCTGAGGGAACAAATGCAAAATACTCTGATACTGCATAGGTGGTTATGGCTTTCATGCTTTGAGAGGGGAGGCTGTAAAATTGGTGGCAGTGTAAGAGAAAGCCTCACTCAGAGCTCAATAACTGAAGAAAGTGCCTCACACTGACAGGTCACACAAATTTCGTTTGCTTAAGCTGTCAGAGTGAAGACAGAGAGGTACTTTACCACAATATGTAAACTTCTTGAGTGGAAAATGCTGGATAATAAAAGTTCAGTAACTTAGCTGAGAAGAACAGAAGGATAAATTACTGAACAATTTTTACTAGAAATAAAGAAACACAGAGGCTTTTTTATTTTTCTGGTCTGTTCTGTTTGTTTTAGACAATGAATCATGGCTAGCATATACTACCAAGATTCCCCATAAGCTGATAAGTCAGGTCACATTAAGCACCTGTTTTGAAAGTCAAATGTATCATATTGCACTCAGTAAAAATTAACTGGAAGAAATCTCATGGTCTGTGATGTACAGATCAAGCCTGAGGTTCCTCTAGATTAAACCTATCCATTTATAAAGCAAAAGTTTAACAAGTCTAGGGAATAACTATTTGTACACTTACAATATGATGATGTAGCAGCAACTCTTTAATATCTACTGTTGTGCCAGGTTACAGGAGCCATCAAGTACCATCCCTGAAGAGGTGGTTATGACAAACTGAAACAACGTGCACACAGATGCTCAAATTTACAACCACTTTTTCAAGGAAAGGCTGTTGTGAGAATTATGCTCCTGCATAAAAAAGTGATTGGGGCTATCAGGGTAGATGATTTTGCCCTTGGTGGAGTTATACACCCGTGATATGTTGTTGCCATAGCACCATGAAGCCATGCATTCCAGTGTAAAAATGTCACTCTAACTGCATTGCGGGGCTTTGAGAAGTTTAAAGTCAGACCTTGGAATATCTTTCTTTTGGCTAAAGAGGCTGTCACTGAAGACAAAGTAAATACAAAAATTGGCCTCAGCTGTAGGAATTGCTTAAGATTCTGAACACACTAAAACTTTGTGATATGGCTGATCATCACCTCCTTCAAATCTCTGGTGACTGCCCTTTTGTGGTGTTAAGTGCAATTTGGGTTTGGCTGGGGAATGTTGATTTGGGGAATACCCTCTGGGACAATGCCAGGGAAATCAGCACTGGGAGCCAGCACAGAGAGTGTCAGCATCTCTGATTCCTGTGTCTGGATCTGGAGAACCCACATCAAACTCCCACAAGTGAACATGGCTTTCTTTTTTTCTGTGGAGCAGCATCAGAAAATGGAGGTCATGTTGTCCTTTATCATGTCTTGTGTTATTATTTCACAAATGCTTGCACACAGCCCTTGAGATACAAGTGGCCAACTGGAATATAATACAAAAAATCAGTAGATGGGTCAGACACATGGATAGTGACTGACCTAATGACATCAAAAGGAAGGAATCATAATTAGTGATGCTACAGCTTGTTTTTTTCTAGGAGGACCTGGTGTCAGGATCTGAAGTCAGATTAGATTAAATGGGGACTAAAGAGATGCAGGAATAGCTGTCTCCTTACCATCAACACACAATTCACTTGCTCAGTGCTTCAGTACAGCTCTTTTGTAAAAACCTGCCTTCATGACCTAAATGAAACCCAGGCTTTCAGGTGGGAAGTTGTGGCTGCCAAAGAAGAGGGAGAGTGGTATGGGGTCATGCAGCCTCTATTTTGTTGTACCTCGAGAGCCAGAGTTAATGGGCAGTAATGCACTGCTTGGGGCTGAGAATGTCTCAGATACTCAAGCTTGTCCACTTGCCCAAATCCACATCTCTGTTGAAACAGGAGCAGGTTTAGAACGTCTTTTGGAGCCAAATCAACACAGATCCACAGGCTGCCTGCAGAACAGATCCCACTCCACATTTCAGCTGGCTGAAAGGGGAGCATAAACATTGGCAAAGTTAGGCGTTTCCCCGTCTTTTTTTTCTTTCTTCTCTTTCCTGTATGATTTTCTGCTTCATGTGTAGTTGTGAGAGGAAGCAAGACTGTGCTGCTATATAGCTACTATATGGTAAATCAGACTTTTTGAGTTTGGATTAAATTTTGCTTCAGGTCATTTATGGAAAGTGATTTAGGAACCTACGACTCAGTCTCTCCACATTAGAGAAAACTTCCCTCCCTGAAATACACAGGCTTGAGTAAATGTTAGAATAATTGTAGAATAATTCCCAGGAGTGATTCATATTAATTATGTGGGTTTAGTAACAGTAGTCGCTTTATTTGTTCTGAAACTCATCTTTCATCCTGCACTGCAACAGCAGTAAGCAAACTTCCCCTAAGTAGGCAAAAATGCATTTTGAGACAACTTAGGACCTTCAGAATTTGGTCCCAGCCAGGCAAGATAGAGAGGGCTAAATGTTTCTTTAATACGAATTTAGCAAGGTGAAATCAAGCTATTGAGAAAACTGTCTGACCAGAATGTTAGGGTCTTTTCCCTTAAATAAGAAATGGAGAGTACCCATCCCACTGCAAATAAAGGTCTCTCCAAGGTCTAAATGCAGTGGGGAAGTGGGATTTTCAGGCTGTGACTTCTGGTGGCAGTGCATGACCCACATACACACAGCTTCTGGGGAACTGCACATAAAAGATGCTTCTAATATAACCCTGTATTGCTGCTTGGGAAGAATGTGGTGAAATGACAATATTTTAACACTGAAAACACAACAGCAGACGAGCAAATAAAATAGTTCAGCTTACAAATATCGATCAGAGATGCTTCCTTGTAAAAATTCTGGTGGCTTAGTTTTGAGGTGTACCCGGGTATCAGGGATTGATGGCTCCCGAAACAGCCTCAAACTGCTTGCCTTCCCCAGAGACGCCTCTGCTAACAGCGAGTTTGAGAAGTCAGCATCCTTTCTGTTCTGCCAAATTGATTTCCTTATTAATCAAAAAATCTCATCTTCCTCTGGCTTCAGGTGATTTTTTTTTTTTCTTAAAACGTTTTATGACTACCCGAAGAAAAAGAAAAAAATGAAAAGAGAAAAACAAGGAAAAAGGAGAATAAAATAGAAGAAAACCAGAATTACTTCAAGGTGAGCTTCCAATGACTTCTTGCTCCTTTTGACAGTTCTTGTCAACTATGAACTTTCCCCCCGGTCTTTCTCCCTCTTCGAGCACCTTCTGATCTCAGAAATGTATTTTATACATTTGATGAATGAAGTGATCAATTTCTTTTTCGACCGAGCGTTTTTGGTTTAGAATAAATTGGCGAAGCGTTTTCCTCCCTCCCTGTTAGTGTGTTTGCTTTGTTTCCTCCTCCTCCCCCAAGGTAAATCTAGACCGCTGTAATGGCATCTATACATACAATTGGTGTCACTCAAATAAGACGTTTTATCAAGCGTCTTTTAAACTGCAGCCAGCCTCATTTAACCTCTAAAATTACGCTTAACAGGCGACCTTCATTAGCCGAATTGGAAGGAACCTGCGGTATGTGTTAAGCAGCGTCGCTTCCACGCTGCTGACCCGCCATCCGCGGGCGGGGAGGGGGGCGGTGATCGCCGGGGCCGGGATAAATGTGGGAGCAGCTACACCCCACATCCCTCCCTGCCTGGGCACACCGGTGTTCTCGGGCACGGAGCCTGAAAGCAGCTGGCCTCGGGTTTGCTTGGTCGTTTCCCTGCTCCTCCTCGGAGGGAGAGGGATGCCGGATTCCTACCGCCCGGCCGCATTATTTGTTACCTTGCGAGCGGGCGGGCAGGGCTTGCCGAGAGAGCACTCGCCGCCTCAGCTCCCGGGTTGCCTGTCCCAGAGGACACCAATTAAAGGCACTAATTGGACAGCGATACATCAAAGTCTGTCGCTGAGACCGGCTCCTTGGAGCTCTGGGGGTCCTGTAGGCAGGCTTTTGTTTTAGGCGCCGGCGTTGCTCCAGGTTCCCGTGTCGGGCTGCGCACCCGAGCGACTCCTCTGGCCCCCTCCGCAGCCCGAAACCCTCGCGTTTCCCCACCCCAGTGCCCGTGGGTGAGTGCGCCCCACGCTGCTCTTTCCGGTGGGGAAAAACTACATTGGTTCGGGGCTCCCAGTTCACTGGGAGGACGTCTCACCTCGTGTTAACGCACCCGTGCTGACCCTCTCACACTCCCACCCATGAAACCCACCCCTCTCTGGTGGCTCCCAGGGGCTCTTCGGTGAGCCCTTCGTCCCCAGGAGTGAGACGTGGCCTGCAGACCCGCGCTGTCCAAGGGTCCTCGGAGCTCCCACCTTCAGGGTCCCTTGGACAGAGGACGTGGGGCCGGGTTCTTCCCCTAACTCACCCCAGGTTTTCCCTTGGAGCTGCATTCCCTGTGCATTGGGGTAAGCCTCTTTGGGGCAGCAGGTGTTTCTCCGAGCCCGGGATCACCCTTCGAGTCTCGGCAGGAGCCTGCAGCGGCCATCCCAGACAGGGCTTCAGTGCCAGGGGGATGAGGGCTCCAGGTACACGGGAGGTGTTTAGAGAAAGGGTGAGAAGAGGGAGGAGGCAGCTATACACCGGGACCCTGACAAACAAGTCTGGTCTCCTCTCTGCTTTCCACCTCTTTTTCGAGAAATTGAACAGTTCTCCCCTTTACCAAAATGCTCTATTTCAACTTTCGTAGAGGCTTTATTAACCCTGAGTTATTCTGGACCTCGGGTTTTCCCAGGTGAGGCTGATCCAAGCCCGAAAGAAGAGCCGGCGTTTCCAGGAGAGGAGCAGTGATTCTCTGCCGGCTTCATCCCGAGCCAGGCAAGAACCGCGCCAGGGGGAGGCCGGTTGTGTGCAAGTCTGGGCCGGGGAATTCGCAGGGCTTGACCTAAAACAGGGCTGCTGGTACACGTATATTTATATATCTCGAATAGGAGCCACTCAGAGGCAGAAAATGACAGTTCTCCCCGCAGGAGAATTCGGCATCCCCGGGCTGAGCAGCGGTGCGGTTTGCTTATTCTTGCGTGATTAAAAACTGCTTTTTAACATCTCCTTTCCGAGGCCATCGCCCTCAGAAGACTAGACTGGGTGGGCCACGATGGAGCGCGGGTGGTTGCGCTGAAGAGCATAAGAGCCGATACGGCAGGGATGGAGTTTGGTGATGGTCCCCTTTACCCCCCACCTGCAGCTCCGTTCCTTTCCTCAGCCCGGTAGGATGTGCCGGGAGAGCGAGGAAGTGTTTGATCATTTACTGCCCACGGAGGCATTTGTTTTTCATTTTGCAAACGCTTCTCTTTAAGTAATTGTTCCTGTTAAGAGCGTATACCTTTCACTGGGCTTCGCCGCGCTATAAATAATCTCGATGAAGATGCAAGGATATGACTTTCACAAGATTGGACAATTGATTAAATCTGTGACCTGCAATTGCGAATAATCTTGGAAGGCTATTTAAACAGATGAAGGCCTAAATTGTCTTGCTTGTATCTGAATTAATTTCTCATTCATCATCATTATGGAGTGATTGGTTCTATTCAGGCTTTGCAGCCTGCTGGAACGAAACTGGATTTAAATGAGACTGTAACACAATTTAAATGCTCCCCAGATTTAACGAGGCCAATCGAGCAGCTGCAATAAACACAAATATTTTTCTAAACAGCCTTGTTTTAAATAATTACTTAATACTTTCATGTGATGTTCTTAAGTGGCAATTTCTGTCTCTGAAGTCCCAGGCACTTCTTTGCAGAGAGGGCAGCAGGGAAAATCACTTTATGTGTTTGCTTTGCGTGTATATGTGCATGCAATACACCGACGGAGATTCTTTAAAATTAGGTTTGTAAATATTAGTGTAAACCTGCACTACATTCTTGGTCAGTTTAACTGATTTTTTTTCAAAAAATCAAGGGGGGGAAAGCAAACGCTGGACTGGAGGCCAGAGGTTGTGATCTACTTGTTTACTTGTTAGAAGATCCTGAACTGGCTATCTCTTCTTCCTCTTTCTTGAGAAAGAGAGAGAGAAGAAAAACTTTCTAAAACAGGGACCAGTTCCAGCGAGGACCTACCCTAATCTACTGTAACCGCATCCCTTCCACAGCACCAGCTCTCCAGGGTCAGGACGGGACTATTCAGCCATACAAAAGGAAAAGCAAGAAGATCTGAATGAAGCAGGCAATATTTAAGGGGCTCCGAGTAGGAGGATGAAGCAAAAACTGCGTGGAACTGCTTTCTCTCCCCCTTTACACCCACCCAGGAACCTGATGCGCCTAAATGAAGCCATTTGTGTTAACGAGACTTCAGCTCATCCTGACGTGGGCTTTACCCCAGGGTGACACTATTGTAAGAGGCAGGGCAGCGGGCCTTGGGGTGACATATGGTGGAGGGTGTTTTCAGGGGCTAAACTCAGTAGTAAAATAAAGTAGCCAGGCGAGCAGTAGAATAATAGAAAACAAAAGGATCTTTCAGAGAGACAAGCCAAAAAGCTAAAGGACCCGCATGCTTTTCTGCAGGTGCCGGCAAATGACCGAACAACCCAGCAGAAAACGTGAAATATGGAGAGACGATTTGCCAATGATTTAGGCGCTGAAGTAAAACATAGTGCTGGGAAAGCAGATCCGATCCAGTTTAATCATACAACCTTAATAAAAACATATAGTCTGAGACGGGAAAGTAAGCATCAGTCTCGTTGCTATTTCACTTAATGGTACAGGAGGTGACAGATAAAACACAACAAAGATGGACTGAGTGATTTGATAGTAAAGGAACAATTTAATGCGCGAGTTACAGCGCTGCTCCCCGGGATCGTTTAGGCTTAACCCGTTCTCTAGAGCTCATCTTCCTCCTCTTCTGGTCCTTTTTTTATTAGTAGTATTATTATTCAGTTGTTTAAAATGAGCATTATCCCAAACATATGCAGTGCAATCAGCTCGGTCACACTTACAAGAACACGCTTTAATAAGGCAATCAATCAAACGCTAACAAGGAGGGGTGGGAGGGACGGCCTTTAGGAACAGAATTTGGCTGGCTAGGGAGCAAACCCGACGCAGCACATGGGGTACCCCGAAGACAACTCCACTCCCGCTGGTGACAAGGGGCCATGTGCCCACCGCCGGCTCCCCCGGGGTCTCACCCTAATTCCTCGGAGGGTCTCATCCCCGACCAGGGCGGCGCGGCGGAAACCTGCCTGCCGGTGGCAGCGGCTCGGGGCTAAAGGCAGAACCTGCTGCGGGCTGGGTGCCCTGTGTCTGCCCTCGCCGCCGTCGATGCCCCACGCGTGCCCGAAGCCGACGCCCAGCGTGGGGCCGCGGCCACCACCGCCGGCGGCGAAGGCGTTAACGGCACCGGCCCCACGCAGCAAATGGAAAATTTCATTATGAAGTAATGAGTAATTCCTCCCACTGAGATGTATTGTTATATCTTCCACTTCAATTTAGGAGCACAGCGGCTCAATTACCTAGAAAATACAGTCAATTAAAGGCTGCTGATTGGACACGAGGACGGATCATCGATCTTGTACTTTCCAATATCGCTCCAGACACCTCATTTTCCCTCCCCTATTAACTGAAAATACTCTTGGCATTACTGCGACCCGCAGCCTATTTACCTGTCGCAGGCAATCTCTGCCCTGTGACCGAACCGCGGAGAAATTCACAGCCACCCTTTGCCGCACCATCCTTCAAGAGTGGGAGATCGGGATGGCGGCACTGGAGCCGCGGGGAGAGGGGGGACCGTGCCGGCTGCGGGCTCTCCCCGTCCCTGCCTCCCCTCTCCCCGTTCCTTAAGAGGGGATATCCCAGTCCCGGGTGGTAATTCACAGGCTTAAATGTTCTTTTTTCTCTCTCACACTTCTAGGTGGATGAAATATATGTATTTGAAAATATATATGTATCTATATATTTATTGTGCCGCGCATCAGCCGATGGCATTTTCTGAACTGGTCATTTTGCAGGAGCAAACTGGTGCCGCGATCGCAGCAGCAGCAGCCTCGGCCGGATCTTGGCCTGCGTTCTCGGCCCAGCAGGTGACTGCGCCTGGCTGAGGAACGAAGGGTCGGGAGCTGTCTAGGACCCCCCGTTTTTGGCGGACAGTGCTCATCTGCTGAGCCACCCCTCCCCCGGCCTCTTCAGCGCTCCCTTCTCCCGGGGTCGCTGGGAGGATTGTATCAAGCACTGGCTCCGCAGCTCCTGTTTTATCGGACTGGTTCTTCTGCCTGATAAAAGACAGAGTAAAGGAGGGGGAAAGGCTTGCAAAGCTCGGATGTTGTTCGGCTCTGCCCTTGGACGCTGTTTACAATTGTTATTTCCGGGGGGTGGGGGGACGGGGAGGGAGAATCTATTTGTGAGTGTCCAAAAAGGGCCATTGGTTTCCATGTCCATGAGCAAATCTCATTTATAAAGGGTGGAACAATCTGCTCTTAATGATTTAAAGACGGTGACTTTGGATCAGGTTTTTAAAAGCTGTAATAAACAATATTTTTTATTGGAAAAAATATATCCTGGCACGCCCGTGTCTCTTCCCTGCTTTCCATCCTCTATAGGGAAACGCTGCTATTCACTCCCTCTCCTAAGGAAAAAAAGTCTCCGGTGTGACAATAAACCAGAGGCTTCTCAGCAATTTAGTACAAAGTAGATACAGAGGTGTCAACACGTCTTTGTTCTGTCCAGCATTTATTTTCCTGCTTGTTGAACTGTAACTATTAGAAACTGCACGGTGAAATTCGTCTTAAGCAACACTTTTACCTTTTTTTTTTTTCTTTTAACAAGCACGATAAAAATATGGGTGAGAGGTTGTTAAAATGTGTCGTTATTATCGGTTTTGGTGTTGTTATTTTTGTTGTTTCTAAGTTTTATTCTGACATGGCAACAAATTATGGCGATGTATTCTTTGGGCTATTTTAAAACAGAATGAAATAAATAATTTCGGGTTTGGAAGAAACCACTACCCAGCTCCGTGCCCGCGTTTTTAAATTTTAGCTTTCAGAAAACCAAGCAAAAGCAATGATGATACCTTCTTCCAAAATACCTTTTGAATAGGAGACCGGCTGGTGAGTTTGTGAAATAAATATTCCTCAAGAATGAAAAGTAATCAGTGTGAAGGACACACACAAATGCAAAGATTACGGATGGGGAAGGAAACACAAAACCCAACACATGAAACAATTAATTAGAAATAAAATAAAAACATTTTAAAAATACTCAGCGAGGAAAAGACAATGAGAGAACTGAAGGCTGAGGTACAAAGGAAGGGAAATCGGCTTTGCTCCAATTTACAGACTGGTGGTTGTCTGAAGGAGTTGTGCTCCCTGTCACCTAATCTCTTCCCTTGGCGGCTTGTTAGCGTTTGGCACGGGGTCTTTGCTCACAGAGCATTGTACATTCGATATTCAAAAACCCTCTTTACATATACATCACTTGCTAATTTCGTCAGTGTGTGCACATTTCTGAGACTGATAATAGGACATTGTTATTTAAAGGACAAATAGCTCTGACCCATAAAGAGGCAGGAGTTCGTATTTTTTCCCTGCCAGTTCCAGTCTGCCTCTTAAAAATAAAAGTTGAAATGAAAGAGGAAATGAAATGCTGGATTTCTGCTCACAACGAAGGACGAGACAAGGGAGGGTAAAGAATGCAATTAAACCACGAAAGTGATGTACAGAATGACAGGTTTTCTTTATGGTAAAGCATTGTTATTTTCTATAGAGACATCTGGATAATACTGCCGAGTTGCAAACCGGAAACATTTTGGGGTGGTTTGTTTTTGCTGTTTTCCTGTTGTTTTTATTTTCTGAACACTGAGAGATTACATGTGTGCTTTCTTCATGCTCACAAGCCTTTTCGTTATCAAGACAGTGTTTCTTTCAAGTATTTCAGATTTTTCCCTCTCCGTCTCTTAGGTTTGTGCGTAGGGTTTGTTGTTATCCGCAGAAGCCCCAGCCCTTGGGAAGAAGTCTATCCACGGAAAAGAAAGTCCCAGCACATTTCTATAGGTGGCTGGAGCATATTTCATTCGAGTTGATTTTCTTCCTCCTTCGTGCCTAAGTTCCTTCTCAGAGATAAATCACTAGTAATTTCTTTCCTTCTTCTTTCTTTTATTATTCCCCCCCTTGGAATGTAAATCCTTTCAAGACTGAGCTATTTTTAGTCTTTTTCTTTTCTTTTTTTTTCTTTTTTTTTTTTTTTTTCTGTGAGTGTCCGCGGCTGAGGAGAGACCACGATTAAATAAACATGGGCTGTAGGTACATTAACTCGAAGAGAAGTCCGGGAAAGGGATAAGTGTTTAATAACCCTGAGACAAAGGTTTATCTCGTTAAAGGTACTTCTTCCCTCTGGTCCATGGAAACTGAGGTGGCTTTGCTCAGCACAGAGGGCGTGAAAGTGAGGAAGGAGTCAGTCCTGGTTGTGGCCGAACAGGTAAAGTCTGATCCGGAGGGTCTCTGCGCCAGCCCGTTGGACTGGCCGCTGTGACAAGCCAGGCAGGAGCAGGGGTTGCCCCCGGCGCTGCTGAGTCCATGGGTCGGGGCAGGGTAGAGAGAGGGATGTCTAAAGGCGCACAGCAGTTCTGGTCTCGGGTACGGGTGGGAGAGGACCCTGAAGGTGTCCAGAGGCCTCAGGGGGGTACTGAAGGGGGTGGCGGCAGAGGCCGATGTGGCGCCGATGCCCATGTGGGAGTAGTAGGGCAGGGGCAGGTGGGACGGGAATGGATACGGCAGGTTCCCGGTGGCCGCCGCGTGGCTCATCATGTACGTGTAAAACGCCGGATCGGCCGGGTGAGGCCAGGTCATGGCCAGGCGCTGCCTCTTGTCCTTCATCCTGCGGTTCTGGAACCAAACCTGCGGGCAGAGGAGAGGCGAGAGCCGTCACCCGCAGCCGCCCCGCTCCGCCTGGCCGTCGGCCCCAGTCCCAGGCCGGTGCGGCGGACGTGGGTCTGTCTGCCGGAGAGCGGAGACCGGCGCCAGCTCTCCCTCCCAGAGGGAGCTGTCATCACGTACGGAGGGATCAGTTAAGCCCCTATAAAAATCTGTAGGGAGACCCAGAGGAGCAGCCCTTTTAGGGTGCATGTTCTCCTTTCTGCTTGCTAGGGCTTGTCCTGCTGCCCCCCACCCCTCGTCCCTGGGTCCCGGCCAAGCGGGCGGCTCTACCTCCTTGCTGCCCTTTCGCATCCAAAGCTACATGGGATTGTTGCTATCGGGTTTATTTTCATGTGCAAATGTTTTTGAAAAGGCAAAGCAAAGCGAGATCGAAACAAGATCTGCTGCTGGCTTCCTCTTCCCTCCCCCAAGAGCTGAGCGAGATTTGGACTGAACCGAAGGGAGGATTAAAAATAATCTGCTAGGGAGAGGTCAGATTAGCGGCGCTGGCCGGGATGGCTCCGGGAGCCGTGTCCCGTCTCCCGCATTGCTGCAGGGTGCGGGCAGGGCCAGGAAAGGGGCGGGAGGCGGGGGGAGCTAAGAGGGAGGGTTATGTTGGCCAAGTGCTTTCCCTAGTTTTTGCAAGGAAGTTTGGCCATATAGATTTATATCGTGCTAATTGGAAACATGTCCGAGCTGCGTGTACCTTGATGGTGGTTTCTGGCAGATTTAGAGCAGCCGCCAGCTCACATCTCCGGGGCCTGGACACGTAATTCTCCCGGTAAAACTCCTTCTCCAGCCGGGCGATCTGCTCGCGGGTGAAGGCGGTGCGGTAGCGGCGCATCTGGTCGCTGGCGCTGCAGGCCAGCGAGCCCTGGGAGCCGCCGCTGCCTCCGCTGCCCTTGGGGTGATCCCCCCCGCCGCTGGGGCTGCCGGCCAAGGCTTCGGAGCACGGCCCTGCGTGGGGAGCCCGGAGCAACGACACACGCTCGGAGGCGGGCGGGCACGGAGGGATGCTCGCCGTCCTCCTCCCCAGCCAACGCACCTCTGCCCCCCGTCCCACCCTCATTCGGCGTTTCCGCGCCTGACCCGGTGTGCTGAGGGTGTTGGGGTACTGACATCCCAGAAGGACCGGGGAGGAGGGCAGCGAGAAGGGGGTTTGAGGGGTACTTCTTCACTCTGGCTGGGAGGTTACCTGTCCCCCGCCCTTCCCGACACACACCCCCCGCACCGACGGTGTCTGCTCGCTGAGCCCTCCGCTCGCTTCCCGCGCTGGGAAACCGAAACGCCGCAGCATCCCCCGACCCTGAGCATCTGGAAAAGGCAGGTGCGCCCGCCGTCCACGTAGCACGGCTCCTCTGTCCCTTCCTCCAGGCCAGCAAGGACCCAGGAGCGGAGCAGCCAGCAGGCAGGGACTGTTCTCTCTGAGGGGAAGGCGAGGCCTTAGGGATCTCCACTCAGCCTCCAAAGCCCAGGATGGGATATTTTCAACGAGCCTCTAAGGGACGAGAGAGGACAGGAAGCGCTCTCTACGCTTCCCGGCTTCTTGAAGTGACTGAGGAACGGGGAGGAGGGAGAGGTGGGCTGTTGTCAGGGTAGGGGCGTCTTTGCCGGGCTGGGAAGGTGGGAATAGGGAGTGGGGGCAGGGGGAAAAGGGGCCTGTCCACTGCATTTGCTTTCAAATGCAACTCTCCCTCATTGTGCCCGAGACCAAAGGCAATTAATTCATTGGGACCATTTCCGAGCTGGCGCCACCGAGACATAGAAGTGACAAGGTAATTTGGACCTCTCTCTTTTTTTTTTTTTTTTTTTTTTTAGTCAACGTGCAAACAAGGCCCTCGCTACCGCACTTGGGGCTGGCATGAGTCGGCGAGCGATTTTACGGTCTTTATGGGCGCTTCCGCACTCGCCCGGGCACATTTCACCCTGCAAAACCACAAACAGCTCTTGGCCAGAAAACCCGTTTGATCTTACCCCCACACGCACACATACAAAAAAAACCCGCCACTGTGGAGGATCGTAAGGGATTTCCTGGAGCATTCACTGTCTAGGTGATGGGGAAGAATAAAAAAAAAAATAGAGTAAAATTGAAGGGGAGGGTGAGTGGTTGTCTTGGCCGAAAAGATCCTACGGGACAAGCTGCAGACCTGACGCATCCACGACGGGAAGCCTGGCTCCCCTCCAGGACGCGGGGGCCGCCCGGTGTCGTGTCCTGACTCCCCAAACAAGTCTCCCGGTGGCAGGGAGGTGAGGAATCAGTCAGGAAAGAGATCACACACACGCAGACACACACATACCCGATTTCGTTGCCCCTCGCTCAGCTGGCGAGGGGAAAACCCCCTCCGGCAGCCCCCCGCCCCACCAGTGCTGCCACCCAGCCCCGGAGCGGGCGTGGGGCCGCAGGCATGGGAAGGAGTTGGGTACCTTTGCTGTGCTGGTACTCGGCGCTCCCCGTGGCGCAGTCCGGGGTGCAGCTCACCTCGATTTCCTCATAGAAATCCGACTCGGTGTCCGAGCTGCTCTGTTGCCCTTTGCTGGAGGGGAGCTCCGTGGCGGGGGGCTGCTGTCCGGCCGAAAGCAGTGCTGCCGCCGCCGAGCGGCTCTCCGGCACCGTCCCTGTCCCTGGCAGCACCTCCACCTCCTCTTCGTCTTCTCCTCCGCCACCTCCTCCTCTCTCCCGGGACGACAAGGGGCCAGGTCTGGGGCTGATGCAGTTCCGATGGATCATCTTCTCCTGCGGCTCCGCAGCGGGGCTCCCCACTGCTTCGGACAAATTAGGCACCCTCTTGCCAACTAGAGCGCCAAGAGTAGTCCCCTCCAGAAACATCACCATCTCCTTCCTGGTTTCCATTGTGGCTTTGCTTAAGGGAGGGGAGAAAAAAAATCCAGATCTCTTCCCCCCCTCCCTCCTGCTCCCGCCCCAGCCTTGTACAAACCCAGCAACCCTCTCCTGCCAATGCAGACGAGCCAGCGGTGAGATAGGGTGACCTTGTGATGCGAGCGCTACACTCTGCTGTGCTGCTCTGGGAGGGATCACCATTGCCCTCTTCTTTCTAAGCTGTCATCCTCAATGGTGCAGTCGTCATTACAGTACCACCGGTGACGCCACACATTGATTGCCAGTGGATAAATAGAAACGTCTGCCATTGGGAAGATGAAAGGAAGAGCCGGAGCGAATGGGCTAAATGCGTGATGCACCAGGTGTAGGAGCCTGAGATGGAGAGGAAAGTGTGAAAAAGAGATGCATATGGAGCTGCAAAGAGGTTGTAACATGCGGAGAGAGTTCCGCAGGGGGAAGCCTTGCCTGACAATTAAATAGCCCTTTGACTGCTTTAAGCCACAACCTTGATGTAGAATTGAGGCGAAGATCCCTAGCTGCATCCTGGAAGTGAGAAGATACGTACTCAAGCCTCTTCCTTGGATGCATTATTTATTGCTGGCAATCAGCTTCCGCCTAACTGCATATATAAGGCTTCTAAGAATCCTTTGCAAACTTGAGGATAAATGCGCTGCTGACATTTGAATGTAAAAATAGCTTTGATTTCTTGCTCTGGGTCAATATCGGTTCCTATTGGTATAACTGTCATTGTTTTCTGCTTACTGAGATTAAAATGTTAGTTTAAATTTTGGAAATGCAGTTATATATTTATTGCTTTTTACATATGAAAAGATACAACTACTCCACTTGTAACTGTAGTTATTCTGGCTACCTGCCGTTTATCGTTTGTTCTTATTTATTCCTTTGCTGTTTCAATTTTTCCACGATTCTTGCGCTTTTATGAAGGTTTTTTGTCTCCTCTCCTTTCTTCTTTTTAACTAATTGTTTTGCACAAATTATTATCTGCTTTTGGGGCGGGGGATGGGGGGGGAACTGCAAGAAGAAGGTCTGCCAAGAATAATTCAGGCTCAGAAAAATGCAAGTTATCAAGGCCAGAGCTTATGCTAGCTAGCAGATGTTGTTAAAACAGACATGACAAGGGCAACCATTTGGACAGCACTTGTCTGAAAATAAGGGACCTTGTACCATAAATACAGAGGCACATGTAATCTTTTTGGCATATTATGATATTTCTAATGAATGCGGTAAGGATCTCATCTTTACTTAATATTGCCTCACATGTGTAGTGTCAAGTCATTTTTCGCCATCTGTCGTAACTAGGTCGTTCTAAATTTTTTCCCAGAGTGTTATTGGCTAGTCAGGATACAGAAAACATTCAACCAATTACAATCCCAACCCGGCAAGGAATTTACTGGCATATCTGAGGTGACGTTGCTTCGGTGGGGAGCAGGCAGCGCAATAGGAAACATGCTGTGATTTTCCGTCTAGCCCTGAGAGCAGGATGCAGAGAGACAAACAAACAAACAAGCAAACAAGATTCCCATTCTACTGGATGCATGGATTAAGGAGTGCTCCTAGCAATAAGCAAACTGTTTTCAGGGTGATAAACCTCGAATTTTTCCAGGGCTCTGGCCACCATCCTCCCTTTCTGCCTGTATATACACGCATGTATTTTTCCATGAAAAGGTACAATATGCACGTAACACGCTCTGGACTGCGCTGCTTTCCATCACTCTTGTGAAGCGTGCACCGCTCCAAAGCTTGTGAAATTCTTGAAAACTCACTGTTAAATTCCCTTTCCCTTCTCTCCCTTGCCAGCTTCTAGACCGACGTCTGCCCTGTGGGGACCCGCCGCCCACCCCTGTCGCAGCCGGGCTCGACTCTGTGAGCTGTGTGAGCTCGGAGTCGGGGAAGCAGGACCAGGTCCGGATGGATGGATGGATGGATGGATGGATGGATGGATGGATGGATGGATGGATGGATGGATGGATGGATGGATGGATGGATGGATGGATGGATGGATGGATGGATAAGACGGTCCGTCTTCAGTGCTGAGCAGAGTAGGAGGGCAGCGCTGATCCCGCTGCGCGGAGCGGTGCGGACCAGAACTCTGGGGCCGGGCCAGGCAGGGCGAGGCGGGGGTGCTCGGGCAGCGCTGTCACCGTGTGGGCTGGTGCCGCTTCCCTCGGCTGGTGGCGTCGTTTTTGCGCTTTGTTGGAGTAGGTAGGGGAGCTGTGTTCGTGTTCCTGGCAGCTCCGGGGGGGGGGGAGGGGGGGTGAAGGTTCGGCCTCCCCCCGGAGCCACGATAGCCCCAGCCTCCCGAGGAAGCTCACCTCCAGCCTCTTTCCTAGCTCGGCCGAGCAGCCCTGTGGGAAGAGGCTGGTCGGTGTCTCTGGCGGACAGAGAGGATTTCAGTATCACAACGAGTTTGGCGGTAGTAAGAAGAGGGATATTCATGTCTTTTCCTAAATAAGACCGTAATCGGGACCTGAGTTCTGAGTGCAAGAGAGTGCTCCGGGAGTGGGCGATGGAAACGATTGTGGGGATGTTAATGGGAAATCCTCTCTCCGGCAGACTGGAGCCTTAGGGATGATTCCTGTGGATTATGCTGGCCCATCCCCAGGAATTTTATCATCTTCGTTTACGAGTCACCGCTTCCTCCTTCCTCACCCCATTCTTAATTCGTTCCCACCAAGAAGCCACCCGTCCTGTACCTCGGGTCGGAGGTTTTGTTGAGCCCGAGACGATGGTCATTGCCACGGCAGGCTTGAGGCAGCCCGCAGCAGCACTGGCTGAGGAACAGCCCCACACGGACAGAAGCACGCCCCCCACACATACACATGCTTTAAGCTGCCAAGGGTAAACACAGAGAATTAAAGGCCCGAGTGGAATCTAAGACTGGGGAAAAAAAAAAAAAAAGTAGTGGAAGTTTTGGGGTGAATTTAGATTGGATTAGTAAAAGCCCCTTAAAATGTCTATTTTTTCCGTTCCCCAGAAAGAGTACTGCCGCAAGAGTCCCTCACACGTCAACGAGCCTGTGACGCGGCGTGGTGGAGCGAGGAGCCCCGTCCCGCTGTCTTCCGCCGCAGAGTTTTGCCTCGCCGGGAATGCGGGGTCCGGCGCACTGCCTTCTGTCTTGTGTTTCTCTCAGATCTGTCATGCCCAATTTGGAAGGAGACTACCTCATTTGGGATTGATTTCCAGGCAGATTGGAAAGTGTATCTCTATGGGTGTGGGAGGGGTTTTTTCTTGCATGTTCCAGACCGAGATTTAAAACCCATTCTCTCTCGCTCACTAGGTCACAGCCAGGATGCCATAAATATGCTCAAAACTTTTCAAGCTTATTTATTTCTCCGAGTTTGCAGCTTTCCTTGCTGATACATGGCCGAGGCTAGATCAGGACACTGAATCCCACCTTAACGCTGACTGAAAGGTAGCCCCGCATACGAAAAACAAACGAAGCACGCACACACCCTTCCCAAAACAAGGAAGTTATAGGGGGACATTAAAACATTGCTAGAGTGATATGCTCATAAATCAGGCATTTTCCTTGAAAGTGTTAAGCCTGCAGAAGGAAAGGCACATCACACTTTCCTTCTCCGCGGGATATTTATTCTTCTTAGCCGGTCAATAGGGTGTCAATAACTTTTGACCGATACTGTCCAGTTACGACTGGGAACCCATGGTCAGTTTCTCTAAAAAACCGTGAAGTCTTGTCGTCTTTTAAAAAAGGAAGAAAGTTTTGACATACCGTGGAACGATTTAGTGCCACAAAAACGGACCTAGTTCAAATGGGTGACCAAAGCAGAAAATCTATTTTTAAATTTTTAATGGGTAGTGTTAACAATAATGGCGTAATTATCACTGTTTTATTAAGGCTATTTTTTACGACATGATTAGAGGTGGAAGCTTTGGAGAGAAGAGAATAATAGGAGCATTATTCTTGTGTGTGAAGACAAGCTGGTACAATGACAGCACGTAAAGCCTAAGTGGCGTTGAGGAGAGAGAGCACAGAGCCTGAGTGGGATGTGCCTAGGAGAGCATGTAATGGTATTTACAAGATCCGATCCAGGACATATTTTTGCCTCCCTGTACCTCTGAATCCCGGATCCCGGCACCTCTGCGGAGGGCATCTGTCTGTTCTGGATTCTTTTGGGTTTGTTTTTTCTTGGGGGTTTTTTTTTTGTTTATTTTGGGTTGTTTGGGGGTGTTTTTTTGGGGGTGTTTAGTTTTTTGGGGTTTTTTTTTAACCTGTTGGCTGTCCGAAGCAACGCCTCATTTTCAGCTCATGAGGTTCTGGAGATTCGTACCTTGTTAGACCAAAACCTAGGGGAAGAGGGAGGGGGGCCCGGGGGGGGAGGTGGGGTGGTGTGGGTAAGGGCACGGTTCCCTCTCCCAGGACATTCAGGACAAGTTTGTCCGTGGAAACTAAATCTGCTGCTTTACTGATGTCAGTAGTAAATCGTGAGGAATCTGGGCTTTCAATTTCAATTCCTATCTCTTCCAGATTGGTCGAGAGCCATAAAACTGTGACAATATTTTAATGCTAAAATGAGCAGTAGAAACACGATCTGCGTGGCAAACTCCCTGATTTGAAAACAAAATGGTATTTATGGAGTGAATTTAATTCGGAGGAAGGCTCAGGTAAATGAAAATCGACACTGTTTCAGTGGCTCCCACGACTAGACTTCTTTTATAAACATTTTTTTTTTTTTAAACGAGAACTGAGCTAGCAGCCCTTCATGCTGTGCATTTTCGCGATTTACCCCGCTTCTTCTGAGACCTGGTGCACTGAAGCATCTCTTACAGAAACACTGAGGAGTTTCAGGCGGTTCAAAAGAAGAGCCATAAGGGGGGATGTGGCATTACCAGGAGAAAACCGCAGGAATGCCAGAGGCAAACACACATTCTTTCACCGCATTTAGTATTTTGGTGTCCTGCTTTATTAAAACAAACTGGAGGCCCAGAAGGGGCCGAGAGAAGCGGTGCTGCCGGCCGGGACGCCGCCCCGCGGGCTGTCCGCCCTCCCGTCGGGGCGCCGGTACCCGGCCCGGCCCCACCGCTGGCCGCACGCCGGGACACCCAGCTATTTCCCCCACTGTCGCCCCCAGGTAGGCGGCAATGTCCCGGAGAGAGGTCTCCCGGCCCTTCCCTGAAGGAAATGGTTGAAACGAGGGGCGTTTGCAGTGCGCTGTGTCCGCTGTAAGCAAGCGGCGCACGGCCAGAACCAGAGGCTCTCTGCGCCCTCTTGCAGCCCCGTCGCTTTCCAGCGCTAGGCCTGGTTCTGCTCCAGATAAGCCAAACCCTGGTATTTTCACCAGGATGAAGATATTTTTACACAGAGCGTCACGAACAAGTGCGGAGAGGGGCAGAGCAGTGGTTCAGAGCATTGGAGACTGATGCTAAGAGGTGGAAATTGTGCCTAGAGAAAATGGTTGGAAAAGTCCTAGCTTGTATACCGGATCCTGGGAGCCCTTTTCATCCCTGGGGAGGGTGTGAGAAATCCCTAAGGAAAGTTCCTTTGGAGATAAGGGTGCCCAAGGGGTACAGGATCTTCTGGGACCTCTCACTATTAGGGAAATGCCAGAAGTGGGTATCTTACTCCAGAGACCCAACAGTGTGCCTCTTGTAATGAAAGGGTGATTTCCTCTTCAATTCGAAAAGGAACAGATTTGACCCCATGGGAACAGGCGTGATGCCTCTTGTTTTCTCTTTACACACGTTGTGAGACTCCATTTAGAATGACAAGGAACAGAAAACTGTATATGAGACAAAAGAAAAGGAGGAAAAGAAGAACAAAAAATAAAGGGAAGGAATGGGAAGGGAACACAAAGAGAAGGGGAAGAGAAAGGGGAAAGGGAAGGAAAGGGGGAAGAGGTAGGGGAAGGGGAAGTGGGGAGGGAAGAAAAAGGAAACCCCAGCCACCTAGAACAGGTATCTCAATGGTAATTCTCTCACTCCTCACTGAATCTGAGTATCCTTAAAAATAGCAGTTGCACTGATGCAAAATGGTGGTTCAATTACTGTACATCACTGTCTCATTCAATCTCTCCCCAAAACAAATACACATAAAATGGGGATAGTTTGAATGAGACATTCAAACACATATAAAATATAAAACCTCAAATAGGGATATAGAAGGCATGTTGAATGAAAATTTTACCTAGTTTTAACGATGAAGAGTGGAATGTTGACCCCTTAACTTTCAGTCCTACTTTCAAAAATCTACAGCTAGCCAAGATGAGATGGCATCATCTGTTCTCACAGTGCACCCTAATAGCAGGTTTGGCTGCCTAGTTTATTTTTGGCTTGTACCTCTGTGCATGGCCCCCAGGGATGAGGAGATTAATCCACAGGCTGGATCTGTCCCACAAAAATTAAATCTCCACCCTGAACCCCTGAGCAGTGGCCAAGTGCTTCAGCACCACTGCCTGACAGAAATGCCCAGGTTTGCATCCCCAGTGCCTGACCGCTGTCTGTCCATCCCCCATCTGTGAAATCCATGATCCCCTGGACAAGGACAGAGACAAGGTGAGCATGGAGCAGCAGGCAATGTGCACTGAGCAAAGCCAGTGACGTCGATGAACTGTGCTGATGGGGATCCTTCTCCTTTGGCCCTTTGTTCCCCTCTATGCTCTCAGAGCACAACTCTGGGCACACCATGAGTGCTATGTCTCAGATGGCTGTGAGATACCAATCAGGGCAAAAGCAGAAATGTAGAAAAGTTTCACAGCAAGTCATGGGCTTCTGCCAGAGAGTTCAGCCCAGGAACATGTAGAAAATGCTGAGTTTGTCTAAAAAACTTACACCAAAGCAAATAAAATCCTTGGAAGCAGATTAATTCATGATCCTCTTCCCCCCATCCCCCACCCCCCCAGCTGCGGCATATTTAAGAAGAACACAGAAATATTGCTGCAACTACTGACCAACTTCTGATCCTATCTACCAGTATCAATAGCTTCCGATAAACACTTCAGCTGAGTTTTTCAGTCACTGAGGACCAGAAATGGTGAAAGGATTAAGTGGGAAATGAGGCAACCGGAGCTACCCACCGCTGTAACAGAACTGCATTAACCCCTTGATACACGCATACCAGCAATGCCCAATGTCACCTTGCCTATCCCCTCTATGCCCAGGCACAGAGGTACAGTGACAGGGGCTGTTTGCACTCTTTGCCTAGGAGGACTTGTCTTTCAGGCCTCTTGCTTGCAAGGCTGAGCTCAATATGAGGAATAATCTGCTTTCACACGGATCTCGAGGTGGGCCCGACCTTGACCATGCTGGTCCCAGAATAGCAGAGAAAATTGCGGCCCGCAGGGGCACCCCCGTGATGGATTTCTCCCCAGGTGGTGGCACGGGATGCCCGGCATACAGGGTGGGTGTGCTGGTCAGCGGGAAAAGGTGCTGCAGCAGCTGAGAGATCATCACGTTCCTGCTGGGAATAGGGGGCGTATCAATATTGCGTGGAGAGAAAAATCTGGACATGTTCGTGTGATTGTCTGAGAACTGGCGTGAGAAAAGATAATGTTAGAAGCGAAGCCCAAGCGTCCGGGCTTCTCTGTTTCCAAAAGAGGAAACGAGAGCGTACTGGGAAGCCCCGGCAGAGTAAGGCAGGAGCTGGTTTCTCGTGCAGGGCAGCAGCGCAGGGCACAGTGTAAGTACTGTGAAGGCTGCAGCAGGTAGCCATGGCACACAGACGGGGCCATCTGCTCAGCCCGGGGCTTTCCTGCTCTGCCTGTCCCGCGCTCCATGGCTCTGTTTCCTTGCCGGCTTGTTGCACGCTCCTTTAGGAGCTGATCCCGAAGTCCCAGGCAAGTCGCATCAACAAAGAAGACGAGAAAGGAACACGACACAGCCCTGGGAGAGTGGGGGCTCGGGGCAGGACAGCGTCCCTGCCTTCCCCATCCAGCTCAGGCCTGCGCACAGCCTCCCGTTCCCGCCCGCGCCGCCGGCCGCATCCCTCCTCCCCGCAACGCCAGGCGCAGCATCTCCCCTCCCTCCCACCCTCCCAGACGGCGGTCCCTGGCTGTGATCACCGCGGCCCTACACTAACTGCTGTCTTCTTGCGCCCCCCACTGCTGATGGGCCGCAGAGATGAAAGGAGACAAGCCAGACCGCTCGCCCTTTCGCCTCCGTTTGTTCTTTTTTTTTTTTGTTTTCCTTTTTTTTTCCCCCCTGTGCCAGGAATGCGTATATGAGAAGGAGCAAGAAGACCAGGCAGCTCTTCCGACGGCTCCTGCCAGGGATGCCGAGACTCGGGAGATTACCCCCGCCTTCCTCCCGCGGGCAGGGAGGAACCCACGGGAGCAGCGGCCTCCCAGGCGGCCGGGTGGCATCGGCACCGCCCCGCTCCTACCCTGCCGGGGGCACGGCTCCTCAGCCCGCGGCTAATTCGCTGGTTCTTTCAGAAATTACGTCATTCTCACCATCAGCCTTCCCTCGAGGTCAAGAACATTTTGCCCAGACTAACTTAAAACTCTTGAAAAACACGCCCAGGGAGAGGAACCACTGTTGCGGGTAAAACAGGCGAGAGACTCAAACAGGTCCTTCTAGGGCGGTACCCGGGTAAGTCGCGGCACACGGCAGCAGCTTGGCCGGAGCAGCTTGGTACCCTCTGCTGCTCTCGGACGGTCTCTGGAAAAACAACGTTTGTCCCAGGCAGTCAAGGGTCCAGACGTGAGGAGCCAGAATACAACGAAATAAATATGCCTCTTTGCTTTAATTGCGTTCGTTGGCTTCTTCTAGGACATGATACATTCTCCCCATTTAGATCAGTGGTGCATGCCATATGGCACATCTTATCCCGTATGTACATACATATATATACACGAACACGTGGCATATCTGCTTATGTTCTTCCTGCTCTTGTTCTTCCATTAAAATCCAGTTTCGAAAAAACTGCTCAAATCCAGAAAGACTGCATCTGTGTGCCAGTACATACATGCCTTTTACTATGGATACACGGTAACCTGTAGGGGTTTGCCATTTCCAGTCCACAAAACTCGTTTTGAATGCTTTTAGTCTTGCTGCCAACCGGCAGTCAAAAAAAAAAAAAAAAAAAAAAAAAAAAAAAGTAAGGTATAATTAATAATCAAAGCATGTGGGATAAATCCCACGAGCTGGTCCTTTCTTGTTTAGCGTCTTACAATATTTCTAGCCCCGCAGGAAACACGAATGGCTTTACTGGATTAACGTCCTTCCCTGGACAGCACTGTGACGGGATGATTCCTTAGGGAAAACTTTGAAACACCTTTATATTTGAGGGTTATTCTCCAATATAAAGGGGGTTATTCTCCCCCTGTAGCTCTTCCCTCTAGAAGAGGACCACGGGATTCAGCCCCCATCCATGTTTTAGGGGAGTGAACGACAAACCCGCAACCCTCAGGAAGCGGGACGCTCCCCCGGGCTCTGGGGGTGATCAGAGGGCGGAAGCGCCGTCGCCAATGCCCACCCCCAGGGGTGGGGGTAACATTTCAGGCACTGCAGCTCTTCAGCAAAAGCCCAACCAATCCTACGGAATTGGTGTTTTTCTCGAGAAAAAGGAAAAAGGAAAAGAGGAGAGGAGAGGAGAGGAGAGGAGAGGAGAGGAGAGGAGAGGAGAGGAGAGGAGAGGAGAGGAGAGGAGAGGGAGGAGAGGAGGAGGAGAGGAGAGGAGAGGAGAGGAGAAGAGGAGGGAAGAGAGGAGAGGAGAGGAGGGAAGGAGAGGAGAGGAGAGGAGAGGAGAAGAGATGGAAAAGAAAAGAGAAAGAAGAAAGAAGAAAGAAGAAAGAAAGAGAGAAAGAGAAGAGAAGAGAAGAGAAGAGAAGAGAAGAGAAGAGAGAAGAGAAGAGAAGAGAAGAGAAGAGAAGAGAAGAGAAGAGAAGAGAAGAGAAGAGAAGAGAAGAGAAGAGAAGAGAAGAGAAGAGAAAAGAAAAGAAAAGAAAAGAAAAGAAAAGAAAAGAAAAGAAAAGAAAAGAAAAGAAAAGAAAAGAAAAGAAAAGAAAAGAAAAGAAAAGAAAAGAAACCCGTCACAGCTCGGAGAGAAGAAGCACAACAAAAAGTTGCAAGGGAAACTTTTCCTGGCATCCAGGCTGGGTGCGGGAAAGTCACTGGAAACTGGATTAAAACTGAGAGCGTGTGCTCCAGATCACCTCCCAGCCCGGGGAAGGAACATGCCTGGTGGCTACAGAGGGGAGAATCGAGAGGTGGGAGCCCGCAGTTTGCCCCTCCACGGGCGGTTTCATCCCATCGCGCGTGGATTTTGGACTAAGAGAGCAAACCGCAAATCCACTCTGACCGAGCAGCAGCGGGCTCCAGGCAGTGGGTTGAGCTCGCTGCTCGCTGTGCTCCGCAGGAAAACCTCTCCCGGAGCAGCGGGAAGGAGCCGCCCGGCTTTGCGGGAGACGAGGTCATGTTGGCTGCGTGGAGGTTATTACCTCACCCATTCCCCCAGCAGAGACAACCAGATGGTTCGGATCCTGGCCTCGGTCCCAAAACCGGAGGGGTGTAGGCAGGAGGGTGCAATTAAGCCCCTGCCGTGTTTGTTTCCCCCGGGAGCCTCATGAAGCACCCTGGGAAAGCGACTCTGGAGGGCAAGGCGGGCTGAAGGCAGCGCTGCTGGCCGCGGCCAGGAAGGAGCGGGCGAGGTCCAGAGCCCACAGCATCTCCCGGCCCTTTCCTCCCCGGCCTCGGGTGCAGCGCTACGGGGTGAGCCATCCTCTTGGAACCCAGGGCCTCACCCTCTAGAAGGGGCCCTCTTGCAAGGAAGGAAGAGAACCAACTTTGCAGTGGCCTTTGGATGGGGAAGGGTAGGGAGAAATCTCTCTCCTCAACACTTGTTTCCCTCTCACCCAGCCGTTTCTGGAGCTATTTCCTGCACCAGTCCCCCATGCTGGTATCCAGGGGAGGATGTTCCTGGCTGCACAGGGCCATATCTGTCTAGATACCTAGTACTCCCCGTGTAGAAAATACAACAACTGGCGCTGTCAATACAAAGAAACATATGAAGCTGTGGGAGAAGCCCTGGGCAGGTAGACAGGATTCAAAACCTTCAACAAGATGCATGGCCTGCCTGGCTGGTCAGCAGCATCCTCTTGACCCAGGAGCACCAATGGCAATAGTCCAAGGCCCAGGCTGTGCAACTGGTCCTAGTGCCCATTTGCCCAGAGTCTGGCCTCTGTGATCTCCATGAGATTTGGGTGTAGCAGCATAAATTACTTCTCTCTCCTGTAAGTCCTTCCACTAATGCCAAAGACACCAAGCCATAAATGTTTCGCTTTACACTGCCCAAGCAAAAGTTGATTTCCAGAAGACTGTTGGGGCTGGAAAAATTTCTGCCCTTGCGTTGGCATTCCCAAGCAGAGCACAGAGGGGAGGTACCAGACCATGTGTCCGAGGTGGCTGCCACACGCAGCACAGAGCAGAACCACCATCCTCCCATTTAATTTTTTTTTTTAATGACAACATCACCGTGTGTGCTTGTATAAATCCTCAGTGATTTCACAGCTCCCTGTGGTAATATCACCAGGCTGACTCTTATGATTTCCTCCACGCCTGCACAGTTTTAGATTTATTGGTCTCTTACATACTCATTCACAGAAATAAAAAGGGTGGGAGTGGAGAGGACTTGATTTCTGGCTGCTCGCTGAGATTTCCATGCCAGATCCGTGCAAGATCGAGGGCTTTGGAAATGTGGGTTTGTAAACCAACCCCTTAAATTACTACACGCAGGTTAGGGGGTTAGGCACACACTCACACGCACACATGGACATAAAAAGTAATGTCGTATGAAGGGTTAAAATCTATTAAAGTGAACGCTGGAAAAAGAAAAAAAGAAGAGCCAAAGACTTTGAAAACCAAAAATATCTGAAAGAATCTTTGCATGGCAGATGCATTAATCTCATCTAATAACCACTCCAGAGTCTCACAGGTCAAAACTCTTCCAGCTCTAAGAAATTCTAACTTTGTGTGGATTAGGATGAAACCGAATGGGTATATCAGCATGAAAATTGGACAGTGGAAGAGCAGCTGCTAAAAGGACCAAAGAGTCTGGTTTTCCAAAGTTTGGGTCCTAATCCAGCCATCAGGAGCTGAAGGTAAACCAATGCATATCACGATGATGATAGAGAATCAGGAAAGAAGTGCCCTAAACTTGATAGTTCTTTGAGTAGGGGTGAATCCTCAGCTCATTTCTTTCGACAGGAATGTTACTTACTCTCTTTACTCCTTACCTGTGTGTATGTCAAGTATTGTCCTGCTGACAGTACAACATTCAGAGATAACCTGTCTCTACCTCCCCCACAAGAAATGACTCCAAAACAGATCTTCATGGGGTAAAGGTCCCAAAAGATATCAAGTGGGTCTTCCTCAGATGTCTGACAGATAAAGGGAGGTCTGCATGCATTGCAGTGAGAGCAATCTGAAACACAAGCCAGTTCCTCATTTCTGGGGTAGAAGCATATGTATGAGATAAGGATGTTCCAAATGAAAATGTGGTGTCTTCCAAGATGTGGAGGGAGATGAGAGGCACCAATGTTACGTGAATGTCAGATGCACTGTCCACAGGCTGTATATTCCATGGCATCAAGCTTTCACACTTGTAAGAGATGGTTCCTAAAGCCCAGTAATGTCCTATCAACACAGCAGAACTGGAGTTTCCAATGTGTTAAGTACCAGCCTTTCGATGCACTTTGAGTGCACTAATTAAAGGATTAAGCCTTCCTCTTCTCTCTGAATCCTGTCTGGAAGTCTTTGCCCACCCGTAGTGCAGTAGAAATGAATCAAAGCAATTCCCATGATCTGTACACCTCCCAGTCAACACGGGCATTTGTAATGGGCTGACCAACACCTTTCAGAGGGGTTGCACATATAATGACACCAGAGCACTGGTTGTCAGGTGGATGACAAAACAGAGAAGATAGATCTGACCTATGAACCAGGCAAGTTCACAGAGTAATTTGCACTTTGAAATATGTGCAACTTGGGTGACAGAGCTCAACATACAGACTGTTTCAGATGACTGGTGGGTACAGACTTGTTCACACATGGAAATGCTTAAGAACGTCCACACAGGACTCGTTGTTTCACCTCAGATCCACACCCCACCTCAGCCCAAGGTTAATTTCCTGGTTAGACAAACCTGAGCTGCCAAAGGAAGAACACAGGAACTTGTTCAAAACAAGAATGTTCACATTTGCAGGTATTCTGGGAGCGCCATTGTGTTTTAAACTCAGATCCTATTTTAATTTGCATGAGCTTTCAAGAGTAGATGCTCATTAGCACAGTGTGATCATTCAATAACTTCCTAGTTCAGTGTGTCTTCTGTTGGTTTGCACTAAGTTCATCTAATCAAAATCTAAATGTAATTAAATGAAACTAAGCTGAGCAAAAGGGCTACCATAAGTCTACAAGTAGATTCTCATCGCAAACCTCAACCCAGACCACTTCTGCACAGAGGTTGGATATAAAGAGTTGAAACTAATTTATTTTGCAATCCAGGAGACCTCACCTGAGAAGGAAAGAGCAGGTCACCCCCAGTGTTCCTGACAGGAAGTTTCAGCAATGATGGTGTGATCAGCTGTAAGCTACCAGCTCTCATCTGTGACAGCACAACTGATGGACACAGCACCTCTCAGTCCATTGCAATGAAATGGAAAATAGGATTATAGAAACCGTTGTTAGAACACACTAATTAGTCTCTCCAGTTCCTGAGCTCTGACAGCTTTGCTGACAAGGCGCAAGAGCTAGCTACCTTCAGCTGCTTCGCTCACAGCTACTGTTATTAATTAACCTAACATGATTTCAGTTTAAATTTACACACCAGGCTGAGGAATGGGCATCCTCCTTTTTTACAGCTGGAATGAAAACAGTGGTAACCTACTACAACATGTACAACAGCTAAATCTAAGATAAATCTAAGACAAATTATCAATCATATCTCTCAGTGAAATGCTGCATTTTGTGGGCGCTCCTGCTTATGTACTCATGCCCACTTAGGAATCTCATTTCTGTATGAACAGGTTTTTAATCATCTAGAGGATAATAAATATACTGGGTTTGTAATGGCCCAGGAATGGGCATGTCACATACTGAATGGTTTAATCAACCATTACTTGCCACTTTGCCCATGAAGTTGGACGGACAAAACCTTAGGTGCAGTGACAGGGGGTTTTGCTTTAGTCAAGGCAATCTTGATCCAAAATCTGCTTCAATGTTGTGCGTGCTCTGGCAGCCCTTGTTCTCCCACCATTTCTGACTTGCACAGTCTCACAGTGCAGCTCTTCCACGTAGCCCGTTCTGGTTAGCTCAGAGAGCAGAGGCTGTGGCTCTAGCCACTCACACTTTGTATCCTGTAGTGCAGGGTATTGCAAGGCTGCTCTAAAACATGCTAAATCACATTCCAGCAGTGCCCAATTCTGTGATGCAGATTTTGGATGGAACTTCATGACATATTTTAACCATTTGAAAAATTGATATTTTTTATCTCAGTGAAAAAAGCCCACTGTTGAAACATCATTGGAGTGTAGATGATAAATTTAGGAGGAGAGTGGGAGCCAGGAAATCTGGAGTTTTCTTCCTGCCTGGCTGCTAGCTCTGTGGCCTTGGGCAAGACCTAATCTTTCTGACTCCACTTCCTAGCCTATAAAATTGGGCTAATATTAGTTACTTCATGGTGATGACTGCAGTAGTGATCAGTTATCAGGTTTTTTATGGAAAAAAAACCCAACTTTGAATAATATTGCCTTTAGTATTTTAAAGAAGAACAATGTCTTTGTTATTCATATTGATATTTGAGGATTATAAGAGCAACCCATCCCTTTATCCTGTCCATGAGGATCGCTTTACTTCTCCAAGAGTGTCCCCCCTGGAAAAGGGACAAGTCCAGTTTGTAATCCAATTCATCTGCTTAAGGGCATCCCAGGCATTACACAGCTGCTGTACAACATCTGAAATGAAAACAAGCCAGTTGTCATTACAGCAGATTTTAACTGGAAGAGCAAAGGAATTTTTAATGGCAAGCTTCATGTTTTTCTCTTGCGCTTCTATTTTGTAACAATTTATTTTTCTCCCCTGTTTTGATCTTGTTGAAACTTCTTTCTCCCTCTCAGGAAATCAAAATGAAAATCCCAAAACATTACAGCTTAAACATCTGTTTAAGACTTTCTCATGAAAAAGTCTTGCTGTCAGCTCTGTTCCAAGCCCTTAAGCAGACGCTGTTCAGGTAGGACACCATCTTGTGTTTCCAAGTCTTTCAGTGTTCACCTAGCTCTTCTTTTCCTACATGTAACTGGAAAACTCTCCAGGGCAGGGGACATCGTGGTGTTCTCTGCTTTATCCACACTCCACATAGTCCTGTTTATAATGTTAAGGAGCAACAGTAATAATAAATATGAAAAGGTATGATTAAGTGATCATTAGCCCTAATAATCCTCAACATTGGAGGAGTGATTGGAAGCCTCCTAACTATCAGCCTGCACAAACCCAGTCTGGATTTTCCTGATCCATGCAGAGGATCAGGCCCATCTTGGAACAGGGTCAGTGCAGGCAGTCCTGGCCACCCTACTTCTGGTATTTTGTGCAATTGGGTGGGAATCTGAATCAAAGGGCTCAGCCATAGTTCTGATTCTTTAGAGGCAGCAAATATTTTCTGTCTGCAACACCACTGCTTGGCTCTGTTACACTAAGTAAATCTAAAATAGAACCCAAACTCTCTATAAAAGTAATGTAAACCTCCGAGATCTATAACCAATGCTTCGCACTCTCTAATGTTCTGTGGTAGATTTTATTGCAAGGCTTCACAGAAAGCCGTTTACCTACACCCACTTCCTGGGTAGGACAGTGTTGTCTGACAAGTGTCTGTCTGGAGGAAGCCACAGCAAAGCCATCGTAACCAACATTTTGTGGAAAACAGACTTTCTTATTAATTCTGTAATCTCTGGTTACTCCCATTCCATTTTCCTGAGTCCAGGCCTTCCCCATCATTCCTGCCATGATCCATACTAGCCAAGAGGCTGTAACAGAGCTTGCATATCTCATGTAACAAGGAACTTCTTGGCAAGTTGATACAGCCCAAGTCTTTGTCTAGCTTTCCCACAGAACTCCTGACGCTGGTTTCACAGTACCACACGCATGGAAGGTCTGACCCTGCAACATCAACCCAAAAAACATTCAATTTCACCCAAATGCAAGAAGATCGCTGCGGAGGGACTGGCTTGGAAGGCAACACATAACTTGTTTGGAAAAAGCATTGCAATGTTGGGAAGTGACCCACTGATATGTCTCCACCAGCTGGGGAAAGGAACCCTTTCAGGGACATGAGGTGCGTGCAGAAAGGTGTTCAAGCCTTCGGCTGTGACCCGGCTGGTGTTACAGGCTGTGGGCAAACATGCAATTCATCCATCATCTCTATGGCTGTAGCTGATCAGGGCTGCCCGGTTTGCATTTTTAACAAGGCACACGCATGAGCTGAATATAAAATTGAGACAGAAGAGAGAAGCAGCTGCTGGAGCTGATGACCACTGATCCTTTCCATGTGAGGGGGGTAACCTTTGGTAACCCTGGCCCCATGTCATGTGACAGGGCCAGGAAATAAACCCCGGGCTCTTACCAGCACTCCTGTGCATTACACCTTTATTGCAGTGATGACAGGTTGATGGCTACACTGAAAGGTTCTTTTCCTTTGGGGAGTCCTGTCCAATGTTCAGCTTTATCCGTCCATAAATGCTAAGTAGTGTAGGGTCGCTGGGAAAGGTTCCTGTTCCCCCTTCAACCCCCACATCTGAAGACTGTGACTGGGAAAGGGGCCCCTCACCTGCCTGTCAAAAGCCACTAATTCACTGTCATTGTGGCTGGTTTTCTCCCGTCTGGAAATGGAGACAATTTACCTCTGTGGAAGCCTTTCAGAAGGATCTTCCTTCACTCTCTCCCTTTCATATCTCATCCCAACCCCGTGTAGTAGAATACCAGTCAATTTCTCTGGGATTTCCTTGGATGTCAGGATATGGCACAGATGCTCTCATTTTAGATAACTCCTCTGGCAGACCAGAGAATGCTGTAAGAGTTCCTCTCCTTAACAATTTTGACAATTACATTAATAAGGGCTCTTAATATGCTCCAGGGTTACTGTAAAGACAGAGCTGATGCCAAGGTATTGGAAAAAGAAGAAATCAGGAGGTAACTAAAGAAAGAAATAAACTAGAAAGAATGCTAACCACAACTCGTGAGCTCACAATTTTTTGAATGCTGTTATTCTTTCTTTTACTCCACGCCTCACAGCCCCTAGCTCTCTTTTAATTACTACTCGTGGGAAAGGTAAGATGACCGGTTTGATAATTCTCAGCACCACAACAAGTGGTACAAACGAGTTTAAACTGGAGATCCTAAAAGCTTTCTCTTTGCATAAGATGAATTTATAGCTTGGAAACTAAATATTTGTTCAAAGAACTGTTGAAGGTGTTTGAGCACACAGGGGAGATGAAATGGCAGATTAAATATTTCATTTACATGGGATATGCATAGCATTAAGTCCTATCTTAATTCTTCACCTGTTTTCTGAAATCCTTTGACAAACACAAGATATTTCACTTCGCTCTTGTTATTTTGAGTGGCTTTCAGGATCATTATTTTGTGTTGTTGTGTATCCTAGGAAGGGTGCAAGCTCCAGTCCCTAACTGGAGTGCCACATGCTACAGGAGGGTTGATTCCTTCTTTAGCAGACATTTCCAACAAGCTGCTACTGAATAAGGATGCAACTTCACCCAGGAAACCAGATCTGACTCCAGTGGGCATGCAGATGCTCTGTGGATAAGCTCCATAGGAATGTTTATAAATAGAACAAACAAGCAAACAAACAAGCCAATGGCCTTCCCTACCATAGAAACTCAACTAAATTTCTTTGGTGGGAACAGGGTTCAGCAATTTTGGGGCTTCTAGGTGCTCAGTGCAGTGTTCACTTTTGCACAGCAAGCCATGTGACACAGGCTTTATCAGAGCTGCATCCCCCTCTGGGGTTTTTCGGTTTTGGGGGGTTTTTTTGGTGGCTTGCTGAGCTACCATGAAACTGTGACCTACAGCTCGCTCAACCAAAGCTGCACAACAGGGTGGCAGAGATCCCTCCTTTACACACCCTTGTGCACACACACACACACCCACGCACACCATTTGCCCTTTCTACTTCCTAGCAGTACTGTAGAAGAGGAGAGAGCACTTCTGTGGGGATGGTGGTCTGAAAATCTCCCACAGTCTGCTTTCAGGAGAAATACATATATTTATCCATAGGTTCAGTTGATGATCTCGGCATACAAACTATATGTAAACATGCAAATTTATACTTCATCCATAGTTTATCAGAAAAAAAGGTATTCCTTGCTTGTACTTCTAATAGAAAAGATTAAAACAGTACCAAATGGGTGCATTAGAGACTTTCAGAAGGGGTTTTTATTCTTTATGCCCTAAATGCCTAAACTTAACATTTTGACGTAGCACACAAGCTGTGATCATAAAACGAGTTTTACTGGGAAGCCATGTTTTCTTCTTGTGTATCAGACTTACTTTAATTCATTCTGGGTATGTTCCAAGCACTGTGTTAGAGATTAAAGGCAACTACACACCCCAATTAGCAGTCAGCCCTTTCTAAGTAAAAATATTTCTGAGGGGAGAGATGAAAGTGGAATAATTTCTGTTCATTAGCAGTAGAGAGCTGAGGAGGGTTATTTTTCAGTAAACGGTTATACCCTGATTTTGAGCACCTCAAGATTTAAAATGAGTGACCACGTAAAAATGAAACCCAGTGCAAAAATACCCCTCCAGGAATCGCTTTCGGTAGAGTAGTCGAGCTCTGCAGTAAAAAGCATACTGACTAGTAAAACGTCGCGACTGTTCACGACTCCAAGCTCTCCGGCAGAAAATCTAGCTCTGGGGCACTAATCTCTCCATCTTTCAAGCAAAACTTTTCAGCTGCCGTCGCGGTGCAGGCCGTAAAAGCTATTGCTTCCCTTGAACCAAGGCAGAAGAAAATTCATGCTGTTCCAGGGGGACAGTCAGCCGCGAAGCTGAAAAAAGTCGCTTTCAGAAGGACTTTACCACCTCTTTCAGAGTATGATTCCTCCGAGCGAGTGCAAATCCTGCCTTGTGCATTCAGTAAGCTGAGAGAAGTTTTTCCCTTTGGAGTAATATGGAGTTTATCAACTAAAAATTGGGCAAATAAATCTCGAAACTGTATTTCAGGAGCGCATTTTACACCTGAAAGACTTGTTTTAATTTTCACGTTTTCACAGAGGCCTATAAATCTTACTTTTCACCCGCTCAACCTTCTGGGGGGAAAAAAAAAAGAAAAAAAAAAAAAAAAAGGAGAAAAGATCAGCGTCGGCCACAGTAAAACAGCCGGATGAACGCAGCCCGCCCAGCCCTGACGCGGCTGCGATGGGCCGGGAGAGCCCCGCGGTGCTGCCCGTGCTCCGAGCTGGCGGACGCTCCCCGGCGCGGTGCCCACGGGCGCTCCGGCCACCCGCAGCCTCGCTTGCCACACGGCTCTGCTAAAAGCAGAGCTCTCCCTGGTGCCTCGGCCTTGGCCATCCTATTCCCCCTCCGCCACCCCGGGATAAATCTCCGGCGCCTCCTATCAACTTCCTAAGGAGCAGGGTCGGGGAAGGAAAGTCACGCACCCGGGGTTAAGCCACCCCAGGATCCCGACAGGGACCCCGATCACTGATTTATTCACTGCCATTGTTTTACTGGACAGCATTCGCTTCCCGAGAAACCAGGCGTCTCGGCTGCATATTGTTTGGAAATATCTTTGAAAATACTCCATCTGCCCCTCGTTTCGCCAATCGTAACACCTCTTTGATTTGAAGGAGAGAAAGCTTAGATCCTGCCTTTTATTGAAACCAGCGGAGGACCTTGGGAGGAGGGGGCGGGAGGGAGGAGAAAATGGGAGGGGGAGCAGGGCTGGGGGCAGCCGTCGGTCGGCATTAATCCCACATCCACTCTGTCAGGAGGAGACGGTGCCGATGCGTGCGGCCCGCGTGTTCCGGCGGCCGCGGTCCCCGCATCACCTGCGGCCGGCAGCCGGGCCCTGCGCGGGGAGCACCGCGGCCGCCGGCACCTGAGCGGCTCCGCGTCCCGCCCGTCGCCGGAGTCGAGTAACAGGCGGGATTACAGTCTAGGATGAGCCTACAGATGCAGGTTTACCTCCGGCTCGCCGGGGCTGTTCCTTGCTCGGGTAGCCAAGGGAAAAAGTACAAGGGTGCAGACTGGTTTCTGGGAGGAAAGCCTCACTTGTAGAGTTGAAACTTCAACATTTCCCTGGGAACACTTCTTCATAAGACATCTTTTCAAAGACACACAGAGCCCCTGTCATCTACAAACACGTCTGTGGGTGTATAGGCGGATTGGCTTGTACACCTAAGTTCCACAATATGTACATCTCTTCCTCGTGTAAGTCAACTTCTGCTACCAGAAGATTTCCCTTCTTCAGTTTGCCCTTCTCCTTGCTATGCCAGGCTCTGCCTTTAAGTATCAGCCACGACACATTTTTTTGGGGCGAACTCTGCATGAGACGAATTTATTTGTCTGAAGTAGTCCCTGCCCTCTGCACTGAAAATAACACAACGTAATAATTGCAGGACTGTGGCTTCAGCACAAATTCGAGCTCAGAGCGCAGCCCACATCCTGGTCCCTATTCCGGTGCCCCGTGAATCGGGCGTTTGTGTTGGCCTATGTGAGTGCTAGTTATGCTGGACAAAAGTCTCCATCAGCTCCTGAAGGCGGGACACTGGTGGGAGCAATGAAAACGCTTCCGTGTGGGCTCCCTCACTACTAGCATGAAGGGTAAATTGTCTGCGGTAGCAAGTCGCCTTGGCCGGGAAAGGGACAGAGAGACGGGAAGGATGGGCAGGAGACACGGGAGCAAGGATCGCGTGTGGGACCCCGCGCAGCAGATACCTCGCTGCTCCTTGCGGGTGCACACACACAGAGACATACACACACACGCACACACACAGACAGACACACACACACACAGACACGCAGATGGTCCGCGCTGCAGTGCCCGCTCCCAGGACCTACACCAGGGATATCCCCGTGGTCGGCCGGCGGGGCTGCCCACCGCCATCCCAGGCCGGTGCTCAGTGGGATGAGCGCATCTCGCTGCCAGCCAGGCTTTGCTCTGCCCAGCTTCCCCACCTCAAGGGTGCAGCTAAAGTGGGAGAGGGGAAGCAGGAGGTCCCACCACCCGATCCAGTTAATTTATGTGTATTTCTTCCCGAGGTGTTGGGATGAGGCAGAAATGTTTGGCTCTTACGTTTTCCGAGATTTCTCTTTTCTCAACACTCTGTCCGTGACAGTGTGATCCTTCTTACCCCGCTATAGAGAAAATAATACTAAATTGCTTCTCTTTTCATAGCTTTTCGAACGTCTCTCCTCCTTGCAGATTAAACGAGCGGCTGCTGGGGGGAAAAATCACAACACTGTGAAAGGAATAAAACTCTTAAGTCCATAAAGATGAAATGTAACAAGTATGTTGAATACATAACGCTGCTATATAACAGTTTCAATTAGTTGAGTAAGTCCTCTGTAACGTCTTGTAAAGGTGTAAGGACACGTTTACAGTAAAAGCAACATAATGTTCTCAACTGTACGAGTTAATTATTTCCAGATTTTTTTTTTTTTTTTTAGAAGTGAGTTTCACAAGTAAAGGCTCTGTCCGGGTATAAAACAACTGATGTATTTTTCCAGCATTAAACATCTTGAGCTCATAATGAGACGTGGAGGAGAGAACGGACAGTTAAATAATTAGACTCGGGAATCTCAGAGATTAAAAAAAAAAAAAAAAAGAAAGAAAGAAAATAAAACAAAAGAACAGCCTTTTGTCTTTCGGAGATCCGCGATTATGGCGACCGCGTCTCCTTCCCTCCTATTTATCTCTACTCAATAGCAACAGTACATAAGGCAATAACACCGCCCGGCACAGCCCAGTCACGGAAGACACTTGTGTGTAACCAGCGGCCGGGAGGGAGCGGGGAGCAGAGGCTTCCTCGCCTACAATTCACGAAATCCCGAAAAATTTTGTGAACATGTTGCTCTCGCACTCAGACTTCTGGAAATAGTCAGAATAAAGTCCCAGGAGTGTCACAAGGTCCGTGCACGACCCCAGATCTCTGTGCCAGCAGCCTTGCCCCTCTCCACCCCTCAGCGCCCCCCACTCTGCCGTTCCTCCCGGGGGGAGCCGTGGGGAGGGTGGCAACCTCCACCGTCAAAGGGCTGGGGCAGACCGCAGGACGAAAGCGTCCATACTCTTTTCGGTTCCCTCCTGCCGTTCCTCCAGGGCTGACTGTCCGTTCACTCTCATTTTTGTGCTATAAAGGTCGCGAGAACTTCGTTCGTGAGAAATTCAGCTTGCTCCGGATCCCGAATGGAGCCGAAATCTCACCTCTTCCCCCATGATACTGCACTTAGCTGGACTCGTGTATTTCTAAACATCCCCCTCAAAACGAGCGGAACGAATCCTCTTCCCTCCTGCTAGTTTTCCCTTAAAATTTATCTCATATTTAACTATATTTTAATTTTCTTTGGAGTGTGTTAAGTCTCAGCGGGTCAAAGCGGAGATGAAAGGGAATAACAAAGGCAGATGGGATTTCCCATGCTTAGGCCTTTCCTATGACTGAGTACAGGACCTAAAACTCCATGCAAAAGACTTAGCTTTAGGTCCCTGTGCTCCACAGCTTCCAAGACAAGTGTAAGATGAAGCTAACCAGGGAACCTTTGGTAAAAATCAAGGCAAAATTTAGTTGTCACTAATTTGTATTGACAATTAAAAGACCCACAAATTCCTCTCTTTTGTACATGTTCACCCAAATTTATCTGATTTAAAAGCAGGTGCTAGCAGTGAACAAAATTAAGCGTTCCGGATTTCTCTTGAAGATACTTACATTATTTGTTAGAATATTTTGTTCATGATGAACCAAGCTCATTTTGAGTTTTCACACCACACCGAGACCAAAGAGAAAATCTGCAGATTACTTTAATTTTTTTAAAGCAGTCTGTTACAGTATCACTGTTCACAGAAAGGGAACATACATGAAAATACATGTATATATAAAACTTGCCTAAATTCCTTTATGGCACATGATGCACAAATATATTCCAGGAGAGGTAGAGCGGTGCTTAACAGTGATGAACATTTTCCCAGTCCTGTGGGAAGTCTGGAGGTATCCGATAGAACTAGAATCCCAGGAGCCTTGATTTTTTTGGATCTGGTTTTTAATCTTTTTTTTTTTTTTTTTTTAATAAGGTAACAGGAGAGACGAGTTTCTGATATCTGTAGGTAAAGTATATTTGCGCTTCTAAGGATAAGAAGACTGGAAACGTCTCTCTGACCTGCGACTGGGACTATATATTGTTCTAAAGTAGAAATGTCAAAGTAAAGTAATTTACCACCTGGATGTCCTTGACTTGGGACGATTAAAGTTCAATCCGAGGTGTGTGCACAGTGTTACCGTGTTATTTAAACACATCAAAGGTCATAAAAGGATTCCAATAGCATGAGTTGCAGACCAGAGAGCTTCCTCTGTGGAGAAATCCGTATTTTATTCTAGACAGAACTTCAGCACACTCTTGAAAGAAAAAAGAAACAAAGAGGAGAAGGAAAACCCGGGTTGGTAGCGGGGAAAGGGATTTAGTTTCTCAAGGGGGTGGCAGACTTGAAAGAGGCGGGAGGGTCGGGCTCTGGGGGATACCCCGGGAAAAGACAGAGCTTTCTCCTATCATTAGCTGTGCAGACATCTAGTGGGAAAGCCTCGCTATTGCAGCCCGACCCCTCCGCTCCGCGGGAAGGAGCTTACCCCGGCTCCTCGGTCTCCTCTCCTCTCCTCTCCTCTCCTCTCGTCTGCTGTCCCCTCCTGTGGCCGGGCCGCGGCGGAGCGCTGCTGTCCCGGCCCCGCCGTGAGTCCGCCGGGCCGCGGCACCGGAGCGCCGGGCGGCCACGGCAGCGCCCCGCGGCGCGGCCCCCGCTCGCCCCTATTGGAGGCTCCCGGTGCCAGCCCGGCCCCGCCCGGGTTCTGCTCCGGCGAGACCGGCCCCTGACCGATTCCAGCCCCGCGGGGGCCACCCCACAACCTGCCGTGCTGCTCCGCCCGGTGCCTCGCTCCCTTTGGCACGGGCGGTGCTCGAAACCCAAGCAGGGATGCCCACCCCCCGCAGCCTCCGGGGCTCTGTTTACACTCGCAAATCCCCGATGGTTATCGGCAGCAGGGGACGGGAGCCTGCCCCGAACAAGCCGGGACACGCGGGGCGCTGGGACCCGCGGCTCCGGCGGGACGGCGGACACCCGAGCTTACCCGAAACACTTTTTGCTCCTTTCTGGGTCACAGATCTCAGCAGGAGTCGGCAGAAAACGCAGGAGCGGGGGATGGGTAAACCACACGTAGATCTCGGCTCCCAGTGCCACGGCAGAAATTCATGTTTTCATTTACGCCGCGGGGAGAGGACAGAGTATCGGGGAAGGTGGGAGAGGCGAGGGAGAGGCGAGGGAGAGGCGTTGACCTTGAGTTTTAAAACGTGTACTGGCACAAGCGACCTATCATTCCGTGACCAGAGGTCCCAGACTGTCCCTGTCTAACAGGTGGCTTCTCTTTGAGCACGACAGGCGCTTCCAATCTACAGTGAGACCTAGTGCCAGGATTGCCTCTATTTTGCGGAAAGTTGGGTGGATATTTTCTTAACTGGGTGTTCTCCTTCTATCCCACCTTCCCTCTTCTCCTAAGGAGTTCAGATCACTCCAGCATGTTAGTCGGTACCTAGTCACGTTGCAGCTGAGATACGGGAAGCCCCATCATCTGCCTAAATGATGAGGCTCCTCGGAGATCTCCAACTTGTGAATGCTTAAACCATTTTCTTCCAGCCCACACTTTTTTCTTTCACCAGATAAGGTTTTTCTTGCCGTTTTGTTCCTTTAGTGACTACGGATGCCACATTTTTATTTCCACACTAGATATCAGAAATCTCTTCTGATCCTAAAAAGCCATCATCTTCCATAACCTTATTTTCTATCCTTTCTCTCCCTCAAGTTGCCAGTCACCTGCATTTCCCAAAGACTTCCCTGGCTTGCAGGAATGCTCCTCACCTCGGAAGCAAAACTGTCTCTTTGGATACCCAGCCAGGCAAAGAGACATCTTGCAATGCGCACACAGGTTTGAATTATTAGGCTGTAAATTTCGTACCGTGATAAAAGCTTCAGCTGTGTTGTTCAATATTAAAGTTTTTGGCATTAGTATCACTTGGGTTTTTTACTTCCTTCAACCCCCGCCCCAGACCTACATTCTCCTCTCACAGATTTCTGAGAAAATCTTTCATGTTTTGTTTTAATATCGCATGTGTACGTTTCAGGTTTCTTAGCTGGTATACAAATAAGAACGGACATATGGCAAGAACATTTGATGTTTGAAAACGGGCAGAAGATACTTGCTAACTGATTTCCGCTGTGGAGTTATATGGGATTCTCTTTTTATATACAGGCAACTCTTATGTCAGCTAGGATATTCTTGCTCACAGTTTTTAAGGTTTCGATCCTGTGGTTATTGTTAAAAAAAAAAAAAAAAAAAAAAAAAAAAAAAAAAGGTAGTACAATCCATAACACACACAAGCCCCCGATAAATGCAATTTAATCTTAATTCTCTGATTGACACACTTGCATACATAACTCGCCTTTCCATCTAAGGGGGATTTTTTTTTTCCACTTGCCATGGTCGTGCCATCTACCAAAAATAAGACATTACTTGAAAGCTAATTATGAAATTACGATTACTTGATTGGCTAGGCACTGCCCAAAGTTGGTAGGAACCTCAGCATAAACTTCTGACCTTTCTTTTAGAGATTCCCATAGTAGTCACAGACCCAGATCCCCCCTAGAATCCAGCTAAAATTAATAGGTCAAACAAGTTCCCTCTCCTTTATTTGTCAAATATTTACATCACACAAAGTGGTGATGACGTGTCTGTTCAAGACTTCATGAGCTCACAGCGACATTACTCCTGAGGTAAAACTTCCTGATGGATTTGGGAGCTGGAGTGGAGTGTTCCCCCAGCAGCAGGTGGGCTGCCGGGCCGGGGCAGGGGGATGTGCCCCCTTTCCTCTGGACCCTACACCAATGGCCTGATGCGCTCAACCTGTTCAGCTTCTCATGTCCGCACACACAGGTTTCAGATAGGATCCACGTCCACACTGCGTGATGGACTTCTCGGGGGAGAGCCCCTGGGCTGAGAATATGTTGACCTGGCAACAGCGAGAAACAGCGTTTGGGGGATATAGATACTTCTGTGAGCAAAGGCACACCAGCCTTTATGTTTCCTTTGCAACACGACCTATGATATGTAGCTTTATGTTACACCCAGCTGTTTGTTGGAGGGGGTGGTGGGGGGCGGGGAGTGCTCAGCTTCTTATTTTCTCTTTTTGTTTTTTCTTCTTTTTCTTTTTAGGAGGGCGGTGTGGTAGCGGGCCGCGCCGGGAGATGACAGAAGATTTGACATAGTCCCCACACGCATCAAGAGAAATTGCGAAGAAATATGGTCTTGTGAAAGTGCATGACAATTGGTAATTGCTGGCAGGCAGGGAGTATCTTCCCCACAATGGGAAGGAAGCGGCTCTGAGCGAGGATATTGGCTCACTGGCACCAGGGCAGCTACATCTGCAGGAAAATGGCCTCGGGTTGCGTGCAAGGGGGCGGGGGAATTTCTTCCTTTAGGTATCTGCCCTAGAAGACCAGGGGGCATGCTTGGCTAGAGACGAACCTTCATTGTTCAGCCGTTCATTATTTTGCATGTCAGAGAGGTTGCTATGAAACCACTCCCTTTTCTCTGTGCCATTATTGGACTAAATATACTTTGGCTCCCGGGACTTTGCGAATTGTCTCCGGAGCGTGGGAACCTTGGCGTGTGCCCTCAGCTCCACTCCAGTCCCTTGGCACCAGCCTGGCTCCTTCTCCCCGGGTATCTCTCCGAAGGCTCCCAGGACTGCTACAGGGTTGCTTCTGCTGGGCTGAAACCATCCCAGCTCTTCCCCGTCCCTCTACCCAGGGCTAGGGTGGAAGAGATTTTACCCCCACATCCACTCCCACGCGTGGATGTGAGGGCACAGGATGGTAAAGCAAGACGGTGCCGGTGGTCTGGCTGACGGCCGTCCTCAAGGGCTCCAAGCCGGCGCGCTCAGATGAAGTCCGAACCCCAGATGAGAAGGTCTAAGTCCAGGCGTGGGCAGATGTGAACCGCTGGAGTCCGCTGTGCGCGGGTTAATTAGGGTCTGACTCCCCTCCCGCCTTTCTTGGTGAGCCACGAATCTCAGTTTTTAGCTGATTCCAGAGTAAATAACATCATGGAAGTACAGTCAGCTGTCGCGTGTGTAAGAATGGAGTCCAGCCTTCAACAGTCACATATGTAACTGCTTATCTAAAGAAGACATAAAATACAATAAGCTTTGGGAAAATTCATGATTCAGCAAAAAGGGAGTAATATGCTTACCCAGAGATGCAAGTTATCGACTAGTCTGCATTTGGCTGGTGTTATGTTTAAAGGAAAACACTGTATAATTCCTACTTAGAAAATGTGTTCACGGTATGGATAGAAAGACATTAGTTCCATCTAACTTGAAGAGTAGCAAATGTCTCCCTTCATTAAAGACAGCACGTATTATATATACCTGAGAAATGTATTTTAGGCACTAGAATGCATTTTCTAGACCCCGGGTTTACTGGGATTTTACCAAATAAAGTTTTAACAAAAATGCGTGTGCTTGGTGAAATGTAAAGCTAATCAGAGAAGACGGGATCACATCACGGTATCGAGTAGCGTTCTGCTGGGAGGTGGTTGGTTGGTACGGGGAGCACCCACGACATGGAAGAAGGTCAGTCAAGCAGTGCTGAGGACTCAGCCGAATCCAGCTGCCTCTTTCTGCTCGACAGTGATCACAGATCCGTGCAGATGGTGCATTGCTTTTTGTGAAACATGTCCCCAGGGCCGTCCCTGCGGGGTCCCACCCGCGCAAGAAGGCGGCTGCAGCCAAGCCAGAGGTGGGATTCGCTTAGAGGTGGGAGAGGACACCCCTAGGAGCGGAGGGATGAGCGTAGGGTGTGACAGTGCGAGAGGCACATGTGCGCTCACACGGACACTCCAGCCAGGGCGAGGGGACGCAGCGCTCGTTTCAGGTGCGCTGCCTGTGCTGCCCGTGGGTGCGCGCTCCTCCTCACCCACAGCCGGCAGAGCAGAGAAACACAAACAGCCAAAAAACAGCCCCGAGGGGATGGAAGGAGTCATGAAGAGGTCCCGAGGAGGGACCGGGGGCTGCCCACGGGCAGGAGCGGGCAGGCCAGCCGGGCACAGGTGTGTGTGTGCCTCTGGGCGGCCGCCGAGCCGCGGCCCAGCGCCGGCAGGGTGCGGACACCGGCACGGGCCTGCCCTGCGGGGCCACGGGCTGAGGGCAGGGCCAGCCCCGAGGCCGTCCGGCAACCACCCGGCCTGCTGGAGGAGCCAGAGGGAAACGGGACGGCGGCCGCGGGACTTCTCCGGCGCCCGCTCCCGCCCCTCTCCACCACATTTGACAGAGTTGCAGTGTGCTTTGGCTTTGGTTGTTGGTGCCGGGGGTTTCTTTCCCCCTCTCCGCGGGCGAGATTTCCACTCGTGGCTCAGGTGCCTTCCAGCTAGAGCCATTCTCGCCTCCCGTCAGTCCAGTGAGTTACCGTACCTCTTAAGACGTCTCTTAGGAGCCGCGATTACAGCCCCGGGTATGTACACTCTCAACGGAGCAAAGGGCTGAAAAAGTGAGGAAAAAGAGCTGTTAAACAGAGCCAGACATTAGAGATAAACTGCCTCCATCAAGTCAATGTTTTAATCGCTCAAACCACTTCTGAAAAGGGAACCAAAAGCCCTCTTGAAAAATGTACTCAAACAGCTGTCTTCCAGTAAAGGCAAACATGTCCAATGTTTCCTGTATGATTTTTTTTCTCTCTCTCCTTTTTTTTTTTTTTTTTTTTTTTTTTAATAGATACCGAGCACGGTCGTCTTTAACGCTGTGAGCCTCATTGTTTCCCTCCCTAGGTGAAGATACGACTTTGGGCTCAGCATGAAAAGAAAAAATAAAAAAAAAAAGACTGTGCAACTTCTTGCAAAGAAGCGTCCACTCCTGCCCCTGAGCCCCCCTGGTCGAACGTAATGTGTAAATGTCACTCTATTACAAGAAAGTTGTGGTGAGAAGGGCTTTTTGGAAATGCTTTCTCTCGCATTGTAAAGGAAAGAGAGACTTCGGCTTCTCTCCGACAGCTTTTCAAAGGGAAATAAAACAGCACAAAGTGGGCCTGAAGCTCAGGAAGAACTTTTTTTTCCTTCCTCTAATGAAAAAGGTAGAGGGATAAGTTTAATTGTAATCAGGCTGCAACAATACACCATGTGATCATGTGGTAGCAATTATTACAAGCTCACAGCAGAAATAGAGAGGATATGTTATTGTAGCTTACTGTACCTTTCTCCTTTTCTTTTCTTTTCTTTTCTTTTCTTTTCTTTTCTTTTCTTTTCTTTTCTTTTCTTTTCTTTTCTTTTCTTTTCTTTTCTTTTCTTTTCTTTTCTTTCTGGTAGATAAGGGGAGAAATTAATTTACCCTCAAAACCGTAAATCTCGAAAATCGAAGAATAAGCCACAGAAAACCAAGGAAGAGTAATTTGAGTATAATTTTTTCATCTGTTGCTGTTACACGTTCAGAACGTTTCAACTAGAAGATGGAATCGACCAGATAAACTACTGCACAGCCAGCCAGGCCTCCTCACACATCAGAATTTACTAAGAGAAAAATAAAACTTTCTCTGCACCCTTGGTGCTAGAGACCAGACCTGATGGCAAATAAATCCGTCTCAGTTTGCATGGCAAAATTAATTAAAATTGTAAGAGGGGGCTTTATCACTGTGTTCAAGCAGCCTGCGGCTGACAGAGAGCCGGCAAAGGCTTCTCCTCATCACTGCATTTACACGGCTGTTAAAGTAAAATATTTTCTGTGGACTACTAACATCTAATGCCAGGCTTCAGCTGCTTTCACCCGCCAAATATAAACAGAAAGCTATCGCACACTCCTCCTCCCCCCGAAAATACTACGGAAAAAATGTAAAGCAAAGCAAAACAAAACAAATCAGAAAAGAGACCTTGTCCGCGAGACAGATTTCAGGATCATTCCCATTTTAATTTTTAATCACATGAAATACCTCCAGCGTGTTTTCTGAAGCTGAAATATGAAAAAATAAACAAACCAACAAACAAACAAAAAACCCCAAAAACACAACAAAACACCAAACCCCAAAAAACACTGAAACGATCTTCTGAGACCTGGCTCCATTAACATTAGATCGCTTCCCACACTTCGTGTGAAAGCAGTGACATTGTTTTCGAGCACACCTTTTTCATAGGAGGTGCCGTTTGAATGTTTGGGTCGACTGAAATAGGTAGGTCCTTATCTGGTATGCGCCTGCGGATTTTTAGGACGCCTTCGCAAGTTTTCTCTAACTCTTCTCCTTTTGGATTTGCTGTTACAAAATTCTTCTTATTTTGTAATTATCACAGCACACCCCTTAGCACGCAGTGGGAGGGAGAGAGTTAAGATGTCCTGCGAAACCCGCTCGTAAAGCTGCTTACTTCCATTAGAAACACATGAATATCCTGAAACACAAAGTGTATTTAAAACGGACTCAGGAATGTTTATCTCAATCCTTGATGCTTTAGAAATTGTGGAAGAAACAAGCGGTGACAGTACTGCTCCAAATTACTCTTCTGGCAGGTAAATTTAATTTGCTCATGAAAATCAAATTCGATTAAGGTTCTTGCTCCTGCTATCACTTTACTCCCGCTTCTTCCAAGAATCCTGAGCTCTGCAAGACGGAGATTATTATTAGTGGCTAAGATGACCCTCTAGTTCTTCCATTATCAGCTAAGATATTCTAGCCGGTTTAGAGGGATTTAACTCCGTGACAAACATGTATTTTAAACAATCAGACACGATTTTTTCCCTTCATGCTTATTAATTAGCTCTAAGCAGTGGATGGAAAAGTAAGAGTGGATTTTTTTGGGCAACAGTTTGGGACTGAGTTGTTTTGGGTTTTTTTCTGTATTCGTAGATTGTAATTAACCTACAAGAAATCAGCGTTCTCCTCAGCCGGGCATTCCCGCGGCAGGGCAGCGGAGGGTGTGTGTGTGTTATCACACAAAGACGGGTCTGGGGGAAAAAAAAGCTTTTTAGATACTGAGCCGACAAACTCCGTATTTGCAAAACTTGTCTTTCAACTGAAAGGACTTCTGGTTTCTCTAAGAGAAGTCTTAGGTCAAATCTTCTCTTTAGAAGTGAATGAGCAGCCATATTCCTATCACACAGAGAGGTTTAAAAATAATTTATATTTTCACGTTTAAGGCCAAATTGCTGCAGCTCTCACTGGCAAGATTATCTTTAGCTTCGTGGCGTCAGGAACACACACAGTGACCTGCTTTAAAGCACTTGTAAGGGCTAAATTCCGCTCTTGCTTACACCTGCAAAGTGGGTGAAATGCTTCTGACCACTCTCGATGCAACGAGGGGAAAAAATGCCACTTAATAATTTTGTAGTACCTGAGATGAGCATGGCAGTGCACCGCGATGGGTGACTACCACCAGTCAGAATTTGCCTGCCTATGAAAAGATTCAGGACATTTTAAAATCCTCCTACTGATCATGGCTGTTCATCGTCCCGCTCCCCAAGGAATTAATACTCGTTTTAGAGGAAACGATTCAACAGATGCATTTCTCTCCAAGTTGTTTCACACTCTATATAAACGCAAAGAAGTTCGGAGGTTTGCACCGGTTCTCTTGGAAATCGCTATGGTTCTACCATAAGCTTGTATGTGCTGTATTCTGACTTTATTTCACATGAAAAAGACAAAAAATTAAATTTTGGAAGGAGCTTTGATTGATCTGTCGGTTGCATGTATGGAAGCATTTAATTATCAAGTAAGTTTTCCAAAGACGTCAAATCAGTCAGTGGCTTCAAGTAAACTCCTTGGTTTTGGTTAATTTATCCAGCTCATCCCAAGAATTACATTGTGAAAAGTAAAAGCTCTTCCACAAGTGGTAGGGAATGGTATATGTTCAAGGCAAGGGGGGTAGGCTCGGGAATATTTTTATCCCTGGTGTTCATTACAGGGTCCGTGATTTTCGAAGAACATCTGTTCTGCCCGATGCCTTCAGTCCTCACGGTTCCTTTCTAATATTTAATGGCAGATACCCATTGAGGCAGGAAGAAATTATAGCTGAGGAATGAAAATTGGGTATCGAGGGCATCAAAAATAGTTGACGAGGCTTTTCTCCTCTCTCGATGTCAATAATTTATTAAAAGTCATCTAAATTAGGAAAGCAAAACAAAGTGTGGAGTCCCGTGTCCGGCAACACTATTTTTCTGATGGTGCATATGCACCCTGCAGATGTCATTTCTGCCTATTTTGAGGAAACACTCTCGTTCCCGAAATCCTCCTCACATCATGGCAAACAGGGAAAGAGGACTATTGTATTACTGCTCCTATCATCAGTGTAAAGAATGGCCTTCTTTCATAATTATTAAATAGACCTCTAGAGTGAATAAGAGATGCGGACAAGGGAGAGAAGTAAGCTCTCTAACCTGATCTCCCTTCTTCTTTTAGCACACAAGGCTGAAACAGCCCCAGGAGGGTAAACAAAACAAAAAAACAACCACCAAAGCTCAGCAGACCGGATGCTCCCCCTTGCCCCCAGCCCTGACACCCCACATACACACACACTACTCCGGGGCTTAAAAGCACCGGGGCTGAAAGCTACGGTTTCACATGACTTCTCCCTCCTTATGGAAAGAAGCTTGAAAAGCAGAGGCAGATAAGCGAGAAACTCTCTGCGGCTGAGGGAGAGGGGAGTTTGGAGAGTGGGGGTGGGCTGAGGGTGGGGGGGGTAGAGGGGAGCTGCAGAGATTAATGTTCTCATGGCTACCCGCTTTTTAACAAATCAGACAGATCTTCGGGCTGTGAATGACAGTTCTCACATTGGCTAGACTGCAACTTTCAACTTGACCTTGGCCTCTAGCCGCGTCTAACCCGTATGTAAAACAGCGCTGCCCCATAGAGCTGCCTCCCCTTCCCACTTCTCCTCCCTCGTCCTGCAACGCGATTTTCAGAGGCAGTCTCGAGAAAACAGAGGGAAACAAACCGACCCAATTCATGCCAGTCAAGCAATGTTTGGCCGGGGGAATCCACAGGTTTCAAAACTGGAGCCTGAAAGAAAAGGGAAAATATGCGTGGAATAAATATTTGCTTTTGGCCATGAGGAAAAATGCGGAAAAGAGTATGCGAAGTTAAAATGGGAACACTTTACTGGCTACAATGAAGGAAAAAAGCGGCTAAATGCTGCCAAATTAGCAGGGGGATGACAGAGACTTCAGGTATCCCAACTCATGGCACGGAAAAAGCACCTTGAAAAAATACCCTTGGGCGCCAAAGAGCTATTTCTCATGGCTGGCAGCTCTGCGCTAGGCAAGGAAAAGTCTGCTCGGTAACAATGTACGTCCCGGGATTGCTCTGCGCTTGTAGCCATGAGGGCAAAACAATGCTACAACGTCAATGGAAAGCACAATAGGATAATAAATACGCCGAGCTGTCAGACTCAAAACAAAGCGACACGCAATTGGGGGAAAAAAATTAGTTTTCAGGATGGGAGTATTTGTGGCTGTTTCGTGCACACGCGTGAGGGCTGAGAGCTGTTAACGATGAGATGAACGCTGCTTTAGGTCAAGTTTATTGATAACTCAGTGATGGAGGGTTCTGGGTTCAAGGTTGTGCTCGAAAAGCTTGGGGAAAAACAGCATCCGCGCCGGTGGGAGGATATTAAAAATTGAAATTATTTCACCCTAAGAAAAATTAATCCCGAAAAGAGAACGGAGTTATTTGGGGGTTTTTTTTTTCTAGCATTCACTTGCAAAGTGGTACGGCCTTCCAAAAAAATTAGTTTTACAGCCGATAATCCATTTTGTTTTCCCAGTACACGCATACACACAACAATCGCCGTGAGTCCGTGCACACACCATGCAAGCCGACGTGATATTTTACAGCCGAGAAAGATTCAGGTCGAATCGTAGGCCCAGGGTTTTATTATTACGGCAACAAATAATACAGTGGTATCGCGATGAATATCCAGTTAACTCTCCCGCCTCCCAAGCCCTTCCTAAAAATAAGAAATAAAATAGGAATTTCCAGATCTGTTCCTCTTATCTGACTTCTGAGACTTTGTGGCGAGAGGAGCGAGATGGGTCTTGGGCTTTCGACGGGCGGGAAGGAAGGAGGAAAACACCCAAAAAAGACCCCGGGAGGCTCCGTTTCGACAGCCTTATGTGTCCCAGCGCTGCGCCCGGGGAACGATTCTCCTCCCTCAGCTTGCGGTGGGCTCTCCGCGTCACCCGGCCGGGGCCCCGCCAGCGCTCCCCGAGGAGAGGCGGCGGCTCAGACCGGCGGAGGAAGGGGGTAGAAGGGGTGCGGCTCATCTTCCCCCCGAGACGAGGGGAGGCCTCCGGGCTTTCCGCGGCGCTCGGGGCGGGGAGGGCTCAAGGAAAGCGGCGCAAGGAGAAACCAGGCGGGGTGCCAGGGGGAGCCCCGCACCTCGGGGGGTGCGCCGAGGCAACAACGGGGCCAAAAAGCTCACGCCTCGGTGGCGAGGGAGGGCCGGAGGGAGGAAGGAGGGCGAGAAGGAGGGAAGGGAGGGAGGAGGGACGGGCGGCCCCCCTCCTGCGCCCTCGTCCCGCGCGGCGGCGGGACCGCACCGCGCCCGCACCCACACCCGCGCCCCGGCCCGGGACCCGGCCCCGCGCGCTGATTGCGTTATTTAATTATCTCCACTTTATTCCCTCAGATGTTTATCAGCTGCTTTGCATATCACGTGGGGGCGGGCGGGCCAATGAGGGCCGGCCTGGCGCGACGCTGGCGCGTCAGCCCTGGTCAAGTCCCGGAGATTGAGTATCTCTTTTTTCAGTCTTTGGGGCTTTTAAAAAAGAGCCACTAGTCTCAATGCGGAGCGGGCTATGACAGCCTCCGTGCTCCTCCACCCCCGCTGGATCGAGCCCGTCATGTTCCTCTACGACAACAGCCTGGATGAGATCAATAAGAACATGGACGGGTTTCACGCCGGCAGCAACTTCGCGGCGGCGGCGGCGGCCAACCCCTGCCGCAACCTGATGGCTCACCCCGCTCCCCTGGCCGCCCCCAGCGCCGCCGCCTACACCTCCAGCGAGGCCCCTGCCGCCGGCATGGCCGAGCCCGCTGTCAAGCAGTGCAGCCCCTGCTCGGCCGCCGTGCAGAGCTCCTCCGGCGCCGCGCTGCCCTACGGCTACTTCGGCAGCGGCTACTACCCCTGTCGCATGACCCACCACAACGCCATCAAGTCCTGCGCCCAGCCCGCCTCCACCTTCGCCGACAAGTACATGGACACCTCGGTCTCCGGCGAGGAGTTCACGTCGCGGGCCAAGGAGTTCGCCTTCTACCAGGGCTACGCCGCCGGGCCCTACCAGCCGGTGCCCGGTTATCTGGATATGCCCGTGGTGCCCGCCATCGGCGGCCCCGGCGAGCCGCGCCACGACCCCCTTCTCCCCATGGACAGCTACCAGCCTTGGGCCATCACGAACGGGTGGAATGGGCAAGTGTACTGCCCCAAGGAGCAGAGCCAGCCGCCTCACCTCTGGAAATCCACCCTCCCGGGTAATACACCTGCATGGCTCCCCCCGTCCCTTCTTTTCATCCCGCCCCGCTCGACTCTCCCGGGTATCCGGCCGGCAGGGCTCCGGGATAACCCCCCGGGCCGACCCTTCGCCGTCTCGCCCGCTCTCCCCGGTCCCATCCCGCCCCGGTCCACACATGCCCCAGCGCCGCTGGAACGGCACCGGTGCCGCCCCCTGCCCCCCGCCGGCGCACGGCACATCCCGCCTCGCCTGGCCGGCCCCGGCGCCGGCCCCGGGAGAGGAAACAGCTGAAACGGGCCGCGGGAAGGTCTGTGGTATTATTTTCCATAGACCATGAAGCACGCAAGCTGGGTAAATCCCTGCAGCCCCTCTCGATCCTTCCCAGAGTCCGTGGCCGGGCTACATGGGGATTGTTATTATTTGTCTGTCTGACAGAAGTGAGCCTTTCCCTGCCTAAAAGCTGTCTGCGGCGGCCAGGAAAGAGGAATCCCCAATGCTGAGCCGGGCTTTAGTAGCTAAACCGGAGCGGGGCAGGCGGAGGAGTGTGCTCTAACCCTAACCCTTGTACCACTTGAAGATGTCCTAACTGGTTCGAGCGATTTTCTAACGCTTCCCTGCATGGTTTTTCTGTTCCAGACGTCGTTTCTCATCCCTCGGATGCGAACTCGTACAGACGTGGAAGAAAGAAAAGAGTTCCTTACACAAAGGTCCAGTTAAAAGAACTCGAAAGGGAATATGCTACAAATAAATTCATAACCAAAGACAAGCGGAGGAGGATATCGGCGACTACAAATCTATCAGAGAGACAGGTCACAATCTGGTTCCAAAACAGAAGGGTCAAAGAGAAAAAAGTGATCAACAAATTGAAGACTACCAGTTAATGGATTAAAAATGGAGAAGCAGCAATTCAAGAGTTTCAGAACTTTTTTTTTGTGTGTGTTCAGATTAAAGTAATTATTAATAATAATTAAAAAGAGAAAAGACAATGAACCTCTTCTTTCAGAACAAGAGATCTGTATCTTTGGAATTATAGCCTTTGTTTCTTTTTCTCCTTCCTTTTTTTTTTTTTTTTTAATTTTTTTTTAAATATTGCTGTAGCAAAATGGTGAAAACTGACAGTTCTCCTGAAATCCCAAACAGCCAGCCAGTATCACTGACAGACTGTAAAGCCCACACGCCCAGCTCGGAGAGATACACTTTCAATTAAGACACGATTTTCTGAGAAACTTGTAAATACTTCTGCAATCTTACTATTTGAAAGAAGACCCTTCGTGGCCAGGATGCGAGAGCTGGTTAACGTGAGGAGGTCGATGTAGACACATGATCTGGTTTTCTTCCATTGCAATCCAAACTGTATGTTGAATGACTGCTCAGGTAAACCATAGTGAAAAAATTACAATTACTGTATGTTTATAAGTAATGCATTTATTGTCAAAATTAATAATAAACCTCGAAGGTACTGAATAAGGATTTCAGAGACATCAGTAATGAAGGAAAGTTCTGTGGAGTATCTATCTTGATAGTAAATTTAAACATCGCAAATTAGTGAGGATAGAAAGAGAAATATTTGCTTGGAGATGTCTTTCGGTTTTATTTTTTATTTTCCACAGATGAATTATTGTCATCTAAACTGGGGGGTTTTGTTTGTTTAGGGGTTTTAATTTTATTTTTTCTCCTGCAGACCATACAACAGATACATTTTAAAGGACTCTGCCTATTTTAAACCTGAAATAATCTTCAAGAATTAATATTCTAAGTCCCCGGAAATTTTTAATATTTGAACATTGGCATTTCTTTACAGTAGAAAAAAAAATGTCTTGGGAAAAAATACCCAAGAACTTTGAACTGAAATACATTTTTTTTTCCCAGAAGTATTTTGATTTATGTAATCTATATTTGATCTATAAGTAATTAGTCGTTTCTCCTTGTTTATTGTCTGTTATGAGGCCGCAGTAGAATGTTTAGGGATTCTTTTTACAGCACCTTTTAATCCAATCAGTTATTTCAACCAGCACATTATTTTGTTTTTATTCACTATAAGAAGCTATCTTGTAAATAAAAAAAAATCAGCGCACTGTGAAAATGTACTTATGCACCCTTTTTTTATATATTTCTACTGAAAAAAATGAAAACCCAAGACGTGTAGAAGTATAGTAGTATTAATACTGTTAATAAAATAGTCACTGTAATAAAATCGGAAAGAAATACTCTTTATTTTTCCATTTCTACGCGCATTTAATGGAAAAATATAATGTATCGGTCTTATAATTGTAATACTGTTGTCTTTCAGTATGTAGCTTGTGTATATATGGTGGATTTTGTTTTATTTTTCTTGGCGGTGTTTATCTGCGGGCAGGCACGCCTGATAACCAGCGTTCCTAAACTATAAATGTTTCGGTAATGTTAAACAGTGGTTTTGCAGCCGCACTGGGGGCCGGGGGGTGGAAGAGCAGGATGATACGAGCGCAGCGCTGCAGCCCTCGCCGGGAAATGGAGGCCGGCGGCCGACCCCTGGGATGGGGGCACGCTGCCCAGCCTGCCGGTGCCTCGACGGGGATGTGGGGGGACTGCATGGCGATGACAGGACGGGGAAGGCCCGAAACCTTGACCTTGAGGGGGAAAAAGCCGATTTGTGACCTTGACTTTTGACAGCTCCTGGCGCCGGCAGCATCCGCGGGCCGACAGCGCCACCTCGTGGCCAGTACCGGGTGGCGTCCGCACCTGGGCGCGCCCGCGCAGCGCATCCCGCCCGCGCCCGCGCCCGCGCAGCCCGAAATGGGAATATTTGTGTGAAATGCGTCCGGGCTTGCGAGGCAGAGCGCCGAGCAGGCCACGCTTCTCGTGCTCTCTCTCTCACTCTGGCGGTGACAGGGCGGCGGCGAGGCTGAGCGGGGGCGGACGCTCCGTGCTCATCTGAAGGATGCCTGGTGCTGGGCGAGGAGCCGCCGGCCGGCCCGGGTAGCGAGTGGCGGGCGACTTCGGTGGGGCACAAAGAGAGGTTTGCTTTAGCCGCCTGTCTCCTGCGGTGGTCTGTAGCTCTAATTAGAGCTATTGGGGGACCTTTACGGTACATTTAGAGGGTATCATATACCGCGCTCGCTGTGCGCTTCTAGCCTTACATTTCTGAAATTCAAAAGGACCCACCTCTGCAGGGATCAGCGCAGAGCGATTTCCGTCCCTCAGATCTGACTGTAACGCACTCGTGCAATAACTGACATGAAAACTACCTGCAGGAGCAGGATTTATTTTCCAGGAGGCTTTCGTGTCGGGGGCTTTGCCCTACGTTCGGGCTTTTAGTCTTCCCACCGTGTGCGGCCGCGCAGGGGCTGTGAGCCGCTGTGGTTTCTCGGGCTCTGAAGCTCTGTGGTTTCTCAGGCCGCGGGAAACCCGCGGCCACGGAGCGTGGGAATTTCGGATGCATCCCTTCGGAGGCCGGTCGGGGAATTTCTGAGCGAGAAATCCCGTCCTGCTGCGAAAATAGCCTGGGAGTGTCACATTATTGGCAGGCAGTTTCCAGACCACGCAGTGCGGTTGTGCTTTGGGGTGACAGGGTGCCGGCCCCCTGTGACAAGCACTCGGCCTTCCAGTGGCCTGCGGCGCTGTGCGAGGGACCACGGGGTAAAGATCCACGGGCGCAACACCACCCGTCCACGGCGGGCAGGGCCTTGGGCTGCCCACGGGCGAGGGGAGCCACTAGGGAGCCGGTAGTCTCCACGACCTCCGCGGTAGCCCCTCGGCCTGGCATTTTCAGCGGAGCTGGAGCAGGCAGAAAACTCCCGTGCTGGAGCTTTTCTAGATGCTGGGAGCCTTGTACCCTGCTCGGAGGCCTGGTGCTGTGGGCTGGCACCGGGGACCTGTCTCCCACCGGCCGTACCTGCTGTCCACGGGCTGTCTGCCTCGGCTGCAGGCACGGGACAGCCGCCTTTCCACCGTCTCCTTGCGGCTCTTTCTCCTGAAGGAGAGAAGTTGCCCGAAGAAGGCTACTAGTGAATTACACTTGTTCTTGCTCCGAGTGAAAAATTTTGTTTATTCCGTTATATTTCGCAACCTGTATAATTTCGCATTATCGTAATTATAAGCCTGTGTAATTATTGCATGAGACGCCGCAAATTATATGTACTGCCGGTCTGAGTTGGGGGTGATGCAGAGGACTGAATCCTGCCTACCTTAGTCAGGATCTTCTATTTTCAGACCATGCCCTGGAGCGATATAATTCAGGGACGTCTTGAAAGAAAGCCACAATGAGAACATGGCCGACATTAGTATAATCGCAGCTTTTTTTTTTTTTTTTTTTTTTAAGGTAACTTTTAATCGGAGCTACCGTTTGAAGATTATGTTTTCACACTGAAAGTTCCTACCGTTCAAATCTGCTAAGCATTTCAAGACTGACTGTGGATTAGCGAATTTAAATTCCCACTACTGTTCAAATAGCTCAGCCACATATATATTTCACAGGGTAAAAAGGGGAGCGTTTGACTCGCGATCGCTGGCAGGAGTAAGGTAACATTTTGGATCCGACCCCCTGCTACCATGTAAGTCAGCGTCGAGGCTCCGAGGCTCCCGTAGGCTTTAGCAGGACGAGCAGGTCATGTTTCCGGGCCCTGCAGCGGAGAGTCCCGCTCAGGGAGGCAGGATCCCAGGCCAGCGGCGGAGCACCCCCACCCCACCGGGGTGTCTCCCCCAAGCCCTCGGGCGTGCGGCGGCCGCGGCGGAGGCGTCGCGCCCGGTCCCGCGGGGAGGCCGCTCCGAGCCCAGCCGCTGCCTCCTCGTCGGGCCCGGCTCGAGGCTCCCCTCGAGAAAACATCCTGCGGGGCGAGCGGCTGGGCCAGGTGAGTAAAGACAGGGAGCTCCGTGCCTTGCTCTCCAGAGCAGAGTGGAGAGGGAAGTGCGGGCAGCGGAGGTGCCTGGCTGAGCGCTCCGCGGCCGTGCGGCGGCTCAGGGCACCGAGCCGGTGGTGTCTGTGGTTGTCCGCGTCACGGGAGATTCCCTCTCCGCGGGCCTTGCGTGCGCTCCCGCCCTCGCTTCGGTGGTCCCGCGTGTCTGCCCACCCACGGCTGCACCCACGCAGGCCTCCGCGCCTCCATCCCTTCGCCGGGTAGATGTGGCCTCGGAGCGTGGGGGAGAGCGGGCGTGTAGGTGTGTGTGTGTGTTCGTGTTATTTATTGCCTTCATTTGCTGTCCAAAAGCTGTTGGCACATACATTTTCAAGTACAAATTGCTGTTGTACTACATATTCCTCTCTCACCAATCTGCCGCCAGAGTCCTAAAATACATCCCTAATACGTTTTGCAAGTGAATATATCACCAAAGAAGAGAACTAAGCAACGTGATACATTAATTCACCACGTCCGTCTTTGCACGCGATTCAGAGAGAATTATTATTTGTATTCCCCGCGTTACAGAGAATGTTTTAAAATGGTGGGGGGCAACTTAGTGTGCCTGGATTGCTGTGTAGAATTACATGTGCAAGGAGTTTAATTTGCAAACGTTAAGAAAATGTGCCGGAAGAAGGATTTTGGAAGGAAAACAAACACAAAATTAAAAAACAAAACGTAGGTAAACATAGTACAGTCTTTATTTTCTCAGCTTCCCTTGAATCAAAGGTTAGGTGTAATATTTTAGCAAATGTGAAGAGAGCTGCGAAAGACAGAGGGAGCAAGCTATTACTGTATATTTAGTGTATTTATTGGAGCACTAATATCAGAGTAGCAGTTCATTCCTAGTGTAAAATGCGCAATACAATTAAAGAAAAAAAAAATCAGTTTCACTTCAATCTCCACGTAGTTCACTTTCAGTCTTGGATTCAGAGACATAAATTATAATTCCCAATGTCTGGGAATGTTAGTTTATAATCGCCTAATTCTTGTCGTCGTGGGTCCCTCAGATTTCCCATGGGCAGAAAGTGTCCTTATGTCTTTGACGCGGACAGACAGGTAAAACAAATGTTACACTTTTTCCCACCCAGCGAATAATCTGGTATTTAATCTATCCCCGCCTAGAGCACTTGGCAGTAGCAAAGGTGGTTTGCTATGGGAAATAAACCTTGACAGGAGCATATTTCCGAAAAAGAACAAGTATAACTCTAAAGCTATACCTTTTTTTTTTTTTTTTCCCCGCTGCCTTTTACTCAGAAAGATTCCCGTTTAAAAAAACCGGGAATGGCCTCTAAAGAGAAAAGGAAAAAAATGTGGTCCGTAATATTGAAATATTCAGAAAAACGCCCATTGCTTCCGGAACAACTTTCTATATGTATGTGTACACGTATATACACGTATATAATTCTGAGAGAACGGGTAAGAATCGCGGCTTTTAGCCTATAATTTAAAGTTATTTTAAAAATATCTACGGCGTAAATAAAACTCCATTCCTGGTGCATTTCAGCATTCTCCGTGGGCAGCATTAGCAATAAAATCAAGACAGCGTTTAATACAAAAAAAATATTGGCAGGCGCTAAAAGGCCGCTTGTCGCCATTCATAACATTTAGATACGTTTCAATACACTTTCATGAGGATTTGAAGAGATGTCCCTGCGCGCTCTCGGCCGGTAAAGGAGTCCAAAAAGAAGAAGGGGAGGGAGCCAGGGGGTGGGTTTCCACGCGGGCTGGGGGGAATGTGGGGCGGTGGGTGCCGGGATGGGCCCGTGCGCCCCGGCCGCTTCTGCAGGGGTCCGGCCGCGGGTGTTCTGGCCATGCCGTGAGCCTTTCCCTGCCCCCTGGGCCCCCTCCCCCTTGAATGCAGTTGATTCATGAACTAGGGTACGAAATGCTAATGTTCATTAAGCCTATCCTCCTCCCTCCTCCCTTCGGCCTCCTTCCCGCCCCCGCACCCCCAAAAAGAATTTTTTTTTTCTCCAGTGAATAGCTTCAACATGGCGTACTGCAAGGCAGAAGCTTTGCCCGCTCCTAGATCTGAACTGTGATTAAACATCCCCAAAGAGAGCATCTCTCTTCCTCCCGCCGCTTCCCCTCCCTTCCCTCCCCTTAGCGTAAAGCGCCCTCTTCTACGTAGGAAAGGTCAAGTCCTACAACGCACAACCCACGGTCATTACTGTACTGTGACCCGGGGTGTACTGGGGAGGAACGGCCGGGTGTCTCGTGATCAAAAACACGGGGACTTCTCTTTTTTTTTTTTTTTTTTCCATTTCTCCTACTCGTGCGATGGGAATCCGTGGAATTAGACAGCATTTTAGCCTCCTGCAATCACCTTGTGTGCAAATCGCCATCGGAAATCCTAAGGGACCAGGAGAGAAAGAGAGAGAGGGGGAGAGACAGACAGGGCGGGTGAGAAGAGAGAGAGAGACGAAAAAATAAATAGCTATAATAGTAGTAGTAATAATAACAGCAATAATCGTCATTAGCCTGTGATATCGCCGCATTTTGCCTGAAGCTGGCAGGAAGGACGATGTGCCCCAGTGGCTACATTTCTCTCCATCAAAAGACAAACCAACTAGAACAAAAAAAATATAAACCCCCAAACCAACAGCCACCCAAGACACTGAAAAATCGAGAAGGAATGTTTGGTGGACCGTGTATATTTAATCTGTAAGAGAGGAAACCAAAAATATGCAATCCATCCTCACTGATCTGGAGATCTACAGCCCAGCGCGGGATCCTAACTGTCAGTCTCCACGGGGATATATTTTTGCGCAGGCGAAAGACTTCTGGATGCTGGGGTAAGATTTTCGTGCTCTTACTGGAAGCGGCTCAATGTTTCTCCTGTCCCCCTGCTCGGTGGTGAACTAAGCAAACAAGCCAACAGCAAACACCCACCCGGTCCCCTCGCAAGAAGTCCCCTGCATGACTGGAGCAAAGTCATTCGGGAGGCCTTTGTGGAGAGTTTCCCAGGCCCCTGCTCTCCCTGCCAGCCCACCCACCCACCCCACTCCCTTTCTCCCACGGTGTGTGAGGCCGAAGTGCCGCTTCTCCTGCGGGGACCTGGGGGAAGGCGGCTGCCTGAGCTGATGCTAATAGAGCCGAAGGGCCGGTTGAGAAAAGTAAGGCTGTTTGTCCTAGTTTGGGTGCCGGCTCCACCTTTCCCAGGGATGCTGCTTTCTGCTCTAGCAAAGGTGGGAAGCAAAGAGGGCTCTTGGCAGGAAGGTGCGCCAGGAGAGGCTGGGGTCAGAGCAAACTTGCAGAGAGCTTAGAGCCGCTGGTTGTTTGGCTTTGTGCAGCGCCGTGTTGTATTGCAGTTGGGTCAGGCTGCATGGAAAAGCGTCACTTGGTTTTTATCCCCGGTTGTTTTATTCCCGTGTACTTGCCTCTGAAATCATTTTAATCATTCAGGTGCCAGGGAGGAGGGGGGACGGCTGTGTGCGGAAGAAATACGGGGAAGGATGTTTAACCTGTCTGCTTTTCGCCATTGTTTGTGCGTATCTAGAGAGAAAAATGCCAGCCGGGCATTGTAACCTGTCAGTTTTAATTAATCTGAACTTCGTCGTAATCGCCTTGATTTGAACGCACTAAGCAAATTGCTTTCATTTATTCCTGATCCTATAAAACGACCTCTGTAGTTGGCTTGGGTGAGGAGTAATGGAAAATCGGGTTGTTTCAAGCCTGGTTTTAGCATTCGAGATGCCTTCGCGTAGGCAAAAAAAAAAAAAAAAAAAAAAAAGTTTTTTTTTTAATACAAAGCAATCTTGGATGGGTTTCATCTCCAGCTAGTGGCTGGTTTACATTTAAATATGAGAGGATTTCTAAAAACCGTGCTGTATGAACTCTTGATGGGTAAATAAAACCGAAAGAGAAAGAACTAGTAACCCCCACACTTCTCCCGGTCCCGTTCGGGATGTTTTGCCCAAATTCCCCCGGGTTCTGCAGTGTGGATCTGTCATGCTTATGCGCCTCGATTTCTGGAAGATGTGATATTAGTATCAGCATTTGTTGAAAAGTGGGGAAAGGGAAACAAGCGGGACAGTGAGCGGGCTCCCACCCCGGCATAAGCAAGAGCAGCCATATTAGGCTTAGTGGAAGAGCTGTTTCTATGGGTATCTTTGCTTTACATATGAGAGAAGAGACAAGAAACGATCCTTACCAGCTGGCTGAGCTGGACATGGGCATATGATTGCATCCTAAAGTGCAGCACGTTCCTTAAGCTAATGTTGTACAAATGGCTTCCTATAAATGTAACACAAGTACAGGTACCTTAATTATAATACAATTCTGACAGTCCATCAAAATATGAAGTTGGAGCTTTGAAGTCGTTGATTTGACAGTCCCGGTATAGCGATACTTCCTGTACCCGCCCCCTAAAACAACCATTGATGAAGAAATGTCTTTAGTTCACGATATATGAATAAGGCTCTCCTATAAAGTTAGCAGTGGTACAGTAAAATCTGATGTGTTTCTTGGCGAGTTGGGCAAAATAATTAAATAAAAAATTGAAATACCTTTATAAATCATTGTTAAAATTTAATGTGCATTAGAGAGAACCTTATATCCTATAAAATTCAATTTAGCTTAGAATCCCAGTCAATTACCTTGACGTGAATTTCTGTGGCATAGTGTGGATCTCGGCATCTCAGAAACAGTCTGACTATGACAGGCTGGTCTCGGCGTTGAGGCATTTCACTTTCTGTAGCGTTCTGGGCTAAATCTAGAGGGCACATTATATATCTCATAACTCTTGTGCGTTGTTTATATCCTGAATTTGTAGGCAGAAAATGCTCGTTTGCCAGAGGCAACGCGGTAGGATTTTTTTTTTCTTCTTCCCACTGAATATATTTTCTGGATTAACAAATCTAAGGTCAAGTTCAAGGCATCGATTCTAGCAATACTTTCAAATGTAAGTCGACATGGGAATGTTTTGGCGGACTTTTTTTTCCTTTTTTTTTTTTTTTTTTTTTTTTTATGTGTAGAGTAAAGCGGCACTCCCGGTTGCGGGTGAACTTTGCATGGGAACATCGCCTGGGATATGGCCGTCCTCAGGGATAACTGTCGATTACTAGCACCTCACTTTCAAGGGACCACTGGGGATGTTCCCCTCAATCGCTGTGCTTAATTCTGCATAAAATACGCTGACACGAAAGGGGACTGGTACCTACTTACTACAAACGGTCCTAACGACACGGTGCTTTGTGGCTCTGGGTAGGAGTCGGTGGAAAATGCCCGCTTTTCTGTACCGGCGCATTATAACCAAGGAAATTTGCTTTCGCACCAGTTTAGAGCCCGCCGCTGGCTCTAGACACCCCTCTCCCGCAGACTAAGTTTGCTACAAGCCTCTTGCACCTGTATCTGGATAGACGCGGGGGGAAAATGAGAGACTGTATGTTTTCATGTGCCGGGAAAGCCTCCGAGGGTGTTCAAGGGGAGAAAAAGAGACATTTATAGAAGCATCGTCAGTCAATCAATTTCTGATATACTAGTTGGTCTGAGAAAACATCTTCTTACGTCCGTCTTATTGCCAAACCCGCCGGCATAGTCTTTCAGGAGCAGGCTCCGAGCAGTAAATATAAACAATTTAGAGGGGTTCGGCGCCCCGGGACCTGGGAGCTCAGGGCTGGGGAACAGGGGGGTGAGGAGACACGCAATCGTGAGAGACTCCCTGCGCATTGGGAAGGCGCCGGGAGGCTGTCAGAACAACAAATCGTTTGTCTGCTAGAGAGCAAGAGAATAGCTGCCCAAAACATGAAGTTATCTATCTGGAAGCAGCTTCCTCTCCTGAAAAAAAAAAAAAAGCCCGCAATATTTCGGCTTCTTGCGGCTACCAGAGTCAGAGAGCCCTCGGATGTTCATCAGCGCAAAGGGATGCAAAATATCGTGATTGGTCACCAACAACGGTTATACCTCTGTAGGTCCGTAGCCGTTTAATCCTGATATTCAAACTAGACAGGAGGCTTGGTAGGAAAAGACCAACCACCTTCTTAATTTCAGCAACTGAAAAAGGCACAGAGGGTGACGGGGGAAAGGAAGGGATTTTGCTAATTGATAATAAAAAATAATCTAATGTATTCTAGCCCAGATGAGCGCAGCCTTTTGAGGTGTTCAAGCCTCTGAAATAATTTAATGTGGTTAAAAAAAAAAAAAAAGTCAGAATTACATTGACTTAAATCCTGTTTACATCTTCTTGCTCTCTTTAAATGTATTCTGCAATTTCTTAGCAAAATCACAACCATACTGCTTCACGTTTTGGACAATAAGTAGCCTGTCCCTTGTCACAGTACGGGGCTTCCATGTCACCAATATATACACATATACAAATTTTATATATATATATATATATATATATAAAATCACCTATTATTTAAAATTTTACCTAGCTATTGTTGCACCTCATTCTATTGCAATCTTATGAAAACATATTTAGTCAAAAAAAAAAAAAAAAAAAAAAGTGAATGCATAGATCCTTTCCATAACAGACAAAACGGCAAACAGAAAAGAAACGCCTTTTGAGAATTTCTGAGTCCGAGATACTTAAAATCCAAATAATCAGCAGACTTTTCTAAAGCTGCATTCCTGGCAAATTTTGCGATGAATTATCGCCTTGTGCCCCTATTTGCATTGGTGAAGGTGGGAAGACGGTGCGCTTTTCGTTGGCAGCAACATTTCAAATTCCCTAATGCTGCGTTTTTATAATAAGACTTTGTAGACTGTAATCAACCCTCAATTTTACAAAACACTCTCCTAATTCCTTAGATATTTTCTCCTGCTCGAGTCCTAATGCCCGCCACCCTCCCTGTAAGAGAGAAGCAGCAGAGATTGAAGCCAGCGATCCTGTAATATTTTAATTAGCTCCTCTTGACGCAAATTCCTTCTAGCACACGTTTCTCCTGTTAATTAGAGGCACCCACCCTTCTGGCAAGGTAAATGGTCGGCTTCAAATATTTTCCAAGCAAAGCCCGGTACAAAAAGACAGATTAGGTACAATAGAACTTGACCTTTTGGAGAAGCAGTAGTGAGTTAAACAGTTTCCTTTGCACGCCATCTGTATATGTAAGAGCTAGACTATCGAGGCGTCCTAGTTCTGTTTATATTCCTCCAAAGAAGAGATGTAGCTTTTTCTCCTCCCTTTGTTTAGCTTAGCTATGGGTAACAGTCTCCCCACCTCTTGGCCACGCTTCTCCTTTGCAAAACCGTCCTGCAGCAGAGGTTCCAAATTCAGAGCGGTTTTACCCTCTCTAATCCGGTCGAAATACATGGGAAGGCGTAACGAATGCATTTTGCTTCTCCAAACGAAATGCCTGCCTTTGTTTATGTTGCTCTCGGTGAGGTTAGCGAGGGGAAGGCTCGGTTTTCCCCCTTCCTCAACGCGGAAGTCCCAATTACTGTATTAAAAGAGCAATTCAACATTAGACCAAATAATCAACATTGATAATTGTGCTGAACACAGCAACTTAACAGCAGGCTCCCTGCAATTACCCACACATTCCGGGACTTTAAGCGTACATTATCTCTTGTTTCACTTAACAGCAAATAAAGCAGAGAACAGCCTGTGCCTTGGGTGTCTACTCGCTCCCAGACGAGCTGTGCCCCCCTCGGTTTTCCCCATCACCCTTCCCCCTTGTTGTGCAGGCGGCACCCGGAGGCATTTTGGGGTCCCCCTGCGTTACAAACCCGCTTAAAGGAATAGGCTGCTTGGTTTGGAGAGGTGGGGGAGACAGCTCGAGCGATTCAAAAGCAGGCATCGGGGCTGCACGTGTGCATGCTGTGCAAGCACATATATGCCCAGACACACGCGCACCCACGCACACACACTCCTATTTCCAGTTGCCTTCTCGTCCTTCTTGCCTTAATTTCCCTTTGTTTCCCAGAGGCAGCCCCGACCTCTGGCACGGCGGAGCCTCGCACGGCGCCGCAGCCCCGGCTGCAGAGAGGAGCGGCAAAGAGCCCCATACAAACCTGTGCCAGCTCTGCTCCCCATTTCTAGCCCCAAGGTTTGAAATTTATTGACATGCAAGAGGGCAGCTGCAGTGAGTCCGAGGAGGTGGCGTCCCGCGATTAAATGTTGGGCAGCTCTGTCCTGTCTGCTCTGACACAAGCTGAAGTTGACTGCCAAAGTGCTATAAAACCGCAGGTCAGTCTAGAACTGTTTTCGGTTCCCCTAGACGCGCCGTGTTCAATTATAGCCTTAAAAGCCCTAATACAAGTGCAAGAATTTGTTTGCCATCACACAGAGGCGGGGCGAGGCTCGGCAATGGTGGCGCCTTTGTTATCTCAAAGTCACTGAAATCCTTATACATTCCTTTTTGTTCGAAGGGAGGAGTGTCTGCGTGTGTGCAGGATGTGGGGAGAGGTTTTTCATCGACGGAATTGAACGGTGAGGGTATACAGGGAAAATAACCAATGTTCGGACACCAAAAGAGGGCTTCCGACCCCCCAGCCCACTCCACCCACCACCACCACCACGACCACCCCCCCGCAAAAAATCTAGGAGGAAAGTAAATGCGAGCAAAATTACAGCGTTGAGGAAAAAGCCAACCAGAGCTCATGCACACCCCTCCCCACCTCAAGTTTAAAAAAAAAAAAAAAAAAAAAAAAAGAAAAAATAGAAAAGAAAAAGAAAAAAGAGAGAGAGAGAGGGAAAGCCCCCAAACCTTTTTACAATCCCTAAATGACATTGCAGTCTTCTACTAGCGGTTTTGATGACATGCAATCTCTTTCCATCCACTTTCTAGCAAATATGTCAAGCTGGAAGATTAATTCATTAATTTCAAGTTCAGCTCACAGACGTGCGGTAAGCATAAGAAGTTCTTGCAGCAAACCAAAATAAAGAGTTCATTACAGGGATACGTCCAGAGCATTTGATTTGTGAACGGTAACCCTTGTAAAATAAGAAAAAGGCATATAAACATTAATGCTAATAAATTAGTTTACTCCACTACAAAGTAATTACTTGATAATATTGAATTTACAGCTTGAATTCAAACGCAATAGTTAACTATAATGTAGGGGAAATACATAATGAGAATATTTTCTCTCTGCACAACATGATTAGATTTGTTATTGAGTCGGTTACGATAAGCTAAGCAATAAATAAACAAATCGATGTTGACATTTAAATACCGAAGATCTCCAGAATTTACTAGAGAACTTTCTCCGGATATATAAATACTTCCACAGCACTGCAGAGGAAGAGGGGGGAAAATCCAAATATTATTTCCCTAACATTTTCGTTTCCCTTTCACTAGCCTCCCAAGTCCACGGGTGCCTGGATCTTGAACTACGTCTGATTTCCTAAGAGTCTCGACTTCACAATAGCCTTTTGCCATTCTGCTTTACTATTTTGACGAAATCCAGCCGGAACTCAAATATTTCTTTTCTGAAATCGAGCATCAGAATAGCAAAAAAATATTTTTTCCGAGAGCTTAGGGATGTCCGTGCCTCAGAAGGTGCTGTATTCTTTGGCGTATTTCTCTGTTTTCTTTGGCTCTGCTCATTCGGTGGGGTGTGCATTTTTATTGGCAGAAAAGTACTTTTTAGTCTCTGCCCTGTACAATCCGCTTTCTATATCATCCCTTTCATGCAACAATAGTAAAAGTTTAACCAGGTTTTTAAAATAGGTCTCCCTGGGTCTCAGACTTCAGCGACGACACAAAGCTAAAAGGAAAGTATCTCGGTACGGCAAGTTTGCTCCTACGGGTTAACAGTATGTCAAATAATTTTAACTAGGCTTCTGGCAATTAAACTCGGAGTATTTGTCAAGCCGGGGTAGCCAAATATCCACTGGTTTTCCAAGCATTTAGCTGCAGTGTTGAGGCGGAGAGATCAGCAAACGGTCTTTAGCTCCGTGGTCTGCGCTTTAAAGGGCTTGCTGGCTTTCTGGCGTTGCGAATGAGGCAAGGGACGATTTGGAGGGGGTAAGGAAGGGAAACCTGCGTCTTGGGAACCCGACATTGTTAACTACCTCTAGTAAAGCTTGGCTGAAGCCGCACGGGGTATTTGAGGTTAATATGTAAGTAAGGGAAGGAAGACACTAAGCGCTTCGGAAGTGAACATGAATGCAAGCATGTAATCTATTCACCATGAAAATCAGTAAAGACTTGACCCTGGCACATTCTTCTTAGTAAGGTTTCCAGAAAAACCCTTAATGGTGAGGGCTTTTTTCTCTTTTAGGGGGGAGGAGGGAAAGCCCAAACCAAACCAAATAAAAAAAAAAAAAAAAAAAAAAAAAAAAAAAAAAAAAAAAGACGTTTTCTTCAGGAGCGTTTCCTCCTCGGAAGCAGCTTTCCAGAAGAAAGCGTGCGCGCATCTCTACGGTGCCCTCCTTCTCGGAGCCTGCCAGCGAGCCGCCGAACGCCCCAGCAAGCCCACAAACAAACAGAAAGCTCTCACCTAACCCTAATCAGGGGGGATTGATAAGCCTCTCTGCTCCAGAGCCAGAGGGTGCCAGGGACCGGGCGGCTAAGTCTGGGGGCAGTGGCAGGGCGGCTGTGTGTGCCCCAGGGCTCCCCCCGGGCCAACCTGCGCTCGGCTCGCCCCTGGGCGCTGGCGACGCGCTGTTGCTTTCCCCCGCGACGGCCACAAAGGGAGCGGGGCCCGGGCCCGCCGCTCGTCAATGTCAACGTCGGGCCACGTGACCGCACCTCCCTGCCGCCGCCGGGAGAGCTCTCCACGTCAGCCTACGTCTCCCCATCCCTTACTTCACGGATCCGCTTCAAAGGGGCAGCTGCGTTAGAGAATCATGTTAAGCTCAGCTAATGCGGAGAAGCCGAGGTAGCCCTAATGATGGATTTTGATGAGCGTGTTCCTTGTTCCTCTAACATGTATTTGCCAAGTTGTACTTACTACGTCTCGGGTCCTGATTTTTCCAGCCTCCCTTCTTTTTTGCCCCAAACCCCGTCTTCTCGCCCTATGACATACTCCTACTCCTCCAACCTACCCCAGGTCCAACCTGTGAGAGAAGTTACCTTCAGGGAATATGCCATTGATCCCTCCAGTAAGTGGCACCCCAGGAACAATCTGCCCCACTGCTACTCCGCAGAGGAGATCATGCACAGAGACTGCCTGCCTGCCACCAACACTGCTAGCATGGGCGAGATGTTCGGCAAAAACACAGCTAACGTCTACCACCCCAGCACCAACGTCTCCTCCAATTTCTATAGCACGGTGGGCAGGAACGGGGTCCTGCCCCAGGCTTTCGACCAATTTTTCGAGACGGCTTATGGCACGGCGGAAAACCTGGCCTCGGCGGACTACCCGGTAGACAAGAGTGGCGAGAAGGCGCCCGCGGCCGCCGGGGCGGCGGCGGCGGCGGCAACTTCAAGTTCGGAGGGCGGCTGCGGCAGGGCGGCGGCGACGGCGGCGGAGAAGGAGAGGAGGAGGCGGCCGGAGAGCAGCAGCAGCCCCGAGTCATCTTCCGGCAACAATGAGGAGAAATCCGGCAGTTCCAGTACGTATAAAGGCAGCGCCGGAGCGCTTTTAGGAAAGGCAGCTTGAAACCTAGCGCACCGCCGCTGTTAAATTTTTATATGCTGTTTTATAAGCATATAAGGTTTATGAAGGGCCTTTAGATTTCCCCCAACAAAACTTTGTTATAAAAGGCGAGATCACGTGTTTAGTGCTGAAATTGGCCGTGAAATACCCACCGGGCAATGGATGCCCAAAATTTTTTTTCCCTTTTTTTTGGTCCTTTTTTCTTTTTTCTGCTTTTTAAAAATAACAATAATAAAAAAAGAGTTCCGTGGTCAGCTCTTGAAAATATAATAACGTTAGTTCTGTGCCTGTAAATTCGGCAAAAAAAGGAGATCCTGACTCCTTTGATATCAATGTAATCCTGTGATTTTATAAAAGCCATGTGTTGCACCAGAAGTCTTGTTAGGAGCTGAATTCAAAGCCTTCGCCGTTTTAACGATTGCACTAGAATAGCGTTTAACAGATAAAGTAGCCGCCTGAACTGTAGCAATATATTAAAAGAAGCAAATTAACCTAAAGCTGGCCTTTTTGTCTAAAGGAAGCCATTTTACTAAGGCACTGTGGCAATTACGTGTTGCCTTCTGTCCAACAGTTTGTTACTTACAATTGTTATTCAATCTGTCAAAGTCTGATTTTTTTATGTGGGCTTTTTAAAAGGCAAAGCTAGTATACGGCCGGGGGAAAAAATACCTCGACAATGAACTGTACCAGAAAAGGAAGTTTTTAAAGGGATAGCAGCTACGTTTAATGTAAAGAGCTCCTGAACCTTGAAACCTTTTATATTCTGCTTAATGAACTTTAAAACCGTAATGGCTAATCGAGAGGAGAATACCTCGATGCGGTGGAGAGCGTGCTTGAAAATAGCCGGCTAGAGGGAGAAGGAGACGCCTCAGCCTTGGGCTTAGGGGCTTTTCCTCTGCTCGGGACGTAGGGACGGGATGAGGCCAGGGAAGGAGGGCGAGATCCAAGCGGGCAGGGGCTCGGGGAGGGCTGGGCGCGGCCCCCCCCGCCCGCTGCAGCGCTGCCCGCTGCAGGCAGCCAGGTGATGGCTGCTCCCTGGGCAGCCCCGCGTGCGCGGCGGCTCCCGGCGGAGCAGCCGACAAAGGCTTTCCTCCGGCTCGTGAAATGGGCAAGAACCCCCCGCCACCACTCTTTCCTCCAGCTGCCCTCCCCGCGGAGGAAGCGGGGACGGATCCCCGCGTCTCGGCGGGGGTTTCGCCCTGCCCGCTGCCCGGGGCCGCGGCGCTGCAGGAGCCGGGCTGTGCCGCGGGTCCCGGGCCCGGCTGCGCGCACCCGCCGAGCCAGAGGCTGGCGCCGAGCCCCGGACCGACCAACGCCGGCCTCGGAGCCGGCAAAACGCGTCTTTTCCATGTTAACGTGCTTTGCCCGAGAGTCCCCCCATCCCTTCTCAGCCCCCGCCGCCGGCCACCTCCGGGTCTCAAATGTTTCTGCATTTTTTCGCTCCACAGGTGGACAACGTACGCGTAAAAAGAGATGCCCATACACCAAATACCAGATTAGAGAGTTAGAAAGGGAATTCTTCTTCAGTGTCTACATAAACAAAGAGAAACGCCTCCAGCTCTCCCGAATGCTCAATCTGACCGACCGTCAAGTCAAAATATGGTTTCAGAACAGAAGAATGAAAGAAAAAAAAATTAACAGGGACCGATTACAATATTACTCAGCTAATCCACTACTTTAAAACTCATAGCCTTTTTCAAGACGAGATTAAATTCAGATTTCGCCCTTGACAAGGTCAAGCCACGGGGTTACGTGGAGGAAGGAGGTGTGTATCTGATGGGACTAGAAGAATCTAAGGTTTTACACACATGTAAACCTACTCTGGAACTGCGATGATAATTTTTTATACATATATTTACATATCAACTGGAATCGATTTGATTTTGACACACATGGGATCCATTTCTAAACGTGCACGTCACCTCTGAGTGCAAAATCCATACCTCTTACCTTTCCAGGCACTGCGGCTCACCCAGCCACCGCTTTCGGCAGGGCACAGGCGGGGACGGTCCTCCTCCATCCCCGGACTCGCCCACCCTCGGCCCTTTCTCGCCCCTGTGCTGCTGTGGAACAGCTGTCTGGAGATTGCCAGGTCGGGCTCACCCCACCAGGACCACTGCAGAATATAAACTCTGAGAAATAATCTTTTGCTCTTCCTTAGAAAAATATCTGGGCTAGAGGCAGTGTTCCATCGCTCATGGGTTTGAAATAAGAATTGAAGGATGGACACACACACACACACTCACATACACACGCGCATACAGAATTAAGGGAAGGGGGGATGTCATGTCTACACCTTCCTGGGGCCAACCGCGAATAGTTATAATATGGAAGTAGTGATGGTTATAATAGAATTTCCTTTGGGGTTGTGGGGAGGTATGGGAGCGAGGGAAAAAAGACCTAAATGAAAGACTTAATTATTTACTTTTAAAAATCAGGTATAAATTCGCCATATATCGTAAAGAAACAATCACTAAAAGTAAAATTAGAAAAATTTAATTAGCTCTTTTTTTATTTATGACAACAGACTATGCGTTGCCATCTTTTTGGAGACAAATCATACACAAATACTAAAAATAAATCGACAAAAAAGTGTGAATTTCAGCATTTTAAAAGAAACAACTCCATAAAGGAAACTAACCTTCTGGCTTCTGGCTCACAAACTTTCTTCAGGAAATACCTGTGGAGAACGACAGTTTAGCAAATACCACACAACACTTAATTGAAACTTGGAGTTGTGCAATGCACTAACATTGGATCATTAAAATAACTCGATTGCATGTTCGTTTAAAGGTGACTAGTGAGGAGTTTAAGCAGAAGCCAAACAATGTAAATATGATAATTTTGTTGTTGTCTACTTTAAATGTCATGAGCTCTACTTTGTCGCCCAGTCGACGTATGCAAAGAATGGAGAGTTGTTTGGACTTATTTTAAATATCTATAAATATATATATTTCCCTGCAGGAACCAAAGTGTGAAAAAATGCAATTTAAAAAAAAAGAGAAAAAAAAGGAAAATATTTAAAATTCTGTATCAGTTTACAAAGGATACGGTGTTCTATCGTTGAGGTAATTTGCTGTCAAGAATATCTGAATGTATATTTCATACAGGAACAGTGTTTTACAAGACTTGTAAATAATAAGAAGAAAAAGAACCCATGACCTATTTTGTTTGAATGCCCTTTTTTTTTTCCCCTGGTTGATTTTTTTTGTTGGTGGTGGGTTTGTTTTTTTGTTTTTTGTTTTTTTTTTAATTGTTCCTTTGGGGCTAAAGGGTGTGGGATTTCTTTACATGTGCAACAAAGTGGTGATAAGAATGTTTTTGATTAATAAATTTTACCAAATGGATGTAATTTCTTTGTCACAATTCACAAAATGCAATATCTTTATATGACGTCACTGTTTTCAGTATGTATCATCTATATGTATATACAGTTTTCTTTTAATATGCAAAAGTATTTGGTTGCATGTATACAGTGGAACAGCGCACAAGGAAAATAAAAAAAAAAATGGAAACTTTATATTTTTACTCTGGTGTTACGTTACTGCATGTTCTTTTATCCGATGTAACTCTGGGACCCGAAATTCCTCACGACCTTGTTCAGTCATTTGGGGCGAATTACTCTTCTTTCGTGAACTTCGTCGTTAAATCTTCTGCTCTGGAGTTAACAAGTGAACCTGGGCTAGTTTGGGCATAGTTTTAGCGGGTCACAGGAAAAGGAAAATTAAGTGTGTTCATAGCTCGCTACATGTTAGGCCTTCTCCTTATCCTGCCAGTGTCAGTGGGGCAAGGTCCTATGCTCGAGGGTTGGATGTGCCATTGCTGTTTGCTCCCTGCCAACATGTGTCCAGGAGAAATGTTTGTCAATAGCATTTGGGGCACATTTTATAAGCTGGCACCAAAGGGAAGGTTCAATCCAGCTGATGGATGTGGCCAGAATTTAAGAGCCTTAAGAAAATTGTTGTCCTTCGGGGAAAAAATCCGCATGGCAGTGTGGTGGAAATGGACTGTTTGAAATTGTCCTTGATCTCCAAGGCAGGGAGGGGGTGGACTGAGGTGGACAGCGGGGGGAGGAAGGCAGGAGGGAGAAAGTTGGAGGGGGCAGGGGGGAGAAAACCCCAAACTCCAAACAATAGCTGAGATAGGAAGGTGTTTCGAGAAGAGTGTTTGAATCTTTCATGTTGACCCTAACCCTAATCAGGAGAAGAAAGTGCATTCTGTTTTTGCATTGTTTACTGGCTTTGAACTTCTGTATTGCTTGGACATCACCCATAACCTTGAGGTGAAGCACTTACTGACTTTGGGCCTTTGTTGACCACTGCCACCCAGCCAGACAACGTTTACCCAAAGGGAATCTTGAAAAATGAGGGGGAAAAGAGGGGACTTTGTTTGTTTGTTTGTCTAGTATGCAAGGGGAAATGCCAGTTAAAAGGAGATGGGCAGATGGATGGACAGACGGTGAGAGAGGGATAGAGGCACGGATGGAAAGCTGAATGGCAATGAAAGTTAAGCCTGAAAGCTTCCTTTCCTGGTTAAAAATTAACTGGTATTCAGAGCCAATCCCAGAGACAGTAAAAACATGGAGTTTCTGTGGTCGGGGTTTGGATTTCCTAGCCCAATAAAATCGCATCCTCTGTGTTGCTGTGACATTGCGGCCATAAAAACTGTCCGTGACTTGTCCGCTCGCCTGTACCAAATGCATCACTATAAAGGCAGCGGAGGTCCTTCCAGAGGGAGGAGAGCGACCATTGCTCTCCGCCGCCGCCGCCGCCGTCTGTCCGGCCGGGGGCCCGCCAGCCGTCCTGCCGCGGGGCCCCGGCGGGCGGACGGACGGACGGACGTCGGCCGCGGTTTAGGGGCTGCTTTGCCACAAGATGGCGATCTTCAGATCAATGTCAAAGCCGCCCGGGGCAAGGGGAGCAGCCTTGCAAAGGGAAAAAAAAAAAAAAAAAAAAAAAGAAGAAAATCTTGGCCTTTGTTCACTTTGCATCCCTGGAGCCACACGGGTAATTATTGCACTTACCGGGCTCCGCTGTACAAAAAGCCTCTCGGGATGCCTGGGGAGGGGGGAGACGCTGGGGCTTCTCGGTGGAGTTAAAGCCTCTGGGCTTTGGGTTAGGAAATGCGCGAAGGTAAGTGTTTTATACATCTACCGGCATGGAGAACGGCGAGGAGTGTGCAGGGGCTGGGATGGTACCCTGCGATCTGGGGTGGCCCTTGCCCCGACTGCTGAGCCCCGCGGAAAATAACTGTAGGGAGGGGAAAGGATGCAAAATGTTGGAGATTTGGATGTGAAATAATATAGAAGGGACTTTCTAAGTTGCAGCTGACCTTTTATTTTCTCTTCGTTTTGGCCAGCCGCGTGGAAAATCCACGTTATCTGGAAATATTTTTTCAAAGTAACTTGTAGCTTTCTTCCACTTATTAAAAAAAAAAAAAAAGAAAGAAAGAAAGAAAAAAAAAGTGTAGCATTGGAAATATTATGAAACTTGACATTTATGTGTGGAACAGTAGGTGTCTTCAATCAAATAGATCTATGGCAACACAGTCTGCAAATGACAGACAATTCTGACGATCTTATTAGTCTTGAACTGTAGTTTAGTTAGGGTCTTTTGGTAACTTTAAAGGGTTGTCTGCTTCCTTGCAGCTGGACACAGATTGTGGTAAACAACTTTTGACACACTTATGCTAAAAACTGTTCATGTGATTGCATATTAAGTCAATGTTCGTGCAAGACCAGATTTAGATTTCGATTCTTTCTTTCTTTCTTTCTTTCTTTCTTTCTTTCTTTCTTTCTTTCTTTCTTTCTTTCTTTCTTTCTTTCTTTCTTTCTTTCTTTCTTTCTTTCTTTCTTTCTTCCTTCCTTCCTTCCTTCCTTCCTTTCTTTCTTTCTTCCTTCCTTCCTTCCTTCCTTTCTTCCTTCCTTTCTTCCTTCCTTTCTTCCTTTCTTTCTTTCTTTCTTTCTTTCTTTCTTTCTTTCTTTCTTTCTTTCTTTCTTTCTTTCTTTCTTTCTTTCTTTCTTTCTTTCTTTCTTTCTTTCTTTCTTTCTTTCTTTCTTTCTTTCTTCCTCAGCACATGTGCTGTAAACAAACAATAGTTGCTCCTTCCCGTGTGCTCAGGGCTGCTCTGGATTGTGGCTTTGAAACTCTATCCTCTCTAGGAGTACCCCTAACTCCAGGTTACTTTTAATGCCCATAAAATTTTCACATGTTTTTCTTATGTCTCCATTTGAGAAGGGCGGGAGGGAAGGTGGTATTATATGGAGGAGATACTGGCTTGGCTACATATTTTAATGCACGTGTCTCTTAGGACAGAGTTTTAAATATCTGTCCGGAAAAATGAAAAGTATTACTTTGTCCTTTCTCTTCAATGTACACAATGCCATTTGCCTGCAGTATTTCTTTAATTGTGCTTCCAGGGAACTGTTGCAAGCGTAGTTAAAAGCACATGCTCAGTCGACAGAGAGCAGTTTTCAGATGATTATCGGAACCTATCGATTTCATCAAAGATGCTCCATTAAAAGCTCGGGGATGTTGATCCCTTTTGACTTCCCCTCAGCAATGCCAGGACGAGAGAAGCCACGTGAGAAGCAGGGAGATTTGAGGGTCCCTTTGCAACATTTCATTTTACACCAGTCAAGTTTAACTCCGCATATTTGATCAAATATTTATTTTTCCCCTTGTTGTTTCCCTGTCCCATTCAATACTTGGCTGAATAAATCAAAGGGACCCCGGCAGCAGTTAAAGCGCCCTCTGGTTACGAATTGTTTACTGACGGCCGCGGTCATAGGATAATATTTTAAAAAAACAAGCTTGTTTCTTACAATAACTGTTTATTATTTCACATTATTTGGGTTTGCATGTTTTGGAGGGAAGAGGGGAAGCCAGCTCAGTGTCTACACTGTGTTTAATTAATCGTTTACTCAACTTCGGCTCACATACCACATCCAAACCCCTGGGAGGCTTTTTCATAAGCTCATTGGGTTTGTGTTTTGTTGTCCTTTTTTTTTTTTTTTTTTTTTTTGGGGTCACAATCTTTTCATTAAATGCTCTGAAATCGAAACTTCTGGCCAACGTGTGTGTCTGAGAGCCAAGTTATACCACAACCAAAAAAAAAAAAGATATTTGTACATGCATCCAGATCTTCTTTAAAGGGAAAACAGCTACAAAAAGGGAGAAGGGCCGCAGTTTCAAATGCTTAATAGAGCTGTGCAGCCCATCTCTCGCAGTAGAAGGGGTACACTTAAAAGACAGACTTGGGTATGCAATATTTCCCCCCCACATATATAACCCGATACCGTTGTTGCTTCTGCGTGGTGTTTGGGGCTCTCTGGACAATAGAAAGCCCAGTTGTTTTCGTCAGTGCCGGAAAATGGCGAGGAAATAAAGCCCTAATGAATTGGTTTGGGTGTATTTTGTCCTGCCGCACACGAGAATTTGAAGCTTCTCAGAATTACTTGCAAAATATGTTCCTAATCCAAATGAGTAAAACGATACATGTATAATATAAAACACAGTTAGGAGAGCAAGCCTCTGGATGGCTGGAATAAAATTAAATCGCAGCCTAATTTTTAACGAGATAATCCGCCAAAACAAGCCAACCTCCCCAGCACCACCACCAGCGAGAAAGAATTTCTAGTAAAGATAAAATTAGTGGGGCCGTCATTTGTCACCTAACTTGGCACAGACGCATTTCCTAAACCTCCTGTCTGAAATCCGCCTTCTTTGGAGGAAATCCAAAAAAAAAAAAAAAAAAAAAAAAGGAGAAAAAAAAAAAAAGTAATCTGGCACACACACACGTTCCAGGCAACTGACAGTTCCAATATTAAATAACTATAGTCTGATCGCATTAATTTTTGGACCTGTATAAAATGTAGTCCATGGCTGTATTCTCAGATAGGCGGCGCATGCACTCCTGCACAGACTGCAAGGCCGTTTACGTTTTCACAAATTGCAGCTTGCCCGTGTCTACAAATAAAAGCATATTTTAATTAGCTCGCAAAATGCGTCTCTGGATTAACAGCGCTGATCTTTTGGGTTATACGGGCCAATAATAAGAAGATAAATCACGGTTTAACACGATACGTTTTGAGATTTCCAGTCAGAGTTTGCTTAGGCTGAGCTGTCGGTTTTTATTTATTCCCTTTTTGTTTTTAATTTTAGTTCAACCAATAAAACGGCTTAACGACGCTATTAATGCATCTATTATATTTTTCTTAGATCAATAAAATTTTATTTTGATAGTATTGTCTATGTACGCCATGAATTTAGATTCTCCACGAAAGCACCTTCTTGCCGGCTTTGATATTTATCAGAATTTTATTTGCTCAGTTTTATAGACCCTCGGATAGCTTTACTTACAGAAGTAGAATTAAAAAGAAAGTAATTCTCGTCCCCTGGCGTCCACAATATTCTTTAAAATTTCTTTTAAATAGGGGTTAAGTTCCAAGGGACACATTGTTAAGCGCTGGTAATGCAGTAGCTACACTCAGCGCATGCCAAATTAGCTCAGTTTAGTCAGAATTGACCATTATCTTTTATAGTTACGAATCAAGTGAACATTATTAGTTTTACTTCACTGGGTTTGATGATGCTGGTTACTATTTGCCTTGGCCTTGTTAGCGATTAAAGAAAGCAGAGATAATGCAACGCCGAGCTGAGTTCATGATCTAGACGGAGTCTGTGCCTTGACCATCAAACCGACACCGTTTACTGCGGTCAACACAACGCCCCACGGCAGCTCCCGCAGGACCTGACACGGGGCTGGGGTAGCCCACTGCTGCAAAACCTGAACAGGGAGGCTAAAAAAAAACTTCAAAAATTCTCACCGGCCTCTGTGCCTTTTGTCTGATTCCCCTGCGTTAGATCGCACAGGGAGGAGAAGCCAACTCGAGCCTCTTCGACGCACCTCCAGACATTTTATTCCGGCTGACGAGAATTGCAGCATACTTTTTATAGTACTTTCCTTCATTTTAATCCAATTTTTAAAAGGGAGCTGCTTATTTTAAAAACAGCTTTGGAAGGATTTCAAGCATTTCTCCTCGGTTCCGTATGGCTTTTAGATTTGCAACCCGTTTCTATTTAATTTGGCAAATGCAAAATAAACATACCGCAAGAGCAGACTTCCCCGGAGTAATTTTTATACCTGACTTGTGTAGAGAAATGTATTTGGAAGGCGGCACTGGGGCTCACGTTTCTTTTCATTTAGATCTGTATTTATGAAGCTAAGCCTATTGATAATAGCCTTCCTGTATACCAGCCAATAAACCGGTTCCTTATGTGGTATTAATTTTGTTAGTAATGATATGGCCCTCATAGGAATCTGATAAGACTTCGTCCATCGCACATTAACACATCCGAAGTTAGTCGGATTGGGAAAATACAATGTTACAGGAGGAAATGCGGGAAGGAAAAAAACCTCGAAGGTTTCTATAAGGGGGGAGATCTACCCCTGCCACTGCATCCCACGGGCCAGTCAGAAAGAAATGGCGCTGTGATGCTCGCCCCAACACGCTGAAAAAAATCAGGAACCTTTCCAGAGATTTTATGGGTGTTTCGAAGTTGCAGCATCCCCTGCTTGCCCTAGTGCTTCCCGGGGCGCGGAGGGAGGCTGGGGAGGGCCCCGCGGCAAGGGACACTGCCCTCCTGGCGCAAGGAAGGACTCCTCTAAGGGAATGTCACGCTGTGGAAAAAAAACCTTTTCCCCGTGGCAGGCAAACACTGCCGGACAAGACCACGTGGGTCTTGACACATCCGTGGGGCGAGGGGGAAGAAATGCTCCCTGGGGGTTTTGAAGGCCGAGGGTAGGGGCCGGTGAATTCGGAGGGGCCGGTGAATTCGGAGGGGCCGGTGAATTCGGGGCACCGCGCCCGCCCCGGCACCGCCCTTCCCGGCAGGCAGCGGCCCCATCACCGCCGCCAGTGCCCTCCCGGACACGGCGGCCGGGTGCCCGGCAGCGGCTCTCGTCCCGGGCAGTGATGACGCCCGGTCGGCAGCCGCTCTCGCCCGCCCGACCTGCTGGAAGCGGAAACCGATCGACGGCTGCTTCTCCAGGGGGTGTGCGGGGACGGGAGCGAGTGATGCTCCTCAGGGATGGACAGCAAGAACTGGGTAGCCTCAGGCTCCCCTTGAACTAAAGTGCCCTCAGTTCCGCGGGCCAGGCAGTAAGGCGACTTCAAAATGGCATAAGCGAGAGATGATGGAAGTGAAAGCAAATCATCATTAAGCATTTCATTACGAAATCTATCTGTCTCTCTGTCTGCGTCCCTGCCTGTCTGCTATCTGTCTGCTACCTCCGCCACAATTACATATTGACTGGGCTGGACCGTCTAGTAGCTCGGTATTTATCTAGCTACTCTTATTTCTATTATTTAGTACATTGCTTAACGGAGACGATGCTTTTGAAGAGGCGAAAAGTGAAAATACCCAAATGGAGCGAGAGGGAGGGGAGATGTAAAAATTATCGTCCAAATATAAACACATCAATAAACACGATGCACAGCATCCTGCGAGGATCCATTTGAACTGCTTGAGTCTGGATTCTTTCTGTGACATATGTCTGGCTTTATATTTTAAATGGTAATCAGACCTCAGGAAGAATTCAGCGTTAACTAAAGCATTAGAAGCTGCAACCGCACGATCAATCCTCCCAGAGTGGCATTGCTCCCTAAGAGATTCCTCAGCGCAGCGGCGAGCATTTTATCTCCAGGAAAATTAAGCCCAGCCTGGCGTCATGGCGGTGATGTTAGGCTGCAAGCAGCCCCCTTCCTCGGTAGTTTAACGCGGAAGGCACCAGGCCCCTTTACGGTTTCCAATGATCCGTGATAAACAATAACACGTCTTTTATTTCTTAAAAAAACGAGACAATCAAATAAAATGAGCAGAGGCTGAGCATAAAACACCGGGCGAGCCGTGGCTTTATTAATTTCATGTGACACATAGGCTGTGCAGGGAGGTGAGCAGGCGTTGCTGCTGGAAAGCCCAACCACGGGGAGAGAGGAGGGACAGTAAAAGCTTCATCTGGACACCGCTTCAGCCTAGGTATAATAAACATCAGGACCGCCGGGCTATTTTATAGCAGTGCGTGTGATAAGAGGGGAGCAAAACTTGGAGCCAGTACCAGCACAGCCCGCTCCTTCCCTTTCCCTTTCCCCTTCCCCTTCCCCTTCCCGGGAGCGCGGCTCCCGTCTGGGCGCAGGCGCTCGTCGATGTGGTCGAAGCGCGCGCCTGTGTGTATGGAAATCCATATTACACATTAATATACATCTATCTTCCAAATTCAGAGGTCGACCTGAGAGCAGCTCTGTGCATACGAAACCAGACGGGGAGGGGTTGCTGGGGAGGCCCGGGCTTCCATTGGCTGCAGGCGCCTGCCGTGGTGCGGGGGTATCTCTCATCATATTCAGCATGTTTTGCACAAGAAATGTCAGCCAGAAAGGGCTATCTGCTCCCTTCGCCAAATTATTCCACAACAATGTCATGCTCCGAGAGCCCGGCTGCAAACTCTTTTTTGGTAGACTCCCTGATCAGCTCGGGCAGAGGGGAAGCGGCGGGAGCAGGAGGCGGAGGCGGAGGCGGAGGCGGCTACTATCCCAACAGTGGTATCTACCTGCCACAGGCGTCCGATCTGTCCTACGGGCTGCAAAGCTGCGGACTTTTCCCCGTTCTGAGCAAACGCAATGAAGGTACTTCTCAAAGCATGGTCCCCAGCTCGCACTCCTACGTGTCAGGGATGGAAGTGTGGCTAGATCCCCCCCGGTCCTGTCGCATGGAAGAGCCGGAGAGCCAGCAGGCCACCTCGTGCTCCTTCGCTCCAAGCATTAAGGAGGAGAGCTCCTACTGCCTCTATGACTCAGAGAAATGCCCCAAGGGCTCGGCCGCCACAGACCTCGCTCCCTTCCCCCGGCTGAATGCCGAGGTCAGCCCGGCCAGCAGCGGCGGCGGGGTCCCCGTCCCGGGCTACTTCCGCCTCTCCCAGGCTTATGGCACTTCCAAGAACTACGGCGCGGGGCCAGCCGGGGCTGCCCCTTTCCCTCCGCAGCCCGCCGGCCGCTTCCAGACGCCTCCATCTTTGCCTCCCGTCCCGGACGCGGGGAGGAAGGAGGATGAGGAACGCTCCCCAAGCCCCTTGGCTTGCGTCTCCCAGAGGGAGGACGAGACTCAGGCTTCATCTTCCACCGCAGAGGAGCTCTCTCCAGCTCCGTCAGAGAGCAGCAAAGCTTCTCCCGAGAAAGAGCCTGTAGGTAAGCGAATGATGATGGTGATGGTGGTAGTGATGATTAAAGAGAAAGAAAAAAAAAAGAAAGAAAAAAAATAGTCGTTGAGGATCATAGCAGCATTGAGATGCGAAAGGAGGATCCCAGCTGCCCCGCGGGGCTGCCAAGAAGCGCTGCTCAGACTGACCTTCTGAACTTTGTAATATTCGGGCATGGGGTTGCCGTAAAAATTAATGTCCGTCCTATAGTTTAAAACCCTTAGAGCCTCCGCTATGGGCAACTTTAGCCTGCATGCTGCTTAAACATATAGAAAAACAAGATCAATCTCTCCCCCGTGATGCGAAGGTGCCTACCAGATAACAGAGATGTTTGTAAAGCATCCAAAATAAGCAATAGGCTGTGCCAATAAATAAACCTATTAACGCGGTAAGTTATATTTTACGATCCAGAATGCTTTTCGGAATAACAGCCGCGCTGAAATGTGCCATCTATGAGCTGCTATCAAATTAGACTGATGAATGCACAGCTAATATCCTTCAGCATCTACACTAGATAACAGAGATGTCATTTATACATTTCCTTATTTATTTCCCTTTCGGGTACCCATGGCAAAAAGTAACTCCCCTTCTTCAGACTTTTCAGGAGCTTCTCTCCGTCCGCATTTCAGACGCCGTTATTCCTTTCAGGCGATCCGTTGGAAAGTAGTATTTAAAAGAAAAGGGAAAAAAAAAAAAAGGGGTAAGCAAAAAACTATTAAAGAGCCAACCCCAAACCACTAACCACTCTGAGCCGTCAAGGGATTGGTGTTACCTCTTTCCCAGCCAGTTCCACTGATAGAAATAACCTCGAAACGTTTTTATTATTGTTATGACGGTATTTTTTTCTGCCCCGAAATGGTTGGAAAAGAGAAGGCCATGGCGAAACTCTCCGGCAAGGCAGGGGCTGAAGGCAGGGAGGCTCCGGCTCCCCAGCTCACCTTGTTTTCCACCTCCGTAACACACTCACAAAGTCCGGATCCGGAGGCTTTGTTTTTTTGGAAGCAGGTGCCTGGGGGGAAGGAAATAAGACTGCAGGCCCTTCACCAACTGCCACCAGTACCAGAGGGCTCGGAATGGCCGACAGAGAGAGGGTAGGAGCTCGTTTTGAAGGGTCGGAGATGAACTACAATCTGGGGCACGCTGCCCCGCCTGAGGCTGTCCGGAGGTTTTATGAGCAGTGGCAGTTCTTACCCGGACATATCCAAAATCTTTGGGAAACCGTTGTGAAGCTCTCGGTTCCCTCAAGGATACCCCACATTCCAACCCTCCGCAGCTGGCGGGGTGAGCCCACCGCACACACAGACACAGACACACGCACAGATGCTCCTTCCACCCTCTCCCCCACAGCTCTTTGCCTCCTACCCGATGGTAACGTCCATTTTTTACTTTCTCAAAACTAGGCAATTCAAAAGGAGAAAATGCAGCAAACTGGCTCACGGCAAAAAGTGGCAGAAAGAAACGATGCCCCTATACCAAGCATCAAACTCTCGAGCTGGAAAAGGAGTTTCTATTCAATATGTACCTGACTCGTGAGCGTCGCCTAGAGATCAGCCGCACAGTCCACCTCACAGACAGACAAGTTAAAATCTGGTTTCAGAACCGCAGAATGAAACTGAAGAAAATGAACAGAGAGAATAGGATTCGGGAGCTCACAGCCAACTTTAATTTCTCTTGATGAACCTATAAACACATCTTTATGGTTTAAAGAGCCAGTATCATTTTCCTAGGCTGTATTCATCCGCACCTGTATGGATTAACGATTTTAGGCGCTCTCAATATGTCCTTAACCTCTTAAGAGCTACTTTGGAGGGTGGGCTGACTAAAGTCACGCTAAAGCACAAAATGCCGTGTGTGAACCTCCCCGCTTCCTTCAGCCTTTCCCGGGGCTAATTTGTTCCTCTAAGCTTTGAAACACAAAAATACCATTTCAGAAGCTGCAAATATGTTTCCCGCCACCTCTCTCTCTGAAAAGTAAACAATCTTGGCTAAAATATAACTGCTGTAACTTGGACTGTACGTAGCTGCACAATGAAGAACTTAAGCGTTGCCATATTTCTATATATTGGAAGCTTCCCCTTCTCTGTTTGCCTTTTCTCCCCCTCCCCCTTTTTTCCTTCGAAAAGCAGGACTTAAAATAATGAAATGCAGGCATCCTTTAAAAGGGTTTCTCGGGAACGGGTGTTAGGAGTGATTTTCTTTTCTTTTTCTTTTTTTTTTTTTTTTTTTTTTTTTTTTACACTTTACCTTAGAAGTCTATATTACAGCTTTAAATTTGGCCAGGAAAATGAAATATCTTCTCTTTAAAGGTATAAAAGATTTCGTTTTACTCATGGACTAAATTATTACACTTACCTCTGAATTTCTCTCGCTGGTTGTAGATATTTACTTAATGTAGTTTTGCTTAAATATGTGAATTTGGTGATTTTCTTTTGTGTCTATATATAACGTTACCATTGGTAACGCATGACAAGCACACAGAAATTCCCCCTTGAGAAGAAAATAGTCACTTTTTTCCTCACTAATTTCACTGAAAAGTATACATCCTGAACATCAGATGGACTTTCTGAGCCAGAGTCTGAGATTGCTCGGGAGAATATGTTTGTCTTCCTTTATACTGTGAAGTTACGTGCATTAAAGGGTCAAACATATAGGTGAAAAAATTTTAAAAGTTAAAAAAAAGAAAGAAGGGGAAAAGCTATAAATACAGATATGGATAAATGTCTATTATTATTAAAATGCCGATACTGTTTTAAGCAAATGCATTTTATCGTTATTATAAATGTTAGTTCTAGCTATATCTAGTTCTTACCTTAAATCGGAATAAATTAATATTGTAATGCTGCTGTGCGTGAAAAAGACGATGTTTATGTTCTCATAGAAGAATAAAAAAAGCCGTGGAATGAAACCTTTTAATTTTACCTCTTTTTGTGACTGTTTATCCTCAGGTTCTACTTTATGTCTTCGAGAACTTTTACAACAGGAATAGTTGCCTAAACCCCCTGCAATTACTTTAGGAATCTATTTAAATATTACCTAGACGGTCGTAATTTGTCTGGGCCATATAGCGATGGTGCTCTAAGGTTTGTCGGCTTTTGTTCAGTTTTATGACTTGCTAGTATATCTGGATTGTTGCTGTCTTGAACGAGTGGTTTCAGTTGACTGAGGAACTGCACAGACTGAGGAAGCAAATTACTATTTCTTGAGAGTAGGGAAAAGATATATTTCCTTTTTTGTTGTTGTTGTTTTTTGTTTTGTTAATCGAGCACCTACAAGTGTGCGGAGATCTTTAACTCCAGAGGACGTTGACAAAATTCTAGCTTTATCTCAGGGCCGAGGAGAAATCGTAAAGGTGAGCTCATGGGGAGGGGGGGACCCCAGCCTCTCCTCCCTGCCAGCGGGCCCCTCCACACAAGGCTATTCCCTACCTGGCTGCATGTGGAAGAGCTTATTTCACACAGGCTGCCTTTTTTTTTTTTTTTTTTTTTTCCCCTGCATCCTCTCTTCCTTGCTGCATGTTTAGCTAATAGAGTCTTGCACAAAGGGAAGGCAAAAGGAAGGCTGGAAGAAAAGGGACAACTAATGCTTCCTTGCAAGGGTATATGTATGCCGGGAGGAGGGGGGGACAGACTTTGATCCCGGGCTTCTTGGGAGCCGTTAGCTTTTCGTGATGTAACATTGTCGTGCACGGCCCTTTTTTCCCCGATTACATCTGCATGGAAAGGCGAAAGCTGCCCGCGCGCGTGTGTGGGTGGTTGTTATTATATTTTACTCTTGTTTTCATTAACCCACCCGAGGCTGGCCGAGGGGCGCGGAGGGGCGCCGGCGGGGTGGGCGGGAGGGCGAGAGGGATGTTTTAGTCACGTTTCTGGTTTTATTTTCGTAGCGGGATCCTTGCGTTAAGGACCACGGCAATGGGGAAAGTAATAATTAGCGCCTGAGAACTGCTCTGTGGTTTAGGTAGTTTCATGTTGTTGGGGCTCCACCTTTCTCTCTACAGCACGAAACTGCCTTAATTACTTCAGTTGATATCATCACCAGGTATGCTTGGTGCGAGGGTCCTTTCTGCCCGAAGAAATCTTAGCGCTGAAGTGAACTGTAGGCGTCAAGTCCCAATGCCATTGTTTCCCATCTGCAGCGGAGCCTCCTTTGATTCCTCAGATAAACACGGCAGCCGAGGGGGGAAGCTTGACAAGTTCTTCAAGGTTAGCTAGCTCCTAAGCGAGTCCCTGCCTGCTTGCGGGTTTTTAATATATCTCGTTGGCTGCATTCAAGGTCAGGTGCGTTTTTGCATTCTGCTCGGCGTGGGTCGAGCTCGGGGGGCCGGGGGGAGGTGGGTAGCTGTTTTATTTTTCAATCTGGATTTATTAAAAACGGAGAGACCTGAAAGCGTGCCTGGGGGAGGGGGTGGGGAGAGATCAAATCTGCCTGCCCCGCTCCAGGCGTCATCAAAAACAAGCGCCCGGAGCGCAGAGCCGGAGGCCGGGTGGACCCACTCGCGGCGGGGGTGCCCGGCCCGGCCCGGCCGGCGGCTCTCGGCCCCCACGGAGGGGTGGCCGGGGCTGCCGGAGCCTGGGGCAGGGCTCCGCCGCCTCCGTGCCTCCGCCGTCGGGCCCGCTACCCCGGGGCAGCCTGGGGGCGCCGGCTGCCCCGCGGCCCGCAAGGCCTCGGTTACGATCACGATTGCGGTGCGGTCTCTCCGCGGCGGCGGAACGGGCAACAGCGACCTCTCCGGGCCCGCTGCAGTCGCCGCCACCGCCGCCTTTTGTGTTCGCAGCGCGACCGCGGGCAATGGGCGGGCTCCCGCCGGGCCCTCCGCCGGCAGCCAGCGCCGGCGCGGCCGCGGAGCGGAGCGGAGCGGGGCAGCCTTGGCGGAGGAACGGAGGGCGGGGAAAAGGACAGAAAACGCACTCGTTGCTCATTTATTTCTATTTATTTTTTAGCGGTCATGATTAATTTTGCCTTAAAAAAATAACAGTAGTAAAACCTAAAAACTTTTTCCAAACTTCAGGCTGGGCTGCAGGAGCTCAGATGAGTTTGGATAGCGGATTTCAGCCATCCTTAGAAAAGCAGACATCCCCGGCCGGGGCAGGAGAGAGCTCTGCATTGCAGTCAAATTTAAGAGCTTGTGTTTGCCTCTACACACGAGGTCTGACGGGCTATCTGCAGGGTCTGTGTACATTTCGGCTAGTGTATTTACAGTGCCTATGTCTGTGCGTGCCTGTATGGCGTCTTTTGCCTCTGCCCTTTTGATTCCCATTTGAATCGCCTCATCCTGATTTTGGACTGTTTCCTTTAAATTCTGAATAATTTTTTCTCTTCACTGTGCCAAAACCCCTCCGTGCCTTCGTACCACCACTGGTTCCGTGAGAGAGGTCTGCAGTGGCAGGAAACCCTGGGGAAAGGCGATCCTGAACTTCCCGTTCAGGAGAGACGGCCAGCACCCGCGAATTCCTGCCCCGCTCCCGCGTATGCTCCGCGCCTCCGTGGTGCGTGGCTAATGAAGCAGGGCTTGCAGATGCCCCCCCGCTTAAAAACCGACGGGATTCTTCCTGGTGCAGCCGGGGATCGGAGCTAGCGGAATGGGAGCTCTGCTAATTCGGTTATGTTGGGATGGAGGACAGAGAGTATTTTTATTCGGACACGATCGCTTCAGTAGTGCTTCGTTCCTGGGAATTCTGGTTTCATATAGCATTTTTAAGTGAATGTCTGTTTTTGCCCTGTTTGGGGTCTTTTGCCCCCGAAGGTGTAAGTCACCAAAACCCCCAAGTCACTTGCAAAGTAAATTGATGAAGCGAAATCGCCTTCTTGGCTCGAATGAAAAAAGGTGGTTTCGGTGAAAATGAATCTAAAACAGCGATAAAAGAGTCGAATATCTCAGCGTTATTATCAGCAACGTGACCGCGTGAAAAATGTCTAATTTTTTGCTATATTTCACCTCTTGCTTTCTGTACAACCTCTCCTGCCACTTGGATGCTGGCAGTGAACAAATGCGGAATTTTACAGGGGAAATAAAAATGCAGTCACGTTCTTTTAAACGCTATTGTTATTGTTATTCATTTGCTATTAGTTTTGGTGAGGAACCAAAAAAATAAAACCCGCTGCTGAAGTTGAGAACCCAAATTCGAATATAAACATCCAGGACTCCTGCAGCTAAGATTATTTTTTCTGAATGGAAAAAGGAAGTTCTACAATCACATTTCACCACAGCTGACTCTTAATAATAAATACAAATGACGTGGAGTTCCGTCTTTCCAGGAAAGACATACAATTATTTTTTTCTATTATGGAGTGTCTATACAATGGGAGGGAAAAAAAGCCGAGAGAGCTTTATTTGCATTTTTTAAATTGTTAGAAAATAACGGGCCCCTTGTTTATTGAGATCTTGCAACTGATCCACAATTTTCGAACTCTAATGGGGGATAATAGTTTCATTATGGGCCTTTGTAATTTTGAATGTGGGAGAGAGCGGTGTTAAAATAGGACCTCTGTAAGATTTCGGATTAAACTGTTGAGAAGACATGAAAAGAAAAAGAGAGAAGGAGAGCGAGAGAGAGAGGGAGAGAGACAGCCCACATAGCGATGTAAAACTAATTGGAACCACACTTTCGCATGCACAATATTTACACGCGATTTTAATCATTACTCAGTCGTCCCTACCATTTGCTGGGCTCTATTTTCAATACAAGATATTTCGAGTAAATTGAGCCTCTCATGGAGATTTTTTGTGCCCCCTGCATCTTAGTGACCGCGCTTCTTCTCCAGCCACGGGGATAAACAGCGTGAATGTCCGCCAGGGAGAAACCAGGGAGTCGCAAGCATGTTTGCCAAGCGCTCAGCCACGACTTTAATTCCTAACACTGGACTTGGATCTGGCCGCCTCTTACTTTCCCCCGCGCACCCTCCCCTCCTTCTGCGGAGGACTGTAACCCTCCGCTCGGCTTCCGATGCCGCTAGCGTGTGTCCTGCAGCACAGGAGGTGCCAGCAAATAAATAACTATATTTGCACATAAATTTGATTCACCAGAATGCGGGACGGCCGACTGCGAACGCCCCTTTGATAGCCGCCCGGAGAAGCAGGGTGCCTTTCGGCAGAGGGGAGACGGGGCATTTTCTCCCCTTTCCCCCCGCTGCTTCCCTGCATAGTTGAAGAATTAATTGTGGTGATAAATACCGCCGCCCGGCTCTGCCCGCACTCCTTCCCTCCCGGCCAGGACGGCGGCTCCGCTCCGCTCCGGCCGCCGCCGCCCAGCCCCGGCTCCGCTCCCCGGCCTGGCGAGGGGGTCCCCGGTCCAAGGGCAGGGGCGGCGGGGAGGACGAGGAGGGTGTTTCGGTCACTGCCGCGCCGTGCCCGGCGGGGTGGGCTGGTGAAGTGCAGTTTGGTGCGGGCCAGGCTAAATGCCGAGCCAGCGCCTGCCGCCGTCCTTCTCCGGCCGGGCGGGGAGGGCCGGCTTTGCGCCGGGATTTCGGAAAGGGGATACGTTGAATTTGACTTTCTACTGCCAGCTCTGAGCCGAACGGAACGGTATTATTTACAGTGGGTTCCCAAACTAAACACAATAGTATAATTTAACCTTTCCAAGCACTCGTAAATTTTTACTGCTGTGAAACACAGCGATGCAAATGAGCGCGCTCATAGTTACTGACTTAATAACAACCCTGTGGCTCCCGAAACAATAACTCCTTATGAAATATAATAAATGTATATTTAAATACAGTATACCGCAACTACTATTTTGCTCTTTTTATTGCTTCAGTTATTGTATCATTTTATGTGAAGATCTCCGATCACAAGGGTGGCGGGATTTTTTTTCGCGGAGAACACGACCAACTGATGGGATGATTAATTATGATATAAAATAGTCCGCTTAAACGAAAAAAAAAAAAAAGAGAGAGAAAAAGAGAGAGAAGGAGAAAGAAAGAGAGAGGGAGAGAGAAAGAGGGAAGGAGGGCTGTAATACGGAATCTGATCTTTTAATCTCAGTTGGCCGCAATTAAAACAAACCCCGCCGTATAACTCAAATATCCCTTTGCATAAAAACATATGGCCTCGCTATAAAAATTATGGCTGGAAAACACTGACCCATTAATAGCCCGCGGACTGATTTATACTTTATTGTTCTGCTCCCCCGCCACGTGACAGGCGCAGCCAATGGGCGCCTGCGCTGCCTTCAACTTATTACTGACTCTACTTCTCCGCCAGCACCAAGTTGTTACGTGAAACCCGCAGCCCCGAACCGCGGCGGGTCCGCCGCCGCCCGCCCGCCCGCCATGTCGGCTCCCGGGACCCTCAGCAATTACTACGTGGACTCCTTCCTGGTGCCGGAGGGGGACGAGCTGGCGGCGCCCCGCTACGCCCCCGCCCCGCTGGGGCCGCCGCCGCGGCCGGCGGCTCTGGCCGAGCACCCCGAGCTGGCCCCCTGCAGCTTCCAGCCCAAGGCGCCCGTCTTCGGCCCCCCCTGGAGCCCCGCGCACCCCGCCGGCGCCAGCGGCGTCCCCGCCGTCTACCACCCCTACGCGCACCACCAGGCGCCCGTGGCACCGCCCGACGGCAGGTACATGCGTTCGTGGCTTGAGCCTGTGCCGGGCTCCTTGTCTTTCCCCGGGTTACCTACCAGCAGGCATTACGGCATTAAACCTGAACCGCTGGCGGCCAGGAGGGCTGACTGTACCACGTTTGACACTCACACTTTGTCTCTCTCTGATTATGCTTGTGGTTCTCCTCCAGTTGATAGGGATAAGCAAAGCCACGAAGGCGCATTCTCTGAAAGCAATGGAGAAAGTGAGGCAAACGGAGAGAAACCGCAGATCGATCCAAGTAAGTGGGACGGCAAGGGTAATGGACTTCAGGGCTCTGCGCCGGCCGCGGGGAGGTGTCGAGGCGCTGGGGCTAATTACGCGGCCGAGCACCGGCCGCTGCCGCCGCCGCTGCGCCTGCCCGCCGGGGTCTGCCATCTGCAAAAGCCAGCGCTGCCTTTCTCAGGCTCGAACGGGATCTAGAACGGCTCTGGCTTTCCAGGCTGAAAGGAAAACAAAAACCCACCCTACAACTGCAACTTAAACAAACATAAAAAAAAAAAAAAAGAGAGAGAGAGAGAGAGAGAGAGAGAAATGCAATAGCCGCCTATCCCCGCTCCTGCCACCCCAGCAAACTCAGCAGGACGTTCTCACATCCTCCTGCCTCGCCGCGCTCCCAGGCGTGGGCAGACGCCGGGGAGAAGGGTGCCTAGAAAGCACTGGATGTGAATCTGATCTTTTTTGAGACGGCTCTCAGACCAGGGCGGTTATTGCTGGGCTGAGAACAGAAACCTCGCCGTTGACTTGGTTCCTCCCCTCCCCCCTTCGTCTCCTCGGTGGAAAACCCCGGGCTGGATGCTCCCAGGACTACGAGACTGGTGGCAGAGTGCCTCGGGATTACTATCGCGATTAACGCCGTGCGAATAAGGGTCCTAAGAGGGCGAGGGTTTAATTATGCCAGCTGTAGACTACCTCTCCATCTCTCTGGGTCTTGCCAGGGATGACACAGGAGAAGGTAGAAATTAAAAAGAGAAACAATTTCGATGACATGTTGATCTGGCTGGTCACTGCCCGGGCTGGCAGTTTGAGGTGTGGGGAGGCCAGGAAGGAGGGAGGGAGCTAGAGAGAGAGGAAGAGAGAGGAGGAGAAAGTATTTTAAAACTGTATGCTACAAACAATAAAAAAGGCCAGGGGAGGCGGGGGCAACGGGGCTTTGCCGCGTGTGGTTGCGTGTGACCTCCCCATGTGTCTGTATTTTGGAGTCCATTGTGCCTCACGATCCTCTGTGCCTGGGGAAATGAGAGCCACGTCCTAAACACGAATACCGGGACACCTGATCGGCTGTTTCTGCGTGGATTTCCCTCCCAGCCCCCTCCCTCCACACCCCACCCTCCCCCTCAGCCTGAACTTCTGTTGTTTTCGTTGTAGATAATCCAGCTGCAAACTGGCTCCACGCAAGGTCCACCAGGAAAAAGCGATGCCCTTACACCAAGCATCAGACACTGGAACTGGAGAAGGAGTTTCTGTTCAATATGTATCTCACTAGGGACCGTAGATACGAGGTGGCCAGACTCCTCAATTTAACAGAGAGACAAGTGAAAATCTGGTTTCAGAACAGGAGGATGAAAATGAAGAAAATCAACAAAGATCGAGCGAAGGATGAATGATGATGACGACATGTGGGTTAAATTGAAAATGCATAAAGTAAAAGGAAAAAAAAAAAAAAGAAAAAAGTTAAAACAAACAAAAAAATCAACCCCTCGAGCCCTGCCATGCAATGCGTCTGGGTCCAGGCCTCATTTTTTCCCTTGGCAAATTCTGATTATGATTGTACAATGATAGTCACAGAGGCCAGATTGCCAGGAGAGGTACAGTAAGACTTTTAATTTTCTAATAGGAAAGAAAAAGGGGGCATTAGCACGAAAAGGCTGCTTAACTGGCTTGTATAAATCTACCTGTTTCTTCACTTATGGAAAGAAAAAAAAAGAAAAAAACTACCTTTTCATAATGCACAACTATTTACGGACTGTATAGTTTAGTCTCCGTAGTTAATTTTATTCGCTCTTTGCGTGGCAGAGAGATCTCTGCTCTAATACTTGAACACTGTGTTTTATTGTGGTAATTATGTTTGTGACTCAATTTATGTGCTTGGGTGCTGTACCGGATGTAATGGTGTAAGCTAGGATTCAATTTGAACTCAGGTTGTTTATTATAAAAATTGCATAGAGTATAGCTCTGTAGTGTATTAAGTCTTTTCTGTATAATTAGACAGTTAACCTTTGATTGTAAAATATATATATTATATATCCCAATGCAAAATAATAAAAAAAAAAGGTAGAAAAAAAAATTCGTTCGGGATGTCTGGGAATTACGGTTCTCAAAATATGAAGCAAGTCATTTTAGTATGCATAGTTGATATATATATAGTACTGTCTTCGTCGGTTGTATATATAATCTATATATTAAAAAAAACTTAATAAACAGACTAGCTTAAATATTGTTTTTGCACCAGTGAGCAGTTAGCAGATTTCGGAGCTATACGTATATGTGAAAAGGGTAACTACCTATGGTTTATGTTTGAATTTTAATCGAATGATTTGATGGTTATTGTAATGAAGGTTAATTTTATTGATAATAAATTATACATTATAAAAACCTACATTTGGTTATTGTAAATTTGTATCGATTTAAAAAAATAAATCTGGGAAGTTATGTTGATGCAGAACGTACACTGTCTATTTTGAAATAGTTACCTCATGGCCTACTGACCAAATCGTTGTGTTGAAATGATATTTAACTTTTTGCCAAATAAAATATATTGATTCTTTTATATTTTGTGATGTTTTAGCATTATTGAGGAGAGGTTCTTCCACGGCACACCGAATCTCGCCAGCAGATGTGGCAGGGCTAGGGCAGCTGCAGAGGTGAAGCGAGGAGTGGTGTTATTTTCGAGCCAAGGCAAACCCACGGTTTCATAAACGCAACCCCCAGGTGATGGAAATTTGGGCTTATTTTCATCCTAAAAGGACAGATTCAGGTCCTAAGTGCCATAGCTTCTCTGAGGGTAGGCATTCCTTCCCCCCTTCCGGGTATGATTTGCTGAGCTGGTGCTTAGCAGTGTGCGGAGGGAGCCCCATGGATGGCAGCGGGGCACGGTGCCGAGCTAACGCCGTTTTAATAAAATTCGCCGGCGGGGCGGGGGAACTAGGACCAAACCAAAATGTCCGACGTTCTTTAGTGCGGACAATAATGTAAATCAGCTCAGACAGCGACATTTAAACTGAGATTGTTAATTAGCCTCCACCAGAAAATGTCCAGCACTAAGTGTGCTTCCACAACCCCTGTGAGAAGGCTCGCCTTACCAGGGCGTTCATTTCAAATTTCCTGCTAGAGATAATTGCCCATGCAAAATATGTTATTTCAAACGTCATCCACTTTTTTCTTTCCCTTGCCTTCACTTTTGTTTTTTGTTCCCCTTTTAAATGTCCCGTGGCAAATAAATACAACCCGTTGCGTTTTACTAGCGCCTCAGATTATATATGTATTTATAGATAGATATAGGTACAGATAAAATTTTACTGACAATTATGGTAGAATTTATGGTGTCCATTTTAGTCGCTGATTTAGCCGAAGGAAAGCGGTGGGCTGGCAACAGTCTACAGCAGAGGAGACGAAATAGTATTTATTTTTAAAAAGAGAAGGATGGTTTCTTTGGAGAGAAAGATTTCCGTACACCCCCTCCCCATTCCACCTACCCCTCCCCAGCCGCCCCAAGCCAAACCAAGCTCAGCAACAAAAGAAAATAGCAAAGTCTATGAGCTTGCTGAAATTTACCCTTGTTTTGGGCGGACATCTTACAGCTCAGAGTGGATATCCTCCATAACACGAATCGCAGCACAGCTCTGCACCACACCGACCCTTGTTTGCAAATATGGCGAATAACCATAAAATCCTTCTGGTTTTACGAAGGCACCTTTACATATATACATGTGTATATATATACTTAAAGCAAAATAGGACGGAACACGCTTATGGTCTTGGCAGAAGTTGTTGTTAGGAAAATTCAGAGCCATACTACAGCGCAATAAAAGAAAATGACTGCTGTAACCGTTTATGGGGTGTAAAACGCTGCAGGGCTAAAGACAAAACTTAGGGAGCCGGCAAGAAGTTTACAGATGTGAAGAACTGCAGGAGGAAAAAAATGCTTTCGACTTCACCTTAAAAAAAAAAAAAAAAAAAAGGAAATAAATCCGAGGTAAGATTTGATGAGTTCTAATTAGCAAAAGGGAGCTCGTTCTGGCGTGCACACACAAAAAAAGCCCCTAATTGATCCCCGAGCCAGTATTTGGGGATGCTGGGACGCCCTCTGTTGTTGCAGACAGAGGCAACTTCAAAGAATCAGCATTAAGAGTGTGTAATAAATGACGGGTCTGCAAACTGTCTGGAATTCGGCTCTTAATGAGTTTACAACTGTCCAGCCACAATTAAGATTTTCTACAAAAGCCTTTTCATTTGTTTTGTCTGGCTGTTTTAGATAAAGCGGGAGAGCGGAAATAACAACCTTTTATTGGCCTTCCCGTGCTTAAATCCCGGCTGGGAGGGGGACATTTATCTTGCCGCGGGCCGGCGGGCAGGGAGCGGCGCGGGCCGGGCCGGGCCGGGCCGGGAGCGGCGGGGCGGCGCTGGCGGCCGGGCGGCGGCAGGTGGCGCTGTGAGCCCGCGGAACGGCGCCCGGCCGCCCTCCGCCATCAAGCGCTCGGCCGCCTCCCCGATAGCTCCTAAAATGTCGACTTTATGGGAGCATAACTGCGCTCGGGAGCGCCGGGTTGGTTTTGACAAAGGCCGATAGGTTTGAGGGTGCTTTTCCCTCTCTTATCCGCGAGTTTTTTCCCACATAATCCCGCCGAGCGGGCTCCGTCAGGGTAGCGTTTGCCGCCTGGCCACGCTCAGTGCGCTCGTGGCAAAAGTAAAGCTTGATCTGCACCAAGGACACGCTGTGCATTTATTATTCTCAAAATTCAGAGACATTTCCTATTATGTGATAGAGACGGATGGAGCCCTGGCACCCAACTGCCAGCTCCTCTTTCTTTCCCTTGCCCCAAACCTTTGCTCTTCTCTGGTTAAGATCTGAGCCTGCGAACAGGGCATGATGATTTCACGAAAGGCTGGCGTGAAATGAAATATTGTGAGAAAGGGGGAATTGAAGGGTTCGGGCAGGATGTAACAGGGTCTCCCCGGCTCAGCCCGGGAGGAGAGCGCCCAAAGAGCTTCACCTCTGGAGGTCTGGGACTAGCCGATGGATTTTCCAATGCCCTTGTCCGCTCCGCATGGCTGAGACAGCCGTGCGGGGAACCGGCAGTGCCGCAAAAATCTCGTTTGAAAATTATTTACCGGCGGCTAAAATTCTTCAACAGCTGTCTTTGATACAAATAAAAAGCCTTGTTTGTGTCCGAAGCAATTTCAGCTCTGTGGGACCCGTTGTGATTATATTACACAGATGTGAGAAGGCTGATGCTCTGCAAACTTGACGTGTCTCTCAAAGTCATTCCTAACTTGTTCTCCCCGTCTATTTTGTTTCCTCGAATCGTTTTCCTATTTTTTTTGCCGCTTTGCTTTTGTTGGCTCCCGCGTCTTGAGAATGAGGTTTAGTGTGGAGTTGTGGAATATTTTCAGATGCCAATTGCCAAAAGAGACGGGGAAAAAAAGTAATTGGAAGGAAAATAAATGCAGGAGGAAAGGAAGCATAAAATATGGGCTGGAGTATAAACGTTGTATTTCGTAAGTTTAAGCCAGACAACTAAACAAATCGCTGCATAGTATTCTGTAACAGAACCACTTTCTCTGCATCTTACTTACATTTCCTTAAATCAAAGCCAATCTCTTTATATCGAAATTCAGCACTGGGAAGGAATGCACTGAGCTAGTTTTTCCCCGCACTGATTCAAAGATTTAATTCTTTCTAGGGATGAAGACTAACAGCCACTCCCTGCTTTCTAACAAGAGCCTTCCTATCAAATGTTTGCCTACAGTGGCATTGCTAAACTTATTATGATTCATTATTTTTTTCCTTGGGCAGTAAAATTATATTGAAATTAAAAAGTGTTTATGCATCGTCATACTAAGTAATAACTTGGCACAGCACGTTCCATTATAATCGTGGATAAATTATGGCGAGAACAGATTCCAAACCAACAAAATCTTCACTAGTATGAACCACATCAAGATACTGCTTAGTACACAAGCCATAATCACGTAGTGCTCCCAGGTCGCTTATAACTTACGAGCACCGTTTTATCACTATGTTTTACTTCCCGGAAAAGCTCAGCGGCAAAGAGGTGTAGTCCAGAGCCAACAAGGGAGAAAAAATTACAATTAATCCCTCCTAGAGGACTATTTTTAAAGCGCGTGAGAATATTGCCATGACCAAAAACTTGAAATCTGCTCTTGTTCACCCTTTCCCCGATTGGAAAAAAAAAAAAAAAAAAAAAAAAGAAAACCATGTTTACAGGCGCGGGAATCTAACCTGATCTTGTAAGCGACAAAACGAGATATTTCAGAGGGTGTTTCAGAAGCAGCGTTATGCCTAACTCGCAGAGGGTGGGGGAAGTCAACAAGGTGGCGGGGATCCATGTCTAGGGGTCCTTCTAGCATTTATTCAGTGAAGGCTGTTTGATAAATCTAAAGGGCTGGCAGGGGAAAAAAAGGCTGAAAGCAAAATACATTTTTTAAAACGGTGGCGGCGATAAGCACCCATAAGGAAAGAAAAAACACATAAACGTGCAAATTGTAAAGAATCAGAGAGCTCGAAATACAACCATCCAGACAATCTATTTGGTCCTACACTATCCATATTTAAGTCTAGACATTGGTTATATTTGCTGTTTCTTTCTTCTTGCGTCTTGGTATGTTGTCACCAGAGGAGCAATTTATTGGTCTAATGTCATCTACTCCAGCCTCTTTGATCTTCTTGGTCGTCGTCTTGTTTGCATCGCATTCGTTTAAGTTCTTGGGCCTCTATTCCTTTCCAGCAGCCTCTTCTGCCGGCATGCTCCCACACCGTGATTGCGACCGCAGGGATATTGTCTAATATTGGTGAATTGGAAGAAATAACCGAAGGGGCTCTTGCTGCGGCTTCTCCCTTATGCCCGCGAATAATAACTGCGTTTTCACATACTTAACACTTGGCAAACGTTTACATGCATCCGCCACATCTGCATGCTCTGAAGCACCAGTGTCTCAGGGATCTGGCTTTCAAGAATTGACTTGCTTCTGTCAGTAACCTGTATTCATGGGGCTGCAATAACCACGCATAAAGGGTGCCAAAGGGTGCGCGGGTGTGTGTGCGGGTGTGTGTTGGAGGTGTGTAGGGGGGGAGAGGGTACTCCACTTTTACAAAACATAAAGTTTAGGGTCCGTGCGAAATATCGCCAAGAACAATTTTAACTGGTGAGAAAGTCTTTGTACAAGGGGCACCAAACTATAATTGAAAGGAGAATTTCCGGGGCAATTCCATTGTGCTTCTTCCAGTTTATGATGTGCAATACAGGCAGGCAGTAAAAGCTGTCTTTACCAGGACTCCCTGTCTGAGGGAAGGAAACTAATTTTACGATCCGTTTAAAGGAAGGGCACGGAGCAGCATCCTCAATGGAGAGCCATTCGCATTGTTGGGGAGCCCAGTGTTTAGAAAAGCAGCAGCTCTCCCCGTCACCCGCGCGTACCGCTGCCGCCTCACGCTCTGGACTGCAAGGTATGTAGGGCAGAAAGGTAACTCGGGCAGTAAACAGGCGGCGGCAATTCGAAGCCATTTGTAGGCGATTTCTTCAACTCTGGAGTTTCGTCTTATTCCCGTTTTTCCTTCTTGAGACGTTCAGAAAGTCGAATCCTCAATTTTTAAAATTCTTTTTTTTGCCATTATTTTTGGCGGGCGGTGGGGGTTTTTTGTGCGTTCCGTTGCTGGATGGGAGTGTTTTGTTTGGTTGGACGTCGTTGTTTGTTTGGGGGTTTGCTTTTTGAGGTGGTTTTTTTTTTTTTCCTCCTTTCCCCGGTGCAGGGTGACTGTGATTTCCCCCCCCCCTCCCCCCCCCCGGGAGTGCCTTGATTTCCAAGGCTCGGCACCCCTCGGGACCGGAGGGGGGTGCCCTCGCCACCCCTGTTGCAGGGTTACCGCCTGCTTCTTTCCATTAGCAGACAACAACGCGGGGGGGGGAACGAGCCTTTAAAGTTGATATGGATACACACATATATATATATTTATAGATATATTTAATTTTTTTAGATCTGATTTTTCGCAACGCCCCTCCCCCCCCCCCCCGCCCCTCGCGCTCCATCAGTGACCCCCCGGGGGTGCGGGCGTCCCCGGGGCCCGAGGGGCCGGCCCGGGCGGCGGCGGCGGCGGCTGGAGGGCGCTGCCGGGCGCGGCGGCGGCGGCGGCGGCCTCGGCGGCCCCAGCCCGTCCATGGCCGGGCACCGTCGGGCCCCGGCCGGCACCACCTGTGAGGCGGGCGGGGATTGGCGGGCGGCGTCACATGACCGGTCACGTGCTGCGGGCAGCTCGGTCCAAAAGAAAATGGGGTTTGGTGTAAATCTGGGGGTGTAATGTTATCATATATCACGCTACCTCGTAAAACCGACACTGAAGCCTGCCGGACAACAAATCACAGGTCAAAATTATGAGCTCTTCGTATTATGTGAATGCGCTTTTTAGCAAATATACGGCGGGGGCTTCTCTTTTCCAAAATGCGGAGCCTACTTCTTGCTCCTTTGCAAGCAACTCCCAGAGAAGCGGCTATGGACCAGGCGCGGGTGCCTTCGCCTCCTCCATGCCCGGCTTGTACAATGTGAACAGTACCATATATCAAAGCCCGTTCTCTTCCGGATACAGCCTGGGCTCTGATGCCTACAACCTGCATTGTTCCTCTTTTGATCAGAACATTCCCGTCCTCTGCAATGAGCTAACCAAACCCAGCTGTGAGAAAGCGGAGGAAAGCAACCTGCACAACCAGGCTGAGCCTAATTTCCGGATATACCCCTGGATGAGGTCTTCAGGTAGGGGCGAGCGGAGAGGGCTCGGAGCCGTGGCAGCCAGGCAAAGCGTGTCGCCAGGATTACTGTCAGCACAGCCTTTATGGTTTTAATTATAGCCGAGGCGCCATTGCGTAGAAAGCCCGTGGCATTGTATGTAAATGAGTATCATAAAACTTTTTATTGCCCAATTAATGGGTTCTAGCCTCGTAAATTTATTTAACTCCATTTGCTATGGAATTTTAGCATTGAGTTGATTTGCGCTGTTTGCTATGAAAAAGCGGAGAGTTGGCTGCGGGCTCCCAGAGCCCCCACGGGTAAGCGTCTCCCCTGCCCTGTAGTCGAAGTTGGGGGAAAAAAATCCCGCTCACTGGGGAAGGCGGAGGGGACAGAGGCGTTTAGGACCGAGGGACGGCATGTTGAGGACTTTGCCAGCCCGCGTTGCCGAGACGTGCCACTCTCGTCCCCCATGCCCTTTCCACGGAGATAAGGATCTATAGAAATGTACTAAACAGGAAAACGGAGGGGGGAGGGGGGGCTGGGGGACGAGAGTGTGTGAGAAAAAGGAGAGCTCTCTTCTGGAGCTAAATGCTATATATTGTTTACGATCCAGGCGGGATGGGTGGGGGGAGCCCACGACATTAAAATAAAATAAATACAGCCCAGCCTTCCAGCTTTTTATTTCCCCTTGCGAAACGTGAAAGTCTGGAAGGTTTTAGGGAAATACATCGCCTGGGGGAAAAGTTCCTCCTCCCAAAAGCAATTTCCTCCCCCACCTCCTCTCCTGAATGCTTTCTCTTCACTTTTTCTAGGTCTCGAGCAACTTAATTTTTGCCCTGCCTGAGCAGGGCAGGTCGTGTGGCTGAAATGTCTTTGTTAGGGCAAAGTGTGGGGGCGGGTGGAAGTCGAAGAAGGGGATCGTTCAGTCTGACTCGGCCACTTTTTTGTTTGTTTGTTTATTTATTTATTTATTTGTTAAAAACATCAATAAGAAAAACAAAAAGAGAAAACTTTCCACTTCTCTTCTTGTCTAACTCCTGGCCGTGTGTGTGCCTGTTTTCAGGTCCAGATAGGAAGCGAGGGCGCCAGACCTACACCCGCTACCAGACCCTGGAGTTGGAGAAGGAATTCCACTTCAATCGTTATCTGACTCGGCGGCGGAGGATAGAGATCGCCCATGCCCTCTGCCTGACGGAGAGGCAGATCAAAATCTGGTTCCAAAACCGAAGGATGAAGTGGAAGAAGGAGCACAAGGAGGAGAGCTCCAGCACCCCGGCTCCCAACGAGCCCACGTCAGCAGCAGCCTCTGTCGAGAAAGTGGAAGAAGACGAAGAGGAGGAAGACTAAGGAGTTCCACTCGAGGAAGTGATCCCTTAGAATAGTGTATGCACATGACAGTTGGAAAAGCTCCCTTTAAAGGAAAAAAAAAAAAAAAAAAGAGAGAGACTTAATGTTTTTATTAAAAAAAAAAAATCAGTTCCCTTTAATAATCATCTTGAAAGCGAGCGTTTGCAAACATGAAAACATTTCTTGGGCTGGTTTTCCAGCCTTCTCTCCACTCTCCCATACTCCCCAAACCTGCCCTATGCCGAACCTTTCGGTAATATTTCCTAAGATCATCTTACAATCAGTTTGGTTTTTTTCTTCATTAACCCAAACCTGGGTGGGCTTTTTCAGGGGACATTTCAGTGGGAGAACTGCTGCTTGCACAGATAGTAAACCATGACCTTCCGAAGTAACTACCTGACTCAATAGTCCCAATCATGTGTAAGGGGAAAAGTGCATTAGGCTGACATTAAGAAAAACTACCTAATTTTGAATAAGTAGCTCTGCACTTCTCTTTTTGTTTCTTTTCTTTTTTTTTTGTTTAATTGTTGTTAGAAAAGTATCTTAAGTAACAGCTACACTAACAAAAGGTTAAACAGCAAGTAAGGGGGGGAAAAATGTTCCACAAACCACTACAATCTACAGCAATTATTTGTACTACCTATTTTCCAGACTACCTACCTATATATCTTGCTCTGCCTACCTATCTTCGAAAGTATACTGTATTTTAGTAGTCAAAAGGATGTTACAAGATTACTAATGTGAATCGCAAAATGCTTTTAGACATGTAAGTGTAGTCGTTCGAAAAGCACGCATCAATAGCTTTGGTATAGAATTTGGTACCGAAAAGTCTGAATATATTTAAATTTAAAATAATATATTTATTCCAAAGCAATTATAAATGAAAACCATATGCTGCAATATATCTTTGTTCTCAATTCTTTGCTATTCTGAGAGAGGAAGCAAACACACGCCAATATTGTACAAAGCGGTTTAATATCTCCTGTTGGCTTCTACCTTCAGCTGCTTCTGCTAAAAGCCGTTTTCTTATTCTACGTTGATCTTACTTAATACAGCGGAAAGTGTTCTTTGAAAAGTGAATTTAAATGATCATGTAACCACCTTAAAAAAAAAAAAAATCCACAAACTGTTTGTCCTGATTATCTGAACGTGTTAATATGTAATACCATGAATTTTCCTACAATAGCAGATATTGTAATTTTTTTGTCATTTATATTCGTCTTGAACCTCATTTGTAAGATCATGTCATAAATTTGGAAGTATGTAATTAATTTGGAAACTTTGTAGCATGATGTATTGTTAAGAACTCTGTATAAATCCGTCTTGAAGGTTTGGCTAAAGTTTATTCACAAATTGTATGTTACAATGTGTTTCGATGTGTTCGTTGTGAACATTTGGATATGCCGTGTAAGTATTGGAAGTGGGAAAAAAATGTCTGTGAACTCTCTTTGGAAGTGATACCGTGTTCAACTATCTCCCACGATAAATGTGTTTTATGTTACACAGAAAATAAATATGCTTGTTGACAATGAATTGTGTTTCTTTATTAAGCAACCAGTTCGAGAGAAGCATCAAAAATATATTACACAGACAAATAAGGAAATTAGACCCTCTAAACATTTTTTTTTTCGGTAATCAGAAAGGAAAAAAAAAATCCAAAGTGATGAATTGATAGGAATCAGTCAATATCTCTATCTCGACTTCGTGATTTTTTTTTCCCTGGCGTTGTTGATTAATAAAGCGGAAAGCCTTCTTTATGGGAGAGCTTCCTTCCACCGTGTTCCCGTGTCCTCTTGCAGTCATAACCCCAGTCCAGACGATCGGCGATCAAGTCGAAATCGCATGCAGTGAAAGAATATTTTGTAACGAACAGAAAGTGCAATGCGAAACTTCCAAGTGTAAATGATCTGATCGGATACATGTGTGGTGCGTGTGGGCGGCTTTTGGGGGCCAGGGGGCATCACGGTAGCACGAAAATGGGGAAAAATTGCCCCACTTCAGAAAACATCTCATTTTTGTCAGGTACCACGTAATGTCAATGAGATCTTATATTTCCCCTTTTTGTTTTTTCTTTCTTTCTTTCTTTTTTTTTTTTTAATTAATTAAAAAAAAAATCTGACCTGAAAAGTCCCTTTATTCGGCGGGGTAAATACAGGTAGACCTGGAGCATTATTTGCGCTGAAGTTCCCTTTTTTCTGCTACACTCCATTCCTGGTCAATGTACTAATTGTAATTTTAATAAAATTAGTACAAAGTCCAGGTCTTTTAAAAAACTCCAGGGCTGCCTCTGTGGTAAGATGGCGCCTCTCTAAGACCTGCCTCTTCTTAGTGATGAGGAAAAGGCCATAAATCCGTTGTTGTTTATGAAAATTTACAACTTTGCAATACAACTTTATGAGTTGTTCGGTTTTTCCATTGGTCGTTGTCGGTCATGTGGATGGTAACCGTGAACATGAACTTTTTTATAATTTCCCTTGCGAGAATAGAGCCGCATTCTTTTGCTGAGCTCTGTCCTGCTTCGGATCTCTCTGGCTTTCAATCCCCATTTCATTTGTTCTTTGTAAGGCAATAGTGAACAAAGTGTGCGGAGGTTCGGCATAAGCAGCCGCCTAGAACACAGATCCGGGATGGCAATTTCCAGTTCCCCCGCTGGAAGGTGTGGCATATTGGATTCAAAGCACTGGCGTGGCAGATTTTCAACTTGCAACCTGGCTAATTTCCTGCTTCTTCTGGCACCAAAAGGAGGGCGATTCGTCTCCTGTGCAGCCAAAGCGACAGCTGTCAAAGTCGCAGGGGCTCCTGTGAGCCAGAACCTAAAAGGTGAGAAATGTATATGACACTACTGTAAGCAGGGGAAAATGGTTTAATATGTTTAAATATTAGACATGTGCAATTAAACCAAATGGAAATGCTACCGGCCAAAAATAGAGATGCCTGCAGCTCAGTTGATTTTGACTTAACCAGTGCATGCAAAAATATGCCTAAATAAAATGTTTATTTTCTGTGATTTAGCAAGGAAGCTGTGTATATATATTTTTTTTCACGAAGTTGATTTCTTTTTGCATTAGCCAGGGGTATGTTGTGACGTTCAGGTTATTTTCTAATAATTCAGTTTTACAGCATCAGTGGAGGGGATTTTTTTTTTCCCAGCACGAGGGGAAAAAAGTGATATTCCCAAACATTTTTTAATATTAATTGGCAGCATTAATTCATTAACTTAAATTTCATTTGCGGTTGACGAAATTTGGATGTAATTTATTTTTTACTATTTCATTTTAAAAATACAAAAAAAAAAAACCAACCCCAAAACAAACAGCACAATGTCTCCTAGCTTCTCTGCCATGTCCGGGAGGAAGGTTATTTCTAGACGGGGGGGAAACAGCGCTAATGTGCTTTAGATTTTCTTTATCGGATCAAGCGCTGCCTGCATAAATCCCTCGCCCCGCCGCGGGTCCGTTCCCGGCGGTTCGCGGCTTGCGCGCCCCGGCTGCGCGGAGCGGGCTTCGCGGCGGCTTAACCCATTTCAGCGCCGGAGACGGAGCCTTCCCCCCCCTTTCTCTCCTTGTTGTGACTGATAGGGAGCGGCGCTGGGGCGGGGGAGCGGCGGCCGGCGGGCCGGTGCCCCGCGGTGTGCGCCGGCGGGGGGCAGCGGGGACCCGCGGCCGCCGCCACCGGGACCCCCCGCCGCCAAGCCCGGCTGCGCTCCCGCCTCCTCACGGCGAAGCAGCGGCTCGGAGGGCTCTAAGCGGCGGCCCCGGCTCTGCCTGTGCCGCCGGGCTGATAAAGCACTGCATTTGCATTGCATTGCGGTATCCGCCGGACTGGAGCTGCAGTGAGCGCCGGATTATTTATTGCGGGGCCGCGGGTGCTCAGTGCTGCCACGGCGTGGCGGGATGGCGGAGGCGGGCGCCGAGTGGAGCGGCCCCCGCAGTCCCTGCAAGAGCAGCGCTGGCAGCCTGAGCTGCTCGGGGGAGCCCAAATCAAAGACCATGATGGGAAAAAAAAAAAAAAATTAAAAAAAAGAAATCCGGCCTACCTTCTTCTGTGGGAGTATCGGAGCTCGCCCCCGGGCTAAATATTCCGGCAGGACCGGCTCTGCCCACTCCACTTGCCCTCCGCTTCTGCCTCGGTGTGTGTGAACCGCAAGTTACCACGGTGGGAGCCGGTGGGGGAGGACCCGCCCGGGTGCCCCCGGCCAGGCTCCCTGTACCCCGCCAGTCTAAACAACGATCCGCCTTGCCCAAACTGTTTGGATTAGGAGCTATTAGTTAAAGGTTGGTTTTGATGACGCTGGCGAGCACGAGAATGATTTGAAAGTGGTTTTATATACGAGGAGAAGGAGGCTTTTAAGCTTAAGAGGGTAACTACCCCCGCACCTGTATCCGAAAGTGGCTGGGGTCGCGGACGCGGTTTCGGCGGGAGGAGGAAGGCGAAGTGTTCTGTGGAGGAGGTGCTGGGGCTGCGTGGAATCACGAAAACAAATAAACGGGGTATGAAATACACAGGTATCGCGAAGTGTGACTTTGTTGCCGTGGCAAAATGCAGTGGGTGGCTTTCTTTCTGCTTTCCAGAGCGGGGGCAGGAATGGTGAAGGAAAACTGCTGCAAAATGTGTTCAGGCAGGACATTTCCTCAGCAGACCTGGGGGGTAGCAGATTATTGTAATTCGGGGTTTTCTGGGGTAGGGGGAGGAGCGGAAAGGACGCCTGAATGTGACTGAAGCAGAGATTGCAGTGCAGATTGTTTAGCTGTCACTGTAACTACTCTAACACGACCCAGTCAGGCAAACGTGCACATTTCATTCCTTTTCATATTATGAGATCGACGAAGAAATATTTTTGCTGCCTGCGGTCGGGCTTTCACAACTTGGTTTGGACGCAAACAGTAACTGGAAAAACGGGAAAGAAACAAAAGGAAAGAGAGGGGGAAAATTAGACTGTAACCGATGCTATAAAATGTAAATATAACTAAGCCTGGAGCGATATTTATTTTAAATTTTGTTTTGGTCTTTGAGTGATGGATTCAAACAAAAGATCGTCTGCCCATAACTTTTTAGAAGTAAGGCCGTTGGGGTTTGCTTGTCCCGGGTATTCATTTTTTCATGGTGCGTTTTCGTTCTGACCTAAACTGGTGAAAATATGCTCTTTTAAAAACACTTTCGCATTTTGCGTGTTGTGTATGTGTGCTTACTTGCTGGTGTTTCCTCCTTTTTAAACTCTATCCTCACTGAGTAAAAAAACTTATTTTTCCGGAGCTATCTGCTTTTCAGGAAATACATGTTTCTGAAATGACCTCTCAAAGCATGCAGCTAGTGAGCTGTAATTCTACCAGGTGTGTTTGTGGATTAGCTGGGCTGAAGAGGTTAAGGAAGTTGAAAAAAAACCCGAAGGCAATCAACATCTGAATGTGAAAGTCCAGCTGAGACTGCAAACAATACAAACTATTGTGGAGCGATGTTTTAACTCACTACTGTTTTATAGGCATCGTAATCTGCCCCCGGAAATGAGACAAATAGTCTCCCAACAACAGCAGAACTCTCCTTTGAAAGCTGCTATAGGAAACGGGGCTCGTACGAATGTCACTTTACGTGACAGAGCGCGTTTAAAATTAGTCTATTCAATCTGTTGTAATGGGCACGGATTATGAGTAAACACATCTTGCAATGAACAACCTCATGTTATCTGCAGGAACTGCCGGGTTACGGCTGAATTAAATGCACATCAGCAAATTTCATCAGCACTGTTACTGTCCGAGCCCTGGGCCAAGAATTATATTTCCGCTATGGGGTAACTGCCATATTGAAAAATGAAGGTGGAAATGTTTGTTTCGTGTATTGTTCTTCCCCTCTTAAAGACACACATCCACGTTTAATCAGATTATTCGGAGCAACAACGAAACCGATTGGCTTCTGCTGACTCATTAGCGGGGTTGTATTAATTAGGAATAGTACTACTGGCTCGTTTTTGAATTTGAATGTTTGATTCCCTCGGCACTACTCTGGCGGGAGGAGGGTAGACTTGGGGAGAAGAGACACATGGAACTTTATCTGGGCTGCCGGGGGGAGCCGGGAGCCCATACAGCTCTTCCCGAGGCCTCCTCGGGCACTTGGTACAAATCAAAAATCCCACTCCCCAGAAGGCCTCCGCCACAACCTCCTAATTATGGGGATGTTCATTAAGATACGAGACTTCTTCCATTGCAGGACGCGTTAGCCTCTCTCACAAAAGCTGGGTTCGGCGCCGGGGTGGGCTCCCTGAGCTCCGAAGGGAAACCTTAGTGGAGGGGCAATTTTCGACTGAATGGATAAATAAATACGTTTTAGAATCGCTTAAAGATTCTTGGATGCGGTTGTGGCATCGCGAAGGCAAAATGGAGAGAGAGGCCGACCCCCCCCAGCCCCCCACGCTGCGCGGCGCTCCGCTCCCCCTTTCACGTGTTCCCTCCGCTCCAAAGTTTCCCTCCGCAGCATCCTCCACTGCCGTCTCCTTCCCTCCCTCCTTCTTCCCTCCGCCGGAGAGCCGCGGGCAGCTCGCCCACCCTTCCCACGGGGTTGCGCGACTCCCTTGTCGTGGGGGCCTCCAACTTTTAAGGGCACCCCCCTGCACACACCTCCAGCAGCCGGGGGCGGGGGGGGGGTGTCCCCGTTAGTCGCTTTCCCAGCGCCCGCGCTGCCGGGACCGATCAGCGCCGCTGTTGTTATTATTATTGGGTTATTTTCGCGCGGAGGGGCGGTGCCGCGGCGGGGGCGCGGCCGGTCCCGCGGGCTGCGCGGCGCTGCGCGGCGCGGTGCGGGGGGCGCGGGGCGGCGCGGCGGGGCCGGGGCTGCCGGTAACTTGGCGGCGCGGTGGCGGCGGCCTCGGGGGAGCGGGCGCCGCTCGCTCTCCCATTGGCCGCCCCGCCGTCAGCTGCTCCTATTTTCTGCTGTCGCTTTTGGCGCTCGGCCATCCAGAAACAAACCACTTCGATGACTCCTAATAGTTATCGCCAGATGTACTAATACACAACAAATCACGGTCCGGGAGAGGGGGAGAGCAAATGAGTTCCTATTTTGTGAATCCCACTTTCCCGGGGAGCCTGCCCGGGGGCCAGGACTCCTTCCTCGGGCAGATCCCCCTGTACCCGGCGGGCTATGATGCTCTCAGGCATTTTCCGGCTTCGTACGGGGCAAGCAGCCTGCAGGACAAGACTTACACCTCACCTTGTTTCTACCAACAGTCCAACACCGTCATTGCTTGCAATCGGGCTTCCTATGAGTACGGAGCCTCTTGTTTTTATTCGGACAAGGACATTAGTAGCGCCTCTCCTTCCGGCAGTGGCAAACAGAGGGGGCCCGGGGACTACCTGCACTTTTCTCCCGATCAGCAGTACAAATCCAGCGGCGGCCAAGCCAAAATTATAAATGACGAAGGCACCGACCGGAAGTACACGAGCCCTGTTTACCCCTGGATGCAGCGGATGAACTCCTGCGCTGGTAAGGCATCTCGGTGCAGTCAAGGGCGGGGAGGGGAGGAAAAGGAAAAGTTTCTTTCTTTTTTTCTTTTCCTTTTTTTTTTTTTTTTTTTTCCTTAGATAAGGTCCAGATTGCTGGAGAAACATGCTTCCTGCAGGGCAATATGTAACATGAAACCTTCCCAGATTATTTTAGACCTGGCATGTTGGCACCCAGGGAATGGTGGCCAATATCCCAGGATGTAGGTTTACTGGTGAAAGTTACTGGGGAATCCTTAGGAAGTAGAGGGGGGAAAAAAAGAAGTAAAAAGGAGCAAAGCAGTTTTATCACTCTCTTAAAGCCATCCCAAAGCCTCTGCTCTGCTTCTTCATTGTCAGAGAGAGATGCATGGAATATGCCCTCTGTACTGAGGATCCAATGCATTTGTGGTACATTCCTCCTCGCCCCCCTCCCCCAGCTCATTAGCCTGTGAGTATTGGATATTGAGAGCACGTTTCTGGGGCCGTGGGCGCACTTCCATGGCATTGCGAATTTTTTCTGACTTAGGAGTGAACTTCACATAATTGAACTATTCTGTACAGGACTGGTGCTGGGGGAGTGGAGGGCGGGGGTGGAGTGGGAGGGTTGTACTGGGGTGACATTTACTTTTTATAATTCCAAATTTAAACGTTTACTTCAAGTATTTGCTAATGACTCGCCTTCTCTCCCATCCTCCCGAGTTTATGTTTGCTGCAGGGTAGGTCTCATTCCTTTTTTTGAAAATTAAACTTTTAGCAAGAGCATTCCGATTCTGCTTTGCATTCAAGAGCAATAAATTCCGGAGCAAATGGCAAAACGCTCTTCTATGATCTTTAGCTGATGTCTATAATTATACTTAGAGACCTTCTGGAGTCCCAGCCATGGCAATGGCTGTGTGTTTGTGTCAACACAGCCGCATGTGCGTGCACACACACACGCACGGACACATGCGTGAGGCTTCCCGGGTAGCACACGTGTGCCTGTGCCTGTGTGTGTGCGCGCACAGGCTCCCGGCGCGCACGGAGCAGCCCCTGCTCAGCGACTCACACCGTGCTACCTCCTGCACCTTCCCTAGGTCCACCTTAAAGCCTATTTGTATCCCACTTACCCCTCCACCGCCACCGTAAGCACACTGCACGTCCGCATTTACAGCTCGTCAGGCAGTAGAAAGGGAAAAGAGAGAATTAAAAAAAAAAAAAAAAAAAAAGCCTCCAGGAAACCAGAGCAGCTTCCCCCACTCCCCGTGATTGTGCCTGCAAAAGGAGGCAGAATATACTAATCGCTCTTTCTGGTCTGAAATCACTGGGCCCTGTCCAATGCGATCGTTTTGTCTTTACTTCTACAGGTACAGTATATGGAACACATGGGAGACGAGGGAGGCAAACTTACACCAGATACCAAACGCTAGAGTTAGAGAAGGAATTTCATTTTAACAGATACTTAACCCGAAGACGACGCATTGAGATTGCAAACGCTCTCTGCCTTACTGAACGCCAGATTAAAATATGGTTTCAAAACAGGCGGATGAAATGGAAAAAGGAAAACAAATTCATAAATTCCACACAGCCCAGCAGCGAAGAAACAGAGGAAAAGTCAGGGGAGTAGAACCACGTTTAATAAACGCCACCAGGCCTTTCCTTAGCGCTTACTACTACTATTACTATTATTATTTACCTTGTGTTCCTTCTGCTACTGAAATCCTATAGGTTTGTCACAGTCTATTAATCCCCAGAAGGCTTGGTTAAAAGATGTATATTTGCAATCATCTATGACTTACTTTAATATATGTGGAAGCCCCAGCTTTTGAGCTACAGGCATGTATGTATGTAACCATCTTCCCAAAGCATATATGGCGTTGGTTAAAGTATTAGAGAATTGGCCCAGAATTTTAAATATTTAAGATGAGCATCTATGTGTGGGCGAGTGTCCCTGGTGTGGTTGTGTGAGAAAAGATAAGCAAATTATTTTTAATCTTTTTTTTTTTTTTTTAAATAGAAGTGTTCATATTGTAGAAAGAAGAGATTTTAGAAAATATTTGGTTTATGTTTTTGCTAGCTCCCGCTACAGTGGGCCATGTCGTTATGCTGTGTTTGGGAGTTTATGATCTGCAGGGGGAAAAAAAATTTTAGTTATGTAAAAGATATTTAAATAGCAAAAGGAAGGAAAATTCTTTTAAAAAATCGTTGTGTAAATCCCTGTGTATAAACTTGCAGTTAAAGCAAAGATGAATTGCAGGAAGAATTCTTTTTTTAATGCCGCTAAACTGCTTAATCTGCACTACTAGTATTAAAGTAAAAACTCGGCGTTAAACTTCAGGGGAAGCGAGGGAAGAGGTTTTGAAGCAGGCAATTTTTTGTGGTTGCCGATGAGCTTACGCTGAGGTTTTGGTGAGCTCAGCTCTACAGTGAAGGGGCTTTGAATTATGGACTACATTTCTTGGGGCTTCGTGAGCTTAGATTGATCCTTTTTTCTTTTATCTCTCTTTCATTCTCTCTTTATTTCTTCCTCTCTTTCTTTTCTTTCTTTCTTATTTAAAGAAAAGGTCTTATTAACTCGGGGATTTTCTTTCCTGCTTCTGCGGTATCTTAATTCACATTCACGTTACTTAGCACTGGAAAAAATAAATTGATACTCTGAAGAAAAATAGCTGCCATAAAATGCTTCCACTTGGAGTTCTGTAAAAGTAAAATAAGCGCAGCAAAAATATTGATTCATATATACGTTATACCTCTCTATATTATATTGAGTGTGCATGTGAAGCTGTGTACAAATGCACTTGTATACGCATCGAGGCTCTTTTGTTTGGAAGGCAGCACAATTTGGGCTACCACTCTAAATGTTTTAAAAGCCGAATCTGGAGAATATAATGCAAAATGGCTACCGCCGCATTTAGAGAGTTTTTTTCCTTCCGAGAGGCTATAAAATAACGGCGGCCGTAAAGCCGCATGGAATTTGACCCCCTAGATGGAAAAACGCTGCACGATATTTATCTTTGATAGATATCTGCCATTTCACATCGGCAGGACCCGGCTGCCTCTCGAAAGCTCCAGCACGGAAATAAGTGAGGGGGGAAATTATATATACATATATATCAATATGTAGAAGGGACATAAGCCTCGTCAGCGCCCGAGAACGGATCGCACAGGGTTTGTGAACTGGCGTGGCTGAGCCTCGCGCGGAGGAGAAGGCAGGCACAAAGCGGAGCGCTCCCTGCACACCCAGCTCTCCGGCGGCCGGCTCGGAGCAGCAATCCCCGCCGGCGCCGCAGCCTCGCCGCCGGTCGCCGGTGCCGGCGGCTGCGAGCCCCGCTCCGCTCCGCGCCTCTCCGCGCCGCTCCGCGCCGCCGTCGGGGGCCGTCACCCCGGGCCGACCCCGCGGAGCCGCCGCCATCCCCCGCGCAGCCAGCGGGTGGCGCTGGAGGCCGGCGGACGGGCGGGCGGCGGCGGCGGCGGCGCGCACGGGAGGCGCGCCCCGGGCCGCCCGCGCCCTCCCAGCTCCCCCACCAGTGCACGAGTTTACCTCTAGAGGTCATCAGGCAGGATTTACGACTGGACAACAAAAGCACGTGATGTGAAGCCGTACCCCATATTTGGGTGCCTACGTAGGAGGGAACCAAGTACATGTCCCAGTCATTTCCATAATTCATCATAAATTGTGCAAGGGTGCTATAGACGCACAAAACGACCAAGAGCCACAAATCAAGCACACATATCAAAAAACAAATGAGCTCTTATTTTGTAAACTCATTTTGCGGTCGCTATCCAAATGGCCCGGACTACCAGTTACATAATTATGGAGATCACAGCTCGGTGAGCGAGCAATACAGGGACTCCGCCAGCATGCACTCCGGCAGGTACGGATACGGCTACAATGGCATGGACCTCAGCGTCGGGCGCTCTGCTTCCACCCACTTTGGTGCCAATGAGAGACCCCGCAGTTACCCGGCCAACACCACCTCTGCCTCGACAGAGCCCAGGTACAACCAGCCCGCGACGTCTTCCCACTCGCCTCCCCCTGACCCTCTGCCCTGCACCGCCGTGGCCGGTTCGCCTGTCAGCGAGAGTCACCACGGGGTGAAAAACTCCCTCGCCAACTCCACCAGCACTTCGTCCAATTCCAGCAGCAACACGCACATCAGCAGAGACGGGGTTGGCACCTCGTCTGGGACTGAGGAAGACACTCCAGCAAGCAGCGAGCAGGCAAGTGCCCCGACTGACCAAAGCACAGCCCAGCCTTCACAGCCCCAGATCTACCCCTGGATGCGAAAACTGCACATAAGTCATGGTAAAGCAAATACCCTCTTCTTTCTTTATTTCTCTGGAGGAAAAGGAGGATTTAATGTAAACCGGGTGGCTGCGCCGAGCAAGGTCGGGGAGAGGGGGAGAGGAGGGCGTGAGAGCGGGCAGTCTCCGCGCACACCACAACTCTGCTCGCAGGGAAGCACGCTCCCTTCTCTGGGCGAGTCCCCCTCGAAAGGAAAAACCGCCCGGCCCCGAAAACACCGCCCGCCTGGCTCCCAGCGCCGGCGGGGGGAGTAGAAGGCGCCTTGCCGAAGGGAGATTGGGAGCAGAGGCTGCTCCCGGCTCTCCGCTGGATGGGGGATCTTCCAGTGGGAACGGCGCGGCTGACCCCATTTATTTTGCTTAGACATATTAAAAAGAGAATAGGAAAGGGCGAGAAGGGCAGTTTTCACTGCTGGGAAGCCGTGGGGGAGGGGGGAGGGCGAATCGCCCCAAACTCGGGGGAGAGGGCTTGGGGGGCGCGGGGAAGCGAAGCAACTTTCAGCCCCGGGTACCTGCCCTGTCCCCGCTGCTGGGAGAGCGGCCGGAGGCTCGCTGCCTCCCAGAGCCTTCCCCAGCTCTGCCGTGGGAAAGGGCTGCACGTTTCAGCCTTGCTCTCTCAACTCTGAAAACCCAGCTACCAGCAGGGACATCCTCCAAATCAGCTTATCTGGGGGAGGCATGAGGGAGAATTAACCTTATTTAAAAAAAAAAAAAATTAAAAGAAGAAAAAAAAAAAGAAAAAATTCAATTTAAAAAAAAAATCGAATCGCAAATCCAAGCGAAAACTTACCGAGACTACCAAATCCCCCTCCCCCAAGCCTTTCCTAAGAGGGGCTGGAGGGGGAAACTTGTTGAGCGTTTATCCAAACCAGAAACAAAACCAAGCAGGACTGAGGATAACGGTCCTGGTCGCTGGTAGCTGCAATGAGACACGAAGGCTCCGAGTGGCTACTGAGAATCTAAATCATGTACTTTTCTCTTCCAGACAACATAGGGGGACCAGAAGGGAAAAGGGCTCGGACTGCTTACACCCGCTATCAGACCTTGGAGCTCGAAAAGGAATTTCACTTCAATAGATACCTGACCCGCAGAAGAAGGATTGAAATAGCACATGCTCTTTGCCTCTCAGAGAGACAAATAAAGATCTGGTTCCAAAACAGGAGAATGAAATGGAAAAAGGATAATAAGCTGAAAAGTATGAGCATGGCAGCTGCAGGAGGGGCATTCCGTCCCTAAGCGTTTGATCAATTAAAAGTACTGAGCAGTATTAGCTGACCCTGCGTCGTCTCATGTCAGTACTAAGTTGACTTTCTAAAACTTCCTTGTGTTACTTCTGTGAAGAAACCCTGTTCTTGTCGCCCTTATTCATCTTTTAATCATGAGCCTGTTTATTACCATTCTCTCGCGTGTATAAGTAGATCTGCTTTTATCGTACATTTCTTTGTCTTGAATGGCTTTGTCTTGAAAAAAATAATAGATGTTTTAACTTATTTATATGAAGCGAGCTGTGTTACTTGAAGTAACTGTTAAAACAAAACAAAACTAAACAAAAAAGAACAAAAAGGAAAAAAAAAAGAAGTTAAAAAAAAGGAGAGAGAGAAAGGAAACCCTCCCCCGGTTTAGTACAAATGTTATGTGTTGCACTCAACCTGCTTAACTGTGCATGTGTGGTCAAGTGTTAATGTCTGTATAGCTCCAAGCTGTTAAAAATATTTTTATTCAAACTACCTATATAATTCCTGTGTAATTAATGCTGTTGTAGAGGTGAAATGATGAAATCAACTGAACTTGTCCTACGTGTAGTGAATAGTGAATCTGTGACGAAAACTGTGATTCCAAGCAGTATGTCCTTGCTGTGCCTTTGTATATGACTCTTTGCACGAACTCTTAGAAGTGGCTCTTATTAAGCGCAGCTTCTGTGATGTATGTTTTTTGTGAACAAAGTTACAAATATAGTCAAAGTCTGGCTGTTTGAGCAAACTGTGATCAGCTTTTTTTTTATTATTATTATTATTATTTGTTTTTAAAAAAACCTGACTGGAAATCAACAAAAAAAATAAACTTTCTATTGTAAAGTTTTTGTGATCTGGTTTGTGCAAAGCAAGAAGTTGTTCTTCCTGATTTGCCTCTGGAAAAAAAAAAAAATTAGCCTGTGCAGAATTTGTTATAATATTTTACCTGGCTCCTGCTGCACGTTGCAAATGGTGGATGCTGCAATTGTCCGCTACCAGTATTTTTAATTGAAAGTTTGACCATAAGTTCTTCCTTACTTGTTTCTCGCTAGGTGGAAAGCTGCATCGAAGGACCACAATCAACACCCTTTGTGGCTGAATCAACTGTTAGCTGTTTGCTGATGGTTAAAATTTAAAAAACAAAACAAAACAAAACAAAAAACCCAAACCCCAAAACATGTGCTTTGTTAAAATACGCTGCGAGCTCCAGGGTGTGTTTGCATCGCTCTAGAATTTCTCCTGTGGTTTCATTAAGTATATTTCAGGACAACTATGTCCAAGCCCTCTGCGTCTATTAGTAACCCTCTCTAGTCACATTCCCACTCTTCACCCTTTAAAGATTTTTGGTTTTCTTCTCTACAATTAGTTTGCTATAAACGTAATGTTACTTACCCCATCAGAGCTTGAATGGTTAACTCTTCTGAGCTTCTAAGAGCAACTAAAGATTTGCACATTTACTGACTGGTTACATTGATGCCTTCCCTTAAAAGTTATAAAACAGTAAACTTTATAAGCCCCAGTTCCGGCTATATGACATTTGGGTGCCAAATGAATAGGGTTTTGTCTATGAATTAGATCGTAAAATCATCCATAGCACAGACAGATAGGCTCACTGGCTATAAAAAGTCACGTGGTGCCATTAAAGTAAGTTTTATGGTTTTGGGGAGTTGACATCCAACATTATATACCACATAACATATAATCTCACTGACGCTGGACTTCATTTGACTCTTTTGCAGGCTACGTGTGCCTCCTGGCCATTCAAATTGTCAGGTTTAGGGACAGAAGTATCCAAACCACAAGTTCTCAGTACTATGTGAAAAATGGCTCCTTGCAAGTCAAAGGTAAGTTTTGTGCACAAGTTCCTTAAAGTTTATTTGTACAGTGGGAAAGCCGAGGCTCCTGCTCGCTCTCGCTGCCTCTCGCCTCTCTCTTTCTTTCTCTTTCTCTTTCCCTTCCTCTCCGCCTGGAGGTTTTCAGGACGGTCCCACCGAGCCTGAGAGGCAGGATCAAGCACTAATGATCCAGGTTGTGCTGCAAATACCTCCCCCCCCATCCCTTCACTCGCAGCAGCTAGCTCTCTATTTTAACGATCAAATCAAAGTAAACCACAATAAGCGACTTTGGCAGAGATGGATTTTGGGGCCTAGCTTTAATCACTTTGACTACCGCAGAAGATAATTACTTCCTTTGCTCCAATAGACTCTCCAAGTTTGGAGAGGTTTTGTTTAGCAAAGAGTAGTTACTGCAGGCGATTAAAAAAAGGGGGAAACAAAACAGATTGGGCTCGATATTATCTGGGCAGCATCTAATGTAGGCATGATAGAGTTGGAGGCGTGATGATATGGTAATAATCTTTGGATTGGTGAAATATGTTGCACATCAGAGCCAGTATTAAAATGGCACAGACTGTACTGGAGTGCTTAGATACATATTTTCTGCGTTGGGTTGTGCAGAAAGCTTTAGCTATGTGTATATGTACATCTGCGGGTGTGTAGTGTGTTTTGGGGATGCGCGTTCATAACGTTGCTGTAACTTTTTCCTGATTCTATACGTAATTGCATAAATATAAATATATTTAAATTACATGCATGTGTGCCTGCATGTACAAATCAGTGTGGACGTCTGTGTAAAGCCATGCACATGCATATATGCGTCTCATATTGGTGTATTCATGGATACAAAGGGTGTGTACGTGTGTGTACATATATATGTTCCTGTGACTTCCTTTTTTTTTTCTTTTAAAGCGAACCAATTGACTGTAACTTGTAGCATTAATACAAGAGACTACAGGTCATTAGAGTGCTGCAAATTATGAAATACGGGCTTGGTTTATTGAAGATTGTAAATATCCCCCTAGCTCTGCTCTCTCCCTTTCTGCCTTATATTGCTGGCTGCCATTGTTGGGTAGGCCCCAGCTGCGTGTTTACTTCAACATTCTTTTTATTTAAGTGGACTGTTCTCACTAGAGTGTGATTACTCAGCAATAAACTTTATGGCCGGATTTAACTTCAGTCTTTGAATTTCCAGGACTTGAATGAAAGGGTGAAAGGAACTCTATCTTTCTCTGGGTAACATTAAGGCCCGATCCTTATCCTTAGAGCTGTTACTTTGGCGAGTGATCTCGGGGGGGGGGGGGTGCAAACAGACTAGTCAGAGGCTAGGGTAGAATTTTGAGAATATCTATCTATCTATCTATCTATCTATCTATCTATCTATCTATCTATCTATCTATCTATCTATCTCTCCAAACCAGCTGTGGCTATCTCTTTCTCTGCACGGGTTTGGAGTAACATTGATTCAGCAGATTGCACTGTTTTCCTTTATGTGTCATAAAGTCGGGTTTGCAAAAGAATGGGATGGTTTGATGTGAGAGATGGGCTTTGTTTTATTTTGCTAGTGCTATGCCATTTGAATATTGTGGTTTAGGCTGCTTTTGCTACTGTGAGCAAAAATGGGAGATAGGTACAGGGTTTTTAGGAGGGCAAGGTTGTTGTGTACCTCTGCAAGGTCTGCATATCGCTGGCTGATTCCTATTTTTTATTTATTTGTCTTTAACTTTAAAGAAATGGTAGTATCTAAGGTAGGTTCATCCCAAAGAGCTCAGTTTTAAAAACATTTATTATTTAAAGTCAGCCCTTGTGGAAGACAAATAGTCTGATGCCTTTGTGTCTGTCGATCCTTCCTATCAACACTAAACAAACACATCTGCATATATTTCATATTAAAAAAAAATGAGAAAGTCTTTCAAAGAGCATATCCAAATGCACATTTGAAAATCATTTCCTTATAAACAGCTGGAGATTTTATAGTACTCTAGTTGACACATTTTCGTCAATAGGAATATCAGAAAGTTATGTATGATAGGCGTGTATTATATTATATTATATGCCATAAAATTTTATAGTTTGAGGCAAGGCATGAAAAACAGTTAAAAGTTTGGTCTTCGTTTATATATGGGTCCTTTTCCAAGGAAAACCCTTTGCTTGTAAACGGGAATTATGCTAGACACAAACAGCTCATGATTACTCAGTATTCAACAACACTGCGCTATTTGAATTAACTGGCGAATATACAAGCACGCACAGACACCCGTTTGACTAATATTTTAGGATCCTGGATATCATCCTGGATTGTAATTTTTCATTGTCTAAAGTGAAAAGATTTGCTACCATGTATTTTCCACATTTTTGAATGTGGCTTCTGGCCCATATCCCACACAAAACAATGTACAGACGTTCAAGAACTACGGAAAAGAAAAACATCCCTAAGTCCAGAAGAGTATAAACCCGCCTGCACTGCAAGAAACACTAACAACAAAAGAAAGTTAGCTAGAAATGACAACTTCACCGTGTTTCTGGCCCTGCCCTATCCTAAGCATCACAGCTGAAACCATTCAAACCCAGAAATGCATTAAGATTTCTTAATACGCTTTGAAATTTGAAATTCAAACGAGCCCAGACTGTCGAACTCTGTGAAAATAGTCCCAGGTCCGAATTGTTTTCCGAGGGAAAATGTCATGGAGAATTATCACAGGGAATCAGGAGGGAGGTTTTATCTGCACATGTTATTTTTCTGATGTGTTTTGGGGATTGATAAGTGCGAGTTTTTTCTAGTTTAGGAATGGCAAGTTGTGTTCCGCAATTTGAAATACAGTTTACCTAATCCTTTGAAAGAAATACTTGCATGTAGTGTCTCCTGTCTAAGTGTAAGGCCAATTAAAGATTAGGCAGCTCTCTTAATGTGTGGAACCGGTGACTTTGCAAGACATAACTTTCTCTAAACCAGAAGTATAACAATCCAATGGAAAGTCATCCGTAAATTACAGCTCTGCAGCCTTGTCTAAACCATGCAAACGCCCTAATTTCAGAACATTACAGGGAAATTATTATTCTGCCATTTCCTTACATTTAGTAAGTGTGTATCTGTGGAAGGGTGACAATAGAGGAGTTTGCAATCTGCTCCATGGGAAATTGAATGGAACTGATCATGAGGGGGGGATCAGGAGGTTTCGATTTCAAACCCTGAATACGGGAGCAATGCCTCTTCCCTCCCCGCAAATACAGATTTAACGCATTTAATGCAGACACAAGTAAATCCCCTAAGTTAGGATGTCGTTGGCTTTCTTAGTTCTTTCTCTTTCCTGCCCTCAAAATCTCCCCGATTTGAGGCTTGGGTTACCAGCTAGAGCGGAAAACCACAGTTCCCACAGTCGTCTGGTCATCCTTGAAAATATTATGCCTTTCAAATTAAAGCATCTTCACTAATGTCTCTCTGGAAGGCAAATACTCATGGACCACCCCAGTCACATGTTCCTGTAGCTATGCGCACAAACAATATCAAATCTGACACAGAGAGTGTGCAAAATTTGCATGGATTTTGCCTTATAACACGCAAAAGAAACCTTTTCTATATCCCCTCCCCCCCAAAAATGTCTTTTCAATAATAATATTTGCTATGAAGGTTATTGGGTAATTATTGCAATTTTGTGGAACAGTCCTTGCTTGAGGTGAAGTCTGTCTCCGGATAATAAATGGCAGCCCGTGCAGTTCACTGCCAGGTTAAGTAAATGCAGAAAAGATAAATCTGCACACCCTAGGAATCACCAGCAGAGCTCGCTTTAGACCAAGTTCACAGTCAACTCTTTTGCCTAGACAAGGCTTCGCAAACAATTAGAGTTGTTTCTTTATGTTTAAATCAAGGAGAAATGACTAAAACCCTTCAGCAGAGAGCTGCAGCTTTTCCCCCAACGCTCGTCGCTCCATTCCTTCCAACCTCACGCCCAGAACTTACCCAGCATTTCACCTGCAATTGTAACCATATAGCGCCTTTGAGTAACAGGCTTCCCTCCAACGCTGCCGAAAGGCTGTGCAAACTGATCTAACAGCATTTTACAAAGCTGCGAGATTAAGGAAAAGAAAAAAAAATAATTAAAAATGCAAAAGTATCCGATTTCTCAACAGCAAGAAGAAGAAAAAAGCGCCCTTAGAAAGCTGGGGGAAACGGCAGAAGTATTGAAACAAACAGTGCGAGTCTCTTACTCCTAAAAGAAGCTGCATAGCTTTTGTATATCTTTGTGGTTAAGGGCGTTACAACTGCAGGTCAAAAAGTTGAGGGTCAAAAGTTTACGTTTTGCACCACTCTTAGTCATTCGCCCAGACAGAGTTTGATGTCAATGTTATAGCCGAGATCTTGACTATCAGCACAAAAGATAAAATAGCTTTGAGTTACGTGTGTATCACAGTATGGACTCCAGGTGAACCCTACTGGCTGAATGACCTCAATTACCGAGGAAAGGATAGAAAATTCCTCTTTTCAAGAGTAATACACGTTGTATTTCATCTTGAATTATCAGCCACATTTGTGTCTGAATATCTCGGGTTCAGCCGCGGCAGGTAAACACGCGTGTTACCCCCACAGAAGACACTGATGTTGCCTCCTCCAAAAGTCAGGTAGCAAAATGCTTCACCCTTGTTTATTATATAATAACCTGCTCTAAGAGGTTTAATGTTAAGCCTTCTCACTTTGCAAAATGGCAGGAAGATAAGATAGGAGCGAAGCTATTAACGCGTGTATTGATCCTAGCCGCGTCTTTGTTTTTGCTCTCATTTCTGTAGCGACCGCTAAACTGTGCTTAAACAGGACATGCCGGAGATAATACGGGCTATATGTTTGGTCCGAAGGAGCTCGTTTAAAATGCGGAGCGGTGGAGCCGTGTTGCCATACCCATGGAAAATATTACGGAGAAACTGGCGCCCTGCGCCTCTCCGTGATTTGGAGGGTTCTCACAGCCTTCTGGAATTACCCGGGGCGGCAATTCCCAGCGAAACTGGGCGTAGGACGCGTTGTTTTTCCTCTCGCCACCCACCCCTCTTCACCCCTCCAAGAAATAGTTTAGTGGAATTTCTTAACGCAGAGAGATTCCCACATTACTGGGATTTTTTGTTCCCAGCGCAGCCTCTGAGTAAAAGCTTCAGCTCCTTGGTTAGACGTGTCTGCAGGGAGAACTAGCCAATATTGGTCGAGCAACTTCATTCTGGAGGACATCATCGCAGACGGGATTCAGCTTGAAATTTTAAGGTTGAGGGGTCGGTGGAAATGGGGAAGGATATTTCCAAATAGACACAATCAGACCTGAAAGGTGTGGAGGAGGGGACAGTGCGACAAGGAAATCCGAGAAAGAGCGCACCTCACCCCCAACTACGCATTGTTGCCTTTCCACCCCCAAGGCAGCAGCCTAAACCAGCCTCTGTGTAACTGGTACGCGTGAATTATTTGCCAGAGACACAGCTGGATCGTGGCAGGCGAGCGCTGTATCTTGGGAACAAGTACGCGAGAGGTTAGATATCAGATTAGCCAAAGTGATTATCGGAGATTGTGCCTAAAGTACCTGCTGAAGCCTGGAAAGTGTGTAATGCAAGTGTTTGCTCGGCGTGTAGACGCTGTTCACAAGTTGTTGCTGCTGCTCACTTGTAGCGAGCCCTGGTATTGCACGTTTAGGGAGCCTGCCCGCTCTGGAGATAGTATATAACCTTTCACATCCAGACTATTTATTTGGTGTAAGAGCGAAGCCTGATAACAAGCTAAAAACCGTAGCCAAATATCTATTTTGTTAGAGAATAGCAGGCGGATTGTTTCCAAGAATAACAATGCGTCTTTGATATACCCAGAATGAAAGCTGTTACTATAATCGGCTTACTCAAGAGTAGGTGACAGAAATCCATTTACTTCCTCACTAAAACAATTAGTGGTCCGGATTCCATATTTTAAATCTGGTTTAGGACAAAAATATCAATGAGAATAAAAATATCAATGAGAATAATTTCAAAGAAGTTGAAACCGCGACTTATATACATGTTGACCCTTTTCAATTAATGTTTAAATTGTTCCCTCCACCCCCCCAAAAAAAAAAAAAAAAAAAAGAAAAAAAAAAAAGAAAGGCAACAGGCTAGAACAGAACAGTTAATAATTTGAGGCGAACTCTTTCTGTCCTTTCACTCTCTGCATTCAGTACGCTGCTCTCTGGCGTGGAAGGTCTGCTCAAAAGACCATTCATTTAAAATCCGGGCACAAATCACATTTTACGTGTGTTTATTTAAGCGCACCAGGACAGAGTGAGCAAATCCCGCCAACTATCCCGTTGTTAAGAGGAACCCCAGTGCCAGGAAAACTACCGCTTTTACCAAATGCTGAACTTGGGGCAAAAATGCCAACATTGCCCCGGCGGCTCCCATCGGGAAGGACGCTCTCGTCCGCGGAGGCAGGAGCAGCTTCGGGGCTGTATCATTCCCAGGAACAAAGAAAGGAATACAGTCGATACATTCCATAACGTTTACATTTTCCCTCGATTTTTTTCTTATTTTTCCCTTAGAAGTAGTGACCTGGGCAAAGCACCCTGCTATCTAAAAGACACTGTTATAGACCTTTTAGAAAAACTAAGTCCAAGGCCGAGGTGAACTTCAGGTCACCGCGTCTAACAAATATGAAAATGTCGCCTGGTGAAGGGCACGCCTTGTTATTTAACAAAGACTGTCAATGTGTAAGATTAATAAGAAACAAAATGCACACGGTGTCACTTTTCGGTCACTTTGAAACTTGGGACAGCCTCGCATTCAAGAGGGGAAAGCTGGGACTAAATATATTCAAAATGGTTCAAATCAAAGTCAAGCCAGGCTGCTAGTGCGATTCTTCCTCCTCCTACCGCTCTCGGTGGAGGATGCCCGGCACGGCGAGAGGTTGACTTGACTTACTATTATTATAATTATTATAATTATTATAATTATTATTATTATTGCTGTTGTTATTATTCTTTTCTCTTTCGTGGTAATTACGTTTTAGCTGCGTATGTGGAGGGTAGCAGGAGTGCTTGTCTGTTTCACCAGAAAAAGAGGGATCTTCTTTTCCCCCTCTTTCGGTATGTATTGAGTTGCCTCTTCTTGGTGCATGAACATTTACTCTCTCCCTCTCAGCTTAATTCCAGTGCTGTCCCCATCCCATTCTCGGCCAGCCTCGGCCAGGAAACTCTCGCTTCTTTATTAATTGATTGAAGTCTCCTCCAGTGAAATCGAGCCTTTACTTCTTCTGGTAAAATAAGGGAGCTGGCCTATTTTATCCTATCCTTTTCTTTCTTTGAGAACTTAGGGTGATGGTACAAGTTTGTTAAAGGGAAGTACTGGGGGAAAAAAAGGGTTTGAGATTGTTTATTACAGCCATAAATCTTGCAGTAAAATGTCGAAATGGCCGTGTGCAAGATAACACTTGGTGGTCTTGGCTGGGTTCTTGTTTATGATAACAAAACCACAAAGACACGGAACAGGCCTTTTGGAGGTCCTGCCTCAGCACATCTTCGCAGAGTAATAGAACCACACGAAAAAACTAGACTTGAGCTGAGTAGCTCAAGTCACCTTGCAGATTTACACTCGTATACAAAATTGAGTCCTTCTCTCTGTAACCAAGCGCCAGAGCCCCACGGTAGAAAGAGGCAAGGTGAAACTTCGAGATCTAATCGCAGTAAATAATATGAAGCAGAGTCCGGTCAACTCTCCCAATGTAGCGCTGAGCTTACAAACCGAGACAACACTTTTCGTTGTGTTTTACTGTGGCGTGGGAACACAGCAGCCCGCTGTAGTGCTCCGGCCGTAGTGCCTCAGGACTTATGCCGAGGATAATATTTACGATACCCCAGTGTAATTCATCTGGTGCTAGCCGGCAGGTATTTGTGTGTATGCGTCTCTGTGTGTGCATGTATCTCTTTACACCGGGAAAATGCTATCGTGGTGGACTTTGGTAATCTTTTATTTTTTACAGTCATAGAGATGGGATCTTTTTTTCTTTTAGGAAATGGGTTGCTGTTGTTTTGTTGTCGTTGTTGTTTTGAATATAAATAAAACAATCTCCCTTTTTCTGTCAAATGTGTGCTGTTGAACAGTTGCGGCTGTCTCTGTGTGTAACCGCGTGTGTGTAACCGCATTTCCTCTCCATGCAGAGTAAATAGAGAAACTTATCTATTACGCCAGTTAGAGTTCCATAGATGTGCTGTTGGAAATGAGTAAGTAAATGTGTTTTAACTCTCTTTACAAATTAGACATTCGATAGTAGGAGGAAATGAGTGATTGTTTAGATAAGTATCCCAGTATACCCAAGTGCTGGGAATGTTCTAACATATTACAAGCCGCATGCAATGTGCATGCCTATGTGTCTGTGGATAAAATATAAATCGATACGATGTGTGTCTTGTTAGATAGAATATATATTCAAATAGAATTTTATTGCATGTATCCATTATCTATAAAACTGCAAAAGACAATAATCTGAATTTAAACCTGGGTAACTGTTAATGCAATATCTTTAGGAGGGCAAGATCTAAACCGTATCATATTTACGCTTGATATATTAGAAGTATTTTCCCATACCAGCAGATGAGATTAGCCGCTCAGCAATTATATTCTCTAAGGGTGCGGTAAATATTTCTATGTGTTTATATGCTTTCCTGTAAAGATGAAGAAAATAATCCGAAAAGTTCGCGCCTACTCCAAATGTGGCAGACTCGCTGACGTGCAATAAGTATTTTTTTTCCCCTTAGAATAAGAACGCAATTAGTTTAACCATCAAATTTCAATTACCTAAGGTCAGGGCGGTTGCCTCGTTTCCCCCTGAGCTGCAAATACCGTTAACAGTCTCAGTTTTAGCAACGTAGAAGTGCCCGAGTGTCCTTTCCCTCCTACACCAGGGTTTGCGAGTTACTTCTGCGAAGGCGCTAGTGTTTTCTCATGGAAGTGAAAATTAAGAAATAAACCCAAGACGAGGCATATCAAACAAACGGACTTAAATTCGTAGTTCAGAAAGCTCTCCTCCGAGGGGAGGGATGCTCACACTGAGCCCTGCAATCGCCGGTAGGAAGTGTTTGATACCGTCGTGTCCGTCTTCCCCTCTCCCTTCCCCCTCTGTTCCCCGTTATTTTCAGGCTCGCTCTGTGCCTCACACCCCGCAAAGCCCCTCCATGACTCTCCTCGGCCTCCCCGCGACCTTCGTTCTAACTTTTGCATCCATTCCTCCAATTAGCACAGCTTCAAAGGCGCAAAGGGCTGTCCCTGGAGGTCGCGGCTGCCCGCGCTCCGCAGCGGCGGGGCGCTGGGGACAGACCCCGGAGGGCGGCCGGTGGCCTGTGCCCGACAGCCGCTGCCGCCCTCTGCCTGCGCGCAGCCCCGGCGTGTGGAGATGGGCTTGTTTAAAAGGATTGTGCAACGCCTTGTGCAATGCCTGCCTCCCTCCGGATCACGCAGCTGGGCTGCTCTCCGCTTCCTCGCCCCGTTTCCTACACTCTCCCACGGGAGAACGAAGACACAAAAAGTGCTGGGGCGGGCGGGGTGGGTGGGACACTGTCAAAGCCGGATTAGTTTTATCTCGCTTGACACCGCGACTGCTGGACGCAGCCCGGGTCGGCGAGCGGGAGGAGCCGGGGATGCTGGTGAGGAGCGGACGCGGGGCGCTCCCTCTCCAGGCAGCCGCCGCCCGTGGGGGAGGCGCGGTCCCCGCGGAGGGTCCGCGGGCGCGGAGCTGCCCTGCGGCCGCTCGTCCCTCTTCCATTTCCTGATCCGGGGTCCGCGGCCCCGCGCGGTAATTGGCGCTGGCGGTCAGGTGGTGGCGGGGCGGCGGGGGGTGCGGGTGTGTGTGTGCGCGGGTGTGTGTTTGTGTGTGTTGTAGGCGCTCCAGGGGTGGGAAGAGAGGAAGGGAGGGGAGTGCAGCGGGGAAGGGGGGGGGAAGGGCTGGAGGCCCAAACTTTGGCAGCGGCAGCACTTGACAGCAGCGGGAGGGGGAGAGGGAGGGAAGGGAGGGAAGGGGGGGGGAAGGGGAGGGGCCTCGCCGAGCCCAGAAAAACGACAACGCGAGAAAAATTAGTATTTTTGCACTTCACAAATTAATGACCATGAGTTCGTTTTTGATAAACTCCAACTACATCGAGCCCAAATTCCCTCCCTGCGAGGAATACACGCAGCACAGCGGCAGCGCCGGCAGCTCCGCCAGCTACCACCCTCACCACTCGCACCCGCACGGTCCGCCGCCGCCGCCGCCGCCGCCGCACCTGCACGCCGCGCACCCGGGCCCGGCGCTGCCCGAGTACTTCCCGCGGCAGCGCCGGGAACCGGGCTACCAGGCTCCCGCGGCGCCGCCGGGGCCGCCGGGGCCGCCTCCCGAGGCGCTCTACCCCGCGCAGGCACCCTCCTACCCCCAGGCGCCCTACAGCTACAGCAGCGCCGGCAGCGCCGCCCCGGGCCCCGAGCAGCCGCCCCCGGGCGCCTCGCCTCCGCCGCCCGCCAAGGGCCACCCCGGCCCGCCCCAGCCCCTGCTCCCAGGCCATGCCCTGCAGCGCCGCTGCGAAGCGGCCCCCGCCGCCGGGGCCGGCACCGGGCCCGCCTGTCCGCTGCTGCCCGACAAGAGCCTGCCCGGGTTGAAGGGGAAGGAGCCGGTGGTCTACCCCTGGATGAAGAAGATCCATGTGAGCACGGGTGAGTTGCCCTTGCCAGGGGGAGGTGGGGATGCGCCTGCAGAGGAGGGAAGGGGGGAGGGTGCTCCCGGGGCCGGGATGGGTCGTTGAGTGTGCGGCTTTTTTTTCCCCTCCTTCTCCCCTCGCGTTTCCTAATAGGAAAAAAGAAAAAAAAAAAAAAAAAGAACAGAAAAAAAAAGGAAAAAAAAGGAAAAAAAAAAAGTGAGAAACCTTTTGTATCCGGGGTCCTTTATCAAAAGATTTACGAGACGCCAAACTGTTAGGGCAGTAATTATAGCCCCCATAAATTTAATTGCCCTGCAGTGGCTCTGGGCCATGTGTCTTTGAAGCTTTTCTTCTAACCCAAATGCCCATCACCATTTTTTATTGCTCCTCGATTGTCCCCACTGTCGATAGGCTGTGAAACAATTTTTCTTGCCGTTTATGTATCTTATGTGAACCCGGTGTCAAGTTATTATATAATGATTATGTTCCATCCCTTCCCTTCTCCTTCTTTCCCCTCCGCGTGTGTATCTGTGTGCCTGTGTGTGCACGTTTCAGTCAATCCCAATTACAACGGAGGGGAGCCCAAGAGGTCTCGCACTGCCTACACCAGACAGCAGGTCCTGGAGCTGGAGAAGGAGTTTCACTTCAACCGCTACCTGACCAGAAGGCGACGCATCGAGATCGCGCACACCCTCTGCCTCTCCGAGCGCCAGGTCAAAATCTGGTTCCAGAACAGGCGCATGAAGTGGAAGAAAGACCATAAACTGCCTAACACAAAGATGCGCTCCTCAAACCAGTCCACACTGAGCCAGCAGTCCAAAGCACAGACACAGGGCCACCCCCATCCGCTCGATGGGGCTACACCCAACGCAGCCGCGCTATAAATACGGTTTTTGGTTTGAGTCTTTTTGTTGGTTTTTGGTTGTTTTTTTTGTTATTTTTGTTTTTGGGTTGTTTTTTTTTTAATATATATATTTACCTATCTATTGGGGTTTTCAAGCTGCCTCGAGGTGGAGGCTGGCCTTTTGGACCAAACTGTATAAAACAAAACAGGAGCAGAAAAGGAAGATGAGACGTGTCCAAGAACGGGCACATGTTTAAACCAAAACCCGGACGATTGTCTACATTGTATATAGATAATGGTTCCATGCCCATCATTTTTTTCTATTTATGGAAACGCTCTCTTGCCCTCGGTGTAAGAGAGGGCTGGATGCTGTCATGGACGAATTCTCTGTACCTAAGACGGACTCTTTTTCTTTTTTCTTTTTTTTTTTTTTTAATATTTCTTTTTTGTTTTAGGGAACACTTTAAAAATAATAATAAAAAAAAAACATTTACAGCAAAGAGCTCGTGAGACACTTGTGTAAGGCATTGACTTGAATAGAGCTGTTTTGTGGTGTGTTCATGGACTCCTCTGTGCGTGCTTGTGTGTGTGATGGTGCACAGGCACGTATACACACAGACCAACGCGGGAGAGAGAACGAACACGTCCACGAGAGGTTAAAGACTTATGAAAAAGTCCCCTTACGTTGTCTAAAGGAAAATGTTTTATGTATCAAAGGTAACTTAACTGGTTTTAAGTGTAGCCCCCTCAGTAGCTGTGATCTATTAGTTTTTCTCCACATTCCCTATTGCATTTATTTAAAGAAATATTGCTATAAAGGCTGTTGCTGTCTTCATATTTGGCACCGTCTCTAAATAGTTTGGGTCCATGTACAATTTGTGGATTTTTGGTGTAATGTATAACAGTGCCAAATGCTAGTAATAAAGATTATTCTGTACAAAAGAATTAAACGCTTGAAACACAAGTCCACTACGTGCTGTTTCATCCACCTTGTGCTTGGCTGGTGTTGGCATCAGAAATGGAAAACAACGGTTTAATGCATTGTTTTAACTTGGATTCATCTTGTCAATAAGGTAATGGTTATTTTAAATGTGACGAAAAATGTCCTGACTCCTGCATGCCTGGCTGAGAAAAATTGTGTTGCAGGACGAGGAAGGGTCTTGCTTCATTGTATAGGTGAGTGGTGCTCCCTTTAGCTGACTTAGAATGAGTCTGACTCCACCGATGGCCGTGCAACTGTTTTCAGCTGCCTGACAAGAGAAACTGTGCATCTTCTGGGAGCCAATAAGCTCCCATGCCGTGATAACACTTTAAATCTTTAGCCAGTCGTGATTTATTCGTTCATTTTCACCCCATTATGATTTCTTAGCTGGCTAGCACTGTTTAAGGGGAATACAAGAACAGTAATCTAAACTTTCTTTTTAAGCTGCCTTTTCTGTTTCTATTTCCTTTTTTTTTTTTTTTTTTTTTTGTTTTAAGATTATTTCGAAATGTGTTGAGAAAGCCTCGGTTGACACATGAATTTGGGTACAACTCATGAGGCTTATTTGACCGAGATTGCCACAACTACTGTGGCAAAATGGGATTCAACTGGTTCCAGCTCAGCCTGTGCATCTTGCTGCTTCCAGGCAGCTAAGGAGTTCAGGCAAAGCAGAGCTGCTAACGGAGAGCCCTGCTTCGGGCTTTCACAGCACGGTGTAGCAGTGAGCCGAGAAGGAAAAGTCTTGGAAAGCAGCTCAAGTGCTAGTAAATCTTCCAGGGAAGGCCTGAAGGCCAATACTTATTTATTTACTCACCCAAATACATAGAAGATGGATTCTTGGAATCAGTGCTTGTCCTCATGTGAGGTGGCCAGGACCAGGGGCATCATCACCCCTGGCTGAGGAGGCACCCAGGCTCCAAAGGTGGTGCCAGCATCCCTGCCTAGCCGTGGAATATGGACCATCCCAGAGAAAAATGTAACGTGCCACTGGCAGAACACGTTCAGCATCAGGGAGGTGGCATCTGTAAATACCCTCAGCGAACACTGCTGTCCCCCCATACCTGACCAAGGAGCAGGCCTGAAAAGCACACTTCTCACATATTGCCATTTACTAAATCTGAGTAGCCAGTTGTCTCCTGGTAAATGGAAAAATATGTAGCTCTACGTGAGGTAACTACTATCCGCAAACGTGTAACTCTTCATTTGGTTTATTGTTGAGAATCCCTTAACATATTTAGAGCCAAAATTAGCACAACTGAGCAAAATTCCGGCTGAAATGTATTAACTAGCAGTGCAGGATTTCTTTAGTGTGCAGCCTATGTGTATCAACCTGGTTTGGTCCCATTGTAAAGAGAAATGAAATCACGCTGCAAATAGCAATTTTAGAGAGAATCATTAATCACCTCCTACAATAAATACTTCTTTGTAATTCAACAGCGGTTCTGAAAGGCATTCTCTTGGAAAAGTCTGTGAAGACGCAAAGGATTTTCCTGGGGGAAAAAAAAAGTGGTCATGTGTAAAGACACAGCATCTTGGCTGTCTGCTAAAAAAATGTACACTCTCTTGCTGGAGATTGAGCTGCGGACTGCAAAATACCCCATGGCAGATTATCATCGTTTAAGGTAAATTCTCCTTCCCTCTTTTCCCCCTCTGCCTGTGCTGGGAGCAGGATGCTGCTCCCGGGCTGGGAGCCCTCTGCTCCCCGTCCAATACCTCCCCCCTTTACAATAACTTCAAAAATTACATCGTCCTGTTTAAATTCTCGCATTGTGCTCCCTTTGCTAAGGCAACCAGGAGTTCACCGAGAGGACAAATTTTCTATCCCATTAATTGTTTTTTTTAGAGGAGCAGACTGACCCTTCAAACCCTTGACCTTTAAAGACAGTATTCTTTTTAATCCGGCACTTGGACCTAAATGTCTCTTCCCCCCTCCCTCTCTCTCGATCTCCCGGTGTCTCTCACACACGGATTTATCTGCTCTGGCCACAAAGGAGAGCGCAGCCCAAAACGCTGGAAGTGGAAGTGTGTCAATATTTCAAAGAAAGACCAAATCACCTCGGAGTCAATTTGCTGTCCGCAGGGAACGCCACTCGGTTAACCCCGGCACCCAGCTCCCCTCCACCCACCAAGAAAAATGCTCCTCTTCCAAGATCCCCCTCCTCGTTTCTCCTGCAAGCTCTTGCTATACCTGGTGTTTCATTACACGAGGAGCTGAACTGTGACAAGCGCCTTGTGGTATTTAATAACCAAGGCCATCCTGCATTGAGGGATTACGCAATGCTAGGATTTTTTTCGTTTGTTTGGTTGTTTGGTTTTGTAAATTCCTTTTTATTTTTTTAATTTTTTTTTTTCTTTTTTTTCCCTAGGGTGCTTGCAGTCCCAGGTCTTCTTGCCCTGTGTTTGTAAACGAGGAAGGGGTGGGGGGAGCCCTCACACAGGCGGAGATCCTGACAGGCTTGCGGTGCAACTCCAGCTCTCCCCGGCCCCCCCGCCTCGCGTCGGGGCCGCACTGGGGCAGCGCGGTCTCTCCCGGCGCTCCCGCACCTCCGCCGGAGCCGGCCGGGCTTGGGCGGCCGCGGGCCCCGCACGTCACGGCGCCGAGGAGGCGGAGGCTCTGGCCGTGTCCGCAGCCCCTCAGCCCGGCCGGGCCGCGGCGGGGTGGGACCCGGGGCGTCGCTCCAGGGCTGTCCCCTCCAGCGCGGCGCTGCGCGGGCGCCCAAGCCCGGCCCACGCGGGTCCCGGCGGGGTCGGGGCTCCCCGCGTGGGCAGGGGAAGCTCCGCGGCCGCCTCCCTCCGGCCCCGGGCAGCCCTGCTGGCTCCGCCCGGGCCCGCGGACAGGCAGCACTCACCAGTGGAAGGCGGCCCGGGCGATGCCGCCCTGATGCTCTCCCGTCCCCCTGCCAGCAGCGCACAGAGCCCCCTCCCCGCTGCAGACAATGACGGTCTGGGTTGTACTGATTCATCTGGAGGGGGAGGGAGGGTGTAGAGCTGACCCAGCTCTCTGTGCAGAACGGGACAAATCCTTGTTAATAATGCCCCAGAGCTCTCCCTGGAAACTGAGGAGCTGTCAAAGGCAGTAGAGATTAGGGGACCCAAGTACGAGCATCCCTGCACTCGCAGATAAAGGTGTTGCGTCTGTTCTGGGGGAGATATTGAAATTTTAATCTTCAGGGTCACGTGACTCATTAAATAATTAATGCAGATAGTCAGGAATGGATTTGTGGCCGTCAGTCCTCACTAGGAGTGATTCTCTCAGAAGTGAAACTCAACTCCTTATTACTGGAGTTTGTTTTTCTTTCTTTCTTTTTTCTTTTTTTTTCCCTTTAAAAAAACCCCACCTGATTTATCTTGAAAGATTCTAAACTTCTTAAGCAAGCAGTAGGGTCTGTGTTGGTAAGTAGGTAGTGTGTATTTCTAGCTTGATTACTTTAATTGTTTGTGCTTGCTTTGTCTGCTGAGCATTTGCTTAACAAGTTTAATATTTAGAAATGTTAAATCTTTGTTTTAGCTGCCTTGTGGTCACATTATGGCTTTTAGTGATTAAGTGTTACGGAGGCAAACACACTTGATAATGTTCTAATTCACACTGTGGAAGGCTGGGTGCCACAGTGCAGGAGGACCTGCTTTGTTCAATTTTCTTGGCGTTAATAAATCACAGTCTCTTAATACAGGACCAAAAAAGCAATGGAAAGGCAGTGAGCATTGCAAAGGAAAAGTCATGGGCGAATTTCTCTACGACTCATTAGTCTGAACGATTTATGTACGAACTTAGAGTGCTGCAATGAATATTAGAGTTTGGGATAACAACAAATTAAAAAAAAAAAGTCATAGTTTTCGTAAAGTGCTTTATTGCTACTTAGCAACTCTTTCAAGAAACAGCATACTTTAAAGGACCGTGGCAGTGTAAAATATGGTAGCGTGACCTAATAGCTCCAAAATAAATAACAGAAAGTCGCTGGCACCATTTTCAGATACACGCTCCATATTTAACGCGAGTGGGACAACCCAGTCACGACACGCTTGATCGATGATTATTGCTGTTTGTAACATGATTATTGATTACGGCTCAAAACGGCTAAGGTACGACTTTGAGCCTAAAATGCCAGGGGGTTCCCCCTGTGCTGAAGCCGAGTGGAAGGAAAGGTAGAGCTAAGGATAACCCCAGGAAGCAGTGCCCGGGCTCCGTGATTGCAGTTCGAACTTTCCATTTTCTTTTGTGTTTGCCAGTAGATTTTAACAGTCAGCACTCGAAAATTTATGAGACAGCAATAAACAGTTTAGTAGGCTATTATTGCATGATTTTATGTAGACTGGAGTTCAACACCAAATTTAAAATTATTAGCGTAATTATGGAACTACTAAATTACCAAAGCAAAGTATCTGCTGGAAAAGTTCTCCCAAGACAGACTTAATATTTCCAGGGCTCAGATAACACCCTTCAGCGAGAACGGTGTTATTTAATTATTAGCATTTACATTTACTGACGATTGTAAGATGCGTTAGATGGGTTTTATTAGCAAGACTGAATGCAGGGGTACATTATTATGTGTGACAAATTCATATGTAAAAGTGATTCAGTAAGTGGCATGCAAATAATCTGACTATTGTCTTTTTGGACTGTGCAATATTGTTTATTTTAGGGGAAAAGAAGCAGCCCGATTTTTCCCCCTCCGTCAATGGCTTTCAGTGATGTTGGTTTTTTCTAGTTGATTTTTTTTTAAAGCATTTGGGCCCGATCCCGCTTCACTGAGGTCAATTGTTAGTCTCTCACTGAGCTTGTGGTGGCAGGATTGGGCCCCGGCTAACCGTTTGAATAAAAGCCCAACCACAATACGCCCCGCATTTAAACTGGAGCCCTTTCCGAGTTTTATTCAGCAGAGATGAACACCACGACTTGTGTTTAATGTCTGTTCTTGATTAAATGATCCTAAACAAAGGTTTCCCAGAGGAAAATAAAGCAGACGTTCATGTAACAAGAGTTAGGAATGACAATATTTCCAAACACTTGGAGACAGAAGGCATAGCTGTCTACGGGGAAAAAAAAATAAGGAAAAAACCCCAACCAAAACAACCGCACGCTTTTATTTCTCAGCTCCCTGTGCTCTTCACCCGGGTGGGAATCCACGCTCCTCGCGGGAGCCCGAGCCCGCTCCGTCCCCGCCCGCCCCTCTCCGGGCTCTCCCAGCGCACCCGGCAAACCATGTATTGCCAATGAAGGAGCAAAATACCTCCCCCTGCACTCCCCGGTAAGGCACTGTTTGTTGCTTGTTTACAGGGAGCCCCGAAACGAAGCCGCTCGGCCGGGGCGGTGGAAGAAGCTGGGAGCGCCTCAGCTCAACCCTGCGCAGCTGGAGGAGGTAAGAGCCGGGCAGCGGCCGCTGCTTTTGCGCCGGTGGCAGCTGTAAGAATGCGATTTGCCTGGTACCTGCATGAAGAACAAGACTGCTGGAATGAGATTTTGTTGTTGTTGCGATAAATATTTAACCTAGCTGGAATTTTTTTTTTTCCTGGATTGGCTCTATTCATCTTCCGTGGGTGGTGAATGCGCGTGTCTGGGCAGACAAAGAAGTGTACGGGACCTGAGTGATCGCCATCCTTATAAAGGCATTGGGGACAGGAAGGATGCAAAGTCATCTGAAGAGCAAAGAGTTAGAGAATTTCTTTGTCCGTTCTTAGCTCCTTCCGAAATCAAAGGCACCAGGCGAGGGAGAGAGGGTTGGAGCCAATTCGGTGTTGAATGGCTGCTTATCGCGGCTTGTCTGTTCGCCTCCTCCTCGAGGAGTTCCGCAGCCAGTCCTGCAAACGAGAAGTGCGTGTGGGGATGTTAGAAAACCTGATTTTTGTCTGCGTGCATACAACAGAATGGTTTGCGAATAAATTTCGGGTATTTGTCCGTCCTGGCCTGCTTTGCACTCAGTGGAGGTCGGTGTCTGGTGGTTCGGAGTTGCTGAAGTCCTTGATGTGCTTGGTCCTTTGGCAGGAGAAAAGAAATGCTTTCCATAGTGACAATTTTTTTATGCCGGCCGTCGAGAGGGGAGGATTACATAGAATTAGCTCAAATTCCTGCTAGATTTACCTGCTTCTTTTTGGATGTTGATGTACAATTAGTGTATTTTACTACCTTTTAAAAGCGGCCATAAATTACAGGACTACAAGGGCTCTTTGTGTTGGCTTAATGAGCTGCTTAAATCTTAACTACAAAAAGGCGCTGCAAATGTCTATTCACGCTTGTGTTCGGAAATTGAAAGCGAAAACACGGTACGAAGGAACCTTCCTCCGGTGGCATGTACCCACAGCATTGCGGGCAGAGATATTTGGGATTCCTTAACGGACCCAACACCGGCAGACTCAGCTGACTCTGAGCAGAACTTCTCACACAAGGGCACAGTCGATAACGCTGCTCTTTTTATCTACTTGGAAATGATCAAAGACCAACTTTATCAGACGCACGGATGTAGGTAAACAGGTCTCCGTCCCAGCAGATTGCAAATCTTTCGAGGTAGCGAGGAAATAAGTACTTAAATCATGCGGGTGATTCCCATTTCATCTCCACATGGGAGTGATAGGCACACCTCTTACCAACTGGCATAAAAGTAAACTTGAAGCACAGTAAAAATTCTAAATTTAATTATACTGGAGGTAACTTTAAATAGCATTAATGCCAGGAGTGGCTATTAATTTCAGAACGGGCACAAAGGGTCTCCCTTAAAGAAGGCACGTTATGAACTCAGATCTGTTTGTTGTTACTGAGGCTGGAATTTAAACTCAGCTCGAAGGCATGTGTATAAAGCACAGAAAAATCAGTAGCAGACCTACTGATAAACTCCACATTTTTCTACTAGAAACAGTCTTTCGGGTCTCCAAATCATCAAGGTAATAAAACACAACGTTGAGTGTCCAGGAAGAGGAACAAAGCAATAAATGGGGTGGTGAGGAAACTTTAGCTCCTGCGACTCGCAAGACCATTTGAATTTGTGTCTGAAAACTCGTAATCACGCTACTAGAGCAAAGAAAACTTTCTCCAAATTCGGCGGAAGGGAATAATTTTCAGCTGCAATTCAGGACAGCACAAAGTTAGGCAGACTCCCCCTTCAGCCTTCCCAAAGCACACTTTGTGAAAGGTATTCACACGTCAAGAAGTTACTTTTCTTAAGAATTAATTAGTTTCCCCACTATATACACCAAGTTAATTGTTAAACAGTAGTTTTAGGATTAACTTGACCATTAATACTAATAAAGATGTTCACAGAAACGGGGTTTTGAAGCCAATAGCCACAGCTAGCGTTAAGGCATTTCAGATGACTTATGATTGTGATTTATTGCTTTTGTAGTTTCTATTTGCTCAAGACTGTAACTTCTAAAGCCATCTTTCTACTTTTGACGCAAAGCAGTCGATAACTTTTTACAACAGCCCCAAGAAAGACTTGCTTTGCTTTTTTCAACATCTGCTCCATTCCCCATTAATTTCGGTTTCATTGTTGCAGAAGAACTTCTCTATGTGTTTCTTCTATGGGATGTAAAGGCACCAAATTTAAAAGAGCCGCGAATCCATGTCAAGCAAGTATCAGCCTTGGTTTACAATAAGTGTGAGAGCTGTGGAGTTACCAGGCATGCTGATAGTTATAGATTCGGGCATGCCGAGTGTGCCTAATGCCCTCTCTTTTTAAAAAGTCTGTAGTTTTTATTCCAGTTCCTAGTGAGGGATAATATATGTATACCCTGGTACTAGCTTGGTCACCTCCATATGAGAAATCGCAAAGTTTTCTCCTGCTGTAACGTCATGCTGACTTTGCTGCAGTGCCACTACTCTACACTGTTACTAATGGGTTTACATTCCAGTGGCCCGCTTTTACAATCCAAGCGAGAGTATAACAAGGCTTGGCCAGAACACTGAAAGTCACTTTTAAAAAGAAAACTCCTTCCATTCAGTTCAGTGAAGTGCAGGTGAAACAGTAAGAGGGGATACGTAGTTAACTTCTTTGAGCTCGTGGGAGATGGTGGAAAGATTTAGGCAAGGGTGTATAGATGGTGATGCACAATGCTGGAGTCACAGAACTGAACCAGGAGCATGTTAAAAGCGTGAACTATCTGATTTACTTTGACTCCTTCCAGAAAAGTTGTGCGAGTAGAGGGTTTCTTTTGTTTGTTTAGCTTATTGTGTCAATAGCACAAGTTAAACAATCTTACAGGGAAGATGTGTTGGGTTCACACACAGGCAAGGCTGCCTGGATCAGGGGCCACATACAACTTTGCTTTTTCCTTTTTTTCTTAATTTTTTCCCCTTAGGCAAAGAGCTCCCCCTCCCCAATTTTTTTTTTCCCAACATTAGAAACCTATAATTTTGTGCATCACTCAAACTAGCTGTATAGGAAATGCGTAAGCACAGGTTTAACAGCAAGGTCCCAAAAGATTTTGCAAAATTCAGAAGCACGCCAGTGAAGGAAGGTGTATTCTTCATGTTGTGTTACGAGGACAAAAATCAACTAGCCTCTTAGAAGAGACTCTTTTTTTGCCTTTGTCAGGTAATTATAGGTCTTTTTAGTTTCTACAGGAGCCCTGATGTAGCGTGTGGGAGTTGAGCAAGCCCTGTACAATGGCAGGGTAGAGGCAGCTGGGGGTGGGGGGAAGGCTGGTAATCGTCCCGTTTAGAAGGGGGCTGGAGATAATAGCATTAAGATTTGGGCTTTCTTCGGGGCTTGCAGAGGACATTCGACGTGGAGCAGAGTGGCGGGCCCGGGGAGCAAATGCCGGTTAATTAGGCTAAGTATCAAAGTGCAGCGTTATAAGAATTCCTCTTACCTTCCAATGGGCTTTGTGTAAAGAAATATTGGTGTGGGAGGAAAGAGAATCAGACCAATCTCGCCCCATAGTCATCTGCATCTCTTAGATTTTTTTTCCCCTCCCTTAAAACTCTTCTTTAACATATTGGGTTAAGGGTTTAAAAAGCGAAGGCTCGCGCTAAGAAACCCTGTTCCTTCAATGATTCCCTATTTCAAATAAAAGGATTTAAGTTGACGTATGACCACGTGAGCACATAATACAGCGCATTATTGTGGCATTTGGAGTGGAGACCCGGTCTGGCTCCGTCTGCGATTACGCTTTTCCAGTTTCTGTTCAGAGCAACCACTGCTTTCTATTATTTTTTTTTTTTTCTCCTGCCCCCATCACCGTCCCCACAAGAGCTGGCCATTTCGCTGACAGCTTTCGTTCCTTATGGAAAGGTTATTGTCGAGCCGAGAGGACGAAATGCTTCGTTAGAAAGGATGGATTTTATTTTAAGGTATTTCCGTTGATTGTTCATTTATGTGGTGAGTTATTGCTGTTCGAGGCAAAGGTCAGTAGCAGAGGCTGGAGTGAGTGCGTGTGTGTGCGTGCGGGTGTGTGTGCACCCGGAGCCAGGCTGCTTCCCCCTTTGTTTCAATTTGCTGTGGTAAATATTCAACTCTACCCTCGCAGCGAGCAGAGCAGGGAGAGTTTGCTTCTTTATTTATTTTTCTCCATAGAGATCCCACACTGCTGTTGATGGCCAGCTGCCTCTGCTATAGCCCCTCGATTGCCATCTTACCATTATTTATGACCGGCTAGAGATAGGAAGCCTCTTTTATTGTCGCGTGTGAATATTTTCCCCCTTAATTTTATTCTATTATTTTATTTGTGTGTTTGCGTGTTTATTTATTTATGTATTAGAGCAAGTCGGAGAAAACGATGTGGGGGGTGTGTGATGCTCCTCGGTCGGGGTCGTGCTCGAGTGTGCGGCGGCGGTTGTTGTTTTATGGGTGTTTGTTCGGCCGCTGCCGCTCCGTAAATCGATGACTGTGCGATCGTGCTGCCATTTTATTTATGATGCTTTAGTGGTACTTTGTTTATTGTGCGCGGAGCGCTGCATGAGTGCTCAGCTCTGTGGCAAAGCTTCCCCTTCCCAAATGAGCCAAGGCGCTCCTCTTTATTTCTCCGCGGTGAGAAGGAGCTGAACCAAGAGCCGGCCACGGCTTCTAACAATAAATCAGCCTTGAAAATGTGGGGGTTTATTCTGTCTCTCTGAATGGGGATCTGGAAAGCGAGAATAAAAAGGAGAGGAGTGGAAAGTATCTTCTAGGAGAACATATACTAGTCCTAAATCCATATCCATGCCGTTGCTTACATAAATACATATATATCCATATATATAAATATGTAAGCATTTGCATATAGTTATCAATATGAATTCATAGATATGTATGAAGGACGCACTTTAAATAACAAAAATGGAAGATTACCTTGCTATCCAAAGAGAGCAAAACGCTATATGAAACCCTATTTCCCCGGTGTGCCCCGGCTTTGGGAAAGGTTGGAGCACTGGGACTCACTTTCCTCCAGATCGCTCCATGCCTCTCGCCTACTCCTGTTGAACCATTTTCTGTCCAGTTACGTGCTGTTTGTAATTGTTCGTCTTGTAAGGGGTCAGAAAGAGAGGGAAAAAGGAAGAAAAGTGACCCATGATAAAAACTCCGCTGAGGGCACAAAAAAAGAGGTTATTTCCACTCGGAGCTATTCGCGGCCATTCTGCAGAGACCGAGGTTATGTTTGGGATGGTCTCACGTTTTCTTGCTCTTTAAAGCCGCTCTCAAAGCAGAACTGACCCAAATAAATTTTATTTCCCCTTCTCGCCATACTGAAGAACGCTGTCTCTCTTCAGCAAGGGAAGGAGAGCTCTTTTGCTCCCATCTGTGTGTCTAAAAGTCAAGATTGGCGTTGCCGTATTTTTAAATGGGCCAAAATGTGCCTCAAAAATAAAATCCAAGCTTTAATTGCAGCTAAATTACTTGGCAGCCTTTCGTCTGATTTATGACCCAGTTTGGATGCATATTGACCCAGTTAAAACGCTCATAAATAATACAGTCCTGCTCTAGAGTAAAAGAAAGCAAGAAGAGTTCTGGAGGAGAGGGGGATTTCGGCGAGTTGTGTAAATAACTTCAGTCTGTTGAGCAAATAGCAAAGAATGCGTTGCCTCTCTAGTGTTTGGAAATATAAACAAAAATTTAGATTGACCACGGCTTGCTTCGATTGTCCAGTCCTTCTCTAATTCAGTTGATATCCCCTTCTAACTCTCTAACGACTTGGACAGGGACCACTTGCAGAATTGGCCCCCTTCTCCCTCAACTCCCTGCCTTGCTATTTCATCCCTAAGAGATCCCCCAGAACCAGCCTTGAATTATGGTGCTGCCTGCTTCCATTTCGGGGCATCCAAGGACAAGGCGCTTTACAGGCATTATTTTATTCGGAAAATAGTAATTCGGGGGAGGTGGGGGGAGGGAGGGGAGGGAGTGCCACAGAGCGGGACTCTTCGGGGAGAAAAGGCAGGTCATTTCTGACTCAGAAATCAGCCCCAAACACTGCCCGTCCCTCCCCGAGCTAAGCCCTATCTCTCTCCCGAGAATGGAGCAGAAAGAAAATATTCGGCCTCTGGGAGGGAAAGACAGATAAAAACAGCGGGGATCTGTGCATTGGGACACTTATCCCGACATCATAGAAGACATAAAAAAAAATAATCATCTTCTCATGTTTAAAATTACCTCTTTGGGGAGAGAGGGGGCGTGGGGAAATGGGACTAATTGGAGAAATCTCACAAAATACCCTTTGCAGGCAGTAAGATGAATGGAACAAACACTTCAATATTCCTATGAACCACTTCGGTTCTCACGATTGAAGTCCTTACATATCCTTTCATTTTTAAAAAAACACCCCCAGCTTCCCGTTCCCCGTTCTTAAATACAGACATTTTGTCAGAATATCCCGCTGGAGACGGCTCCCAGGTTGAAACGCCCTCTTAGGAAAATCTCGTCCAGCATTCGGCGGGGGTCCCCAAACCCGGCAGGCTCCCCGGTGTCCGCAGGTTTCAGCAGTCCCCATCTTTTCTCTCCCTGTCCAAATCCTCCTCGCCGGTCCGAGGGGCTCCGTCGGGGCGCAGCGCTGCCTCTCAGTATTTGGCCGGGCAAGTGGGCGAATGGCAGATCAGCAGTTTCAGAAGAAAGTGTGGGGTTGATTATTGACTAAAAAGACTTTTTTTTTTTTTTTTTTTTTTCCTTCCAAAGCAACATTCACAGGATTGTTTGAAGCAAAACGCATACGAAGGATTTTTGCCTCTTCTCTCCTCCTACGCTGGCCGCTTCCCCTTTCATGTGGTGCCTTCTCACTTATGCCATAAGGAGCAAGTGTTTTCTGTTTTAGTGCTCTGTTTACAGCTTTGGTGCACGAAGTCATAAATCTTGCATAGCCATAAATGACAAAAACCATTGGTATGCGTAAGAGGCCACCCCAGCCTTATAGTGCTTTTTATTTCTCGCTTCCCCCTCGCTTTGTTTGTGTTTAAAGATGACGCTGGGTTCCCTCGTGCTTTAAACGGACTAGTTATATTTATAATGCCTTAATTAACGAAGTAACGTCAAATTTACACCTAGATTTTATTCGCGGGCTCCACTTAATGCACGGAGCCCACAGCCCCGTTAGCGTCTGCCAGACGGGCAGGGTCTGCAACTTTGTTTAAGTTCTCGTTTGCACGGTCGCTGCCGCCTTTCTGTTGCAGGAAACTGGGGGTTCACCACCACCCCCAAACCCCGTGGCGCTGAGGAAAGGGGTGAGCGCCTTCCCCAGCTGTGCCGCGGAAAGAAGGCGAAGGAGAACTGGGAGGCTCCGGGCCCGCGTCCACGCGGGGCTCCCACCCACGCGTCCCCACGGGGTGCTGCGGGCACCCCGACCCGTCTGTGCAGCACATGTGTGTGTGTGAGCGCCTCTGTGCCCGTCCCGGGCGCTGGGGATATTTGGGGGGGGGGCAGGGGGTGTCTGTGTGTACATCTGTGTGTGTGTGCGCTCACGCATGCATGAGTTAATAATTAGTAACTCTAATGATTTCCAGCGTGGCTTTGAAAGCATTGCCCAGAGCGGGGATCCTGGTGGGCTTCGGTTGGCTCTCCGGACCCAGCCCCGGCTCTCCGGGCTTTGCTCCCCTCTCCGGGACTCAGCCGTGGCTGTGCGGGGCTCCCGGCCGTGGGGAGCGGCAGAGGGGCTATTCTGCAGCTGCCCCCCAAGCCCACCGGTAAGAGGGACAAACTCAACCCCCCCCAGCAGCACCCTGGAGGCTGGTGAGAGCGACCCTTTGTGAGCGCCGTTTGTCTTCATTAGCATAATTTTCCTGGACTTCGGTGACGCCCGGGTGCGGGGGGGCCGCACTCCTTCACTGCCGTGCTCCTGCGCTCCCTCCCCAGCCCCCACCCTGCCCCATGCTTCCCCAGGCGGCCGCCTTTCTTTCTTCCTTCCTTTTTTTTTTTATTTTTTCCTTTTTCCCCCCCTCCAACTCCCCCCCTCCTCCTTCCCTCTCTCTCCTTCCCTTCCCAGAGCAGCCCTGGGAAACATCCCCGTTCTCCGTGCCCCGCACAGGGGGAGCCCGGTACGCCGGGGACCGGCTCGGGGTAGGGTGCGCAGCCTGAAGCGTCGGGGGAGCGGGGGAGGCGGGAGTCCGGAGCCACCGACCCCATCCCGTGCGGGGCAGGACTCGCCCCTCCCGGCCGGGGGGTGCCGGCTGCGGATGAGCTGAGCCGGTGCCCACCCCGCGGCCACAGGGATCGAGCTGGGGCAGACAGCCCCTGCTCTCTGGGTTGTGTCGCCTCCAAAAAAAAAAAAAAAAAAAAAGAGAGAGAGAGAGCGAGCATGCTGGCTTCCGCCTCAGTCGTCAGAAGTTAAGGTAAGCAGGCCACAAATACGCTGCTATCAGTCGTGAATGGCGGAGTTTATGTCCCAGTGATTTATGACCGTAGACTTAAATGTCGGTTCAAGAAGAGTTCACAAGCTGGGGCTTCCTTCCAGGCAGTGACTGATACCCTTACACTTCGTGTTCAGGCAGCTCTCTCTCCTCTCTTCCCCCCACCCCCCACCTTCTCTCAACTTTGTCTTTATCTTTCAGGAAATCTTTCAGGGGGGCTGCCTGATTTTTCGTCCTAGAGTCAGAGTTTGGGGCTCGGTTGGGAGTTACAGGGCAAATATCTGCTGTGCTTGGGAAGAGGGGAAGCGCAGGGAAGCAGAGGGTAGGAGAGAGCTGAAGTGGGGAGTGGGGGAAACCAAGGGGACTTGCCTCCCCAAGCAACTTTCATCTGCTGTCTCTGGGCTGTCTGGGTGGGGGGAGAGAAGTTGGTAAAGTGCAGAGCTGTGTACTGCACAAAACGAGATGGAGCCGATAAAACAGGCATTGGAAAGATTGGGGGCCCATTTGTGTTTGTAAGACCTGTCTTTTTGTCTTGGAAGGGGAGAGGAGAGCTCTTCCCATCCCAGGCACCGGCTGGGGTGGTAAATCCACCTCCTGTCCCCTCTCCCGTTAGGATGCTATCGGGATCGTTATCGCTCTTAATCCCGCTATTCCCACTTTCTCCTGGAATGACCGGGCGTTCCTCAGGTTACCCCCGCTTCTCTATAACTTTGTAGGAAGTGATTAACTTGGCGAACCCAAACTCGGGATCTGAGTTGTTTTTTTTACTTGCTGGCAGACTGCCGAAGCTCCAATAATATTTTACCTTCCAAGTAAAGTTGCCTATTGTCTGCAGGCCGGCAGCTACGGGAGCAGCCACTCCGCATCCTCGCTCTGCGCTGCCCGTCCTGCCAGCGCTACTAAACTTCGCAGCGGCCGAAGGAAGGTGAAATATTTGGTGTCGCGGTCATGAAAGGCGGGGGCCTCTGTGAAATCACCGCTGGCTGATTGTTTCCTCCTTCTCCTCTGGTAGTGGTGTCTACAGTCCCTCTTTCAAAGGAATTGAGAAAAATCACACCAGGCCTCGATAGCACAGGGAAGGAGAGGCGAGGAGCTGGAAATTGTGTGTGCGCCTCAGATCTCCATCGGCTTATTAGCTTAATAGCATCCCAAGAGCTTGATTAGTGCAATAACAGGGTAACCGCCCTGCTGTAGGTGTGTTACCTTCATTTTGCTACGATCTAACAAAGGGAATGCTGTTTTCTAAGAACTTGTATAACTTGAAAGGCGTAGAATGAGCTCGTTTGGTGCATGTGTTGTGTAAGGCTTTTCGCCCCTAAGCATTTGTCCTCGTTAGATGTTTTGGGGGGGAAATATCCAGCTGCTTAAGTACAAGGAAAGTGGTAAAAGAAAAGAGGCTCTTCTGATCTGAAAAGTCGTGGTTATTTGCCAGCGAGGGGGCAGGGGGATGGTGAGTAACACACTTCAATTTCTGAGAACAATGTGAGTGCGTGTGGAAACACCTCCTGGATCGGAGGTTACGCACAGGTCTCCTCTCTCATTAATACGGGCGATTCTTTAATTGGTTATTTTCAGGCAGGTGACGAGTAGACTTTAATCGGGGGGGGGGAACCCAGAAAGAAAGGAGGATGGGTGACAAAAAAAAAAAAAAAGGGGGGGGGGGAAGGGATTCGCCCGGGCAGGAGAAGCATTCTCTGAGTTTGTGTCCACCCTCTCCCCAGCCAAGTGACCCTCATACATCAAATTACATAGCAGTTTCCAAGACAGAACCTATTATCGCTAAGTTGGAAGGAAAGTTCAAGCCGTGGTCATGGAGATGAACGCTGGTTTTTCAGGTTTCTGGTGTGTTTTTTTCCCCCAATCCATCATGTTTTAACAGGTAGGATCTGGCTGATTCCACGAAAAGTTAGTGTCTTGAAAATGACTGCTGAAAAAACCAAACCGACGACCGCCCCTGCTGGCCCCGCTGAAGGGGCTTTGCGCGGCAGCGGGTTCAGTTGAGGCTCCAGACCCACTCACGAGTGGGAGGCAGGCTCGGGGGCTCCGTGGGGTGGCCCAAGCCGAGCTCCGGGACCCAGAGGTAGCCGCTGCGGGCGGCGGGCGGGGCTCGCCCGGGCAGAAACCGCTGCTGCCAGGGTGCGTGACCTGGGCGGCTCGGGGTGGTGTGCGGGCACGGAGGGGAGAAGGTGCCGGCTTTGTTTATTTTCCTATCGAGCGTTTCACAGACAAGGCAAAATCCATCACTTGGGTTCGGGCTGTTTAAATATCCCTGCCTAGGAAACCTTTCTACCCCGCTCCTGCCCCCTGCCACAGGTAGACAGGAACCATCTCATATATTTCTTTGAAGTTGTATGAAGAGCCTTAACCAGGAGAGAAAGGCTAAAAATAAAACAAGGCTAGTTAAAGGAGAGGGTTTGATCTTAGATTTGGACTGAAGTAACAGCCCAGCCACTTTGCATTACCGATTCCTCGATCACCCTTATCTCTGAGACCGGTATTAAAACAGCCTCTTGGTGATAAACGATCAACCTTCTTGCTCTGTTCCTTAAGAAGAAAGAAATAATAAAAAAAACCAAACCTAGAAAGCCCCTATCCCAGTGCAGCAAAGCACATATTTGTAGCTGCCAGTAAATCCAGGCAGCTTTTATATCGAAATGCTCCACGCCTGAGGCCAAGTCATGCTGCTAAATATTGCTGACCACTTTTTCTTTTATGGCTTTCATGTCACTTAGCTATTGAAAGTAAGATGGATTTGTACCATTTCTTCACCCTGCTCTGCTCTCCCCACACCCCAGGTCTGCCCGGAGAGGCCATTGGAGGAAGAGCGCCACGTGACAGAGGGGTGCCAATGTTATTCTCCAAGGGTGTCAAGACCCTGTCAGTTTGCGAAATAAATATTGGGAAACAACGAAATGCAAAAAGCGACCTACTACGACAGCTCTGCAATCTATGGTGCCTACCCCTACCAAGGAGCAAATGGTTTCACTTATAATGCGAGTCAGCAGCAATATCCTCCATCTTCATCACTTGTGGAAACTGAGTACCACCGCCCCGCGTGCTCCCTGCAGTCCCCCGGCAGCTCTGTGTCCCACCACAAGGCCAATGACATCAGTGAGAGTTGCATGAGGACCCTCCCCAGCCAGACTCTCCAGCCCCCCAGCCTCGCTGACCCACAGGCTCCACCGCAGCCGCCTCCAACCCAGCAGTCACAACCTCCACCTCCGTCCTCCACCTCACCATCTCAAAATGCCAGCAGCAACTCTGCCCCGGCCAACCCCACCAAGAGCCCAGCTCTTAACTCACCCACCGTGTCCAAACAGATATTCCCGTGGATGAAAGAGTCTCGGCAAAACACAAAGCAGAAAAACAGCAGTTCCAGTTCAGGTATGAAACATGTTCCCCCCTCTCCCTGGGTATTCCTGGGCTGACTGTGCATCCTGTGGGGAGGAGGGCTGTCTTACCCACCTTCACTTTAGGGAGGGAAGGGTGGGGGCTTTTTTACCCTCTGAGTTGACCCCATGAAATTTTTGGAAAGGGCTTGCCATCACTCAGCTTATTCACTGAGGGGAGCTCAGCAAAAAAACCACTCCGTGCAAAACTTTCCCAGCCTTGCAGAATGGGTCTGAATTGACTTTGCTTCCTAGTGGCAGAGCCACTTGTGCCCTCCAGCATCTATCATATTTCCTAGGTAATCCCCCCTTCAGTAAATCATGTCAGTGCAGAGCAGCCCAGGCCTTAAGCCAGAGGCTTGTCCCAAGTACTTTGTTGGCATGGTGCTGTTAGATTAATAAGACAGTGACCTATCTCTGCTGAAGTGTAACAGGAATAAAATAGCTCATAATCATGTGCAGGCAGGATCAATGCCCTGCATGCAGTCAGAACCTCTTCCTATTTTAATAAGCTGATTGGCAAAGTTACAAGCCTGGTAAACAAAAGTGATTCTGGAGTGCTATAAACTTCAGGCCATAAAACACTATTTGAGGGATGGAAGTGTATATCAATGCTTTTATTACTCAAGGAAACCCAAACTGATAACACCAGTGCTAGCTCCAATGCCCAGAAGCTGGGCTTATTCTGACTTCTTCCTCTTTTTTGCTTGAATGTGCCTTGGAAATAGAGTTCAAAACTTTAGCAAATGTTTTGCCAGTCTGCTTTTTAAGTTGTGGTAACACTGCTGTTTACAGCCTTCCATATAATATATTTATTTTATTAAAAAGCAGCAACATTTAAATATATCTCTATACCTATATGCAAGCCTAGCTACCATATATTCTTCTTTATATATATTACTCTTCCCAGTCACTACCATCTGGTCATGCTATATATTAGACCTGACAAAACCCATTATCCTGACAATTCTTTATTTATTTGTTAAAATTTTGTATTGTGGATACCTAACTTTCAGGCATTTGTAGCTGATGTATACAGATGCATATATGGGTTTTCAGAAAAGAGGGCTTTAGGTCTTTACAGCCATAGAGAGCAGCTAGTTCTTGAAGACCCTGATCCCACTATGTCAGCAGAGGCACGAGTTCAATTCCAGAGTTTCTAAACCTCACTGCATTTCCCTGAACCCTCCTTGCTCCTCTATACCAAGCTCAAGATACGTTGCATGCTGTCATTCTTAAGGGAAGCAAGTGTAGCCATAACAGTGACATTAATGAGGTGAAGGAAGTCTTTGGAGGCTTGTAGCTTGGTGCCATGGGGGAGTACTCGCTGCACGCATGGGCATCCATCTTGCCTTTGGGAGCTGAGCTCTCCAGGTGCTGGTGCTGTTGGCCATTTTCTCATGTTGCCATGTGTAGGTTCGCCATGCTGATTGTGTTCTTTGTGTGATTTACATAGGTGAGAGTTGTGCTGGTGATAAAAGCCCTCCAGGGCAAGCCTCCTCTAAGCGAGCCCGTACAGCTTACACAAGTGCCCAGCTGGTAGAACTGGAAAAGGAGTTCCACTTCAATAGGTACCTTTGCAGGCCACGAAGGGTAGAAATGGCTAATTTGCTCAATCTCACAGAAAGACAGATCAAAATCTGGTTTCAAAACCGCAGAATGAAATACAAAAAGGATCAGAAGGGCAAGGGTATGATGACCTCTTCAGGAGGACAGTCCCCAAGCAGAAGCCCCGTCCCTCCAGCTGCTGGGGGATACCTAAACTCTATGCATTCTTTAGTAAACAGTGTCCCCTACGAGCCCCAGTCGCCTCCACCGTTTAACAAGCCTCATCAAAACACCTATGGCATCCCTGCATCGTATACTGCTCCTCTTAATAATTGCCCACCTCCTCAAAAGAGATACACGGGGACAGCAGCTGTGACACCTGAATATGATACTCATCCTCTTCAAGGCAACGGTTATGGGAATCCACATATACAGGGAAGCCCCGTCTATGTAGGGGGCAACTACGTGGAGACCATGACCAATTCCGGGCCTTCCATCTTTGGTCTAACTCATCTCCCTCATCCTCCCTCTGCCAACATGGACTACAGCGGGGCTGGGCCAATGGCCAACAATCACCACCATGGACCTTGTGATCCACATCCAACATACACAGACCTTACCGTTCACCATCCTTCTCAGGGAAGAATTCAGGAAGCGCCCAAACTCACTCATCTGTAAGAGACAGGAGTCACTAAGAGGAGCACCAAGCCCCAAGTTTTGGAAAGTACTCATCCCTTCCCTTCTCTCTCCTCTCCCCAACATGTGCCCTCCCCTTCCCTTCTCGTTTCTTTTGTTCGTTTTGGTTTGTTTTGTTTCCTTTCGTAAAAGCGTTTTCTAGTTTATGTGACGTAGCAATATTTGTTGCTTGAATTGCTCTATAGTTTCACTAGTGGATATTTATCTTCTTGAACTGTAGCCTTGTGTCTCACTTTGGGAGTATGCAGAGGCTTTATACTTTACCTTCTACACTTTTATCAAAACAGGGTATATGAACAAATTTTCTATAAAAGGAATTCTTAAATGTGAATTTGTTCGTACATGATTGATCCCACGGGGAAGCAATTTTTTTTATTGCACTTCTTTTAAATAGCAAGAAAGACATCAAAAGCGCTTGGACAGGGACTCCCTGGACAATTATTGATACGTGTAAGTCTTTCAATGTGTGTATGCTGGTGAACATTCAGATTTATTTATATTTTTTTTTCGCAAACATTGAATAATCTAAGTGTTTAAATTTTTATTTATCCCCATTTGTTCATATTTATATATATATAAAAAATCTGTACCCTGAGTATTCAGGAGGCCATATATTAGATGGCATATCGGCACGTGTTAGAAATATCATTTGAAAGGAAACTATTAACTCCTTTTATTAAAAATAGTGATAATAATAATGATGACGATGCAATAAAATCTGGGAAAAAAGATCACGGTTTGAATACTTTATGCTTGTAACATCCAGCTAGGCAAAAAGTGTGTGAAGCTGAAAAGGCTAGATTTGTTTTGAAAGTTATACATTCCTTGCTGCTCACGTTCTGGAAAAAAAATAAAGTTTTTATTCTGAATAATAAAGAGTTAAGAACATGTTCTTCGCAGCGCAGGGCAACGGAGAGCCCTTTATGACGTGGGGAGCTAGGAAACCCGTCTATAAACTTACACAAGGATCTGCTCGCCCACCCGAAGGGCCCCGCGATGCCTTTTCAGCATTTCATAGGCAGGGAGAGAGATTTTTCTTTTCCTCTCTCTCTCTCGCTCTCTCTTTTTTTTTTTTTTTTCCCTTTCTTCCAGCAGGGGAGGTTTCAGGGCCCGCGGTGGCCGCCTCCTCCCGCACCCGCTGCGCGGTGCCCGGCGGGCGCGGATCGCCCCCTCCCCGCGGAGCAGCGCCGGGAGGACAGCCGGGGGTCTGGGTGTCCGAGCGGGTGCGGGAAGCACACGCAGGATAAAGCCTCGCGTGGGTGCCGGAGCTGAGGGGCCTCCTGGGCGCTGGGCTGGCGCCCTGAGCCAGGCGGCGAGGGCTGCGGAGCCCCCCAGCACTGGGAGCAGGGTGGTAGAGCAGGGTCTGGCCGCACCGCGAATGCGCTGGCGGGGGGGAGAATGCGGGCACTGCTGCTCCTTCCACCCTCTGTCCCCGCCGTTTCCCCCTTTTCCTTTAAGAAGCGGATTTTACCTTTTCCTTTCCCTATTTTTTCCCCCCGAATTAATATTTTTTAATATTTTACTGGGGCTTGTTTCATTCCTGCTGAGCCGCCTTTCCTCCCACGGCAGCCTGAAGGTGTGGGGGAGGGGAGGGGAGCCTTGTGCTCCGTTTCTTCCCGCGGGGGGGGGGGGTGTGGATGTGTGTGCGGGTGTTTGTGTCGGGGGAGGGGGACACGGTTCTGTAGAAGGGCGACGGTCCCGGCCCCAAACGGGCACCCGTAGGGGTCTCCGGTCCGAATCGGCTCGAGGTAGAATGGAGAAACCCGCAAGCTTGTGCTAAAATCCGGTTTTTCTTCCTTTCAGGCGAAATGTCCGTAATTTTTAGATTGAAACTTGAAAGATAAATCAAAACGGACCTTAATAGACTAGGTAAAATATACCCCTGCACGTTTATAAAGACATATTCCTATGCTGTGTAGATAATAACGCACGCTGTTCACCATCTGTATCTTTTAGAGCACAGAAAAAAAATGTCGCCATTTTGGTCTCATGCTGAAATATTATTAATCTTTGGGCTTTACCTTGTTCCCAGAACCATCCTTGCCTGATGCTGAAACATTGTCATGCACCCGTGAATCTATATAGAGCTTTTCTGCATAAATAGATAAAGCATGCCCAGTCAAAGAAAAGGATAGCAAATAGATTTATGCCGTGCTGTTTATTGTATATATAGACATGTAACCGTGGAAGGAAAGGCTATGTAGGCTAATATTTTTCACTGAAAGCTGATTATTACCCAGTACAGACCAACGACTGATTATTACTTTTGTAGGCGAAGGAAGCATTTTTGCAACATTGCAAGACAATGCTCGTTTCAAAGGAGCGCCCGTATAAAATTCAAGCCGCCCCCCCACCTCTCGGATCAGTTAGGTTAGATACAACAAAAGGTAACGGTACAGTCACGATACTTACTGCGTGGTTCCTTTAGCACCACGATTTACATTTAGGAAAATGTTCAAATAGAAGGAAGTTGTCGTTTCACTCCCCTCCCACCCCGAAGAAAGAAAAATACAGGGGATTTTTCCTCCTTCTTTCCATAAACCGTATTCAGTCCTTTCTTCAGAGCCTGTAGGTTGCAAATAAGAATTTGTAATTTTGCATTTAAGATTCGTCCTATTAAAAGATCCCCCTGGAGGCAGCAGTAATTGATTTTCCCAAGAATTTCGCGTCCTCTCTGCAAAGGTTTTGTTCCAGGTGGTTTTTGTATTAGACTGACCACAAGAAACAAATGTGCAGAATAGAGACACCCACACAGGTTTTACTCACAAAGCCTGGTTAAAGTCCAAACCTCTCTCTTTATTATTTGTCATCCTGCTGTTAATCCCAATATTTTCCAGAGGGGGAAAAAAAGAAATCAGAGAAAAGAAAAAGAAAAGCCCGACCCCAACGTAGGCACCAAGAAGCAAAATAAAACCGGACTTTTCCCACAAGCAGCCCAGTCCTCTGCCAGCATATTTTAAAAGCAGCTTTTTTCCTTGTTTACTTGCGTTTCTTGCTCTGCCTCTTTTCACGGCCACATTTGATCTTGGAAAGAGCAAGAAGCTTTAAATGTGTTCTTAAGGGCCAGTAGCTGTCAAACCTTTTGGCGGCCAAGATTGATCGCGGGCAGACACCACCAGAGCTTTGTTTGGACTAAAAGCAAGAAAATTAAACCCCTTGCATTTTCCAACAGCATCGATATTTGTAAGGCATCCCTTTCGAGGGATTAAATGACAAGTCTCGTTCTATATTTTATTTAAACAAGCAACCACCAAAAAGCCCATTTAAAGCCTCCCGGCCCCTCCCCTCCCCCTCTCTCCAATGCCTTCGCAGATATGCTGCATCTTGTGGGTGCATTAACTTAAAACCGATTTTTAAAATGCACTTCGTGCAGACTGGACGCAGACTGAACCACTGAGTGCTTGGGGTCTTGTTTTCTATTTTTTTTTCCCCCGTCCTTTTTTTTTTTTTTTTTTTTTTTTTTAAATATAATTACGAAGACGGTTGCCGACCCCTCTTTGGCAACTCCGAAAATAAAGCGAGATGGCACCTCATCGCGCTGGCGATGGTTCCTGGCTCCTGGAGGACGCAGAGAGCGGCTCGGAAGCGCCTTCCCCCCGGCCCCCGGCGCACCCACCCCGCCGTGCACCCCGGTCTCCGCGGGCAAGCAAGCCCCGTCCGGGCTGTCTAGGGCGGCTGTGACCATAGGATTCATCGGGTTGGTGATTGTGGCCATCATTGTCATCGCTCTCCCTATCGCCTCAGTATGGTTGGAAAATTATGCCCAAAGCATCCAAATTCGGGACTTGCCTCGACCTGACGGGGGTGACTGGAGGCAGCGGCGGCAAGAGCCAAGCATCGGAGGCGAGTGCCGTCTCTCAAGTCATAACCTCGCAGCATTTTCGCTCTGTCTGGCCCCTTGAAAACAAACCCGCTACCAGCCCATATATTTCCTGGTAATCGAAAATACTCACCAGACCCAGCCTACTACGGTTATTAAGCAAATTATGCCAGCAGACGGGAGTATCGTTTGCAAGCTAAGGCACGGGATATATACTTTTTTTTAAGAGGCAACAGCCAGACGCGTTTGCAGCCTCGCGATTTGGCTCGCCCAGAGAGGTTCTCCTAGGGTTATGTTTTACGGTCCAATCCCGGGAAGCCAACTGGAGAGGGAAGTCATGAAGCGCCAGGGCTGCTGCCTATGTGACTCTTCCCCTCGAAGCAAGGTTGCTGAGGAAGATCCTGATAAACAATGGCTCAGCACCGGCGACCAATTGTTCTCCGTACTGTACACCCGATAGCCACCAAAAAAGAAAAGAAAAAAAAAAAAAAAGAGGAAAAAAGGAAAAAAAAGAAAGAAAGAAAAAATCGAACAAGAACACAAATCCAAACAAACAAACAAACAAACAAGAAATACAAAGGAGCTCATTGAGGCTGAGTCGGGAAGGAGAAACTAGTTTTGGAGGAAGTGCTATTCCTAAGAAAAAATCAAGACCCTCTGCTTCAGACTCCTGCCTGGGTGCAACTTCTTATGCGGGGGCCTGACGGTGTCAAAACTTTGAAGATTAATGGATTACTTTGTTAATGACTCAAGGCGTCAGATTGAGGTGCTTAAATGATTTGTGAGGTGCAAAGCGTTTTCCTGACAGTCCCAAACAATGAGAGAAGAGTGTGCGGGTGGATGCGAGGAAGGCAGCAGGCTGCAGGACAAGCAGCCACACACACACACACACACACACACACACACACACACACACTCTCGCAGCCTCTCACACAAACATATCCACGCACACGCACCCTCCTCTCCACCCCCGATCATTTCAGATTAGGACGCCAAGGGGATAGATACTCGAGATATCATTTCCCCTTTTAAAAAAAGTGTAAATAAAGCCTTTCTGGCCCCCAATGAGGCGTTCCTTCCCGACTTTTTTGGATCAATCAAACAGACAGTGGCTTCTTTTGATTAAAGCCCAAATTGTCATTGGGCAGAGGCAATCATGTGACAGCCAATTCGGTCCAATTTCAACCTTGTCTCCATGAATTCAATAGTTTAATAGTAGCACGGTCCCCATACGGCTGTAATCAGTGAATTAGAAAAAAAACACCCCACCAGCGATCTTCTATGCTATATTTTTTTCTCCTCTCTCTCCTTTTTCCTGGGCCTTCCCCTCCCCCCGAGCCCCCTGAATCCGAGGGAACTTTTTCTCCGCGGGGGCTGCCAGTTGAAGGCCATGAATTTCGCATTTGAGCGAGAGATCGGTTTTATCAATAGCCAGCCATCGCTTGCTGAGTGCCTGACATCTTTTCCCCCTGTCGGTGATACATTTCAAAGTTCATCAATCAAGAACTCGACGCTTTCACACTCGACACTGATTCCTCCTCCTTTCGAGCAGACCATCCCCAGCCTGAACCCCGGCAGCCACCCTCGCCACAGCGGCGGCGGTCGCCCCAAGGCGAGCCCCCGCGGCCGCAGCGGCAGCCCGGGCCCCGCCGGCGCCCCGCCGCCCCCGGAGTACCCCTGGATGAAAGAGAAAAAGGCGTCCAAGCGATCCGCGCTGCCGCCCGCCTCGGCCTCCGCCTCAGCCGCTGGACCTGCCTGCCTCAGCCACAAAGGTCAGTCCAAAGATGTGCCGCCAGCCCCGCCGGGCCGCTATTTTGGCTCCCCGCATCCCCCCGGCTTCGCGGGGGGACGAGGCGGAGGGCGGGCGGGCGGGAAGGACGGAGCTGGCGGGGCTCGATGGAAACCCAAACTTTCCCCAAACTTGCCTAATGCGGGATGATTTATTTGAGTTGGAGCTGACCTCTCTTGTCTCGCCGTCCTAGAGTTAGGATATTTGACAGTAATGAAGAGTGATAGATTGCTCCCGCTCAGCTAAGCAGCTGATGCATTAATTATAAATTGCGGTATGGCTAATATAAAGTTTGCTCTGGTGTGGGGAGGTTGGGGAGCTGGAGGCAGCGGTTTGGCGGAGGTGGCCGAGAGGCACGCAGCACCGGGCGCTCAGCAGTGCAACACAATGGGTTTACTGCATCCAAAGGCGGCCATTTTGTTGCAGTTGCTATTTTATGCTATATGGACATATAGATATAGACACATACATGCAGAGAGAGCACTCCCCCCACCCCCCCGGGATGCGATGTGCTGGGGTGCTGAAATTCAATCCGTGCATTTATCTGTTTTGTGTGTGTGTCCGTGTGTCTTTGCTTTCGCTGATCTGGCGGTGATGCTTTGGGGTGCGTGTGGTGGTGGTGTTTTTCTTTTTTTTTTTTTCTTTCTTTTTTAACAGACCCCCTTGAAATCCCCGATAGCGGTAGCGGTGGATCTAGGCGCCTGAGGACGGCTTACACCAACACCCAGCTTTTGGAGCTAGAGAAAGAATTTCATTTCAACAAGTATCTCTGTAGACCAAGGAGGGTTGAGATTGCAGCCTTGCTGGATCTGACTGAGAGACAAGTCAAAGTCTGGTTCCAGAACAGGAGGATGAAGCACAAGAGACAGACCCAGTGCAAGGAGAATCAAAACAGCGAGGGGAAATTTAAGAACCTAGAGGACCCCGAAAAAGCGGTGGAGGACGAGGAAGAGGAGGAGGAGGAGAAATCCCTCTTCGAGCAAGCCCTCAGCAACGTCTCCGGCGCTCTCCTGGAGCGGGAAGGCTACGCTTTCCAGCAGAATGCCCTCTCCCAGCAGCAGGCGCAGAATGTGCACAATGGCGAATCCCAAACTTTCCCCGTTTCGCCTTTAACGAGCAATGAGAAAAATCTGAAACATTTTCAACATCAGTCACCCACTGTTCAAAACTGCCTCTCAACAATGGCCCAGAACTGTGCAGCTGGCCTGAACAATGACAGTCCTGAGGCCCTAGATGTCCCTTCTTTACAGGACTTTAACGTTTTCTCCACAGATTCCTGCCTACAGCTTTCAGATGCAGTTTCCCCCAGTTTGCCAGGATCTCTGGACAGTCCCGTAGATATCTCTGCTGACAGTTTTGACTTTTTTACAGACACACTCACCACAATTGACTTGCAGCATCTGAATTACTAAGAAATTAAAGACGTCCTCTCCAAGGGTCCTGCTTTCTCCTCCTTATTTTTCTTCATTTTTTTCCCCAGTGAATTAATTTTATTTTCCCCCTCCCTTTCCCTCTTCAGTATTTTCTGTTTGTTACTTCCCTCTGATATGCCATTTTGCCGTTTCTTACGAAGTTTTAGTTGTGTTCAATTTTAACCTAGCCACATTCTAGGTCCTTCTATGAAAGCAATATATGAGGTCTGTAAGAAAGTGATCATATAGGAATGTATCTTCACTTTCTTTTTATTTTTGTATTACATTAGGATGCGTTGTCATAAGTATTTTTGGTAGAATAAATTCTTGTTTGCTACAAGGAGCTTTCTCTTTTTTCTTTCTCTTCCTGCTCTCTTTCTCTCTGCTTACAAGATTGGTAACATGACGGGCATCTCTCCCCATCTCTTCCACTATTAATTTGCTAATAAACAAAATCCAATGTTCTAACAACGAGTAATTGCCCTTTTGGCAATTTAGGACATTCATTAGAGAGGAAAAACTCGTTCATTTTCTTTATTGTAAGAATTCTCACAAGGGAAGGAAAAACAAACTAAAGAAATTAAAATCGTTCACAGGTTTGATGGAGAATTGTTCCTTTTAATGTATAAATGTGGCATCTTATCTCCGTGAGGCTACAAAGCTTGGAAATGCTGAGCTGTAACAAAAGCATGAACGAGGACTTTCTCTGTTACAGGCAGAACGTAAGAGAGACTCAGTAGGATAAGCGTCTCCTGCAGAACCCAGCCTGTTACATGAACGAAAGGAAAGGCGTTGTGCTGTGGTTTGTTTTTTTTTTTTTTTAATAATGCTGTTTTTCTAAAAAGTAGTGCTTAGCACCCATCAAGATTTTTCAGAAAACGTGTCTTAAAAAATACCAGAGCTCACAAAGAATGTGGTTGGTTACTTCTCACGTGCTGAGCAATCCAAGAAATCAGCCCTAGGAGGAGAGGAAATGGAGAAGTTAGTGCCTGTGAAATCAAAAGGGTGGGAGAAACGCAGGGGGAAGAAAAAGTATTTAGGGAGGAACCAGCCTCTCTTTCCGTGCTTCTCGGGGGCGGTGCGGGGGCAGACCCGAAGATATTTTTCTGTGTAAACCTTCTTGCGAGGCGAGAGACCGATAACGAAAAGGTGAAACTCTGACTTTAAAGTTAAAATTTCCTCGGGCCCCCCACTCTTCTGCTGGAGGCAGCAAAGACGGGCTTTCAGAAATCTCCACCAAATTGCCTGCCACCCGGCGCTGCCGACCCCCAGAGCGGAGGGTGAGCCCCGTCCTTCGGGCTAAAACCGAGCAACAGATGCCAGCGGGGCTCCGCCGCTCCGGGGCCGGGGGATCCCGGGCGGGTACGTTCGCGGCTCCTTCCGTGAGCGTGAGGGCGAGTGAGTGCGTGTGGTTGCATTACCCCGGCGAGTGGGGCTTGGGTGGAGGTTTGTGAGCGGGGCTCTGCTGTCCGTCCATGCGAGGAGTGTCTCCCAGCCCTGTAACACGTTGTGGAGCTGGGATGCGTGGGTTATAGCTGGAAGGGCTGAACGCAATTCTTCCGAAAGTCATAAATCAAACTCTTTCTATGAATGAGAATGTCATCAAAGAGATCAATTGCAGGAACACATGCACAAATAAAAATCCTCTTACGTATTTGCCGGGGCTGGGGATCCCCGTCTAAAACCATTAAGTGAGAAGGCGTTTAGTCATAATTCACTTTTATTGCTCTTTTAAAACAACAGCTTGGCTGAGCTGCGGGCGCGGTGAAACCTCGGCCTTGGTTCTCCTCCTTCCCTCTGCTCCAGCCATGTCCCTGCGGAAAGCGAGCAGCCTCACCGGCATTTCCACTCCTCTGCCACTGAGTTAAATTGGACCGCAACGTGCATGTAAGGGTTGGGGTTTCTTTTGTGCCCAGATTTCCGGATGCTGACAACGCTTAGAGAAAACCAAAGCAAAACGAACTAAAAAAAACCCCAAACAATAAAACAACCCCCTCAAAACCCCAGTCAAAACCCAGAAACATCAAACAAAAAGAAAAAAAAAATAAAAAGGAAACGTGCTACAAGGTTTAAACTTCTCTCAAACTCCATTTAAATAAATGGGGGAATTCAGCAAGTAGGAGCCGCCTCCGAGGCTCCGAGTGAACCCTGGGGCCACAGCCGGGGCACACTCCCACGGAAAAGCCTGAAGAGCTGGGATCGCCCCCTCAGCCCCAGTCCCGTGGCAGGAAACGCGGAGCCGAGCCGCGGAGGGGCGCGGAGGGGTCGGGATGGCCTGAGGGCGGGGGGAAGCGGCAGTAGCTCCCCCTCGCCTGGCCGCGGAGGAGGGAGGGTGTGGTGTGTGTTCCCCCTCTGTTCCGACTCTTCTCATGATGTTGCCCCCATGCTCAGTACGGGCAGCAAAACCCGAAAGCCCCTCCAGAGAAACAATGCAAGAAGAGACAATGGCACCAAAAAGGCAGAGAAAAAAGGATTTCGGAATGCTGGAGACTGTAAGGAAAGTGATTCATCGGAATTTGCGGGTAAAAGGGCTCTACTTGTAGTAAAATATTTTTTTTTCTTGGCTGACTGAAACAGCACTGAGAAGATGTCAGCCCTTTTATTAGTAAAGAGTCCTAATCGCCTTTTTTTCCTGGGCTTTATGCAGTATTTATCTGGTTTACAAGAATGAAATAAATGTGTTTACAGCTGTAACCATAGCCAAAATTGGCGCAGTATAATACCATAAATGCCTCTGGGGTGTTGTTGCTCTTGTCCTCCACTCCGCCCCCCTGCAGTTTAAGAAACTGAACCTTTCCAGAGGGCCCTTAACCATCTCTGCCTCTGTAGTAAATCAGAACAAATAGACATACTGAGGGCACCGGGAAAGGCGCGTGGTGGAGAGAGGCGCCCTTCGGTTTTGGCTGACAGTAGAGAGGCCGTGCAGATGCCATGGGATAAGGGCTGACCTAATAGCAATAGGAGAGTTTTGTACCTAGGAGAGAGTGTTGTGGTTCATGTGGGAGGGAGGAGCTTGAGGGTGTGTATGTTGGGGTGTGTGTGTGTATTCGTGAGTAGGGAGTGGCGGCGGGGTAGAAGAGCCTTTTGGATTTCAAAACAAGCAAGGGCCGAGCGTGAGAACAGAGGGACATAAGAGTCGGCACCTGCAGAAATAGAGGGGGCAGCCCCTCCTGGGGCTGGTGTCAGGGGACATGACTTTCCATCCATCTATCTTTCTCCGAGGCTGACGTTTTGCAGAACTTCTTTCGAAGACTTTTGGTGCCGTCCTTTCTGCCTGCAGACGTCTGGGTGCGCCGGGACAGACGGATGCCCAGCCTTTACCTCCCCTTTCCTTTTCCGCATACGTAAACCGAATGAGGTCGTAACCCACATCTCACCGCCATCCCTCCTTCTCTGGCCACGGACCCATTTTTTTGAGCCACGTCCCCACGGGGTTGGGGAGGGGTGGGTTGGAGTCGATGCTCAGCGCGGTTCCCAAGGGTCCTGGGGCCACCTCTGCCACCGGCCATCTGCCACCCCTCCCCACAGCCGGCCCGGGTGGCGGGGCGCAGGGACAAAGGGGCCGGGGCGGCTGGCCCTGAGAATCCGGCCGCTCCTCTGCCCCTGTCCCGGGTCGCCTCCTCGGGCTGCGACCCGCGGCACCCCGGACAGCCTTCCCCCACCCTGTGCCCGGGCGGGCGGGCGGCAGCGGCGCCGCAGGAGCACAGCAGATGGGCTGCGGAGCCCCCGGGCCCCCATCCAATCATCCATCCTCCTGCTCTCGGCTCCTCCTTCCCTACCCCAACCCCGGGCTGGCGAGGGTGAGCCCGGCGGAGATGCGGGGGGAGCAGGGATGAGGGCCAGAGGGTGGCCGGTGAGCCTGGGAGAGCACAATGGCCGTCAGACCCAAAAGAGCCTCATTTCCATGCTAATGTCCGCGGCCGCCTGGTGATGCGGCTGGACAAGCCCCTTTAACTCTTGGCGTGGCGTCGCGCTGGGACTGCAGCGAGGCAGGACCAGCGAGATCCCTCGGCACCGGCACTGTTACCGTCTCCATCTCCACCCACATCCCGTCCACATCCATATCCTCGGTCCCGTGTCTATTCTCCACCTTATCCTTACCGTCATTCCTGTCCCTATCTCCATTCCCATCCCCACAGAAGTCCCCAGCGGCATCCACGGTCCCGTTCTCGTTCCCGTTCCAAGGGCTGATGCTCTCAGCACTGTCCCTGCCTCTCTCCGCCCCATCCCTCGCCCCGTGCTGTGGATGCAGTCGCCTCCCCGCTCCACCCCCCGCTGCTGCCCCGGCCGGGGGTTGGTGGGCGGCAGAGGTGCCCCGTGCAAGCCTGACAGCGCCGACAGCAGGGGTGATGCTGGGGCACCCTGGCAGCAGCACTCACCCTGGAGGGGACGGCCGGTGGGCTCCGCGGGCCGGGCGCAGCCTCCGGGTCTGTCCTGCCTTCCTCTCTCAGCTGGCGGACGAGACCCAGGGGGCTGTGGCGGCGGGGGTGTGTGTGTAGAGCCCGGCCCGGCCCGGCCCGGCCCGCCCCCCACCCCCGGGGGGCCGCTGCCGCCGCCTCCCTGCCCCGCGGTGCCGCGCCGTCGGAGCGCTCGGCGTTTAAATGCCCCCGACGCGGCGCTGTACCAGCGGCAGGAGCCGGGGAAGCCCCGCGGGCGCCGCAGCCATTGGCTGCCGCCCCCCACGTGCCTGCCCGCTGCCGGCGCCTTCGTGTCATTTTCCTGCCGGCCCCATGGAGGAAGTGGGAAAGTTGGCGCGGCCCCGCCGGACGCTGAAGACCCGGTGGCGGCGTGACAGAGGGACGCGGCGAGGATGAGCTCCTTCCTCGAGTACCCCGTCCTCGGCGGCGAGGCGGGGGGCTGCGCCGCCCGCGCCTACCACCCCGACCACGGGATTACAACTTTCCAGCCCTGCGCCGTCAGCGCCGGCAGCTGCAGCGGAGAGGACCGCTTCCTGGCGGGCCGCGGGGTGCCCATCAGCCCCCACCGCCACCACCACCACAGCCCGGCCCAGCCCGCCGCCTACCAGCATCACGGCGGGCTGGGGGTGTCCTACGCGCACCCCGGCTGCGGCCCGACCTACAGCGCGCAGGGCTTCGGAGCGGCGTACGGCCCCTACCCCCTGGGGCAGGACGCGGAGCTGGGCGGCGGCTTCCCTCCCTGTGCCCCCGCCGTGTACTCGGGGAGCATCTCCTCCTCCGCCGCTGCGCAGCACCCGCTCCCGCACCAGGGCTACGCGGGGACCCCCGCTCAGTACGTGCCTCCCCCTTACGGGCAGGAGCAGCAGAGCCTGCCCCTGGGCACCTACAACCATGCCCTGTCTCCCCTCCACGCTGGCCACCGGGAAAACGCCCGCTCCCCCTCCACCGAGACCTCGCCGCCGGCGCAAACCTTCGACTGGATGAAAGTGAAAAGAAACCCACCCAAAACAGGTCAGTGGCCGGCGGGAGGGCGGGGGCGGGGGCCGCTCCTCTCTCTCTCCGCCGCGGGTGCGGGGACAGAGGCGCGGTGTCCCGCGGGGCGCTGAGCAGGTAGGGCGGCCCGCACCTCTGGCAGCAGCCCCGGCTGTCTGCCCGCGGAGCTGAAAGGCAGCGCCGCTTATTCCTCACTTATTCCTGGCTCCCCCTTCTCCTCCTCTACCGTGGTCATATTTCTCGTAATTCATAAACCACTTATCAAGTTTCCTCTAACACTAGAGGCTGACTCCGGTTTAGCACCTCGCACTCCATCACTCACCCTGCCGGGGTTTCCCTCTTATCCTAAGAACTTCTTGCTCCCTATCGCTTAGCCGGTGTGGACATATTGATTACATCGCCTATAAATCATTTGCGCTCACTTGCTTACCGCTGCATGTCCCCTCGCAGGCAAGGCTGGCGAGTACGGCTTCGTGGGGCAGCCCAACACCGTCAGAACTAACTTCACCACCAAGCAGCTCACCGAGCTGGAGAAGGAGTTTCATTTCAACAAATACCTGACCAGGGCCAGGCGGGTGGAGATCGCGGCCTCCCTCCAGCTCAACGAGACGCAGGTGAAGATCTGGTTCCAGAACCGGCGGATGAAGCAAAAGAAACGGGAGAAAGAGGGGCTGCTGCCCATCTCCCCCGCCACCCCCACGGGCTGCGAGGAGAAGGCGGAGGAGTCGTCGGAGAAGTCCTGCTCCTCGCCCTGCAGCGCCTCGCCCGCCTCCTCCGCCTCGGACACTCTCGCTGCCTCCAACTGAGCCCGGCCGCGCCCCGACGGCCGCCCGGCGAGACGCCCCCGCCAGCGCGGCACGCGTCCGGCACCGCCGCTGTGCCGGTCCCTCGGTCGGTCGGTGTCCCCGAGAGGTCCCGGCGAGCTGCCGCTCCTTCCCCCGCTACCTCCGCCGCCCGGCCCCGGGGGTGCCGGCTCCGCCGGGTCCCGGCGCCTTGGTGCCAGGGGATTTTCTCCCCGGGCCCCCTCTTCCTTTTCTGCTGGAGGAGCTGTGTTGGCACAAGCGTAAGGGTCTCTCTCCTCCACTGCAAGGACGTTCTATCGAGTTTCCCTGAGTGAAAGACAGGTTATTTAGGGTACATAACCTCACAAAGAGATGCACTATTGCAAGTGTTTACACGACTTACAGGACTTTCATCCCCTTAATTTAATGTATTCTTTGTTCGTGTCAATGAGTTTGTTGCTTGTAAATACTTTGTCCGAGAGATTTATCTTTTTACAGATTTTTCTAGAATGATGTTCCGATTATCAGGTTAAGCAGGGTGAGTGCATTCGCCAAACTGGATCCATTTTTATATTGGTAAAGCAGACGACCGTATCAAGTAAACGTCTTAAGCTCAAGCATATACCTCAAAAAAGTAGCGCTATTTCTTTAAATGTGACAAACAAGGCTTCAATTGCACTAGGTTTTTTAAACCTTGCCCGGTGTGCTTGCTTCCTCTCCTTTTCCCCCCTGCCCCGAAAGCTGTGTTGGGTTATGCTCAGCTGAAGGGTACAACCATCCAAAAGACCTCGCCTCTTCCTATTTTCATATTAACCTTCCTTTAGACTCGATGTCTTTTCAAACTACTCGTGAATGTGACGAATGGCCAAATGAATGTATAATTTCTGTGGTTGGTGTCCAGACCTTTGCATGACGCACCGTGCTTTGCTGTACTGCGGGTACACTGAGTTCTATCAGTTGTCGTGTGTGAGCAAAATGTCCTCCTGATTTTTCTGTACAATCATGAAAGGCTCTGTAATTCCACCAGTGGTGGAATCCAGGGCAGGATTTACGGGTCCTTATAATGTCTGTAATAAATATATTCCACTTTCAGGTAGCCCTCGTCTGCCTACCTCTGTGTGACGTCAGTGCTGAGTCACAGGCTGGGCTCAGCAGTTTTTTTTCCCTTACTTTCGTCTACTGGGGTCTTTGCAAGGGGGAAAGGGAGGAAGAGTCTCACTCTTACTTACTCCTCCTGTGTTGTTTTGTCAGGGTCAGAGCTCTGGCTGCCCAATCTGACTTCTTACACAAAACTTCTTCCTCTCCTATGCTCAAATAATATTACTTTTAGAAAATATAAGGCCCTTCTCTCCATTCTCTGTAACTGGGAGGAATTTATGATCCCAATCTATTTCTGAAGCACAAACAGGAGAACTTCCTGGGTCAAGTGCTAACCTTTTCACCTCGGGATGGATGCTGACACTTAAATAAACAGAGCACCCTTCAAAAGCAGAAGCTCTCTTCAGCCAGTCTTTCCTCACACGGCAGGCCCCTCTCCAAGGACTCCACATTTAATTAGCCTGGGCACTAAGCTTGTCCGTCTTCTCTCTCCCATCCCAGGCTGCTATCCCCAGCGCTTGATGGGCCTCCAAGGTGGGAGATTTTGTTCCACCGTGTTTTTGGCATTAACCCCAGCCCGCTCCCCCGTCCCTCCTCCTCTTTTTATTAATTTATTTATTTGTTCCCCCTTGTAAAAGAGCGAGCTCTCGCAGGTAAATATAATAAGTATTCCAAGAAATGTCAAGTGAACAGCAGGTCGGGAAGGGAGAGGAGCCTCTGTGGGGAGAACCTGGGTGGCAGGACAGAGCAGAGGCATGCTCAGCTGGACAGGGGGTGTCTCAAGTCACTGATGCCTCTTGAATTACAACGCAAACACGCCTAACATCTCCTTCACCCGGCCCAGCTGCGGGAAGTGCTACCGGGCTTCTCCCGGGGCTGGGCTGCCCACGCAGGCTTTGCTTTGCGGGATCGGCAGAGAGTCAACGAAATTTTCTTCACTTCGGTGTCAAAAGAGACAAGCCCTGATTTGCAAGGCGCGGCGGCCATATCAAGAGCCGAGCTATCTGCAAGGGAGCAGGGCTGTCTCCAAAGGCTCCCGCCGATGCCTCTATTTCTTTCATTTCCCCGCCTGCCATATACTTTACCTTTTGTTTATTAGTGTAAAGCCACAAAGCAAAACAGATGGCCTTCTTCCAGAGTCTTGGATGTGTTAAAGTGGCATTCACATGCCAATGAGGGCATTTCAATATCGAAATCTGGATCTAAACATCGCTGAAATCCGGATCTACAACTCGATTCCACCGGTGTTGACTTAATGCGTTAGAAAGAGCGGCCATAAATTACAGCCTAAATACGAGAGACAAGACTCTTGTCAGTGCCTCAATCTGCGATGAGCGATTCGAGGGCAAAGAATCCCATCTCCTTCCGAGCCCAAACCCCAGAAATATATACATATATACATACATACATACATACACACACGCACGCATCCATATGTATATGTATGTGTATATATATATATATATATATATATATTTCCCCCCCCCCCAATCATAATGTATTTCAAGCAAAGACGCTCCAAACCTCCCGATCCTGTCTCATTTTGTTAGCCTTAATACTATTTCGATACCATCAGCCTTTGGGGTGCGGGGAAGAGAAATGAAAATATCTAGCTTATAGTTTCTACCACAAAAATATCGCTAAAACCCCGCCACAGAGTGCTTTCAATGAAGACACTAATTCACCCTTCAGCTTGTAAGGTTTCTTTTCTTTTCTTTTTTTTTTTTTTCCCACACCTTTTAAATTTTTAAAAAATTTTTCTCTCCAGAGTCTCAGGGGGAAGAATGAGAAAAAAACCCCATCTCATCAAAACCCGTCAACACAAATAGCATTCAAATGTCAAACGGAGTTTAGTATCTTCCTATCATACTTAAGGCCATTTCTGCTGTTCACCTTTAAAGTTTACTTTTGGAGGCTATTGAGATGCTTTGGTGTTTTCCTCTGGGGCAATCAGATTGAAACCGATCAATATTTACTCAGTCTGAAAGGGCTGTTGAAAAGGCAGCTAACAACAAACTGCTTAGCTGCTCTCTCCTCTTTAATCTCAGGTTCACCGAAAGTTCAAGCAGAAATGAATTCGGTGATGGGTCACTTTAGAATAAATCCCAGTAGTTAATCTCACAGCCTTGATAAAGGCAACAATTACAGAGTCATCCCTCTCCCTCTCTCTCTCGCTGTCTCCCCGACAGCGGCAACTTTCCTCTCATTTTTGCCCAGCACATTTTTACTAAATTTTAACCGCTTTCTGCGGTGTTGTGGACCCAGCAAAAACTCGGCATCTCCCCCGCGCCGCATCTGACGCTCAGGCGAGAGGTACCGAAGTGCGGGAAAAAAAATATCCCGCAAAGGACCGGGCATTTTCAAGCGGGGGTCCGGGGGCAAAGGGAGGGGTGCTTGGAGCTTTCTCCTCAGCGGCGATGGTGGGTGGAAAGGCACCCGGTGGCTGGAGGCGCTGGTGGAGCCGAGCTCCCCTCTCCATCCTGTATGGGAAAAGAGTAGAAATCTGGGCAAAACGCGATAGACGTCGCCTTTAATTGCTGGGACTCTTCAAAGGCCAAAGTTCACATAATCACTGCATAAATGCGTGCTTAATAGGGATTTATTAGTAACTCTCTAATGGCAGCTCACGTTTGGGCTGTAGACTCCAGCGGCTTTTTACCGGCAAACTGCCTTTCAGGAGCGATGCCCCCTCCTACCCAGGAACTGCCGGGGGACCCTGGGCACGGAAGGCGATGAGCCCCCGGCCAGGCCCCGGGGATGTTCCGAACGGGGCCGGAGCTCGGGGCCCGCAGCGACACGCTGGGGATGGCCCCGGGGGAGGCCGCTCCCGCCCGCGGCCCGGCCGGGCCCTGCACCCTGCGGGAACACGGGGCTGTCATTTGTTATGAGGGGGAAAAGGGTGGTTGAGGAATATTTTCCGCGTAAGCTTAGGAGCAAGATCTCGTGTTAGGGGTTTTTTTTTTTTTTTTTTTTTTTAGTAATTAGCTCTGTGTCATCACAGAAAATTTGTAACCACAAAAAAGGATCACATAAATAATGAAATTAATAATATATGAATAAACAGATACGTAATGTATTTTGAGAAACTTTCTTTCTTTCTTTCTTTCTTTCTTTCTTTCTTTCTTTCTTTCTTTCTTTCTTTCTTTCTTTCTTTCTTTCTTTCTTTCTTTCTTTCTTTCTTTCTTTCTTTCTTTCTTTCTTTCTTTCTTTCTTTCTTTCTTTCTTTCTTCTTTCTTTCTTCTTTCTTTCTTTCTTCTTTCTTTCTTTCTTTCTTTCTTTCTTTCTTCTTCTTCTTCTTCTTCTTCTTCTTCTTCTTTCTTTCTTTCTTTCTTTCTTCTTTCTTCTCTTTCCTTCCTTCTTCCTTCCTTCCTTCCTTCCTTCCTTCCTTCCTTCCTTCCTTCCTTCCTTCCTCTTTTCCTTCTTTCCATCTTTTTTCTTTCGGGCTGCCCTTCTAACTTTTTCTCTCTTTCTCTCCCTCTTTCTCTTTCCCCTTTCCCTTTCTCCTTTTCCAAGACAAACATTCCTTTTCTCCCCCAGGCACACTACTTGGCCGACTTTCATTGTTAACATTATTCTTTTATGGTTTATGTGTCATAAAATACTGCAGGTCACAGTTACTCCTGTTTCAAGCTCGGAAAGACCAATGAAATCAATGGGCGCTCTGGGGAAAAGAAGTCTTCTCTTGTGCCTAGGCATTTGGGAGCAAACTGTGTTGATTTTGACCATGCAAGGAGTTCTCTTTGCCATGTAACTTCAAACGGATTACACATTTCACTAATGCGAGCAGGAATGGGTTCGGAGAATGCTTCTTTGCTACTTTTTATGGGGCAGTTACACATTTTAAGCCTTTATTCCACACGGAGAATGTTTCAACTATTACTTTTACAGTTATTTTGGCTTTCCAATCTATTTTCCTTGAAAGTGTATATCTCACAAAGTTAAATCGGAACTACTGATTCTGATGAAAATGTGGTCGAATAATGATCGACCTCGACTACGATGAAACCAATAGCTAGTTGATGACTTTTCCGAATGCCCAGTTTATAAATACAAACTCAACGTATTGCAAAACCTCTCCCGCTCAAGTAAGTAAAAGTAGTTAAAAGAAAAAAAAAAAAAAAAAATCAAGTAACCCCAGATACAAGGGGGACAGCGGGAGGTACGAAGCCAATCTCAGTCACAAACTCTCGTGCCTGTGTTCACATCGGTCTCAGATGTGGTGCAGCCAGCGGGAGGCGGAGGGATTAGGAATATGCAGGGACTCACGGAGCATTTTGCTCACCAGAGTTGTAGGTAGTGTCCGAGAGGTCGAGAGCCAGGGTGCGTGCGTGCCCTGCCCCGGTGTTTGCCTCAGTGCCTGTCTCGATGCCCGCCCCGATGCCCGCCCGGCGTCTCGGCGCTGCGCAGCGCTTCTTGTTTGCATCCGATAAGCTTGGCTTTGCCAAGGTACTTATGCAGTTTCTAATTCTACCCCATGCGAGGCTGTAACCCTTCGCCAGGAAAAAAAAAAAGAAGAGAAAAGAAAAGGAAAATAGAAAAATAGCAGTATGTTATAGACTATTATGAATTAAAAAAAAAAAAAAAAAGAACAAGGAAATATCTATTTTGACTGAACCCTTCACTAGGGCATTTTGTAGGGATCGATTTCATTCGCAGCTGTACTCGTATTTGATCTTCGAGAAATTACTGATAGGAGGGAAATTCGTTGTGTGGATTGCACTAACAGCGGAGCGGGGCTACGACCGCCGGGGCGCTCCGCTCGGCGCCCGGCCCGGGGGCGGTGGGGGAACGGGACGCGGCCGCCGCGCTCCTCCGCACCCTGCTCAGCCTCTCTCTCCCTCGGGACCCGCCTGCGGGAACGGCAAAAGTCAGGCTCAGCCGAGAGATGCCCCGACGCCCACCCCATCTCTGCGGCGGGAGGCTGCGGGTCGGCTGGGCGAGCCTGAGGTGGCACCGCAGCGCTGAGCCGGGGATATCGCTTCTGATGTCCTTTGTCTATTAATACAGCCATCACCAAATCCCGGATAACCTTCCTTTCCCTCTGTCAACACCCCTCTGCTCCAGCCCGTGCTGGGGGAAGAGGGATGGGACCTGCCATCGGGGTCCTGCAGCAAGGGGGTGCCCCTTTTAGGGGTAACTTGGTGACAGATGTTGACGTTTGTAGGGAGCTCGGTAAACAGAAAGTTGGACTGGACTTTTTCATAGCCCATGTGTTTTTCATCATTCCCCGTCAGGCTCAGACCAAAGGCAGAAGCTTCCCGCTTCACACTCCTCATCCCCTCTCATCTTCAGCAGTCACTCAGCCTCGGTGACAAGCAATAAAGAGCAGAGAAAACACAGGAGACCAGCTTTGTTAAGTAGTGAAAAGAGATGGGGGTGAGGATGAGGCTGGTGGTGGAAACAGGGAGCCTCCTCTGCACACCAGTGAACCCTCAGGTGCAAAGCACACCCCTATAAATCACAGACCCCTTCTGGGAGCAATGGGGGCATATTGGAGAAGTCTTGGAGAAAAACCACTTGTCCAAACTTCCCACTGCCTTCATAGGAAGGTGAAGGTTATGGAAGGGGCTAAGCCACAGAAGTGGAAATTTCTACACAGTTTTAATTGAAACTCTTCTGTTCCAATAAAAGCAAGATTTTTCTTTACTTTTGCAACTGGTCTATTATCTCAAATAGCTCTTGTACAAAGCATCAGTTGCAGTGGAAATGTCATCCAAACATCAATTTATTTTTTTAGCCTAGAAGTAAAATATTCCCACTAGCACCCAGCAAAGGTAGACACTTGGACCAGATTACTCTATTTTGCAAGAAATAAAATCTCTGCAGCAGCACTCTGCACTATCAATGCACTTTACATCCTTGCATAGTTCTGTGGACAGATGGGTCATAAAACAAAAGGCATTGGTGGGGTAGTGTTGTGTTCTTCATGCCATGATGGGGAAAAAAAAGGGTAAAAAAAATAACACTGTCTAGAAACTGAAAGGTGATCCCATCTGAGCTGAGCCATCTGAGAGCCATGCATATTTCACTGCACAAAAATGTTATCTTGGAGGAACACTCCTACCAGCAAACAGTATTAACATGAACAATATGTTTAGACATAGAGGTGGGCATTGCAGACAGGCAGGACCCCATGGGGCTTTGCAGTTCATTACATCCCCCTGTATATTTTATTTTCTGTATTTCTGACAATGCTATGAGGCAAGGCAGTGATCACAGAAATAGAAGGTGAGGCAAAAAGGGTCTGAGAAGGCCTGACTTCAATGACACAGCTCAGATCTCACTGCACAGGAAACATGCAGTGTTTTTCTATATCCATAGGAACATGTATGTCCCCAAGAATTTAGATTTATGTGAAAAGGCATTACCCAAGCTTCTTTCAAGTCAGCTCACACACTGAAAGATTCAAATGTTAGCAGAGGCTTGTACTGATACATATCTTGGCTTTGAGTGGAACCTACTGTGGCTCATTGCTCAGGGAGACTCAGCTCACCTGAGACCCACAAGTCTGCAAATCCAAAAATGAGCCTCACTGAGCCTGGCAATCCCCCAGTAAAGATAAGTTTTCTTTCTTCAGATCACATCTTTCTCACCCCAGGGTTGAAAGAGCATTTGTACAGTGAAGTATATAAAGAGCACAGCCAAACCCACTGAAAATTCTGCTGAGGACCCTCTAACAAGACAGTTTTATTGCAAATCAGATGAGAGACTATAAATCCAGATAATCTCTATGTAATCCTTTTTTTTGAACACCATTATGTGTTTTGAGCCTTGTCAACCATACAGGGTGACTCCCACTTTTATTGGAGCTGAAAGAAAAGAAGACGTAGCTATTACCTTGGGCTTTGGATCAGGCCCTAACTGCAAACTCCATATTTAAAAATGGGCAAAAATTTCCCCTTTGCTTTTCACTGAGAGGACAGCAGGGCAGGCTGTGCACTGAAAGCAGTGAAAATCTAGCAAGAAATCTTCTGATCACAGATTCAGGGTTTATTTGTATCCTGTATGTAAGCAACCAGAGATGAATTCTGACTGCAGAAGGGGAAGGTGATGCATTTAAAATATTTGCTGCTATCAGAAAGAACAATTTTTCTCACCCTGTCCTGCAGGGGGGAATCAAAATAAATACAAATCTTTGAAGTTTAAATACAAATCTTAGCTGCAACCTGAACTATGATACTGTTCAAAATACGGAAATGGAGGAGGTCCTTTAGTAACCGGTCTTAACCCGGATAAAATACAGAACACATAATGAGACCTTCTTCTACAGATCTTTTTCATTAAAATCAGTGGAGTTTTGCCTTAGAAAATACTCCAGACAGGACTTTTTAGCCACTAAACATTTTTCAATGTGACATTTTATAAATTAAAATAAGAAATGAAGATTTGTTACCACAAGTGCAGCATTTAAAGAAACGGTGAGCCCATGGTAGCATTGATTTCTCTCTCTGTGTCTCCTTCTCTCTTTCTTTATAAAACTTATGTACTCTGTCGATAAAATACCATCCTCTTTGATAATAAATCTGTTGTTTCAAGCTAGGATGCTACCGTTTCCTTTCCCATGTAATTTATAGTTATATTGATTCTAAAGCTGTGGTTCTCTATTTCCCGCCTGTTGTATTAAAAATGAGTTCTAATTGTGAGGCAGATAGTCTTTGGTTGAAGGACCTCACAGAGTATTTTAACTGTAGCCAAGGAGATTTAATTTGATTAATAGAGAAATGAAAGCCTTGAATATTTAAAATGATAATTTTCAGTTTAGGAAAAAAAGAGAGACAGACAAAGAAGGGAGGTTAATGGTTCCAGGAAAAGCATTCATAGATCAGCAGGAGCAGATGTTCTTTTACTTTTCTGTCAACGTTTCTGGTTTGTTGTTCATATAGAAAAACAAGCTTTTCAACTCTCACCACGATTTCAGCCTGTTGCCAGCTTTGCTTGCCTGCAGGATATCTGCTTATCTGGCACAGGAGCAGGATTAGGCCTCCTCCCCTTTGGTCTAGAAGCAAACCTTTCACATGGGCTAGAAGGTTTGTCACACTCCCTGCCCCCCCCTCCTTTGCACGCACATTTTCAGCCCTTAGATCTTTATTTCATAAAATTCCTTTCCTCTTAGAGCCTGAAAACTGGCCAGGAGATGAATGGAAGAGCTGAGCAATATTAACTGCATTCAGGTGTGTGTTAGCTGAGACGAACCTGGCCCCCTTCCTTGAGGGCAGGATGCATGTTCAGCCACGTGGGACAGCAATCCCCATGCAGCTGTACAGGGTCCCCTGTACCCCTGGTGTCTGCACTCAGCATGTAACCTCAGGGTGGGAAGGGTGCTGTTACTGCATACAGGAAATTCCAATGGCCATTTTCCTTGGTGAAGCACCTTTGAGAGCTGCCCCATGTGCTGACATGTCTGAAGTGTCCATGTTGAAGGAAAAGACCGATCTAAGGGTGCCCAGGTGTGTCCTTTAGGATTCATGAGAATGAGGCACGTTATTTCATGTTTTTAATCCTTATAGCTGGTATGTTGTTTAGTGCAATTCCATATTAGTTTGGAGCAGCAGGAGTAAAAATGATGGAGTCTGAGCCTTAAAATAAGGTTTATTTGTCTCTAAATATTCTCCAGGGCAAGGAGTATATATCAGCCTTTGTAAAAACAATCTACATTTAAGTGAAGATTAAATAATCTAAGATACGTTGCTCACATCTCAGAGGGTAGGACACTTTTTTTAAAAATTGTAGTAAACTATTTAGAGTAAAAAAATGCCAGCAAGCATCAAATAGAAGATTTCCTTTCATCACAAAATGTTAACTCCTACTGTATTTGTGGTATACAAAAATGCCTAGTAGTTTCAATGGCAAGTTTCTCAGAAAAAGGGATGTGGAAGTAGCCCCAGAAGTCACACTACTCATGAGGTGGGCACTATCTGAGCTCAAAAGAAGAGGGAGAAATGAATGAAGTCCATCAGCAGCACTGTCTTGGGACATACCTGCTTAATGTGAGTTTGTCTGAAGGCAGGCATTGTGCTCTGCTCCAGAGATCCTGTTAGCTGGATCTGAAGGACATTCCTTGAGCTGTCATGTAGAACATCCCTTTAATTGTGAGCAGGAGTATGTGTGCTTAGCCAGAATGCCCCTACTGAAAAATACTGCTTTTTCTTGTCCAGCAAAATGAATTCTAGATGCACTCAAAAGCTGAAGAGCTGCAGAATTTCTTTTTAGGAAAATGGAGGAAACTAATTTCTCTTTGTATCTATTGTATTCTCCTACTTAAAAGAATATTAAAAATAAAGCTTTATCTAGATGTTTCCCAGGTGCTTCTCCACAGCTAAGACACAAGCTCTTCAGCACCTCTTCACTGGTGATCCAAGCCTTTCCAGTTTTCCAGATTTCATGAGTTTATATTCTCCAGCCTTTGGTGCAGTTATTCCATTTCTATAATCTAGGTTAGGATGAAGGTGGTCAAAAGGACAAGGCTTGTGTGAGGAAGGAAGATGGACAACTGTGTAGGGGCTCTGCTGGACATGGCTGCCACTGTCCATGAGAATATTGGCTGTAGAGCAGTGGGGTAGCTGAAAGGAGAGGCCTGTCCAGGGGTAGGGACAGGAGTAGGTGCAGAGCATAGAGAGCAGAGTCCTCAGTGGTGATACCTCATCCTTCCCAAGCAGTGTGACATTTCTACACTACACAGAGAGGCATTTCAAGTTACACTTCACATGACCATCAACAGGATTGCTATTCTTTAAAGCATTTTTAACTCCCCAAGGTGTTTTCTTCCAGGTTTTTGAACTCTTTAGCTCAGCTACCTTCACCCATGGTTTTATACTTTTGATAGAGCATAAAAGCTCACTTTTCTTTAAAAGGCATGTGGATATCATGATAGAAGATGAATGACTTAAAGATTTTTAATACATTTTTCACAGAACATTCCTTCCTTCCTTCCTTCCTTCCTTCCTTCCTTCCTTCCTTCCTTCCTTCCTTCCTTCCTTCCTTCCTTCCTTCCTTCCTTCCTTCCTTCCTTCCTTCCCTTGTCACCCAGGTGTGACTGTAAGATGTACCTCCATCTCCTTTCTGGAATGCCCTGCCAGGTTTATACTGGGGTGTGTGGGAAGGAAAAGAGTATGTACAGTTTCCTTCTCAGTGTGAGGTTTGAAAGTGAGGCTTTGATCTGAGCATCAAGAACTCTGCTGAGGGTAAGGGTGGCGTTTTATTGTCATTGGATGCTTGTTTGTGGTTTGCTGCTGATTTCATGTCTTGCCCCAATTTCTTCAGTCTGGAATTCACAGACTCACACTTCTGCTGCAGGGAAAACATGTAAATTGTTTTTTCCCTCGTCACAATGTGTTCTCTAATAGTTGCCTCCTTTTCTGCCATCTTTTCTTCTGCTTTAATATCTTTAATAAGTGTTACCATCTGCTTGGGTGCTGGGCACTACACATTGTGAGCAAGGCCAAGAGTTTCTGAGGGGCTGGAACAGTGTTGTTTACTATTAGGCATAATGGAGATTATTGTCTTTGCCTGGGGCAGGTGTGCTGTGGCTGGAACAGACATAGAAATGCAGAACATGTGCTGGGGTTCAGCTATCTACAGTTTTCTTAAAGGGAGGTTTGGCTGTTGATCTGTTGGTGTTTACTTAATATGCAGGGACTTTTTTCTCCTGCCATTCTCTGGCTCCTAACATGCTTAGCCTTAGAAAGACACAACACATCGTGATGCTACTAACTGGTCAAAAGGCACTATCAATTTTAGATGAGATAGGTACATGTCAGAATCAGCATAATTAACTGGAATGACAATCCTGTTAAATGTGTTTATGCCATTGCACCGGTAATAAAGCATGTGTAAATTTACAATTAAGGCCTGTCTTTCTTCTATACCTTGGAGACTAGTGACAAACATTAAGAAGTTGTATAGCTGCAGAAGCTGAAGAGAGGTATTTATCACAATAAAAACATTAGGTGATGCATTTCCCAGATTACCTGTCCTTCTTATGCAAATACTCTTTTTGCTGGAAATTTCAAGCTAAGGAATAATTATATTTCTAATCTGAAGGGTGATATTTCAACCCCTGAATTATTGTTTTCATTTGCAAGATGGATGAGAACCATATTGTTAACTACCTTGCATAAGGGTATTTGAAATAGTTCCCATTTCACATTATGCATCGAGCTGCACTCTCTTTATATTGAGTGCACTGCACATTGCAGATCCACAGAGAAATTTTCAGGGATGCTGTAAGATATTTCCCTACATTGTACATAGATGCTACAGCTCCTGCTACAGTGATGGCTGGAAAGCATCAGCACAAGTAAGATAAAGGTGATTTAAAGTTCGTCTGTGAGTCAGGCAGAGAACTGACAGCCATCTTTAACCAGCCTGACCCTGGGATGACCCTGAGCTCAGCTGGTTGTGAGATAGTTGGGTCTATTATGGGACAAAGGATCATATGTCTGACAGGATGCAGAGAACACATTACAGGATCACAGCTGAGTAACAGTGCAAGACATAACGTACATTTATTTGACGAACAACACAAGCAAATCTTGCCAAGAAAATTTAATTTCAACTATTTTGTTTATTTCAAGTCAATCTTTTTCTGCTGCCTATTTCAAGAAATTAATACAGCTTTTTCTCTTCTAGGAATGAAATAGATGATCACGCTAGTGAAATTTATAAAGCATGCAGAATGTACACTGATAAATTGTTGTAATGGGGTTCCACATATCTACTCTATTTCCTTCCCATGTGGGTTCAATCTGCATCTATTCAACATTAAACTTCAAATGCCTTTGCCTACAACCACACATAATTTGGTCAAGGGAGATTGGAAATGTCAGAGCTGGTACAGCAGTGGCTAGAGAGGGAGCCATGGGCTTGAGACTGCACATGGCCTTGTAAGGGAGTAGCTGCACTCCTGTGAAAAGTGCCAGGAACCCAAAATTTTGGCATGACAGCCTTCTCAAGAAGGGGGAAAAATAACCAAGTAGGCTGATAGGCTGAACTTCCTTCACGTCTAGTTTTAGAGATAATATTGTGGCAAGGGATCTGATACCCTCAATTTCAGCACTGGGAAAAGGGCTGACAGAGATATGGAGAACCTGTATAATTTTACACATAAAGAATTAGATCAGCTCTAGCCTCTCTACTTCAGAGCTCATCATATGCCGTGGAAGGGCATGATTACTGGGCTGAAGATATGGAAGGCAAGGCTGGGGATTGCTGGGGCTTGCCTGGTTGGTTGATCGGGCATTATCCAACATGCCCTGACCCTGTTGCTGACCACACCAGGTCTCTGCTGTGGAGGGAAGGGAGAGTGGGAATCTCATTGCTAGTGTGTCAAGAAAGAGAGGCGGAGTGATGGGGAAGGTGGTCAGTACGTCTGTCAAATGACAGGACTCTTGTCCCCCTGTGAGGGAGGTAGGACCACATCTGCCACAACTCCTGGCAGTGCTGTGCCCCTGTCCCTCTGCTGCCCCAAAGCTGCCATCCGGCATCACCAGGCAGGAGGCAAAAGCTTCAATCAGCAGAAGGAAAATTGAGAGTTAACCCCCCGCCCTTCCCGCGACCCCCACCACCGATGTGGAGGGGTGATGAGAGAGGGGGGATGAAGAGCTGCACCACAGGCAAAGCGGAGAGCAGCACTTTACCTCAGCCAGCTTTCATGGGGACGGGGGGTTAATCTGCTTCCCAGGCCCTGTTGTCAGTAGCCACACGTCCTATTGCTCCAGGCAGGCTTGGATCTGGCTCGGAGTCCTATACAAACAGCTCACTCTTTACAGAGCTACTGCGCTGGGTGACCTCTTCTAATGTATTACTGGTTTATATTTGCGCTGATTGCTTCCAAAGGGGAAATGACATGAAGTGAATCAGTGTGACCTCATTAGCGTGGCTCACACTGGTAAATGGATGACCACCATTAGGAAGGCTCTGTTGTGGCAGTGCTTCCATCGTGTTACCTGTGGATAGTATCATCATCTTGCTATAACCTGCTGCAAAGATTTATGCACTATGCTAACTTGCGTGCTGCAGCTGCTTTCTGTCTTATAAATATTGACTTCTGTGCCAAAAACAACAACTTGGTACAACAGGAATTAATCTTCTGCTTGACTGATGCATCTTTACAGACCAGTTTGTCTTTAGAAAATAGAGCTCAAGAGAGTTTTATGATTTAGAAAAATACTTTGTAAGTTGATTTAAAATATAGGCTGTGATAAGCAGAGGCATCATTAAAGTGACATGGGGGCTATATTTTGCCTTCTAGATTTTCCTAGCCATGCCATCTGTTTGTCATCTCGACTTGCGTGAAATTTAAAGAAATTGCCAGGCTCTGGGTACTGAATCTTTTCTGTATGTTGCGGTTTCTCAGATAATTTATCTATCACACTATTCAAATGGTTTTAATTAACTTTATTATTATTTTTTATATTAAAATATAAAAAAATCTTCAGGCAATCTGATTTATCAGAAAACTTGGTGACGTCCTCCACTGACAGAGGACACCTTTTGTCCTCAGCAATAGCATTACAGTGCCAAGGGACACAAAGCACATCTCCCACCTAATGTTAGACACTAGGATGAGGTTGCAATACTGCAGAATTCTGGAGCTGACAGTAAATAACAACATACAAAGTCAGGGTCCTGAAAGATTAAAAGACAGGACATCAACTTACCTTAACCAAGATCCTTCTAGGAAGACTTGTGCACTCTAATGCCTAAACAAAGGTATTTTACTGTGCAAAGGAACCATTGAGGATATTTGATCTGAAGATGAACTTACAGTATTTTGACAATTGCCCCCTGTTGAAGTTCAGGTGCTCACGGCTCCAATTACAGGCATTTTTTGTAAGTCTGTCCACACTATACATAACAGTGAGAGAACATGAGTACTCCCTACTGCAGCAGAATTTCTGACTTGATTATGCTCTTATGGATTATGTGAAAATTAGAAAGGTGGTGTGGTTTAGAACAGTATTGACTCAGATATGTTACCATGTATTATGGTACTATACTCCATAGGCCTGATGGACTTGCAACTGAATTTTTGTTCAGATGGAGACTTCTGTGCTGGTTCTCTAACGGTTTTCGTAAAGCTCACTGCCATGCATCCCTGAATAAGCAGGCTGGTGGCAGTAACTCCACTCCTGGGGTGAAATTTTTATCTCCAAAATGGAGCCAGTCACTGGGTTTTCTCACAGTCCTCACCCAGACAGCTGTTTGGTTCGTGCAATGTCACAATGATGCTTTCAGAATCACTAGTTGATACTCTCCACACTGAAATACACATTTAGGTCAGTAAAATTTGTGGTGAAACCAATAATCACTGTGGGGTGGAACCATGAATAGAGAGCTGGTCTGGCTAAGGCTGCCACTGGAGATTTGAGATTTGAGAAATCCTAGACAGCAATCCCTCTGAATGCTGAAGTAATGTGAATGGCCCATGTGAATTATTCCATACCAATCGTCATTTTTGTCATAAGGTTTATATATCTCAGAAAAAAAGAACAATGAGAAATGCTACAGGTGCGTAATAGCTAGTCTTTTAGAAAGCTTACTTGTTATGTAGTGATATTAAGGATTTGGGTTTTACATTTGACAAACCAGAAGCTTTTTTCTTTTATAGCTGATTCCTGTGCTTGCTCAGTGTTTAAGAATCCAAGCAGGTAGATGTCTGCACTGGCTGAGCTGTTTGGTAGTCTCAGAAATGGACTTTTAAAAATTTTCTGATGTCTTATCCATTGGAGATGGATATCCTCATGCACTTAAAATTATGGTACTGAATGTCTTCAAGAGAAGAGTTGTTTTTCACGTCAAAGGAGACAGCTAGACAAAGTAAACCAACACTGAATTTTAAGCTTCATCCCTGCATGGCTCTTAGTAATGGAAATATTCTCATATGGGAAAAGAGTATTTATTTTGTGGTCAATCCTCTAAAAAAACAACTGAACTGATTAAAATCACTTTCAATCAATAGGAATTGTAATCAGTGGGAATTTTCATCAATAGGACTTTGAAATTGTTAACTGAGAATTCAATTTCTGTTGTGATTATAAGCTCCACATCTATTTAATTACTTCAGGTGCAATGCTGTTACTAGGAAAAGGTTCATTCATAGTAAAAGACATATATTTGAAGCATTTTAATATACAGTTTCAAACTGTGGCAGTGATTAGTTTACAAAAAAAAATCTTTGTAACTGACTGATAAACTGTGCATCTAATTATAAATATGCCAAAGCACAGATGGGATCTTCAGTAAATACATGTTCATACAGCACATTAAGGGATTCATATTAAGCAAATGAACATATTTTGAACTCTAGGAATGATAAATGTATGGAAAGTAACATGAAGCTGTAGTTTAGATCGTAGTTAAATTGCAGACTTCAGACTCCAATGTAGGAAACCTTATGATAGCTTAGTCTTAATTCCAAAGTCAAACCTATAAAACAAAGGGCCTTTAGTCAATTTTTCAACACCTTCCACAAATGGGAGACTGATCAACAGCAGAGTAGTAATTGCTACTGTTTCTCATTTACAGAAAGCAAATCCAGACCCTGGCACTTGGGCCACGCTCTGGGTCTGTGGTATAGGGCTTATCAGCAGGAGCTGTGACTGAAGGCTCAGCACTGGCCAAGACCATGTGAATCCTCACCTCATCTACGAAATCTGCCTGCTCTGTCAGTGTAGCTGTCTGTGCTCCTGAGGGCTGGGTTGCCCTGACACTTTGTGTTATTTCAGGAAATTATGATTTTATTACACACTGGGCTCAACAATATCTTTGTTTCTGAGAAGGTGAAAGTTTTGTAGAAAGATTTTTCTTCCTTATCCAAGTTTAATCCTGAGATCTTAATCCAACAAGCAGATCAGAATCAGTGATATATAGACAATGTTTCATGTTTTCATGGCTCTCTTGAGGCATAATCCACTAGTATTTCAATCCCCGACAGCATTGGTAGTTTTTGGTGTGTGTGCTACTTAATATTACTGATTTGCTTAGGCTCTGATGTCGCATGCACTTGTGATTCTGTCCCAGAGATATGAAGCCAAGCACAGGCATTTATCTGGATTTCTGGATTAAAGAACAGCTATGAACAGGTATCCTGCTGCTTCAGCCACAGCTGAATCTTCAGGTGGCAGCTGAGCCCAGCTCCACACCAGTACAACTGCAAGAGAAAAGGACTTCAGACAGACACTGTCTGTACAAGGTATGTAACCCTCAAGTTGCCTGAAAAATCTTCTAGGACCACGAGTTGTCCATCAGAGTGGATGAGGTGAGCATTTTTTGTGTTGGCGGTTCAGCACAGTCATTCATTTATATTTAGGAGAGGAAGGAAAGATCTTTCCTATTCCCATGTCTCCCTCCTCACTTTCCTTCTTCTGTATTGAGGTGAACCTGAATGAGACTGCTAGCAGAAAGGCAGCAAAAGTGAGTGGAAGACCTAGCCTTGAGCCCTACTCATGTTGCTCTGAAAAAGTTGAAATTTGTTTTAACTGGAGGTCATGGCAGGGGGAAGGGCAGGAGCAGCATTTCTCCAGGTGTCAGGGAAGTCACTCTTGGCATGAATTGTCTTTCCCCCCCTCAATTTAAAATACTTATAAATTTCTCCCAAGTTTCTTTAGGGCTGAAAGCTTTGATGCTTGATCTCAGCTCACAAAAGACCTTTTAATTCTGATGAAATTTGGAGGAAAATTCTTTGATCAAACTTTGAATCACAGGAGAGTGAGACAGTGAACCTTCTTACAGACTACAACTTAGAAACAAGCAAGCAAGAAAGCAGAGATACCCCAGAAATAATGGAATCTAATTTTGACATCTGAATGTTCTTTTGTAAAGGCTAATGTCCTAGCCCAGATGCACAAAATTCAAGAAATGCCACGCACAGAAGAATCCTATGTAAAATCTCAAGGTTGTAAAAGAGTGTTGAGAAACAATTTCTAAGTGTGCATGGGAAAAGTATTCCTTTGAGAAACACAAACAAAGGAAAACTCTCTATTGTGACAGCCTGGGAACTGGAGAAGCACTGTCTGTTCCATTTGGCTGAATGCAACACTGGAACCAGAGTGCTGTGGGGGATTTGGAAATGCCTTCAGATGCACCCATCTCAGCCTAGTGAGGACTCGCCCATCCCATATAACTGATGGTCTTTTTGGAAATCAGATCAAGCCCTGAATTTTAATAACTGCCTTATGCACTCAAAATGATCCAAGCAATGCATTTTCTACTAGTGTTTGTTGCATTTAAGCAGTAAGTTTGCAGCAAATATCCTACTCTTGCATTTCGTATTTATTTTAAAATATCTTGATAATGGCCTTAAAATCAGTTTAAGTCTTCTAACAATTTGAAATGATGGTTGAATGAGGAGATTTCAGGAGTATGTCTCAATTGCCAATAGGAATCCATAGACATGGCTGGATTTGGGCTTTGCACTGGTAACCACCTCCCTCCGATCCAATAGTGAGAGTGGATGCCTGCTTAACTGGATTATGGGATGTCCAAGCATACAGAGGTGCTGTTAGCCACAACATTCCCTTCCTTGTGTGTTATTGGCTGCAGAAATTCAGTGAGCTTTAATCTTTTTTGTCTGATGGGTCATCTAGACCTGGGCAGATATCTATATGAACACAGTTTCTATTTGAACTTCAAGTAGTCGTCCTTCATAAATCACCACGTTGATTTTGTGTTTTTTTAAGCTATGAGGTGCTAAGCATATTCTGATGGCCTGATTTAATATGGTGCCAAATAAAAGCTGGTAAAAGAGCTGACGCCATGAAATAACACCAGCAGGAATATGTAATGAAAGCAAAGTAATAGTGTTTACAAAATCAAGGCTTATCATGCTGTGTAAAGCAAGGGCCTTATTTCAGCTGTATTCAAATCTGGACTCTTCTCACTTGTTTTGTCTTAATAAAGAAAACACATCTCATACTGGCAAATTGAGCAATCCCTGTTGAGATTAAAAAGCCTGTTGTTGTCGTAATGGATCTCCATTGACACATTTAACAGCTTGAATGTATACGTTTCAGACACTATAACTTACACTAATTAATCTTTATTACATCATTAGTGCCTTGTAAAAAAAAAATCAGCAAGCAGAACCTCTGCAAGAACGTGTCATTGACATTAAAGGATAAGCCTGCCTGATATTACTAAAGTTAAACTTTATTTTGAAACAGAGATGCTCTAAGAACCTTATGCAGTGACTGGATAAACCCAGACAAACGAAATGCTGTCCTCCTTCCTTTAGAGTATAAATGCAACATATTCTTATCTGATGATGAGTTACGGGTTTCTGTGTTTAGAATTCAGAGGATTACCAAAGAGATTATCTGATCTGTCAATCAAACTGATATCTTGATGACTTGGAATACTGCAACAGATTTAGCAAAGTGTCTTTGCTCTAATGCTCATTCTGAATGTCACGGTTAACCAACATCTTAATTACATACAACGAATAATCTCTCCAATGGCTTATTATACTAATACAAGTCTCAGGAGTGACATATCAGCATAGTACATAGCTGAGTCACTTAAAACTTCAGGGCCCCACAGAAGGACTTCTATAATAAAGAATTCAGTAAGCCTTACGCATACTGAGTTGAATGAATTTGATTATGCCATGCTTTGGAAACTGAGCACCCTTCAGCCAGTCCAGGGGACTCAGATGACCGTAAAGAAAGTCCAGGTACAGCAAGCACATGGCCAAATACTTGGCCACAGAAACTAGGTAACAGAAGTTGAAATAATCCGCTCATATCTACTGCTGCTACTATAGTGATGCACGTGGTGAAGAGAAAAATTCACAGCAGAATCAGCCGAAAGAAATTTTTCTCATTAAGTACTGGCCTGCATCCAGGTGTCTAGTAGGGCCGGGAGGCTTTGCAATGCCCTATTGGCCTCTGGGCTAATAGACTAATGAATTGGCAAGCTCACCTGCCTTCTTTACCTCACCCTCTCTGCTTTCCTGGATCCACTTTTTGTTCTCATCCTTCCATCTGTCTGCTATCTCACATAAGAGGAGGGACATTTTAATGAGGAAAAGAGGATTTCCCAGGTAGTGATGGACACTCATCTGCATGCTACCTGAGCACTGATGGTGTGGAATAAATGGTACTTTGCACTCACAGCTGTGTAATATTGTTTGAGAAAAGGGCTGGGAGGGGAGGGGCAAGGGCACAGACACATAACAATGCCATGCACAAGAGAAAGGATGTACAAATATTCCCCGAAATCCAGTGAAAAAACCCTAGTAAGTGGGAACAGTTTTGGCACAGCACTTCTTTATTTACCTGCCTTATACTTGTCAGGCATGTTATCTGTGCCATTTAGGCAGCCCTGGGTATAACTGCTGAATGATCTAGCATGATTTAAACATGAAAGCTTATCCTGGCTGCAGCTGACAGGGCTGACTGCTCTCCATCACAGCCTAATATGGAATTGCAGCTGAACAGTGAAAGTGGGCTATCACTGCCCCCTCTGCAGAGGAAGGGAATGTTGCTAACATAGCCGGACCCCTTAAAACAGGGCATTGCTGAAGGAAATGAAAACTCTTGCAGAAAAGAGCTACACCTATAAGCTTTTGTCTTTACAGGAGGCCAGGGATTATTTTCAGAGATGCTCTAAAATGGCTGAGTGCTTATTCTCACAATCGTGCAAACTCATCTGTGCTGTGCAGTGCACCCTCATCTAAAATGCAGATCCCTAAAAATCAATGCAATTAATTCTCTGTCTGGGTAGTGAAAACAAACACAACAGTTATGGTGGTTAATATATATGACACATTCCTCTGATTTGTATTGGATGTGTTTCTGTGATGTTCTGCCATAGCTAAACATAGAGAGTACAAAAAGAACCAGATTCTCAAGGGGTGAAGCTGATATGGTGCCCCAAACTCATAGCTAGGCTAGCTGATGGGAGATCAAACATTTCTTTCAATAATATCTAGAAAAAAAAGCTCAAAAGATGAACAAATGTGAATTCCTGTAACTTCATTTTCTTTATCTGGCTCTATTTATAGCCATTTTCTGTGGAAGTTCTTGTGTTCCTGTTTCTAGATACAACTATCCACATAAAGTACATTTGAGTATTTGCTTCAGGATTGCTCACATGCTTATACCAGTAGGAAATGGAAACCATCTGAAATGACCAGCTACAGCATAGCTGCATGGCCTAATGTGAAAATAGTCACAGCCAGGCAATGGAAAAGTTGATCAGTGATTAGGTAATTAAGATTTAGAAAGAAAAATGGTCAAAATGAATCAAATTATTCACACTCAGCATTAAATTAAAGTTTTGGTGCATTATTATAGGGTATCTGAATGTGTGTCTAATTGAACTGTAGCAAGCTGTGCCTGGTATGTGTAACAGGTCCTCTCTAAGCAGGACAGAAAGCAACGATCTGCAAATTCTAACTGTGCCCTATAGCAGTTATGACTTAAATGTGCAGAACAGATGAGAGAGCTACAAAGTCTCTTTCACCTCCTTGATGCACCCCTGGCATGGGACAACGGCTGGTAAAAGCTGCAAAAGATCCTTATGGTGGGGTGCACCACTTTGATTTACCATTTGCATGTCAAGACAGATCTTTTGCTACCATAGGGTCATTGATTTCCACATAGCAATAGACACTCCTCAACTGGAGAGGAAAAAAAATTCCCCATGTTTCTTACTTTGGGCTCAATAGTGTCAAATGAACAAATTGACCTTGCATAGACATTACCCCAAATGATGTGCATGCCGTGTTGTTCCCAGTTCAAAGAAACAGCACATTGCTTTAAAAATAAAATGGTAGAAATTGGTAATTTAACGGCGTGTAGCAAGCAGTTTTCAGCTTTCCCTGCTGTGAATCAAGTCCAGGCCTTTCTGTCTTAATCAGAATTTTATTTAAATAAGTTTCATTGTACCACAAGAAACAAAATTGTCAACTCATTCTCTTGCAGCGAGCCGTGTTGTCTGCAGGGCCAGCTCAAAGCTTTCAGCAGTGCTAGCAGAATTGAATTTTGCAGTCCCAAGGCTGGAGGACTGGGCTCGTCCTGCTGCTGGATGGGGAAGGACAACAGAAGGGCTGGAATGGAGGCGAGTCCTAGAGAGCAAGGCTTGCTACTCCTGTGCCACTGGGGTGGGACATCTGCCACATCCCCTTACTTGACTTTCCAGGGCTCTGCTGGTAGGTAATGCAAAAGCTATCTTGCCCATTTCCATCAGTCATCTGCTCGAGGTAACTGCTGACTTCGCCAGCGGCAGTGCCAGCTGTGGTTATTAGCTTGTCACGTTGAATGCTCTGTGGAAGGCAGAGCAAATACTGGGGCCACTGAGCCACAGTGGGAGAGAGGTTTTGATTGGCAATGCGCCTGTAAAACTGCCTTTCCCCCAGTGAAAGTCTGGCTGTTCTTGTTTACTACTTTATGCAGGTATTACTTCCATCTCCCACAGAACTGCTATGAAATGTGTCCTGCCTTTGAACTCAAAGATCAGGATGAATTCTCCCCTTCACCAGTGTTTGGCTTTGGTTGGCCAGGGGGAAAGGGAGAGGCAACATTAATTTGATACTGGATGTAATTTAGATTTACTGAGAAATGTTAAACCCTGGGTCTGTCCTGCCTTCTCCTCAACAATCAGCATTCCTACTGCACCAGAGCCAGCCCTGCATCCTTCATCTCTGCTTACCTGTAGGAATCTTTCTTGGAGGGAACTCTCCATTGTCCATTGTGCACCATGAATGTTGTCTCCTCAAGGATGCAAAGAATTAGAATTCAGTGAGTTACCTAATTTACCCCAGCTTGAGGAGCAAAGGATCATGTAATCTTCTATTGGTTGTAATTCCTGCAATTTGCTGTTTTCAGGCATCCAAAAAATTTCTTGCTCCTGACCTGGTTGAAGAGGCTTTATTAGGATAAGACTACATTGGCTTAACAAACAAGATGATCTAATATTAAATCTAATTATAAATTCCGAACTGAAACACAGAAACTTCAGCAACTTTGAAGCCAGATGTACCTGAGTTACCAGAGAGGGGCAACATGACGTCCTTGGGGCCAACCCAGCCTGCATATACGGGTGCTTCTGGGGCATCCCCTCTGGGAGGTGTTTTGAGTGCTTTGGGTTGCTCTCTGAGCTCCAACTCTCCTATCAGCCCTGCCTGGAGTGATTAGGGCAAGAAAGGTGAGTCAAGGGTGGTCTTGCACATGGATCCTTCTTATCTCTGATACCACTTGCAACCAGCACAGGCAAGATACAGGCTGCCTACCCTTTGTCTTGTGAGTGTTTGGTTGTGTCTCAGGAACAAACTGGGGGTCCCAGCATTTTTTGGAGCACTGTCTCTGGGATTGCTGCTGCTCTGGAGACATTCCATGAACACTTCTCCTGCTCATAAGGTATCCTGTTGTAGGTTCATCTTCCCCAACATCCTGTGATGAATATTTGAAACACTTAGTTATGGCCTTAAATACTTGGGTTAAAGCAGTAATTGTAGCTAATCACTGAAGGGGATAATGAGACACTTCTAGATATCAGATGACCTTACCACAGTAATACCTGTCTTGTCACGTTTTATTGTCTAGTGACATGATGAAGGTTTGGAAGATAATTGAATAGCAGGCATTCACAAGTGCAGCAGTGATTAAAGGAGCAAATAGCCTAACAAGCATGGTCAGGTACTGCATGTGTTTCAGCTGTTCATTTTGCTGAAGGCCAACAATTTATGCTATGCCCAGTGGCTACTGACTCTCTTCAGGCCAGGTACATGCAATAAAAGTGGAATGTTAATTGGGGCAGAATGCAAGGCCTTAAAGGGACAGTGTTCTAGCAGGTACTGGTGATACTTTATTCCAAGTTGTTTTGCTCTTGACTTTTAATTCAAACGATGGTCATTGAAATGCTGATGGGAAGGAATTAATAAAAGAGGCAGCATGTTTTGACACATACTGGGCATCCTCATTTCAAAGTGAAATCCAGGGCTCATTTTTTCCTGTGGATGAGAAGACATAGCAAATATTCTCAAGTAATGCTAGTGGTATATGAGAGAGGCACTGTACTAATAGATATGGAAAAAGTCCAGTGTCGTAGAATTACTGACAGGTCTGACATAAAATTCAGCTTCTCCAACACCATTCCATCTAAACAGAATTAATGGGAAATTAGAGCAGAGGGTCTGCGACTGCAGGTATATCACTCACTAAAAAGTTTCCCAGCTATGCAGTTAAGGGGGAAAGGCCAATGTTACGCTTAAAAGTATAAGCCTGTCAATACTTTTCGTACAGCAGGTAGCTGCCTAGCTGCTTGCAGGATTATTGACTCACTGTGGAAGTAGTTATAATCTGTTCCCCACACAGTTTGAGCTTTTCAACAGATGTAGGGATTCTTGAAACTTGGGAACAGCTTGAGAAAGAACTCCTCAGGAGATAGTTTAAATGTTAAGTGTCCAGGCTCAGTTTCACAAAGGTGTTTAAGGTTTAACCCTCCAGAGACCAAATTCCCACTAAGACCAGAGGGAAGTGCCCCTGTAGGTTTTAGTTTTTCAGATATCATTGTGAATTTGACCTCTAGCATCTATAAAGCCTCCTGTTGAGTGGCATAAAATGTTTCCACTCTCCAGAGATTAGGCATATTGGTTAGCTACACTAATCCCCATCTGTCATGGAAAAAAAAAAAAGAAAAAAAAAAGTAACTGAGATCAGTAGCTGGAAAGCAACTGTCTCTCCCATGCTTTACTAACTTGCTGGCTTGCTGGACCATCAAACCAAGCTATGCTTGGAGGTTTGCCACATCTTCTGTTTTCTCATGAATGGGACACTGACAGCAGTTTAGACCCTCACATTGCCCAAGCTCTCCTGACATGAGAACTGTGCAGTGATTACAGATGAAGGGTGTTGGTTACATCTGTTTCAGGGCTGCTCCGCTCTCTCTGCTAACAAGCTGAATTGCCTCAGGCCAGTTCCCTGTTGTTTGTGGCACTCCTACCTTTTCTCACACTTGCTCATGAGGCAATGCACTGATATTTGTTCCGTGTGGAGCTTGGCTGTCGAGCCTGTCCTTATCAGCTCATGTCACCAGCTGGATCAGCCGGACAGCAAGCTAGAACGGGGAGATATGGTTGTGGTGCACTTTGAATGCTATTAAATGCACAAAGGCTTAGGAGGTTTTAGCTTTGCAGTTTTAAAGATCACATAACTTGTAAAGGTATGATGATTCCCTCTTAAGGAATTTTCCACACATTTCTTCTTTGAAAAACTGGGTATATTCTATCCTTTGGAAGTGCTATACCATGTTTTAATAGTTTTTGCTTAGATTTTTAGATTGTCTTGGATGTGATAGGTTTATATTTTCACTCAAATGCCACAGAGTTCTTGTACTTAACCCCATTTTAAAATTAAAATCAATAAAGAGGGACCAAAAGTCTACATCCCCAGTCTTACTGAATGAGGCCATGGACAAAAGCCAGAACAGCAAGTGAATGCCATTTAGAAAAAAATGAGACCAGAAATAGCATACAAAAGTATGGAGAAAAAATCATGTATGGAACATAGTCATAAGCATCTTGACTTATGTGATCCACTTTATCTTTTTAGGTCCTTTTTTTTTTAAATTTCAGGGAAGACAAAGTTTCACTTAGTGGCACAGTGCAAAGGAGAGGTGAGCTAGGGGAAGAGGATGCTGAGCTGCTGGGGTCTTTGCTTCTCATAAATGGCCAATCTTGGGGCTCCAGTAAGGTTTTAATGTTGTGTCAGCTCCTTTCTGCCTCCTCTTGTTGTGTCTGGATAGCACCTCCTGCAGAGAGGGGGAAGCATGCTAGTCCAGGAGGTGGTCACATGCCTCACACAGCCTCAGTTCCTCAGAGTACATTGTCCTTGTGGGCCATTTGTCACCTAGCCTTACATTTGGGATAAAAGAAATGAGCCCTTCAAGTGAACTTTCCTATCTTTTCAACTCCCACTTTATTCCCAGCCATCACAGTCAGGCAATACTGAGTTCTACAGTCCAGAAGGCAGTCTTCAGCAATCTCTGGTTTGACAGCTGGGCCAGGGTATCTCAGCTGGGTCTTAATTTTAAGTTTCAGGACCTTACTAGGTCCCATCTTATTTTATCCTTGTTTTCTTCTGCGTGGGATTAGAGTGCCTCTGCTGTCAAAATTACTAATAGACCCCTGAGGCAGAAAATGTTTCTTCTGTAATGATACGTACCGTGCTACTTCACATCTGGAGTGCTGCAGGGCCACTATTTTGGCTACCTCTCACTTTGCTGGGGAGTGAGATGGAAAAATGACTGTCTTTCCTGGTATACCTTTAACATACTTTAGTTCAGTTTACATTTAATACCCAGGAGTGAGGACAGAATGACAGCTACTGTACTGTGTGAGCTGCCCAAAGGTAGACTCTGTTAATACAGAAGTTAGACAGTGTGACAGATAGATGGGAGATAAGCAAAAGGCTATTATCCCAAGGTAAAGTTATTTCAACATACTGCCAATAACCCCTACTTATAATTTGGATGAGAGGTGGGAGAGGCATGACTTCAGCTGAGATCCTTTGACTGCCATCTACACCTTTCAGTGAGGCTCTGACACTTTATCAAAGAAAGGGAAAAAAAAAGAAAGATCAGTCTTTATATTCTGGGCAGATGTCCAATAAGAAACTCCAGCAGAAGATTAAAGTCTTTAACATGAAAGTGAGACCTAGTGCAATGTGTAATATCCAGCAGTTCTAAAAATAAGCATGTTTGTCAAGTCTGCAACAATCAGGCTGATTGCTAGCCTTGACAGCATGACATACAGCTCACAATCTGGCACAGGGGAAAAATGTTATTCAAATATCTTCACAGACAAGCTGGCCTTTGCATTTACAGGAGAGGGACTGCACAACAGCCCTGGTCCAGCGTGCCTTTTGTCTCTCCCCAGCTGTGACACCCCATTCCTGAGGAGCTCGGGAGGAGCTGGGAGACAGTTTCTGAGGAGGATTCAACAAAAACAGCTGCCTGATGTTGCAGGTATGACCAGACCCTTCTAAAAATCATCAGAGAGGGAGTCCTTGGCGTGTCAGTTTGAGTGCCACATGTTGGCTGCTAAGTTGTTCAGACTGCCATCAGGAGAAGGGAAAAGGTAAGCCAAGGGAGGTGATGACTTTTCAGCAACCAGTGGCTGAGCAGGGGGTGGGACCATTCTCCACCCTGGTGCACAGAACAGGTAACTGACCAGAGAAAGGGCTTTACATAGCAAGTGACTGCTTGTGTGCTGATTGATTTCACAGTGTACTTCCTTTTGAAGGCCAAGTTATCCCCTGGGAGTGGGAAAGGAGCACTACACCAGATCCAACAATGCGGGTGGATTTTGGGGGTGGAAAAGACATGTAACCTGACCGTAGCCCTAAAGCAAGCTGAAGTTCAGAGCTGGCTGGACATATGGAATTGCTATCTTCCTGCTTCTAAGCATGCTGAAGGAGCATTAAATATATGTTCAGGATATGGACAAACTGCTAGTCCATGCTCAGAAAGCTTCCTGATATTTATGGCCAGAAATCTGAACAGTTGCACACAGAGGAATTCAATTTGCTTCCTGGGAAGGAGCTGCTGTCTTTGGGCAACAAGTGGAGTCTCTGTAGCAGCACTCTGCTCCTGGGCTGACCCCTGCTTCTCTGGGGGAGGCATCAATGCACAGGCAGCCCTCTTGCAGGGACTGAGCTCCAGTCAGAACTGAACTGGGACCAAGAGCAAACTATATGCCCTAAAAAAGAAGTCCCCAGACAGAAAGCATTTGTTCTTTCTAAGAAGTATGACTGACCTGGCTTTCTCTTGAAGGGAAAAAGGTTTTAAAAATTCACCTCAGCTTTCAGCTCTTCCTAACTGGGAATGTAATAGGACACTCAGTACCTTCCATGAGTCTGAGGCCTGCAGTGAAGTCTCTGGGTATGAAAGTCTAACACCGGTTCCTTGTCTTTCCTGGCTAGCCTTACTCATCACTCCATGAGTTCCACATTTGAAAATCACTCCTTTAATTTCCAAGTGTCCTTCTGATCCCCTTCAAGACAGAGGATCCCTTTTACTTATTTTTACTTTCCAGTAAGTCAAACACTAAAATCTAAATGCGAACATAATGTTAACCTTGCTATGCCCTGTTACAGGCCAAAAGAACAGCCACATGAATTACGTAGTTAATGTTGTTCAGAACCTCATTAAAATCCAGGACAGCTGAATGCAGATGCTCATGTGACCAGAACTGCAGGCATTTGCAACCCTTCACATTAACAAAATTCCAGAGTACTTTATTAAAACATTGCAACTCCACCCACTCCCCAACACACCTCTGAGGTCTGTGAGCCTGAGGAAAGAAAGCATCAGGCAACAGAACTATTTCTGGTTCTGGCAGGCGTCCTCTGTTCCCAGATGAAGTATTTGATCCCTGTAGCTTTTTTTCTTCTTTTAAATGCAGAACTTATGACTTCATGACTTCATACTTTCTTCCTGGGGCTAAGTAGTGCTGGTTCATACCCGTTTCTGCACATCACCTTCTAGAGTAAATAACTCCTCCTGTGAAAATAAAATACAAGCTCCTGACTCCTGTCATCTGGGACAGGTTCTGTTTTTATGGCGATTCACTATTTTTGGAAAAATATAAATATTTGAGGGAAATACAGCCACAAATAGCTGGCTTAGTGTCACACAGTTTGTTGCCAGGGCTGGACTGGAGGGGGAACACCCAGTTTCTCTTACTAGAGGTCGAACCTGAGTTCATTGTTTCTTAACTGTTCCTGTGCCAGACCACAAGGCTATAATCCATGCTGTTGAGAGCCTATTGCATCTCTGAGGGATCCTAAGGGAATTGTTCTAGTCTTGCTGTAGAGACATTGGATATACTGGGTCCATTAAATGATTTGAAATACTTCAGAAAGTTTAAGTAATGAGAAATGACCTCCTGGCAGTGTTTTGAGTGAGGACTGGGGAAGTGTCCCCATATACAAACATGTCCAAAATATTGCTGTTTTCTGGGAAAGCCTTGTCCAATTTATCTTTGTAAGGTAAGCAATTAGTTAAATACTATAATTTATGTGCTTACTCACCCATAAGTGCGAATTGCAATTCCTTGCCTCCTTGACCCTAAAAAGATATGTCTGGGTTTAATGACTCTAATTCAGCTGGTATTTTACCCACACTGTTGGCAGCATCAGCATTTTTTGCATGACAGGGTAAGGGTTCATTACCCCGGGAAAGCAAATCCAAACCCACACCTAGGAACAGATCCAACACTACTCCAGCCATGCTCCAGCATCCAACGACCTGAGCACTGCTGATCAAATCTACCATCAGCAGTGTGTTTTTCGAGATCCCAGCTGTTACCCTGGGCTCATTAGGAGGACTGGCATGCAAAGCTTTCAGGAGGGAAAGAAAGATCCTGTTCTCTGCCAGTTTCAACACTACTGCGTGATGTGTGGGAGGCAGCAAAGCATGTCCAGAAACCAGCTAAGCTGGAAGAACAGCCAAATCTTTTGTGAGTGAGGTTCCCACTTTCAGCTGAGCAAAGGCACTAATGTTTCCTGAATGCGCTATTTCTGACATTTAAAAATGCCTGGCTTTAAAACAGTTCAGTAAAACTTGGCTCTATGACTGTTAGTATGAACTTTATTATTGATTTCAGCAGAGCCAGAATTTTATATGGACCCACAAATCAACTATAAAGATCCACCTATTTAAGCTTAGTCCAAAATGTTTTTATATTCAGGTTTATGATAGAAGGGGGAAGACCACATTGCCAGTTTAGGTTGAGTCAGATGCTGAAAGCTCTTTTACATTTAAGACACGATACTTGGGAATAGGATGACAGCCTGAACCATTTCACTCTTTAGTAGCATATAATAGAGCAAGTGCCACCTGTTACAAAAGCTGTCAGCGCTCTCTTTGGTGGAAGGGTGATCAAACAATGAAAAACGCCTCTCTGATCCAGTCAGGATTTATGATTACATGCTGCTGACCACATTTTGGGGTTTAACTGTAAGAAAACATACAAACATGAATGCATCTGTCTGCATCACTGACCTTTGCCCCTGAGCTGGCAAATTTACTTATTCCTTCTTTTGCCTGTGACATATTTTGCTTGCAAATATTTTATTCCGTATCTCCTAACAAAGTGTCTTCTTCCATAACATTTCTTTTGCTCACCTCTTTCATACACCCCATTACTGAGTTACCCCAAATCTACATGAAACAAAACGTGCCCAAACTCACGAGGTAGAAGTTAGATTTTTTTTCCCCAGTTATTCCTCTCCTTCCCTGTTGCCTAAGATTAGGAGAACTAGTTTCCAACCAAGCTGTGTGGGCAGGAGACCTGGTAGGGAATGGAGGCCACTTCTTTTTGCAGAAGTGCCTAGGAGGATCATACTCTGTTTAAACAGGCCTTCTTGCCATCACAAAAAGGATGCATATGGCTGGGTTCTGTTATTCTATTGAGGAGAATATTTTTTCTCTCTCACTCGTAAATAAATTTTGCAAGTCCTCTGAAGGCTTTGGGTGAGTTGTGCCAGATGAACGTTGTTTGTTAGGATACTTAGCACAATTACCATAGAACACTTGTTTTGTTATGACAACATTTTGCATACGTACAATCAATTCACTGTAGTCATCCAGAGCCTGAGGACTTCACTCTTTGCTTAAGGTTTATTTCTGTTTGTTTAAATAAGCATTTGAGGCAAAGCAAAATGGAAATTCCAGCATTTGATCAGGTTCTGGCAAGTAGCTCAGGGAGTTGTGTGGCAAACCAAGGAGGAGACTGCAGAGGTGCATTTCTACCCCATCACTGTCATGCTTGGAGAAATGAGGATGGTTAAAATGAAGGTGGCAGAAGAAACTACTGCTCAAGGACTTTGAAGCAGGTGAGCTCTTAGGGGTTATCTGGGCTCTCTGCAGTGTCTTTAGCTACCCTTGTGATTGCAGGGATTGGGTGAATAAGGTGCTTCTCGCAGGCTCAAGATGGAGCTGGCACCAGCTTATCAATGTCTCTCTTGTATTAGGTGACCCAGTATGGAACTTCGTGTGTCTGGGATGAAGACATAAAAGCATCAGAAACAATAATACCGCCTGCATTGGGTTTTATTTTGTGCCTAATCACAGGCCTCACTTTCAGCTTTGTGAAAATTTCACAAAATACAATTTTAAAGCAGATTTTATTTGTTACTAACTTTTGTATTTTAGAAATACTAGATTTTATACAGAGTTAGGAAGTACATACATGTAGTATCAAAGCACTTAAACCAGATAGAGTACTACTGCTATTTTATAACATTTTCTTTTATATTAGTTGGGTTTGCAATTGGCAGGTCTACAAAAACCCCCTTTAAAAAAAATCAGAATACAAAAGCTTCAAAGTTATTTTCAAGATTTATTTTTCAAAAAATTATTGAATCACTATGGAAAACGCTATCAAAATGAGAGATTTCAGCACACAGTTATTTTACCATTATAAAAAACTGCTTACACTAGAAGGTAAGTCAGTTAAAAAGTTTATGAAGCAGAAGCAGTTGTTATATTAATGTTGAAATTTCTAAGGGGTGAATTCTTATTTGATAGAAACTGGCATGCCAACATGCCACCAACTGCAGCTGACAATCTCGTTCTGAATGCAGTCTCCTAACTTGAAAAAGTATAAATGCATTCAAAAAATAATTAGAAAAAAAATCATGCATAAAAGACCATCAAGAACAATTCCATTAAAAAGGTGTAAGTTCTTAGGGTGTCCTTATAGAATGGATATCTAGGTACTAAGAGGTTTTACTGAAGAAAAATATGCTTGTCCTGTTCTGATAATATTCTCTAATCATTAAGTGCCAGCCACTGAGCAAGCGTGGACTGAGCTATGTGGACCCTTGGTCTGGCACAGTTCTGTCACTCTGATATTATTTTACTCCTTCAAAACTAACAACATGCTAGCTGTCATCAGTCACACAGTTCTCCTTCATCTAGTAGAGACTACTGTACTTCTCAGATTTTCAAATGAAGACATGTTTAACTTTATCTACATGTATTTTGAGAAATATAAAATGTGTGGTGTGAAATATTGCTGTGCTTTATCTCTGTAAAATATCCATTTAAGACACCCCAACTGACTTCAGTCACTGAGAAAAATGCATTTAAAATGTCCATGCTCTGACTTGCTTTTGCACAAGAAATCGCATGCCACAGATGCACATTTTGTTTTCAACTACAAATTTCAGACTTTTTTCCTCCCTGCGAGGCATACTGAGCTACCACTGCTGAGTGGTGCAGAGGATTTAGCAGGCACAGTTAGAAAAGAACCCCCTGGAAATCCCATCAGTGTGTCAAGACTGATGTTATTGATGTATATGGGGAGACTTCACATTCCAACCCCTGCTGCTCCTTTAGAAACCCAGAGGATTGTTAACATGGTTAGAGAGAGTTCATGAACTCTGCTCTGTATGAATGCAAAGTATCTGGAACATTGATATGGAAGTGAAGACTCTCCTGCCTTTGTTTCTATTCATGTTCCTTTACATAATATTTTAATGATTAAGAACCAGGTTTAGCCCTCTGATATGCCTACTGATTCCTCTGAAGTCACCTGATTGTTACTAAACATAGAATTTAGTCCTGAATTTTGTAAAAATAAAGTGATAAAATTCCCACCTCTTCCAACTTCATGGAACTTTCAAATAAAACCATCTCCTTTGGCTATTGACATCTATTGTTGATTCTACTAGAAACAAAAAGAGAAAAGGAAGCTTAGAAAACACAGCACAACCCTGTGGATGTGACTTTTGTGCTGGAGGCACAAATAGAGGGTAAGTTTCTTGCAGGGCATTTTTAACAGTGCTGCACAGTCCACCAGGCAGGTGAAGGGCCTGATCCCTTCCAGCAACCCCCGAGTGCAGAGTGTACCACTGAGGTGATCATGAGCTAAATAACATGAAACAGAGAATTAATTACAGCAGCAGTTCATTAATTTACACACCCAAGCCTCACTCAAGAAAACTTAAGGTTTTTGCTGGGCTAGGTTTAGCTCCTTCCTGGATGCCAATCTGCCACCAGCTGCCTCCACTGCCTTCCCTTCCTCTCCCGCAGAGGGTCAGAAGAGCTTGTTGGACTGGGCCCCGTTCTTCACCTGTGAAGTGCTCTCACATCATGAGCTGGCACCAAGCACTGCCTGAGAGCTTCTGGAAGGGAGGAAGTTCTATGCTAGAGCCTCACAGACACTTCATGAACCACCTGTTTATCTATTTGCAAGCATAGCTGAGATGCCCCCCACTATTTTTTTTTTTTAATATAGCTTTCTCTTTTTGACAGCTTGGACTCTTTTATATTCAGTGGGTCAAATTCTAAGGAGTATGAAATTGATTTAGCTTGCATACAAAAGGTCATCTTACACTGTGCTCTGAATTTCAATTTCTTGGTACTTCCGAGTTACAGGATGAGTTATGAAATGTACAACAGCTACTAAATAATTTTAAACACCTTTTAGTTATAACTAATACAATGTTTACAGATAGCATGCAATTAAGAAAACTGGTTGACACAGCTCTAGGCTGGTAGGTCACTTTGGGAGGGTAAATATATGCTGCATCAGGAGCCAGCTTTTTACCAGGGGTTTGTTCAGAGTAATAGCTGGGGCAGTCACTTAATTTTCACAGTTACCATACTGATTAACTTCTGAAAGATGATGAAATGGAGCTCAGACATGTAGAAAAGAGGCATTCTTGACTGTCCTCTCTACCATACCTTCCCATTTTGTTGGCTTACTTAATGTGTTTAGGTATGGGGAAGTTTAAATAAAAGGTTTTAGCTTGAGACTGTAACAAAACACAGTGATTTTAGATGTGATGGTTGGTAAACATGGTATTTGATGTAACCTGACACCACATTTTCTCTGTAGTAAAGAAAATAAGTAAGAGATTTATTGACAGTGGCTTATGGACAGAGCAATTTGTTCAAACCAAATGCTAAAACAACAAGAAGCCTTCTGGTGCTGCCACCGCTGAAGCCACAAGCAAACAGCTCTTATCTTGGGACTGAAGTCTAACTAAACACACTGCCTCTCTGCATCTAGAGAGCATGTAGCCAGAAGAATGCTGAGCAATACTGCCATTTCTGGTTAGCTTTGCCTAACGATAGGCAATGTTTTTATTCTTTTTTTCAGTAGACACGTATCCAATGGCACACTCTCCTGGAGCATAAACTTCAACAGAAATAAAGCACATTTCAGCCAGCTACATTTTGCCACTAAACATAACATTTCTCTGCTTACACTGTCAACGATCCTGTCATTTTTTTCCAGAGTGTTGTATAATATTGTGCTCCTGGGTCGTGCTATAACAAGTGAAGTGAGGAATTCCCTTCTCAGAGTGAAGCCTTCATTGCTGATGGCTGTATTGACATGGAGATGATGGCTGAGGGTAATATGTATTGAAGGCACATCAGTCTGTTGAGATTGGTGATAGTCATTCCTGAAATGCTAAAAATAATCCTAAGTTTTTCAACATTTTTTCATGTTAGGACACACTTTATTGGAAGGTATCATATTTTAAAGAGTTCAGGTCTGAGTCTAGCTTTGTTTTATATGATTTTTAGACAGGGGAGCAGATGTGCAGAATCCTGAAATTTTTCCTTGTATCCAGGTCTTTTTAGTTGGTGAAGTAAGTGGAAAAGGCATCAGAGTCAGATGTGACTGTAGGCTGTGTGGGATTTCTGTTCTTAGCAGTGCCAGTACACTTGTATGTGAGCTCCTGGCATGCAAGTCTGCAGCAAAGCCCAAGCTCAGCTTTCCCGGTATTTAAAAGGCTTCATTAGTCTCTAAGAAGGAAGAACCCACTGCTTCTGGCTGCCCAGGTAGACAGCTAGAAAGGACAGATAAGATATCAGAAGAAGGATGCAGGTTCATTGAGGATGAGGTTTCATTATGTTTGCCAGCAGGAACACGAAACAGAAACCTCAGTTGTGCAGAAGGCTGTGAGTGCAGAGAGAAACTGGAAAGGACCCTGGCCTCTGTTTTTCCTTCATCCAAAGGTGAAAGGACCACTGAAATCAGTGGCTTATGATTGAATATTGTTACTAACTCTTATTGTCAAGAACATGAGATCTTCATTTATATATTATAACTTTCCTGGTTGTGGTGCAATTCTGGGGACTGGATGCAAAGTAATAGTCCTTTGAGAGGACACTGTTGGTTCCTGTGTATCTCAGGGAGCAAATCTTGTATTTGCTCATCAAGCAGGAATATAAATTATCATTTCTGCTGCTACTGCATAAATTAGAACAGATCCCAGGTTGTTCAGCAATTGTTCTAGAGCAATTCTTACATGTAGCAACATGTATTCACCTACGAGCTCTTGCTTGCTGCCTGGACAGGAATCATCCCTTCAATACACTAGAGGCCGAATGTCCCAGATACTTGTTTTACCAGCTTCTAGCTATTTGGTGGTCAGCAAAACAAGGGTTAAAAAAGGGTTCAGCTGTTTTATTGATGAATATATGATTGTTAACTTACAAAATTAAATCACATAGTGAAAGGTTCAGGGGTTTGGAACTTTGAAGTATAACTTTCATGCAAGTCTTTATTTCAATTTCTGATCAATAATTCTCAGAAGATGGCTTCATTTTTATTGCCAAGAGCTGTGTTATTATGAAGGGTATTTTCTTCAAAATAACCAGAGGTTCAGGTGATTTATATCTATTTTTAAACACAACATCTTAGTATGCACTTTACCTTATTATGGATATCTGTCGCTCATGCTTCAGTCCAGTGGAATTACTGGTGAAACTATGACTAATAAAATTGGTTGTGAACAAAAATTCAATAACAGCAAAGTTAATTACATGTTTACAAGAGTATAAACTTACAGTTTGATCAATATGTAAATTCTGACCTTCAATGGTCTTTTCAGCCTTCTTTTAAGCTTCTAGTCTTGCAAAGATTAACTTAACTGCCTAGAACTTCCTTTTATGAAGTTACCAGAATATGAGAATGAAGAACTTTAAATGGAGACTTTATATTTTCCAAAAATTTTAAAAAATACAAACTGTTGATGGTGCAACTACTTGTTCCTCTTACTAAATAGCAGCATTAAAGAGATATATATATACTAACAAGAATTTATTTAACATTTTTTGTATTTATTTTCACATAAATGATGTGATTAGCTATATTAACACAGCATTCTTGAAACACACTGTTTGAGACTCCTGTCAAAAGTGAAGAGTTCTGTATAAAGGACGATTGTTGAATCAAAGCATTTTTGAAGTTATTTATTTCACAGGACCTGACAGGTCAGTCTTAATATACTGATGATCATCTCTCTCCCGGACCAAATGACAATTTTTTATCTATATTTCCTGAAGAGCATCTGAAGACACCAGTGCACTTGATTTTATACTGCTTCTTCTATGGAACACATTTCTACTTCAGATGAAACAGGCATATCATTCCCTATTTAACATTACTATGGAGAGTAATAAGCTTGATGCATAGAAGCTTTATTCAGGCCAGTCAAGAAAATATGTTTTTGGACAGATAACTCTCTGGTTAAGCTCAAATCTGACTTAGGAATGACATGTTGTTGGAGTGAACAATTTACAGAATATTGCCAGCTGCACCACAACAATTCTCTGAGAAGGACATTGTTTCTATCTAGACATTCATCATTTGTATGTTTGCTTGTCTGGTTTTGTGTGTTACATTTCTGTCCTCAGATCCAGCAGGGAATTACAGTGGGTCAGAAACTGAAGGAAGTTCTAGCTCAGACATGAATATATCCTATTGTGTAACATGAAGCTGTTATTTTTCTGAAGGATTTGTGGTTACAAAGCAAACCACAAGACCAAAGAAATTAGATGCTTTCTAGCATGTCCAGACTAAATGGCTTCTACAGTAGGACGTGTTCTGGTTCAGCACTTAGGCAGCTCTTAGACAATGAAGTAGGTTCCTTGACTTACTTTAAAATAACCTGCAGAATTTCATTCAATGTTTTAAAATGTTTATTCCCTCGGGAAGATTATATCTCTGATTTGTAGTAACAGTGAGAACTTTGGGAAGTGTGAAATGTTATGGTTTACCCAGCTGTAACTTTCGGCTTCTGCAGCTTCCCTCCACGTCCTACCATCCCACCATGTCTAGACCTATCAAAAGTCCTAAATGTTCCTTCTCTCCTTTGTGGCAGGCTTTGTCAGTGTGTTAGAGAAGAAGCCCTGGCCCAGGAAGGTTTACTACTTCATTTTAAATAGCTATGAGAAACTACTTTTTCTCTTGGTTTAAAATTATATCCTCTGATACTGTCAGTGTTACCTTTGATACTGTCAGTGTTACCTACTTTAATGCCTCATGAATTTAAGTCCCTGATTTCCTTCTTGTTAAGGTAACTGAATTACAAAAGAGAATAAACCACCCAAACATTGTAATTTGCTTCAGTATCAGCAGTCATTTCAGTCCTGACTAAAGGGGGAGTAATGTTGCATGGGAATAGTTTTTTAAATGTACAAATTCAGAACATCATACACCTCACAGGATCGTAGGTGGTCAGGCTATAACAGCATGGAAAGCTTACTCTAGCATCCAAACCAAGAGATACTCTTTAGAAGGAAGTGTAGTTTTCATGATCTGGAGCACACCTTTTCCCCAGCACTTGGGGACATAACTGGGAACCAGACAACCCAAGCAGCTTGCATGAGTGGGGTGATACCTTGCAGAACTGGCTGCAGCATTTCTGTTGATGAAAAAGACAGAGCTGTATTATGACTCTCTGTTGGAGTATAAAGTTTTTAGTGTGTTTTGTATGGTGTTTGTGAGATATGGCTAAAAAAGGCTTGGTAACATAGAATGAACATATATTTTGCCCTTGTTACTGCAATCTAATTACAATGCAGAAACAAAAAAGGGAGTGTAAAGTATCAGGCAACATACAAGAAGTGAACCTAGTGAGAATTACTTGGTCATTGAAATCTAAAAGTCAGGAAGGTTTCGATCTTTGGGCTCACCTATAATTTGTGCACCATAAATGTAGACTGAAGTCGTTAGGGACTTTGTAATGACAGTGCTGTCTATAACAGTATCATCAAGCAAGACATTGGCATAAATCATTGGCACTTTGCAAAGTGTCACTTCTGTCAACCTCCCAGTGATGTGATCTTTAGTCTTTCAAATCTATAGACTGGCATTTGGATCAGCTAAGCACCTAACATCCTGTCTTGCATATTAAAGCTGCTTTAGCCAATATCTAAATGCTGAAGTAATGCTTGCTTAAAAATATTTTTGAATTATTTGCATAATATAATCCCACTATTTTAAAGCTTTCCTTTAGGGCATAACTGTACAGTCTGTCCTCTGTTGATGGATTCACAACTTCCTTAATCAATAATAAAAAAACGGTATTAATTGAGGCAAGCAGCCATATAAAATGATGTTAAGAAAAATTAGATACTAAAATAATCCCAATTGATAAAATACTTTCAAAGAAATGCTGTGAAGATTAAAGCCTCTCAGTTTGAAATTGTTTTAGATGATATACAAGTTTTTATTATGGATAGAAATTTTGCTTGTATGAGTTGAATATGTAGACTAAATAACATAGGTAGTTTTAATAACATCTTAAAGTGGACAGCAAGCAAAGAAAACTCTCTTTTGCCTCTCCAATGAACCTAAAACTAGAACTTGGTAATGTAGCACCTCGCTGGACAATACTGAATTCCTATTGGAATTGTCTTGCTTTAGATCTGGGTGAGCTTTTAAAGATGATGCATTGCTAGTTGTGTAAGCATTGCTGGGTATGTTCCCAGCCCTGGCTATCTGTGTGTGTTACTGATAAATTGTTACACAGTCCCTGCTATGGTCTTGTTCCCTGACTGCTGTCTCAAGAGCCCCGATTGGTACAGATGTTTTTGTAATGGCTGCCTGAAGCTGCCAGAAAGCATGTGCAGAATTTGCAGGTGTCGTTATGACACCAAACAAGAGACAACAAACCATAGTCACTCCATTATACTCTTCTAATCCTTTCTCAAGCTATTACTACTCAGGGTTGTATTTTGTATGAGATTTTAGAAGGGTTTTCTCTTGGATTATGGGTATATTTATTGCACTTTGAGAGCCTTTGTAGTCTGTGCCAAAGCCAATCTGATTGATACACCTACCACGTCATTAAAAAGAGGTTGCAGTTGCATTTGCATGCACAATTTCAGTCAAAGGCATGAAGTCATATTATCCACAAATAAAATTACAGGTAGCTCTATGAAAATCAAAAATTTCATGATTATCTATACCCAAGACTAAACTAGCATACTTACAGTCTAGAAGGTCTGTGAATTTTACACTGTTTGGAAAAGGCTGTATTAGGCTAGTGGATGTTATTCTCTTGTCCACTGGCCTCTGGAGGTTTGGGACTACTTCTAAAGTGTCTGCACAAGGTTACTAAAAACAGACCTCTTTTCATTACATATAGGTATTTGTTGAAAAATTGAAGAGGTTGAATAGAAGGCAATGAGGTGTAGCAATTTGATTAACAGTAAGCAAATTCAAGTTGAGTTTTAAAAAAGATAGAGGCGTTTAGATTGTAAAAAGGCCTTTCAAAATTCTGGCATAAGTAGCTGTAAAGTCTCATTTGTCAGTAAAAACAGAAATCTGAAAGTATTATTTAGAATATTGTGGTGTATATAAGCTCTTTGATGATCTGAAGTCCTATTGTTCTATATTCTTTTTCCAGGCATAAAGTAATTTAGGTTTATAGTTACCATCACTACAGAAGTGGAAAGTAGAAGAATGGCAACAATCTCACAAAAACTTTGCAACAGTGAGAATCACAGATGGATGACCTTACAAATTGATTTTACTGTGTTTTTGATTGCCAAAGGTAATAAATGAGTAACTTAGCCGGGTTGTATCGATAAATTGGAAGCAAAATGGCTACAGCTGGACATGAATAAACAAACATGCTCAGAGTTGAAAGATTTATACCTCTTTTAGCATAAAAGCTGCTATATCTTTCTAGATATGTTGAGGTCTTCAGTGTCTAGTTTGGAAAAGCTCTTTTACAGGCAAGAGGAAAGAATAAGACTCTACAACATAAGTCTTTAATGATCAAAAGTACAAGCAATAGATGTAGTTCCTCATTTCAAGGACCAGAAGGTCTTTTAAAATTAACTTGGAAATACAGTAAGAGCATCATCCATCATCCACCTGAAATTCAAAAGAGAAGACCCACTTCCACCATTGTTATTCGATGTTAACATATTCACAGTATATCTCCTAGATTTCTTTTTGTGTCTATGTTTTTAAGCTGGATGAAGTCATAGCTTTCTGTAAACACCAAGAAGGAAAACTGAACTAACACTTGCATTTCTGCTTACCAATCTTGTTTTGTCTGTAAGCTCAAAAAACACATTTTCACACGTAACTTTTCCTACCGTGCTATGTTAAGTGATGAGGGTTGAGACAATATGTGTGTATCTAAAGGGATAAGAAGAAAGAATTACAAAAATTATTTCCATCAGATGTTTGACTAGTAATTAGAACCAATAGAAGAAACCATTAGCAGTGAAATTAATGACTGTCTTGCCATAGGCTATATGGGGTCAGAATTTTTTTTGCTAGTATGGGGACAAGAGTAAGAAATACAATTGCACAAATCATAATGAATTCAGGCTTAAGTCTGGAAAATAAAGAGCTGATACTCCAACCCCATTTCTAGTCTCTCCTTAGCTGCATGTTTTATCTAACCAATCAGAAGCAAAAGACAGGCTCACTGGATTTCATACTTAACGTTCCATTGCCATTAATAAACCAATTACATCCAAGGCATGGGCAGAGAAAGGGTCTCGGCAGGAAAAAAAACTACAAACCCACCCTCCCATGATACTCCAGCTCTTCCTTATAATGGACACTGCATGAAAAGAACTAAATGATTTCACCAGATATGGAGGTCAGTGAGCTAAATTCTCTGCTCTTGCACAGTGCCACTATAGCATAACTGCTGAAGCCATTTGAGTCAGACCAGTGGAAAACTAGTCTAAATGAGAATGGATCTGTCTCAGGAAGGAGGCAGGAAGCTCAGCAACTCGAGAAAATGCTGTATCTCCTACAGCATATTTTCTTGGCAGGAGGGAGAGTAACATTAAGGGAAGTTCCACTTCCTTTCAGGTTTATATGTGCTCTCCCACTTAACACAGTATGTTTTTTCCCCTATGTATAAGCAGCAATGGTTGAAATCAAACACAGCACTTCAAGCACAATTGCTGCACACCTAGAAAAACCCAATTACATTAATTCAGTGCTGGGAGACACTGAGTGGCGGGGTAGCTTTATATCACTACAGGCATAAATTTCTTCAAGACAGAGCCTGGATCTCTTTGTAGTGCTCAGATGGACAGGCCCTCTCTGTGGTATTTCATCTGTCTGCAGAGAGCTTTACTGATGGGTTTGGCCACACTTGAGAGCATGGCTGCTTGTTCTCTCTCTCCCCCCACTTTGCCCCTCTTTTGGGTTTTATCTGCTTTCAACATACACTGAGATTTCCTGCATCTTTCTTTCCATCTGTTCATGATATTTCTACTTTCTCAGCTGTTCTGATAGAGACAATTCCTCTCTCTGCTCTCCTCTTTTGCTACCGGGGCAAGAGTTTGGAGAAGCAGCATCAGCAACTGGTCCTTCCCAACATCCAAGATTCAGCTGGCCTGGAAGAAGACAGTAGTAGTAACTAGTAAATTCAGTAACTGTGGGCATAACTGTAGGTGATAAATGTTAAGAGGTCAGCTACCAAGGTAGCTAATTTAGCTACAGGTTGTTGTGCTGGTTTCCCCTTCTGGGACCTTCATTGAGTTCTTACTGCTTTTCAGGAAATTGGGTCTGGCTTTCCCAAGGTTTCTGTTATTATTTAATCAAGTCTTTAGATTTGTGTACCAGTTCTAATTCAAGGTGTTATTGCTTCACTCATGATTTACCAGGGAGGCTGACTACCTGGGATGTAGTAGATAGTAAGGATTCATGCCCTTAATGCCTGGTTCTAAGTGGGACATAGTTGTAGCAAAGTAATTTCTTATTTCCTTTCTTTCTGCCTCTGTCACCAACAAAATATTCTCTCTCACCACACTTCATAAGGAGCTTTCACCTGATATGAATTTTATACCTAGTATTATTTGTGAGGCTCTGTGTGTCCCAGTCCTTTTGTACATTTTGTCAATACAGCTGAAAATGCTTCAAGCCTGGATATCACTATGTGTTTGTAGAACAACACAACCTGTGCTGGTCAGGACTGCAGGGTGCTACTGCTGTAGTTAATTGACTAGCTCGACTCCTTAGTAGTTAACTGGGTTTTGTACCAATACTGAGTCATTCTCAGGACTGACACATCTGAAGGAGTGGAAAATTCCTTTGATCTAGCCATTGTAATCAAAATAGTGCAAAAGATACATTTAAAAATGTGTTATGTAGTTTAAAACTATAAATCATAATAGTGAAGCCTGACTTTTAAAATGCAAATATTCAAGGGGTACTTGTGCTTCCTAAAGTTTCAGGAAATGGTTCTTCAGCTTTTCTTCAAGTATTACTTACCCTTTACAACTAGTATCTGGTAAAGGAGCTTTGAAAAGTGTTTGCATCCTCAAAAACTTATCAGAAAACGTGTAAAAATACTCAGAGACAATGCACACAACTGTTCCTTATGGACCTACGATGACAATATGTATCAAACACTCAGCACATATCTAGGCAGCAGCTAAAGTTCAGCTACTCAGCTTTAACCCCCAAGAGGAGGTCAACAGGAAAAAGGAATGCATGTTAAAGCTCACACCGATGTTAAGTGAGATTCCTTCAATGGGGCTTGAACTCCTACTCGAGATAGCAGCAGCAGGCCTGAGTGCCTTGGAATGCAAATCGAGCTTGTTACTCAGCATCACAGGAGTCATAAAAGTTCTACATCAAAGATGCAGATACAGGCTGAATTTTATCCAAGGGATATTTCACCACCTACCCAAAGACCAGCTTCCAGTCTGAGACAGTGGCAGGGAATACTTTGAGCTACTCCTGCTGATTAGACTCCCTCTGACTTCACAAATACTTTATCACTGTTCATTCCACTAAATTAACAACAGAAATGCAAGATCTTGGAATACAGACTCATGAAATGCTCTCAAAGATGAAAATCCTTGCACCTTACAACCTGCATTGAATGATCTTTCATTTTGAGTTTTTCATGTACAATTAAAAAATAAAGAAATCTCATTTCTGAGTGTTGCCAGACTAAATAATGAACTGTACAATTCTACTGACCATGAAATGACTCCAAACTATAGTGATTAATTTAAAATAATTTAGCTACCCTGCTTCATCTGCAAGCATAGCAAAAAAATCCCAACCAACCAGCCCACCAAAAAAAACACCAGGGGGACACGTATAAGAATGGTACAGGTAACAAAACTGCCTCAGTTTTTGTTGCTTGTTGTTCAAAGTTCAAAGCACATGAAAGGGCCCAGCAAGGAACCACAGAGTTCACATTTTATTCATCTCTTAAATTAGGGGGAAGGATGTACCAAGGAAGTGAAGAAATTCAGATAAATTGAGGGGATATAAAGTGGAGCAATAAAATTCAAAATAGTGATCATTTGCATAAGGTCAGGTGTATTACTGTTGGAAGATCAAGAAATTGAATGAAAGAGAAAATAAAACCATTCAACAAAAGATGCACAAAGGATTAAAATAGAGTAGGACAATGGGTTATTTCGTGGCACTGGCCCCACAGGTTATAAGTTATGAAACAAGAACAATAAAGCAAGGCCCAGCAGCTTGAACACTTTTTTTTCATTCTTGCCATGAAGATAAAAGAAGAGATACATCAATCAGATTTCTTCTTGAATTCTGGAAGGTTTTAAGATACTGCACTGCAGAAAGAGGTACAAAACTGCAGACAACAGACAGGTGAACAGGAACGTTCATGGAGGAAAGAAGATCTGCACCTTTGGTCTTCTATTTCAAACATTTTTTTTATTTACTGCTTGTGTTTGCACTGCTTTTGCTGAGAGAACTTTACCCACTGTTTCCTTCCATGCCATTTTCTGTATGTCTCCTTCTAAGGTGTGAACTCAACCCTTCATTCTGATCACGCTTTGGTGAAGGCTGTTCTGCCATCACCCATGCACAATGCCAGTGAGCACCAACATGCAGCTGGCCCTAACAGAGCAAATCAAACCATGGGGAGTCTGAACATGTGTCAAATCTGCCCTCACCTAAGGAAGATGTTTTATTCTGCGCAGTTGTTTCCTGGTGAATCTATGTGCTCTGCTTCTTCTGCAATATTCATTAACGCAAGTCACTTGTACAGTAAATATTTATTTAACTTTAAGATTTATATAGTGTCTTTCCCTACAGCATCTAGGTGGTCTTTGCAGAAATTAAAAACATAAGTTATATGAAGCTTTCAATAGTGTTTTGCATTAAATTGCTACTGTTGTCAGAAATAAATCAGCTATATTGTCATGAAATGAAATAAACCTAACAAAACCCAAACAAGCAGAAGTACAAAATCAATCAACCAAAAGCTAACCAAATAAATGTGGCTTGCATAAATAAAAGCAAGAAAGATTGGCTATCAGCTACATCAATGAAATACCTAGACATGAATGAAAGCAGGCATCATTAATCTGCATTGATTGCACTTGTTTGCTGGGCCATGCTTCCTATCTGACCTGAACACCCGCTGGAAGCCATGTTGCTGGTGTAATATTTGCAGGCAGATGTCTCTTTGCAGCAGAGCCAGTGTTGAAGGAGAGTGCTAGGTTTAGGAATGTGAAAGGGAAGCATTTTTCTGTGGCAGTAAAGGTGGTTTGAAGGCTTCCAGTTTTGTTGATAATTTTCTTCTTTGTCTCTCTGTTCATCGCTACAGGGGTTGCTTAAGGGCAGCCATTAGTGCAATTTTACTATATGGTCAATCAGAGAAGTGTTTTAGATTAAATACCTCCAAAAGCACTATTAACAAAGAAAATCAGAGAGAACAGCAAGCTCCTTCAGTCATTGCAATGACCTGCTTTAGGACACAGTATCAAAAACCTCTAAACCAGCATCACTGGGAGACCTGTGACCTCTGGGAGGGAGAGGAGGGGGAGAAAGAGATGCTGCAGAAAGCTCTTCAGTTGGCTGTCCTGCCAGGGAAAATGTTTGTGCAACTACACACCAAGTTAGGGAGCCGTGCCAGTCTCCATGGTAGCTGTGGGAGGAAAAGGGACCTTTCAGTTCCCCAAATCCCTCAGATGTCTGAAGCAGACTCTGGTCAGTCACAGACAGAGTGCCACATGTGAGCTTCTGTTTCAAACACTTCCCACACCATTGCTTTACTTTTGCTTTTAGCATGGGGCTACATGCTCAGCCCCGGGGTAGGGTGAAGCACTTAACCCACTGACTTCACACATCCAAGTTAGGAAGGCTGCAGTGAACAATGGCTTTCTATTTGCATACATTGTTGCCACAGGTTTCCTTTAATCATGGATTTCTCCCATAACAAAATACACAAAGAGAGGGAAGGAGCCTGGATCTGCCACAGTGCTTCCAACTGAGCAGTTCCCAGTGAAAAATGTCACATTTACCAGGTGCCTACATGGAAAGCCAAGCACTCTCAAAAACCAAATCCACCCTCAGAGCACCTTCTGTCCCATTATCTACACTTCCATTTTACCTTTTCACCATCTAGTTATTTAAGTTCTAAAGTGTGCTGAGTTAAGTTTGGTTTTCATTTGTACCCAGCCGAAGAAATAACATTATTCATCTGTAGAAGAGAGCAAACACAAATCTGGAGTAGTTTCACTTGAATATCAGTCCTGCAGCCATGGCTCTCCCTGCTTGCATTAGGTGGGATTAATTTTTCCCTTTGTGAAGAACCAGTGGTTTGACTTATGGTATTACTTAGCATGATGATGGTAGAGCAGAGATAATAGACCAGCTGGTATTACACCAATTTGGTAACAGATTCAGATATAAACAAGTATACCTTAGAAGAGCATTTCCCTATTTTTCTCCTTTTAGTACCACATTGTGCTATTTAAAAGATCCTTTACAAGTCCTTGCTAAGGAAACCCATCTGCATCATTTGCTCCTTTAAAGACCATCTTTAGTGAAATAGGTTTCACAGGCAATGTAGCAAGGGTTTAATATGAAATTGGATTTTTTTCCTCACTTTGTTCTACAAAAGGTTAAAATTTATTTCTGTTTGATCGTGCTCACCTCAAAGATGTCCCCTGCAGGCTCTGTCTGTTGGCAGTTAACATGGGTTTAAAGAATGCTCTCTAGGCCATTCTGCAGCAAGAAAGTAGTAGGTCTTACATGGAAATGCAAACAAAACCTTTAAAGCTTTTGATCTTCTTGGGGACTTGATGAAATCTCTTGAGCAAATTGAAGGATTACATTCAACAGCAAATATGTACAAGTATAACAAATTAACTGTAAATGATATAACTAATCTAAAATGGAAGTATAAGATATTACTGTCTTATGGCAGTATTTGAACTTTGTTTCCCTGAAATTCAAGGATGTTTTAAAAGCAATGGTAAATGACTATTGACTACAAATATTCATTCAAATGCAAAGGAGAATTGCTCTGGGGTTTCTTTTCCTTTAATCTCCTTCTGATTTGATCTAAGCACATCCTTCTAACCTTAATGCAGAGGGGTGGGAGGGAGTGGGGGGGGACAAGCTGTGAAATTCATACTGCTAATCCCCTGAGGACTTTCTAATCAGACAAGAGCCACTAGGGAGACAGTTTCCTAAAGGTCTTTTGTTTCTCCTCATGTAAAGAACACAGAGAGCAGGTACTGCTGTGCATCGTACACTGAGACTTTTGCATGGTAAAACAATAATGCTTTGAAAGGCAGCAAGATTACCATATCTTCTTGTACTAATTGTCATTCAAAAAGGTGACCTATAAATTTCCCCCTGCTTTGAGCAGAGGTGGTGTGGTGACCTGGTCAACCCAGGTTCAAGTGTCATTGATTGGATGATGATGGACAAGGAAGAGTCCTTTGCCAGACATGAATCTACTTGACATTTCACTCATCAAGCACCTTGGGTTTATTTTCTAAATCAGCCTCTTGCTTTGCTTACAGTTTAGCAACGGTGGCATGCACAGGCACATCATCATGTTTGCATCTGGTCACAGTTCTTGGGAGTAAGCACAAAGGAAGAAAAGCCTGCAGATAATTTTCAATCCATGTAACTTTTAAATGAATGGGGTGAAGAACAGCCAGGACTGAAACACTGAGAAACTCACATCATTAGGAACTTCAAAAGAGGAGGACTGCAAAGCCTCTCTTGCAGCATCATCAACTAATTTGTCTTTCCCTTGGGAATACTTCTGTTCAAAACCCTAGAAAATAATTCACAATCATGATAACGGTTTGAGAAAAAAGTCAAAGCGATCACCTTAATCAGGCCCTTTGAAGTTAAATGTACCCCACTTCAAGACATGTAAAGTATTCTTAATATAGGCAAACATTAAACAGATGATGTGCAGAAGTCTATGTCTTTCACTACTCTTGTGTTTACAGACAGGATTACAAATCCATGCTCTCTATTGAAATAATGCAATCAAACCTTTCAAACTTGCAGTTTAATTACTACTGCTTCCTGAGATGCTTAACAGGTTGCAGACATTAAGACACAGTTTTAACATCTGCCTTTCCAGTTAAACAGGCATAACCTTGAGCGTGAACTGAGTAGGAGTAGCGTATTGGCATTGAACAGAGTGTTTTGGCCACACAGAAAATGTGTCACTTGGACCAAATTGCTACAGAAAATATAGTGCAGTCCCCCATGCCAACAGAGGTGTAGTTTTATTATGACAAAAGTGCTTCATTCTGATGTGAATAACTGACATCAATTAAGTGAATGTACTACAACACTCCTCCTGCGTCAGTAGCAAGGAGCACGTCAGCCTAGCCACTTCAATATAAAATATTGCCAGAACGGGCACCGTTGTGTGATCAGGCCTGCCGGTGGCCCACCCCAAGGCCATGAGACACAAAATAGCCTAGAGGAGTCAAAGGGAGCAGAGCACTTCTGCTTATCAGGAGGTGGCTCTGTCCTATCAAGCAGACTGAGCCCCACGGAGTGCAAAGCCTTTTCAGCACTGATTTGCCCTGTCAGGATGACAGGCTTATCTGAGACCTCCCCATGGCTGGCTAGGAGAGATATCCAGGGTCTGGTGCATTGAGGCACCACTCCCTCCTTCTCAAACTTACCACCAGGGTTGAGCTCCCATGTGCTATCATTCCCAACAATGACAGCAAGTGGTTTGGCTAGCTATACCATGCTGTCAAGGCCCTATGCTCATACACTATGAAGCTCTGGATACAACTGCTTCAAATTTGCAAAGAAAATGTTTGTTCACTACAAAAAACAGCTTTGGTTCAGCTGAAAAAATGGACAAATTAATGCTAAGTTCAATGATTTTTTTTTCCCCCCAGAACAGTTAAAACATTTTATTTGTTGTTCAAGAATGTTTTAATTTTTCCAGGAAGGAGAAGGTCTAAACCTCTCTCCCCTGGACCCTGGTATCTGAATGAAATATCTTCATTATACAAAGCTGATTCTTGTTTTTTAAGGGTGAAGGATGTAACTTCACAGTGAAAACTGAGAGTACTTTTGGGTGATGCAATATTTCCATTCAGCTTGCAGACTGTAAAATCAGTTTTTCCAGCTCTACTAGTGTGAATACCTGCTCTTCTACTAATACAACATGATAAAAAGAGATCTTGAAAGAAATGAACAATTCTGATATATGCAAGAATACAGAAAAATGGTGTTTGGCACATACTGTTGAGCAAGCAAAGACTGAATATTAGGTATGAGATGATGGAAGAGCAATCCAGGAGGCACTAGCACTGCTGATTTAGCTGCATAATTTAACAGGTGAAAGAGAGATAGTATCAGTTCCTTGGCTAATTTTGCAGCTGTCTTTGGTAAAGTGCACATTGTCCACACAAACTAACAGGAATCCACGAAATATGGCTGGGCAGAAGTAAGCTGCAAGCCAAATACAGCATGTGATGCAGTGATTTGGAAGCATCAAGGCAGAAGATAAGCAAGTCCTTGGCAAGGGCCCATGAATGTTTTTTATGAGGACAAGCCATGAGACCCCATCATGTGGATAATGGAAATTCCTTGCAGGACAGATGAGGCCTCCTGTTGCACAGCCTGGTGTCTGACTGTTCCAGCAAGGGCTCAGCATGGCCCTTCCTCATGCAGATGCACTTCAAGTGTTTTCCTCCTTTACACAGCTGATAATTTCCAGGATTACCTCAAGAATTTAATGTATTTGACACCTTTATCCATTTTTCAGACTAGGATGAATTAGTTGGGAAGCTCAGAGAAGAAGGAAGGACAGGCAGATGAGGGCCTGACTAGTAAGAAATGAGACAGAAAACATGATCTGCTTCTTTTAGCTGCTCTTCATGGACAGGCTAGCAACCACCTGGGATCGGTGCACCACAGGTGACAACCAGCCACATAGAGTGATCCCACCACTTATCCTAAAAGCCATGCACTGTTCTCCCCTAGCAAGTAGGTCATGTCCATCTTCCTCAGCTTCTCTTTTTGGTCATGTGTTGGTTAACTGAAGAATACCCCTAACTTAACCCCAAATCTAGTTTAGGCTTCAGAGCAAATTTGCTCTTTAGAGATTATTTTAAATCTCTACATCTTTGAAAAAAATGGCATGTTCTGGAGTATTATGTAAATACTGACCATAGCAAATAAAAACAAAAACAGCAGAGCAAACCTGGCTGAAGGCAAACCAGACATTGCAAGGAACAACACTGTCTTAGATTAAGCCTGCACCATTTTTCTTGAGACATATTTTTATTGATACATTTTAAAGAAATTCTCAAATGAAAAGCCATAATTAGAAAATGAATAAAACTCAGAGCACATGTTTGAAGGTATACAGCACCCCATAGACAGCTCTTTCTTTGTTCCCCTTTCCTCAAAGCCAGCTTGTGAAGTGGCATTGCAACCTGACTGCTCCTCTATGATTTTTTGCAAGTTCAGCCAATAAAAAGCTAGGAATTTCCCATCTTTGGTTATGAAAAGGAAGTTTCCAAGATTGGAGTCACTGATAAACTGAATAACCCCTCTCAAAATTGCCTTATTACTTCCGTCTCCTTCCCCGAGCTTTGAGTAGAATAAAATATTTATATGCATCCTGGCAACAGCCCAACCCAAAAATATTATACAGCTGGTCCTATTGATTTCGAGTCCTGTGGAATACGTCTGCCCATGTGAGCAATGAAGACAGAAATAACAGTCCAAATTATAATATTTAAAATGTGTGTTTTAAATATGTATAAGAACTCTCAAGTAATGAGAGTTTATCTTTTTGTTTTAATCACAGCTGTAATACATGGTCTTATCCTGATTTAAAATCTTCACAGAATAATCCTGTTCATGCTAAAGGATATGCCTGTCTGATGGCAGGAAGCAATCTGGTTTGGACCATTTTTACATGCATTTCCTTAATAACAACTATTACAATGTTCTGAATTTGAGACAGGCTATACAGCTTTCTTTCCTCTGATTTTATCCTTTAGATTGTAGCATAAATGCTATTTAAAACATTCTACTGTCTAACTTTAGAACAGAAACTATGTCTACATAAAAAGGGATTTTTTTAACTGGCTGAGAAAATTTAAAAAAATCAACATCAACTAAACTACAAATGAAACCCAGGGCACTTGCTAAGTACATTTTGCTTTTTAAAAAAGGCATATAAACAATAATCTTTCACAGCAAGTCTGCATTTAAATTCATTTTGGGAAAATGTATATGAATTCTCATGCACATGAAATGAAATGATTCTCAGGACTGGTTTGTCTGAGTAAGCAGCAGCTATATGAGCTTTGAAAGGGAAATTTATCTGGAGGAAAAATTATTTTTGCCAAAATGATTAAGCATTTGGGGAGATGACTGTCAAAAAAGAACTGCAAACTTTCTTGGTTAAAATCTTTATTGATTAAATTCCTGTGAAAATATTCATAGGACAAAGGAATGAACACATTTTCTATTTCACAATGCAATGAAAACAAAATCAAATATATCAAAATAACATTATGGGTAACTGTAAATTTCAGTCAGATCTGATGATACAGTAAATTTCATGGGTAGGAGAAAAATGAGAGTATTATATTTAAGAAACACATACTTCCTAATGTTACATTTAGGAAGCATACATTTTTAAAAAGTATTTATTCTCTGAAAGGATTCAAAAGCATTTTTTAGAAATGTAAATTAGGCATAGAATGTCGAAAAGCTTTTTTTAAGGCCTTTTTGAAGCAGTTGTAGATGTGTCACAAGACGTAACACATGTGCTGTTCTCCATTAAGACTCAAAGCAGAACAAAGCCTAGGACAGGAGGTATAAAGAAAAGGAGGAATATTAAAGATTTGTCTTTGCTCTTGCTATAAAATTACAAAGCTGTTTTTTTCATCAGATTTTTGTCAGTGAGCAGAGGCACAAACTCCCCTCCTCCTGCAGCAGGCCAGGGTCTTGATATATAGTTCAACTGCACAAAAATTTTGAAAAATGCAAGCAGCACCTTTTATGTCACCTTTTAAGAATTATTGTGTAAATGAGTTACCAGGATTATTACAGAATGAAGGGTCATCATCTAGCCTGGAGGCAACTACCAACCTGTGTAAGAGTTCAGATCTGACTCCTGTGAATTCCTGAGATGCGCTGCTGTATTTGTATTTCCACTATGAATCACATAGCTTTTATTTGACTGGAATTGATAAATTGAAAATATGTTATTCAACTGAGTTACTACTTAACATGCTATTTTTCAGCAGAATCAACAGCCTTATATCAGTATGTGTAAACACTCAGTGACTATCGCTTAAGCACTAGCAGAGAATGTGATAATGAAGTGCCTGCTATTTAGATATCATTTCCTTAGTAACAAAGTTACATGGAGAAGACTACTCATAGCTTGGAGAGAGGTTCTTATTTTTTTATTACTAGCAAGGTTTTGTTTGATTTTCAGACTTTTTAAAAATCCACACCTTCCTAAGGAAGTCTGCTGAGCAGCCACCTTGTCCTCAGCTGCTCTGATGTTAACACCCACCACGGCAGCCTGTGAAAAAGCTAATTCTTCTTTCATCTCAGGAAATTACTGAAGGTAGCAGGCTACTCACAATTTGAAGGCTTGAGAAATTAAAATACTTGAGAATTTCTGATCTTGTGGGAAATAAGGCTAAGTACCTCATTCACATTTTTATCTGATTTAGAAAAGAACAGTCAGGAGATAGGGAGCTGGAATATTTATTTCCATTAAGTTTTATCTCATCTTGGTTTAATAGTTGGTGAATCCAGCACAGAGGAAAGACCATTTGTCTATATATTAATGAAGAAAAGGTTCACCTAGTCAACACGAACTACTGTAATCATCCCCTATTTGTAAAATTAGGCTCAGCAGTTTTTTGAATGAAAAGATTTTAAGGATAGGAAGTGGCATTTAGAAACAATGCCATTTCTCCAAAATCAAGCTCAGCCCTCCTGCTTGTCTATAAAACTGCTCCTTCTCTGGCACTGACACCATCCTTGACTTAAAGGCTGTTAAAGGTCTCACTCAACAGAGCACATAAATGTAACCATATGGTACAAAGAAATGGAGTCACTGCAGAGAAAAGAGACGAACAGCCTGTTTTCAAACTCTCCCTGGTCAGAAACTGCTGAAAAGCAAGTGCAGCTTAATCTTCATCCAGAGCCGTACCTCTCCAGGGAATTTGAGGCTCAGTTGCTTTCTGCCCACAGTACAACCATCTAAAGGGATGTCGTGACAAATGAGAGGTGAAATGAAGTCGACTGATATGCTAGCAGGCTGACAGCACACAGATTTGGTCAATCATAGAAAAAAGAGATTGCACTGCTGCACACTATTTCAGCTCAGAATAATTAGTTTCAGAGACATCTTTTCCAAAAGAAAGAAAAATTTTGACTGCAGACTGAATCAGTTTGTAACTAGCGTGTTGACCACTTCCAAGGCAATTGAAAAAAAAATGTTTTAGTACTGTTCGTGACACCCCAGAAACAAACATTATTTGAGTCTAAACATTCTTCATGAAGAAAATATTAATGAAACAGTCATGCATGTTCGTATCCATTTCACTGGAGAAAGTGTTCAAAACCAGCTTGTTCTAAAAATTTTACCAAACTTAACTGGCAAAGATCACTGGAAAGTTAGTTTATTTTCCTTGCGAGGTTAAGCAAAGTGAAATCACTAGGAGCAGCATAAACCTCCAAGGCCAAGTTATTACAAGAACTTTCTACCTCTTCTTTCAGGATATTTTAGTCTATAAATTGCACAATTCTGCTCCCATCATCCTGCAATGTCTGTCTGGATTGTGCAGTCTCTGATCAGACAAGTACATCTGACAGTAATTTGTATATTTAAGGAGACTACAATGTACCCTGGCAAGACGTGAATTAGCAGGACAGAAGACAGCTGCCCCAACAACTGTTTCACCCTTTTTTTGAGCTTACTGCAATGCCTGTTGTCACTTCAGGAGCCATACTAGCTACAGCACTATATTTTTCCTCTTCTATGGTAAACATTTTCTCTCCTGTTCTGCCTTCGAGTGAGGAAAGAGCTCTCAGAAAAAAGATAAAGTTTGTCCTGCAGTTCCTCTTGCCTGGTCATCTGCAGCAGAGCCACACAGGTGGAAAGTTCCAGCTTTTCAGGGCAGCTAATGTTATTTATGCTGCTTGTCTTGCATCTCCACAAGTGGTCTCTAAGCAGGCTGTGCCCATATTACGCCTCCACAATATTAACTTTTTACAACAAGCGTTTTCTCAACCACTCCCCCAGACATCATTGCCTAGGCTTGATCAGGATGGATGCAAACATAAGCAGGTGTCGTACAAAGACATTTTATTTGAGGGGGGGCAGAAGTGCAGTAGTGTCTTCAAAGGAGAAAAAAGGACAGGTTTTCCTACTTCAGAGACATAGACAGTTCTTATTTGATAAGCTATCCTTGCTCTTATCATATACTTCTGTTTATCTTCCTCTTCATGTCCTGACAGGAAGCCTGGAAGAACAAAAAACTCCACAATACAAGTGTTTCTTCCTGCTATTTCTGCTTCAGGGGCTTGCATATTAGGAGTGACCCCACCAGCTTACTGCTTTGGGAGAGGAAAGGTGCTGAAGCTACCCACAGACTTCCCTCAAACTGTGCTCCCCCTGATCCCTGTTTCCTTCTAACTGCTTGGGATTTATTTGAAGAAACACATTGAGTATTGCAAAGTTCTCCAGTAAACCTTGGAGCCTTTTGCTGAAATATACTCCTTTCAATGACACAAACAGGTTCTGTTAAAAAAAAATCCCAAAATGTATCTGAGGAAAATTTTCTCTTGGCTGGTTGAAATTTCTGCTGGGAAGAGAATTCCTTTTTTAAAAATCTTTTTATGCCTATCCCCACCAAACACTTCATATTTTCTATCTCATTAGTGGAAGATGCATGTGATTTACAGCCACCCCCAAATGATCTGGTATTCCATCATAAATTTTACCTGAGCAAATGGCTCCTTAGAAAAAAATCTCTGCAAAGCTTTCATTCTAAACAAAACAAAATAGGACTGCTCCCTCTTTTTAGTTTTTAAAGCTGAAATAACTGAGCAGGTGGTAGACTTAAGCCTAATAACCCAGGATAATGAACTGCATTTTCACGTTATGTGAACAGGGCAGAAGAACCCAGTGAATGAGAGAATGAATAATTTCTAAGAATCCACACCCTGCTCCTCTCACAGACATTGTAGTCTATAGCAATATCTAGGCAATTTCTGTTCTCCTTTTCCCCTGTTCTAGTTTCATCCTTGAATACTTTTGAAGCAGGAGATACTCAAGTGCCCAACAGTTTATTTGTTTGTTTGTTCGTTTTAAAGACAAAATACCTCCTGTCACTGTGTTTTCTAACAGTCAAAAATCAGGTGATATTAAGAAAGAAAAAAATACTCAGCTGTGTTTATAGACAAATCTTGCTCTGAGATTCTGTCAGTATTTTGCTAGATGCATTGTGACTAAGTGCTGCTTTAAGAAAATAAAAATTAAGGAATCATTAAAAATGTATTGTATCTGTTCAATTCAAGTCCCTAGTAATCAACTTCAGACCCCCAAGGTCACTTGGCCAGCTTGTGATTACAACAGCAACTTCAGCTCTCGGTATTGTCCTACGGCTGTGGCAGGTCAATGGAAAAATGTTCTTTAAACACCATAAGCATCTGATTGTGCAATACCTAAATCAGTGTCATTGATTATTCACAGTGCTGGACCGCTCAAAGCTGGGGAAGTAATTAGGGCTTTTTGTGTGGATTATCCACTGAGAAAAGGTCAAATAACTACAAACAGTGTCAGAAAACAGGAGTCACCAAGGACCTCAGCCTCCGTGATCAGTTAAGAAATGCTAAAGCAGGGTTTGATAATGATGTGCTTATGCCAGGTTCTACAGGATTTGATCATTCTGTCATAGAAATCCAATGAAGCATGAGTGATGGCTACTTTTTCCTTTGAAGCTTGCCTCAGGTCCCTGATGCCTGTCAAGCAAGTTTGTCAGTGAAAGTTGACTGAGAAGAATTTAAAAGGCAGTTTTTGTTCCAAGGGGAAATGTACATATGTATATGTATATACGTGTGGGTGTGTAAGTAAATGACTGACCAGTCATTTTAGACACATACTTCCTAATTTAGATCAATATACTTGTTTTGCTCCATATTTTGTCCTCCCTACAGAAAAACCTGCATGTGCCAAAGGGCCATGCTGCATCCTCTCACAGATCTTTTATCAGAATACACCTCCCAGCTCTCCAAATGGGAAGTCTGTACAAAGAACAGCCTTCTGCTAATGACTTTCTCCCTATTGAAATGTGAGAAGCAATAAAAGAAGTCTCTAGTTTTGTAACAGCATTTCCAGCGTTTGCTGAGTTTACAGGGGTACTGCTACTTAGCAACACCTTGTAAATTTAATTGCTAAGCCAGGGTGTACAAAGCATTCCAGTTCCATATGGGAGCCATTCCTTACAGACCTCCTTCCCTGGGAGTTCCCAATGTTGTAAATCTCTTCCCCTCCTCCTGTCTCTAAATTGCACTAACACTTTGGATGATTAGGGCTGCAGCAGTGATCAACATTTTCCCCTAGTCATTCATTTCCATTGATCATTTAAATGAGGGATTATTCCGTTTTCCCATTTTAGCCCATGGATCAATTGTTTAAAACAATAGATGGAGGTTAGTTCAGAAAATTGGTGCATCAAGAGAAACACACAAAGATGCTCTGTACAGGGAAAAGTTACTTTATATTAAAAACCAATGAAAGAGGACAAACAACAAAAATAAACTTAAACAAAAAAGGAACAGTAGTATCTAACAATATGTAGATTTGGCAGAATAAAAGCAGGATCTAGTAATGCCTGTAGTGAAAATACTGGAAGGGAGAGTAGGATGGCACTACTCAGATGGGAGTTATAGGGGCAATTCACAACCCTTTGGCTTCTGCTTCATCACGGGAGAGTATTTCAAGTGTGCAATGAACACTTGAGGGCTTTATTTTTAATGGAAATCTTATGCCACTGGAAAGAGAATTGGAAGAGTGACAAACTTTTGACAGGCTGAGCAGTTGGATCATCTTGTAGGACTTGATGGATAAAGAGCTTGGAAAGATAAATAGTTCCTCTTAGGCTCATCAAACATCTAAAGGTAGACATGTAGATATTTAGTGGGGTTATAATCCTTGGACTTATGGTTTTGGCAAAAGAAAAGAACTTGTCCTGGTAGAGACAACATGCTCAAGGCTAACAGGGTGGTCTATTTTCTTTAAAATGTCTTAAATATTGTCATCTGGAAAATTTCTTTGTCACTTTCCTTTTAGGACCCCCATTGAACTCAAATGTTAATGATATGCAATAAACATTTCATGACCACAACTTAAGTTAGGCCCAGTGCTCTCAGGTAGGATCTGCAGCCCAATTAATACATTTATATAATAAATTCCACAGGGTGATTAATTTACCTTTAATGTTCTTAAATTTGTTATGGTTCTATATTTGTCACAAGATTAGATATCAGGCCCAGGTGTTTTGCAGACCTCTGGAAAATTTTTATTTGGCTTTTTTTTCCCACCTCCTTTCTCTCTACTGAGACTAAGGAGGTAGCTCAGGTACAAAGCAGGAGGAGTGATGAACAGGCAAAAAGCCATAACACACAGAGCCAGCTACATCTTCTCTTTGCCAGTGTGATGTTCCAGACCTTCTGATAGTCTGCAGGACAGTTTACAATTTGAACAACTGTTACTTAGAAATATATGCTTGGGAAAAAAAGAAATTAGATAGGAGATATAAGGGGAGAGAAAGGATATAAGTTAACATTTCATGTTATTCAAAAATTCAACCAGAGTAAAATGATGTAGACATCACTTAAACCTTAGAAGAAAGATCTGCTGTAGAAATCATCTATTAATGACATCTTATTTCCCATCCCCAAAGTCCCAGGAAAGAGCAACACAGCATCTCTGTTGTTGAATTTATCACAAAAGGGCACTACTATATGCTGCAGAAGGGAGCTGGCACCAATTTTGCAGATATCCAGCTGCAGAGAGTTACAAGAGGCCAAATGGGTGCAAAGCAGAGAAGCCCCTGATCCATGCATTGTCATGGCTCTTGAGGCCCAAACAGCCAGTGGGAGGGCATGGGGGGGCTGAGGCAGCAGTGCTGGCTTGAGCTGCATGGCAGTCCTGCACAGGCTGAACCAAGAGAGAATTCCATATCCCCTGGCTGCTCTGCACCTTGTCTGTACTGTGTCCAAATATTTGGGCAAGCAACAAACATGGCTTAGAGCAGACTCTCCATTCCAGGGCAAATTTGGAAGCTGTTCTGCAGTTAATCCTTACTGGGATTAGGAACTTTATCACTATCTGCTGTGTAACTGTAACAGGGAGATTCCACTATGGTCTTTCATCATACATACACAACAGAGAGGATTTGAGTTCTGGCACCTGCCTTTATTCCAGTCAGTAAAAATAAGTATTGCTTAACTATTTTATCAGACTTTTATTTTATTTCCCACTATGACTTACACAGTAAAACTGTATTGTAACATATTGCAACTTGAGGTATATAGCTCTCCTATCAACAGCTGTATTCTGATTTGTAGTCCAATAAACTTTCGCTGCTGCAGATTTCATGTGTACAGTTGTGTTGAGGTGTAATATATCACCGCAGCATTTTTAGACTCAGAGCAATAATGTATTCAATTAGGCTGGAAATAAAACATCTAGTTTTCCTTACAATAAATCTTTTACTAAAACCTCTACATCACATGTTCAACAAGGAAATAATACATGTCATTCAGACTAAGGGTTATTGTAGACTGCTGAGGGAAACATGAAATTCTGGAGGTTTCATCAGTCCTGTGAAATCCCGCAACCTGGTAAGTGTACAAATTAGAAAAGGATGTAATATGTTACTAATGACACCTCTTGGGATATTCTTAGAGCCCATATTTACTGTTATGATCAGTAGACTCATTTAAGCTGCAGGAGTTGAAAAGTAATACCAAAGTTGAGTGAAAAACACCTCTGAGCTCATTAGATGTGGCTGTAATTCAAACTCAGAAGGTATTTCTTTTCTTCTCTGTCATTCTTCATATTACTGGAAATATAGTGCTTCAGCTCCTAATAAAAGCATTATACATGATCACATATCTACAGTCCCTGCAAAACACGTTTACACCTCGACATCTGTAGCAGTGCCACAGCACTGAGCAGCACCCTAATTCACCCCAGATGTCTCTTTAAAGGAAATACTGTAGTAGGGCTACTGTTCATAATATTTTCTGAGCATTGCCTTTATTACTTTGAAAGACTTTGATTTTTCAAGTGTCACAGACATTTGCAGTAAATTTTTTTTTTCCTGTGGAGAAAAAAGCTATATCACATGTTTAAATGTGAATAAAGATTTTGGTAATATTCACCCCTGGCTCCTGAAGTTGGTGAATATCTATCTATCCCTATCCATCAGCTGTGTTATATAAGAAGGATTTCATTATATGCAGTCTCTGTGCACAGAGCACACACACTCGGGCCAGTATTGTATCGGATGTTGCTTTGAGTGCTCTCAGAGGGTGGCGTGCCAGAGCTCTTTACCCACACTTCAGTCAGCATTTTGCCAGCTCAGAAGCGTGCCAGATGGTCTGCAGTGTTTGGTGATGTTTGCTTCACAGCCAGACTGTGCTGAATGAGACTCCATGAGGATGGGTCCCCAAACAACTCTGTCCCTCTCCTTCAGACAGAGCAGTGCAGATGAGCGAGTCAGCAGCTGTCCCAGCACTGCTGTGAAGAGGGAACAAGGCAAACTGGACTGTAAGGATCCACAGTACCAGAAGCACTGAGAAGAGCCAAAACCCTTTCCGGAAGGGTTTCCCCAGGTCCAGATTTCTACAGTCATCCAGGTTTCCCTGATCAAAATTATGCCTACACAAAATCTGACCCATGCTATCTGTACTTATCCCAGTGCTCACAAGGAGCATGATCAAACTCTGGCCACCGCAGAATCACAAAATGTTTGAGGGTGGGAGGAGCCTCTGGAGATTATCTAACCCAACCCTCCAGCTCAGAGCGATGTCAGCTGGGGCAGCTTGCTAACTGAGCAGTCAACATTGCCCAGTCTAGTTCCAATTATCTTCAGAGATGGAAGTTCTGTGACCTGTATGGGCAAACTTGTTCTAGTGTTTGATCATCCTGAGACTCCTTCAAGCTGAAAAATCCTTCCTTTCAGCCTCTCCTTGCGCATCAGATGCTCTTTAATTGTCTTCATGGCCCCTTTCTGAACTGGCTTTGGTGTGCTCAAGTCAATTGTGTACAGGGGAGCCCAGAACTGGACACAGCACTTCAGGTGTGGTCTCATCAGTTCTGAGTAGAGGAAAATAATTACCTTTCTCAGCGTGCTGGTTATCATCTTCCTGATGCAACCCAGGGTGCTGTTAGCCTTTGTTGCCACCCTGGCACATTGCTGGCTCACGTTCGGCATGGTGTCCACAGGGATTGTGAAGTCCTTTACCACCAAGCTGCTTTCTGGATGGTCGCCCCCAGCCTGTAATTGGTGCATGGAATTATTCCTCTTCAGCTGCAGAAGTCTGCAATGCCCTTTGTGAAGTGCAGGACTTTGCACTTCTCCTCCAGCTAGACCCCAAGGGTATGGAGGCTGCTGAGTCTGGTGGTGTGTGGGCTCTGTTTAGCAGGATATGTATCAGCAAAGTTGCACTGGTTTTAGCAATATCAGCCCTGACTTTGGAGCTATTTAATTGTTGGAGATGCTGGACATGCAGCTGGTAGGGACCACAGCTACTCCCCCAAGCTCATCTGAGAACCCCTTTACCCTGGGCCCCAAGCTTCAGTACCACTACATTGGTATTTTGGGCTGCAGGGTTTGTAGATGTGAAAGTGCTAAATAAATGTGGTCATACCTGTTGTGTGCATACAATCACAACTGAGCAACTTGAAGATCAGAATTAACATTTCAATTTCTTGTTATTCCCCTCTCTTCTCTGCCCCAATTCAATATTACATTAAGAAAGGATCCAGCCCTGAACACCTCTTGAAGAAAAATCACACTGATGTCAATTTGCAATCAGGTAAGGAAACAATAAAGCTTCCTCCTTGTGCTTCCTTTCTTGTTTATTCTGTTTAGCTCCTGAGCCCTTCAAAATGTACATGAGGACATTTCACAGTAAGGGAAGTGTTCATAAACAAGATCAAGATATACATAAAATCAGACATTGTTTAAATATGAAAGCTGTGATCTCTTTGGGACAAAGAAAATGGACAGGTGCAATATGTATTTAAAGAATGTAGCATATTTTTAAATCATTCCAGCCTCATTTTCAACCCTCTTTTCCCACAAAACCCAGTTAGGCAGCTATCCAGGGCACTTGTAAAAGCAGTGCACTGGATGACTTACTGAACAGTTTAAATTTTGTGGGAAAAAACTCAAGGCATTCTTCACAGTTCATTTTTTAATTTGAAGAAAATACAGACATGAAAAAGAATTTAATTTGCCATTAAAGTACACCAAATTGAAACCTTTCTCAGTGGATAAAACAGTGACCAAAATATCATGAAAATGGCTCTTATTTTTTTCTTTTGCATGTAGGTGTTTTTTAAGTAAGGTAAGGCTCATATTTTGAATTTCATGGAATACATTCCAGTGGGGGGAAGACAGGGAGAAGAAACAATTAGAGAGAGAAGTTGAGCTGACAGTGCAGTTTCTTTGCAGTGACAACCACATGTATTCATAAATATTTTACAAGTACAGCTTTCAGACTGGTAAATTTAAATGCCACATTAATGCAGCTTGCAGGTTTATAACCTGGACATTTGTGTGTTGTGAATGTCCAGTATTCTGTCCATGGTGACAGTAAAAGGTTTGTATTTTGAAGGCTTTTCTCCTGTAGACTGATTTCCAGCTGTAAGGCTCTTGTCTTATACAGCACCTGTGCTTCTTGTATAATACTACAATGCATCAATTATTAATTCCATTGAAAGATGTCACAAATATACTACTTATGACATATTCCTTGCTGTCTACGAATGGAGCAGAATCTTTTCATGTCCAAGATCACCACAGAGTTGTCTCAGGAGAGCTGCAGAAAAAGTTGTATGCTTTTTACTTTCAGTGCATTTTATTATTAATGCTACAGAGGTTCTAAAATGAAACTGATGAAAATAAATGTTGTAATCAGAACCAATTATGAACAAAATTATTGCAGCTGACATTCAAAAATGTCATCAGTATCACAAGTACCACTACTCAGCATTAAGGCTGTTTCCCATAAGTCAGTGTTAAAATTAGTGGTCACTTGGAGAGCTTAAATATCGTTCAGCAAATGGTGTGGATCTTTCCACTTCTTTGGGTAAAGCAGGGAGAGAATGAAAAATGGTGTCCTAAAAAGAATATGATATATTTAAAGGGCAGACTAAAACCCAAAAAAACTTAGAAGGTCTGGAAATGTGCAAAGAGAAAACGCCAGCTAAAGTGGACTTTGCGAGGGCAAATGCCATGATCACCATAGAGAGTAGAAGTATTTTGTATTGAGTCTCTCCATCTAACTTCTGGATTCTGACATTATAATGACAAAAATAAGGAAAAGTCAGGGGGAAAGCAATACAAAGTAAGAAAGAACTTTCTTCTGGAAATTTCTAACCTGTTGTGAAATCTGATTTGCCCTAATCCTGTACTGAAACTTATTTTAATCTTTCACAAGAATTATACTCTTGGCTGCAAAACCAGACCCACCCCGCTAGCTGTCATGTCAAGGGAGCATTAAGCCCGCGTCAAAGGATGTCGTTTGATCCAGCTTGTCTTCCCTACAGCTTCTGCTGATGACAGTTCTGCAGAGCTTTTGATGAAAACTAAATCTTCTCATCGCTGGCATATTCCTCACGAAAAGACGACGACAAACGCTTCAAGCACAGAAGGTATGTGCTATATGCATTTTCCTCTACAAGCCAAGGTGAATTTATCCCTGTGGACAAATGCTTCAAAAAAAGCTGTCTGCCAATAGAATTGATGTCTGGCTCCTTGACTGTTTTCTGCCAGAGTCCAATCCTTTCAATATGTACCAGTCTGATTAATCCTTCAGTGGGTAGCGAGGTGGTGCTTGTTAGAAGAAGTTATACTTTGCAATGAAATGAGCTGCATATGAAAAAAATCTTCTATTTTGCCCTTTGCATGCACACATCACAATAGTTTGCAGCCAGTTACAACCAAAACCACTCTGGATTATCTCTTCTAGATGACTTTGGTCTGAAGAATCAGACCCTGTAAAACTGCAGATACTACTTCTTTCCATTGTTTCTAATGAAGGGAATTAAACCAGCCAAGTGTTTGTTACAGTAACTCACAAAAACTTCTTTAAAACTGATAGAATCAATTTCCCTCTATCTCGTTACTTCTGACCTGAGCAATTTTAAAGAGTTTCAGCCAAGTAAGTGCAATCCATGACAGACATTACATCCATACATCTCTTTCTTTTCCTTTCTATTCCAGGAGTTCTACTGTACATCCCAGAGGGCTAAGGCTTCCAAGCAAGAGATGAGCCATGTGAGAGAGCATTGTGTTAGAACATGAAATTCAACTGTTTTCTGTAATAATTCCCAAGATACTCCACTTTCTCACACCGTACTGCATGTGTGCATGGTAATTGTTTATCTTCTGGGTGTAAGAACAAAGTATTAATTTATTTACTGCCTAGTGTCTTACAAGTCAATGGGATAAAAACACAAGGAGGCTATGAGCCTTCCTCTAGATTTTCCATTCACACATAGGTATGTCAAACATTCCTGAAGTGGGAATTGTTTAAGAAACATTATTTGTTTAAGAAGCAAGATGGCCAAAACCCAGATAACATATTCTAATGTACCTCATCATCTTACATGCCTAAATGTTCAAAATGGAAACTTCTCAATTATCCCAGCAAGGAAAAATTCATTCTGTTACTGAAATGAATATGATAATATTGCATCTGTATCTTACCATCAGCCTCCTTTCCAGAGGAGGTCTTATTTCTCTCAAATGTTCGAGGAGGTAGAGAGAAAGGTTGTTTGTACTTATACTGACACCACCCTTGCCCTGCTAAAACTCTTAATTTTTTTTCTAAAACCTCTTCAGAAACCTTTCTGGATTTGATTTATTTTTCATCCTAGTCCCAAATAGATACAGGCAATAAGCAATATGCCCTCTGTTTGCTCCTTTCCAATCTTGTATGCACAGTTATTAATCTTCATAATGTTTCTCAGACAGGTCTTTGTTCCCTAATGACTTCAGGCACACCTTTGGGCATATTAGTAGGCAAAACCCCTGGTGTTTTTCAGGACAGATTTCCCATAGTTTAGTTTATGAACCAAGTTCTGAATGTTTACTTAGGCACTCATTCAAATTTAGACTGAGATTCTTAAAAATAGCAGTCGGCTGCTGCCATCAGTGTTGCATGGGCTGAGACTTTTTTTCCGATGTATTTTCAGCACTTAAGAACCTAACTTTTGTTGTAACTCAATGTCACCGAAGTTGCTTAATCCCATTTTTAAAGTGAACTATTGCTGTGGCAATCACTTAAACCTAAAATGTGGAGTGAATCAATGCATACATCTTTTTAAAAATACTACAGAAATTGCAAGGAATTTAGATTACATGCCATGTTGCCAGTCTTCAGAGTTCTAATATTTTTGTATCAGAAAAATGAAAAAAAAGAAAATATACTTCATGTACTGTAGTGTCAGCCTATCAAATGTGCATTATACTCAGAAGTCAGAAAATTTACAATAAGATGTGATGCTAAAACACATGTATCAGTAGAAAAAAGTCAGTATTTTTCCCTAGTCCTACTATTTAGAATTAAGGAATGAATCAGTTAAATTTGTGAAAGTCTTAACCTCTTCAAGAAGGCTTTCTTTCACCATGTTTTATCTAAAGACTATTTATTGGAATAATTTATTAAGCAAACTAATATTTGGAAATAATTTTATAATTTTCAGGCTAACTACCTGAACTGTAATCATTGCCAGTAGTGCAATGCCCTCAACAGCTGCTCCATGGACTTCATTTCAGAACTTACTAACTTTTTACCTTTCCATTTCCAGAGGAGGAATTACACTTCACCTGTTACCTCTCAGAGTTTATCTTACTGCTTAGGGAACTTACATTGAAAAGGCCTCTCTCTTGTGAGCTAGGACACAGTCAGCTTTCCAGGTTAGGCCAAGCCAGACTATATCTCATTCAACAACACATACTGCACCAAAGTAAAGACTTAACATTTCCTATTAATATTTAGCTATTACCCATGCATTTATTATTTATTAGTTACATTAGCATGTTCTTTCCCTCCATTCTTTATTGCTCAATAGTGTATAACTCCAGTTTGTAAGAGAGGATTTACTCATGAAGAAGGCTTGTATATGGAAAACCAATATGAGCAAATTCTTGGGATGCAGTCTTTGTTGCACTGACTGAAATGCCAAGCCTCCTACTGCTTCAATACTTTTTAGCAGTTCACTTTATTAGGCTCCACCTGTGAAGTGAAAAGGAATATGATTATTGAAGAAAGCTTCCTTTTACTTGACAGGTTTCAAGTACCAGATCTAATTATCATGCCATAAACTGACAATTTCAAAGGATAATGTTCTGATAAATACTGTGTTAAAGCCAACACATTAAATGCAGTTTCTCATTATGCCAATTGGAATGGAAGCAATATTTTCCTTGCCATGGGCACATTAGAACATGGTCAGGCAGAAGCTGTAACAAAAACAGGTAACATTCTTATTATAATTAAGGAGAGTATGTCCAGCTTCAAACATGGAACTGGACATCAAGTCCTGCAGGCAGCTACTATCCATAACGTGTCATTTTAACCAAGCCCCCAAGAATATGGTGTTTTTGGTGTGATGCATTTGTACATATATGTCTATGTATGTACCCAGTATTGTCTTGGAAACTTTCTGGTTTAAACCTCATTAGAAATGAGCAAATGTTTCTCAGACACTTAAATTATTCAGAAGTTCATGAAAAGATGAAGATGAATAGGAGAGGAAGTTCTATAAATTCTGTAGAGAGGTCAAAGTGTGAGTTTTAAGATCTAAGAGAACCCACACAGAAAACAGCAGGATCTTTCATACGTTCCAGACTGCGAAAAAACCTCCCTCAGAAGTCAATCACAAGACCAAAGCTGTTTTAGTAGATCCAGTGCTCAACTTATTTAGAAAGAAGGCAGTACTTTCTGCAAAATAATAAATCAAAGGTAACCACCTGTTTGCTCTTCTGTGCACTCACAAGCCCCATGTGATCTGGAGTCCCTTACTTGGTAGCTTCCCCTGTCCAGAGAGGCTGCTGGGCTGGCAGGGCATCCCACATCCCTCAGAAGTGGTGTACATTTGCAAGCAATACCAGACATACCCAGATATTCCTTGCAGTGAAAACAAATCATCATCTATCTCCCAACTTTCCTCTTTGATTTAGGAACATGTAGAAACAAGTGTTGAGCTTGACACCATTATTTGTTTTCTTTTATAGAAAACAGATAGATGCAGCTAGCAATCTGTGTGATGAAAGCACTATGCCTACCAGTATGCCACCCCCACCCCTTTCAGATAAATATATGACATGAAATGTGACAAAAATGTGCAGATCAGATTCTCCTCCTATGGTCCTGCTCTCAGATAAGCCATCTACAGAGTGCTTTACTTTGCTAGTGTCACAAAACCAAAAGAAAACTAAATATGGAGGAGACAGAGATTGAGAGAAAAAGGACAATCCTTTGAGTAATACAGCCTTCAGATCTATGTTCATGAAGCCACAACACAGGAGATTAACAAATCTTGCTGCAGCCTTCCTGAGGTACAGGTTTGAATCTTCTCTAATACTGATTCCAGCACCAGATGCTGCTGTTACGTTACTGATTTTTTTAAAGAAAAAGTTAAAGATGTTTTGAAGGACTACAAGTGAACATGGTTTCTTCCACTTCGTTTTTGCTCTCCAAGTGACCTGGTATTGATGAAAAAGGAGTGAAGAAACTGGGAGTTTTCACCCCAAGGTGTTCGCTGTTATGCAGGACTGTGCTGGGAAGCGTTGATGTATTGCATTTATTCAAGACTATGGTACTGCTCTAATACTGCCTTATCTTTGACTCTCACCACATTCACATCACTACTGGACTCATCTCTTGATGCATCTCTGAGAAAGGATATATGTATCTGTGCATTGGCACTGTTAATATGTAACTCACAAAGATACCTTGGTTTAATTGTATTGCTGGCCAGCAAAGATCTGTTGCGTAATTTTGGCAAAGCATCAATACCTCTTTAACCATACTGCAATCACATGTGTCAATTTTTATATTCAGAGCCATGTCCCATCAGGACAAGAATGTGAAAATTAATTCAGATGACATGCGGTTGGTATGGTGCAAATAAACAGTGTTCTGACACATCTCAAAGGCATTTGCATAACTGCAAGGTGCAGGTGTTTCCAAGAATCCCTGGCATGGCTTATGAATGACAGAGTATTTAGCTTCAGGCTTCCTGGCCAAAATACATTCCAAACACTTTGGAAAGAAAAGAAACATACTAGCTCATATAATAATTTCTAAATATTACTATATCAGATGGTAAGGACTTTCTGAAGAAGCTACAGGTAAGCTGGGGGGAGAAGGGAAAATCCTAAGAGAAGGCAACTGTATATATGGATATGAACTGGCAGTCTTAAATACATGAGACATTAAAACCCTTTGGATCAAGTTTATACACTGAGCTGGCAATGCTTTGAGATAGACAATTCTTTTCCTGTTGCTTGCAGTTGCCATGAATTTACTGGAAGCACTGACTCATGCTTAATTAGTGGTGCCTTAGGTTATTTTTATACTGTTTTTATGCATTTACAGCATCTGCTATTTTTAAGGCATATTATTATTCTTCAGAAGATTTCATTGTGATCTGGCACAATAATTTTTACAGAAGATATTGTGACCTGAAAAAAATATATTTTCAATATCTTGTTATGACTTAATTCCAAGCAGACAAATCTATGGATGATAAGCTTTCTTCATGTAAGTCACTTAATCAAGTAATGGATTGGTTATTAACTAATACATGGAGTTGGCTCCACACCTAAATTCCTCAGAGATAATGAAATTATGCCTATTAGAATGATTGCACAGCTCTTTGTATCTGCATAGCAACACTTTTTCTATCTGCAAGGAGAGTAGGAAAGTGTTAAAATTTTAAATCTCTGGCAAACCTCAGAGGAAAACATCTTTGCTCGCTGTGTTTGTTCACCACATGGTGCATGCTTCAGAAGGTGCTAAATCAGCAAAACTGCTGAATTTGAAATATTGGGAACATTCATCTGCCTCTGAATTCAGTTATGCTATATGTAAAGATCCTGAATAGAATCTGATAGTATAACAGCAATGTGGTATTGCATATTAAACATACCTAACCTGTAATTAAAAACCTCTAATTACAGTCATCAGAAGAGTCCCTGTGCTGCTACTTGTCATGCTATATCTATATCTCATTTTAATGGGAGAAGATAGTATTTCTGATTATGTCGCTTAATGTACAACGTATGAAAGTTATGGGCCTGAACCTGTTCCCACAGAGGTCAATGGCAGTTTTGCCATTGTCTTCAATTAGAACAGGATGTCGTTTTATGACACTAGAGTTTCATTTGCATTAATTAATTTACTTAGCAGGTAATGAAAAACTTGAAAAAACAGCCCTCTGGCTCATGAGTTTGGCACTGTATTTAATATTTTCACTAGGAATAATTGCGCTGATAAACTTTTATGCAGAAAACGGTAAGATAGATCAGTGTATTAGGTAAAATCAAGCAGTTGATTGGGAAGCCCTGAGACTGCCTTCCATGCCCTGGCCTTGTTTTCTTTTATTCATCAGTGACTAGGTTTAGGACATTGAATCTCTAATGATTAGCAGTGTTAAATTTAGGCACAACAGTTCCATACTTTATGGATGAATATACTTTATACATCATGGAGACATTTGCTCAGCAGACACTACTGAAGTGGCAGCTGGTTTTCAGGTCAGCAGCCTCAATGGGAACAGCAAAGATAGATGGGAGATGAGGCTGAGGTGCTTCTTTACATCATGGTTGAAGCCAGGAGATACTCGTCTGGGAAGATCCATACAGATGTCAGTGAAGGCAAACACAATCCTGTGGAAGCAGACTTACATAAGGTGCTTTGATTTCTTAAATTAAATGTAAACCATCCTAACTTTTTTAGCTTTTAAGCTGCTAACAGCATCTATAATGTTAGCATCAGGCTTGTGCCCGGGAAAGATAAGAAGCTGCAAAAACAGTGATGAAGGCAGTTCGGCCAAGTGAGCAGGTTTGCACTGTGCCAGCTGCTGGGAATGTAGGGTAGCTCCACTCCAGGACTGCAAAAATATAAGGACACAAAACTTTTCACTGAAAGGACAGGAATTAAATGATCTTCCAGTGAGCCAGTGACAGCTGAAGGATTACTGTGGCCTGCTGGAGGGGTGGTATGGCCCAGCAGTGGATGTACTTTCTCAGGATTTCTGTGATCTGATCTCCACATGCTGCCACATACTTCCCCTGACTAGAAGACAGAACTCTGGCAAAGCCACTTCTCCTTCTGGGCACTGTTTCTACAGCCTGGGGGTAATAACTCCTCTTTACCTCCTAAGGTTTCTGTTTTGGTTTGGTTTGTAAGGTGCTTAGTTACCCAAGTGTTGGGAGCTATAAAACATCAAGATCAATTGAAAACCTGTCAGTCAGAACTTGAAAACCCATCAGTCTCTGTATTTAGAGCTTTTTATTAAATTAAGAAGTAAAAAAAAGTGAGACAATATTGGCTTGAAGTCTGCTTGTTCTCCTTAGCATATTGCTGATTGTCTTGGAATACTTTTAGCCAGGCACACTGTACTTTATGGACATTATTGTAGAAATACTTGCTGAGAAAAGCTATTTTATTAATTGGGTATTCTCACTGTAAGTCATGTGATATCCCAGAAGACACTTTATAAATAAAGTGTATTTGCATCAGGAGTTTTTCCAAGGTTCTCTATTTTACAAAATAATAGTTCACAGATTAAACTAAATCCATTGAGGTGAAGCTTATCAGTTGAGCACTTTAATAAAATGAAATCAAATGCAATTTCTACTGGAGACAACAAATGCTTCTTATTTGGCATGGTATTTTACATATCTATGTATCACTTTAAAGAAGGTAATTGATGATGTTCATCTTGTAGAGACAATGAGTTTGCATGGCAAGAAATAAACCTATATATCTGCCTCACCTGGACCAGTCCTTTCTATATGAAGCCTGAAGATTTCATGTATGTTTCCCAGAAACAATGCTGAATTCAGACAATTAAAAATATTTAATTTTAAATTTTACAATACTTTTCAGATTTGTTACTCTTTGTGGCAATCACAAGAGTAAGAAAAAAAAAAGCTAGGAGTGCCTCAAGGAAAAACACTGGGTTAAGCACATTAAGACAAAAATTCATTTGAGGTGTTTTAAAAAGAAAGACAGAGAGTGAATGTCTATACATATGATGCAACATTTAGCTCTTGTTAGCTAGACAATAATCTGTCATATGTTCATTTTTTAGGCCGATGGGAGCACTCTCCTAAAGTGCACTTTGACTTTTTAAAAATAAAAATAACTCAGCAGCTTCTTTTTTAACTCTTAGTTTACCACTTCACTAATTTAGTCGAAGGCTCTGTGTCTCTCTTTGAGAAATGCCATTTGTTTAGAAAGTTCTTTACCTTTATTTCAGTTTAAAGACTGGCTGTTTAGAGGCTATGAGCCTGTATTCCATAGCTTAATGAACACATTTTATTTAGATTTTACTCTGATTCTGATTCAGTTCGACTTTAAAACTGACTGTTTTATTTCCCCTGTGAAGGGAAATGTAGCACTACACAGAAAAGCTTTGCAACTCTGGAAACCCCATTTCCCCCCTTTTTGTTACTGTTCCTTCTACAATGTACAGAAGAGGGAAGTTTAAAAAGGGGATTGCCCTGCTCACAAAACACAGACAGGCACACTTAAGCTGCCTGTGGCTCAAGGCTTCTGCTAATTATAGCCAAATTTACCTCCAAGTCTCCAAAGTAAAAATTTTTGCTTGATTACTCAAGGACACCTGTCCACCTATTGATTTCTCTCTAAAATTTGGTTGCTGTATCTGGTAGATACAAGTCTTCCAATACTACCTTCTTAAAAATTTCTTGAAAAGCAGCTGCTGGATGAAGGATGACGAGCCAGGCTAATGACACCAGTGTAGAAAAGAGTCACCTGGGCATAGTGGGTACCTATTCTGCTTGGCTTGCAGAGTGGTCAATGAGAAGAAGTTTCCTGACAGACCAAAAGACAGAGCAACCCCTCCAAACTGGCCACAAAAAATGCTGCCCCTTTCTCAGCTATGGAGGAAGAGGCATGGAGAAGAAAAATCAGGGCAATGGCTCAGATGATTGTGAGTGCCTTATGGCACAGGGATAGAACTGATCGGATAGAATCCATTCTATTGCAATAGGAAAAGGATATAGGATCTTCATACAGAAACACAAGGAAAAGTACTCTTCATTAATTCCATTACCTATGGTATAATTTGTTTAAAATATGACTCAATGCATTATACCATAGTTAATAAGAGGTTAAAAGAACTAGAAAGAACACTGAACCTGATTAGAGGTTACATAGTTCATCTTATTATTTCATCTACCTCTCAAAGAATAATGAGGTTTAGATTTTACTTCTGGAGAATGCAAGATGTTGTTTTAGCATGTTTACTCACCTCAGAGTTATTAAGAATCTCCACAGTTCCAAGATATTCATTAGATACCAAAATTGCATAGGGGGTTAAGAAAAGTTTACGTAAGATCTAATTATTAACTTCAGCCAAACAGAGGTTCCCTCCGCACTTCCTTCCTGAAACCATACTCATCTGCAGAAAGACCCATCAGGACATCTCCTGACGAGGAGAAATGGACAGAGAAGGAGTCTTCACTTCTTCAGCATTTAAGATGTTGAAGAACAAAGGGTGAGATACAAACAAGAACAAATGGATTTAGTATGAGCTGAAATCTCACAGCTCTTATTCATCTGGTTGTCTCCAGACTTCATTGGCACTATTTGCATGATAAGCAGCAGAAATCCTCTGTAACACTTGGGGAGTTATCTTTGGCTCTTTTCATAGATTTTTATGAGAAAAAATGTTGACTGAAATCTCATACCTGTGCCAAAAGTAACTTTCAGGATGTTCCCTTTGAATCAATCCAGCTGGAAAGTCGCCTCAAAAGAGGATCTTATTGAAACTCTGAAGCCTTTATCTGATAGGAGCTTTCTTAATAATTTTTTTTGAAATAAGACACTAAACTTGATGAGATACAGAATATTTTTTTGTCTAATAAAATATCGAATAATGCACAATCCTATACAATCTAATGGATGCTCGAGTAAAAAGAAATTCTTAGGCAAAAATATTTCCCACAACATGTAATGCTTAGAAAACATAATTCAAAATTATATTAATTATCCTTTAGTTTTGGTAACAGAAACACCAATCTTTCTTTCCAGAGGTAATTCTTAGGTAAAATCACACATTGCTGGAAAATATTCAAGTACAAAAATGAAAAGCTGTTCATATGGACCTTGTTGGTCCATATTTCCAAAGCTGAAGACTTCAGCATCAACCCCAATATCTCTGAAAGCTGAATGAGTAGTTATGATATGGCACATAACAAATTATCTAGGGGACCATTCTTACAGTTTTTCAGTTCAGCACCTTTCTGTGGTTGTACAGCTGGGAATACATGAAGACGGAAGGGAATGACTTTTGTTTCTTGAGATGTGTTTTTAAACCTGGGAGTTGAGAATTACTCAAACTGAGGTCTTAAAATAATAATAGGCAACACTGAGAGCAAGATAGTACCGACCTGGGAAGTACCCCATAAATGGTGGGTTACCTTCATGAAGAAAGTGCATCAGTTTTATAACTTGGAACACTAAACAGTGACACCAAAGCCTCCAAACTGTAGAAAAAAATGTCGCTGTAGCAATTTTTCAGCATACAAACTAATAAAGAAACACATATTTGGTGTTCAAAATTTTTACAGTCTTGCTGAGCACATCTTAGTTCCATTTGTGAGCATCCCATAAACTGAAGTGTGCTCAGCTCATGTTTGATGGGCTGAATTCCATAGGCTGAATTCTAAATGCAAGACCATGTTTCCACATTCTAGCATAGTACAGTCAATGCAACCCAACTGTGCAAACAATACTTGAACGCCTCAAGGTCTTGTTTCTATATAAAATGCCTGTAAGAGGACAGCAAAATAGGAAGCTTTCATGGAGATGGATTCTGAATAGAAGAGGATACACAAAATCATGAGTTCTTACACAAAGTATTAGCTCTTCTTTAGGCTTCAAAGTTAATGTATAAACTCATTCTCAAAGCAACTGCTGTGACATCCTGAATGTATCTCTGCTTGTGAGGAAACAATTTTAACTTGAATAGTAGCAGTAAATCCTAAGAAAACATTAATGATGTTTCGCCAGAGGAAAAAGGGTTTGAATCTGTTTTTCCACTGTTAGAGGCACCACTGCTTTTCTTCAGTGCAGCAGCCACAGACCAAAGGCATAAAGAGGTGCCGTGTTTAGAACACTGTCATTAAATAAGATAATTTCCTGATTTTCTTAAACACAGTTTTCGTGCTTATAAAGAAAGCGATTCTGTAAAGAAAGTAAGTGCTCCTTCCATTTAACAGCTCTATGTGCATACCAGAAATCTTTGCCAACTACTGTTCAATGTAATTAAATAATTAAAAAATATAAATATTCTGACTATTGACTAGCTGTTTTGTTTGGAGTCCAGCAAAAGAAGACAGACAGCCAACAGGGCAAACAGATGAGAACACAGAGTATCCCCAACGAGGCTGCTGCTGCCTGTGTGAAATAGTGCAGGGATCAGTGCAGGGAGCATGCACTGTAATTCAATTAATTTTCTATTAAAGGACATGTAGAGAACAAGCAGCAGCTGCACACAGGTCCTGTTTCATTCATCTCCTAGAATCTAAAATTTAAAAGCGTGGCTGCAGAAGCGTGGAACATTTAAGGGAAAAATACTGGATTTCCCATTAAACCAGATATGTCACATTTCTTCAGGGAGGCAAGGCAGTAGTGATGCTGCTCCTGAATGGGAAAGTTTATTCTTCCTGCAGCTGCATTGCTGTAGGCTCTCTGCAGATCCAGGTAGGCTATTCCTCCTGAACTTTTCATTGCTCTTCCCACACAGAAGGACAATAAACTTCTGTGTGTTCCCTGTGGCGTTGCTTCCCACACATCAAGAACCCCTGATCCATGGGCCTGATTAGGCAAAGTGGTGTGTCTGGTTTCGATGAGGCACAAGCTGTGGAATCCTCAGAAACCAGGCTGAAACAGCACTGAAGCCAGACTTGTTTCAGGAAGGAGTCTGTTTTGAATTATGCTTCCTATTAGTGGTAGATTTAAAAATTAGGGAACTATGAGTAAATCTGGAACTTAACAAGGCTTAAAATAGGCCTGGGTCACAAATCTTGATGACTGTGTGACGGGCTGGTCTTCACTGCAACAACAAGGAGGTCTTTAACAAAAAAAGTAAGTAGAAAAAGCCAGAGTGGCTAGAGTATGGGGGACAGGAAATAATAAAGGTAAGTTATTTCTTCCCATCTTATGTTCTGAAACACAGGAAAAGTGTACACAAATGGTAAACGTATGGAATAAATTATCAGTAGAGTGATCTCAAAACAAAGACTACAACAGAGTTCAAGTGACACATTTCTGGAACAGAAATGGATGGTGCCATAAAGTCAACACAAGAAAGTAGGATTATGATTAACCTGAAAAAGGGCAAGCAAATTAGACTACAAGCCATTTTCCTATTCCTTATGGCAGCTTCCCAACACTGCACATCTGAAACGTGTAATTTAACATAAGCCCAAAGAGCCTTCTTTGCCAACTACAGAAAAATTAATCAAACATATTCTTGTACGAGATGAGTAGTAGGTATTTATACAAACAAAGAGGCATGATCTATTTATACACATATGCACCCAGATGCCTGTGCATGTTTATTACGGTTGAATTGAAATTAAATAACTAACATAAAAACCATTAAACAACATTATACAGGTCAGTTAGTTCACTGCTTGAGTTTCAGCCAGGCTGGCCATAAAGTCAGGTAATAAAGCTGCAATGCTTTGAAAACGCAGATGTATCTGAAATGGGTTGCTCCATGTGATTAAAAGAGATGTGAGAGGTCAGGAGAACAATATAATCTAACACCACATCTACACTGCAGACTTCAGTGGGCACAGCTACACAAGCACAACTACAGAGCTGTTTAATACCCAACTGATACAGCTGTACTGCCAGCTGTGCCACAAGTGTTAATATACACTGGTATAAAGCTGAAATTTCATAAATGGAACTTCCTTTACTTGATGTTTTTCCTACGCTGGTATGATATACAGATGTGCTCACATAACCACAGCTCTAACACAAACACTTTCTGCAGCAGTAACATAGATACGGCCAAAACCATCCAGGTCACAGAAACACATTTTAAGAGTTTACTTTGACTATTTCTACACTAAATATATTACATCACTGATGTGCTCCAAATACATACAACTAGGGATTTGTGGGAAAAACATACCAAAGCTGCCCCATAAGCAACACTCCAGCAAAGTTGGCCCTTCTAGCAGCCCAGCTGTGTTGCTTAGCAGCAGCATCTCTTTTTGCTGCTGCCCATACACCTGTGCTAACAGACACCAGTAAGAGCCGGCCTGTTCCCACCGATTTCCTCAAGTTCCATGGCTTGATTTTGCCAGCTGCAGCCATTGGGACACTGGCAGAGGTATGAGGTCGGGCCGTAGTCTGCCATCCTAAACACAGACACTGGTAATGACAGAAAGCCGAGAAGGATAAGGTCAGCACCGCCCTGTGAAAGAAGGCTCGAAACATGCCTGGAAGGAATTAAGTCCTCAAAGTACCACCCTCCACACCCAGCCCTTCCCGCCCCCGTGGGAGGAGGGGGGCACGCCAGCCCCTGGCTTGGAGGGCGGGACAATCACTGGGCCAATAATCAGAGCGAGGCCTCCGGGTATTCTTATCCAATAGCCAACGTTTCCGGGCCTTCAGGGCGGAGACGCGCGGGGGGAGTCAGCGCTGAGCGCCATGTTTGGTTCTGGCGCGGGGGCGCTGCCCTCACGCAGCATGGCCGCCAGCAGCGCCCTCACGGGGGAGAGGGGCTGAAGCGCATGCGCGGCGCCTGGCGCGGTGGGGGGGAGCCGGGACGGGGAGGGCGGCGGGAAGCCCCGCCCCTGTAGCACGAGGCCCCGCCCAGTCCAGCGAACCCCCGCCCCCGCAGCTCCAAGCCCCGCCTCCGTGGCGGGAAACCGCGCCCCGGTGATGATAGGCCCCGCCCCCCGCGAGGCGAAGCCCCGCCCCCCAGGCTCGCGGCCGTGCCGCTGCGGGCGGGGGGCGTGGCCTCAGCCTGCTGCCCGCCGGGCCCGGGGCCGGAGTGGTCCGAGCCGCCCAGCCCCGCCCGCAGGGTGTCCCCGGCCGCCCCCGCCGCCCGCACCATGTCCGGCGCTCCCGGCGTCCCCGAGGACGTCTGCAACCTCCTGGCAGGTGAGGCTGGGAGGGAGGGCTTCCTTCCCGGGGGGCGGGCGGAGGGGAAGCCGAGGGGGGCGGGCTGGCGGGGGTGTGACGGGCCGGGGGAGCCGGGGTGTGCGGGGGCAGCAGCCCCTGGAGGCGCGGCCCCGGCGGAGTGCTCTTCGGCGGGCGCGGAGCCACCGCTTCCAGCGCATGGGTTCTGGGGTTCTGTTCTTCCCATCCCCCCCAGTTCCTCCTCCCCGGCTACTTCCTCCCCCGTGCCGTCCGTGGGGAGCCGCAGCGCTCCGGGTCGCGTCCCTGCGGGGAGGAAGGAGCGGCCGGGCCCCCTCCGGCTGGGAGCGGACACCTCCCCCCGGCCGGGCATGGAGCGGGGCTGCGGGCGCCCGGCCGGGATGAGGGGTTCGGGGCACCCGCGGACACGCGTGCGGGCTGTGTGACCGCGGGGTGACCGCCGGGCCATCCGGGGGAAGTCTCTTCCCTCGCGCTGTGCCGGCAGGGCCGGCTGCCCGCATCGGCTGAAAAAAGTAATGAACTTCCCCGCGGAACAGCTGAGGGGCGGACGAAAGGGTTACTGAGTTGCTGTCATATCAGTCACACACCTCCGACCGTGACTGTCCACGCTCTCAGGATGCGCTGGAGCGTAGGCATGGGATGATTTCTCACCGTGAAAGGTTATAGTGTTAGTACAGAATTTCGAATACGGGTGGTTATCTTTTAACTTCCGGAACTCGTATTTAATTTTTTTGTTGTTTTTGTTAATTAAAATAAATTGTATAATTAAAGATTGGCTTTTCTGGTATCTTTATTGAAAAGTTTGCTATCCTGAAAGCATTTGAATGTCAGTGGGACTCTCTTTTGAGAACTTTTGTTTCTACCACAGGAACTTGCGTAGCTCCGACTTTGCCATTCAAATTGCCCATGCTTTTTGAAATCTTCCTTCTGAGGCCAAGCACTCAATTACATGGCTGGGCACCTGCTAGAGTTTAGGGCAGCTTATCACCTTCACAGACTATTTTTTTTTTAACACTTTGACTGTAAGAGCTAATGCTTGAAACATATTGCTCTCACCACATCTCATCTTCTGCCAACTGCCTTAAGTGTTTTCTAACTGCAGTTTCTAACTGTGTTGCTAGCATATCATACCATCTGTAGTTAAAATTTGCACGGCCAAAAAGCCCACCAGAAGAAAAAAGGAAAGCTTTTCATGATTTTATATGGTAGAATAGATTCTTATTCATTTAGAAAAAATAAATGTTACCTTTAGAGAGCTTTTCCAAATCTTGGTTATTTTCTGTGGCAATATTGAATTCTGGAACTCACGGTCAGATGAGGAGTGTGTATGTTTATTTTGGTGCTAGTTTCACCAAGTGAAGCTCATTTGAAACTCCTCAATGTTTTAAGGACTTTAAGAATTTTTTTTTTGAGGGGAAGGATGTGATGCAGATGGGATCATTTGAGATTGTGATTTCTTTCTCAGTCATGGTACCTCATTTACACAACTTGTCCCTCCTTCTCCCCATCTTTATCCAGTCTGCCATGGAAACAGAGACACAAAAGTTTGTATTTTGAAGTGAAACTGAGAACACCTATTTTTCCTCAAGAGGGTTGTGTATATGTACTTTTAGAGTCGCTGTAATCAGCAGCCTAAGTTATATACAGGTATCTATCTAATGTTCGTACAGTGTGTACAGCTTCAGCTTTCCTGGAAGAAAACAAGATGCTTTCTTTTGTGCTGTCTATAGAACTGAAGTTAAGAAGACAATGGAATGATTTACCAATGATCTTTAAACATTTGTTTTGTTATTACTAGTAGTAACTAATAGTTTGCAACTTTTAGTTGTTACTTTCAGCTATCTAATGTTCGTACAGTGTGTACAGCTTCAGCTTTTCTGGAAGAAAACAAGATGCTTTCTCTTGTGCTGTTTATAGAACTGAAGTTAAGAAGACAATGGAATGATTTACCAATGATCTTTAAACATTTGTTTTGTTATTACTAGTAGTAACTAATAGTTTGCAACTTTTAGTTGTTACTTTCAGTGTGGTTATACAATGTTAAATAACCTGCTTATTTTTGAAAAATAAATATGGCATTACTTTTTACAGTTTGTGTTAAGCCCTCTTTTTTAAGGTTATCAGTCAAGTGCATGAAAGTTAGAAATGAGAGTAATCCAGGCTGTATGAGCAATTCTTTCACTGATATGTGTAGGATCTTATAATCTTTTATGTAGGCTTCTGCTTTTTTTTTTTTTTTGCTCAAACTATTCCTGTAGTGAAGATGTATGGTAATGGAGGAGGGAAGGGAGCTCTGTAATATCTTTACTATTCATTAAGAAACTGTTACACAATACAAAGACCATAGTGAGTAGATATTAATTTCTGTATGCTCTTCTTCGAGGGTGCTTCTTAATGTATTATTTTAATGGCTCACAGTTATTGATCCAGTACCTCTTTGAGATGAGGGAATATTATTTTCCCATTGGTAAAATTAATGTAATAAACAAGATGTGATTGGGGTTGCAAAAAATAATCAATGGTGGAACAGAATTAGAATTCAAATTCACTTGCCTCCATGCTGTGCTGGTTTCTCCAGAAAATGAGTTGGATGTCTATATTCGGTGGCCATTACAAGTGCCAGGCACTTCATATCAGGTTCAGTTGAGAACATGCAGCTAATGGCTAGCGACAAGCACCGTATTTTAGCCTGATGTTACATAGCAGAGAGGCCCTCACAGGTGCAAAATGTCATAAATACTGTGCTCTTCTACTCTTCCTTCTTTTCTTGGCCTTTTTGCCTATGATTTCCAACTTCTGCAACAAGTGGGGGAACAATCATATGGATTTTCTTATCCCTGCTTACCCTTGATTGATGGTTGGAGTATGTCCACCCACTATGCTGAACAAGTAGGAGTCCTACTGGAAAACATACTAAGTGCTCCTGTAGTTAAACATGGTGATAATGGGAATAAACACACCAGGGGATGAATTAAAGTTGCACAGGAAACTTTCTGACTTGTGACTGCTTTACTTTGAACCTAAACAATATTATATCTTTAGCACAAAGACAAATTCTGTCACACATGCTGGCAGGGTCATTATAGTTGCATATCAGTGGCGCTGAAATGTTCCAGGCAGAAGCACAGCTTGAACTCAGGGCTAACTGCATTAGCTGGAAACAGGAGGAAGCTGTTTCTGTAAAGTTGAAGGGGAAAGGTCAGTGAGGCAATAGGCTTATTGCAGAGGATTATTGGGATTGCACAATCCCATCCTGTCTTCTCTGACTTGTTCAAGTGGGAGGTAAACACTGGAGACAGAAGCAGGGTCCTCTGGTCATGAGTTGAACTCCTGGTAGGAGGAGCAAGTAAGTTTGTTGCTCTCTTATCTCCTTTGCACCTCGGAGGTGTGTGGTAGTGTATGTAAATTCTTCATTCCCCGCCCATGTCCCTGCACTTACAAATGATGCTTGAGACTGTGGAATTTAGTGAAGGAAGCCCAACCCTGCCTTTTCTTCTTTTGAAAAGGTATCCTCTGTTGTGTTTATGTGATATTTTTGTGGGTGTTTGGCAAAGTGGAATGTTACTTTTTTTTTTGTCCCCTCAAATTATTGCTGGTTACATAGTTTGTTGGAAGCCTGCTCATTTCTGTTTTTCCTTACTAAGTTTTGCCTTCTTCGTAGCTGAGGAGTTTGGAGGCTGCTTCTTCCCCAAAGACATATTATTTCTTCTGTAATGTAAACCAGACTGGTCACTTCAGTCATCTTGATTGGAAAAAAAAATTCTTGAGTTTTTTTCAGTAATAAATATTTACTTGGAGGTAAGACTTCTTTATTTTTTCACGGTTTTTGATGGTGTCACAATCATTAGAGATGTGTATTATTTATATCTTTTCCCCTGTTCGTGACACCTGTGACTATAGTAGGGGTGCTACTGCTTTGTCTTTTGTTCAATTCTCCTTTCATATTTGGCGGTATTTCTTGTTTGAATCTTCTGTATTCATATTTTAAAAGTTATTAATACTTTTGCTGTGAAAATAGGATCAAATTTTCTCTAGTTTATATGGAACCTTATATCCCATCTTAATACCATTTTCCTTGCTCTGTTAAACAAAACCCCAAAACTAAATAAAACCCAATGTTCTTGCCCTAGAGATAATTTCTACCCAGATATTATTCAGTTTGTTTAAATGCTTACTTATATTGTCAAAATCACCTTTCTCTGTGTGATTCCTCTTTTTTTTTTTCTTCAAATAATACTGTTTACCTACTTGTTTAGTTGCATCTTGGAAATAGCTTGCAGAAAAGGGCAGGGCAAGAAAACTACGAGGCACTGGATGCAATGCATGAGTTGCTTACCTTTTATTTTTGGACTACGCTGGTTATATTTACCCCTGATCCCCAAAATACGAACCATCCATCTTCATCTTCCATGTCAGCTGTTCCTGGACTTGCTCCTTACATGCCTGTCATAAAAAAAGCCTTCTAGGTACAATGTAGCTCTTCTTTGTTTGTTGGTTCAAATTTAAAAGCATACTGTTGTTTGAAACTTCTCTCTTTTTTTAAAGTATCATTTGCATGTTTCCAAGGCTTTAACTAATGCCAGTTCTTGCTGAAGAATCCATCTGTACAAGATAAACCAGGGTGATTATTGCAGACATCTTTTAAGCAGACATATATTTACAGCTTTGGTAGTATGTGTGTATTTCAATAGTAATGGAATAGGATTAGAAACAGTGAGGTGAAAAAAATGCACTGAGGGATTCCTGGTAAGAAATAACCTCCAGTGATTTGAAACATAGTTCAATTGTCTCTGCCATAAATTTGGGAATAAGTGTCATATATGGGTGATAAAAATGGCATAGGCTATTTTTTATATACTCATTATTCACTTAGTTTGTCTTTTTCAATTAACATGGAGTCTATCTTTCTCATCTGACTGGGTTTACGTTTCTTTCATAATCATATGTCAACAAACCACAATAGACACAGCATAATGTGGCATACAGTGTAAATCTTTAGGTTAATCCTTAACATTTTTTATTATCGTTCATTTGGAATCACTTTGTAACTTGATCATGATTTGTACTGGTGTGGTTTTTTTTATTATATGCTTAATATGTTACAGCTTAATCTTTTCTCACCTCTTTACTGTAGAGAGAGGATATGCAACTACTCAGCCAATAAGATTAGAGATAGATATATAGCTACATATAAATAGTCCTTGATTATAATTTCTTTTTTAATGTTTTAAGAGAGATGCCTTATCTATTTACTTCATTTGAGGAGTCTTAGCAGTTTGTGTATACTTCTGCTTTTAAAATCACTAATAAAACTGTTGAGTGTCAACATTTTTCATGATACTTACTTTGTATGTGTCAACACAGCAATTTAACCTTGCTTCTGGGGATTTAAGGTACAGCAGTTTTTAAAGGCAGTCCTTTCCAGGACTTTGCACTAAAAGGAATGCTCACCTTCTTGTTAGGCTGGATAAATGTAGTATTTTTAGACATTTTGAAGTCCAGTCACTTTTATTTTACATCATGTATTCTGTTTCTGATTAAGTGTATATATATTTAAAGGGCAATTTAGCAAACTCTGGAGAGAGACTTTAAAATATAGTTGTGAAGGCAGGGGGAGAGCAAAAGCAAAATCCTCCAATATTTCTTCATTTAAGAGAGCCGGCAGTGACAAATATTGCTTGATAGTTTGTCTTCAGACTTGTTCCCTATTAATGAATCACATGAAAACTTTGTAATCAACTTAATTAATTGCTTACTAATGCTAGCCTGTGTAAAACTGAAAGATACATGGCAGCCTGTTTAATATTCGTCACCTTTGCACAGTGCGTGTGTAATAAATGCGCCTAGCTTGCGGCTATCTCCCAAAATTCTCTGGCCTGCCATCCAAAATTTTCTGGCTGGCAGCCATCTGCTGGCTCTCTCAGTCCTTGAGGTGGAGGAGAGAGATGGGAAAAGGCTGGTGGCTGGAGCAAGTGTTCTGCTGACTTGCTGTTGCCTTCTTGTGCGAGTGGTAGCCCAGCTGCCAGGTTGTCCCATGCAAGTGTCCCTCGCCATACGATGGATGCGTGTCCGGCCTCACAACACGCCTGCGTTCTCCTTGGGCCATGGAGGCAGAGCTGGGGTCCTGCCGTGTGTGTGGAAACACTCCTATCTCACTGCCACTTCCTGATTATTCTCCTCATTTGAATGGTGTCAATTCATCAGTTGATGTGTCCGTATCATGGAGTGATCAACTTCTTGATAATGTGATTGGATAACGTTTTGGTTATCTGCTGGAGGAGGGGAGAAAGAAAGACTCAGCACACAGGCTTTGAGTGGCTCTGTGGGAATCTGCTTGGCCCACCCTGGCACAAAATAGAGGTAGTTCTGTCCTAAGTATGTTTGTTTAGTAAGTGTGACTTACATTTACAGTATTAAACCCCATAAACAGCAAATGTGCTATGATTTGTTATGCTTAGCACTCTTCAACACAGCACTGGCTTTGGGCTAGAAATTTACAATGTTCTTGAAAAATTCCATCTGTGTGGTTTCAGCCTTCGTTAAAGAAAATAGCTCCAAAGACTTTAAAACAATGAAAATCTTCCAGTGTTGTCTGTTTATAATCATTGAAGTAAAGAGAACCATAAACTGTTTTAACAATGAAATGCAAAATAAATCTTAACTTTTCTCCTTGTGAAAGGACTGTAGATGAAAATGAAATTAAAATGGCTTTTAGCTTTTGACTGTTCTGGGAACTGGCACTTAAGTTTTGAACTGTATGAGCTGGTTGAAGTGGACAGAACTAAACTGTGGTGTGACTTCCCTTTTCCGTCACTTTGTAACCTGTATTGGCAGAGCAATTTGTGAGTGAATTGTATCAATCGAATCTTTCAGTTTGGTAGCTTTTGTTCATTCCTGCAAGCAAACAATTTCTCTGGGGTATGGTGCAAACAAATTTAACATCACGGGCTTTAAGAAACTGAGCAACGAGTATGGGTAATTAAGCTATCAAGCAGTCTAACACACAAGCTTAAGAAAAGAGGTGTTAAATAGGTTTCCACAGTGTATTTTAATTTGTTTTATTTTTGTTTATTTGGTTTAGTGGGGTTTTTTTGTTTGTTTTGGTTTTGGGTTTTTTTTTCCTTCTATTTTCATATTTTTGGTGGGAACAGCTAAGTGTCTGCAATGTGTGATACTAAACAGCTGCTCAGTTTGTTAGGAACAATTTATGGAAATATGTAATTTGGTTTTTTTTTTGCTGTGGGGTAACTGATTGAAGTGCTTTTAGACCAGAAATCTCTTCAAAGAGGTTTTCTTTTTGGAGTTTATATTTTATTCCTTTTTCAATTCCTTGATGGATCGGCTGCTGCTGAAGCATGAAACAGGTCTACTACACTCAAGTGCTTGTGAGTAGTAGTTTTGTTTCTGAGTAGCATTAAACTAATACAGGAGAGACCAAGTTGTGGATCATCCTGGAGAAGGGAGAGCAAGTAAGTGACTAGAATAGTGGTGAGAAATGGGTAAATTTTGCTGCTTCTCTTTGAAGTTTTCTGTATGAAACTTGGATCTGTTGTACTGAAGTCCCAAGTTCTGTTCTAATTCCTAGGTAAATCACTTCGTGGTAGGTCAGAGAAATTATAGGAACTTTTCCTTATGTTAAGGCAGTCCATATTCCTCCACAATGTGGAAGTACAGGTAGTGATGAGATGATCATAACTTAGATGACTTGCTGGCTTCTTGTCCAGAGAAGCTTAGGCTGTTACTCATCTTGTGCATCTGGTACATCCTGGATGGATTTACAGCAGTAGATTAGAACAAGGAATATAACACTGTGTAATTGTGAGTAGATAAGAAAAATCTATGATACAGTAAAATGTAGTTTTCAAGTAAACTGCTTCTTTAGCATCATGCGTATGTCAGGTCTGTCTTCGTATTTTGGGGCTGTGATGAATCAAGCCATGTGGTATCTCTGGACATATGGAAATAATAGTGTTCCATGTTGAAAACAGTGCACCCTGATTGTGGATACACCTAAGCTTGGAGAACTTGTTTCACATATTCGTGTGAGAGGGAAGCCATCCCAGGAAGTCTTCTGTAACTGCTGCTGTTTGAAAATGACAAACTTGTATATGCTTGCTCTCTTTCTGCCTCTCTCCTCCAACTCTACTAATACTGAGAGTAAATGGAGCATCTGCTTCTGCCCTGTCCTTGCATGGTTGAAAATTCTCTATTATTTCTGCTTTTGAAGTCCAAGGTTTTCTGGAAAAGAACAAAATCTGTCAGCAATATAGTTAGTCCTCAAATTTTTATATCTACGGTGTATTTTAAGCCAGAAGTAGTAATCCTTGTTTGTAGTAATCAGCTTGGTTTCTAGTCCCCACAACTTAATTGTGTTATTTCAACATTTGTTTTTGAAGAAAGCTTTGATAGGCAGTCAAAATCTGAGATGGCAGAATTCTCACCTGGGCTGAGCTTTTTCAAGAAGTAAAGAAGCCCACTGAGTTTAAATGAAGACTCCTGAAGCCAAGTTTTGTGATTAATTAGTGCCCAAAGGTTGCTGTGCAAGTATTGCTCCTGATTTACAAACATGACTAATTCCTCTAAATTTTTGCATATTGGTGCCTAGGTAGAACTTTGAAGCTGCTATATCTAGTTTATAAAATAAATGTATAAGAGTATGGAGAAATAAATATTTAATCAGGCTGTCCCTCTCCAAGTGAAAGCCTGTTTTGTACTGGAAAATTTATTGAGAGAAAAACTGTTGATCATTTTGATTTTTGCCCTGAATAGTAAAAGTATTGTTTTTTTTAACCTTAGTTTTGTAGTTGGTCAATATCGTTGGATTCTGTGGGTTCTCATCTGCCAGCTTGATTGGCAATTCCAAACATTGGAATTTACGAAGATGTGTACTTTTTCTAAGGGTTTGGACAAAATCTTTGCAGGCATGCTTGGTGTACAGCATAGGGGCTGTTGGGGGCATGTCTGGAGGATTCATTAATACATGTTAAGTGCCTTTCCTTCTGTCCTTTTAAAGAAGGAATGCAATAGAACTGAGTGAAGGTCTCCCCCATTCAGGATTGCTTTGGAAAATGTAATGGGAAAGATTCTCTGTCTTATGGGGAGGGGCATCAATATAATTCTTCAGAAATCTAAAATACTGTAAAAAATGAATGTTTTTGCCACACTCTGTGAGGACAATATTCTAAACATCTAAAAAACAAACTAGTAAATTATTTGTAAAGAACAACGTCTTTGTAATAGCTATGCTAGTGTTCTCAAAGAGTAACTTCTGACTTGTTTTCTTGCAGCCTGCAATACAAAGTGTGATATGTTTCTGTTTTTCTGAAAAAAGCAGGCAGTTAAGTTTTTCATTTAGGAAATCTGCAGTAAATATTCATGTAAACTTTTGCATACAGACAGTTGACTACTTAATTGACTGTTATTTATGTTTCTGTATTAAAATGGAATGTCTCATCTGATTGGAAAAGTTAGAGGATTAAAATAGTACTAACCATGTGCATTTGCATCTGTACAGAGTGAGCCGAGGTGTATATATATATATATATGTGTGTGTGTGTATGGGGGTGGGCAGGCACTATGAGAAGGTGTTTTGTTACCTCCAAATGCTTTCTCATATTCAATGAGCAATTGAATTACCCATAGTTACCCATACAGGTGAGACGTTTATGTTAACAAGCAGGATTTTTTGGTTGTATTTTTACTTTTCTGCTTTTGGGATAATTGTATATTGATTGGTAACTATAAGAAACTTTTAGAGCTGCTTTTTGCCATTATTTAGTTAACCAAGAAAACATGCTGCTGGGGGAGTTACACTCCCACAAATGCTCAGACACTGCATTCTTTTTATCCTATGGAATGGATATTTGCTATATTAAAATAACTGTGGTACCTTTTATGGAATACTTTGTTTCTACATGACTGTATAGAAGTATTATATGTATAAGCATTAAAACTTACAGTGCAGGCTAGAGTCTTAGTTTGTGGTTCTACAAGTGCTGGTGTGCTTAATTTCAACTACACTGTTGAGCTTGACTCTTTTGATATGGTTATTGTGCCTACCTAATTGTTTTCAGGGTTGCTTTAGATATGAATCTTTAGTCAATCAGTGATTTCAGAGGCAATGTGAGAACACTTGAGAATACTGTAACCAGTAAGTGAGCTGCATTAGTATCTGGGTAAGTGTTACTGCTGAAATAATAAATTACACAACCATCTTTGGAACTTGAACTTCTGAAATAACATGGCAGTAATGTATGCATAAAGGCTATTTCCATGTTTTAGCTTTGTCTTTTACTTTAGGTGATGGAAAGTAATTGTTATAGGACTGCAATTTATTAGGACTTGCGCAGCATAATTAAGTGTGCAAGAATCAAATGTCACCATAGGATTTGCTGTGCTAAGCATAAGTAGATAGAGAACAAATGTATCCCATTTAGAATCTAAAATGTCTGTTAACTATGCTGTGAGTAGGGCTGAAAATGATTTTCTTGTTTTTTTCCACAGTAGTATCAGGATAGACTCATTACAGCAATATTTTATCTTTTTTTTTGATGTGTATTTATTTTTCTTCTTTATTTAGATGTTGAAACATTTGTTTCCCAAACACTAAAAGGAGAAAATCTATCCAAGAAAGCAAAAGAAAGAAGGGAAGTTCTTCTTAAGAAGATAAAGGATGTTAAGGCAAGGTAAGTGAACTTCGTGCCTTTAATGTGTTATAAAGTCACTTACTGATAAATTAAAGCTTTTTGCAATCTTTTAATAAACATTAAGCAAATTAACAATTAAAAAAAAATTGCCTAGGTCCTGATTTTTAAAAAAATCTGTATGGGTTCAAGTCTTTCCTTCTCAAAACTACAAATTTATTAAGAAATGGGATCAGAATGATTTGTCCCATTGCTTAATATTCTGAAACCTGATTGCAAGCTAGTTGGGTAGAGCTTGCCTTCACTTCTCATTTGGTGAGATTCATTAAAATATGAGAAATATAATGTATTGAGGATATGAATGAGCTTCCTATCACCATACTCAGCTGGTGTAAAAGCATAATTCAATGCTGACTTTGCTTTATTACCTATTCTGTTGTTTAGCTCTGTAATAGAAAACTGAAATATAACTGAAACTATTTATAGAACATAAGTTTGTTTAAGCAAAGTGCTATGACAGACAAAACAGAGGGCTGTGGGTGTTTTTGTTTTAATATCAAGGATGATTTGAGAGAGTTCTATGGTGTGTTGATTTCAGTCAGCAATTCAGCTAAAGAGATTTAGCTATAGTTTCATTTGCACTACAAAATTTTCTTTGAAAAAGCTCTTTACTTAGAACTCTTATCAACTAGGATATAGCCTAGTACTTGCTGTTCTTTTCCCATTGTTGTTTTCAAAGTGTTTTTCTAGTGGTCACTCCTGTGTGGTATCTCCTAAGCATTCCATTCATGGCGTGCTTCTGCCCCTGTGGCACTTGTTTACAGTTTCAAGGACAGCACGATCATCTGGTGCGGGCGTCATTCTTTGTATGGCACTAACTGGAGGGAGACACGAGATGTGTCCCGAAGTCTTATAATTGAAGGTTCCTCTCATTCGGGCTGTAAATGCTTAGGGAACTAGCTCTCCCCCATCCTCTCTTTTAAGAAAGTAGAATTTTAGTTTTTTTTGTTCCTGTGCTTTCCATTCTGGGTTATTGAGTCAACTGTGACTGTACAGATGACTTGCAGATACAGCGCGACTGGCTTTTTTCATGACTGAATGATGCTTTTTTGGCTGATGAAATATCAAAGGGAGGGAACCTGCAGTTATGAGCATATTGACACTGAATCTTTCACTATTCACTTGTGTGAGCCCATGGTTTCACATCTTATTTTATTCCTTCCTAATTTCCTGTAATATTATTCACTGTTAACAGTGAATTTGTTTTTCATGCAGGCTACAAAATACATGCACATTGTAGTTATCTTTGATTTTAACATCCCACATGTTGGGCTGTATGTATTACTGCCACTTGCTACACCGGATTTCTTAGATCTGGCCTTTTATCTCTGTTTGCATTTCTCAGTTTCTTATCTCTGGACCATTCCTTTCTCTTCTGCTCGTTTCTTGCCAGCACCTCCTTATTGACTAACCTGATACCGTTACTACTGCTTATTGTTCGTAAGAATGATCTTGGCAGCTGCATTTTATTTGCCAGTTAGTTCATAGCCCATGAATGCTTCTTGAATGCCATTCTACATAAATATGTCCTGATTATTTGTCTGTATCATCAAACTGCATCCTGTGATTACTTTTGTTTCTGAAATACAAAGATTTAGCTCTGAAGAAAAGGTAAATAGGTATATAAAAATATGTTTACCCTCTGGGTTGATAGATTTTTTTTGGTTTTTCTAGGTATTACCTAAGTTGAGATCTCCTTATCTGAAGAGGATTTTTTATTTAGGCATGCATTAACTTTTATATTTTTGGTTAATTATTAATACATTTTCATTTGGATTACTGCAAATTTACTGCAGCTATATCCAGTATTTTTGATTTTTTAAAATTTTCCTATTGAATTACTGGTTTATTTTAAAATATGCTTAATGGTTTTACTTGTGCACAAAACTTCCTAAAATATGTTAACATTTAGAAGGTTTACTAAAATTAAAGATGCTTTTGTGCATGTTTATACCTTAAGATACCTGAGTAGATGTACGTTCCTAGAAAAGGCTGCTCGGTCTGGATTTGGTTTTGTTCAAGTCTTCCTTGAAGTGTCTGGAGATTCTCTAAGCTGCAAAGGCAAAAAGAAAACTAAGTAAATACTTTAATCCAAAGATAAAGACCCTCAGAATTTTCAAGGAAAACTTGCAGCGCTAAGTTTCACCTAGAACACTTGTTGAAAACTGATTGTTGTTCTGCGCCACGTCCTCGTGCCGCGGGTGTGCCAGTGTGCGTTGCTTGACGATGTTTCTTCTTCTTTTTCCTGCAGCTACCCTCAGGAATTCCCGGAGAAAGGTGAGTCTCGTGCCCTTTTCCCTCCCGCCGCGCTGTTCCCAGCGCCGCGGCCGCCCGAGGCCGAGGGCGCTGGCGCCCCCTGCCGCGGCTCGCGGGGAACGGCGGCCCGAGGGCCCGCGGCCGGCAGCGAGCGCTGATGGAAGGGTGGCTGTGGAAATGTACCTCAGGCTTTAATATATAATGGAGCTTGTTATGGAGCTTGTTCATTATAAATTTAGTATAAATGGAGCTTTATTAGCAGCCTCGCGAAAGACCGCGCGGTGTAGGGTTTTTTTTTTTTTTCTTTCCAGAGGAAGTGTATGCAAAGTAGCCTGCTTAGGAGATAAAATTTTAACAGGGGTTACTTATTTCAGCCTTTTTCCTTAACGTTGCAAAAGTCTTCAATTCCATAGTGATGTTTCTTTAACCTTTTAATAGGATCATCTCGTGGCAATATGATATTGGCTTTCGATCCACACTGAATGAATGTTTTCATAGTGCAGCGGGAGCTCAGACCTTTAGCTGGAGAGGAGATGATTTAGTGTGCGAGTAATGAAAACTGAAGTGTGGGTTATCTATTGTCTTCTAGTGGAGTTTAAACAAAGCTGCAGAGTTCAGTTTAGAGAAGACTGAGGGGTTTGTTGCTACAGTGTTCTGTTCTGTAACTAAACCTGGAAGGGCTCTTATTTCCATGATGCTAATTCTTGAGGTCATGACCTATAGCCTGTGGATGCTGGTATGAGGGTCACAGTGCGAGGTCAAAAAAGCCTATGCAAAGCTTCACTTTTTGCAGTGGTTGAAGAACTGTCTGTTTCTGGACAAGGAGGTTCAAATGTGTAGGCTGCAGCGTGCCTCCTGAGAAAGGGAAAATATGTAAGTCATATTAGGCAAGTAATGTTATAACAAGGCACAACAAGTTCATACATTTCTTATGCCTGCTTAAATCAAGTTATGCAGCCACAGCAGTTCGACTGAAAGGGACAATGCAACTTGAAACTTCCCAAAGATTCAAGATTGCCAAGATTTTGTAAACTCCAACTGTGTTATTATTTAAAAATTGTATTATAATAATTTCCTATTTTTTTATATTTCACCTCAGCACTGTTACAGAGGATAAAACGTAGTTTTTCTCTTCTCACTGTCCAACAGAACTGAGTGTGGGAAAGTAAAATGTTATTTTATTAAAGGAAATTACTACCATGAAATTAGGTGGGGTGGTTGTTTCATTGCAAATGTATCTGACTTTGGGAGAGCATGTTTTCTCGGGCTTAATAACTTCCTGAGGCTCTGACTCTGTAGTAAGCATGAGAGTTGCCTACGAAAGGCAGAGTTTGCATTTACTGCTTTGCATAATTTGAAGGTCAAGAAAATTATAGTCTATTTACTTTCTTCATTGGTAATTTGATTCAGAATTTCTTTTCCAATTCAACAAATTATTAACAAAAATGAGATTTCATTATCTCTAGCAAAATGGATGATTTGATTTATATAGTCTGTAATTGTTACTGCATAACTTGCTCTGATTTCTGTGAAAATTATATTCAGTCGTCTTCTTTTTATTAGAGTACATTTGATTCTTAAGAAGGATATATTGCCTTTATAAAAATTCTCTTGATATATCTCGGGTTCAGATTGTAGAACTATGTATAAATGCTGAGGCTTGTGAACACTGACATCTTAGTTTTCAGTATTTTTCAATAAAATGAAAGTTATATCATTGTTTTCTGCAAGCAAGGATACATTTCTCCAAATCACTGTACATTTGCTGCATGCAGGAATATTAAAAAATTATGAGAAGTAGGAGGCTGCACTTACTTGCAAAATATTTGAGGGAATGTGATTCAGTGGTATGAGTAGCTGGAATAATTTCCAGAGTTCAAGAAGTGTGTGCTAAACTTTATTTGGTTGTGTTATTCTTACTTTAGGACTGTACAAATTAGGCGTGACTTTCGCAGGTGTAGAACAAAAGACTCACATGGAGATAAGCAGTCAGATTCTTGGGCAGCTCCTAGTGTAACAAAGAAGTGGCAGCAGCTGAGGGAGGTCAACTTTTTTGCCCGTTTTCATACCTCTGTGCACACCTAGACATTTGAAAAAGGGAAAATTTGGAAAGTATTGAAAATTCAGAAGGCAGTGATGGTCAGTTCCACCCCCTCCAGAGAAAGAAGTATCTCAACATGTAAGGTGAAAAAAAGATAATATCTTTAGGAAAAAAAGGGAGGGGTGAGAGCAGAAATGTGGAAACTACACTGAAACAAACTAGGAAGAATAAAAACTACTGTGCACATTTAAACTCCATATTTACTGTTCTTGGTTTTGTGGTAGCAGTTACTTCATTTTTAAAATGTAAATAAAATAATCTCTGTTGTGGCTGAAAGGGAAGGTGAAGAATGGTTCATGCTGTCATGGTATGTTATCATGGTACAGTAGTTATTCTGCATCAGCTGTTTTCAATAATCTTGTGAGTTGTGACCTGTCATACTTTCAGAGGCATCCAGAAGTATTTTTGGAGGCTGGAAGAAGTGGACTAACACTTTCAAAATTCATATGTTTCCTGTAGGACATAATGATACTTGACTTGATCTCTTGAACAGTGGCTCCTTCAGCCTGTGAGTTGTTCCACAAATATGTGTTGTGGGCATACTTTTCATCCACTCTCTTCCATCACTGAATGTTTTTGAAGTTCCACTGACTTTGCACATAGTGACTAGCTGGTTTGACTAAGCTATTTGTAAACTCTTGTTTTGTGGACTTTGGCCCCATACAGAATCCTGCCTTCCATAAGAATAAAGCAAGGAGGTTTGAAAGAATAATAATAAAAAAATAATTAAAGAGCATGTATACAAGTAGAACCCCGCTCTTCAAAACTATAATCACCCATGTGCATCTCTCTCAGAAAGTGCATACATACTTCTTTGCAACCGGATTGATGAATTTGAGGACTTTCTTGAATCCTCCTAGAAAGAAGCCTTCTGATGTTGTCTGTCAGGTTAGTAAATATACTGACAAAAGCATCTTTTGTGTCTATATAGGCTGAAAACAAATGAAGCTTTTTAGGAGAAGTGGGTACACATGCAAGTGAAAGACACAAAATTAATTGTATGGGAAAATATTTAATTCTCATGTGAGATGTGTTACCTGATTTAACACTAACTTTTACAGTTAAGTGTGTTGTTGATTTACGGGTAAAGAAAGTCCATGTTGTTCTTATGACCAAAAATGTACAATTATATTTATATCCAATCCACTGATCTTTCATCAAATATTATTTTTTTAAAGTTATTAGATATTTATTGTATCTATTTTATTCTTAAATTGAAGAACTGTGTAGAAATATCTTAGACACTGCTGCCTTTTTTTCTTTTAATTTGAAATATTTGACTCTTGATCTAAGCAGTTTAAGCAAAACTGCAAAGCTGTAGTCACAAGCAACCTGCTCTAGATCTTAGAATTGGGAAGAAACTTGAAAATGAAGGTAATTTGCATTAAAATTGGATTCATTTTTTATAAGACTAATATTCCACTAAGGGTATAAAAGTCTGAACTTCGTCAAAGATTCTGACTTAATACAGTTTTTGGCATTTCTCTGTTTTGAGATTAATGGAATCAATACTGTGACTGCCAAAATGTTTAGTTAAAAGAACCTTGTTTTCAATTTATGCTAAAAATAGTGCTAAAGTTGGCAGAAGCACTCTAAGCTCTAGAAACTGTATTTGTGTTTGAAGTTCACTTGCCATCTGTTCTATGCATTTATTTTAGTAAAATATATATTTTTAATCACTTTTCACAAAATATTTTGGCTCAGTGTTGAAAGTGAAACACCAAAAGTACTAGCCAAATCGAGTCATACTATGGGAATTTGCAGAACCGGTTCCCCATAAAGCATTCAGTGCACCTCATAGCTGATCTGCAGCACTAAATTATGCAGAAAAGTATGACATGACATTTTCTGACTAGCATTTTTCACTCTGATAAAAACTGATGATGGTCCACTTCTGGGGTTTTTTTCATTGTAGCATAATAGAGGGTAAATCTGTGTCTCTAGAACATTGGTGTTTTTCACTATGTAATTATTGGGAGCACCTGTAGGAAACCTTTAGATGACTCAGATACTTCTGGCTCTTGGCATAGCAGAGTGTGTCTGGAGCCTGAGAGTTCTGCTTCCTGGAAATAGTCAAGCTGTTAGAGTAGCACTGTATGCAAAGGGTTTGTATTTTATGTTTTTTTCTTTTCTGTTTTTGAAAAGAGGTGATATTTACTTTTTATTTTTTTTTTCCCCCTGTACACTATTTTTCAGGAAAAGGCAGCAAGTAGGAGTCTCTTTGGACTTGAGAAAGGGAGTCAGTATCTTGTGGTCACCAGAGCCACATGTGCATGCGAGTTCTATATTTTAACACACTTGAACTTTTTAGTCAAGAGCATAAATACATCGGTAGTATTTGACCATAAATGGGAAAGACATGGCTTAGTTGTTACCCAGTTCTTTAAGGATCATCATGACGTATTTCTGGAGACACCATCAAATGCATTAAAAGTGTGCCAAATATCACTCTATCCCAGAAGTCTGTGAGGTTTCACTGTGGGCAAGTCACTGTGTTGTCCCTTTCAGCTACATACAGCTGTTATCTGTGAAGTGTCCATGCCAAGGCAGTTTCAAGTAACAAGAGATACACCCACCAGTGCAGCACAGAATGGTCTTGTTGTGATATGCATTGTAAGAATGAGAGGCAACTCAGAAAGTAAAAGTTGCAGTTGCTTTTCTTGCTTGAAGTGTATTTGCTTGCAAACTTAATGTTGTTTCAGTATTGTTTTAAGAAGTAGCTGCTAAAGAGTTTCTACTTGACCTTTATGAAACAAGCCATTAAAAATCATCATGTTAATAGGGGACCCTAGAAGGCCCTTCAGGAATGAGTGTGTAGGAGCAGACTGCATGGCAAAGCATGCATTGAAAAATTGGTTGTCAGAAGAATCCAGTCTTGCAGGGTGACTGGTGGATTGGGTCAGTAGCATCTCAAAAATATTAGATGCCCCTATCAAGGGGCTGAAGTGTACCCCTGCCAGCTTGAAAGCAGCTTTGCCTACTTGTTCTTAAGAAAAACTGTGTAGTGAGAATCTTGCTTGGTCTGCTTGATAGCTTCATCCAGTCCTTTTTTTGGTGGGTTCTTACTGCTGCAGAGATTGGACAGGAGGAACTGATTTCAGTGTGCTCTGACTTGGGACCTTCTGAAATGGCAAGAAGCAGGGTGGTGTGACCTACATGTCTTTTTATTTTCGTGAGTTGTTTTATTTCTCTTATACTTGAGCAGTTTTAATGCATCATTCTGTCTAGACATTTTTAGAAATAAATTGAAAGTGTTTAGTTATCTGAGGATGTGAGCTAGCAAGTCTCTTTCAGAGGCATTGGCTGAAACATCTTGCTTGCTCTTTTTTAGAGTAAGTGGTGTAAGCAGTATCTTTAATGCTTAGGAATCCATTATTATAATCTCACTGTTGCAGAAGAAAATGTATTCTTGGGGGAAAAAGAAGTCTGGGTTTTTTTAATCTGGATTCTTATAATGTAATATGGTCCTATTCATTATATTGAGCTAACTATACCAACTAAATTTGTTGGAAGTCTCTGGAATAGGGGGTAGGAACAGAAATACAGCCCTTGTTACAATGAAGAGAGTTTGTTTTATGCTCCATTCCTAATGTGGTAAACTTACCCTTTGGTATGCATTATTTCCTGAATCAATAAATAAGCTGTAATGGAAGAGGTAACATTTAATAAGGAATGACATTGTATGGTGGTTTTTTTTTTTACAGACATCATAAAATATTGATTCTGCTATCAAGCCTGTAAGAGGTTAGTTTAAGTTGCAGAAACTGGAGAATAGGGTCAGTTCATGTACATATTTTTGTTATTGTGACTGTTAAATATCTACCTTTAATTAATCTATTTTTTTCCCAACTTCCAGATAAATCATATGGTATTCTGGGGAAACAAGAAACTATATTAATGAGCATCAACTCCATAATTATACTTGTGGCTGCATAACAGGGACACATTCATGTCATTTCTTTAGGCAATAACTTTTGCAAAGAAGTATTTTTAAACTGGTCATTAATTTTATGACCATAGAAATGAGATGCAAAATTTATGCTGTTGTCATTGGCATGGGTTCAAGGCACTACTGACATTATGTGTGATTGTAATGGAATGGCTGCCAACTAATGAGTCTATAGACATTTTGTTTGAGCATGCTTTGCTTTTAGATGTTTGATTAGGCAGCAATGCTTTCAATTATGCCTGCAAATTGTATTGGATACATTTACCTGATGCCCATTGTTGCTTTGTAGTTCGGTTTTCTATTACATAAGTGCAAGTTGAATGCTTTTCTTTAATTTATTGATGCTTTTTGAGGTATTTTTAGATACTTGGCACCTGAAGAGAATAGTGGTTTGTGCTGCTCAACACTGACTCCTCTGACTGTTCAAGGAGTAACACATGGAGCTTCCAATGCAATTCTGTCTGCTCTTAGTCTGTAGTATAAACTTCAATGAAACACATTGATGGAGGAGCATGTAAAGTGGAGAAAGGGCAGAGATTACCCTGAGTGGGAATGTAGGAGACAGCATAGGATCAACAGGAAGCCTCTCTGTGAACTGTCAGGAGCAATATCTTTATATATTAATAACATACAGTCCTAAAATATCTTTTAATGCTGACAGAACTAGGAGGCAAAAACCCCAAGGCTGATACCAGGAAGTAGTCCTACTTTTATGCCAGTACATAAACATGTGAAATGTTGCCTGTTAAAGCTCCAGAGCACAATGAGTCAGCTTTCCTGTTAAAATGCCTGCAGTTCTTCTGTACAAATTAGATGATTTAAGAATTGTATTTTTCAGTGTGTAATATAAATTTATGAAAGCTATTATTTATTTGCTACTATTTTTATTTACTCTAAAATAAGAAATGGAGGATTTTTTTGTTTAATCTAGTCCTGCATGAGTGCAGGTTGCTTGTACCTCTATCCAGTCTGCCACCTATTCTCCACATTTTTCATGTAAAGTGTGAGTACCTAAATGTAGTATTGTATGACATAGGATTTATATATTTGTTCTGATTGTCTTTCTCAATGATGGCTTTTTTTTCATGGAAGTCTTCAAGCCTTATTTAGGATTTAATATCTAGAGAATGCTTTGACAGTTGTGAAGCACTGAGTGTGTAATTTCTTTCTTCTTAATGTTCTCAACACTTCTTTGGTTGTTTTGTTTTAAGAGCATTTTGAATTTGGATATTGTAGACATAGAACAAAAACTTGTTTTATTAGAAATCTATATTCAGTGTTGCCATGTTTTTTGTTGTTTCAAATACAGCATGTAACTGTGTCATGGTTTTTATGCCAGATGGCAGCTAAGGCCCACATAGTCCCTTGCTCATTTGCCCCCGCTGGCATAGAAGAGATAATCAGAAAGGCAAAAGTGAGAAACTCATGGGTTGATATGAAGTTGATATAATAGGTAAAGCAAAAGCTGCACACACTAGCAAAACATAAAAAGGAATTCATTCATCACTTGCCGTGGGTAGGCAGGTGTTCAGCCATTTCCAGGAGAGCAGGACTCCATCACAAGTAACAGTGACTTGGAAAGACAAACATCATCACTTTAAACGTCCCCCACTTCCTTCTTTTTCCCCCAGCTTTATATGCTGAGCATGGCATCATGTGGTATGGAGTATCCTCTTGGTCAGTTGGGGTCAGCTGTCCTGGCTGTGTCCCCTCCCAGCTTCTTGTGCACCCCCAGCTTGCTCTCTGGTGCAGTGGTGTGAGAAGAAGAAAAGGTCTTGACTCTGTAAGCACTGCTCAGCAGTAACTGAAACATGCCTGTTTTATCAACACTGTTTTTAGCACAAATCCAAAACATAGCCTGATACCAGCTACTGTGAAAAAAATTAACTCTATCCAAGCCAAAACCAGCACAAGCTGGGATAGGTATATGGTATGCCCTAAATATGTATGTTTTAAAAAGTCCCTTTTTCCTAGGTCATCTGGCTTTTATATGAAAGTAAAGCACAAATGTTTACTGAATTTGAAATCCTAAGCGTGATTGGAAAATGGTAGTATGGTGACTTAGTGGAAGAGCAAGGTAACAGTGCAGCTATGCAAACTTAAATAAGAGATTATGTATTGCTGAGTAGGGCAAAATCCTCTGGAGATGTTCTTTATACATATGTACTCATTTGTCATCCACAAGTGTTATTCATTCAAATACACTAAAGTTTGCCATTCAGCCCATAATTATATGTGCTGGAGTGTGGTGTTTGTGCAATTGTTTTCTGCTAGAAATACAGCCGAATATTTTAAATTATTGCTTGCACTTTCATGAAGGTTAAATGATAACATGTTTATGCATAGCAGATAAGGGGACGTTTTTGATTGACAACCAGGGCTTATATCTACACATATATTCTATGCATTCTAATACTAGTAAAAGTTTAGGACAGGAAAAGAGTAGAACAACTTTTGCCATTGTATAGGTTGTGAATATCATGTTTGCTCTTTTTATATGGAGTGTATCATCTAATAGAGATATATATAGGCAAAGAGACAGGCAACTGGTCTCTGGGCTGTAAGTGTGAAAGATGATCATGCTGGTTATAAATATGGCATTAATGTTTTCTGTTCATGTGCTATCTGCTCTCTGTTCTTCTGTTTGGAGGAAGAGGTGAATTCTAGAGAGAAATAATTTACTTTTGATTGGTTTGACAGGTGTGATGAAGTGCAAATATTTTGATCAGATTAACACGATGACTGGCGTGCTGCTAGAAGATGGCTGTGTCAAAAATAGGTTGGAGTCAGGTTCAGATTCAGAGCAGTTGTTAAATGGCATGGGAGCTTGGAAAGAAGCTTTCTCAAGAAGAGCATACTAAATTAATGAAGGAAAAGCCTAGCTGGTATTCGACAACCTTTGAATATGAAAGAACTCCAGCAAAGCAAATATTGGGCTTTGTTGTTTTAACTGCATAGAAAACTTGCTGTTCTTTACAAACAACCATGGTGCTTTCTGGACATAGTTTCTGAATTTTCTGTGTATTTTCATTATTAAATGAGAGGGGGTAAAACTCAGCCATGGCTAGGAAGTCCTACTGATGAAAGCAGTTCCTGTGTCTGTGGAGAAGAATATTTTTACTATGCATGGGTTTATTTTGGATTCTTAGAAATTGGTTTTCCCATCCAGTGCTCCAAAAGGGAACACATGAATAGAGAAGGGTATTTGAAGGTCTCTGGAAAGCTTTTTATGTATGTGTATACCAAAAGGCAATGCTTGGACAATTAAGTGTTACACAGTTTTCAAGAAATTTGAGGGCAGTTTGATCTACTGGGGCATCAACTTTATGATTCTGGTCTGGTGATTTTTGCCATATTTAGTTTTTTCTCCTTCACCAAGACTTTATTTGTTTTTCTTGGGAGCAGTGTAGTTTGTTATTTCCCCCCCTCTTCTTTGCCTAGATGTATTAAACATATCTAAGAAAATATATGGAATTTCGGGAAGAAGTTAAATTTTGCCTAATTAGGTGAAAGCCTTGGCTAATATTGATTTCACTGTATCTTTCCCAGACCTTCATGCTTACGCATGACCCTGATCAGAGTGCATTAGATTAGCTGATAATGTAGGTTTTGTATCTATTTTAGCGGGGCTCTCAGCTGGGCAAGAAATTCATTAACACAATGCTGCATTAAGCCACAAGTTCATACCAGGTGCTGCCAGACGGCGATTGCACTTCTAGTTTCATGAGAGGAACACACACACAATTTGTAAAGCAGTACCTAATTACAGTGAAGAAAAGTGAAAGTGGGCAGAGGTCAACAAACTGCTGGCAACAGTAGTTTGGCATTTCCTGGGAGGGAAGTTGCTGCAGCTCCATCCTGCACTAGGACAGGCAGAACTTGGGAGCCTGGTGCTTTCCTTTTTTTCCTTTTGCCATTGTTTTCTCTTTCCCCCCTCTTTGCTGTGGTGTTCTTTCCCCCCTTGTGAGAAGCTGTGAGCTGTGCAGTGCTGGGAGCAGGTTCATTATATGACAGCGTTTAGGGAAACGGCTCCAGCAGCACTTATGCATTGGGTCAGAAGGTAGCCCTAGAACAGCGTCGCTCACAGCTGCGCTGGAGCCTGCAAGTGTCCATGAAAAATAGGATTTTTTCAGTTCCAGACAGGAATTAATAGCCTCCTTACTTTTATTCTGTGTGTTTGTGTAATAGACTATTTAACTAGCAATGTATATTGACTTTTACAGAGCTGGAAGATGAGGAAGAGTCTGAGAACTCTCTTTCTTCGCCTCCTGATAGCGTCTCAATAGCATCTGACCGATATGATAGAGAGGATGAAGCACCTTCTGATGGTACGTGACACTGTTTACCTTAGAATGTACTAGATTTGCCAGTTTGCTATGAACTGATTTAATCTGATCCTCGTGATGCGAATGTTAGTGTTGGAAAACAGATAAACAGATAAGCAGCACAGCTGGACACTTTTCTTACCTTTACAAGAACCTTTAAAGGAACTTAAGAGCTCTCTCTAGTGGTCCTAGAGCATAGTGAAGCTGTCTCGAATTTACACGGTATTTCCAAACCCATGTTTTTTGATAACTAAGCGTCTTCTGTAGATGCATATGTTTTTAAAAATAGATCAGTGGCTAAACCAGTATGAATATTTGTAGTAACAAATTGTTTGTTAATTCAACATTATCAGATTCTTGCTTAATTTTATTGTGCTACTTAATGGCTTACTGTATTATTTATCTAATAAATAATGAAACAGTTTATGTGATTGATATTTTTCAACAAACTCCATGCAGAATAGCTTCATAAAATATTAAATTAATTATTCCTACAGTGTTTCCTTCCATTAAGACAGTCTTTTGTACATTCTTTTTGTTATATAAATTTTAAGTTTGGGTTTGCATTTAAAAGAAGTCTACACTTCATAGCTGTTTTCCATGTTGTTTTATTTTGTATTCATTAAGTTTAATGCTAAATGCGGCTGTTCTGAAGACATGAACAATTGAATATTTCAACAGTTAACAAGCTTGCTTTAGCATAGTGTCCATATTTTTGAGATTAGTTTATTGTATACATAATATAAACACCTTCTATGGATAATACATAGCAGTAAATTAAGTATACGTACAAATAAATTAACGATGTATATTAATTTGTGGCACTAGAAGTTAGATAGACTTACTAGTGAATGATGTTTTCTGACATGATATGATGATCAAACTGTGCAGCTCCATCTCGAAATACAATTGCTGAATGAAAATATGCTTCCTGCAATGTAGCACTCCACATTTTATATTATCCAGATTATTCCCTTTGGAAACATAAATTGCTTTTATGAGGTATAAAATTATGTCTATTGCAGAACAGGGATAAGTCAAGTACATGCATAAATGATAAACCTTCTAACCACTGATTCAGAATAATGCTTTTTTTTTAACGTCCAGAACTCTGTAAAATGTATAACAATAATAATCACACTTTTTTTTTTATATTGAGCTTATTGCATGTTGGTAGTGTGACCTTCTATTAAAAAAAGTAAAACCAGGCCTTTTTGCTCTCTGGTTGAAATGTAATTATCAGTCAAATTGAGTATGGCTTTTAGAAAACCCAAGCTAATTTTCGAAACTACAGATGAATGCAACTTTCCATGTATTTATTTTTGCTTACAAACATAATCTTATCATTATTTCTAATTGTAACTTAATAACATGGTACTGATTGCATAAAGGGTATGTGACAAAATTATATGACTATTTAATAGGAGATATGATTATAGAATTGTTTCAAAACAGTTAATCAGGAGAAAAGTGATAATGTTCATAACCTAAATAATGAATGGCTGAAGAATGCTGATGCAAGACTGTGTGAAATACCATATGAGTTTGTACAGATGGGTGATGAATTTTTAGCCTATTTTGGAAGTAACAACAGTAGGTATAATATCTGCTCAACAATTTCTTGACTAATTTGTACCAGTTTAGGTAGAAATATAGAGGGTGTGATTCTTTTATGTTTGAGGTGTTTTTGCCTTGCTGATCTGTCTGTATTTTGCGATAAATCCTCTTTAATTACCTAGTGGGAGTGTAGCACGAGGAAAATTTGAGAGAAAGTAGTAAATTCTGATCTGTAAATACATAATTTATTGGAGTAAACAGTGTTCCTCTTTTTCTCTTTGAATGTCCAATGTATCATTCTAAGACCATTTTGATTTTAACATATATAATTCATCATTCCAGTCTAGCCACCTAGCCTGTGTATGAAAATGTATGTTGGGAAAATCTCACAGGAGGTGGATTGATCCCCAGAGGTGCCATTTGTTCCCGTTCTAATAGGCATAAATGGGTTTGTTGAAGCTTAATACTGTATTTTAGTTTTTTAGCAGTCTGTTAATGTTCAATATTTAAATCCTACTCAAGAAACTGGGTCTGCAAGGTAGATGTTTGATCTTATATAATTACCAGTTCGGTTCAGCAGGGCTCTGTACAGATCTAAAGCCTGATTTGTGTAGGATCAAGGCTCTCAGCTTTAACAGAGGGCCCTATCTGTAGGTAACCAAATTGAGGTGATTTTTATTTATGTTTGAGTCCATTCCTATTATCATGTAAAACCTACAACATATATTTTCTGCTAAAAAACCCCAAGGCATTTTTCTTTATATACTTGAGTTAGGCTGCAAGGTTTGTATGACTTCTGAAAGTGTCGCAATTTGACTTTGCGGCATTACTGTCAAAACATAATTTGTGAAGGCACACGCTTGGTAACAGATAAAGAATTAGTGTATTATGTGTATGTTACAGTCATTGTAAAATCCTGGAGTTTTTGTGTGACCTTTGTCTAATGGTGTATTAATTACAAGAGAGATAATCCATTTAACAATAAGTATGGGATAACTAAATTAGCACAGGTCACCTAAAGGCCTTTTGTCAAATCTGATTGTTGTGTTGTCCTTTTGACTTTTACCTTATGGTAGGCACTAACAAAGTATCTAAACTTTGATGGATTATAAACTCTAAACATGATATGTATTTTTCATAATGCTAATGTAATTTTCTAGGTACTGAAAAGGTCAAACCCCCACGTCTCTGTGTGCATTCTAAGTCTGTCTTTCCTTTTAATATTTCTTTTTCTCTGTTCCTCTGGTTCAAAAGTTCACTCAGTTCCCAAATGGCCACCTAATTTTCCAGTTATTCCCTCAAGCCATATGTGTTTTGGTTTCTTTATGGTTTATTAGGTACTGTAGGAAAGTAGCATAAGTTATATCATCTAATGAAATTCAAGCACACTTCAGTGATGCTTTGACTTGATTGCTGGCAGCAATTAAATCACAACGAAAGAGAATGATGCATGGGCTTACATGTCCAGACACCCTACAGAAATTGGAAGAGGGATAAAACACAACAAAACCCCCAAATAAAATAACAAACTGAAAAACAAGACAGACCAAACAAAACAGCACAGCCAGGCACTCTGGTCTTAACTTGATTTTTTTTTTTTATTGGCTAACAGCCTGATTGATAGCAAAATCATAACTTGCTGTATGCTAACAGGCAGAGTTCACTTGTAGGTTATTGTGAGCTGATAAAGGGTTAGATGGAGTTTTGATTTTCGCATTGGTCCTTGGTGCACCAGATTAATGGAATTTCAATGAGAGACTGGAGTAGTCACAGCTTTGTCAGAAAAACAGATGGAGATTCTATAGCCATGTCTGCTCATTAATACCAGTTGCCTGAAAGGTGTACTACTTCTCTATACAAAAGACTCAACATAATTGATTTTTGAGCGAGGTATTTTTTCACTTATTGATGACTAGGTTTCTTGCAACTTAAATGACAGGTTTTTGTATAGTACATTGTATAACAATGTTATGTCTTGTAATTTCTTACTCCCCTTCCGTCTGTGTATTGAAGAATGTATGTAGTGGGAAATACATATGTCTTGATTAGTTAAAAACCAAAGCATACCAAAATACTTTAAAATTGAAATACCAAGATTTTCTTTCAAGCTGGAAACAAACTTACTTTTGGTTGAGAAGTAAAAGGGAAAAAAGTTACTATTCTTCATTCAAGTTTCCTAGGTGGTATTAAATACAGATTCAATGGCAGGCTTAAACTTTCCTGTTTAATAACACTGTAATCTTCTTTTATGATATATAGGGATTTTTTTAAACAGTATTTTTTTTTTTTTTTGTTTATGGTATGGTGAATTGATTCTGTAGTAAGAAATGTTACTAGTATTAAAGGACCAAACTTTCTGACTTTGTAAGTGGATCTCTGAAGAAGACATGTCTGTTTGGCTCTGCAGGGAGTATGTAATTGGATAATTACTGGATCGAAAAGATCACAGTGAATGGTGTAATGAAATAATTTAGATCATCACCATGTCTTTGGAAGGTCTAGAAATGTTGCCTTGAGAATGTAAAGATGAAAGAAGTACTAAAAATGAGTCTGAGGACTTGTATGCTCTTCAGATTATCATATTTGGCTATAGTTTATGAGTAAAATATGCCTTTTAGTAGAAAATTTTTAAACAGTCTGAGAATCTCTTATTAAATTTCCCCATAGTTGAAGTGGAGGAAGGTAGGGCTGGAGCAAGCAAAACTGGGCACTTGGAGAACTTTGAGGAAACAGTGTGCTTTAACTGTCATCAAAGTGCAGTCTTGAAAATGAAAAAAATTATTGCTCCTGCAATATGATTTTCTTGCTATAATTTTTGGATGAAGCAACAGGCTTCAGCACTTTGTTTTCATGTAGTTGCTTTGGAAAAGTCTATACAAGTCTTTGCAGGCTGGAGTAAACTATTTTACATGAGCTGTAGTATTTACTTAATATGAGCATCACGTTTTGCAGTTTGATTGATCAAGTGAGAATGAAAAATTGTGTGACTGAATTTTGCATGCTGCTTCTTTTTATGTTTTAAGTTTCAAATACAAATACTGATAAAGCTTTTTCCCCCCTTATTTTTCCTATTTGTTAGGTGTAGTTGTTTGAATGCTGTCACTGAAGAAGAGGGTAAAGTTCAGTATAAGGTTTTGTCTTTTTGCATACAAAAAGTGTTTTCCCACTTTCTTTAACTACATTCCTACTGAGTTTATTTTTGAGGCACTGTATTAAAGCAAAAACTGTGTTCCTCACAGAGCCAATTAAGCACTGCTAGCAACTAAGGTATCAAAGGTTGGAGAATGGAAAATGCAACTAGGAATTTCTATCCTTTCTCCTTTTGCCCTTCTGTCCCCCCAGTCTTGTGTTGGTATACCACTTTTTAGTAACATAACCATATAAATGGAGAGGATGTTTGGTTGTCTTGGGGATGATAGCATTGGAAGTTTACCTGAGTTATTGTAGATTAGTTATTTGCTTTCAGTATTGGAGAGAGAGGTACAAACTTAAGTGCATGACAGCCATTCAAAGGAGTGAGAAACTTTCTTTATTTGTCTTGTTTTTTCTCACAGGTAGATCACACTGAAGGCAGAAAACCAGGTATTTTATTAGTCCTTATCTCTTTTTTAATATTCAAGATTGAATATTACAGGTCATATTGAGGGGAAGCAAGATCTAGGTTTACTTGGACACCTGATCTTCTGTGAGAAAAGGTAGCTTCTACTCTATGCTCTTACTAGGAACTGGCAGGAGGGCAGTAGCCCATCATCTGGAAAATGGGTAAAGACTGGACTTTGGCATGCTAACTTTATTTTGAGGGGATGCTAGTTCTTGTCATAGTTGTGAAGGGGATTATGATTCTGCATTTCTGGCTGAGAAGGTAATATGATGATCAGAAATGTTGCTTTCAAAATTCTAAAAAATTGTAATTAGCAATGCAGTCTTAGGCAGGAAGACTGAAGTCTAGAATTCCTGATGTGGTATGCTGAGGTTCTCAGAGGAAGGAGGCATTGCTACGAATTTAGGCTGAGTCACTTACGGGCAGTTTAGATGTCACCCAGAATACAGTCTTTTACAAGCTGATGAAACACACTGAAAAGTAAAACATACTGAGGAGGAACTTAAAATATGAAGCATTTTTAAAAAGAGTCTGTTTATAAGGATATTGGTACATGTGGGGACCAACCATATGAGCATAAATTCCCAGATGCAAATCTGTTTGTTTAACACATGAGAAGAGGGTGCAAACTTAGTTGAAATTGTCAAAAGCTGTAAAGAAGATCAACTCCTTGTTGAATAGGAGAGGCCTTAAGAGTGAAATCCATGTGTCACCCATAGTCTGCCTGAGATGTTTCTTGGTGGGCACCTGCCTCATCCTCCCTAAAAATCTCTACTGGTGCAATTGCGCTGTCCCTTGGACAGTTTGTCCCAGTGCTGCACTCTGCTAGGAGAGAATACATACCCTAAACTCTGTCAATCTGTTGACATTTGACTCTGTTTTGTTTGTAAAAGACATGGCAATTTTGTATTTCCTATTTTTTCCTTCTGTAATGAATATTTTTGGAGACTGAATAGAATCTTTATAGCTTTCCACATGTAGCTGCTTTTGAAACCTTATGAAAAGAACAAACAACTGAACTGCTTGGTTGCTTGCTGGTTTGTTTGTAGGATCCATAGCAGAGCGTATAGCAGCAATGACTTAGATGGAGAAGCAGGAAGTTTAAAAAAAAAAGTGCATCTGAAATATGCAAAGCTAATCTAATTAAATTTGATTTAAACCATTTGTACAGAACATAAGGGAGTAATTTCTGATAGGAAGCAGAAGTTTTAAGTGAAATTTTGGTGCTAATAAAGTCAACAGTAAAGTTAAAAATGGCATTGTGTAGGTTAACAGTGTGTACAAATTGATGATACTAAAATGTTTGAACTTCTAATTATCATGATGAAAAACTTCCTATCAAACAATAAACCCCTGTGTTCTTTTAACATTTACCTTTCTCCCATGGGAGAGATGACATGGTTTGTTGCTCATTTTATTTCATCTATGTTGCTTCAGTGACTGAGCAATAACAAAACAGCCATGTATACTCCACCACTACATAGGACAATATCCACAATAAAAACTAAATAATGACTGGCTTAACCCATTTATTTTTCATATTAGATGATAATTTTATTCAAGATATGTAACAATATTATTGTTAAAAAAAAGCCCAGAAAGTTGAAGTGAATTGCTTTTTCTATTTACATTATATTGCTTGTTGGCCTAATGTTGTTCTAGTTTGGCTCTTATACATTACAAATAGCTGACATAAAAAGGAAGAGGAGAGGTTTTCCTTCTGCCTCTTGGATATGTGATAAGCTTTTCAAGTATGTTTTGGAGGCAGTTAATTACGATTTTAGGACCTCATAGGTGCTTTATCTCGACTGAATTAATTTCTACCTTCTGATTTCCCTGTAATTCCTCTTTCTTCCTGGCAAGCAGTAGTGGCAAGGCAGCTTCCATTCTGCTCCTTACTCCCTTCCTCCTAGAACCAGAAAGATGTATCAGTCGTAGATGGTAGCATGGCTTCACTCCAGTGGCACCTTGAGGTGGGTGCCCTTGTGGTGCCAGAGGAGAGCAAGTCTGACAGATGATGCTGCTTGGCATTCAAGGCAAGAGGCATCTTTTCCTTCCTGAAATCTACCATGTACAATAGAAAAATGGGTCTGTCTTCAACATATGCTATGTAGTAGTCACAAACTTCTTGGGGAGAAAAAGCTCTACGTATCCATAGTGTTTTCTTTGTTTTAGACTAGATCAGAACTATTTAAAACACTGCTCTGTGTGGTAATTCATGTTTTGTCTCAAGGATGAGGCTTTAGAGGTCCCTGGATATAGAAACCTACTGGGAAAAAAAGTACAGCCTTGCAGTGTAAGTGACTCCAAGTTTGGTATAGGCATTTCTTCCTCTGAATTGGTGATTAACAATTTGTGACCATATTTAATTTATTACATGCATGAAATGTGTATCAATCCTAACTAAAAGAAAAAGATTTTTCCCATGTTCCTGCTTTTGTGTATTAACTGATTAGTACTTTCTGTAGAGTTGTGAAGTGAATCTGTAGATCTTAAGCAAGAACAAAACAGGCCTGTTTTCTAGCTGGCATCATGCAGTCCAGGCATTAATTTTAGTGGATTAGGGTTTGTTTCCTTTTAAATAAAAGCAAAGTTGCAGTGGATTAATCTTTGTGAATTTTGAGATTAAATTTGAGTGAAAAAGTAAAAGCTATATAATGAAAAGGTTCATTGAATTGTTTTGCAAAGAAACCTCCCACATAGTAGATGAAATCTTTATGGTATCCACTGAATGGACAAGTTCATTACTGGCCTTCTCAAGAAGATGTTGCTGATAATTGTTCACTGCTTAAAAATTAAAAATTCTTCTTAAAAAAGAAGAACCATACTTCTTTGTATATCTGTCACTAGGCAGTATTAGTTTGATGCTTCCCTCAGTAATTTTTCATAGATGTTTACTTGGATTACTTACAACAGTAGGATTTAAGAGTAGAGTAGCAGACTAAAATTGCTGAATGCCATATTTTCTCCAAACTAAAATTACTACTGCCGTTTCTTAACTAATAATTAGGCACAGCCTATTCACCACTATCACTATAATGATGGGTAACATCCTGTGTATATCTTGGTCTTGTCTTCTCTACTGCTGGTAGTCAGAAATAGTTTTGAGCCCCTTTTGGGCAAGGAATTAGGGATGGACCTACACTACATAAAGGAGGAAAACCTCTTCTGCTCTAAATGAGATTTTCCTGTGCTTCTGTATATTTGCTCTGCCTACCTGGACATGTGTTCCTTAATGCAAGGTACATCAGGGCCTGATAATACCTTTTCAGAGATATCCTGTTCTTTGGATTAAACAACTTTTGCTTGTTACTCAACAGTCAAATTTTGTATTTCTCTGCATCACAGAATCACAGAATGGTTTGGGATGAAAGGGACCTTAAAAATCATGTAGTTCTAACTCCCCTGCCATGGGCAGCAACATCTTCCATTAGACCAGGTTCTTAAAGCCCCATTCAGCTTGGCCTTGAACACGCCAGGGATGGGGCTTTCACAGCTTGGATGTGGGTGAGGTATAAATACTCACAATACATATTCAAAGGTGCAATTAGTTTATTGTGTGCTTCACATATCAGCACTTGTGGATCACTGCTTTACATTGAAGATGTAAGGGAAAATGATTAGTGTTGAAATAATATGAATGGAAGCAGAAGAATATTTAGGCTGTGTGTGTGGCTGTGCAATAAGATGAAAATGGGTTGGAGACAAGTGAAGTGAGGGTGGTCCAAATCTTTTTGGTGGGTAATAGGATGTGTTCTTTTGCAAGGATGGGTACAGGAAATGAGCCTTATTATTAAAGTTTCTTGGAAAAGAAGTTAAGGCACGTGTTGTCATTGACTTCCAATTAAAAAAAATATTAGGCTTGCCCCGTCTCCTAGATGGGGAGAGTCTAACACATTCTTATAATTCTGTCTATTCTGTATTTAGTAATTTGAATATATATGCATATGAAGGTAGTGGGGGAAAGGCTTGTCTTTTAGTTTTCTAGATCTGCTTTCCTTATAGTAAGAGTGGGCTGATTTTTCTCTAACAGCTTCTTCAGAAGCTAGATTTAATACTGTATTTTATCAGAAAAATAATTGGTGAGACTACCGCAAACTTGTTTGATCAAATATTTTTGAAATATTTTAGCAAAATGGTTACTTGGTAATTGTATGTGTAACATAACTGCATGTTAAGAGTTGAAAATATACAAAAGAATGTAGTCGTATTGGGAAATGCAGAGATGTTTTTGTCTGTAATCTTTGTAGATAATGTTTGGAATTTCAGGTCAAAAGTAAAACCAGCAAAGCAAAAACTTTGTTTTTACATGTTAAGGACAATATATCTGCAAATTTCCTTTGGAAATATGGACTGTGTAATGCAGTTGGCAGAGGTATATTTAAGTACATACAGCTTTTTTAATGTATGGCACACCATTTTTTCTGCCTCAGATTGCTGTAATCTTCCAGTGCTCTCGTTCACTTGAGCGATATTTAGAATGTGGTATAAAAATAATGTGAAAATGCCGTAGTGAGCTGGTGATAATTGATTTACTCCATCACACTGAAATACCTCTTGTTTTCCTCTTCCTCCTCCCTTGGGCAATAATCATGGGATCAAGCTGCCAGTCTGTAGATATAATTTTTCCAGCAGTGCCATCTGGCTCCTTGGCACTGGAAGTTGTATTGGCTTCTTTGCTGTTTCCACTGATTTTTGTCAAATGTTAGTCTGTTGATGAGAAGTCTTTTGTGAGTGGGTGCTGATTTCTTCCTGCCCCCAAATGAATGTTGTTTTTTATTGGTTTTGTATGGGACCACTTTTTTTTGTTTTTAAATGGAATTTAGGACTTAACATATTAACATTGCTTTGAGGAAAAAATAGGATTTATGTATAAATTGTTTTCTTTAATCTATGTTGAAAATAGTTTCTCAGGATTTTGTATGTTTTGAATAGTCCTAGCTTCATGTCCTCTCACAGATTTTTAAGCATCTTCAATATTAATGTAGAATTGTTTCCTTTTATTTTTGGAAAATGACTTTTGAAAGACATTATGAACGAACGATAAGAATTGGTAGGGTCTGTGTAACAGGTATAACAAGCTTTATGTTTTGGAATAAATAACCAACAAAGCTCTACTTTTTTCTCATAGGACTACAGTTTTATTTTTGCTGTCAGCTTTTCTTAAAAAAAAAGATATAAAAATGTAGCAATGGTGGCTCAATAGAACAAACACATCTAAGTTGCTTTATTCTCTTCAAGCCTTAGATGCACTTCACTGACATACAACATATAATGATGGTATTGATAAAGAGTTAGAAAGGAATGCTCTGGAAATAGTATTTTAATAGGGGTGGGAAGTGGGAGGAAAATCCTGTTTATCTAAACTATTTTTGTAATTCATGTTAATATTCTTACTAGTTTCTTTTTTAAAAAAACTTATTTCCTCTACTGGTCAGAGACATTCAGTTAGAGAAGAAAAAAGCTTGAGGAGCTGAGGATCCCAACCACATAAGAGGAACAGAATTTCAGATAACACATTTTTATTCTGTGTTGTTAAAAAAAAAATAAATAAAAGCTTTGAGTATTGTATGTGAATTAAAGAAAATATCCGAAGCCTGTTCTGTTATTATGTAAGTGAACTCCTATTAACCAGGACAAGGTGAACTAATTAAATTCTTTTATATATTTTTTTAGATTTGTATTTTAATCTGCATTTTCAAGTGCTGTGTCTCAGATGAATGAATTATGCTCATCCCTGGGTGTAAATATAAATTTTCTTTTGTGTTGAAAGTATTTACTTAAAATTTTTCAAGGTAACCTTGGAAATACTCAAACATGAACAATTGTGTTTGGTTGGCTATTTAAATATATTTATATTATTATCCCTTAAAGCAGAAAATAATAAGCACTGTTTCTTTATCATAGTCTTAGTACTATCCTATTGTACTGCCTTTGTTAATGAAACGCTATTAGACGGGTATTTAAATCAATATTTACATGTTTTCCCAGCATTGCAGAAATTGTCCAGTACTGGAAATGATAGGATTAACAATCTTGTGTGAGACAAGGAGGGCCTTGATGGGATTTTTGTAGCAGTCTCTTTGAATTAAATTTCAAGTATCTCTTGGTGTCTCTTTATAGGAGTTTTTTAAAGAAAACAACTACGACAGACAGGGTGTCTGAATGCAGGTCTCATCAGTACTCGACTCAAGACACAAAGTGGGTATTTTTAACATATGAGTTCAGTTGAAAGAATCTATAGAAATGGCTATAATATCAAAGTAAGGCAAGCATAGCTAAATATGCATGATCTATTGTTAATAGCAAAAGTGTAAGTCTTTAGTCTTGCAGAATATATTCTGTCATGAAAGATTTTAAGGGCATGGGTATATCATGATTTTCAAAAATAGCATCAAATCTTCTTTTTGTTCGTAACTAAATGTGAAGATAGAACGTTCCTGCTAATCAATTGTCTGGGATGCCACCTCATTAAGATTTACACGATCATCAAAAATGCCCAGAATTGTTTGTTGGCTATATCCTAACTCAAATATATAAAGGGGATACCACAGCATTTTTCTTTAGAATCGCAGGGAGTTCAGTGACCTTTTGTGGCAAATTATGTAGAAAGAAAATATTTATATTCATTTAAAATAACCTCCATGAAGAAATAGTCTCATTACCCTGTTTGATCAATTCCTTGCAGCCTGAGCTGTAGCATGCTGCTATTGCCATTGGTTGATGGAATACACTGAGAAGTGGCTAATGGTGATGGTGCTCATCAGGACAGGGTTCAGCCAGCGGTCAGCAACAAATAATTCAAGACTGTTTCTAAGTTTGTGGCTGGTGGAATTTGCTTCTTGCCCCAAGCCAGCAGCATTGCTGAGCTGGGCTATTTGATTAGAGGAGAAGCATATTTGCTTCTTAGCAACTGCACATTTGCACAACACACAGACCTATACTGCCTCCAAAGGTTTGCCTTTTGTGATGGTGGAATAATACTTTTCTGTTGATTGACAGACAAAAGAGATCTTTGCAATGCAGAGGAGTTTACAACCAATTTTTTATTTATCTTTTGTGAACTTATCAGAGGTGCTTTTTAATTTAGCACTGCCTGATGCAGATTTGTATATGCAGCAAGACTGGCCATGATTTGAACTGCATTTAAGCTATTACTGCTATGCATATTTAAAGGACAGATGCACACTTACGCTTAATCATTGGTGTGTGCAGCTTTTTCCCCAGCAGGTGTACTTAATGGAAATTATTTTCTACTGTATTTTGAAATAATTTTTTATATGTATATTACTATTTCCCATGCAAGAGTGATATTCCTTTTACAGACGATAATGACGAATTGAAAGCTGCTCTATTCTTATTTTTTTAATACACGAACAGAATTGCAGCAGTGATCACAATTCTAATAGTGCGTGTGTAATTTTGGATGTAACGTTTCCCACAGGAAGTGAGTCTACAGGAGAAAATGTGTCTAGTCAGTAGAAGGCAAAGGTATTTATTACACTGGTAATCCTTGAAAGAAGACAATTTAGGAAAAAGAAAGGCTAAGATTTACAGTCCTAGGAGGCCAGGACAAGAAAAAAGCAAACTTTTTTTTTTATGGTTTTACAGCTCTTTTCACTCCTGGTCTTTAGTTTATTGTGGAAGTTTCCGTACTGCCATAACAATAAATAACAATAAATTGCTGATTTGGTTACTGAAATGTTTTGTGAAATAGTAAGTACAGTTAGTGTTAATGTTAATTTCTGCAGATATTTGCTTGCATTTTTTCCTAAATGAAACATATCTTTTAACTTTCATAACTCAAACCAGTGAGTACCTTTCTAAGTGGATTTTATAGTCAATTAAATCTGTATCTTTTAAGGGATAGGGCAGTATAAAGGAGGAGAGAACAATGAAAGGACCATGGGCTAATGTAAGCATTCTGGAGTTTACTTATTAATAACCATTTCAGTGGCAGTTCAGACCCAAAAGAGGAGAGCAAGAAAACACTCTGATATGGTGAAGCAATAATATGCCCCACATGTCCCTCTTTAAATCAACATTAATTAAACCTACAAAACTTCTAAATCCTTTTTCAATTAGGATTTTTTTTAGTCAGATGAACAATTTAAAATGAATCGTAATCCAAATTTTAGGCTTTTTAGAGAATTTTGGAGATTGTGGAGTGAGGCAAAATGAAAGCATTGGGGTGAATTGGTGACTGTTTTGGAGAACAGGTATTCAGAGTGTGCACACTGCTGAGCAGGAAGCAAAGTGTAGTCGTACCTGTGTGCAACTGTGGTTTTGGAAGCCCTGGAAGGGCTGGTTGATGACTGACTTCATTCCCTTCCTTGTTAAATTTGATATGTATATATATATATGAGCTTTTAGAAGCGTTTTTTAATGTATTGGTAGGATTTCACAGTCATTTGTGAGAGATGTTAGCTTTGGCTTTCTGAGACATTCAAAGTTGTGATAGTGTGATAAGATGGCTGCTTGTTATGCTGCTGAATTGCCAAAGAGATGCTTATGCCTGGTTGACTTATTTTTATACCTCAATACCTCTTAATGTGTTGCCTGTGTTCTACACAGATTTTATACTTCTGCCATTAATATATACACAGTAAATTAGTGTTGGGCTTTTTTTTTTTTCGTTGGTTGGTTCTTTTTCTGATAGCAGACAGCCTTTTGCAAAACTAGGATTTTGAATGAAGTAGCTAAAAGCAGGAGTTGCCACATTATTACTATCAAAATGCAACTGTACCCGGGGTAGAATGCAGCAGCTCTCACAATGGCACTATAAACAATACCCAGCAATTTAAGAGCAGGATGTGAGGAATATTTTACCTAATTGAAATGACAGGGGGGATTCTGCATAGGTAGAAGCAATTATTCATACTGGAGGTGGGCCAGAATGCTGGGGTTATTCCCCTCATCTTGCTAATTAGGCTTTCAGTTTCATTAACAGTCATTGAGATATTGGGTGACTGACTTGTGCATGAACGTAGCCATAATACACATAAAGAATATTTTATTTAATTATTGTGGTTAAATTTTTTTTTGTAGCTCCAGAGGGGTAGAAATAAGGAGTGTTTTAAGACGTGCAGAGCACTGAATAGTATGAAGGCTGAAGGCAGCATGGCTATGTCTATTTTTGGGTAGACTTCCATAACTAAGACACTACCATGTTTATATTAGCAACATTTTATTACCTTTTTTAAGATAGAGTTTACAAGGGTTTCTACCTTTACAAATGTGTATGTTGAGAAGAGAAATTAATCCAGCTTTGTTGTGCTTCCAGGATGTTTTCAACCTGGAATAAATTCAACTTTGAACAGGTCTGGGGAATCTACAGTTCTTGTTGCCTTTAAGCCTTAATTTAGGAAATACAACCTAATGCATATGGCATCTTTAAATTCCCCTGTTACTCTTATACATTGTCGTTGGTTTTTTCTTTTTTTTTTCACCTGCCCCTGTTAATTGCCTTTGTCCTTCGGAAACAGACATTTTGAGGGAGGTTTGTTTTCTTTTTCGAGGATTGATAATGAGGTGCAGCGATTCATAACATAGTGTTGATACCAAATAGCTGCTTGCTGTATTTTGGAAAGGGTCCTGAGTGTCTGAGCCTTTATTAAATCTCTAAGTCAGTCTTTTTTTCAACTGACTTCTCCTTTCCCGCGTTCTGTGATTAGGAATGCCAGATAGAGAATTTTTTCACCCTATTTGCAGTTAGAGATGATTGAGTTTTTAAATTAAAAATAGCCCTTAAAAAATAAAATTTACAAATAGAAGCCAAGAAGGTGAAAATATTGTACAAAAAGAAGGTCTGTTGAGTCAAAATGTTTAAAAACCTGAAAATCTTGCATATGAAACCAAACAAGCTTAAACGGATGAAAGTCATCTTAAAACGGAGAAAAAAATGTTTCATTTGGAACTGGAGTGGTTTAGGTTGTTGTTTGGGTTTCCCTTGTCTTTTAACAATCAAAACACAACAGTACTATTGTAAGGTAACATTACTATAAGGAAAAGTGTGGTTACATCATAACTACCTATTCTGGTTCCTACTGTTGTGTAGATGTGGCCATAATTTGTCCTTTTGGTTTGATAATTACATTCATGATCCTCGTGGAATTATTAATGAATTCTTTGTGACTGAGAGTCAATTGTCTAGCTCTGATAGCTTTTTGATGTTAGTTTCTTCATCTGTCAGATTGTTCTAAGTAATATACCGGTGATTTGTAAATATTTTGAACCAAGTTATCCTTACGTGTTGTATTTCCCTTGCATAATAAATTCTTTTGTCTGTATGTTTTATAGTCTAGGTACTGTTGAATAAAATGATGCTAATGAAATTAGAACAAATAGAACAGCAATTAGTAATTTTATTTGTTCATTATACCTCTGATCTTGCACAGAAATGGGCTTTGGTAGTGATGTAAGACACATAATGGTATAATTCATGAAAAGTTGATTCAAGAATCTTGTCCTTTTAGTGCTTGTCTCACTGATTCTCTGTATGGTGATCTCTGGCACCATTTTGTCAAGTGTTTTTGAGAATCTGTTGTCAAAGTATATTATTTTTAGAGGATTTCAAGTTTACGTGAGGAAATCTGAGAGCGCATTAGCATGTTATAGATGCAAACACTTTTGTGGGAAACAATATAAAAATGAACCTTATCATTATTAGATTTTTATTTTGATAGAGTTTTTTTTTGGTAATCATAGATTGGCTGCTTTTGGGAGTTCAGTTTATGGAAAAACTGGAGCATAATGAAAACACCATGAAAATTGGCTAAGTGCCAGTAAATGAGGTAATGTATTTTGCATGTGTCACCTTACTTTCATTGGGTCAAGGCAGTTTTAGAATCCTCTGCTGTATGTATGAATTTGAATAATTTCACGCTCCAGAAAACCTAATGAGGATAAGACCAAAAAGTGGGAGAAAAAGTTGGAAACAGATGTGCCATTATACTGGTGGAGGACCTAGGTTGTACAGAAGGTGTGTAACAGGAAGTGGAATTAAATCTGTTGTGGCTGTTAAAGTCCACAGAAATCTCTTCTTCCTTTACTGGAAATATAACTGTCAACCAAGAAAACACCCAAGTGGTTACGAATACAATAGTATTACTTTGTGCAATGCTGCTTCCTTATTATTATTTCCATATTACTATATTCAGGCTTTAATAGTCAGCATTCTTTTGATGTGCTACTTGTCCACCACTTCAGGATACAAGTGTTCTTTATGTGGGGAAAGATGTGGAGTGTCAAAAGTTAAACCCTTAAACTAAAATAACTTAATTTTTACAGTTGCTCCTTTGCTTTTTGAGTGACAGTGAGAGTTGAAAAAGTGCATATTCAAACTGAGAAAATTTTGACTTGGGTTGGTGGAACTCCCGACATTTTCAATGAGCTATTAGTATGTGTTATAAAACAGCATTTTCACCTGACATGATTTTATATTTAAAAATGAAGAAAGAAGAAGGCAACATTATTAGAATAAAAAAATGGTTTTTTTTGAAAACCATTTCATTTAGATAATCAGAGTCATCTTACTGTTTACCATAAGGATACTCTTTCATGGTGTTTTCCTCACTTTTCCTCTGTCAATTTGAGGTATGCTGTATCAGTCACAGAGGTAAGTGTGTAGTTTTCTGAAATGCATGAATCAGTACATATGTGAATCCCAATCTTACACATGCTGGGACCTTCCCTCCATCTCTTCTCTCTCCCTCCCTCCAACTGCTTACATTACTTTGAAAAAGTGTGTGGGTGTGGCGGGGGAAAAACAGTGGCACAGCAGGCCTGAAAATGAAATATTTTTCCCTGTAAATACTTTTTTTGAAGACAAGCATAATGTAACCAACATCATTTCGCAGCATTTCTAGAAAGATGTGAATACTGTTTCTCTGTTATGAAGAGGAACAGTGGAGGCAAAGTAGCTGTGGCTTGCCCAGGGCTGCGAAAGGAGTCTGGTTAAGAGCCAGGACGAGTTCTACGTTTTCTAGCTCCTGCTTGCATAGTAAGATCTCTTCGTTATGTCTCACACGTTCCAGCTTTCTGAAGTTTTTGACAATTTGAAATGGATATTAAGGGGACATAAGGTAAACTTTTTTCCCCCTGTCCTCAGAACCACATCATTTATTAAGAGATGTCATCCTAATGTGTATACAACTTCCATGGCCTTGAGTGTTATTGTAAATGGTAAAAAGACTCTTTGGTTGGCTTTAGACTGATGCTGCCTTCTGAAGTACAAGAGGTGTTTGTAGTTTTGTATAATGTCTTAGCTTTAATAATATTGTTTTAATAATATTATTTTAATATGAAAATGTTGGTGTTCCTTTAACTGTTTAAAAATAGCATATCCTGCTCTGATTTTTCAATATCAGAAAAGTAATTTAGTTTTAGGATCCTGACACCACCTCCTCCCTCCTCAGGAGTTACAGAAGTGCATTAAACTGCTGATACAGACACTAAAACTGTGAGTTTCCCCTTCCTGGCTCATTTGAAGGTTTTTTTTCTTCTTTTTTTTTTTTTTTTTTTAGTAATGAGAAAGGTGGTGGTGCAATTTAAAGGCTGGTATATAGACTATACCAAAAGTAGTGCAGTACACTTTGGAGGCAACAGTGCAATGCTTTCTATCTGAAAGATCACAGATAGCTTATATAAACTGGTAGAAAAGTTTATAAAAGTTACTCTTCAACTTGCAAGTGAGTGAAGTGATTTGGCTTCACTTTAAAAACAGCAGCCTAAAACTGAGCTGCCTGAGTATTATCATTACTCCAAAGCAGCATAATTACCATTAGGAGAGAATTGGTTCCTTTAAGGGAGAAAATAATGAAGGGAAAACTTCTTTAAATGAGTTTTATTACATTTTTCTTATAAAATTAGTCTTTCATTTTGTTGATTAATGCTTGAGTTTAAGATTCTGATGTAGGCATTTCGCCATTATAATTCTGAAATATGGGAAGTCCTTGAAAACATTCCGGGATTGCCTTCTGTCTGTCTGCCTTGTAAAAGATCCTTTCAGTTAAATGGACCATCCTCCTTAAATGATGTCATTAGCTTGGATTGAAAAGACATTGCCTGCAGGGAAATCATTTAATTGTCTTAAAGTGCTCTACTTCTGTAGATCTTGAAGCAGCACCCTGACTTCCATCTTTGTATCAGATAATTCATCTAAAATTCTGTTTTTAATCTCTGACGAAATATTGAGATGTAATTTCCACTTTTATTGGAGAAATTTGAGACCTTTTATAGTCTTGTCTCTGTCAAATGGATGGAAAAGTTTCACTTGTTGAAATGCAAATGGGTACTGTCTTTTTTTGACTTAAAGAATTAATTTAACATGCATTCATGCACCGCTTTATAAATATTAATGTATTGAACTCTTGCATTTCACTGATACCAAGAGATCGTTTTTACATGTGTATTTCTAAAATCAGTAATATTTACTTGGTCCAACAGCAAGTCAAGTTTTGGGGATAATTGCAACCTTTTTTATTTTTGTTCAAGGTAATGCATTGCATGTAGGAAAATGAAAAAAAATTGACTATCTTTTTTCCTTGAACTTACCAATCTCTCAGTCACGTAAAAGTCAGTTTATCAGGGATACTGGGAATTTTTAATCGAGTAGGCAGTCAGACCAGCAAAAATCAAACATACATGTATCAGTGAATTACTAATTTAATTAGAAAATATATTCCTTGAAAATACATAGTGTAGTTTTGTCTATCATCTACTCCACTTATACTTTTAACATGTCAGTAATTTAATCTCAAATA